>OW026453.1:3726747-6524314 GCA_932274525.1 Podabrus alpinus
CGTCGCTTCACTTAGCTGTAATCGCGAATACCCTTTTGAGTTGTGTCGTTATTCTTGCCAGCCAGCGATTATAATTCGTCATGTGAATGTGGAAAAAACCTAAGTCTAAAATTCTTGATTTTTATTTTATGACAGATAATTATAGTAAGAGATGTGTTGCAGAAAATGCAGAATACAGAAAATTTTATTAAAATAAAAATATTAAAATTTTATTAGGATTTTTTTGCATTGTAAAACATATCATACTATAATTTTCTGTAATGAAATAAAAATCAAGAAATTTGGACTTAGGTTTTTTCTGCATTCGCATGACGAATTGCAAATTCAAGATGATCAAAATGAGACCAAAAAACCGACTTAAAAAAAAAGCACTACAAAAAAATTGCACTAAAAAGTAAAAAATAATTAGAAGTTATTAGAAGAAGATTTAACAGAAATTAGAAGTATATTTTTACAGTGCTGAGCATAAAAATTAATGTATTACGTCAATAATATACAATTATTGTTATTTTTGGAGTCGGTGCCAGCCAAGGTTAACAAACGTGTATTAACGAAGTAGCGGAGTACCAGTAGGTATACATTTTATATCACTTTGACTGCAAAGAGTTTCACAGTCGACAAGATCGCAGGCGCTTGGCGTTAAACAACACGACATCGGTATTGCTACATTGTCGTATTAATGTGATTTCAAATACATTTTGTAAATTTCTTAACAGCTTGACTGGCACCGACTCCAAAAATAACAATAATTGTATATTATTGACGAAATACATTAATAATTTTTATGCTCAGCACTGTAAAAATATACTTCTAATTTCTGTTAAATCTTCTTCTAATAACTTCTAATTATTTTTTACTTTTTAGTGCAATTTTTTTGTAGTGCTTTTTTTTGAAGTCGGTTTTTGTTTTTTAAAAAATTTTTTTTTTTTAATTTTTTACTGCAATTTTTTTGTAGTGCTTTTTTTGAAGTCGGTTTTTAAAAAAAATTTTTTTTATTTCTTGCTTTTTAGTGAATCTTGCGTTCCTTAACTGATTTATCGAAAGCGAATATGGGTAGACCTACTAAACACTAAACGCGCTGCCCATATGCGACAGCGCCGTTCAAATGAGACAAGCGAAGAAAGGGCGAAACGCCTATCTCAAAGTAGAAAATCTAGATCCAAGACTATTTCAGAAGAGAGTAGTGAACAGCGTGAAAAGAGGCTTTCGCAAATGCGGGCTTACAATCAATAAACTGCGGGCTTACAATCAATAAAAACCAAAGTACTCAACCGATTTTGATGAAATTTATATGGGACCAATCTGTAACTATATCCTTTCGAATTGTGAAAAAATTTTGAAAATCGGTTAATAAATGACGGAGTTATGAGGTAACAAACATTAAAAAAAAAATACAGCCGAATTGATAACCTCCTTTTTTGAAGTCGGTTAAAAATAGGCCGTCAAATAAAGAAAAGGGCCAACAAAAATTGCAGTAGAAATTATTGCCCTGTTTCTTAAGTGATATGTGTCAAGTCGTTGATGTAATTCGTGGCCGTTGTTCTTTACTACACGTAAGTGGTGCGTGTAAAATAACTATTGTTCAAAATTACTTGGTCCGTAAAATATCAACTTCAACCGATTTTTCATTAAAAATTTATCTACGAGTGCTACGTACGCAATTTTTCCGTGAAAAAATATCAATTTCACCATTCGATAGCTCAAGTATTTCTGGTCAGAAGTTATACTGTCAGTAAAATGTATTCGGTACTAGGAGGTGTCATCACCTTTTGAAATTAGGATCAACTATTTAACTACTAATCGAAAATTTATTTTTCCGCTCGCGTATTTTAATATAATATTAAGTTGCAAGTGGTGATTGCGCACAAAAGATGCGAATATTTTCCCCCTTAAATATCAATTTGGATGAAGTAGCAAAACCCACTAACGTACATTTTTCTACAAAATAAATGGAATCCATCAAGGATATTTTACAAATTTCAAATTTTTCGGGGGTGGTAAAAATATTTAGGGGGTTGTGACGAGAAAAACATATTTTTTATGACTGAATATAAAATTAAGTGCTTTGGCGTTGGTTCGGTTCATACAAATCCAAAAACTCCTTTATAAAAATTGATTTTTTACTCTACTTTTGCGGGCGATTACATCCCCTAAACCCGGTTTTCCGCATCTAAAAAATGCTCTACTGCACACATACAAAAATTATCAAAATACGTATCCATTCCTTGTTAATGTTGAAGCCAAGTTCAAAAAGGATATGTAAGTAATTACTTCAAATAATAAAGTATTTTGTCAACACACAAAGAACTAAACTCCAGCTACATGATAAAAAAAGCTTATTGTAATCTAAAAAATATAGCACAGTTCAAAAATTAGCTATTTTTGAGTACACTTAAGTAGTACCTTCGTCAGTCCTGTAAAATGGGTTGAATTTTCTTATTGGCAATTGCATGTTAATTGCGATTCTATTTACTAAAATGTACGCAAAATTTGATAATAGAAAGTGGTACAATTTTACGTTATATTATTAAATAATATAAAATTAAAATGTTTACGCCAAACAAATTTAAAAAGGCATTTGAAAATTCACAATGGAGAGAAACCATTTGGATGTCAAATGTAATTTTAATCAGAAAGCACGTAAATACGTGCATAAGAAAATGTAAATAAGTATAAATTAATATTAGATATGATTGTAATTCATTGTTCATATTACAGATAAGGCGATGAATCAACCACAGTCATAGCGGAACGCGTCACACCGGACTTCGAAGTTTGGTGCAGCCAAGATGGAAATGGTAGTGCGCAATGCTTGAAGTTGTATATTTTTCAAAGTATTGTTGTGTACAATAATAAAATACTTACGTACGTTACAATAAAGTTTATAATTGCATATTGGTGTATCATTGAAATGAGTAAGTTATCCCACTTCTTCATGGCGCCCCACTTGTATTCCGAACGAAAACCGAAGTCGCTTCGTGTGGGAGTGGGGGAAACAAATTTGGTATATAAGCAATGTATTAACTACGGGGTGGGTGGGGCGGGATGAACAGTAGTCCAGCAAACATCTAGCTCTCCAACTCGATCAACAGGCCGCGAAGCGGCCTGGGGGCGCGCGAAGCGCGCCCCTGTAACAAGCCGCTTCGCGGCTTGTTAATCGAGTTGGAACAGCTATGTGTTTGTTGGATAACGGCCTTCGCCCGCCCGCCACAACCCCAGGCGATACATTACTTATATACCAAATTGGTCTCCCCCACTTCCAACCGAACCGAGTTCGGTTTCGTTCGGAATACTTGGTGGGGCCATGACGGAAGTGGGAGAAGTAAAGTATTGAAATATTTTCTAAGTCCCCTCCGAGCAAGTAGCTTACCCACTTCCGTGCACAGGTGATGTCACTAACTTACCTTCAATGCTTATAATTGAAATATTTTCCAAGTCCGCTCCGAGAAAGTGCTTATCCACTTCCGTGCAGGTGATGTCACTAACTTACCTTGAATGCTTATCATTCTTATGACTCAAATTATGTTGCTAATAAAGAAAGACGGAACATATTTTATTTTTGGTTTATTGTCAATGTACTATGGCAAGTTATTACAGTACACAAGTTTATATTTTAGAATAGAGGTGGAACCAACTTGATACACATCTGACGACACACTTCGTTGGCGGATTCTCGTCTTGGTCGACGTCATATTTCGAACCTGCAAAGTAGAAAATACACATTACAAAACTTTTCCAAGATATTCATCAACATTAGTACTTTGTTATTGCAACGGCACGCTTACAGTAATATATCTAACAAAAAGGAACGCTCTCAGCTTGATACCAAATGACATGACGACATCCCAAATCACCTTGCTAACCCAATCCGCATCATACTTTTTTATTATGAGCCAACCCTATTGACAAAGTAGAAACGGGACAAACAATATTTGCGTTACAGAGGTCCTAATTTTGTAACAAATCGATGGATTTAGATTACGTTCTTGGCAATACGTTTATCAGCCCATGTCCACCCCTGCCCCGCGAACAAATTGAAGCTGGGACTTCCCGATTTATATGTTAGATCTAATTTCTTAATACTCGTCTGATCAACTTCGCGTTTCGGGCAATGACGGTAATTGCCGACGGCCTCTTGAACCTAACCGACAAATCTAAATGAGTTAACGGATGACGTGACGTAACTTTTTGACGAATTACAAGATTTCGATCGCGTTTTGGATGTGTCTGGCATTATAACGGATTGCTCCCAACTTTTTAATGCATCATCAAAATCTGATCGCGTTTTGAATATTGGGTCCATCAGTTCTCCAACTTGATCCACAAAGCTAGCCTAGGAACCGCATCACGTTTTGGATATTGTGTCAGTCATTGAAGTTTTTGTATTACAATTTTTGGAAACGGAAGAAACTATTAACTTGGGAAGATTTTACTCACAGTAACATCTGAACAAAAATACCTGAGCTAAGTATGATATATTCTACGGAAAAATTATGTCCGTTGCGGGGGTAGGTAAATTTTTATAATTTGTAGTTGTAGTAATTTTGAACAACACAAATTTAGACAAAGATAAGGCAGTTAGGTGAAATAATTTACAAAGTTTCTATATTTGGTACACACACTCTCAATAAGAATTGGAAAAGTTCCCACCTCCTAAGTCAATGAAACATCCCCGTTTTTTGCGAAAACCCATCCCCAATACGAACTTGACATAGATTTTTCCCATTTTTCTTCCGTTCCGTTAGACCAATGGTTCCCAAACTTTTTTTTCGGTAGACCCCCTGCTGCTACATTTCTACTGTATTCCCAAAACTCCTAAAAAATATCACCCTAAATTGGGGGTGTTTTCTTTTTCTGTTTTCTTTTCACGTCTACCTGGGGGTCCACCTGGACCACTTTGGGAACCACTGCGTTAGACGAAACCAATAATGGGAATGAAAATATTTATAATTCCTGCATAATAATGCCCACCCAACTCACAAACAACATTCAAAATTGCTTAACAGTCTCTAAAAGGCGATATCGATGGATATACAATGTCTAGTTTGAAAATTTAGTGAAGTACTGAGGAATTGAATTTCTCACCCCTAAACGGTGAATATGTTGTGTAGTTTTTCTCAATTGTATCGTACACTATGCATGTCCTGGAAAATTTTTACATCAAACAGTGTTTGACGAAAAAGTTATAGTTTAACCGGAATGTAGGCTGGAAGTAAGAGGTGTATTGATAAATTCCCTATTTGAGTGGTGCGTAAATAATTGTCGAATTATTGATATTAGATTCCAAATGCAGAACCACATGTTCGCCGAGTTTCACGTCCGAAAAACTGTTTGGTAATTATTTACAAAATTTATACATACACCTCTCGCTTCTACAAATGTAGCCTCCATACCTCACTAAGTAGAATGTGTAAAAAAACTTCACATATTCACCGTTTTGGGTTTGCTTTTTTTAATCTTATGTGAAAAGGCGTTTTCGTAAGAGGGAATTCGATGAGATCCCCTAATTCTACGGTGTACTCCAGAGTGTGATTATCCAATTTCAAAACTGTATATTTTATTTCCTTCTAAACGGCTTTTATAGGTTAATTTGAATTTATATTAATTTAGAAAATTGTTTGCGAGAATTGGACTTTTTAACGTAGAATTTACTAATAAATATTTTCATTCGCATGCTTTCCTTAGTCCGACTATGGTTCGGAAGAAAACCCAATTCCCAAAAACAAAAATAGTCTCCATTGGGGTTGGTTTTTTACAAAAAAAAGTTATGTTTCAACTTCGAGCACATGTGGGAACTTTTCGCATCTGTATTCGTGATCTCAGTAACCAAATATAAAAGTTTCGTAAATTATGTCTTCCAATAAACATTAAGGTTTTGAGGAATTCTAAATTTGGGTTCCGCTTTACTAACTACTTTTCGAATATCATTTAACAACTTGGCAAAATTTTCTACTACTCACTTTGTTGATCGATTTTCGACTTTTTAGTCTTGTTGTGATCATCTTGAATTTGAAATTTTAGCATAATTTTTCATTGTTATTTTTATTAATTTGAATTCGAAACAAAATCCAACATTTTTACAACAGCCAACAAATTATATTTTATGGGCATACTAAATGCGAAATTAGACGAGACAAAATATCTAAAATCAACGTGAAAATAAAGCAAGGGTAGGTAAACAAAAAGTGCAAGCGTAAAAAATATTGCCAATTACAAAATACTAAAAATTCAGAAAACATTTCCTCGCAATCTTAACGAATACAATAAATTATTTGTTAGTAAAATTGATCAAAAGTCAAGTTTTATGACCGAGAAAAATATTTATTTAGTGTAGAAAATTCTCGGCAAGATTAGCAATTTTTATCGACATTACGTTTTAAACTAAAAAAGTATGAAAAAATTCGACACATTGAACACGAAAAAGTGCCGATGTATTGCACCATGTGTGGGCAACATTGTGCAATATTATATTGGATCAGTTGTGTTGAAAGTAGTACTCGAATTTATTGAATAAAATATTTAACAAAATATTGCACTTAATCAAAGTGATAAGATTTTTTGAGTATAATAAAATTACGTTTTCTTGTAGTTAATTTTTTAAAAATTTAAAAGTTTGACACCTGATGCATGTTGACTAACAAAAATGCCCATGCGTCGGAAGTTTTTAATCACAATACGGTTTGGGGAAAAACCAATTTGGAAATTTTTGGTTTTTGATTTTGTAATTACGTACATGATATTTATTTTCACAACAAATTTGTTGAATTTGAATAATAGCCCATGTCCCGGGTGATTTTTGGTTCCAATAATTGCCGGAGTGATGAAACTTTCAGAGATGGTGTTTTCCGATGTGAAAACAGGTAATTCATGTTTTGCATACAAAATTTTGATCGGGAACGGTCGCCATATTGAAAAAACGTTGAAAAAATCGCTTATTTTGGAGTTATCCGGAAATAGCTCTAAAACTTTTCATTTTTCGAACTTGGACGTTAAATACGAAAATGTCGGTGCTGAAATTCTGCACAATTTCGTTTTTTATTCATCTTTCTACGACTAATAGAACCGAAGATAGAATTTTTTGAAAAATGGTCAATTTTTTCACTTTTCGAACAACTGCGATCTCTTTGCTCTTTACGCGCAAATTACTGTATGATCGCGGCTCGTAGGCAAAAAATGCTTTCAATAACATCGATGGACAATTAATGTATCTACAAAATGCTTTTTTATACAACCTCGTACGACCAAAACTTGCTGAGATACGGCCGATTGGAACAAATTTTGATGCAAAATTTTATGAAAAATTTTCATTTCCTCTGGTAAAAAGTGGACAACGGCTACTTCTACGGCACAAATCATTCTTAGATAATCGAAAGGTATTTAAATTTGCTACATTTTGCGCCCTGTCACGTTTCTTTGCTTAGCCGTATATTTCCGAAATGTACCTACATTAGCTAAATACGATGGTTTATCCGTATGTATTTTTGTATCCACTCAGCGCTCAGGATCGCTAGTAAAATGTTCTTCAGACGTGTTACACAATCAAAATACGAGACAGGACATATCTAACACAATTTATTAACAAACATTCTCATATAACCACAACCAACAATACAATTAAATTACTAAATAAACTCAACAGATAATTAACAACTTAGAATCCCTACTGCAATTTTTGTATAATATTGTAAAGCTTTACCTTGATCTGTTTCTTTCCGTAAAACGAACTTAATTTCGTCGCACGTATTCTCACGCACTGCCGAACTTTATTCACCTTCTTCCTTCCCCTATATTCCTCCACGTACTTGCTTCTCGCGTTCCGTTATCCAATGCTGGACCAAATCCACCAATTCTATTTATTCAAATTTGTCCAATACTGCAACACCCTTTATTTTGGAACTGCTATCCAATTAACTCTCCTTCTATTTATGTGATTCCAACACAATTGTATAATTTTGACCTGCAAAACACTTAATTCTCTTTATATTCTGAACTGCAAAACTACTATTGGTTTGCGTGTTGTCTATTCATCCACTTCTTCAAACACAATTGGTCTGCATATCATTTATTTATTAATTTCTTCAAACCCAACTGATCTGCATGTCGATTATTTATTAACTTCTAAACACGACCGGTCTGTAGGTCCTCTATTTTGCAACTTTCATAAACACGACTCGTCTATCTGTCGTTTAATTCTCAACTGTCTTCATGCTCTTTATTATCACTTGGCATGGTTACCACTTGCTTTTCTTTTCTTATGTTTTTCTTCTAAGAGGCCGCACTATACTACCTCTATTCTTTTTTATTTCATCACAAACAAAACTTAAATCTAGTAACATTTTTTTAATTTTTAATAAACACATTCATACTGAACAAATTTTAATTAAACAATGTTGACATATCCTCCCTCTTATCTTGATTGCGTATCACGTACACATTTATGAGGGAGCTAGCATATAGTGGACACAACAGTATATATTCAATTATTTACATTCGGGTGATTATTTAAATGGCAAATTGAATATTTGCATAATACTAAATGTACAAAAGTAAAAAAAAATTGTAGTACCGTCTACGTCTGAATATTGTCGATTTATAGCCTTTACAAATTCGTTAATTTCTTTAATACATTTAACAAAAACGGAGTCATCTGTAAAATAAAGTGTAATAATGTCGTTGGAAAAATTATGTTCTATACTTTTTTACTACTTTAAACAACTGTCTAAACGACCCCGAAGTTTAAAACGAGCCAGATGTAATCGGATTTTACATATTGTCATTGAATAAATGCCACTTTTTGGCCAAATTGTTAAAAAACCGGATATTTTTTCGTTTTTTTCGATATAGCTCTGTTTCTATGAGGTTTACGTCAAAAATGCTCTGAAGCAAAGTTGAAGCTTAGAAAATTTCCGATAAAATAGTCCCTGTGTCATTTAATTTCCGTACTTAACTGATGAGCTACAGCCGTGCAACAGAAGTATATTTTCCGATGATTTTTACTGCACAATTTTAACACGTACGAAAGTGTTAAAAAAAGAACATAACAATTTTTTTTTTTGGAAATGTAAAGTATGGAACTCAATCTATATAATATTGAGATACATTTGCCACAATTTCAGATTTTTCGAGGTGATATTACTCGAGAAATGGTAGAATGTTCCCTCTGCGGCGTGGCACCGCGTACTGTGAGGGTCTCCCAGGTAGCTTCAAAAATTGACCATTTTTCAAAAAATTCTATCTTCGGTTCTATTAGTCGTAGAAAGATGAATAAAAAACGAAATTCTCCAGAATTTCAGCACCAACATTTTCGTACTTAACGTCCAAGTTCGAAAAATGAAAAGTTTTAGAGCTATTTCCGGATAACTCCAAAATAAACGAATTTTTCAACGTTTTTTCAATATGGCGCCGTTCCCGATCAAAATTTTGTATGCAAAACATGAATTACCTGTTTTCACATCGGAAAACACCATCTCTGGAAGTTTCATCACTCCGGCAATTATTGGAACCAACAGTGGCAAAAAATCACCCGGGACATGGGCTATAAGTAAATCAAAAATTTTATTCTATTACTTTTTAGTTTTAAGAATTGCACCTGGCCCTATTTTAATTGACCCGACTTTCCATGATCTAATTTGAACAATTTTTTACACATTGAATTACAAAATATCAAAACCATAGTTAACTTCTCCAAGTCATAATTTAATATTGCCTCTCGTAGCGAATGTCATTTGTTCGTAAAATGGATCAAAGCTCAATTATTGCCAAGTTGTCCAAAACCCTATATCAAAAATTATCTACCCTACGTTTTAAACTGAAAAAGTATCGCGAAATTAAATACCCCGACAAGGAAAATCTGCCCTACAGGTTACCTATTTAGCCACTATATTTTTGATTGTGCCAATTTTTTCTAGTTTGTGCGGGGGCGTCATTTAAGTTCTGGTGGGAAATTAATGGAAGTTAATAAGCAGAATGTTTTAAATAATTTTAAATTTAAACCCCGTCTTGCGATCTGGAGTCGTTCTTTCTATCGTCCGGTGTTGCGGTAGGTCAGAGAAAGGTTTTTGCTAATTTACAGATGACGTGCGTCAAGATCACTTCAAATAACAATGCAGAAACACGTAAATAATCGTTATATATTTACACGATTCGAGAGGGTCTCTATTATTTATGATTAATTTTGTGTTTTAATGAATTTTAAAATCTGCCCGATTCCAAGCTTTAAGATTTTTTAGTGTAAATAATATTAATTAAGTTTTCTTGTGTAGTAGTTGATTTTTAAAAAGTTTAAATTTGGACCTGATGTAACCCGACGTACAAAAACTTCCATTAATTTGGAACAAAACAATCCACGAATTATTATATCTTAAAAAAAAATCCGACTTTTTCACGTTTTCCCTAATTAATTAAAATTTTTCCATAAATATGGATCGACTAAATGAAATATATGCGGAAATAAAATTTAATAGAAATGATTTTAAATTTTATCACAACTTTTTTTAAGTTTTAAAAAATACTCCTTTGATCTAATAAGTTTTAATTTCCTCGACTTTCCATGACTAAATTTGAACATTTCTAAATTCCCTCAATTTTCTATCTATTTTGTCTTCCAGAAAAGTGGACACCCCTATTTATTGTAATAATGTAAGACCCAAAAGTGGACACCCCTATTTATTGTAATAATGTAAGACCCTGGACTACTCTGCAATATTTTTACAGCACTTTTTGTGAACTCTTTATTTTCCGGTCGATTTTCGTTTTTGGTCTCATTTTGAATCTCTCTAATTTCGCATTTTATTTCATGTCCATACAGAAATGGTAGGTTGTTGCAAAAATGTTTACATTTCTTTTCCTATTGAAAGGAAAATTTATTTTTCAACTTCTCGTCACTATATGCCAATTTATTTACGGACACTATTACATCGCAAAATTCACCATGAGATCAAAAAGGCGACCGTCAAATAAATCAAAGATTAGCAAACAATGCAGTAGAAAATATTGAAATATGTGAAAAATAGTGAAAACCACTTTTTTTAAAATAAATTTATGTTTTAATAATTAATTGTTATTAGCGATATTTTCGAACAATAATATTATACAACAATTTGTTTTTCTCAAATTGATCAAGATGTAGAAGTTTTTAGTAGTATTTTTAAAAATCGAAAGTACAAGAAACTGTCAAATTGTTCAAAAAAATCTAAAACCTTGGATTACTCCTGCGTCCGTAAGTGGAACTGATGTTTTACAAATTTTTATTGACACTAAACTAGGAATACAAAATGAAAAACACCAGTAGCGCAAAACTAATTTTATTGTATTAGCTACGCAAAATGGTTACTTTTGAAGCTGTTTCGGGTCCGCAAAATTCTATTTTAGCGGCCTAGTACTTAAAGTCGTCTTGACAGCACTTTAGCGGATTCAAATTTGTTTATTCCAAAATCTGGCAACCGGTTGCTATAAACATTTTCGCACAGCCTTCTAATATACATACATATTATGTTATTGATGTCTATTTAAAATGAATATTTTAATTCAAGAAAATATTTTTTGCGAAACTAATACAATAAAACGTTGTATGCAATACGTACGCAAATAGTTTTAGCAGACTCATCTTCATGTTACGGACTCGGCTGGCGCCTCGTCCGTAACATTACGATTCGTCCGCTAAAACCATATTTTGCGTACTTATTACATAAAATACTATTTAATAAACTTTTAAAAGATGAAATATGGTTAGGAACTTGACTTTCCTATTGTCATTCGAAGTTTTGACGTTGGATGGCGGCACCCGCAAAATATAAAGATACCTATAGTCATTTAAATCTTTGCCAATAGATGGCCACAAAGAAATGTCGATTGTATAAGGAGGTCAATGACCTTCTTATGTTTACATTGAATTACTTTTTAAAACTTGGATTGCATGCAAATTAACCCAACCAGCAATTTGTGGACACCAAAAATTAAATGTAACTAACCTTTACTTCCCTGTACAGCAATTATTCCTCTATCCGTCATCAAAATTCAAAAGCGATTTTTGAGTTGTCGGCAAATTTTGCATCAACTTGGATAATTAATTTATACTAAAACTTTTCTTCGTGCCCCACTTGCAAGTCTATCCTCTCTCCACTGCAGCTGTTGTCGCATTGTTTCTTTTATAAATTCTGAAAAAGAAAATTGTATGAGAATATGTGTAAAAATTATAAGCAATACGAATTTTCAAAATGTAACCGTTTTAAAGAACGGAAAGTAACAATGAATGAAATTAAGTTTAATCAATACATAATAATATTTTTCTCCTTTCAAGTTCATATAAATGCAAGTTCGCAAACCTTTCGAGGGGTGAAATAAAAACAATTTTACTTAATAAATGTAAAATAAAAAACTGTTTGTTTGATTTTTAAGTGGTAAATCTGAATGGGGAGGCATTCTTTCTTGCAATGAAAAGCACTTTGTGCATACAATTTAATTTTTATAATGGTTGCAAAAATGTCATTGGTATTCAAATGTATCGCATGCTGATTTTAAACGATCAAAAGGCAATCAAAACTTTCAAAACATGACATAAAAAGAACAACATGAATATTGTAAATAATTTTGTAAGGAATAAACCAAGTTGAATTTACCTTACGAATGCAAGATTATTTTACTTAATTCCACATTTTTTCAACAGTTCAATATAAATTAATTAACGTCAGACTTTGTTTCTTACAAATTGTCAAAATCTGCATTTCGAATTTTTTCCGCTATAAGCGCCACTTAGGCAATTTTATACGATTACTAGCGCCTGCGGCGCTAGACATACGTATAGTAAACAGAACCAACACATTATGAACAATTTTTTTATTATTTCAACTTTAAAATGACTGTGGGCATGTAACCGACGTTGGAGAAAATGTTTGTTGCTCCGAATGAAGTCATTTGAAAGCATGAGTTGTACTTGCGAATGTTTAGCAGGAAGTGTTTTGAAATTGCAGTGGTGCCAGTAAGATAACTTAGAAGCGGCTCAGGTGGATCAATCAGCGGTGGCAAAACAACTTTGCCGTTCGAACAACACATTCCTGGTGATTCCTTAGCGAACTTCGAAACACGACAATGCAAGCAAAGTTTGTTCATAACACCTATTGCTACATCCTCGTGATTCATGTAATCGTAGTTTTTGTCGTAATTAAATGCTTCCAATGTTAAATTCAATTTTTGTCTTGATGGAACTAATCCCAAAAACGGTTTGCCCGTCCATTTCTGGCGTAAATAAGAGCGCTACATACGTCCAAAGTTTTTACACAATTTTCACTTTTCAATTAATCTTCAGGTAAAGTTAAATCTTCCGCAAAGAGGTGGATCTTCCACGAAGAGGTGGGTCTGCGTCTTCTTGCACAATTCCGGAGAGTTTTTCTTTAGAAAACCAATTAAAAACAAATTAATCTTCAGGTAAAGTTAAATCTTCCGCAAAGAGGTGGATCTTCCACGAAGAGGTGGATTTGCGTCTTCTTGCACAATTCCGGCGAGTTCTGCGACCTATATAAAGTCTTCCTCACAGGGGGAAGACCATAATAGATCGGTGAAGGCCATAGTTGTTCGGCCTTCGGCCTCACAGGGTGAAACCATAATAGATCCGTGAAGGCCATAGTTGTTCGGCCTTCGGCCTCACAGACCGGACCATAATAGATCCGTGAAGGCCAAAGTTGTTCGGCCTTCGGCCTCACAGGGCGGACAATAATAGATCCGTGAAGGCCAAAGTTGTTCGGCCTTCATCTGTCATCCGTCATCTCATCTGTCATCCGTCATCTCATCTGTCAGCTGTCATCCGTCAGCTGTCATCTGTCATCCGTCATCTGTCAGCTGTCATCCGTCATCTGTCATACATACATACATACATAGATACATACATGGATACATACATACTGCGGTGTACCAAAACCACGTCAATAGAAATGATCACGTTTTGAGTCAATGTTTTTAATTTATTAACAAAGGTAGCACGAGACTTATTTGTTCAAACGGAAGGGTTTTATCCGACACCAAAGGTTTGTTTTAACGTCATAAATTTAATGAAGATAAGGTCACGGAATGAGAAAACAATGTAAATCCAAATGCAACGTTTTAATTCAGTCTTTAAAATAAAGGTTTGTTAAAATTGTAAATTAATTTAAGTAGTGATATATAAAAATGTAATTTGAAATCAAAAACAATTTGTTAAAAGTATTAGTTATAAAAATGTGTTGAAACGTAGAACTTTTAATATAACAAAATTTACGTGTCAAAGTGCGCCGTAAACTCAATGTACCACGAATGCGAAAAACATATTCTTCAAAAGGTTTACTGGAAGACCACAGGAGATGTTACTACTTCAAAATAAATCTGAAACATAAAAATTTCATTAAAATTTTACAAATCATTTTGAGCTAAGTACGGACCTGGAAATTTTACGTCAAAATAAATCGATTTCATTTTCGAAAAATGGAAAATCAGAAGTGCCTTGAAAAGACCAGTAACTATGGTAAAAACAATGGATTGTTGATAAATGGTGGTTGATTGCTTAATAAAGGTAAATGTGTAAAAATTTTGGTGTCCAGCTAAAAAGTGGAAAAATATAACAAAATTTGATTTAGAAAGTGATTAAAAAGTTAGTAATTGAGAGAATATTATACTTACGTATTTCAAAAAGTGAAAATCTGTGCAAAATTGAAAAGATTCACAATTATTTCGAACGAAAACTTTGGTCACGATACAAAAACTACCACGAGGGAATTCAATCCAGTTAGATCACGCACCCTTGAAGGCCATCGAACGAATACCACCGTATAACTTCATGGTATATGAACCCAACGAAAAGAATAACACCAAATAAAGGTACCGTTACATAAAAAATTTATTAAAAACATAAATTTTGTGCAAATTAACGATTAACTTTACACGTGCGGGAAAACGTTAGTTTCATTATAGAATTAAGATTTTGTATTAGAAATAAGAATTTTATTAACTTTAAATATCTACATTTGGAAATTAATAATAATAATAATAAAAAAACGATTTGCTATAAAAAGGAGCATCATTTATGTATGATCATTCCAAAAGCCACTAGATTGCATTTCAGATTTAAGATTTGGCTAAGGAAGGAACTCAGCCTGGGAAAAGGTAAGTCTGTGCTATCCGAAATAGTCAAGCCGAGGTATCAATTTATTTTATTTATATTTGTCGAGAATAATTTGCTTATATTTCTATTGACGAGGTACTTTTACGTACACTCGTACAAGTCATTAACAGTTCAGAGTGCAAGCCTAACAAAGCTCCGAGGCTACACAGCAATACATACATACATAATCTTCACGTAAAGTTACATCTTCATGTAAAGTTAAATCTGTATGTGCAAAATGATTTTTAGGTTATGTAGTTAATGCCGTCACTTTGACACTATCGGGGGGCCCATGGGGGCTATTCAACACTATCAGGGTCACTCTCTAGGTTATGAAAAGGGTCTTGCTAAAACGCGCACTATTTATGTTTTACCCTGTATATGCAAAATGATTTTTGATAATTTTAAAAATATTGTGCAACGCTACTGACTATAATATGTCAATGTCATTTTTAAGGTTAGTCAAAGTTGTGCCCCCTATTTTTCGAGCCGCTACTGACTATAATATGTCAAAGTCATTTAATTAATCTTTTAGCGTCAAAATCGCATCGTAACTATGACAACTACTGTGACCTGAAGTGTTTAACTGCTGATGACCGTCTTATGGTGACGAATTACTAAATTCAAAGACGACGAAAAACTTACTCTTGAATGTCGCCAGATCTCGTGAAAGTTTCAACGCCCACAGTTACGGGGTTTAGGCGTCTATGCGGAACATACACACATATATACACACATACATCCATTTTTATATATAAGAAGATAACAAGATACGGGGTGTTTGTAAAAAGTTTTCAGTTAAATTTCATTAAATATCAATTTACATGAATTTTAATGGCAAGATATTTTATAAAAAATCACTGAATTGTTGTAAATGAATCGCGTATTCGGAGTTGTTGGAAAACAATACGACTTTTCAAAACTTGGCCAACAAATTAGGGGGATGACGTAAAATAGACGCATGACTGGACCTAACACATTTTAACTATTCACGGATTCGAGATTGCGTTTTGGACTGCGTAACCAACTGCCGAAAGCCTTCCCAACCGCCAAAGCCACAATTGTATATACTAAACACATTCAAGTCAGAGTTTCCCAAGGCCGTCTTCCCACCGAAGAGCTCTAATATTTTCATTAATGACATCCCGACATTCGAAAAATCACACATGGCCCCTTATGAGGATGACACTGCCATTTACGCGCAGATCGTCACTAAACGGACACAAATACATCTTGACATTATCAAGCAGTACTTCGATAAACGAAGAATTCGATTGAATGCCGGTAAGATGGAAACGCTAGAAAGCCTACCAATCACCAAGTCTTCCATAAACTGATATTAGACGGACAAACAATAACACCCCAGCCTAACGTGAAATATCTGGGAGTCGTCGCATGGACTCCGTTAAATTTCAACACGCAACAAATGGCAAGACCATCGCCTGTCGGGACCTAATTTTAGACGAAATCGCCGCATAGAGAACAGAGACTTCCAATTTACGTGTTCTTACGTACTTTGAGCGATGTTGGTAACATTCACAATTTCACATTCCTTTAATATGTAACTTTTTTACCTTTGTAGTTCAAAAGATGGGGATAAAAGTTCATTGGAGCCCAAATGATTCTCGATCGTTGGCCAAACCCGATGGCTGTCCCAAAATTTTTCGCGAATATTTTTGCATTGCCTATGGTTCAAACAATGAATAGAAGCACATTGATGTTTGACCTTAATTACATTAAAAAAATTCGCGATAGTGAGAAGCCGGCGATTTCAACACATTGGATGTTTAAAAGGATTTTCATTTACTCACAAGGGGAAGTATCTGATGACCATTCTTAAGTTTGTACGCTCTTAGCTATAAAATCTACATGTTGGAATCCTAACTCCCCTTTTTTTTAAAAAACTTTTCCAGTTTATTAACAACGAAGTACTAAATCCTACAAATATATTTAAAAAATTCTACAAGTTACAGGGCAAGACTTAGGGTTGTCGAAAGTTAAATGTTGTTTAAATGGCTTGAAACTTTGTCAGTTTATTAACAATGAGGTCATAAATCCTACAAAATTATTTAAAAAATTCTACAAGTTACAGGGCAGGACTTAGGGGTGTCGAAAGTTAAATGTTGTTTAAATGTCTTGAAACTTTGCCAGTTTATTAACAATGAAGTCCTAAATCCTAAAAAATTATTTAAAAAATTCTACAAGTTACATGGCAGGACTTAGGGGTGTCGAAAGTTAAATGTTGTTTAAATGTCTTGAAACTTTGTCAGTTTATTAACAATGAGGTCCTAAATCCTACAAAATTATTTAAAAAATTCTACAAGTTACAGGGCAGGACTTAGGGGTGTCGAAAGTTAAATGTTGTTTAAATGTCTTGAAACTTTGCCAGTTTATTAACAATGAAGTCCTAAATCCTAAAAAATTATTTAAAAAATTCTACAAGTTACATGGCAGGACTTAGGGGTGTCGAAAGTTAAATGTTGTTTTTCTACGACCATCGGAGTAATCGTCGAATATCGCACAGAAGCCACGCCTAGTAACAATTCCATTACGCACGGTGTGACGTCACCGTTACGTAATATAGTCGATCGCACGGCTAGGGAATTTGATAAATTACTACAATTGTGTTGGGAGAACTAATTCATTTTAGTTTGACAGCTACAATATTATACGGCAAACGTGTGTTATTCCTTAATAAAAGATTCATTTGTATATTTATTTATTCATTTATTGGTCAAGGTAATATTAATTTAATGAATATATTATTCTAATTTCCTAACTTTTTATAATTACTTTCCGAACCCCTAGGTAAGGAAAGTATTGTTATCAGTCAAAATTTGACCCCCCAATTTTTTGACAGATGTTCACGTTTTGAGGTCCCCTGAATCCATTTTTATCATTTTTGGAAGGATGTCTGTATGTATGTGTGTGTGTATGTGTGTGTGTATGTACGTCTGTGAACACGATAGCGTCTAAACGAAGCAAGCAAATCATTCCAAATTTTGCATATAAGCTTTTTCCTGTCGTAGGACGAAGCCAGATGAAAATAATTTAAATCGTGTAACGGGAAAGGGGGGTTTACCTGGAGCTATTATGACATTATGCGTCATAACTTCGAAACGAAATTAAGTATGTAAAAATATTAATAAGAAAAAAGTAGCGCTATGGAATTTCCTACATTTTTTGTCCTACAAGTTTTTCTCTAAAATATACAGGGCGTTTCAAAAATTTTTGTATTTGTAAAAATTTTTTGTATTTGTAAATAAAATAGTAAACCGCATTCTACTAACGAAAATAAGATGAAAAGTTTCTAATAACATGGGTCCAAAAATGCTTCGTTTGCAAGATATAGGCATTCAAAAGTTTTTTTCTTCCTATTTTGGCAAAATATGAAATTTTTCATCGATTTACTGTTGAAATTATGTAACCATTTTATTTAAAAATATAATATAAAAATTTGCGTCTGTTCGGAAAGTTATGCGATGGCCACATCAGATTTTTTTAGTTTTAAAATCATGTCGAGCAGCTCCATGTCAACACCACCGGATATAATCGCACAACGTTCTTTCGTAGTACCTGAAACTTTTTATTTGACATGTAAAAAATACATCAACTTACGTCCTTTAGGAGACGATCTGAAATTGTTACCTTTTTTTCTAAATTATGTTAACGAAAAGTGCACCAAACAATGTGTCGGGATAAATAAGTTTACTTCACGATTAATTAACGTTCTGTTACGATTAATAATTATTATCATAAGATGTAAATATTTTAGATTAAGTTTGGGATTTATTTTTTGTTATAACTTTTAGTGTACTTTTTAATTTAATATAAACCTTTATCGATAATTTGTTTGGCGTTCCGACAGTTTTAATTTATTTCGATTACTTGTTTACTTAAATAAATCCACACGGATTACATACTTATAGTCCATTTGCACTCAAGCTATGATGTGTGATGAATTTGACTTTTACTCTCTTGTTGAAATAAATGGAATAAATACAATTTTTTCGCATTTTGTGAGAATTTAACCTAAAATACGAATTTTGACGTTTGACTAAATTTTTTTGCGCGCAATCGATCTGAATTTTTGCATACGCCTTCCCACTGATAATTCATCAGGGGAGTAGTACAAGTCGGGGGGGGGTGTGAATTTTTTGCTCAGTTTTTCGATATCTAGCGCCGTTCTCGAGTTATTGCGAATTCAAAGAAATACAATTAAAAAGTTAAAAATTTTACATTTGTGTGGTCGTGTGGTGAGTGTTGTGTTTGGTGGTTCATCAGCTCTATTTTGTGCATTTTGTGCGGTAAAGTACACTCGCTGACCATTTTCCAGATGTACGGCGAGATGTTGAACTGTTGGATAGCGTTCATGAATGTTGAAAGATAATATCCGCCAAACCGCTTCATTGCTGCTGATGTAGCGTCCCATCTGAAATTGTGTAATTTCATCGCCTTGATTTGCTAGCCCGAATACTGCCATGTCACTGCCCTTGTTAACATATTTACAAATGTATTTGATGGACTTCACAGAATTGCAGCACTCGACATTTATGTGAGCCTCAAACATTTTGCACAGTAATGGCGAGTAGGGTACTATCCATCTGTTGTCGACGTCTACCTCTACATGTCTCACATTGATGGTGGTTGTGTGTCCACCATCTTCGGGTTTTCGACGTCTGTACAGCGGATATCCATCGCCACCAGTTTGCGTTTCAGGAATGAGCTTACGTGGATATTGTTTTGTGCATATGCCATCCTTCATGCAAGGTGAGTTCGGATTCAAAGCACCACATGGCCCATGAATCATATTTTTTTTGACCAGTTGAAAAAGTATCGAATCTTCTTCTGTATTTGGAAGCTCAGCAGAAATCACGCTGTCAATTTGTGTTGGCACGATTTTTTGCTTCAACCAAATTAAAATATGAACGTGCGGCAGGCCCCTTTTTTGCCATTCAATTGAATACATCCAGCATCGGGTTTCTCCAAAAATGTAGTTTTTGGTGATGACGTCCATCAGTCTAATTAGCTTTTGCTTGAAAACTCGAGCGAGAAGATCATGTCTGTGCGATGAGTTTTGACCGGGGAAAAGCAGATCTGTGATTTCTCTCCACGCTGGATTGCATGTAAAAGTGACGAACAAATCTGGACGTCCATATTTTCGAACATACGTCATGGCATCTTGCGCGTATTCATGCATGTGGCGTGGACTTCCGGCAAATGTTGCTGGCAAGATCACCATTTGCCCAATGTTAGCAACGTCTCCATCATTGGCAATTGCATCACGCAAGTGAACGTAATCTTCAACGCGCAGCTTCTGTTGATTTAACCGAATGAAAAGAAGACGTTCGCTTTCAATTTTCGCATACATGTCCACAATGTATTGATGGAATAGTTCACGGCATTTCAATATGTGATTGGTTTCATTTGGACGAATCATAATGCGGCATGCGTAATAATCCATGCAGGAAACTTTCTTCCTCAATTCTTCATTCGTAATGGGGTCGATTTGCATGATGTTAAAATGGTAGCCATCTTCTCCCCGCGGAAACAGCACTGGATATTGGAGTGCGTCGTACGATCGATGTGTTTCCGAAACTCGTTGCAAATCTGTATTCCGGCGGTGGATGACTATGTCACGTCGATTGAATTCGGTGCCGACCATCACAACTGCTACATCACCTATCACCGGTGCATTAAATCGTCTTTCATGTTCACCAGGCGGTGTTTTGTCTGGTTTTATAATAACAGTATAGTCATCTGATGGCATTTGATCTATAGCTGATTTGAATAGACGAATTAAATTGTTGCTTTCATGAAACATCGCTTGTAAGTTTGAAATGATTTCGCGTCTGGTTGCAGTATTAATTGCGCAGCGCAGTTCAACTTCTCTTTCTTCATTGCCAGTGAAATATATCTGGAGAAACTTCGGATTTTCTTCTGGTAATGGAAGCAAAGAACCGATTTGGTGATATATTTGGCCTTGAACCTTGAATGTGGGCATGTAACCGACGTTGGAGAAAATGTTTGTTGCTCCGAATGAAGTCATTTGAAAGCATGAGTTGTACTTGCGAATGTTTAGCAGGAAGTGTTTTGAAATTGCAGTGGTGCCAGTAAGGTAACTTAGAAGCGGCTCAGGTGGATCAATCAGCGGTGGCAAAACAACTTTGCCGTTCGAACAACACATTCCTGGTGATTCCTTAGCGAACTTCGAAACACGACAATGCAAGCAAAGTTTGTTCATAAGTCCTATTACTACATCCTCGTGATTCATGTAATCGTAGTCTTTGTCGTAATTAAATGCTTCCAATGTTAAATTCAATTTTTGTCTTGATCGAACTAATCGTAAGCGATTGACATTAAGTCGTTCTAAACGTACTTCCTCAGTTTCGCCAGCTCTTGACGTCGAAGCTCTGGCGCGTTTATCTTCAAGCCGGATTTCGCGTACTTCTTCAGTTTCGCCAGCTCTTGACGTCGAAGCTCTGTCGCGTTTACCTTCAAGCCGAATTTCGCGTACTTCCTCAGTTTCGCCAGCTCTTGACGTCGAAGCTCTGTCGCGTAATTCTTCAAGCCGTATTTCGCGTACTTCCTCAGTTTCGCCAGCTCTTGACGTCGAAGCTCTGGCGCGTTTATCTTCAAGCCGGATTTCGCGTACTTCCTCAGTTTCGCCAGCTCTTGACGTCGAAGCTATGGCGCGTTTACCTTCAAGCCGAATTTCGCGTACTTCCTCAGTTTCGCCAGCTCTTGACGTCGAAGCTCTGTCGCGTAATGCTTCAAGCCGAATTTTGCGTACTTCCTCAGTTTCGGCAGCTCTTTTTTTACTTACCTTCTTAGCCTTTGTTATTGGTGTTTTATTTCCTATAAATGCTTTTTTAGGTGGCATTGTATGTACGAAATTATCAATGTCAGTTTCACTTTCTGAAAAAGAAAATAGAATGCGCTGAAAAATTAGGTAAATCTCGAAAATTGAAATCGTAATGGAACTTAATAGCAGTAGGTAAAAATGTTTGGGCCACTTTCGTATTATTCATTTAGATGATTAGGGGGAATCAGATATCAATTTTGGTGATGATCGATGAAATTCCAAAAAAAACTTTTGTTTTGCGGATAAATTTTAAAATTTTTTTTCGTATTATTCGTTTAGATGATTGGGGGGAATCAGATATCAATTTTGGTGATGATCGATGAAGTTCCAAAAAAAACTTTTGTTTTGCGGATAATTTTTAAAATTTTTTTTCGTATTATTCATTTAGATGATTAGGGGGAATTAGATATCAATTTTGGTGATTATCGATGAAGTTCCAAAAAAAACTTTTGTTTTGTGGATAAATTTTAAAATTTTTTTCGTATTATTCATTTAGATGATTAGGGGGAATTAGATATCAATTTTGGTGATGATCGATGAAGTTCCAAAAAAAACTTTTTTTGTGCGGATGATTTTTAAAAATTTTTTTCCTATTATTCGTTTAGATGATTAGGGGGAATCAGATATCAATTTTGGTGATGATCGATGAAGTTCCAAAAAAAACTTTTGTTTTTCGGATAAATTTTAAATTTTTTTTTCGTATTATTGATTTAGATGATTAGGGGGAATCAGATATCAATTTTGGTGATGATCGATGAAGTTCCAAAAAAAACTTTTGTTTTTCGGATAAATTTTAAAATTTTTTTTCGTATTATTCATTTAGACGATTAGTGGGAATCAGATATATATTTTTTTAAATTTCTGAGTGTCTTTAGTCCAAAATTTTGTGGTGGAGGGGGAAAAATTTATTTTTATAAAATTGTTTTATGTTACCTATTGATATACCAAATATGAAGAATTTATTCTAGACTTTAGTAAAAACTCTTTAAGTGGGGGTAAATGTCAAAAAAAATTTCCACTTTTAAAATGATTTTAGGGTTATGTGATTAGGTCCGTCACAATTGTTTTTGATATACCAAATATGAGGAATTTACCACTTGGTTAAAACGCGCACTATTTATATTTTACCCTGTATATGCAAAATGATTTTTAGGTTATGTAGTTAATTCCGTCACTTTGACACTATCGGGGGGTTCAACTATTTACCTAAAATGGTAGCATCATGTTTTGCGTATGGATGTACAAATAAATTCAAGAATCGGCAGACATATGTGGTTTTTTTTGCATGTAGTGATGCCCCCATACAAATGTGAAAAGGGGGCGCGTCTTGCTAAAACGTTTTATGTTACCTACTATTGATATTATACCAAATATGTATCGTGCCAAATATGAGGAATTTATTCTCGACACATACATACCCATACACATTAATTACTTCAATTATTATCTATTCTTACCCCTTCTAAGACAGCTTTGCACACTTTTATAATTATTAATTTGCAATGAACACAATTATTAATTAAAATGTACACTGAATGTCATAATTTAATTCATTTGTCACCTTATAACTTGATTTTTGATAATTTTAAAAATATTGTGCAACGCTACTGACTATAATATGTCAATGTCATATTTAAGGTTAGTCAAAGTTGTGCCCCCTATTTGTCGAGCCGCTACTGACTTAAAAATATTTGGAACGCCACTGAGTATATGTCATCTGTCATTTTTAAGGTTAACATTCTTATGTCAAAGTTGTGCCCCCTATTTGTCGAGCCGCTACTGACTATAATATGTCAAAGTCATTTAATTTTAAAAATATTTGGAACGCCACTGAGTATATGTCATCTGTCATTTTTAAGGTTAACATTCTTATGTCAAAGTTGTGCCCCCTATTTGTCGAGCCGCTACTGACTATAATATGTCAAAGTCATTTAATTTTAAAAATATTTGGAACGCCACTGAGTATATGACATCTGTCATTTTTAATTATAAAAATATTTGGAACGCCACTGAGTATATGTCATCTGTCATTTTTAAGGTTAACATTCTTATGTCAAAGTTGTGCCCCCTATTTGTCGAGCCGCTACTGACTATAATATGTCAAAGTCATTTAATTTTAAAAATATTTGGAACGCCACTGAGTATATGTCATCTGTCATTTTTAAGGTTAAGTCATTTAATTTTAAAAATATTTGGAACGCCACTGAGTATATGTCATCTGTCATTCCCCCTATTTGTCGAGCCGCTACTGACTATAATATGTCAATGTCATTGAATTAATCTTTTAGCGTCAAAATCGCATCGTAACTATGACAACTACTGTGACCTGAAGCGTTTAACTGCTGATGACCGTCTTATGGTGGCGAATTAGTAAAATCAAAGACGACGAAAAGTTTCCTATTGAATGTCGCCAGATCTCGTGAAAGTTTCAACGCCCACAGTTACGGGGTTTAGGCGTCTATGCGGAACATACCCACACACATACCCACACACATACAAGCATTTTTATATATAAGATTAGCAAGATTTTTTTAATAAAAATCAATAAATTATTGTAAATGAATTGCGTATTCGGAATTGTGTTACAACAGACGACTTTTCCAAACTTCGCTCACACATTTGGGCGTTGACCTCAAATAGACCCGTGATTCGAACTAACACATTTTAACTATTTGTAACCGTGAATTTTTACCCCCGTGATATTTTACCCCGGGGTAAAATTTCACTAGGGATATTTTACCCCGGGGTAAAATTTCACTAGGGATATTTTATCCCCGGTAAAATTTCACTAGGGATAATTTACCCCGGGGTAAAATTTCACTAGGGATATTTTACCCCGGGGGTAAAATTTCACTAGAGTATATTTATCGAGGAGGTAAAATTTCGCCGACGTTAAAAATTTTTCTGAATCAAAAACCAAGGCAAAAACTTAAATTAAGTGGACTATTAATAATAATACTTTTTTGTTAAATTAAAAAAAAATTGTTCATATCAATTGAAGATCAACTCTCTTTCTTTGTGTCTTTTTTACCTTAACTACGACCTCAAAATGATTTCCATTTTTATGGTTTAAATACAACGCAGGCTTCTGGTAATCGGGTTCGCTTAATAATTGCAGTGTACTGGGAAAACGTATCCAACCGAAAGATTTATTATTATCTGTGGAAGTGTATGAATACAAATCTGATCGAATAAATGCCGCAATAAAATGTAGCTCAACTTCTGTTGCCCATACTGCATCACTTCTCATTCGATAAAATTACTAATTACAAACTACTAATTCCTTAGTGAAATTTCACTAGGGAATTTTTACCCCCTAAAGAATTTTTACAGGGGTAAAATTTTGCTAGGGATATTTTACCGGGGGTAAAATTTCGCTAGGGATATTTTACCGGGGGTAAAATTTCGCTAGGGATATTTTACCGGGGGTAAAATTTCACTAGGGATATTTTACCCCCTAAAGAATTTTTACAGGCGGTAAAATTTCGCTAGGGATATTTTACCGGGGGTAAAATATCCCTAGTGAAATTTTACCCCAGGGGGGTTAAATTTCTGGGGGTAAAAATTCACGGTGACACCGGTAACGGAGCAGAGACAATAAGCTTCGCTAGAAAGCGTACCAATCACCGGCGCTTCGAAAAACTGATATTAGACGGAAAACCGATAACCATCAGCCTAACGTGAGAACTACTTGGGAGTCGTCACGTGAACTCTCTAAAAAATCTAAAATTCAATTTAAAAGTCATCAATTAAACATGTCTCAAATTAGGATTTCAGACAAAACCTACTTTAAGAAAATCGTATTGAAAATTAGTGTAAGAAAATTGCGAAAAAAAAATCCAAAAAAGATCGTTTGCGTCAAATAAATGGTCTTCTGGTCAAATAAACTTTTCCAGTTTATTAATAACTAGCCACTTGAAAATCGGCCTTTCGGCCGATTTTCGTGGCTAGCTCTGCGAGGCGCGCGGCCTGTGGCCTCGCTGTCGGCCTATCGGCCTCCCGATTGTTTATGGGCTTACCGACCGGTTTTTGGAACTTTTAAGGATTCCATGGTCGAGTGTTGGTTTGCATGTGAGATCCCGGGTTTCTTTGGTCCGGATTTGGCGTCTCAATGGTGAAGCGAACCATTTAATGAAGTTTATTAACAATGAAGTCCTAAATCCTACAAAAATATTTAAAAAATTCTAAAAGTTCCAGGGCAGGACTTAGGAGACTTACGTGATCGGAAGCAGGAAAAATAAGTTACTTTTGACACATCTTACATTATTGGCTGTGTAGGCAGGAGGAAGAAAAAGCACGGAAAGTTGGAAACTGTTGAGAAATCTGCGCCAAGAGAAGAAAAAAGATATAATCTCAGCAATATCAATGGAAAAGTGGGAGAAATTTTTTGTAGAACTGCTGACAGAAAGAAGGAAAGATCTTGAAAAAGTGAATGGCACGGATGGAGAAAATATTATCTGTATAGCTAGCTCCCCTATTACATTAAATGTCGGAGAAATAGCACAAGCATGTAAATCCCTGAAAAATAGAAAATCCCCCGGTCCTGGTGATATAACATCCGAGTTAATAAAATATGGCACAGAAGAATTATATAAAAAATTAACCACACTATGTCAGAAATGCCTAAACGGCGCTGATCCCCCAGTGGAATGGAAAACATCGTTTATATCTCCCATACATAAAAAGGGAAGGAAAGAAGAGAACAAGCACTATAAGTAGACTCGACGGGAAAATATTAAAGAACAGAATAGAGGCAGAATATAAAGATATTGAAGCAGAAGAGCAGGCGGGGTTCAGAGTCGGGAGATCGGTTGTCGATCATGTTTTCTGCGTCACTCAACTGATAGAAAAGAAGGTTGATGTTAATCAAGAAGTGCATCTGCTATATGTGGACCTCAAAAAGGCATACGATAGCGTACCATTGAATAAACTCTGGGAAGCTTTGGAAATAACTAACATTAGTATAAATCTCATTAAAGCAGTAAAAAAACTATATTCAAATACTCAATCAATGATAAAAATAGGCAAGAAAACATCAAACACGTTTAGAGTCACCAAGGGGTTGAAACAAGGCTGCTGTCTCTCGCCTACATTATTTAAAATCTACTTAGAACAAGTCTTGAAAACATGGAAAAGAAAATGTAAAAATATGGGAATCCCTTTAAAAGAAGATAATGTCCTTTATACATTATGTTTCGCGGACGATCAAATAGTATTGGCTCAAGATTACGACGATATTGAGTATATGACACGTAAGTTAATTGAGGAGTATAAAAAATGGGGGCTTGAAGTAAACCTGAGTAAAACAAAATACATGTGTGTTGGAGGTACCCAGCAGGATTTGATACTGAATGATGGTCAAAGAGTTGAATGCTGCGAAGAATATACGTACTTGGGAGTAAAAATTACCAAAGAGGGAACTTTGGATAATACAATAAGAGCAAGAAATATTCAAGGCAGAAAAGCAATATCAATAGTATATTATGGGACCGGAATATATTGAAAGAAAATAAACATCGTATTTATAACGCAATTTTGAAGAGCATCGTCACATAAATAGCAGTGAAGTATGGCAAATCAAGAAAAAATCGGAGAGCATGATTTTGGCAACCGAGATGGATTTCTGAAGACGATCGGCGGGAAAATCAAGGTTGGAACGAATAAGAAACGATACAATAAGGGAAATAATGGAAGTTAAACATAGCATGGTAGACGAAATCAGAAAAAAACAATTGATATGGTTTGGTCATGTACAGCGAATGAACCAAGATAGACTACCAAAACAAATATTGGAGTGGGCACCACAAGGAAGAAGAAAGCGAGGGAGACCGCGTAAAAGTTGGAGAGAAGGAATAGATAACGAAATAAAAGAGAGAGAGAGCTACCGGATGGTCTATGGATGGATAAAGAGGAGTGGAGATTGGGAATCTCGGAATTCGGTCTGGCGCTTTTTTCGCTTTGAAGCTCCATTAAACATACTCTAATAACTCGATTTGGAGCTGTTCCACGCTTACAAACATTTCAGAAGTTTAAAACACGCAAAGTTCTGAAATGAGGGCACATAAATCCCTTGAAAGCGTGCATAAGCCCCAAGTTGAACTATCAGAATGCGCTGACTGAGCTTCAAAGCAAACAAAGTGCCAGACTGAACACGGCCGTTATATCACGATACATTTGAATGTCATAATTATGTACTAAGGCCCTGTTGTTCAGCCTCGGGTTACCTTTTAAGCTGGGTCAATTTTTGAATTATAAGTGCTTATAAATCCGGGCTCTACTCATCACGATTACTTGCTTCTGGCGTTCGTCACTAGTTAGCGCCACAAGATGCAATAACAAATGATACGTGCAATTTATGCAACTATTTGTACCAAATACAAGGTGTTTGCAAAAAGTTTTAAGATAACCCTGGTAGAAACATTAATTTGTGCACAAACTATGAGGGTGCTAGCTTTAATATTTGAGAGCTAGGTTTTTGAAAAAAAAATCAATTGGGGGGTAGCGTTATTCCTCTCCCCCCGGTAGAAATGTTGAATTGTGGACTAACTATAAGGGTACTAGCTGTAATATTTTGAGTGTCACCTTTAGTTGGCTGTAACGTGGAAACGGATCAAGTTAAAAAAAATATATCAAAGAAAATATGTACATGTTTTGTTTTACTTTCTTGTGTTATGTTTAACTTTTTATCAAAATTGGAGGTGGTGCGGTAAATTCTTCAGTTAAAATGAGCTGGATTGACCCCATAAATCTATGTCCCATTATGATACGTTCAAAGATAAAAGCAACAATTCTATCAAGTGCTAATATTAACTGCACTCATTCCATTTATTTTAATCTACTGAATCAGTGCCGAGTATTCAAATACTTAAGGTTCATCAAATGAAATTATTTTTAAAATTTTGGTGTCTAAATTTGTATTGTCCAACATTTCTTAAATTTAAAATTAAATATTATTTCAAGTACAAAGTCACTTATTTATTTTTAGTATTTCACTTGAACAACATGTGAAATGAAGTTTAAAAGTGCAAATTTTAAATAATATTTGTAGAAGTTGGTAATAATTTCTTATTTATAATAAATATAAAGAAGATATGAGCCAAAAACACAGGATATGATTGTAAAGGGTGAAGTTTTTCTGCTGAGGATTAATGCTCCAGCACCCTTAGATATTTTTTTTAATTCCAATTGGTTTAATCGTAAATATGGATCTTGAGTACATTCTGCCCTGCAAAAAGCTCCTCAGGAAGCAGAGAGGATTTCAGCGCCTCTCAAAAAAGAAATATCATGTAGCTTGTTTTTATTATTCGCACAAAATAATAATTCTCAAAATAAATAACATTCATCGATAAAAATTTCAAATTAAGTTAACAATTAATTAGTATCCACCTCTTTAAAATAATAATCATCGTTGTAAAAGAATAGTTAACAGTGCAAGCAAAGCAAAATTGTTGATCAGATTCCCTGCAGAATTGTGCGGCAATGGGCTAACTTTTCTATACACCTTACGCCCGTTCACTTTTTGGGTTGGCCTGTAATTCGACTTAAGAATTCCGGC
The DNA here is from genome assembly GCA_932274525.1 of Podabrus alpinus. Lineage (NCBI taxonomy): Eukaryota > Metazoa > Arthropoda > Insecta > Coleoptera > Cantharidae > Podabrus > Podabrus alpinus. The sequence continues at coordinate 3,756,295 of OW026453.1, forward strand.
GACCGAATGAACCGTCTTAAAGTGCTTTAACTAAAACAACAATAATCAATACCCAAATTAACTAAAACATCTCAAGAACTACTTACTTGTTTGTTGGAAATTGGTAAGGTATTGCTGAAAACGGTCCAAATTACAGATTCCGTGCAGTTTGGCGTGGTTAAAGATCCTTCGTACCGGTAAAATCCTGCCACATCTCTTGGCATAAAGTTTCTTAACTCTATAGCGTCGACAGGCCGAAGGGCTTCGATGTGGTCTTCGACATCTTCCACGACCCTCATAAATGGTTCCAATTCATCGTCATCATCGGGAGAGAACTAAAATTTGTATTTTCAAATATTTTTTATCAACTCTTCAAACTACTACATACATCGTATAATACTCCTAAAACAGCAACTCCATCTGGATGGTCCAAAGCATTCCTCAAATTTTTATACTCCTCCGCATAATGAACAAAGTGAACTTCTAGAGGAAACCTTTTCCAAAAATTGTGTTATAAAAAACCGTCTTGATTAAATTTATATAATACCTACCTGTAGTTGTTAACGGTGTGTTCTGATCCTCCCCAATGAAAATGCAAGTGGTCGAAAATGTATTTCTTCTGCAAACCTCCACCACTAAGTTGTGGTACCTTTACGACGTCGGCCATTTTTAAAGCAACTGGAATTAGTTTGATCTTTTAAGTGTCCACAAAATCGGATGGGTCAACTTTCATACCTGAATGCCCATTATTTAAGACGGTAGCTCTGAGGTCGATGTTGTAATTTTCAAAATTAAATTTTTCGAATGTTTTTATTACAGCTTCATCGTCGTTGATGTTGATGGGAGATTGCTTCACACCAGTGTAACACAATTTCGGCCATTCCGCTGTAACAGAATATGGAATTTCATTTTTATGAATACTTTTGCGACGGGTATGGGTTTAAAAGTCGCAAGTTGGTAAGGACATTGCTCTGAATAGTTTCCTGAAGCAAATTATTGGAAATGATTAGAAAAAAAAAGTTTGGCCCAATAAATTGAAAGTATTTTTAATTGAGATTAAGTGGTGGTGATTAATGTTTACATTTGCGATAAATTTCGCAATATTTTGGTTTCTTTAAATGGGCCGTCAAACATGAGATATTATATTAATGTCAACGATTCCATTAGTTCCATAAAAATGAATTGACTGATAATAGTTATCATTTTACAATTAACTTATCGTAATAATTGAAATGAATTATTATTTCAATAATTATTATCTTAATTGATAATTAAAATTGCACCAACATATTATGCAACAATTATTGTAAGAAGTCGATCTAGGAGTGATATTTAAATTTGAGTTTTAATTAAATAGGAAAAATTAATCGTCTTAAAAATACAAAATTTTCCAAAAATAATTGCGTAGGTTATATCGAAAATTTTAAATAGAAATGATATCCTCTCTAATTTTTAGATATTTACTATAAAATGTAGATCATAATATCTTTGCCAAGTATAGTGGACATGGTATAACAATAAATTTTACTAATATAACAAAATAATTAGTTCACCTTAAAACAGTGGCAGCTCGTGGGATTATACAGAGGTTGTGCCAGAATTTTTTTAACCGAGGTAATTCTTTGAATTCAACTGAAGACGATTCTTTCATCCGAAGCCAAACTTCAGTTTGAAACATATCGAAATATCGATTAAGTGCACCAAAATTGCTAAAAATGTAACTTTTTACATTAGTATAATGAATTACTTCCCTCCCCCATGAACTTTGGCTGAAGGTTGCTCGGAGATAAAATGCTTATTTTCTAAGCAAGAGGTCAACCTACAATAATATCGGACCAAAAATAGTAACGCAATAGTAAAGAGACGGTTTTTTTTTAAGCCATCAAATTTGTATAAAACCGAAATCCCTGTTTTTTAGCTGCATGAGATCTATGACAATTTTTTGGCATTTGTATTCATAAAGGTTTGCCATTTAATCATTAATAAATTAATACTTACACAACGCTACCAAATTGTGGAAATTTATTTTCAAAGTCAGGGTTCCGTTCGCGAAACTTTTAGAGCTCTTCGCCCATTTTATGGTCGATATATTCGACTTTCTGAGCAGACTATTGGTGCGGCGATGGATAAATTTCGTACCACTTCTTCATTGCATGATGTAAGCCCACCAACAAGACAAAGAAATGTGCGTACCGAAGAAACTATCGCTTCTGTGAGTTAAAGTGTGCAAGAGAACCCAAACATTTCAATTCGCCATCGTTCTCAACAATTTGGGCTTTGTTCGTCCACTGCATGGAAATTTTACATCAAGATCTTGGTTTGCATTCTTACAAGATCCAGTTGGTTCGAGAATTGAAGCCTAATGATCATCGATCACACAACCAATTGGAAGTGGATCCATTTTTTTACCGCCAAATTTTGTTCAATGACGAGGCACATTTCTGGTTGATGGGTATGTGAACATGCGAAATTGCCGTATATGGACTGAGACCAATCCGGAACATTATCTTGAGACTCCATTGCATCCATTAAAATTGACCGTTTGGTGTGGAATACACGCCAACGGCATCATCGGTCCATATTTCTTTCGAAATGAGGAAGGAGCTACCGTTACGGTGAATGGTATGAGATATCGACACATGCTCAATACATTTTTGTTTCCAAAAATCCAAGAGTTAAACATCGACAACTTATGGTTCCAACAGGATGGCGCTACGTGCCACACAGCCACCAAAAACTTCAATTTATTGAAAGGACAATTTGGTGACAACATTATTTCAAGAAATGATCCTATCAATTGGCCTCCAAGATCGTGTGATTTGACACCTCCAGATTATGTTTCTTTTGGGGTATGTTAAATCCATGGTTTGTGCTAACAAACCAATAACTCTGGAAGCATTGTAGGTCAATATTCAGCAAGTCATTTATAAAACAAAGCCAGAAATATTGGAAAAAGTAGTCAAAAATTGGACTGATCGGATGCGCTTCGTAATGATTAGTCGTGGTGGTCTCATGCCGGAAATCATTTTCAAGTCATAAATGGCATTAAATTTACTTTCATAAAAAAGTAATTAAAAAATCATTCCATCAATTTTTTAATGTTTTATTTATATCTCTTATTCTCTATTATCAATGTACTCGTATTTCATTACTTCTCTTGAAATCCCATAACCTTGGGGCTATTCTATACCCCCAGAAATCCCCCCCTCCCGGTTTGCATACAGTTTAAGTTTTTGATTTTTCCGTTAACATAATTTTTTAAGCGGACCGGTCAACTCGAATCTTGCTCTGGAATATAATTATTTGAAAGATTTTAAATAATTTCTTTAAGTTCGTGTGCCATGGCTCCTTGGCACCTTATAGCGAGCCGCCACTGCCTTAAAATATGTTTATTGATGTTATTCAAACTGAAATAGCTTAATTTTTCTTAATCCACCAATCAATGGTCTTCCAATTTGAAACAGATGACAATATTAACTAATCGTGCTTCCTACTTAAATTTTACCAATAGTAATAAAATTTTGTCTAATGAATTTAATTTTATGAAATCAAATAAGTGTTGCTATTTGACACCCATTTTTGCATTCCTACGGCTACACAAACTTAAATGCCGTTTTTTTTTCTGGCAAAAGAAATAGCAATTGATCAGAAAAAGAAATATATTTTTTCACAAAAATGTAAAAAATAAATACAGTTTAGTGATTTTTAATGAGAAATTTATTGAAAGCATCTTCCCACTTTTAGTATTAATGTACCATTGAAAAATATACTTAAAATTATTCATTCAATTCATTGGGCGACTAATGAGATCGACAACATACAATTTAATTTTTATTATAAAAATTATTATCAAATATACAATAATGTATTTAGTAATTTTCGGTCGAATGGTTAATTGTCAAGATAATTAAACCCTCGTATGTATTTATATCGATACCCACTATCGATATTTACTCCAGTACTTTGAAATTGCAATGTACAGACATTTTTATGTCTCGAAAGAAAAAGTGATATTTTTAAAATACATATTAATAAATTCCCGAAAATTTTTCACTTGCAAGGGCGAACTGAAAATTCGACGACGCCGCGCCGGAGCTACATAATACTTTAACCATGTTCATTTTTTCCAATCCAAGTTCTTTAATTACTCGCCACACAATGCCAAACATGCCAGTTTTAAAAATTTAATTTTTGGAAAAATGCCAAAATAAATAGTACCTACTCCCGAGAAACTTCCTTACTCGAGACAGACAGGCCATGTACAGATCATTAAAAATTCGTGGTGTCCACCTCGAAGGACATATCGATGTGATGTTTATTATTTTGTCATTATTGAGTTCATCAGAATCTATATTGCAGCAACAGAAAATATTTTAAGACATTTTATTTTTCAAAGTAATGGTTTTTATTGTATAAACTGGGGTTTTAGTATTAATATCCCCAAATGGATTGATTAAAGTTCATGTTAATACCAAGCTTACGCCCGTGCAAAATTTGAGCTTTCCAGATAGTCTAAAATTGTTCAATGTTACTGGGTGCAGTACGCGACATAAATGGATTACATATTGCACTTAACTCCGCAGGGTGCCATTTGGCACGATTGTTCCTTACCCCAGGGAGATTCATTTTCGAATAGGACGCGTCAAGATTTCCCCTTAGGAACCAAGATGGCGGTTTGGTCAAAATATACATATGGAGTATCATTTCTCTTTAATTTTGGCAAACGAATATATGGTGAATTTTCTATTACGACCCAAAATGGCCACAATATTTTATGAAAATATATTGAAAATCTTAAAGAACCCAAAGTAATGCCAAATTAAACATATTTGGTATAGTTGCCGACTGTTTCTTGCTTCCTAAATATGTATACCAAATATTTTATTTTAGACCTATTTAGCTGTTTTGTTTGATTTTTATTGAAAATTCTATATTATTATGAACATTGATGTTTAACCTTGTGAAGTGAATAATTTTACTTGATAATCATTGAATGGAAATATTTACAGACTAAAGTAGTTAGAAGAAGACTTTCGAGTTAGATTCTAGTATTTGGCATGTTACTGTAACTTTAAGAAAAAGTAGATAAAAGGAGATGGATGAAAGGTACTGGTCTCCGCTGTTGGTACATTTCTGGTCTGGAAATTTGTAAATGAATTACTTCATTCCATAGGGTCATTCCATCTGAAATCAACCAATTTTTAGAAATTATTTTCCTGTCCCTCTTCGATTTTGCTCAAATTTGGTAAACGGACCCGTATTTTTTTGTTTGGCCCTAAGGTTGCCAGTTTACTACAGCCCTTCAAAATAAGTCAAATTTGGCTTGTACACTGCGCCGGCGTCGATAAATTACTATTTCTACCGGCCGAACCGTACAACTTAGAGACACGACTTTTCTTAAGAAATGATGATAATGAATAGGCTTATTCAGGGAGTTTTTGTATGTAGATAATTAAGGTCACAAAATGAGCGCCCTGATAAAATTTTGGCTTTGAGTGCCCCTACCTCAAAAACGAGGTAAGTAATGTAAAATTTAAAAAAAATTATTATCTTTATTATACCTTTGGCTATTTGCATACCAAATTTTAGAGTGGGTTCCTTTTGGTTTAGGAGTAACATCAAAATGAATGATCGAAACACTTCAATAAATATGCAGGTATAAAAATGGGGGCCCTGATCAAATTTTGTCTTTGAGTGCCCCTCCCTTAAAATTGGGGTAATATAAAATTCTCAAAAAAATACATTATATTTAGTATACTTTTGGCTACTTGTATACCAATTTTTAGACTGGGAACGCTTTTGGTTTTTATGGTACGTTTGGTAAAGTGTTTCGATTTATGATAATAGTCCGGGAGGTACCGTCACTTTTTTTCAAGTCATTTTATGCACAATGAAATTCATTGGACGAAGTTGTTTTCATACTACTAAATACTAAGCCGAGCGTCAGATCGCGCGACCGCGGTGGGTTGAGTCGTAGGAAGCTACAGAACGTGTCGCGTAATTTGTTCCAAAAAGTTATTTTATGCACGCTGAAAATTTTATTAGTCCTTATTTATAAAGTATATTTTACAAAAAAAGTCGTCAGACCCTGATCTGCGGGTGGATTGGTCGTCAGTTACGCGTAGTAACGAGATGCTAAATTTTGAAAAAAAAAGTAATAGTATGCAGTCTGAAATTTATTCAAGTGATAGTTTATAGCTCACATAATACAAAAATAATAATCGTCAGACGTTATGGAAATGGTGGAAAAACCGTCAGTCGAGCCTTTGAAGTTGATCTCAGCGTTCGAAACAATTAAGCGCGCGGCATCGTTTGCGGTCCAACTGACAGAGTTATTAGTTTGCGCGTGGCCGCGCGTGTGTTTAGTTGTATACCTGTGTGAAGCATGGCTGATTCAAAATTATTTTGTGTTTTTTGCTCCAAAAAAAATGAAAGGTTGCGATCTTTTACAATAGAAACGCTCGCGAAATGTAGAAAAGTTCTCAGTACTCGGCAAGAGCATCAATTATATATGAGTGATGTGAGACTACCAGCAGAATTATCTCCGAATTATTTGTATCATTCTCAGTGCTACCGACTATTTACAGCTTACCAAAAAAGTATAGAGCTACTAAAACTTATGAATCGTTATCAGATGCATCGGCAGGTCCAAGGTAAGTATTATTGCAATTCAAAACAAGACGTAACAAGACGTTCACGGGCAGTTTTTCACAAACTTGAATTATTATTTTAGGGTATTTTGTATCAATATACGTTCGGTACGATGTAAGAAAATCTTAGGTGATTTCATGTATACTAATGCGAAGACTGTAATCATTGCTTTCGATTGGTATTTCTCGCCATCTATTAAAGATAATGAACATCTTATGAGAGGGAGAATAGAAGGAAATAGATTTGCCATCAATGGACCTGACCAAAAACGATCAACTAATTTCATAAATGATTTACAGAATGTACACTTTAAAGATGCACTAGTGAAATTCCTGTGCGACGATTGGAAAAATGATCATCTGGCTCCTTTCATTTCAGGGAAAATCTTGTATGTGAATTATGAGAAATGTTACAAGTATGAAGTGATAAATGATAAAGTGATAAGAACAGAGGAGAATAATTTAACATGTGAAGATCACGAAGAGGCAGATACTAAGATCATTTTTCACGTGTGCAAGCTGGATTTTTATGCTCACGTAACAATCAGATGCTCCGATACCGATATTTTGATAATTATGCTGGGAAACATGGATGAATTAAAAGAGAAATTACAGATCTCCATGCTACTGGGTACTGGAAACGCACGCAGATATATAAACATCACCAAATTATTTGAGAAATTGGGTGGTGATTTATGTAAATCTTGACCAGGTTTTCATGCTCTCACGGGTTGTGATTTCAACCCTGCGTTTTTAAGAAGAGGAAAGAAAAGGCCCTTTAAATTACTGAAGAAATCAACCCGTTACATACAGGCATTTATACAAATATCTGAATCGTTGAATCCAAACTTAGATGCAACTTTTGCAGTGTTGGAAGAATTTGGTTGCCGTATGTATGGGTTTCAAAATATCAATGATGTTAACTTGTCACGGGTAGCTGCATTTATGAAAATGTATAAAGTTAAGAAGAATGAGGATATTTTGAAAGTAAACAAAAATTTCGAGGGCTCTACTCTGCCACCTTGTAAAGCAGAATTGCATCAGCAATTATTGAGGAGCAGTTATATCGCTCAATTATGGACTCACGCATCTCACCGAAAACCTATTTCCTCAACTCCTATCAATTATGGATGGAAAGAGGAAAACAACAAATATGAATTCAGATGGTTCGAGGGAGATCAATTGCCTTCGATAAGCAGCATCACTAATACCATCGAAGATGAAAATGAAAATATTATAGGTATTTATCATACTTTTCTCTGACATTGAATAGTTGATTTTCAACCTAGATCTAAATTTATGAATTTTTTCAGATCATTTGGAGGAAACAAATTCGCAAGACGATGATGAGGAAGATTGCGATGAAAGCGGGTTGGAAGACAGCAGCGATGAAAGTTTACTGGAAACTAGTGATTCCAAGAGTGATTCTACTTATGAAGATGTAGAATTGCAGGAATAATTCTTCAGAATATTGTTATTGTTTTATACATTTGTTTGATATTCTATATAGATAATAAATTCATTAATTACTTTCGAAACCTGTTGAAATCTAACCTTGTATGTCAATCATTTCCACTCAAAAATGATAAATCAATTATCTCTCTTTTATCTCATAAAAGTCATCGTATGCATCCTGAAATTTTTCCCAGCGATAGTTATTAGTGTACATAATATAAATATAATCGTCAGACGACATGAATGTGGTGCAAAGTCCGTCAGTTGGACCGGAGAAGATGCCGCTCGCTTAATTGCTTCGAACGCTGAGATCAACTTCGAAGGCTCGACTGACGGTTTTTCCACCATTTCCATAACGTCTGACGATTATTTTTGTATTATGTGAGCTATAAACTATCACTTGAATAAATTTCAGACTGCATACTATTACTTTTTTTTCAAAATTCAGCATCTCGTTACTACGCGTAACTGACGACCAATCCACCCGCAGATCAGGGCCTGACGACTTTTTTTGTAAAATATACTTTATAAATAAGGACTAATAAAATTTTCAGCGTGCATAAAATAACTTTTTGGAACAAATTACTCGACACGTTCCGCAGCTTCCTACGACTCCACCCACCGCTACTGGAGGGTCTGACGGTCGGTTACATCATCAACTTATATAGGAATTAACAATAGTAAAAAATTCAGCGTGCATAAAATGACTTGTGTAAAAGTGACGGTACCTCCCGGACTATAACGATCATTCTTTCGATTTCACTCCTAAACCAAAAGCGTACTCCACTCTAAAATTTGGTATGCTAGTAGCCAAAAGTATAATAAAGATAATATATTTTTTGAGAATTTTAAATTATCTCGTTTTTGAGGTAGGGGCACTCAAAGCTAAAATTCGATAAGGGTCCCCATTTTGTGACCTTAATTATTTACATACAAAAACTCACTAAAAGATCCTATTCAATATCTTCATTTCTAGAACAAATCGTGTCTCTAAGTGGTACGGTTCGGGCAGTAGAAATAATTTATCGAAGCTCTACAAGCCAAATTTGACTTATTTTGAAGGGCATCAGTATTACTAATTACTAATTACATTACAGTCCGAGGACTTAATAGGGTGCAGGTCAGCTCGGCAAATGGTCAGATATTTAATCCGGGTCCAAATTTCCTACCTGGAATTACATAGACCAACTCGGCAAAGTACCTTTCGATGTCATTAACGGTAACTGATAATACCACCCCCGGCGCAATTAGGGTACAGGCGCTTTCCAAGATTTTAATAGATCTTTGCCGAATAAATTTTGGCTTGGCCAGAACTGTGAGCATCAAAAAACCTACCCTCCGATGCTCCGCATCTCCGGGCGGTTTTTCGTGCTAAACATACGAGAGGCGCGACAGATCAAGGAAACCGGGATAAATGCAACCGGGATGTGAGAGACCCTCGAAATAGCATTATTCAGCGCGTTTGCCGAGCTGACCCATAATTAAAACGGCCTCTGGTTTTCATTTGCCCAGTTGACCGGTAGGATTAACCTATCCCTTGTACCTTTTGCCGAGTTGACCTACTCCGTTACCTCCGGGCTGTAATTGTATGTAACAGACCAAGGGAAATGATAATATTCAAATGTTGCCCAAAGACGGTCACTTTGAATATCAATTTCTATCGCTGTAGTCCGAGGGAAATCGCACAATACGCCGAATATTTATCACTTCCCGGCGGGGACAGTAACAGCCCGTGGACTGTAATTCCCAAAACAAACCGCGGGAAATCGGAAATCGATATTCACAATGCTTGTGGTCGGCAACATTTGAATATTATTATAGTTAATATATGAATATTAACAATTTGAATTTGAGTAAACAAAGTTTGATTACAGATAAAATGATTTTTTGTGAAAATTTGGTATAATTGCAGGTAAATAATTAAATGAGTCCTATTTTTTAAATCGTCGTGTTTTATTTCAATTTAACTTTTAATTCTGAGCTTCGACTTGAATTGATTCAATCCGAAGTTAATTGAAAATTGATCAAATAGCATATACCCGAAACAAACAATAGTAAGTAGCTCTAAAAAAACAATATTGGAAGCAAGAAACATCCAAAAACCACATCAAACATGTTCAGTTTGGAAATATTTTGTTTGTTGACATTTTCGGTATATTTTTATAAAATATGGCGGCCATTTTGGGTTGTAATCAAAAATAGGCCATAAATTCGTGTTCGGGAGGTCAAATTTAACTAAAAAATGTACCCCACATGTATATTTTGTCCAAAGTAGCCGTCAATTTTAAGACAATAATTTTATCTAAAAACATGGTAAAACAAAACGTTGTGAAACAAAATGTTTTGTTTTGTCTTATAGCGCTTTGTTTGGTCTTAAAACGTTATTTGCTTTAATCAATTTTTTTAAGACAAAACAAAACGCGTTAAGACAAAATGAAACATTTTGTTTGACAACGTTTTGTTTTATCATGTTTTTAGATAAAACAAAGTATTTTGTCAAAGCAAAAAAATATAGAAATATTCCTACAAAAATTTACAACAAAATTTGCTAACAAATTTACGCGTTTGACACATTTTGTAAATTTACATGCAAATTTACACGCAAATTTACAACAAAATTTACACAAGTGTCACACCGCCTTAACATTATTGATCGCTAATGTGAGACCTAAAAATGTCCAGAAATTTCCGGAAGTTCTCCCCATTACATTTTTTCTTATTTAGCTAATATTATGAAACCATTTAATTTTTTTTTTGCGCGACTATGCTCTATTTGGTTGTTTACCGCGTCTGTTTCCACGACAGTAAGTTTTGTTTACTAGTTGCTAAGGATAAGGCGACGGTAAGTATTTTTAGCGTTCTAGAACGGTAAGTGAATTTATTCAACATTAATTGTTATAGCAACGTAATGCAAACTTTGACATTAAGGCAACTTGATATAAAGAGAATAAAATATTTTTATTTATTAAATACACATTTAAATGTATTTTAATAAATTTAGTCGCGCAAAAAACGTCATAAGCATCTCGAACATTAAGGACTACCGATCTCAGACAATAATTGGAGTCGTCGCTTCGCTCCTCCTCCAAACAATTGTCTTCGATCGGTAAAATGTCCTTACTGTTCTTGATACTTAATATACTATTAAGTTGTACTATTTTACGATGTTTAGATTTTTAAACTTGTTGAAATAATCTCTAATATGTAATTATTTAAAAAAAATTTAAGTTATGTAAACTTACAATAAATTATTGTAAACAAGGATCTAAAATAAACTATGACACGTGTTACGCCGTTATTTGATCTCTTCAGATGGGTATATTATTCAAATAATTACGATTCGAATTCAGATATTTGCGAATATGTTTGTAAAAAATATAAATACACTAAAAAAATTTAAATTTGTTTGACGTTAGTTGTTTTCACCTATTACGTAATGTAAATCAAGTTAATGAAAAATCAAAAAAATAAATTAGATGTCTCCATTAACTTGATTTACATTACGTAGTAGGTGCAACTGACAAAAGTCAAACAAACTTCAAAAATTATATAATGTATTTATAACAAAAAATTTTTTTTTTAATATTACCAAGTTAATGAACACTTATTTAAAATCTCTAATTGCAAAATAGGTAGATACCAATTTTTTTTGTTACATTAATAAATTTGTTTCGGGTTCGTTTCACCTCATCAGAGTGCTACAACATGAAACAAAGGTGCAAAGAAAAATATTGGTAGTTTGCAAATAGGGCTTTCAAGTACGTGTTCATTAACTTACAATTAGTAATATTTTTAAGGGCCAGTTTATCAATCTCCAGTTAAATTTACCTATCACATAGGATTCAAGACGCCAAACCTCGCTTACCTGTCAGATAAGTCTAACTGAAACTTTAACTAGTGATTGATAAATTGGCCCTAAAAGAATTATTTTATTATTATAATTTCATCAAATTATAAATTCAATTCATTATTATAATGTATTTATATTTTTTACCAACTTTATTGTCAAAGTTTTTGAGCTCTATGGGTGAGGGGGGGGGCACGAAACAAATATTCGAAAGATGAGTTATTGAATTTTCTAAATCAATGCAAAATTTCACTTCTAGTAGAATTATTCAGATATTTAAGGTATAGTCGTTTTCCCGAAGAAAAATTTTCTTAACATTTTTAATGAGGCAACGATAATCCGATTGAAAATTCATAGATTTTGGAGAAACTGTGGAAACTCGCAGTGATAATTATAAATAGTCCAAGTAACGAATGTAAACATGGTGTACATTTCAGTGTCCGAATGAACCCCCCCAAAAGTCCTCTAAAATCCCCTGCTGGCTTCTCACTCAAATTGGCAATTTTAATTCCTTCCATGTGGTTTTTCGTTAAGAACTTAGTTAATTTCATTTTTAGGGAAAATTATTATCAGACCAAAAAATTCTCTATAATGATTAAAAGACATGTAAGGAAATGTAAAAAAAAAAATTTAAGAAAAATAATAATAGATCGATTCAATTTTTAAAGTTAGCAGGTAACTATTTCATCCCCACCTCCACCCCATCTGAATCTCTGATGACTCAAGTTTTTACCCTTTTTTTAGGAATAATTTTTTTAAATAAATTCTTTTTATTTTCCTGCTCTCTTCTACCTAGCGATGTTATTGACTATTATTGTTCATTATTAGGGGTCATCCATTAATTACGTAAGGGTTTTTTGGGGGGAGGGGGGTATTGGATATCTTACCGGCCCTTACATGGGGGGGAGGGGTCCGACGTATTCCTTACGTAAGTTTCTTAAAATATTTTTTTTAAATTAAATTTAAAAATCAAATATAATTTTTTCTTTTTATGTTGGTAATTATATCCAGGTATAATGGAAATACCATATATTGAAATATATACTTATATAGTACTTAAAAATCATTAAACATAGTGGCATAATAGTGTGAATTATAGAAAATGGCATCAAACTTTGGCGATCTTTACGAACGGTTTTTCATCTATGTAAATAAAAATTTAATTTAAATTTTTGTATTTATTATTATCTATCTATATATAAAAATGGATGTATGTGTGTATGTATGTTCCCTATAGACTCCTAAACCGTTTGACCGATCGGAACCAAATTTGGAACAGTTATTATGTAGGTCCCTGCGCATGTTTTTGTATTGAAATAGTGCAAAAACTCGCAAAGGAAAGGAAAGTTGATTTTGAGTAGGCAGGCTACTCAAAATCAACTTAAAAACAATAATAAATGCTGTCAAACTGTCAACCGATCGACAATGCAAATACGCGTGCACGTGCTTTACGTTTCTATTTGACTAATCTTAACCAAATTTGGTGTAGAAGTTATTTACAATGCTACTAAAAACATAGGCTACTTAAGTACCTTGGAGCGAGGCCGAAGGCCGAAAAACCACGGTCTACACGTATGCTTGCGATACCCTTGAGTGAGGCCGAAGGCCGAACAACCACATCCGACACGGTCTGATGGCTAAAGGCGGCCGGTAGGCCGACTGTGCCAGCTAGTATAATATATTATTATTCATCTTTTATAAATATAAGGGGTGGAGAGGGGGGTCAAAATTAATTTTCTTTTAAATAATCCTTACGTAAGATGTGGGGGGAGGGTTGCCACAATCTTACTTACCCTTACGTGGCGGGGGGAGGGGGTCCAAAATTACAAAAATCATCCTTACGTAATTAATGGACGGCCCCTTACTTTAATTCTTGAAATGGTAGGCACTACGAAAATTTTGTAAGGCTACACTACTGCAAACAATAGAATGAGGGGATGACTGCACAGTAACAATGTTGATAATTCGCATTAATTTTAACTACTATTTAAAACTTAATAAGTAAAAATGTGGTTTATAATACATAACAATTATATAAAATTGTACTTACACATGGCTTCATAACTCCAATATTTGCTGTTGATACCTAAAAATAAATAAAAACTTTTAAAATTTTGTTAATATTAAAATTGTTACACCACAAGTCCTCAAAATTTTGCAAACATTTTAAATTTTAATTCAACAAGTAGGTATTATAAAATATGAGAGCTTACTTGGAACTAAAATAATATTATGTGGTTTTAGTTTATGGTTTACAATTTTACAGTAATTAAGTACTTGATAAATTATTATTCTTTTGAAAATAGAATACGAATAATTTATCAACGCTACTTGCTCGGAGTTGAAACGAAATGAGCATCTATTTAACAACCACTGGTTTAAACTTTAATAAAACAATTATTTATCTTTTCATATAATTTAAAACACTTAAAATCATGTTTTATAAAAATTGCTTATTAAATCAAGATAACATTATTGATAAAACAAGTGATTGGAATAGATTCCTAATTAATAAATGTGAATTAAATTACTAACTTATAATTAAATAAAATCATGCTTAAGAAAAACAAACCTCGTGTAAAAAATTAAATGAAGAACTCACCCAAGACAAAACAACTTAAAATAAGAACAACTAAAAATTTAGTTTTTGACATGATTTAAGCTTCAAGTAGTGTAAAACTAAAATTTGTATTATCACCACCATGTAATACAAGCAAATGTAGTGTGAATGCTTGAACGGAGTAGAATATTTATTGGCAGGGAGCCCTTTTCGTCTGGCTATTATCGTTTTACTACTGCCACCTACTATTTTAATTAGTTCGCAAATATGTTAAGAACCCCAACACCAACAACTGTATGTTATTTGATCGCCTCAACTTGTGCATCATACTATTTTTTGTCCTTATGAAACTCGAAACCAATACCTTCGTATACAATCATTTGATATATAAATAATATTAACTTTAAACTATTTAATTTGTTTTTGCTATTCTCAAATATTTACAGTTAACTAATCAGGTTTCAAGAGATCGAAATATCGTCCAATCATAAAACAAACGGAACCAACAATTTTTCCCTGGGGAGCGCCGAAAATAGCAGTAATTTTTAATAATTACAACTTTCCCTTTAGTTTTCTTATCATTCTCTGATAAAATTGTTGTTTCACCTTATATAATCGAATGGAGAAAAGGTCAAATTTTGAAATCTTCCTATGTTGAAGGTAAGCCCAATCGTTAAGTTATCTATGTTAAATTTAAATTGCAATTATTTTAATATTATCTTCTGCTATAATTCATGTGATAAAAGTAATATCAGTATAAGTGTTTTTTAATGATTTGCTTTCTTACAAAATATGTCTTATATTTTAACATACTTTGTGACTAATCTATTACATATAAATAAAATAAGTCACGATTGATATTTTGAAACATCGTGAAATATTTTTATCCGTTATTAAATTAGATTAAAGCGGAACATTTTGTCACCACTGTATATTATTTTTATGGTCAATAAATTAATAAGGAAGCGATCAATTTAACAATTAAAATCAGTTGGTACACAAGAAGGTGATTGTGATTTAATTTAATAATGTAAATTTAGTATCACAAAATCGATAATCATTTATGGATAGAGCAACTGACGAAGGCCAAAAAGAAAGGGACGCATTAGGGGGTTGCAACAAAAGGTCAATTTGAATTTTTGAATTAAAAGTTACAACTATGTCATCTGGTGGCAATATGTCTAAGCACTGTAACAAGTTTTCTACAGATATTTTTAGCTTTCAAGTTCTCCGGTGTGTAGTAACAAATTGTGCTAAAAGAGTACCGCCCAGTAAAATTAAGATTAATTATTTAACACAAGGTGGAACTCGCCTGGAGCGACAGTTCCTAGACGTATACTAACTTTTCTGGTTGAAAGTTGTTGTCATTTTTGGTCTCCATAATTTTATAATGTAATATCAGATGTAATACACAGCAGTGGCTTGGTATGATCGCTGGTTGAGTTACAGCGCGGAAATTGTGGGTTCGAATTGAGGACTTGATTGAAAATTTATTAACGCGCCGTCTTTGGCAGTAATAAAAGCTGCTGCTGCATATTAGGAAATAATATAGGGATTGGAGGCAAGCTGGAATAAGTTTTATTATATTTATTTGTACTAAATTTTAACGACGGATTTGGCAGCTATATTGGAAAAACTACGCAAAAATGCATATTCAGACATCTTTGGTATCATACAAATTAATATAAATCGGTTAATTGGCTTCAAGAAATGCTTTAAAAATATTTTGGGATACGCAAAATTTTTTTTGATTGCAATAGAAATTATTGTTGTAACTCGTTGTAACTGGGCAACCGATTGATTTACAAGAAATAACTGTAAGATCATTTTTGTAGAGAATTTAGTTTTCTTTATTTTCAATATCCTCATATTTTCTTCTAAAGTTAACCCAAACCGAGATATTTACGAATATACGAACAACATAAAAATATCTTTTTTCGCGTGGTTTTTGTTTTGCAGTTTTTTATGGTTATAGTGACCAAATCTGAAGTCAAAATAAAGATTAGAAAATGTATTCAAACAATACAATAAACAATTGAAACAATATTCCAAGACAATTAAGAACCACAATAATGAAAAATATATACTTGGTTAAGACGTACCAAAAAAAAAAGAAAAACTACTTGATAAATTCTTGAACAGAGAATGAGAAGCAATTCCTCCTCCCCCCCCCCCTTCAGCCCTAATTTGAACCAATTTTTTTAATTATATAATCGCTTTACAATCATGGAGTAATCATGATCTGTTGTTTTTCCGTGAAAAATTTTGTGCCATATCTACAGCATTCAATTGTGGATTTAGGAAAGGTTCATGGGCGGGTGGGGGGAATCATTGTGTAATAACCCAAACAAGGTTAATTTAAAATTATTTTTTTTAGCAATTTGGTCCTTTTTATTCAGTTCATGTTTAGGAATATTTAGGTAAATGTTACTTGAATTCTCTATATGGGAAAAGAAAATTAGAAGGGTGAGGACGCTCATATTATGCACGCTAACCATTAGTTTAACCATTAAGTTAATAGGGCTTTAGGATCAGAGGGCACTAGAGGGCGTTGCCATCGCACAATTAAGATTATTTACTTTAAAATTTTTAAAGGCGACCTTACGCGATTGCCAAGGTTGTGTGGCCTAAATGCCTCACTGGGGGGTTTATTACCACAGATGTAAGCAGTAATTATATTTATATTGTCGCACCATCTACTGTTGGTATTTTTTCCACTTGATCGTACAACTGCTTCCAAAATATCTACTAAAAATGTCGCCCTTCTCTTTAGCGGAGTTTGTGAGATATCGCGATAAATGAGGGTGTGAGTGGGCGTTACGGATCTGGACGTTTATTATATAGAAAGATAAAATATTACTTTACTGTAACTGACTATTTATCTGTTGGTAACACACCTCTGATTGGTTCTGTTTTAGTTGCTAATCTAAGCGTAACAACCTTAGTAATCGCGCACAGCATATCGCATGCCGCATTTTAAATATTTAATCAAGATTTTTTTTCAAGATAAATAACAAAATATAATATATTGAATCCTTTTATATTTCAACTGATTCTCTTCTATTTCCGTGGTAACCAAATAACGAAGAATACATTATTAATTATTTGTATTTCAACGGATTGCCATGCTTTCTGTTGCGACGTTAACCACAATATCAAAAATTATATTATTTATAATTTTTATATTTTCTCCATTTGCCATGTATTTCGTTGCCATGGTAACCACAATGACGAAAAATATATTATTTTTATATTTCAACGGTTGCCATGCTCTCTGTTGCCTTGGTAACCATAGCTGTATTCTTTTTACCTATTTTAAGTGAGATGTACTGAGATACTCAGTTGACTCAGTTAAAAGTGTGTTCTTTTTACCGTTGTACATTCGTCAAACGAATGTGCCGTGCCGTGCCGAATTGAGTTTAAACTGAGAAAATTACCTCCCACCCTATACCAACTGATCTTGCTATTTCGAAGTGTTACAACTGAGATAAAGTTGGAAATAGCTCGGATTGGTCGATTTAAAAAGGTTAACGTCATCTCTTTCGTCATATTTCGTCTTTTTGGAGGTTATGTAATTTGTGAGTTAATTTGTAATAAACATCGTAATAAACTCGTAAATAGACTCGTACTAAACATTTGGTAATTTATTTAATTTAATATTATGTATTTATTTTTTTACGTATAACTTTTTGTAGAAATAAATGGAAACCGTACATCTTGGTTTTAATTATTGTACTTATTTTACTTCTTTAATTTTAATTGCCGGTTGCAATAAATTTCTATTTTGTATTTTTAGAGGTTATGTAATTTGTTTTATGTATTTTGTAATATGTAAGTTGTTCTTTTTACCTTATGTTTTCTCACTTTGACTCAGTTAATCTCTGTTCGGCTCAGCTCACTTCGTCTCAGTTGCGTAACTGAGATGGAAATAAAACTTGTAAAAAGAATACGCCTAATAATAAAAAAAAAAGATTTATTATTTTTACAATGTAACCATTTGCCATGTTTTTCGTTGCCATGGTAACCTCAATAACTAAAAATACATTATTTATAATTTTTACATTTCAACGGATGGATTGCCATGCTTTCCGTTGCCATGATAACCACGATAACAAAAAATATATTATGTATTACTATGTTATTTCAACGGATTCATATGCTTTCCGTTGCCATGGCAACCGTAACAAAAAAAAATTGTTAATTTTAATATTTAAATTATTTTCCATGTTGTTTAATATAAAATTAAACAGGGTTTTAATTGGTCGGTTGGTTTCCTTTTCAAGGAAACAAAAATGGATAGCAAATCAGTCAGGGAAAAGATTAGACACATCACTTAGCAAGAAGAGCAACAGTCAAGGCAACCCAGACGTCAGAGAGATGGTACGACGATGGAGGAAAAGCTGGGATAAAAGCAGATGGAAAAAGACCATGTCTAAATTAACATCCGGATGGCAAGAAGTACCCGTCTTAATTTAGTTGAATTGAGAATCACTAGAGTTGTAAGTTCTAGTGATAATCTAAATTAGGAAGGTGGCTAGAAGTACCTTTCCTAACTTATTGGTGAATAACATTCAAGTCGTAAATTTAAATGCTACTGATTTATTAAGTTTTAAATACAGGTATTTATACAAAAACTTAATAGCTAGGTTATCACATTCCAATTAAATTAAAGGTATTAATCTGATGACTTATGATATAAATTTTCCATTATAATAATTTTAAATGCATTACTTGCTGATGATTAATTGTTTTGAATGTTGACAATGCGGAAATGAATTATTTTTTGACCTACTGAAAAGTGTTATAATGCTTTTTCGCTTTATTTACACTTTTCTAATAAGTTTATACAATTTTGCATATTTGCTTAAATTATTTATATACAGGATGGTTCTAAACTATAACCCACCCAACCAACAAAAACCTGTTTAATTTCTAAATTAAACACATGTTTTCCGTTGCCATGGCAACCGTAATAAGGAAAAATGTGTTTGTTATTTCTATATTTAAACCATTTGGTACTTTTTCCGTTGCCATGGTAAACACGAAGACAAAATAATATATTATTTATTATTTTGTTAATTCAGTGGATTCCTATGCTTTCCGTTGCCATGGTAACCGTAATAAGGACAAAAATTGTTTATTATTTTTATATTTAAACCATTTACTACTTTTTCCGTTGTCATGGTAACCACGATAACAAGAAATATATTATTTATTATTTTGTTATTCCAATGGATTGCTATACTTTCCGATGCCATGGCAACCGTAATAAGAAAAAAAATTATTAATTGTTATATTTAAAACATTTGCTAGGTTTTCCGTTGCCATGGAAACAGTAACAAGAAAAGAAAAATTGTTAATTTTAATATTTAAATCATTTGCTGTTTTCCGTTGCCGTGGTAACTACGTTAACAAAAAATATATTATTTATTATTTTGTTAATTCAACGGATTCCTATGCTTTCTGTTGCCATGGCAACCGTAACAAAAAAAAATTGTTTATATTTTATTTACATCATTTGCTATGTTTTCCGTTGTCATGGCAACCACAATAAGGAAAAAAATTATTTATTATTTTTATACTTAAACCATTTGCTACTTTTTCCGTTGTCATGGTAACCACGATATTCCAATGGATTCCTATGCTTTCCGTTGCCATGGCAACCATAATAAGAAGAAAAAATTAATTATTTTTTATATTTAAAACAATTGCTAGGTTTTCCGTTGCCATGGAAAAAAAATTGTTATTTTAATATTTAAATCATTTAATGTAAAAAACTACTTTTCGGGTGTAAAGGAATGTAATCAAACGACTATCTACCGTTAGCCAACGTTTCGATTAATTTATTTAATCATCTTCAGGGCTGGAATTACAGAAGTTTAAAATAAATAAATTATTATGTACAAGTAAAAACGTACATACCAAACAGTAGCTGATGGCAAATGTTAGATTACTTATAAATGTGGACAATAGGAATAAATAAATAATTGTACAAAGTGATCGATAATTAAAAACTAAAAAATTATTAAACTTGGTATTTAAAAATTAAAACACGATGATTAAAACACAATGTGTCAACGCCAAACATAAACAAAATAAAATAAAATAATTTTAAAAATATAATCCACATTGCGAAACACACTAGACAAAAAACACTAATAAGACCAAAAAAGCCATCAGAGCAAACATTAAAAACCGTCCAACTCGCCAAGGTGCCAAAATGCACTATCTATCAGGTCTCTCGATTTTTATCTTGTAATTCTGCAGTAAATTAAGGTAACCATTATTTATGCATGAATAATCACTCTGGATATTAATGTTATTTTTGTTAGTCGATATAACAGCAGCTTCAATAAACAGCCTCTTGTTGTAGCATTTCTCTGAAGCAAGTATCTGAACACCTTCATCTTTAAAATTATGATGTTTGTTTATTGAATGATGTGCTAGACCCGTTTTTGTTTTCCCCATTCGGATGTCGTAATGATGTTGGTATACCCGCTTGGATAATCTCTGGGAAGTTTGTCCTATATATTGATGCTGGCATTCAGAGCAATTAATCATATACACTACATTGGACCTATCCAAGACTGGTATAAAGTCTTTGGTTCTTGAAAAAATGATATTGTTAAGAGTCAAAGGTGTGCGGAATGCTAAATGTAAATTATCACTCAAAATGCAATCCTTAAAAATGTGTTTAAGTTTATCGGCTAACTTAGGATGGTAAGTAATCTTACTAAATTTGGAATTTTCTTTAGGTTCTTCAAATGAAACCTCATGTTTAACAAATGGTACCTTCCCTCTAAACAGAATGTTATCAAGTAAACGACCAGGATAGCCGTTTTTTAATAGTTGTTGTTTGAGTTCATGTAATCTCACACCTATGTAGTTGTTGGGTACACAATTGTGTAAACGGTATTTTAATGTGTTAATAACACTAATCTTCTGTTGTAGAGGGTGAGAAGAATTAAAATTTAGTAGGCGCTCTGTGGAAGTAGGCTTTCTGTATATGTCGGTATTTAGGGAGCCATTCACGTCTCGGCTTACTAAAAGGTCCAAAAAGGGCAATGAGCCGTCAATCTCCAATTCATAGGTGAAGTTAAGGAGCTCATCAAAACTGTTGAGAATATCTATACAGTTATGTATTTCATTTTTAGGGATGGCTGTTATAATGTCATCCACATATAGCAACAAAAATGGAATATTGAACTGGATGGACCCGAAAAAATTAAAAAGCAAGTCGTTCATCACAAAGCTTGAAAAAATTGGTGAGCAGATATTACCCATGGCTGATCCAACTAGTTGTGAATAAAATTCTCCTTCATAGCTAAAGTAGCTATTCTGGAATATTGCGGTAACCATGTCCAAAAATTCGTCCAATTGGATGGTGGTGTATGGAGCAACCAAATCCCAATTATTCTTGATAGATAATAAAACAGCTTCCTTTGATACATTCGTGAATAGGGAATTCACGTCAAAGGACACCAAAACATAGTCATCAGGTAGGATATGATCAACTATCTTCTCTTTGGCTTCCCTTGAGTTCTTGACATTAAAAGGTAACGACGGGAAAACATTTTGTAAGATGTTATTTATGAAACTCGCCAACGGAGTTGAAGGGGACTCTACACAACTGATGACAGGTCTCAAAGGAATTCCAACCTTGTGGATCTTAGGGAGACCGTACGCTCTAGGAACTTGAGCATTGTATTTGGTAAGCCTCCTCTTCGTGGGTATGTCTATATGCCCATTTTCCTCCAATTTCTTTATGACCTTATTAAATTTACCTTGAATAGTGTTGGTAGGGTTAGCTTTTAGTTTTTTGTATGTTTTCAGGTCGCCAAACAACTGTGTCATCTTATCTTTATAGTCATCCTTGTACATTAAGACAGTGGCATTGCCCTTATCAGCCCTCAAAACAAGAACATCAGGATTAGCCTTTATAAATTTTCGTGACGACCAAACTTGCTTCGCTATGGGATCCAGGCATTTATTATCATCATTCAAGAAATTTTGTGTCATGTTTATTATCTTGCCTCTCAGTAGTTCCTTCTTATCTTTGGGTAAAGTAGTGCCTTCCAAAGTACAGTCAACTTCTGCCAAAAAGGAATACATGGGGAAGTTTCTCAACAAGGGAGTTATGGCAAATTTAGGGCCTAAGGATAAGGTGCAAGCAACTTCTTCAGGTAAATCTAAATTCGTAAGGTTGATGACCCAATCTTTGTTACCTAATACGTCAGTTTTTCGATTACTTACCATCCTAAGTTAGCCGATAAACTTAAACACATTTTTAAGGATTGCATTTTGAGTGATAATTTACATTTAGCATTCCGCACACCTTTGACTCTTAACAATATCATTTTTTCAAGAACCAAAGACTTTATACCAGTCTTGGATAGGTCCAATGTAGTGTATATGATTAATTGCTCTGAATGCCAGCATCAATATATAGGACAAACTTCCCAGAGATTATCCAAGCGGGTATACCAACATCATTACGACATCCGAATGGGGAAAACAAAAACGGGTCTAGCACATCATTCAATAAACAAACATCATAATTTTAAAGATGAAGGTGTTCAGATACTTGCTTCAGAGAAATGCTACAACAAGAGGCTGTTTATTGAAGCTGCTGTTATATCGACTAACAAAAATAACATTAATATCCAGAGTGATTATTCATGCATAAATAATGGTTACCTTAATTTACTGCAGAATTACAAGATAAAAATCGAGAGACCTGATAGATAGTGCATTTTGGCACCTTGGCGAGTTGGACGGTTTTTAATGTTTGCTCTGATGGCTTTTTTGGTCTTATTAGTGTTTTTTGTCTAGTGTGTTTCGCAATGTGGATTATATTTTTAAAATTATTTTATTTTATTTTGTTTATGTTTGGCGTTGACACATTGTGTTTTAATCATCGTGTTTTAATTTTTAAATACCAAGTTTAATAATTTTTTAGTTTTTAATTATCGATCACTTTGTACAATTATTTATTTATTCCTATTGTCCACATTTATAAGTAATCTAACATTTGCCATCAGCTACTGTTTGGTATGTACGTTTTTACTTGTACATAATAATTTATTTATTTTAAACTTCTGTAATTCCAGCCCTGAAGATGATTAAATAAATTAATCGAAACGTTGGCTAACGGTAGATAGTCGTTTGATTACATTCCTTTACACCCGAAAAGTAGTTTTTTACATTAATTAATTGAGGAAGAAAGTAGTATTAATTTTAAATCATTTGCTACTTTTCCGTTGCCATGGTAACCGTAATAAGGAAAAAAATTGTTGCCATGGTAACCACAATAACGAAAAATATATTATTTATTTTTATATTTTAACCATTTGCCATGCTCTCCGTTGCCATCGTAACCGCTATGATAAAATAGCCGGATTGGATTATCGGATCAAATCAACGGATAGCATTAATGGATCAAACACTATATAGGACGAAGTAATTTTTACAATAGAAAAAGAACGAGCAAGAGTTAGCAACTTAAAAAATATTCTATACTAGCTGACCCGGCAAACATTGTTTTGCCTGAAAAAAAGAATATCAAAAATTTGAATTTTAATTGTCTGCAATCTAAAACGGGTAGAATGGATTATCAAATTATAATAATATTTATAAACCTTTTTATTAAAATTAAAATGGATATATGGAGGAAATGTATTAAAATGTAATATTTTTATTAAATTAGCAGCTCCGATAAGTATTCAACGCAACATTTGCAACAATTGTTTGCAATCTAAAACGGGTAGAATCGATTATGAAATAATATTTAAAACTTTTTATTGATGTAATATATAAAACATAGCAGATAAGTACATAAAAGTTTATTGAAGTGCTTTCGGATAAACAATGTTTTTGGTCTTTCCATCTTCAGCAAAAACAAATAAATTTTTTGGCTGTCCCACTCGTGAGCATGCAACATATAATTGACCATGCGAAAAGCATGGATTTTCTAGATTTAAACCACACACTTGAAGCGATTGACCTTGTGCCTTGTTGATGGTCATTGAAAATGCAAGGCGAACGGGGAACTGCAGTCGTTTAAAATCAAAAGGCATGTCGGTGGGAATAATGCGAATACGTGGAATTAACACATCTTCCCCTTTTGACTTGCCATTGAGAATTGTTGCTTCGATGACGTTTGGCATCAATTTTTTGACAGCGAGTCTGGTTCCATTGCACAATCGTGGCGGATTAATGTTGCGCAAAAGAATTATTGGTGCGCCAATTTTGAGTGATAATCTGTGCTACACCACATTTCTGGTGGTACACCAGAAATATCCAACGAATTTAAAAATTTAATTGGATAATTTAAAATGTCGCCATCATTCATGACGCTGTCAATTGATTTGTAGGTGACAGACTCGCCCGCAATTTGTTCGTGAATTGTGTGCTTGATCGCATTGACATCGGTGTTTTTTGCTGCCAAAATAGCACGTTCGCAAAGCCATTGATGATTTTTGTAATTAGTGGCAATTTGTGGGAAAACCTTCAGAATTAATTGTTCGATCGATGGAACAATGACACAAAAATTCAATGGAAATGAAATACATTTTGTGTCGGCATGAACTGGTATTTTTCCATCACCAATGTCCAATACCTGCTTTGAAAATATGGATGACGCATTGCGTTGCAAATGTACGCGCATATTAATCTTTAATGTGAGTTTCTGCATGTGTCTCCAAAGATGCGACGCTTTGAGGCAAGCGTGGAGTTCATCAGCTGGTGTTGATTTTGGTATGACTGGTAGAGTCTGTCGAAAGTCACCTGATAATAAAATGAGAGCTCCACCAAATGGGTTTGCATTTGCTCGTAAATCTTGAAGAGTTTGATCAAGCGCTTGAAGTGATTTTTTATGTGCTGTCTAAATTAAGATTAGGGTTGCAAGAAGTACCCGTCTTAATTTAGTTGAATTGAGAATCACTAGAGTTGTAAGTTCTAGTGATTACTCTAAATTATGAGAAGTGGCAAGAAGTACTTCTCTTAATTTATTGATGAATAACATTTAAGTCGTAAATTCAAATGCTACTGATTTATTAAGTTTTATATACAGGTATTTATACAAAAACTTAATAGCTAGGTTATCACATTCCAAATAAGTTAAAGGTATTAATCTGATGACTTATGATATAAATTTTCCATTAATAATTTTAAATGCATTACTTGCTGATTATAAATTGTTTTGAATGTTGACAATGCGGAAATGAATTATTTTATTGACCTACTGAAAAGTGTTATTATGCATTTTCGCTTTATTTACACTTTTCCAATAAATTCGTACAATTTTGCATATTTACTTAAATTATTAATATACAGGATGGTTCTAAACTAGAACTCACCCAACCAACAAAAACCTGTTTAATTTCTAAATTAAACATATTGCCACCTCAAAAAATGGCGTCTGGGATGTGGTGTTGTGTCTTGCGGATGTCTTTGGTGTATGATGTTGTTTGTGAATTTTTAGGCTATTTTTAGATGCCCGTTTGATCGACGTCTTCTTTTTTTCCAGCTTCTTTTATCCCAGCTTTTCCTCCATCGTCGTACCATCTCTCTGACGTTTGGGTTGCCTTGAATGTTGCTCTTCTTGCTAAGTGATGTGTCTATTTTTTTCCTTGACTGATTTGCTATCCATTTTTGTTTCCTTGCAACGGAAACCAACCGACTAATTAAAACCCTGTTTAATTTTATATTAAACATATTGCCGTCTCCGAACGAATGTGTTGTTTTGCCTGTGGTTTTATTTTGATGTTGCATTTTCATGATGTCCAATTTTTCGTTGTATTGTTGAATTTGTTTATGTATTGATGCTTCTTCTATTTCCGTCGCCATGGGTTTCCATGATATTGGGTGTACATCTTCTTCATCTTGCATTTGCTCTGGACTCGTAACTTCCTTTCCTATCCCCTTGTCCATATCTTCTTCCATCTCCATTAATGTTGTTTTGACATCTTCTTCCTCTGGTGTTTGTTTCGGGCTTGCCTCTATTTCTTCCATCTCCTCTTTCATATCTTCTTCCATTTCCTCTTCGAATTTCATGTCCATTGATTTTGTTGTTCCATCTACTTCATCTGGTATGTGCTTTGGACCTGTAAGTTCTTCTTCAATTTTCATTTCCATTGATACTGGTGTTCCATCTACTTCATCTGGTATGTGCTTTGGACCTGTAAGTTCTTTTTCTTTCATCTCCACTGGTATTGGTGTTACAACTTCTTCATCTGGTATTTGGTTCGCTCTTGCCTCTTCCATCTCTGCTTGTGCTATGGCTTCCCTCAATAATTTTGTTTTTATGTCAAATTCGTCGTATATTTCCTCATCTTCTTCTTCTGGCATTTGGTTAGAATTTGTAACTTTTTCTAATTCCATTTCCTCTTCCATCTCCATTTTTGCTAATTCTGCCATCAATATTTCTGTTTTTACAATGACTTTGTTGTATATTTCCTCATCTTCTTCTTCAATTTTCATTTCCAATTTCATCAGTGTTTCGTAGTATTTATTTGTGCTTTCTTCAAATCGATCATTGATAAAGTAGTCATCTAGATTTTCTTCTTCGTATTTCATTATTTCTGTGTGCAGATCTTCTATGCTGTACCATTGCTGTCTTAGTTTGATTTTTAATATTTTGCACATGGCCTTCGTCTCTTGATTATTTTGTGATACCGTATTTGTTATGATATCCATTACTCTTCCCATGTAGAACATTTTGATTTGCTGTTTTCTTAACCGTATTGTTTGTGCATCCATCTTTGTAACTCGTTCTTTTCTTAAGTGCTTGTTTTCTTCTTGATTGATGTTTGGCGTCGCTGTGTGGACCCTTGTATTTTGATTCTTCTCTTTTCTTTGGCGTCGCTGTGTGGACCCTTGTATTTGTAATTCTTCTCGTTGCTTTGGCGTCGCTGTGTGGACCCTTGTATTTTGATTCTTCTCCTTGCTTTGGCGTCGCTGTGGATCCTTATATTTTGATTCTTCTTTGTCGTCGCTGTGGACCCTTGTATTTTGATTGTTTTATGCTGTGGCGTCGCTGTGGACCCTTATTATTTGATTCTTCTATTTGCTTTGGCGTCGCTGTGGACCCTTGTATTTGATTGTTTTTCTTGGTTTCGATGAATGGACCTTGGATGATTTATTCTTTCTTCTTCTTCTACGTGGACTGTATTTCTGCTCGCTGATTTATCTTCTCAAGGTTCGAAGGACCATGTCTAAATTAAGATCAGGGGTGGCAAGAAGTACCCGTCTTAATTTAGGTGAAGTGAGAATCACTAGAGTTGTAAGTTCTAGTGATTACTCTAAATTATGAGAAGTGGCAAGAAGTACTTCTCTTAATTTATTGTTGAATAACATTTAAGTCGTAAATTCAAATGCTACTGATTTATTAAGTTTTATATACAGGTATTTATACAAAAACTTAATAGCTAGGTTATCACATTCCAAATAAGTTAAAGGTATTAATCTGATGACTTATGATATAAATTTTCCATTAATAATTTTAAATGCATTACTTGCTGATTATAAATTGTTTTGAATGTTGACAATGCGGAAATGAATTATTTTATTGACCTACTGAAAAGTGTTATTATGCATTTTCGCTTTATTTACACTTTTCCAATAAATTCGTACAATTTTGCATATTTACTTAAATTATTAATATACAGGATGGTTCTAAACTAGAACTCACCCAACCAACAAAAACCTGTTTAATTTCTAAATTAAACATGTGCCATGGTGCACTCATCCCAAACAATCAATTTGCAAGTTTGCAGCACTTTTGCCATGCCGGAACCTTTGGAAATATTACATGTTTGAACTTGGGAAAATTGTATATTCAATGGCAATTTTAGCGCCGAATGCGCTGTTCGACCACCATCCATTAATGTAGCTGCAATACCTGATGACGCAAGAGCCAAAGCAATTCCATTTTTCGAGCGAATTTGAGCTAATAGCAAACCGATTACGAATGTTTTTCCTGTGCCGCCGGGCGCATCAAGGAAAAAAAGACCTCCTCTACCATTGTTTACCGCATTTGTAATTGTGTCATAAGCTAATTTTTGATCTGCAACTAAGAGTGGTTTATTTGCTTCGACAAATGCGCGCAAGTCATCAGCATTGAATTGTTGTTCTCTCAGTACATCGGCATCACAAAGGTCATACGTAGAACGTTGTGGTGCAACCATCCCAAGTCGAAGAAGCGTTTTGTTGTTGATGGTTAAACACATATCTTCGATTTTTATCAGAGCTTCATTGAAAATGTTGTTCGAAAATGGAATGGTATTATCGTTGCAAACGGTACGAATACGGTGCAAAATGTCTTCGCTCAAGTTCTCCCTGAATTTTTCCCACAGATCGTTAGGGTTGGATGGCGAACATGTAGTCAAAATAATAGCGAATAATGTTCGTAATTGTCGAGGATGACTGCCGACTGAGGCGTCCATCAATGTAATTTCCCAATGTTGGTCATTTTCGAGTAAATGCAGTTTTTGGCAAGCTTCTCTGTATGTTTGACATTCTACGTCATCGATCGTTCTGAAATTTGTAAATGAAGTTGGACCTTTGACATTAATCAGCAGCATTCTTAAATAATAGCATTCGGAATTATTTGGATGTACTGTGTAAATACGGCCCAATGCGTCAGACGAATACATATTTTGATATCCTTCAACTCGCGCGCCTTGTTTACGTCGTTGAAATTTTTTCGATGTGGCATTCCAGGTATAGTACTTTGGTACTTCCGCGTACAATAATGTTTTGGCAAATACATCTTCTTCGCACAGCGCAAAAAATGCTGTCAGTGTTGTGTGCGCCGGTGCAGCGGCAACATTTCGTGCGTTCTCTTCCGTGAAATACACTCTTTGTCCAGTTTCAAGGTGAACACTAAGATGAACAACAGTGGGATGCCGACAGTGAATCGGGAAACTCAAAATGCGCCACACAGCCTCATTGCTGCTGATATATCGACCTGTCTGAAATTGAATAACTTCATCCGTGCGCGCATCGGAATTATCAACATGGAATACTGCCATATCGCTGCCCTTGTTGACGTATTTGCATATGTACTTGATTGATTTGACGGAATTGCAATATTCCATGTTGATATGCGCTTTAAATGTTTTTGATAACAAAGGCGAATATGGCACAATCCATCTGTTGTCGATTTCAATATCGGCATTTCTAGTTCTGATTGTAGCTGTCCGACCTCCATCAGCTGGTGAACGGCGTCTGTATTGAGGATAACCGTTATCACCAGTGCGAGTTTCATTAATGAATTCCTCGGGATACTTTTTCGTGCATTTGTTATCAGCCATACATGGTGAATGTGGGTTCATAGCACCGCATGGCCCATGCACCATATTTTTAGTAACAATATCGTACAGTAATCGATCTTCTTGAGGATCTGGTATCTCTGCACAAATGACATCATAAATTTGAACTGAGTGTATTTTCGTTTTGAGCCATATGAGAATGTGCGCATGAGGAAGGCCTCTCTTTTGCCATTCAATGGAATACATCCAGCAGCGAGTTTCACCAAAAATGTGATGCTTCACAATCAAATCCATCAATTTAGTGAGTTTTTGCTTGAAAATTCTGGCAGTCAAATCGTGTCGGTCGGACGGAGCTTGACCGGGCAACAGAAGCTCTTTTATCTCATCCCATGCTGGATTGCATGTGAATGTGATGAATAAATCGGGACAACCGTACGAACGCACATATGTCATGGCGTCTTGCGCGTATTCCTGCATGTGTCGCGGACTGCCAGTAAAAGTTGCTGGAAGTATGACCTTTTAGCCGATGTCGCTGGTGTTTCCATCGTTCGCAATCGCATCTCGTAAATGAATGTATTCCTCTGAACGCAACGATTTTTGATTTAATCGAATGAAGAGGAGACGTTCAGATTCAATTTTCGCATACATGTCTACCACGTATTGATGAAAAAGTTGACGGCATTGCAGAATATAATTTGTTCCGTTTTGAGGTATCATTATGCGGTTTGAATAATAATTCATTGCTGATACTTTTTTAGTGAGTTGTTCACCTGTAGCAGGATTAGTTAGCATAATATTGAAGTGATATCCATCTTCACCCTCCCAAAAAAGTATGGGATACTGCAACGCATCGTAAGATCGATGCGTTTCAGCAACACGTACAATTGAGTCATTCCGTCGCTGAAGAATAATATCACGCGTATCACGTTCTTCTCCAACTATAACAATCGCTACTTCATTGGCGGTAGGTGCGTTGTAGCATCCGGCATGCTGTCCGACTGGTGTTTTATCTGCTCTTATACGGATTGCGTAATCATCCGCCGGCAAGTTATCAATTGATGTTCTGAACAACTTTATGAGGGCGTTGTGTTGGTGAAAAAATGTTTGCAAAGTTGATATAATATGACGTTTGACACCTGGAATCGCATGGCATCGCTGATTAGCTTGCACATCATCGTCGCCCATGAAGTAGATTTGTAAAAATTTATGTTCCGCGTTGGGAACTGGTAAAAGTGATCCTACGCGATGATATATTTGCCCTTGGATTTTGAAAGTTGGCATATAGTGGTCCTGGAATACTTTATCGGCTCCAAAAGATGTCATTTGAAACGCGGAATTGTATTTGCGAATGTTGTGCAAAAAATGCTTCGAATCAGCTGAGTTGCCCGAAAGCAATGACAGCAGAGGTTCAAGCGGTGAACGCAAAGTAGGTAGTTTAACTTTGCCGTTTGCGCAGCACATTCCTGGTGCTTCATTGTTGAACTTTCGTGCACCGCAATGCCCACACACCTTATCCATTTTGCCGATGACTACATTTGGATGTAGACTGTAGTCGTAATTGACATTGTACTGGAATGCACCAAGATTCAAGTCAGTACATATGGTTCGTCGAGATTGAATATTTCGTAAACGTTGTGCTTCGACTCTTACAGTTCGTTGCTCTTCTGATTCAGACGCACGCGATTGAGCAAGTCGCAAACGATCTGCTTCGACTCTTACTGTTCGTTGCTCTTCCGATTCTGACGCACGCGATTGAGCAAGTCGTAAACGATCAGCTTCATTGCTCGCTTGTCGCTCCTCACTTGATTGAGAAGCTCGGAATCGCCGAATGTTGCGTGCTCCGCTGGTAGATCTACCAAGTGATGCGCGTGCGCGTTTAGGCATAACAGTGTGTTGGATTCAAATTATAACAGTGAAGTAAATAATAATTACAAAAAGTAAATAAAATAAAATAAACAGATAAAATAAAAAGATAAAACAAATAAAGGTAAAAACAAATAATACTTACCCAAATAAAACCGTTCGTCACTTCATAATTAGAATAAGTTTCCTTATATAGTAAAAAAAAAGGGATAATCTGATAATCTGGGTGGATTTATCTGATAATCCGTACATACAGGGTGGGATAACTGATCGCTTTTAAAAAATACAACTACTTTCCGTACACTACAGGGTGGGATAACTGATGGATTTTAAAAAATATATTTAGATTTTTGGCCACCAATCAGTACACTTATATGATAGATTAGGAGCACTATCTAGCCGTTCGTCACTTCAAAACTCACCGTACTTAAAAATAATTATAAAAATGTAAGAACGATTGCCACTTTATTCAATTATCTTCAGTTATTTCTTCGTTCCGTGTTGTTCGATATTATATTTTTGTGATGTTTTAATGTTAATGTTGTTTTATATAGTATTCCATTATAAGTTGGTATTACTTTAATACTTTAATACCAACTTATCGACTTAATCTCTTCAGAGATAATCAGTGGTGATTATCTTTTATCCATGGTTAGTCAGGGCCGGCGTTTAGTGTTAATCATGTTCTCCTTCGGCACTTGTTGACGGTATTAGTTGAACGTTTTGCTGTTTTGTCCCGCATTCCTATACCGTTCGTTCGATCGCGATGAAACTTTACAAAAACTTTCGCCTCATGCTTTTGGCCGCGACTTTTCTCTTTGCTGATCGTAATGTAGTTTGATGGTTAAGGTCTCTGCCAAATTTCCGAAATATCTCTTTTAAATCACTTTTGATTAAGGCATTGTATTCGGACTTTATTTTTATATTTGGCAAACGACAAAACCCTCTGTAGCACCTGGTCCATGACCGTGTTTAAATCTTGGGAAGCTATTTTTAGCTGATTTTACTTATTTAAAAATAATTTCTAGATTTTCATAACTACTGGTGGAAACATAATTAGCGACATGTTTAGGCCGCGGCACCTGTTGACGATATATAACGCACTTTCAGTTTTTCAATTGTCGCGCCATCTATTGACGGCATTAGTTGAATGTTTCGCTGTTGGTCCCGCATTCCTATGCCGTTCGTCCGATCGCGATGAAACTTTACAGAAACCTTCGCGGGCGTACCCGCAACAACTCCCTAAAGTTTCGTCGCAATCGGTCACGCGGTCTAGGAGCCTATAACATACGAACAGACAAACATTCATTTTTATATAATAGATAATTAAAATTTAGTGACAAATAATTTAGATTTTCAGATTAGTATCTTTATTTATTATCGGATAAAAATTATTTTTTCAGATATAAGAAAAATATAGCATTTTAAGTTCAAATAAAAACCTCAGAATATTTAGGAAATGGATCTTGCCCCAATAATCGATAGGATTAGGATCTTAGGTATAGGAGGGCGTACAAAAGAAAAACGGCGTTTCAGATCGACATGTTTCGGCTTCGTGTCGAAGCCATTCTCAAGACTATAATGAAGAGACACATGTTAGAATACAAAAAATTGTCTAGTATCGATTGCAATAAAGTTACCTCACTTACAACTGTTTTAAGAGGTAACTTTATTGCAATCGATACTAGACAATTTTTTGTATTCTAACATGTGTCTCTTCATTATAGTCTTGAGAATGGCTTCGACACGAAGCCGAAACATGTCGATCTGAAACGCCGTTTTTCTTTTGTACGCCCTCCTATACCCAAGATCCTAATCCTCAGAATATTTCGTTTCTTAAATCTGTGGTAATTCTGATAATCTGAATATTAAGTGTAAACCTAAGAAATATTCTAAATAGGTAAACTTTTTTGTAGAACGTGGCTAGAAAGTCGATTTTTAATTTAAAACAAATTTTAATTTTATTATACATACGATGTGTTTACAATCACAATTTCGAGGGTTCTGATTACATTTGAATTATGCGGATAGACAGACGGACAGACACGGAGCCAGATCATAATTTGAGCAGATACAGGGTGTCCCCGTGACCGTGGAGAACCTTTGAGGTGGTGATAAAGGACACTTTTCTAAGACAAATTTTCAAATAAAATTTTTGCCCAAGTCCAAACCCTTGGGGGTATAGACCGAGAGCCAGCAAGAAAAACGACGTATGATTAGCGAAACGCTGAAACTTTTTGAGAAGTTAGCCAGTGTTATAAAGAACAGGGAAACGCAAGTATGGCGGCCCGTATGTGTCGGTGTTGCGCTGCGCAATTTTTTGAATGTGTCAAAAAAACTATGCCCTTGGGGAATGAGCTAAAAGGTAATTCTGGTTTTATATCATATATTCAATAGCCAGAGTATGAAGGAGTCGTATGCCATACCGATGCGGCGTCTCAAACTGTCCGCCATACTGAATTAAACGTGTCATTTATTTTATGTTCTCTTGAAATACTAGCGAAAAGCTAATTTTTTATCCAACCATACAAAAAGATGTCTCATCACCGATTATGACCATGCCATACTGTTTCGGTGTCCCTAAATACACGCCATACTGATTCAAAGATGTCGAATTTTTCACCAGTCCATGTATCATAGGTCCTATGATACATGTCATATCATATGTCATACAGGTCATATCCTATGATACATGGACTGGTGAAAAATTCGACATCTTTAAATCAGTATGGCGTGTACTTAAGGACACCGAAACAGTATGGCATGGTCATAATCGGTGATGAGACATCTTTTTGTATGGTTGGATAAAAAATTAGCTTTTCGCTAGTATTTCAAGAGAACATAAAATAAATGACACGTTTAATTCAGTATGGCGGACAGTTTGAGACGCCGCATCGGTATGGCATACGACTCCTTCATACTCTGGCTATCGAATATATGATATAAAACCAGAATTACCATTTAGCTCATTCCCCAAGGGCATAGTTTTTTTTGACACATTCAAAAAATTGCGCAGCGCAACACCGACACATACGGGCCGCCACACTTGCGTTTCCCTGTTCTTTATAACACTGGCTAACTTCTCAAAAAGTTTCAGCGTTTCGCTAATCATACGTCGTTTTTCTTGCTGGCTCTCGGTCTAGTACCTCCCTTTAAAGCAATTTTTTGAATTTCTGATTTCAAACGGCCATAGCTCCGATATTATTGATTTTTTAGGTTAATAGATTAGAACTTATTTATTTTTTTTACCTACACCTTGTTCATTATTTTCATAGTTTCTGTGAAAACTGTTGGTTGCCCAAAAAAATTTATTTGACGAAAGTTGTAGCCCGTTAAATTCTCTATCCGGTTTGGGCCATTAGTTTTTCTCTTAGACGTTTCGTTTAAGAGATACGGGGTTCGCAAGAAAATTAAAAAAAAACCAGAATTTTTTAAATATTTTTTCCCTTAATTTAATTTATAACTCGAAATCCGTTGATTATAGACGATAAGGGGTTATAACATAATTTGTAGACAAGCGAATGATCTTTAAAAAAGTTCTAATCCATTAACCTTAAAAAATCAATAATATCGGAGGTATGGCCGTTTGAAATCAGAAATTCAAAAAATTGCTTTAAAGGGAGGTACCCCCCAAGGGTTTGGACTTGGGCAAAAATTTTATTTGAAAAATTGTCTTAGGGTACGTTTATGTTGGAGCTGCGATAAACGATAAGAGCGACGATACTAGCGAAGCTAAGAAAATAAATGTCATTATTTTATATGCAGGTGTTTATATCAACGCAACGCTACAATATAAACAACTGCATATAAAATAATGACATTTATTTTCTTAGCTTCGCTAGTATCGTCGCTCTTATCGTTTATCGCAGCTCCAACATAAACGTACCCTTAGAAAAGTGTCCTTTATCACCACCTCAAAGGTTCTCCACGGTCACGGGGACACCCTGTATAAATTTTTTTAGTAGAAAAAGATAATCTGGAATCGAAAAAGAACATATTGAAAAATTTATTTGTTGTTTGACTCTCAAAGCTGCCGAATATAAACGCAAGAAATATTAATGTTTTTGAAATTATAACATAAAAATAAATAAAACGAGCATAACTGAAATTCTTTTGAACGTGTGCTTCAAAAGTACACATAATTAAAAAGAAAATGTTTATTTATTTTCTTAAAAGTTTAAGTACCGCCAAACAGGAAACCACGATAAAAGACCCAAGTTTCTTCTGCAAATAATGATGCCCAATGTAACCGCTTACACGCCTTGCTGAAGAATTCAAAATATGTTTATTAAAAAAATAATTATTTTCTAGGTAGGTTTCCTACGTTTCGGTCTGCACACTTATTATTTTAAAATTCAAAACTTAATTTTGAACTGAAACCCCATTGCGGGTACAACATAACTTCAGCAGTTTATTAAGGAAGAAGCGAGTTTTAGCAAGGACAAAGATATATTTATTGTCAAAATATGAAATAAAGTCAAAATTCCTTGATAGAAATTAAGCAGATGCTATTTTAACGCATTTCTACCACCTTGAAAATTTTAATAAATATTCGTGGTTAATTTTAAACTTCGTTATTTATATTTACTCCAGTACCTGAGAACAAACATGATGGTGAGTAGTCACAATACATTAATTTAAATTATTTACTCGTTTTGCTTGTAACCCACAAGAATTTGTTTACATTTTCAGAATTCACCATTTATTCATCAATTTAAAAATTTCAGTTAATTTTATACTATTATTACATATAAGAATACTATGAAAATCATTTTATCAGAAAAGAAAATTAATATATGAAATAATTCCAACTTACAAGGGAAAGCCCAATGTAGGATTTCGGCAATCAAGACCCTAATTTCCTTCGTGATTTTAAAAGACAAAATAATTATGACCGACTTTAGATTTTTGCCAATGTTGCTTGGTTTTTGAATTATTAATTTTTAAAATAGGGTAATTCCATCTCAAATCAAGTGAAGAATTAACTACGACTCTCCAGATCCAAGCGCAACTTCCTATATTAATTTTCTAATGCCCGTATTCACCAACAACAAATAACACTATTCATAGAATAAAGTCACTATTTGGTATTCACCAACATAAAATAAGGTTTATTCATCGAATAAACTTCCAATAAGTTATTCGCAATAATTGGTCGAATAAAGTCCTTATTTGTCGATTTATAACCTTAAAATTTGCAAGGTACGTGCATTTTATAAACAAACTTGTAAACAAACATGCTTTTGTGTACATCATAATCATAATATTCATAATTAGAAAGAGTAATGGACGATTTAAATTTAATGTAAGTACATAATATTATTGTAATTTATTGTATAATAAAATTTACTTTGTTTTTAGCTACAATTTATTGCCGCCTCTACATTTTCTTCCAATTGAAAATGAAAATAGAAATTGCCGACGTTCCCGAAATGTTCGTCCCAGAACTAATTTTATAGAAACTTTTGATGATATAGATTTTAAGATGCGATTTCGTTTCTCGAAAGCATCTGTGGAAAATATTTTAAATTTAATTGGAGCGAATTTAAAAGCTACAAGTTTGAGAAATGATCCCATATCGCCAATTAATCAAGTGCTGATAACCTTACGATTTTATGCTACCGGGTCATTTCAACTGTGTACGGGTGATAATTTTTTAGTATCACAAAGTAGTGTGAGCAGAATTATTACCAAAGTATCGCACTATATTGCATTAAAAGGTCATATTTATATAAAAATGCCACAAACTCGATTTGCAATAGATAAAATTAACAGTGACTTTTATCAAATTGCAAACTTTCCCAGAGTAGTAGGTACGATTGATGGGACGCATATAAAAATTCAATCACCCGGAGGAGATACTGCTGAATTATACCGTAATAGAAAAGGATGGTTTTCCATAAATGTTCAAATGGTGGCAAATGCAAACCTTAAAGTTATGGATATAGTAACCTCCTGTCCCGGTAGTGCTCACGATTCAACAATTTTTAACGAATCTAGATTAAGAAGTCGGTTAGAAGAACATGCTTTTGGGGATTCCTATTTGCTAGGCGACAGTGCTTATGCTTGTAAGAAGTATTTATTAACACCGTTACATAATCCAACAACTCCTGCATAAATGCGATACAACAGAAGCCATATTCATACTAGAAACACAGTGGAAAGAACTTTCGATGTTCTCAAAAGAAGATTTCCATGTCTTTCTCTTGGACTCGATAATTGTAGCCACAACAGTGTTGCATAACATTGCCATAGATAGAAGAGATGAAATGCCACCTGATGAAAACATCGTTCACAATGAAATACAAGAAATTTTTAACATTGGAAATGAAAATATTGTTAATCAGAATTTTGCAATAAGAAATGCTGTAATCAATACCTTTTTTAATAGATAGTTTTATTTTAAAAAAATACAAAATATTTAAATTACTGTTTTTTTATTTTTAAGTTAAATTCTGCCAGTTCCTTCTCAATTTCAGCCTTTTCCTTTAAAACTTGAAGAAGTTGTAACTGAATGGCATTTTCAGATTTTATTTTGTCAGTTTCTGCAATATATTTTTCTTTGCTTGCTTTTAACACAGCTAGTTCAGCTTCATGTTTTTGCTGCCGCATTTGTTTTTCACTTATGATAGGAATTTTTTTATTCGTTCCAGTGTATCCAGTTTCGTTATATGTTACTGAAAATATAAACATGTTATGTTTTCTGTTATAAATAATAATTATTGTAAATTTAACTTACAGTTGTTGTGAATTGAATCTCTTACAAGCTCGGCTTCGCCAAAAACGTCGTCGGTTACATCATAAATTTCATTATGTACTTCTACATGATGCGTATCTCGGTACGATGTATCACACACATCTCGGTACGATGTATCAATCACATCTCTGTTAGGTGTATCGCCCTCATCTATGTTCAATAAATCCAACGTACTTCTATTTGATGGACCACCTTTGTTGGAATCGTATATATTTGTTTTATGTAAAAATTGCTCTTTATTAGCCGACACAATTCGTTCATCCAATTGAGATAACGAAGGGGTAAAGGATCCCCCACCAGTTTTATAAAGCTGTACATACGAGTTTGTTATTAACATTAATTACATTTGTTGCAGCATAAATATATTATTAAAACTTACTTTATCGGTAGCAACATTTTGTCTAGCTTTCTTCTTCATACCTTCATACAACAATTTTAATTGCATACCATTCCTTGTTCCCGTTTTTGCTGAACCATTAAATCTAGTTGCAATTTTCTCCCACGTATCTCGTTTTTGGTTTGCCCAAACGGCATCGGTTTTTTTGTTTTCCAATATATGTTTAAATTCATCCACTAAATCTAACAGCTTCTCCTTTTCTTCTTCTAAAAAGTTTCGACAACGTTCTCTTTGTATCTTAGGCATTTTTGTCAAACACAACAAACGAAGATACCACAAACAAGGAAGTATGTTTCAACTTTTATAGGTTAAGATTTTAAATTTACCTAGTAATTTACCTAGGTTGTAAAAACCTGGAGGCTGAAGAGACCGGGAGATCCGGGACACTCCTCCCTCCCTAGCCGTTTCTACTGATCAGGTGATAAAACATTGAAG
Organism: Podabrus alpinus; assembly: GCA_932274525.1. Lineage (NCBI taxonomy): Eukaryota > Metazoa > Arthropoda > Insecta > Coleoptera > Cantharidae > Podabrus > Podabrus alpinus. The sequence continues at coordinate 3,795,510 of OW026453.1, forward strand.
AATGTTTTATAGTAGTACTTCCTTACTTTTCTTAATTATGATGATTTTTATGCTGGGGAGTTGGTTATACCCCCCAAACCCCCGGTTGCTATTTTCATTTCTAATTTGAAAATGAGACTTAGGTTTATTAATATTCAATAATTCTGTAAATCAGCCAGGCCGCTACAGAATACAGGAACATTTACCCCCTCCCCCCCGGTTAGATCAGAAGTTGCATGCAAGCCTAAATTTCTCAAATGCTCGCATTTATCCTAAGGGTTATTGATGAAAGCCCCTTTGTAATTAAATTACTCTCGAATTAAATAAATATGTAAATAGGGTGTTTTTTTAGCTGCACGAGAACTTCAAATTGAAACAAAACATTAAAAAATTGATGGAATGTTTTTTAATTATTTTGTTATAAAAGTAAATTTAATGCCATTTATGATGTGAAAATGATTTTCGGCATGTGACCACCACGACTAATCGTTAAGAAGTTCATCCGATCAGTCCGATTTTTGACCACTTTTTCCAATATTTCTGGCCTTATTTCATAATTGAGTGTTTCCATGTGACGTCACGAACAGCCATATTTGACAGCGGCGAACAGCTGATTCTCGGCGGCTATTACAATTTTCATTTCAAAAATTAAAATTAACGTACTTACAGAAATAATTTTACACTACACTCTCCACGGTTTATTGATTTATACAATTTTTAGCAATAAAACAGGTAAAAACACAAGATTTAACAAACTTTTAGAAGGACGGTAACAAACCATAACCAACTTGGAGGCAATCAGCTGTTCGAATGGCGTCACTGTCACGCCCACTGTGACGTAGTTGGAAATGCTTAATTGGTTGCTGAATATTGACCTCCAATGCTTCCAGAGTTGTTGGTTTGTTAGCATAAACCATGGATTTAACATACCCCCAAAGAAAATAATCTGGAGGCGTCAAATCACACAATCTTGGAAGCCAATTGATAGGGATATTTCTTGAAATAATGTTGGCACCAAATTTTCCTTTCAATAAATCGATGGTTTCGGTGGCTGTGTGGCACGTAGCGCCATCCTGTTGGAACCATAAGTTGTCGATGTTTAACTCTTGGATTTTTGGAAACAAAAATGTATTGAGCATGTGTCGATATCTCAAACCATTCACCGTAACGGTAGCTCCTTCCTCATTTGGAAAGAAATATGGACCGATGATACCGTTGACGTGTATTCCACACCAAACAGTCAATTTTAATGAATCCAATGGAGTCTCAAGATAATGTTCCGGATTGGTCTCAGTCCATATACGGCAATTTTGCTTGTTCACATACCCATTCAACTAAAAATGTGCCTCGTCACTGAACAAAATTTGGCGTTAAAAAAATTGATCCACTTCCAATTGGTTATTGTGAGCCCAATCTGCGAACGCACGACGCAATCGATGATCATTAGGCTTCAATTTTTGAACCAACTGGATCTTGTAAGGATGTAAACCAAGATCTTGATGTAAAGTTTTCCATGTAGTGGACGAACAAAGCCCAAGTTGTTGAGCACGATGGCGAATTGAAATGTTTGGGTCCTCTTGCACACTTTCACTTACAAAAGCGATAATTTTTTAGGTACGCACATTTCTTTGTCTTGTTGATGGTCTTACATCATGCAATGAAGAAGTGGTACGGAATTTATCCATCGCCGCACCAATAGCCTGCTCAGAAGGTCGATTATGTCGACCATAAAATGGGCGAAGAGCTCTATAAGTTTCGTGAACGGCACTCTGACTTTGAAAAAAAATTTTCACAATTTGGCATCGTTGTTCAAGTGTTAAAATTTGTTCAAAATGGCAAATCTTTCTGAACTCAAATGTCAAAGAACTGTCACTTTGACAAACTTCATTCAAAAGTTATCCCTATTAAAAGATCTCATGCAGCTAAAAAAACACCCTATATAATAATACATAAAATTTATATTTTTTGCTTAATTTTTTGCGTTCCTTTGAAAAGCAACACGAGCAGCCACTGGCTATAATCCTTAAAAGGAAATAAAATAAATAGTAAAAGTGAATTTTTCAAACGATTGCACAGATGATGGTGAGCAGGGTCACCTGCAGGTTACTTTTCAAAATGTTGATTAAGTCAAAAATCTAATTTGTAGGTGTGTAATATGTAGGATCTTGGTACTGCACCCTAGATGAATGCCTGGATACCTCCCACATATTATGTATAATTTTTCATGTCATGTAACAAATTTTTAGTGCAAATTTAAAACTATTCAACAGCACTCCCATAACAATTATTTCTTTAAATTTTAAAGATGTTGATATTTGTCGCTTACCATTTCTTATATTTCTTTAACCAAATATGTGTTTCCTTTCCTGGTAGTTAGTAGAATTACGATGGAGAACGTCCTGCTTTGATCCTGGAAGTCCTTGACTAAGTTGATTACGTCCTCGATTCAGCAACAAGTGGCTGCTGTAAAAATAAAATTTTCTGTTACTTTCGGTAACAATAAATATGAGTTTAACATTTTGTAATGTAACATATTAACAAATGCTATTATCTCAGAAATTTATTAGTCTTGCAAAATCAACATACCATAATACCAATAATACTAACCTTTTTCACAGCAAAAACGACGCCACTATTTTGCTCTTTATCACATCATGTTCACTTTCAAAATTAAAATTAGCTCACCACTATCTAAACACATATAGAATTGATTTATTAAAGTTTATCATAAATAAAATATCATTTTACGGCATTAATCGTTGAAAAATTGCAGAGCATGTAACGACGATACAAAAATTAAAAATGTCAGCCACAGTGACTGCATTTACGGCCAATCAGGAAGGGGAGCTTTTCATGTGTGTTTTCACATCACGCGATATTACAACGCTAACTTTGTTTTAATGTTTCGAAATGAAACTTTGTAATAAAAGTTATTGTAAATTAGATCAAAATTTTTTATTTAATATGTTAATAACAATTAACAGAGAAAATTTTAAAATAAGGCAATATTTTTAGATTTAAAAATTGAGTATAGATAAAATTTTTTTACTTACAATGCTCTAAAGTGCGGTTTTTTTGTTACAGGGGTGCAGCAGAATAATAATGTAACTATTCAAATAAAATTCTATTATAAATTCTGAAATAGTAGGATTGAACAAATAAGATTGATTGATTGCTAACGGTGAATCAAAAAGCTGAAACTTTGGGCCGCCGATATAACTGTATATTTTATGGAAGATCCATATTGATCACTTTTATTTTTAGACCGATGTCTCTCATTTGTACTGTATTGTTACGGAATCCACATACACAAGAGAGTCTAGAACAAAATTAATAAGCTTTGGGCTCCAAAGAAAGTTAGTTCCTCAACTGATAACTGCAGTAGGTTGAGCACTGACTCAAAGTTTATTAACACTTTTATCATCTTCAGAGGTGGTGTCAACATTACCTTGGAAAACTGCAGATTTACCACCACTGTAGTGGGTAAACGTGAAACCTACACCGCCTTGTTCTATCTATCAGTAAAATAAATTTAAAATTTAGGCGATCATATTATATTACGTAGATTAAGTTGAGCGGCCTAAAGGCCGCACTATGAGGTCGGATCATCGGTGCAATGCATCAATTTAGCGTTACGGTTTTTAATACCACAAAATAGCATTCGTCTTAATTCGACCATCGAACGACCATCGAACGACCGTCGAACGACCACCGCGCGACCCTCTAACGACCATCGGACGACCTTTGTTATTTTTCCTCAGAAAGATGCTATATAGATTGAGCTTAGCACAGCCTAACACCCAAATATTAAAGTTAACACCTCATAGGTTTGTCCACAAATCAAAATTGAGATAGCTAAACATAAAACATGATTTTTAACTATTTAAGAACACGTTACAGTAACAATAAACATTGCTGAAACATCATGCAAAAAGTAAATTTGATTTGTTGTTAGATTGTGGTTAATTTTAATAGTTCATTTTAATATTACAATTTTCATTTTCAATAATCCGAGGTTAATTAAACATTAAATTAAATTAAAATAAAATCTCGGGTGTGAGGGTTGGGATAATAAAACAACGGTTTATCGCATCAACTAGTTTCGAACCCTGAACGGGTTCGAAATTAAATTAAATTATTAAAACTTGCTTTTAATTGAAATAACGTATTCTTAAAAGCAATCTGGAGGCGGAAGGCCGACCCATATTCACATAAAGCACACAAAGGCCTAACACCAACAAGCGAAACCGACCATCGAACCACCATCAAGCGACAATCGAACGACCATCGAGTGACCATCGAACGAACACCGAACGGCCACCGAACCACAGCGCCGTAACAAGGGTGAGGCGACTGAGGCGTTTGCCTCAGGTGCCATCGCAATGGGGGCGCTAAACCTTGACAAATTTTCAAAATGTTACAATCTTTTGGGAGGTGGGGCGAATATATTCAAATTTTCCCCAAGCTAAGCCTCAAGCTAAGTTTCAAGCTAAGCTTTAAGCTAAGCCTCGAGCTAAGCTTTTAGCTAAGCCTCGAGCTAAGCTTTAAACTAAGCCTCAAGCTAAGCCTCAAGCTAAGCCTCAAGGTAAGCCTCAAGCTAAGCCTCAAGGTAAGCCTCAAGCTAAGCCTCAAGCTAAGCCTCAAGCTAAGCCTCAAGCTAAGCCTCAAGCTAAGCCTCAAGCTAAGTTTCAAGCCAAGCTTTAAGCTAAGCCTCAAGCTAGAGAACATCAGTTCTCATTTTTGTTTTTAATTCCATCCATTTTTAACTTTCTAAACGTTCACCGTTTTATGTTTCATTTTATATGTTTAAAATTTTTTTATTGCTGTTCCAGTTATACAATTATTGGTTGCTGCCACTTTGGGAAGAGTACGTATTGTCCAACATCGAGTTTCTATTTTAGCTATCGATTTTCGGATAGTTTAATGTTTTTAAAAGTCAATGGTAACACTCCTATAGCAGGATAAACCAACTTTTGATAAAGAAAATCCACTTTGAAGTGTGCAAAATTTCACGATTCAGTGACGCGCGGGGCGGGATTTAGGTGGAATCTCATTTTTTTTTGTCGTCGGTCCGTGCGGATTGAACTACTCTTATACGAGCCGGTGTGCACACCGGCCACATGCAACACGTCTCCCGTGCTTGTAACTTCGATGAAATTTTACTATTTTTCCATTATTTTTTGTTTTACGCGCTTTTTTGGGGGTTAAACGTAAAAGATAACTGCCGCATACCGCGACTATACTTTTTAATGCTTTTTCAAGGGTCCCTAACATCCCGGTTTTTTATATCCCGGTTTTCTTGATCGGAGGCCCTTCTCGTATGTTTAGCCTAGTAACCAGAGTCAAAACCGCTCTGTAGGGGTGCAATGCGGAGCGGAGCGGCGCCCCGGAAGAGTAGGTTTTGAGGATGGATTACCCTCCCTATCGAATGCACACCCCAAAAATGGAAGACAAAAAAATTTAATTTTTTCACTTTTTCGGCAATACACGTGTTATTTTCCATTTTTTTGCGAATATTTATTACTAATATCTACTAATCACACCCCCACCTTCCCGATTTTCAAAGAAAATTTCAAATCGGAGCGAAAAAATTTCACTCGATTTCAAGGGACCACGGGCGAACTCGTGGTGCATCATCAGTGGGCCCGTACAAATGCAACTTTGTTATTTTCACACTTTTTCGGATTTTTTTATGATCACCTCCGCGACGACAACACAGTTATACATTCGGATCAAAACATAGCCAAAAAAAAAGGCCGTTAATTACCCAAAATTTTGCTAAATTACATGTTAGGGGCATGTCCGTAGTTCTCGAAACCACGCAAAAAATAGGCCGACAACCTATCCCGGCCACCGCATAGGGTTTTTACTCAAATTTCGGTATTAATTCTTAAATATCCTCAAATATCCTGGTTTTACATTGTAACTAATCCCTTTTTTGACCTAAATATCAAGGGATTTTTTTTTGATATTCCTTGTCAGTTGGGCCGTTCACCCCGGCCCCGCCACTTTTGCTCCAGCCTAAGTTACATATTATTATTATTATTACGTCTCGAAAGAGCCTTGATAGAATTATTTGTTATTGCTGTTCCAGTTATCCAATTTATTATTTGCCACCCATTTTTACTCGAGCCCATGTATTGTTATATATTGTTAAATTTTATTTTATTTATCCATTCACATTTCATCCCATCTATCAAATATGTTCACCCCCATTTTCATATTGTTAAATATTTAAATAAGTTATTGTTATAAATCTGTATAAATTAGCAGAATATACACTTCTTCCCGGGTGGTTTAGCCTGAGGAGAAAAAAGGAAAAAAAAGCTTTAAGCTAAGCCTCAAGCTAAGTTTCAAGCTTTTATTTTTATATTATTATAAATATTTTTATATTTATATTAAAAATATTTTTTAATTCAGTTATAATTCAGTTCCGCTTAAATTTTATTCAATGTTTAATGTTCAACTTAATTTATATTCAAAGTTTTATTCGTATGTAACAGCATAAGGGTTCCGACAATACTCAAAGATTCAGCGAGTACAGGTTTTAGCAAGGAGATTGCACGAACGTAGCGCAGCGGAGTGAGTGTCAATCTCCGCAGCTAAAACCTGTACGAGATGAATCTTTTAGTATTTTCGGAACCCGCGTTGCTGTTTGGATGATAATTTCGTGAAGAAACGACACAACTTCGAATAAAAACGAATTTTTATATGAAATAAAAATCAAAAAATTTATATAAAGTAGTGTTTCTATGGTTATTATGACTATTTGACGCATTAGAATTTGGAGGTTAAATATAAATGAAGTAGTGTTTCTATGGTTATTCGGTAGCAGATTTGACAATTTAAAGCATTATCTTGTATGTCAGCTGTGTGGCGTAATCGTCATCGTACATGGTTTGCAATGTGAACATCCGAGGTTCGAATCTTGCCGACGGCGAATTTTTATTTCATATAAAAAATGTATAATTATTATCAAAACAATTTAAAATATTTAAATTGACCAAAGGTCATTTGAAATATATTCGTAGGATTATATTTGAATATAAATTCCTAGGGTTCAATATAACTGGATATTGCACTAGGTGCACGATATGTATTCGTTTATCTACAATGTAAATTAACGCACGCTGATTGGTCGAAACGACCATCATGTGACACTGAATGCAATTATCATTTATATTTATTTACTAATCAGCTGCAGTTTGGCGCTAAAACGTTTCACCATCTTAAAATGTATTTAATTGTTATCAATATTCATTTAATCACCTCCACTCATCATTCACCATTTTATTGTTATTGTTAAGTTTTTATTAACATTATTATTATAATCCATCAATATTCATTTAATCACCCCCACTCATCATTCACCAGTTTATTGTTATTGTAAGTTTTTATTAACATTATTGTATCAATTTGCATTAATATACTCCCTCTCAAAGAGGAAACAGGAAAAAAAAGCCTTTAAGCTTTAAGCTAAACCTCAAGCTAAGTTTCAAGGTAAGCTTTAAGCTAAGCCTCAAGCTAAGCTTTAAGCTAAGCCTCAAGCTAAGCTTTAAGCTAAGCCTCAAGCTAAGCTTTAAGCTAAGCCTCGAGCTAAGCTTTAAGCTAAGCCTCAAGCTAAGCTTTAAGCTAAGCCTCAAGCTAAGTTTCAAGCTAAGCTTTTAGCTAAGCCTCAAGCTAAGCTAAGCTAAGCCTCAAGCTAAGCCTTAAGCTAAGCCATTAGCTAAGCCTGAAGCTTAAGGGCTCTCTGGCTATAATAAATGTGGACCGCGGTCGCATATACATCAAGGAATTTGTAAACGTTCGTCAATGCTTAGACTGGATGTCATTGAGGGATTGGCGTACTGTTCCCATTGCGCTAGTGATCACCCTTACACCGGCTGTTCATTTAAATTACGACCCGATAAACTAAAAACTGTGCAAGCTGCAGCGCCGTAGCAAGGATGAGCAAGGACTGAGGCATTTGCCTCAGGCGCCATCATAATGGGGGCGCTAAACCTTGATAAATTTTTAAAATGATAAAAATCTTTTGCGAGGGTGGCGCATATGTTCAAATTTGCTTCAGGCGCCCGAAGAGATTGCTAGGGCGCTGCCGAACCACCATCAAACGACCGTCGAACGACCATCGAACTAACATTGAACGATCATCAAACGACCTTCGAACAACAATCGAACAACCACCGACTGACCATCGAATGACCACTGTAGATTCTCTTATCTGGTCGATTTCGGTGTTTTCCTTTTGTTCCTCAATATATTGAGAATCCAGTCTCGAACAACTACGTTTGTACGTTATTCGCAACAACTCGGGGTATTCTTCGCGTAATTCGCTCTAAAAAGTTTTTTTAAATTAAATTTTTTTTTTATTTTCGAAATCTACTGAAGACATTTCGCCTAGTTTATCTTGATGGAATGCATTTAGAACCCATCTGTGGATTTTTTCAATTTTTAAGATTATCTACAAAGTCACAGTTTTATTTCCCTAGTTTTCATTTCTTAGTGGAATCTTGGTTTGGGAACATCTGGCATAGAAAATAAAATTCCACGTCGAATTTATAAATAATATTGCAACCCGAATAGTTCTGAAGATATGGATTCCAAAAAAAAAAGAAAAATGTCCTTCGAAAAAGGGAAAAAATGATCAACTTTGAAAGCTCACCTTTAGGTATTTTTAATAAGGTTAAAAAGTTGATGAACAGAAAACAATGCCTACCTGAAAATTCAAAAACTCGGAAGCTATGGGAACTAGAACCGTGTTTTTTTTTAGTTGCTGGTAAAAATTTTAATTAGTTTAATTAAGGTATAAGACCTACTTTGCTTATAGGACAGGGACAGTGGCGTAGCGAGCTTAACTCGCGCCCGGGGCATAATACCTTTTTAGCGCCCCCCCCCCATTCGAAAACCATATAATATTATATGTAAAATATACTCGCAAATTAATAAATAAATAAAGTAAAATAAATAAAGTTATAGACTCAAGCTAGGCTTTAAATTTGAGACAAAAAATGTAGTTGAGAAAACAAGACTAGATTTTGAAATGTATAATATGATCATCTAGAATTAGTTCAAAAGATACCTATTATTTATTTATGTATTTATGGAGATAATTTTTGTAACCACACAGCGTAGATGCCATAAGGAAGTGCTGACAGACACAGGTCGAGTCAGCCCTTCCAGTAGAAAAGACGTGCCATTTCTATTATGAATATATTATTACAGTTTGATTTAGACTATTAGTGTTCCTTTTTTTCCTTTTTATTTACGAATTAACATTTATTATATTACACTGGCACTAAATTTAAAATATATTTTCCAGAAATCAATTATAATAAAAATAAAAATTATCCAGCAATTTTTTGTTTTGCGGACCATTTGGCGCCCCTTTGTGAGTAGCGCCCGGGGCATGATGGCCCCTCTTGCTCCCCCATCGCTACGCCACTGGACAGGGATGTCAACCCTTTTTGAGAAATGGGTTAAATTTTGCTCACTATTTTTTTTAGTACTAGCTCGTGGGTCACTAAGTTAGTGGCGTCACTTGGAAAGGGGGAGGGGAGCATATTTAAAAAACTACTTGTTTTTTGGTTCTCGCTTTTAAAATTCTTTAAAAAGTTTACGTTTCCTTTTTGTTTTACAATTATTACTTTTGCAAGTTTAAAAATAAGTTTATAAAAATCAACGCGTGGGTCATTTAAAAAATCTTCGTGGGTCAGTGTGACCCGTTTGCCAGTGTATAGAAAACGGTTAATGAATGACTTTGTAATTTTTGGAACTTTTTGAAGAAATTTTCAGGTTCAGGTTCAAGCGTGATGTCGAAATCTTAGGAGCTGTTTTCCCATGCCAAACTAAAAGGTTAAAGCAAAAAAATTGTATTTCAAACATTTTTTAATCGAAAATTGATTATTTAATTGAAGGGTACAGGGGAAGAAGGCGATTAGTCACATTTTCTAAAATGTTAAGGAGAGCGTTTTAAAGAATTTGAGCCTGTACCATTTGCTTTGTACAGATTATTTTCAAACCCTTATAATTCCTGACTGAACACATTTTTGCTAAAAACAAATATACCAAATCATATAGTATTCACCTCTAGCTACAAGATAGCGCAAAAATCTAATTTTGTCATTTTACTGACTTATCACCTTCTTCCCCTCTGTGCCCTCCAACTATTTTGTCGGAAAATGTAAATTTTTGTCGCGACGTCGCCAGCGCAGTCATCCTGCTAACTATAAATCTTAATTAGGAATTATTTTACTATAATAATAATTATTATAAACCGTTTTAATAACAAAAAAGTAAATAATATGTATAAAAAATCTGATGTGGCCATCGCATAACTTTCCGAACAGACGCAAATTTTTATATTATATTTTTAAATAAAATGGTTACATAATTTCAACAGTAAATCGATGAAAAATTTCATATTTTGCCAAAATAGGAAGAAAAAAACTTTTGAATGCCTATATCTTGCAAACGAAGCATTTTTGGACCCATGTTATTAGAAACTTTTCATCTTATTTTCGTTAGTAGAATGCGGTTTACTATTTTATTTACAAATACAAAAAATTTTTACAAATACAAAATTTTTTGAAACGCCCTGTATATTTTAGAGAAAAACTTGTAGGACAAAAAATGTAGGAAATTCCATAGCGCTAATTTTTTGTTATTAATATTTTTACATATTTAATTTCGTTTCGAAGTTATGACGCATAATGTCATAATAGCGCCAGGTAAACCCCCCTTTCCCGTTACACGATTTAATTTATTTTCATCTGGCTTCGTCCTACGACAGGAAAAAGCTTATATGCAAAATTTGGAATGATTTGCTTGCTTCGTTTAGACGCTATCGTGTTCACAGACGTACATACACACACACATACATACATACATACAGACATCTTTCCAAAAATGATAAAAATGGATTCAGGGGACCTCAAAACGTGAACATCTGTCAAAAAATTGGGGGGTCAAATTTTGACTGATAACAATACTTTCCTTACCTAGGGGTTCGGAAAGTAAAAACCTAGGTATTACTTCATAATTAATTGAAAAATTAAAGTGCTACAAATTTTTATTAAAAATATAATATTATTTGAGTGTCATTTCCTAGAATCCGAATTTAAAGCATCAAAATCTAACACCTGTATGCAATTGTTCCTCTGTTGCTCCGATGGAAATTTGCAAATTAATGTGATTGGTTAAAACAAAAGGCTTTTATGTGTGACGTAGTATGAAAGTGACGCAGTTTGTAAATGCACGCATTTTGTTGCGGGAAATTGTTGCTATAAAATTTCGATTTATTTGCACATAAATAAAGTTTTAAATAAATAATTTGATGAAAAACAATTAAAAGAATAGTTTAAACTAAAAAATTAGTGGGATTCGGATTAAAAAGCTAATGGCGTCGTTTGCGTTCATCGGGGGTAAGTACGACGTGCGTTGTTTGCATTTTCAACTTTGCTACCATCAAAATGATAAAATTATAATATTAAAATTGATTTAATTGTGTGGTAAATGTTTGTTTATATTATGTATAATTTAATTTTCTTTGCAGTACCTACGTATTCGCATTAGCCCGATGTTTGTTTCTGAAATTGAATCGAAGACTCAATAACATTCTACATTGGACATTCCAGAACAATGGTAAGTGACAACATAATATATTTTTAATAAATTCAATAAGGGGTCATCCATTAATTACGTAAGGGTTTTTTTGGGGGGGAGGGGGTATTGGATATCTTACGGACCCTTACGTAGGGGGGGAGGGGTCCGACGTATTCCTTACGTAAGTTTCTTAAAATATTTTTTTAAATTAAATTTAAAAATCAAATATAATTTTCTCTTTTTATGTTGGTAATTATATCCAGGTATAATGGAAATACCATATATTGAAATATATGGTACTTAAAAATCATTAAACATAGTGGCATAATAGTGTGAATTATAGAAAATGGCATCAAACTTTGGCGATCTTTACGAACGGTTTTTCATCTATGTAAATAAAAATTTAATTTAAATTTTTGTATTTATTATTATCTATCTATAAATGGATGTATGTGTGTATGTATGTTCCCTATAGACTCCTAAACCGTTTGACCGATCGGAACCAAATTTGGAACAGTTATTATGTAGGTCCCTGCCCATGTTTTTGTATTGAAATAGTGCAAAAACTCGCAAAGGAAAGGAAAGTTGATTTTGAGTAGTCTGCCCATAGGGACGCGCATGAATGGATTATCGAGATTCCTTAAAGGAAGGCAGGCTACTCAAAATCAACTTAAACAAGGTGGAACTCGCTTTAGCGGCAGTTCTTAGGCTTCTATACAGCTACCTTTCTGGTGTGGAAAGTTGTTATTATCTGGTTAGTTTTGATCGCCATATAATGTAACATCACATAATCAGATAATCTGCACCAATTAAATTTTTTGCGGTTGGTAATTATCATTTACTATATAAGTAATAACAATCAAACTTTTCTATTCTATTCGAAACTTTACTTCTCTGTAATGTTTGGTCCTTTTTTTGAGGTGGACCAATCCTCTCCTTTCTCTTTTATTTACAACTTAACTTCACTAACCACATCATTAAAAAATTATTTTTTCACATCAAAGTAAAATAAAATACAACTACTTTTCTGGTAGTTGTGGTAGTGTACTTTTCTGGTAGTGTAAAACTACCGTTATGAACGTCGACATTTGGTTCTACAACGTTACCTACTTCAAGAACAGCTGCGTTTTTACTTCGTTGATTTTGTCGGCGAATTGCATGACTACGTGAACGATGTAATATTTTCGAAGGGGTCATGTTGGCAATTTGCTTTCGTTTGCGATTTTGTTCAATTTGTTCTGACGTCATGTTGGCAATTTGATTTCTTTCGCGATGTTGAATAATTTGTTCTGACGTCATATTGGCAATTTGCTTTCGCTTTCGAAATTCGCGTAATTTCCGGTCCATTTTTTGAGGTGGATCCATCCTCTCCCTTCTCTTTTATTTACAACTTAACTTCACTATCCACATCAAGCCACTGCTGTGGTTAAAATAAAATAATAAATAATTAGTGCAGATTATCTGATTATGTGATGTTACATTATATGGCGACCAAAAATAACCAGATAATAACAACTTTCCACACCAGAAAGGTAGCTGTATAGAAGCCTAAGAACTGCCGCTAAAGCGAGTTCCACCTTGTTTTCGCTTGTTTATGTACATTTTTCTTTATTACAGTCTTGAAAATGACCCCGATAGAGGGTCGCAACTAGTCGATTCAAAACGTAGTCTTTCTTTAACACGTCCCCTGATATCCAATATCCTAGTAAATCATATCCTTGGAACAATAGCTTATCTTCACTTTATTCTGGCCGTTAATCCCTGCGGCAGTTAGACCAGTAAGCCACGTATCAAAGAATAATTGGATCAACGGACAATCGTATCATGGTATAATCGTATCAACGGATCATCGTATCAACGGATCATCGTATCATCGTATCATCGTATCAACGGATCATCGTATCATCGTATCATCGTATCATCGTATCATCGTATCAACGGATCATCGTATCAACGGATCATCATATCAACGGATCATCGTATCAACGGATCATCGTATCAACGAACCATCGTATCATCGTATCAACGGATCAACGTATCATCAGATCAATTTGCTTATATAGGACATCGCCCTATGAGTATAGTAGATGTAACAGTTTGGCTAATTTTTCGCGCGTTAAGTAAAAGTAAATTATTAACAATGGCATTAATCGAAAACAAATCTGCTTTCAAAACTGTAAAGAATGTGCAATTTGGCATTTTTAGTCTGGAAGATATTCGTAGCATGTCTGTCGTCCCAGAAGGTATAAATCATGTAGAAATTATGGAAGGAAGTCTTCCAAAAGTGGGCGGCCTGATGGATCCGAGGATGGGAGCGTTTGACAGCACTTTACCATGTCAAACATGCGAAGGCGACCGGGACACTTGCCCCGGTCACTTTGGTCACATCGAATTGGCCAAACCGATCTTTCACGTTGGCATGATTAAAGATGTCATGAAAGTTTTACGCTGCGTCTGCTTTAATTGCAGTAAATTGTTGGTGAACCCAAAAAAACAAAACCACTTCGAACACGCTCAGAAGATAACTGCAGACGATTCCAAGAAACGCCTAGAACTAGTGTACGGTTTGTGCAAAGAACAAACAATATGTCACGCGGATGGTGGATGTGGAAATCATCAACCTGTAATTAGAAAATCGGGTCTCGATTTGACGGCCGATTGGAAGGAATCCGACGGAAAGGTTCCACAAGAAAAAAAGTATTTGTTGGCGGAAGAAGTGCTGCATATCTTTAGACAAATTAGCGACGCAGATTGCAGCTCCCTGGGAATGGATCCGAAATACTCACGACCCGAGTGGATGATCGTGACGGTTTTACCGGTTGTTCCTCCTTCCGCGAGACCCGCAGCTTTCATGGGCGATTCGCCGAAGAAACGTCAAGACGATTTGACAAATAAATTGGCCCTAATCATAAATATACTTTGTATAGAAGCCTAAAAGTAGCGCACTGGTTACCCAATTCTTAGACCTCTATACACACAGAGTATTTCCAACACGATTTGAAACGCTCTGTATGATTTTGAATTATGCGGACGGACGGACAGACAGACAGACGGACAGACACCGAGCCAGATCATAAGGCTTCTTGGTATAATACTTTGTATAGAAGCCTAAAAGTGAGGCATTCTAATTTTTGAAATCAATCATAACAAAGGTGAATCACGTTTATCTCTTCGATCAAAACAGAATATTTCATTTATTATTCTATCAGCAATTTTAAGCATTTACAACGAGTTTGTTTCAACCAAAGAAGTTTCATCCCCTAATTGAGTCTGAACCTACCATACTCTGAGGAGACTCGTGACTGAGCTAGTACGAATGGGACGAGGTGGTGAATTTTTTTTGTAAAGTTGGACCCTCGGAAACTTAATTATTTACTAATTTATAAAATTTTCTTTCATTTGAAAGTGGCGCCCAAGACAAAACCCGAGGTGTACAATTTATGATAAAAAGTACACAGCAGTATCAACAGATCAACTTATCAACAGATCAACTTATCAACAGATCAACGTATCAACGTATTTAAATTTCCTATATAGGTGAAAAATTATGAAAATAAAATATAACTTATATTTGGTGTGCATTGAAAATAGATAATCTGCACTAAATATATTTTTGCGGTTGGTATTTATCATTTACTATATAATCAATAATAAGCAAACTTTTCCATTCCATCCGGAACTTTACTTCTCTGTAATGTACGATCCATTTCTTAAGGTCGATCAATCCTAATCTTTCTCTTTTATTTACAACTTAACTTCACCAATCACATCAAGCCACTGCTGTGGTTACAATAAAACCGGATCAACGTATCAACGTATCAACGTATCAACGTATCATCGTATCAACGTATCAACGTATCAACGTATCAACGTATCAACGTATCAACGTATCATCGTATCAATGTATCAACTTATCATCGTATCAACGTATCAACGTATTTAAATTTCCTATATAGGTGAAAAATTATGTAAATAAAATATAACTTATATTTGGTCTGCATTGAAAAAAAAGTTGTTATTTTTGGTCGCCATCTATATATATAAAATTCAATGTATGTATGTATGTATGTATGTATGTATGTATGTTTTCTATACAATTCTACACCGTTTGACCAATCTCTACCAAATTTGGTGTAGAAGCTATTTACAATGCTACAAAAAACATAGGCTACTTTAGAATCTTGCCGCGAACTTTGGTCAAGCGCTGTATTAGCTTGACCAACGTTAGTGCGGATCAACGGATCAACGTTTCAACGGATCAACGTATTAACGAACGATATCTATATATATAAAATTCAATGTATGTATATGTATGTATGTAAGAAGAACAGGAATTGGCAATATCGCTGCGTGCTTTCGAAAATTCCTTATTAGAAGACGAAGGGGAGGAGGAAAAGGAAGAACACAAAGAACAAGAGTAATTGGCAAAAATAAAATAAAGTAAAATTAGAAATGATTGTGGTTTTTGTGAATACTTAACAGTTTTGTTAAACTTTTTTTTTATTAAACCTTGATTTGTATTTTTTATTAATTTATTTATTTAATCCTTTTTTAATACGTTTGGTATTTGCGATGACCAAATAAGTCGCAAGGTCATTATGCGGATTGGATCTAAAAAATACATGTAGGCAAATATTGAAATTTGGGCAGGACAACGTCTGCCGGGTCAGCTAGTATTATTATAATGTAATATCAGGTAATCTGCACTAATTAAATTTTTGCGGTCACAATCACAATTTCGAAGGTTCTGATTAGATTTGAATTATGCGGACAGACAGACGGACAGACGCGGAGCCAGATCATAAGGGTTCTTGCTATACTTTGTATAGAAGCCTAACAAGTAGTTTATATAGGGAAACCTCTTTGAAAATATCTTTAACTTAGTAAATTTCTTTCGAACATTTGCG
This sequence comes from Podabrus alpinus, assembly GCA_932274525.1. NCBI lineage: Eukaryota > Metazoa > Arthropoda > Insecta > Coleoptera > Cantharidae > Podabrus > Podabrus alpinus. The sequence goes on from OW026453.1 coordinate 3,811,997, forward strand.
TATTTGTAAATTGCATTAGCGAATCGAAACACCGGATTAACAGATTAACGCAATACTATATAGACGAAGTATCTCTTATTATAAAAGGCCAAGTCTTTCTTTCTTTCTGTCCGTCCCACGGAAATACCCGAAGCAAACCGAACCGAACCGAACGCACAATGTATCATCGGATCAACGTATCATCGGATCAACGTATCATAGTATCAACGTATCATCGTATCAACGTATCATCGTATCAACGTATCATCGTATCAACGTATCATCGTATCATCGGATCAACGTATCATCGTATCAACGTATCATCGTATCAACGTATCATCGGATCAACGTATCATCGTATCATTTTGTCTATATAGGTAAGTCTATTTCCAAAAAAGCATTATGTGAACTTCCATAATGGATAATGAAAATTTTGAAAATCCTGCTGCAAAGCGACGACGATTGAATCGTGAGAGAAAAGCACGTACAAGAGCTAATAACACAGAAGAACAGCTTCGATCACAGCGACAAGCTAACGCTCGGTCTCATGCGATACGTCGACAACGTGAAACTTTGGAACAAACTCAAGCGCGGCAAGCTGCTGACGCTCGGTCCCATGCGATACGTCAACAACGTGAAACTTTAGAAGAAACTCAAGCGCGGCAAGCTGCTGACGCTCGGTCCCATGCGATACGTTGATCCGATGATACGTTGATCCGATGATACGTTGATACGTTGATACGATGATACGTTCATCCGATTGGTTATGAAATTATCCGTTATGCGTTCGGTTCGGTTTGCTTCGGGTATTTCCGTGGGACAGACAGAAGGAAGGAAGGACTTGGCCTTTTATAATAAGAGATTTTTCACCTATATAGGAAATTTAAATACGTTGATACGTTGATCCGATGATACGATGATACGTTTATCCGATTGGTTATGAAATTATCCGTTATGCGTTCGGTTCGGTTTGCTTCGGGTATTTCCGTGGGACAGACAGAAGGAAGGAAGGAAGGAAGGACTTGGCCTTTTATAATAAGAGATTTTTCACCTATATAGGAAATTTAAATACGTTGATACGTTGATCCGATGATACGATGATACGTTTATCCGATTGGTTATGAAATTATCCGTTATGCGTTCGGTTCGGTTTGCTTCGGGTATTTCCGTGGGACAGACAGAAGGAAGGAAGGACTTGGCCTTTTATAATAAGAGATGAGAACAACATTAAATAAATAAACAAAAAACTTACATATATTTTTTTAAATTAAATTAAACTTAATCAATATTTAAAATTTTTTTACTTATTTTAAACTAGATGATACCCCGTCCGAGGACGGGCAGCTAGAAGGACGGGCAGCTACCCAAGGTAACTTAAGTTGAATGAAGATTAAGGAAAGCTCTCAGTGCAATCCAAAAGCCATATGACCTTGGGTAGCTGCCCGTCCTTCTAGCTGCCCGTCCTCGGACGGGGTATCATCTAGTTTACAATATAACAACGTATCAGTTGATCAACGTTATGATTGGCTCTGAAACATGCGGACGGACACGAAGCCAGACCATAAGGCTTCTTTCTATACCTTGTATAGAAGCCTAAATAAGGCTTCTTGTTATATCGTACTTTGTATAGAAGCCTAAAAGTAGCACACCGGCTACCCAGTTCTTAGACCTCTATACACACAGAGTATTTCCAACACGATTTGAAACGCTCTGTATGATTTTGAATTATGCGGACAGACAGACGGACGGACGGACGGACACGGAGCTAGATCATAAGGCTTCTTGTTATACTTTGTATAGAAGCCTAAAACGAGTTGTAATATTAATAGGGCTGAGCAAAATACAATTACATTACCCGAAGCAAACCGAACATCAACGTATCATCGGATCAACGTATCATCGGATCAACGTATCATCGGATGAACGTATCATCGGATGAACGTATCATCGTATCATCGGATCAACGTATCAACGGATCAAGGGATCAACGTATTTAAATTTCCTATATAGGTGAAAAATTATGTAAATAAAATATAACTTATATTTGGTCTGCATTGAAAAAACAGATATAAGTCTATATAAGACAGCTATTTCCAAAATAATAGCGCACTGGGTACCCAGTTCTTAGACCTCTATACACACTGAGTATATTCAACATGATTTGAAACGCTCTGTATGATTTTGAATTATGCGGACGGACGGACGGACAGACGGACGGACGGACGGACGGACAGACACGGAGCTAGATCATAAGGCTTCTTGCTATACTTTGTATAGAAGCCTAAAAACAATAATGAATGCTGTCAAACTGTCAACCGATCGACAATGCAAATACGCGTGCACGTGCTTTACGTTTCTATTTGACTAATCTTAACCAAATTTGGTGTAGAAGTTATTTACAATGCTACGAAAAACATAGGCTACTTTAGTACCTTGGAGCGAGGCCGAAGGCCGAAAAACCACGGTCTACACGTATGCCTGCGATACCCTTGAGTGAGGCCGAAGGCCGAACAACCACATCCGACACGGTCTAGATGGCTAAAGGCGGCCGGTAGGCCGACTGTGCCAGCTAGTCTAATATATTATTATTCATCTTTTATAAATATAAGGGGCGGAGAGGGGGGTCAAAATTAATTTTCTTTTAAATAATCCTTACGTAAGATGTGGGGGGGGGGGTTTGCCACAATCTTACTTACCCTTACGTGGCGGGGGGAGGGGATCCAAAATTACAAAAATCATCCTTACGTAATTAATGGACGGCCCCTAACGGATTGCACGAAATTATTACTTTTAGGCTTCTATACAAAGTATAACAAGAAGCCTTATGATCTGGCTCGGTGTCTGTCCGTCTGTCCGTCCGTCCGTCTGTCCGCATAATTCAAAATCATACAGAGCGTTTCAAATCGTGCTGGAAATACTGTGTGTATAGAGGTCTAAGAACTGGGTAGCCAGTGCGCTAGTGTTAGGCTTCTGTACAAAGTATAACAAGAAGCCTTATTTAGGCTTCTATGCAAGGTATAGAAAGAAGCCTTATGGTCTGGCTTCGTGTCGGTCCGCATGTTTCAGAGCCAATCATAACGTTGATCAACTGAAACGTTGTTATATTGTAAATACTTCGTCTATATAGTATTGCGTTAATCTGTTAATCCGTTGATTCGATTCGCTAATGCAATTTATTATTATTACAGGTTAGATGATGTTTTGTATTGCTTTCATCAGAATCAAAATCGGAATCGGAAAAGTCGCTGCTAGAATAATTGCTTGAGTTGTTCATGTTTATAAATTAGTGGTACTTGCTATATCGATTCCTTTTCAAAAGTATTACCTAAATTTTAAATACAAAGTGTAACCTATATAGTAAATTGTTGATCCGTTGATACGTTGATACATTGATACGTTGATACATTGATACGTTGATACGTTGATACATTGATACGTTGATACATTGATACGTTGATACATTGATACGTTGATACATTGATACGTTGATACGTTGATATATTGATACGTTGATACATTGATCCGCTGATCTGTTGATCCGTTAATCTGTTTATCCATTTATTGCATTATCTGCTTATCCGTTATTTGTATTTTAGGCTTCTATACAAAGTATAGCAAGAAGCCTTATGATCTGGCTCCGTGTCCGTCTGTCTGTCCGTCTGTCCGTCCGCATAATTCAAAATCATACAGAGCGTTTCAAATCGTGTTGGAAATACTCTGTGTGTATAGAGGTCTAAGAACTTGGTAGCCAGTGCGCTACTTTTAGGCTTCTATACAAGGTATAGAAAGAAGCCTTATGGTCTGGCTTCGTGTCCGCCCGCATGTTTCAGAGCCAATCATAACGTTGATCAACTGATACGTTGTTATATTTTAAATACTTCGTCTATATAGTATTGCGTTAATCTGTTAATCCGTTGCTTCGATTCGCTAATGCAATTTATAAATACGCAAATGTTCGAAAGAAATTTACTAAGTTAAAGATATTTTCGAAGAGGTCTCCCTATATAAACTACTTGTTTTACTTTGATGTGAAAAAATAATTTTTTATTGATGTGGTTAGTGAAGTTAAGTTATAAATAAAAGAGAAAGGAGAGGATTGGTCCACCTCAAAAAAAGGACCATACATTACAGAGAAGTAAAATTTCTAATAGAATGGAAAAGTTTGATTGTTATTACATAATATATAGTAAATGATAATTACCAATCGCAAAAAATTTTATTGGTGCAGATTATCTGATTATGTGATGTTACATTATATGGCGATCAAAAATAACCAGATAATAACAACTTTCCACACCAGAAAGGTAGCTGTATAGAAGCCTAAGAACTGCCGCTAATGCCTCGATTACACAGAGCGACTTTAGACGCTAGACGCTAGCGAATTTAGACGCAGCGTCTAAAGTCGCTCTGTGTAATCGACCTAGATGCTTAGACGCCGCGTCTTGAACAGACGCTGTTCGCTCGCTTTTAAAGTTGACAGCCGGGCTACTTTAGACGCTAGACGCTAGCGTTTTTACACTCCGGCGTCTAAAGTCGCTCTGTGTAATCGACATGAGAGTGTAAAAACGCTATGTGCTAGCGTCTTTATATTTTTTATTTTGGCTTTTAATTGCTTTTCATTCATTTCTTCTACCAATCCTTCACTCTGAAGTTCTAAATAGAAGCTTTTACTTATTTCATTTTTTAACTTGATGTTGCAGTAGTCCTTATGCTTAATGTTCCAAAGAAAGGATATTTTTCATAAACTTTTAAAAAATCAATAATATTACTGCTGTTCCACTTCATTGTTAAACTATTAATCTATTGCTAAACAAAACTAAATTTTAATTTTTAATACTTATCAGTTCAAATGCGCGATTGCAACTACGAGACTAGCGAGTTTAGACGCTAGCGTCTAAAGTCGCTGTGTGTAATCGGACAGGTCGCTACACGCTCAGTCGCTGGCGACTTTAGACGCTAGCGTCTAGCGTCTAAAGTCGCTCTGTGTAATCGAGGCATAAAGCGAGTTCCACCTTGTTTATTAATAAAATTTTAAAAGCAAGATTTTTAATTCAAAATTTATGCGCATTTGAATTGGTGGGTAATCAATCCGTCTTGTGGAAACCAAGGGCCTCCATTTTTCATGTTTTTTTATTCTACTAAAGTTTATGATGCAAGTTTTGTCGAAGTCGAAATTAAACAAAAGTTTTGTTAATTATTTGGAGGGTTTTTCAAACAAAATTTTCTATTTAAAATTAAAAACGCAATAAATTTAATTTAGAATAATTTTTAATTTAAAAAATTAATAAGCAAACGCTTAAATCAATTTATTCGTTTCGTTAAATTAAATTTTTATTTCGTGTTAAATTTCCGAGAATTTTATTTAGATGCATTAAAATACGAATACATGCAAACATTTGTTTGTGTCGCTATGGTTACCGACCGCAAGATGCAACCGCATTGGTTAAGATTCTACGACGGAGGTGAAGCGCTTTGAATGTTCGAATGCACGCTTTCTTTTGCTGTTGGTGATTTTTGTAAAATTGTTATGCGAAACTATGAATTATTTACAAATAAACTACTGTAATAGGGTCTACACACGATCCGATCTGGTTGGTACTAAAATCCAATCTCGTCGGTCGGGTCTCAAGTTGGACCGTGTGGAGGCCTGTCGTCCTACAAATTTCGCAACATTTCCTTGTAGGAAATGTAGTCACCGATGTAGCCATCCGACCGCGTTGGAATTTGGCGAGATCGGACCGTGTGGAGCGTTGTCGGATCGCAGATAAGGCGAGCTAAACTTCATAAAAACTGTTTTTTATGCCATTCCTTGTCGGATCATGTAGGAAGGTTGAGACCCACCAACTCAGCCGACTTGTTATCTACTTTATAAAAACATATTATTTTTTTTATTAAATACCTTTAAAATATCACACGAAATATTAAAATTATAATGCATAATTATAATGAAAAGTGGTGAAAATAATGAAAAATCTGACCAAAATCTATGTTTTAAATAATCATTTAAAAAAATTTAGGATTTCAAAAAGTAATTAGGTGATAATTTTTGTAGTTCTCACGAAAAGATATAAAACGCCTAAAAGGGATTCTCGAATAATATTTAAATATTTTCACTTTCAGTTCATATAAAATATTTTTATAATAACTCGATAACAAATTGAAAATTATTTCATGTCAAAATATAGCATTTTTATAGTTTTCTATAGAAAGCACTTGTTATATATTTGATTACCCTCCTTATCGAATGCACACCCCAAAATTAGAAGGCAAAAAAAAATTTAATTTTTTCACTATTTCGGCAATACACGGGTTATTTTCCATTTTTTTGATTTTATTTATTACTAATATCCACTCATCACACCCCCATCTATCCGAATTTCAAAGAAAAATTGAAATCGGAGCGAAAAAATTTCACTCGATTTGAAGGGACCGCTAACGAGCTATGTGGGTGAGACCGTGTTCGACCGCATACAATATGTGACTTTCCCCTACTTTTCAAAAGTCGATATTTTGGTTATTTTTCAAAATTTCTCGCAAGTTATTTTTTCTATAGCCTAAAATAAGCCTGTTCTTTAGTGTGTAGCTGAAGAAATTTTATTTCAGCCGGTTAGATTAACTGCACAGTCGCCCGCAAATTTAATTTTTCTCCCCACCGGTCCTTATGCATTTATAGTAATGATTATTATTATTATTATTACATTCTATTAATTACTGGATTATTAAACATTATTATTATTATTACATTCTAATGCCCGTATTCACAAACGTTCGTAACTGAATTGAACGGTCTGTTAAATTTAACAACCAATAGAAAACGTTTGTTGGTATTAGTAGACCAATATGAATCAATCATTAATTTAACAGACCGTTAAATTCAGTTACGAACGTTTGTGAATACGGGCATAAGTATATAATTAATAAATGAATAAATAAAAATAAATTGATCTTTTATTGATATTTTACTATTTATTGAACGATATTGAACTTTACTATATTGAACAGCTATACTGAAAAACATTACTTTTGCACGTATCAGTTTTCTCCCAAACACCACGGATTATTTAATCATTATATTTAATACAAGAATAAATTTTAAGTTCGAAATAATATCAGGCGCAGCTGGTGTCGGGCCGACGAGATTGGATCGTGTAGAGGCAAACTCCAACGCGGTCGGATCGTGTGGAGGCAATCTCCAATCTGGTCGGGTCTCAAGTTGGACCTAGAAATCGGATCGTGTGTAGGGGCTATAATGTAACAAGTACTATTTTAATTATGTTCAACTAGAATTGCGGTGAGAAATTTTACTTTTTAAAGAATATTTTTTGCATTTTTAAAAGTGCAAAAAGTGATGGCGTCATTTGGTGCAATGTTGTCAATTTTTTTGATAAAACTTTTGAGAGCTGAATTAACATGACTATTTCACATTAATGCAATAATTTTTGTATATATAAAAAATATGAAAATATGAAATTTATAACAAAAATACTTTTTTTTAGCCGACCGCCAACCTGTTGCTCGACGAACATCGGAAAGCAGAACGAAGCGCAGGCGTCCAGTACACAGTTTTCCTTTTTCAGATGAAAAATGGTAAGTAATTAACAAAATTTTTACAAATGAATAAGATTATGATTACCTAATCACATTTTAGTTTTTTAATTTTTATGAAAAATAAATTATTTTTGTGATAAGCCATCTGCCGAATGAAATTTTTTTGTTTCAATTTTATTGACAGTATCTTTAACTGACTTTGATCGCTTTTTTCTTGATATCAATAATGGACGTTTTTTGTAAAAAAAAACATTAGCGAAAAGAAAAACCACAAATTTTATTGTTAACCTAAAAATTTATGAATTATTATTTTTTCAAGACTAATATTTTTTATGCAGGGTGAATCTGTAATTTTACTACAGAGCGTTTATGTTAAGGAGCATAATAATTGAATTTCATTTTTTGAAATGAAACATCGCATTGTTTTACAAATTCGGACGCGCCTTTAAATGTTCTATTAATTACCCCCCCCTAACCTAAAAATACTTGAAACTGAAAACCAACCCTTCACTGTTTTTAGTGAAGATCAAAATTTCAAAAAATTTTTATACCCACCTAATCGTAGCTCTTTAGTAGAAAAAACGTTTTATACCTACAAGGTGCTTCCAAAATGTTGTTGCATCATTTCAGCAGCGGCGTAACTGTTAATACATACAGGGTGCTTTCAAAATATTCTTTTATTCGTAAATGTTGTTATTTGAAGTAATTAAAAAACAAAACTTTTTTACACCCTACTTTTAAAAAATTTAAGGTACATTTTGTCGGACCCCCCCCCCCGCCCCCCGTAACCCAAAAATACTAGAAACTGATGACCAACCCTTCACTGGCTTTAGCGAAAATCCTTCAAATTTGAATTTTAAAAAATGTATGAAAACACCTAATCATAGTTTTTTAGTTAGAAAAAACATTTTATATCTACAATGTGCTTTTCAAAATGTTGTTACATCATTTTAGCAGCGGCGTAATTGTTAATACCTACAGGGTGCTTTCAAAATATTCTTTTATTTCTTAATTTTGTACAACTTGAAGTAATTGTTTTAAAAACTACAAAATTGTTCACTGTACTTTTAAAAAATTTCAGACACATTTCGCCGGAGTTAACCATTAACCCTAACTAATAGGGTTATCATTAGATTTTACAACCATTAGTATACCAAAATGTCGATACATTTTGTGAATATGGGTCAAGGGGTCCAATTTTCATGAGTTTAAGCAAAACTTTTTAATTAAAACACTGATTTTTTTCTTTCGCTGTTGGTTGAGCAATGATTTTCAATAAGCCAAATATTTTCTCATTTTTTTGTAGGTACATTTCGTCGCTCCCCAACACGAATTTTTTATGAAATTAGTGTTAAAACGTTTGAGCTTCGTTTGAGCTCCAATGAGCTTATATAAAAATCGTTTGTACCCCAAAGGTTTTTAATAAAAATTCTGTTCTTTAGAATAATTTCGGAGGGGCTGTAAAACTGCTTTTTTAAGATGTGATTTTTTTAATAAAATAAATACTAATCGATAGAGAATCGTTTGAGCTCCAATGACCTTCCATAAAATCGTTTGGATTTTTGGAAATTAAAAACGGAAATTGGAAATTTATGGAAACTCATTGGAGCTCAAACGATTCTCGATCGATTAGTAATTATTTTATTAAAAATATCAATTCTTAAAAAAAAAATTCTACAACCCCTCCCAAAATTGTTCTAAAGAATTGAATTTTTATTAAAAGTCTTTGGGATACAAACGATTTTTATGACCTCGAACGATTCTCGATTGATTGATACCAATTTTATTCAAAAATTTTATTTAATTACAAAATTTTAAAATTTATTTGCGAACCACTCACACCAAAACTATTGATGAGGATTTTGAAAGAATGAAAATTTTTATTAAAAGCCTTTGGGGTACAAACGAATTTTATTGAAGCTCATTGGAGCTCAAACGTTTGACACTAATTTCATTAAAAAATTCGCGATGGGGGGGGGGGGGCGAAATCTACCATTTATTTGTAGGAATTCATAGCTATACGTAGGTTTGCTAGATTATCAGGTTTCAAAATTATATGATGTTATGTATTCGCTAAGGCTGTCATGAAAGTTGAGGTTTTCCCGTACATGTCCTATTTTATAACGTATTAGGGAACATTCAGGTGATTTTGATCGTGTCCGAAACCTTTACAAATACTAATTTATCTCATAAATTTAGTTTTCGGGTTACTAACTGATGTTATTATGTTATCTACAGTTGACCAAGGTCGATGGTATCGTACCTACTCTATGAGCTTAGTGGTTCTCAGCATGACCTAAACTGCATCCCTTGTTCTTCCCGAAAAGAACACGTCCGTCAACTAGATTATCCGTTATTTACCATTACTAAGACATTAAATGATTATTCCGGGATCTGGCTGCCGAAAGTGTTTCCTGTCCGGGATGATGACTGCATTAACTAGAGAGAGTCTGGGGGTATGACGTGGAATACCTCCCAAAACCTGATCACCATATGGATCAGGTGATAAAACATTAAAAATTTTTTTATGGTAGTGCTTTACTTCTCTTTGATATGCTTGGGCTAGGGGTTCCATACCCCCAGACTCCCTAGATTCTAGTTTTATCCTTTCTAATATTTTGACTTAAGTATTTAATTTGACAATGAAGGGTACTAGTATTTTCCAAGTAACATGGAATTTTTTAATAATAATATCCTTTATTCTTCAAACTAAAATCTTTTACAGATAATGTCAAGTACAAGCAGCTATTGAATAAATAACACAATCAATCTTTAAACATTTGAACGTTTAAAAATTTACCAAATTACAAATAAACACATTCGCCAATAGTAATATTTTCACTTCGAAAACAAACTTTGTTCATGTATGTCAAGTTTATACTATAACCCAGTATTCATAGAATTATTTTAAAATATTTCATCTAAAAACAACAAAATAAAGTCATTTAAAATAATCTTGTTTTAACTTGTCACAAAAATTAAATGCTCGAATAAAATAATTCACAATTTTGTCATTGTAAACACGATAACATTTATACAAAAAGTTTTTTTTAATTTTAAGGCTATATTTTATTAATTTATTAACGCAATTTAAATTTTAGTAATATAAAATTAGTGGGTTAAAGAATTTGTAAGAAAATTCCAGTTTCATTTGTGAACCAATTACAACCACAGTTAGAACTAATTTGTGTACCTTTTTATCCAGGGTTTCCATTTTGAAGAGACTCCTGTTAGTTGACTCCAGGAGTGTTTATAACCGCGTACGAGGAAATCTTAACTAAAATCATGTTTTCGCGAACGGTAGTGAATTCGAGTTCTTTTTTTTGTGTTGTACAAGCTTGATGGAAGCTTTAAATCACACGAATCATTTTTGCTGTTAATACTTAAGTAAAAATGTTGTGTTCAAAATATATTGCAATCGTAATCGTTAAAAAATTATTGACTGCAGTGAGTTGTTTGTTATTGGACTTATGCTGATGATGGAATGGATCCTGATTCCTGAAGAGGAGGATTAGAGCTAAAGGACTTCAGTGAAAAAGGTAAACATATTTTTTATTCAAAATTTTACGTAAAAATTATAACTAAATTCATGTTTTGGAGAACGGTTATTGTCAGGCTTGGTTATTGTTATCCTTTCATTTTTTAAACAAAGGAACGGTGGATGGTATATTATATTCCAGGACCCTGCAAAGGTGGTTGCCATCCGGTGGGGGCGACTATTGAATCATACTTTTCTGATGTTATTTAGTAGGTATCGATAATATTCAGTTCATTAAAATCAGAGACCACTCAATAAACGAGCCAGTATGGTACGGGCTTGGAGCGTCAGACTCAAAGGCCCCCAAAAAACTTGAAAGAAAAATTCAAAATTAAATAATTTTATATGGGTAAGGCTGTAGTCACAATGTAGTCACCATCACTTCCTACCACCGACAGTTACAAACGACCATCAACTAACATAACTACATATCTGAAGTCCCACTGCAGCAAGTAGTAACATTCACATAGAGATTACTTGTCTTGTCTTGCCTTGTTAATCGTGGCAATAGTCAATCAAATTGTGGGACGAGAGAGCGAGAGATACTTGAATTTCATTGGTTCTTGCAACGAATAACAAAGCAAGGCAAGTCGACTAATCCCTATGTGAATAGCACATTACTTTACCAAAGTAGTTTGATTTGAAGATATAATAATAATTAACAAATAATTATCTCAAAACCTCTCCATCTTCTCCAAAACTTTTATTATTTACTAATGTTCAAAATCTAAATAATCATCTTCTGAGTAATCGAAAATGTGAGGTTTCTGAAAACAGAACAGAAAAAACAGAATCCGATCCTTTAAAACGAATTTTTGGAAGGTTCATACATAAGGTTCATTTGGAAGGTGGCATCTTCATACGCTGTTTTTAACGAAGCCTCATCTGGTTTACCTTTCGTGTATCAAAACCATACCGTTTTTCTGAAAGACAACAAATTTATACTCAACCAAGTTTTAGCCACAAAGTTGTACTTGTTTGGGTTAAAATCAAGGAAGTCGTTGTGCACCAATAAAGATACATTACAAGATGCTGGTTTCTTAGATGCCTTTCTAATTTATTGTACCCACCCCACCCTTCAGTTGTGTGTACTGGAAGTTTCGTTGCAACTGCAAATATTTTTGGTGATTAGAGTCACATTCCATTAAACTATGCCCGGATTCAAAATAAATGTGGTCAATTTGCTCAATTTTCGAATGCCTTTTGATGGCTCCCAGAAACATACTCGTACATACGGAATTTGAATTTTTTTTAGTCCTTCCAAACCATCGAACATCATCATTAGGATCTCAGCATGAAGCATAAATATTGGTTGAAATTTCCAAGCTCCCTCTTTTACCTTCAGTCTTATCCCGAAGCCTTTAGGGGTACTTAAAACTGCTAGTAAGTCAAAATTAAATACCAACAGTGTCTTATCACGTTGGACCTGTTCTTTGCTGACATCTTTAAAATTGAGAGCAGCTTCTTTTTTTCCCCGAATGATGATTATAGTCTTCAATCTCATTTTTGGTTAATTCGCCTATTTTTTCTTTTCTTCAAATTTAGAACAGGTTTTACAATGACCTCTTCTATAAACACGAAAAGTTAGCTTACTCACGAAAAACCCTCCTGTACTTTTCGAATCCGGCACATCTGCTTTGTAATTCTTGGCATTAGATTTCATACTGTTCATACATTTTAGAAATATTTAGACTTGGGTTGAAATATTTGTTTTTCTTTCGACAGTAGCGCGATTCTACGCTGAGGAAAGACAAAATGTCATTAAAATGTCCAAAAATATGCAAAAGGTCCTTAATGAATTTTAAGTCTTCAGCTTGTGCGTGAGTGCATGATTTCCTCTCATTTCAGGAAGCAAAATTCCTTCTTTGTTTAATTTGCTTGGTGCTGCTCTCACTAATCCTTCGGTGATGTTTACTGACGTAACCAGGAAAACCCCTCGGCAAACAGTAACTTTCACAGTATCATTGAAAAAAGGTATAGGTTATAGTGAAATTTCGCATCTAATCTTCTTTAGTAGATTTCCTATTTGTCTCCTGCTGAGTTATATGGTGAAATATAAATTGACGTTGTTCAGAAACTGAAGACAGACCACGAAACTCTGTGTAGAAATTCTCTCTTTCTTTTTCAAAAATTTTTTATGAGCATTCATGATTTTTCTTATTCAAACAACGTGGAATTTTCATAGGATTTGGTGTTACTTCTTTCTCTTTTACTGTTTTGCAGCTTTCTCCCTTCAGACATTTAACTTCCTCAGAAATACTGCAAAAGCTGCAAACAAGCTAATCTGACATTTTCGTTACTATGCCGTAATTCTAACCAAAATTCAAATTCGTTACTTTTGCATAGTCAAATATACTAATTACTCAGGTTGGTAAAAAAAGGTTCAGAATTCATTGTACAGTTACCAAACGAGCACCAGATAAACGATTTTCATAATATTTTTACTAGTTTTACACTTTCGCTAATTTTCCATAGTGATGGGGTCGATATAAAACTTGATTAATTTTGCTTTATGATTTCCTATTTAACAAGGTTATACAGTATGTTGTTCTAGGTAAAATGATTATTCCTGGACTAACGGAATATTAATTACTTTAGAAGTGTCTTAGCATGACATCAAAATGTGATGCAATGCGAATTTCTAGAACATTTCCTACTGAAAAGTTCAAATTATTGCAACTTGTTAACTTAATGTAACGAACAAATTAATGATCTTATTAATATCCCATACAGGTGGGTGGTAACCTGACGGCATTCTTTATTATTTATGAACGCTGTACTTGCACAATGTCGGAATTTTTAAAATTGAACGGATAAAAACATTTAGAATGTATACTGCTGCAAAATAAATAATTGAAAATTTTTAATCTGCCCTAAAAAATTTAATTTTTGTGGAAATTAATGATAACTAAAAATATCATTTTTTTCTGATGAGAATAATAATCGCATGATACAGCACAAGGATAAGGACGATACTCAAAGATTCAGCGAGTACAGGTTTTAGCAAGGAGATTGCACGAGCGAAGCGCAGCGCAGCGAAATTTACAAAAAATTTCGTAAGTACCGAAAAAAATGTAAGCATAACGCACTAAATTTGTAATATAAAATTCGTTAGAAGTACATTGCTTTAAGTGACCTCGGGTTAACTAATGCGTTGCACCAGTTTCATAAATCGCATCTGTTGAGTGCGTTGTCATAAACACCTCATAAATTAAAATATTCGACTACATAAATTATGATATTCGAATATTTTTTATTACGTATGAATTATTACTAAAAATATTCGATATTCTGGTAGGGTATTTGGAATATTTTCGTAGTATTTCATAAAAACTGGATATTTTACAGTATTTGCGGGTAAAACCCACGGTGCACGAATTGTATCTGTATAAGTATCATGTAAAATAAACGCGCGCTGATTGGTCGAAACGCCAAAATTTGACCCTGAGTGGAATAATCAATAATACTATCTATTATTTCTACAAAGCACCATCACAAGATCATTAATTAATAATAATAATTATTATCGTTTTATTGTAAGCCCAGGACTTTCATGTTTGAATCCAAAAAAAAATGAAATCTGAAAATTGGCTCAAATGTCTCTTTATCAAAGGGTAGAATCAATCAGTATTTTCCATCCTTAATTGATAGAATGCATCGCTGGGTTCACAATATATCCATTTAAGATAAACCACACGGAGTTCTTTCTGTGGATTTCTAAAATTTAATAAAAATTAGGTAAGACAATCAACTAAATGAACGAATTACCGAAAAGACTGCGCACTTTCTGACAATTATTTTATGTAGAAAATCAAAAATCAGCTTTAAAAGTTTCAGTGCCGCCTTTAAGCCGCACAAGCTATAGTCATATACATAAATATGTTCGTCATCCTTACACCGTCCAATCCTGAGCATTGGCCTCTTCTCTAATCACATACTTCATCCTTATTTCTAAAATAGAGTATGGAGGACATAGTTATAAACGTCGACTTCGAACTAGAAAAAGGACTCCTCCTCAGTCATATATACTTTGGCGATTAGTTAACGGTATTTAATTGAAAAATTACCCCATTTACGTTCAAGTCAAAAATTTTTTGGGCAACCATTTTACTAATCGTCAAAAATATAAAGATTTCTCATTCCCTAAGGCACTTCTAATTGGTTAATTTTTTAGTTATCAACTTAAAATCGATTCAGGAAGGCCGTACGCCAGTCAGGCCGTACAAATCATTGCTATCACACTTTAGAACTTTCTAGTTGTCAGATATTACACCAATGAAATATAATAAAAAATAATTTAACCCTCTCTCATTGTAAAACTTTTAAATATTTTAAACAAAGTTTTAAATTATTATGGAAGCTTTCGCAACAAAAAGTTTAGAAATTGCTGAATAAAATACTAAACCTCCCATGACCACAAAATCCGATTTGCTTGATTTCTGTCTTTGTACATTTTCCGCCTAAAACTTATAGATTTTCAGGCAGAAAAATATTGTAAATCCAAAAATTTTTTTAAAATAAACAGTTGGTTTTAGAAAAAAAAGGTTTATAATAGGTACGATCACATTCATAATATAATTTCTGAATTTTTTATGGGTCAACCCTAAATGTTTTTGACGGAAGACTTACAAAATCGGAAATCAGCCGACGGTTGAAGTTTTGGGAGCTTAGTACAAGTATGTTATTCTGGGGACATTGGGCGAATTTTCAGATTTATAATTTTTTTTGGGTCAAAACCATAATGAGTTGGTCGAAAGATTTAACAAGACTAAAATCAATAAAGCCCGCCGGCGCGGCGTTGGAGGTCTAGGGAGTTTTAGTATGTTGTTCAGCATTGCTTTAGAGATACTTCAGACCATTTTCAGACTTTTTCATAAAAATGCTTAGGCTAAGTAGATTAATTTCGCTTAATGAAATTTTACATTAATTAATTATAATTGGTTTTGTGATCGAAATTTGTAGTAGTTAACCGCGACCTGCGCCCCCCCCCCTAACTTCCTCGTTTGGAATAGAAAAATTAGTTTTGTTTTGAGGGGGGGGACTGACGGCACGAATGGTCAACTCCCCTACACGTTAATTATGAATGTAACAAAAATACGGAAATTAAGGGTTTTTCAGCCGCGCTAGTTAACACAGAAAGAAGTATTTTTAATTTTTGCCATCTCTCGTCAGCTAGGGAATAACGGCTATGTACTATGGTAGAAGGAGGAATTTTCAGGCGGAAATAATATTTTTTTGTTTATTAAAAAGCAACTGAAGAATAAACATCCGAAGAAGCAGTAGCGCAACCAAGATATCTCCATAAGGGGTGGCTAAACAAATATATTTGCATACATCTAGATCGTGGTGCAATCGGAACCTCATTCAGGGAGTATGGAGAGATCTCTATAAAATAAATGGTATACTACGGGCGAAGAGAAAAAATTAGCGCCACAAGCGATTTTTATTTTAGAATGCATGTTAAGGACACTTGAGATTTCATGCTAGCTAACAAATCAATTCTCAATATTATTAAAACCGAAAGTGTTCCAGGGCGGGCACAAGTTACTTTTAATAAACAAAAAGGGTGGTCAAGGGGGGTCAACTCCCCTACACGTTAATTATGAATGTAACAAAAATACGGAAATTAAGGGTTTTTCAGCCGCGCTAGTTAACACAGAAAGAAGTATTTTTAATTTTTGCCATCTCTCGTCAGCTAGGGAATAACGGCTATGTACTATGGTAGAAGGAGGAATTTTCAGGCGGAAATAATATTTTTTTGTTTATTAAAAAGCAACTGAAGAATAAACATCCGAAGAAGCAGTAGCGCAACCAAGATATCTCCATAAGGGGTGGCTAAACAAATATATTTGCATACATCTAGATCGTGGTGCAATCGGAACCTCATTCAGGGAGTATGGAGAGATCTCTATAAAATAAATGGTATACTACGGGCGAAGAGAAAAAATTAGCGCCACAAGCGATTTTTATTTTAGAATGCATGTTAAGGACACTTGAGATTTCATGCTAGCTAACAAATCAATTCTCAATATTATTAAAACCGAAAGTGTTCCAGGGCGGGCACAAGTTACTTTTAATAAACAAAAAATACAAAGAATTGGGGTCGAATAATCTATTGTTGACCACTCCAAATAAATTGAAAATTTCCTATTGCAAAGAGGAAGGTGTATATATGTAGTATACTGACATAATTTTCACAAGCGTAGATATAATCAAAATTTTGAGTAAATCGAATTTGAAGTTTGCAAATTTACATGTAAAATTAACGAGATTCCCGCGCGTAGCTCATTCTGTTGACGGTACGTGCAATATGAATGACCCTAACACTTAGAGTATTTCGCACCGGCAGATGCAGCTCGTCTCTCGTACATGTAACATCGATTATTTTTTGTTTTTACGCGATTTTTTGGGGGTGAAACGTAATAGTTTACTGCCCTATACCGCAACTATACTTTTTAATGCTATTTTAAGGGTCTCTAAGCTCCCGGTTTCATTTATCCCGGTTTTTTTTATGGGAGGCGCCTTCTCGTATGTTTAGCATAGTAACCAGAGTCAAAACCGACCTGGAGGGGTGCAGAGCGGAGCGGAGCGTAGCGGCGCCCCGAAAGGGTAGGTTTTGACGATGGATAAACCTCCCTATCGAATGCACACCCCAAAAATCGAAGAAAAATGCGCTAAATTGACGTACTTTCAAATTGATTTTTCTCGAAATTTTGATTATATCTTCGCTTGTGAAAATTATGTCAGTATACTATATAAACCTTCCTCTTTGCAATAGGAAATTTTCAATTTATTTGGAGTGGTCAACATTAGGTAATCCCCGCCATGCCTTTGAATTTCACCTTTTCCAATTACTTTAGTTGCAGTTTTCAACTTTATTTGTATACGAAAGTTGCCGGTTGAGGAATGGCCGAAATGTAAAAAAAATGTTTTTTCCATATTTTGTTTTACATTCATAATAATTAACGACCCACCGAAAATAATTTTTTATAGTAATTATATTATAATACGAAAATAATTATCAGATTGGCAAACCTCATGGGTGCTTTGGAAGCACCTTTAGTAGTTGAAAAGGCAATCAATAGATTGCACTACTTAATTTCCAGTCGTAATAAATTGCTTGATTATTGTAATTCTTCATTTGTATTGATGCCACAGATCTTTAAGTAGTTCGCGATTGTGGCTCAAGCCTTTTATACCGCGTTCCAATTTAGTACCAGGATCTCTGTTGATAACCTTTTGAATTCCACCAAGTGTTTCCAAAACTTCTATAAGGTTTGTCTAAACTAGAAGACTAAACTGAAAAGGAATTAGTGTATTATTTTCGTCTTGGGATTCTTTTTACAAGAATCGACTTTTTAAATGCAAATTTTCAACCTTGTTCAAATTATTAGAATAATTCATCACACAGAATATCTCAAATTTCCTCATAAGTTCAGTTCAGTGTGATGGAACATTTTTGAGAAAAATGAAGAAAATAATTTTTTTAAGGAATCTCCATCCTATAAATACAATGATCTATCACTCGCTATTAATACTTTACGTTTATTACGGATTATTTGTGGCTCCCTCATTAAAAATTTTAATTTTGTCGGCACGCCCTACTTATTTTCTATTGTCTGTTATGATCAGGAGCCACTGTTCTAAGGCGGCTATCCTTCTTATAAATGAGTAACAAAAGTTATCGGCTCTAGCCAGTTAGTATTTAAAAATACAAAAATTTTCGCACAACCCAATTTGAAATGTATACTCGAGTTTCGAACTTATTAGTTCTCATCAGTACAATATACAAATGGATTGTACGAGTGCACTTCACTTCTTATAAATGTCCATTTCTTTAAGGTGGAATTTTTATCCTATTGAATATGAAATAGGATCTTTTCGCAGAACAATGTTTTATATACAGCATTTGGAAATGTAAAACAGTTTTTCACTGCGAATACTTTTGAACACACTTTCACCTTTTCGGGAATAATTTCTTTTTATGTTTTTAAATGTATTATTTTTTCGTTGTTACTCAAGCGTCCCTATAGGACAACCTCTCTAAGGTCAAGGCCCTAGTTGGCCAATACGGTAATCCGTCCCTACTCGAATGCCTAAATTAATTATTTTATTTTACAATATTCATACAATGTGAAAATTGAAGTTACATGCTAAATTATTTTACTCTTCCAGTGGAATAAATTATACTACATTGAAAGAATATATTTTTTGTCATTTTCTGTTTCAATTTTTTATATTACGTATAATGAAAATTCATTAATCTTGAGTAATTGTTAAGAAATTTCAGTTCAGTTCGGAAAAATATATAGTGATTATGATGGGGCGACGTACTCAGTCTGTAGCAGCCTAACAGTTAAGGGCTATATGGATAAAAATATTAAGATTATAAAAAAATAGTAGATTCCATTCCACTTTCAAAATATTACTAAATATTCTCACAAAACTAAGAAACTCCTTAACCTCTTCAGGGACACAAGGACATCTGTGTACGTTTTCGTTTTGACTTGATTTTTTATCACGTTTATTATTAGATCATTCAAAACAAATTTTTATTATTAAAAATATTAATTTTATTCCTGACGAGGGTAAGATAGAGCTTTTAAAATTAACCGTAACATTTTTGAAGTTATTTGAAAATACACTTACTATTAGTAGCACTGATAAGCCCCCCCCCCCCCCCCGGTAACGAACATTTCTTCAAACCAAATTTTATATATCCTATGCAATTCTTTTGAGACCTTATCCTTAACTCATTCAGAACTAGCTCCCCCCCCCCTCCGGGGGTGGGAATTTTAGATATTATTTGTGTATTTACTGAAGAATGCTTTTATTTAATTAGACAAAAAATTAAAAATCCAATTAAAACAACACATTAAGCTTTATATGAACTTATGTTGTATAATATTATAATAGTTGAGAGATTTCTCATATTCACTGGGAAAGCCTGTGGCAATTATTATAGTTTTCGGATTTTGAGATGCAGAATGCAACTTTATTTTTTAAATGCAACAGCTGTATGTACTTAATGTTTGCATACTCTGTCGCACCTTGACATTCTCCATTTGTTCATTTAATGATTTTAAATTTGTTATTGCTACTTCCACATTCGTTTTTCGTTCTTCCGGGTTCATTTCAAAATGCACAGATATCATTGTTCTTAATCAATGGTGTGGCATGCGACGATATAAAGTATACGCCGCATCGCATCGGCAGGCTAGCGAGCGGAAAACCGAATCTATGTTGTACTACGTACAAGGAAGGTATTCCATTAATTGCATTTCCTTAGTAGTCATATTGCTTTTTGGCTTCTTCCAAGTTGATCGCCTACGCACTGCATAATGCTTGGCACGCGAAGAAGAAGCTTTTGTTCTTACGTATTTTTTAATAAAATTGGCAGCATGTTTGTCTAAACGATCAGCAATCTTTTTAAGTTAATGAAATTTATATTTACAAAAATAACTTTAGATACTGAAATGTTAAAATGAAATAATTTTAACTGTAAGGTGAAAAGCATTCAAATTTTAATTAAATGAAAATTAGAAATATTTCATAAATATGAAAAGTGGAAGTAAAACATACGAAGATATAAAAAAAACTCCGGCGTTTCTCCTCTCCAGCACAAAACTATGACAAAAAAACACAAAAGGTTTCATTCAAATTTTTATAACAGTATTATACTATAAAGAGGTGTCCTACTGCAAATACCTCTAAAAGGAAACACTGGATTAGCGACTGAACCTTAACCTTGGTGAAGAAACGAAGAATAACCAAACAAGAGCGATCCGACGATGAAAGAGAAATTACACTTAAAAAAATTGACAAGGAGATCAAAAAGGCGTGCCGGAGTTGATAAAAACAACCAAATAAAGGAAACGCGAACAGCATTCCAATCACAACGAATCTCGAGAACTCTTCGATAATTTTGACATATTCAAAAGAAACGTTACCATGGAAAATTTGTAGAGGGCAAAATCGAAGGTAAATGACCAAGAGAAAGATCGCCAAAACAGGTGGGTTGACCAAACCAAAGAGCTAATAAATCGTGGACTACATGAACAATCCGCCTGGTGTCTACCAAGACGCGTAGAGAAACAACGTATAAATGGTATCATCGTATATCTGTGTCATATAGGTACGACACCAAATCCGCATTAGGGCAAAAGGACCGAGGAGGAGGAGGATATTATACAGACTGTTTTAAATAAAACGCCAGAACTCCTTTTAATAAACAAAATATAAAACTACGACGTATTGCTCTTATCGTATTATCGATCTATAGTCAGACAGTTATCACAGCAAACCACGCCTGTACTGTATAACCGTTCTTTTGTTTAATATGTTTTACTATTAGATAACATCAAATTAATTTCTATATCCTTAATAATAAAAAAATTTTGTTACAGGTAGGGTCGACTTCGTGGGTTTGCCAGCAAAAAAAGGTTAGTGCAAATTAATTTTTTCTCAAGGGATGTAGCAGTGAAAAAGTTCTAAAAAGTGCCAAAAAGTTAAGTTTTCATTAACACACGTAAGAAAAGTTTTAATTTTTAATAGATACCTCCTGAAATTTTTATTAACTTCAGAACACATGAAATAGAAAATATTGTTAAGTAGTACGAAATATAGAAACTAATTTTGTTTTCTTTTCAGATGAGTGAGGAGACTGCCTCTATGTTTATACGTTGACATAATTTCACATTCATGGGACCTGAAATAAAAACCATTCATGAGAAGCCTATTTAATTTTCAGCTGAAACTAATTTATATATTTAAATTTTTAGGACATATTGTAGTTATTTTTTTAACTTTATAATTTGTAGGGACAACAGCTAACAAATTTTTAAAAAACTAGCCTTAAAGTATAGAAATCCCAGAGACGGTTTTTGATAGTCAAAAAGGATATGAATTGGAATCCTTTTAAAAATCACCATTGGGGGGGGGGGTTAGTTATGAAACGTACATATCTGTCGCAAAACAGAAGCGTCGAATCCTCATAAATTAAACTTCGCGAACTGCAGCTAGTGTGCTCCAAAAGTAGGCGATGGATTCGTTTTTAAAGGTATTTTTAGTTTTGCATAAATTAACCAAATCAGGTGAACTAAAACTAGATTTTTTAGAAAATGTGAGATTTGCAGTATTAAAAAGGAATTTAATCGAAGATTTCAAAGTAAAGTTGGTGATTTTGTGAAATGAGTTTCAATGGATGAGGAAGCGTTTAATGTGACAAAGGTAATAAAGCTTTAATTTATAGTTACTTTATTACTTATTTATTGAAATTATTTCGCCAAAGGACAATTTATACTGCACATAAAAATTTATCAAGTATTTTATGGCACCTTTTTTTATTTCTTTTGCGCTAGACCAAGAATTCTAATTCTGCTTTGTTAAAAAAATATCGCCGTTCAGTGCTCTGTTTTGCTTTTGATCGTTAATGAGCTAAATATAAGCTCAGTAAAAAGACTAATCGCTCTTGAGAGCGACGATGTAACTTGTTGCAGCCCATTTTTTACTTTTATGGAGCACAAAATTGTATAAAAATTTCAAATTTAAAAAATTAAAAAATAATTAGAATATTTAAAACCTAATAAGTTAGATAAAAAACTTTATTTGTAATTGTTTTGTTTGCATTCCAATCAATAACACCAATAATACTTGGATCTGATGTTGTGATTTAAAAGTCGTTAACCTGGATAGGTGTAGAATATCAAGCAGATAATAAATTTATAATATTTTATGATAATTTTATGTTACATTTTAATATTCATCGACAAGATTTGGGGGTAGATTAAACCGTAGACTTTCGTTTTTATTTAAAAAACCTTAAAATTACTGTCAGATTTCGTGTTTCATTGCTTTGGCAAACTGTGGATTCCGTATTAAATGGAAAATAATTAGCTAGGAAAGATTTCACTTTTAATTAAAATCAAGAAGATCGGAAGCAGCTACATGCATGTGTAGAGGACTTAAAGTACTCAAAATATTACAAATTCTAAATACCACTTTTTCCTACTGCATAATTGAGTTCTAGTTTGAAGTATGTTAATAGGACCATTGCCTTTAGATAATTGCCTAAATCAACAAATCATAAATTCTTCGAGTGTATTTTTTAAACCAAAGTGGTTTTCTTATTGCTTAAAATCACCAAGCTCCTTGCTACTCTTGATTTTTAAGTCGTCAAGTGCTGAAATTCAATTATTCAAATCTTCTAAACATGTTGAAAAATTATAGTTTTACATTAGTGGTTAGTTTTGATTTTGACAAATTTATCTTCCTGAAAAAATTTTCAACAACTTAATGGGTTGAAAGTAACGTTCAGTTTTGATTAACTTGCTACATCAATAATTTAAAATTACAATGTTTAGAAAACTTGCGTTTGCAATTGCAAGTTAGGCTTAAGCATAAATTGCAATTACGTATCGTTCCTTCTTACGACATTAATTCTTGTAGGTAGTTGTCAGCTTAATCTAAACTTTAATTTATTAAACATAAAATTCACTTTATATAAATACGTATATAAAATAATGTTTTTACATTATGTCGATTACATATAATTTTATTACACAAGTAGAATTATATACATATTATGCATAATTTTAAACTAAATCAGTTAAGATTTGATCCCATACCATCCTTGCGGTACTCCCGTCTTTTTCATATTATTAATCTTCATGAAATATTTTAAATGTTCCAAATTTCAATTGTTGTGATCGCTTGTGTATCGTTCAATTGAAAGGACAGTAATTTAATTGTAATTACAGTTTTAGTTTAAAATGGAAAGTTTGATTTAATCTAATCAAGTTTTCGTTGTTTATTTATAGAGGCCATATCAATTAATTTTTCTTAATAAAAAAAACTAGAGCTTATGAATCATCTTAAACAGTTAGTTGCCAAATTTTGGCAAGAGCATTTGCAACCATTAGTTATAAATTTCTTAATTGAATCAAGGACCTTTCAAAACATTTAGCGTGACATTCCAATTCATTTTCCTTTTTCTCTCTCCCTGTCATATAAAATAGAAACAAGGAGAGGAAATTTTTCAATACTGTAAAAATGACCTGTAAGGTAGCTCCTCGACTGAAATATTATTTTCATTTGAATTTCACCTTTATGCTTACCATTATCTTTTCATGAGGAGTTTTTAGCTACATAGTTTTTTTATTGTAATTCTATTTTAAAGGTTCCTTGCGAAATTTTTTTTGTAATATTATAAACTGAGAGGTCAACGAATCTAGATCCAATTGAATTAATTTAAATCAAGTGTCCAATTTATGAATTTTGGTCATTCAAACGAATTTCAAGAAACGATTTACGTTTAACCCAAGAAATGACTCTTTTGATGAATCTTAGCTTCGTCACTTAGGTTTTCTGCAAAGAAATCTCTCCTCTCCGCTTCTCATTTGTATTTTTCAGTTTTGATTAAATTATATCGTATTTTCTTAGAAATCCAACAATGAGTTTGGTCAAAAATAACAAATTAACTAATTTTTCAATTTAATAAATCTTAAACATTGCGGTAAATTTTCTTTATGGTGAATTATTTCAGTTTAGTTTGATAATTGAAATAAAATGTTGGTCAAAAGGTGGAAATAATTTTTTGACGCTTAGGGGAGATAATGTGTGTCGAATCTTGCAGAATAATGTTACCAAATTGCGGCAATAAATTCTGTAAGTTTTTTCCAATGTCAAAAAAATTTATAATTATCACGAACATTAATCACTTTCGTTCCTCAAAACCGATCAATCGTTTAGAAAAGTTGTGCTTCTAGCAAAATCTGAAACATAAAAATTGATTAAAATTTGCTATAAAATTCTAGCTGCAAGCCAATAATAAAAAAATATTTTGTGCAACCAATTTTGAAACAGGTAATCGTTGCTAATTTTAGGGTGCACTGTAAATTTGTGAAGTATGTGGTTATACTTATTGGTTTGTTTATGAAATTTCTGCATAAAAGGTTTGATGAAATATTTGAACTGGATGCAAGGTGGTTTATTGATAAATCCTGTAAATATGATGAAATTATCCATGTTTTTTGTTCGTCCACATGAAATAGATTGATATATTATGTCAATATGCGTGTTTACATTTAAGTAAAATGTTTATACAGTACTTGTTCATTCAAATCAATATGTAATTGGTTATTTTTGAAATAAAATATTAAATAAAATGTAATATGTAAAAATGTAAAAATAATATGTAAATAAAATTGTGACTACACAAGTTACGTAGAATAATAGCAAACAAATGCGGTAGTTGACTTGTAATTTTTAAATGTTGTAAAAAAAGTGCAGCTTAAAATGAGTTTCGTCAATGTTTCATAATTTTGCAAAAAGGCCAAGTTCATTCGTCTTACGGAATTATGTTTAGTAGGATGCTCTGGTAAAAATAAGTTTTATTTTTGTCGAACGTGAATATATTTATCAGTGATGATTTAACCACAACAAAAAGTTTAGGGGCGACCGGGGCTGATTGGCACACTTTTCAGTTTTTAATTAATGTCATAATGTTTTTCAAAATTTGATTTTGTAGTATGGTAAGCAAGTTCAAATATTAAGCCTTATTCTTTAAAATTTATAACTATTTTACTCGACTAGGTCAAGTTCTGTGGAACTTCAAACAACAGAAAAATATGTGCCAATCTGCCCCCCCCCCCGTTCGTGGGGTAAGCTGTCATAAATAATGAAGAGTGAATTTAAGTCAAAAAATTATGATGATAAAAGATTTGAGTCTATTGTAACTGATTTAGCAAATAGTATATCATGCAATTAAAATCATATTATGATGACTTTTTCTCAAATAAAACAAGGACTTTAGTTTTGCCAAAGTTAAAAAAACTAAAACTAAAGTAGATCATCCTCGGGAACTTTCTTAATATAATTTAATATTTTTGAAGTCATTCTGGTTCAAAACATTCTGAAACAGTGCAATCTCGATAATCCAAACCTACGGTAATCCGAACTTGCAGTCCAACTCAATAAATTGAGAAATTTTCAAATTTAATTTTTAAATGATTGTTAAATTTTTGTACATTTAAAATTTATCAAATTAATTTATCTTCTAGCACACTATTTCTCATCAATAAATTTAACGTAATTTTTATTCCTTTTATCCAGGTCAAAATCAAACAAACTTCACCCATTCGCCAAGTTAAATTTTTATTTCCATCCTAATCAAATATTAAAACCATTTTTAAAATTTACAAATTATTTCTTAAAAAATCATTACTTCAGCGCGACTCGACTCACGTCCGTCAAATTAGATGGTCCAAGAAGTACCTTTCCCCATCATGATACCAATGCAATATAAAATTAATTACAAAAATTTTCATCCAAAAAAATCATGGCAATGACCCGAAATGTTGGACAAAAATATTGTTTAAACAGGCCTATACCCGTCTATAATTTTACCATTGTAAAAACTGTTTGAATATAGCATTTATAGCACCTTCACAAAACCAATAATTACCCGGAACCTCATCCAGAAATATTGTGAACCAAAGCATTAGCAAATAATCGATGAAATTTATTCAAAATCTTTAATAATATATTACAGCTGTTTCAACCTCGATCACGATTTTACACGTGATTGTAATATATTACGATAAAGATACTAATCTCGGTGTCGTCAGCCAAAACATTAAGCTGTGCATATTATGTAAATAGAAAGGAAGAAGAATAGATCAATATTTCATATTCAATATTTTACTTCATATCTAAATTTATTATTAAATATTAATAAACGTCCAGATTCGTAACGCCCACTCATCCTTCATCATGATATCTTGCAAACCCTGCTAACTAGAAAGCTGAAACTTTACGTGGTTATTGCTTATGTGTAGTTGGGATCAGATAAGAAGGGATCACTGGAAGGATAATCAACTTATGAGATGAATATTAAAACAAAATTAAAAAATGTACAACTTAGCACCACCCTCTATAGTTAATAGCGTCATTTTTTGTTTGTGACGTAACTACATTAGAATTGAACAAAATTTTTCTCAGTTGCCAATTTGGGAGGGTGGCGCCCCGTCGCCCTCCCCCTGTCAACCGCCACTGGTCTATACCGGGTTTTCATTTCTAAACTAACCAGTTTCAATAATTTCTGTTCTTGAATAAATTTAATTGAAACAAAAAGCAAGTCGATTTAGATAGCGAGGGAGAAATTTAAAACTAATACATACACTGTTTGAATTTCAGATTTAACCCCCTCGCTACCATCTACCCCTCCTTTAAATTTTAATTTTAAATATCCTCGACTTTGTGGTCGCTTGAAAGGTGAAAAAATCCTTATCTAAAACCACATTTATAAAATAAAAAATGGAATAAGTCGATCCGTTTATGAGATGAAGATAAAGATAGAATAATAATAATTTAGGGTACGGTAACCTAACCCTAGTAACTCCAAATAAATTGAAAATTTCCTATTGCAAAGAGGAAGGTTTCTATAGTCTACTGATATAATTTAAACCTGCGAATGTATTATCAAAATTTTGAGTAAATCGAATTTGAAGTTTGCTAATTTACATGTAAAATTAACGAGATTCCCGCGCGTCGCTCATTCTGTTGACAGTCCGTGCAGTTATAATGACCCTAACACTTAGAGTATTTCGCACCGGCGAGTTCCGATCTAGATCTGAACTACACCGCACGTCAATTTTTGCGTTCTTTAATTTTCACGAATTAAGTTCAAAAAGTAATTTTCATTACTGTTCTCTAAACGATAATTTAATATAGAAGTGAAAGTGCTACATCAAGACCCCTTTCTATTTAAATTTTCGTCGTTAAAGCGTTTAAACACGCTTATAAGTGACTTCCCAGTTTCCCGGCAAAAAAGAACCCGCCATTTGTTAATGTGACGTAGCTAGCTACGTCACAATTAGCAAACGGTTGCGCGCTCTGTTGCCCCCTTCCCCTTTCGAGGTCATCACCGACGTTCAGAGCGAACGTAAACAAGGTTAGTGTACTGAACTTGACCTATAGATTCTTTTCAGATTATAATTTTATCGCAACCTAACAAAAATTTTGTCAGTCAACAAATTCCTTTTCCTTTTAAATTTTCAAGTTCATTCAGATTTAAATAAAGGTTGATTCACAACACTTAATTAAATTTCAGATTTAAAAATTAAACTTGCATTCAATTAAAACCAGCTGCTTCACAGATATAAATTTATTCAAATTTAATCTAATCATTTTAGATTTCGCAACATAATTTAATTTAAAAAAAAAATTTTTATTTTAATATTTAAATTAACTGTACGACATGACGATTACTAACGACATGACCATGACCCCTGAAAACTTCAAAACCCTCCTCACGTTATTTGCTAGTCAAACTGCCATCATCGAAGGTTTACGCGCTGAAATCAGCAAACTTACCGCCCAATTAGCCGCGAAAGACGCCAAACCTCCCAAGGTCGTGCAACCACCTCCGGTCGCACAACCACGCGCAGACGCCCCCTCAGGGAAAAGGAAGGAGAAGACCCCCTTCCCCCCTCTACCGACCTCCTCCTCCACCAAAAAGGTAGCCCCTATCAAGGCCAAAACGATCAAACCAGCCACGACCAAGAAAGCTGACCCTCCGCGCCCCCTTATGGAATCCGCTATTCCTAAGCCGCGACGCTCGCTCCGTGTAGTTATACCTGCACATACCCTCTCCATTGTCCAACCTCCATCAGAGGCAATGGATATCCAAGCCTCCACCTCCACTGGCGGTGACACCTTCGTCACCCCAAGCGACCGCAATCTTAAACGCGCCCGCTCCAACGTCAGCAATGACAGTGAAACTTCCGGGCCCGCTATCAAGAACAGGTTCGCCTGTCTCGAGGTAGAAGACACCCCAACCGATACCCAAGCCGAACGCGACCATGATAACGGCATGGACACCAATAGCCCCCAAATCGACATCAACGATTCCCAATCGAACTCCCAGGGTGCTTCACACCCAGACCCTACCACATACTCCTCCTCCAGCCGAATCCCCCCAATTGTCCTCCGTACAAAGGACAACTGGCCGGCCATCAACAAAATGATTCGCGATCGGAAAATTGCCACCACCAAAATCCGCACGCTCGTGGACGGCATCACAATCCAGCCGGCCACCGAGACAGACTACCGGGCCCTCAGCCGTTTACTTGAGGAAAAATCCCTCCCCTCGCACTCCTATTCTCTCCCTCAGGACAAACCACTTAAAGTGGTTATCCGAGGTCTTCCAATCACAATAACAGCCGCAGAAGTCAAAGAAGACCTTGAATATCAAGGCTTCAATATTCAATCAGTTTTTCAGATGCGCCAAGGTCGCGATAAAAAACCTATGCCATTATACCTTGTCCATCTAACCCATAACACAGATGGCAAGAAAATTTTCGACATGACATCAGTCCTGTCTATCAATACACGTACCGAAACCCCCCACAAACGTACAGAGGTCGGTCAATGCCACCGTTGTCAAAGGTTCGGGCATGCCCAAACGCTCTGCCGCGCCCCACCCAAATGCGTCAAATGCGCAGGGGATCATTTAACACCTTCCTGTCAAAAAATCCGAGAGGACCCGGCCACTTGCGCTAACTGCGGGGGAAACCACCCCGCAAACTACAAAGGTTGCGCCTCGTTCCCCAAGCCCAAGAGGGGAGAACTTTCAGCCCGCGAAGCATCTTCCCGCTTCGCTGGCCGCCCCACTTACAATTACCCCTCCTCTCAAGGCCCCAATCGACCATCCTATCTAGGAGTCGCTAGCCAACATGCCCCTCACAGGGAAGCAACACATGCCACCCCCACGCCCTCCACCTCCTACGAGGAGGCCCCCTCCCGACAAATGAGAGCAGTTCTTGATCTCCTTCAGAGAGAAAGAGTCAGCGACAAAGTCATTGACCATTTCAAATCAATCACGAACTTCAATGCCATTAGCAACGCATCCGTTAATGTCTAAACCCAGATTCCAACCCGCCACTTTGCAGACGGCTTTTTGGAACGCCAACGGCCTTTCAGCCAAACGAAATGAACTTCTCGCGTTCGCGCACGATCACGACCTTGACGTAATCTTGGTCAACGAAACCCACTTCAGAGCTGGCCAACTGGCAAAACTCCCTTGCTATTCACTTTATAGGAACGACCGTGATGGACGCAGCGGCGGAACCGCAATTTACGTAAAATCATCCATCGAACACGTCGCAATACCGACCCCCGACCTAGAGTACCTTGAAGTCACTACGGTGAGCATCCACACCGCACATCACGGTTGGTTGCAAATCTCTTCCGTCTATAATCGCCCTCAGCAACGCATCCTCAAAGAGGACCTAGAAACCCTCCTTGAAGGCCCCGACGCGAAGATCATCGCCGGAGATTTCAATGCTAAACACTCCAACTGGTTGTGCAAACACACAAACCATGTAGGACGTGACCTACTTTCACTAGCAAACGAGCTGGACTTCGCGATCATCGCTCCCACCTCCCCTACCCACTTTTCTAACGCAGGTACGCCGTCCATTCTGGACATAGCCATTTTCAAAGACGTACAACTCCAATACGACATCTCCACCAGCGAAGAGCTAAACTCAGATCACTACCCGGTCCTTCTGACACTCGGACCGCTGTCACCCCCAAAGGGCCCTCCCACGAGAACGACAACAGACTGGACCTCTTTCAAAGACACTCTGTCAAAAAACCTTGGACCAATCCCATTCTTTGAGTCCCCCACTGACCTAGACCAATTCATTGTCAATTTCCAAGACAACATCAAAAAATCCGTTGACGAAACTTCTTTTCAAGTAACACCACGGACGTCAGAGACAAACTCACTCCCTCCCTCAAAGATCTTATCAGAGCCAAAAACCGAGCGAGGAAACTCGCCCGGCGAACTCGTAACCCTGATGACCAAAGGTCATACAACCGGCTCAAAGAGCAAGTAGACGTTAAAGTCAAAGAATTTCATGACAATGAATGGTTAGACACCATTAACTCCCTATCATTTAAAGGCATGTCCGCATGGCGCATGGCCGCCGCCCTCCAGGGGAAAAAGAAAGTCACCATCCCAATTCTCTCCCGCCCTGACGGCACTATTGCCCGGAGCGATCTTGAAAAGGCTGAAATCTTCGCCGACAGCCTCCAAGCTCAATGCTCCCCCAACACCACAAGATTAGACCAAGACCATATCAATTCGGTCGAAAATTATGTCACCACCACCCTAAACACCTCCGATGACACACATATCACCCCCGCCTCTCTTCCGGAGGTCACCATTGCCATTAAACGCCTCAAAAAGAGGAAAGCCCCAGGTCCCGATGGCATCACCAATACTGCCCTCAAAGAACTTCCCCAAAAAGCCAAAGTTGCCATCACCGGCGTAATTAACGCATGTTTTCGACTCAACTACTACCCACAAATTTGGAAAACCGCTGACGTAGTGGTAATCCCCAAACCCGGTCAAAATCTCAAACTTCCGAAAAGCTATAGACCAATCCGCCTGCTCCCTTCTATTGGAAAAGTAGTTGAAAAAGTCATTCTCACCCGTCTCCAAGAAGCCATGTTCGATAACAGTATTATTCAAAACGAACAATTCGGCTTCCGTGCTGGACACAGCACGACCCACCAAGCCCTCCGATTAGTTGAGCACGTCACGCAGGCACTCAACAAAAAAGAATTCACCGGCCTAGTGCTACTCGACGTATCGAAAGCTTTCGATAAGGTCTGGCACGAAGGCCTCCTGTTCAAAATGCTTCAATCTAAAATTCAAATTCCACTAGTCCGATTTATTGCCTCCTACCTTCACGACAGAAAACTCCAAGTCAAACTCATGAACACTAGATCCACAAAGCGCCCCATCACCTCCGGGGTCCCCCAGGGTTCGATCCTTGCAGCTTCACTATTTAACATCTTTATGAGCGACATTCCAACCCCCTCAGATCCCGCAACAAAAATTTCATTATATGCAGATGACACTGCAATATACACGTCCTCAATCCACCCGGACATAGCCACAACCCGCCTCCCGATCAACGATCTCGGGAGGTGGTACGAAACTTGGCGCATCGAGGTTAACTCGAGCAAAAGTTCCGCGATCATGTTTCGAAATCGTTGCAAGCCTCACAAGTCCAGTGTCTGGATGTTTGAGGAGCAAATCCCCTGGAAAACCAAGGTCAAGTACCTTGGCGTTACCATGGACCGACGTCTCAAATGGGACGCTCACATATCCTCCGCAACCGGTAAAGCCAAATGCCTCTTCAATAGATTGTTCGTCCTCATGAACAGTAAAAGTACCATGTCCCCCGCTAACAAACTAAGATTATACAAAGCCATAATCCGCCCGACAATGATTTATGCCTCCCCTGTCTGGGGATACGCACGCCCTAGGGCCATAAATAAACTTCAAGTCATTCAAAACAAAAATCTCCGAGCTATTTTCAGCGCCCCCTATTACGTCACTAACGGGCGACTACATGCAGACGCCAAACTAGATCTTATTAACACTCTTAACCGCAAACATGCCACCAATCTTTACAACAAATCCAAATTTTCAGAAAACCCACTAGTAAATCAACTAGGTCAATACAACCCAGCCGACTTCTTCATTCCCCGTCCCAAATCACTCCTGACCACGGACAACTCCTGACCATAACTCACCCCCACACAGACTAATGTATGTTCACAGGTTTAACTTACACAAATTCTCTTCGAAAGTGAATTTATTCACTAGATTTGTGTAATTTTTCGATCAATTTCCACAAACTTCGATAAATCACCCCCCATAGTATCACTACAATCCCACTAGTCGCCAATTCTGACTAGTTCCAAGTAGAAGCCACTCACTTCGAGGTCATCAATAGAAATTATAATTTCTTTCTTCGAATTAGGGACTCTACTATATCGGCAAACGTAAAAATTTCTTTTTCTTCACATATCTCATATTCACAGTCACAGCCCAGGTTTCTAACCAGTCAGTCCGCCAAGCGCCAATTCCCAGAGACCCACCGGTCTCTACAACTTCCAATGTCATTAATGTATTCTTTCAGATGAAGGAGAAGGCCGGCCATGCCGGGATGCTCCATCAAATACATATCAAGTAAAGGTAAAGGTAAGGGTAAGGTTCGCACCGGCAGATGCAGCTCGTCTCTCGTACATGTAACATCGATTATTTTTTGTTTTTACGCGATTTTTTTGGGGTGAAACGTAATAGTTTACTGCCCCATACCGCAACTATACTTTTTAATGCTATTTCAAGGGTCTCTAAGCTCCCGGTTTCATTTATCCCGGTTTTTTTTATGGGAGGCGCCTTCTCGTATGTTTAGCATAGTAACCAGAGTCAAAACCGCCCTGGAGGGGTGCAGAGCGGAGCGGAGCGCAGCGGCGCCCCGAAAGGGTAGGTTTTGACGATGGATAAACCTCCCTATCGAATGCACACCCCAAAAATCGAAGAAAAATTCGCTAAATTTACGTACTTTCAAATTGATTTTTCTCGAAATTTTGTGTATACTTTCGCAAGTGAAATTTTTACAGTATACTCTATAAACCTTCCTCTTTGCTATAGGAAATTTTCAATTTTTTTGGGGTGACCAGGGTTAGGTTACCGTCCCCATAATTTATTATTGTTCGTGGTTTTATTTGTCGAATTCTTACCACTTGTCTCATAAACGGATGAACTTAATCCCCTTCTTAAACAGGGGTTATTTTCGAAATAAAATTTTTCGTTGTTTCATCTTTCAACTTTTACCTCTGTCGCATGAACGGATAGACTTAATCAATTTTAAAGTAGGGTTAGCTGGTGATGAAGGGTTTAGACTTAAAATTATTTAACAGCATTACTTTTAAACTTCCCCCCGCTAACTAAGTCAACGTTCTTTTATTTTAATCCAATGCACTCATAACCAAAACTTAATATTGAGACTGTGGGGCTTGAGCTGGAAACCCGGAATATTGCTTACTTCTTTGATTGGTTCATGACAGCCAGCAATTTTTATTAATATTGATTCACAATTTTTCTCGTTTTACACTAAAAGATAATATTCATAATATGAATGAATGAGTTCACTGATTTTATAAATGCAGAAATAACGAAACAGTTCATAAATGTAATTAACTTTTTCATTAATACTAAGAAATTTTCAGAAATTTCGGGAAATTTTGTTGAAATTCATTAATATTTACATTATGCTTAATTACAATTTGTATAAAAAATGCATAAAAATTTTTAAATCAAAAAAAATACTGACAAATTTATTCATACCCCTGAAGTACTATATTTCTTTACATGCTTATAAAATGTATTGAAAGTAAAATGAGTAAAATTGTTTTCATTATTTAGGCGTCTACTATGTACATACATGTTTAAACACTGTATGTTGAAAATTTCATGTAAATTGGATATGTTTTAAAGACGATACACAAGTTTATTTATAAAATCAGTACAAACACTGGTGACAGAATTATTCATACCTTCGCAATTAAAATTAATTAAAATTAAAATTAATACTTTGTGGGGCCACCCCTAGCTTTAATAAGAGCTTTCAAACGATTATTCATGCTGATCACCAATTTAGAAGTGACTTCTGGGCCAATGGAATTCCATACTTCCATGATTTTCTGTTTTAAGCTTATTTTGCTTGGAACTGTATCGTTTTTTAATCTTAAAGCAATTTCTGCCCACAAATTTTCAATCAGATTTATGTCGGGGCTTTATGGAGGGGTGACTAATAAATGTGGAGTGTTATATAAAATACATAATTTCACAACATACGCTGTATGCTTCGGATCGTTGTCTTGTTGAAAATAAAAATCACATTTAAGTCCAAATTTTTCAGCACTTTGTTTTAAATTTTCCTGTAAAATGTTCATATATGTACTTAAATTTGTCCATTATTCCTACGATAAATGCAAGATTTCCAACCCCATCACTACTCATAGAACCCCAAATTAACACTGAACCTCCGCCGTGTTTGACTGTACATTGTAAGTTTTTTACAGCAGTTCAGTATTCACTTGTCTCCATACAAAACTTTTCCCATCCGATCCAAAAATATTAAATTTGCTTTCGGCAGAGAAAATAACTTTTTCCCAGAACGAATTATCTTTATTTACAAATTCTTTTGCAAACTTTAAACGCTTCATACGGTTCACTTTACTTATCCATGGTTTCCTTTGTACTACTCGTGCATGAAACCCATGTCTTCTCAGGCATCTACGAAATGTATTGGTTGAAACTGATTTTAGAAATTGTTCATTAAACGATGTTCTAATTTTTGTAACACTGATATGTGGTTTTTTTAAATTTCACGCACTATAAAACTTTCATCCCCGTTTGTTAATACTTCTTTATGTAGTCCTCTGTTGCACACTTTGCTTTCAAAAAAATCCGTCTTTCTTAATTTTTTTACCAAACTTTGTACAGTAGCTTTACATCTACCAATTATTTTTCCAATTTCACAGGAAGATTTGCCCTCAGTATGTAATTTCCACACAATTTCTCTTTCTCTTTTGGCGTAGTTTCTTTACCTTTACGTCCCATGATTAATATAATCGTTATACTGGATGAAATGGCAATATTATTAAAAAATAATTGTAATACATGTTTTATAATTAGGGGAATCACCGATATCAATGCATTTTTAGAAATTGCAACTGGAATAAACATGATAATGCCAACGTTTTCTAAAGGCGTGTGACACTTGTGTAAATGTTGTTGTAAATTTGCGTGTAAATTTACATGTAAATTTTTACACAAGTGTCAAACACGTAAATTTGCTTGTAAATTTTGTTGCAAATCTGCTAGCAAAATTTTTTGCGAGTGTATTTGCCACTTGTGTAAAATTTTGCTGGTAAATTTAGAATTTGCGCACGCGCTTTCTAGTATGGCGACCCTGTTTTTGATATTCATTTATCAAAATTCTAATTTTCTCTTGCGATCACGTCATTATAATATTCAAAGATCAACAATTAAAGAACCCTTCAAAGTACCCTATCCGCTCAGCGAACGTAGGTTATCAACTTGACCGAAGTCAAGATGACTACTAGGGAAATAAATTTAATGGAGTGGTTTCCCGTTGCCTTCCCCATAGCCCACAGATTTATATTGGGCTTGAAGATCACAGCAGTAAATCCGGCGCGACTAGGTATAGAACCACGGTTTCCCTCTCGCTAGTCTGCCGGTGTAAGCTTAACCCCGCAGAGTGCTGCACTATAACATATAACCAAACTTTTACCAACATACAACTTTGATATAATACCAACGACAACATTCTTGTGCGCAATTTTACACGCAGGGTTAGCAAAAAAATATATAGAAATATTCCTACAAAAAATTTACAACAAAATTTGCTAACAAATTTACGCGTTTGACACTTTTGTAAATTTACACGCAAATTTACACGTAAATTTACAACAAAATTTACACAAGTGTCACGCCGCCCTTAAGGTATGAATAATTTTGTCACCAGTGTTTGTACTGATCCGTCTTTAAAACATATCTAATTTACATGAAATTTTCAACATACAGTGTTTAAACATGTAGTCGCCTAAATAATGAAAATTTTTTTACTCATTTTACTTTCAATACATTTTATAAGCATCTAAAGAAATAATTATAGGTTTGTTTCATCGACGAGTTCTCGTTAGTTCTAGAGCTATGCGCATGCTCTTTAACTAAAATCTGTTTCATCAAACGTTAAAATATGAACTACTAGTTCTACGAACTGCTAGTCCGCTGTTTCATCAGCCTAATTGTGAGTTCTAGAACAGTTCAGAACGGTTCAAATCAGTACTCGTTCAGAAGCAAGAACCAGAAGGAACTAGTAGTTACTCGAAAAGGCGACCGCCCATAATATCCCGACTGAAGACGTACTCGTACGAATAAGTGTATGTATTTGCCGCCAATAGTGCATACAAAATTTGTTAACGTAAGCTGAGATAACCTTATTACATGCGGTTAAATTAATATTCTTATAATAAAACCTACATAAATATTGTTAAATAATCTTATAAAGCCAAAATATTATTTTAAAATGGACGAAGTGCAAGGTAAGTTGGGTATTTTCATTAACTGTATTATAAATTAGGAATTTTGTTGCTTTCAGTTTTTAAAACTGTTTCATCAAACTTTTTTCTTACTACTAGTTAGGGGTGCGCATATAATCGATTAATCGACACCGTAATTCGAATAATCGATTATTTCAAAATCGATTATGATAATTTATAATAATCGATTAATCGATTATAGAAATAATCGATTGTGAGAATAATCGATTGTGAAAATAATCGATTGTGAAAATAATCGATTGTGAAAATAATCGATTGTGAGAATAATCGATTGTGAAAATAATCGATTGTGAAAATAATCGATTGTGAAAATAATCGATTGTGAAAATAATCGATTGTGAAAATAATCGATTGTGAAAATAATCGATTGTGGAAATAATCGATTATGAAAATAAACCTGCAATTACAAATTTTTTTATCGCAACGTTATAATATGCTTCCAGGTAGTACTTGGTTGGAGGTTATGTGGTGCAATCTGAATAATTTGAACCCACGGTAATACGAATCTCCAGAATTCAAACTCAATAAAATGATCTACAAAATTTTCGAAATTAAATTAATGTATGTAGATTAACTAATTAATGTAAGTTTATTAGAATATTTTCAATTCCAGATCAAAATAATTTTTAAATGTTTTTTAAATAAAAATTTAATTCCAATTCATAATTTGATCGAGTTCGTTAATTAGTGGGTAGAATTACTGTGGGTTTGCACTTTTGAGATTGCACGACATGTTTATCTTTGGTACTACATAATATTACAAAGTTATGTCTGGTTGTCCGTCTTTCTTCGTGACGTAGTAAATTCATTATTATTTACATTATAAAACTTATTAGTTACGTTCCACAGGTTTAAAAATGAAAAGTGTTCGTAATCTAGACAAAATGCATGTATTTCTAAATACTTGTTTAGGTATATCCTAAATAAATGAAAAATTAAAATAAAAGACAATTATGTTATCAACTGGTGCTTAGCAACACTTCTTATCAGCACCACCGTAACACAATTAGCAAAATAATAAATTATATAGTAATTTAGTAACCCTTAATAGCCCTACCTATTATAGTTATGAGTTCATAATTGACTATGAGTTCATAATCGACTATGAGTTCATAATCGACTATGAGTTCATAATCGAATATGAATTCATAATCGATTATGGGTTCACAATCGATTATGAGTTCATAATCGATAATGAGTTCATAATCGATTACGAGTTCATAATCGATTATGAGTTCATAATCGATTATGAACTCATAATCGATTATGAATAATCGATTATTTTCAATAATCGATTAATCGAAAAAAATCGATTATTTTTTATAATCGATAATCGATTATGAAATTTCATAATCGCGCACCCCTACTACTAGTTCATACTAGTTCTAAAGTAGTTATTGCGAACGCATGCGTATTAGAAAATTCTGAACTAGAATCGGTAGTTCTAGAACTGTTCAATTTGTTCGCGATGAAACAAACCTTATACCTACTGGTATGAATAAATTTGTCAGTCCCTGTACATAAAATAAAGTCGCGTACTAAAAGGCAAAATCTTGACTTGAAATAGTACCTAGAGCCCTAGAGTAAATAGTAGTAAAAACAAGAATCTCGAAATACGAGTACATTATCCAATAAAAA
Source organism: Podabrus alpinus (assembly GCA_932274525.1). Lineage (NCBI taxonomy): Eukaryota > Metazoa > Arthropoda > Insecta > Coleoptera > Cantharidae > Podabrus > Podabrus alpinus. The sequence continues at coordinate 3,850,716 of OW026453.1, forward strand.
ATTTCTTTCCAAAAAATTCGCCAGTCGTTGGTGAGCGCAATAATTCTTAGTATAAAATATACATGAGCCGGGCCTGGTTTCACTGAAATAATATTATTTGTAAAAAAATAATAAATATTTTCAATATTATTTTCATTATTATATTTTTAGAATTATCTCAGAATGCACGTGCTCATCAGCTTATTAACTAGTCATCGAAATAGGATCTATACACCTTATTCATAAATCATAATTATGCAAAAATGGAGGTGGGCGATTTAGGCGCCGTCCTTTAAAGCCATGTAACCAAAGTAGTACAGAATGCACAAAAAAATTAAACGTGCAATTTTATTATTTCTATTTATTTCTTTAAAAACATCCACTTTAGAAGTGTTCCTCACTTTATGAAGAACTGTGGCAACTTGCCTCTCAAAATTATGATCTCAAAAAATTTAACAAGTAAGCATGAAGATGCATAATGGAAAGGCGCAATCATTTAATCAAGATGATTGATTGACTGACTGGCAGAAAATAAATGAAAATAGAAAAACCATGCAAGTGGTAATAACGCTGAAATTTGGCTAGCGTACTGTATTTAGTACATCAGAATGCATGGTCATAACAACTTGTTCCGGTCTCCCCTACTTAAAAATACATATTATACGTATTTATAAAAAATAATATTATTAAGTTAAGGTCAGTTCAAATTTTTTTCAACATTTGTGATAATTTGGAATAAATTTCATTCCATCGATTTATTGCTATTAGACAGCCGATTAAATGTAAAAATCGCGCAATTTCTTAAATTTTGAGAAATGCACTAAAACTTGAAACTTCGGTGAAAAATCGTAAATCAAAATCGGAATCAATTTTGGACCGCAAACTTGACGTATTTCGTTTTTCAAGAAAATGAGTTTCTGCGGTTTCCAAAAACGTTAACCGCTTTCTGTTAAAACTGATTTGTTGACAACAAATTGTCGAGTCTCAACAATTTTTTACTTTGTAATATGTGTCTCGTTTACATGATTTACACCTACGAAAGTTCCAGCAGACAGCTGTAAAACATGAGGAAATGCAAATTTTGTTACGAGAAGAAAACCGTTGGTGGTTGAACTTGTGCTATTTTGTCGAATCGTCGACTTTTATTCGACGTCCTTGCATGAAGGAGGATATCAACGTCCAGAATTTGCCAACTTTCCTTACTCGCATTTCTGAAACGTGATGGTTGCGATGTGGTTTCAGTTTCTTCCTTTTTGCTATGATGTGCTAATATAAATTGGCCAAATATATGTTGGATGTAGGTGGTGTACATTGTGATCTAACCGAGCAATACCGCAGTGGGGGCATAAACTACGTCTACGGCGTCTACCGGTGCCGTTTCTTAAGCTCTGGCAGTCTGCGGTTACAACTCGTAAGGTTGTCAAGAACATCATGTTGTTATTGGCACTAGGAGGTGAATTGAATTTGTTATTTAATCGATCCATAATTAATAAGTGTCCGTTAGTGTTGTACACACTGCTAAACTAAAACTTGGCAAGTTTCTTACGCTTGCATGAAAATTCCGAATGAACCTGATGTAAAACTAGTAAAATTTTCACTTCATTTAGCGCCAAAAGCTTGGTTCGGCGAAGTGCAAAAAAGTATCATTGTGAAATTTGGCAAATCAACACATGTAAATATAATGTTGAGATTTTTTCAATAGTGTATGTGTTTTGAAGGTGCTGTGGCGTGAAATTCGTTAAAAATACTAAGGAAGCGTCACGACGCTGCATCGTTGCATCTGTGATTTGTTTTTCGCTTATTTACATTTGCACCTAAACACCCCAGCATTGGTGAGTTAAACAAGACATATTTTTATCTGCTTTCAACTGATTGTAAATAACTTACCTAATTGGATTTCGAGATTTTAATTAGTGTTGCATTTTCACGTCTTTAATACTTTTTTAAGCGGCGTTTTTTCTTAATTATTCCTTAATTATTTGCTTAATCAAAGTAATTATGGAATGTGGCAAATTCCTTTCATTTTTATATTTTTGATGAAAGTGGTTTGAATATATTAAAACGAGCTTCGCAACTCTATTTTAAACTACAGACGCGATAGAAAATTATATGTATAGGTACGCGAAATATATTAATGTCTGCACTTATCATTTGATACGGCTTCTGAGGGACTTTTTTTTAATTTTCGGACTTGTTACGTGATACACATAAATCGTGTTTTGCTTTCTACTTTTGAAAATGCTAATAATGCAAAGGATACAATAAGATTTGTTATTTTTAAATAGGTAACGTGTCGGTCGTTACCTTGTGAAGAATCACACAGATGATATCGGACTGTGCCAATTTTGCTAGACAGTTTTTAGACGCTGATTTAACCAATGCTCTCGCTTTGGTATAAATGTTTCGATTGTTTTTGAATTAAGAATTGTCACAATAATAGAAATAGGTGGAATCGTTCTAGGATAATCAATCAAACTTTGAGGGTAACCTAACCAATTTTAAATTTAAAAATTTCTTGGTTTCTAGTTAACATTTTTCTAAAATGTCAAAGTTAAGAATAACTAGTTCTTGAAATTATAAACATGTAAATTACTAATAATTATTTTACACGGTTTTGCATATTATAATAACAGATAGTAGAGTTGTTCTCCTTAAGATTCCCATCGATAGAATTTGTCTTTTTCATTAATAATTAAATGGTGATACCTTTCTTTCTGTTGAACAAAATCTGGTCAAACAAGTATTTTAATTATTATTAAACTGCAATATTTATTATCCATAAGGTTTGTGTTCTGCTTCAAAGTTTTCACCTGTTTTTATTTGCTTCAATTCCAAGTCGATTGAATAAAAAATAGGTATCACCCACCCAGTTTCGTTACGAGAATTGGCTTACCAAGTTCATAGCATTGATTTCTTTCTCTTGTTAACTTTTTTAAATCGGTTATTTTTTATCAATGGAAAGTTTTATTCTTCATTGATCAATCAAAATTAAGTTGTGGTTTTGGGTAGCGAATACCTATAAATTTCGAGAAGATGGTAAATTCTTAAGTTGGCTCTTTGTATTCTAAACACTGCAAAATTATGGAACGATAAAAGATATGGTGTTTCTAATATGAAGGTCAGCAGGGAAATGTACTCAGGGCTGGAATATCTGTATTCAAAGTTGGTGATGTAAATGATTCATAAGCGTCGAATATTAATTAAGAAGTCAATTATTTGTTGATTGGGCCGATCATTTCAGTCTGGGTATATTACAGTTTTTTTGCAACCAAAGAAATTACAATCATTATGCTACATCAGGGTCGGGAGGATTACCCTTAATACGACCATACAAACCAGTCGCCGCAAAGTCCATAAATATGATAAATATACCACTTAAAATTTGACAGTTTATTGAGCAAAACAAAGAAGTTATCTTCATTCAGGCAATTAGTGAATGAAGATATCGTAGCAACTGAACTGAATAAGCCATAGTTGGTAGAATGATGCTTGATTTCAAAAATCCTCATGGATTTTGTAAATCTCATTAGCCTGAAAAGCATGTAAAATAATTAATCGGACTGAAAAATTCTGGATAAAGTGAAACCGAGAAGCGTGAGGTTTGGACCCAAGAAAACCCATATGATTATATTTTTATACTCTGCAATCCTCTTTTCTAATGAACCACAAAATTCCAGTATAACCAAATGAATCTTTCTAATTTAAACTAATTTCCTTTTTGGGTGCTTATTCAATTTATTTTGTTGAAATCATTACTTAATTTATAAAAATTCAATTATTGATACTAAAAGGTGTTCTGAATGTCACGTTAATGTAAAAAATTGTCAATAAAAGGTGAAGAAATAGTGAATCAATTAAGGATAAAAACACGCCGAAAAACACCTTTGTTAATAAATTATTAGTAGGCTATTAAAAGTAGTTTCACAAATTCTTCAATACAAAACATAATACAGCAGCATTGCACAACTAACCATCTTTTTATTTCATCACTATGTATTAAAATATGCAAAAAAAATGTGAAAAGACTGCTCCTTCATTTACGAGAAGTTTAATAGCAATTTACTACATCGGTTTTTTTTATTCTTAACACAAAATGCTTTCATTCACAAGCACTGCTGAATTATGTAAATTTAATTTCTTTATCGTACTCTGGTACAAACATTAGAAAATCTACCGGTTTGCTACTTGGTTTCGCTCAAAAAACTCTCAACTAGATCCAAGTTTTTTGAGGAGAGTGAAACAGAACATTTAAACAGATCCTCGAAGTTTTGCGAAAGTTGCTAAATCATTAACTTTCATGATATTATGTTTTGATTCTCCTTTGGTTTTGATCGTTATCATCGTTATTAACTTTTTTTGAGTTTGTTTAGATTATTTAAAAATCAAATTCAGTACTATTCATTAAACCATCGATAAATTTTTTTTATATTAGTGAAATTATTTTGTACCTTATTGTGAAAATAATTCGGGAATCTGTAGGGAGTTCCCAAAATTCATTTAGTCGTGGATTAGCCGTTTCCTACATTATACTTCCCATGCCCAAAATACCCAGCAAACAATTTAATGATTTAATAGCTAAAAATGTTTCTTAGGTACTTCCTAGAAAAAATTAATCTTAAGTACATAAAATTCTGACTAAAAATTTAAAAAAGATAATGTTCACTCCCTCCTCAGTTTTTGAGATTTAACCTCCCCCAGAACTCCCGTGCTTTTTCCGATTTTCTATTTTCCTGTTTATCTGACGCAAAATTCCAGAGATGAGTATAGTATAACCAACTTCAGTTATTTGTAAATTTGTGGAAGCCCTAGGGTAGTGATGGCGAACCTTTTTGAAAAGTGGGTCAAATTTTTTCATTCTTTTTTTAATACTAGCCCGTGGATAACTAATTGAGTGGCGTCACTTGGAAAGGGAGGAGGGTGTAGTTAAAAGGGTATCAATAATTTTGAAACGCCGAAAATTTGTTAAAGGAAACTTGACCCTTTTTTTATGGTTTTTTACTTTTAAAATCCTCTAAAAAAGTTAAGTTTCCTTTTTGCTTTACAACTTTTACTTTTGCAAGTGAAGAGCAGAAAATAAAGGTAGAGTCAAAAAAATGATATCAATGGGGTAAAAAATTATTTTTTAATTGTCTGACCCGCGGGTCATAGGTTCGCCGTCACTGCCCTATAGGGTGTCGGAGGGCGTAAATTTTGCAATCGGTATTATTATATTATTATCTTATACATATACATAGAATTCAAAATCAAATTTCCTAAAGCATTTCTGAGTAGTTAATTTTATAGTTACTAATTTAAAAAAGTTCCACGGCTGCCTTTACATGGGCACCATAGCCATCAGCCGAACAAACAGTTTCAGCTGTTAAATAGGAAGAACCTAGTAGTTGCCAGCTAATTTATAGCTAAATATGTTTGTTGGGAAATACCACTCTGTGTATCTATTATCTGTTCGTATCATCTTTGATATGTTCATTTTGTAGTTGCTACCTATGTGGTTGCTATGATAATCACGTATTAGATGAATGTTCTGCCGACTGACAGGTCGAATTTTTTAACATCCATTTAAAATTTTCTTCATTGCATTATAAAAATTAAAATCAACGTTAAACTTGTTTTTCTTATAATTTAACTAACAATGCACCATTGTCGTAGTTGTGCGGCCCAAAGGCCGCACTTGAAAATTTTTAAGTACCTACTAAGAAATTAAGGAAATCTGCACATGGGGTCCAAGAAAGCGCCGCAGGCTTTTTTTTAATCTAAGGGATGTGGCCTAATTTAACCTTTGGTGTAAAGAGATTTAGAGTAGAATTTTTTTTAAATTAAAATGTTTTCAAACTCCACCAAAATTTAATTTATAAATTGTATATCGTCTGTGTAATTCTAATACCTCGTATACCCAAAATGCAAGTTCTGAGATGAATGAAAAAAACTGTTTAATTTTGCATAATATGCACTTTAGCAAACGAGGTACAGCTCCACCAAGCTAAGAAGAGCCCTGGAGGGGCGTGTCAGGCGCTGCTAAAATTTAAAAAGTACACTCAGATGAAGAAATAAGTGTATTCTAACCTAAAAAGTACTTACTAAATAATATGTTCAATTTACTAAGTAAAATGATTTATTAAATATAACTATAAAGATTTGTTCTGAAAAGAACACAAAATAGAAATAACACGAAATCGAATTACACAAAAAATCACGACAAATGTAAACACGCGCAATGATTTGTAACTTTTACAACAGAATGTACTTGTGAAATAACTCAACGTTCATTGGTTCATTCAAATTTTTATCAAATTAGTTGGCATATTTGCCGCGTCCTTTCTAAGCTTGGTGGAGCTGTATTAGAAAACCGTTTTAATACTTAAACTAATTTTTTTTTGGGCTAAGTGTAATACTAAAATGGTCGATTGTGGCTTACAGCATCCAAAAACATCATAACCCGATTTTCATATTTTTGAGGCTTACGAGGTATTAGAATTACACAGACGATATAGTATTTCTTTGAAAATTTACCTTAAAAGTACTTTATACTTTATACTATCGTATTATCTCATAAGTGTTGATTTGGTTCAAATAGACCGGCGCTTGTTGCGTCCAAAAGTTGCTATGGAACAAATTGCCCCAAATCCACACTAATCATTTAGGCGTCAAGAACCAGACGCTCGCAATGTGCTGTAATTGTAAAATTTAGTCTTTTGAAAATTGCTTCTTGGGAATCTTATGGAAGTTGTCGTTCATAACTTCTTTTTTATTTTTACCACAAACTCTTTTAAATATTGTTGGTTGCCAGGAACATCAAACGCCCTCGCTAAAATTTCATTGTTTACAACGAGGTTGTACTTGTTTTATATTATTTTCTTGATTTCCGGAAGCTTGCCTCATATTTAAGGGTATAACGGTCAGTCCACGAGACCTGACACTGTTGTTGACAAATTTTCGTCGCTTTTAGTCAAAATCTGATCTTCAATACTTGGGAACTATTTTTCAATGCCGAACTAAAGAGTTTAATATAAAAAATTGTCTCGAAGTTATTTCCGTTCAGGTATCATATTTTCTATTTTTAACAAGTGGAAGATTATTTAACAAATGTAATCAATTCGGGCATCAGATGATCGACAAGGGCGCCTGGACGCTGAAATGTCTTAGAACGGCCCTAACAGTCCCCGATTATTTCACGCGAATGTACAAGTTTTAGAGACTTACTGAGCAATGTAATTTTATACAATGTAACAGCAAAGAACCATATTATACAAAGTTCGACCAAAAATAGTTGAAATTTTCCATAAGCAATTTTAATAGGAAACCTGATTCCAATTTATACGCTTATGAAAATAGCCACAACAAAACTAAAGTTGTGGAATTCACGGGAAACGATCCAACAAGAGCAAAAATTGTCACTTGAATTATTTAGGCTGCGACTCGGCTGCGACATATACTACGATTATGACAAAAATTGGATAGATTTATAGAACGATAAGTAAAAAAATATCTAAAGAACAAAACTGGAAAGGAAACTCGATTAAAATTTTACAACACCGAGCAACAAAAATAAAAGACGAGAAAATCAGATCCAAGGAGCGGAAGTGAAATTCTTGAGAGAGGTCAATGGGTACACGAGGAGGATAAAATTAGAAAAGTCGAGATTACAGAGGAGCTGGGAATCTTCAGTGTATTGGAGATAGATTATAGGAAAGCAAAAGCAAATGGTCACAACATCTGGACATAATGAAAGAAGATAAAATACCAACACAAAACTATATAAGTCGGAAGGAAGAAGAAATGTCGGGCGACCGAGGAAGAGATGGGCCTTAAAAAGCACTTTGCTAACAGGCCTTCAAGCTTAATGCGAGAAGTGAGTGAAGAACAACGTGGACGATTCCCATGCCCATAAATATGAGTTAAAATATTTGCTTGTCGGTTAGAAAAATCCTTTAGGGGGGCGGATACGGCCAATATGCCACCAGTTGAACATCAGCGTTAATTTAGATCAGATTCTTATCCTGAAATCCATTTTTTGTGGCGAATTATTATCAATATCTACACTGAAGATACATCATACTGTAAAAGTTTTCTTTTGCCACAAAATTATTAATAATGTCTATATGAAACTGTTTATAAACGCCATGACAATTGTTTGAAGCAAATAATGTATTAATTTTAAAAAAGCATTTCGTTGCAGTCATGATGAGAAGCTTCATAAATTTAATAACTTTTGAGTAATTAATGCTTTACCGTTGGTTACAGGAACCAGTTATTTCAGTACACAAAAAACAAAAATTTATGAAAGGGGGATCTGTAAGAGATTTTACTGGAGCTTTCATTCAAATTTTATAGGATTGGATATAATTTTGCCAAACAAATTAATTTTTTTTGTGATGAACATCGTCAGGTTTCACTTTTTACATCATAAGATATACAATTTTTGTGATTTAGTATAGCAGTTTTAAAAGAACTTGATTTATTTTAACTAAACTTTTATATGCAATTGCAATTTGTATTCTTACATCATAGGTGATGGTTAACATGTTTGAATTATCAATTCAGGTGTATTAACATTCATAAAAAATATTTTATAAATTTTACTCAAAAATATAATATATTATATGCATTCTTTAATAATTTATCTGAACGCGTTGGTCATATTTCGCAAAGTTTATTGAACGGTGACTAAATAATCATTAATCACGAAATAATTAACTTCACAGTACAGAAATCAGCATACAAGTTAGGTTTGTTACACTTTTTTAGTCGATGAAAATTTACATCGATACCAATGCAAAATGAATGATTGTCAAGTGTCTACCTCATTTTTAAAAATGGTAACTTTCATATAATTTGATGTTAACACACCTTCAGAAAATTTATAACCAACACTTTATCTTCTTTATTATAAATGACCGAGGAAATCAGAATAACATGTAGGTAATTATTAATTTTAGCTGACCTCACAGCTCACAATTTTACAGTATTTACAAAAAAAAACTTCCTACAAATTTACATACGTTTTATTGTTAAAATGCAGACTTTCCCGAGCTCTTATCTGAAATTTAACAAAAAACAATTAAATTTGTGTGTACATAATTTCGAAAGTTTCCGTCTAAAGGAAATCTCGAGCCATTGCACTGGACAATAATAAGCACAACTTAATTGCCGTAAATATGCTTTTTCATTTGTCACCTATTATCGTTTGAAGGACAGGAAGCGGATAAACTTGGTAAATAATTAATTTGTCCATGTAATCAGTTGTGTAAATTTATTTTATTTTACTACCCTAAATCAAAGATCCAGTTAAAAATTTGAAGAATTCCGATGTATTTTGAAAAAGTTTATTTCTAAATCAAGGACTCGGATTATTTATTGTTCCGCTGTAATAATTAATAATGCTACAATTTTATGTTCATCATAAAAAAATTAATATTAATTTTTAAATTATAAGCGATGACAGGTTTCATGTCGAAATGAATTTTTAAGAAATTCTACATAAAATGAAAGTTTAGGATGTCTGACGATAACTCCACAAGGAGACTGCAGAAGAATTTTGTTTTATTTTTATACCGAGTTATAAATTCACAAAAATTTGATTAACTAGTTGACGAAAATCCTGTCGACAAAATTCAGCGTGTACAAAGAACATATTTGCAAAAAAATTCAACAAAGGCACAACATAATTAGCTTTTTAAGTGCTCGACTTTTATAAACTTCATCGTATGCATTTCGACATTTCTGAGGCTCATGTAAAATTACTGTTTTAACTGTTTGTGATGATGATAAATAATGCGAGCTTTTAACCACTTTAAGATATACTCGTTGACCCCTCCCTTTTTGGCGACCCTTGTTTTCGTAACAACCACTTTTCAAAAAAAAATTTAAAAACCGAAAGGCAGAGAAAGTACCGATAGGACATAATTAGAGTCATTTACAGTTTTATTTGCGACGAAACTTGTTTTAATTATTGATATAACCGCTAATAAACCCGTATCTTTGATGTTTTAGTAACCATAAATTATTAATGAGTATTAACGGTTATGAACTTCCATTGAAAATTTTTTAGTGAAAGAACTAATTTTTTCAACAAATCTAAAAATTGACGGTGAGCTTTACATTGAACTTTTAATAATTACAGTTCGATAGTTCTAATCGATTTATGAATCATGATTGCCTCTCAAACCAATAATTAAGATTCTACAAGTTTCTATTATGGGGGTACCACCTATGAGAATTACATGAAATATACTAATTATCGTCTTGTCACAATCAATTATGCTCAATAATAATACAATGTGCAATGAAAATTGCGGTTCATGGGCAATTGGCTATTATTCGTAATATACTACTAAAAGTTCCACTCTCGAGAAAGGGAGTTTCGTCATCTGTGGTATAAATTCGAATTGAAGTTCTTTCATACCTATGCAACTCATTCAAAAAATCTTGCATGAAATTATTTTTATACCAAACCATCCGACCGAATGTAATGAAAATAAAGCGATCACTGACATACCATACCTGCCTGCTGCTATGTCGATCATCACCAGTGTTAATGTTCTCTTATGACGGTGTATGCCGTCGCCAAAAGGTTTAGTCTGTGAATTGTCTGTCGTAATTTTTACTATCTATAATACGTACTTGGCTTGTAAATTATTTGTCAATTTGTCTTGGATGGACAAAGGTAATTTTTAAGGAGTCAATGGCACTGTAACGTAAATATTGGACGTTTATAAATTGGGCTCTGCCAGATTTGCTTTGGGGTCAATTTTTTAAATTTCAAATTCTATGAAGTTGTAACGATGCCACATTTAGTGGCAATAACCAAGGAAAGACACTTTGATTAATTTGCATGCCTGATACGAACATTTTACTTATTCCAACATACAAAAACGAGAGAGAACCTTCGAGTTATTTGCTCTCGTATTGTTTGATACTAAAACTGACCGCATTTGTGTTCTAGGTCAAAAAATTTTAATTATAGAATCGTCCTTACAATTATAGATGTTGGAAAAAAAATAATAAAAACAACATTGTGTTATAAAATATTTAAAATATGACCGGGTATTTTTGTGAATTTCACTAATTGAAAATTTTTCCGAGAGAAATATTAAAAGTTTTAAATATTCTTACGTAAAACAAGGAATTACCATTAATTTTTAATATTCTACCATAAATTGTAATAAATTTCTATTACCAAATTGTTGACGAAAGTTCAAGGTTTTAAATATATTAATAACTTGGTAAAAATCATCTCTGGATAAATTTTCAACAATGTGCGTTCCTTGAGAATTCAATTTATTTATTTTTGTATTAAAACTTGTTGCATGACAAATGTATGAGAAATTTTCTTTTGAAAAATAAGGCAGGCTGTCGGGAGTGGAAATTTAATTTACACGTCGCACCTAATGGAGAAATATAACGAGTTGTTTAACACTCGTTCTTGGAGTCTTTATGCTATCGTTCTTCTGATTAATCAGTAATTAACAGCCATCAGATTAAATTAATCTTTCATACACGTTGGAAATAAACCTTGAATCGAGAAGCGCGTAGTTTATCATCAAGAATTCAGAGTCAAAAGCAAACGTCTCTTATTAATCTTCGTCAATATTATCGATTAGAAAAATGATCTCGTGTAGGTACCCGAAATGAACTGGTTGATTCAAAATATATTTTTTTGACAGGATTTACCACAGAACCCTCCCGTTTTTCGTTCATATTTTCCTTCGATTAAAAATTTTATGATTTTCTACTTCTAGTTAAAATTAATTTGTTTTAACGCAATTCAATTAAGTTATTTTTGTAAATTTAAATGAGTTATCTTCTTCCGTCCTCGGAAGAATTTTAAATCAATTTGTTTATTTTTCAAGTTAAAAAGTAAAATATAAGTGCTTAATTGACATTTAAAATTTTAAACACCAACGATTGCCATTTACAAGTTCCCGAAGTGGTAAATTAATGAAGCGATTTTAATGTAGCGTGTATTTTATAACTTCTGCAGCTTAAATTTTTCTTTAATTGATGTAAAGTCGCTTAAAAAAAACAAAATTACATTAAATGTAAATCGTCCTGTTGGAATTTTAAAAAATTTTCACATTTTCGGACCACCCAGTACGAGTAGTATACATTCTGCAATAGGTAATTTTAATTAAATAATTACAATTATGCCTACTTTAAATTTAATTAGAGAAAGCCGTAGATTTTGTTGCGATACGATTTTTTGAAATATAAATTATAATACAAAAATTTTAAAAATGTTTATAACTTCGAAAATGTAATTTATCTTGTAAAATTGGGTCTCCGTTCTCCACAGCATTGGAAAATGGACTTCTGATTTACAGATATTGAAAAGCTATTTGGTAATTAACTTCTTGGATACGGTGAAAGTAGAAAAACACTCGAAGATTAAATGAAGTGCGTCGAATAAATTAATTATTGCAAACATTACGTGAATATTTTTTCGAATAGCAACCACAGCTTGTAAAATAATTTTTAGATAATATTATGAGTTGTAAAATGACATCATAAAAGCGTTTTTAAATGGAAATTTAATCGATAAGTGTGTTTATCTACAATCTTGGTGATTTTATTAATTTGTTATGTCAATTCCTGGCATATAGCGTTTATAAAGAGTTGTCGGAACTTTCCTCAAGCACGCATGGTATTTTATTAGCAGTATTGTGCTTATTATTATACTGCCCTGCTAAGACAAGAGGTCCTATCTACAAATTAAGAGTTTAGAGATAATTAGGACAAATGTGACATTTTGATTTAGCACTAATGGATATTTTTCACATAGGACAATAATTTTAGGCGTATATTTATATGTTAGAGTTAAGAGAGGACATTCTAACTTAGTACAACGATGGAAAACATGTCAAGTATTACATAATATGCCATAAAGTGAAAAATACAAAATTTGCAGATAGGACCTCTTGTCTTAGCAGGGCAGTATAGATATCACCCGACAAGATTGATGCGTATAAAATCTTACGAATTTGAGAATAACTATTATTGAAAATTATGACACAACTTAAAATTGACTAATTTGGTCACGTCTGCAAAAAAAATTTTAAACAAATTTCAAGCTCGTTAAATGAATATTTGAATAATTTAACAGGCGGTATTACTGTCACATATTTTGCTAAAAATAATAGGATTTAAAATTTATTTACCATTTAAATAAATTCGCGTGATATATCACGTTAAATTAGGAAAGCTTAAAAAATTTCTGAGCACTTGTAAGAAGTACATACATATGTCCTGTCTACCTTATTTTCGGCGATTTCAAGCAGATTTTATTTTTAGTAAATTAGGTGCTAAGAACTTAGTTTAATTAAAAAAATTATTAAAGTAGACAATTCTGGTCGATAATTTATTTTCAAAACTTGAAAACGACGTTAAAAGTCTTCATAAAATTTACATAATTTTTTTATTCGATTCAAACTGCATTTTATGTAAATTTTTTATTGGCCTCCTTAACCTTAAAACTTGATGATTTTATTCATATTTGGGTTAGTGTATGAAAATGTTTGTTCATATTTCATAATTTGAATAATATGCACAGAACCAACTGAATTCAGGTTTAAATTTAGAATTGAGTCACTTGCATGCACGAATTCTATAGTGACGGAAGTAAATTTACAATTAATAATTGATACGTTGATAAATTGATAATTTAAAATTAGTTCCACTTTAAACTTTTGTCAGCCCATTTATTAGGGTAGCTTTAGTGCAGTTAGATGACGTCGAAGTGATAAACCAGTCATAAGTTGACAAATTTTTGTTAATGGTCCAACTGAAAATCCAATATCTTCGGTATATATCTCAAGTCTCATGATTTTCTTCTAAGTAAAGACCAACGAATTGAGTATGAGAATTTTAATGATAATCAACATAATCTTGTTAATTGTCACGAACAAATTTCATACTTAAGTTAACGAATGACCGCCTCGTTGGTTTATTATAATATCATCGTTTGCGGCCACTTTTCCTCTTATGGAATTTTAAACAAATTACCTTCCTCTCTCTTTTAATTCGTGGCTTTGAATAAGCTCGGCGAATCAGAGAAAGTACCCAGTTATTGTCAGGAAGGGTCAATTTATGGCATCGTAGAGATACCGTAATTTATAAATGGTTTAACGACCAGGAGTACGGGGGGGGGGGGGCTGTTTAGAAGTGATCAACAGGTGTATTTGTTCAAATTAGTTATGTAAGAATTAACAACACAGAAGAAAACACTAGAAGCTGTAAATTTTTCAGACGATTTCACGTATAGGTACTCCCGGTTCGCGTAGTAAAGGTTCAGTTAACCTCTTCAGAATAAGTTTACCCATTTATGATTGCATTTTTATTCTTTTATGTTTTTTTTACTAATAATTTTAAAATTGTAATTATTATTCAGTTGTTAAAATGTAAATTTTTATATATTAGGTGTAATTTAGTGTTAAATTTAACATATTATTGGTAGGTAAAATTTAGTATTAAAATAAAGGAGGTCTAATAAATTATACCGCTTGGTGTGCCAACTAAAATTTCTAGAAAAAAACTCGCGGAAATCATTCTGTATGTTACCACCTTTGGAGTTGTTGACTTAGGATTCACACTCGCTGTTACCAGGTCACATCAACAGGTTTATTTCACTGGATACCTTGACTTGATTCCACTTTAATTGAAATTTTCTATGTTGCCGAGGCTTTTGAGACAATTTGTTATTCTTGTGGTAATTTTGTTTAGAGCTACACAGACCATCTCTGATTAATGCGGAAAACCCCATACGGATAAGTCTTCTTACGAACGGATTTTGGTTTTCTATGTTTGGAGATTCCTAGCGTAGGAAATTTTAGTTTGAATTTTTACAATTAATGGACATGCCAATTTAGTTCTAGTTGAAATCTAGAAATTTTGAAATCTTTTATTAAATAGTTTTCGGTTTAAAGATATTAATGCAATAAAGACTAGAAAATTCATAGTGAGAATAATTTCAAAACTCCTGCTTGTCTAATTCATTTTTAAGAGAGATTTTTATGAAACCGTGCGATTAAGTTAAGAATTTTACTCGACGAAAGAATGAAGGTCATGAGCCTCAGAAATGCGAGAACAAATATCAGTTTCACCCTCTTCGTTGCATAAATATGTTATTTTACACACTCTTTAGCAAAGATTATACTTGGGCTCGTGTTTACTGCTATACCTACTACTATGTATTTTTGTAGGTAATTTTAAAATTTATTTTTGAATTCAATCTTTCTACAATTTTAAAAAATTCTTTAATTTTATTTTTATCTTCTGCTAAATTTCGTCACCAAGGAATTTTATTTATAATCGTCATTGTTAGAATGCTTCAATTACTTAACTCCATCATGTCTCAACTTAAACTCAAACTTTTACTTGTTTTGATTTTGACTTACCTGGTTCAGATGTTAGGACGAAGTCCTTCCGTCAAATTATTTAGAAAATTCAAATTTGTTGAATGCACCATATTAATATTTAGAACATGACAATTTGCTTTACTTCGAAATAAAAAACTCGCCTGCGGCTCTGTTTTTTGATAAATAGCATTTTTTAAATTTCACTGCGTAGGCATTCAGTTTTTCTCTTTCTTTCACTAAAATCTTTCATTTTTCTTAGAAGAGAAAGAACTCACGAAAATAAATTCTAATGTACGTAATTTTTCTTAAAAATGGATCATTATGTTCGTGACCTGGATTTGGATAAAACGACATTATTCCATTTTCAATTTTGATACCAATTCACAGCGAAAGCATTATCGGGTAAAAAATCACTATCTATGCACATATTATATACTTGTAGTTTGCTTTTAGAGAATTGTTTTGTCTCTTATACGTCGTTTGAACTATTTTATTGCACCTTATTTTATAGCTACATGTTTTTACGGTTGAGGTAGTTATAAGTTTACTACTACAAGCTGACATCGATAATAAAGTTTTGACTGCTTCACAAAATGGGTGGCGCAAAATGTTCCTAAGAACATCGTAAATTTTCAATTTGATAATCTATTTATCGTCTATAATCATTGGTCAAGCTTGGAGAAGCAAAATGTCTTCGTTGCTTTACTAGGTTACAGAGCTGTAAATTATCTTCCCACCTATAACTAGCCATCCCCCCCCCCCATTTCTGCAAGTTCATATCGGCACATTCATAAATTTCTTCAGATCGAGCTCTCCGTAAATAATTTTCTAGTTACTGTAAATTGATCACCGATTTGTTTTTAATTTAGCTTTTGACCACTCCAATATCATTTTGTCACAGCTTTAAGCCTTCCACTTGACCTACAAAACTGATCTTGTCCCCATTTTAACGAGGAAGCTTCATTGAATAGGAATTTAAAAGTGTTCACGTCGAACTAAATTAATATGTCGTAAACTGATTATCTGATCTAGAAAATTGCAATTAAAACAAGTGAAAATAACACAACAAAAGGTAATTAATTACACTGGTTTAATGGAGGTAATAAATGTTCATAATATTTTAATTTCTGCTTTATTAATTTGCCGACAATTTAAAATCCATTAATAAATTTTCTTTATTTGCATATTCATCCATTATTTTTGTTGTTTTCTGTTTTCGCACTTCATTATCACCACCACAGGGCTTGCTGTTTGAGCATCGAGTGGAAGTTCCGGGACTCCTTAGCTCACCTTTCCAACGGACAGGAACAATCTTGTTTCAATAATTCAATATTAGCATTTGATTCGTAGCCGGTAATTAAAAAATATATTATTTGGTTCAGTTTCGGATTTTTACCTCTGATGAGATTTATAAAACGATTTTCTCGAGCAAAATTATTTCCAACTAATTAACTTTGGCTTCCAATTAGTCGCCTTTCTGTAGGCAAGCCAATGTATAAATACCAATTAAGTTCCATTTCTAAAAATAATTTTTTTGCTTCGATTATTGGATATAAAATTGTGATTTATTTAAATATACTTTGTATTAGTTCTTACTAAAAAATTGTTGGTTTTAATAGAATTTCTGTAAATAATCCGCATAGTAATAAATTCGAGTATTAATAACGTTTTCCTTTTCTAATTTTCTGCCTTAACATAATCTTCGGCTTAGTGTTTAAATTAAATTAACTGGCGAGGATAAATCGGGTATCTTTCCATATCATATCAGTTTTATCGATATTCTAAAAGATAACAAGTTTTTTCACAATTAAAAGAATAAATCAAGAGTTAATTATTGAAGTCGGAAATATCAAAAGAAAATTGTAAAACCATAATTTTAGTGTTTTTTTTTGTTATAATTTCAAGGTAGTTATTTTTATTGACTAAACGTTTTTCGCTATTAATCCTTTTTTTTATATTAAAATTGAAATGTTTAACCCGAAAGTCTTTAATCGTGGTAGATATATTCCTTTATGGTTATTTTCTATTGATATTGTAACTAATTCGATAAATTGAGATTAAAGTGTGTCGTGATTTTCAATTTTAATTTAAATTCCTGTCATTTCACTGTCATTTCTATTAGCATAAACTCGAATAGTTCATAGATATAACAGGTTTGCAATATTTTTGTATTTCAATTCATATTTACAAAGTATGCATAACAAATATGGCACTTCCGTTTTTCATTATGGAAATTAATTAATCCCTCGCTTTTTTAATCTCGTCAATTTTTTAAATATTGAAATCGGTTTTTGTTGTAAATTAAGTAGGCAGCAGAAATGCAATCTTTACACTAAAAGTTATACCAGCACGTTTAGAAAGAGGTTCAATTAATTACTTATATCCTTTATAGCAAAAATATGTAAATTAATATTATTTTAGCTATAAATGGAAATATGCTTTTCATTCAAGATTCGCAGTATGAGATAGGTAAACGTGAAAAGAAATTATACGGCGCGAATGCTTTGGAAACTCGTTCTGTCAGTAAAACAGGAGCTACAAGAAAAAACTTCACTCGTACAACATTTTTTTGTGAACGTCGTTTTTAAAATGACTATCAATTTGTTATTATATTGCAACGTTAAGAACGTGGGGTTCCGCAGGGTTTCGTTATAGGCTCGATCATTCGTAACGGATTCTTACAGCCTCAAAACGAAATATTTTTGGTTTCATCTTTTGAGTGAGATTAATTCGGCGGGAAACGAGTCGTCTGTCATTCAATTTTACGGTCACTTTCATGTGTCAGGTACGATCATGTTATATGGCATTTTGTTTAATTAATAATATCTTCTATAATTTATGCAAAAGAAATGTGTAACGCTAAATATTTATATTATTATTAATTCTTTGGAATGTATTTTTCTAAACGAGTTAACAAAATTTCCATATAGTAGTAGTAGATGTAATTTCGAAATGGATATCAATTTTTGTAATAGATGGTCGTAGTCAATGATTTGATGGTGGATTTTAAAATATCTCATGATTAAGGCATAATTTTTCAAATCTAAAATTAAATTAGTTTGGTCTATTGTTTTCTTTCCGCTTTCACAAGACTGAAAATTTAGAAGTCATAAATATGTCATTTCAACCTGTTATACTCTGTAATGTTAACTTTAAGAATAACTTTTTATTTTATACGATTGGTAATTTGGCCAAACCATTACACATCAACAATCTTGTATATTTTTTAATTTAAATACATTAACACTGTTTCTACATTAACTCGATCGTCCTTTACCGAACTTGCTAGGTTTTAGAAGAAAATTTGTGGTCACATTGTTTGTATGTAGTATATATAAATTCTCAGATGTAGGTTAATGTAACACTTGTATGATACTTTTAACGTCGCAATTGAAATCTTATCTATTGATCTGTCAACATAAATTATTAGATAATATTTCGTCACTTAAAATAAGCTGGATCTAAAAAATTGAAATATTAAATATTATTAAATCTAAGCACAAAAAATCTCACATATTTACGTACTATTTTAAAAATACGAAGATATTAATTTAGTAAAATATTAAATATATTATTATAAAAATGAAGAGATGATGACATCAAATAAGAACGAAACAGTTGTATATTGTTGGAGGTTTTCTAAGCAATCTTCGAGTAAATCGGTGCCATTCACGAATAGGTATATTCTTCGTTTCTCAAGTGTTTTGTCGAATTTTCCTGACGAGCCGACGTTAATCCCCTTTTTTTAATATGTCAAATATTTGGGCTCTAAGAATGGTCCCTATGAAAAACATTTCACGCTCATGAATTTTTTACTAATCGTTTTTGACAATATTTTTATTGCCAAGCGAATTTTTTTTTATTAAATCAGTCGTCATGTCGCGAAATGTTCGTGAGAATAACGCCGAATACGATCCTTCACTAAACTCTTTGGTTGGGCATCATAAAACAGTCCTTAAGTCGAAGTTCTCGGACCATAACAGGGTGATATAATATTTCGAAGAAACCACAGTCACGAAATGGACGTTTGCTATGCACCCTATGTCCAAATTATATTAGTAAAATTAAACACCAAAAACATTTTTATAATTCCTATAGTTTCCGAGATACAGTCGTTCCTTTTTAAAATTTTGCCCGGAAAAAATTTTTTTTTTTACGTAAAAGTGGCCGACATAATATTATGAGTGAAAAAGACTCGATATTTTATATAAATCTCCGCATGGAACAACTTTGTAGCTTTAACCCTCCAGTTGACGGGTGGATTCAGAATCACACCATTCGACGGGTTGGGTCTCTCAGACCCAAACTGTGTTTTATTTTTTCCATAATACATTGTTATGCCCAGTTTCTGGTATACATTTATTAACCTGGTCTATTTTGCACTGCTAAGAGTAAAAATAGTTGTGAAAAAAACGTTAACTTGGGAGTTCCCATTTACTAAAAAAAAGTTACATGTAATGCAAGTTTTCAAAAGAAATTATAAATTGAAAAAACGAAAAAGACAATAACAATAACATACAATTATTTGTAAAGTATATGGCTGAATAAGTGTAAAAAAAATATAAAATGAGTGTACATAAATTTGACACACAAAATATTGAATGCAAAATTTCGTTAATCAAATTTTGCCGCACAGTCGGCGCAGCATGGTTTTGTGTGTTCCAAACAAATACAGGAACCACAAAACTTGCACGAATATCTTGATTTTCGGTCCTTGCAGAATTTGCACCTTCTTCGAGCAGTTGAAGTCGTCGGTCGGGGCTCTTCTGTGACTGAGACACCTGAGAATTTAGCCGCTAATAGCCTTACTTTCTGTGGTAGATTTGGCATATTCGCTCGTAGTTTCATGTTTTCTATCACCAAGTCTTTGCCCAAATTTTCCAAAAATAGTCGTCTTCTTTTTGAAAATTCTCCATCTGTATTGTTCGTTTTATTAAACTGTAGGAAAGAAACTTACACGAATACACGGGTTGGGTCTGACAGGCCCAAAGTCCTTCTGGCAGCTAAACGACAGATGATAAAATTAAGACAAATTAAGGAAAACATGTCTTTATTAAAGTTAGGAAGGTACCAAAAAGCTAAAGAAATTTAAAAAATTATTTTAGAAAATACAACAAAAAAAAGATTTGCCTGGGCCTCACAGACCCAGCCCGTCAACCGGAGGGTTAATAAGTCTCAAGCTTGCAAAGTTGATCTTTTCTTTTAAACTACATTTCTTTGGGGCTCTATGAAGAGCTGTAGCTCGAAAACTATAGGACCAATATTTTTCTTTTAATTAGTATGTAATAAGTATTTTGGGCATAGGATGTATAGGAAACTGGCAATCCACAAACCCTTAGATTTATGTGCTGAAATATTTAGTTTGATTAAGTTTAGTTTAGCTTAAGTCGATCAAATTGGAGGAAGATACGGAATCTTTTTGAAAAAATTTTTGTGGAGAGTAACGTAGCCAGTATGGGGCGTTTTGGTGTGCCCCAAAGTTAAAGTACGCAGGACAAAGAAGGATCTTGTTTCTTCTTCTAAAGGGCGGGGGGGGAGTCAAAAATAAATTACATACATACCTGTAACTCATATTTATGTATTGCAAATAATAAGGAAATAGAAATCCTGGCTAGCCATGTTGACCTGCTGTGAGAGTTGATAGGAAATGTAGAACTATCGGTTGATATAGTAACTCATCTCTCTCAAATGCGGAAAACATCCAAGTTTTTCAGTATTCTTCATTATCCTAAAAGGAAACTAACGTCTCAATAATGAGTTTTAAATCTGCGGCTCAACCGCGTTACTACCCTCAGTACTGTTGCAAATGTGTTCGATTTTAATACATTCGTCTGGTCTTAAATAGTAGTAACTTGTTGCTATACGAGTACAAGGAAATTAATAATAAATAAATTTTATGG
The DNA here is from genome assembly GCA_932274525.1 of Podabrus alpinus. Classification (NCBI taxonomy): domain Eukaryota; kingdom Metazoa; phylum Arthropoda; class Insecta; order Coleoptera; family Cantharidae; genus Podabrus; species Podabrus alpinus. Next base: position 3,871,945 of record OW026453.1, read on the forward strand.
TCGATTGTAAATTATCATTGTTTTGACGATTCCAATATTAATAAATCGTACCCGCAATACATATTTGGTAAACATTACATGATGTATTGTATTTTGTATTGGTACTTTACGAAATTATCTACATTATGTAAACCCACATAGTAGGTATGTATGTATGTACGTAGTTCCGAAACGTTTCACGATTTTACATAATAAGTCCCGTCAATACTGTGTTGGGATGTTGGTATAAATTATTTTATTCTATTTTAACTTGTAATTAAAATGTGACAATATAACAATTTATACTAATTAAGTGACTAATTTGGAAATAGAAACCAACTAATAAATATGTGATAATTAAATTTAATTAGCATATTATTTAAACGTGATAAATTAAGACAACAGTTTAATAAAATTTGACAGTCGATAAAGTAATTACTTTTAAATATCTGAATTTGTTAATTTACCTAATCAAGTTTTAAATGAACATCGATTTGATATCTTTGAAGTGAAACTTCTGTTTCGAAGGGATCAAAATCCGAGTCCTGACCAGACCTAACATTGCTTAACTTCGATGACCTAGCAGGACTTAATCACTGTCGATTTTATTGTATAAATTCGTTATTATATAAATCAAATAAGCTATAAATAGAAAAACTGACGGTATTCAATAAATTATCAATAAAAGGATGTTATTCTGTAACGATGATGACATAATGATAAATGAACTAATTTAATAAACAATTTTTTAATAATAAAATTAACAGTGATTATAACGATTGCTAATAAATTAAACCAATCTAATTAGTTCTAATTCATGCTGGAAGGTTTTACATAAAATATACCTTTCAGTTCCTAATTGTACATTTACAAATGTAACACGTTATATTCTTATTTATGTAAACGGTTAATTGAACAGGTAGGCAACGATCAAATTTCAAAATTCAAAAACACATTTGCGAGCCACATAATTTCAGTCATAACTAAACCGAATAATATGAGTGGTCACGACACGGGTTTGATGACTTGCGTTTTAAAATTCAACATTTTAGCACGTATATGTAGTAGGACTAATGGCTTTTTCTTATGTAATGTTTTAAATTCGGACCTTTTAAAAAACTTAGTCTAATTTTGGAATTAGTAATACGATATTGTTTATAAAAAATCACGTTAAAATTTATCTACCGGATAATTGTGCAGTTAAAATGTAGCTTTTCAATAAGAACTTTTTTTAAATTTTAAATAAAACACATTTTGGATGTCGATCCTTTTGTCAAAATTTTCGATCACGTTTTTGCATAATTGCGACTCGATCTCGCCAATTACGCGTCGGATATTGTTTTTCAAGGCTTCAACGGATTGTGGATGTGGCGGTTCTGTTGAAACCACATTTTATTTACATCCATATCATCTATGATAGACCAAACAAAAATTGTCAACATGTCCAGATAAAACGCAATCCATTGATAGTAACAACTTTTCCAGCCTCATTTTCAAAAAAAATACGGTCCAATCACTTCTTCAGACCAAAAAGTACACCAAACAGAATGTAAAGTTTTCTCAACAATCACTCTTGGATTTTTAGAAACCCAAATGGGACAATTTTGCTTATTAACATAATCATTCAAATGAAAATGAGTTTCATCTGAATAGATGATTTTTCAGAAAAACCATCACCTTGTTCAAGGATAAAATTAACGGAACCTCCTAAGGTTTTAGACCCAAATCGTGACGCAAAATTCGCCATGTGGTGCTCGCGGATAGGCTGAATTGCGGAGAACGTCTGAAATTGGCGTCTTCCTCTAGCAGCAATATTTTCAGCTGAATGACCCAGACGAATATGATGTATTGTTGGTATGTTGTGCGCCGAACCAGTAGACTCAAATAAATTTAACCACCAAATTTTTATTAGAAGTCCCGGAAAGACGATTATAACGACCGAAAATTTCCGAAATGTTTGATACGTAGTTTTCAAAGATTCGCCATTTTCGTAGTGGATTTTAATTATGTTCATGTCATTTTTTGAATATAATTGAATAAGACATTACAATAAATTGTAGACCTTCTAGTGCTTGACATATCGTCGGCTATCTGAAAATACCTGCTAAGTGCAAAATATGTTTTTTACAGGAAATGATTAAATTTTAATATTATTTGTAAATACTATGTTACCTAAAAATCAAATAAATTAACTTAGTCAAATATTTATCAGTCTTTATTAAAATGCAATGCAGTTTTTATCATCTCCTGTAAAAAAACATATTTAGCACTTGGTAGGTATTGTCAGATAGCCGATCATATGTTAAAAAACAGAAGGACAAAACTGTCGCCACGTCCAAAATTGCCTCTATTGAAAACAAAGTCCCTGTAGATGGATCTCGATAGCGAAATAACAACTCCTATTTCAATGTCATCGTCACTCGCATTCTGAATATGTTAATCTTGAAATGATAATTATAGTCTCGGTGTCCCCAAATTAACTTCCTCGCTGATACATAAACACTATAAATTTTATTGGTTCATTATTAAACAAAAAAATTAGCGCACAGAGGTGACAGTGGAGTGTGTTATAAACAGTTTGTATAACAAGTTCCGGCAACCTTTCAATGCGTTGAATATAATATTGGAACGGCTAAGTACCGTTTGTGTACTAAACGAATCATTCTTAACGTAAACATTGAATGAATCTTTGCCAAATTTTTTGTAGTAGTATATCGTGATAAAATATATAGAGGTATTGTAACCTGTTTAAAGCATCCTATAAATAAATTATGGGACACTTGAGAATTCCTCTGGTCTTTAGTTTTTATTTTTAAGGAATATTTTATTGAAGGCTTGATTTTTACACTGCATTTTTTGGTCGATCTGTACCTCTTCTATTTATTAATTTTTGGTTGCAAATTTATTATGCAAGATTAAAACGTAATGTGGCTATTGAAAGTGCAAACCTGTGTAGTTCTTTTGTGCAGATGAACCAAAATATTTTGATGTTATATTAATGGTAAAAAGTCTTCTTGCCTAAGACGACAGATGAAAAGTGTCAGGTGATTACACATAAGTCTTGACTTTCTTTATGTCATAATATGATGAAGAATCGTTTTGCTTTTGCAAAGTATTTCAAAACCTCGCTCCTCAGTTGTACGTATATGTAGGTGATCAACAAAAACGCCAGGGGGGTCGGTTACGGTTGGATAATAGCAATCCTTTTTTTATTACAATATTTTTGTTTCGGTAATGCTTTAATTAGGACTTAAACAATTGAAAATTATTGATAGATCCATTGTACCCCAATCACTGATTGTTTTGGAATCGGGGGGAGGAGGAGACCAGTCGCTCTTGTACATTACAGCAATTTCTAAATACAGTAGAACCTCGATTATCCGAGGTAATGGAAGGGGGAGAGAGAGAGAGAGTTATCTTGGACAATAGAAAACTCTGGTTTCTCAGAATTTTCGTGAAAATTGTAAAAGAGCGGTAAATCTTGAATGCTAATAACATTTGCTACCGGGGGTATTCCAAACCTTCCTTCTCCTGGTCAATACGGTCAATTTTTATCGGCACGTCCTTTTGAAGGTTTTTAACATAAATATCTGAACATATTAGCTGTTATTGGAGAGTTACTATGGCAACTTGACAATTTTTTTTATATGACTAATTTACAATCTGTTTCGATAAAACATTAAGTAAATATTATGATCTAAATAACATGTAAGTAAGTACACGTACTTATAATTGTGAAATCATAATAATATTATACATACTAATTGTGTTGAACGTTAAGTAAAGTTACTAACAAAATAATACGAGGTTCATTCTAATCTCTTCATCTTGTTTTGAGATAAGAGGGTTTGAACTTGTTCGATGGCACTTCACTATTGTCTAGCTCAGTTTTTCTGTTAGTGGTTTTGGATGTTAATAGTATATTTTACCATACCATAGGAGTTTTTACCATACTTCGAAATCTCTTCTTTAATTATGGGCATAATACCCAGGTCACGCTGTATTACTTGTCTTGCGACGTACCAGGGAGAATCAACGATCATTCTCAAGACTTCAAATTGAAAACACTGAAGAATTTGTATGTTGGAGTTGGTAGCAGAGCCCCTAGCTGAACTTCGTATGTCCATATTATCTGCAGGATAATTTTATAAATTAGCAATTTGCTATAATGCTTGCTATATACATTCAAGCAAATCGGCCGACTTGGCTGGATGAAAAATTCGTTCCCCACACGTTCTAACTTAGTCGACGACTTGTAGAAAAGCATCAGTAGATCAAACCGGAATTAATTTTGTCCGACTTTCCTTCAAGTCCAACTTCCACTACTCACACTCAAGCAAGTTGGCCGACTTGCAGGCATTAATTTTAAATCCTAATGTTTTGCTCATCATCAAACAGTACATTTTTTCTGAGTTTATGGCCCATCTGTGTTCTTTCATTGAAGATAAATTATGTTTTTGCCAAGATGGGCGTCTATCTATTAGGTGGAGTCCTAAGTACTTAACTTCATTTGTCTGAGGGATTGGCGATTGTTGAGGAACAAGGGTGGACATATATATTGCTATGACCTCCCTTATTTACACTCTAGACACGTCTTAATTTTGTTGGTCGCCACATCCAGATTGGATGAAAAATATTTAAATTGAAATTCTTGTTAATTTGCGTGCTACAAGTAAACAGAGAGTTCACACCTTTGTCCCTTTCTTGTAGCTCAGCCTAAAACTCTCTCTGGGTATACGATGGGTATACAGATAAACGATCCACTTCTTTGAGTTTGATTGATCTTTAAAAATTGAATCACCTTCTTGTAATTTATGGTTAATAATAAAAGATTTCGTTAACTTAGAAATGGTTTCTATTTTCAAAAATAATATCGCAATGCGCAAAATGTAATCAAAATTAACAAATTATACAGATATCAAATCTGTTACCATAATGGTTTACAATAAAAATACCAAAAAGACGAATTGAAATCCTTTTCTTTCTTCTCTTCTTTGGATGCTTAATGTTATTAAGGCTTTCCGTTATTCCACAACGGGTTAAATGTTTTTAATAAAAATGTTGCTTTTGTAAAGCTTTGAAATAAAATAATAAAAAATGTTTGGTTACTGAAATTTCTCAATAGGGTATAGCCGAAAATACACCTCTTACAGTCTTTTTCCAGCATCCTTTACTTAAATGCTGAGGGCCAAAAGTTAAATTTTAAAAATAATAAATTTCCACAAATACCTTCTAATGAATAATCCTGACTTTTTGTAAACAAGTCTGCATAAACCTCACTTTATTATGCAATGAACTCGCGCACATGTGACACTTCCATAATATAGTAGTTGATGTCTATCCTTGATATGGTGCACGCCGTATATGCTCGTCGTAGGATTGGCTTGTTTTCACAATATTTACACAAATTTCATCTCCAACTGTTGTTATTCAGATAGATCTTTTGCTGGTAAGTAAAATTAAGTTATTCAATCATTGGATATTTACGGATTGAATTGATATTTAATGTTGATAATTTCTAGAAGTCGCCACTAAGGTTAGCCATTTTGATTTTTATAATCAATTCCAAAAGGTAAACAAATTTGGATCGCGTAGCACACGTCCGTCGAGTTTGAACATTAAAAACCAACTGAATTATATTCTTGCGCAAAACACAAAATTGCAACCATTTTCGTAACTTGTAAGTCAAAATTGTACCCTTTCGTAATTTTTGGTTTGATCAAATTTATTGCAATTTTCAGAATTGGACCGATATTTGAAGAAATTACTTGTATTATGATGGTTTCCAGTTGAATTTTCGCACGGTAGTCAATTTGAAGAACTTAATTTGACTATTTTGCTTGTTATCACGATTCACTTATCAATTTTGTGCAATTTTCACCTTTATATACCTTTTACAAACTTTGGACACAAATTTATGATCATCATATACAATAACATACAATAGAATTTTTGTTATAATCAGATTTCCATAAAACAAGTTATTTAAAGAGATTTTTCAATTTAAAGTTTACAAATTAACAGGTTATGTTTTCAGATAACAAACAATGTATAATTTTTAACCATTTCTAAAGTAAAGTGTCTTTTAAGAAGATTTTGAGTTGATCACCCTCAAATTGAATGTATTTAGCAAGTTTTGATATAGCTTTCTCATCTTTAAAGATCTTATTAGGTTCACAATATCTGAAATAGAGATGGATTTTCTATCTGATAAATCTAAATGTTTCAAATTAGCTCAATTTTCTCAATTTAATGAATTTTATGACAAATTTATCTGTGTAGCAATCTATCGTCATGCTGTATCATTTTAAATCACAGCAATATGTATCCATTTGGAACGTGAAAGTTAATTGCACGCTGGTGTATTAATGCTTTTAATTTTCAATTTTTCCAGCCACTTCTGTATTATGTTGAATACAATGGGGATGAAGACGTTTTTCCATAATTTGAAAAATATATCAATTAATATGTTGACCCTGAGCTACAGAAGGACGCTAAAACTTTCATTTCAAATTTACGCTACAGCTGATCGCATTCTTCCTCTGGACTTATTTTAATTTTATGCTTGGTTAGCATGGAAGAATATTTTAAAATATTCGGTTCGGTTAACCGGGGTTCTACTCTATCAGAATTTTATATTGGTAGTGTCTTAAGCCCGTCTTACATCAGGTTATTTCTGGCGCCATTTCTTGATCCATATTTCTGGCGCCATTTCTTGGGCCAGAAATGACGCCATTTCTTGATCCAAATATAAAGCCTGTATAAAGCCCGTCTTAAGCCCGTCTTACATCAGGACATTTCTGGCGTCATTTCTTGAGCCATTTCTGCGCAGAGACGAGTTCATAGTATTTGCGCGTGCGTATACCGTTGTGCGCAGAAATGGCTCAAGAAATGACGCCAGAAATGTCCTGATGTAAGACGGGCTTTACATCAGGTTATTTCTGGCGCCATTTCTTGATCCATTTCTTGAGCCAATTGCCTAGTTTAAAGCCCGTCTTACATCAGGTAATTTCTGGCGCCATTTCTTGAGCCATATTTCTGGCGCCATTTCTTGGGCCAAAAATGACGCCATTTCTTGATCCAAAAATAAAGCCTGTATTATATCAGGCCATTTCATCCGCCATTTCTAGCGCTGATCTTGCGCAGTAGGTAATTTTAGCAAATTACCTGAAACATTTTGTAGGCCAAATATATAGAACCCGTTCTATTTTGAGGCAATTTTCAACGCCATTTACCTGCGAGAGTGCGCAGTAAAATTAAACGAACGTCAAATTGTGAAAAGTTGTGCTACACATAAAAATTGAAATGGATAAAGAAAGCGATTTAATTGCAGAAAATGTTATTGCAGCAAACATAATAGTAGGTATTATTTTTTTTACCAACACAAAAAAATTTTTAAAAAAATTAAATTTTCAATGGTTATTAAATTTTCAAATTTGATTTTTTAATTTCAGTGAAAAACAAAAACATTTGCGATTATTTAAAAATACGTAACTTTTAGTGATAAAAGCAACTCATTCCTAGCCCTGCATTTGACAATTACTACCTGCCACAGAATCTACCTGCGCATTCAATCTGTACTGCGGCCGCTCACAGGCAAATTGTTCAAAAATAGAGCACGTGTCAGGACATTTCGAGCCAGGACATTTTCCAAGACATTTGCTGTTTTAAACTAGGCAATTTATTTGGCTCAAGAAATGGATCAAGAAATGGCGCCAGAAATAACCTGATGTAAGACGGGCTTAAAACAGCAAATGTCTTGGAAAATGTCCTGGCTCGAAATGTCCTGACACGTGCTCTATTTTTGAACAATTTGCCTGTGAGCGGCCGCAGTACAGATTGAATGCGCAGGTAGATTCTGTGGCAGGTAGTAATTGTCAAATGCAGGGCTAGGAATGAGTTGCTTTTATCACTAAAATTTACGTATTTTTAAATAATCGCAAATGTTTTTGTTTTTCATTGAAATTAAAAAATCAAATTTGAAAATTTAATAACCATTGAAAATTTAATTTTTTTAAAAATTTTTTTGTGTTGGTAAAAAAAATAATACTATTATGTTTGCTGCAATCACATTTTCTGCAATTAAATCGCTTTCTTTATCCATTTCAATTTTTATGTGTAGCACAACTTTTCACAATTTGACGTTCGTTTAATTTTACTGGGCACGCTCGCAGGTAAATGGCGTTGAAAATAGCCTCAAAATAGAACGGGTTCTATATATTTGGCCTACAAAATGTTTCAGGTAATTTGCTAAAATTACCTACTGCGCAAGATCAGCGCTAGAAATGGCGGATGAAATGGCCTGATATAATACAGGCTTTATATTTGGATCAAGAAATGGCGTCATTTCTGGCCCAAGAAATGGCGCCAGAAATATGGATCAAGAAATGGCGCCAGAAATAACCTGATGTAAGACGGGCTTAATATCCATTATAAGCTTCATTTCACTAACTTGGATTTAAAAAACAATATAATTTAACATTTTTTCGACAAGTTAAAAAATCAATGGTACTGAGAGAGAATTTTCCGAATAGTTCAATATGGGGATGCATTTGTATTACATTTATAATTTCTCATTTCTAATACCTCAAAAAACCAGACGCTTTCTGAATGTCTTTATTTATAGTTCTAATTGAAATTAATTAAGCCTTGAAAGAATAAATTATTATTGACTGTTGCAGTTTTTCTACTCAATAGAAAACATTAATTTGATAGATTAGCAATTTATTTCCAACATTTTCCAAGTTACTATATCACAATCTTCGCATACATTTGCAATTTCATAGGATGGATATAAAAATGTTCTAGTCTGGTTTAATACACTTAGATAGTGCGTATATTTTATTGTTGCTTTACTTATTCTTATCGTAATATACGACAAACAAGTTTTTTCATAAAAGAATTCAAAATATTTAATTCATTTTTCTAAAAATTGTAAGTATTTCCATGACATGCATTTACAGATTACACCTTTCACAACAAAGTTTTCAATCAAGTGAAACTAATGTGCATCTCGTTACTACCATACAAAATTTTTATTTTACAGTTATGCACTTAAAATACCAAAATTGTAGTATAATTTTTAAGGGCAAATTTTTAAAACAGGTGAAGAATTTTTAAAATTCATTATCATTTATAATCTGCTTTTCGAAATTGGAATCTTTTGAAATTTATGAAGTTTAAAGTTATTCCCAGACATTAAAGCTCTTGATCAAACCGATGTTGACTTAATTGCCTTAACTTGTCTACTTCTGGTTTTGATTGGGAATAACAGCAGGGTGCGAACAGGTGTAGGAATTTCAAAAATTAGGGATGCGCCAGAAGGGGTTCCACGTTTATTTATTAAAAGAATGTTTAATTATTTCAAATCGAATTCGTTCACCTTTCCGTTGTCTTAATTTGTAAATTGGAACTAACAAATGCATTGTTTCACAATTCGCTTTGATTAATAATAAATTTGACATATTCCGATGATGCGATAATTTATGGAATTAGTTTTATTGTAAATGGGACCTACCACTGATTGCGTTGGTTTAATTAATGGTGCTATTCCACAATAATTCATATTTAATATGTTTTATGTCTTCGCAGGTGAAAGTAGGGCGTAATTTTAGTACCTACACATTACATATATGTACGTACAAACATTATACTACTCGGTTACATTTTTTATTGTTGAATATTTTAAAGGAAAATTTGAAACTAATGCAACACGATTGATTTTTGGGTTGGCCTGGTGGTGTGGGTTACAACGTACGTACGATAGGAGATTAAATTAACCGAGAAACTCTTCTTCGCTCGCCGCAACAAAATAATAATAACTTAATTTGTCCAGCAAAATATAATGTAATTATCGTAACAGTTGCGTAGTGTGTAATAGAGGTAAAAATTATAGATTCCTGATCAAATCGAACCCGGTTTTCGTTTTATTTCCTCTACGATGTCTTATCCGTATAATTATGACATTAAAATCGTTTATTATTAATAGAACAAACTATTTAATTAATTCTAACGAATACTTCGAAGTAAATGTTACCTATAAAATTGGGTACTTTACAGCACACATTTATAAAAAACCTTTAAGCTTCTACTTATCAGGTAATTATGCATTTAGTTATTGGTGGCAATTATCTATAAAGTGCAACGTTCTTACTTACATCTTTGAAAATATCTAACTTTATTCTTATTTAATTACGTGCCTATTAAAATAGTTGCACGTCTTCTCTTTTGCAGCTTACATGAATATTATGAAGATATAGAATTACTGGTATATTGAACGATTACTCGACATAGAATTACTCGTATATATTGATAGACAAAAAATAAAAGCCTAAAGGGGGTTCTGTTAGTTATATCTACTCGATGGTTTACTTTTACCTTTTTTCTATAAAAATTTTTAAATTTAATTTATAATAATCGAGCTCTCAAATGGGCAAGGTATTAACGAATAAACTCGTGTAAAACAGAGTCATAAAATTTTATGGAGAAACATATGAAAGTGTTTGGTTCGATGGTCCCATTACCATTTTTTTCAAATCGACTGCGTGAATTAAACAACCAAAATAGGTATTCATAATTATTGAAAAGTTCTTGTGTAAAGTTAAAATTCTTGAGGTTTAACACTATCTTCAGACCCATACCTCCCGCGTTGTTTGCTGTAGCTGGAGAGCTTTCATTTACGCTGTTATCTTCAATCTCAGATCGAATCCATTCACTAAACTAGGAGTCGGTTACTAAAACGCTTAATTGTTTTACAATTCCAAGATTTTCCAATAAATTAGCTTGACTTTGTTGAACGTTTTAATTACTTTTTGTTACTTCACGTTAATTAACGCCAAAACATCTTCATTTGAATTTTATATCGGAACGTGCATAAGTAATTATGAAATCCGCTTTCACGCTTTTATAATATACCTGTAATTATTTTTTATATTAAAAAAATCGTCGAGTAGGTTTTGCAATTTTATCAATCAAGATTAAATTACATAAATTTATTTAATTAATCTCGCACCTGTATAATTGGATTCCTTACTGTTGAATTCATTGATATTTAACTCGTAAGAGAAAATTTATTCTATAGGGTACCGATTTGCGTTAATTTCAAACAATAATAGTACTTTTGGATCGACCATGGACAGATATAGGTTGCTTGGTCGTTTCCCTACCTCCTGTTAATTTACGCTGCCACATTCATAACAAAGTTTGACCTAGGAAACGCTAACAGTTCTGATAATTATACTGTTAACTATACAATAAAAACATTACCAGATAATAGACCATACATTTTATTACACATAATTTATTCCGTCTGTACAAGTGCCAAATTTTCTAAAAATATTTCGAGTGTTTTGTCTGTTGGTTACTTTTATTCCTATTATGTAAAATTTAAAAACATCATTTAAATGTGTTTATCCTATTTGCCATATATTAGTCAGGATAGACTAGCGTCAATATTTTTTATCAAAGTGGAAAATAAAACAATCCGCAGGGGATTTTTTTGAAAAATTGGCCAGCATTGTGTTATTGCAGGATTACAAAGCCAGTTATTTAAGCGGTTTTCTTAATTTTATTCGGCTTGTCATATATATATAATATATTAGCAGTCCTTTTGAAGTAAAAAAAGAGAAATAGGACAATTTAAGATAAAAGGCAAGAGCTTATCTTATAACAAAACAGCACCAAAAGATGACGAATTTAGGTCGGTGAGCGGGAACTGATATTTCAAACGAATGTGTTTTTCACCGGGGGGTATGGAATACCCTACAGCTTTACACGAAGTGTCAAAACAATAATATTCAAAATAATAATTACGAAATAATTCGTTCATATCAATTATTATTACATGCATCGATTATTACCTGCATAATATGTCAAACAATGTATGTCATTTTTTGCTTTACATCGTTCTTTTGAGCGAATTAATTCGGGACACTGCAATAATTGCTCGATGTTGAATATCCAATCAATATTTGTTGGTTTAGAGAATTGCAGTGATAAATATTCCAACTTCTCGACGTTCAATTATATGTAATTAAAAACAATAGAAAAATTAACAGTTGGAGTTCCCTGAAGGAGTAAACCCAATAAAACAGTCCAGTGAACAGAAATAACTTCTCCACTCATAAATCAGCGTTGCAACATTTGAATGCAAGTAAATAATCGTATGTAACATCATGAGGGCAAGGAAAAACCTGTGTGAGATGAATTTTCCGAGTAATTTTCAAGCGCAAGTTGCAGTTTACATGATTATTCAGCAGTAGGAAACCATCTTACATAATAATACTGAAAGTACATTTCTGTACAGTTAAAGCCCTGTTTTAAAGGAGGCACGCGTGGCGGACTTCATTACGAAAGTCACTCGGATTGTTGAGGATAAACTATCAAACGTAACCCCATACAGACATATGGGGTTTAGGCAGAATTTATTAACCATTCCCGCAGAAAATTTAACATAAAAATGTAGTCGCAACCTACATTTTGTTGTGTCTACATTGACTACATTTGTGACTACATTTTTATGTTACATCTTACATAATTTCACAAAATTCGTTACATAAAAATTTGGCGAATATAAACATTACACTGTTATAATAAATTAACTATTTCAACCCCTATTTCTAAAAGGTTTTTTTTTTGTTCATTTTTACTGTTTTTTGTGCAATTATGCTCAGCATGGATAATAAATTTGATGATGGGATAAGCATGGCTTCGGTTACTAATAAAGTAATAATAAATTAAGTATAGCGAGAGATGGTCAAAATAAGAAAACAAATGCTCTTTTGGTCAAATCCTTAAATTTATATTTTTGGTGTGTACCAAGTTTCGTCAAATTTAGTGGGGGTCGAGTAAATTCTTTAGTTGATTTGAGATAGAATTACCCTATTTTCAAAAATTCATAACTCAAAAACCAAGCGTGATTTGGCCTTTAGAATCACCAAAATAATTGGGATCTTGATTGCCGATATCCTACCGTGTGCTTCCCCTTGTTAGTTAAAAGTTTTCGACATTTTTAAATCCGTCCAAATTTTCCTAATCGGCGGAAAAAAGTTCAGATGCAAAGGCATAGATTGCCACTTTTTCAATTATTATATTAAATATAAAAAAGAAACTGGAAGGCGGCCCTTAAGAAACAGGTCTGTGGGTGAAATTGTTCACATTTTCCACTTGGCCAGTCCACACCTGATTTTAGTTTATATTTTGGCTGCAAATATTTGCTATTTCAATTATCACAACATAGTGTTCCTGTCTACCGGTAATCTGGGCCAAGGAACTACATGTAACCCGGAGTTCCCGTTTATACTTCACCAGCGGTAACCGCAAAACAAGTCAGTGGTTCAATTTGCGTAATTAGCAAGTTTGTTGTTCAAAACAAGAAAATGCTAACTTAATAAATATCAATGCAATTCATAACTCAAACATATCTGTGAACTATTATATTATAGTTGACGTGTTGTTTTATTCTATCCATTGATTACGAATTGTATTGATATGAATAACAATTACCATTGCTAGACAAATTACTGTCCATTATGCTTGTTTATATTGTTTATGTCTGGTTAATCCATTTATCAATTAATTGGCGTTCTTAGCTAATAAATTATATTTAGATTACTATTCTTCATTGTTGTGTTCGTCCTGACGAGGAAACTATCCGTGAAAAATCGCCAAAATGGGTCAAGTCGAACTAGCAAAAATTGGGCTATTTCACGTCTCGTTGAAACTGGCGCGCTTTATGGCGCGTTCATTAATGAGCAAAAGCAAAAAAATTAGCAATGCGGTGAAACAAATAATGCAATTTAAATTTTGCACGTCACAAATCACCACAACGGGAACAAATTTATTTTCTCAGACGAAAATAAATTGCTTGTAGTATTTAGTAAATTGCTTGCACATAATTAAACGCATTTTAAAAACGTTTATTTGCCTAAAGCAACAAATTAAAATTGTTGGTAGCAACGAGTTCGAAAGAACCACCTACATGATCGGGTGTTTCGTGTTTGGTTACGTGCTCTTTACTTAGCAGATGCCGAAGATCACGAATATTCTTGAATTGCTATTGATCTTGTATCTTATTTTTCTTCTTTCAATTTTATATTTAAAAGTCTTAATTTTTTTACAGGAATTCAATCTGGCTTACAAATGTGATGAGCTTGATGGACTAATGGGAGGGTGTTGTGTTGGTGGAGGGAAAACTGGGTAAGTTAAAAAACGTCGTTTATTTTTGTTAAATAGCGAATTTGTCGGTTCCTTTTCAAGAGGTAACACTTCCTCGTGCTCTTAAATCTTATGAAATTATTACGTGCATTAAACTTCTCCAAATATACTTCAGTAGTATTTTTATTAAAAATAAACTTACTGAAGCTAAATAAAATTGTTTATAATTACTTGACATGTTGAGGAATTTTTAATGTAAACAACCAAGTGAGTTTTCAAGTGGAATTTCAATATTTTGAAGGAAATGTATGTTAAAATATTCTAAACTTTATTTATTGGATTTCAAGTTACGAATTAATTAAATAGGCGTGTTCAAGTGCAGGAAAATTGAATTATTGGTATGCTATTAAGTTGTAATTGCAATAATTCAACCTAGTTAATTATTTGATTCTTATTACAGCTGCTGTCACTGCTTAGGTAGGAAGTGAATGTCGATACAAATTAATTAATTGTTTAATTATTGTCTATCCCTATATTTAAAATGAAAAGGGACAGTGCAAATGCATTATGGAAGGTTTTAATATCAATTGGGCACAAGTTTTCTGATATTGCTGGTTTCTCACATGTGCAATCTCATTGCTGATATAGTAACACATTTTTTATTTACTTTGTTTATCTAAATGTGATATGAAGTACACTTTCTCTCGGTTTTGCGATGAAGGAACCTAGGTCCCACATGAACGTCACAAGTTCCTAGTCTTTAATAAGGACAGCTTTCAAGTTCAAATCAGAAAAAAAGATTTTGAGAATACATTATTATGCCGCCTGAGGGCTTTTCGGGGGCTTTTAGTTGCAGCAACTGATAACTTTTCTACACATTCAATCCATTCATTGACTTTATTTTTGGCATAATCCCGATTTTAATTTTTGATCCGATATTCCACCTAAAAATCTATTTGTTGTTACCACTTACGTTTAAATCCCGAAACAATTCTTCAGATGCCTGTTTCATCAAAAGTTTCACTATAGGTTTGTCAAATCATTCTGTTGTCCACATTTCAAGACCTCAAGTGATAGATGTTCTCAATTTGTCATTTTGTAACGGAAGACGAAGATCCTTTCGGATGCATTGGCCACGTTTGTTATTTCGTCTGCTAATTTGTCTTAAATTGTCCTATTTGTTCTGGGTAAAGAATCATCTGATTGGATGCTAGCATGGTGACTTTGAGATACATGATTTTTTAAATTATTGGCATGTTGGATTGCAGTATTAAATTTGTGGAAAGATCGGGATATACATGTAGATGGTTGGACACTTTCTTTTTTGTGTTGTCGAGATATGTGAATATTCCGTCCTTTTTGCCCTTTGTAATTTTTGGCACAATGCAGTGACAGAATATTGTATACAATATACTTTGTATCAGCCCAGAATCAGAGAAATTAAATCAAACATATACATTTTTAAATTAAACTGGAAACCAGCTGATAATCCAAGATCTTGTTTTTCCTTCCATGTACGGTAATTTCTGGTTTGAGATGATTTGCAACTTCCAGGATTAAAATATGCACCTATCCTGTTAATCATTGCGATATTTATACTTTATTAAAACAAATCGTATTAATTATGATTAATATTAAAACAGTGACAACTTTGTCAAACATTATGAAAAATTATTGAAAATATTTCTTGTTATATGTTATACTTTGGAATAGTTTTAAGGTTACCTGTGAGTATTAAATAACTAATGACCATAAATCAAAAGTAGTTTTTATAGGTTAAACTTGAATTGGAATGTAGTTAAGTTACACGAGATTAGCATCCCACAAGGACATCTATGCACACAATTTTCGCTATTTTAATTAAAATTTAAAAAATTAAACATGGAAAAACTGTTGCACCATTTTTTCTTCGAGTTCTCGAATTAATGGTCCCCATTTTAAAATTTATAGTGACGTTTCGACTTTCAGTTTTAATTAGTTAATTATTAAAAGCGCCTGTTGAGTATCTTTCATCACATACTACTTGAAAGTTGCTATTACAGAACCATACACGTCGTCCTAGGGATTAATTTAAAAAACCAACATTAATAAATTGACCACAATTACATCGATAAATTTTGAAAGTTACAATTTACGGTGTAAAATTGAATGATTTTATTGTTATTTAATAAGTTAATAAACCG
This sequence comes from Podabrus alpinus, assembly GCA_932274525.1. Taxonomy (NCBI): domain Eukaryota; kingdom Metazoa; phylum Arthropoda; class Insecta; order Coleoptera; family Cantharidae; genus Podabrus; species Podabrus alpinus. The sequence continues at coordinate 3,888,261 of OW026453.1, forward strand.
GAAGATAAATGTTAAATTGGTTTTTAATTTCACCTAAACGATAACCGGAATATTAATTTTCTTTTATGGTCTTTTAATTTCCCCTTTGAAACATATTATCGATGATTTGGAAATTTTTCTCTAGACCATACTGATACATAATAATCATGAGGGCTTTTTTGATTTTATTATCGAATAAATAAACAAGTTACAGTTTACACAACTTGGTTACTTCAAGTACACGGTTTGGTGGGAGTAAAGCTCCCACGCAGGATGCATTAGCTTAAATCAAAGTAAGATTTAAGTGTCTCTTGTAAGAATGTAATTATTATAGCAGCAGTAAGAAAGCTTCTGCAGCTTATGCTTGGCCTATCTGGACATTTACGACATACCTGCATGCTATCTCGCATAATTCTATCCACACTAAAATTCATCTAAAAATTAGTTGATCGTGCAAGAACCCCGTAATGTTGGCGCAGTAAAACCATACAATTTCGTATTATTACAGTAAAAATTTAACCCGTTTCGGTTTTATTTATGATTTTGTCATTCGTTGCTGCTTCAAAGTAGTTTAATTCTCTTAAGAATCGAGTAGCTTTCAAAGGATTAACTGAAGTACCGGTTTGCACAAACATTTCTTAATTACTGTTAGCGTTTGTTATTATTTTATCCCAGATTTTAAGGCAAGATTTGTGAAACCGACCGCTAAGCTTTCGACAGCCGAATTAATCTGCCTACATATGGGCTTACTTTTAACCCGATTGCTCAATTTTTTTGATAAATTTTTATTCTCGACTTTTGAATATTGGCCGATTTTATTTTCAAGGATATTAAACAACAATATCTATTTATAACCATAAATCGTAAATCATCTTGTAAAAAACTATTTTTTTTGATTCCGCAAAGACAATGTCCAAAATTTATGTAAAACTCGTATTTGCAATTCAAACAAGTATAACAAATGAGTTGTATCAATCATAAAACTTTTACGTAATAATTTGGGCACGAGGCCAGTAATAAAATGGAATAAACAATGAAAAATATATAGTCTAGTTTTGACAGATACAAAATATTGATAGTACCTAAACATAATTTACAAGCAAACCATTGACCTTAATAACTTCATCTTTTTATTATTTTTTATGGCTTAGCTCGAATAATAACACAAAAGAATGAATGCGCGGAGTGTCTGAATTTATTGCGTTATTGTATTGATGAAGATTGAAGAATATCAAGGAAGCAACCAAGTGTCTCATATTATTATTGATAGTAATTACAGAAAAACAGTTGGGTTCTTCCCATTTTGGTAACAACAAAAGAGTGATTATATTCACAAATAGACGGGAAGTGTGTGATTGAAAAACGTGAAAGGTTAATAAAATAATTTAAGTAAAAAAATTAATATAATTCATTATAATATCAATTCATTAAAACTTTTGTTTGATGTTCGCGGAATTCTGCAGGAAGTATACCAAAAAGTAATTTATAATAGAAGTAACGCATTTCGGAGATTGTTTCAAAAGTGTAACGTATTTACAGAAATAGAAAGATAAATTGTATCAAACACTTTGAACTAGTTCCTTTGGGCAATTATTGTTCTGGTGAGAATCTCGACAGTAAATTTAGAAAAAATAAATGATCCCAAGATAAGAAACTCCGATTTTCAGCCAATTTGGTGGTATAATCACTCCAGGCCTAAAGGCAATTAATAGTTAGTGCTAGTACACCCCTTTTTACTCTGGATTTTAAGAATTTTTTATATCAAGATCAAATTAAATTTAATTCGTTTTTATTATTATTGTTCCATATTTTTTATTTTCCTTTATTAAACTGTTTGTTACTTTGGGAAAAGGCGAAATTTTTTAGAAACTAAATTTAAATATTTGAAATCATTGGCAGAGGGAGTATTTTAGGGTGTATTTTATTCCTTTATAACAGGAACCTCTGCCATATAAAGGAAACTTTGAGATCATAATCATATGAAACGTTTAAAAAGACTAGTAATTAACCATGAAGGGGATTTACATCTACCCATTTCCAGAAGTAAATTAAAACTGTTCTAGCAATCGCACATGTGTGCCCTTACCCTCCAGTTTTCTTATGTAGAGAATAACCCCCCCCCCACAAGTTATTGACGATGAAATTCAAAATTATGTCAAAATAGAAATATTAGATTTGCAGTGCTAGCACGACCGTCTTGTTAGTTAACAATATTCTTAATTTGGCGTATAAATAATATTTAACAGTTTATCAGGTATAATGTTAATAAATTTTGCTATCCCGGAACGTTGATAACGTAATAGTTATAAATCTGATTTAAATTTTGTCTTAACGATTTAAGTTACCCAATTAAAAGCAATGTTTGCGACTTGTCAATGCTTATATCCATATTTTGTTAATGTTGTTAATTAACCAGCGTGTCGATTAACGATTTTTTGTTGAATTCTGCTCATATACACAGGATAACGAGAAGTCTTATAATTTGGCTCCGCGCCCGTCCGTCTGTCCACATAGAGTTCAAATTTCTGGCATTTTTGAAGGCCGACAAGAAAAGCTACTTTATATAATAGATCGTTTAACTTAAATACTAATTTGTTTGATATAATATTAGGATGTACTGTTAATGATACAAAACTGTGGTGACCGTAGTTCGACAATCAATCAGGAATCAGTTTTTCAGACTTATTTTTATCATGCAGAATACGTTTTAGATTTAATTCCATAATATGACATTTATTAAATAAATGGAGGCGGGAGGCAACTTATTCCGATAAACGGAGGTCTTAAAACAACAATTTATAGTCCGACGTTTCGGGCAATTTTATTGATAAACAGAACTTTGATAAACAAAATTTTGTTATATAAAATTAGTATTAATAATAATAATTGGTTTGAGAGGCCAGCATAATTAGCTTTGTTTTCAGTCTCCCAAGTATCCTACGCCTTTCTAAACTATGTATATGATTTTTGAACTATTGAAATGAACATTAAAATAAACTTCAAAAATTAACTAGTTAATTAAATAATAAATCAAAAATATTTTTGCATAAGCTTTTGGCAATGTTTGTTGCCATCTTCAGATGGAATTACTATTAGTTAATTTTTCAAGTTGATTTTAATACGCTTTTATATTGTTACCTTTAGTAACCATGTGAATCCTTTATTTAAAGAGGAGTTGCCGGACAGAATAAAAATCTGAAAGTTTATTATATCAAAAAAGAATAAAAGGAAAAATAGTATTGTCTAATAGATTCCTTGCTTATCACTACGCAATTTAATCCTATTTTGATCATCAACAACCCCATATACAGCAGAGTTTTACAAACTTAATCCCACTTTTCCATGGGTCAAAAAGGACCTAATAGGTGGAATATTGATCTTCTTCCTCTTAATATAAGGTCCATTACAATAAGGAGGTGTGTCAATAGCTGTCCAGTGGCCAAAATTGTACCTTTTACCTGTCAAAAAATTTATATATATTTTTTTTATATAACATAAATATTATTAATTTTCTATATAACATATTAATTTTTTATATAATGTAACAAACACGAATTTTGCACATAGTTAGCACTTCATACGATCCTAGATTTAATAGTCCGGTCTGCCCTAATCATTTCTCTAATTGGACTGCAACCACCGCCTTTCAATTACAATGTTTTTGTTAATTGCTTCTCATTTTTTTAATATTTACTTCATCATCAGCGTGTCTACACGTATAAGACGCATCTTCCTTTGGACTGATATTGGAATATTTCTTTCATAATATTTTATATTTACTATTTACTCTTCAAGGCTAATTAAAAATATATTGTTTTTATAATAATCCAATACATTCCAATAATTTATAAAATTCAAAACATTTTTCACTACTACCTTAGAATTTCATCCTTGGTTACATCACATTTCGTGCATAAAATGTGATTTTATCATTCCGCAACAGAATTCGCCGGCTCCTATAGAGTTTTAAATAACCTCAGGACCCCATCCTGGTTAACTACCATACATACAATTTTGCAAAACCTATACTAATCCTGCAAGGATAATTAATCTTTACATCAAAATATTCGTTTCTCAACGATATAAAAACAGATATGGGTTTTTATACAGTGATTAAATTAATAGTCGAACTCTTATAAGGGGTCGGTTGATTTTTATCATTTTTTAATTAGACAAACTAGATGCATATTCTTTGTTTTTTTGTACCAACCATATCGGCAAGTGTGTTTATATTACAATGAAATAGAATAATTGAAAAAATTAAATTAAGTAATTTAAATAAATTTAAATTAAGCAGCAATTTCAGCTTTTAATTGGTTGATCGATTTAAATTTTATATTCTTGTGTTGTGGAGAACAATTCAAATTTATTTAAAATTGATGATTATGTTTCCTGTTTGTATAAATACCAATTCGTGCGATATAATGGTTTGAGAAATTTCATATTGCGCTTATTGAGACTTGTATTAATTATATCGATTGCGTACATAAAATATTATGCAATTTATATATATTTACTTCAAATTTTAATCATAAAGTTTATATATCGTAGGAACTTTATTACTTGATTATTATAGTAGATATTTTTTTAAATATATTTTTAGAATTCTATAAACGGTAAAATTGAATGAATATTATATTTAATTCGTTAGACCTTTCTTTCATTCTTTCTTTTTGTTATGATTAATATATTTATATTCAATTTTTATAAATTAAATTAATTTCACGAATTAAGTCAACTATAGGTCTTCCAACCCAAGTAAACATAGCAATAAACTTTTATTACCTAATAGCTATCGGATTGCCATTGATATATTATTGATATGTGGTCAATATAATAAATTATTTTACGATATAATTAAACAGTATGGGGCTTCACAGACCAGCAATTGTATTATGTTATAATGAAGTTCGTATAAGTAACATAATCATCATAGTTTTTGTATTTCATTAATAAAATTATAGTTATCACGATCAAAGAAGATAAATTAAGTCGTATTACAAAAACACATCAAAACTGGAAGGTATTTTATTAACGAAGACATTATGATATCTATTTTCTTTAATTCTTCGTTTCTTCTTTTTACTTTACTTTTTTAGTCTAATCAAAATTCACTTCCCACTCCAAAGACATAAATCAATCTTGACGAAAAGTACAAAATATTTGGCACTCGTTCTGATAAGTCTTATCATTTGCAACAAACTTTTCCTAATAGAAGTTCTTTCAAAAAGCTTGTAAACAAACAAAAGAGCCAAGGATATTGGAAATGTAAATTGCTTAGTCTTTTGTTAAAGTTTGTACCTTTTTGGCTACTTGTTAAAATATATTTAGGGTTTGTATGGACAGCAGCGGTCTTCTTTTAACATCCCAACAATATAACAGCACAAGCCCTTTCTCCAGGAAACAGTTTTTCATGTATGGTCAGATTTATTGACAGTTTTGCTTTATAGACAATTGGACAACAGGAACCCCCACTAAATTTTGTATTTACAGGTAAAAGTTACTATCTTCGGACAAATTGCTTTTACCTTTTTTATTAGTTCGCTAGGTACACAACCAACATCTTGACCATAATGTGTAGGTGTTAAGCTTTAAAACAAACTTTACAATTCACTTTTTTAAATATGTTTTTTTAATATTTATTACTCATTTCTTTAACATTTTTTATATAATACAAACACTTGTCGGGGGGTTATAAAATTAGGCGCCACATGCTATTGAGGTGCTCTTTTGTACACTTTCCGTTAGTCATTCGTGTCACTTACGTTTGATTTATATAATTTTTTTTTGTTTTTAATAAATACTTTCTTACTTCGACTACCGCGAGAACGAATTTTCTCCAAAATTCGGATAACTTATTAATAAAACGTGCATTCTCCTACTAATTGGTTGTAACGTCATTCTAATTCCTTCCTACAGCTTTCCCAAGAAGTTTGCCGATTTTAAAAATTGATAACATAAAAGGCAGGCAGTATTGACCAGGATGTTCAAATAATTATTTAATTTAACGTTTTAATTCCAGATAATTAAATTGTAATTTCTGTTAAATATTTCAATTAATTTATTACTAATTAGTTAAATTTGAAAGTTCTTTTTGGAAAATTACTTCAAGAATTTTTCAACGTCAAACAAGTAACACAACTTTTTTCGAATTAATTGGAATTACAATAAGAAATTAATTCTAGTGTTTTGAACAGTTTTTTTGACAACATGATATTTAAACGACACATGCTATGCAATGATGGCATTACGTAATTACAGATAATTAATTATAAAGCAGTTTATTGTCATAAAGTGTGACGTTAGAATTATTGCAATTAATTTTATGACGATCGAACGCTTTCCTCGCATCAAGTTGTTTGTTTTGGGCATCCTGCCAAGAAAAGTTGCAGACTTCCTTTGTATTTTGGCTTTGTTTTACATTGATGCACTTTTTGCTTCTAGCAAAGTCAACATAATAAAATTTGGCGCCAAAATTTTTTAAAAGTTCCACATTATGTTATTGTAAATAAAGAGATAATGAAATTAAGAAAACATAATTTATCAGTCTCGGTTTTCAGTCACAACATTTGGTTTAATTTAAAAAAAGAGTACTTCAAAGCGGAAATTCGAATTGTTATTATTTCCTTTCCACTACTGATTAATAGGTTATGGTTTATTTTTAATTTTTTTACTGATTAATCGCAAAATTATTTCAATGAATTGCATTAAATGAGTGACATTAAAACTTAACATTCCGGTATTAGGCTAAGAAGCTTGTGTTGACCCGAGGCGAACATCGCTAAATATTAGAAGCTCGAGTTGTCTCTTGAGCTATCATCATGCCTTCTCTATTGGTGTTTTGGTAGTTGACTAGTTGTGTGGTATACCGTGCGGATCTTACGAAAAAAGCGTTAAATATGCCCCTTTTGTGTAAGGTAAAGTGTAAAAACTGCGCGAGTTTTTGTGCATTTTTTTAAAATAAGTGCGCGTGCAATTTTTAATCGAAGGACTCCGAAGGATTATGTACTGATTTTTTTTAATGGTCAGGTAAATGTTGTAAATACTACGTAAATATTTTAATAACCTTTTTTCTGTATAACAAGATTAACATGCAAACATAATCGCTTTTTTTCTGAAAATTTTGATAAACTAGTAACAATTTTACGAAACGTACATCTATAATTGTCACTTTTTTTGGACTTATTTTTATTTAATACTTCGTGATTAATTTTTTATCTGCTATTATGTAAACACTGCTTAATTAGGTTAATTAAACACTGCTTCATTGTTATTTCGCGAATTGACAGTTTTTCTAACATCTTGCGCTACCTTGATTGACAATAACCTTTCGATCGATGTAATTGATCCAAAAGTCAATTTGCTTATTTTTTTAATTATGTACATTTTGAAACAATTTATTTTATTTATCTTGCTTTATCTATAAATAATTTTAGCTCAAAATATTGACTTCAAATGTAGCATAATTTTAATCAAATACAAAGTCAACCAATCCGGAAAGGTTTAGTGTATAAAAGTCTGATCTTTCATTAATTCAGAATTTGAAAAAATCTTGGAATGAATAAGGGCAATTTTATTCAGTTTACAACAATAAATAATTTTTTTTTTAATTCAATACAATAGGCAATTCTTTATTTATTTTCAAGATAAGGATGTAAGTTATGTCTAAAAGGGGGTAAACACATGTAAGTTTGCACTGATCTAATCCGTAAAATTTTTTCTTTCTTTCTCGAGTTATGTGGACAGCATCCTTGGCATTTTGTGACCTTAATAATGATTTTCATCTTCCTCAACAAAACGCATCCTGATATTAGTCAACCGATCCGTATCGAGCATATTAGGCTGAAAATGGGGGAACCCGACCTTCATTCACTCTCAAAAAAATCGAAAGAATGCAAGCAGGAATTAATGAATTTACGTTATCTCATTATCTCGTAAGGGTTGATGAATTATCGAAACCGTTATTTAATAGTTGCCTGATGGTTCCATATGATGTTAACGATATTACGAAAAATATTATGAATAACAAATCAAGACAATTTATCGCTTGTATTTTCAACCTCCAAATTAATCAAAATTAATTTAGCAGTCGGCAAACTTAATCTGATAATTTTTCTGGCAATATTTCAAACTAATAATACGCATTTGACTATCTTTTTTATGTGTTTAAACAAAAAACCAACTAATTTTTTTTGGCAAATTTTCACTAAATCTGTCTTCGAGATATTTTAATTAAGAGTAGAAATTGATATATGCGGACTAATATTTAGACAAATTTTAGTTTTCAAACTTATTTAAAGACAATAAAAATTTGTTAAAAATTTCTTGTGTTGACAAACCAATTATGTGATAGCCTGAACGTTAAAATTCGAAATAGTGACAAATTATCGTTAAAAGCTTAATTTACTGTATTTTGATTATATAAACTTATGAAGACGTCAGGTTTTCCGTTATTTTGGTTTGTTTTTTCAATTATCTAATAATCAACCATAAAAGGTGTCGTGAGTTTCTAAAAACAATTGAGAAATCTAATCCCAAATGAAATGTTTTGAGCTTAAATTTCTCTACGTAATAGAAACTTTTCCATAGAAAGTTCCTCCTGAAAGAGCCGATGCAGTTTATACATGTCCTCATTATTTGTTTAATGCAAAATCAAAGTTTTGATAGATTTAATCATTACCGCGGAGGACTCCATTGTTTCAGGAAAAATGTAATTGAGTGTTAAGTTTCAGTAAATTAAATTTTACGAATATTTACAACTCTTTTTACATACTTTCAAATTACCTATTGTTTTGTATAAGTAAACCATCATTACATTGTTACTGTATATTTTATCAGTTCAGATAAGCCTGTTGCTTTTGTAATTTGAAACATACGAGGCAACAACGCTTTGACCATGTAGTGAATGTGGAGATTCCTTTATAGGCCCCTTTTAAATCTAGATAATTTGTAATTCGATTTCTTGAATTTTTATGCCTAATATTTAATAACGATAATGTTCGTATGAATAACACGAGGGCAAGAAAATTTTAGGTTTAATAGTGGTTCGGTTTTCGTCTTCACTCAGGCATCAGACATTGCAACATTAATTATTATTGTAGACCACCGTTGTTCAGCTTTACTTACAGGAATTTATGGAATGTTTAAATATTGCTAATGTATTAATTTAAGACTTAGGAAATTGAACTCGTGAATTAGAACGTTTTTAAGCAAGCTCGATTTTTCGATTAGTGAGTCAGTCGGGCACTGAATGAGGTTTCGATTTTGACTTTTCCTAGGTTGTGTATATGATTTAAAAAGTTCCTACCGATCAAAGTAGGCTGGGGGGGGGGGGGGTATGGTACGAAATACTAGCCAGTTGCACATGATGTTATTTTTCAGAAACATTCAATATTTACCGTTCTTCATTGATTCTGTTGCAATTTTCACTTTGCATTGCCGTTTGCTCGGGAATTTTTTATTTAAATAAAATCTTTTTTTAATTGATTCAATGAGTTTTTATTTTCATCGTTTGACACTCGTAGATAAACAAGTTACAGAGTTTAAGATTACGAAATTGTAAAATTTTTTACCAACGTTGCTCCCAGCAAGTATTATATAGCGCTCAAAATTTTATTAATACCTTATAACGTGCAAGAAACTGTATTAATTATACTAAATGCTTTAGCTGAACTACTTGTGTTTGAAATTCGAAATTACTTTCAATAAAGTTATAATTTTTTTTGAAAAACCTAAAAAATAGTATGTCAAAATTGCTAAAATTTTAAGCGCTACTTGCTCGGAGCGACGTTTAAAGTTATACAATTTGGCCGTCTTTAAAACGCTCTCATTGTTTTCCATATGAGGTTCAAACGCTGGAAATAAATGCTCATTGAAGGTCGAACGGTTGCTATTAATTTTAATATAAAATTCACGATAGGGAGGGTGGCTAGCATTTCTACACCCCCTTCCAAAATTGTTATGACAATTGAATTTTTATTAAGAACCTTTGAAGCTCAAACGACGAGGATAGAAGCTCATTGAAGCTCAAACGATTGTGTCGTTTCTACATACCCCCCCTCATGCAAAGGTTTCGTGAATAGTTTCGGTTCAAACGATTTGAATGGAAACCCAAATGTTTGGCACTGTGGGGGGGGGGGCGAAATGTAACCAACAGTACATTCTTCTTCTTCTTAACGTGCCTATCCGTTACCGGATGTTGGCGACCTCTCTCCTATGTATGTGTTGTGCGTTTGTAGTACTATCACACACATAGGGGACCTACTTGTTTAACGCGGGCTCCGAACCGCGGGAAGTGTATACACTTCATCTCCAGAGAGGCTGTTCTAAGCAGATTACACCTCGGTGGTTTGCCATTGCCTTCCGAGGGGAGACGGTCAGAATAAAGTTTTTACTGAGCCCGGAGTCGAACCGGGCATTCAGCATTAGCAGCAACGCACTTAACCGCTTAAGCTGATCACCGTCTCTTGGTGATTTGTACATTATATACAGTTATATAATCCGAGTATTTAATTATGCCCCCCCCCCAATTTGTTCCTATAATCGGGGTTCTACTGTACTTGATAGGCTGTCGCATATAAATTTGAAGCAATCAGATGAAGACATTCTTAGGTTTTTTCCTAAGTTCTACAAAGCGGAACGAAAATTTTTATTTAGTTTTTAAATGTGCCCCAACACAATTTCTAAGTTTTTTATGTTGTAAACTTTGCATATCATTTTAATTATTATTATTATCATCAAGCTTTTCCATTCCATTCGGAATATTGCTACTCTGCTTTTTCTGCGGAGTATTTTCGATCCATTTATTGAGGCGGATCAATCCTCTTGTATCTCTTTTACTTTCAACTAATTTATCCACAGAGTGTTGATGTTCACCGGGCCCGCGTTAGGGGCCGTTCATGTATTACGTAAGGCGTTTTTTTCCTACTTTTAGACTCTCCCCCTCCCCCTAGTAAGAAAAAATAAGAAAATGTATACCCCCCCCCCACACTAATCTTACGTAAGATAAATTATTACCCAATGAGAAGCCAGATATTAAACATTAAAAGTGAAATTAATGAAGATATTATTATGTTTATTTTATATTAAAAAAAATGTTATTCAAACAATTTACTTTATAGTGTAAGAAAAGTTCGAAAAAAATCCAAAATCGGTCTAAAAAATAAATAATTAATGTGTTTCACATTAACATTAATACCAACAGCACCTATAAATTGGATTAAATAATTTTCAAATTTTGAAATTTAATTAAAAAAATAGAATCTTACGTAAGAAATTGTCTTGACCCCCCTACCCCCGAGTAAGAAAAAATAAGATGTCAGCTACCCCCTCCCCCTAAACGTCTTACGTAATACATGAACGGCCCCTGAAGAAATTCAGGCAAGTCCGCAATTCGAACCCACAATTTCCACGTTGTAACTCAACCAGTGATCACACCAAGCCACTGCTGTGGATTTATCATTTTAATACTTTTATTTAAAACTGAGATAATTAAGATGATATTTTTTAGTTTTCTTATAGAACACGATTTTTTTATGAGTGAGTGAGGGAATGAATTATATACCGAGTAGGTCTTATTACAACTTACAAGCTTACACCGAGAAAAAATTGAAGTAGAAATTCATCTCACAACAATTTGAAATAAATATTAAGTACTTTAATTGTTGTCAAATTGACATCAAATTGATGCGAGACGAATTTGCACTTCAATTTGAATTAAAAAGTACTTAAAATCAAAAAAAAATTTTCTCTGTGTACAATTTAGGGCCGGTTGTATAACAGAGGTTAATCCTTGGGTAAGAGTTAACCCAGTGATTTCTGCTATTTGATTGGTTGATACACCAAAAATCCCTGGATTAACCCTTACTCGAGGTTGAACCTCTGTTATAAAACCGGCCATTAATTAAATACTCCAAAAAGTCAATAAACTAATCGAAGAGCTCAATTACCTAAGTGTTGGATTAAAACATTCAGTATAAAAACTGGAGAACATTTTTCCGCATCGTGATTGTAGTGCCAGTCCACCCCTGGTTTGAGACGCATCTGTTAATTATCTATAAAAAAATTAAATATTTTAACATTTTTAAAAATACCAGTTCGCTGATATAATGTTCTCTTAAACGGAAACGGATCTATTTTGTCATCAGGGTAATATTTATTTTGCAAGTCTGGAAAGTTCATTATTTCCAACAAACTTCAATGAAACGCAGCCGACTTAAGGTGCACTTAAACCAGAAGCTCGACTAAACCTTATCGTACCGGAAAATCTTCAACCCTTTTAAGAATTACGTGAAATTTGAAATTCCTGATTTTATTGTTATGGCCGTTATCACTTAATACCTGTCTTCAAATTATCAAACTAAAATTAAGAAATTTCAAAAATGCAGCCGAACATGTGCTTATTGTCACGTACATTCCCTTACATGGCTTTCCGCCACAGTTATTTCTAAACATGCCATATTGGTTGACAATGACACAATTGGTCGGTTTTACTGGCGCCAAGTTCAAGTACGAAAAGTTTCGATCCATATAAACCACAGTTACGGCTCAAGTGTTTATTGAACAAATAGTAAACAAATAATACGCATTAATTTCTTATAATTGCAAAACAGGTTAAGTTCCAATTATAAGTCGTTACTTAAGAACTCTTAAGTGGTACTTAAATTTTTATTAAATCTCTCAGTTTTGAACTTTGTGACCCCAAATTCATGTCGTGTGTGATTTTCGCTTCTTTGTTGCTTCTTTATGTTATCGTAATTATGAATGATTTATTAATAAAAAAATAATTTATGCCGCAGTTGTTTTTTATGAAAATTTATTCATGAATTAGTTTGACAAACCAGTTAACACTTCTGATTGGCACATTTACCATAAAACTTTTATTGAGGGCACAATCATGTTAATATCTTATTTTTATCATTAATTTTTTTGGTTTAATAATTTATTAATAAAACTTATTTACTATGGTGTACACTACGAGCAGGTCGACCGTAAATTTTTTTATGATAACTTGGTATACAAGGAGGCGTGCCATGGCAAATCGTGAAGATTAATGATAGACAAATAGCTTTTTCAAATGATACATTTTCCGATACTAAATTAAATTATACCTTAAACATGTTATTTTATTGCTCCTAATAGTTTGTCCAAAACTCCTGGATTGCAGTGAACTACCTATTGCTATTCTATTTCGGTTAGAAAGTTTTGAACTTGGCTAAAGAACTTTACAGGGTGTTTAAATTCAAAAGGTCAACTCTGTTGCGGCAAAAGTAAAAGTATTAAAAAAATTGATAAAATTATGACTTGCTTTATTTCTCCTCGAGGCAAAAAAAATTGGGATTAAATTTGCATAATATGCCGACTTTGTCAGCTTTTTCTATCTTATATTTGGATAACGCACCTACTAATAGAACTCGCATTCAAGGTCAAATTGTTTTCTAAATTTAAAATGCAGCATTTAAAATTTAGTAACAGAAACTGAGAGCAAAAAATCTTCCGGAGAGAGGAGAATATGTTTCTAGCCTTTGGTTTTATTGGACCTTTTTGGGCGATGTAACCGGCCCTAGTACGCGTTTCAAAACAAGCATGGCATTATTGATTTTAGAGTTTCGAAACAAAATTAGTTCCTGATCTACAACAATCTTAAAACCACGGTTATCTTAAATCTATTAGCGCCATCTATATGTCGGTACATGTACATAATTGGTATCTAATGCAATTTGTTACGCCTAAAGCTTAAATAATATTCAAAAGCCTTTAATCGGTTAGTAGCCACCATTCGACACTGCAGATTGACTATTCCATTTATAAACTTGACAGGTCGTAATTATAACTAACAAATTGTTGCTCTTAGTCTAATAATACGCGTGATGGTTCACATTCTCACTTTAAAAAAATGATTCTAATTATAATTTTGCAATTGTATACACGAAAACCAGTTAATTAACTTAGCAAGCTATGATGTGCCTTTTGAATCTTTCAAGACACGGCAACATCAAAATGTTACTTTCACGACAGTCATTTGAGTAATTTTATTTTGAATGTCAAGGTACCATAAGCACTTTTGAACGTACTTGAAGTCCTCTTATATGCATTGAAGTACACGCAGGCCCAAGAGGTTTGGAGAGTGTTTCGGCCTGTACCATACTTTAACTCACGTCTACTATGAATAATTTACGTTACCTTCAAAATAAGTGACAAACGTTACTTATGCGAGTTATTTGCAAGAATATTAAAATCGCAAGTGTTCGGGATGGCAGACGGCGGACAGACAAACTGACACGCCCGTTGGCAAAGTCTGCACCAGAACACACGCATACAAACATGAAATTATAAGATTATCACAATTACCCGATTATGTCTGACACCAATGAAGATCTTTTTGTAGTTGCCGCCTTTTACCATACATTAGTTAAGAGATAACGAATTATAAGTGCAGAAACCCAATTATAATACTTCATTTGGAAGAGTCACCGAATGTGTGAAACTTGGTCTTAATAATTATTCAAAAAAACTAATAATCTAGTTTTTTTATTTCAGTTCAGAAATTAACTAATATAAAATATCAATTTATTATTATTCAATTTAAAAATCAATAAATTTATTTGACAAAAGTAACAAATAACTGTCGAAAGCTTATAAAATTTATTAATTTATTTAATTCGGATAAGTTGATTAGACGATACGATCCGATCTGATCAGTATACCAATCAATCCGATTATTGAATGATGCACGACTTATAAAAGGAAACTAGTCGGTTTCGCTCAGCGGGAATCCTAGTAGCTCTTTTTTACTTGTTAATCTCCTTATTAATTAAATATTATATAATGTTTTACAAATTTACAAACATAATTTTAAAATTTATGACTTGACCATTCCGTTGAATTCGTGATTTACCTATTCGGATCGCAATTTACAGGAAAGCTTTTAAAAGCAGATCCTGTTAAATGCCCCTTTATCGTTATTTGAATTGCACCCCATTTCTTCGGGACTGTCCATTAATTATGTAAGGATGATTTTTGTAATTTTGGACCCCCTCCCCCCGCCACGTAAGGGTATCACATCTTACGTAAGGATTATTTAAAAGAAAATTAATTTTGACCCCCTTCTCCACCCCTTATATTTATAAACTATGAATAATAATATATTATATAGATAATAATAAATACAAAAATTTAAATTAAATTTTTATTTATAGTACATAGTATGTAGATGAAAAATTGTTCGTAAAGATCGCCAAAGTTTGATGCCATTTTCTAAAATTCCCACTAATATGCCACTATGTTTAATGATTTTTAAGTACTCTGGATATAATTACCAACATAAAAAGAAAAAATTATATTTGATTTTTAAATTTAATTTAAAAAAATATTTTAAGAAACTTACGTAAGGAATACGTCGGACCCCTCCCCCTACGTAAGGGTCCGTAAGATATCCAATACCCCCCCCCAAACCCTTACGTAATTAATGGATGACCCCTTCTCAATATAGGATATTTGTGTTGGTATTCATTGTTAAATGAGTGATGGCTTTTAAGAACTAACTATATTTTAGTTTTTTTTTATAACTTTATATTTATTTTGCATTTAAATGTTTATTGAACTGTTACGTTACATCTTGACTTAAAAGTTAATCTATTTCCATTGCATATTGAATATTTGAAGCAACATGCAATGTTAGAGAATGGAAGTTAAGAAAGCAACGCCAGAATACACTGGAAGATCCAGAAGTAATCTACGAACGGACGGCATTTCTCGTGATTTCAAAAGTAACGTAAATTTTAATACCGAATCTATTAAAGGTGTTGACGATATCTATGGATGGTATAGTAAAGATAACAATAAGTCTGAAGAGAAAAACGCTACGAACGCACACAAATGCGTTACCTCCGACAATAAAATACACTTGCCTGAAAATAGGCCAAAACTGCCCAGTATGGAGAAGCGAATAACTTGCAAATCGGATGAAACCTCACCTTCGGTAAATCCAACAGCAGAAAGTAGCTCGATGGGGTCACCGAAACGTTCTACGTTTCAAAGCACGGAAAAAATTCCGCTTGGTTTTAAAAAAACCACACCAGTTAGTACTAGAAATAGAAATGTAATTTACCAAATATACGAATGGTATAATAAAGATAGTAAACCTAATGAAGAAAATAATAACGTTGAAGAAAAACAAACTACATTTCAAAACAGAATGGATTCTCCTGTAAAAGGATATGAACTGGAGAAACAAATATCACCTTCGAAAAGCTTACAGGTAGGGAATCCCACAACGAGAACATCGATTACACGTTCTCCAGGTGAAAATTATAAACCCGAAGCCTGTTGTCGAGTTTCTAAAGATGCTATTATGGAACTTATTGAAGCATATTCAATCAAGGATCAACCTAACGAAGATTTTATTGATCGATTGTTCAAAATTGAAACGGCATTTTATGATTATCTGAAGCTGTATGTATTCAAAAGCAAACATTTAAGCAGGTGCAGTTTATTTACGTTTGCTTGGTATATTCACGACATAGAACCGTCTTTACGAATTTATCTGGACAATTTATCAAGTTATTATCAAGATTGGAAGATGTATAAATATTCTTTACCGACTTATGGTGCTGCAATACTATCCGAGGATGGTTCGCACGTTGTGATGGTACAGTCGAGCATTTGCAAAAATTCGTGGGGTTTTCCCAAAGGTAAGGTCTTCCGTAACGAAGATGCCGTTAGTTGTGCCATTCGAGAGGTTCGGGAAGAAATTGGTTTTGATATAAAAGATAGTATAAGGGCCGATAATTATATCGAATATCAAGATTCGAAGGATGGCAGGATCGTTCGCATGTACATCATTGAAGGAGTTCCAATAGACACTAAATTCATGATCAACTGTAAATACGAAATCAAAGCGATAGAATGGCAACCTATAGAAGAGCTTATGGTCAGTGGAGGTAAAATTCCAATTAACATGTCCTGCAAGTATTTAATTCAAGACTTGAAGAATGTAAAAAAAAATAATTTCGAAAAAGTTGAATTTAGTTAAACATCGTCCCCTTGTTTAATTTTTACCAACTGCTATTTAGGGATTTTTGTAAATTTGTATTATTAGGTAATAAATATGTAAAAATACGCTGAAAAAAATTACTAACACTTTATTTAGTGCAACCATAATAACCGAAGAAAAAGATTTTTTATGCCAGCATTACACCAACAATTTTTGCGTGCAATTCATGGGAAAAACTTTCATTTATATTCATTTTTGATTATAAAAATGAGTGCTTCCTACATAAAATCGCGATGTATTACACCACGTCAATTTATTCTTGAATAAATTCGTGCAAAATGCCATTTATTTGTGATTCCTTATTTATGTATTCTATTTTTTGAAATTTTTTTCAATAATTGCCCAAGTCGATTTGGCTTTCATGCTTACAAATTTCTGCTCTTGCTATACTTTTGCTATGATTTTTTTTAAGTGTTTTGGTAGGTCTTCAGTCCCGGCTTTAAACATCAGTAACTTGATAATTTGCCTTCCCCTTCCATTATATGTCCAATTATAAACATTCAGGGCCGTACACTGCATTTTTCAAGGGGTATTTTGGTTAAGCTATCCATAGAAATAAATAGAAAATGAAAAACCACCAAAAGTTTTAACGAATGAAAAATTGCATTTGTCGATTTCTTTTTGTTTTATACTATATCGAAAAAAAAAGTCCTGATGGAGTCTAAAATGAACTAATTAAAGCCACATGGATAACATTCACAAAAAACTTACTGTTATGTGTCGGATAATATAAAATAATTGAAATTTAATTAATAATGAAAAAAAAATCGATATGAATTTTTATTTAGAATTAATATTCTAAAATAATTTCGAGGATACTTGAAGCCCCTCCCCTGCGAATCGTATTGACAAAGCTCTTACTTAACACAAGGGGCCGTCCATTAATTACGTAAGGATGATTTTTGTAATTTTGGACCCCCCCCCCGCCACGTAAGGGTACGTAAGATTGTGGCACCCCCCCCACATCTTACGTAAGGATTATTTAAAAGAAAATTAATTTTGACCCCCCTCTCCACCCCTTATATTTATAAAATATGAATAATAATATATTATATAGATAATAATAAATACAAAAATTTAAATTAAATTTTTATTTACATAGATGAAAAACCGTTCGTAAAGATCGCCAAAGTTTGATGCCATTTTCTAAAATTCACACTATTATGCCACTTTGTTTAATGATTTTTAAGTACTATATATTTCAATATATATGGTATTTCCATTATACCTAGATATAATTACCAACATAAAAAGAAAAAATTATATTTGATTTTTAAATTTAATTTAAAAAAATATTTTAAGAAACTTACGTAAGGAATACGTCGGACCCCTCCCCCCCTACGTAAGGGTCCGTAAGATATCCAATACCCCCCTCCCTCCCAAAAACCTTGACGTAATTAATGGATGACCCCCAAGATCAATAGAAAAAAAAACAAATGTGAACTTAAAATAATATACACACGTTTTTTTTTGGTTCAACAAAAACATCAATAAATGTTTTTCTGATCTAGTTTTCTGCAATACATCTTTCCTTTTTTTGCAAGTTTTGCTAGATGATTGTAACTACTTCTTTATTTTGAAAATGACCTCAAACAATGCAACGGTTGCAGGAGGATTATTTCAGGTGTTACTAAGGGAGGGGAGATATGTTGTCTAGTTTGTCTACTATACAACAATGCCTGCATGTGAAAATCAGGGTAGTGTGTAGTTGCCCCCCCCCCAAGTCACCCTCTAAGGGCCGGCTGTAAAACGGAGGTTAATCCTCGAGTAAGAGTTAACCCAGGGAGTTCTGCTATTTGATTGTTTGATACACAAAAAATCCTTGGGTTAACCCTTACTCGAGGTTAAACCTCTGTTATACAACCGGCCCCAAAAGGGGGTTACATGGGTTTGGAAATTTCAAAACTCTAGGGGACCGGGAGCGTCGCAGGTACATATATCAACAAGGCAGTTGCTTAGCTATTGTTTTCCAAAAACAAATGCACCGATCTTATTGAAATTTTGGATACTTCTTCTAGATAAGATTGTCTAGTGCTTGAACTAAGTTTCTTTCTTTTCTTTGATCACAACTTATTTTACAAGTTAATACGTGGTGCAGATTTTACCGAAAATTATACTTTTTTTTTTGCATACAACACTACCAAAAATTCAAATTTCAATATTTTTTTAAATCCTTCGTTCAAACACAAGCTATACTACCTGAAAATATTTAGATTTTGATTTCCGATATAGCTATCATGAGTTATCCTGTCCACCGCTAGGATACTTTTTTCTAAGGGATCTCTGAAAACTAAGGCGGTTATTCTGTAACTCGTCCCTTATTAAAGGATCCTTTAAAATTAGATAAAGTTCTGTGTCCACTACTTAAAATATAATTTGTAATTCAATTGTTTACATCGTAAACCGAACTTTACCTATTTTTAAAGGATCTTTAATGAAGTACGAATTACAGAGTCCCAACGACTGAATTTTCAAAATTTTTAAATGAAAATTTTATCAAATATTGTTTAAATTGCTCTTTTTATCATCAAGTTTGAATAAAATAATTCTTGTATTATATTAAAAAAACAATTGGAGAAAATATGCATTTTTTACCTTTGAAACCCGTGTAACTCCTTAACGGTTCATATCACTTTCTATTAGGGCCAGTTGTATAACAAAAGTTCATCTTCGAGTTGGAGGTAACCCTGAAATTTTTGATGTATCGACCAATCAAATAAACTAACATTTAAAGTACAAAAAAATACAGTGTAATTCGTTTATAATAGACTTCAAGGATGGAGTTCATCAATGGAATTAGTTCATTATAAGCGGGAACTTATATTTATTTTAACATATTAAGGACACAGGAGTTCAGTCGGAACTTAGAGAATTATTTTTTCTAACAATTTTCAGCAATTTTATACCCCCCCCCTCGTAACGCTTCATCACAAAAATCTAGACTCCCCTTTAAATCTTACGTCACGCACCCTTGCACCCCCACTATTTTATTATTTATCATTTTTGATAAAGCCCAAACAAAAGAAACGACAAAAAAATCATTCTTTCTAGCATAATATTTTAGGGAATAAAAACGTGTAACTAAATAAAAAAAAACAAAACCAAACTACTCCATTATTTCATTGCTTTCTTCCAAGCAAAATTTTAACGAACCCTTAAGGGGGAGTTCCAAAAACTATGACATCACAAAAGCGTGATGTCACGCATTTAGAAACCCCCACCGCACCCCATCGTCACAAATCATCACGCTGGTCTGAACCCCCCCTCCTCCGTGCGTGACGTAATTTATGAACGACCCCCTAGTCCTTCGTTGCTCACGACCACTCACGACTTTTAGCGACTCACGCAGGATCACGTTTTTTTTAATTTCTCTCGCGCACAATCACGGTTTTTGTCGTAATTTTCTATTACAGACACTCACGTGTCATGTGAAAAGACCGTGACACGACGAAAATCACACGTCACGCTATTTTTCTTAACTTTTCTCAACTTGCTATGTTTCTGACATTACTCAAACCGCATTTGGCGATTAGGATTTTGTTTTAAGTTTCAGGTCCATTACCGATCTGATGAGTTGAGTTTACGTATAAAATAGGAACATGTCATACGAAGTTTTTGAATTTGACATATTTTCTTTCTAGTTTTTCATTTGACGCTGATTCTGAAGACGGCTCTGCCTGTTGATGTTCTTTGAGATGCATTCTATGTTAGAAATAATCGACTTTGTAAATTATAATGGCCTATCCTCAGCTGCTACTATTATAAATTTACAGTTTCATATAATTTTTGGTTTTCTAAAAATTTTCAAAAGGAAATTTGTCCCGCAATCGAAATGTGGACTGTATTATAGGTTGTTCAACACCTTCTCACTTCCATTGCTAAGTCAAGGGGACATTTTTTGATAATAGGTATTACTTATTTTAATTTGGCAAAGGGTTCCGCATTTCGTTTGTCTATATTAATTTTTAAACGAATGATTTATTATTCTCTTCTAGGAAATTAATCAAAATATTAAGTAATGCGACAAGTTCAACCATCTTTGAACCCAAGCCGTAAATTTTGATGATTTTGCTTGACGATGTTGGAACAAAATTAATGTTCTAAACTTGATTAAGTGCGTCTGTTACTGTTTCGCATTACTTTATAAGAGATAATTAAAAGAGTTAATAGGTAATTAAAAAATTATCCTTTTCGTGTTATAAGGCTGGAAGTTATATTGATGATCAATTATAGTGTTTTTATAGAACGATTATTTCATTTTTAAATTTTCTTCTGCGACCGTCGATACCCATATCGTAAAAATAATCTAATTAATGTTGGAAAATGTTTATCAACAAATAATAATTATTTATACAACAAGCGTACAAGGTGCGACAAGCGCCGGCTCTATGTCTGCGGAATGCGAATTATGTCAAAACTATGTTCTTTTATGCTACCGATAATAATTATAACAACGCTGTCATATATATTTATCATAATTTATAATAAAAACTGGCCAAGTCGCCTGCAATAAACAGAGCTTTTTCAGACATTTTTCTAAAATTTTTCATGTCGCCACCGACATAATTTTTTTAAATTTCTTTTCCTTAACCATCATCATCATCGTTATGTGTGGCATCGCCGTGTGCTGTAAATCTTTTGAACGTTTTAAAAACAATAAGTGTCGGTTTGTTGTTTATAGCTTAATAAATGAATATGGCAATTAATATTAACACTTCTGCATGCTACTTCTAAGCTCGCTTAAACTGAAGTTACATTGCATATTTAGCCACATACATTGAATTCATAGACGTACTTAAGAAAGCCGGAATCTAATTAAAACAAAACGAAAACTCGTAAATTATTACATATTCTGCGAGGAAGGTATGTATATACAATTTTTTTGGCAAAGTTCAACAGTCCGCAAGAATTGAACGAACAAACTGAGTTCATAAAAAATTGTGTTGATTGAGTGATTGATCACCAAATAACTTCTATTTCTCAATAGAAGATGAAGAGTCTTGACTTTCCCGATTTAAAATTACTATTTTTTTTACTCTCTATTATGACAATCGTGTTTACACCCGCTCTGAAAATTATTCGATAATGATTCATTTGGCGTAATTTCCAACATCGAAATAAACTTGACCCAATGAACCTGTTGCCAAAAAAATCAGTGCAGACGAGACTTACACAACTATCAATTGATGCACAACATTTTATTACTTTTAATTTATTTGTCACAGTTAGAAATAGAAGCATCGATTAATTTATTTGAAACCTTATTAGTATTCAAGTTCACACTTTTCTATTCATACAATAAATCATAATCAAACGAATGTGTTCTTAAAAACTAAAATCACGGATTTGTTCCAGATTATGGATTTCTTGTCCTAACGTTGGAATTATGAAGGAAGACAATTTCAACTTAATGTAAAGGTAAGGCATTAAATACTATTAAAAGCTAATTTAATTAACATGTTAATTGATCTGTAGTTTACATTAGAAAATTTCTAATTAAGTCAATAAAAGCGTTACTACTCTTAAATGACCGCACTATTACCTGACACTTGACTGTCAGTCCGTAAGGGCATCTTTAATGTGTGAAAAAGGCGTGTCAGCTTCTGAAGCTTTTGAATCCATCATTTTAGATGAAAAGAGACCCCGATGCAGGTTCTCACGCAAATTAACTCGTGTTTAACAACCAAGCCTTATATTAGACCACCAGTGTTTACGTTTTTCATTTATGTTCAGGAGTGATTTTTTTTTATTTATTGCATTTTTAAATTTAAGTACAGGCCTCATTTTGTCAGCAATTAATGCAATATAAAACGTTTAATAAAAAGAAATCGGGCGATAATCAACCCCGGTCCCGGTGCTAATTGAAAAATGTGAAAAGTAAACAACGAAGGGATCTTTAGACGTTGTTTATTTTTAGCCTTAATTCTTTTTAAAATTCGTATAGAAATTATGTTGTAACAAAAGCTTGCAATTTAATTTGTTCGGAGAGGGGGGGGGATCGCTTTGTTTATTTTAGAAAAGAAAGGATCGGGTTAAAAGTTTTTTTTGTTATGTTTTCGAGAATTTTAAATTTATCGCGTCTGTATGCAAATACAGAACCGTTAGCATTGATGAAAATCTTGCATATTAAAATATGCAAACTTGACCAAAAGTTATTATCTTGAATCAATGATGTTCGAGTATGTGAAAATTGTGCTAAGTAAACTTGTCGGAACTGCACGCAGAATACAAACTAAGGCACAATTTTTACAGACGAATTTACTATATCACCGCACAAAATTTTGAATTCAAGAAACAAGGTGTTTTTATGTTAAAAAAATTATGAAAACGTGGAGAATTTACAAAAACCTAGTAAAAAGAATCAATGTCGTGTCGGTATATTTTACATTTTAAATCGCTGTTTATTATTATAAACACCTTGAAAATCTGAATGGATTTTTCTATCTCTTATCAATTATTGATCAGCCAAAATTACCCATATCGAATGTTATTAAAGGAAGCGTCTCGGTGTTTAGTGTCATCCTATCAAGTTTCTTCTTCAGATGCTATCAGATTTACTTGATTTGTGGGCCAGTCGAGTGTTAGATTCTTTTGTTTTTGGTGAAATATGTGTTTTGAAGTTGCACAAGATAGACGATAATTTTTAGGGTCCCGTTTTAAACATGGCGATCAAATCTTAGTATATACAGGCGCGACGTTTTGGAATAATCAAAGTTTTGTTTACTAGTCGTAATCATTGTAAGAGGATTAATAATTTATTTCGTGAATCGTAAACAGGGATTACGCAATTTTGCAATCACGTTCGAACGCAGAATATTTTTTGCATTCATTTCTAAGCTACTACACCGATATTTGTTCCACCTTTTTCGTGTAACTAGTTGTTATTATAATTTCATTGGGTTATCGTGGAATTTGCTAAACTAAATTAATGTTATCGATCGAACATCGTTGTAGGGTAGGGCCGAATAGTTCAAATTTTCATTGAACAATTTTTTCATCTAGTTCTCATGACTTCGAAGAAGCCTTCAGATTATATTCAAGAACAGCAGGGGCTTTTATTTGCCGGAAGCTCCCTTCAAGAACCAATTCGAGTGCACATACACAAGTACTCGGCACAACGAAAACTTGCATATTGGTGGTTTTGGCAATGAAACAACGATATGTATGTCGGCGAAGTGAAATGTGGGGCAAACACCACCCAGTAATGTCGAAGCAATTTCAATGTAAATATCTGACTGGCATTTACATAATGCAAACTTCACTTTTATTCTTCGTCAACAATGAAATACGCTTACAGTGAGACATGCCTAGACTTTAGTCAAGAGGTATTGATACAAAATTGTACTATTGCAACTAATAAGTAAAATAGCCTGTTATGCAAAACTATTGAAATTAAATGGCTAGTTTGTTCCAAATCCTACTATAAAACGTACAAAACAGTTGTTGAACGATGAAAACAAATTCAACATCGCGAACATTTACTGGGGGCAATTATTATCATCGCATAGCTTGAACTCATTTTTTCATTCTTATTTTCAATAAGCATACTTTTCCTAACGTGTTATGAAATGTATTGAAGTTGGTGCTAATTATAAAGTGAAATGTTATATACATATACACATTTTGCTATTGTGTAGTCGTCTATTCGTACGTAATTATTTCTTACTTTTATTTATTGTGTCGTTAAATCGTTCACTGTGCTAAGAATTTATATTGTTATATTCTGATATTTAATGAAAACGCTGCATGTTTTTGAACTTAGTGCATCCATTTAATAATACGATGTTTCTGAAAAAAATATTGTACACATCAGCATCACACATCCACTTTGATACAGTGCCACCTCAATAATTCG
The DNA here is from genome assembly GCA_932274525.1 of Podabrus alpinus. Taxonomy (NCBI): domain Eukaryota; kingdom Metazoa; phylum Arthropoda; class Insecta; order Coleoptera; family Cantharidae; genus Podabrus; species Podabrus alpinus. The sequence continues at coordinate 3,913,148 of OW026453.1, forward strand.
TACTGAATAATCAATAATGTAGGGTTTTGTGAACAGGAATAAATAATGTTTAAATGAATGTTTAAAAATTACAGTGGAAATCAGATTTTACGAATTTTTTATAGAAACATTGCCTTTTATTATTTTATTTAATATTTATTTTCACATTTTGACTATTTCTTCAAAATAGGAAATATGTAATAATCAAAACGAAATCGCAAGGAATGTAGACAATTCGGCGATTGTGCAGTTACTCTGACTAGCTGAAAAAATTTTCTTCAGCTACACACTAAAGAACAGGCTTATATTTGTCTATTAAAACAAAAAAAAAGGGTGAACGGAGTAAAAACAACCCCAAAATCGACTTTTGAAAAGTACGGGAAAGTAGCATCGAGTATGCGGCAGACCCGGGTCGATGTCACATCGGTTGCCCGTGGTCCCTTGAAAATGCGTAAAATTTTTTCGCTCCGATTTGAATTTTTCTTTCAAATTCGGATAGATGGGGGTGTGATTAGTGGATATTAGTAATAAATATAATCAAAAAAATGGAACATAACCCGTGTATTGCCGAAAAAGTGAAAAAATTAAAATTTTTTTTCCTTCTAATTTTGGGGTGTGCATTCGATAAGGAGGGTAATCCATCGTCAAAACCTACCCTTTCGGGGCGCCGCTCCGCTCCGCGCCGCGTTGCACCCCTCCAGGGCGGTTTTGACTCTGGTTACTAGGCTAAACATACGAGAAGCGCCACCCATCAAGAAAACCGGGATAAATGAAACCGGGATGTGAGAGAACCTCGAAATAGCATTAAAAAGTATAGTTGCGGTATGGGGCAGTAAACTATTACGTTTCACCCCCAAAAAATCGCGTAAAAACAAAAAATAATCGATGTTACATGTACGAGAGTCGAGCTGCATCTGCCGGTGCAAAATACTCTAAGTGTTAGGGTCATTCATAGCGCACGGACCGACCACAGAATGAGCGACGCGCCCCGAATCTCGTTAATCTTACCACTGAATTACATGAAAATTAGCTAAGTTCAAAATCGATTATTTCAAAATTTTGATAATAAATTCTCGGTTCATATTTTGAGAATTTGTTATATTAACTGTGTTAGCAGAAGAAATTTTGTTTCGAGTAGTCAGAACAACTGCACAGTACCCGACAATTCAAATCAAATCATTGTCATCAATAAAATTATTCAAATTCTTTAAACGTTTTGTCTAAACAAAAAGTAATCAATGAATTTGTGGTTTATGTAGTGAAAATTAATATTAACTATACAATGTGAAAAAACATTAGCATTATTGAAGGGCTAAATGGAAAAAGTCGCTAAGTCAACTTTTAAAAATTCTTCAGAGAAAATTGTTTTTAAAGTTTGGAGGGTTCAAGTTTTAAAGTTTTTTTTGAAAAAAAATACAGTAAATTTATGCTTCTCCTTTTTCTCTAAAATGTTACAATCTGCCACTGCAATGAAGTTCTAAAAATTGATGCCTGCAGAAACGGGGGTGGGTGTATGGCATACCCCCCCCCAGCCATTGTTTTTTTTTTACCTTGACCTTCTGTCGATTGGGCGACTTTTGTAATAAATTATAGAACCAATTCTTAAATCCACAACGTGTTTATATTCACCAGAGGACCACATTAAAATATTCATCAGCCGTTGGAACCCAGAATTTCGGCACTAACTCCACCAACAATCACACCATACCAGTATTGTTGTTGCAGTAAAGCATTCAAAAATATTTTTGATGCTGATTTACTTTTCTTGACTACGATGACCTGTGGAATATTTATGAAAACTATTCGATCCCAACCCCCCCCCCTGGATTTTATTTTTCACTTTCTATTGTTAACTTAAGTACCTAGGCGCAACTAGGGAGAGACTTCACCCCTCCCAAATTAAATTGCCTGTAGCAAAAATTTCAATCTATATTATGAAAAAGAAAATTTTTTCCAATTTATTGCAAAAGGAAACGATTCTTTCAATTTTTTAAAATTTATAAATTAATGTTGTTTCAAAAACAACTCGTTAAAACCTTTTAGTTTGGCTTCAGAAAGCAGCCCCGAAGAGTTAAATTTATCTAAGAATGTAATCAAAAACAATCATTTTGTGAATTGACAGTTGCTTTAGCATCCTATGCCTAAAAACATTTCTTATCAAAATTAAACTAGATGGTATAATTCTGAGTAAACACTAAAAGTGATAGATTATCCTTATAATTTCCGAGCTAAGAACTCCATAAATTTCTAGAATTTTTCCTGAAACAAAATAATTTTCTTCAGATTTTCAAATAGTTTTCGTCCTGTTTATTTGACACAAAAATCGTAGATGAGAACAACCATGTACAACTAACATCAATTTTTTTGTCAAGTCCTGTATAGAACAACCTTTTAGCCTTAATAGGCAGTGTTGAATTCAGACTTGACTTCGCGAGGGGGGGGGGGGTTGAAACTTGCAAGTGGGGTAAATTTACTGTATATTATTAAAAAAGCATGTTACGATAGGACGGTGTGCTGTAATATTCCGCGGAATCCCCCACTCGGATTTAATACTGCTAATAGGGACATAGTACATAGCTGTGAACTTTCAAAATCAACTGAATTTTATTGTACGATACATCAAAAACGAGTAAATATTCGAAAAATTCGAAAAAATTTCGAAAAATTGAAATCCTGAAAACATCCTTCAAAAAGAGTAAATAATTATCAGCTTTGCAATCCTATAACTATGACGCCCCCATAACTAGAAAGTTGTTCTATACCTACAAATATTTATAGAGATTAGACGCGCAAGGAAAAAATTCTAAATCAAAAACGAAAAACAAAAATTAAAAATTTTCTTAGCCCCCCTCGTCCAAAGGAGTGCCTAGTTGCACCTATGATTGAGTATTTAATTTGACAATGATGAGTGTTTATATTTTCAAAGTAACACAAAAAGTTGTCGTTGGAATCACTAAGCAGTCAAAGCATTTTCTATACCCCTTGTCTCCCAGCGGTTGGGCTGCATCCCCAACAATCTAAGCTTTTTTGGAATTAAATTACTTGAAAATAAATAGGTTAATAAAAATATGGTAAATTTATATTGGTCTTCCTATTGAAGAAAAACTTGAGCTGCTTGATGAACATATTGTTCTATAGCAAAGTTCTCGGCTTGTAGTTAAATCTCAATTTCAAATTTTTGGCGCCCAATTGATCATCATTTACTTAAATGAAAATTATAAAAAGTTTTGTCAGAACATTATTTTTTTAATTAATTTCTTAGAGTTCCCATGTTTGTGGGAACTCCAGTACTTATTACATAGTGAGGCCTACAGTTTTACGTGGAATCTCAATCACGACATTTCTATTTTCTTTGAAGTTTTACTTCATTCGTCGGGGTGGGGAGTTTTATAGGAATGATACGCCTGGGTAGACCAAGGAAACGATGGGAATCGTATAACAGGCAATTTCTAATGCCTAACACGGAAAGTGAAGAAGAAGAAGATACGACGATAGTTTAAGTCTGCTGTGATTGAAATCAATAAATTAATGATCAAACGCACTGGACTTACGTACCGTACATATTTCGCTTATAGTTTTCTTTTTAAAAGTTTGAAATACATACGAAAAAATTTGATTTCGCTTCGTATTTTAAAAGATATTTATTTGGGGGTTCATGAAGAACGCAAAATTTGTTGAAATATGATATCAAATATTTACAATTAAACAAAACCGATGTTTGATGATATAATAGTTATAGCGCTAATCATTAGTTGTTTACAATCATTAATTACACCAAGGATTTTAATGAAAAATAAAAAATGTAATGGGTCGGTACTTCAGAGATTTCTTAAGTTACGATTAAGCTTTATGATGTCAAGTGTTTCCAACGAATGGAAAGTACTTTTTCGACTCGGAATGATGCCCTCTGTCGTTGAGAAAAAGTTCCATAGAAATAACGATGTTATTGATGTACCAAAGAAAAGATAAACTATGGATGTGTTTTTCATAAACTTTTATATCGCTGTTTAAAAAATACCGCTTTAAATATGTATACTACGTACGTATATAAATCGACCTAAATATAATAATATAATAAGATTATTCCAACAAATACCAAGTTGTATGGATTTCGTCACGTTTTATTGCCCAAATTTAGATTTTGATTGAATCAATTATTTCGCATTTCGTTTATCAATTTATTCGAATTTTATTAGTTCTAAAGAAGTTTTTTTAAATTGCAATATTATAAATTTGTTGATATGTAAATTGGCGGTCGTTTTAAATTTATTGTTTGATTATAATTTGCCTTGCAATGCGATATTATTGTGGATTCGTTTTCAAACCGTTTGTTTAGTTAGCCAAAATTTGTATCTCCGATCCTTATCGAATTTCAAAATTGGCGAAGTACATAATAATCCTTGGCATCCCGTGGACATTTTTTCAACAAACTTGATTTATATACTATTATTTCATTAGCATGTTCAATGTTCAGTACGCAAATCATAAAGTTTGAAAAGCAATTTGTTAACCGAATACATTTTTATTTTATTTACGACTTGCTCGCAGCTTGTTTACTTATAAGGTGGTCACAAAGGCATACTAATGAATTATCCATTGTAACTATTGGCGAAGTTTTTCTATGGCCTTTTTTCAATATTTTTATTGCCACTCTTAACATCGCTCTACTAAAATTAGCTTCTTAGTAAAATCGTAACATTTTAATGCAAACCATAAAGTTTACCTGCAGATTTTACGCTAATTAACTTCAGAATACTATTCAAACATTTGTTTTGTATAAGAACAATAATAATGTTTTTTTTTGTGGCCGGTTGACACACTTGGAATAATTAGCCACTTTTATCATGGAAGTTTTATGACTCCGTATCGGATTTATTTTCTGGTTACAACTAAAAATGAGCTGGAAAGCTCTACCGACTACGGTAACCTACTAATAATACAGCATTGAAGCAGAAATCCAGCGCAATGTATCGAAACGATTTGTCAGTGTTGTTTATTTACTAATTTATTATTAATAAAAATACCGATAGGCTCACGTTTTAATTTTATTACCGTGAATATTGAGTCTCTTTCAAGGAAGAAACGATAAATTCAAAATTTTATATGATGCTGAGATGCGACTTAGGATTTTAATAAGCAATCTGCATATCTCCGTTATTACTTCAATATGGTTTGCTGTAATAACTTGAACCCACATAATTGATTGATTTAAATGCAAATTTTTAAAATACCACCGCGATTGCATGTTGGTATCATAAAAGATACGATCATTTCTTAAATGTGAAACAATGATGTAATGATTAATTGATAAATTTGGTGTGATACAAGAGGTGAACTTGTTTAAAAATTTCTTCTAAATGGCAAGGTTGAATTTAAATGCAACTGTCAAATTATAATTTTTAAATCAATTGTGACAAAATTGATCAAGTACTTTACAATTTGTTGGTAGCCTAACTAACGCCTAATCTATCAATAGATAACATTTCATCGTGCAATGCACGCGATGCTAGTTAACCGTTAACCTATCACGGTTATACAAAAATTTATAGGGCGCGTTTTATAGAAAATTAAATTCTTTATCAATTAGGTGTTCGTTGTTTTTGGCGTCCGAATGAGATTTTCCGAGTTATAAAAGAAAAACCAATTGTTGTTGCGTTGGGGATTAAGTTAAAAAAGCTCCATCTTTCGGAGTAATGCAAACTTTACGACATCTATTTGACTACCAAAATCTGTGGTATATCTTTTTTCTTCCTCTTTCTTCCGCTACATGTCTGAGCTTCTGAGCGCTAATAAGTGGAGTTCACCAACTAAAGAAAATTAAGGGCGTAACAGTTTTGGTTTGTAATTTTAACTTGGAATAAAAATCTGCAGTTCCAGAAACACTATTTCATAACTTCAAAGTTGAAGTTGTTAGGACAACTTCGCTGCATCTAATTTTCCTTTTATCCTTAATTGAATATTAATTAATATATGCCTAATTGATTTCATACCTAGTGACGCCTACAACTGACAATTTATTTATTTATTTACTTATTTATTACTTTAGATATAGAATAAATAGATAATAATTTTTAAATACTATATAGACGTTGTAAATGACATGTTTATGTGTTATTCATATTAAATTGCTCGTGGCTTTTTTTTATGTAAAATGCCTATATATAGGTATTTGATTAATTATTTTCATATATGTGGAAATAATTTTATAGCAAGAATATTAGCACTAATCACACGTAATTTTTATGTTAACTTGATAAATATTTACAATTCTTACGTACTTTTGCAATTCATTTCCTAAAAATTAATAAATACTATTTTTTGTAACTTTTCGAGTCATTTAAGCTTTCATGTCATCTCCATAAGTTTATGCTTATAGATTTTACAGACCAAGTTACAAATTTCTGTCGTAACAACTTTCTCGTTAGTTCAAATTGTTTGATGTTGTTGCCAAAAAGCCTGTTGAATGATAGTATTTTTAAGTTCCGGCTTTTAACCAATGTTAATAATTTTACACGAAGTGCTTTAAATTTGTGGTTATGTTGTAGCACTGAAATCTTAATGCATTTTAGTGGTTACTAACAAATATTAAACTTAAATTATTATTATGCTTTAATTAATAAATAAACTATTATATTGTCGTGATCTTGAGCCTCTAAATTTGACTAAGCACTTTTAAAATTCCTAAAGTTGGACTAATAATTTTTTTATATATCCCTAGATTGGTTTAGCACATAAATTTATGATACTTATGCTTTAAATTTGAAATAAGAATTACTTTTGTAGAATAATACCAACAACCTATTTGCTCCGGTCCTAGCTCAGCTCCGTAAAACAACATAGTGCAAAACTCAGAAATGTTCATACAAATAACTCACCCAATTGCTCAAATGGTTCCTTATCAATAGTTGCGGATCTCTGTTAAATTCCTCACTTTTATGTGACAAATAAAATATTGTTGCATTGAAAGATTCTATATCCAATTTAGTAAATTTCAAAATTACCCTGGTACCAGTCAAAATTACAAAATAAATGTTGTACAAAATTTTCTCCTGGGAAAATTCCCTTACAAAATAATAAAATTGTTGAATTAGTTGAAGCTTCCTCTTCTTTAACTCTTTTGGCTGTGTTAATGTAGTACCAACACAGTTATGAAATGTTCTTGTTAAATTCGCGTTAATTTTCTTGATTAAGTGTTTTTTTATTAAATAAAAAGTAATGAAATTTTTTTAAAATTTTTAATGGTAGTTGCTATCAGTACCCGTAAGTTAGATGCAACGCCGTAAAGTTCAAAAATGGTTTTAAAAAAGTTCAAATAATAATGTTTAAAATACCTTATCGCTTTTAAAACTCGTTCACCTGATGTTTTACTATGATAACTCATGCTCAGCATCTGCGCAAGATCAAGGATTGACGATCCATCCAAAATTTCCTTCTTCAGTGTCTCGTACACTTCAATTGCTCACATCGACCAAAATTCTCAACATTCCTCTGGGTTATCACCTGCAATTAAACGAAGTGCTACTATTTAAAATAGCCAACTGATAAATTTACTAGCGACTTGTCTTTAAAGATGTCAATTTAATCTACTTCACCAAAACAATGCATTCAAAAAAAAAAAGATATCAATTAAAGTAGCAAGGTATCTCAAACGTGAGTGTTGCCTTTGCATTCCATCCACGAAGTCTTATAACAAAATGTGCGGTCAAATATTTCATAACCTCCAATTATAAGGATCCAAAATCAATATTGGTTAAAATTTAACCGTTACTGAACTTCATCGGTTGAGCGCCCAAGGCAAACTAAATTTCCAAGTCTTGCAGGTTAAATTGGCGAAATTTTGTGTCTAATGTACCGCTTCTAAATCTTAATCATATCCAAATTTTCCAAATTTCACGTTATTAAATTTATCAAACGTCCGAAGGTAAGTTTTTATTTAATTTTAGAGTTTTTAAATTACTTTAAAATGTTGTATGTTTCAGAATTCACTGGTTTTGTTGAAATATTCTGTCGATACTTGAGTCACAAGTAACACAACACACCTAATTATGGTCTTTATCACTAGATTACACAAACCAAGACCCTTAACCCTCGGGAGGTCGCGGTGTATCTGACAGATACATGCAAAATTTTTTCTTAAGTATTTTAAAATCTTATTATTATTATTTTGTTCAAAATGTTGATTACTTTAAATTTTTTATTGCATTTTTCTATAAACTAGTGTGGTTTATAAATAAACAATCATTATAATTATATTTGCAAAGTTTATTTATATCTATTTTGCATTTTAGAGCACATTAATAAGGCATATGTATTTCACAGATACGCGCGACCTCGCGTGTGATTTTTAGTACCGCGACCTCCTGAGGGTTAATACATTAAAATGACTCTGTGAAAAATTCCAGAAAGAATACAATATCTCACAACATACAAAATTTGTTATTTTTACAATAATCCACCTTTTTAAGAACCCATGAAATTTTAGGTTAAAAATATTAAAACCTTCTTACAAAATTTTTAATTTTCATTGCAACAACATTGTTTCCTTTGAATCTGATATGACAGATTCCTTCATGAGATCAAGTAGTGAGCCTAAAATACATTTTTCAGAGTTCCACAGCTTTATCCGGTTTCCTAGCACTAATCATGGGAAAGTGAAATTTACCATAGTTAAGTTATTCCTACTAAAAATCCCTGCATCCTGCTACCAAATCATGTTAACATGGTGATATTGAATTACTGAGCTCAACCACCCAAATACAAAACGCTTGCTTGCATAAAATACAAATTCTATCGCATGAGAGAGAAACCCTTTTAGAGACAAAAGAAAGAAGAGTGAAGCTTTATTTCACTTACATGAAATTTTTAAGAGGCCAGCAAAATACGACAATATATATTTTATTTTCGGCTACTAACTAAATGGCTTTTCAACAGGAACTTTGTTTTTAAATTTGAAATGAAACACACATTCTGGATAAAAGTTCTGTATTTCTTTATTGATAATATAATATAGAAAGTCTACAATTTATGAAGGATAAAAAATATTGGAAAAATGTCCACCAACAAGACCACGTATACAGACGTCGATCCTTTTGTCTAATTGCGGCTCTACATAGTATCTCACCAATTACGCGTCGGATCTTAGTTTTCAAGGCTTCAATGGATTGTGGATTATCTGCATAGATTAATTTGATCTTTCACATATCCCCACAAGAAACAGTCTAACGGTGTTAAATTACACGATCTAGGCAGCAGATTCGCCATTTTTGTAGCGGATTTTAATCATTTTCATGCAAATTTCGATTACAATTGTAGATTTTCTACTTAGCATGTCAAAAAACTGTCACCACATCCAGAATTGCCTCTATTAAAAAACGAAGTCGCTGTTAAAAAACCCTGTGTAGTAGCCATCATAATATACCAATAAGAAATGATATATATTTTTTTTAATTTATTATTATATTATTATAATATATTTTTTTATTTAAATATATTATAATATAATATGCCTATTCTAGGAGCTGCTAAAGTTGACTGTGCATAATATGGCTGTTAAAGTCGTGGTGTAATAGGTGTATAATTTATAATATAAAACTGAAATTTTTTAAAATTCTTTCGATATTCATCGATAATAAATTTTAATTTCTACCTATTAATTATGATAATGCGTTTTTGTGCAAAATAAACACTTCTCGCAGACATTATCATATTTATTTGTTTAATTAGTTGATTCGACAAAATCTACTAATCACAATTATTTGCATCAAAACCTAGACCCACATTCGTATTAAGTAAAAGTCGTGTATTATTATCATGCAATTATTAGGTCAGTTATGACAGCACTTAATTGTTAATTTGATCTTTAGAAGACATCAAGATTAATTCGTGATGTGAGCTTGTTTATTTGTCAATAATCTCGGTTCATTTACTCTATTGTACGATTCTTGTTGAAACTTTTATTTTGAAATTGTAGAATTCTGTCAAGTACCTATAGTATAGAAATGATACCTCTCATCTTTTTGAGATACTTTCATCGATAGGTTTTCCAATTACATATTCAGAACTATCACAAGGAATACTACTTGTTTTGAATTCTTTCGAAAACATTTTCCAAACTACTTTCTAACATCGAACTGCTGAAACAAGTGGAACTCTATTGAGTTCCTGAACTCGATTGAGTTCCTGATTCTTTTCCGGATTGTAAATTTTAGAATTAGGCCTTGACCACTATGTATAGTTAAAAATACTTGAGGTTTATATCATGTCAAGCAGATCTATAATTTTATCAATTCATTTTTTTTGGTATTTTCAACAATGGGTAGCATTTGAAATTGTCAATACTATAGATTCACCCTGTATGTCACTTTCACTTTTCAAGATAAACTATTATCGGTGGAAAAAGTTATGTCCCCTTAATTTAGTCTTACATTTCAGAAAGTTATGGATTAGATTTTATGCTCTAAAAACGAGCAAATAAAGAATTGAATTCTGGATAACATCTCAATGAACAAGGTGTAGGTTTTAATAAGGAACAATGTTTTAATATTAAAACAAATGCTATAAATCAAATTGAGATTTTTAGTAATTATGTGAATTTATATTTTTTACCTACACCTTGTTCATTATTTTCAGAGTTTCTGTGAAAACGGTTGGTTGCCCAAAAAAATTTATTTGACGAAAGTTGTAGCCAGTTAAATTCCCTATCCGGTTTGGACCATTAGTTTTTCTTTTAGACGTTTCGTTTAAGAGATACGGGGTTCGCAAGAAAATTAAAAAAAAACCTGAATTTTTTAAACATGTTTTCCCTTAATTTAATTTATAACTCGAAATCCGTTGATTCTAGACGATAAAGGGTTATAACATAATTTGTAGACAAGCGAATGATCTTTAAAAAAGTTCTAATCCATTAACCTTAAAAAATCAATAATATCGGAGCTATGGCCGTTTGAAATCAGAAATTCAAAAAATTGCTTTAAAGGGAGGTACCCCCCAAGGGTTTGGACTTGGGCAAAAATTTTATTTGAAAATTTGTCTTAGAAAAGTGTCCTTTATCACCACCTCAAAGGTTCTCCACGGTCACGGGGACATATACTGCCAAACATTATTTTGTAAAATTCAATTTTGCGTTCCATATTTTTAATTTATTTTTAGCAACCGAACCCATGCAGATCCCATGATAAAGTTTGGCACACATACTCAGCATAATTGCACAAACAAACAGTAAAAAATAAACCAAAAAAAATAATTTTTTTTTAAATAGGGGTTGAAATAGGGTTAATATTATAAAATTAATCCAGTTAGGGGTTGAAAAATTAAAATGTGATTGAATATTTTGATAGAACGTTCATTTACCTTTACAGAACATTTTTTATTTTTAAATTTAGACCACCGTGGACGAAGTTACAGCCGTTTTCCTACAAGTCTACACACCAACTTTTTGACATTTTGAACGACCAAAACAACGAAACGAATGCCATTTTGGACAAATCCTTAAATTTGTATTTTTTATTTCTTACTAAGATGGTGTGTACCAAGTTTCGTCAAATTTGATGGGGGTCAGGTAAATTCTTCAGTCGATTTGAGATGGAATGACCCATACAATAATTAAAAAATGCACAATTTCAACTGCAATGGAGAAACTTGACAATTTCTTTTCTAAATTTTTTGCTAAAACTTAAATTTGAACTACACTTACAATGAACTTTTTTTTTGTTTTCCCAAAATTTTGTAGTGTGTAATACTTCTGAAGTATTATTTTAATTATTAAGTGAAATAGTAAAGTATGGCTTCTTCGTTATTATAATAAATTATAAAAAAATTATAGCAAGTACTTCTAAATTGTACATCCCCACTCTGTGAGGGCGAAGACCGAACTGTAAATACGTTCAAAATATCGGACTTTTATCTTGGATGACTAAAGGCTATCGGGAAGCCCCCTGGACCAGCGAGCGTGAACAAATTAAAATACTAAAAATGTTGAAAACACCTTCGAATTTTCTATATTTTCTTCGCAAGTGAACATAAACATTTTAAGTCGAAGGTTTCTGAATCCGTTGATCTCTCGATTTTTTTTGTTTCGCTGCTCCTACTACATTTTGATATTTTTGGGCATGCACTCTTTTTTGGCACGCCTACAGGCAAAGACCTGTTCTTTGAGACCCAGACCAACTCTGTTAGTTTCTAACCATATCTTAGTTACTTTTTCCACATTCTATTACAAATATTTTACAATTTAATATTGACATTTTTCCAATAATTATATAAAATAATATAATATGGTATTTTACGTATTGAAATTAATAAATAAACTTTAAATATTAACTATCTACGAGTAGCTTGAATTTAGAATTCCTTGGAAGTTTTTGGAATTCCGTGTCTTGTTTGGTATTCTTCAGGGTATTTATGTACATCTTGTTTATTGCTTATGTGAAGATATAAATTAGAATTATTTTTTCCTTTATGTGCAAAAACCATTTTTTTTTGGAAGCAATGTTTTTTATGGAAGCTCATTAGAACTCAAACGAAAATCAAACGTTTGACACTAATTTCATTAAAAAATTTTCGATGGGGGGGAGGGGTGAAATGTCACTCAATTTCACCCTTTTTCAAATTCTGTAACATTTTTACCTTTGGGGTACAAACGATTTTATAGAAGCTCATTGGTGCTCAAACGATTCTCCATCGATTGACACTAATTTCATAAAAAAAATCGCGATTGGTGTGGGGACGGGCAGTGAAATATCACTTAACTTCACACTTTTTCGAACGCTCTAACTTTTTTACCTTTGGGGTACAAATAATTTTTATTAAAGCTCATTGGAGCTCAAACGATTCTCCATCGATTGACAACAAAAATTCTCGAATAACATCGCGGTGCGTCTGATACAAACGATTTTTTATGGAAGCTCATTGGAGTACAAACGAAGCTCAAATGTTTGACACCAATTTCATTAAAAAATTGCTATAAAGGGGGGGTGGGTGAAATGTACTTCAGAAGCCCCATGTTTGGTGCGGGGTCATTGATGTGTAGTGGGGGCTGATGGCTTCAATGGAAGGGCACAAAATTCAAAGATAAAAACAAATTTCACTATTTTAGGCTTCTATACAAAGTATAGCAAGAAGCCTTATGATCTGGCTCCGTGTCTGTCCGTCCGTCTGTCCGTCCGTCCGTCTGTCTGTCCGTCCGTCCGCATAATTCAAAATCATACAGAGCGTTTCAAATCGTGTTGAATATACTCAGTGTGTATAGAGGTCTAAGAACTGGGTACCCAGTGCGCTATTATTTTGGAAATAGCTGTCTTATATAGACTTATATCTGTTTTAGGCTTCTATACAAAGTATAGCAAGAAGCCTTATGATCTGGCTCCGTGTCTGTCCGTCCGTCCGTCTGTCTGTCCGTCCGCATAATTCAAAATCATACAGAGCGTTTCAAATCGTGTTGGAAATACTCTGTGTGTATAGAGGTCTAAGAACTGGGTAGCCAGTGCACTCCAAATTGTGTTGGGAAACACTCTGAAAATGAGTAGATATGTGAAGAAGGTTGCTGAAATATACATAACTGAGTGGTTTACCTATATATTGTTGATCTCTTTATTTGATCCGTTGATCTATTGATCCATTGAGTTTTTTAACATGGAACATGTTTTCACGGTCGTTACCTCGCAAAAATCGACACCAAAAAACCGACACCAAAAACCGACACCAAAAACCGACACCAAAAATCGATACCAAAAATTGGCACCACATGTATAATTCAAATTTATAGTTTATAATTTGAATAGAGTAGATTATCGAATAACATCTTCCCATTCACAATAATGAATTTTCAATAACAAAATTTTCATTACCAAAAATTTAAATCCGAAACCGATCGCAAAAAGCAAATTTGCTTATATAGTAAATTTTTTATTACCAACACAGAAATTAAGGGATTATCCCCCGTGTAACACAACTACGTGTAATACACGGTTACACAACTACGCAGCACTTCGGAAAACGGTAAAAAGAAGAAGAAACGAGATAGGCGCCACTCCCGCGGCACCCCTAAATCTCGAGGAAAACTATGATAAATGGTTTGGTACCGAAAAACAGGTTCCATGTTAAATCTTCATATTTAGCGAACGATAAAGCCCTGTTTAGCGCCCCTTCCACAACCTTATTTAATTCTCGCAAAGCCATTTTTTGTAAAGACATTTTTAGTTCACGTTCAACACATTTAAGTCATAATAAATCATTTGGATTATATAGTATTTTTATTAAATATTAACGGATTAACGTATTAACGTTAATCCGTTAATCCGGATTTAAGTTAATCATTAATAACCGTTATTTTCTATCTCCTCGATTTTTGTTTCTTCTTTTCGTTCCGTTCAGATCCTTCCCCTTCCATAACTTCGATTAGTGCTTATGTTGGTATCAAATTTGGACCAATGAGATTAGGTTTTGACACGCCGCAGGAGAGAGCTGGCATTTTATATATTAAGATATTGTAATATGAACTATTATTCGTCTTCTAATAAGGAATTTTCGAAAGCACGCAGCGATATTGCCAATTCCTGTTCTTCTTTCTGTTTCTTCTTCATATAGGCAGCAGCCAAATTTTCCTCCCTTTTAGGCTTCTATACAAAGTATAGCAAGAAGCCTTATGATCTGGCTCCGTGTCCGTCTGTCTGTCTGTCCGTCCGTCCGCATAATTCAAAATCATACAGAGCGTTTCAAATCGTATTGGAAATACTCTGTGTGTATAGAGGTCTATGAACTGGGTAGCCAGTGCGCTACTTTTAGGCTTCTATACAAGGTATAGAAAGAAGCCTTATGGTCTGGCTTCGTGTCCGTCCGCATGTTTTTTCAATGCAGACCAAATATAAGTTATACGTATTTTATTTACATAATTTTTCACCTATATAGGAAATTTAAATACGTTGATCCGTTGATATGTTGATCTGTTTTTTTCAATGCATACCAAATCTCTTATTATAAAAGGCCAAGTCCTTCTGTCTGTCCCACGGAAATACCCGAAGCAAACCGAACATCAACGTATCATCGGATCAACGTATCATCGGATCAACGTATCATCGGATGAACGTATCATCGTATCAACGTATCATCGTATCAACGCATCATCGGATCAACGTATCATCGGATAAGTTAATCCGATTATCCTACTCAAAATTACTATATAAGCAGAATTACATTATAACGAAATAATAAGTGTTGAACGTCAACGAAAAATGTTTTCAGGTGAATTAATGAAGGATGTGGAACATGCGCTAAAGAGGGACTTATCGTTCGGAAAATACGAAGATTTTGAAGTCAGAGAAGAATTCAAACGAGCTACTATTAATTCGTTAAAGGAGGCACTTCGTGAGTTTAGCAGCAATGGAATGCGTAAAATTGATTTAAATATTGCGAAAAAAAAAGTGGCGGCAAAACGTATAAGAAACAGAAAAAGAGTGGAGAAACTGATTGCTGCCGAACAGAAAAAGAAACAAGTTGGAACTTGCTTTAGCAGCGGTTCCTAGGCTTCTATACAACAGATTTAAGAAATGAAATATTCTGAGATTTATATTTGAACTTAAAATGCTATTCTTTTGCTTTTATGTGAAAAAATAATTTTTTATCCGATAATAAAGATACTAATCTGATAATCGAAATCTCTTATTGTCACTAAATTTTACTTATACTATACTAGAATATTTTTTAGCTTGGTAGGTATTAAAAATTCAGATTATCAGAATTACCACAGATATAAACAAGGTGGAACTCGCTTTAGCGGCAGTTCTTAGGCTTCTATACAGCTACCTTTCTGGTGTGGAAAGTTGTTATTATCTGGTTAGTTTTGATCGCCATATAATGTAACATCACATAATCAGATAATCTGCACCAATTAAATTTTTTGCAGTTGGTAATTATCATTTACTATATAAGTAATAACAATCAAACTTTTCCATTCTATTCGAAACTTTACTTCTCTGTAATGTTTGGTCCTTTTTTGAGGTGGACCAATCCTCTCCTTTCTCTTTTATTTACAACTTAACTTCACTAACCACATCATTAAAAAATTATTTTTCACATCAAAGTAAAATAAAATACAACTACTTTTCTGGTAGTTGTGGTAGTGTACTTTTCTGGTAGTGTAAAACTACCGTTATGAACGTCGACATTTGGTTCTACAACGTTACCTACTTCAAGAACAGCTGCGTTTTTACTTCGTGGATTTTGTCGGCGAATTGCATGACTACGTGAACGATGTAATATTTGCGAAGGGGTCATGTTGGCAATTTGCTTTCGCTTTCGAAATTCGCGTAATTTCCGGTCCATTTTTTGAGGTGGATCCATCCTCTTCCTTCTCTTTTATTTACAACTTAACTTCACTATCCACATCAAGCCACTGCTGTTGTTAAAATAAAATAATAAATAATTAGTGCAGATTATCTGATTATGTGATGTTACATTATATGGCGACCAAAAATAACCAGATAATAACAACTTTCCACACCAGAAAGGTAGCTGTATAGAAGCCTAAGAACTGCCGCTAAAGCGAGTTCCACCTTGTTTAGTTGCTGATTTACTTCCAGAATAATTTAATTTCAAGAAACATTTTAGTAATTTAGGTTTTATGCAACCCCCATGTAAAAATGTTTCTATAATCCGCAGCAGTCTGACGATGCTTACTGGGCTTAGCGACAATTTTTTGTGAGACTTGAAAAATATTAATACTCTTCATTGTCAAATTTAAATAATTACTCGAGTAAACATTAGGAAGTGAAAAATAGAGAACAACGGTTTGGGGGATTTGGAATAAGCTCCAGCATATTTTATGAACCTAGTTAATAAAAGTAAAAATCGGTATCATCAAATATTTTTTAATGTTTATCGCCAGATCCAATTTTTTATGTTATTTCAATGGGAGGGCACAAAATTTACCATAATTTTATTTATTTAAAATTAATATTTTTATAATTATTTTTGGATAGTTGTTTACTGTTTTGAATGGGGGAAAAATTTTTTTATAAAAAAAAAATCTAAAAATAAAAACATTAATACTAGATTTCGTCGCAGTTTCTGCCTGGACATAAATATGCTTTTCTCAACTTAATTACCATCACCGAACATTCAATCAAATCTCCCAAATGTATTAACCATAAGCCCCTTAAGCCATAATAAATTAACTGCAAACATAATCATAATTACTTAAAAAATCACTGCAAATTTTTATAACCATCCATTTACATCTGCATAACACATAATATTTAAATTAACCCGGATATCAATTTTTTACATTTTTTAATTGAAATAGTATTTCAAAAGCAAATGCAAATTTTTTTAACTTCGTTTTGTTTATTATGTAATTCTAAATTTAAAACGCTATTACTAAAATTTATGAGTCGAATTCCTTTTACTAAGTTAAAATTTATTAAGCCCAACTCTTTTTATTTTAATTTACTAATCATCACTTTCTTCAATATCGACGCAGCCATTAACGCAATTTGCAATTCCGCTGTTGCAACACCAAGGAGGCTGATTTTTCAGACATGGGCTAGACAAAAATGTAATTGTACGCAAAAAATTTGGTAATGAACCAACGAGGTGTGTGGTAAATTGTATTCGTATGGTAATTACATCTACAAACAATAGTGCAATTAGGATTGCACTTGTGTCTCATCGAATTTTGCAAAAATTTGCATATATATTGCAGATCTTCCATTTTTGGTGCCACTTATTTTTATGAAAATACGTGTGTGGCGTAATTGAAGTTATAATAATTGTGATTGAATAATTTGTTACTTTTTTTTTTGTTTAAAATTACATTGCGTTCCTATTTTGGAGAGGAAAGGAGCTGCTGAGTCAATTTTTTTCCCATAATTTATTAATTATTGGGGAATGCAATTATTGAATGTGAGAAGTAAGTTATGTGGATGTCATTGACTAATACAATACTTTTTTATGACACAACTGGTTGACATTTTAATATTATCTTAATTTTTATATTATTCAAATTTTCGAATCGCTTAATATTTGATTTTTTTACGATTACCTCCATTATTGTGTTAGAAATTGTAGGCAGGCATACCTTTCATGGTTAGGCTTTGGTGTAATCGACATTAAATTTATTGAAACGGTAAACGTTAATTATATATGTAAATTATCTCGAGTCCTTAATTTTATATCGACCATTAAACACACTTTATACTGATAATAAATACGACGACAAACACAAGAATGAAATTATAAAAATGTTGAAAATTTTTCAAGTGATATAATAATTGATGGGTAATAATAAAGCTAAAATGTGTGAGATTTTTGAAAGCGAGAGTAGATAAGAAAATTTTTATCTCGAAGCTTTCAGACGAATTTCTCTGATGGCTTATCCGAATCGAGATGTCGCTTCGTTCAATAAATTGTCTAAATGTAATTTTAATAAAACACCTGTAATTGACTCTTTAGATCGTTTCGTAAACTCGAGAAATAAAGATTAAACAACTTAATGCAGTTTTACATAAATTTTAAATAAAATTACCACTGCGTGCGTAGGACGCCGCTGATGGTATGTTTTAGCACCCCGCAGTGAATTAATTTTTTTATTCATATAGATTTACGTCCCTAAAGATCTATTAAAAATTTCTGTTTTCTAATTGGATTATTATAGTGCAAGTTTGAAATATTACGTGTCGTATAATTACGATTTTTTGTTGATAAATGATCGTCTTTAAAAATTATACATATAATTTTATATTATTGCCTATTAATTATTACTACTAGGTATATTGATTTAAATATATGTTATTATTTATTTAATGCTAATTTGGATACATTGTAGCTATGCTAATCTGTTAGATAAATATTGAATATTTTTGTCTTTTATGTTGTAGCCACCTAAGGTTAAGGATATTATTCTTAACCTTAGGTGGCGCTCAAGAACACACAAACGAGTCCATATAATTTTCACCTACCTAGCATAATTCACGGTTGCATTTTGTAGCAACCACCAATGATTTTAAGATAAAAATCACTAAAATGCGAATCCTTCTACTAAAGTGTGATTCTTTTTGTAAGTCGATAGCCGCCCTGTTATTATGCTCACTCGCATTAAAGGTGCGATTAAAATACAATTTACCACCTCGTTAACTTTATAAGTGCCGCAAGAATTTGTTTTTATAGTAAAAATTAAACAAATTAACAACTGAAAGCAATTAGATTTTGTAACAAGAATATTTGACAACAAGTAGCTGTACTTGTCTTGTCATATTTGTGAAGTCAATATTAGTTATTTCCTTATTCGGCTCTTCATGTCAGTTAAACAATTTTGTATTATTCCAACCTGTAGAATTTTAGTTTCCCACGCAACACAAAAATCTGTAACAACTTGAAATTTTGTGTACAAATAGAACGTACTTGACACGATTTTCACTAACTAGCAACAAGTTCAGCAATCAACACGCGCATGTTATGGGGGTGTAATGACATTCGCCCCAATATCTTGCAGACTAAAAGAAAATTAATTAATCGCTCATCGTGTTTATTGTTTTCCTCAGTTCTTCAGTAGTAAAAATTTTAAATCTAATTAGGCAATTAAAAAAATAAAAAATAATTACTATCGCACGATTTAATTAAGATAAAACAAACTTGAGCGGGGTTTTTTATCGTGTAATTCGTGAAAAACTGAAGGCTATCAAAATGAAACTTGTAGTTCATCACGATTCCACTGACGTAAAACAACTACTGTTGTTTTTTTTATTTTTAGACGCCCTGTACTTAAAGTAATTTTTCCTCAATCTACGCATACCAACATCGTTTTTGTTGGTAAAATCAGGAAGTGTGGGTTTCAAAGTCGATTTTTGCATGACTTGTGAGATGGAACGATTGTATTATAGTAAAAAAGAATTGTTATCCTGCATTAGTTTAACAATTGAATGTGAATATCATAAATAGTAATTGAATTTTATAAAAATTCAGAACAAAAGGTATTTAGCATTTTACAATTTTTAGCAACTTTTTTGTTGCAAAAACAAGGGTATAACAAATGATTGGCAAGAAAAACGATTGAAGCGCCACTACGGTTTTGCAAGCTTGCAAGATCGTGAACTTCAACTTTCGAGCAATAAAAATTGTGCTACCTTATAAATTTTCATGTCTGGAAATAACAACAACGTAGCATAGCTAACTCCTTTATCCTACGCTTAAAACATCATACAAATGCTGTGAAACACTTCAACATATTAATAATAACAAATTTATTTTTTAAATTACCACAATTTCTAATGACGTTTCACTTTTCTTTTCTATTCATCCGCATGTCTAGCTTTAAATTTATAAGGTGCAGAATAATAGTAGTCGATTGTTGTATAAATTTTAATGAGGATTTATATATTATAATCTTCATCTATAGCGCTTAAATGCAGCTTCATTATCGGGTACCAAAGCAAGCGTAAAACTTATTTTTTCTATTAAACATGTATTCATGTGTAAATCATGCTTTATTAAGTGCGTTCTCAATTTCCTCGATGTGCTTTTAATTTAGTCGTAGAAGACGCTCCTTCATCCTGTAAAATTTGTGATTTATTTTCAAATTAGCCTCATTTAATTTTTCCCAGGGTATTAAGATTATAAATTTTATTTAAGAAAAATCATAATCGCTGCTGAAGACTTCATAATAATATTTAAACGAGCATTAAATTAACTGCTGTAAAATATACGAAGATAGGAGAAATTTCATGTAGAGGCCTCAAAATATCAAGGCACCACTCGTATTTTAGCTCATTCGGCGTATACGTCGAGGTTCCACTAATCCATATTTTTTATCATTATTTATTTTAAAAGCACCTGGTCCGGCCACCCCACTCCTAATGGTTATCATGAAATTCGAGCGGTAAAATTGACTAGCGTTTTTGGGCAGAATGTATTTGAAATTTTAAAGTTAATTAAATAATAACAAAAACAAATAAATTGTTCTCATAAGGTTTCAGTAATAGACTTTGCTATCATCAGATGTTTTAATTTAATAATTTGATTTTTAATTCTCCCAGCCTCTTTAAACCACTCTGCCGACTGCCCTTCGTTGAAAAGCTCGAATATATAACACATTTTTTTATTTGGAAAATATTACTTAGGATCATGTTAGGACCAGTTATATAACAGATAATTGCATTCAGTGTCACATGATGGTCGTTTCGACCAATCAGCGTGCGTTAATTTACATTGTAGATAAACGAATACATATGTGCACCTAGTGCAATATTCAGTTATATTGAACCCTAGGAATTTATATTCAAATATAATCCTACGAATATATTTCAAATAACCTTTGGTCAATTTAAATATTTTAAATTGTTTTGATAATAATTTTTAATATGGATGTTCACATTGCAAACCATGTACTATCACCATTTCGCCACAGGGGGTGACATACAAAGTAATGCTTAAAATTGTCAAATCTGCTACACAATAACCATAGAAACACTACTTCAATTATATTTAACCTCCAAATTCTAATGCGTCTAATAGTCATAATAACCATAGAAACACTACTTTATATAAATTTTTTGATTTTTATTTCACATAAAAATTCGTTTTTATTCGAAGTTGTGTCGTTTCTTCACGGAATTATCATCCAAACAGCAACGCGGGTTCCGACAATATTCAAAGATTCATATCGTACAGGTTTTAGCTGCGGAGATTGACACTCACTCCGCTGCGCTACGTTCGTGCAATCTCCTTGCTAAAACCTGTACTCGCTGAATCTTTGAATATAGTCGGAACCCTTATGCTGTTACATACGAATATTCTGAGAAGAGTCGCAATTACCTCGAGGTTTTTTGATATATGGACCAATCAAACAGTAGAAATAATTCTTGAATTAACTCTGATCTGCACGTATACCTGTAGTAAAACCTAATCTAGGATTAAGCCTCAGATTTCTTTAAAATTCCTCCTGTTACTATAATACAAACTAAATTTCAGTAATCTGATTGGTAGAAACTCGGATTGACGAATCTACGATTAAACCTCCGGCTATTATTCTACAACCCTATAAGTAGGGCCGACCAGAGGAGTAGTGCAACGGATTAAAGATATATTCCCCCCCCCCTCCCCCGTTTTATTATTATTCAAATCTAATGGGATGTCGTACCTGTGATTCTATAGTATCGGATTGACAAATCTCACGGAAGTTTGGGAAACATCTATTGTATGTAATTGAAAAGGAAATCAACAGATGGCGCCACTTAATTTGAAGTCTTAATAAATTGACTTGTTATTATAATTCTTCATTTGTGTTGATGCCACGGATCTTTAAGAGGTTCGTGGTTAGTGCTCAAGTAATTTCTTCTGCCTTCTAATTTAGTAGCGCCATTTTTTGTTGATAACGTTTTGAACTCTACCAGGTGTTTCCAAAACTCCTGAAAGGTTTATTAATCTGATTCTACATAATCAAAGGTCATATGTATGACCCCCCTCGGATTAACAAAACCTGGTATACATACAGTGATCTTCATTCAAAATGTATTACACCAAAAATCTAATTAAAATCTAAAATGAACAACAAAATTTTGAGCCCATTTGCATCATTAAGGTTCAATTTAAGAACCTCCAGTTAAAGTTCCAGTTAAACTTAACTGCCAGCTAAGTGAATTTTGACGCCTTCTCATTGGGCTAAAAGAACGACCCATATTTTATTTGACTGGTAAAGGGGTAAATGGAGGTTGATAAACTGGCCCTTGTAAAGTAATTTGAAAAATATGCAAATCCCTTAATTTTCCCTTTCTGTAAATTGGCGTTAAATACATAGTAAGTATAATAAAAAGTATCGAAAATAATAGATTGATTTTTGTAATTCAATGCACCTTCAGTACAAAATCAGATTTTAAAGAGTATAATTTTGAGTTACCATTTATTTACTATATTATAATTTGCTAATTTAATAATTGCATCCGGTGAAGAATGCTTGTGATTGAAACGCGTCAATAAAAAAAATTCGAGAAGAGAACAATTTTATTAATTGTATTTATTATTTTAAAATATAAAATTTTTATATCACAATTTATTTTATTACAAGCTCCTTGTTTAGTTCTTGTCAATATTTATAAGCTTTTACCGTCCTTACAACAAACACTGGAATTCTTCTCTGCATATAGCAGTGTTCTCTGTTGAGAGCTCTTACTTGGATTAACATTTATAAAAATAAGAATTTAAATCATTTTTTCTGTACATGGTTTTTGGAAAATTTTCAAAAAATTGCTTGCGACGCGACGTTTTAAAATATTTAAATTTTGTGATGAAATGCCAACTAAAATTGCATTTTCTGGAGTTTTTCACTGGTAGTACATCTTAAAATTATCTTACAATTTTGTATCTTTTTGTTTAACTTGAAATAAATAAATATTAGTAATCAATTTTGTTCTACAAATTATACGCCAGTCCTTTTCTGTTTTTTTTGCGAATTCCGTTAATTCAAATTTAATTCAATAAAGACGAAAACCGAATTCCGAGCCTTCAGCACCGCAACCCATCGAGCAACGCCATGCTTATACAATTTTGACAAAATATGTATATATTTAAATAAAATAAAACTAAATTCGATTTAATTACCAATTAATGTAGTAAATTAACTAATTTTTAATTTATTAAAGAAATATTATTTCAACAAATTAAAAATTTAAATGTTAAAAAAATATATGCAAATGATACGTAAAGAAATTTAATGCGGAAAAGGACGCCTGCCTTCTATTACGGGGTTTTGTAAAATTAATTTATTAATTTACAGGTCGGAGGGTCCCAAAAACCCTCGTCCTGGATGAATTTCTTGGATTAATCCACTCGAAGAAAGTGGTAAAATTACGACTTCAGTTAATTTCAAGTACAATATCAGTGACGTCCCTAGAAAACGGGCAAACAAGGTAGATGCTTCTTTTTATATGGGCTTAACGTTCTTTCTTTTAATGACGCTTTCGTGAATTTTTATAAACTTGAATTCTGTCTTATTAATTTAATCAAAAATTTCATAATTCTCGACAAAATTTGACGGAGTGAAGGGTGCGAGACACTTGCCGATTTTTAAAATGGAACATTCCTGTATTTATATCACATCGTTCTGTTTATATTATTTATACTTATAAGGAACATGGAACATTATGCAGGCGCCAGGATGTGTTTTAAGTTGTAAGTCTCACCATAATATTATAGTATTAGGTGAAAGATTACAATGTTGAAAATCAAGTAGTGATCATTTTAGAATTATTATTGCTTGTTACGCAGAATTTTGTAACAATTTAACACTATTAAGAGGGTCGTGAGCGCCTGGCAGGATTTATTTCAGGTTCTATTGAGAACTTTTTCTCTTACTTTTATCGGTTTTTGAATAAATTAACTAAAATATTTGTACTTATATAAATCTGAAAGACACTTTACGTAGTAACTTATTATAGTAATTAATTTAATTCAAGACAAAGTCCTTGAGGTATGATTGAGAAGAAAATTATAAGCACGCTGTTATTCTTGCAACTCGTTTGCATAGAACCTTGTCGTCAAGTTCGAAGATGAGTTTTACATAATTTCAAAATTCTTGACTATCCTTTAAGACGAAGTTTATTTTTTAAAACCAATTGTTTTCATGAGATCGGCAGGAAAATCACTCACTGTCAGCAATTGTAGGCGGATTTCATAATTACTTTCATAAAAACATTATAAAATTAATGAATTAACTTTTTAAGTATTTGTTTTACAAATGTCAAATTTGCTTGTAAATAAACAAGTTTTTTTCATTTAATTATAATACACAAGGATGCTGTAATATTATATTAAAATATCTCTGTGAGTTGCATTTCCATCCAATCACGATAATCTTTTTAATTAAGAAATGTTCAACTGTTATGTGTAATTTATTACATATTTTTTGCAAGAAATAACATTATTATTAGTAGAAGATACTATAATAATGTACTAATGTGGTTACATCAAGTAACATTTCAAAGTGTTTTTCTTACTGACGGGTCGGTGTCAGACTTGCGATATGCGTGGTTTCATTGTTGACAGCGATTGTGTTTAAACGATTAAGTTGAAAATTTATTATTTTAAGCTAAAATACAACAAAAATACATAACAGGAAAATATCACTTTGCATAATATAACTATTATGAAAGTTCTAATAATTGGAATAAAAATGTGAACTAAAGTAGACCATTCCAAACTAAATTTACAACGAAGAAGATCGCATATACAAATAATATACTGGACCCGCAAATGCTTGGCTAATCCGTGAGATTGAAGACTCCCCAAAAACAACAATCTGTAAAAATCTCACCATTTCACTACAGAAGTGCCATTGGCGGTTTACGTTGCAATTTTCTTTGTTGACCGTAATTTAGTTGATTTCGTGAACATCTTTGTGGTGGCATCCTAGTATAAGGATGCATAGTATGGGACAGCATATTCGGAGTAGGCAATAATGGTCGTGACATCAGTTGAGGACGAATGCCATGGGGCAGTATGTTGTGGGGTATTAAATTGGGTGGTACAAAATGTGATTGCATATTCCTCGAGGAAAAATTTTGTTGCGAAATGTTAAAATTTGGTCTGAAATTATTTTGACGTACGTTGCCCATCAGTCGAACATCAGGCCTGAAATTATTTCTCGCAAAGTTACTTGGAGGCAAGTTTCCTGTCGGGCCGTTATTGGGAATAAAATTACACGAAGGAAAGTTATTCTGACGAGCAAAATTGTTAACAGGCGGAAAATTACAATTCAAACCAATTGGAGGACGACTTGTTGATGGAAAATCCCTCGGTGGGTTTTTCTTCCTCTTGACTTTCTGCATATTACTTGCAATTCTCTGCATTTTATTACTTTTTGACTTCTGAAAATATCGTTGAATATCTCCGATTATTTCTTTACACGACATACTCACCACAGGAGTGGTTCCATTTTTGGATATTTGAGAAATTTTAAACCACTGCCAATTACTGATTTCCATTGGCGAAAGTATTTCAAATTTTGTATCTTTGGGTATGTTTGGTATTACGTACAACCGTAAAACTCTCTTGCCCGTTGTATTTTCTACATATAAATCGCGTTTTATATATTTCCCGACATCGAAGCCAATTTCTTCATAAACTTCTCGAACTGCACATTTAACAGGATCTTCACCTAATTCGAGCTTACCTCTGGGGAATCCCCAACTGTTGCGGTAATTTTGGATCGATTTGACCATCAAGACGTGTGTTCCTTTGTTGCACAATATTAACGCACCATACCTGGGAATATTCTTCGTATACTCGTTCCATTGTGAGGCAATTTGCGCAAAGACGTGTTGGTACTTTTGCAAGGACGGTGAAACCTGAAACATAATTTTAGCAAAAATGCGAAAATCGTTATGATTACATTGGTTTTTCGTCTTTACAAAGATATAAGTATCATAGTAATGATAAAATGCTTTTTCAATTTTGGGAAAAAGCAGTAATAATTCTTCGTCAGAATTCACTTCTTCGTCAAGTGAAAATTTAGCAATAAGTTCTTTTAAAATCACGTCAGGAATATTATTTAATGAAATTGACTCTTTTTCATTATTAGTTTTGGTTTCATCGGAAGCGTTTTCCATCATTACGTTAGGTTTAAGATTATCTATAATTTCACTCATGATCCAAAAACTATGGAATAAAAAAATAAATATATGAATTTGTACTTGTCGGTCAATTCAAAATGATAAGTTATAATATTTTTGATAATGAGTTACTTATATACTCAGAAAAATATCTGGAAATACCAACCTGAAAAT
Organism: Podabrus alpinus; assembly: GCA_932274525.1. Classification (NCBI taxonomy): domain Eukaryota; kingdom Metazoa; phylum Arthropoda; class Insecta; order Coleoptera; family Cantharidae; genus Podabrus; species Podabrus alpinus. The sequence continues at coordinate 3,939,892 of OW026453.1, forward strand.
ATGGAGTTCAGTTTGTGTAAAATTAGGTAGACTAGCATAGTGTTTTTTTTTAATCACCCAGGCCCGGCTCAAGAATATTTTTGACTATGGGCTAATGGTAAGAATTGCGCCCACCATGACCGCCGAATTTAACTAGTACAAATTCTTTTAAGTGGGCGTTGAAAAAATAAGCAATATTTAAAGTCTTGTTAATTTGCAGAGTTTTGACGCTGGAGGCATCAAGTAACAGATTTTGATACTTTATTTGGGTACGGTCCCCTATCTTTGGCCACTCCAAATAAATTGAAAATTTCCTATTGCAAAGAGGAAGGTTTATATTTATAGTATACTGATATAATTTAAACCTGCGAATGTATTATCAAAATTTTGAGTAAATCGAATTTGAAGTTTGCAAATTTACATGTAAAATTAACGAGATTTCTGCGCGTCGCTCATTCTGTTGACAGTCCGTGCAGTTATAATGACCCTAACACTTAGAGTATTTCGCACCGGCAGATGCAGCTCGTCTCTCGTACATGTAACATCGATTATTTTTTTTTTACGCGATTTTTTGGGGGCGAAACGTAATAGTTTACTGCCCCATACCGCAACTATACTTTTTAATGCTATTTCAAGGGTCTCTAAGCTCCCGGTTTCATTTATCCCGGTTTTTTTTATGGGAGGCGCCTTCTCGTATGTTTAGCATAGTAACCAGAGTCAAAACCGCCCTGGAGGGGTGCAGAGCGGAGCGGAGCGCAGCGGCGCCCCGAAAGGGTAGGTTTTGACGATGGATAAACCTCCCTATCGAATGCACACCCCAAAAATCGAAGAAAAATTCGCTAAATTTACGTACTTTCAAATTGATTTTTCTCGAAATTTTATGTATACTTTCGCAAGTGAAATTTTTACAGTATACTCTATAAATCTTCCTCTTTGCTATAGGAAATTTTCAATTTTTTTGGGGCGACCAAAGTTAGGTTACCGTTCCCCTTTATTTTTTATTTCCGGTTTTTGCAGAGTTATGCAGCGTGAGTTATAATTTGGCTATTAATGGTTCGACTACTGGATCATACAATGAGCCAGAAAATTTATGTTGAAGGTGCGATTGTAATATTTAGATTAACATTTCCAATTGACCCTAGTAAGAACGCGACTTTTTTAAATTTGAATTTAACTATTTAAATATACATGTAAATAAGTTAGGCTACAATAATCTGACCATTCCACATGGCAAAGGACATCCTAAGAATCGAAGTCTGTACCCATTCCGACAATATAAAAAACTCCGAAAAACTCTACGAATCATGCAGTAATCTTATATCTGTATTCTGTATCTTATCACCACCTCAGACGCAGATCGTCCTTCATCTTGCAGTTTATGTTAGTATTAAACATGCAACAAAAGCGAATTTTTAAATTATATGAAAATTATCAGGAATGTTTCAATATCTTCTATTACATAACATCGCTTACTTATATTGTTTTGTGCCCCTTGAAGTTTAGACTACGAACCTTAAATTTTTATTACCTTCATTAATTAAATTCTAAGAGTACGGTTTGGCGCCCCCTGAAAGAAAGCGCCCTGGACTGGAGCCCATTCTACCCACCCTCTTGAGCTGGACCTGTAGTCACCTTTATTAGAAACGATAGTTTGATAACCACGACACAAATAATTTGGGAGCAACTGCGCTTTTTTCGGACCCTGGAAAATTTTTCCTTTAGGGCTGTGTTGCTTTAACAATTGTTGGCCAATGTGTCGATTCTAGTTTGGGAATATTTCTTCTTTCCAATATGGCATCGAACGCCAGACCTCATAAGAGTAGGGAAAACTCGGGATGTTGCCTATAGACTTGAAAAAAAGCGATTAAAATTAATTATTTTCTAGCTTTCCTAGAATGATCTCCTTATGAAAGGTGCTAAGGACCGGCTTCTAGGGAATCACCGTAAGATAAAAGATTAATTTTTCAAGCTATACTCAATATTTATTCGGCCACTCTGTATAACCACTTGAATTAAATTATTGTTAAATTAATGTTAAATTAATGAGATCAGATGAAAGAAATGATCCCCGGTGGCGAAGGTTACACTTGCACCTTTTTATTTTAAATGGTGTATACATTGATTGAAATTATCTAATTAACTTCTTTATTTTCTTTCACAATGCATCATCATTAAAAAAATTCAATGCAATCTTTAATATACAAATTGACAAGATGAATGTAAGATAATTGCAATAAAATGGAGGAGTGTATGACCACTTGTTTTCAATGGTGTAACTGGTTTTGGAATATTTAAAACTGTTAATTAAGTTGTTTTAAAAAATTGCTGGTGCAATACCTGGTTTTATATCCATAAATATGGAATTTATTCTAATCAATATAATGTCCCGCCATATTGCTATTAAAATTATTTGATGTTTGTATTCAAAAAAATTTTTTGGAAGACAAGGATCACAGACCCAAACTACAGACACAGACGACCTTAAGTATGATACATTCACAATAATTAATTATAATTATTTTTTAATCAAGATTAAAACGCATAAATTATTACTTTTTTTATTTTATTGATTAATTTTCTTGATAATTAATATTCATTAATATGTCTTCTAATACGTTTCAATAAAATACCGTGCAGTAGCATAAAAAATAATTAATTGTGTTATTGCTATAAAATGGTAGGTACTTATTTGCAATTTTAATTCGAACAATCGCTTATTGCTTGGTATCTCGGAAATTTGTCACGAAAAGAGAAACATTAATCTTGTGGTTTCTGGTTCAAGTACCATGAAATTTTGAAATGATTGCTGAATTATTACAAGTATTTTACATTAGCTATATCGCCATATTAGAGGAATGTCGTTTTTCTTTTCTTTAATTCACCATTAACCCATTTTCAAGTTGGAATTACAGGTGTCAACGTTCCCATGCTTAATTCAGTTCTGATTTCTTAATCAGATCTTGAAATACCTTTTGGGTTTGATTAAAAACACGTGTTCGATCAGATTTAAGGGCGTTCCTTTCATATGAAGCTCGATTTTAACTGGGGGATTTACTCATCTCCAATAGGAGCGTCGTGACGTGGGTGGCGTCTGTTTTATGCGACTGTGCAATAATTTTGCGTCGGTGTTTTATGACTATAAAGGTTAATTTAAAAAAAATTACCTGCAGTAATTAAAAAATCACCTCGTCGAGTTTAACGAGACGAGTGTTTCTGTGTGATAAAAAATTGATCTGGCTACAGGGTGTGCAAAATACTATGTTACGCTTCGGTTTCGCTTATTACAAAATTTTTAATTTATGCTTTTTCAATGTGTGCTGCCACCGTCGTTAATTTATTTATCGAAATCTACTAATTGTAAATTATAATTTTTTAGACAAAAACGGACACCTGGGGCGACTTCAATCCCCTCTTTAGATAGTTAAAAATTGAAGAGTAATGAGATGAAATGAAAAGATGCCACTTAAAGTGTTTCCGGAAGAGTAGCACATCGCTGGCCTGTGAGGTGGGAGGGGCGGATCTTTTCTGACCCCTCAAATTCACCCCTTTGCAAGCACTGGCTACTATGCGAATTGTACATTCTATTCAAGCCCTCTTTGCGGTAAGTTATTTTTTTTATTATAAAGAATAGATTAAATTAGTTCACGAAATTTTTAAGGTAGTAATTAATTAATGAACCAATTTTACCGGGGGGCTCTTTTTGATGTGTGACTATAATTTTAAAATTATTCGCTATGAAATTCGACAAAAAAATGCACTTCTAATTACATCATTTAGTTAACCGGCAAATTGGCTCACTGCAAAAAGTTAATTGCTAGACGCAAGAAATTTATTTATGTTTCTGTTGGTTCAATTTTTTTTGATTTTTTGATTGAATAATTAATTCTACACGTAATGTGTATTTATAAACATTTTGAACATGCATCTGAAGATGTAGCTCATGTTTCGGATGACAACTAGCAAATACCTGCCCGGAGTAATTAACTCTCTTCCGTGATAAATTAGTTCCGACTTGAGTTGGTTTTGTCCTTTTTTTCCTTATCTGTCCGTAAATGTTCCACGAAACGGATATTTCTTGACGGCCAACTATTAATTTCAATATCTAATTAAAATATAATATTCATATCCCTGCTCCTGACCAAGAAGCTTGCTTCAATTAGGATTCATAATTAATTTGACAACAATAAAAATAAAGGATTTTGATTGGAAAGAAGGAATTACGCATGCAAATTCATAAATATAGAGTTTAACGATGCAATCATATAAACAACTTACATTATTGCAGCTTGTTGTACATTATAACGTATTAATCTCATAATAAAATAGCGTTTAATAATTAAAGGTACAGGCCGGTTATCTGTGACAGCATCGACTATTTATAATCGGTTCAATAGAACCGCCGCCTCACAAGAATAACGTCTCTTAATTTAACCATCGATTCAACGTGCAATTCTTGAACTTGAAACAATTTCTTTTGGTCTTTTTGGTATCTCTAATTATACACGTTTAAAAATAATTGCAAACAAAATTGGCATTTGGGCAAATGCCAGAGCACAATCGAAAACGACACTCGGATAATAGTCGGTTTTATACCGGGGAAGAACCAATCTACGATATTCGGCATCTGCCGAGATTTAAAATTATAAACACCGGAGCTCCTGCATTTTTAATTGATAAATCTTTATTGGGTAATTAAAAAAGTAATTAACGATTAAGTATCAATAATTGTAAATCCAACAGATGTTGTGGTGGACTAGAGTTCTGTTATATTTGATCCTCGCTATTGCACATAAAACTTTTGTTTTATTCAAACCTGCGGTTTAGTAGTAATAAAATTTTTTAAGTGGCAGTCCAATTTATTTTTCTTTTTGTATTTTTTCTTGGTAGGAAGCATTTGTAAATCAGTTAAACCCTTGTTAACACTCTTAATGGTCATGGACCACCATCAAACAACAATCTACTTGGGACACCCTTATCTGTTTTATTGACATGGAGAATTTTGTCGACATAAGTATTTGTTTAAACATTTTCGAGTACACAATAGAACAAGGACTTGATTTTGTTAGGTATTGGTAGCACAAGATATTTACAATTTCAATATTTGTTCACATCGGATACCTCAACAAAAAAAATAATAGTAGTAGTAGTAATAAAATTTTATAAAAATAACTTTTTCGACTCTTAAATTATTTATTGCTTCTATTACATCATGATTTAATTTTGCAAATTAATGAGATATTTATATTTACATTAATTTTGTTGATGTAATTTTTTTGGCTGGTCACTTTAATTCCAATAAATTAATCTCGAGTTCAATTTTTGTAAGTGTTAAGATTAAGCAAACATCTCTTGTATAATAATACTTTTACAAATAATTAAGATTTTCTTATCGCAATTAATTTATTGACAATTTAAAATGAACTTCTGGTTTGCAGGTAATGTAATTTGTATTTTACAATAAATAACATAACGGAATGCATCACCTGTTTGATTTATTTCAAGTTGTGCTAAGTACATCCATATTGCACACCTACTTTACCCATGTTTATGACCAGATCCATAAGAGTTATTATCATCTCAAAGTTTTTTTTCCGTTTGAGTGTTAGAAGTTACTATATTTATATAGCTTTATCAAGTTTTATTACTTCAAAACCGAGAAGATAATAGATTTTTCATCATCTTGCTGCATAAAGTTGTTTATAGGATTTACATAATATCGCAAATGCATATTCACATAAAATAGTTGATGACATCTACAACACTGGTTTTAGGGTAGGGGTACTTACATAATATGGATTAGCAGATTCTTTTATTTTTTACATTTTGTACTACGACAAAATTTTTGTTTTGGATTTCAATTATGTTCAATGATAACCCATTTAAGAGATTAATTAAAAGCACGAAAATGGAATGAGGAATGCGAATCAAAACTAATTCCAAAAAACGTAGATTATAACAATGTTATAACTTAACATCAGTAGTGTGGCGTAATGTGTAAATCGGCTGGTTATGAAACAGGACACCACTATTTTATGCACGCTGGAGGCATTGCTACGATCTCAAGACCACGATCCAGTTATGCTGAGGGCTTTTATGTAGAAGGAAACTGGAAGATTACATTTCCCGAGTAGTATTAGCCCACCTGTAATTTTGAATGGAGGAGAATTTAATCTATTCTACAATGGCGTAGATATCATAACGCAAATGGTGGCGAAAGCGGTGGGGCGCCGAAGATCGGGGGCCCGAGTTTCTCATGGTAGATAATAAAGAAACGAGGAGAATCAATGGTTCTGGCGACTTTTGTATTTTTAACACCTTAATGAGGATTAAATAATAAAATATCAAAAAGAAAATTTATAAATGACAATCGTATTTTTAATTTCACCGAGAAATTAAAAAAAAGTCTCTTTTTTGATTTTTTGCCACTGTCACAAATGGGGCCCTCAGCGAAACAACAAACATGTATTAAAAGAATCTTCTTGATGGAAGCTACGTCTTCCACCGAAAATTTCCAAGCCATGTCTGTCGAGAGGAAAGGCCGGCTCTAATTGTTCCCTAACTGGAGAAAGGAGTCTGGAGTCTCCGCTGAAAGGTTGGGGTTCTAATTCCACTGCAATCAGTTCAGGTGCAGTGTCGGATGAAGGACCAGTCGGATAAAGGAAGTTTGGGCTAGGCTCGGTATTCCGAAATTTCATTAATAATTTTGATAGACTTCATAGTATGGGAGTATGATGGGATACTCCCAAGCCGGAATTTTTTATCGGAAGCATTCTTGATTTTCGTTTTGATACTAAAAAACATAAGGTTATAAATTTTAATTTTATAATGTTGAAAACTATAATATTATGATGTATGGGTAGAAACTTTTTGTACTATTTATTATTAATTTATATTGCAGTAGATCTGATTTTCCGCGTTAACTGATCCGAACCTTTGAAAATAATCTTCCGTGGTATTCGAGGCTTCGTTTGCTCGTAGAGGAGTTTACAGTTTTCTTTCTCGAATTTCTCAATCATTATAGTCTTTAGAATATTTTGTGGGGCCACTGCTCTTGGGTATCTATTAACAATATTAGGCTCTTGAAATATCGCCCCATTTAATTTAAATATCGTTGATCGTCCGACATTTACGTCCTTTTTTTAATTTCCTCGTAGTTAGAAGGAGGATTAAGTGATCAATTAAATCACAAGGTGTTAATATTTCTTTAAATGAAATTTAAAGTGAAAGTGGTTGTTGATCAACAACACTACAAAAAATAATTTGCTTCTTTTAAATTTCCTGATGTTAGAGCTGTTTTACATTACACTAAATTTTTCAGGACTGAAATTTTTAGTCCTAAAAATGCAATGCGCGCGCCGAATTAGGATGATAGAAAACTTGTTGTAATACTTTCCTGTTTGCAACTACAACCTGACAATTTTAACTTTTTCAGCGACTGAATATGCGCCACGCGCATTAGGTAAATTGTCAAATAATGTCGATTGGTTTGTAAGTGTTTAAAAGTGATTTAAAATAATTAAATAAAAATGCAAATTAGCAAAAGAAAAAAATTATGTGCTGCATAATTATTACAATGTTACTTGCAAAACCAAAAAATCAAACTTTAAAAAAAAAGCGATTATGGACTAAACTTCCAATGATTTGTTCGCGTTTGTTATTTTTTTTGTAAAATTATAAGAAGCTTGTACTCTTATAAAATAAAATCTCGGGTGTGAGGGTTGGGATAATAAAACAACTGTTAACAATACCTACTTATATAGTAGGTATATGAAAAGATGCATTACCAACCTTTTGCCATTACCAAGAATTTTGAATTTTGAATTTTAAATTATGAAACTAATTTTACATCATGCGCGCGCCGAATCAGGACGCTAACAACAATAAATTAGAACATGTTCTAAATTCTTGCTGTCAGCGTCCTAATTCGGCGCGCGCATTGCATTTTTAGGACTAAAAATTTCAGTCCTGAAAAATTTAGTGTAATGTAAAACAGCTCTTATATTTTGAAAGCCTTATAGTCCAGGCAAGGAAGGTTTTTAGTTTGCAAAAAATCCGGGCAAGCTGAATTTTGGCAGAGATGTACATTGGAGTGTTCTAATGAACCCCCTAAAAGTCCCATAAAATCCCACGCCGGCGTCCCCCACAATCGGGGGTTTTAGCTCCCCCAACGCGATTTTTTGCCGATAACTCGCTTATTTATGCTTATATGAAAAAGTATGATCAGACCATAATTGAAGAGCATAAAATTCTCTATAAAATAGTTTTTTTCATATTTTTCCATGACACACTAATACTTAAATTATTGACCGAAAACACGACCCACCCTTAAGATGGCACAATATTGATTCGTTGCAGGGAGAGAAATGTTTTCGGGCACGGGAAATGCTTTTAATAATAAATTAATTGAAATTGTGGCCAAGGTTGGAAAATGAAGAGAAAAATAAATTTTTTCAAAATTTGCCTAAGTAATAGTATCTTCCAAGTACCGAAGCCGAAATTTTGGTTTGAGCTTACAGAAGGTCCGGGCAAGCTGAAATTTGGCAAAGATGTATATTGAAGTGTTATAATAAACCCCCAAAACGTCTCATAAAAATCCCAAGCCGGCGTTCTCTCAAATGAGGACTTTAGCCCCCTAAGTGCGGTGTTTCGCCTATAGCTCACGTATTTTTACTTTTACGAAAAATTACCATTAAACAAAGTTTAATTTGCCTATTACAGTATGTATTGTAGTACTACCTACTGCAGCGCCATAAGTTATAGAAATTTTATTTACTACTAGAAGGTTATGGTTGTATGGCCTAAAGGCCGCACAGAGACGTTTTTATGTTGAAAACTAAAAAATGAACCAACGACAGCAACAAGTGCATTAGGAAAAGCTAAATTTTATAATTTCATAATCAGTTGTATTCTTATAATTTTTAGATTGTCAAAATTGGGGTCGAGTAACCTAATGTTGACCACCCCAAATAAAATTAAAAATTTCCTATTGCAAAGAGGAATCTCATATGAGATTCCGCGCGTCGTCATTCTGTTGACGGTACGTGTGGAATGGTATACCCTAACACTTAGAAAATTTCGTCAGATGCTGCTCGCACGTCCTACAGGGAACATGACTCGAATCCTGGTTTTCTTGAAGGATGGCGCCTTCAAGTATGTTTAGCTTTTGCCGCGTAGCGGCTCCGGCGATGAAAAACCGGCCGAAGCTCCGGATTTTGACTATACATAAAATTTTTACAGTATACTATATTATAAACCTTCCTCTTTGCTATAGGAAATTTTTAATTTTATTTGGGGTGGTCAACATTAGGTAACTCCCCCCAAAATTGTTATTTTTGAATGGCTGTTATTATTGGTTCTGTAGATAATTGAAAAGCTCAAGAATCCTAAAATTCGTATATTTATGTATGTATTTCGCCCTCTTGGCTCCTCACGCAGATTAAGGTTCTTGAACTTTGAAACTTTTTCTACCCTTGACAGCGTCTTTTCAATGTTTTTTTCCGTAATCGCAAAGAGAGCCCGCCGTTGTGATTAAGTATTTGTATGGAAGTACTGTTTTGTAGCGTCAACTCCTGTCTGACTGTAACTCAAAATTGAGCTGACAATGACGATCCATTCCGTCGGTGTCAAATCAAGAAAAAATTTCTCTTAGATTTTACCTCTTCGATTTTCATAAAAAAATTAATTTAATGGCTGATAACTCTTTGTTGGTAAAAACGAATCAGTATTTTAAAACTTACTTAGTTGTAGAATAGTCGTTAACCGAATTGTAATTTCGACAGTGCAGGTTGTGGAGAAGCCTTTGAAAATTTATTTGACATGAAAAAAAAAGATCTAACGCTTGTTCAACAGCCGTCTGAAGGCTACAAATCTTAATTGGGTTTTTGTTTTCTCTTTGATAATCTTATAATCCTTTATATTTTTAAATAGCTTAATTTTCAATGTAGATATCAGCGCCAACGTGTGCTTATATTTGGAAGCGTATCAAAAAATTATTTCTAATCTAAGTGATTTGATCTGATGAAAATTTGTCAAAGCCATTTTTGCATTTTAGGACTCCAATATTTATTTGATAACATGTCTATCATCACACTAAATATTTATTCTATGTTATCAACAGATAATGAAATTCACTTCTAAAATAATTTCCAACAAAGAGTGTATTTTTTTAATAGCTATTGAAAAAATTATAAATTTTAAAACTCATATTTTAGCGAAAATATTCGAAAAACTTTAAACAGAGATTATCTTAAAACTCAGCTTGGTGACTTAAGTCGGTATTCCACCAGAGTACTCAATTTTCAATTGCCATCATACAATTTTTTTCCGTCTTTTTTTCAAATAATTACGATTTCGTGTTGATAACCGGAACTAATATCACAACTGATAGCTTATTTATTAAATTATATATTCATATTGCACGAATAATTTAAAAATTACCATACCTCATAAACATAATTAAGTGCGCTTAAATATTAAAACTTAATCAGCCTGTCTAATTGTTATTCATTTAAAAATTTATTGAAATGTGTGGGTTAAAAATAAATAATTGTCATTCTATGATAAATGATGTACAGGGTGGGCAAATTTCTATATTTTAGTCTGTTGCACGCAGTTAATTAGAAAACTTTTACTTTTCTTAATTTTAATTAAAATTTGTTTTATTTTCAGGTGCTTAGCTTGGCTGTTACTTTCAGCTCTGTGTTTTGTTACGATAATTTCAACGAAAGCCTCAGTTTCTCTCGTCCACGAAGAAGTGTTAACCGTCATCGTCACGAATGGTGGGACACATTTTATTTTTTGAAATCCGTAATTAAATTTTTTTTGTTTTCAGGGATGACCTATTTTACAACCATGAAATTCCATTAACAAGCCCCGGGAAGTTGCTAAGTGTGCGCGAAAACCAAATGTTGCTGAGGCACGAAGCAAAGAATAGGTCGTTGGTAGATTGTTGTCCTTCAGTATTAGAAATGGTTGAACCAGAGGGTGGTAAAAACCAAGAAGACCAGTATGTTGAACTTTATCGTGATGGCACAAATAGACAAAGATTTTATGAGCTGTCATGTCATAAAGATATTGTAGGTAAACCATGTAGATTTATAGACAAAAAATTACACAATCAATCGAGATGTATACAAAAGTATAGCTACACTTACGCTCTGGTCAAGGATCCGGGGGGAACGGGAAGGCACAATTTTCCGGCATTTCCTTCGACCGATGGAGCAACGTTTACGTTAGATTATATTCGTGTACGGAGTGGATGCAGTTGTGTAGTTGCGCCAAATACGAAGAAGAAACGCGATAAAAAGCTTAAAAAAAGGGCCAGACACGAAGACGTTGAAATTATTAGTGATCACAAACATGATGACGGAGATAGTGGTGATTAAACACTTGAATTATTTAAAATAACTATACCAAAGGAGTTTTATTATTTTTAAGTTTTGGTGCAGTTTTATTAAGGATTTTATTTTTTGAATTTTAGTTATAAACTTATTTATTGAACGCTTGTGCATTTTTTATTTTTATGACTACGTTACCAATTTTTTTTATAACGTTTTAATAATATTTTTATACTCAAGTTTTTTTTAACAAAACGTACAACTAATTCCAATTATTTTCTTTAGTGACTGTATATAAACTGTAAATGATTATTTTAATTTGTAATGACCGATTTTGCTACACAAATAATAAACTTTTCCTTTGAACAAAATTTTTGTTGAAAGGATGGAAAGCTTATATTTATTTGTATTGATGGTATCAGACGTAAGTGTATCTATGTGACGTATTTTACTGGTCGTGCGTATCAATGTATCAACAAATTACTATTATTATCATGTTGTAACATAAGACCAGTTCAAAAGAAAATAAATTCAATTTTGTTTCTTTCATTTTTAAAAATCACTGTGATCCTTAAATTAGGATTCGAAATCACGTTCATTAGAATGAACATTGCATACTTATACTTGATTGTTTTAATGTTTTTCGTAATTTACGCGTCATTATTTATTTATGTGGTTACCTTGTTTTACATACAATTTGTTATTAATTTTTACATTTTGAAAATTTTAAAATGTGTACTGTGTCTGTTGCAACTTCTTGATTGCAAATGTGTTTCACCAAACTAAAGCGTAATATGTTAAAAATCATTGTAAATTATGATAAATTTAAACAAAAAGTGTATGAAATTGTAAATATAATTAAATATATGAAATGGAATCATTGCAATTTGCAAATGAAAACCAAAAAATTAGATTCTTCTTGTTTAACAAATTTAAGGACAATTTAAGACCTCCGTATTGTTTCCATATCATTGGTCCTGCAACCCTGCGAGCACTTGAAGATGTGGTGTACTCGAAACGGTCACCCATCTAAAAATTTGACACTTGAATTTGGTCTAAATCTCAAATAAAAATGATGCCCAGAATTTTATTACCATTTTCTACATTTTCCTCATTTTCTACAGAAAAAAATTTCAAAACAAAATGCATGTGGGATTTCATTCTTCGCATAGGTAAAACAAGAATAATTGCGGAACAAATCGGAGATTTGTTTATGTGGTTATTATGTTGTTTATAGGTAGAAAAGGGTTATTTATACAAAAATCATACAAACTAGAAATATTGTTGGAAATGCAGCCTTATTATGTTACACCATATTTTTGCATGCTTACTGATAGGGAAATATCTTTGATAACGAGCAACAAACCATTTCGTTTGCAATTTTACATTTATAAATTGAACATATTTATCTGCGTCTTAGAACATTGAAATTTTTTTGTGGTAAGTATGGTATTTTGTATCTTGACGAAAAAAATTAATGTACCAATAATAGTTTTAAGGGCGGTTTAAGTCGATTCTAATTATGATGAAGAAACAGAAGCAGAAACTAATAAAAACGAGGAAGAAGGATAAGGAAGAAAACGAAAAAGAAACTTACAAATTATGGAGAATCCGTAAAACTGTTATGCAACTTTGTCGCGATCGAGGTTATAAAGTAAGTCAGGACGAAATAGATCTAACCTTAAACGAGTTTAAAATTCGCTATGGTGAAAATCCATCAGAAGGAAGCGACTTGTCCGATTCCTCAACCGACGAATCCGATTCCTCAACCGACGAAGACGATCCGACCAATAAAATGGATATAAGTCAGAACGAAATAGCTCAAACCGCTGAAAAGTTCAAACTTCGTTTTGGTGCAAAGCCACCAAATAGAAACAAGTTACATGTTGCGGTAGCTTACGAAGACGATCCGACCAACAAAATGGATGTGTATTTTCTCAAACGTCCTAGGCTTTCACTTAAACTCGTAAAATCAATCTTCGCCGTTCTGAGAAAGAGACACGTTTTTAGAGCTATCGTTATAACACAGGAGAAGTTGACTTATTTACCAAAAGGTATCTTAACTTCTGAGCCTCCTTACATTTTGGAACATTTTCGGGAATCTCAACTGATCTTCAATGTAACTGAACACGTATCGGTTCCAAAACATATAGCTTTGACCGCAGAAGAACAACGCACGTTGTTTCAAAGATATGGACTAACAAAAAAGCAGTTGCTGCCAATTAAAGTTGGAGATCCTGTTTGCAAATATTTCGGATGGACACGTGGACAGGTGATAAAAATTATTCGGGTATCCGAATCTGTCCCTAAGTATGTTGCCTACCGCGTGGTTACTAAATAAAATTGTAATTATTGATAAATAAAAAAGATTATTTTGGAATTGCCTGATGTTGCTAATTAAATGTTTTGCAGAAGCTCGTTTTGACTACAACAATTTGTATGTATTTAATAATGACGTTAACATTACGTTCTTTTAACATGTAATTAAGTTCTTTTTGTAAATGTGTATGATTTTTATACAAATAAATAATTCTAAATGTTACGCCACCATTACATATTAATAAGACTATAAATTGTTTCATCAGTATTTCCTACTATAACACTCTCAATGCTCTCGTCCTTACTCTAAGCGATTTCGCCAATACACGAAATCTATGGTTTTCATCAAATTGCTTCAGATAGGATTGTAACCGCTCATTTGGGTCATAGTGGTCTGCCTTTTCATTGCGGGGATTACGACCGTTATGTTTAGGCCGTAATTGTTTGGCTCTTAGTCGCACGCAAACGGATTATGTTTGTGCATTAAAAACGCATAGTTTTAGGCTTCTATACCAAGTATAACAAGAAGTCTTTTTCAATCTGCCACCTCTTTGAGACGGTTATTCTGTAACTCGTCCTTCATTAAAGGGCCCTTTAAAAATAGGTAACGTGCGGTTTACGATGTAAAAAATTGAATTACAAATTATATTTTCAGTGGAAACCGAACTTGACCTAATTTTAAAGGATTCTTTAATAAGGGACGAGTTACAGAATAGTTGCGTCACATTCACATTGTTGTGGGGCCTGAAGGCCGCACCGGAACATTTTTAGACTTGTCACTAATAAAGTGAAGCAGTGCGAATGAAGAGGTGCGTTACGAACAAATAGAATTGGTGTTTTATTAAAGCGTCTAACATTTTGAAACAAAACGAATGCATGTTGTTTCTCAGCAACTTTTGGACCGATTTTGGTGACATTTTGTACATTATGACATCTTGCCAAGAGTGGCAACTGAGTAGCAACAAACAGAATACCAACTAGGAATAATGTTGTTTATTACAAAATTACGATGTCGCTCCGTACCGTCGCGTCATAAACGGTAGTAAAGATTTAAACCACTTTGCTAAATGAAAATTTTAATTTCTATCACCATTGGCACGTTTTTCCGTTGCTCTTTCGTTACTATCACACAGTTTGCACGTTTTCTTGTTCTTCACTGTTTATTCGTCTCGTTCGTTCGTCACACCTCTACATCGTACGTCTTTCACCACCCGTATCGTCTTGAAATTGTCACCAGCGCGTGCGCCTTCTAACGTCACTATCGTCAACTATGTCAACCGCGCAGGTTTGAAATTAGATTTCTACTTTGACAACTGATTCGTGATTGGCTAGGTTGTGCGGCCTAAATGCCGCACTGAGGTACCGGATCATGGGCTCAATTTAGAATTCGAGAAAAACGCAAACGCAGATAAATTTAGATCCGGGTACTAAATAGTTACATATACCACAGAGAGGTTTTGGATCCGGATAAATACGCAGGCACGGCTCAAAGGGTCGAACGTGCTGAGCTCCAGGGGCGCTATAATTCAGGGGCGTCTAAACATATTCTTATAATTTAAATAATAAAGTTAAGAAATTTCTTTTCATGGTACGAACTTCAATGGGCAAAAAACGGTAAAAGTGAATGCATCTCTTATTATAAAAGGCCAAGTCCTTCTGTCTGTCCCACGGAAATACCCGAAGCAAACCGAACATCAACGTATCATCGGATCAACGTATCATCGGATCAACGTATCATCGGATCAACGTATCATCGGATCAGTTAATCCGATTATCCTACTCAAAATTACTATATAAGCAGAATTACATTATCTCTTATTATAAAAGGCCAAGTCCTTCCTTCTTTCTGTCTTCCCACGGAAATACCCGAAGCAAACCGAACCGAACGCATAACGGATAATTTCATAACCAATCATTGTATCAAAAAAAATAGTAAACACAGAACAATATAATCATCAGTCTTTCCTTCCTTCCTTCTGTGTCTGTCCCACGTAAATGGCCGAAGCACGACCGAACCGAACGCATCAACGGACAATCGTATCAACGAATAATTATTGTATAACGGATAATTGTATTAACGGATCAATGTATCAAGGGATTATTGTAACAACGGATTATTGTATCAACGGATCATTTTGTCTATATAAGACAGCTATTTCCAAAAAAAGCATTATGTGAACTTCCATAATGGATAATGAAAATTTTGAAAATCCTGCTGCAAAGCGACGGCGATTGAATCGTGAGAGAAAAGCACGTACAAGAGCTAATAACACAGAAGAACAGCTTCGATCACAGCGAAGCTGACGCTCGGTCTCATGCGATACGCCGACAACGTGAAACTTTGGAACAAACTCAAGCGCGGCAAGCTGCTGACGCTCGGTCCCATGCGGTACGTCAACAACGTGAAACTTTAGAAGAAACTCAAGCGCGGCAAGCTGCTGACGCTCGGTCCCATGCGATACGTCAACAACGTGAAACATTAGAAGAAACTCAAGCGCGGTAAGCTGCTAACGCTCGATCCCATGCGATACATCGACAGAAAGAAAATCGATACCAAAGTCAAGCAATTCAACTCCAAATAAGAGCATTGAGATTTGATGAATCTCACGTTACTCGACACGATTGTGGAGAAATGAATTCCATCTGTCAGTTCTGCGGCTCCAAGAATTTCGCCAAGGAGCGTCCAGTTGATAAACAATTTAACAACTGCTGTCATAAAGGAAAAGTGAAGATTCCGCAACCGCTCGATCAACATGGGAATCTATTGTTATATCCCGAATTTCTTCGCTCTATGCTTTCAGATTCAGAAAATCCTTACTACAAGAACTTTCGTCAGCACATCCGCTCTTACAATTCCTGGGTTTCTTTCGCTTCAATGGGAGCAGAGATTGTTTCAATGCCGGGTAACGGACCATACGTTTTCAAAATTCATGGACAGACGTACCACAGAACCACAAACCTGTATCCACCTGAAGGACAAACAAGAAAGTTTGCACAACTGTATGTAACTAGATGATAGCCCGTCCGAGGACGGGTAGCTAGAAGGACGGGCAGGCAGCCAAGGTCATATGGCTTTTGGATTGCACTGAGAGCTTTCCTTAATCTTCATTCAACTTAAGTTACCTTGGGTAGCTGCCCGTCCTTCTAGCTACCCGTCCTCGGACGGGCTATCATCTAGTTTTATATATAAAAGAGTAGATGATGTTCTTAAAATTCACTTTTATGGCATTTTTAAATGGCATAAACCGCCCGGATGAAGGACGATCTGCATCTAAACCAATATTAAGACACAAACATATCATTTGATATAAATATTATGCATTTGTTCTTAACCCTTAAAATGTTTTTTGCTATGTGAAATATTTAAGATTTTTTAGCTCCATTTATGTACCTACATGTTAATTAAATACAAATTTAACAAAGGAACGAAAAACAGCGTATTTTTTTTCCTGTGTCCCCATTGGGTTAAGCCACCCATAAACAGCGTATTACATCACCACAATGTAAACCTACAACGGGCGGCAGCAAGTGAAGTCGTGTTTTTAGTGGGGTGAAATTGTAAATGAATGTTTAAATGTCCCGGTCGCACCCTTAACTTTATAAGTCGAGAAATTACCATAATATAAATATTTTTCTGCGCAGTAACGGAATTTCTTGCTCCTTTGTTTGAATTCACTATTATTGATTGAGTAATAAAGTTCCACGAACTTTCTCTCAAAACGCTACAAAACCGTAACATAAACGAAAAACCTATTATATTATGAAATACAGACAATTTTATAAGGAATTAAATTTCCTATAAAAAGTCGTTTTTTGGGGGGGGGCAGTTTCTTTGTATATTATACAGCGAGCTTGTAAAGTTTGGAACAAATTTGATAAAAATTTTTAGAGGGACTTTTTTAGAAAATCCTCGGAACATGTCAACCTTATTTTTTTAAATGTCACTTTTGTTTTTGAGCTGTGACGTCTTGTAAATTTTTTTTAATTGCAACCCTTATTTTTCTTTAGGAATTTGGAAAAAGCACAATTTTCTGAGCGTGAAAATGTAAAAAAACCCTGACCTTGAAAAAAGAGGAAAACATCTTCTAAATAAATAATTGGTATACTCGAATAATTGTATCCTACATTTTTGAAACTTTAGGACTGATTATCTCGATAACATTTCTGAAAAATGCCACTTAAAAAATGAGATTGACTTTTCCGAGGATTTTCATATATAATACCACAAGAGACTATCAAATTGTCGGCAATAATTTTTGAAACTGGAACTGAGTGTTTGTCGCCCTTAAAATCACCATGAGTGCTTTAGCACGAATGGTGATTTTAAATGGCGACAAACACGAAGATTCCATGGTTTAAAAATTAACCGACAATTTTATAGTATCGTGTGGAATTCGTTTGACAATTTCGTAAATAAAATTTCAATTTTTTCTGACAACAAATAATTTATAGTATGCGTTCACGTAGTTTCCATCGTTACTATGGAAATTTGACAATACAGACCACGGTGGTCGTATTGCCGCGACAATACACCACCGTGGTCTGTATTGTCAAAGGAAGTAGATTATGATTGGTTCAAATTGATGAGATTGTAACATCCTATTGGTTGAATTATTATGAACGAAATTGTCGAGAAAATCCCCATAAAATATTTTGTCGATTTTGTTCCAAATTTCACGAACTCAATAAAAAGGGATCGTCCATAAAGGACGTCCGCAATTTTATTTGACTTTTCAACTCCCCTTGTCACAGTTGGTCACAATATTCGGACCCCCCCTAATTTGTCTAAAATCGAACTTGATAAGATATTATAATAAAATCTCGGGTGTGAGGGTTGGGATAATAAAACAACGGTTTATCGCATCGACTAGTTTCGAACCCTGAACGGGTTCATTTGATTAAAAATAATTACCCTGAACACCTTCTGCAGTGTGCTTTATTCGATCGAGGAAGAAGAAAACAGCCTCCAGAGGTTACTCTCTCGATTCCAGAGTCCTTACCACGATTTTTTAAGTTGTCCTTCCATCCAGAATTGGCAGCGAAGATGAGGGTACTACTTCGGGATTACATCCAAAGCAAGCAGTTGTGCTTGGCCTTCTATAACGACCACAAATTGGCAAACTTAGTCTACTCGAAAATTAAAGACAAGGTACCTCTAAAGTACCAAAGTAATGTGGTGTACGAAATCACCTGCGATTGTAAGAAAACTTACGTGGGTCAAACTAAACAACTGCTATCAAAACGAATAGGCCAGCACAGGCTGGATGCAATGAAAGGGTTAGATAAAACCGGATTATCGGAGCACCTACGTGTTTGTAATCACCAATTTGACGAAGAAAACGTTAAAGTTCTTGCACGTGAGAGCAACTTTCCAAAGCGGGCGTTTCTGGAGGCGGCCTGTATATTGACAAGCACTAATAATATTAACCAAATAACCGACTTCGAACAGATTGATAATGCTTATAAGTCGGTGATAAAAATATGGAAGGATAAAAAGGGGAAAAATCAATTATGACAACTAACTTTATTTAGTTTTTGAACTAGGTAATTGACAACTCTATGTTACGCCAATGAGTTTTTATTTATTTTTTTTTATTAACTTCCTAGGTTATTACAAGCTGTCCGAGGACAATAAATAATATGTTTGACAATTTACAGGACATAGTGGAGATAAGCCCATTAGCCTATTCCATAATCAAAGCAAAACTACTCTGTGGCACTCAGGTTCTTTGAGGTAGGTCCAATGGGTCCATCCTCTTCAGTCTCTTGACTCGAGGAGCTACTAGTAAATCCGTAGCTAGGGTGTTGGGATGGTCGCCTAGACGTAGTTGATATTTGGTGCTCATGGAGGAAATCTCCTCCTTCACTGTTTTAGTGTTCAAGTCTTGGTGGATGCTGTGGTTTGTAACATACCATGGTGCGTCACATATGCCGCGAAGTACTTTGGACTGAAAACGTTGTATTTTAATTATGTTTGAATCACTGGCAGAGCCCCATAGCTGAACGCCGCCGAACAATATCGCTTGCATTCAAGGTCGTTCTTGATTTTTCTTGCAACTCGGTGAACCTGTTCCACTGTCGCATGATGTTGGCGAAAGCCGAATTGATGGTTTGGGATTATTTTCCGTAGAAGAGGTTTTAATTTTTCCAAAAGAAGTTTTTCATACACCTTAGAGAGTATTGGTAGGAGGCTAATTGGTCGATACGATGATACTTCGGATGGGTCTTTTCCAGGTTTTTGGATGAGTATTACCTGAGCCACCTTCCATTGCATCGGAAAGTATCCAAGTCTAAGTATGGCATTAAAGATCATTGTTATTAGCCTGATGCTCACCATTGGTAGATTCTTCAAGATCTCTCCGGTTATCAAGTCGTATCCTGGGGCCTTTCTTGGGTGTACGTTGTGAGCTAAAACATTTTTAATTTGTTTAATTTTTAGATGTTTTATGGGCAGTTCCATCTGGTATGGAGCATTTAGTAGCTGGTGGATTGGTTGTTCTGCAGCATTTGGAACCTCCTGTGGGAATGGCTTGAAAACACTGCCAAGGTGTTCAGCAAATGCGTCTGCCTTCTCTTGTTCGCTCCGGGTCCAATCTCCATCTCTTCTTCTAACTGGGGGGTCTGTTTTCTGCGACTGCTTAATTTTTCGTGCTACTTTCCATAATGAGTATTCGGTAGATTTTGATGCAGACAGGTTTTCAAGAAAAGTTCTGACACCCTGATTTTTGTGGTCCGCCAGTGTTTCTTTTAGATTTTTGATGGCTCTATTTAAGTTTGTTCTATCGATTGGGTCGCGAGTGATTTGCCACCGTTTTCTGAGTTTCCTTTTCTCTATAATTTTTGCTTTTATATTTTTTGGTACGAATCCAGGTTTTATTTCTTCTAGCATTTCATTAGTAGCACGCCATGCAGCCTGTTGTATCGATTTAGTTAGGTGTTCAACCGCTTCATCAATGTCTTGTGCCGTTTTTAGAGGTATGTCTATATTTAGCAGGTTGATGAGAATAATTCTAAACTCGTTCCAGTTGGTATTTTTGTTTGTTAGTCTGGGTGGCTTTGTTTGAATTTGGACCTTCGATTCCATTGAAACCATGATTGGGGTGTGATCTGACGAAAGATCAAGGCACGTGTCTACTTTTATGTAGTTGGGTGAGATACCTTTTGTAATGCAGATATCAAGTACATCGGGAATCTTGTTTCTGTCGGTGGGCCAGTATGTTGGTTGACCCGTTGATAGATGCTGCAAGTTTATACTCTGCATGGCGTAGTATAGTTGTCTTCCACGCGGTGTGATAAGTCTAGACCCCCAATGGGTATGCTTGGCGTTAAAGTCGCCTCCGGATATGAAGCGGTGGCCAAGTGTGTTGAAATAATTTTCAAACTGGGTTTTCTTAATTGATAGATTAGGCGGGCAGTATACTGCGGACAGTATCATTTTGCCGTGTGAATCTTCTATTTCCACTGTTGTCGCTTGCATGTTTTTTTCACTAATTTTGGATTTTACTTGATGTTTTATATTGTTTTTAATTATGATCGTTGTACCTCCTCTGGCTTTTCCTTCGGGGTGCTGAGTGTGATGTAAGGAGTATTGTGGAATTTTGATGTAACTTTTTTCGGTCATATGAGATTCTGAAATGAGCATAATGTCCAAATCGTGCATAGTGAGAAAGGTTTTAACCTCTTGGCCATGATTGACCAAGCCGTTGGCGTTCCATACAGATATTTTGAGTTTTGGTACTGCCATCACAACATTTTTGTGACTAGGGCAGTGAGTAGGTCCATCATTTTGTCCATTTTTTCCATAATTTTTGTCAGCATAAGTTCTAGGTGGTTACTTGGTTGTAGTTGTTGTGGTTGTTGGACAAGGGTTGTGTTGGTGTACTGTTGTTGCTGTCTACTGTCGGTTTGAAATTTTTGTGTGTTTCCTCCTGCTATTTGGGCGTAAGAAATGCCTGAGTGGTTAGTGTGTTTGTTTACAGTTAGATGTGATCTTTCTCGTAATGAAGGATACATTTTCGTTTGCAAAGTTTTATAAACTGAGCATCCTCTATAATTTGCTGGGTGGTCTTCCCCGCAGTTAACGCATCTGACCTCTTTGTCGCGTAACTTCCTTGGGCAGTTCTCTGTGGCATGGTCACCCGTGCACTTAACGCACCTTGGGTTTCTATGACAGTACTTCTTGGTATGTCCAAAGTTCTGGCATTTAATACATTGGGGCACTTCACGTTTCGGAAGAGGAGGCTCAACTTTTACGATAGTATTTAGGAGTTTTGTTACTTTATAGATGTCTTTATTGTTTGGGTTTACAGCCAGCTCTATATTAAAGAGAGGAAGATTTGTGTTTGTTGTTCTTTGGCGGATGTTTGAGATGTTTTTTACTTTATGGCCCAGTTCTTCTATGGCATTCTTTAGTTGATTAAGCTCTGTTGATTGGTGAATATTTCGAACGACTACGCGAAAACTACGTTCATTTTTGAGTTGGTAAGTATAGAATTTGGTATCCTTTTCAATTAGAGCTTTCACTATTTTTGTATAACATTCTGAGGTGTGAGGTTGAACCTTCACCTGGTCATTATACAAGCTTTTCATCGTATATGAGTTTGGTGCGGAGCTGTTAAGAAGTTCCTCTAATGGTTTGATATCTTCCACCCCGTCCACAAATATTGGTGGTGGCTTAGTTTCCTTGGGTGTATTCGTTGGCGGTTCTTCTTGATCTTCTTTTTCTTCGTCTTCTTTTTCGGTAGGCAAATTGGTGAATCTGTTGGCAGTGGGCACTGGTTTGCTAAGCCAGTAGTCCTTTATGGTTGATTGTTTGGACATTCTTTCCGGCACTTCAGGACTTCCATTTCGTGGTCTTTTCTTGTAATTGACATTGATCCATCCATTAGTGGAGTAGTTTATACCAGATGGTCCAGGCTGGTGTTGCCGCTGGTTTGGTGGTACTGGGTACTGGTAATTGAATGCCAGCGGTTGGGGCAAGTACGGCCCTGTCTGAGTTTGCAGATTTGTATTGTTTGCAAGTTGGTTTGGCATTTGCAAAGCAGGATCATAGTAACTCGGAATTGGCTGATAATTCTGATTATAAAATACCTGTGGGATCATTTGCTGCGATTGTGTTTGGTACACTTTCGGTGGTGGTTCCTGCATCAAAGTTGTATTTACATTGTACTGGTTGATATCATTCAAGTTCTTATGTAATCCCACGCATTGCGAGGGAGTTGGGTTATTAATTTTTGGAGGTGGTGTTCTTTGCATCGCAAAGGATTGCGCATTCTAACCTAACTTTATGTTTGAGCAGTTAATTTGCGTGTTGTCTCGCGAATTTTAAATAAATCACACCGTACAGCAAAGTACGAATTTTTCTTAGTTTTTTTGTCACTGTATTAATCACTAGGGACTTTGTTTAGTAACACTTTTCACGTAAATTTGTATTCGTATTATCTTGTCGTAATACGACAAGATATAAGAGTTTTTATTGGTGAATTTTTTGAAGTAGGCTGCTTTCAAAAATAAGAATTTTAAATATCGTATTGACAAGCATTGCTTCTGTATTTTCACCATTCTACAAGTATCACCAGTTTCGGGAGTTAACGACACCTACATCTTACCGCGAGGTAAATTTCGTTTTAGTTTTTAGTGTTGCGTTTTTAGCATTTTTTGAATTTTGATTGTATTGACCTTTTTCTTTTTCATAAATATAGTCTTGAAGATGAACCCGTTCAGGGTTCGAAACTAGTCGATGCGATAAACCGTTGTTTTATTATCCCAACCCTCACACCCGAGATTTTATTATATTCAGATCCGAGGGGAAGAAAACTTTTTATTGATAAGATATTATTTACACGACATTTGGAATTTAAGGAGTAAATATATTTTTTTACAAAATATTACATCAAAAAATAATCGAACACAATTTTCTTAGAAATCCCAAAAATGGGAGTTTTATGCGGACGTTGCATTTGTCCAACCCCCTTCACCCATGGGCATACTTGGTCACATTTTGTAATAAAAATCCCTCTCCCTTCAGGCGGGACAATCCTAAAGTATTATTATTGGCGATTTACATTACCGTTGGTGGCGCCACCAGCAACAACAACATGGCTGTGTTTAGACGTATATTTCAAAATTCAAAGTCATGGTCTGGTGAAAATTTGCACGCATTTCAGTATGGTGTTAAATTTATTGTAATATGTTTGTATAATTAGTTGATTTCGTTATGTTTTGAGCTTGAAGAACGAATTTTTATTTTCATTTAGTACGTCATTTACTAATTTGAAATTCTCCCGCATGGTGGCGTTTGCTTAATGTAAATTGCGAATAATTAACTAAAAGGAAAATAATGCCTATTTCTTTCCACGCCCACTTCTAAAAAATTTGACCCGAAAAAATCCGCCGGTTGTGATGGGCGCAATTGTTACCATTAGCTCATAGTCAAAAATATTCTCGAGTCGGATCTGCAAATCTTCTTATATATAAAAATGAATCTGAAAACCTTTGTCACGGCATCACTTGATAACGGTTGGACCGATTTTGTTACTCTTTTTTTTTAAATGTTCGCAATAGTCCGAAGATGGTTCTTACGTAACAAAAAATTGGAAAAGTTGCCCGGAAAATTGGAAAATTCGAGTAAAACCTGAGCCAAACTGAAAAACGAACTTAACCGGTATTTTTAAGTAAACCGGAACCGAAACGAAATAAGAAAAAAACTTGGCGCTCCGCGTCGACCCCCGGTTTCCTTCTATTTTAGTCTCCGACTAGTATCTTTAACATGAAACATGTTTTTCGGTACTAAACCGTTTATCATAGTTTTCCCCGAGATTTAGGGGTGCCTATCTCGTTTCTTCTTCTTCTTACTGTTTTCCGAAGTGCGGCGTAGTTGTGTAACCGTGTTGGTTATAATAGGATAATCCCTTAATTTTTGTGTTGGTAATAAAAATTTACTATATATTGTCGTATTTTGCTGGCCTCTTAAAAATTTCACATAAGTGAAAAGCTTCACTCTTCTTTCTTTTGAATCGTAAAAGGGTTTCTCTATCATGCGATAGAATTTGTATTTTATGCAAGCAAGCGTTTTGTTTTTGGGTGGCTGAGCTCAGTAATTCAATATCACCATGTTAACATGATTTGGTAGCAGGATGCAGGGATTTTAGTAGGAATAACTTAACTTTGGTAAATTTCACTTTCCCACAATTAGTGCTAGGAAACCGGATAAAGCTGTGGAACTCTGAAAAATGTATTTTAGGCTCACTACTTGATCTCATGAAGGAATCTGTCATATCGGATTTAAAGGAAACAATGTTGTTGCAATGAAAATTAAAATTTTGTAAGAAGGTTTTATTATCTTTAACCTAAAATTGCAGATTGTAGGTAAAATAGTCTAAATCAAAATAGTCTACGGTAAATTGGTCTAGGTAAAAAAGTCTATGGAAAAAAAGTCTACGGGTAAAAAAGTCTAGGTAAAATGGCCTAGGTAAAATGGTCTAGGTAAAAAAGTCTATGGAAAAATGGCCTACGGCAAAATTCAAGGCAAGATTCCGGTGAGAATGGGCACAGGGACGTGCCCATGGGGGGGGATGAGGGGGGAGCTTCCCCCCCCAATACTTTAGAAAGTTGTCAAAATCACCCAAAAGTTGGTGAAGTTGGCAAAATCACCCAAAAGTTGGTGAAGTTGGCAAAAGCCGCTAAACCAAAACTAGGTTTGTAAAAATTTTATCAACTCCAAAAAATTTCAAGTAATAAAATAATATAATATGCCTATTTTCTCCAACCGTACTGTACATACCAACTGTACAAAATAACGTGTGTAGTTTATATTTTGTAACTAAACACGTTATTTTAGTTGCACATGTTACTAATTTTGAAATAATTAAATAATGCGTAATAATTAAAGTTTTGCTTTTGTTGAAACCAACATTCAGTGTAAAATGTAATAAAATATTTTAATTCAAGTATTCATAATTATTTTATTTATGGCCGCGATTAAAAAGGACAAATATTTGTCCTAAATATTGTAAGATTCCTCAAAAATTGCTTTACTACGAGGGGTCGTTTTTATATTCCCGGACTACGCATGAAAACAAAAGACTAGAGCAACAACAAAATTATATTTTTCAATATAGTTCCCCTGCTTTTGAATACAGGTATAACAACGTTTCAATAACATCTTTAATTCAATATAAAAATATTCATTTGGTTTTTCCAAAAAATGGCCCTCAACAGCTACTATAAGTTCGTCATTGTCCCTAAATTTAGTCCCCCTTAATGTTTTTTTGAGATTCGGGAACAAAAAATAGTCACCGGGTGCTAGATCTGGACTATAAAGGCGTATGTTCAATTTCTTCGAAGCCACAATCAGCTACAGCAGCTTCTGAAAGTCTGGACTTGTGCACTGGTGCATTGTCGTGGAGCAACAAGACACCTTGCGTCAGTTTTCCGCGTCTCTTCACTTTTCACTCTTCGCTCTTCAAGCTGCTAATTGTCGCTTCTTTAGTCTTGCATCCTCCAGTACCAAACACTTGTTTTTTTCAACAACATCTGAAGTGATCACGTCAACAGGGCGCCCTGGACGGGGATCATTATTCAGTGATTCTCGACCATGTTTAAACAATTTTGACTACTCGCAAATAGCTGACTTAGAAGGGCAATCATTCCCGTATACAGCCAACATTTCTTCAAGAATAATTTTTGGAGGTTTTCCTTGTATTCGGTATTCGATCCGTAAATCCGGTATTCGATTTTATTCATTTTGATACATATACAACGCGCGACGACACAAACTGACAGATAATAAAATTAATAATGATGCAATTGTTTTGTAAATTGCCACACAGGTTACCAAGGCATATGTGATTAAAAACAGCATAATGAAAAATTGCATCAAAATTCAAAACAGCCCAGTCCGGGAATACAAAGACGACAGACGACCCCTCGTACAAGACGGTTTTGCGGGTCGCGTTATGTAACCAGCCCCAGCCAAATAAAATTTTTCTATTGACTACTGTAAAGAGAATGGTTAATAGAGTCTATAGAAAAATTATTTTGGGTGAACCCTTGAGAAATAACCCTTATTTCGAATAATTAAAAATCCGGGTGAATACGCCACGCCCCCATGCAACTTCACAAAAATGACAAAAAAAGTAATTTCCGCACTTTTTGGGTAGGAATGTTTCGGTCCGAATGTGAATCTGACGCCGTTGCAGACGGTTAAAATTATCGAAGAATCGATAAAATCCGAAAAAAGTGCGAAAATCGGCAACATTCATACCAGGGGATACAAGTCACATAACAGCCGGCGCGGCCGCGGCTACTGGCTTTGCCGTGCCCGGTCGGAATGAGTGAAAATCAAAATGTATCACCCGTTATTTGTGTGGGATTCGATACAGACGGTTGGGTGTTATAAAAACCGCCCTTTGGGCGGTTTTTTTAAACGCTACCACTTGGGCTAAACATACTTGAGGAATATTAATTCACTCAGGGATAAATTAAATAGGGATCATATAAAACCGGGATATAGCTTTTAAAAGTATACTTTTACTTATCACCCCCAAAATATGGAATAAAACAAAAAATAAAGGGTAAACAATAACCTTTAATAGATGTTACGCTTACGAGTGGTGTCGTCAATCTGCCAGAGCGAAAATTTCTAAGTGTTAGGGTATATCTTTTTGCACCGACTGAGAACAGAATGGGGAGATTCCACAAATCGTCCCTCATGCGCGTCACTGAATGTGTAAAATTTTCTAAGTTCAAATTCGATTTTATCAAAAGTTTGACCCGCTTTCACCCTAAATATTTTTACAGTTTACTATATAAACCTTATACTATCCAATAGTCAATAGGAAATTTTGATTTGAGTGGGGCTGGTTATATAACCCTAGCCGCGAAGTTAATATTACTGACAACATTTATTTAGAGAGAGTCATCAATTTGTGGTCCGAATTAAAGAACAGAAGAATCCGTCTAAATGAATGACAATTATTCAATATTAATCAACTTTAATAACATGTACTACGTATAATATTGTAAATAAAATTATATTTTTATTATTTATAAAATGATCTACTTTTTATGTCCCAATTTATACCCAATTACTTACAAAAAGTTGGCAATTTTTAATTAATTCAGTTGGCAAATTGAGGATTGCTCCCCCCTGAAAAAAGTTGGTTGAGCACGTCCCTGAATGGGCAAAATAATATTTAGCCGGTTATTTGCATATTTTACCCAAAATCTAGTGATATGGTGCATATTTTCGCTATATATTTACAATATTTAATGTGTACCATGGACATGTGTACCATGCAGGCCCGACAAGAGGGGGGGGGTAGATAGTGATTACCACCGGGCCCGGAGTTTCTGAGAACGCCCGGATTTCAACCGAAATCCTGAAATCTGGGAAAAGTTACAACAAACATGCATCTACCCCCGGGCCCCGATTTTCTCTCGACGGCCCTGTTACCATGTATTGCAAAAACTCCTTTATAATTTAATGAATTTAAATTTAACGATTTCTAAAGAAAGATTTGGACTTGGAAAGATTTCCAAGTCTAAAACTCTATTACTCTCCAGAATCAAGGTCTGGATTCTCGCTTGTATTTTCGTGTCAGAATGATATCACTGCATCATCATTTTATGATGTATAGTATTATAGTATGTAAGCGGTGTAATCGCAACTTTTTATTAAAAAGTTATCCAAGGAATCTTTCCTTGAATTTTGCCGTAGACCATTTTACCCATACTTTTTTACCTAGACCATTTTACCTAGACTATTTTACCTAGACTTTATTACCCGTAGACTTTTTTTCCGTAGACCTTTTTACCTGGACCAATTTACCGTAGACTATTTTTATTTAGACTATTCTACCGATTACCAAAATTGCATGGGTTCTAAAAAGGTGGATTATTGTAAAAATAACAAATTTTGTACGTTGTGAGATATTGTATTCTTTCTGGAATTTTTCACAGAGTCATTTTAATATATTAAGGGTTGTTTTGGAGGACAATATATAAGCAAATTTTCTTTTTGCGATCGGTTTCGGATTTAAATTTTTGGTAATAAAAATTTTGTTATTGAAAATTCATTATTGTGAATGCGAAGATGTTATTCGATAATCTACTCTATATTCAAATTATAAACTATAAATTTGAATTATACATGTGGTGCCGATTTTTCGTGTCGATTTTTGGTGTCGGTTTTTGATGTCGGTTTTTGATGTCGGTTTTTGGGGTCGATTTTTGCGAGGTAACGACCGTAAAAACATGTTCCATGTTAATTGAATAAACCGGAACTATAATTTATTATCATATCGGTTAATATCGTTCTTTTTCGTTGCGGTTTAGAACTCAGACACGAAGAAATAAATTACAGAAAGTACGAATTTAAGATGAGTTTTTCCCTAGTTAGCTCTAAAAGCATGTCTGTTTTTTTAAATTTTGTTCTATATAATTATAAAATGTTGATTTTATAATGAATTGAGGTACTATAGTTATGGTGACCATATTATTTTTATGAAAAAAAAGGACATTTCGGCGAAACAAGGTAAATACCTAAAAAAAGGTCAACGGCGTACCTAAAAATACGATGATTACGATTAGTGGTATTTATGTAACGGCACCCGTACCTAGATTAATGACCTTTTTTTTCGGCTTTGGTCTAAATTTGGTTTTTAAAAAGATCAATTATTACGTTCTTTCCGACTTCACTAATGGGCGCCGCGCTATAAAAATATTCAGTAAAGAAAATTTTTTTATTTTTAAGTTTTTTCAAACGCCCCTGTTTACTAAGCCCCGGCCAATGAATTATTAACTCCTCCCACTGCAGGCCAGGCCCTGCCAATTCTACCAGAGCACCGCTCTTTTAAACCTTAGCTACACAGTTTCATTCTAAACAAAGCATCCTTAGACAGAGAGGGCGTGGCATGGGTATAAAAGGCACAGTTTTGAATGAAGAGGCTTGGTCTAGATCTAAACCACGCCCATATGTTTAGAGGACGTGGTTTAGATCAGAAGGACTGGACTTAGGTAGAGAGTGAGTGGTTTAGAACGATGGGGCGTGGTTAGAAGAAAGAACATTTAAATATTAATAACTTCTATAAAAATTATTGCAAACTATTAATATTCCGACTCGGGGTTTTTGGTGAATTTTTTCATGGCGTTGCTTCCATTGGAAGAATATTAATTGTTTAATTAATATAATTAAAGAATATTTTCGTCCCGAAATATTCAACGTAATAATTAATCTTAAAAAATTCGGATTATTTTACTTAAAATTTTTTAATTTAGCGGCAAAGATCTAATTGTAGTGAAATAAGTGGGCTAGCTTTAAACGAAAGAGTGTGGCTTATTAGGTCTAAAACCTATTTAAAAAAATAGGGGCGTTTAGAAAAATAACTAGAATTTTTTTTAAGATTAATTATAACGTCCTTTCCGTGGAATTATTACCGTTATTTCAACGACGAAAATATTCTATTTTATATAATATTCGAATTTATCTATTTGTTTTCCAATTTCACCAATGGGCGACGCGCTATGAAAATTTAAGAAATTTAAAACGTTTAAAACGAAGGGGAG
Organism: Podabrus alpinus; assembly: GCA_932274525.1. Classification (NCBI taxonomy): domain Eukaryota; kingdom Metazoa; phylum Arthropoda; class Insecta; order Coleoptera; family Cantharidae; genus Podabrus; species Podabrus alpinus. Next base: position 3,970,092 of record OW026453.1, read on the forward strand.
AGGTTTAGAATGGCAAGGCGTGACCTAGGTCTAAAAAGGCGTGTCTCGGAATAAAGGGGGCGTGGGTAGATCGTTCGTTGGATCGCGGGACGCAACCGCCCCCACTACCTAAGGGCGGTGCTTCCAAACCACGCCCCATTCGTTCTTGGTCACGCCGATTTAGACCTAGGCCACACCTTGTCGTTCTATACCTTTCCTTTTATAAGGCGTGGTTTTGAACGAAAGGGTGTGGCTTTGGTGGGCTAAATGGGCTTAAGACTGTTTCGGAATAGGGGCGTTTATTTTTAATTATTATTTTTAAAGTTTAATTAATATGTCCTTTCCAATTTCACCCGTTAAGAAAATATTCACTAAACGAACATGTGTGTGTGTGTAATTTAAACTACTAAAATTGAAATTTTCAGTATTCAGTAAATCGGAAAACAAAAATGCACTGATCTATCGGTCAATAGACAATACCAACATATAGAAATTTAATTTTTTTCAAAACGCCCATTTCAGCTTAAGCTCCTCCCACTGCAGGTCACCCATTTCGGTCGGGGCACCACCCTTTTAGACCTAGGCCACACACTTTCGTTTTAAACTAAGCTCCCTTAGAACGAAGGGTCGTGGTCTAGATCGAAAAACAGGCCCATATGTAAGGAGGGCGTGGTTTATATCGTAAGAACCGCACTTTAGTATAGAGGGAGTGGTTTCGAACGATGGGGCGTGGTCTATATTAAAAATCACACCCGTAGGTTAAGAGGGCGTGGTCTACATCGAAAATCACGCCCATTGATTAATCGACACCAAAACACCTTCCCATAATATGGAAAGAACAACGATGAGGCATGGGGGTCAGAGTCGGGTGGCACCCCCCAGACGGGTTATACAATTCATTGTGATTGAATTTAAATAAAAAAATAAGTACATTTGTACGTACTTGGAGAAGTTTTTAAGTACATAGGACATCGTTCTAAAAAAGAGTACTGTCCTACTAAAATAAGTACATATGATCACCGTAACTATAGTCCATCTGGTTTTGGATTGCAGTAGAGGTCGCCTTGAACGGCAAGTCAGATTTACACAGGGAAACGTCAAATAATTAAAGTGTATGAGCGACAAAAAACAAATTTCACTTATTTGATACTTGAAAAAATCGAGTTAAAAGTATTTTTTTATCAAATAGCAATTTATCCTGTACAAATTTTTTAAATTTGCCAGAAAATTTTGGAAAAAAATATTCGTGAGTCATCAATCGCAAATAAAATTTCGGCAGTGTAAACTTGTAGAAATTTTATCCAATCACGCTCGAAGATCACAGTTTTAGTACAATTTAGTTCTGCATTCTTAAAACGGATCAGTGTTACCAACTCTGAATAACATTTACCCCCTAAAAGTACAACCAATAGCCCCTAAAACCCCCTAAAAAATTTTTTTTTAAAAAACAATTTTGGTGAAACACGGTAAATAACGATTGATGACCTTTTTTTTTCTTTGATTGTGATTGAATTTAAAATGCAAAGTAAGTACATTTCGGCGAAAGATTAATGACCTTACTGGCTTTTAGTAACTTGTGCAAGTTACTGTCTCCATGTAATCCATGTAATAACAATAATTTGAAAAACCCCTAAAAATACCCCTAGACATATTACACCCCCCAAAAAACCCGTTCCACTTAAAAAACCCCTAAATCTGGGGAAAACCCCCCAAGTTGGGAACACTGAGACGGATAGACTATAGTACACTATTTGATCAATTGGCAACTCCAAATAAGAAAACGCCACCATGTGACAGTTTATAGAACTGTAATATATGAGGTTAATGTGTGGTTAAATTGAAAGCGCTATTTACTTGTGCATGTTTTTATCATAGTTTTGAGTGATAAAAGTGATATTTAAAGTGATTGTGGTATTATTTGAACTCTTTGTTCTTATTGTGAACTTATTTTCTATACGTAAACCGATTTAAACCGCCATATTTGTTACATTTGCAGCGCCCCCAACGTTAAATTCAGTTCTCAAGCAGAGGTAACACTGTTGGGGATTTTTTTGCTGGCACGTCCGCTACCTGCTCGATTCTTATAGAATTTCGCTACCTTTACTCAACTGTTGTACAACAGTTACACAACTACTTTTTCTGCTGAATGGAACCATTGGCTAAATATTTTTCATATAAAATTTTGTCAAATATTCATGTTTACCAAACATATTTGACAGGAGTAGTAGACATAGGGGTTTTTGTCAAATATTTAAAGCAAAATTTGCTTAAATTGTACCAACTCGTAATTCGGTAAATGAAAAAGAGGTAAAGGAAAAAATAATTAGTTTAACACAAATTCAAGCAAAACAAACAAATTTTGTTTTAAAAGCTTTAGTGAATATAATCGATTTTTTTTCAATGTTAGAACCGTAAACCGGCCGAAATAATTACGATTTGACTCTGATTTTAAGGAATAAAAATCCAGTAAATTTACATTACCTATTCATTTTTCTTTAAATTTTGTGCCCTTCCATTAAAAATTAAGTTTTAAAAAATGGGCAACCGCACAGAGCGAGGGGTATCCCATTTTCGAAATAAACAAGAAGTTGTATTTGTTTTTTTTAAAATTTGTCCCCTTCAAGGAAACAAGTCACGAACCGCTACTGAATGTACGATGTAATTAGGCTTCTATACAAAGTATAGCAGAAGCCTTATTTAATCAAGAAGAACCACCGCACCGTATCAAAATTCCAATTATATTCCTACCATATTTGTGTGAAACACTCTGTATTTAAATTTTTAAGTATTTTTTCGACATTTACCTAGAATTGTTGGTATATAAATAATTATTTTGTCCTCGAATAAACACTTGAGGCGACGCACATGGGAATAAAAGTTGAAAAAATTCTGGTAGGTTGTTCCTTGGTGGCGCCGTCTGTCAAATTTATAAGTAAACTACTTTGTAAAACAAATAATTTATTGGTAATCTATGAATGCCTGTTACGTAGGCCCATGCACTAGCCTATATTGCCAAAATACTTTCGAAATTTTTTTTTAGGTAAATATACCATAATTTAATCTATTTATAACTTATTTTAATCGGAGCTTTACCCACATGACTGCGTATAACTTTTAAATCTTGCAATTCTCGTTCCTAACCTCAATTATTTTTATGACTAAACTGTCTTGATACTTACGAAAGTATACACTAGATCGTAATTTGGTTAATAATAAATTTAATAATTTTAGTGTTTGTTGTGATATGATCAATACAAGATGGACAGAGAATCTGCTCGATCAATGGTAATTGAAATTCTTAGAAGTGCTTCCAGCCAAGCTCCTGAAAATTTTAAACCGGCAGAAGGTAGACTGCAACAATGGGAAACCCAACCTGGATTTTACACAGTTCTACTCGTAAGTTGTGACTCGTAAAGTTTAGGTTTGAATTGTGATTATTAATTATGGAACATTTTAGGATATAATTTCTAGTCATCACATAGATCTGAATATTAGATGGATCGCCGTTTTATACTTTAAAAATGGGGTTGAAAAGTATTGGAGGAAAAACGCCCCCAACGAAATCTCCGCACCAGAAAAAGTTGCATTAAAACAAAACCTAATCAGCAATTTTAGAGAACCCGTGAATCAAATTGCATTGCAGTTGGCTGTTTTAGTATCGAAAGTTGCCAAGTTTGATTGTCCAAGAGATTGGCCAGAATTACTTCCAACTTTATTGCAAGGTGTCGAAAATACAGATTCTTTGGTACAACATCGTTCTCTGTTAACTCTCCATCATGTTGTTAAAGCTATTGCTGCTAAAAGGCTTCCAGGTTGGTTATACCCGAAACTATATCTATGCTTTTTTAACTTTTAATGTTTTCAGGTGATAGAAAATTGTTTCAAGAATTTACGAGTAACGTTTACACATTTATTTTACATTTATGGAATAATTTTACCCAAGCATTTTTGAAAGATATTTTACAAAATGCCACAACAGAAGTTATAATAGTAAATTTAGACAAGGCTCTGTTAACGTTGCGAATTTTAAGAAAATTGACAGTTTTCGGTTTTCACAAACCACACGAAAATCAAGATTGTTTAAACTTTTTGAAATGCATATACGAACGTGCTAAATCAGCTTTAGAATGCCGTAAGTACAATTTACCTTATTTAAAGGTCTTCCTCGTTTTTTCAAAAACACCCAATTTTAAATTTTACAAATTTGGTTCTGGAAAGTCGAGAATTTTTTTTATTTTTAACCAAAAGTGGCGAAAATCAAATTTTTAATCCGGGACAATTTTTTTATAAGGCTTCTTTCTTATACTTCAAACAAATTTAGGTAACTACGTTGTGTTAAGAAGTTGCGCGCTATTACAGATTTTTTTTTGTAAAGGTTCGTGCATTTTTTATGGTTCTTAGAGAAAGTCTGAGCATCATCGCAATTTCAAAATTTAATTTTAATTTTTTTGATTGAAATTTGTTGATTGATTTTATTATAATTTCATAGTAAAGCAACATTGCGTCATACCATGGCAACAATATTGTTCCTATCGCTTGTAGTTGTAATGCGATACATTAGACATTCATATATTTATGGTTTCCTTCAAAGGAATGCTTTATCACATTGCAATGAGATATTTGTTTTGACCTGTAGTCATTGTATGTCACCAAAGCTTATTTCTTTTAATCATACAACCATTGTTATCATTTGTAATGGGATACATTAATAGACAATTTTATAAATTCCATAATTACAAAGTATTATTACATACACTGTTATCTTTTGCAATGCGGATTTTAATAGCCACTTCAATTTATGTACTCTTAATTTGTACCTGTTTATTCCAATTTTCCTTTTCGGCTATTTTTTTGTCCACTGTTATTAGGATTGCATCAAATAGTATACACAACTCCTGACAGAAGCCCCATTTAATCTGTGGTGCGAATTGGGATCGCCAAAAGTTTACTTCTCTGAAAAAGTGCCTTAATATTCTCTTACTTGAAATGCCTCGTTTTATCAGTTTTCAATTTAAAAGAGAATACAATTCTTCTTTAAATACTCTGCTTTGCCCTAATTTAACGGACCTCGTATTTCTTAAGATTACAGAATAGTAACGTTAATTACCTCCATCAAGTTAGCCCCCCTTTAATCGAATTTTTAACTTTTTCTTATGCCAAACGTTTGGTAATCATTAGGTAAGGTTTGGTAGTCCGATTAAAAGTTTTGGTAGTTCTTTGTTTTTTCGTAATTAACTAATCAAATTTTTTTGTCAAGTTAGCCCCCCTTCAATCGATTTTTCAACTTTTTTTTTTAGCTCATTTGATCGATTATAATGTGTAGAGGTTTGGTAGTCCTATAAAAAGTTTTGGTAGTCCCGAATTTTGTCGTAAATAATTAATTAAGTTGGAAGTTTACTTATGCGCATGCGCTAAATTTCACGTGAATAGAACAATAATAATTTATTGCCAATTTAGCCCAATTTAAACCATTTGTAACTTTTTTTAAATGCCAAACGATTGGTAATCGATACGTAAGGTTTGGTAGTCCGATTAAAAGTTTTGGTATTTTTTCGTTTTTGCCTATAATTAACTAATCCAATTTTTTGTAAAGTTAACCCCTCTTCAAACGATTTTCAACTTTTTTTAGCTCATTTGATCGATTATAATGTGTAAAGGTTTGGTATAGTCATATAAAGAGTTTTGGTAGTGCCTAATTTGGTCGTAATTAATTAATTTAATTTAAGTTTTAAAATCAAATTAATGTACATTTTAAAATCCACATTTAGGGGAATCCCACATTTAAAATACACGTACAGATGATGTTGTAAATCACCTGATAATTTAATGCGAGCTTATGATTGGTTGAGTTAATGAGAAACCATATAATTTATTACACTTTTTACAAATTTTCATTTTGAAAACCACTCACTATACACACGTTCAGCTTTCCGAATCTCTATAGGGAAAATTTCGGGGATCGGAATTCGTGCTACTCCCCACCAAATTGAAGTGCAGTGCAAGCTTTTTGTGTAATGCAATTATTGTTCCTTTTTCGGTTCATTACCAATCGTTTGGCATTAAAAAAAAGTTACAAATGGTTTAAATTGGCAATAAATTATTATTGTTCTATTCACGTGAAATTTAGCGCATGCGCATAAGTAAACTTCCTACTTAATTAATTATTTACGACAAAATTCGGGACTACCAAAACTTTTTATAGGACTACCAAACCTCTACACATTATAATCGATCAAATGAGCTAAAAAAAAGTTGAAAAATCGATTGAAGGGGGGCTAACTTGACAAAAAAATTTGATTTACAAAAAAACAAAGAACTACCAAAACTTTTAATCGGACTACCAAACCTTACCTAGCGATTACCAAACGTTTGGCATAAGAAAAAGTTAAAAATTCGATTAAAGGGGGCTAACTTGATGGAGGTACGTTAATTGAATTATGTGAAATAAAAGTATGGAATTAGGGGTATTATTCTATTTCTTGAAAAGTAAATGATAATTCAAGTTATCAATATGTTGTATGAGTTTTATTTTCATAAATTCTGTTTTACTCATTGACAGGAACATCGTGAAAAATAATGTTACAGAACTTTAAGTTACCGCATTTTAGCGTCATTCTTTAAATCTCTTTTTATCCAAATGAGAAGCAAAATTCTGTTTTATTCATTGTCAGAGGAACATCGTGAAAAATAATGTTACAGAACTTTAAATTAGCGCATTTTAGCGTCATTCTTTAAATCTCTTTTTATCCAAATGAGAAGCAAAATTCTGTTTTATTCATTGTCAGAGGAACATCGTGAAAAATAATGTTACAGAACTTTAAATTACCGCATTTTAGCGTCATTCTTTAAATCTCTTTTTATCCAAATGAGAAGCAAAATTCTGTTTTACTCATTGTCAGAGGAACATCGTGAAAAATAATGTTACAGAACTTTAAACTACCGCATTTTAGCGTCATTCTTTAAATCTGTTTTTATCCAAATGAGAAGCAAAATTCTGTTTTACTCATTGTCAAGAGGAACATCGTGAAAAATAATGTTACAGAACTTTAAATTACCGCATTTTAGCGTCATTCTTTAAATCTCTTTTTATCCAAATGAGAAGCAAAATTCTGTTTTACTCATTGTCAGAGGAACATCGTGAAAAATAATGTTACAGAACTTTAAATTACCGCATTTTACCGTCATTCTTTTAATCTCTTTTTATCCAAATGAGAAGCAAAATTCTGTTTTACTCATTGTCAGAGGAACATCGTGAAAAATAATGTTACAGAACTTTAAACTACCGCATTTTAGCGTCATTCTTTAAATCTCTTTTTATCCAAATGAGAAGCAAAATTCTGGATTACTCATTGTCAAGAGGAACATCGTGAAAAATAATGTTACAGAACTTTAAACTACCGCATTTTAGCGTCATTCTTTAAATCTCTTTTTATCCAAATGAGAAGCAAAATTCTGTTTTACTCATTGTCAGAGGAACATCGTGAAAAATAATGTTACAGATCTTTAAACTACCGCATTTTAGCGTCATTCTTTAAATCTCTTTTTATCCAAAATGAGAAGCAAAATTCTGTTTTACTCATTGTCACAGGAACATCGTGAAAAATAATATTACAGAACTTTAAATTACCGCATTTTAGCGTCATTCTTTAAATCTCTTTTTATCCAAATGAGAAGCAAAATTCTGTGTTACTCATTGTCAGAGGAACATCGTGAAAAATAATGTTACAGATCTTTAAACTACCGCATTTTAGCGTCATTCTTTAAATCTCTTTTTATCCAAAATGAGAAGCAAAATTCTGTTTTACTCATTGTCAGAGGAACATCGTGAAAAATAATATTACAGAACTTTAAATTACCGCATTTTAGCGTCATTCTTTAAATCTCTTTTTATCCAAATGAGAAGCAAAATTCTGTGTTACTCATTGTCAGAGGAACATCGTGAAAAATAATGTTACAGATCTTTAAACTACCGCATTTTAGCGTCATTCTTTAAATCTCTTTTTATCCAAATGAGAAGCAAAATTCTGTTTTACTCATTGTCGCAGGAACATCGTGAAAAATAATGTTAAAGAACTTTAAATTACCGCATTTTAGCGTCATTCTTTAAATCTCTTTTTATCCAAATGAGAAGCAAAATTCTGTGTTACTCATTGTCAGAGGAACATCGTGAAAAATAATGTTACAGATCTTTAAACTACCGCATTTTAGCGTCATTCTTTAAATCTCTTTTTATCCAAAATGAGAAGCAAAATTCTGGATTACTCATTGTCAAGAGGAACATCGTGAAAAATAATGTTACAGAACTTTAAACTACCGCATTTTAGCGTCATTCTTTAAATCTCTTTTTATCCAAATGAGAAGCAAAATTCTGTTTTACTCATTGTCAGAGGAACATCGTGAAAAATAATGTTACAGATCTTTAAACTACCGCATTTTAGCGTCATTCTTTAAATCTCTTTTTATCCAAAATGAGAAGCAAAATTCTGTTTTACTCATTGTCACAGGAACATCGTGAAAAATAATATTACAGAACTTTAAATTACCGCATTTTAGCGTCATTCTTTAAATCTCTTTTTATCCAAATGAGAAGCAAAATTCTGTGTTACTCATTGTCAGAGGAACATCGTGAAAAATAATGTTACAGATCTTTAAACTACCGCATTTTAGCGTCATTCTTTAAATCTCTTTTTATCCAAAATGAGAAGCAAAATTCTGTTTTACTCATTGTCACAGGAACATCGTGAAAAATAATATTACAGAACTTTAAATTACCGCATTTTAGCGTCATTCTTTAAATCTCTTTTTATCCAAATGAGAAGCAAAATTCTGTGTTACTCATTGTCAGAGGAACATCGTGAAAAATAATGTTACAGATCTTTAAACTACCGCATTTTAGCGTCATTCTTTAAATCTCTTTTTATCCAAATGAGAAGCAAAATTCTGTTTTACTCATTGTCGCAGGAACATCGTGAAAAATAATGTTAAAGAACTTTAAATTACCGCATTTTAGCGTCATTCTTTAAATCTCTTTTTATCCAAATGAGAAGCAAAATTCTGTGTTACTCATTGTCAGAGGAACATCGTGAAAAATAATGTTACAGATCTTTAAACTACCGCATTTTAGCGTCATTCTTTAAATCTCTTTTTATCCAAAATGAGAAGCAAAATTCTGTTTTACTCATTGACAGGAACATCGTGAAAAATAATGTTACAGAACTTTAAGTTACCGCATTTTAGCGTCATTCTTTAAATCTCTTTTTATCCAAATGAGAAGCAAACATCTGTTTTATTCATTGTCAGAGGAACATCGTGAAAAATAATGTTACAGAACTTTAAATTAGCGCATTTTAGCGTTATTCTTTAAATCTCTTTTTATCCAAATGAGAAGCAAAATTCTGTTTTACTCATTGTCAGAGGAACATCGTGAAAAATAATGTTACAGAACTTTAAACTACCGCATTTTAACGTCATTCTTTAAATCTCTTTTTATCCAAATGAGAAGCAAAATTCTGTTTTACTCATTGTCAGAGGAACATCGTGAAAAATAATGTTACAGAACTTTAAATTACCGCATTTTAGCGTCATTCTTTAAATCTCTTTTTATCCAAATGAGAAGCTAAATTCTGTTTTACTCATTGTCAGAGGAACATCGTGAAAAATAATGTTACAGAACTTTAAACTACCGCATTTTAGCGTCATTCTTTAAATCTGTTTTTATCCAAATGAGAAGCAAAATTCTGTTTTACTCATTGTCAAGAGGAACATCGTGAAAAATAATGTTACAGAACTTTAAATTACCGCATTTTAGCGTCATTCTTTAAATCTCTTTTTATCAAAATGAGAAGCAAAATTCTGTTTTACTCATTGTCAGAGGAACATCGTGAAAAATAATGTTACAGATCTTTAAACTACCGCATTTTAGCGTCATTCTTTAAATCTCTTTTTATCCAAAATGAGAAGCAAAATTCTGTTTTACTCATTGTCAGAGGAACATCGTGAAAAATAATGTTACAGATCTTTAAACTACCGCATTTTAGCGTCATTCTTTAAATCTCTTTTTATCCAAATGAGAAGCAAAATTCTGTTTTACTCATTGTCAGAGGAACATCGTGAAAAATAATGTTACAGAACTTTAAACTACCGCATTTTAGCGTCATTCTTTAAATCTCTTTTTATCCAAATGAGAAGCAAACATCTGTTTTACTCATTGTTAGATGAACATCGTGAAAAATAATGTTACAGATCTTTAAATTACCACATTTTAGCGTCATTCTTTAAATCTCTTTTTATCCAAATGAGAAGCAAAATTCTGTTTTACTCATTGTCAGAGGAACATCGTGAAAAATAATGTTACAGAACTTTAAATTACCGCATTTTAGTGTCATTCTTTAAATCTCTTTTTATCCAAATGAGAAGCAAAATTCTGTTTTACTCATTGTCAGAGTAACAGCGTGAAAAAAAAAAATCTTTTGGATGTGGGGGATTCCTTGAATGTATTATTTCCTTAGTTACCTTTTTGCACGATGTTTCAAAAATTAAACGAACATTTTTTTCATATTTGCTTACACAAAAGTATGACACTTTCCTCTAAAAAGCGGTTTTATAATTTCTGCAATACTCTGAAAATAATAGCACGTAAAATGTAAAATATACTATTACAACTTGTAATATTTGAAAAATATTTTAGTTTCTAGTTTTGAAAAATTTACTGAAGCCCTGTTTAACCTCTTTCATTTTTAGGGAAACAGTTGAGAGGAAAAGGAATCGACGTTCTGGAATTATGTGAAAAATTTATAATTCATTTGACAAAAATTTTATCCAATGTTCTCGACGTTCACCCATTTTCCTACGTTGATTTGATTCAACCAACTTTGGAGTTCACAATTTTTTATATCTTTACTTCCGAGGGTGCACAGTTTATATTTGAACGATTTACGATTCAGTGTTTCAATCTTATTAAAGGTATCCTGTTGTGTGCGGAATATAAACCTCCAAAGATACACGAATTGGCAAAAAACCCCGAGACACTTCGGGCTCATCAAATTGTGGTGGAATTTTTTCAGCCAAATACGCTTTCAGAAATTTGTAAAAAGTTGGTTTCTCATTATTTTTTACTCAAACAAGAAGATTTGGAATTGTGGGATGCGGATCCAGAAACTTTTGTAAACGATGAAGGTGGTGAAAGTTGGAAGTACAGTTTGAGGGTGAGTGTCGGATTTTATTAAGTATTTGTCTTTTCATGGGTTATTAAAAGAAAATTAGGAGGTCGAAAGTACAAATTCTGGTGATGTTGGACCATATTTGGAGAATAATGTCTGGTGTGGAGTACTGAGTGAGTTGTTTTTAGATTTTTTTTAAATACCAAATTGCGTGTGAGTACAAGAATTTTCAACTGCCCTACTTCATGAAGACTTCAATTCATGAACACTAGACAAACATGTTCCCCATTAATATGGCGCATCTTTTCAATACGGGACTTTTGTGTTTGTGGTCACTCATAAAAAACGTGAAATTTAACGGTGGCCTTCCTACACTCTCTAGGACTTATTCCAAGAGCATATGAAATTTTGTTTTTCGATATTCTTGGGTTTGACACCAAGGCAGCCTCTAGGAACGCCACTGAAATTTATTATTTTAGTGCTAAAATGGATCGGTGTCTGTCAAACTTGATTTGATTTATTTACAAAATTAAAAGGTACACGCAATTTATGAAGTGTGACTATAAACTGATAAGTCAATTTTTTTTGTGAGTGTACTTTTTACTTCGTACCCATGAAAGGAATATGTAGAACAGGTTTTATGTAGTTAATCCTTTTATTACCAAATTTAATGCTAAATGATTGATCATTCATTAAAAATTTATATAGTCCAATGAACTAAGTTACACTTGGGTGATTCAAGTTTACAGATTTATGTGACGAATGCTTGTTTAGGTCTATAGATAATGTTTTAAGCTCATTTAGAACAATCGAATTTCGTCAAATGCGCACTTTTAAATGACCTTGAAATGTAGTTCAGAAAAGACATGCGATAAAATGCAAGAGAGCTTATAAATAAAATCTAGCCTTTTTTACTTGAACTGTTTAATTTGGTATGGGAAAGCAGTCCCATAATTTTCGGCGATTATATCACTAACTCAGCCACTCGAAAAAAATTTTCGAGTGCTACACACTAAAGAACATGCTTATATTTGTCTATTAAAACAATAAAAAGTGTGAACGGGGTCAAAACAACCCCAATATCGACTTTTGAAAAGTACGGGAAAGTCGCATCGAGTATGCGGCAGACCCCGGTCGATGTGCCATCGTTCGCCCGTGGTCCCTTGAAAATGCGTAAAATTTTTTCGCTCCGATTTGAATTTTTCTTTGAAATTCGGATAGATGGGGGTGTGATTAGTAGATATTAGTAATAAATATAATCAAAAAAATGGAAAATAACCCGTGTATTGCCGAAAAAGTGAAAAAATTAAAAAAAATTTTCCTTCGAATTTTGGGGTGTGCATTCGATAAGGAGGGTAATCCATTACTAGGCTACTAGGCTAAACATACGAGAAGCGCCACCCATCAAGAAAACCGGGATGTGAGAGAACCTCGAAATAGCATTAAAAAGTATAGTTGCGGTATGGGGCAGTAAACTATTACGTTTCACCCTCAAAAAATCGCGTAAAAACAAAAAATAATCGATGTTAGATGTACGAGAGACGAGCTGCATCTGCCGGTGCGAAATACTCTAAGGGCCGGTTTCAGCAACCTTAACCTTAACCTGTGTTAGTTAACACAAATTAAAAATAATCCGTTGTTAAATTTTGAATGGGTTGTAGCAACCTTTTCTAATATGTAATTAGCATGTAATTAGTTAATCTCGGATTATGTGTAGAATAGTTATGGTGGTACTCCTGAAACGACAACAACGCCTACTTCATACTATGCAAGTAGTTCAATTAGTTCGAAAATTATCAACAAGTGAGGTTTATAACCTATATTCTGTGAATACAGTTCATTGAAATATTTTATATTTTACATATATATTTTACTGAAATGGCACAGAAAAGAACAAAAAATTATACAGAAGTAGAGAAGGAAGACAATTGCGGCTACTAAATGTAAAATTACGTGATATTGATAAATAAATTGTTAATTTGTTAATAACTGAATTTTTTTTCTCAAAAAGTACTCGGGTGCTCATAAAAAAATATTAAACTTTTATTTTATTTTATTGTAAATTTAATAAAGCTTTAAAAATTAATCCGCACGTGTGTGCAGTCGATGGCACCTATCACGCCTGGAAATTGCCTAATATTATAGAAATCTCTTTTAACAGTTGCAATTTCTTTAGGTCGAGGCATGTATATGACGTCTCTACTTAAACTTGCTATCCGTTCAGAAACTTTTCTGATCACTCTGCATGTAGTGCTTTTACTAACGTTGACATGATCTCCCAAAAGCTGCTGGAAGGACCCCGTTGCATAAAATCTCAATGTTAGTAGAAGCTGGAGCATCCCGGACAAAGATTTGCTTCGATTTGTTTCTGGCTCCATGTGGCCTAGTCGGTTCTTTAGCTCGATCACACTTTCTTTGCAGAACCTTGTTTATTTGCAAAATAAAATAAATAATCAATATAGAACTCGTGATAAATATAAAGATTAACTTACCTGTATCGCAGTTTAAATTCCTCATCACCGTACAATGTGAATGGGTCTCTTCTATCAGGAATGACACGTAATTCTTCATCACTATCACTACTTGTTGATAAACCGGATAAACCAGATAAATCGGACAAATCAAACATTTTAAACAAAATTGTAATAATTTTTTTCTCTGGTTTTCTCTGTATGAGACGGTCAAATTTATATTAATTGCGTATTTACACACTTTTCTATAATAAAAGGAGGTTAGGTTTTTGGTAATTTAACTTTAATCACTGGTCAACTAGTAATTAAATACTTTGGGTATTTAACCTGTGTTAAGCATAAATTAACGTTGCTACAAACCAAACTACAGATTTAATCTATGATTACGCTAATCATTGATTAAATTTAACCAGTGTTAAAAATTATATTGCTAAAACCCAAATCTGACTTAATCTATGATTAAATTCCTAAATTAAAGTTGCTGAAACTGGGCATAAGTGTTTAGGGTCATTCACATTGCACGGACTGTCAACAGAATGAGCGACGCGCGGGAATCTCGTTAATTTTACCACTGAATTACATGAAAATTAGCTAAGTTCAAATTCGACTTTTTCAAAAGTTTGAACCCTATTCACATTTTTTATTATTACAATTTGCTAAAATAAGTGTGTTCTTTAGTGTGTAGCAGAAGAAATTATGTTTCGAGTGGCTGAGTTAGTGATAGAGTAACCTAATTTTCAATATTAGGCTCAGACCGGAACAGTATTCGTTTTTCCATTCATTTCAAAATTTCTTCTGTCATCTATGTTTTCCTTTTTGTGGTCTTATCAGGCTTTATCTCTTTTCTGATGTTATTCACTACTTTTTCGAATTTTTCCAATTCTTCGGTATTTATTTCTTGTGTTTCAAACTTTCCTTTTAACTCTTCTCATATTATGGAGTTTATTGAAGTCACTTCCTTTATTTATCTTCTTTGCTACTTTTTTCACATCTATTTTGAGCCTTTGTCTGTCCTTTTCCAACCTTTGCATTAAAGTCTCCCATGTATATTTTCAGCTGGAGCGTTGGGATTGTTTTTAGATTTTATCTATTTCGAGGTAAAATTTATGTACCTCATGTTAAGTTACTGTAGTTGTAGGAGTACAAAATACAAAAAGTAATTCCGTTTTAAAATGTAATCATGATTTAAAAAGTTTTAATAATGAACTCCATTACAGAAAATCCGTTATAAATCGGGTAATTTGATGAATTTTACTTTAATATTTTTTGGACACATTTGCAAGACCCCAAACTATAAAAATATGTAGTAATAAAAAAAAAATCAAAAAAATTTATCGGTCACAGTAGGTAACCCCCTTAACATCTTGGTCAGGTTCGCTTTAGCTTTGTCGAACTCCTAGCAACAGCCTTTGATTATCAAGTCTTCAGATACTTTTTTTTACTGAATTATAGAAAATAAAATTTTCTGTATAACTTGGGTTATACAGTTAAACAACACAGTTTACTTACTTCAAGATCATGCAGGACTGGAATAAATTCTGTTTTCAATTCAACAATTTTTGATGACCTTGAAATGCAACACTGGCCAACGATATTTAAAATTTTTAATAATGGGAGTGGTGTGGCGCTGCGGTTATTGAAAATGTGGACATTTTCCTTTTCAGGACAATTTGCTTGGCGACTGTGCAGAATGAGTGGTCGTCTTCCTGTGCAAGTAGAACATGACAATCAGTTTGTGTGCTTATGTTTTGTGTGAAACATTGGACTTTAATTATTATTCGGTTGTTAATATGATGATCTGCAGTTTATCTTGGTGGCAAAAGGGTTAAAAACCAAAACAAAAATTTGCAAAGTTTTCTATTTTTATGTCCTTCCGCTTTAGCCTTCAACAGAAACAGTTTTTGTAACAATATTTCATGAGTACCGCAAAGTGTTGTCACCCATTTTGCTGGAATTTATTAAAGAAAACAACATGATTGTACCGGTGCACGATTTGGACGGAATTTTAAGGAAGGACGCTGTGTACAATGCGGTCGGTCTTACCGCTTTCGATTTATACGATGACGTAAGTAATCTTCACCTTGCTTAATTAAATTTTATTTACCAGTTTCCCCTACAGGTTGATTTTGACCAGTGGTTAATCAGTAACTTAGTACAAGAACTCAAAGTAAAAGACTCAAATTACAGAATAATACGAAGACGCATTGCGTGGTTAATTGGCAACTGGACTGGAATTAAACTTTCTCCTGAAATGAGGCCCGTTTTATATGAGTGCATTATAAATTTGTTGAGCACCAGCGAAGATATGGCCGTACGTTTGACAGCGTCGAGCACGCTAAAATTAGCAATAGATGATTTCGATTTTAACGCCGAACAGTTTAAACTTTATTTGGATTCTGCATTTAATTTACTGTTTGCTTTACTTAAAGAGGTGCAAGAATGTGAAACGAAAATGCACGTTTTAAATGTGATGAGTCTTGTGGTGGAACGAGTCGGTCAAACGATACGCCCACATTCCGATGCACTTCTTTATTATTTGCCTTTATTGTGGCAAGAATCCGAGGAGCATGATATGTTGCGGTGCGCAATTGTTTCGACATTGGTGCAGTTGGTTAAGGCGTTTGGTTCCGACAGTGATCAATTGAATTCGTTTCTGTTGCCCATTATCAAACTCGGTACAGACGTAACCCAGGGTGCTATTGTCTATTTGCAAGAAGACAGTTTGGATCTTTGGCTGACCGTACTTGAAAATTCTGTTAGCATGTCAAACGAACTTATGGAACTGTTTGAAAATATGCCAAATTTGTTGGAATATTCTAGTGAGAATTTACGAATGTGCTTGCTCATTTCTTACGTGCATTTACTTTTGGCACCTGAAATGGTGATGAGGTCTCAAGGGCCTCGACTTGTCGCTGTGTGTGATACTTTGTTGGGAGATATGCGACCGGAGGGAATTCTGTTACTAACTCGTCTTATAGAAACTTTCATTCGAGCGCTTCCTGACCTTGGAAGCCAAATAGTGAAACCAGTTTTGCGTAAAATATTCGAGTAGGTACCTACCAGGTTGTTTAATAGGACGTTTTAAAATTCAAAACTTCTTTTTAGATCCATATACCAGGATACTGACATCACGCCCATGGTTTTATCAAATTACTTGGCAATAGTTTCTAGGATCTTATTAGCATCGCACGAGGTGTTCAACGAAACTCTTTGTAGGATTTCCACGGCAAGTTTAAACCAAGAGGGCTGTTTTAGTGCCATGTTGGATGTTTGGTTAAATAAAATGTGCAACGTTTCGCAAATTCAACGCAGAAAACTTTTAGGTAGTTACTTTTTTGTTTTATTCACTAGGCTAATTATTAATTTTATTTTTGTAGCATTGGCTCTCTGTAACTTGCTGACCACCCAATTTACACCTGTAATGGCTAGGATTGGTAGAATCATGACCAACGTTTTAGAAGTTTTAAACGACATTTCCAAAATTGAAGACAATAACATCCTGGTCGATACCTTGATTATTGCTAACGGGCACAGTCCAAGCGAATTTGTTGAAGATACGGAACCATACTACGAAACTGACCACCACCAACGAAAAATACAATTGATTAGCAGCGATCCTGTACATATTATCGTACTGAAGGATTATTTTTACTCTCAGGTAAGTACAACTTGGCACTTGCAATTTGAAAACGTTCTTTTATAAATAAAATTTTAGATCCAACACTTAAAACAACAAGTTGGTCAAGCGGTGTACGAACAATTAATGCAAACAGTAGATCACGACACAATATCCCAAATTAACGAATATTATTTCCATTTGTAAATGTTTTTAAATGAAAATTTTTTTAAATTAGTCTTTTTGGAATTATTTTATCAAAAAGCATGCATGTTGAAGATACTATGTGCTTTTAAATTTATTATGGTACTTTGATAACTCGAAAGACTGAATTTGTATGAATCTAAAGTTAGATGGACCTGTATAAAGCAAAATACCATAAAATTATATCTGTATATCGTGATTTTGTTTAAAATATCTTCAGAAATGTTGTAACATTTTTAATTATAAATTGATTAGTTGATTATTTAATAAATTGTTTGTTCTTTTATCAATTTTGCTCTTTTAGTATCCGTACCTGATAAAATGGGGTTCATACCAGTTGTCGGGTAAAGCTTTCACATAGACTTAGTGCAGGATTAGCGGCAAGGTAAGAAAGTTTAGCCAATTGTTTCTTATGAGAACGTTCACATTGACTTAAGTGGTAAGATTGGTATGGTAGTGGGACGGCAGAAGCTACATGCTTTTTAACTTCTGCAGTACATTGTTACAAGCAACCAATCAGATGATGCGCATTTTGACGCATGTCATTTTACGCCCGGATTCATAGTCGATACTTATGTATAAGTACTTACTTGAGAGTCCGTTTTCCATTTCATAGTCATAAGTTCGATACTTGAAGGGTGGGGTTACTTGGCAAAGTAGTGACAGTTGCTATAGAAACATTTTAAAAACCGCTACTCGAGTACTATAGCTACTCTAAATTGTACTAAAACTGTGACCTTCGAGCGTGATTGGATAAAATTTCTACAAGTTTCTGGCAAATTTAAAAAATTTGTACAAGATAAATTGCTATTTGATAAAAAAAACTTTTAACTCGATTTCTTCAAGTATCAAATAAGTGACATTTGTTTTTTGTCGCTCATACACTTTAATTATTTGACATTTCCCTGTGTAAATCTGACTTGCCGTTCAAGGCGACCTCTACTGCAATCCAAAACCAGATAGACTATAGTTATGGTGACCATATTATTTTTATGAAAAAAAAGTACATTTCGGCGAAACACGGTAAATACCTAAAAATGGTCAACGGCGCACAGTGTGGTGGAGGCGGACAAATGGTGATTTTTAAAGTAATTCATTTGGTCTGTTTAATAATAGTTTCTTGCTAGGAACATCCCGAGGATTCAGGAACACAAAAAAAATCATAAAAAATGCGCTTGGAAAGTGTCGAAAAAATGGGGCAAAATCTTGGCAAAATCAACCTTTTTTATATACATAAAATATATGTACCGTATACATAGGTACTTTAACTTTGCATAAAAACGGAAATACATTGATTTTTTTCAGTTTTCAGGTTGAAATATTATTTCTGTTTCTCGTTACTAGCACACAAGTGCCAAAACAAAACAAAGAATTACATTTTTAACGGTTTGTAGACCTAATTTCGACCTAAAAACTCGATTTTTTAAATGTTAACTTCTCTTAAACTTTTAGTTGTGTGAGAACGCATGAGACACCGAAAATTTTTTTGTGGTATCATTGGTATCTCTAGTAATTGCCCTTCAAATTTCAGCTGCAGATGCGAACACACGAGCGTTTTTACTGAGCCTTGTCCAATTTTTACCGAAGGTATTATTGGATTAACAAATCAATAAATTTTTCCCAAATGCCCATGTAAACAATACATAAGCAGAACGGACGATACAGAAAGATATTAAAAACAATTGAAAACTATTTTAAAATGACGAACTTTAGCATTTCGAATCGTGGCTTATGCAATATTCTGTGAGAAAACACAAAAATTATTGTTTTCTTCTATTCTATTAAGGACTAGCTGGCACAGTCGGCCTACCGGCCGCCTTTAGCCATCTAGACCGTGTCGGATGTGGTTGTTCGGCCTTCGGCCTCACTCCAAGGTACTAAAGTAGCCTATGTTTTTCGTAGCGTTGTAAATAACTTCTACACCAAATTTGGTTAAGATTGGTCAAATAGAGACGTAAAGCACGTGCACGCGTATTTGCATTGTCGATCGGTTGACAGTTTGACAGCATTCATTATTGTTTTTAAGTTGATTTTGAGTAGCCTGCCTTCCTTTAAGGAATCTCGATAATCCATTCATGCGCGTCCCTATGGGACGCGCATGAATGGATTATCGAGATTCCTTAAAGGAAGGCAGGCTACTCAAAATCAACTTTCCTTTCCTTATGCGAATTTTTGCACTATTTCAATACAAAAACATGCGCAGGGACCTACATAATAACTGTGCCAAATTTGGTTCCGATCGGTCAAACGGTTTAGGAGTCTATAGGGAACATACATACATACACACATACATCCATTTTTATATATATTAAGGATTAAGGATATAGTAAGACAACTTCCAGATTTTTTGCCCTATA
Organism: Podabrus alpinus; assembly: GCA_932274525.1. Taxonomy (NCBI): domain Eukaryota; kingdom Metazoa; phylum Arthropoda; class Insecta; order Coleoptera; family Cantharidae; genus Podabrus; species Podabrus alpinus. The sequence continues at coordinate 3,989,878 of OW026453.1, forward strand.
ATTTAAGGCTCACCAACCGTTTGTCCACAAAAACCCCATTTCACCACACTGTGCGGCGCGTACCTAAATATACGACGATTACGATTGATGACCTTTTTTTTCTGGGGTTGCATTGAAGGAAACAACCATGAGGTTTGGAGCAGCGTGGGGTGGCACCCCCCCGGCGGGTGTACAAAAAATAAGTACATTTGTAAGTACTTGGAGAAGTTTTTAAGTACATAGAACATCGTTCTAAAAAAGAGTACTGTCCTACTAAAATAAGTACATATGGTCACCATAACTATAGTCAATACTTAAGTGTCGAATTTCGATTTCATAGTCGTGTAACCGATACTCAAGGGGCGGGATTATTTGGCATAACTCAAGTATGGGTAGTAGGTTACTATTGATAATTTTGAGTCACGTGACTTTGACAAGGCGCGGCCATTTTGTCAGTGGGGCATACCCGTCGGACGTCACCTCGAAATGATCTATAGTCATAATAACCATAGAAACACTATTTATATTTAACCTCAAAATTCTAATTAATCATTTTTTGAGTCACGTGACTTTGACAGGGCGCGGCCATTTTGTCAGTGGGGCATGCCTGTCGTGACGTCACCTCGAAATGATCAATTGTAAGGTTATGATTATGAGGTGTAAACTTCATAATCATAACCTTAAAATAAAAATCAAGTACGGAACTTCCTTGATTGTGATTGGTTGTTTAAAGTACGAATGTTACATGGCTGTCATACGCAAGTACGAAACTACCATGGAAACTACGAAGCCCTCGTGAACACCGGGGCCCGATTTTTGACCATTCGCAAGTGAAAACGAGCGCACGTTTCCCAACTAAAACGAATACTTCAGATTTTTGACTACACGTTTGGAAACGTATACGTTTTATTTTCGTTCGTTTTACTGCGAGCAGATAAATCGTATACGCTATGTACACGCATGCGTCGTGAGCTATTCGTTTTCTTATTATCTCTTGTTGTTTGCGGTGGTTTTGACATTTCTTTTCTTTGATTCTTTGACGTTGCGGTGACTTGAACACGTGAGTCCTTGTGCGAATCATTATTTATTTTTTTTATTCTATAAGAGATGGACGAGTTAATGTATCTTAATGCCGTAAGAAACTTAGAAAACGCCGAAGAACGTTATCGGCCTAATAGACAACGGCATTTTCGAGATCCAGTCGAAGAATTAAGTGGCAAGCAATTTGTGAAAATGTTTCGACTGACCAAAGACATGTTTAATTATTTAGTAAATCTGCCGGAGCCCTATCTACGTCCGCAACTGCGAAATACGGACCTAAGTGTTCAGGTAAAGGTAAATTTGAAATTGTAAAAATATTAGACAAATTTTATTACAAAAATAGGTTATCTTAAGATTTTGACTGCACTAAATTTCTTTGCCACTGGATCATACCAAGGAAGCGTGGCTGCCAATAAATATATAGATGTGTCACAGGCAAGTGTTAGTGTGAGCATCAAAGAGGTTGTTGCTGACCTAAATGAGCCACACATCTTTAATGAGTGGGTGCATTTTCCGGAAAACTTCCAACAATTAAATGAAGTGTAAGATGCAACTTTTGAATTTGAACTTCGCGCCAACATCCTCTCCAGAAAACGCCATCTATTGAGAACTAACAAAGTTCAAATCTAAAATCACACTTCTTCGACGACACGGAAAATAACCTGGACCACCACGTTGTGAAAATACCTACGATCGCCATCTAGTAACCAAACTCTTTCTTCCGGTGTACAAAACATAATGTCAAAAACAACTGTAACAAAACAAATGATTGCTCCGAAAGAGAGACAACCTTTAACTTCCAACACAAATAAAACAACCAAATCTGGGCAATGTCAATTCTTTTATTATCTTTAATATTTTTATTTGAGGAATTTAACCTGAAGCAAAGATTTACCTAAATCGTGACCTAATAAATCTGTAGATTTAATTACCCTGAAAGTCGATTTGTTTTAAATCGCTTTAATGATTTCGATAACTTTTAAATTACTTGTTTAGATTCAATCCTTTGGATTGTTTATAATCTTTTCTTCATGTACTTAGTACATTCCTTGAAGATTGAGGGAAGCTATGTGTTTTATTGAAACACTAGCTGTTAATAAAATCAAATACCTTTTAATCTACCTTTAAATAACCACCCTTGAATTACAATTTACTACCTAATTCAAGCAAGTTCAACCATCCTGTATTTGAATACATAAGATATCTAATTACCAATATTAAAACCCCGATCTAAGTAGCCCGCCTTACTTTAAGGAATCTCGTTAATCCATTCATGCGCGTCACTGTAAGTTATAATAACTTAATTAACAACAAATCTTTGGGAACAGTTCAATGTAATTTGCTTTATGGTTTGCATTTAAGCAGTATTAGTCTTGAGTAATTTATTTTCCAAGCTAATAAGGGGTTGTTTAGAATCTTTTACCCAAATTCGGCGAAGCTAAATGTACACGTAACGAAACCAAAATCATTGTTTTAAATAAGTCAATTATTTACCAAGATAGAAAGATTTGCGGACATATTTTTCATCACATTTTAAGCTGTTGTGTCAACTTAAACTATGACTGAATTCCTCCAATCAAGTCTTTGGACTTGCAAATAATTTGTAATAACTTTGACAAACACCCTGTATATTAATATATAATTTAATAACAGATTACCTATTTTAAATAATGAAACTTCTTATTTATAAATCTAAACTCATTTGAAATTAAAACATTCTGTATATAATTATTGTTATCATACTTTGTATTAATAAAACAAGTTACTGTTAGAAATTTGACCTTGCATTTTAAACGTATCCCGTTATGAATTCACCCCAACACGTGGCAACGATCTAGTTGTTAACATTGAATCCTAACACCCGGGTTTTCTGGGACATTTCCCTCTTTCCCAAGCGTCCTAATAATTTACGCACCCTTTATAAAAACCACCTTTTTGTTTGAAACAAAGGAATATGTAAAAACACGAATCGATTAAATAAACATATTATTCTTGCCCAGATTTGTAAAAAAAAAACTTATTAAAATATAATGCATAAATATTATACCTGTTAATTAAACGCCAACACACTAGAAGAAATTTAACACTCTGAAATTAACTGTATTCAAAATAATGGAAAATCGCACAACCGGTCTATTCAATCTCTCAAAACCAAGTGACCCTTTTTACGGAAACCTCAGACACGTGTACTATGCAAAAATTTTACCCTTAAGAACCCAGAACTAATAGATGTCGCTTACATTGTGAATATACAGGACGTTTAAAATTATATTAAACAAAACAAGCGGTAAATTTAAAATATAAATTAATTTCAAAAGTCAATATTACAGAAGTTAGACAAGGGTTTGTTGCCGAACAATTTTTTATATGTGCTGGTGTTCACTAATTTGATCTATTTTTTAAGGTTTTTTGAGAAACATGGCTTTCCTGGTGTGGTTGGTTGCATCGACTGCACTCATGTAGCAATTGTTGCTCCACCCAACAATGATGAGGAACATCCAGAACATATTGCGGTATCGAGATACCACGTCAATGGAAGTACGTTATTTAAGTTCCGGTAAAATTTTGTTATGAATTAAAGCATGTGACTTATCAAAGTAATCAGAAAAACTTCGTCCGATACCAAGAAATTTAGTTCAAAGTCAAATGATTCGTTAAAAAGGGACATAAAACAGGTTTGAATAAAATAAATTTGAAATGTATCATTTAATAATTGTCTTTGTTAAAAATGTTAATTTATAGTAAATGAAAGATTGTCAGTAGTAAGAAAGGTATTTCAAAAGTTAGAAATTTGTTAATTCACTGATTAATGTAAAAAAATCTATGTTATAGTTAAATTTAAAATAAGTTTGTTAAATTATTACGTGAGTTCGACATGTCACAACTTAATGAACTGCGTATGGAAATTTCATGTCCAGCATCTTTATTTATTCAATCACGAAGCACTTGGGAAGAAGGCAATCCAATCTAAAAATATAAAAGAAAATTTTACTTATAAAATTTCAACGAACCACAATTGGCTTAATCCATACCTGTACTGTGAAACTTCAGATAATATTGATTTTTCGATCAACCAGTAAAAAAACGTCTATGCAAACATCGAGATTGCGGTGAATTTTGAGAAAGAAATTAATAAAACAATCGATGGAGGTTGGTGTTAATTTTCACACGTAAATGGTGGCGAATTTTAATCGTCCTAATAAAATTAATAAAATAGTGAAAATAATTAGTGAAAATACAAAATACAAGTGTAAAATTAATCAAAATAATTACTTACCTACGTAAAACTAGAAATAAAGTGAAAAACGTAAAGGATTGAAAGTATTCCTGAAGAAATAAAAATCACGACAAAACGAGGTCAACAAACTGCAGCTGGAAGTTTTTCATGGTAAATGAACCCATTGAGTGTATTTAAGTGCGCAATTGTACCATCTCCCTTTCAAATAAAAGAAAACATTCCTGAATTTACTAAGGTAACGTGCACATTGAAATACAATTTTAATATAACTAAGTGCAATTTTGCGGACTCCATACCACACGTGTTTTTCGTAATTTAACGTTCAGAATTTTTATAATAGATTTAATAATAGAACTTTTTGATATAACAAAATCTTTATTTACATTTGTGTGCTAAATAAAAACATTAATAATTTTGTAACGAAGGATATTTATTTTGACCTGTTCCGCGCCATAATTTTATTTACAGTATTGGTAACGGAACGAACCTACCCTGTACAAGGTAAGATACATGCACTACGAACGAGCTAAGCTGAGGCACATCATTTCATTAAATTGTATTTATAAAATTTCACATAATTTTCCATTGACGGGGTACAATTACGTACACCCATATAAAACATTAACGAACAGAACCTTTAACCCCATTAGCGAGGGGGTACATAGCACTTTTTGGCTAGCCCAACGTGGGGCTACGTCAACGCATAGCAATATATATGTTAATAGAAAGTCCTATCATTCAATTAATGTACAATTGGTAAGTGACAAACTTGGATATATCTGCCTATTATTTACAAATAATATTTTTCACAAAACAGATCTGTGATGTTAATTTGAAAATTTTAAATGTAAATGCCCGATTTCCTGGAAGCACCAATGATGCTTACATTTGGAATCTGTCTGCCGTGCAGACTGTTTTAAGAAATATTCATGGTGCAGGAACACACGATTACTATCTGTTGGGTGAGTACACACAGCTCAGCAGGAATGTCATAACTCATAACAATGATTTTTTTTAGGTGATTCAGGGTATCCGCTGCGAACCTGGCTATTAACCCCCTTTGCGGAAGTGGTTGATGGTACACCTGAGGCACATTATAATATAGTACATAAGAACACTAGGGCAAAAATAGAGTGTTGTAATGGAGTCCTTAAATCAAGATTTCGATGCTTACTGATACATCGTGTGTTGCATTATTCACCAGATGTTGCATGTAAGATCATAACTGCTTGTGTTGTGCTACACAATATGTGTATTCACTACAATGTACCGGAACCAGCAGAAGAGGAGGATGCGGGAGAAATGGGCTTCATTGAAGCAAATCCTGATGATAATGAGGATCCCGAATTAGTGGATGGACGACACGCTCGGAACAGGCTTGTGCGCATATTAAATGCACCGCGGCGTAATTGATTTTTTCTCTCTAAATTTTAACAATTAATAAAAGTATTTTTTCCACTACTAGTCATATAGGCTATCATTTTTACTTAGGTTAGTCGATCAAGAAGTGACACGTTTTCAACTACTGGTGAATAAATTTTCCATTATTAACCTCTAGGTTAATAATGAACAAAATGACATTTTTTGATAACTTGGCGACTATTTTAAAGAAAAATGTTGTTATTAAATGATTTAGAATAACCGAGAAATGCTAATTAATTGTATTTAAACTATTTAAAACGCTTTTTTAATACATTAATTTAATTTTAAAAATTCATTATAATCAATTATAATCGAATTAAATGTGACAGCAAGTGACAGCGCCATCCATTGTTAATTTGATGAACCGCGATTTATTTGATTTAGGCCCAGTTGTTCAGTTTCGGGTTATTTTCTAACCTGGGTTATTTTCCATAGAAATCATTGTTTCAAGAATTGTTTCCATGGAAAATAATTCAGGTTAAAAGATAACCTAATACTGAACAACTGGGCCTTAATAACTTAAATTTGTCAACAACTGTCAAATCAACAAAACAAAACTGTCATTTGAAAATTTTAAATTTGAAAATTTTTTTGTTAAAAAGAATTTTAAAAAATGGTAATAAATCTAGTAGTGGAAAAAATCGTATATAAACCACGGTTGTGAAGACCATTATTGCCTCCGCGCCTTATATTCCTCGGTGCAAAGCACCTCGGAATATAATCTTGGCGCTAGGGCAATAATGACGGCCTTCACAACCTTGATATATAATATACTATTGTTATAATATTATTTTATTGAGTATTTTTTATTTAATTTTTTTTACCATTTCCTACTGCATTTGTTGTTAGGTATTATTCATAGTAAATAATCTATCTATCTATCTATATATATAAAAGAGCTTGTCTGTTTGTTTGTTTGTTCGCTATACGTTCCTATACCCTTTGACCGATCTCAACCAAATTTTGCACAGTTATTCTGTAGGTCCAGGCGCAACTATTCGTGCATAAATGGAAAAAAAAATTTGCTCGGGGAAAAAAGTTATTCGCGTTTTTCGATTTTTTATTGATTCACCCTCAGAGATGTTAAACTTTAACCTAGATACATAAGTGGAGGGTTCAGAAGCCAATCAGTGTAAGTCAAATTTTTATTCAACATGACTTACCTATTATAGCCTGTTCGTTATTCATCAATTTTGTGATTTTAATTCAATTTCAATTAAAAATACTGTGTTTAAGTATTTGTTTCCAATAAAAAGTAGTTTTTTTCATGTGCAACAATTTGAAAATATCCAATTATCTCATTTAACTTAGTTAATGACTTACACTGATTGGCTTCTGAACCCCCCAAGTGTGAATAAAAAAGTGAAGCCTGATCACGTGATCGACGCCATTTGTAGTGCGTCAAGCAGTTGTATACTTTGGTTGTATAGTTGTAAACATTGAATATTCGTGCTTAATATTTCTTAAAAAAATACGTTCTTGATAAGTTTCTTAATTAATAGTGTTTAAATAAACTCTAGTGGTTGTACATTTGTTACATTATTTGAGGTTAGTGTGATATTCTACTTAATAAACAATAAAATAAAGTCAATAAAAACTTTTAAATATTATTTAATTTTATAGATAATAATAATTGAAAATATGCCAAATACTTGTGCTGCATACGGTTGCTCTAACAGGTAAATCTAAAGATGGATTGTCATTTTTTCGGTAAGTCAATTCGTTTTTAATTTATCTAACCTAAAATAGATGAATGTCATGACTTTTATTTTTTTGTATATTAAAGTTCAATATTTTTCAATAATTGCAGCATTCTAAATACGGAATAATATGATTATACTGTAGCGAGTTGACCCAACTAAAAATGGCGGCGATCACGTGACCAGGCTTCACTTTTTGGTATACAAAATATACACAGTTAGGTATCTAGGTTACAGTTTAACATCTCTGTTCACCCTATACTACGGTGAATCACCCTATACTACGCTTTCGCTAGATGGTGAACAAAAGACGTGTTTGCCAATATTATAGTATAGTATAGGCTATAGGGTATACCCTTGGACCGATCTCAACCAAATTTTGCACAGTGTAGGTCCAGGCGCAACTATTCGTGCATAAATGGAGAAAAAATTCGAGCGGGGAAAAATGTTATCCGCTTTTTTCGATAAATCAAATCACAAGTCTTGCAAACAAAAAATTTAATTTGTCAAAAATCGAAATATTCTAACATACTGTCAGTGATTCAAAACACTGTCAACAGACATACTGTCAATGATTCAAAACACTGTCAACAGATGGCGGGATGGCAACTTTAATTCGAAAAATGAAAACCACTAACAAATTAATATATTAGAATTTAGTAATTTCAACGCTCAAAATAATACAAATAATTACTAAATCCGTTGACGGCGAAATATTTGAGATGGGGGTTCGGGGGCGACGGAGAGAGAGAGCAAAAACCATCTCTTCCAACTTCCCAAAAACGAAGAATTTTAAAATTGCGTTTTTTTGAAAATCTGCAGCAATCTTTCGAAGCTTGAAAATAATAGTGAACAACTATGGCCTTCACGGATCTATTATGGTCCGCCCTGTGAGGCCGAAGGCCGAACAACTATGGCCTTCACGGATCTATTATGGTCCGCCCTGTGAGACCGAAGGCCGATCAACTATGGCCTTCACGGATCTATTATGGTCAGCCCTGTGAGGCCGAAGGCCGAATAACTATGGCCTTCACGGATCTATTATGGTCAGCACTGTGAGGCCGAAGGCCGAACAACTATGGCCTTCACGGATCTATTATTGTCCTCCTCCTGTGAGGCCGAAGGCCGAACAACCATGGCCTTCACGGATCTATTATTGTCCTCCTCCTGTGAGGCCGAAGGCCGAAACAACCATGGCATTCACGGATCTATTATGGTCCGCCCTGTGAGGCCGAAGGCCGAACAACTATGGCATTCACGGATCTATTATGGTCCGCCCTGTGAGGCCGAAGGCCGAACAACTATGGCCTTTACGGATCTATTATGGTTAGCGCTGTGAGGCCGAAGGCCGAACAACTATGGCCTTCACGGATCTATTATGGTCAGCCCTGTGAGGCCGAAGGCCGAACAACTATAGCTTTCACGGATCTATTATGGTCAGCCCTGTGAGGCCGAAGAACTATGGCCTTCACGGATCTATTATGGTCAGCCCTGTGAGGCCGAAGAACTATGGCCTTCACGGATCTATTATTGTCCTCCCCCTGTGAGGCCGAAGGCCGAACAACCATGGCCTTCACGGATCTATTATGGTCCGCCCTGTGAGGCCGAAAGCCGAACAACTATGGCCTTCACGGATCTATTATGGTCCGCCCTGTGAGGCCGAAGGCCGAACAACTATGGCCTTCACGGATCTATTATGGTTCGCTCTGTGAGGCCGAAGGCCGAACAACTATGGCCTTCACGGATCTATTATGGTCCTCCCCCTGTGAGGCCGAAGGCCGAACAACTATGGCCTTCTCGGATCTATTCTGGGTCTAGATGGCTAAGGGCGGCGAATGCCGCCCGTGCCAGCTAGTAACAATATAAATGAATTAAAGAAAACAAGTTAAAAATTTTTAATAAAATAATTTAAACCAAAGTCATCCATTATTTTTATTTATATTGACAATCCAACTCGAAAAAAAAAATCAGACTACTAGTTATTGTATTATATGTATAATATGAATAATAAACACATTAAAAATTAACATTGACAGTATTATTATTATTTTTAAACGATGACGCGATTTAAAATTCCAACGTTGCCATACTTTACCCTTCGTTCAATAACGAGTATTCGTTTTTGTTTACGAACACCTTGCCAACCACGGTCAAAAATTGCACTTAGGAAACGTATTCGTGTTCTGGCGTTCGTATTTGCGCGTATACGTGAATTAACGAACGGTCTCAAAAATCGGGCCCCTCTGTTGTTTGTTTTGCTTTAAGGGGGTGGGCGGAATATTTTGCGAGCGTAGCTTGCTTTACTCTCCATTGGGTATTTGAAAAAATTACTTTGAGCAATGTAAATTTTAGTAAGTTACGAATTGGACTTCGAGGAATATTACAACCGTGGCTGGTCTTGATTTGATTTAAAAATACAGTAAACCGTGAGGCGGTTTACCAACAACTTCAAAATGTTGATGAAGTTGACAACGTGGAAAGGTGAGTGAAACAGCACTGTTCCACCCTGTCACAATGTATCAGATGACAGCTCCTTTGTTTTCGATTGTACAGATCGAAAAACAAGTTCAAAAGCTCCCCTAGACGTAAAACAACCCCCAAAATTTTAGTTTATCCTATTTATTTCGTAAACGGTTCATCATACCATAAAAATATATTAGAGCAAATAACTTTATAATTAAATTTTAAACAAAAATGGTTTTTAGGATTTTTTTGATATGAGTTGCAGTTTCCATAGAATCATTATGTAAATGTAAGTCAAACATGGCGCGCACTGCAGAACTCGCGGATTTTCCCCAAATACTCTTCATGTTTCGCCGTTGTGTGCATCATAAATTAGCAATAACAATTTATTATTTTGCACGACTTTGACAATGGAAATCGTGTTGCTTCGAAACAGCCTGAACCGAAGGGAGAGGGCTGTTTCCTCAAAGCAATACGATTGACATGTGAGAATCATCGCAGCGCTTACCCTGCTCAGCCAATCACGAGACGAAACATAGCTACCCTATTAAGAGCAATTTAGTTTTGTTATCGGAAACTATCGATATAGTCGGAGCAAAGTCAAAATAATTCGTCACACCATTATCTATTGTAAATTTTCTAAGTCACCCTGTATATAATTATTTTATGCTTTGGTAACCCTGCGTATTGACAGTTCAATTCATACGCCTAAGTGTTTTTAACCTCAAATTATGCATGTGTTGTTTAGTTTATAAATATTCGATTTAATTAAAAACTATTAAAAGTTACAATGGTGCAAAAGCGAATTGATAATCGCATCCGAGTTTTGATTGATAATGGAGTTAAACTCGGTCACAGAACGCTTTTCGTCATTCTCGGCGAAAAAGGCAAAGATCAGGTTAGAATGTAAAATTATTACATTTCATACAAAATAGTAACACTTTGTTGTTGGTTTTTAGGTTCCACTTCTGTATAATATCTACACGAAAGCTATGATCAAAGTGAAACCTTCGGTTTTGTGGTGTTACAAGTCTAAATTGGAGGTTAGTAGTAACCGTAAGAAGCGAATGAAGCAATTAAAACACAAATCGAAGTTAGGTAGTCAAGAGGTTAACGAAAACGATCACTTCGATCATTTTATGAGTTCGAATTCCATTCGGTTCTGTTATTATAAGGAGACGAACAAAATTTTAGGTCAAACTTTTGGTATGCTTGTTTTGCAAGATTTTGAGTGTATGACTCCTAATTTGTTGGCGCGTACGATCGAAACTATCGAAGGTGGTGGTTTGGTTGTCATTTTGATGAGTACAATTACGTCTCTGCGGCAACTTCACACATTAAATATGGATGTGCACGAAAATTACAAAACGGAAGCTCATAGAAATGTCGTGCCTCTTTTCAACAAGAGGTTTCTGTTATCCTTAGTTTCTTGCCAAAGATGTTTAGTGATTGATGACCGACTGACCGTCCTACCTATTACTTCGCAAAATTTAGAAATCACACCCGTCGATAAGGTGATCAAAGCAAGTAAAAACGAAGAGGAGTTGGCTGAAGTAAAACACGCGGTGCATGACACTCCGGTCATTGGTGGCCTTGTTAATTGTTGCAAAACTTTGGATCAAGCTAAAGCATTGGAGGTGTTTATTAGTGCTATAACTGAAAAGACGTTAAGTTCGACCGTATCGCTTACTGCTGCTCGAGGTCGTGGTAAATCGGCGGCTCTCGGTTTGGCCGTTGCTGCGGCAGTTGGATTTGGTTATTCTAATATTTTCGTGACGAGTCCAAGTCCTGAAAATTTGAACACTTTTTTTGAATTTGTTTGTAAAGGATTTGAAGCTTTGGAATATATGGAACATTCAGATTATTCTTTGGTTCGGTCTGGTAGTCAAGAATTTAACAAAGCTGTTGTCAGAGTTAATGTTTATAAGGAGCACAGGCAAACGATACAAGTAAGTTGAGCAAAATTATTAATAATTACTTGAAAATTATGTTATTGTGTATTGTCATCAATTTTGTTGTATAATTTGATTAGATCTATCATTAATCCCTTGATTATTATGAGGTGTACCCGATGGGTTGGCCACACAGTGAAATTGTGTACACCAAAATTGCCAATAAATTATTAAAGTTATTGGTATTTGTACATCAAAACTACGGGGGTCTACTCTTCTTGAAAAGTCGGGGAATTTTTTAGTTCAAGTATAGATATTATAAGAATTGTCAAGATAGAAAATGTTCAATTTTTTATTAAGTAGTTTAAATTTTGAATTTGTGAGAATCAAAATTTATTATTTAGTTGATAGTTCGCTAAATATATGAAAAAATTTTTATATTATATTTTTAAATAAAATGGTTACATAATTTCAACAGTAAATCGATGAAAAATTTCATATTTTGCCAAAATAGGAAGAAAAAAACTTTTGAATGCCTATATCTTGCAAACGAAGCATTTTTGGACCCATGTTATTAGAAACTTTTCATCTTATTTTCGTTAGTAGAATGCGGTTTACTATTTTATTTACAAATACAAAAAATTTTTACAAATACAAAAATTTTTGAAACGCCCTGTATATTTTAGAGAAAAACTTGTAGGACAAAAAATGTAGGAAATTCCATAGCGCTAATTTTTTGTTATTAATATTTTTACATATTTAATTTCGTTTCGAAGTTATGACGCATAATGTCATAATAGCTCCAGGTAAACCCCCCTTTCCCGTTACACGATTTAATTTATTTTCATCTGGCTTCGTCCTACGATAGGAAAAAGCTTATATGCAAAATTTGGAATGATTTGCTTGCTTCGTTTAGACGCTATCGTGTTCACAGACGTACATACATACACACATACACACATACATACAGACATCCTTCCAACAAAACGTGAACATCTGTCAAAAAATTGGGAGGTCAAATTTTGCCTGATAACAATACTTTCCTTACCTAGGGGTTCGGAAAGTAAAAATATTGTTAGCAATAGATCTGTTAATCTACATAAGTAGACGAAAAATCTACAAGTAACCGTTTGAACCAATAATTGCTTCAGGACCATCTCCAGAATTGTTATAAATCGAAAAATAAGCAAATGATTAATAAACTCGAAAACCTAAATATATTACAGCTATTTCAACCTTAAACACGGTTTTTCAATCATGCTATTGGCATCTACAGCTACCGTGAATGAAAAATTGAACGATTTTGAAATTTAACAAGTCACAGTTATTTTTATTTTCTTTCAATAATTTTATTTAATATGTTGTCCTTGATTCCTGTACACTTGAAGACAACGTTTTGGCCACGATTTTAGCGATCGTTGTATCATTTCCAGAGGAATGTTTTCTATCTCACGTTTTATTAGTTTTTTTAGCTGTTTAAGGGTTGTAACTTTTGACTTATTTAACTGAGATTTTAAATAGCCCCACAAAAAATAATCACAGGGTGAAAGGTCCGGTGATGATGGCGTCCATATATCCGGATGAATAAAAGATACGCCGTTCTGTTCAAGAAAATTTAAAGTCTTCTTAGAAGCGTGAGCTGGTGCCGAGTCTTGGTGAAATATCCAATCACCAGCAGGATATAATCTTTTTGCGTCAGTCAAAAGTGGCTTCAAACAATTCTTAATGTAATATTCCGAGTTAATTTTAGCACCAGGCTCAACAAATATTGGCGTTGTGGTTCCATAATTCGATATTCCCATGAACACCATAACTCCCTTCGGATGGGACTGTTTTGTGAATACGTCCAATTCTTTTGCCGATTGCTCACGTCTCAAGTACTGAACTTTTCGTTGGCCATCAGCATTTGTTAGATGGAACCATGCTTCATCGACAGTGATGTATTTTTGCCATTTATCACAATTTAGTAAGTGATACAATCCTAGTGAGCGCTGGTGCCGTTTAATAATTGTTTCTTCAGAAATATGATGTCTCCTTGGTTTCTTCATTAATTTCAGGTTTAATTTTTTATTTAGATTATACCGAATGATATATTCAGATGTTTTGAAATGATTAGCCATATGTTGTAGTGTCGGAGGATTCGTTTTTAATGCCATTTTAAATTCGATAATTGTCGATTTGTCAGAGTTGGCTTCTTTCCGCTGCCTTTCTTCCGAATTTTGGATTTAAGTTCTGGGATTCCATTTTTTTTGTAGTTAGAGAGTGTACCTTTCGAAACACAAAAATTTTGGTCTTTACACCTTTCTTGTACCTATCATAACAAAACTACATTGTTGTTTTAAAAGCTTAAAAATTATGATTTGTTGCTCTTTAGTTAACACCATGTTTGTAACTGACATTAGAGAAAAACAAAATTGACATCGATAAGTTCATATCGCGTGCTCTATGGAATACTTTGAATTTTGTTTAAAAAAATAACTCTTATTGGTGAAAATTGAATTTAAATTCGTTCAGTTTTTCAATCACGGTACCGGTACATGTATGTATGTATTGGATTTATAGGGTCATTCCATCTCAAATAAACTGAAAAATAGGTAAAATTGACGACACTTGGTACACACCATCATAGTAACAAATAAAAAATACAAATTTTAGGATTTGTCCAAAAAGGCATTGATTTCCTTGTTTTGGTCCTTCAAATTGTCAAAAAGTTGGTATATAGACTTGTAGGAAAACGACTGTAACTTCATCAACAGTGGTCTAAATTTAAAAATAAAAAATGTTCTGTAAAGGTAAATGAACGCTCTATTCAAATATTCAACCACATTTTATTTTTTCAACGCCTAACTGGATTAATTTTCTAATATTAACCCTATTTCAACCCCTAATTCTAAAAGGGTATTTTTATTTTGTTAAGTTTTTTACTATTGTTTTGTGCAATTGTGCTGAGCATGCATACCAAATTTAATCATGGGATGAGCATGGGTTCGGTTACTAAAAATAAATTAAGTATAGTGAGAAACGGACAAAAATCAGTTTTTCGCCGATTTCTCAAGTTTCTTTGAATTTTATGCCTTTTTCTTCTTCTACTTTTATTAAGAAGTCTCCCTCTTAATATAGGTTCAGGACCTGTTCTGCACTAATTTTTGCAATTAGTTCTGTGAGCATTTTTGTTTTTACATCTCAGGTAGCTTGCTAGGCTTGTCTTTCGATGTGCCTGACCCTGTTTTTTATTGTTATGATGGCAAATCATTAACACAGGGGGGACCGACGGCTTTACGTGCCCTCCGAAAGCACGGAAGACGGTCAAGAAATTTTTAGACTACCTGGAGTCGAACCGGGGAGCCCTACGTTAGCAGTTGATCGCGCTAATTATCAGGCCATGACCGTCGTCTGAAACTTTATGCCAAAATAGTTTAATATAGAATTGAAGCTAATTAAACTCTCTACAAAAAAACTTCTATACATATTTTTCGTCAGATTCGTAGTCGTATAGTAATAACCGTGGAAAGTAGAGCTAAGTTGCGCGACCACCGTTATATTTATTTAAAGGTCGGAATCGATTTTTAATTAATTGAATAGTTTTTTATCATAAATATTTATTGTCTGAATGTAAGTTTACCACATCATCTGTAATTTTGATAAAAAGTTTAACATAATGCAACACAGCAGTTAAACCAAAAATACATTATTTGATTTTTTTTGTGTAGGGGAGAGTGCTCTAAAAGCAACCCCCTTTTTGTTTTTTTACATAAAACATTTAAATCGAGACCTATTACTTTACTTTTAGTACCGTTGTAAAGTGCATTCAATTCCTCAACTTTTCGTCAAACAAACCTTTGATGTATCTCCTACCTCTTCTGAGCTACAACCAAAATATGGAAACTAAAATATTGGTTCCAAATCCGACCTCTGGAGGTAAATCCGACCCCCATGTGTTCTAAATCCGACCCCTCTATTTTTATCAGATTTTATGAAAACTAATCACTTTTCAATGTAAAATTTACACTTTATTTAAACAAATATTATATTAAAAATTGAAAATTATCTTAGTTATAAAAATAAAATTGCAAAAATGTTGCAAAAATAAAATAGATTCAGTAAAAAGGAAAAACACAAAATAGTTTGTTATCTCACTGTTGAACGATCGTTTTGTGCGATTTTTAATTTATTTATATCAATTTCTGCAGCTTGTAAAGTTTTTGTTGACGATGATGCTGTTGTATGTGATTGTGTTTCAGCTAATTCTTCATTTTTGTTGTTGCGCCGGTGAAGTAATAAAGTTGAACGTGGAATTTGAAATTCACGTGATGCTGCTCTAAGCGCCAGACCTAATTTCATTGCACCTATAGCACGTCGAAGTTGGTGAGGATCACAAATAAATAGGTGTCTGGAAATGCACGAATACACAAAAATACAAAAAAGTAACTTTGTACGATTATTATGAATGTATCAATTTATTCTAAACAATGCGAAAAATGAGGGTCGGATTTGGAACCATTATGTGAGGTCGGATTTAGACCACACCACTTTTTAAGAATTAAACGGTATTTTCATATAAAAACAAACAACCAATCACTGATTAAATATTATTTTCAAAAACAGTAAGACGATATTATTAGATATTACTTACCTACCTTTTTTTGGCGATATATGTAATAAACAAAATTATCACAGATCATAAATTAGTTAAAAATGAATTGCACACACTATGAAAACACAAAGTTGACTGTAACAAATCTAAATGTAACCTGCAATATCTGTAATCTCAACCAACCTGTGACTATTTCATGGAGACTATAATGAGATGATTATGGTCTCAATTTGTGTTTACGTTTTCGAAATATGCATGGAGGTCGGATTTGGACACCGGTCGGTTTTAGACCACTCTCCCCTACTTAATTTGTTTGCATGTTAAGGCCAGATAAATGTGACACATTTCAGTTTATACCCTCAAACATCAGGGTGTATAACTTTGGAACTAATGAACATAGTGGGCTAATTTATTTTCAACAAACTTATTAATTTAGATTGCTGGAACAAATATTTTTTTAATTGTGAGTTTTGCACCCCCTCCCAAAACGGGTCTCTTTCCCCCCCCCCCCTAAAAATGAATATATATTATTAGGACTAATATAGTCAACAAGTGCACCAAATTCTATTTTGGGCCCACAATAATTACAGATTGAGAAAAAAATATATTGCCGTGAAATAAGAATAATAATTTTTTAATTTGTATAGCGGGAAAAAATATATAACGGCACTTTTTTCCTTCCCGACTACTCAGCAATGAGACTCTAATGTGGGCGTAAAATTGGGTTCGATTAAATGTAGAAGCACACCCAACAGTGTTGCGGACAATTCGCAACCTATTCCAAATGAAGGATAATAAATTTAGCATGTACCTGAATCTTATTTGTACCTTTTAATGCTGTATCTATTTTAAAACAAATTAAACCAAATAAAATCTCATTCAAGAACCTGTTCATTTATTCAAATACAAAAATAATTCTTTGTGAAACAAAATTATAAATTTTATAGACAAATTAAGTGTACAAATAATTTTTATAATTAGTTAATTTAAAAACCCCAAAATTTAGTCGCACTATAGTCCATCCGTTTTAAGAATGCAGAACTAGATTGTACTAAAATTGTGAACTCGGAACGTGATTGGTTAAAATTTATTCCTGTTTACAGTGTCGAAATTTCGTTTGTGATTGATGACTCCCGAATATTTTCTGGCAAATTTAAAAAATTTGTACAAGATAAATTGCTATTTGATAAAAAAATACATTTAACTCGATTTCTTCAAGTATCAAAAAAGTGACATTTGTTTTTTGTCGCTCATACACTTTAATTATTTGACGTTTCCCAGTGTAAATCTGACCTGTCGTTCAAGGCGACCTCTACTGCAATCCAAAACCAGATGGACTATAGTTAAATTTTTTATATCGTCTAACGATCGTTTTAAATAACGCGCGCACAAAATATTGTCTTACCGGTTTTTCCACCATCGAAGGGAATAATTGGTTCTGATGTTTTACGCAAGCCGCCTACGTTAATGTGGTCCAACCTCGGTGATGTCCATTTACCGCTCGAACCATACAAATAATCGCCAACTATAAATGATCAATTACTTTTTCCAAAAATTTACAAAATTGTCGCAAGTATTTAAATTCACTTTTCCAATTTTATTATCTTCGCTAGCTTATTTTCCAAAAATTAAATCTTCTAAACAACAAATTTTTTATTTATATTGCCCAAACTTTTGTAGTCCATACTACCGGAATTAATTTAACCAAAAAAAATCGTCTCCCGTCTACAGAAGCGGTTAGAATCCAATTAACAAAGTAACAAATATATCCTCACTCATTGATGGACACGGAGAGAGATCATTAACAAAACCATAAATACGTCTTCACTCGTTGATCGACACCGAGCGAGTCCTCTCCACTTCATTTTCCGAAAATTATCTTCCTTTCCCTTCCAAACCTCTTTCGAGACGGCGTAATTGACAATTTTCGAACTTGCAAGAATTAAATTTTGTCTTTTTCACATACAATTCACTTTTGAATTATCACTTAAATTTTCATTGTCCGCGCCTACCTAACTGTTACAAATTTAATTTACTTAATTTGTCATCATGCCAAAATTGAACAAACAAACCAATAATTCACAATTCTATTTCTCTTACACATTCCAGGAACTGATTATCTGGTGGAGAGATTAAATTTAATTTCCTTAAATAATTGATCAAACAGCTCTTTTTTCATTTTGAAAGGCACTCGTGAAGCTTCAGGTACAAATTCATTAACCAATCTAAATAGTGTGGTTTTTCAATTTTTACTTTTTTAATAGATGTGCTTTTGACTTAATCGACCCCCATTTGGAACTGCACTAGTTATTTATGTATCAAGAACACAATCAATAATAGATTATAGCCCTCGGGCAATTTAAAGCCCTCCGCTAACGCGTCGGGCTTTAAATTGCCCGAGGACTATAATCTGATTGTGCCCGTGGTACATACAACGTTTTATTTCATTTTGGTACTTGGTACTTGAATTGTCAAAATTGAAGAATTAAGTATTTTGAGAAAAAATATCATGTCATTTTGTTTGTGCTATGAATTTTTGGTGTGCCATGGTTCCTATGGCGAGAAACTTGGAGGGGTGAGAATTAATTTTTTTATTTAGCAATAACTCGAAAACGGCACTAGATATCGAAAAACTGAGGAAAAAAATTCTCCCCCCCTCGCAGCTACTCCCCTTCGTGAATTGTCGGTAGGAAGGCATATGCAAAATTTCAGATCGATCGCGCAAAAAAAAACAGAGTCTGGACTAACTCTTTTGTTTTGATATTGTTGTCATTGCTTAGCAACTTGATAGGCCCTTGGGCTATAAAAGCCATATTATGCCCCCATTTCCGTGCTAAAAAACAAGGTTATGATACCAAAATGAAATAATAATTAAAAAAATATTTGTTCCAGCAATCTAAATTAATAAGTTTGTTGAAAATAAATCAGCCCACTTTGTTCATTAGTTCCAAAGTTCTACACCCTGATGTTTGAGGGTATAAACTGAAAAGTGTCACATTTATCTGGCCTTCATGCAAACAAATTAAGTTTACAAAAAAAACATATAATGTATTTTTGATTTAACTGCTTTGTGGTTGTATGCTAAAATTTTTATCAAAATTATAGATCGTGTGGTAAATTTATATTTAGAAAATAAATATTTATGATGAAAATCTATACAATTAGGGCCGATTTATTCACCTCTCAGTAAAGTGTTCAGTAGCGCTACTGATAAGATTGTTATCGGTAAACGTTTATTCACCTTCCAGTAGTGGCAACCTGTCAGTAAATTGAGGTTACCGAACAGATAAATTTACAGATCAGTTTTTAGTTTTTACAAATTATAAGTCGTTACAGAGAAGATCCTAACCTCAAATTAGCAGTTGATGCATGTAAATAAACAGTTTTTCGAAACAACGTGTTTTTGTTGGAATTAGGAACATAATGATTAAAGGATAATCCGGTTAGATTGGTAATCATATAGTTAACTAATTACTATATAATCAACTAAACAATGTTGGAAATAAATATTCATCCATGGCCAAGAGTCGTGAAGACTTGCTAACTATTCAAAAGAAGGTTGCCGAACAGCAGTTGGCAGAAATATCGCTGCGAGTAGAATTGCTGAAGAAAGACGATGCCAGAAAAGAATTCGAAAGCCAGCTAAGAATCAAAATGGCAACTGAATTACATGAACAAGAAATGAAGCTGTTCCAATTAAAAAATACAAAATATGTACAAACTTGAAAAAATTTAAAATAAAGCTTTTAAAACATTAATTTATTCATGTATCCTTATAAGTTTCTAAAATAATTTAAAAATTCGGCACGATGAAAATTATTATTTTCTTGAAAGACTTCCTGTAATTCTTCTATAGTCTCGTTTTCAAAAAGCTCTTCGTTATGCTCATTTTCAAACCGTGCTTCCTCAATTCTATTGTTTCTTGCAATATTATGTAACACTGCTGTAGCTACTATTACATTTTGCACCATCGGTATCTTACACCTCATTCCCATCGATAGACAAGGAAAACGCCGCTTCCAAATTCCGAATGTCCTTTCCACCGGACCTCTAGTTCTAATTTGAGCTTCATTGAATAAGTTTCCTGCATCATTTTGTGGGTTAGCAATAGGTGTCATCATATATCGACTTAAGGCGTAAGCACTGTCACCTAATAAAATACCATTTCCAAATTGATTCCCTTCAAATCTTTGCTTGATATTTGAATTATCAAAAATATTGGCATCATGAGAAGAACCTGGCCACCGAGCTACAATATCTCGAATTTTGTAATTTGCATCACAGATGCACTGAACATTTAATGAAAAAAAGCCTTTTCTATTTCTGAATACTTCTGCATTTGCTCCTCCTGAAAATATGTTATTTTTTAAGAAATACGTAGTCTAAATTATAATTACACAAATAACATACCTACCTGGGCTTTGAATTTTTATATGTGTACAATCTATGGAGCCAATCACGCGAGGAAACCGGGAAATTGCCATAAATTGTTTTTGCTCCTTAATTATGTCTTCTTGTGTCGAAGGCATGTAAATAAATTGTGGCCTCAAACTGGCTAGTTGAGAAGTAACTCGATGTATTATTTTATGAACAGTTGTTTTATGGATATTTCCAAAGTCTCCCATGGACACATAAAAACCACCAGTGGCATAAAACCTAAGGGTCAATAACAGTTGTTGCAGAGGTGGTATTGGGTTGTTTCTGGAAAAATAATTCATTATTATTGTAGTGTGTACACTGAAGTAATACGCAATACAGTAAATTAATTTTTATCTGTTTGACTGATATGCAAGTCCATCTTCTATTAGTAATAAAGTTTCCAATACTGAGGTTTTTGTTAGACGAAACCTCTGAAAAAATTCCAAATCGTCCCAACGATTTAAATTATCCCATTGTTGATATCGATTTTGGTTGTTATAAGGACGGCGATTTACAAAATTGTCGTCAATATCGTCAAGTATAAGGTTAATATCATCAATAAAATCCATTGTGATTGATTTTTAAATAGGATTGATAACACTTTTACAAAAACTATTAACAACTATACAAACTTGTTTACACTAAATTGTAATTTACAAATTACTAACTACTACTAAATTACTACTAACCGTTTAAAAACAACGGGGTGTTCAGTAAAATATTAAGTAACTACGGAATACATAAAATAGCATGAATATACCCAAAATTCTTACAGGTGACATATAAGTTTACCTGACACGTAACTAACGGAGACTTTACTGAATAGATGAATAAATCGGCCCTTAATTGAAAATCGATAACCGTGGTTGCGCAACTTAGCTCCACTTTGAACGGTTATTACTATGTTAATACGTGTTAATACTAACCTGACGAAAAATATGTATAGAAGTTTTTTTGTAGAGAATTTAATTAGCTCTAATTTTATATTAAACTATTTTGGCATAAAGTTCAAAGAAAATTGAGAAATCGGCGAGAAACTTATTTTTGTCCGTTTCTGCTTGTACTTAATTAATTTTTAATAACCGAACCCATGTTCATCCCATGATAAAATTTGGTACGAATCCTCAGCACATTTGTACCAAAAAACTGTAAAAAAATTAACCAAAAAAATACCCCTTTAGAAATAGGGGTTGAAATAGGATTAAAGTTAAAAAATTAATCCAGTTAAGGGTTGCAAATATAAAATGTGGTTGAATATTTGAATAGAATGTTCATTTACCTTTACAGAATACAGAACATTTTTTATTTTTAAATTTAGACCACTGTGGATGAAGTTACAGTCGTTTTTCTACAAGTCTACATATCAACTTTTTGACTTTTTGAAAGACCAAAACAAGGAAACGACTGCCTTTTTGGACAAATCTTTAAATTTGTGTTTTTTTATTTCTTACTACGATGGTGTGTACCAAGTTTCGTTAAGTTTGGTCGGGGTCGAGTCAATTTTACCTATTTTTTGGTCGATTTGAGATGGAATGACCCATATGAAAAAAAACATTACCAAAAGGGCAAATAAATTGCTAGAATTGCGAATAAATACTAAGAAATTGCCGGTATTTGTACATCCAAATTGCTTAGTGGAACTCCTCTAGTGTACCCATGTTTTTTTAAAGTGCCTCTCCCTAAAGTGGGTGACTCATTAACTTGTATATTTTTCAGTACATCCATCCTACCGACAGTCAAAAACTTTCTCAGTGCGAATTGATGGTGATAGACGAAGCAGCTGCAATACCACTGCCTTTTGTTAAGGAACTCCTTGGAAAATATTTGGTTTTTCTAGCGTCAACAATTAACGGCTATGAAGGCACTGGTCGTTCCCTTTCTCTTAAATTGCTCAAACAGTTGCGAGTGCAAGTCGTTTCAACCGGAACGAATCCCAACGCTTTAGAAACGTCGAGCGGAAAAACTTTGAAAGAGGTGACACTGGAAGAGTCAATTCGTTACAAACCTGGAGACAAAGTCGAATATTGGTTAACAAAGCGGCTGCTGTGCTTAGATGTCACTTCCGTGCCGATCCGGTCAGGCTACCCATCTTCTGAGTCTTGTGTCCTATACTACATTAATAGGAAGGCTCTGTTTAGTTACAATGACGTTTGCGAGGTATTTTTGGAAGGTTTAGTTTCGCTGTTTGTGGCTTCTCATTACAAAAATTCTCCCGACGATTTACTACTGATGTCTGACGCCCCGGCCTACCACCTCTTTTGCCTTTGTGGTCCAAACGCCTCCCCGAATGCCTTACCCGAAGTGCTGGTTGCAGTACTAATTTGCTTGGAAGGTCAGCTTTCTAAAAGTTCTATTTCGCAAGGATCGACGTCACGAAATATGAAACCGTATGGAGATACCATTCCATGGAAGGTTATGGAACAATTTCAGGATACCGATTTTGGTACTCTGTCTGGTGCACGTATCGTTCGAATCGCTACTCACCCGGATTGCCAAAAGGTCTGTTGCATATTTTACTTTTGAAACAAAGTTTGTGATTTTTATTTCCTCAACAGATGGGATACGGTACAAGGGCGATAGCGCTATTGAGACAATACTACGAATTTAAATTTTCACCTGCTCGAGATTTGGACGAAAATTTATCCGATGATTCGGAGCAAGAAGAAAATGAACCCACCGTACCTAAGAAAGATTCCTTGAAGCTCCTTTTAAGGCTAGAGGAGCGCAAACCAGAAAGGTTGTGTTATTTGGGAGTGTCATATGGTTTAACAGAACCTCTTTTGAAGTTTTGGTAAGTTTCCACATTTTGTGAACTCAGAAACGATTCAAATTCAATTTTTGTAGGAAACGGTCAGATTTCGTTCCCGTTTATGTATGTCAGACCACTAACGACTTAACAGGTGAACATTCGTGCATAATGCTGAGTTCTTTGAAGAATGAAGAGAATGAGAGACATACCGACAAATGGTTATTAGATTTTTATGCTGATTTTAGACGACGGTTTGTTTCGCTCTTGGGTTTTGAGTTTAGTAAATTTTCGACTTCACTCGTCCTAGCTATTTTGAAGTTTACTGTGAAAGAAGTAGCTGCACAAAGTAAGTACTAGTAACTTTTGGTAATGAAAAGTTGTGACTTTAACTTTTTTCTTTTTCAAGAATTAACTCTTGACGAATTAAATGTCCATTTAACAAACTATGAAATGAAGAGGTTAGAAATGTACAATACCAGTTGGCCAGATTATCACTTGGTTATGGATCTGATACCAGCAATAGCAAAATTATTCTTTCTGAACAAAATGGGCAGTGTTGATATGTCTGACATAAAATCGGTAAATTTGACCTTTATTAGGTTTTTGTTATTACATTGCAATTTTTAGAGAGTATTGTTAGGGGCTGGATTGCAGCACAAATCTTTGGAAAGTTTGGAGACCGAGCTAGGTTTGCAGGAAAAACAGAGCAAATCTTACTTGGACCGTGTGATAAAACGAAGCTATGAGTATTTAAATTCCATCGTTGAAAATCAAGTTGATCAAACAATGGGGGCTTCTATTCTTAAACCTACAAATTTAGCGCCGATGGTAGAAGACTTGCAAGAAGAATTGGAGGAAGCTGCAAAGGTAGATTCATTCGATGTAAGCTTAAAATTTAATTACTAATTTTTGTTTGTTAAAATAGGAGCTGGAAAAGAAGCAGAAAAAAGAATTACAAAGTTTGAATATTGAAAATTTGCAACAGTTTGCTATTAAAGGTACAGAAGAGGAGTGGAGCAAAGTGCTAACACTGAAAGGCAGTAAAAGTTGTATATCCATTAAAGGGTAAGTTGGCATTTTCTTAAAACTTTCGCAATTTTCATTAAATTTTGTTGTTGTACAGAGGCAAAAAGCGGTTAAATGAAAGTGCAGATGACGAAAAAGATGACAATCAACAGGTTGCAAAGAAGAGGAAAGATAAAAAGAAACATCAGCATCGTAAATAATAAGGTTGGTAACTTTTACCAATCAGATTAAAATTTTTTTGTTATTGTTTTTTTATTTAAATAAATTTAAATTTTGTAAATCCCAAAAATTTGCCACTTTTGCATCTACTCCCTAAAACTCCTCCGCATACCTACCATAAATTGTACTAAAATATCAGAGATACCTTTGATATTATACAAAGCACTTTGTTTAAAATAGACCAACGTGGGAATCTGTATTTTCAACAGGGCTGGGATTGTAATTCCATAGTACATGCGCTAAAAATTTTTGTTAAAAATCGGTTTAAGCTAGGCAGAAGAAATTCTGATTGGATGTGTTTTTTTATGGTGGCATTAAATAATCGTGAAGTTCAACAAGGTCGGCGTCCCCCATTCCAAGATGGGAGAAAAGACTCGAACCCCGTCTACTCTCGACCTAAGGCCTACCCACTCCCCGCCTATTTATATAAAATAAAGTTTAAAAATTGACAACCTAGCAATACCCTGTTTAGATACTAGCGTCATTTGTTTCTTCCTATTGGGGAAACGGGGGGGGAGCGCTTAAATCAATTTAATTTCGTAAATCTACTGCCTTGAAGGGGGTTATTTAACTAACCTACTCCAACAGTCACTCGTAATTTGCTATCATTGGGCGGGGAATTGCAAATTCAATTTTCGGTTGAGTGTTTTAAATCCGTGCAATCGTTTACGGTCCAAGCGACATCGGATAGCCCAATATTCACCAGTGTAACCACATTCATACTAAACAAAATTTTTCTTAAAATGTTGCTATTTAGTTTTGGGAATAAATAGTTTAGTTTTGGGAATCCACTGTGTAGAATAAGCATAATAATAATAGTAAGTAATTAATAAAAAGTAGAATAACAGTAATACAAAACTGGACACAGCTTTGTATTACACAGCCTGACACGGCGTGTCACAGTACCTTGCACTTTGTGATAGAAGCATGAAATTTGGTAAAAGTGTAGATGCAAACCTCCTTTACAAAACAAGATGTGACGCCACGCCGGTCGCCGCCCCCTTCAACCCGTAGACGCAAAAACACCCCCAAATTAGTTTATCCTGTTTATTTCTTAAACGGTTCATAATACGATAAAAATACATTAGAGCAAATAAATTCATAATTAAATTTTAAACAAAAAAGGTCCTTAGGATTTTTTCATAAGAGTTACAGTTTTCATAGAATCATCATGTAAATGAAAGTCAAATATGGCGCGCATTGCAGAACTCGCCAATTTTTCCCAAATATGTTGTGTTTCGTCACTTTTAAGATAAAAAATTACTGAAATAGAAATAAGAAAGGACAATTATCTATCTGGAGTGTTAATTGCTTCTTCGTCAAAATGTATTTTACATCCAAATTTATTTACTGCAATTTTGCTGATTAGTCGGAAATATAATATTCCTTATTTTATGCGACATAACCGCGGTTGTCTATTGCTTACTGTGCAATCGGCTACATATCTCGTCGACTTTTTCTTAATGTGTAACTCATTTTGTCATCTGTGCCCTTTGCATACAGAAGTAATAAATTGTAGTGAATGTGATAAATTAAATAATTAATATTGAACGTAACCAACTGATGAGTAAATAATGTTTTAAGCGATGATGGTCTTATAGTGAAAGGAGTGTTCATTTTACTATTAAGTGGACAACTTGAATTACCTGTAATAATTACAATTATCAGCCGATATTTGATCTTATAAGATTCTGTATGAAAGAAATGTTTTTTTAACACACATCACCTTCAGTTATTAGTTTTGTCAAATATATATATTTTTGTGTCCTCACACGAGTGACTTCTCGCCCTATAGTTGGGCGCCACGTTTTGTGTCCTCACAGTGCTCAGGGTCGCTTATTTCTGTGAAGATTCTTCAGACGTGACACACAATCAAAATAAGAGACAGGACATATTTAACACAATTTATTAACAACATTCACCTCAATCAACAACCAACAATACAATTAAATTACTAACTAAAATCAACTATGATTGGAATAAAAAGTTTTCTTCCCCTCGGATCTGAATATAATAAAATCTCGGGTATGAGGGTTGGGGTAATAAAACGACTGTTTACCACATCGACTAGTTTCGAACCCTGAACGGGTTCATCTTCAAGACTCGCGAAACTAGTCGATGTGGTAAACAGTCGTTTTATTACCCCAACCCTCATACCCGAGATTTTATTATAAAATCAACTATAATCAACAACTTAAAATCCCTACTTATTTTCTGTTATAATATAGTAAAGCTTTACCTTTTCTTTTCTTTCCGTTTAACGCACTTAATTTTTCCACACGTATTTTTCCGCACTGACGAACTTTCGACAATTTCTTCGTTCACCTATATTCTTCCACGTACTGACTTCTACCGCTATCAATTTGCATCAAAACCCACTGGTCTGATACTCCTTTTACTTTATAACTGCTCTACAATCAATTCTTCTTCTATATATGTTATTCAAACACTATCTGTCTGATATTCTCTTTATTTTTGAATTTATTAATAAACTGCAAAAATACTTGATTCTCCTTCACTCTAATTGCTTCAACACAATTGATCTGAGACTCACTTCATCAATTCTTAAATGCAACTGGTCTGCAAATCATCTACTTTGTAACTCAATCAGCAACTGCCTAACACGTCTGGTACGCGTGTTCTCTATTCAGCAACTCCAAAACACGACCGGTCTGCAAATCTATTTTGCAACTCAATCAGCAACTGCCTAACACGTCTGGTACGCGTGTTCTCTATTCAGCAACTCCAAAACACGACCGGTCTGCAAATCTATTTTGCAACTCAATCAGCAACTGCCTAACACGTCTGGTACGCGTGTTCTCTATTCCGCAACTCCAAAACACGACCGGTCTGCAAATCTATTTTGCAACTCAATCAGCAACTGCCTAACACGTCTGGTACGCGTGTTCTCTATTCCGCAACTCCAAAACACGACCGGTCTGCAAATCTATTTTGCAACTCAATCAGCAACTGCCTAACACGTCTGGTACGCGTGTTCTCTATTCAGCAACTGTCCTACCGCCCATTATTATCTTGGCATGGTTACCACTCGCTTTTCCTGCTTATGTTTTATCTTCTAAGAATGCCGCACTATCCTACGTATTTTTTTATTATCTCGTTACAAACACAACTTAAATCTAGCAACATTTTTTTAATTTTTAATAATCACATTCATTCTGAACAAATTTTAATTAAACAATGTTGACATATCCTCCCTCTCATCTTGATTGCGTATCCCGTATACATTTATGAGGGAGCTAGCTTAAAGTGGACACAACAATATATATTGTTGTGGTTCAAAATACCAATAATCTTGAATATAAATAAGCATTTTTAAATTTACAAATTGCATGAGGTTTTCCAATAACAAACACAGATTCCAACAGGTAATATGAAGGCTCAGATAAAGTCGGGTTTTTAACAAAGATAAGTGAGAGGAAAGATTGGTTCAACAATGATATAAAAAAATTATGAACTACAGATAAGTTTTTTTTTGTATTCACAGAAAATTTTGTTTAACGTAAAAATAATTTTAGCATTGTAAAGAATAGGTAGATTATAAGAAGTGATGTAAATAAACGGTAGATTTACGTAATTTGTTGTGAACCATAAAGAAAAGTGCAGCGCCTCGTTATCCGAGACAAAACGTTCACGCGTAGCCGCGCCAAACGATGTATTGTTATAACAACGCTGAAAACAGAAATATTAATTAATGACATTCGATTATATAAAAGGCAATATCAAAAAGGCATGATACTTACATTATTAATAAAAAAATTAAATTATCAAAGAGTGACGAAATGAAAAATTGATCAAAAACCAAGGGAACGGTTGATAAAAAAATAAATAAACGGAGATCCGTAAAACGCGTTGGCAAGAGGAAGTGTTGTGGTTCTCTCGTCCAAAACGGTAACAAATTTGGATAAAAATCCAACGGAAAGTGATTAACCTAAAAAGAGAGAAGATTGTAGCGAGTTATAAAAAGTTATTTTTATGGTTTATGCAGAATTGGTATGATAAAAGTAAAAGTGAATACTTACCTTATAAAGTTGATAAAGTGGTTGAAGAAAGTACTTCAACAAACGAATTTCTTCAGAATTAATTTGGTTTCACATGTGTCGTTGGTCAAATAGGATCACGAAATTAAAAATAATTGCAGCCTTGAAAATACAGAAGAATTTGAAAGAAAGTGCATCGCCATCTGTTGCGGGTAAGAGAAATTAAAATAACATTTTTGCGGTAATATTGGACGTTTTAAAAGTTGCATTTACGGACTACGACGCGTTAAACGGAAACGAATAAAGGTTCGGTTTTGCGTAAATTTAAAAATAGTTAATCTGTTTATGTTAAATTTGTTTAGGTTAAAAATTATTATGTTTAGTTTAAGTTTTTGGGGGTTTATTATCGATTGTTAAATGTTCATATAATTATTCATAAAAATAAATGCGTTATATTTTTCATATCCTGTTGAGTATCATTGAGGAACGAATCTTCCTCCACTTAATTTACATTTTCAGAAAAAGCAAAGAATCAACCCTCGAGGAATCTGCTACTGTGATAAGAATGTTTCATGCTAAATAAATTTAAAAAATAGTGATTACAAAAAAGAGAGCTAAACAAAAAGAAAAGAAAATTTATATCTTTATCATTATTTTTACATGTGTCCCTTTTATAAAGGAGAAGCGATACATAGTAAAAATTGGCGCCCAAAACGTGGTGGCTCGAGGAAGAGACCTCCGCAGAGATAATTTAAATAACCGAAACGTAGTGGCTCCACTAGGAGACCGTAGAAATAAAAAATCTGATGTGGCCATCGCATCACTTTCCGAACAGACGCAAATTTTTACATTATATTTTTAAATAAAATGGTTACATAATTTCAACAGTAAATCGATGAAAAATTTCATATTTTGCCAAAATAGGAAGAAAAAAACTTTTGAATGCCTATATCTTGCAAACGAAGCATTTTTGGACCCATGTTATTAGAAACTTTTCATCTTATTTTCGTTAGTAGAATGCGGTTTACTATTTTATTTACAAATACAAAAAATTTTTACAAATACAAATTTTTTTGAAACACCCTGTATATTTTAGAGAAAAACTTGTAGGACAAAAAATGTAGGAAATTCCATAGCGCTAATTTTTTGTTATTAATATTTTTACATATTTAATTTCGTTTCGAAGTTATGACGCATAATGTCATAATAGCTCCAGGTAAACCCCCCTTTCCCGTTACACGATTTAAATTATTTTCATCTGGCTTCGTCCTACGACAGGAAAAAGCTTATATGCAAAATTTGGAATGATTTGCTTGCTTCGTTTAGACGCTATCGTGTTCACAGACGTACATACACACACACACACACACATACACACACACATACATACAGACATCCTTCCAAAAATGATAAAAATGGATTCAGGGGACCTCAAAACGTGAACATCTGTCAAAAAATTGGGGGGTCAAATTTTGACTGATAACAATACTTTCCTTACCTAGGGGTTCGGAAAGTAAAAAACGGGTAGATTTTTGAAAAAGTTAATTTTGAATCATAAAACGGATAATTTTGATAAAGGGGGTCGAAAAATTATAAGGGACTCGCCTAGGAATTGGTTTATAGGTAATACGGTAGGATACGCTTAGAAAGATTGGGGATTCCAAAAAGAATCCAACATTAAAAATAAATAAATAAATTAATGACAGTCAGTACGGGGATTGCTTGATAAAAGGATAGAATTGTGTAAAATTTGACAGATAAGTAGAATTGAATTTATGAATGATAAAATGTGTGACCGGCAAATGAATGTCAAAGCCAGGTGAATTGGGTGAATTAATTAATAATTTAAAAATTTGCAAAGACGTCAAACAATGGGTGTAATAAGTCGTAAGATGAGTGCATGGATTAATTAAATAAAACTTGCTTTTAAAATAAAACGATTAAAATGGGGACAGAAGGAAATATGATGGCAGAGATGATGGCGTTCATGAAAGAGATGAGAAAAGAAGCAAAAGAAGATTTGAAAAGAGCCACGAAAGAAACAAAAGACGATATAAATGTAAATGCCGACAAAGCAGATAAGAGAGCAGAAGAAACAAAAGCGTCCATAAAAGAATTAAATAAGAAGATCGATGAAAGGTCAGAAGAGACCAAAAAGGAAACAAGAAAAATCATTCAAGAAATCATGACGAGAGAGCTGAAAAATTTCGAGTTCAATTTTGGAGGAAAGTCTTCGGAAAAAGTGATGGTACAAGAACAAATTGTAGACCAAAGTGTTGATAATGAAGAAATTAAATTGGTGAACGATATACCCATTAAATTGGTGAACAGAAAATCCTTTGAATTGGGGAAAGAAATTAAAACCAGTCAAATGGAAAACCAAGGCACAGTAAAGTTGAACAAGGATATTATATTAAAAGTAAGTTCAACACCATCAACATTGAAAGAAGAAAGACACTACACAATAGCGAGTAGGAAAAACGTACGAAGGAGGAACATGAAAATTAAAACTTTGCGTCGAAAATTGAAATGGAAATCGTGGGTCAGGCTAACGTACGATAAAATAAATTTAACAAAACGGGACAATATTTGCTTCAAAAACGGTTTATTAAACAATAATACAACAGGTAAAATTTTAAAACTGAATAATTTATTTGCTAAGGAATTAAAATCGGAAAACATTCAATTTAAAGTCAAAAATAATTTCATAAACGATGACAGTTATAAACGTCACAATAATTTAATTGAAGGTGACAATTCGGAAAATTTTGTAAATCGGAATGAAGTTCGAAGCTGCAAAGTGCAACGACTTAATAGAAGTCATACCCATTATATTAAAATGATGGAAGAATTCAAACATGTTCGTTGGAAAGAGTCACGTGTAGGTTCAATGGAACGACATCGGAATCTGGGGACAAGAAAATAAATAAATACGATGAATAATGTAAATATGATTCGAATGCAAACGACAAATGGACATGCGATGTTAAAATAATGTAAGTTTTGTAAATATTTAATTAAGAAGTTGAAGAATTATGTTAAAGAAAATGACCAAGAGGAAAAATAAATGAAAGAATTCTATAGCGAGTGGAAATTGGAAGTTGTTATAAATAATGGCAGCGAAACTTAACTAAGAAAAGAAAAGCGAACAACAATCTTAAGAACCGCCCAAGAAAATAGTATGAAGCAGTTGAAGAATTTATGATTTAACCAAGAAGAAAAAGTTATGAGAAGAACTAGACTCTTAAGTAAGCAAAAGAAATTTATTTAATTGAGATAATAAATAAGAAAGTTATTGAGCAGATAGTGCAGTTAAAATAATATGAATGTTTGATTTAAAATAAAATAATAGGTAGGAATTTAATTTGGGTGAAGACAAGGCATAATTTATAATCAACGGATAAGTAGGTAAAATATGATAATAAAAGCTTAATAAATAGAATTGGTATTCAAATAATAATTATTGATGAAATAAAGGGGGGGTAAATAATTGAAATGTACTCCATACGGGGAGACGAATAATGTGATTAGGAGGTATTAGGAGATAGATACTCGACATGTTAATGGAATGCGAGTGTCAGGTTAATTATTGATAATATAAAGGGGTAACCAGTAAATGGTCGAATTAATTAGATTTGATGAATCAAATAAGAGATTATTTAATAAATAAATAGACTAGGAGGATACCAATGATAAAAGTTAAAAATGAATAAAAGTCAAATGATAAAAGTTCAATAAGAAATGATTAAATAAGAATGGAGATAAAATTCACCCAAAGAAAAATAATTTTGTAGGTAGAAATCGAGGTCAATAACGAAACAGAAAAATTAAATAAAAGACACCTGAAGAGTAAATAACATTTAAAGTAAATGTGGGGTCAAGATGAAAAGACAAGAAGGAATGACAAATAAGAGTCTTAGTGGAAAGAAATTTGAGTTAATTTACAATAACGATAGATTTAGAACAGTTTAGTTAATTTAGTTACATTCGTTAAAAATAGGTTAGTGAGTTTAAAATCGAAGAGGCAAAGAAAAGTTAAAAGAAAATTAATTTTAAAAATATTTCATCAAACAAGATTTTCTGAAAATTTATACAAATTAATTTGGGGACAATCTGTTGTGGTTCAAAAT
This sequence comes from Podabrus alpinus, assembly GCA_932274525.1. Lineage (NCBI taxonomy): Eukaryota > Metazoa > Arthropoda > Insecta > Coleoptera > Cantharidae > Podabrus > Podabrus alpinus. The sequence goes on from OW026453.1 coordinate 4,022,748, forward strand.
ACCAATAATCTTGAATATAAATAAGCATTTTTAAATTTACAAATTGCATGAGGTTTTCCAATAACAAACACAGATTCCAACAGGTAATATGAAGGCTCAGATAAAGTCGGGTTTTTAACAAAGATAAGTGAGAGGAAAGATTGGTTCAACAATGATATAAAAAAATTATGAACTACAGATAAGTTTTTTTTTGTATTCACAGAAAATTTTGTTTAACGTAAAAATAATTTTAGCATTGTAAAGAATAGGTAGATTATAAGAAGTGATGTAAATAAACGGTAGATTTACGTAATTTGTTGTGAACCATAAAGAAAAGTGCAGCGCCTCGTTATCCGAGACAAAACGTTCACGCGTAGCCGCTCCAAACGATGTATTGTTATAACAACGCTGAAACTTACCTTATAAAGTTGATAAAGTGGTTGAAGAAAGTACTTCAACAAACGAATTTCTTCAGAATTAATTTGGTTTCACATGTGTCGTTGGTCAAATAGGATCACGAAATTAAAAATAATTGCAGCCTTGAAAATACAGAAGAATTTGAAAGAAAGTGCATCGCCATCTGTTGCGGGTAAGAGAAATTAAAATAACATTTTTGCGGTAATATTGGACGTTTTAAAAGTTGCATTTACGGACTACGACGCGTTAAACGGAAACGAATAAAGGTTCGGTTTTGCGTAAATTTAAAAATAGTTAATCTGTTTATGTTAAATTTGTTTAGGTTAAAAATTATTATGTTTAGTTTAAGTTTTTGGGGGTTTATTATCGATTGTTAAATGTTCATATAATTATTCATAAAAATAAATGCGTTATATTTTTCATATCCTGTTGAGTATCATTGAGGAACGAATCTTCCTCCACTTAATTTACATTTTCAGAAAAAGCAAAGAATCAACCCTCGAGGAATCTGCTACTGTGATAAGAATGTTTCATGCTAAATAAATTAAAAAAATAGTGATTACAAAAAAGAGAGCTAAACAAAAAGAAAAGAAAATTTATATCTTTATCATTATTTTTACATGTGTCCCTTTTATAAAGGAGAAGCGATACATAGTAATATATAACGATATATGACAAACAAGCAATTAACATTAAAGATAGATAATTGTCCTTTCTTATTTATATCTCAGTAATTCTTTATATTAAAAGTGGCGAAACATGACATATTTGGGAAAAATTTGCGAGTTCTGCAGTGCACGCCATATTTTACTTTCATTTACATGATGATTCTATGAAAACTTTAACTCGTATGAAAAAATCTTAAGGACCTTTTTTGTTTAAAATTTAATTAGAAATTTATTTGCTCTGATGTATTTTTATCGTATTATGAACCGTTTAAGAAATAAACAGGATAAACTAATTTGGGGGTATTTTTGCGTCTACGGGTTGAAGGGGGCGGCGACCGGTGTGGCGTCACATCTTGTTTTGTAAAGGAGGTTCGCATCTACACTTGTGCCAAATTTTATGCTTCTATTATAAAGTTCAAGGTTCTCTAGCAATTTTGTTCTTTACGGCCCCCGGCTTATTTTTATACAATAGTGCTTAAAAACTTTTGAAAAATACATTTTGACGAACAAGCAATTAACACTACAGATAGATAATTATCCGTTCTTAATTTTCTATTTCACTAATTTTTGTGTACGAGTGGCGCAACATGGGGAACTTGGAGAAAATCCGCGAGTTCTGCAGTGCGCGCCATATTTGACCTAAATTTACGCGATGATTCTATGGAAACCGTAAGTCGTATCAAAAATATCCTAAGAACCTTTTTTGTTTAAAATTTAATTAGAAATTTATTTGTTCTGATGTATTTTTATCGTATGATGAACGGTTTACGAAATAAATAGGATAAACTAAAATTTGGGGTGTGATTTTGCGTCTAGGGGTTGAAGGGGGCGGGGGTCGGCGTGGCGTCACATCTTGTTGTGTAAAAGAGGTTTCCATCTACACTTGTACCAAACTTCATGCTTCTATCACAAAGTGCAAGGTTGTGTTCCATAAGTCCGGACTAGTTCGGAAGTACTCGGGTTGTTCCGCGGAAAAAGCATTTGCGCTATCTCTGCTGCCCTCGAACCGCTATCTAAAATTTTTCATTTAAAATCTAAAATCTCACCCTTGGTTTACATTCTAGAAGCATTTCTTCAACTATTTTCCAGTTAAATCTTCAAGTTTGCAGTTTCACACCCGAGGCCTCCGAAATGTTTAGAAACACCACCTGGTTTGTACACATATACGAACCGAACCCTTGAGCGTCGATATCCACCTCGTTTACGAAAATCAATACGGTGGATTATTAAAATTATAATGAAATTAATTTTATTTAAAAGAATTGGGGGGGGGGGAGCAAAACCCATCTTAACTTGTCCGACTTATGTAAACCACTTTGTATACAGAGGGAACGTAGACGTCACGCATTGGTGTAAATAATAGTACAACAATATTTCATTATTATAAACTTTATTGTGATTTTTTCATTGTTAGTTAATTTCGGAAATTATCCTTACAAATAATCGTCGTCTGTCATTTCGCCAGAACCGGGATCATAATCGAGGTCTTCCACATATTCTTCGTCAACACTTTTAGTTTCGTCAAATTCTATGATTTTAATTTCTTCAGGCCCTTCTGTTATTTTTTCAACCACGTTTTCTTCAGTTGGAGAAGAAAATCCTTGTAACAATTTGTGCTGCTTAATCAAACGGTGCTTTTCTTTTGTTTTGCGCTTTTCTAACGCTCCTTCAAAATTGAAAATCGGAGGCCTAGAAATGAAATAGTTAGATTTAATCAATTTTAAATTTATTTCCTCACTTTTCTCCGTTTGCGTAAACTCTGTTTTGTAAATGCACGATGTCGTGCCGAACGTCGGCCAATAACAAGAGCAGAAAATCAAAGGAGCCCTGCTCGCCCTTCGCCCCTCTTGGTCCTCGTTCACCTCTATCTCCCTTTGGACCTCTTGAACCTCCGGGACCTGGTTCACCCTGATGATCCACACAATAATTAAAGAAAACTTCGCTTTTAACGATTACTTACTTGGGAACCTCTTTTACATCTGCATTGTGCTGATTCGTCTTCCGGCAAAGGTACAAACGCATCCAACATTGAATACGTGTAGTCTTGATTATTATGTACCACCTCGTAATTGTTTCCAGAACCTAAAAAGAAAAAATTATTTGAATCTCGAGTCGGCCCTGTACATTTAGTTGGTTATAGTTGGTTGCATTGAGTAATATTATTTGTCACTGTTATGCATAACCTCACAAATCAATATTTAGTGCATGTTTATTTTTCTGCACAAAGTAGAATTTATGCAGTATTTTGATGACATTACTTCAAAATGATCATTAACGGATTTAACGGTACGTAAATGAGATACAAAATTGTGCATTTAATGATCATTATAATTTTTAGTGGTGGAACTTTTCTTCTCTTCTTCGTCAACATGTGGACATCAAATTTTTATAAAAGATTCGGATTGTAAGGACTCCGAAACTAGGCCTAAAGATAAAACGGTTTTAGTGTGCAATGTACCACCGTACGTTACGGGTGATGGTTTACGTAATGCGTTTTCGGATGTAGGAAAAATCCATCATATCGAGTTTCAAAAGAAACCTGGGGTGCAAGAACCCAGTGACAACGTAGACGGATTTAAAGTAGCTTACGTTGTTTTTTGTGAGGTTGAAAGTGTTATACAAGCTTTAAAAGTGGAAAAGTTAAATTTTGTTTCGAACAAATTAAAACCGTGTTTGGTTGGTATGGAGAAATGGATAAACGAGTACAATAATAGCATTTGTGATCATGAAAAATTGGAAGCAGAGATTACAAAATATATGTTCAAGTATGACAAGCAGCAAGAAAAGAAACAAAAAGAACAAATTACCGATGAGGATGGCTGGACTGTTGTTACAAAGAAAGGCAGAAATCCTGGTTTGGCACGAAAGGAAAGTGTAGCGAATAAATTAATGGAAAAACATAATAAAGGAATGGAAAATAAATGCAAGACAGATTTTTATGTCTTTCAGAAACGAGAAGAAAAATTGAAGAGGATACAGAAGTTGAAAAAACAATTTGAAGAAGACAAGAAGAAAGTTGAATTGTTAAAAAAATCCCGAAAGTTTAAGCCTTATTAAGATTTTTATATTTTTGTAATAAATTCTAATTTTATTAATTGCCAGAAATTTTTTTTGTTTTTTCAGGGTTTCCCAAATGTTTTACCTGGCTCCCTTTTTGGAGGGGTTATCTCTTGATTGTTTTATCTATATTTTTAATTTGAAATTATTCTTCCAATGCCCAATTTATTTGGGTGATGTAGTTGGATTAGGTAAATTTTGAATTTTAGTAGTGGTAGATTCTGATTTGAGGAAGGGGAGGTGAGAAGCAATTTTGGTCATACGGATGGAGTTTTTCAGATTTGAAATTTTTAATATTGGTGTCTTTGTAGTAATTTCTGCTTTCATTGCTGAATTTCAATCAGAGTTCTATGAAAAGTTTTGCAGTAGCCTAAAATCTAAAGATTTGATGAAAACCCACAAGTAATTTGACTCAGAATTTAGTGTTCACATTTCAATTATTACTATCACTATTTGACATTTTAGACAACCCCTCACTTTACTCAATAAAAAAAAGTTATATCCCACTTGTCTTAAAATTTTGCAATAATATAATTTTATTCTAATAGAAGAATACTAAATCAGCAATATAACAGACGAGGATTTTTTGTGTAAAGTTGGTAAGGTTTGTAGTTTCAGTAATTGTTTTCTTCACCTCCGAGTTTTGAACCGAAACGAAAAAGAGCGATATGAAAGGCGTATTTTTGCGAGTAACCGGCAAGTCTGGTTAAAATAATTGACCAATAATAAAGACGAATTTACCTAATCAGAGATTAGCCGGTTACTTTTCATTACTCATGAAAATACGCCTTAATTGATATGATATATAGTTCCGGTTTAGGTTTAATTGAATTTCACCAAAAAGGCGGTTAATGTCGTTTTTCAATTCGGCTCCGGTTCGACTCTGAATGAAACAGACGCTTATGATTAGATCAATGAGATTATCTAAAATGTGAAATCTAACCTAGCGGCAGTCATAGGGAGAGGGACAAACCATTAATATGTTTGTAGCACATACTAAAGTAAGGGGTCGTCCATAAAGGATGTCCATGCCTGGGGGTGGGGGTTTGGACAAATGTGACGTCTGCATAATAATACCCATTTTTGGGATTTCTAAGAAAATTGTGTTTGAATATTTTTTAATGTAATATCTTATATAAAAAACTTCTTTAAGTAGGTACTCTTTAAATTCAAAATGTCGTGTCAAGTTTGATTTTAGACCAATGAGGGGGGGGGGGTCATAAGATTGTGACAAACTGTGACAAGTCGGATAAAATTGCGGACGTCCTTTATGAACGATCCCGATGTCCTTTTCATTATTGTAGTTCTTAGATTGGAATTAGAAAGAAAAAAGTAATTCTTTTAAGTTTTTTTAAATTTCATTTAAATAAATCTTAAAATTTCGAGTTTTAGAAGTTCTTTATTTCTAATTTTACTGCGAACTTCTAATTTTGGAATCTTCTCCCTGTCACCCTTTCGATAAATCATTACATAAGTCCAACCACCCCGATAAAATTTTGTAATTTTTGAGATAATGTAAACTACAATTTATTTATTTTTATATAAAAAATACTATAACAAATTTAGAACAGAAACCAAAATTCTCCTCCAAAGCAGTATAATGAAAAAACCAGGAATCTCGGGGATAAAACACAATAGAGTTGTCTAGTCGACGTTTCGGAGGATATACTCACTCCATCTTCAGGACTATATTAAGGAAGCAAAGTTACAAAGATTACGTGTCAAGGGGCATAAAGTACTCACCAGAACAACAAAAGGTGTAAAACATGTTTATGCTAAGCGGGAAACAAAATAAAGTACGGAAGCCATGACCACATTCAACTGTGTACAATGTAAAAAACAAACAGCCCACATGTAACACATGGGGAGACGTCAAAATAATCTCAAAACAATTAAATATAACAGTAAATAACATTAAAATTTGTAAATAAACTAATAAAACCAAGAGGTTATAACGATAAAAATAATCAAACATAAGATTAACATACAATATGACAATCCGAAAAGTTTCCATACATTAAATTGATAAATTCAAAAATAACCCGCGAACATAATGAATAAAAGCAAACTACACTAGTGAGCACAAGCACCCAACACTGCCGCAAAGGAATTGATGATGGAAACCATCATCAACAAAAAACAAAAAACCGCCAGACTATAAACGAAAACCAAAAAACTAGACGGAAGCCGTGTACCGCACATTACGTAGGAAACCGGTTAGGGGTAGTCTTACTAAGATAACAACGTAATACATGTTTGTTGTTGTTACATGGAGTTGTTGGGGGACGAAAATTGGGTCTATAACCTTACTAACGTGGTGTTACCGGAGGTTGTATCCAAAACTATATCTCTAGGCCTCAAATTTTCCATGACTCCCAAATTAAGGGATTTCCCTATCTACACCTACCTATCTGAACTTGAACATTACATAGAGAGTACTACGTTACCGAGCCATGACAAGGATACATTGAGGGGAAAAATGATCAATATTACACAGAATTTTTGTAATAAAAAGGACGATGCAGACCGAATTCCAAGACAAGTTTGGACCACCAAAAAGTTCCTAAAAGAGAACCTTGATGTTTTGGTCTTGAAGGCGGATAAGGGTAATTCCACGGTTGTTATGTATAAAAAAGATTATAAGGAGAGAATGAACAATTTGCTCAATGATGGGGGTACTTACAGAAAACTTCAAAAAGACCCTACCACTACCATCCAAGGTAAATTTAATAAATGTATAAAAGAACTGTATGACTCAGATTATATCGACACATTTACTAAGAAGAGACTAACTACATATAATTCTCGCTCTCCTAGAGCCTACGGTCTCCCAAAAGCCCATAAGATCAACAACCCCCTTAGACCGGTTATCAGCTGCATTGAATCACCTTCTGTTCAATTGGCAAGATATATTAACGACATACTTAAAAATGCCACCCCTTCCTTGCCCTTCAATGTGAAGAATACTTCCGAGGCCAGAGACAGGATAGTGGAGAGCACTATACCTACAGACTATGTTCTCATTTCGTTTGACGTGCAGTCATTGTTTACCAACATCTCAAAAGAATCCACCATCTCGTCTATTAGGAACAACTGGGACCTTATCGAGCCTCACACTTCCATCCCTTTAGAGAGATTCCTTCAGTTGGTGGCTATTATTTTCGATAATAGCTACTTTTGTTATGATGGCGTATATTATTCACAGTTGACAGGATCCGCTATGGGAGACCCTTGTTCACCTGTCTTTGCCAGCTTCGTGATGAACGATCTCCTCTGCAATTTCTTTGGCGCCGTTCATTTCAAACTACCGTTCCTTTTACTCTATGTGGATGATATTTTGACTGCTGTTCCTTCGGTGGAGGTCGATGGTTGCGTCTCCCTATTAAACAGCTATGATGGGCTGTTAAATTTCACTTATGAGCTGGAGGTGAACCATACGATCCCTTTCCTGGATCTTTTGATCAGAAGAACGGAAGATGGGAGAGTGACTACTGATATTTATAGGAAGCCTACGTCGACCGACAGGATTTTGAGCTTTTACTCCTCCCATCCACTGAACCAGAAGACCAGCCTGATTAGTTGCATGAGGCGCAGAATCCAGACCTGTGTCCAGCAAGACCTGGTGGGCTCAAGATTACATGATCTTAAGGTTCAATTTCTGAAGAATGGATACCCTGGTCGCCTGTTGGATTTGATCCTGTTCCAGCGTGGACATATGGGTCTTTCTAAAACAACCATGGACCCCAAGACACCTGATAGCGAGGTCAGATACATTAAAATTACTTACCACCCTTGGTTGGCGGTTAGATTACGCCAATTGGTAAGTCAGTTTGTGGGGAATGATAACTCCAGGATCGTTTTCTATAACAACTGCACTTTGAACAGATTACTCTATTCCAACACTAAGGATCCTGTCTCTACCCTTCAGAAGAGCAACGTGGTCTACAACATTAGATGTAGTTGTGATTTTGTTTACATTGGCCAAACTAAGCAAAAATTGGAAAAACGTATAAAACAACACCAATATGACGTACGGCTTGCTTCCTCCAAAACGGGTTTATCGGAACACTTGATAGAGAGCTCTCACACCTTCTCACTGGATGATATCACGGTGTTGGCTACTGAGTCTAATTATTTTAAACGAACTTTCTTGGAGGCAGCTTTTATATCTACTAACCACCATAATGTCAACAAACAGACTGATTTTAATTACATTAATTCAGGTTATAAACATGTATTACGTTGTTATCTTAGTAAGACTACCCCTAACCGGTTTCCTACGTAATGTGCGGTACACGGCTTCCGTCTAGTTTTTTGGTTTTCGTTTATAGTCTGGCGGTTTTTTGTTTTTTGTTGATGATGGTTTCCATCATCAATTCCTTTGCGGCAGTGTTGGGTGCTTGTGCTCACTAGTGTAGTTTGCTTTTATTCATTATGTTCGCGGGTTATTTTTGAATTTATCAATTTAATGTATGGAAACTTTTCGGATTGTCATATTGTATGTTAATCTTATGTTTGATTATTTTTATCGTTATAACCTCTTGGTTTTATTAGTTTATTTACAAATTTTAATGTTATTTACTGTTATATTTAATTGTTTTGAGATTATTTTGACGTCTCCCCATGTGTTACATGTGGGCTGTTTGTTTTTTACATTGTACACAGTTGAATGTGGTCATGGCTTCCGTACTTTATTTTGTTTCCCGCTTAGCATAAACATGTTTTACACCTTTTGTTGTTCTGGTGAGTACTTTATGCCCCTTGACACGTAATCTTTGTAACTTTGCTTCCTTAATATAGTCCTGAAGATGGAGTGAGTATATCCTCCGAAACGTCGACTAGACAACTCTATTGTGTTTTATTGCTTCCACATCCCCGAGATTCCTGGTTTTTTCATAAATTTAGAACAGTTCAGTGATTTTCCATAAGGACGTTTTCATTTTTTTCCCGGGACGTTTACCCCCCCCTCCCCCCCGCCGATCTTAGTTGGCAATAATTTTTGCCCCCCCTCCCGTAACGTCCTATGGTCACAAATCAAAGACCCTCCCCCTGATTTGTCTAAAATCAAACTTGACATTTTAAACTAAAAAACCTATTCATTAATTTTTAATATTTTAATTAAACTTGAATTAAACAAGCAAGAATAAACTTTTAAAAATATTCAAATACACATTTTGAACCCCCCCCCGTCCAGGCGTGGACGACCCCTTAGAGGGAGATTAGTGTTGATTATCTGATTTTGAAATTTGGTATTTTTATAGATTTTGAGGGGCTCTTTCCGAATTTTTACTTTGTCATCTGCGCCCCATATTGAAAAATGTCGGTAAAACAAGTTTTTCGACAATATCTCCGTTCCGGCTCATATTACGATGAAAATAGGTATGCAATAAATTAAGTTAGAGAAAATTTTCTATAATTTATTTATGTTTGAATCATTTTTGTGTAAAATGAATGTTTGTATTAGGTGGGCTGAAAAGTTCGTATCGTTTCTAAGAGAGGGCGCCACTAGAATTTTTCATATGATTTTCAGTGATAACTAACCTTCAAACGATACGTGTCAAAATCTGACAGCGATCGGACAATTGGTTCGTGAGTTGTTATAGGGATATGAGATTAAGATCGCAGCGCCGCTGGGTAAAAATGTGAACTAAGTTAAAACACATTCGTGTGACAGCCGCGCTTGTATTCTGTTGTATTTTACGAGTTTTTCATTCCTTTTTCCAAGTGAACTTGTTATTTTGTTTAAGACAAATAACGGTTAGTGTTTTTCGAGTGTTTTTAATAGTTCATATTCCCGCAGTTAAATATTATATTATACGATTAGGTGAGTTTTAGATCGCTTATTTTCGACGTGGGGGTTTATGTTTAATTTTTAAAATTTGGAGATATGTCAGAAACTTACGATTTAAGATTAAGTCTTCTTGACTATCTCAAATATTTATAGAGGTCTGAAACATCTAGATGTGTTTATGAAGGCGAAGCAGTTTTAAACGCAGGGCACGTTGTTCTATGTGGTAAAACATTAATAGAAACGAAGCAGAAGAAAATAAATATTGTAGCATTGTGCAGCCAATCTTCTGCAATAAATTTACTCCCAATTTATTTACCACGAGGGTCTTGTGTTTTTCAGCCGTGGGGAATAAATGAAAACTTAACTCCGGATTTTTCTTTGCCCAAGATGAACATTGAGGCACTGAACAATATTGATTAGCGCTCATATCGAAGTATATTATTAGAAAATTTTGTTAATCGTCGAAAATTTTTAAAATTACCACTACAACATACACAAAATTGCGCAAAATAAACGATACTACTCAGTTAACTTAGTTCGCCAAAATTTCCGCTAGTTGCCGTGTTGCTTGCCACTAGTTCCCTATAGCATTTTGAGTAAAGCAACTTGCGTTATTGGAAAAAAAATGGATAAAAAGGAATTTCGTGTGTTAATGAAACACTGTTTTTTCATGGGAAAAAATAGTGTTGGAACAAAAACTTGGCTTGATAAGTGTTATCCGGACTCTGCTCCAGTGGAAGCAACCATTCGTAAGTGGTTTGCTAAATTCTGTACAGGCCATATGAGCATCGAAGATGATGAGCGCAGTGGACGTCCAAAAGAGGCTGTTACAGACGAAAACATCCAAAAAATCCACAAAATAATTTTGAATGACCGTAAAGTAAAGTTGATCGAGATAGCTGAGACTCTAACGATATCAAAGGAACGTGTTGGACATATCGTGCATGAATAGGGCATGCGAAAGCTGTGCAAAGTGGGTGCCGCGTGTGCTCACAGTCGATCAAAAACAACGTGTTGATGATTCGGAGCAGTGTTTGGAGCTGTTCAACCGCAATAAAACCGAATTTTTGCGTCTATATGTGACAATGGATGAAACATGGCTCCATCACCACACTCCAGAGTCCAATCGGCAGTCAGCTGAGTGGACTGCACGCGACGAACCCAATCCAAAGCGAGGAAAACCACAACAGTCGGCTGGCAAGGTTATGGCGTCTGTATGTTGGGATGCGCATGGTATATTGTTCATCGATTATCTTGAAAAGGGAAAAACAATCAACATCAGCGACTATTATACAGCATTGTTGGAGCGTTTGAAGGATAAAATAGCGAAAAAGCGGCCCCATTTGAAGAAAAAAAAGTGTTGTTTCACCAAGACAACGCACCGTGTGACAAGTCGCTGAAAACGATGGCAAAAATGCACGAATTGGGCGGGCTTTGAATTGCTTCTGCACCGTATTCTCCAGATTTGGCCCCCAGCGACTATTTCCGGTTTTCAGACCTCAAGAGAATGCTCGCTGGAAAGAAATTTAGCACCAATGAAGAAGTAATCGCCGAAACAGAAGCCTATTTTGAGGCTAAAGACAAATCGTACTACAAAAATGATATCGAAAAGTTGGTAGATCGCTATAATCGGTGTATCGCCCTCGAAGGCAACAATGTTGAATAATAAAATTGAATTTTGCCAAAAAAAATGTTTTTTTCTTCAAAACGACACGAACTTTTTAGCCTAGCTATTATATACTTGACTATTTCAATTTTAACTCCGGGTAAATGAATAATGCGTTTAAATTTTATCCTACAGGAAAATACATCGGAATGTAATTTGTTCTCTCTAATATTTGTCACCTTATTGATGGTTAGATCAGGCCTCACCTGTGACTCATTCTGAAAAGTATCGCTCGCTATGTATGTAAAGTATCACTTTCTGGCCTTGTTACGTTTAACGATTTTTTCAAATCTCAATTTCATACCGAATATGCATCGTAGTACAAAAATCGTCTATTTTCGATATTTTTATTATATTTAATCCAACCAACCTAAAGAAAAAATTCAATGATGTGCATATTTTTCTAAATCTAATAATGTAAATGAATTCAAGACGAACACGTGCAGAACATTTTAACAATTGGCACAGTGGTAGAGTGCTGGACTGTTGATGTGAAGTGCCAAGTTCGATTCTTGGTCAAGTTATGCAGACAAAATTTTTTCGCAAACTATCTTTGCGACCAACCACCGCTCACAGGCTGAATTGTCGAACGTTTAGGAGTGGTCGCCAATAAAACTGTATCGAGATATTTGTACAGATTCAATTAGCGGTTACTCACAAAATTTTTGCCGTGGTTTGCATTTCACGTTAAATTATAGGTCCTACAATATTTGCACAGCAAGTAAAAACTGATAGGTTAGTTGGGCATCTGAGTATAATATTTCAAAATGTAAAATTTATTCGTAAACAATTTTTTTGTAGTATGGAAAATATAAGTCACTGACATATTATCTAAAAAAAATTCATGCAGGAGTAATTTAAAGATCTTTGAAGTTTATTGTGCGTCAGGACTTGAATGTTCAAGTACCCATCTATGGATTTTTTATCTCACAACAATTTTGTATTTTCAAGATTCATCTCCGAGGACCGGTACTCTATTATTTTCCTCTTTTGTATCCGTGAAGTTCCTAAACTTTTTTTTTTCATTTTGATTTTCAGAATTTGAACATTTGACGTTTATTGTATACTTTAGAAAAAGTTCTTGTACAAGGTGCTTTCAAAATGTGCTCCGATTGAATCATTGATATTCTTGTACAGAATTTCAATATAACAATGAAACAGCATCTATTGCACCATCATCTTATTTAAATTTATTTCATTCAATTTTGAAATCATTTTTTACTATGTTTGAATTAAGTATAAAAAAAAATCAATATCTCCAAAAATATTATTTTTGTGTAAAATTTAAGGTACCTAATTATCGTCAACATCAATCTGTATTTACGTATACCTCGAAGCAGCGATATTATTTTAAATATTTTTAAACAAGACATATTTTTAACTTGACATATTGTCTCAAGAGCACATTTCAATGTTTTCTTCAAGAGGAATTCATAGCACTGCTTATTTTTATTAAAATTTTTTAGAATCTAAAAAATATAATTATATTACGTATTAGTCTTGAACACTGCCGAACTGCAAATTTAATGTAACAATTTACGTAATTTATTTATGATAAAGTTTTCATTTAGATTGACAAGGAACCATTACAGGTAAATTTTTTATTAAAGTAAAAAATAAGCAATTTTATGAATTCGTCTTTAAAAGGGATTTCAAGCGAATAGTCATTCAACATAGTGTCTCATTTAAAATAATTATATTCGACAGCGTCACTGCTCTCAGGAATAAATAAAATATTAAATAAATAATATTTATATATAATTATGCATATTAAAAATTTAAATTTTCTTTCGATGTGAGACTACTACAAATGTATTTGATTTTTGATGTTCTTAACTTATTACCATGTCACTTGTCACATCGAGGATTTTGGCAATAACTCAAAAATTCTTCACCGAAGAAAAAAATTAATCTACAACCTTTGATGCAAATTGGCATATAATTTAAATTTATAGCTTTGATTTATAGTAAAAGTTAAAGACTTCGTAACGAAATTTTTAGTGTAAAAAACTGTAGCTCCGCATTTCAATAAAAATTTTAGATCTTTCATACCACCAACAAAATAGCTTCAAAATGTTTTTATATTTTCCTTCCCAATTTGAATTTATGTGTGCAATTGGTGTCAATCAGTAGTGCTTCGTTTGAGCTTCTATAGTCATGATTTTAATTTATTTTTTTTTACAAAGTTATAAACATTTCAAATTTTCGAACAAACTCCGAGCAACATGCGTTAACTTTAATTTTGCCAGCCAGATTACATTTCAATGTAACTCAGTGATCTTTGAGGCTCAAACGAAAATAATGAGAGCTCATTGAGGCTCAAATGATGCTCTAGAGCATCATTTGGTGGATCCTTGACACCAATTTCACCCAAAAATTTGACTCAGGAGAGGGCCATATCATGTCTACAGTCCCCCCAAAAGATTTTTGCGAATAACTCCGCGACCTTTGAGGCTCAAACGAAAATAGTAAAGGCTCATTGATGCTCACACGATGCTCTAAAATTTGATACCATTTTTATAACAAAAATTGATTGGGGGGGGGGCTACTGTATGCAAATTTTATTATAACAAAAAATTAATTACCCGATCTGTCAGATACAGTGCTACTACTCGCGTCGAGAAAAAGGTGCGACTACAGGAAATTCAGCGGCGTAACTACCATTGTGTGAACCGATGCATTCGCATTAAAAAATACTGGTCTGATTCTGTTTTGGGAGGGCGACACTCCATCGCTCTCCCTGTACCAGCCGCCACGTAGTTCTTACAACAAATTGTACCCACTCCTGCTTATAAGCTATGTTAAATTGTAGGTCTCCCATACTTAATATTACTTACGATTAGTACTGAAGAGGGTATGCGGTAATAATAAATTTATATTATACAATCATTATATTAAGGGGGGTCGAGTTATTGCAGTTATTCGAGTTCTTTGTAATCAATATGCTTTAGTAACTTTTGAAATACCTTTTAAATATCCCATTACGATAGTTTTGAGTTTAAAATGTTGAAACTAAAGTTTTTACGATTTATAAAGCAAAAACAATCCGTTTCATGCATTTAAAAGTCGTTTTAAAATATTGTTTTTTAAATTAATTTCGAAAGTTTGCAGCTTTACTCGAATTTCTGAATTGGTTATTCATTTGCCATTTAATTTTGTCTAACTCTGCTAATTTACCCCCAAACTCCTTATCTTTTATATTAACTAACTTACTTGTGGCAAAGCGAGATATATTACATTAATTCGGTAGGTATTCCGTTTTATTAATAATTTTCGAAAGCCAAATTTGCACAGTAATTTAGCTTAAAATCAATCAGTTTTTATGTTAATTCGGGAAAGTTTACATGTAAAATGTGTCATTAAAATTCAGTATTGCTCACATACTATGTACTGTTGTGTCTACCGCGAACGAGTGTCAATTCGCTTATTTTATAGCAATACATCGAAAGAGACACAATTATTGTTTGTTGCTATGTGTTTTTAGAATTGTATTTGTTAGGGTTAATCATTGTTTAAATTTAAGTTTGTTATTATTAATTAAAATGCGAGTGCGAGGTAAAAGGCAAGGAAACGAGGTTTTCAAATCAAATAAGATAAATCTGGATGGCAAGAAATAAAAAAAAATGAAAAAGAATCACCTTGGTTCGAAAAACAACCAGGAGAATAAAAAAAAAAGTTCGTTCGGAAAAAGTTGCAAGCAAGTGATAGTCGAAAAATTATTTGCTCCGAAAAAATAAAGTCCGAAGTTGGAAGTTTGAAGTCAAGTGCTAAGCACGCACGACAAAGCCAATAACCCCACAGTTGGGGCGATTGGACTGAATAGAGCCAATTCCACTATACCTCGAGTATTGGAACGGCGACGAGTAACAGAAGCTTCCAGGAGAATTTGGAAACCACGACAAATTACGAAGGTGCGTCGAAACAAGTGCCCAGCTAAGCTTACCTCGCAGGTATTTGAGTAAACATTTAGATTTTAGTTTGTTTGTCTTTAATTTTAAGAAACGTTTGTTCATTTGATTCATCTTATGTGTTTATTAAAATTTGTTCATTTTGAAAAAAAAAAAAAAAAAAAAAAAAAAAAAAATGTGTTGTGTCCACACTAGATCTTAAGAGCCGCGATCAACAGCGATCGACGCGGACGAGATGTGGTTTCAACATGTCAAAATTTTAGTTTAATTAGCGTAGTATTGTTTAGATCGTTTAATAGTATTGTATTGTTAATGTTAAGTTGTTGTTTATTGTTTCGTTGTTATGTTTTAAGACATGCACGTTTTTAGAAATGTTGATTATAAAAAAAAAAATAAAAAAAAAAAAAAGAGGAGAGTAACGGTGGAGATTAAAAAAAAAATAAACAAGTTTGATTGGGACGTGAGTGTCCACATAGAAAAAAAAACGGTTAGTTAAATTCGTTCAAAAGATAAAGATTAAAAAAGGAGTTATTGATTTGAGAGCGTACGGACAGACGTGTTGAAAGTTCCTTTCCGAAAGTTTAAATAATTGGGAATTGAAGTGATCAACGGGAGTTCGGGGTGTGATGCATCATCGAGCATATAATTAAATATTGATTATCCGATCAACATTTAATCGCATTTAATTAGAAGACCCAAGATTAATTGTGAGTGGGAACTTCGCAAAGACGAAGTTTTTCACAAAGCTTTTTACACGGACTAAGGTTCCGTGTTTTCCTACGGGGAAAGATTTTGGAATTGAAATTGGACTGGAATTGTCTCAGGTCAGAGACCTAGCCATTGCAGGTTACCATTTGGACCAGGCGATAGATACTTGATCAAGAAGAAAGTGAATGTGCGTCTGCTGTTGTGCGATACGCCCAGCCGGATCACCATAAAAAAAAATACAAGGTTAGGATTAGATTTAATTATAATTTTAAGTTTGTGTTTTTGTCTTAAATTTGAGTGTTACATTTCCAATTTTAGTTTAAGGTGTTTCATGTTTTTTGATTTAAGTGTTTTTAATAAATATGAATTTTGAAATTGCATCTTTGTCTGTGTTGCTCTTTGTTGGTCGTGACTCTTAAGCAAAAGACGAACCCTGAGATTGAGTCTACCAATAGGTAAGTCTGCTCTTATTAAGTTCATAACGCAACAAATTGCCAGCCAACGTGTGGCAAGTGCGCGGAACGCTACAAATTGACGACCAACGAGCGGGCTTTTGAAAGAGTACACGACTACAAACAACAATACATTCAATTGGCACAAAAAGGGGAAAGCTCAATAAAAGAGAATGAACACCAGGAGTAAAAGTGTGAATGCAGCGGGGGGAGATAGGGATAGTAGCGATGACGGGGGAGAGACCGAGATCACAATCCAAGAACAATCGGTGCCGGAACCGATGCCTGCACAAATGACAGAAGATCCGATGGAAAAAATGATGAGAATGATGATGGGAGTGAATGACAGTTTAAGAGGTTTGAAAAAAGAAATCACAGAAAAAATAGATATTCAGAATGCGAGTATTAATGAAAGTGTGAATGACAGTTTAAAAGTTTTTAAAAATGAAATCACGGAAAAATTCGACAACCTGGACGCTCAGAATGCAGAAGTGAATGACAGTTTAAAAGGGTTTAAAAAAGAAATCACAGGGAAAATTGATATTCAAAATGAGAAAATGGATGGTATCAACGAAAGCATTAAAAGCATGAATGAGGAAAACAAAGTCAATTTTGATCTGGTCAAAATAAAATTTGACGCAGTAAATGACAAGTTTGGAAAAATAAATGAATCGTTGACAAATCTGAAATCAGAGGTCAAATGTGAAAATAATAAATTAGAAATTAAGATTGCGGAGGTAATAACCTTGGTGAACGAACGGGTAGAGGAATGTGTCGGCTTAAACGACAAAAATGTAAAAGGCCTCGAAAAAGGGGTAAATAAACGTTCCGATCAGGTAAATGTCAAAATGACAGAAACAGAGGATAAAATTGACAAGAGTATTTCATGCTTTCGAGGTGAAATCGATGTCATAAAGGATTCGGTCAAAAACGAATCAATAGGAGAACCAGTGGAAAAAATGGAAAACCACAGTTTTCGAAATGGGGGCAACCAAATAGAATCCGAAAATTTCATTCAAAGTTTGGGCGATGACCTAAATGAAATAGAATGCATGATTGGGCAAACAATCATACGGGAGGCTATAAAGGGAAAAACTGAGGTATGGCTCAGCAGGAATAAGAAAATTATGGTTTCTGGTAGCATAAATTATCGTTTGACAGATGACATAATGATGAATTATAAATACTACAAAAAGAAAGGTCAAATGGAGTTAGATTTTGCATCAGAGCAAAATGACCAGCAAAAGAATGCACCAACGCATTTCATCATTTGAAAGCGAATTGGGCAAACAATTCATATTTAGACCCAAGTTTGAAATTAAATAACAATTCTTTTTTAGGCCCAACTTTGAAGATTAATAATTTAAAAGAAATCAATTTTAGGCAAAAGTTTGAAAATAAAAATATGATAAACGAGATGTGTAGGGGACAAGGTAATTGTTAAAAGTTTGAGGACATCAAACAGGGGCAACAATATATGCGCCAAGCTCGCGCTGCCTTATGAGGGTCCATACAAAGTATTACAAGTCATAAACGACAACGTGTATGTACTGGGATATGAAGAAGGGGAGACAAGAGGAAGGTTTCATATCAATCTTTTATATCCTTTCGTCGAGTGACAGATCAAACAAGACAGTCAGAAGGTCATCACCAACAGTATTTCGGAGTAAAGGCGGAAAGAAAATTCAACAGATTAATCATGGGGTTTCAAACAAAAGTGGTTCAAAAAAGGGGGGACAAATGCCTGGTGATATGAGTTACCAGAAGAATTTAAAGTTGCGGACTAGTTATGACCTAGAAGGTGTAACGTCTTAAGACAACGGGGGACAGGGGGGAGAAAAGAATCGACAAGATGTCTACATGAATCGTCGAGATCTACAAGGGGAAAATTATTGAGAGCTGAGGCTACAATAAAAAATATATCGGTATCAGCTGAGCGCTGAACGGATTCAAGCGAACCACGAAAGTAACCCGAAAGCATGAAAATTTTAAATTGTTGAATGAATGTGTGGTCCAGATACCACGAGCAAAGGTGATGATAATGAGTGACTGTAAATGAGACGAATGAGGTATGAAAGAAATGAATGAAAGAAGGGGGGAGAGAAAAAAGACATGAGGGAGAGCGGTGCAAAGAGTGGAACAATGGTTTGAAGTACCTCTTGAGAGTACAAACCATTGGTTCAACCTTTGCAGGGGGGATGTGTTGTGTCCACACTAGATCTTAAGAGCCGCGATCAACAGCGATCGACGCGGACGAGATGTGGTTTCAACATGTCAAAATTTTAGTTTAATTAGCGTAGTATTGTTTAGATCGTTTAATAGTATTGTATTGTTAATGTTAAGTTGTTGTTTATTGTTTCGTTGTTATGTTTTAAGACATGCACGTTTTTAGAAATGTTGATTATAAAAAAAAAAATAAAAAAAAAAAAAAGAGGAGAGTAACGGTGGAGATTAAAAAAAAAATAAACAAGTTTGATTGGGACGTGAGTGTCCACATAGAAAAAAAAACGGTTAGTTAAATTCGTTCAAAAGATAAAGATTAAAAAAGGAGTTATTGATTTGAGAGCGTACGGACAGACGTGTTGAAAGTTCCTTTCCGAAAGTTTAAATAATTGGGAATTGAAGTGATCAACGGGAGTTCGGGGTGTGATGCATCATCGAGCATATAATTAAATATTGATTATCCGATCAACATTTAATCGCATTTAATTAGAAGACCCAAGATTAATTGTGAGTGGGAACTTCGCAAAGACGAAGTTTTTCACAAAGCTTTTTACACGGACTAAGGTTCCGTGTTTTCCTACGGGGAAAGATTTTGGAATTGAAATTGGACTGGAATTGTCTCAGGTCAGAGACCTAGCCATTGCAGGTTACCATTTGGACCAGGCGATAGATACTTGATCAAGAAGAAAGTGAATGTGCGTCTGCTGTTGTGCGATACGCCCAGCCGGATCACCATAAAAAAAAATACAAGGTTAGGATTAGATTTAATTATAATTTTAAGTTTGTGTTTTTGTCTTAAATTTGAGTGTTACATTTCCAATTTTAGTTTAAGGTGTTTCATGTTTTTTGATTTAAGTGTTTTTAATAAATATGAATTTTGAAATTGCATCTTTGTCTGTGTTGCTCTTTGTTGGTCGTGACTCTTAAGCAAAAGACGAACCCTGAGATTGAGTCTACCAATAGGTAAGTCTGCTCTTATTAAGTTCATAACGCAACAAATTGCCAGCCAACGTGTGGCAAGTGCGCGGAACGCTACAGTACGTATTAGGTATTTCTGCATTTGCTTGTACCATATTTGAGAAAATTGCTAAACTTTATGTAGTAAAATAATGCAAATTTGCAAATTTCATATTATGAATGCCAATAAATTGATTATGCGGTTATTGATTGTAAAAATTGAACCAATAGGGATTTGTAATATTACGTATTTGGGATCGGTTCAACCTGTTGGCGTATCCGATTAATTATTATTAACGTAGGAAATTAAATTAATTAGAAAACTTACCAGGAAATCCTCTAGGTCCGGTCGGTCCAGGTGGTCCTGGAGGACCTGCAGGTCCCGGAGGTCCGGAAGCAAAACTCGATAATCTTACTGCCGTACTTAACGCAGACATCTAAAATTACCACTTGTAAAAAATCTGCACGGTTTTTGCGTACAATAAAATATTTTATTAGTCGTAAAAGGACGCGACGAAATAATAAACACTTTATTAAAAAACCCACAAATAAATTTTTGGAACGATATAATGGATTGATATATACTATATATTTCACTTTCTTTCGGTTTATAGCAAAGCATAAATTGAATTTTTGTAGCTTTGTGCGTGAGAACGCGCTGGCATACATTTTAAAATATAAGAATATTTAATCCCTTTTTAAAATTTGTTACTGTAAAACAGTTTTTTTTAAATTTCTTTAAAGTTTGATTGATATCTATCCATAAAGCCTTTACCTTACTTGTTTAGCTTCTTATCAATAAGAAATGACAGAGTTTAGAAGATGGATTGATCTAATTTTTCATTCACATAAAAAAGGCTTTTTATTGAAAAAGATAAAAAAAAGTGTTCTCACCTTTTCTTGTAAAGATTTAAGTTTGTCATGTAATCGAACTATGGTGTCACAGCTTGCATAGCATCGATCTCTTCTGTGAGCTGCTTGTTCAGATACTTCCGAAGGATTTGTCGTTTCGCATGTTCTGTTATCTTCCAGTAATCTAAAACCCTCTCTGCAATCGCATCTGTAAGTTCCCATTTCATTTATGCACTTTTGCTCACAGTCGCCGTTTTCATCTAAACATTCGTTTATATCTACAAAGATAACAGACATTTAAATTCGGAATCAAACTTTTATTGCTTATTGTTAAATCGCACCTACACAAACAGGCTTTATTCCTTGTTTTTGGTTTTCTGGACTAAATTTATACCCATCGAAACAGGTGCAGATTACCCTCTGTAAGTACACTGTGCACTGTTGTTCACACAAACTCATCGAGCAAGGATCTTCATCTTTATGAATACACCTGAAACATTTTCGGTTTTATTTAAGAATGCAGTGGCGGTGTTTTCTCTTCAGTGCAAGCTTAAATAAAACACTCAATATTACCTTCCAGCTATAAAGGTGTAATCCGTGCAGCAGTGCTTCCTGGTACAGTCCACCCATTGTCCTTTGACGTTACATTTATATCTCGTAGTAATGACGTTACTTGAAGGGCATTCCAAAGTTTCGAGACTGTAAAATACCAACTGTCGTTAATAAGAATCACAGTACTTTGCATTCTGGTGAGATAACACTCGGCTAAGTATTTAATAAGTAAAATTGTTTTCCTAAATTAACGTGGAAGGTTTAAATTTATTAACATTGTTTGACTAACTCCGGCTTCATAAACTAAAACTTAAACTATTATTTTTAATTAAGAAGGTTGCTGCATTAATTTTACAAAAATATAGAGACGTTAATAAATTCTTAAGTCTGCTTAGGAAGTTTACGGAGGGGGCAAACGCCCTAATTTTTTAGTCTCGCACACCGCTGACCGTATTACTGGATTGAATTGTATGCCAACTTTTTTTTATCTTTACTGCGACGCGAGATAATTGGGTCAAGGCTATTGCACATCAAATTAAAATGAATTTTTGTTTCGAGCGATCATTTTTTCGTCATTAATCGTACAATCGCAGAGTTTCCCCTGCTGTATTATGGTTATTGAGGTTCATACCGAGCAATGTAATTTTGATGTCGTGTTTTTAAAATTTTAATGAATTTAAATGTCACGGAAGTGCTTAAACAGAAAAGGGTATTTTTAGATTTAACGAGTCGTATTAAATGCTGTGGTTATTAATTAAATTGCAGATGTTCTAATTATTTTTAACTTACAAAAGAGATAACATAAAATTTTCACTTTCTTAAATGTTCCACAAAAGAAAGTATAAAATAGACAACTTTTTTAAATTTTTAATGCGGTAATGCTTAATGTTGATTAAAGCTTTTTCTTGCTTTTATATCTCTCCTGTGTCCTGTTTGAAAAATGTTACCGAGACGAAATTTAGAGGAACGAGATTTTTTCAATAATAAATTAAATTTTTTTCGGTGCTCGAAAGATTTCAATTAAAAATTGTTATAGGCTTCTCATTTATTGAGAGGCAATCGCGGTTATCTTTAATGAAAAGCTAACACAAAGACCCTTCTTATGGATGGAAAGAATGTTTAGTTTGTAATGCAACCAATTAATTATAAAGTGCAGTCAATTTGAAGTAATGTAACTAATGTACGCTTTTTATATTCTAATTTAAATATAGGGTATCCCACTTTATGACTCACCCTCTCGTAAAACAATTTTTATTACATAATTTAATTAGCCAGTGGCGGCTTGTCCTGGGGTTTTGGCGAAATGCGGCGGGATTAAATTAACCGTTACCATAATAGTACGGAGTGGTCAGTTGAGATGCCCGTTTAAAAAAGTATCATCCGAAGTCGAAAATAACAACTACCCAAAAAATAATAATTTTAATACCAAATGGATTCGTGGTTACTGTAGTGAGAATTGTTGTTGAGAAAAAGTGCAAAAATACTCTTTAGAACTATGGATCACAAATTTTCACAAATACAGGTTGACGAAAACGTTTGCGAATTATCTCTTAGATTACTTGTGAAAATTTGTGATCTTTAGTTGTAAAAAATGTCTTGTGCATTTTTTTAAAGTTGCTCGAAAATTAAAATTATATTTGACCTTTCAATTTTGTCCCATCCCATTGAAAAAACTCACGAGTCGCGACTGCAAACGAAGTTTTAAAAAAATTCTGGGGGACTGTGGTTTTTAAGGATCATCCTGCAGTTTTGCAAGCCATTTAAAAATTAACAAAGCAAGCAAAATCACAATATAATTCAAATGTTTTCTTAACTTTTAGCAATAGGTTACAGGCAATTTTGAGAGGTTTTTAATTTGTGTTTAAAGCAAATAAAATTGAATTATTAAAATTGAATTAATTACATTTTTAATTCAATTAAAAAATTAATTGAAGAAGAGAGTGGATAGAGGTGAGGTTAACTGACTTTAATGAAAAAGTTTTTATTTAATAAATAATGGCGTTCGAGTACTAAGGACCGTTCAGAAAAATATTTTACAATTTGTTAGCTGGTTATGTCAGCCGATATACTGAATCGATAAAGGAGTTATTTCTGCAATGTATTCATCATTTCAGCAGTGGATTACAGTACAGTGATATCAGTTACTTCCTATTTTAAAATATTTTGATTTTGATTATCATTAAATTTTGATGAAAATTATTTTTAGTATGATTTAAGAGTTAAGCGCTCCTTTTCAGCTTCAGAAAAATGTAGAAGTCTGAGGTATTTCTTTATATTACAATATAAAGTAGAAAGCAGTGGCGGCTCTAAGTTTTTTTAGAGGGTGGGCAGACTTAGGAAAAAAGTAGTAGTTAATAGGGCGAAAAGGAAGCAATTTTTTAACAAATGTCAGCCTGGTCAATTTATTTTTAACCTGATTTGACAATCATTGCTAATGGATTTCTATTAGACCAGTCAACAAAGCGTTCTAAAAGGACTATTGTGGAAATAATTAATGGTAAGCTCGAATAAATTTGTTTATCTTTATTTCGACTTCTGAAAAGACGTACTAATTTTGCACGGTCTCAACGTTGAAAGATCTTAGATTTTACCGTCATGGAAAAATCGCGCACAAACAGACATTTCTATGAATCTTTGACTTTAATTTTTTAATTGTAGAGTTACAGTTTTCAGAACGCCCTGTATATATTTGCCATACTATCTGTCTATCCATACATCGGTTTATAACGTTCTACGCTGTACTTGGAATTTTCTCTATGTGTTAGTTGAGTGTTGGAACTGTATGACGGGCATAGAGGATCTACAGCTTAACGTGGATACCGAACCACGGGAATAGACGATTTTTATACCGTTCACTTCGATCAAAATTTTTACTGGGGCCAGCAGGTAGACATTTGATGAGCGAAAAATCCTTCTATATTTGAATCCGTGAATCTTGGCACGATTTGCCATTCTTTATTTCTTACTTTTGTTATCTGATATTCTGTATGCACCAAAATATTTTTAATGGATATTTTCCAGCCGTTTAACCGATTTACATATATTATGTTAGTATATTTATCAAACCGAGAAATTCACATAAAAGTGTTGTTTTTCCAATATAGCGGCCAATTCTGAGGTCCCTAGAGACCTTGTAAAATTAGCATGTCTTTTTAAAGGGCTAAATAAAGATGATAAAATTTATTTCAGCTTAGCTCTAATTATTTCCACATTAAACCCTTGCCGACTAGTTTACAGTGAGCTTTCGCATCCACCCTCAGAGCCGCCACTGGTGGAAGGGAATCGTTAATTTATCTGTTTGATATCAAAATTTTGAGTCTTTAAATTGAATTGTATATTACTTATTAAA
Source organism: Podabrus alpinus (assembly GCA_932274525.1). Taxonomy (NCBI): domain Eukaryota; kingdom Metazoa; phylum Arthropoda; class Insecta; order Coleoptera; family Cantharidae; genus Podabrus; species Podabrus alpinus. The sequence goes on from OW026453.1 coordinate 4,047,327, forward strand.
AGTTTCAGAAATTTCTTTTTATTTTTTACTAATTTGTCTTTTCTGTAAAATTGCAGTAATATAAGTTAACACTTTTATCCACTCAACCTTTCAATTATAAAATTAAATAAAAAAGTTATTGACTTGGACGACAATTGACAAAAATGGACTTTTGTATTATTAAGTTTTCTTTTATTATTACTTTTTTCCATTATTTCAAAAGACGCGCTCGAGTACGAATATTATTTTACGTCCTTCTACAGGGTGTTCTACAACTTGATGTTCTTGATGTGATTTTTAATTGTGTCAAATTTTAGGAACGAAACGTAGACTCCCCTCGAAATTCAATTAGATTAGAAGTTTAAATTCATAAATAATATTTAACATAATATTTCGAAAACGATAGATTTGAATACAAATGCTGTGTTTATATAGTATAATATCGCTACCATAATGGCAGAAGGTCGTATGTAACGTTTTTTGAGTTTTAGACATATGTACATAGAAATATTCGTAAACTTCAGCTCTATGATCTGACAGAACGTCGTAGGTGTAACTTGCAACGTTATTGAGTTTGAACGTACACTTGAAGTACTATAATATTGAATTCACAAATTGTGGTCTTTATTCTACTCTCATTATCTCAAAACAATGCAAACTTCACATACGACATTCTGCCATTATGGTAGCGATATTAAACCTCATAATATATACTTTTGAATTATTTTCTTATTAATGCTTTATTCAGACTTTTGCTGCCTTCGAAGTTCTGCCGCCCATGAGGTGTGTACCCCTTGAACCCCCGCTTGGCGCAGTTCGGATTATTTAAATAGAATTTTTATGTAAGAAATGTATAACATTTTATAAGAACGTGGTCTAACTCTAGACCTTATATGATATGCAAGGACTTAGCTTAGAAGAGAGCAATTGATTCCGGGTACTTCTGTTGATGGACGATGGACTTCATGGCTGGGACGGAGCACCGGGGGGGGGGCACCCATATCTTTTTCATCGGTTTGTTGGGACTGGCTGCGGGATTTTCTGAGGCCTACTGACCTCGGGGCGAAGCACTGAGCTAGACTGACTGGCTGGTTGCCAGTCTGGCTGGATGCCTACACCGCGTATGAATTATTTAACGTTCCTATTAACAACCAGTTTGCTTGGATATTGTCCAAGGGCTCTGTATAACTGGATACAATGCCCATGGGCTTTGTATCGGCGGGTACAGGTCGCTGGTGCATGACGTATATTTGTATAATGTATAATGTAAAACAGCGCACGCTCATTGGTTGAAACGACCTTAATAGGGCCCTGAGTGGAATTATCGATTTAACAATATTTAAACAGGTTCAGTTTCAATTAACCAAAACATCGGATATGGTGGTTGGAACTGATAGTAACTGTCAGTCAGTAGTTCCTAAATTATTCGATTGCCTTAATAACGATTTATAATCTCACGATCTTGCCCACTACAGACAGCATTGGGGCTGTAATTCTCGCAGATGTGATCTTTTCTGTTTTAATTATCTATATGTTAAGACGTGAGCATTTTCACTTCTGCATTCTTAAAATCGAAAACAGAAGAAATTATGAGTGTCAGAAGATGGCTGTCCATCATAGTTTATGTCTTGTAGAGAACAAGAATAAGGGTCCTGGGCATGACCTAAAACTGCATCCCTTGTTCTTCGCAAAAAGAACAAGTCCCTTCGATTGGTATGGTTATCTTTGACCATTATCAGGATAGCTAGCAATTTGATACCGGATTACCATTAAAATAAATAAAGGTGGAAATTACTTAAACCATATCGTCGAATATACATATATAAATCACAATGTCCTCCAAAATTATCCCCCAGTACTGATGATCCCAAATAATGCATTTGAAATGTGAATATTTTTATACACCGAATAAGCAGATACATTACAACGTTATTAAAATTAAGAGGGGCGTCTTCTACGTAATTTCACCAAATATACGGATAGCGCATTTTCATGAAAATTAAAATATTATGGTTTTTGTTTTCCGTAAAAATAAATCTGTTTTTCAAATGTAAAATTAGTTTTCTTTCAACGATGTTGCACTTGAAAGAAAACTTGAAAATTTTAATTAGAACGGGAGACTTTTGTTAACCGTAAACGTTAACTTAATTAAATATTTTTATATTTTGAACGAATAGGAAACTAGCGAAGCAGTTTACACTATTAATTTGCGGCGGATGTTTATTATTCTAAAGTGGTAGTATCACTATTTAAAATGTTTTTAAATGTAAAATAATCAAAAATCTTATTTTAGGTAGAGGGAATCTGTTGAAAAGGAAAATTTAATTTCGTGCTTGAAGCTTCTACTTGAGAAACGTTAATTCTTTTACGAAAGAGAAAATGTTAGTGCCATGCTCAAGTTGACTAGCTCGAGGTTAAAAATTTTACAATTTATAAAGGAAAATAAAAATATAAGCACGACAAAAATGTGCATCAAAAGATCATACCCAGCACTTAAAGCAACATCGTTAAGAGAATCCACGTAATATCCATCTTGTATAGTCAAAAGCTCTTCACTTAACTGTTTTAAGTTTGAAGTATTACAAGATGCACTATTAAAACTTAAAATTAAAATCAAGAAAATTTTCAGAATGCTTGACTTACACGTCATTACTTATAAATTTATTTTTGAAGATTCACTTAGAAATTTACTCATCGAGTTTTCGATATTAATTTAAGGTTTTTAGGGCGTAACTAATTAAATTTTTAAATGATTTTTATTCACAAAATTTATGGAGACTCGACCCAAGTGTAACCATTTTAACATGGAATTTACTGCTGCAGTAACACAAAATGTTTGAATTAACGAACATTCGTTTTCTTACACTTCCAACCACGATTAAATTTGAGTAGCAACTTGAAAGAGTGTTTGTTACACATTTAACTTGGGAATCTTAAAACGTTCACAACGCGTTAATTATTATCTATCATTAGGGACATGGTTAATGTGTACTTGTGACATTTTATTCCACTTGCTTGCTGCCTGACGTTTTTTGAGTCATTCATTAGCAGAAGCGCCAAGGAGATTATAAAAGCTATTTTAAAAAGATATCGATTTTTTTCCCTTTACAAGGAATTTTACTTTATAAAATGACAGAAATTACTTCCGGTATGGAAGTTCGCTTACAAAATACAGATTATGAATTTATAACGAGCGAAAAGTTTTTAATTTCTTTCATTTTCAATTTTAATTTAACAATTTGCTTTTAATAACCATCTTTTTTTGATACAAGATTTTTACATTAAAATAATTACTCAATTACATAATAAACATGATGCAGGTCATGATGCAGGTCCGTATAATATAGCAACATAACTTGTAGTTATTTCTGTTTGATTTTTTTACATTTTAAATGCCATAAAAGATTCCTTTTGTGGAAGTGTCTCTTGTTTCGACGATATTTAGCGAAAGACGTCATCCGTTGAACGGAATGTGAGCTCCATTTTCTTTTTACCGCCATTATGCATCGGTACACACTAGCTAGCAAAAGTGCGAGCTGAGAGTTTTAACTCGGCGAATTTGCGACAAAAGTACGAACGCTCGTCGCCGGCATTCCGACGAACCATCAAATTTTGTACAGACTAGCGAGCACCAACCCCCCAAACGCGGGGTGGCTACATTAATGTTTTCAAAACAGCAAAACGTTGGTGGGCGAACAGTTGAGAGGTTGGCGTGTTAAAAACTTCCCTGATTGGAGTGGACTGTGTAAAAATTGTATATTCCCGTGGTTCGGAATCCACGTTAAGCTGTAGGTCCTCTGTGCTCGTCACATAGTTTAAACACGCAACGAGCACAGACAGGGAAACCGGAAAGATATTAATTGCGGTATTAATTAACCGGATATAAAAGTATTTAGGCTGGTTGCCTGGCAAAACCGTTTATCTCGATTTTTGACAAAAATTGGATTATTTCATATTATGATGTATTTTTACAAGTTCTACAGTCTGGCAAAATCGTATATTTTTAATGCTATTAGTAGATGAAATAAACGGACATCGCCAAATGGATTATACATATTTGCAATTCGCTGGTTGCCTGGCAAAACCGTTTATCTAATTTTTTAATCTTAAATTTAATCTAATTTTAATTTTATTTAATCCATTTGGCGATGTCCGTTTATTTCATCTATTAATATCATTAAAAATATACGATTTTGCCAGACTGTAGAACATCATAATATATGAAATAATCCAATTTTAGTCAAAAATCGAGATAAACGGTTTTGCCAGGCAAAAGTAATGATTAAAAGTTAAAAACAGCTCTCCTGTAAAATTTCATAAAAATTAGATAAACGGTTTTGCCAGGCAACCAGCGTAAATATATAAAACAGCAAATATCATTAATCGTGCAGTTAATTTTTATAACTTCAATAAAAATGCTTTTAATTGTTCTGATAAGTTGGACTTGGCAATAATGTTTTGCAAATAATTTTTATTTATAATAATAATAGTTTATTAATCAAAGTTACAAGTTACAATAATAATACAAGCAACATTGAAAAAAGCTGATTTTCAACCGATACCCATGTGTCAACTCAGTCCTGTCTTTGGGTTGTCAATAACCGATCCAGGAGTCTTGCCTTAAATGCCGTCTTTGATTTGGCAGACGTGTACAAATCAATATGTTTATTGAAAAGTACACATGCTTTATATTCAAAGGACCCTTCAAATTTTTTCCACTTGTGACTTGGAACCGTTAGGTTTATCGTCGCCTGTGAGTCAAAACCTCGTATCGCAAAAACTGCTGTTCTTCAGAAAGTGAAAAAAACTATTTTTATAGCAGAGTTGATTTAAAATAATTAATGTAGACTGATGAGCACTTTTATCAGAATAAATAATTTAGGCACAACAAATAAACTACGTAATAAATTACAAACCAGCTAGTTTGTAAACACTATGAGTTAGAAGTTATGACTTGGCATTATGAGAAACGAGTTTTTGAAATTTGAGTAGAACAAGCGTAATTCGTTTCTTATCGAGATACGAGGTATTGGCATCATGGCATCCATGCTAGACAAGTTCCTAAAGGCCGAGAAACACTTAACTCAAAACAACTAAAATTTGAGTTACGAGGTTTTGACTCACAGGCGACGATATAGCAGTGTAGCAAACTGTAGTTCGAACCGAGACTCAATCTTTAGGATTTTAAGTTGGTTATATATGGGAGTTACATGTTCACCAAATTCAATCCCATAATCAAATCTGAGGCAAGCATTTTGCAAAACCTGCAGTTTATTTCGCAGATAATTGGTGAGATACCCGTTGTAAACTACTGAGCAGTAGTCAAGGTGGCAAAAAATCAGGATTTGAACTAGATTCCATTTAACAGGCGACGGTAGAAGATTCTTGTATTTATATAATGGCTTAGTAAGCTTAAAATAGCCGATGTTACAAATTCTACTCACATGTTCATCAAAACCTAGGTTGCAGTCCCATATGAGGCCAAGGTTTTTGGCTTTATTGCTGTCTCATTTAATGAGACCTCAGTAAGCATGTGCTGTTTGGCGATATTGAAATTGTGGGAGCTGCCCATGCATACACTCACAGTTTTATTTGGGTTAAGCAGTAAACCATTCTCGGATGACCAATTGAATATTGTTTCTAAACTTGCGTTAAGATTTTGTATGATATCGTTTAATTTTAAATTTCTAAAATAACACGTAAGCACATCAAAGAATTATTTTAGAATATATTTTATTTATATACTACTACAATTTATTTGTTATATAAAAGTATTATTTAATTATAATATAAATATCGCTGCAGCGACGGAAAGTGTCAGGGAAGAGCCGAGAACCTCAATTCATCACCGTTCACAGCAATAGGATCTTTCTTATGGCACTCGGCAACGAATTAAAAAAAAAGAAATTCTTTTATACCTTTACAAGATTTAACTAAGCAATAACTGAAGGCTGCAGACATTTATCAATTGGGTGTTGGAAAGCAAAGCTGTTGATGTTGATTTTTGTAATAAAATCATCTTAAGTGATGAAGCTCATTTTCAGCTGAATGGTTACTTCAATAAATGAAATTTCCGAAACTGGAGAGCTGAAAAGCCACAAGCTATCATGGAACCCATGCATCCGCGCAAAGTCACTGTTTAGTGCGCTTTCTGGGCGGGAGGGTTAATATTTGACCATATTTGTTCGAAAATGATGCCGGCTAAGCGCTTACGGTTAATGGTCTTTGTTATCTTGAATTGTGCTATGGATCTTGAGGATATGTGGTTTCACCAAGACGGGACAACATACCAAACAACAAACTAGGGAATAACTTGATTGCATTCAAAATTCGAAGATTGCGTTATCTCTCCAAATACTGACATCAATTATTGGTCGCCTAGATCTTGCGATTTGATGTCATTAGATTTTTTCTTAGGGGCTACTTGAATGCAAAAGTCTGTTAAGAAACCTCCAACGATTTCAAACCTCGAAAACAATATTCGACGAGAAATGCATTAATTTCTGAGAAAACGTAATGGAAAATTTTGGCATAAAGATATCATGCCGGCAGAGCCGTGGAAGTCATTTGAATGATGTTGTGTTCTACGTATAATCACAATGTTTGCTCATTATGTTAAAATAAAAATTTTCCAATTTTTCCACCAAAAATGACACCTCTTATTTAATCACCCTTTATATCATACTTTTTAACTGGACAAATTAATATTAAAATAACCTTTAAAAGTTAACCAGACAATTAAACAATAAAAAATATTTGACGATAGCAATAAACATTACTGGAAGCTTACGAATGGAAAATATTTTGATTTTGTATTGCTTAATTTTATTTATTATTAACTGGCTAAGGAATTCGGATTGATGATTTACCAGAGCTACCTGTTTTTTCGACTCGAAAAAGTATTTGAAATACTTATGTGGTATTTGAAGCAGATTTGGTTGCAAATTTACAAAATGTTAATAAAGTTACAATTCTCATCGACACGAAATCTCATCTTCCTCATTGCTTTTACCCAAAAAATATTACAAAGTATTGTTTAAAATCTCATAAAATAATTTATAATCTAGATTTGTATGGAGAAGTTATACAATGCGCACGGCCGGCGGGCGTCTCGGTGGGTGGCGTACTCAATTCCGGGCAGATGCTCATTTGAAAAAACAAATAAATTGTTTTAGTTTCTCGAAAACATTCTCTATCACGTGCAGGAAATAGAATTTTGAAAAAAAAAACCAGAACAAAAATCTAATAGAATTACTGAAGGTGCTGCTATTCCCTTTGAGTAAATGTTTGTGTAAAACGTTCTTCACAATGCTTTGTAGAGCATGTTTTTTTCTAAAAGTTTCAATACCTTTGTAATTTTAATAAATCACCGCCAGAAGAAATTGAAATTTTTATTGATTCTCATTGGTTGGATGTTGATATACTAATAATGTTATAATTCAAGTGCAGTTAAAGAATAGGTCATCATAATATACCAAATGGATATTGATGGATATGTTTCTTCTCCTAAAACCATCAATGATCTGTTCAGTGGCTGACCGTTGATGCTTTTTGGGATGAATGCTGTTGATTCTTGTGTAGAGAAACTTAATTTAATATCATAATAGATTACAATGAATATAGTTTAACTGTTGAAGTAGTTTCTATAGTGTTCTGGATTTTGTTTTTGAGAACTTCAGACACATCGGACGTGTTTCGTATTTAAATTAGATCCATGTGATTTAATCAATCACCAATTAGAAATTTCATGGATTAGATCAAAATAAATAAAAATTCTCGGAAGTGATTGAATTTATCCATGTTCATAAATATAATATAAGCACTTTACTTAAAATATCAACGTGGTTAAATAATGGCGGCTTGCCCTAAAGGGCATAAGTTCTAAGAAATTGACAGATGCAGCGACTGGGGGGAATCGTGTTCCACACCCCGATCCCATACGTAAGGTATTCCATCACCAGTCAGTATATGGTGATAATGTTAAAGCACTAAAAAATGTTTTATGATAATTACAGCCATCAGAGCACGCTATATATATTTAAAATTCTTTATTTAATAATGTCATTGATGGATATACAATGATGGTATATCTAAAATATACAATGCATGCTTTTAACCGATTTATATTTCTATCAAACTTGAGCCTCCTCAATGTACCTGCACAAGTTAGATAGTAAGTGACTATGAAAAGAAGAGCAGGGAGCGAGACACGGAGGGACTAGCAACTTTCGACGACCATACACAGCGAGTCTGCCTATTGTTGGTGTATTTTCGAAATCGGTGCGATCCACGTCTAGGGGGATCTAATTCGCATTTTAGAGGTGGTAATAAAGATAATAAAATTTATTCCAGCTTGCCCCCATTTAAATAGCTCCCAATAGCACTTTTAAAATGCGTTGTCGACTGGCCAAATTGTAAACTTGAGTATTTTATTTTAAATTAAATTTTGTAACTTGATAAATAATATTTTAAATAACATAATTATTGATAACGATATAATTTTGATTATTCATGTCAGGAAAGTTACGACTAACACAGACATAATATTATTTAAGTAAAATTGAATTTTTGTCTGTAAAACCCATAGGAAAAATAAAACAAAACGTTTTACAACAGGAAAATCGTAAAATTGTGTTGTACTTTGATATTAAAATGTTCTCTCGATATTGTTTATGTATTGAATTTAAATGTCGTATAATCTCGCAGGTGATTTTGTTTTTGAAAATTTAAATATAAAGAGATGATTTCATTGTACGATTTTCAATAAAATTTTCTCCAATTCTTTGCAATTACAATTGCATTGCGTTTATTAGTTAGTTTACAGCAAAAAATGTCTATTAAAAATTTTTTAATTTTAAATTGTGAGTAAAATATTGGAAATTTAGGAAATTAATGAATATTAATATAGCGGATCGTTTTTTGCCTTTGGGAGATTTATTTCCATTTCTAAATTTTTCGTATAAATAAAATCTGCATGCGATCTAAGTGTAAACGTATTTAATTCAGCTAAATTTTAGCTTACAAACCTGCAACATTTTTAATGTTCACTTGACTGGCTTCCTACAGCTGATTTAGTGCACCCTCTACAGCTGGGCAGGTTCCTCTTATATGAAACGAACTATACGTTGCCTAAATAAATTTTAGGGATTATTTATCAAAAATGTTGGATACTCACATAAATTCCCTTTCTATATCTACCATTGTTTATGTTTTCGAAACAGAAAACTTCATTACTCGTAAAGTTAATTTTTTATAACTGAAATAAAATTTAGTCAACTGTTGTGAAAAATTCGATTTAGCAATAAACTGTTTGGAATGATGTATCTGCTTTTTGTTTCTTTTAATATTGAATAGTTATTTGTATTGCTACGCAAAAAGCAGAAACTGAACTTTTGCAAAGATGAGTTGTTTGACAGGTCGAAGCGGATAGCCGGATAACTACTGCAAATAATACGAGTATGTAGTACCTACTCGTCTTTCATTTGTTAAAATATATTGGTATTAGGGATTTGGTTTCTATGACACCAAAACATTGGTATTTTCTTCAATGAACTTTCATTTAAATCGTGTGAACCAAACGCATCGCGATTATTAGATTGACTATTCATTATTAAAGATACTATTACTATTAATAGTATTACTATAATACTATACTATTAGATTAGATAGGCATTGGTTGAAAATCAGATCTGCTGAACTAATGCCTTTTAAGCAATATATTATATTTAAACTTTTGTAAATTTTATTTTATGGAGTGGAATTCATATATTGATTAATAAACTACTTTATTATTATTAATAGTCAAAATTAGATTGACAGCGTGACGGCAATTATGCGAACCGGTAAGCGTATTAACCTTGGTTGGATACAGTGTGTTTCTGGACGCTATAGAAATGATCAACACCAGTAGTACAGGACGAAGGCAAAGAAATAACCCTGCATATAATTATTTCCCAAAATTTTTATTTATTTACTTACTTCCTTATTACAAAAAGTGAGTTACAATTTTATAAGAAAACAATAAAAATAAAATAGTGATTATGGTTACAGCAGCTTGGTGAATATTTTCCAATCTAAAAAATATAATCTCATAGAAAAATTGTAAAATATTACATAACTTTACCTTTTATATTTCTTGTTATCAGCTTCGACATTACGCAAATTTTCTTTTAAAATGAAAACTTTTAAGCCTAAAATAATATACCCCATGTATTCTTCGTAATTTATTACACCCATGTCAAATGGAAATAATTCTTGATCTGTTACATTGAGGCGTTGCCATAAGCGAGTTACATTGGTGTTTATAATGTTCCATTCATTTCGCATAAAATAATCAAAGCCTTCAACAGCGCTGTTTAACTTTTTATACAGTTTAGTAAATCTAAAAATGCTTTATAAAATTAGGGAAATACCTACTACCTACTTACCTAAGTTTTTGTCCGGTAAGGAATAAATAGGCATCTAAAATGTATCCAGGAACCGTGTGAAGAAGAACGAATAAAATTTTGAAAGCAAGTTTGTTTACCACCATGAAAACTGAACAAATCCACACTTGACTTGTCATTTTATATTTGTATTGGGATAATAGCAAATCTTGATACTTTCCATAATTAATAGTCCCTTCATAACCTGCCGCATAATTGTACACTGGAACTGTCGAATTGTCAGACGTGGATGGGGGTTTCCTGGAGAGAAACTCTATATATAAAGATTTTTGTACGAGCAGAAAGTTACCATTGGATGTGGGTCTCCCAGGCGACACATATTAGTGAGTTAATGACAAAATCTACCGGTACGACATCTGCTTTGTGGTTTTTATTACACGGCATGAGTCTTAGAAGTCCAAGTAAAATTGACATGCTTATTCCAAGTGGTCCGTACAAGTTGGATGTCCAACCAGGAACAGGATCAGAGTAAGTGGACATTACTTAAAATAAAATATTGTTGGAAATAATTATAGTGATCAATGTAAATATAGTTACAATACCCATAGATGGTCTAAATAGGCATATTGGAAGATTTTTACCATCATTTAACAATAAATTTTCGGCAATTGACTTGGTAAAGCAATACATATTTGGTGAATTTTGAAGGAATCTATAATTATATTAAAAAGGTTCAATAATTGTTGGTATTATTTTTACAAACCTTTGTTCTTCACGTGCCAGAACTTGATCATCGCATTCTTCAACTAATTTCAATAACGTCGATGGTTGAATTGGTACGTCGTAAAATGTTTCGTCTATTGTCCATTCCTGACAATTTGAGTAAGTTGTGGATACAAACACCATCGACTTAAGGTTTTGCATTTTTTGACACAAAGCAAGAAGGTCTTTCAATGAACGGATGTTCGAATAAGTCGCTTCTTTTAAATTTGCTTTAAAGTTTACCAGCCCTGCACAGTGAAAAACGATATTTATCTGCAATGTTTAAGTCAAATTATACGGAAATGGAATTTCGGTAACTTACTTTATCGATAAGTAGATTTTTGTATTTTCTTTCCTTCTTCCTTCTTTTTTCCTTCTATTATGTTAATTTTGTTAAAAAAATGAGGTTCTTTCTTCTTTAATACATTAATATCTAAAAGGTAAAAAATATTACAACGTATTCAAAAAAATATTGCTAATCCTACTTACTACATCTTGAAATATCTCATCAGCTCGTTCTGTTGCATTTTTATCACGTTTTGCTCTAATTATAAGAAAAATTCCTTCGATATTGTTACACGTTGGCAGCAACTTTTGGATCAAAACTTTTCCGAAAAATCCCGTTCCTCCCGTGATTAATACGTTGCTTTGGGAATAAAATGGTTGTATCTGACTCATCACTAAACGACTTGAACCAAAGATAACAATGAAAAGTGGCACAATTGTACCAAGTAGATACTATACCAACTACGTACCGGTCTTTATATGAATATATTTTTATTGGTATGCATAAAAATTTTAAAGCATTACATAAAAATTATTTGATGTTCTGCAAAATTTGTTATGCAACGGGTTAACCCTCAGCCAGCTCTCTATGATTGAATAACTTAGAATATTTTTTGTGTTTATCTATTATTTAGAGACGACACGTACATAGTTATTTTAGTGTAAGAAAATGTTAGGTCGCCAACTCAGAGTTTTTATTATGACCCCAAACCTTAAAACATATCCAAAAATCAGAACCCTCGGACCATTTTAGGAAACTCATCATTTCATGAATTTCATAATCGATTATCGATTATAAAAAATAATCGATTTTTTTTCGATTAATCGATTATTGAAATAATCGATTATTCATAATCGAGTTATGAGTTCATAATCGATTATGAACTCATAACTCGATTATGAGTAGGGTGCGCATGCGCATATAATCGATTAATCGATCACCGTAATTCGAATAATCGATTAATTCGGTCGTTCTAATTGCTATTGGGGTTGGGATTACGTTTAAGTTTAAAAAGTTGTATTTATTAAAACAAGATATTATGCTTATATAGAATAAACCTGTTACCAATAAAAAATAAAGTATTCTATAATCGATTATTTTCCACAATCGATTATTTTCAAAAGCGATTATTTTCATAATCGATTATTTCCACAATCGATTATTTTCACAATCGATTATTTCTATAATCGATTAATCGATTATTATAAATTATCATAATCGATTATTCGAATTACGGTGATCGATTAATCGATTATATGCGCACCCCTATTCATGATTTCGAAGATGTTAAAATATTTAAGTGTTATTAATATTTTTAATGAGTTGTGTAATGACAACATAGCTGAAATAGAAATTCGCTCAAAAATATTTTGCCGAAAAACATTATTTTCACTTTTTCATTAAAAATTTCAACTTCCGTCGAAGAATTCGATAAGAAGCTCGGGTTTTAGGCGCGACGACTTTTAGTATGTTAAAGTACGAACAATTACCTAACGAAATCCGACGAAAAATCACAGAAGACCGATTTTGAATTTTTTTTCGCAATGGCAAGGAATTCTTTAATATTGTGAAATATCTCACTCTCTTTTAGAACTGCCGAACATTTCCAAAGCATACCATGTTTGACGGTTAGCACCATGCAATCATTTAAAGCTCTTTTTCATTCTCGTCTCCACGCAAAATCACGATGGTGAAACCCGAAAATGTTATAATTTTGATTCATTGGTTCACCATACTTTCTTCATTGTTGATTGATGGTTCAATTCCGGTACTCTTTAGTCCAGATCACTCTTTGTACTTTGTTTTGAGGTCTTAAAAGTATATTTCACATAACAATTCGACCATTTAATACAGCTACTGTCAACTGCCTCGCCATTGTTTGTCACGCCTCGGATTGTCACGACTAAAATTAAATTACGGGAAAATTCAGATGCTGTAAACCACCGATTTTTATTACTATACCTGGCGATATCATGGCTTTATGTTTAGTGAGCCTCTCGGTAACAATTGGATTGGAGACGTTCCTAGAATTAATGGAATTCTAAATAAAGGGATATTATAAATATCCTGACTTGGATTGAAAGCCTGAACATCGCGATTTGACTGTGCATTACTGACATGTAGTTTCTTTTCTATTTTGTGTACACGCCATACGATAAATAATAAATAAATATTGAAGGAAGAACCCTAATCTGCGCTAGGAGGAGCCAAGAGGGCGAAATACATACATAGTTATACGAATTTGAGCCTTCTGAGTCGATTTTTAGGGTTTTTGAGCTTTGAGCCTATCGAAATCGTTCTATGAAAACATTTCTTATTGATTCATCCTAAAGAGACAGTTCTCGACCAAAATGTACAATTTTATTGAGACTTGGGATCACTTGCTCCCCGCAGCACCAACCGCCGGTTAAAAATGACTTGATTTTTATTTTTTATCCAAAATTTTTGTGACTTGGTTGCAATATAATATAATATGATATTAGCTCAAAGATCAAAAGTATAATTAAGTATATATTATGTATACAAGTATGCTGTTTATTAACCTTTAACCGCTACAGTGTGGTTTGACAGACCCCTTTTAAAATACGTGGTTTAATCACAATCAAAAATTAAACGATAAACACAAAAGTGCTGTATTGTTACATATTTTTATTTTCGCAACATTCTAAACAGAATTTTAAAGAAAATTGAAGATAAATCGGTTTCTTACAAGTATTACATAGATATCGAGTTTTTCTTATAAATTTTGATGCCCAAATATAGCAAGCGATTATTATGCGCCATAATATATTAATCGAACTAACAACTCACATTTGTTAGATTTTTGTGCCCATTCTTCAAATTTTGGGTCACCTGCTAAAATTCATTTTAGAAAGCCTGGAGCACTACCAATGCTAAATTATACAAATCAGTTTTAGAAATAAATAATTCTGAAATATTAGTAGAAATAAAATACTTACCTAATCGCTACTATGTGGTCTAGGATCTAGGAGACCATGCTCGCTCTTTACAGCAAAATAAATAAGCATTAACAACGCGAATGAGGCCGTGATGTTATACACCCCCTATTTACACCCCTTATTATTTTATAATATTATAATAATAATTTTTATAATAATAAGGGGTTATATACACCCCCCCCCCATTTCACCCCCATGCAAATGCGAAAGAAACACAAAACTAAGTCGCGCTGTGTCTGACAGACCACGGTGTAGTGGTTAAAGGTTAATTGCATACATATCAATGTGATACTTAAAATTGTAATGATAGCAAATTTTTAACATTTTGGTAAATTCCTCATTACTCATATTTTATGCACCCATTAACTAATCTTTTAATATCTGACTAAATTTTAGCTCAAAAATTGTAAGCTAATCATGGCTTCTATTGCCTTGATCACTTGCATTACTGGAAAGAAAATTATTTATTTTTATTATCAGTTTCCACATTATCCAAATCTTCTTTTAAAATGTAAAATTTTAAGCCTAACTAAAACAAAGCTTCTAATATATTCTTTGTAATTTAATAAATCCATGTCTAAAGGCAATACGAGTAGTTACCATAAATAGACGTTATCATAAGCAAGTTACATTGGTGCATATAATATTCCATTCAAATTGACAAAAAATAGGCAAAAGTTCCAATGGATCTATTTATCCTTTTATATAATTTTGTATATCTGTAAATGATTTATAAAATCAGGGATTAATAGAACGATAATGGAATATGGTAATATAAATAGTATACTACGGACGAAAAACAAAAATCTGCAGATAACTATAGTTATCTACAATATATGGTCTACAAAATGTATTGGGGTCGATTTTGAAGTTGAACTTGAAATGTAATTTTATTAGAATTCCTGCAATTAAAATAAATGTGCAATTTATTGTCGAGATTTTAATTAAAAGTGTAATAAAACAGAGCAGACCAGGTTTACACAGGTCCAGGCACAGATAACATTGTTATGATGATAGGTTGACTAACGGAAATTAATGTTTTACATTAAAATAGTTAATAATTTTTAATAAAACTGCTACTTTGCCTCATTTACACCTTAACATAATTATACAGATTTTTTGTTAACTTTGTTAATACAATAAAAATAACATTTTAACAATTTTATAACAAAATAGCAAAAACAATGTTGTCAGGATGGTCAAAGTTGCGTAGTGAAGTTTTCGTAATCTAAAAAAAGAACGATTAACATAAAATTCTAAACAGCTATCTTAAACAACTTTTCGTAATTTTTGATATCAGCTTCAACGTTGTCCAAATTTTCCTTTAAAATATAAAGTTTTAGGCCAGTACAGGTATTTTGTAAATATTCATTGTAATTTAATAAATCCATATCAAATGGAAACAAGTTCTGGTCGGTTTTATTTAAACATTGCCATAAACGTTGTACGTTGGTGTTCACAATATCCCATTCCTGAGTATTAAAATATTTTAAAAATTTGGTAAGGGTGTCCACCTTCTTATAAGTTTTTCTGAATCTAAAAACGAATTTAATGATTATAAAAAAAACAGGTTTCAAACGACTCTTGTTAAATAAACATGCTTTGCTATTGTCCATCACAAGAACAAAACTTTGAGTCAGAGTGTAGGATTGATTAATCCGAAACCAAACCTCTCCTTATGTATTTAGGTGTGAAAGAAATACGATATGGTTTCTTCGATCTATAGATTACAGCCCAAATTGTTGTTCTGGGACAATTGCAAAGCTGTCTTTAGTTTTAAATTGATTAGTATAATACTTCGGTTTTTGTCTCGTTAAGTATAAATAACAATCCAAAATATTTCCGGGAATTGTGTGAAGAAGAAAACATAAAATCATGTAGGCTAGTTCATTTGACACCAATATCATCATGGGAAACCATAGTGGGTTACTTGGTGGATATTTCAACTGTAGCATAGTAGTCTGTGCGTAATTTTTCATCGTAAGATTTCTTTTATAACCTCCCGAATAATTGTAAACTGGAATTACGGAATTTTCAAATGTGGGTGAGCTTTTCCTGTCAAAAAGAGTTATTTCAAAGTTTTTTTACAATTAATTTTAGTAATGCTGTACCATTTTTCGTGCGTTTCCCAAGCTGCACAAATTAAACAATTTATAACAAAATCTGCAGGCACGGTATCTAATTTGACGTCTGGTTTACAATTAACGACTCTTAAAATTCCGAGTCCAGAAGCCACATATATTCCCAATGGTCCGTACAAATTTGATGTCCAACCAGGGACTGGATCAAAATAAGTTGACATTACTTAAACGGAATATTATTAAAAATTTTGATCAGGGTAAAACTGAATATAATACCAATGGATGGTCGAAGCAGGCATGTTGGTAGATTTTTACCCTCGTTCAATATAACATTTTCGGCAATCGATTTGGTGAAGCAATAAGTGTTAGGTGAATTTTGCAGGAATCTAGAATTTATTGGAAAACTTCGTCAGAAATTTTTGCTATTTTAACAAACCCTTTTTCCGTCCAGGCGATAACTTCATCGTTGCATTCTTCTACAAATTGCAATAACGTTGATGGTTGGATTGATACATCGTAAAACCTTTCTTCTATAATTTTTTCTTGGCAATTTGAATAAGCTGTCGATACATAAACCATCGACTTGAGGTTCCGCATTTTCTGGCACAAAGCGAGAAGATCCTTTAGGGATCGGACGTTTGTTCGAACTGCGCCTTTTAAATCAATACCAAAATTCACTAATCCTGCACAGTGAAAAACGATGTTTATCTAAAAAGTAAAATGTAGATCAACATCGTATCAATTAAGCAAAACAGAATCGCAATCATTGGGCACCGCAACTCATCCACCTAATGTTTTTATTAATTTAATGTGCCGTTCAAGAATTCTTGAACCAACACTAATTTGTAAATCTTCTGGAAAAAAATATTTCTGGAAAAAAAGAGCGAAAGTAAAGTTATATATGGAAGGGCCCATAATTGGAAATTTGTAATTTAGCTGATCATAATTTGTATATCTCCCCTTTTAACTTACTTCATTTATGATGAAAGTTTTGCTGGATTCACTTAAACCAATACCCGAAAGAGAACAATCTCCTTCTATCAGATGAATTTTTCTTAAATAGTTTGGTCGTTCTTTCTTTAATACATCAAATACCTAAAAGGGCATTATTGTAGTTTCTAGCTATTTGAATAAAAACTGATTATAGCTACATTACGATTGAGATTGATGGGTGAATATTCACCAACCTTTTCAATATCTATAAATTTTAAATTGTAACTGTACTTACAACATCTTTAAATAGATCATCCATTCGTTCGTTTGGACTTTTATCTTTTTTGGCTCTAATGATCAGATAAATTCCTTCAATATCGTCACAGGTTCGTAACAATTTCTGTATTAACAGCTTTCCAAAAAATCCCGTTCCTCCCGTGATTAGTATATTGGTTTGGGAATAAAATGGTTGTATTTGACTTTTCATTGTTAAAGAAATCGACTTGACTTGACAAATTACTGAGCACTACTCGTCACCAAATGCTGCACCGACATGCAGTTATTACTGTATATCTTTTTTTGTTTTTGTACCTTCGTTGACGTATACATATAATACAAGTATATACATTGTCAGTATTATATTAAGATTTGATTGACCTTGTATGTTGCAATAAATAAACGGCAATTATAATAAGTATCATGCTAATATATACTATAATATACTATATAATAATATAATATAATAATTATCATAAATTTCAATATACTCAATATCATCAGAATAGCACGTTGGCGGTTAAAAATACACAAAATCATTAAAAATTGAGATTTATTTTTCGTTGTAGGTATGAGATGGGCTATATTTAGTACTAGAGCTTCCGAATTTTTCAGGGGGTTACAAAAATTAAGAAATAAAAATTAAATTAATTAATTTAATTAATTAATTAATTAATTAAATAGAACCGTAAAACGAATCCCCTACTCCTTTTTCCATTCCATCTCTTACATTTAATTTATATTTTTGTATAATTATTTTCATCTATTCTAATCAGGACATTTCTTTTCTTTTTCGCATTTTTTCTTCAACTAAAGGTAATTTTACTTCCTAAAGTATAATTGGTTCTGTTTTCTTTTTGGTATATTTCTTACACTATTTATTAACGAATCTCAAGAAATTAAGAGATTGTGCAAAATGACTTCGTTAATGGATTTTCTAGAATTTTTTCTGCTAAAGCCCTCTTACTCTAAAACTTACTTCTAAAACTTCCTCAGAAAGCAATCCAATAAACTCGGAAACTTCTTCATAAATACCTGGCCCATAAATGAATGTTTTATGGATACTTGGAGGCATAGGATACCAGGGAAAATTAATTTTAAGTGATGAAAGTAAGCGTACTTGATGTCTTCGCCCTATCACTAGGTCCGCTCAAAACCAATCTTACAATGACAATTATTTCAACTTAGAATTACGAATTTATGGCACTGTTGACAAATTTGGTTTATACCTTTCTTATTTACTTCCAATAGTTATTGTCCCGAAAACCATACTTTTTCGGCCCGCTTAAAAATTACATCTAAAATGGGATTTATTATTTTACTACCTTACTTCCGTTTCATGGTGCGTCTGTTGCATTCGTCATAGCTCAGCGATTTTAGATCAAAAAGCAGGGTTTCTTAGGAATAATTTTAAGAAAGCTTAAATAATTTGGACACATAATTAGGTTTTGGTGTTGTAAATGCTTCTTCAAAAGTCCCCAAGTTGTAACATTTGAGAGTCCTCAAAAAGTCTTCCAACGGGTTTCGCGATTATCTCGTTTACTATCGACTTTTCGACAACTAAGTTCTTATAAAATTGGAAAAATAAAATTCTATATAAAAAGTTAAAAGGTACTTTTTCCTAGGAGCAATCGTTGTTTGTGATAACTCAATATTTTTGTGTAATGACAAACTTTAATAATTATTGTGAAGTCGATTGTTTGTTCTGTATATCGTATTTTCTTTTGAACAAATTTTGGTTGTTAAATTTGCGAGGAACACAAATTGAATGATTATTATTGTAATTGTAAAAAACAAAAAAACACGTCGGTTTCGATAACAAAGGGGACGTTCAAAACGAATACTGTTTGAATTTTAAGTTTAACCCTCTCCCCATCAACTACCTCTATTTTGAAATTTTAAATAGCACCTCCTACCTCGCGATACATCAAAAAGTAAAAATTGAAAGATGAACCAAAAAATGATTTTAGGCGTTTTGCAAAGAAGCGAAGCCTTTCATAAACATACAGGCTGTTTCAGAAGAACACCACAAGCCATAGCACCGTTATTAATTGCCTATTTTGAAATGAATATACGCTTATTAAAGTTCAAACTATGCTCAATGGTTTTCTCATCAATTTTTCTTGAATAACTCAGCAATTTGCTTTTTAATTATTACATCACAGAAAATTGTCACTTGACTCATCTTAGTCACGTCAGTTTAGATATTCACCACCGACTGCTTGGTTAATAGTTAACCTAATATGCACCAGTCTTTGCTTGGTATTCGAATACTAAGGTAGTGTTTAATTTTAGTGGTGCGAATAAAAAAATCAAAAAGGTAATGTTCTTGGTGTTTCCTAAGGTTTCTTCGTCATATTATAAACTTGTTTCTTTAAGATCCTAATTTTTCTGTATATTAAGGTATAATAATTCTGTATATTATTTGCAAAGCAAAATAGCGGTGTGATACCTTTTAACTTGACATAATATAAATATATACAATAACAAATAACGCTTGCAAAATGTCATATCTATATTTTGCTAATTTAGTACAAGCTATTTTATACATATTAAATTAATAACAAAACGTCATGCGCCAAATTAAATTATTCACGTTATAAAAATGTCAATAATAAAACATCAGAAGATTTAAGGTCCTAGTAATCTTACTCCGTACCTCGCGATGTAATCTTGACCTCCGGCAACAATAGCAGTCGTTTCAACCTTGTTGCATAATATACCTACTATTTATACGAGAAGAGTGCAGTATTTGATTTCGTATTAATTTATTTCTTTCGGTAACGAGTACAGAATTTATTGATGTAGCTGAAGATTCATAACTGAGTTTTACAGTGATTGTCCAAACAGATATCAATCTCTTTAGTGAATTCATTTTGGAAGCATTAAACTGCCCTTATAATTGAAGACACGAGTGGATGAAGGTGCTATGTTACATTTTACAAAATGTCGACATCGGTGTGAATGAATGCGTTTTGTGCTATTGTTGCATACCATATTATGCAATTAAAAATATCTTATATACAGGGTGTCCCCGTGACCGTGGAGAACCTTTGAGGTGGTGATAAAAGACACTTTTCTAAGACAAATTTTCAAATATAAATTTTGCCCAAGTCCAAACCCTTGGGGGGTATTATATTATATTATATTATATTTATATTTTTTACCTACCCCTTGTTCATTATTTTCAGAGTTTCTGTGAAAACTGTTGGTTGCCCAAAAAAATTTATTTGACGAAAGTTGTAGCCCGTTAAATTCCCTATCCGGTTTGGGCCGTTAGTTTTTCTCTTAGACGTTTCGTTTAAGAGATACGGGGTTCGCAAGAAAATTAAAAAAAAAGCCTGAATTTTTTAAACATTTTTTCCCTTAATTTAATTTATAACTCGAAATCCGTTGATTCTAGACGATAAGGGGTTATAACCTAATTTGTAGACAAGCGAATGATCTTTAAAAAAGTTCTAATCCATTAACCTTAAAAAATCAATAATATCGGAGCTATGGCCGTTTGAAATCAGAAATTCAAAAAATTGCTTTGAAGGGACGTACCCCCCAAGGGTTTGGACTTGGGCAAAAATTTTATTTGAAAATTTGTTAGAAAATTTCTTAGAAACGTGTCCTTTATCACCACCTCAAAGGTTCTCCACGGTCACGGGGACACCCTGTATTTAACTATATGTTGTATAAGTTCTACATTTTATATATTTTTAATTACATGTGGTATGAAACAATAGCACAAAACGCATCCGTTCATACCGATGTCGACATTTTGTAAAATGTAACATAGCACCTTCATCCACTCGTGTCTTCAATTCTATTGCAATAATACTTCTGCTATAACCATGGGGGTGCAAAATTTTTTCAGAAAAATACCCTTGTTTTAAATTGATTTATTGCTTTTATATTAAATAAATTAAGTTTTTCCACATTTTCGCATATTTATTTTGAATCTTATTCCATCAATTTTCTTACCGTTGTCATCATAATCTTGTGCACTCATTTTTTCCATTATTCCAACTTCCTAAAACTTGTGTTTTATTTGATTCCACATTACGAGGAGAAATCAGTAAGATTGGTAAAAATGGTAGAAGGAATCAATATTTTTGATTCCTTGGTACTTCTTTTTATCATTTTGTATTTCTTTTACACTTTTACCCTTTTTTGTTAAATATTTTATCACGGTAAAGTATTCGAGTTTCTTCATTTTTACAAATGTCAAAACCGACTACTATTAAAATGGAATAAAAATTTAAAAATCTACGTAACTGTAGTTTCCTATATCGATTTAATTTTTGAAAACTGGCGTATTTGATTTTGTTACAAACCACTTTGGTGAATTTTTTAACTCTCCTTTCCTTATACCGTTTCTACCGATCTTATTGATCTCTCCTCGTATTTTACTTAATTTATTGTTTGTTAAGTTTTTAGTTTTTAACTTTATATTTTACAAATTTCTTCATATTGTAATAGGATTTTTTCTATAAACTCACATCTGCATTGTCGTTGCTGACAAAGTTTGCTTTGAATTCCCTCACATTATATTTTGGGTGTTTAATAAAAATTGTTTTGGAATTTATTATTTCGTTTGAAGATTGTTTTGTTTACTACAAACTGTCGGCAATTTAATTCCTGGTTAGTAATTAATATGCATAACTAGTTTATTTTAATTTATTCCTTTTTTTTAATATATATATTAATTATTTTCAATGTTATATGACTACTATATATTTTCCATTATTTTAAAATTTTTCAATTATTTTAAATCAATATAATTAATATAAATACGTAACATTAAAGTTAGTACTATTTAGTTAATTACTAAAATTTTAGAATCTTATTATTTAAAGTTTTCTGAATATTTTAATGAAAATTAAAAAAAAATCGCCGTTGAATTTTTGATTTTTACGCTATTGACGTAGAAAGATGGGAAATAAGAAGGGGCTTATTTACACTTTCGACTATAAAAAGACGACGGTCATGGCCTGATAGTTAGCGCGATCAACTGCTAGCGTAGGGCTCCCCGGTTCGACTCCGGGTACAGTCTAAAATTTCTTGACCGCGTTCCGTGCTTTTGGAGGGCACGTAAAGCTGTCGGTCCCCCTGTGTTAATGATTTGCCATCATAACAACAAAAAACAGGGTGCAGGCACATCGTAAGGCAAGCCTAGCAAGCTACCTGAGATGTAAAATCCAAAAATGCTCATAGAACTAATTACAAAAATTAGTAAAGAACAGGTCCTGGACCTATATTAAGAGGAAGAGTTCTTCATAAAAGTGGAAGAAAAAAAGTGGAAGAAGACTATGGTCTTGAAGAAAATGGTTCTTATAAATAGATAAAAAAATATATAAGGAACATCTTCATAAATTTTTAGGACAATTTACTGTCCAGATTCTTAGGTAATGGTAATTAAATAGTGAAAAATTTTACGAAAAACAACTGATTTCAAATATCAATTGCAAAGCCGATCGTTTCTAGGATGTTCTTTTTGTTCTTGTACTAATTGGCACTTTCGGTTATTTCCTTTCTTGTAGCAAATGAAGAACAGGGATGGGGTTTGTTTCTTTCAGCGAAGATCACTGGCACTGATACTAATTAGTATATATCAATCTAAAAATCTAAAGTATGCTTTATACGGCAATTAATTTAACAAATCCTTCGAGCCGATCGTTCATACGCACTATTTTTCATTTCTTCATTAATACAATACTACCATAGACAACTTACTACAGATAGGCTTATAGAAAACCTGGGGTTTTACTGTACTGTATTTGGAAGCCGTTTAAGATTAGTTTGGAAGCCATTGGTTAAAAGTAAGATAGGCGCTGTTTGGATTGGTTTCCACTTGCTTGCAGTCCTTTACAAGTAGATATTAAAATAGACATTTAGTAAAATGCATTACGATATAATTATTATACAATAATTTTAATAAACAATCGTAAGAGTTTTCAATTAATACATAAAAATAATATTAAAAGACGATTTGTACATCAAAATATTAAAACAATCAGGTCGAATCGTTTGCAATTTTGGAATTTGCATTTTATTGTAATTAAAACTGTGCTTGTTGTTTTAATATTTTGGTGTGCAAATCGCCTCTCAATATTGTTTTTATGACGACTCTTAAAGCTGTATTACATTACACAATTTCTTGTACAATAAACGACACAATTTTGCGCACTGCCGCACAACGCAATGCGCAAACGCTTTGAACTCGTCTCTGCGTAAAATTGCGCCGTTTCTTGAACAAGAAATTGTGTAATGTAATACAGCTTTAACGTTTGTTTTCTTTTTGACTAAAATTGAGAATAGATTCCTGAAATGGTTATTGAATAATAAATAAAGGACTTATTGAAAAACCTTCGCTTTTATGGAAGATTGCATGGAAGATTTGAAGAGTTGGATGATTTTAATTATCTACATAATATACTATAGAATCTGTTTGCTGTACTAAATTATTCATCCATTGATCTCCCTCATTGCGGCCTTTAGACTGCACAACCAACGTAATTATGTATAATAATCGTAATTATCAGGTAAAGCCAGTTTTCTTTTCTATGAAATCGGGATTTGACGTTTTTAATTTTTTGTTTTAATAATCGTATTCTCTAAGGGTTAATCTGTAAGTAGTGTAAATTAAACTTAAATACTTAATTAAATCACAGTCTTACCTCTACACATAAAATATATCTTACAAATAGGTTAGTGCAGGGCTAGTTTTAAGACATTAATTTTTTTGTCTGGTTAATTGTAAAATTCATATTTATGAATCTCATTCGGATTCTGTCTTCAGTAACATAATGTCGTGTTTAGGCCCTTCTTACCATTTTATGTTTAGCCTTTAATACCTTTTATAACTTGGGATCTTAATTTGGGGTGTAACTTTTAAATAATAGTCATTGGGTAATTATTATTAGCTAATCTATTTAAATAAAATATTTGGGGAACAATATTACATATATAAATAATTTAAATTTATCTTACTCTACGATTATAATAACCAATAAGACCCAGGAAGTTTTGATGGCTCGTACGATCGACAACTTGGATTCTTGATTATTAATATTTGGATGCACAAACACCCTGCACTTTCAAATGACTCACTTACTAGTCCTCATTTTCGGATATTTAATAACTTTTTGTTGTTCCACTTTTTCGTGGTCTCCTTCCTAACACCCCTATTCACTAACTTCAATCGAAAACGTTTCGATCATCGAAAAGTAGGCGATCGAGAAGTGTCATTTATCGATTGCGGTAAAAATTCGTATTCTGTAACTACACTTTATCGATATGGAAAACGCCAAACGTTAAGCTAAGCTTAACGATAACTTACGATATTTCCATCTAGTGGCCATTGTTGGTAATACTGTTGTAAACATAATCATAACCTATAAAATAAAGAAATCTGAAGGGAATTTAAAAAATTAGGTTGGTAGTTATGTCTTTTTGACTTTTCGATGATCGAGAAGCTTAACGTGACCCTTTTCGGTCTCGAGAAAACATTCGATCGATCGAGAAGTTTTAACGATCGACAGAACGATAACGTCTCGATTCGTTAGTTACTGAATACGAATTGTCACTCTTTTCGATCGATCGAAAACTTAACGATTCGATCGATCGAAAACGGAGTTAGTGAATAGGGGTGTAAGTCCTATTGATAATGCTGACTTAGTAACTTCACAATGCTCGTGTATGTTTTATATTCTGCAATATTTATTTAGCAACTCATAATTATAAAATTTACTCTACAGGGTGATATTTATATACTGGCCATTTTAATTTAATTTTATTATCTGTTTGTGACAATAATACCTTGTATTTTAATAGCTAGAGCCAAAACGAAATACATCCCAAGTGAATGAATGTGTATGCTGTAAAAATTTGGGCTATATCGAGGGAATTTTAAATAAAAATTATAATTGAGGAACTGCACATTTTCCACACGAAAACTCTAAGAATGTAGGAAATGGTAAAAATAATATGAAGATTCAAAAATAAAATAACTTCCTTAGATTTCTTCTATTTATTTCTTTATGAGGGTATGAAGCAACTGATGTGGATGATGAATTCCTGGCTGCGATTTCTTAAATTATTGTTGACTTGAATTAAGTTTACTAAAACAACTATGATTATTCCTCTACCACAGTGTCAGCTCGTGACTTTTTTCAATGGGAAGGAATACAATTTAAAGAAAAATATAAATTTACCTTATTTTTATTTACTTCCAAAGTAATTTAATTTCTAGAAACATTTTAGAAATGTAGATTTGCATGAGACCCTGCTGCTTCTTGCGTTACTTTGAAAATATTGATGTTCTGCATTGCCAAATTAAATACTGAAGTTAAAAATAGAAACCTGGACTCCCCAGCATAATATGATCGATCATAGCCAAGAAAAGTAAAGCAGTTTATTTTCAGTGACAGCTCTTGATATTTTTCAGTGGGACAGCATAAAATGTACCGTAATTTTATTTATTTATTTAAAATTACTTTTGGATAGTCGTTCATTACAGTTTTAGATGAAGGGGGGGGGGGGCACGTGCCGTTGAGCCTTTTATTACAAGCCGCTACTGCTCTAGTAACCAAAAGGTTACGTAGAATCTTTGAAATGTAAAGGAGGAGAAAACTGGTAGGAAAAATAAAACATATAATTTAATTTTACAGAAGGGAAATTGAATTGTACTTGGATATTTATTAAAATGTTCCTTCGAGATTGTTTACGAGGGTAAATTATTAAGTACTTAGAATCAAACGGAAATGTCACCATTATCGCCAAATGAATATGATTTTTGACAAGTACCTACCTTTAAACCTCGAATATAAAATTTTAGACGGATATGTCAATTACTTAGTTTCATTAAAGGTCAATTGTTCAGTCTATGTTTATCTTTTAACTTGGGTTAAAAAACTAAAAAATTGGCTTTTCTTTTTTATTCTAAGGGGTTAATAATCTGCCCTCGTATGTATAGAAATTACTTTAAATATCGTATAATCTCAGCAGCGATTGCATTTTTGAAAATTACTTACTAACAGTTCGCCTGCAGGTTAGCAACAGATAATGCAGAGTTGTGGTAAATTAAACCGACGACATAAACATATGCGAGAGGCGGCAGCGATGAAACGGAGGTAAAGTGGAAAGTCGCGATTTTCTGTATTATAATAAAGGGTCTTTCATTAAGAGCGCCCCATTTTGTTTTGTAAATAAAACACATTATTTATTTGAAAATTATTGAAATTTTTATTTCATTATAAAGTACAATGGATACCATTAGTTATGAAACAAAACATCATTTAAATGTCCACCACGGAAACGCTGGCAGGAATGAAGTCGTTGAACCCAATTTTCCATTACTCTCTCACACAAATCAGGTCGTATGTCAGCAATTACTCGTTCAATATTGATCTGTAAATCGTCTAAATTTGCTGGACGATTGCTGTAAACCAATGACTTAATGTAACCCCAAAGAAAGAAGTCCAATGGAGTTAAATCGCAGGAACGAGGGGGATAATTTATCAGTCCATTTCTTAAAATAATCGAATCACCGAATTTTGTTTTCAATAAAGTCATTGTGTCATTGGCAGTATGACAAGTGGCACCGTCTTGTTGAAACCACATGTTCTGCAAATCAAGACGAACCAATTCAGGCCATAAAAAATCAGTCAACATTGAACGATAACGATTTCCATTGACAGTTACCGCCTTATGAGCTTCGTTGAAAAAAAAATAAGGTCCAATGACTTCTCCAGCATAAAATCCGCACCAAACAGTAAGTTTATAAGGATGTAATAGCAGTTCTTGATATTCTTCAGGTTTATCACCACTCCAGATACGGCAATTCTGCTTGTTAACATAACCGTTTAACCAGAAATGAGCCTCATCGCGGAGAATGATTTTCTTATGAAAATCTGCATCATTTCCGACTAACAGATCGCGAATTTTCATTATAAATTTGGATTATTTGTAAACGTTGTTGAAGCGTATACCTTTCCATGATTAAATGGTAGACATTATTGACAAATACGACTGTCAATGTCAAAAATAAAAAATGGCTGCCGTTCGTAAGTAATGTCGATTTAAAAATGGGGCGTTCCTATTGAAAGACCCTTTATTATTTATTTCTTTACTACATAAATTGAGTTACAATTTTATAACAAAACAATAAAAATAAAATGATGATTATGGTCACAACCGCTTGGTGAATATTTTCTAATCTAAAACGGTAATAAATTATAACTTAACAGAAGATTAAAAAAGTTATATAACCCTACTTTTTATATTTCTTGTTATCGGCTTCCGCATTATCTAAACTTTCCTTTAAAATGTAAACTTTTAAGCCCAAAGCAATGCTAGCAAAGTATTTTTTATAATCTAATAGATCCATGTCAAATGGAAATAATTCTTGGTCCGTTACATTTAGCTGTTGCCACAAGCGAGTTACATTGGTATTTACAATATTCCATTCAGAATGCGTAAAATAACGCAAACTTCCAATAGCAATACTTATTTTTTTATATAATTTTGTAAATCTACAAATCATTTATTAGGAGATTAAGGACGTTAAAAATAACCTACTTAAGTTTTTGTCCGGTAAGGAATAAATAAGCGTCCAAAATATATCCTGGAACCGTGTGAAGAAGAATTAATAAAATTTCGGAAGCAAATTTATTTGCCACAAAGAAAGTTAAGCTAATCCACACTAAATTTCTCATTTTATATTTATATTGTGAAGACATTAAACTGTAATATTTTTCCCAATTAAGATTCCTGTCGTAACCTCCCGAATAATTGTATACTGGAACTGGGGAATTGTCAGACGTGGATGGGCTTTTCCTGAAGAGAAACTTGATATTTAAAAGTATTTTGTTTGAACACAGAAAGGTACCATTGTACGTGGGTCTTCCAGGCAACACATATTAGTGAATTGATGACAAAATCTACCGGTACGAGGTCTACCTTGAATTCTTTTCTACATGGAAAAACTCTTAGAATTCCAGCTCCACTTGCCAAAGTTAAACCGATTGGTCCGTACAAGTTGGATGTCCAACCAGGAATGGGATCCAAGTAAGTGGGCATTACTTAAAGCAAAATATTGTTATAATTAATTATACCGGTCAATACAAACGTAGTTATAATACCAATAGATGGTCTAAACAGGCACACTGGAAGGTTTTCACCGTCACTTAACAATAAATTTTCGGCAATTGACTTGGTAAAGCAGTAAGTGTTGGGTGAATGTTTAAGGAACCTATAATAACATTAAATGAAGTATACTAATAATAATAAATTGATGCTATATTTTTCAAACCCTTGTTCTACATATGCGAGAACTTGTTTATCGCATTCTTCGACTAATTTTAGTAACGTTGATGGTTGAATTGGTACGTCGTAATGTGTTTCTTCTATGGTTTTTTGTTGACAATTTGAGTAAGTTGTTGATACACACACTATCGACTTGAGGTTTCGCATTTTTTGACACAAAGCGAGAAGATCTTTCAATGATCGGATGTTTGTATAAGTCGCTTCTTTCAAATTTGCATTAAAATTTACCAGCCCCGCGCAATGGAAAACGATGTTTATCTGAAACTTTTAAGTTCGATTATACAGAAATAGAACCTGGGTAATTTACCTTATCGGTAAGTAAATTTGCGTTTAGAACACTTAAACCAAGTTCCGCCAACGAGCAATCTCCTTCTATTATGTGAATTTTGTTAAGAAAATTGGGGACTTCCTTCTTCAGTACATCAAAAATCTGAAACGCAAAAATAAAATCAACTTAACGAAGGGAGAATTAATTTGTAGTTGTAATCCGCTAATTTTGTTACCATGATCACGATGGTGTTATTGTGTAGATCGCGAAATCCATCGTGTTTTACCCCTAGAATTGGTTTTTGGATACTTACAACTATGGCCGAGAAACATCGAATCGAATATGTCGCTAGATTTGAAATTTAATAATGTATATGCCTACTTACAACATCTTGAAATATTTCATCCACTCGTTCTGTCGCATTTTTATTCCGTTTGGCTCTTATTAAAAGAAATATTCCATCAATTGCGTTACACGTTCGCAACAACTTCTGGATCAAAATTTTTCCAAAAAATCCCGTTCCTCCCGTGATTAACACGTTGCTTTGGGAATAAAATGGTTGTATTTGACTCATCACAAAACGGTTTAAGTAAAAAATATCAAAACAACTGGCAATTGGCGTCAAGTAGGTATCGTACTATAACCAGTATGTGATCATTTCCCGGTTCTTATATGTATATAAATATATATTAATACGTAGGGGAGAGTGAGGTTAAGTAGTCTACTTTTTTTCAATTGGAATAAAACTATTATTTTAAAATAAAATTAAGTTATTTTGCATACTAAAATCATGTAGTTGCCAGTAATGCATTCTTAATCATGGAAAACCTAAATAGTTAAAACATGTTAAAATATGTAGTTAAAAGGTGCTTGGTAGTTAACTGGACCATATGGAAAATTTTGCAGATAAACTAAAATAAACGCATAAAAATAAGAAGTTAATAGGTTTGTTT
Organism: Podabrus alpinus; assembly: GCA_932274525.1. Classification (NCBI taxonomy): domain Eukaryota; kingdom Metazoa; phylum Arthropoda; class Insecta; order Coleoptera; family Cantharidae; genus Podabrus; species Podabrus alpinus. Next base: position 4,077,523 of record OW026453.1, read on the forward strand.
CCACAACGCGTCTGTCAAAGAGGCATCACGACTGAAGAAGAACATAAATTAGCGTTAAAGTAACTTTCCAGCTCTTAAAACTGAACACAACTGCAAATTGTCAAATACCAACAATGTGAGCTAAACTTTCAATGGTATTCAAAGACCATGAAATTATTTTCAATATTTACTATTAGTTCGCTAATTTTTAATTCAAAATGACAGGTTAACCTAACGGTCCAGTTAACCCCGTCCTCTCCTACTAATAAAAGTTTATTATCAGGCATAAAAATTTTAATCACCACAATAATTTTTTAGATATAAAAAATGTGCAAGGTAATCACGTTTTAAAAACATGGAACATTTTAACCACATCTGACCTGACCCTATTATTTGAGGATTATTTACTACATAAGTTTGAGGGTATCCAGCCCCAATGTGCGGTGACCTGTGAATACAGTTCACTTAATCTTCTTCCTTTCTCATTGACGCGGTCTAAGGGTGGTGATGCGGCTTTAGATTTCCTACCGGTCCAAAACAGTGCAGAAAATCTTCGGTTATTCATTTTGTGCAGGGGAGGGGAGAAACAACCAAAAAATAACTTCTTACAATAGGTTCCGGACCTGTGTTTCACTAATTTCTTTCAAATTAGTTCTGGTTGCATAAATGGTTTTTAAATTTTAGGTACATAGCTTGCTATGCTGGCTCTCGATGTGCACCCTGTTTTTTATTCTTATGAAGGTAAGGGGTGCGGCGGCTTTACGTGCCCTCCGAAACACGGGGATAGTCAAGAAATTTTAAACTTAAACCCGGAGTTGATCCGGGAAACCTTAGTTTTTTTGTTTATTTGTATTGCAGGGAAGGGGGAAACCTTCATAGGCACCATCCAATCTGTGGTGGTAATGTGAGATTCTTACTCACTAATATCTCCTCCTCGACGACAGAAGGATTTACTTGGTATTGAAGTACTTTTGGATTAGTCCGACCTCCTGGCTATGCACGAAAGTTTGTGCCCAGGGGGTTCGGAGTTCTCCCGTAGCACTTTTCTAGCTGCTAGCTTTTTCAACACCACGCTTCGTACTTTGTGTTGGCGTTTTCGGAGCACTTCGGCCGCAGTTTAACTATTTGGGTGCCGTTGTTGCTGTTGCTATTGTTGCTCTTGGTGTCTCTGCTGTTGGGATGGTGCCTGGGCACCTGATAGTTCGGTGGCCTTTGACCCCACAGTCTGTACAGGTGGGGGTGGACTTATCGCACCTGTCCTCTGTATGCCCCGGCCGGCAGCAGTTCCAGCACTTGTCTTGTCTGTCTGGACCCTCGCACTCCGACGATTCGAGGTCGAAGACCCAGCAGCGGTCTTTGTTCAGGATCTTTGTTCCCGATTTGGGAAATCGGCTTTTCATCACGATGTGTTCAGTCGCCGCGGGAAACCTTAGGTTAGTAAGAAATAACTGCCTTTAAATAATTAGTATTTATTAATACATTTTAATTAATGTATTTTGTTAACTTCGATGTTACAATGCAAATATTAAGTTAGCCATTTTATAACAAAATAGTAAGCATAACGTTGTCAAGATGGTCAAAAATGTGTAGTGAATTTTTCTTAACCTAAAAAAAATAAATAAAATAAAACTCTAAACAACAGTTTTAACCAACTTTTCGTAATTTTTGATATCAGCATCAACGTTGTCCAAATTTTCCTTTAAAATATAAACTTTAATGCCAATACAGACATTTTGAAAATATTCGTCGTAATTTAATAAATCCATATCAAATGGAAACAACTTCTGGTCGGTTTTATTCAGACGTTGCCATAAACGCTGTACGTTGGTGTTCACAATATTCCATTCCTGAATATTAAAATAATTTAAAAATTTTGCGAAGGTGTCCACTTTTTTGTAAATTTTTCTGAATCTAAAAAGATTTAATCTAAAATAAGCAAAAATTACTTTGTTACATAAGCATGCTTTGCAAAGGTCCCAGAACAAGTCGTTTTTGTTGCTTAGAACAATTTTGGCAGGGGCTGTAAAAATGCTAGCCCCGCTCCACGTACATCGTGAATTTTATAATAAAATTAATACTAATCGTTCGAACTTCATGAGTAAAAAGTCAGAGCGTTTTAAAGACCGTACATCTCTCCGAGCAAGTAGCGCCAATGTTTTTAGTGTTGCTAATAATAATTAAAATAATTTTTGTTTCTTAATAATAGAGGGATGAAGGGTAGCTCAGATAATTTAGTCTTACATTACTTATTTAAATTAAGTTTATGATTAACATATTACACTGTTTCTTGCCTACCCTCTATGAAGGAACCGCATGATTTAGTCGTAGATAAATCCTTATGTACGTACATACATATTATATGTAGGTATGTTCTGGGACAATTGTGAAACAGCCGTTAGTTTCACATTATTAATATACATACTTAGGTTTTTGTCTCGTTAAGTATAAACAACAATCTAAAATATTTGCGGGAACGGTGTGAAGAAGAAAACTTAATATAAAGTAGTATAGTTGATTTGACACTAAAAAAAATATAGTAATCCAGAGTGGGTTGCTTGGTGGATATTTAAACTGCATCATAGTACGTGAAAACTTTTCTATCGTGGGATTTCTTTCATAACCTCCAGAATAATTATAAACTGGAATGTCGGAATTTTCATGTATGGGTGAGCTTCTCCTGTTAAAAAATTAGCTAAAAATGTTATAAAATCAATCTTGATAATAAATAAACAACCATTTCTCGTGTGTTTCCCAAGCTGCACAAATTAAAGAATTTATAACAAAATCTGCAGGTACAACATCTAATTTAAATTCTTTTTTACAGTGAATGACTCTCAAAATTCCAGCTGCACAACCTGTAGCAAAACCCAGTGGTCCGTACAAGTTTGATGTCCACCCAGGAACGGGATCAAAATAAGTTGACATTACTTAAATCAGAGTATTTATGTATTATTAAAAACAAGGTTAGCGTAAAATTCAATATAATACCACACATAACTAACTACAGATAGCCCACGCTTATTAAAAAAGTGGTTTCACTAAATGACTACATTTGGAATCAATTACTGGAAAAAAGTGAAAGAGACAATGTTTGGATTGGGTTTCACTGCCTTCCAGTCATTTCCATATGCAAAACTAGCCATTTAATAAAATCCATTAGGTGGACTATCTACATTAAGTTATCTGTGAAATACCAATGGATGGTCGAAACAGGCACGTCGGTAGATTTTTACCCTCGTTCAATAAGATATTCTCGGCAATGGATTTGGTGAAACAATAAGTGTTAGGTGAATTTTCTAGGAATCTAAAATTTAATGGAAAACTTCGTCAGAACGTTTTGCTATTCTTACAAACCCTTTTTCCGTCTGGGCGAGAACTTCTTCGTTGCATTCTTCCACAAATTGCAATAACGTCGATGGTTGAATTGGTACATCATAAAACCTTTCTTCTATAGTTTTCTCTTGACAATTTGAATAAGCTGTCGATACAAAAGCCATTGATTTTAAGTTCCGCATTTTCTGGCACAAACCGAGAAGATCCTTCAAGGATCGGACATTTGTTCGAACTGCTCTTTTTAAATCAGCACCGAAATGTACTAACCCTGCACAGTGAAAAACGACGTTTATCTAAAAATTAAGATGTTAGATCACATCATAATATGCACTTTGGCTGGTAACTGAATAAAACAATAGATTTATCTGAATCCCGATCTTTCAGTACCGCACCTACTGATCTAATAATATGTCAAGCTGGATAATTTAATTTACTATGCCGTTAAAGAAACATTAAAGTGGGAATTCTTAAACCAACCCTAATTTGTAAATCTTTCCGTCAAAAAATCGATATCATATTCGAATTGGAAATGAATGGGTTGAGGTGCCAAAGGTTCGCAGTTCGATCTACATTATAAATTTTTTTTTAAATGTTCTTGAAAAAAAAAACGAAATAAAGGCTGGAAGGGCCAACAGTAGGATATTTGTGAAATTAACTTACCGGAATTCATGTCTCCCCTTTTAACTTACTTCATTTACGATGAAAGTTTTGCTGGATTCACTTAAACCAACATCTAAAAGAGAACAATCTCCTTCGATCAGATGAATTTTTGTTAAATAGTTTGGTCGTTCTTTCTTTAATACATCAAATATCTAAAATAGCGTTAGTTTCGTTACTTGGTGTTGGAATAAAAACTACATGACAATTTGATGAGTGACGGATTCATCAAGCTATACAATATATTTATATACATTTTACTTTTTATTGTAATCGTACTTACAACATCTTCAAATATAGCATTTAATCGTTCACTTGGACTTTTATCTTTTTTGGCTCGAACGATCAGATAAATTCCTTCAATATCGTCACAGGTTCGTAGCAATTTCTGTATTAACAGCTTTCCAAAAAATCCCGTTCCTCCCGTGATTAGTATCTTGGTTTGGGAATAAAATGATTGTATTTGACTCTTCATGGCTAGTTGAAACGTTTAGGAAAATTAATGAAAACTAATCTTCACCAAATACTGCACCGACACTCAATAAATTATTTCTTTGTATCGTTAGTTTTTATATTATCGTTGACGTATAAAGTGCATAAAAGATTATTCGAGGTTAGCATAAATTGTTTATTGTTCTATTCAAATTTGATTGATCTATAAAACTTTTCAATAACTTATAATCGTTTAGAATAAATTTGCAGTATGCGAAATACTAGGAAAGTCTCCTCTTCGTGACCCACGAAAGAATCACTGAAGGAAACTTTGGAACGTCACCTGCTTGGACCAAAAGCTGCAAGCTCCAAGCAGTAAGTTTGACATGTAGCCCTGATGTTAAAAAATAACCGCGACACTCTTGGAATACTGATTGTGTACTTTTAAGTTATGCTAAATAAACGGACTAGTATAGTTTTTTTGGCCCTAAAGTGGCCCGTTTACATTGTACAGCACTTAAAAGTAATTCAAATTTGGCTTGTAGAGCTTCGATAAATTATTTCTACTGGCCGAACTGTATCACTTAGAGACACGATTTCTTTTGTGGAATAAAGATATTGAATAGGCCTTTTCAGTGATGTTTTTGTGTAAATAATTAAGATCACAAAATAGGGGGGGGGGCACTGATCAAATTTTCACTTTGAGTGTCCTTCCCCAAAAAAGGGCTAATTTAAAAGTCTCTAAAAAATATATTATCTTTATTATACTTTTGGCTACTTGGATACAAAATTTTAGGGTGAGTACGCTTTTGGTTTAGGAGTGATATTGAAACGAATCATCTTGGTCATAAATCGAAACACTTTACCAAAAGTATCAAAACAATCAAAAGCGTACCGTACCCAATCTAACATTTGGTATACAAGTAGCCAAAAGATAACTTTCTTGAGAATTTTAAATTACCCTTTTTTGGGGGAGGGTCACTCAAAGTCAAAATTTAATCACGGTCCCCATTTTGTGACCGTAAATAATAATTATAAAAAACACATTGCCTAGGCCTATTCAAAATTTTCATTTTATAAACAAAAATTGTGTCTCTAAGGCTCAGTTGTTCAGTCTTAGGTCATCTTTTAACTCGGGTTAATTTCTATAGAAATAATTGTTTCAAGAATTGTATACACGCAAATTAACCAGGTTTAAAAGATAACCCGGGTCTGAACAACAGGGCCTAAGTGGGACGGTTCGGCAAATTGAAATAATTTATTAAATCTCTGCAAAGCCAAATTTGAATTATTTTGGATTATTACATTTACAATGTAAACGGGCCAATTAGGACCAACAAAAAAAATACTAGTCCGTTAATTTGGCATAACTTGGATGTATACACAATTTGAACAAAATCGAAGAGGGATATGAAAATAATTGCAAAAAATTGGTCTCATATTTACATTTTGCAAATTCATTATAAGCGTAATTTTAAATTATTGCAAGTTGTAAAAATTAATATTAAAATTTGAATAGAATGCTAGAATATACTCGTAGTAAAAATGTGTGACGTGTTTAATAAGTTGAGGAAGATATAAAAGCTTGGAAAATAAATTAATAGCTAATTTTCTAGATCGAGTTGTTTAATTATGAGCAGTGACGGCTCGTGGTTTGCTATAATAGTGGCAGCGGCGGTTTGTCAATGGAGGCAAGGGAGGCTTAGCCTCCTCTCAAATTGTTGGACGGACTTGCTATTTATATTTCGTTTTAAATTAGTATTTTTTCCAATTTTTAATTTTTTTTGAATTTGTTTAAAACAAAATTTAATTTAATAATGAAATTAGCTTAAGAACTTGACTTACGCCTGAAATAAATTCGAAATAGTATATATCCAGCGGCTAGCCTTTCTTTATCTTATTAGTTTATTAGCACAGAGTTAGGCAACCCAGAATACGGTATTAAATCTTAACTCGCATCTTCTACATCCAAGATACGTCATAGAGGCTACTGGTTAGTAAAGCTCATGATCAACATGAGCGATTAACAGATGAATTGTAAGTAATAAGCTTGTAACTTAAGCGCATACTATTCTGTGTTATTTTACTAAATGTACGAACATAGTAATTTTACATGCGTTTTTGAGGCTGGGCTCATATGCGTGGGCGACTTATCAAAGGACACCTGCAAATCTTTGCATTATTCATGCATATGTTCTAAAAATATAATCACTTGTATTGTACACGTATAAAAGTGAAGTGCAGTATTTACAGTGCAATTAAGAAAACAACAATTAATTTACGTATTTAATTTTATAATCGACAGCGATGATTTTAAAAACGACTCCCAAACTATTGGAGAAGCGGTAGGTTTACGACAATATTTAAATGAATCAAAATTTTGCTTTTTATTAGAAACTTTTAAATTAATTTTTGAACAGACAGACGTAAATAGTATTTTCAATTTTACAAAGTAAACTTACCGATATTAATTTCGCCAAATGTCGTTTAACAAAATTAATCGAAACTCGGCACAGATACGTACCGTAGTGTTGATTTGTATTTTGACAACATATTTAACAGTTTAGAATTTAATTGCGAGCCGGCTCAGAAAAAAACGAAAAACGACATTTGATTTACCAGATATGCGTCAAAGTTATAAACAAATTTTTGCGGAAATTTTGGATACGGTTATCGTGCAAATTGAAGTTAGATTTGCAGACTTACATAAATTAAAATTTTTTGATCTATTAACATTTGCTAAATTTTCAGATTATAGGAAAAACTTTCCTCAAAATTTATTAGATAGTCTATTAGAGCAGTATCCATTTTTTGATCAAATCCAACTCAAAAATGAATTATCGGTAGCATATAATGACCCCGAAATGTTTGGACAATGTAGGACTCCATCAGAGATATTAGATTTTACTTTCAAAAATGATTTACACAGTTGTATGCCTGAATTTTACAAACTTTTATGTGTGGTCGTCACCATACCGGTAACATCGGCTTCGGTTGAAAGAAGTTTTTCCACACTAAAACGTATTAAAACTTACACTCGTAATACGACGAACCAAAATCGGTTAAGTAACGTCGCGGTAATGTCTATTGAAAAGGAATTCGTTACCTTATTGTCTCGAAATAATGAATTCTACGAGAATATCATCGATCACTTCGCGAATACTAAAAATCGCCGTATACCTCTTACGTTTAAAGCTTCATAAATTTCGAATGACTTACAATAATATTAATCTGTATATTGTACAGCATTTTTTCCAAAAAACACTCTGCACTCATCGAACAATTTTTTCCATTGTACACAGTACTGAAGATAGCCAACGAGCTCGAAACACGTGTCTACCGCAGATTAAATAATATTTTATTAAATTTTTTTTTTAAGTTTTATTTTATAAGGTAGTTAAGCTGTAAAATTAGCCTCCTCAAATGGAAAAGTCACGAGCCGCCGCTGAATAGTGGAGCTACGTCTACAAATATGTAAATAATGATATTATATTCTGTTTTCGGAATGCAGTGTCCCGTCATCTTTCCTGTAGCAGCCGCCATTGGTTATGGCGAGTCGCATTCCACCATTTCATTATAAAACCAACATACTAATCCATTTTCATTAGATTCATGGATGACCAAAATCATCCATCCGGTTGAAATCCGGTGAGCACGAAGGCCATTCAGAGGAACTGACAAAATCAGGAAAATTGATTCGACACCATTCTTGCGTAGTTTTTGCTTTAAGAGCAGGCGTAGAGTCTTGTTGAAAGGTCCATTGTTAGTTGGTCACCAAAGTGCTGTTGGGCCCACGGATGTACGACAGCTCTGAAATATCCTGGCGGTACAATTCTTTATTGATTTTAACCCCGAATTCTACGAAAACCAGAGGTGTTTTAGCGGTAGCACAAATACCTCCCCAAACCTTGACGGACTTGGGGTATTGGCGATGGACAACGATGGCACAAGGTCCGGGTGCCTTTTCTAACCAATCCCTATCATTTTGACGATTGTAAAATTGTTCGACGGTGAAAATTTTTTCATCAGTGAAAACGAAATTTTCCCATTTTTGAGTAACGGTGCGGTATAGCAGAGCCACGGCATCGCCGAAGTCGTACTTGCTTGTTTCCATTCGTCAGCATTTGGGCTTTTCGTAGTGAATGGTTACTTGGACTTCAGAAAATCTGAAAGGAAATTTCCCGATCTATTTCTTGTGGGGTTAATATGTGAAAGCTCAAGTCTATGCAGATAATCCAAAATCCATTGAAGCCTTGAAAATCAGCATCCGACGCTTAATTGGCGAATAGAGCCGCTAATTATGCAAAAATGTAATAGAAAATATTGACAAAAAAATACGACGTCTATATTATATGGATATGGTTTTGGTGAACATTTGTTTGATATTATTTTTCATTCCTAAATTAAAGAATTTCTACATTACATTATATCAATAAAGAAATTCAGAACTTCCATTCAAAATGTGTGTTTATTTAAAATTTAAAAACAAATTCCCTGTTGGAAGCCCTGTTCTAAGCTAACACATACTCAGTTACTTCTAGGGATTTCCTTTTATTTTGATGAGATCTGACGATTTCGTGTGATAAAGCAACTCATGAGATCTAGTAAGATCGAAACCTGTGTATCGTTAGAATTCCTAGTTGTGATTTCAGAAATTGCTGATTTTAATTACGTTTAATAAAACGGTAAGTAAAACGTAAGTGATAAAAATTCCTAGGATTGTTCTTCTCTCAGTTACGATTTTGTGAAACACAAACATAATTTTTTAGTAAAATTGAATTTTTGTCTATAAAACCCATAGGAAAAATAAAACATACCATTTTATAAAAGGAAAATCGTAAAATTGTATTGTACTTGGATATTAAAATATTCCGTCGATATTGTTTATGTCTTGAATTTACTTACTTTAAATATCATGTAATCTCGGCAGTGATTGTATCTTGGAAAACATAAATATAAAAGATAATTTTTACTGTAGGTACATATTATGTGTAATAAAAATTCACATCGTTTTTATTAGTTTATATCAAAAGAGTTCTTTATTAAAAATCTTTAATTTTAATCATTGAATGAAATCTTGAGAACTTATTCTATACCTACCTCTATAACTACATTTATATCGTATCTTTTCTCGGTAACGGACTATTGGACGCGACCGATTGGGTGCGGAGACAACCGGGCGCAAAGACAATTGGGCGCAAAGACTATTGGGCGCAAATACAATTGGGCGCGAGGAAAAATTTATAAAACTATTATTTACATATTATAACAATTTTGTAAATTATTAACTAAATCTAGAAATGTTTATTTAGGCAATAAAAAAAATTATAATTAAAAATTTAAAGAAAATGTTTATTCCTTCTAACAATTACAAATAAAATAAAATTGTCTGTTAATAAAGTACCTAACTAATCATGGATTCATTTCGTAAAAATGGAAAAAGAAAATACTTGGAGGCTGATTCGCGCATCAGAAATCTAGTAGAGGATTACGCCAATAGAAATATTATAGACTTCTTGCGGGGTATTTCCCATAATTACGAAATGAATCCATGATTAGTTATGTACTTTATTAATAGACATTTTTATTTTATTTGTAATTGTTAGAAGGAATAAACATTTTAAAACATTTTCTTTAAATTTTTAATTATAATTTTTTTTATTGTCTAAATAAACATTTCTAGATCTAGTTAATAATTTACAAAATTGTTATTATGTAAATAATAGTTTTTAGAAAAAAAATTCTTACAAGGGGTTGTCCATATATTACGTCACGCTCCTAGGGGGGAGGGGGTTCCGACCCTTGTGACGATGGGGGGCGGGGGGGAGGTTTCTAAAATTGTGATGTCACAAATATAGATTGAATATTTTATTATAATTATTTAAAAAAAACTATTTTTTGACGAAAAATATGTATAGAAGTTTTTTTGTAGAGAATTTTATTATCTTTAACTTTATATTAAACTGTTTTGTCATAAAGTTCAAAGAAACTTGAGAAATCGGCGAAAAACTGATTTTTGTCTGTTTCTCGCTATACTTAATTTATTTTTAGTAACCGAACCCATGCTCATTCCATGATCAAATTTGGTATGCATGCTCAGCACAATTGCACAAAAAAATAGTTAAGAAATGAACAAATTAAAAAAACCGTTTTAGAAATAGGGGTTGAAATAGGGTTAATATTAAAAAATTAATCCAGTTAAGGGTTGCAAAAATAAAATGTTGTTGAATATTTAAATAGGGCGTTCATTTACCTTTCCAGAACATTTTTTATTTTTAAATTTAGACCACTGTGGATGAAGTTACAGTCGTTTTCCTACAAGTCTACATACCAAGTTTTTGACTTTTTGAAGGGCCAAAACAAGGAAACAAATGTCTTTTTGGACAAATGCTTAAAATTGTATTTTTTATTTCTTACTAAGATGGTGTGTACCAAGTTTCGTTAAATTTGGTGGGGGTCGAGTCAAGTTTGCCTATTTTTCAGTTGATTTGAGATGGAATGACCCTAATGTCCTTTTGTTAATTTTTAAGTTTAGTAAAGTTTCTTTTTATTATAGGAATTTGAAAAATTTGGGGGGATATGTGACGTAATATTTGGAGAGGGGTCTCGGTTTGTGTGACGATGGGGGGGGGGAGTTAAAAATTGCTTAAAATTGAGTGACGTAATTTATGGACGACCCCGAATCAGTTATAATAATTAATACGTAATGGATAAATTTTTCCTCGCGCCCAATTGTATTTGCGCCCAATAGTCTTTGCGCCCAATAGTCTTTTCGCCCGGTTGTCTTTGCACCCGGTTGTCTCCGCGCCCAATCGGTCGCGCCCAATAGTCCTAGACCTATCTTTTCTCGCCTTAAGGGGTTTTGCGGATTCTTTCGTATGAATATAATTTATTACGTGGTGTGGACGACAACGTATTTAATTCAGTTAAATTGCAGCTTAACAAGTTTGAAAGCTAATTAATTATGGCCTCCTAGCGGCCTGGTCACTTACTTTCAGATCGCCTGTAGGGTGGTAATCGATAATCCAGAATATTACTAACCACATCACATCTTGCTGCTACTTTAACTGCAGTAACTTAGCAGGTTCTTCTCATGTGAAACGAACTATACCTACTTTGCTGGAAATAGCGTTGTAATCTCAATTTTTGAGACGCTTGAATGAAAATCTACTTTATTCATAATATTATAACTGATACATTTAATGTAGTCTTAAATATACATATTTTTAGAATTGTCTTCACTAATACTGATAAGTTCCATCATTTTATATGTTAGATGTGTCAGCTTAGAGAATTTAGTCGTATTTCGGTTTACTTAGCTGCATAAATAAATTTTAGGGATTTAAATTTAGATTTATAAAAAATGTCGGATGTCACATAAATTGCGCTTTCTATACCATATCTACCATTGTTTATGTTTTCAAAACAGAAAATGTCGTTACTCGTAAAGTTAATTTTTTATAACCGCAATAAAAGTTAGTCAATTGTTCTGATAAATTCGATTTAGCAATAAACTTTTGGCAATGACTGATCTGTTTTTGTATGTTTTTAAAATTTTTAATACAACCGAAAGCACATCAAACAATCTTTTCTAAATATTTTTTTGTTTATTTATTTCTTATAACCAAAATACAGCGGCTTGGTGAATATTTTCTAATCTAAAACATTTGAAAATATAGGGAAATTGAAAAATGCTACATAACCTTACTTTTCATATTTTTGTTTTTTGATTTTCGCATTATGTAAAATATCCTTTAAAACGTCAACTATTTTTTGTAATTCAATAAACCCATGTCAAATGGAAATAAGTCTTGCACCGTTACATTCAGACGGCCGGCGCCATAAGCACCGTGTTTATAATATTCTATTCAGATTGCAGAAAATAATCCCAACTTTTAATAAAGCTAGCATTTTATCTCTTTATATCGTACAATTTTGTATATCTTCAAATGATTTATAAAATCGAGGATTTGTTGTGCTGTAATTTGTGATAACCTATCGGAAAAAGGAATCTGTAATGTTCGGATAACGACAATCCAAATTTATTTCTCAATAGGATAATCCAATTAATTATGTTTTTCTTTTCAGGACGCCGTGAAATATCAGAATCTAATTAGAGGACCCAAACAGTATTTCAATGATGTGGATGAGCGAGCAATAAGTACCATTGATGTTCCGTTTCAAGTCAACCATCTACCTCATTTTACTTTTATTGAAAAATAAACTTTTGGTTGGGCCCTAGCAGTTCGCTGCTGACTATATCGTAATATCTATTCTAGTTCCTGCGATATTAAGGGTAAACACAAAATATGGATATTTTTTAAGTTACAGTTTAAATCATCACAAAGTGTAAGTACTATATAGAAGTAATACCTAACTGCTTTCTAAAGGCCGCACTGAAAGAACAAATCATCGGCTCAACATATAAATTTAGGCTATTATATTATTAAAATAAAAACGAGTAACAAAACAAAATTATCATAAACATAATGTAAATATTCATTGCATCATGTGACGAATTTTTAATTCGTCAACGCCAACCTTATTACTGTCCGCTATTTTGCCGTTTGGCGTCACTTTAGACACGACCTACATGTCCTCGACGCTAGCGCGTGGAGTTTCATTTTTGTCCGCTCGGTGTAGAGGGGCATTTCCGACAGGCACTTTTGGTGTGGCTCTCGCGAGGAAAAGACGTGTTCCGTTTAGTGTGCATATTCATATAACTTGAAGATTCAATCGTTTTGCTGGATTTGGAATTGGAGGGTCATTTTAGCAATTTGCGAAGGTGATTCTGGGTACGAAGATTTTTGCGCGCGGCAGCGTATTTGCAAGATTTTTGTGTTGCAATTTCCGATCCAAGCTCGTTATCTACCACATTTTTAACGTCGAGTTGTTACAGTGCGCACGCCTAAACCTTGGAGTTTTTGTTTTACCGAAGTTGTTCGAGCTGTCAGATATTTTTGGGGTGTAACCTCAAATTCTCGCGAGAAGATAAGCTGCACAAAATTTTGTTGTGAATCCGTTAGCCTTTATTAAGTTGTGTCCGTCTCTAATTATCATCTCGATTACGTCCAATCACCTGTTACACGTTTACGTTCGTCGTGCTGACGTACGACACAAATCTACCGCCCGAGGTTTCTTGGAAACCTCTATATTCGCATATATTGGTCAACTCAATTGGGGGTTCAACTCTTTCTCTGGGTGCGTTGCCAACACTATTTTTTTACCTGTTCTGCTGTCCGACCAAACACCCAGCGAAGCATCGGGGTCGCTCGAGAGAAGAACCATTCATGGAAGCGTGACCTGTCAGCCGGTGGCCGGAAGTTATTGTTTCGGGGTAGCCGTTCACACTCAATCTCGTGGACATCTCAAGAGGTGGAGTGTTTTTCGTCGTCTTCCTTGGCTGAGGTGAGTCGATTGCATTTTCATTGTTTTGAGATTGTTTGTTTTTGCGAGATATTTTGTCATAATTAATTGGAAGGTGTGTGTTGCCTTTGCCACCTTCATTTTAGTAGCTTCCTCGAGGCAACGTTCTGGTTTGCCGGAGACAGATTTGTGCGTACGCTGTTTTTATTTGTTTGGCTGATTCCCCTAAGGAATCAGCATTTTCATTATATCTGTTGTATTTACCATTAAATTGCTTGTTTAACCGTTGTCACTATTGTGGAATTTACAATTTGTGTGTCATTAAATTGTTAACTGTACCACCGTTTTTTATTTCCCTTGTAGAAGGGTATTCTTTTGGGAAGCTTTCAGGAGTAAGTTCGCAATCGGAACCTACGGCTCTCGCATACCGACGTTACCAACAATAGAGCTAGCTTAAATTTCGATCAGGGCTCACCACGTTGTAAAGTGGAGTTCATCACTTCACGTGGAGAGAATCTTTCTTTCTCGTTAGCCGTCCTCTCATTAGGGACGGGGAGAAACGAAAAGTTCTCACAATCAACGAATTTCAACAAATACCCATTGAAAAAAAAGGAGGAAAAATATTTGATTTTACCCATGCAATAAAATTTACCCTGGCCGATTGCCTTCTTCTCCTGAACCCCCTAACTCCTCTTTCAAAAGTTTTAAAAGATTCGTCTCGGTTAACATGGACGATCGGATAATCGGTGTTCTACTGTATGTTATTTTTGTTTCAATAAAAATAATTTGTGCACGTGGGTATTTGGCAATTGCCATTCCAAAGTTTTTGATTAATGTGTATATTTCTACAATATAATATCTTTATTTGTAACTTCTATGTAACAACAGCGTATTATTTTGTTAACTTTAATAATGTTGGACTTTATTAAATAATATTAGGAAATCAATAATCCATAAAATTTAATTAGTAGGTACTTCGGAAACAAAATTACATTTTATAGTAGCGTAACGAAATGAAAGCGATCAGTTTTATTACCTATTTTATTTTTGTTTAATTAAAAATCGATTAGTATACTTGACAGGTTTTTAACAGACAGGTCGCGAGAACACATGGTGTCAGATGTCCGATAAATTTACATTTTTTAATATAACCCAGCTCCCGGTGTCTTTCAATTTTTCATCAAAATTAAGTAAATCTAGGTGACTTTTAATTAAATTGTTAAGGTTTTAATTGTTTGCATTAAGAATATTAATCACATTAATTGTAACATTAAATTTTGTTTATATTTATTTTTCTATCTTACACCTTCTCACCTTTTGTAATTCTAATCTTAATTTCCCAATATTTACTTGCTTCAAACGTAATTAAAACGAGGGTTTTACTTTCTAATTTAAACATCACCTTTCATTTGAGAAGGTAACCTTTGCCCTTCTCATAGTAAAAGCTTCGTGTAATAGTTTAGGTAGGTTATTATTTTGGGAAATTTTAGAAGTGAAATTAATTACCGTGTATGTATTTAAATGACCATTATCCTTCCATACCCTACATTTATTTGATAAAACGCTGTTGCGACTTCCTTTTGTTTTTTATTTATTACGTCACACCAAATTATTGTACTCATACCTATTAGCACCAGCTTAGTCACTCGCCGCTGGTTGGGCAACACGCGGATATGTGCCATTCTATCCTTGGCGTTCAAAATAAAAGCAGTGTTTAATTTTAGCAGCGTAAAGATTTCGATTTTTATGATGACTAAAAATTGAAAAATATTTACTAATTATTTTTTAGATTAAATAATTATACATTTTCCAACAAAAAATTATTTACCGCTTAGATTAGAACATAAATCAACCACTTAAACTTAATAATTGATGCTTGCATACATTCTCAAGGGAAATATAATTCATTCTGTTCATATACAAAGATAAACGCTTTCCTAAAGCTTTTAGAAGTTTTCATTGGTAGGTTAATTAAGATACGCTTTTGTAATATTTGTATAGACAAGTATACTAAGGGAGTCGATTGTTACGACTCCCTTTTTTGGTTTATAAATTATTTAATTCTTTCTTTAAGTGCCGTGCCTGATTTCAGACGTAGGCGACCTCTCTCCTATGCATGTGTTGTGCGTTTGAAGTATTATCATTTATCACACACATAGTGGACCTACTGCTTAACGCGGGCTCCGAACCGCGGGAAGTGTATACACTTCATCTTCAGAGAGGCTGTACTAGGCAGATTACACCTCGGTGGTTTGCCATTGCCTTCCGAGGGGAGACGGTCAGAATAAAGTTTTACTGAGCCCGGAGTTGAACCAGGTATTTAGCATTAGCAGCAACGCACTTAACCGCTAAGCTGGCGACCGTCTTCAATTATATTGATTTAATTATATTTTTTTTATTTTTTTAGACTGGACTCATTTATCAATACTTTATCAAAACTTAAAAATTGTGAAGTTGTACATTGGCCGAGATTTTTTAAGTGGAAATGGATTCAAAGTAGTTATTAATAAGTCATCAAATATTTTATTTTATTCGGTAGTATCTGTGTTGAACAGGAAAACGGAAATGCGATACAACGTCGATAAATTTAAATAAAATTACTATATTTGATTAACTGGGTTTTCACCTTATATTTTCTGAAAATTATTAAAAATAATCACCAGTATTATTCTTCTTAATATTAATTAATAAAGGTACATTATTTAATATTTAATACTATTTTTTAAATTGCTGCATGCTATGATTTAATTGATTTAATTACAATTTTACCACTTACCAATCGGAATAAATTCGCGAAATTGAATTACAAATCACTAACAACTTAACATGGAATCCGAACCACTGAACAAATAAAATTTAAAAAAAATGGTAACATGATCCGAAGTAGTACACCAATTGCCACTAGTTTTTTTTTTATTATTATTATTATTTCTATTTTTTATTATCTCCTCGAACTCTATTAACTCCTTCTGTGAATTAATTTTTGTAAACTTTCAAAAAAATAATTTTTATGTTTGCCTGTAAAAGAAAATCTAAATATATAAAAGAGAAGATCTGTTTGTTTGCGGTGACCGACAATTGGGCGCGATCGATTGGGCGCGATCGATTGGGCGCAACGACAACTGGGCGCAGCGACAACTGGGCGCAAATACAATTGGGCGCAAATACAATTGGGCGCAAATACAATTGGGCGCAAATACAATTGGGCGCGAGGGAGATTTATCTATTACGTATTAATTATTATAACTGATTGTAAGAATTTTTTTATAAAAAACTAATAGGTATTTACGTATAAAAATGTTTTAAATCTAGAAATGTTTATTTAGACAATAAACTGTCTAAAGGCCTCCTGTCTGTGAGGCCGAAGGCCGAACAACTATGGCCTTCACGGATCTATTATGGTTCGGTCTGTGAGGCCGAAGGCCGAACAACTATGGCCTTCATGGATCTATTATGGTCCGGTCTGTGAGGCCGAAGGCCGAACAACTATGGCTTTCACGGATCTATTATGGTTCGGTCTGTGAGGCCGAAGGCCGAACAACTATGGCCTTCACGGATCTATTATGGTCCGGTCTGTGAGGCCGAAGGCCGAACAACTTTGACCTTCACGGATCTATATGGTCCGGTCTGTGAGGCCGAAGGCCGAACAACTATGGCCTTCACGGATCTATTATGGTCCGGTCTGTGAGGCCGAAGGCCGAACAACTACGGCCTTCACGGATCTATTATGGTCCGGTCTGTGAGGCCGAAGGCCGAACAACTATGGCCTTCACGGATCTATTATGGTCCGGTCTGTGAGGCCGAAGGCCGAACAACTATGGCCTTCACGGATCTATTATGGTCCGGTCTGTGAGGCCGAAGGCCGAACAACTATGGCCTTCACGGATCTATTATTGTCCGCCCTGTGAGGCCGAAGGCCGAACAACTTTGGCCTTCACGGATCTATTATGGTCCGGTCTGTGAGGCCGAAGGCCGAACAACTATGGCCTTCACGGATCTATTATGGTCCTCCCCCTGTGAGGCCGAAGGCCGAACAACTATGGCCTACTCGGATCTATTCTGGGTCTAGATGGCTAAGGGCAATAGAAGGAAGAGATTGACCAAAAGTGTACTTTTACTACAAGATAATGCACGTGTTCACAAGACAAAAATTGCGATGAGTGTCATGACGTCATGGGGTTTCAAAAAAACTGGTCATCTACCCTACAGTCTTGATTTGGCCCCAAGTGATTAACACCTATTTCTAAATCGATAAAAAGAGCTCCGTGGAAGGCATTTCGACAGCGATGAATTATATTATACTACGGACGGATGCCGCCCGTGCCAGCTAGTATAATATAATTCATCGCTGTCGAAATGCCTTCCACGGAGCTCTTTTTATCGATTTAGAAATAGGTGTTAATCACTTGGGGCCAAATCAAGACTGTAGGGTAGATGAACAGTTTTTTTGAAACCCCATGACGTCATGACACTCATCGCAATGTTTGTCTTGTGAACACGTGCATTATCTTGTAGTAAAAGTACACTTTTGGTCAATCTCTTCCTTCTATTTAATTTCTTCTTTTAGTCGATGAAAAATACCAGCGTAGTATACGGCTGTTATGGTAGTACCTTTATTTTTATAATCTACTAGACCGTGTCGGATGTGGTTGTTCGGCCTCACTCCAAGGTACTAAAGTAGCCTATGTTCTTCGTAGCGTTGTAAATAACTTCTACACCAAATTTGGTTAAAAGATTGGTCAAATAGAAACGTAAAGCACGTGCACGCGTATTTGCATTGTCGATCGGTTGACAGTTTGACAGCTTGACAGCATTCATTATTGTTTTTTAAGTTGATTTTGAGTAGCCTGCTGTGGCGAAAACCGTTAAATTCCCGCTCCACTGCCTCTTTTCGCGTTTGTAGATGGACTGTACAAAACGGCCTAGCTCATAGGAATTACCCAGTGTCGGAGCTCGCTGGGTCGCTCGAAAGCGTTCGTAGCTAAAATAATTGTACCCAGGGCGCCAGGTAAAAAGATAAAGGATTTCAGATGTGACTTAGTCCCTTAAATTATCACCAAAAAGAAAATGAAAAGTACAAAAAAATATCTGAGTACACACTGATGTGAAATAAGCTTTACTACAGCGCATGGTAGGTAAACGGAACACTTCTCATAAAAAAGAACGAATTCCAAAATTTGGTTAATCTAATTAACCAATAAAGAAAAAAAATAACTACCAAGGCTAAGGCAAAGCCATTATCCGTTGAGAAAGATGGAATAACTAGTATCTAGATGTTGTGATACGTAGTTATGAAAAATAAAATGATAAAATGGTTTACGATGTTATTAAACCAGCAAGTGAACGAACCTTAACAGATTGTCCTGATTCCAGATGTTATCGAACCAGTAAGTGGAAAAACATTACTCCAACCAGCCACCCTTAGATCCACAGCAAGCTAAAAATATTTTAGCTTGTGGAATAACCACAAAAAAATCAAAATCAATAACACCACAAAATCAATAAAAACAAATATAAAGTGGCAACAAAATGGTCGTTGTCTTAACGTGGTGAGATTGCGATGTTTGCCGACCAAAACCAGTACAGTAGTTTGAATACCATCGCCAAGAACTACTCCTCGCAATCGACCAACGTTCGAGTGGTCATAACAGATCCCACAAAGTGGAACCACTAACGAACTCCACAGCCGAACAAGCGGAATCGCCGACGACAAAAATCAAACACCCTGTACATTATTCTACATCGCTGCTTACTTTCAGAAAAACACATAAATAAAAATAAACACAAAAAAAATGTCGAACATAAAAATTTCAAATACAAGATTTGAACGCATGTCGACCACTTCGGAAATCCTATGCCAATGTATTCAGCCAGCGCTGTTCGATACAATTCAATGAAAATAATGCGTTGTTCAAATTTAAAAATAATTATTAATTAATAATTTTAAAACACGAAAATTCGAACGTATCGCATTCATATCGACGCCTGCGAACGTAAAGATTAGACGGCCTCTAATCGCGTTGAAACAAAGATGCAAACTTGCAAACCAACGATAATTTCGGCCAAAAAAACGTTCGAAGCAAAAATGCGAGGCAAAGGAAACCAAAATGTTAAAACAATTTAAAAAAACAATAAAACATAAGGGAAATGATACAAAATACCTGGAGACGTCTGGTCAGGTTGTTCTAGGTAAAAATGCGGCCAGAATGCGAATTTTCCAAATATGGCGGAATGATTGCGTTTCCTCGTATCATTATCAGCTTCCATAAAATCGGTCACGAAGCGTCAAAAAAATGGAATCGCGCTAAAAGAAAAATGCACTGATGTTTCTGCACTTAAAACCAAATTTCATCATTCAAAAATACTTGTAAGAATTGCAACTTCATGCAGAGCAAATATTATACGTCCTGCTCGTGCTACAACATTTTATCGACCTCCTCTTTTTGGAAACTGCCTTACCGACCTTTCCGATTCAAAATTGAAAAATATTCCGTCTGTCATTTTGGTCCTCTAACTGACAGGCGTAGAAACTCACAAATCTCCTTAATAAAAATCGATCGAATCAAAGATGGTAAAAGTATTCGATTTCTCCAGAAATTAAAAAATAAAATAGATGGTTTCGCTGAACGAACAGTAAAAAATAAAGTTGTTGACAGATAAGCTCGACAACGAGACACACAGTAACAGTGTACTGTTACACACCCCCCTGCCAAATCAATAGCTGCATTCAGCTATTGTAAAAAATAATTAGCAGTAAAGAATGGGAAATAGAAGTTCCGGAAAACTTCAAAACAAACCAAAATGCTCTTCGAGCGGAGCTCTGTTTGCCACAACAACAAGACCACAAGATAAAACCAAAGACAAAACGTAGCGTATTCCTTCTTCGTTTCTTCCTGTGTTGCTTAATAACTTTAGGTTACTAAGTCTTTTCGTTTTTAGATAACGATGTGAAATTTTATATTTAAATTGTTTATCTTGATTTGCAAAAATAATATTAAAAATGTTTGTTATTGAAATAGTCCGTGGACACTTCTCTACGCCCTGTACCTTGAAACGTTAATGACAAATTTATAATTGTAAATGATAAGACACGATACCTTAGAGTAGCAACTATCCAGCTGTTCAATTAGCTCGTTGTGAATGACGCACAAAGCTGATTCATACGCCCTGTACCTTGAAACGTTGATGACAAATTTATAATTGTAAATGATAAGACACGATACCTTAGAGTAGCAACTATCCAGCTGTTCAATTAGCTCGTTGTGAATGACGCACAAAGCTGATTCATACGGACCGTTGATAGTGGGTGTACCTATAGTCCATCTGGTGTTGGATTGCAGTAGAGGTCGCCTTGAACGGCAAGTCAGATGTACACAGGGAAACGTCAAATAATTAAAGTGTATGAGCGACAAAAAACAAATGTCACTTATTTGATACTTGACAAAATCGAGTTAAAAGTAATTTTTAATCAAATAGCAATTTATCTTGTACAAATTTTTTTAATTTGCCCGAAACTTTTAGAAAAACATATTCGTGAGTCATCAATCGCAAATAAAATTTCGACAGTGTAAACCTGTAGAAATTTTATCCAATCACGCTCGATAGTCGCAGTTTTAGTACAATTTAGTTCTGCATTCTTATAACGGATAGACTATAGTAGTTGTCATTCAGAAGCACAGTTCACTTTAAATTTAATGCACACACAAATTTATTAAATCGTGGATAATTGTTGACCATTGCTGATTAACCACGTAAATGAACGATTGTGTTTACTAACAATTCGGCATCGTGTAAGTGAATTTAATTTTTACATCACATGCTGACAGATAACCTCTAAACCATTCGCCATGTTGAATCCAAAATTCAATGATATTGAACTCTTTAAAAATGCGGACCGAAATAATTTTCGTCCGTCGACGTAGGCTGCAAAAATCCAACTGGTTCTCGATGCGCATTCGACTTTTACTTCAAAGTTATCAACTATTGAGTCAAAAATGCAACATTTCCAAAATAATTTCATTTTATTTCAAATAAATTCATTTGTTGGTAAGTTTGTTAATTTGTAAGGTGTTGTTTCTACTAATTATTTCTGTATTTTGTTTATAGGAGCTGTTTTTGTTTTATAAACTGGAATTGTCTTGATTGATGTCTCGTAATCTATGAAGAAATTTTTGCTGATATGCGATATTGTACCCTATGTTATAAGACACTTTCCATACACAAATTTATGATGATTCTCCGAAGAAACACATGCTCGAATTTTCAATACAATTCAGTTTACATAAAACATGTTTTTTTACATAGAAAATAGACTTTGAAAATAACAAATTTTATAGGTTATGTTTTGTGTGTAAACACATTATAGATTTACCAATTTTAGATTAATTAAATGATTCTGGAGACTTTTGACATTACAAATCTCAATGTGAACAATGCTTGCAAGTTTTAAAATGGTCCTTCGGTCTTTGACAACTTCATTAAATTCACCATTTCTGAGATCAGAGGTGGAGTCAATGTATTTGAAATTTGATGCTTCCCGAAACCTTATAATTCCTTCGTTAAGGAGTCTTATGATCATTAACTGAGTCATAACAGAGCACAGCAATATAGATTAAAAAAATTCCCTTAAAATTCCAAAAGATTGTTGCCATCACTTTTCCAGCAGAAAGCATAAAATATCTTTAAATTTCTTTGGTGCCGGACCACCCATTAAATGTCACTGCATAGACTCCTGCTTCGATTCACGATCATAAGAATGAACCCAAGTTTTATCTTCTGTGACAATTCGAATGATATAACAGCTGTTGGATCATCACCACACAGCGTTAAAAACTCCTTACAACATTCAACAGGGTTTTGTTCTTGATGCGGTGTGACCATTCTATGCACCCATCTCGCGCTGACCTTTGACATACCTAGATAATCTTTTATAATCTTCAAAGTTGTCGATTCCGATATCCCGAACATTTTTGCAACTTCTTTTACTTTAAGGCGACCATTTTCTCTCATGGCATCAACTTTTATGACCATTTCATGTGTTATAACATCATTTGGCCTGCCGGAATTTAATAACCGCACATAACTCGATATTTGACATTTTAAAAAATTCTCACAGCATCACTTACCATTTTATTGATTGCGACAAAACTATTTGATATAAATGCATACAATTTTTAGTGCATACTTGAAAACGATAAAAGACCGTCTCCTTCTGTCTCATTATATCTACGTGGACGTAGACCAATTCGTGTATCCTCGCAAAGAAAAAAAAGTTTAGCCAAATTGGTATGGCAAGTAATTAATAAAGTTACATTTCTCGGTCGAAAATTAAATGATTGAAATATTTAACATTTAATGTTGCTTATTTAAATATTTGCTTAATTAACCTGGTAAAACCAGGATACTTCCTTTACTAATAAAATTGTTCGGAAAATTTATATCACTTTTGAGTTAATTTATTACCCAATTCAAATATTGAAATTGCAGAACAGAAAGTAAAACATACATCCACAGTGAAAGTATGTGCAAGTTCCTAGTGATGGCTTTTGTTTTATTTTTTGGATTTTTCATTACAAATGTTATTACATCTACGTATATAATAATATATAATGCTGATGTTCAGACAGAGTCATTTTGATGAAATCGAGAGTTTAAAGATGAAAATTTCTGCCATAACTGGAACACTTAATCACACCCTCGACATAGTTTAAATGTTACAACAAACATGTAAGTGATATAACAGTTGTTTAGGTACAATAGTACTACAATTTAAATTATTTTAGAAACTATTTTACGGTCCTGTGAGCAATGAATGAAATTGTCAATTCCCTTACAAACAATGCAATCAATTTAGCAATTTTAACTAAAAAAAATCACTAGAACCCAATTAATTCTTAGAAGTGATAAACATATTAGGGTTTCTATAATGATATGGTTGGAATGGAGGGTGTTACGGCCGTACTAAACTTGTGTATTAAAGTTTAAATAATTAATGAGATTCTTCCTTTTCTATTAGTTTAGTATCAATTATTCATTAATACTAAACTTTGCATTAAGGGTTGTTCGATAAGAGGTGTCATTTGAAATTTCCGCTCTATAGATTTGACAGTGCTCATATTTGACATAGTAAATACGTCATCGACAAATATGCGATTTGAACTAGAACGTTACACGATCGAGAAACGTATAGTTATTGAGGCAAAATGGTAAAAATTCGAAAAATTTTGGGTAGAAGAAGTGCACTTTCTCGTAGCGGAATTGTAAATTTAATTTAAAAAAATTGAAGAAATTAGTTCAGTAAGTAATGTAAGGACACTTGTCGGTCATCGTGGTGGTCGTTCAGCTATAAATAATATCGGCACAGTAAAGGAAAGTGTTAGAGAAAAGCCAATAATCTCAATTCGTCATCGTTCACAAGTTTTCATGCATTTTCAGTTATTTTAAGCATACTGGACAAACATTTTTAAAATAAAAGAGAAATAATGAAAACATCCTATTATGGAAAATAGTAGCAAGTAAATTAAAAATCATTGATTTCGAAAAAAATACGGTAGTAGATAAAATTTTACATGCAACTCGTGTGAAAATGCATATTCTTGCACTTACGTGGATTATGCCTTTTAATATTATTTGACAAATCAAAGTGCCACCTCTTATTGAATCACCCTTTACAAAACATAAATTATACCAGACTGGAAAAATAAAATAACCTATTTCCGCCAAAACAATAACAACTGTAGTAATAAATTACTGATCTATTTATTATAGAATTTATTTTTTATTTTAACGAAGTACTGAACAATTTGTAATTTGCATAACTTCCTGCTATTATATTAAAATTTTATTTAAATTTTACTACAGTTTTATTACAATTTGATATTTAAAACGTTTATAATAAATTTGCAAAATATGAATATTAAAGTATATTCTTGAAGAATAATTTATTGCGTCTAAAATGCAGATCGTTAGATGTGATATTCTATTCACTGCAGGATCTGCTACTGGGATTTATACCTAGGGCCCCAAGTAGAATAGAGCGCCGTAAAATCTTAACATATACCTATTCAAATAATGGATAAACTATTTTACTACTACATAGATAAATCCACATCAGCAATTGTTATAAAGGTCCTGGAGCTTAACATAGAATACCACACGATACAAATAAATGTAGGACGGTTAAATGGCTTAACAAATGCATTAAAAATATGTTGGGATACCGCGCGCTCTGATGTCTATAACTCGGCAACCGAGCGATTTACAAAAAAAAAATTAGATCTTTTCTATAGAGAATTATTTTATTATCACTTTCCTAATATTTTGCTCTAAAGTGAACCCACGCCGAAATATTCACGAATATTCATAAAAGTGCCTGTTTTACAGTGGTTTCTATAATATGGCTGCCAAATCCGGCATATTCGTCTCCTTTTAGGTCTACATACTTAATAATCAGTATATAGGATTTGTCAAACTTCAAAATAAGAAGTTGTTTCGCCTATCCCATCTTCATTTGACCTAAATCTTTTACTTCAGAGTCATTCATTCAAGTTTGGAAGCAAGAGGTCTCTAAGATTCAATTCTGTAGAATAGGGTGGATGTGGAAGCAATTCGTAATCCAATTCATGCAGTTTTGTCATTGCAATTTCTGGACAAACGATGCCCTTTTTCTTGCCCAAATGAGGTCGATTTGGTCCAATAATTGTGCATAGAATACCCTTGTTATTGTTTTTCGTTTCTAAAGACATTTGATGAACACTATTCCACGAAAATCCCAAAAATAGCTGCCATAACTTTCCAACCGATGGAACTGCTTTTACTTTCTTTGGAGCACTTCCACCAGCTTCAATTCACTGTTTGCCCTGTTCTTTCATTAGTAGTAAATCCATCTTGTGTCGATGAAAAAATTCTTGAATATTAACGCTGAAATAATACCAAACACTGCTTTGAAATGTTCATACAGTTGTGTTTTTTATCCAGACCCCCGGACTATGGGGATAATATTTATCGGTAGGGAAGTGCAAAAATTTTGAATATATCAGGATGACCGTTGCTATGCCAACGTGACAAATATAGAAACCTGAATTTAACCATGTTTTGAATTTATAGAGCCCAGTTTCTCAGGTAATCGACAAGGCCAAGATAATAATAATCTTTATTTATGGAAAAATATAACAACAAAAATAAGAAAAAAAGCAATAACAAACAAATAATTAGTATCTGCACGTGAATTACATATTTAAAGCAAATCTTAGTGGTGATATGAACTTTGTTAATGAACTTGCAAAAACATCGACGTCAATTTTATTGGCAAAAGTTTGCCATCTTGTAACTGGCGAGTACATCCCATGACTTGCCCTATGGAAGTCGGCCAGGAAACGTCAGGGTTCTGAATTGAACAAGGGTTTAATAATGTAAACAGGAAGCACAAACCCAGGGTATTTTTTTCTATTATCCAAACTAGATAATCTCAGGTACCCCAGTAGCATATCTTAATTGGTGGCGAAGCAGATGCGAAATTTGAAACAATAAACTCAAGATTCTCAAATGGTAAACTTTTGAGCATATCTCAAGATGAAACTCAACATTCGTT
Organism: Podabrus alpinus; assembly: GCA_932274525.1. NCBI lineage: Eukaryota > Metazoa > Arthropoda > Insecta > Coleoptera > Cantharidae > Podabrus > Podabrus alpinus. The sequence continues at coordinate 4,103,879 of OW026453.1, forward strand.
TACGTACTATAAAAACCTAAGATCAGATTATAGTCACGCCTAAATCTTTGAAGTTATATAAAAACAGAGCTAATCACATTTCCTAACAATTTGTAGGTGTGACCTTTTGATGTGGATTGGACAGGTATGACGAGAGCCAAACGAAGCGTACCTTTAAAGATAGGTGTGATTGATGAAATCTTCCCAGCGATGGAAAAACTGGAGGTTTGTACAGATTTATTGAACAGCATTAATAAAGGTTTTAGAAAGTTTTCAGCACAATTTTTAACAAATATTGCAGGGGCACAGTATTTGAAATGTTTCAACAGCTGCTTCAGGCGACGCAAAACGCTCACCACGCATTTTATTTTTGATATTTGCGAACAAAAAGAAGTCATTAGGTGACAAATCAGTTGAATACCAGAAGTATTCTTGTAATAAATATATTGAAGTTTTGGATTTGATTAATAATTATTATTTGCTTATTTTTCAGTTCATAATAATTCTGGATGCTGCCCCGAAACAATTATTGGTTCCACGGGTTGCTTGTATAAATCTCATATATCTATGTAGATTAGTAGATCGCAATCTCAACTATATTTTAAAAAGTGTAATATATTTTTTAATTTTTATTACTTTGATGTTGCATTTATACAAGATACAAAGAATTAATCGTTTAATTGATGTAAATAATATTATCAAAACACAATTAATTTTTTTAGTTTGTATAAAAACTCAACAAAACATATCAAGTAATTGACGCATAAAACATTCCAATTTGCAACGTTTTTTTCGAGGTCGAGTGTCGAGCGTAGTAATTTGCAGGTAGGTACGCATTTTCCTAGCGAAGGCAGTGAAGAACAACCTTAGAAAGGTTTAGTTTGATTTTAACTATATGAAAAACTTACAAATATTCACATATATATTCATAAGATTGTGCATGCCAAATTTGAAGCTGATAGAATGAAAAATTTATTTAACTCGTCGTAACAATACATACCATGTATTGTATCCAATACCATATAGAAAATATGGTGCATACTATGGTTTTTTCGACAAATTTTGCTAGATAAAATTTGAAAACTAGCAAAGGGGTTGTTAACTCTTCATTGTATGCAAAAAATCATAATTATATTGGATATAACATATTTTTATATATTCTGATCCTAGGAGATCTAAAATAATAGTAATTAGAATTGTTGCAATTTACAGGGACACCTTCAAAATACCGAAAAACATCAAATCTCCAAGTACTACAAAATACAAAATTTATTGCACTCCAAGCAGAGGCACCACCTAACTCTTCATCTTATACTCGAAGAGTATAATTTTATTAATTTTGATTTAATTTTATTATGAAAATTAGTTATCAACTTATATGACGAACCTTTCGCATAGATTCCTAAGTACTCGTATTAAAGCTATTCCGTCTCTGACCAACGAAGGCAATAAATTACTGCAGATAATAAAATAATGACTATTTCATATAACTTAATAATGCTATAATTTCTTCTTATTTGTAAATAATGTGTACAGTCATAAGGATTGGGTCATCAAAATAAATTTGTTGAAATAAGTTTACGATTAAAAAATTAGTAAGTAGTTCAAGTTTCAAAATTTTTAATTAACGTTGGTAAAATTAAAACTTTATTATCAAATTCGTTGGTAGGCAAAGGTTCAGGAAATGATTTATCTATTTATCGCTGCGCTTATCAGGTTACTACTCGTAGATATATTTGCAAATGTTCTGCTAGTCATTAAATGTATCAACACAATAGATAAAGAATGATTAGTTTTATTATTGTATCGCACAGTACGACACAATTAGAGCAATTGTTTAGTCAAAAAAAGTGCTGCAATGTTGAAATTACAGGAGGAAATTTTAGAAAATCTCCGGTGCATGCATTGTGATCGATTATTAAATATTACTCCGATTATGGCTAAAGGAAGCGAAGGCCAAATATGTGGAAAGTGTTATAAAATTTTGACTCTGGAAGAACAACAAAAGTGCACTCGTCAAATTGCGTACGAAACTGTCGCTAGAATTTTGTTATTTCCCTGTCAATACAAATCACAGGGATGCGAATTCGAATTTCCATTAAACGAAGCTGAAAATCACGAACTCGAGTGTCCGTTCCGCTTTGGTGCCCTAGATTTAAACGAAGAACATACAAATCGTAGAAATCAGGTTTCCACCCTTAGCAGACATAATACAAACGAAAGTGATTTTAAATCATCGACAACCTTCAGAACTAACGATTTAACTGAAAGCGTAATTGTCGAATCAAGATTTTCTGTACAAAAAACCAAACCTGCGATTTTAACATATTCAATAAATATTTCCGGAAATAACATCAAAGAATCGTCGTTATGTTTACAAAATTCCGCCTTATACAGCAATTACGTGAAGCAAACTCCTTTAAATTTGTGTGTAAACGGTGCGATTTCAATTTCAACCGTTGAAAATTTATTTTGTAAAGTTAAAGTTAATCCCGTAGTGGAAGAATTCGATACCAATATCAGCAAAAGATTTTCGTATCGACCAAACTGTTCCAATTGCTATACGACCTTAAAAACAGAAATTTACCATTGCTCATTTGGACACGACGTATGTAAAAAATGTAAAAACAACACGTGCAATCTTTGCGAATGTCCTATCAATTCAAATCCTCAGTATTATTGTAAAAATTACTCGAAAGGTTGTCACGTTTATTTACAAGCTTCTGATCAATACGTCCACAGCCGAAACTGTGAGTTCAACGATTTTAAGTGTTTGTTGCCAGAATGTCCACTAGTTTGCTCAACACTTTCTGTTTTGAAAACGCACATCAAGGAGAAGCACTTGGCGACTATCATTTTATCTAATCTTGTGGTTAAACAAGCAACAAATAGTGACGAATTCTGGGTTATGTTCGCGTTTGATAACTTATTCAAGTGCAAATCTTTTCTTTACGAAAGCGAAGTTGAATTTATAGTGGAATATGTAGGTCCGCCGACGCAAGCTAATAATTATAAATACGAAATTCACGTCAAATCAGACAATAACAAGCAAATAAAATTAACGAAAAGTGCAAAATGTATGGAATCTTACGCCTCTGCTTTAGATGAGGTCCTCGTAATCACCAAACAAGAATTAAAAGCAGTGAAAATTGATAAACTAAGTTTTATGTACAGCCTAAATATAACGAAATGTTAACGATGTAAACACGAGAATCTTCTCGTTAAGCTCAGTCTACATTATATTATGTTTTCCTTTCAATAAGTAAAAGTGTTAACTCCGAATGAGTTGAAACTTTGCAATCACAAAGAGGAAGGTTTATATAGGCCCCTCCTGCAAAAAAATTCTGAGAATGTATTATCAAAATTTTGAGTAAATCGATTTTGAAGTTTGCTAATTTACATGTAAAATTAACGAGATTCCCGCGCATCACTAATTTAAGACTTAGAGTATTTTTGCCTTCATCCCGGTTTGCTTGATTGGTGGCGCCTTCTCGTATGTTTAGCTCCGCCGCGTAGCGGCTCTGAGCACGAAAAACCGCCCGGAGATGCGGAGCATCGGAGGGTAGGTTTTTTGATGCTCACAGCTCTGGCCAAGCCAAAAATTAGAAGGCAAAAAAAATTTTCCCTACTTTTCAAATCGATTTTTCTCAAAATTTTGACTATACTTTCTCGGGCGAAATTTTTACAGGACACTCTAATAAGGTTCCTTTTGCTAAAAAACATATTTTGGGGCGATTTCGGGTGACAGGTGATAGGTAATTATCCCCGTACTCTTCAAAATAGGTCGAAGAGTAGAGCTAACATCTTATATTCAGGTTTACACTTTTACTAAAAAGTGAAAACATAATAATGTACATACTATATTGGGTTTTAGTTTATTGTAAAATTGTGTTCTTTTGATTAAATTCGTAAAAAAAAGTATTACAATAGTTTGGGATTACGTATTTCGATGAGAAAATTACATTGGCGCAGTCGGTTCGTACGTAAGTAAGATATTTTGCATTTTATCGAGGGGTCTCTTGGATTTCATAAAATTTCAACTTTCATGGTTTAGATGAGATTTTGAATGTCTTATTGCAGCTTGCCAGTTCTCATCGTGTTTTTCGAAGTCGACGCATCGAAATACGTCCTTTAAAGTAATAAAACTATAGGTAAAATTTTGTCCGTTTTTTTTGAAAAAAAACGAAAGGTTAACCCCTTTGGTGTTTTTTTGGGCCAAAAATCGAAAGTTGCAAGTTTAAAGTAATAAAACTATAGGTAAAATTTTGTCCGTTTTTTTTGAAAAAAAACGAAAGGTTAACCCCTTTGGTGTTTTTTTGGGCCAAAAATCGAAAGTTGCAAGATGAATCCTTTTTCGACTGTTTCTGACGTATTTCGATGAGAAATCAACATTGGCGGAGTCGGTTCGTACGTAGTAAGTAAGATATTTTGCATTTTATCGAGGGGTGATGTAACAGGTTTATTTTAGCATTAGCGCTTATAATGTTCGATGTATAGGTTGTTATACATTTGCCGCCTCCTGTACACTACTATTTCAAAATTACATTCTTTCAAGGGGGCGCTAGAGATTTCTAAATCAAAAAGGTTGGCAACTTTTATAGTGGGAGATAAGCGATAGATACGCGATAAAGTCGACAGGCGAGTTTTGAGTTGGTTTTTAGCGAAAATCAAAGCCATTGTTACAGAAGGCCCTACTATTAATTTTGGATGCTGTATTGCCGGTGATTTTCGGTAGCTGACTGATCCGAGAACTCAAGTTTTTGAGGATTAAATATTGGTAGAGCCCAGGAACATTTTATCGTTGTAGGTACCATTTAGGTCAACGATTTCCAGTTTGGGATAAGCTTCCGAGAAGTGCAAATTGGTAGCGATTGGTTGTTGGAAATTTGTTCGAAAGTTCGCCTGGAACATATTAATTATTTACGCTTACGCTTATTTGCTAACCGATATCCACCAAAGATCTGAATAATCATAGTTGCCGTAATTTCAACTCCACTTTGTTTGGAATATTTATTAGCCTTCACATTCCAAATTATAACAACACACAGGAAGAATCATTTCATTGTTTACATTCGAACAAAGGGTTCTTATTGGTCGAGGTATAGCCAGTGGTGCACCATATCCACAAGCGTAACTTGCGGACCGAACGGGGTGAGTGTTTATTATTAATCCGTTGATTTGTTTTGATATTGCGCGGCGGGTGAACGACAGAATTCACACCTTATTCCTTGCATACTTACGTATCTTGCCGACGTCGAAAAGAAGATTAATTTTCGTCATAACTTCTATTTTGTTTGCAAAGTGTCTGGGACAAGCTCCTGGCTGTATGATTTGTGTATTAAATATATTTTGGTTTTACTAACTCAGATCTGATTAGTATTAAGATTTACCGCTAATTTTGTAAGTACAAAAATCTCCACTGTCGAGTTTATTTTTTTGAACATTTTACACGATCTGCGATTTGTGACATGTGGCTACTAATTTTTTTTTATATAATTAAATTGTTTTATTTTACAATTTTGTTTTACTCGTCACTAAACCTGCTACTTGTAATCTCAACTTGATTAGTTACTTTTTACTTCCGCGCTTTCGGTTATTTGTTTTCAGAGACGACAAAAAGCGCGTGGCGCCCTTTTTTTGAGTTTGGATCAGGTCGTAGCGGTCTGATCGCTGACCCACCCCAAATTGCTCTCTGTAGAGTTAAGCCGCAGCGTCGTCTTACCAAGTCGGGAATTGCAGGTAAGTGGAGAAGGGTCGGTGACTGGTATTTTGTCGACCGAGATTTACGAAGGTCACAGTCTCTTGGATTTCATAAAATTTCAACTTTCATGGTTTAGATGAGATTTTGAATGTCTTATTGCAGCTTGCCAGAGTTCTCATCGTGTTTTTCGAAGTCGACGCATCGAAATACGTCATTTAAAGTAATAAAACGTATAGGTAAAATTTTGTCCGTTTTTTTTGAAAAAAAAAACGAAAGGTTAACCCTTTTGGTGTTTTTTGGGCCAAAAATCGAAAGTTGCAAGATGAATCCTTTTTCGACTGTTTCTGACGTATTTCGATGAGAAAATAACATTGGCGGAGTCGGTTCGTACGTAAGTAAGATATTTTCCATTTTAACGAGGGGTCTCTTTGATTTCATAAAATTTCAACTTTCATGGTTTAGATGAGATTTTGAATGTCTTATTGCAGCTTGCCAGAGTTCTCATCGTGTTTTTCGAAGTCGACGCATCGAAATACGTCATTTAAAGTAATAAAAGGTATAGGTATAATTTTGTCCGTTTTTTTTAAAAAAACGAAAGACGTTTTTTTAAGCAAATAAACTGCAAAATAATTTTTGTCGTGGCGTAGGAGATGCTGAGACGTCACAGTAAAATTTTTAAAACGAGATTTAGGCGTTTTTTATAACAAATAATCTTCATAAAAATTTTTGTCGTGACGTAGGAGATGCTGTGACTTCACAGTAAAATTTTTAAAACGAGATTTAGGCGTTTTTTATAGCAAATAATCTTTATAAAAATTTTTGTCGTGACGTAGGAGATTGTGTGACGTCACAGTAAAATTTTTATAACTAGATTTAGGCGTTTTTTATAGCAAATAATCATAATAAAATATTTTGTCGTGACGTAGGAGATGCTGTGACGTCACAGTAAAATTTTTAAAACGAGATTTAGGCGTTTTTTATAGCAAATAATCTTAAAAAAAATTTTTGGCGTGACGTAGGTGATGCTGTGACGTCACAGTAAAATTTTTAAAACGAGATTTAGGCGTTTTTTATAGCAAATAATGTTAATAAAAATTTTTGTCGTGACGTAGGAGATGCTGTGACGTCACAGTAAAATTTTTAAAACGAGATTTAGGCGTTTTTTATAGCAAATAATCTTAATAAAAATTTTTGTCGTGACGTAGGAGATGCTGTGACGTCACAGTAAAATTTTTAAAACGAGATTTAGGCGGTTTTTATAGCAAATGATCTTAATAAAAATTTTTGTCGTGACGTAGGAGATGCTCTGACGTCACAGTAAAATTTTTGAAACGAGATTTAGGCGTATTTTATAGCAAATAATTTTCATAAAAATTTTTGGAGTGACGTAGGAGTTGCTGTGACGTAAGAGATGCTGTGACGTCACAGTAAAATTTTTTAAAACGAGATTTTGTCGTTTTTATAGCAAATGATCTTAATAAAAATTTTTGTCGTGACGTAGGAGATGCTGTGACGTCATAGTAAAATTTTTAAAACGAGATTTAGGCGTTTTTTATAGCAAATAATCTTAATAAAGAATTTTGTCGTGACGTAGGAGATGCTGTGACGTCACAGTAAAATTTTTTAAAACGAGATTTATGCGTTTTTTATAGCAAATAATCTTCATAAAAATTTTTGTCGTGACGTATAGGAGATGCTGTGACGTCACAGTAAAATTTTTGAAACGAGATTTAGGCGTATTTTATAGCAAATAATTTTCATAAAAATGTTTGGAGTGACGTAGGAGTTGCTGTGACGTAGGAGATGCTGTGACGTCACAGTAAAATTTTTAAAACGAGATTTAGACGTTTTTTATAGCAAATAATCTGCCAAATAATTTTTGTCGTGACGTAGGAGATGCTGTGACGTCGCAGTTAAAACTCTTTTTAAAAATTTTTCTGTGACGTCACAGCATCTCCTACGTCACGACAAAAATTATTTTGCAATTATATCGATAGTTGTAACACGATTCCGTTTACATTTTATCGAGGGATCTCTTGGATTTTATCAAATTTGAACTTTGACGGTTTAGATTAGATTTTGAATGTCTTATTGCAGCTTGCCACGGTTCTCGTCGTGTTTTTCGAAATGTACGTATTGAAATACGCCATTTATAGCATTAAAACGTATACATAAAATTTTGACGTTTTTCTTTGAAAAAATAACGAAAGGTTAACTAACCTCTTTGGTGTTTTTTTGGGCCAAAAATCGAAATATGCAAGATGAATCCTTTTTGGACTGTTTCTGACATATTTTGATGAGAAAATAATATTGCCACAATTATGTTCCATTTTATCGAGGCGGCTTTTGTATTCCGTCAAATTTCAACTTGCATGGTTTAGATTAAAATAAAAAAAAAGCTTGTAATTAATTAAAGCTATAAAGCGAATATTTATATATTGGGCGTTTTTTTATGTAGCGTCGTGTCGTAGGCAAAGGCTGCCACGGTACAGTCGTAATATGTTTTAGCAAATGAATTTCAGAAATTTGTTTAAAAATGTCAGTCGAAATATTAAATATTTACTTATATCGTACTTATTTGTATCACGGCCTTGAGTTCACCTTAACCTATTCTGTAATAGCTTTTGTTTTTCGTGTTGAAATTACCGAGGGATCTAAAAACAGTATATTTTCTAATTAGTGAATAATACAACGTTTTTTATTTTATTAAATTATTGATTATTTAAAAAAATTCATAGAATAATACAGAATAATAGTAACATAACAATATACGTTATAATATGTAATTCACAATTAAGATTTCTTAAACAACATTAACAAAAAACTTCGTTATACACCTTCACCATATTATGGTTCAAGTCCCGGTGTTCCGAACTGGAAACGCCAAAAGTGCACTTCTGAAAAAAACGTTACCAAAAGATTGTTTTAAACTGCCATATTAAGTTAATATTAATTCTTACCTTGGAAAACTTGAACGATAAGCTTGTTCATGCCGAAAACGTTAAGATTCCACGAATTTAATACAAACAACCTGTCCTTGAACAGCGTCACCCTCCGGATTAAAAATTGATTTTATTCTTCTTCTACTTTTATTAGGAAGTCTTCTTCTAAATATAGGTCCAGGGCCTGTTGAATTTATTGGTGTTAAAAATTCGCTTACAATATACATATTGTACTCTACAACCCCTAAATTTTAATTCAAAAGCCCCACGTTGGCCAGCGTCAAATAAATGTAGTGATCTGGACCCTTAAAATGTCCCACGTGACAGGAAGCCATTTAAATGTCCTCTACAAAGCAACCCCTAAATGCTTCTATACCTACAGTTACTCTGCTCCGGTCTAGCTCAGCCCAACGATAAACAATTTTTGCAAAACCTTTGAGATGCTCTCAAAAACAACTTATCAAAACTTTAAAATGATAAAATTTTTGACTGTGGATCTCTCCCAAAACTCCCACTTTCAAGCGACGAATAAAATGTAATTACAAAGAAAATCTTTATATTCAAATTTATCAGTATCATAGATTTTATAGAAATTTACCCTGGTACCAGTTTGGATTACAAACTTAATATTATACAAATTTTCATTGGGAAATTCCCTTACAAAGAAATAAATTCGTTGAAATTTTGCTGGATTGTCTTCTTTCTTCTTTTTTGAGTTGACGTACTGTCAACGCAAACGTAAAATGTTCTTTTTAAAATTCGCGTAAAATTATTTTTAACAGTCTTTGTTGCTGATTAAATGAATGAATTTAATTAAATGTTGATTGGTAGTCACTAATTTTACCCTTGGGTTAATTGTGACGCCGTAAAGTTCAAAAATTTTCTTCAAAAATTAAATAATAAATTTATAAATAAATGCTAGTCTCACAAGACACAAGATTTGTTATTTCTTACAAAATTTTACATTTAAAGAACCCATGTGATTCTAGGTTAAAGATAATAGAATTTTTACAAAATTTCTGATTTTCATTGCCATTACATTACATTTTTGAAATCTGAAGTGACAAATTTCTTCCCGAGACTGACCAGTGAGTTTACAACACATTTAAAAGATATCCACCGCCTTGTCTCTTTCTTTATTAGAAATCGTGTGAAGTCAGGATTTTGATTTTTGAGTTGTACCCCTTGAGACCCCTCTTGTTTCGCTGCTAGATAATGTTAGCATAGTGCTGCTTAATTGCTGAGCTCAGCCAACCGTGAACAAAGCCCCTGCTTGTACAAAACATAAATGTCATTGCATGAGAGAAAAACTTTATAAACCTGAAAAGTGTCAGGCTTTTCACCCATATGAATTTCAAAGGACCCAGCAAAATACGACAATATGAAACCTTAAAGTCTGAAACTCCCGTTTTGATTTTTGGGATAAGGTAGGAAAATAGTAGGTTTCCATTTATATTTAGTCCAAAGCATGGACTTGTCCAAAGTAATTTCTAACTTTCGATAAAATTGTAGCTTTCTATTTTATTACTGTATTTGACGTATTTCGATGCACGGAGTTAGTAAAACATCATGAGGAGAGGCGAAACGCTTAAGAAGGCACTTAAAATTGTATTATAAACGAGGAGTCCATAAAGTGGCCCAAAATTTAAAGGAGAAAACTTTTCAGGATGCTGCTAACATTTCCGAGGAATAGCACTATCTATAATTGGATTCCTTCATGTAGGCTTTCGTGATCAAAATATTTTTCCAACCGTGTATGACTAAATCAGTTTTTGGAAAAAATGCATAATTTGAAATAAATTATGGCACAAAATTTTTTAAATCGATTTCCTTCATTGCAATTGCATATCTAAAAGTTTTTTTTTTTTATTTAAATCCTTGATAAGTTACAATCTGTAAATACAAACAATAAGTAACACTTTATGTAATTAGGAGTCAAGACACGTGAAGATGTCACCCAGTGGTTCGCTCTTATAAGTCAAATATACAATTGTATTTTTTTTGAGTAATTAAGTACATGATGGTATCACCTATCCGCGATTTTAACTAGGTCCAATGGGTCAGTTCTTTTCAGTCTTCTAGTTAAGAGGGGTGTCAGTAGATCTACCGCAAGTACGTTTGGGTGATTATGTAAACGATTCTGGTAACTTTTACTAGTTTTCGTTATTTCTTCTTTCACTGTAGTAACCTGTAGTTGCTTATGTATTACATCATTTGGATAGTAACTTGGTACGTTCGCGATCATTTTCAATACCTTGTTTTGGTATGTTTGGATTTTAATTATATTTGTTGTGCTGGCTGCTCCCCAGAGTTGTAATCCATAGGTCCACACCGGCTTCAGAATAGTTCTGTATACTAATATTTTGTTTTCTAACGTTAATTGCGAGTTTCTTCCAATCAACCAATAGATTTTTGACAGCTTTAATTCTAATTGTTTCTTTTTAGCCTTTATGTGTTGTGCCCATGCTAACTTTTGGTCCAGATGGATACCCAGGTACTTCACTTCTTTGGTTTGCGGAATTTGTCGTTTGTTAAAAGTGACGGGTGGGCAGATTCCTCTTCTTAACGTGAATGTTATATGAGCAGACTTAGCTTCATTCACCTTTATTCGCCATAGTTTGAACCATTCATTAATTTCGTTCAAATGATGTTGTAGAGTGCTAGAGGCTTCTTTTGGATCGGAGCGAGATGCCATTATTTCCGTATCGTCCGCAAATGTTGCTAGCATGGTGTTTTCATTACTGGGAATGTCGGCGGTGTAGATTAGATATAATATTGGTCCCAGGACGCTACCCTGGGGTACACCGGACTTTATGGGGTACAGTTCTGAGGAAGATTCGTGTTGTTTAACGAAATAGTGTCTGTCCGTGAGATATGACTTCATTATTAGGAAGTAGTTATATGGTACGTTTAACTTGATCTTATAAAGGAGTCCCTCGTGCCATACCTTGTCAAATGCTTGCGATATGTCCAGAAACACAGCGGAGCAGTATTTCTTAGATTCAAAACTTCTTCGAATTTCAGTTGTAATCCTATGGACTTGTTCTATGGTCGAGGGTTTCTGTCTAAATCCAAATTGATGTCTTGGGATTATTTCATTTTCAGAAAGTATGGGTTGAAGCTTTTTTAGGAATATTTTTTCGAATACCTTGGATAACAGCGGTAATAGACTAATGGGTCTGTATGAAGTGACCAAGTGTTCTTCTTTTCCTGGTTTTGGTATCATTATTATTTGTGATACCTTCCACTGAAGCGGATAATATCCAAGCCGTAATATTGCATTAAATATCATTGTAAGCATTCTGAACCCTGAGTCGGGCAATTCTTTTATTACTCGACCTGTTATGAGATCAAATCCAGGAGCTTTTTTCGGCGAGACTTCTTGGCGAACGAGTCTATATATTTCCTTTGTAAATGTTTGGTGACCAGTTCGTGGGATGTGGGTCAATGTGATAAAATAAAACAAGTATGTAATTGACTAGTTTCGCTTCTATTTATCTCTTCTATTTAAAAATCATTTTATGTAAATTTAAGTTTTCTGCATTGCTTGTTCTGTTGTATTTTAGTGTGGTTCTGTATTGCCTCTCTTTGTTTGTAGATTCTGAAGAAGCTTCATAAATAGAAGCGAAACTAGTCAATTACATACTTGTTTTATTTTATCACATTGACCCACATCCCACGAACTGGTCACCAAACATTTACAATACGATTGTGGTCACGACCTACATTCAATATATATTTCCTTTTTTTTAATTGGATTGATTGGAAGAGATAACTGAAATGGAGCATTCAGTAGTTTATGGATTGAATCTTCTTGTTCAGAACCACATTCGCTAGGTAGCGGGGAAAACACGCCTGCAAGATGTTTGGCGAATGTATTTGTTTTTTCTTCGTTATTTCTCGCCCATTGTCCGTTGCTTGTTTTAATCGGAGCTATGTGTGTTTGTGGACTAATAAGGTTTTTAGTAGCTTTCCATAATGAGTAATTTGTATCCTTAGTAGCTGTTAATTTTTCTAGGTGTTTTTGGATCTCGGAATTTCTTAGGTCGTGAAGAGCTTGTTTTAAGTTTCTGGTCGCACGATTGTATATCCGTTTGTCCTCTGGATTCAGGGTTGTTTGCCATCTTTTCCGCAATTTACGTTTATCTGCGATTAGTTCTTTTATAAATATTGGGGACGTGTTCTTGCTCAAATTGCTTTCTACTATTGGGGTTGAATTCCATGCCGCTTCTTGGATAGCTGTTGTAAATTGGTCAACTAAGTTGTCAATATCTCTTTCTTCTTTTATTGGTATATGATGGTTAAGAGTTTGCGTAAGTGTAATTCGAAAGGTTTCCCAGTCTGTTTTGTTATTGCAGAGTGTTGGTGGTTTAATATTATTTCTAACATTCGTGGACAAAGTTACTATAATTGGTGTGTGGTCAGATGATAAATCAAGAGAAGATTGTATGGAAAGATAATTTAAGGAAATACCTTTCGTTACGCAGAAGTCCAGCAAATCTGGTTTCTTGGTAGTGTCGGGCCAGTACGTTGGTTCACCTGTAGATATGTAGCTAACATTTCCGAGGAATAGCACTATCTATAATTGGATTCCTTCATGTAGGCTTTTGTGATCAAAATATTTTTCCAACCGTGTATGACTAAATCAGTTTTTGGAAAAAATGCATAATTTGAAATAAATTATGGCACAAAATTTTTTAAATCGATTTCCTTCATTGCAATTGCATATCTAAAAGTGATAACCGTTTCAACAGTTGATTACTTATTTTTGGCAATAACTCTTATTTTTTTATTAAACAATTTATAAAACAATATTTCAAAGATGTAGTATACCATTGGGAATGAAACTCGTTTGTATTTTTCATGTTAGTAGTATTACATTCTTTTAAAAGGTGAAGTTATGGGAGTCGCTCGGGATTTCGTAAAACCGTCGAATATTTTCAAGTTAGATCCAAAATAAGAAGGGAGTTTAAAAAATTTTCTTGGGTGGATGTTACTAAATTTTAGCCCTACTAAATGCTAACATATTTTGAGTCAGAAATCAAAATAGTTATTTTATCAAGTTTTTATAAGAAACTTCAAGCTGTAAATAGTATTTATCCCATTGAAATACATTAGAATCGGTCAAAGAAGTAATAAATGGACTTCTAGCATTTCATTTTTGGAGTTAAAAAACACCAAAAATATGTTTTATTGTTCTATCGATTCTCAGATTTCAAAGTTAATACACATGCACTTGAAAGAGATATCAACTAATAGTAATTAAAAGTTTATACTATAATTTGTTCAATAACTAGTAAATTTTTAAAAATGTTAAGGTTACACAAAATGTAAAAAGTGAAAATACTCCCAAATAAAAAAAATTTACAATACGGTAATAATAAATGGCGCATTTGCAGTTGTGGATTTGAAACGCTTTCCATTCTTTCATTGTGTCATTGAATTTCTTTAGAACTTTTAAAGCACTTGAAAACCTAAAGAAACTTACTACTAATCTTTCTATTAATTTTTGTCGCGCTATATTGAAAAGCTTTTCCGATTTAGAAAAGTTTTATCGAGTTAGTGAACAATAAAGCGTAACCTAATCAAATCTTTGATGCGAAAAATCTGGAAATGGTCGCCCTCATTATTAATGGTATAAAAATCCATTCGATAGATGTACTACCTACTTATTTTACAACCACTTACAGTTTTTAATCAAATTAATAGTTGAATTTTTTTTTTAGGTTATTAAGGGGTATATGCGGTATTAACTGGGAAATGAGATTTTTTCACTTAAACCTTTTAGTTTGCATCACAAAAGAGCTTTTAAGTTTTTGACATCAAGCTTGGAGCAAAACAGCTGAGGCAAATTTGCCGAAGGAGGTCCCAAAAATCATGTCATGAATTGGTCGTTTCTTATGCTTGCCATTTCGCTTTTTAAATAACGGATATCTTCTGTATAATGTCGAGTGAGAGTCCTTTCTATCTCTTGAGCATTGATTTTTTGGTTCTTGTGGTTTGGATAAATATAAGGTCTTATAAAATTCTTTCAGGCGCTTTAGGATTTCATTGCGATTTTTACATCTTTAATATAAACATATATAGTGTAACCATGAGTTGCATTACCCATAAGGTCTAACGGCCACCATGATCTTTTAGTGTGTAATTACCAGAATTGTGCGGCCTAAAGGCCGCATCAAAACGTTTTTATTTCAATTAGAACTGCGTTCTGATGTAAAGCAGAATAATGGGTACCACAGATAATAATAGACTTTGAAGAAAACAAAGAAGAACAAATTGAAAACATCGGGGAGATCAGGAAGAAAAAGATGTCAGTTAAACTAGATCTGCAAGATAGAACAGATTAAAATGATAGGTAAAAATTTTGGATTCGTCGAGGTCAAACTGATGTCTACGGTCAAATTAATTAAAATTAATATTGTGGAAATTATGCTAAATTATATTTCGTTAGAAAAATAGATTTAATAGACACAAATTTTTGGTTTTCTGATTTATTTATTAGATTTGATTACAAATTGTAATTTGAGAAAAAGTGTAAGTCCAAATAAGTTAACTAAAATTATTGGAAGGGGGGTTAAGCTCTCCAGACAAGTTAATCAATCGAGGATATCATCACATAATAAAAATAATAAAATAAGAGATTGAAATTGAAATTGGAAATAAGTTAGTTACCAGTTTATGTGCGTTGTAATTATAAAAGCCTACATGAAGAATCGAATAGTGCAACTGGCATTCCCCGGAAATGTCGGCATTCTGAAAAGTTCGCTGCAAAATGTCGAACATTCCAGATTTTCAAACAGAGCGGGGGGCCAAAGATGGTATCATTAAAAAGGTTTTTCAAAAATAAGCAAGTTTTGTAGAAAAAGATTTTTATTGGCCCCACCTCACCACTTTTGAGCTCTTTTGCTAACACTATCAGTGAATCTAAGGATCTCTTCTGCACTCCTTAATAATAGACAGGAAGTGCAAGTTCACATGTTAATAAAATTAATATCATCTCTCGTTGTAGGTTTTTGTGCGTACACAATATCACTGATACGGTCGAGAAAAAAAAAACCAATCAGCCGGTTGAGGAAATGCTGATCCATCGTCGAGAAACCCAAGTAGCAACATATCAGCCAATCTCTCTCCTCTTTATTCGTGTCGTATAGGATTGGCCACTTCAGGCCTTTGTGAAAATTTCAGAAAATTTAATGTCGAAAACTTGGGGCCTCTTGCGATGCCAAACTAAAGGGTTTAAGTAAAATAAATCATACTGCCGAGTTATTTCCACAAAAAAGTACCTAACGACTGTACTATCCAATAAAAATACACAATAATTTTTCATTAAAAGTCCCAGTTGCTATGGTATTTACAAATAGTTTGTGAAAATTGCAATTTATAGTAGGAATGCTATTCAGAATATACAACTAAAAATTGAACGCAGAAACACAAAAAATATGAAATGTAAACGACTAGATTAGTTAATTTTGAATTTTAAAAACTGCATTGCAGTCTATAATTAAATTTCATACATTTGTTATGTGCAAACATTCCGAGTTGACAGAATTTTAAAATGAAATGAATATTTCATCACAAGAAATGAGAAAGTCCAATTATTCAGGATCAAGTAAGTCAAGATTTGGAATCGATTTCTTATTCAAACAACGCTAAATTTAGAATGAGCATTCTAATGTAATTTCTTGTCATTTGTAAAATCTACAAAAGTATATCCCACATTTCTCTTTCAAGATTAAAATATTCTTAATAAAAACATTGCGAAATGCAAACAAAATAAAGTGTTGTTATTAACAAGAGAAGCTTGAAAAACAAATTTTTCAAGAGGAAATTTTTTATTTTAAATGAATTTTTTAGCATTTTGATTACCTATTATTTCCGAATTTTAAATTTTTATATTTACTCACGAAATAGAAATGGAGTAGCAATAATGATCCACGAAACCATACTGCAAGCAGTTGAAAGTTGCGTTCCGATATCAGATAGAGTAATCATACTCAGATTACATATCAAACCAGTAAAAATGAAGATCACTTAGAGGTCTTCACAACAGAAGAGGTTGTGGGGGATTATGGAATAGAAAGCAGAAACGAAAGTGGTCAAACATTGATGAATTTCTGCATGGAAAGATACTTTGTTGTTGCACACACCCTATACAAATTATCCTCCAGAAGACCATACAAATGGAGAACCCCTCTGAATTATGGCATGTTCTTTTGCATTTAATTGATTTTTAATTTCAATTTTATAAAGTTTTAAACGTTTCAAAACGTTGTTGCTTCAAATTGATATGGCTCTATCGCAACCATCTACTATTCTTTTGTGCGTGTTACAAAAATGTGCACCATCGTTTTTTAAACACAGAGGTTTATCCACTTATTTCAACTAACATCCAATGCTAAAAATAGTCCAATGACAGTAGATCTTAAAAAATTGATGAAATTAAGGAGGGTCGACTGGAGCAATTTAAATCTTCAAATATTTAAAAGAAAATTAATTTTTTAAACCGGGTATCCTTTCGATAACGAATGTTACCACCGACACCGACCAACATTACTATTTAAAATCTCCAGTGTTGACTTAATAATACAATTTAAAAGAATATGATGCACAATAAAAGTTGAGAAAGTTTGATCATAAACTTTTGTCGTTGTATAATATGTTTAGAGAACGATCGCATTACACATACTGCACCAATAAGTGAAAAACTCGCTTACATGCGCTTGAAATTAAATTAAGTGGAGAAATGGAAAAGTTTGGAAGAGCTTTGAAATGACTCCGAAAAGATGTTATAAGAAAACTTAGCCGAGTATGTCATTTGTTTTATTAGTTGAAAAAATTATTTGCTTTACTTCTTGAGAGTTTTTATTAAAGATCGAAACCTCGAATCTACGCCGTCGCCGTCTCCGGAATAGGAGGAAATTTTTCATGTTTTTACTATTTAAACAATGGAAAGCAGAGAAATGGCAAACTTCAATAATTAACCAAAGCAAATATTAGATTAAGTGAGAATATAATTTGTGCTGCGTTTGCCACAGTATAACGTAGTATTGCGGATGTGAGTGCGGTGCGTGTAAATAAAGGAAACTGTTAAAATATTTTACCATTCTAAAACGGGATGTAAAAGCAGTCGTTAATTTGATGTCGCATTTTATAAGTTTCACCAAGTTGCCTTTTATTACCACACAATTTAATCATCATTGCATGAGATACTTTGTAGTGGAAAGTATTGTTGAGATTTAAGTTTGGCGGTGACAAAAACTTAAAATATTTTCTCTTGTGTAAACTTGGATATCGCAATTTTCAATGAAGTGCATGGTTTTACAAGAATCTAGTAGTTATAGCTCGATGTACTCAAGTGATGAACACATTGTTGAAACTTGAACGTATCATCTTGAGATTTTCAATTTTCACTCAGTAACTTTCTTGCGCATTGTGGTTGTAATTTATTAATGTTAAGTGTTTTATGATAGGAGCGACTAAGATTAATTAATTTCAAACCATTACAAAGCAAAGCGTTAAACATTTTTGCTTGAAAAAGAAAAATATTATACTTTATTTTAATGGTATGTTGGTGGAAAATTTGCAGATTGTCGTACTCTCGATAATTTCATTCAGGGTCAAATTTTGGCGTTTCGACCAATCAGCGTGCGTTATTTTACATTGTAGTTAAATGGGTACGACGCATGCACAGTCGAATAATATCCGAAAATAAAAAATAGTTCAAATACCCTACCAGAATATCGAATATTTGTAGTGGGGCGTAAAAGAATTCATACGTAATAAAAAATCTCTTCGAATATTTGTAGTGTGTATTTGTAGACTAACGCACTTCGCAACAGATGCGATGTAGGAAACCGGTTCAACGCATTAGTTCCCACCCGAGTTCACTTAAAGCAATGTACTTCTAACGAATTTTATATTAACGAATTTTATATTACAAATTTAGTGCGATTATGCTTCCATTTTTTTCGGTACTTCCGAAATTTTTTGTTTGATTTTTTTTTGCAATGATTGTGATGCGATATGGTCAATTTGTTTCACAATTTTCGACATTAAAAATGGCGTTTGAAATGTCGATTTTCGTATGTGATGTTGTGCTTTGAAGTTGTGGCGTTTCTTCACGGAATTATCATCGCAACAACATCGCGGGTTCGGACAATACTCAAAGATTCAGCGAGTACAGGTTTTAGCAAGGAGATTGACACTCGCTCCGCTGCGCTTCGCTCGTGCAATCTCCTTGCTAAAACCTGTACTCGCTGAATCTTTGAGTATTGTCCTAGCCCTTGTGTTGTAACAAATGAGTATTGCTTATACGACTTGCTCGTGTAGTGTTTCCTTATCGAAATGTAAGTTGCCAGAACTAGAATTTCTCTTAATTTCAACTTCCAATTAACTTTTATCGATCCTAAAGTTAAGATATTAGTGAAAAATAGGCACTAAAGGAGATGTAATAAAAGAATCAAGTATTAATAGATGGATTTCAAAGAACATTGTGGTACGAAGGGCGGAACGCGTGTCAATATTGATTGAGAAGCTTTTCTATTTGTTTAAAAAAGAGAAAGTGACTTTTATAGATTTACGACGAATAGAGAATGTTAGCAAAAACGCCGCCTAAAATTTATAAATATAAAAATGTAAAATAGACAATAAAATTTTCATGAGTGCCGATTTAGAATATTAAGATATAGGAAATAGATATACAGTAAACTTCAATAACTTAGATTTGTTTTCTTGTAGTATATTTTACGATCCTGGGTTTTCTACATAAAAAACCTTTCCAACTCAAGTGTTGATAAATGTCCACTTTATATTTGTTTTCAAGAGAAATATGCAGCTTGATCAAACAGATTGTCCTTTTATGAATTTTTATATATTTTTTTTATATCAAAAAGTCATTTTAAATCTCTTTGGAAACTTTTTGAAATCGTTCCATCATCTGAAAAAAATAATCTCAATTTTATCCACAATAATTTACAAAGGAACTTGACGAAATTTTTTTTTTTTTTTTTTTGATAATTTTAATTACCGGATCAACAATACATAAATTGTTATACACAGTATTTATAACACATATACTATATTTAATCAATTATCATCGAGAATAACATAACATCTCCATTATTAATCACAATAGATGTTGTTCGGAATTTTTCTTTTTAGTCGGGTATGTATTATTATTGTTTGTCCAATTTGATAGTGAGAAGCTCCTTCACAGTTGTCCAATTTCCGAGATGCAGGCTATTGTAACATTATGTCTTGATAGGAAGTCTATAAATTGAGTACGCTTGTCTTTGATCCCATTAGAATTCCAGTTTAGGATTTTTAAGTTTTGCAGGGGAAGTAGATTATTTTTGACCATGGAATAGTTGGGGGAGGATTTGATTAAGGAAGAATGCTTTTATCTTATCTATGTAAGGAGTTATTAGGTTTAGAAGGAAGGTTAAAATGGAATCGATTATTGATGTGGATGAAGAGGAAAAGTTTGGAATTGATGAAAGGTCGGGGAAAGGGTTGTTTTTTTTTTTTTTTTTTTTAATTTAAATTTTTTTTTTTTTAAACCAATTTTTTCTCTCAAAAAAACTCAATTTAAACCAATCATCCTTATCTTCAGGGATTTATCGCCAACCAAACTTGCACAACAGTGGTACTCAAAATTATCCTCGCTCGAAAACCAATTAACAAAAATACGTCCCTACTTGTCTACAGACGTGGTCACCATTTAATTAACAAAAATAAATACGTCCTCTCCCATTTACGAACACGGGTAGAGTTTTTAAAACAAATATTAATACGTCCTCACTTGTTGATGGACGTGGGGAGAGTTTTCCTCCTTCCAGCAAACTTCTCTTTTCAAAATCTCACGAACAGGCGCGTTTCACTAATTTTTAATTCGTCGGAAAATAAACCCGTCCTTTTTCATACACTTCATTCACACACCGCTATTGCGTTTGCCCAACTTAACAGATATTTAAAACTACCCAATTTGTTTTATACTGAAAGTGAAAAATATTGATCATTGTTTTATAATTTGTCTCTTACATTTTTATTTTTAGAAACAGCATCCATTGAAGAGACTTCATCTGAGTTTCTTACTAGATCTGAACCAACAGCAATTCAACATTTTTAGGTACTTACAAACCCTGGTACAGTTAAACAAACAAACTCATAGCTTTTAAACTAACTAAAATACGATTGTGTCTTTTTACTTGAAACGATCCCATTTTGGACCACCGCAATACATAGAGGACCTACTTGTTTAACGTGGGCTCCGAACCACGGGAAGTGTAATACATTTCATTGCGAGATAGGCGCTCATGGCAAATTACCTCGGTGGTTTGCCATTGCCTTCCGAGGAGAAACGGTCAGAATAAAGTTTTTACTCTGCCCAGATTTGAACCGAGCCTTTCGCATTAGCAGTAGGCGCACTTAACCACCAAGCTATGACCGTCTAAATCATAAATGGCATTAAATTTACTTTCATAAAAAATAATTAAAAAACATTCCATCAATTTTTTAATGTTTTATTTCAATTTGAAGTTCTCATGCAGCTAAGCAACACCCTACATATTTAAAAAAAAATCGGAGGTCCTCAACTTCCATCTTCTGGTTTGCTTTAGTAAAAAATATTTTCATTCCAAACATGCAGAAAATGAATCAATTTTCAGGTAACTTATTTATTTAATTTAAAGTTGTTTTTTTTTATCAAATGGTCAGGTTTCGCAGTCTGAAATGAGTTCCATTTCTAAACAAAAACATGATTATCTCCTACTGATTGGCAATGTAAATGATATTCTTCAAAAGTGTATAATTATTTTTATATTAATCATTTACCAAACGACATAAATTATTAAACCATAATATCGATATTAATATTGCATTTTATCTTTCACGTATAAGCGAGTTTTCATAAATTTTCTATTTTATTTGTCATTCAAACTGCATTATCCGATTAAATAGTTTCCATTGTTATGTCATGGAAACTATAAAATGGGTTTAGTTAAATTTTCCAATATATAAAAGTTTATTGTGTTATGATAACGGATATTTTCTAGAAAATTCAAAGGCGATTATGAAGTTTTAAATTGGCCTGGTTTAATAATCTTAAATTAAGCTCGTTTTACAACATTTCATTTGCGAAATAACACTGTCTGACAATTTTGAGTACTACTACATTCAAATTGATGAAATGAAAAGCCGACGAGATGAAAATTTATTTCTGTAATTTATTAAACTTGCGTCGTCGCTCACCCTTGCTTATGTTTCCGTTAAAAATCAATCAAATTTGGAAAATTCCAAAAATGTCTATTTTAATCGGCTTCGGTGCAGTTTGTTTACCTTCCTCAGATCGAAACGATTTTAATTAGACAAGACTGGTACAGGGTTATTGCACGAAAAAATGGAGCCCCGCTTTGTTTTAATTATAACAGATTTTACTGTTAATTAAATCTCAGATTATTAATGTTTTTGCAGAAAAGTAACAAAATTGAAACTTAATTAATTATAACAACATAAAACTCGAGCGATTAAAAGCGCATAGGGTTATGTGCTTAATTGTGCTTACGTACGTATGGTTTACGTCAATTTATAAATAGCATAGCATTACGTTTAGTTTACGTTTATGTGAATTACCATCAACGCCGCGTAATTTATTAATTAAGCTTACAATATCGAAGTTGGAAGTGTACACTATATAACAACATGCATAATAATATTGTAATGCCTTTCTGTAGGGTGGATATCGAAGCTAATATTTGTAAATCCTTTGATTTAGTAAGAGACACTGTCACAAAGTTAAACACTTTAAGAACTCAAAATAGTTAGTTGCAAAATTCCGAACAGATTTCAATTTTTACAATAATTTAAAACCGAATTAATTTATAATTTAATATTTTGGATCATAAATGTTAAATGTTAACCTACACAATAAATTTTTAAAATATAAATAACCATGACTGCCCTCCTATAATAAAATTTTATTATCTCTTTGCAAATATTTGTACAATCTGTTTTTTAGTAATTTGATTTTAAACGTTGACGTAATGGCAAATTTGTTTTTAAAAATATTTTTTAGTCTTTTCAGTTTTTAATGCACTTATGTGCAGCAAAAAGTAAAAAGCAGCGCTATAGCGGAACGAAATAATGTGGTTTAACTGGGTTTACTGTGATATAAAATTATAATAAAATAATCGAAAACTAATTTTGAGCTACCTTCTTTCTCAGCTGCATAAGTCAAAGATACTGATCAACTCAGGTTGTCGACGTCGCTAATTTAAATAAATTGGTTGATTTTCCGACTGAGATACGACGCTTGACAGCCTTCCTGAGATGTTCTGACAGTCAGAGTCAAATTCCTAGACGTTCCAAACTTTCCCTGATTAAACCCGCTAAACCTGCATTGTTTACATACAAAATGAAATAAAAGCGGAGGACTGATGCTTAAGAGCGCGCTGCGGAAAGAGAGAGAGGGAATGATGTTGAAAGAAGCCTCTAATCTTTTGTACAAATTTAAAAAACTAAACGTCGCCGTCGTATCAATGTAATTCTTTTTTTATATTAATAAGGAAAGACTATTGAAGGCAATAACCAATTTTGAGCGCTTTAAATTAAAAGTAAATAGGTTAATTTAATTTATGAAAAAGGACAATTTTGAATTTTTATGACAACCGATCTTAATGAAACTTCGTTATTGCCTTCTGCAGATCATTATAAGGAGAAAACCTGATTTTGAAGCGATTTCATCATCAATTATAGAAAACTTGTACAAAACTTGTAAATCAAAAAGTGACCTTAGTGGAATTTTAAACTATATAAAATCAACTTAATGCACAAAGGGTTCAAGGGTTCACTTAGATATGGCGCAAATAATTTTTTTAAATTTTTTAAATCTCTACAAAAGATTAGAGGCTTCTTTCAACATCATATCTACTGCTTCCCTCTCTCTCTTTCCACAGCGCGCTCTTAAACACAGAGATGTATGTGTGCAATTTTCCCAATTACATAGGTACGTGTTTTAATCCCTCTGTTTGATGAAATTATAAAATAATAAAGTAAATATATGAACTTTCAATTAAATAAAATTGAAGTTTTTTTTGATCGGAATATCTTAAATTTTTATAGAACTTCAACGTGGGGCCAGTAGATAAATTACATGGCGACCCAATCCAAATTAGATATTGTAGATAAATTCTTGAAAATAGTTATTAATCATTATTTGTAAATACTTCCATCCGATGCATTGCTTTTCGACTGCAATCAATGAATGCAGCTTTTGGATTTCTGATCCTCTTCTGATGCGGAAATCCGGCCTATGGCTTCTTGACTTTGGCCACTTATGCACAATAACTTTGCCTTTCTTTCCCCCACCAATTTCTTATCGCCTCAATTTAAACTCAGGTATGTAGTATGGGATCAGACGGTGACGATAAATTTGCATATCAGCATTTCAGAAAGGGAACTGCATAAATGCCTTTCAACTTAATTTCAAAGCCATGGCCGTGCTAATCAAATGAGGGCAGAGGAGGTAAAAACCAACCTTGGATACCGACTGTCTTTGTTTGCAGGGGGGGGGGTTCAAAATCCAACCCTACAATTTAAAATTCAGGTGCTGTGTCGCACTAGCTATTTGAAGGAAGTGTGGGCTAGGATCGCTATTCAACAAATTCATTTCTGATTGCGAATGCGAGATGCGTTCCTGAGCGTGATGGACGCATACACAAATTAAGGCTTTTATTTATATGTAGACGGTAATTTCCTTGTTACTCTAATAAAAAAGTTGATAAATTGGAATAAATTGTAACAACTAAGTAAATTATTACAAGATGATAATTAAAACTGCAAGAAATTTATAATTAAAATAATCTTGGGGGTCATCCATTAATTACGTAAGGGTTTTGGGTGCGAGGAGGGTATTGGATATCTTACGGACCCTTACGTATGGGGGGGTCCGACGTATTCCTTACGTAAGTTTCTTAAAATATTTTTTTAAATTCTTCTTCTTCTTCTTCAACTTTTTGTAGATCAATAGATCTGTTTATTTGTGTCGAAGTTCATCTGTTTTCTTGAGAGATAGATTGCCAGCTATCTCTCCATCTTTTTGGTGGCCTTCCCGGTGGACGACGTCCTCTTGGTTTTCCTTCAAGAGCGATGCGTGGTATCCTGCTGTTGTCCATACGCTTAACGTGTTCATGCCAGTATCGTCTACGCTGCCTTCCCCATCTGACTATATCTTCTACTCCACACATCTCTCTTATATCGGTATTTCGCACTCTGTCCATACGAGTCTTGCCTGCCATCGATCTTAATGTTTTCATCTCAGTGGTTCGCAACATACTCTTAGTTTTGGTCGTGTCCGCTCGCGACTCTATACCGTACGTCATTATAGGTCGCACGCAGGTCTTGTATATTTTAGTTTTACTTTCAATCTCCATATATTTGTTGTTCCATACGACGTCTCTTAAACAACCTGATATTATTGCGCGGCTTTGTTCACCTGCTTTGTTATGTCTCTCACCGGATCGTGACTGCCAGACATACTCACACCAAGATATTCGAAACTCATAACCTGTTCAATAGGTTTATTTTCTACTACCAATTTACTTCTCACTAGATCTCTAGAGAATGTAAGGGTTTTGGTTTTTTTGATGGAGATAACCATATTATATCGTTGGACAGTTTGATAAAATTTATGTAATTGTCTCTGCAAGTCATCCTCCGTTTCTGCTATGAGTGTGGCGTCATCTGCATAGCATATCATCCCTATGGTGTTGTTTCCTATTCTATAACTCAGGTTAAGGGAGGCGACATCCTCTATGATCTTGTCCATAATCAGATTAAACAGGAAAGGGCTAAGACTGTCACCCTGCCTGATTCCGCCTGGCGTGGGTATATCATTGGTCGTCTTGTTGTCAACTCGTACTTTGGTAGTGTTGCCACTATATATGTTGCTTATTGTCTTCACGATTGAAGAAGGAACCATTTTTTCGTTTAGTATGTGTACCACGTCCTTTAATTGAACCCTGTCGAAAGCCTTTGTCCAATCGATAAAACAAATGTATGCGTTGTTATTATATTCGTATGCTTTTTCCTTTATCTGTCGGATGGCGAATATTGCATCGGTAGTTGATCTGTTTTGTCGAAATCCCTGTTGCTCCTCTCTGTTTTGGATATAAGATTGGAGTTTCACTCTTATAATGCTTGTGAGCAACTTCAATGTTGAGCTGAGAAGGGTGATTCCTCTGAAGTTTTCTGGGTTGGTTTTTTGTCCCCTCTTGAAAATTGGTAATGAAAATTGGTAAGAATGGCATAACAGCATTACCATAATGCTGTTATGCCATTCTTTCGGTATGGTTTGTGATTGAAGGATTCCGTTAAACAGTAAGGTTAATGCTTCAGCTAGCTTAGTGCCACCATATTTTAAAAGTTCGTTTGGGATGTTATCTACGCCAGGAGCTTTTCTGTTTTTCAGTTTTCTCAATCTCTCCAGCACTTCTTCGCATTCGATATTTTCTGCGTTGAGGTTTTCTATATTTTCTATTTCCTGGCTTAGCTCTTCATTTACTTCTGTACTGTATAGTTCCTTAAAATAACTTTCCCATGTTGCGAGTGTAATTTTTTTTGTTTGTATATAATCATTAACGGGTTTCTTTCTGTTTTTCAACATCTTCCAAACTTTCCTTTGTGCGCCATACAGATCGTGCTCCATGTCTTTAGTGAATTTTATCCAAAAGTCTTTCCTTATTTCTTTTATTTTTGAATTAACTCGGTTTCTTGTTTCGACATATTTGCGGTGTTCTTCCCGAGATGGTGCACTCTTATACGCCAGATAGCTTTTCCGTTTTTCTTCTGCAAGTTCCTTAATTTCTACCGTAAACCAAGGTTTGGTATTATTTTGAGCGTTTATGTTAATTTTTCGCTCTCCGACAGCCTCTTTTGCAGCTCTTTGGATACAGTTCTTGATCTCATGCCAGCTTTCCTCCACATCTCCATCCATATTGCACTCTTTGTCTAATTTCTCGGACAATCTGGTTTTATATAATTCTTGTGAACTTTCATTAGTGAAAGATTCTATATTATATCTTTCTATGAATTGTGGAATTCTTTTTATTTTACGAGGCTGATCCATTTGTATTTTCCCTAGTACAAGACCATGATCCGTGCCCGAGCAGGCGGAGGTTAGCGTTCTGACATCCAGAATCTGTGTTGGTGTGATCAATCTGTTTGTTATTATAAAGTCGATTACGGATTTTTGGCCTCTACTACTATAAATTAAATTTAAAAATCAAATATAATATTTGATAAAAAATCAAATATATTGAAATATATAGTACTTAATAAGGCGCTGATACACATGCTACTTACTGGCACGAAAAGCATGCTATTATGACGTAATTTTACGACATTTACGTCATAATAGACGTAATTTTACGACAATTACGTCATAATAGCATGATTTTCGTGCCAGTAAGTAGCATGTGTATCAGCGCCTTTTAAAAATCATTAAACATAGTGGCATAATAGTATAATATACTAGCTGGCACAGTCGGCCTACCGGCCGCCTTTAGCCATCTAGACCGTGTCGGATGTGGTTGTTCGGCCTTCGACCTCACTCAAGGGTATCGCAGGCACACGTGTAGACCGTGGTTGTTCGGCCTTCGGCCTCACTCCAAGGTTCTAAAGTAGCCTATGTTTTTCGTAGCGTTGTAAATAACTTCTACACCAAATTTGGTTAAGATGGTCAAATAGAAACGTAAAGCACGTGCACGCGTATTTGCATTGTCGATCGGTTGACAGATTGACAGCATTCATTATTGTTTTTTAAAATCAACTTTCCTTTCCTTTGCGAATTTTTGCACTATTTCAATACAAAAACATGCGCAGGAACCTACATAATAACTGTGCCAAATTTGGTTCCGATCGGTCAAACGGTTTAGGAGTCTATAGGGAACATACATACACACATACATCCATTTTTATATATTTAGATTATTATTCATATTTTATAAATATTAGGAGTGGAGAGGGGGGTCAAAATTAATTTTCTTTTAAATAATCCTTACGTAAGGTGTGGGGGGGAGTTCCACAATCTTACGTACCCTTACGTGGGGGGGTCCAAAATTACAAAAATCATCCTTACGTAATTAATGGACGGCCCCTTGGAATAAAATTGAAATTTCGATTAATCAAATTTGAAAATTTGGAATACATTAGAATTTGTATATCCGAATGAAGCCTCCAAAAATCCCCACCGGCTTCTCCCCTAATCGGTAATTATTTTAGTTTCTTCAACATAGTTTTCGTCTATAACTCTCTTAATTTAATTTTTAGGAAAAATTAATATCAAAACAAAATTGAAGAGCATCAAATTCTCTATAAGGCAGAATACATTTCAGAATATTTTAAAATAATATTTTGTTCGAAGTAGTATTTATTCAAAAACTTTTTTTCAATTAAAAGTTTTTACAATAAAACACATTTCAGCTTTCTGAAATTAATTTTTCAGCGATAGTGTTATATAGGAAAGTTTTGAAAATATTATTTTATCGAGAATTTTATGCTCTTCAGTTTTGATCTGATGAGATTTTTCCGTACAGCTACAATTAAGCGAGTTGTTGGTGAAAACCCACGTCGATTGGACTAAAATCCCAAATTAGGGAAGAAGCCGACAAATGGGTATTTTTTATTTAAAAACTAATAATTGCAAAATGCAAATGTATTTAGAATACAATTTTAGAATTTTAGATAATTGCGATATATTCTCGTAATTTCTATAATAGTTGGTAAAATTCTTAACTTCAACTAGTATTTAAAATACTGTAGCTTGTATTTTAAATTTTAAATATTTGCATTTGGTATCTAAATTTATCTTGTATTTTAAATATTATTTCTTGTATTTTATGTCAAATATGTACATAAATACACGTTGTCATGTATTTTGCCCACTACTATCCTTAGGACACTCAAATACACAAGCCTGCAAATTTCATCTTGCCTGAATTCTTTGCAAATTCGAACATTTTTTCAACTTCCCTGTTGAAACTAGCATGAAAGAATTAATTTATAGAGTATTTCTTGCTCTTTGATTTTGCTGTGCTGATAATATTCCCTAAAAATTAAACTAAAGGAGTTGCATATGAAAATCACGTCGGCGAAACTAAAATTACCAATTGGGGAGAAGTCGACAAGAGATTTT
The DNA here is from genome assembly GCA_932274525.1 of Podabrus alpinus. Lineage (NCBI taxonomy): Eukaryota > Metazoa > Arthropoda > Insecta > Coleoptera > Cantharidae > Podabrus > Podabrus alpinus. The sequence continues at coordinate 4,132,692 of OW026453.1, forward strand.
AGAGGATTTTTGGGGGTTAATTAGTACCGATTTGTCAAGTCTCGTGAGAGACAGCCAAATTCCCTTGGGAATGATAGGCTTTATAATATAATAATAATAATTAGTACACGCAAATACACATATCAGCTTGCCGGGATTTTCGCAACCTCGAGCCATCTTGTAAATGGGTTAAATATACCAATTATTTATTTTCAATTATGAAACTAAAAATAAACATTGCCAAATTATATCGCGCGCTCTGACGGCTATATCTCTGCAACCGATCGATTAACAAGAAAAAGTGAAAGACATGTTTTTGTAGAAAATTTAGTTTACTTTATTTTTAGTTACTTAAGATTTTGCTCTAAACTGAACTCAAACCGAGATATTCAAAAAAGCATCTTTTGAGCGGTTTTTTCAATATGATAACCAAATCGGGGTTTTTATTAGACTGCAAAATTTACATGTCTTTTTAGAGGTCCAAATATTTTCCCCCAATTATTTTCACAATAAAACCCTTGTTGACTCGCTTAACAAGTTAGCTTAAGCTTAACAACTTTCACACTTTCTGGATCTTCCAATAAAATTTAGAAAACATTAGGTTTATATTTTAAATTTCGAAAAATTGTGACGTCTCTTTGTAATAATTAAACCTTTGAATCCTACGCCAATCTGTAATAAAGTAAAAAATTATAAAGTCTTACCAAGAAAAGCTAAGTATTACCAAAATCCGGTTAAACTTCCTTCAAATATTTTCCTGTTATTGTTTAACCATAAGTAGTTAAAAAATTTTTATCTGAAATATGAATTTATAATTCAAGTTAAATGAGGTTTAATTAGCATAAGAATTATTATGTTTGTTATCAAATAATTTATTAACCTAATTATAAAAGAGCTAATAAGTTATGATATATAAAACTGCATATTTGTCCTTAAGATTGATCCTCTTCAATTCGTCAAGGGATACGGCAAAACGAAAAACATTTCCAGCTCGTTTAAGAAAATAACTTTTAAAGCTCTGAGTTTTCTTTTTAGCAATTTGTATTTCACAACTAAAACTCCGTTCTTTCGGACCGCAATAACTAATTTTCCATTCGATATAAATTTCGTTTGCTACAGAAGAGCAATAAAATGCACCACTTTTATTAAGGATCACAAAATTAGAACTTTTCGGAAATTGAATTTTTAGCAGCGTTTCGTAAACTTTCGTCGATGGGTGTGCTATTTTGAAGTGACTTTTGAGATCGGCCAATTTTCCCTCGAAGGCGCAAATTTCGCACTTGTATGGATAAAAGTCGCAATAAATTTCGTGTTTACGAATTTGGTCGTATTTGAATTTTTCTCTGCAGCCTTGAATTTGGTACCGACAGACGTGATCGATGGTTTTGGAATATTCTTCCAAGTCGGCGTTTCTCATCGTCGTGATTTTTTCGGTACAAATAAAACAATCACCCTCTTTACAATTGTAACAAACGTTGTGGTCGTTCGAGCACATGTAAATGGGCGGAATCATACTAATGTAACAGTTGGAACAACTCAAAAATTTATCGTCGTGGTTTTGTGGGTCAAATTCCAAATATTCAACCAAGTTTTGGTAAATATTACAATTTTGGTCACCATCCGGTATGTAATTCCGAATGCAATCGTCGTCGGAATCAACTTCTGTAAAACTTGGTGATTTTACTAAAGAGGCTCTCCGGGTGGTTTCCAATTTTTCCACACGGAATGTTACGGTTAAATATGGCACCTTTTCATTACACATAAAAAAAATTGATTTCAAATCGATTTGGATTCCATCTTTCGTGTTGTAAACTGGACTGTATTCGAAAGAACAATTTTCACTGGTAAATCCAAACAAATTACTGAAAATTTCCACGCTGTATCTAATTTTTGCAGATTCTTCCTCTGTTCCTAACAATCTTAAACGTAATGATAATTTTGTATTGGGTAAACAAACTGCTGTTTGAACAAGGAACGTCTCATTTTCGTATATCATTAGTTTGTTTTGTTCGGCTTCTTGAGTAACATCAACTTCGATTGAATTTGATTTGATTAACAGATCTTCGTGTTCGGTTTCGAAATGTTCGACAATGGTCGACGCTTGTCCTTCCCAATTACAAACTCCACGCGGAACTGTTGGACATAGGTAAATTTTATTGTTTAACATTGTCACCGACTTGTTTATTTAATTAAACACGCGTAAGCGGTTTCAAATATACGTAACTACGTGCACATTCAAAAAATTACTTTCACAAATTGAATTTCTTTCTATAAAAATCACGTAAAATGGAGTGATTCGTGTTTGTAGTAGGTAGTTCACAATTTTCTTATCAGTACTGCAAGATAGTGTATAATGAAGTGAAAAATCAACGCCGATAACCTGATAAGATAATGTGGGTACATTCGAATATACGAGGACTCAAAAATCTGAAGGTTATAAGTTGATGGATTTTCAAAAGAGAACCCAACGCGATGTTGTTTCAAGTATCTAAAAGTTTAATTAAATGCCAACCGAGTTAAAACTTGTCATGTGTTAAATATCAAGAATTAAGTGTTCGTTACTTATGCTCGAATTCGCCAAAGCCGATTGCAGTAAATGTTTAACAGACCATAATGTTTATTGTACAACATACGTAAAAGTTTGAATTAGAATCCTTGTAAATTTTAAAGCAATTTTACATATCCATATAAATCAACTGCAATAAACCTAGAGCGATAAATGTGAATTACTACAACTAAAAAATTCTTTTGTTACGGAAACCAACTAAAGCAACTCTTAATTGCGGTGTGCGAGGGCGGATAGAAATAAATTAAACATTCCAGTAGTAAAGTTTTGGGATGGAAAATTTAGAGCGGCCCTTAAAGTTTAACCCTTACCAAATTAAACAATTTAATAACAAAATAATGTCTGTCTGGCTGTCCAACTGGTGGCCCGCGGGCCGCGCTTGGCCCGCGACGTATATATTTAATTCAAGCTCTGCGTTAGACCAACTAAATATATTTCGTGCATATTTATTTAATATCACTTCATCTTTGGTCAATTGCTACAGGCAGTAACCACGAACCTAAATTACTCATTGTAAATTAAATAAAATAATTATTTTAATTAAGAATTGAATATGCAAAGAAGGCTCTATTCTATTTTATCTCGTCAAATACGTTTATTAGGTTTCATTTTAATGTTGAAATTGCATTCATTTTGTATGTTTCTTTAACCCAACGGCTTTGTTCCCACAATCAGCCCCAGTAGGTACGAGTATGTACGATGTTTCTGTATCACACAAATCTCTACATTTTCGTTCAATTTTAGTTTATTATGTTTGCCTGATAGAAGCCTATTTTATATACAAAAGTTATTTAAATATATCTCATTGTTCTCTAGATTACACTTAACACTCTGAAGGAAGAACCAGGGAGGTACTGCAATTATAATTAAAAGCAACATAAAATCATATCCAAAATTAGTGCAAAAGATCTAGTGTTCATTTTAAAACTTGAAAAAAAAGATGAAAAAATGTTTCGGACAAAAGTTGTATGATAGCGAGGGGGAAAGAATATGGCATCATTGTTTTTTTAATTTATTGACCTTTTCAAGGTCATTTGAAGGTCAACTTTGTTTTTTTAAATGGCACCTTATTTTTTTTAGCAGATTCATATTTTGCATGAATAAATAAACAACGTTTGTTGGAAAATTTTTTTTATCCGACATTAGGCTTTTCGAGTAAGATACGTTGAAACTAGGGACGCGCATGAATGGATTATCGAGATTCCTTAAAGGATATAATCAACATTGTTAATCAAAATTTAATATTTACAAATGGGGAACATTTTGAAAATTTGTTATGAAAACACTCGTTTACAAACATTTTTTCCACTGTTTAATACTAATAAATAGCCTTCTAAAACTTGTAAATATTAAATTTTGATTAACAATGTTGATTATATTATTTTGTTTCAACGCATCTTACTCGAAAAGCCTAATGTCGGATAAAAAAAATTTTCCAACAAAAGTTGTTTATTTATTCATGAAAAATATGAATCTGCTAAAAAAAATATAAGGTGCCATTTAAAAAAACAAAGTTAACCTTCAAATGACCTTGAAAAGGTCAATAAATTAAAAAAACAATTATCCCATATTCTCTCCCCCTCGCTATCATACAACTTTTGTTCGAAACATTTTTTCATCTGACTTTTGGTTTTTGAGATATTAATTGCTGGAAGTTTTAAAATGAACACCCGGTATAAGGAAATTGAAGACTTGTAAGGTAAAATGGTTTAAAAACTCTAGTTTAAACACACATTCGGTCACCGTTTTATTTCCGGTAAGAACTTTAATACTAAGCAGATTCACTGGGGCTCTAGACTGATAACACCATGCGGAAGACAGTTATGCCAGGTTCAGTGCAAACATGCAGCAATTATCGTATGAAACAGCACGAGAGAAGGAAAAATACTCGAAGATTTTGGGAGAACAGGTTTTGGGAAGGGTATTGCAATGCTTGTACTGTATTTACTGTATGTTGTACTATGTACTGTATGTATGTACTGTACATTGAGTTGTATTTCTCATTTAGAACATTGCTGCGTTAGGTATGGAAGTAAGCCACTGGAATTGCTTCCACCATGTCATTTTCTCTTCTCTATCAATACCATTACTTATTGTTCTCGGACAGATGGTAATACTTTTCGATGTTAATACAAAAATGCCTGATTCGTACAAGAAGGTTAATCAGGGGAATTACCCAAAGCTAATTTTCAATTTGGTTTTTTGTCTAAAAATCACCGGCGGCGGCGGCTCTACGAACAACTTTTAGTACTTTATAATACCTTATAATAAATTTCATCTCCTACAAAGTTTTCAGATACAGCCTTTCTTAATAAATTTTTTTCTGATGCATCCCTAAATTTCATATTATTAAAAAATTTCAGAATTAATAAGTTAAATATTTTTTGCCTTGAACTATGAACGTAGATTATTAAGGTCTTACAGTTTTAATGGAAGAAAATTCGAAAAGTTTGATTCTTAATTTCATCAAAACTTCTTTGATTTCAAGCTTTCCTAATTTTATCGGAGTGGGCTTTCAAAGCTGCTTATCGATTAAACTTTTATTTTATTGAAAAGCAAGAAAAGTTCGCACAAGGTTTATTGAATACCCCCCATTTTGAAACGAACGAGTTTTTTTGTTACTTTAGACAAAAATTGTTAAAAGTTATATCCTAAATAGAAAATCCCACAGGGAAAACTTTAAATTGAAACTCCTAATTCCCGCAATTTTAATAATTTCGTACAAATACTTACCGAATAAAACGAAAACGATACATCAAAAACATTTACCAAGTTTGATGACGATTAAATTCCCTAAGTCTAAAATTTATTAATTTACAAATTTCAAAAATAAATTTATGCATTCCCTTATATTGGCGTTTAAAACTTTCTGTGTAAAGTTCGAAATTTTGTTTAAACCACTTATAAGATCTAACAAAACTTTTTTGTGAGTTTTTGTAAGGGGTGCGTTTAAAATTTTAACTTCTACATAAAAAATTCATGTTAACAAGTGTACGAGTTTTCCTAGTGCGCACGTTAAAAAGAGAGCTACTAATGACTAATTAAAAATCTAATCGGTAAGGGCCATTTAGAAAATTTAAAAAGTTACAGGTTCATTAATTATTATTGTGTTCGATGGGATTTTTAACTTTATTTTTTAATTACTATTTAGTTATTTATTATAATTATTTAATCGTAATAATAAATTATTAATTATTCGTTTACTATTTCGAACATATTTTTCATTTTAGTTCGTATTAAAATTAAAAAATGGTAACCAAACATAACAAAAATATTTTATGTTTTAATTCCCGCCTCCCCTTTAGTTCACTTCTTGAAGTTTATTGTTTGGATAATTACCTTTAATTAATAAAAATTAGCGCGAATTATTAGCCGCAGTTTTTATTTAATAAATACGTCTACTTAATTCTCTTATAGCGGTCTGTAGGACAACTACATTTGGCGCATTCTGTACATTGCAACGAATTATCATTTTCTGATTAACATTTGAGAAGTTGAAAATGGGATCGTTTTAACGTCACATTAATTTAATCGAATACTCTTTCAGCAACTACTTTGTGGACGTTTCAATTATTTGGAACTTCATTTGAAGATTCCGTTTAAATTAATTTCTGTATTTCGAGCAAAAGGTAAAAGAATTGTTTTATCTTCCTCAGTTCTTCAGTAGCAACACCGTCAAGACATCGATTTTATTAACATTTGGAACATTTTATTGTCACATTTTATCTTCTCATAGTACAAAATCCAAGTTCTCTCATTCCTTAACTACATTGAAACCTAAAATTTCCAAAGCGGCCTTTAGGCCGCACAACCATGGCCTTGTCATCCTGGCTATACAGAATATCAAGTCGTTTCGGATTCGAACCGGTATTCCCCAAATGGATAGCTTTCACTCGTTGCCTGAGACAAACTTCCTCTATTTCACAACTATGGCGACCAAAAAACCGCATAACCTTTTAATTATACTATTTTCAATGATATTATAACAAAAAATTTCATTTACTACGTGATCTGGTGTAGGTAAGTTCTTTCATTTTTGCTACCTAAAATAGATCTTAGTACATTCGAATTATCAGTCAAGTTCTCTATAATTATGGTAACCGCACATGGGCCTACACAAAATCATTTGTGCCGTGGCTAGGTCCCACGTTAAACTATAATAAACTGTAATTCGGTCTTTACAGTTTCGTAGTTAATGGTTAAATGAGTCGACCGAAACGGTTTTGTAAGTATACGTTATGTGAATTAGGTACGTCACCGATGAGTGTGGTTATCACTATGACATCATGGATAGAAGTTACGTATATAAAAATTGAATCGTACGTTTGTATGTAGTTGTATGTAGTAATAATTTACTAATAGTCCACTGCTTTTAGTCAAAAAATCAAGCAAACTACGGAATAATTCATACAAAACGTTTTAGTGTGTTTTTGGCTTTAATAGGGTGTTCTAAATAGTTTCTCAAAAGTCCCCAAAGATTGGGTGTCTGCTAAAGTTTTCATATAAGCAACCGTGTCCATGATACACGCGAGTGAAATGTCATCTGAAAGCAGGTAAGTATAGTAATATAATATAATTTTGAAGGCAAGGGAAGGGTTTTAGAAAAAAATGTTATTCTACATTTCGCTTTAGATTTGCTCACTTTATCGATTGAAAGAAAAAAAATTTGAAATTGCAAAATTTCTTCAAAAAACCTAACATATTTTTCGATTTGAGCTCTTCGAAAGGACCGTTATGTTGTGGATGGATTTTTAACAATCACGCTCGTCGATTGCCGACGAATACACGTTGGACATATTAAATTTTCCTTTCGTTGTGAACCTTTTTTCTCGCCAAAATATTACCATGAATAATAAAAATAATAAAACAATAAACATGCATGAATTTGTACTGTTTTGGCGAGAAAAAAGGTTCACAACGAAAGGAAAATTTAATATGTCCAACGTGTATTCGTCGGAAATCGACGAGCGTGATTGTTAAAGATCCATCCACAACATAACGGTCCTTTCGAAGGCCTCAAATCGAAAAATATGTTACATTTTTTGAAGAAATTTTCCAATTTCAAATTTTTTTTTCTTTCAATCGATAAAGTGAGCAAATCTAAAGCGAAATGTAGAATAACATTTTTTTCTAAAACCCTTCCCTTGCCTTCAAAATTATATTATATTACTATACTTACCTGCTTTCAGATGACATTTCACTCGCGTGTATCATGGACACGGTTGCTTATATGAAAAAATGTCTATCTTAGTAATTTCTCTAAAATTTCTTCAGCTTACTTTTTTATCTGATGTATTTTTTACCTAAATCCTATAGAAATTGAGATATTCACAAAAATTAATTTTGGAACTGAAATTTCAGCCGTTTTCAGGCCCTGAAAACTTTAGCGGATGCCACGCTTAAACAACTAAATTACGATAAATGTTGCTGCAATTTCGCGAAGTCCGCAATTCGAACCCACAATTTCCGCAACGTAACTCAACCAGCGATCACACCAAACCACGTTGGTCGCCAAGATGAAACGGTTAAAATTCCTCACGAACTTTAGCGTGAATAATTGATGTTACATTAATTTCTAACCAAAGGTGTTAATTAAAACGACGGAAAAAAAGATGGAATAGGCGCCACTCGATTTCGGTTAAAAAGGAAGACGTCGTTATGAAAGATTAGACAACTCGATTAAAGGGGAAATCGAGAAATCACGAGCTATCTTTGTAAATCTTGCCGGCTAGCTTGGAAGATAATTAATTAAACAAAAAGAAACCAGCAATGAGTCCAGGGCATACGGAAAATTTTGAACAACGAAGAATTTTTGTAAACGAAAATAGTAATTACTCAAATATAAAGCGCAAATATCTTACGCACACAAAATAAACTTAACAATAAAATAAAAATAAACATAAAAATAAACAATACGGTGGTCATTGCTTAAAGGCTTTATGATAAAGTCGATGCTTATGGTGTTAGTATTGCGCCAGTGGAACGCAACAACAGTAGCCCACTACAGGAGCCGACCAGAACGGCACAGTAGCGACCACATTGACACTCAGAATCACCACCCACACAATCAATCGACGGAACACTCGAATGGTCATATAGGTACAATCCCACTAAGGTAACCACCGAGCCTCCGACGACCAAACCAAATAGCAGCGACCCCGGTGCAATGCCGCACTCTGTATATAAGTAGGTCACACATCGAAGCCTTTATAAAATAAAAATATAAAATCATAATTAAACACAAAAAAAGTATCGACACTAAATTTCAAATATGAAATTTGAACCTCCGTCGATCAAATTGGAATCTTCCTGCTAATACATTTTACCAGTTCGCTCGATGTAAACCATAGGAAATAATACACAAGTAAAGTTTAATTAACCAAACGTAATAAAATAAATAAAGTAGTCATTACTACGCTTATCAAACATAACACTTAAGCATTGGTATCATTATCCACAATATGCGAAAGTGCGATAATGATTGTAATTTTATCACGCAGTGCAGAAAGTTGTAATCTGCCACTTATCTATCAATTGCAACCATTCTGGAAGTAAAAATGCAGAACGAAAAAAAGAATACCAAGATGTTACACATAAATAATAAAATAAAACACATTAAAAAGGCCAAGGAAAAAAAAATACGCCATCGAGCTTAATATGGCTTAATATAAAAACCAATAATAATTATTACAACAAATTACCAACCAAAAAGGATACCTCAAATTTCGTTGATCTGCGGCATATGCAAAAATTTGTTCAGCTTCGAATCCCATAAAGGCGGATGAGAGCTCCCGGTAAAATAATCAAAAAAAAATGAGCTTCCCAATCCTACGGATTCGAGAAGATAATCCCAGTTCGCTACTGGATGGCATTAACTAACCAATTCTTCTCCAAAATCCGGCTTCACAAAATTTTTGCACAACACACACAAAATCACCTCTTACTCGAGCAAACGTATCCCGTCCAGTCTCGCGTACCGACCCCTGCCCATTTCCCTCACTCGTACCAACGGTCACTGGTTCCAAAACCCAAAGAACCCGGCGGCAAATTTTAAACCGTTACACTCCCCCTTTACTTGGAAAGAGGTAAAGTTTCTATAAAACGAGAAAACCAACGATACGGGAAATAGACTAGGAACTTTACCGATGGTGAAGATGTAAAGCTGTCCAGATGTTCGGACCTTCGATACGATAGGTAAACAAAACAAAAGATAACAATACGATAATAACGACAAAAGAGAAAAATATGTACAAAGAAAGATATATACAAACGATAAAACAAAAAAAACTATACATACTTGTCTCTGACCAACTTTGATCAACACGAACGAATGATGACCAATAAATAGTTGGTGAGCAACCAGATGGTCATTGCTCGAAGGTGATAACAATTGCGATGTCCGATGGTAATTGCTTTTAACAGAGTAGGTTGTACAGAAGCGAAATAATACCACCAAGAACCTCCTCCCGAATTAATTAAGGGAACGTTCGGGTGGTCGCTAAAATCCCAATGAATGGTTTAGAATATAAAAATTCAAATGCAACCACCGCGAGCCCCCGCATAACTAACCAATCGTAGGCCCCGGTAAAACTTCCCACCGCTGTACTTCTGTCGTGCATCGCGAGACCTTCTTCCTATATAATTCTTTTCAAATAAAACAAACAGACAAATAATAAAAATATATAACACAATAACTAAAAAAAATCAAGCCTTTAATTTCGAATACGGGATTCGAAACTATGCCGCCCGCTTTATGGACTGCTAGCCTATCCATTAGACTAACTCAGCTCTACGCTACCTATCTCGAAAGTAAGTTGTTTCATTTGGTTAAAGAAAACATTATTTCTCGTAAATAATGTTTCCACAAAGATAGCAATACAGTTGTTAGTAAATATATTCACGCGTGCGAGCGTACAATAAAAAAAAGTGCCCCAATCAAATTCATGCAGAAAGCATAAATAACTCATATTCTTGGCGAAACTTGCCAATCAAAAAAAATACATAAGGCAAGACACAAACCTGAAATATTAAAACACAAAAAAAACAAAATAATATTCATTCAAAGGTAAAAATACATATTATAATCGACACAAACCTGAAAGGAAAAAAATATAAAAATCGAGCTTGAACAAAATTTGTTACGACCGATAACGAATACAATTCCAGGTGGTATCCGAGTATTGCGGGTTGGCTGATAATGCAATATGTGCAATTAACGATATGTTCTAAATGACGTAAAAGAATTGAACTGTTAATAATCCTGCTGGAAGTATGGACGATGGATCCAACATAAAAAAATAAACGGTACATAGCGGTAAAAATCCATCATCCTTGGTTATAACCGATAACGATAATAAACTTCAGGTGGTGTTAGAGTACAAATTGCGAGTCGACTGATAAATGCAATATGTGGAATTAATGAAAGGTTCTAATGACTTACCCATCTGAACGACTAGAATCCTTCAACAGAAGACTGGACGGTGGATCCAACATAAAAAGGAACGGTACAAAGCGGTAAAAATCCACCCTCCACCAGCAACGAATTCTTATCCCCGGATCGGGTTCGGAAAAACACTGTTCCATATTAATTCGAATGCTGGGTCGTTCGAGAAAGGAAGCAAACAAAATTCTTTCCAAAAATCACAACCACATTTCACAAGCAGACCAACAAAATTTTGCGTCGACACCTTTCCACGTTCAAAAGCCAACTCTCTCATCTAATTCATAGGAGAGTTCATCTCCTAAAATAATCTATCCACTTTCATGATGGATGAGATTCGAAAAAACACAATAAGAAGATTTAAAAAAAATTTCAACTTGAAATTTACCTTCCCCCTCCAAAAAAAGGTATAGGGTAGAAAAACCACGAATTTACACGAATTTAAATAAACTAAGAAAATCAAAAATAAAAAACACTTTAAAATGTAATCGACGTTGTTCAAAAAATATTTTCGTTGGGCGCCAAGATGAAACGCTAACCAACTAAATTACGATAAATGTTGCTGCAATTTCGCGAAGTCCGCAATTCGAACCCACAATTTCCGCAACGTAACTCAACCAGCGATCACACCAAACCACGTTGGTCGCCAAGATGAAACGGTTAAAATTCCTCACGAACTTTAGCGTGAATAATTGATGTTACATTAATTTCTAACCAAAGGTGTTAATTAAAACGACGGAAAAAAAGATGGAATAGGCGCCACTCGATTTCGGTTAAAAAGGAAGACGTCGTTATGAAAGATTAGACAACTCGATTAAAGGGGAAATCGAGAAATCACGAGCTATCTTTGTAAATCTTGCCGGCTAGCTTGGAAGATAATTAATTAAACAAAAAGAAACCAGCAATGAGTCCAGGGCATACGGAAAATTTTGAACAACGAAGAATTTTTGTAAACGAAAATAGTAATTACTCAAATATAAAGCGCAAATATCTTACGCACACAAAATAAACTTAACAATAAAATAAAAATAAACATAAAAATAAACAATACGGTGGTCATTGCTTAAAGGCTTTATGATAAAGTCGATGCTTATGGTGTTAGTATTGCGCCAGTGGAACGCAACAACAGTAGCCCACTACAGGAGCCGACCAGAACGGCACAGTAGCGACCACATTGACACTCAGAATCACCACCCACACAATCAATCGACGGAACACTCGAATGGTCATATAGGTACAATCCCACTAAGGTAACCACCGAGCCTCCGACGACCAAACCAAATAGCAGCGACCCCGGTGCAATGCCGCACTCTGTATATAAGTAGGTCACACATCGAAGCCTTTATAAAATAAAAATATAAAATCATAATTAAACACAAAAAAAGTATCGACACTAAATTTCAAATATGAAATTTGAACCTCCGTCGATCAAATTGGAATCTTCCTGCTAATACATTTTACCAGTTCGCTCGATGTAAACCATAGGAAATAATACACAAGTAAAGTTTAATTAACCAAACGTAATAAAATAAATAAAGTAGTCATTACTACGCTTATCAAACATAACACTTAAGCATTGGTATCATTATCCACAATATGCGAAAGTGCGATAATGATTGTAATTTTATCACGCAGTGCAGAAAGTTGTAATCTGCCACTTATCTATCAATTGCAACCATTCTGGAAGTAAAAATGCAGAACGAAAAAAAGAATACCAAGATGTTACACATAAATAATAAAATAAAACACATTAAAAAGGCCAAGGAAAAAAAAATACGCCATCGAGCTTAATATGGCTTAATATAAAAACCAATAATAATTATTACAACAAATTACCAACCAAAAAGGATACCTCAAATTTCGTTGATCTGCGGCATATGCAAAAATTTGTTCAGCTTCGAATCCCATAAAGGCGGATGAGAGCTCCCGGTAAAATAATCAAAAAAAAATGAGCTTCCCAATCCTACGGATTCGAGAAGATAATCCCAGTTCGCTACTGGATGGCATTAACTAACCAATTCTTCTCCAAAATCCGGCTTCACAAAATTTTTGCACAACACACACAAAATCACCTCTTACTCGAGCAAACGTATCCCGTCCAGTCTCGCGTACCGACCCCTGCCCATTTCCCTCACTCGTACCAACGGTCACTGGTTCCAAAACCCAAAGAACCCGGCGGCAAATTTTAAACCGTTACACGGACACCCAATCTTTGGGGACTTTTGAGAAACTATTTAGAACACCCTATTAAAGCCTAAAACACACTAAAACGTTTTGTATGAATTATTCCGTATCAAAATCCTAAATGCAGTGGACTATAAATGTTTTGAAAAGGTTTATTGATTAAATTAATATATAAGATATTCGGACAAATCCTAGATTTGCGTGAACCTGATATTTTCAAAAAATAGCTTATGGAGGAGCTGTTTTAAGTTTTAGAAATTATCATACCTTTTTATTTTACGTTTAGCTTCTGACTCGACGTCGACTGTATCTTTTGTTCTCATACACAATATAGTTTTTTTAAACGTTATTAATAAAATCTGTTTAATTTAGAAATAAATGAATAGCCTTATAAAACCCATTATAAACACAAAATTTTAAAATATTGAGAAAAATGAAAGCTATTGAATTAGTCGATTTCTTATTAACTTTTGGAACATGTATAAATTATTTTTATTCTAAACCATAAAGTCAGAACGTCAAAAAACGATATTGTTTGGAAAAATTAGTGTATGAGAGCGAGAGAGACGACGACGTGCTCAACATGGGCTATTAACTTGTTTGATAATATTATAAATTGTAGAAAATTCGCCTGCGGCGTTTTATAATAATTAAATGTTTGGTTTATTTTGATTTGTCTGCCGACCTTGCCTGCCTTTTCATAACAACGCCACTGTACTTAAATAGATAAAAAAAATTAATTTAATTGCTGTTGTAGCATCCAAACGTGAGACAAGAATATTTTCGTTATCAGGCAAAAATGTTATTGATCGTACGCGCGTATAAAAGCATTTAATGTCGCATTAATTTACATAAAGCAATTAGCAAGAAGTGTAAAAATTATCAAAATGAATTCAGTTTTAATTATTTTTGCATTGTTTGTGTTAGTTGTTAACAATGTGCAAATAACAATTTGTGGTTCGTATGGAAGTTGCAGATTAGTAAGTGAGGGTATGTACTAAAAGTAAGCAGTAAAAGTGCGTAAAATTAAGGAAATTGTTTAAATTAATTTGAAAAGTAAAGAAATACTGTATTTTTAGACGTTCTCATTTACCACCGAAGGATCAAACAGGATCCTACGAGGCACTTCAAACTTGAACTTGTTTCCTTTCCGGAGATGCTTATAGATCTACAGCGCCCGAGTGATATAAAAGTTATAAGCTGTATACTTTGTAAAGATTTACATGGTAATTCAACTCATCCAAGTGACAGCGAGTGCAAAATTTTAAGCGGTGGAGTTGGATATACTTTTGTAAAGTTTGCTATTAGCTGTTTTCGTAGACGAGGATATGATTACGATATAAAAGTTTATGGACAATAAAATTTAAAAATTAAAGTGCCGCATTATTTTAGTAGCAACAAATTTAAAACTTATTGCCAGGTCAAAAACTAAATCGATGAAGAACATGGGAGAGAACCCTAATGAAGTATCTATCCACTTCTTGGGTTCAACTGCGAACGAACGAACATTATTTACCTTCGATTGCTTACCATTATTTAGACAATTGACTCAATTTCTTCCGACTGTTTTTTATTTGCTAACAGAAATAAAAAGAAAAGCTTTATTTTGTTTTCGTCAGATTTTTTATCTCGAAAATATCCCTTTTTGTTATAAAGACAAAATTGGGCTTGGTTTTTACATTGTTTTTATTATACTAGAAAAAATAAGGAAGAATTCTTTTTATAAAACAACAATGCTTTACTTAATCAACTGATTTATAGCTATTCGCCATTATTGAAACAACACTTAACGATTTAAGTGATTTAAGCTTTTTATTCTCGTGCCTAAAATTTCAAATAAAAATCGAATGCCGTAAAGAAAATCTGACTACAATTGTAAAAAGATGTGATGTCGTTGTAACCTACAAGCTAAGTATTATTTTCAAAACAAAATGTTTTCTCCACTTTTGAAGAATTTCTTTCAATTTAAAGGTGACATTTTAATTTGAAATTTTAAACCATATCTATGACGACAGTCCCTTTACTATTTGAAAAAAAAGATAAAAATAAGTTGCAGGAAATGTGGGAAATGAAAAGCGTGATTTTCTGAAATTTTTTTATTAAATTTTGCTTGCATGCGCTTTTACGAATTTGAAAAATACGTAATTTCTAAAGGTGTTCGTCATTTATACTTTTCTTTGATCGTGATAAGTATTATATAAATAACCTGTGATATTATTGTTTATAATTAGCATCAAGTTATTTTATTATTAAGATGGTATTTTATAAGATTATTTATTGAGGCAAGGATCATCGCACGGTGTTGGAATTTCAACAATCGAATTGTATCTTAATAAATCAGTTTGATTTCCGACAAGCGACCCCAATTACAGGATATATTATTCTTATTATTGTTGGGAATATCTCATATAAGCTTTGTCTTACATGTGTGTGATTCAAGAATAAACCCTTGTTAAAAGCTTATTTTACTTGGCATTCCCGTTGTACATTTGTACATTCAGCGCTTAAAGAGCTGAAATTTGGCACACTGCTTTAATAAATATAACAAATTTTGAAAACAAAAGTATTTTTATTTTTTGAAACAATTTCCAACAACGAGATAACCTACTTCTTAACGTGGGTTCCAAACCACGGCATCAGTATTTTGAAAGTAGACGAGGTTTGAACGAAATTTGTTCTAATTTTATTTTCAATAATCGTTTATTCTTTGCCTGATGATGGTAAAATAATATCGATACAGTCAGCTATCGTTTTTATTAATTTTTTAATTTAATTTTTACTCCTCTCCGCCCTGCCTGTTTTTAAATTACACTAGACCCTCCATGTACGCGAGGGTTCCGTTCGCCAAAAACCTCGCGTACATGGAATTCGCGTAAATGGAACCAAAGAAGCAATAGAAAAAAGGGGGTTAGGTTCCAAAATTTATTTAAGACTAAAAACAAAAGTTTAAAACTAAGGTTTATTTACGAAATAGGTAAAATATATTGCATACAAAAACTAAAATATACTTAAGCGATAAAAAAATTAAATATAATGCATAAAAAAACTATAAATCGTTGACACCGTATTTGTATCATTCAAGTGCTACGTTTCAGCGCCTGTGAACGGAGTAGAAATTACATTATTTATTACGAAGCATTACATTCATTAAGAATACAGCTATTCCTTTGCCGGGATTTACAAATCCGTTTGAAGGGGAGGATTAAGCCCCATATAATACATTTTGTTGTTACTGTTTTTTCCTTCCTATTTTTTTTTCATAACCTTGAATGTTTTGCGGCATCACTCACAATCGCTCGATATCTCCATTCTCGCCTATCGTGAACCCTGGACATCCAATCTCTCACGCCCATCTCCTCTAAGTCGCTGGTCACCCAGTCCCACCATCTCACCCTCGGCCGCCCCCTTGTTCTATCCTCCGTTGGCTTCCATAACGTAATCTTCCCTACCAAGTCCTCCTTACTTCGCATGATATGGCCCAACCATCTTATTCGCTGTGATTTCATGAACTTCCCGACATCCTCCCCTCCACACTCCTGCAAAATTTTGTGATTCATTTTTGCCCTTTTCTCTCCATTTTCAGACAGTGGGCCCAAGATGGTTCGCAACACTTTCCTCTCGAACACTCTCAACCTTTCGGCTTCACATTGTGACAAGCATAGTGTCCCCGATGCATACGTCATCGCTGGTCTTATTATGGTCTTGTATATCTTAAGTTTCGTCGCTCTTGTTAGTTTCTTGTCTTTTAGCATTGCTTTGTTTGCGTAGTATGCCTTGTTACCTTTTTGCACTCTTCTTCTTATTTCTTCTCCTCTATCACCGTTTCTGTTTATCTGTACTCCTAGGTAAACAAAGTTATCTACTTCCTCGAATGTGTTCCCACCTATTTTTAGATCTTGCCGTAGACACGATTTGTTTCTGTTACACTTCATATATTTCGTCTTCTTTTCATTCACCAACAATCCCCTTCTTTTCGCTGCTTCGGCCATTTCCTTAAACATTTCTATAATTTTCTTCCGTGATCTTGCTACAATGAGTACGTCGTCTGCATATGCAATCATTTGTCCTTCTCTTGTTATTATTGATCCTTTCTCACCTATTTCTCTGAATATTTTTTCTAGTAATATGTTAAACAGCGTTGCGGATAACGCATCACCCTGCCTTACACCACTATTTATCTCAAAGCAGTCAGTTACACCTTCCTGTGTCCTAACGCATGCCGCTGTGCCTTCAAGCGCCATTCTTATAAGTCTGTTCAACTTAGTTGGTACCCCCAGCTCTTCTAACGTCTTGTATAGTTCCTTCCTGCTGACCCTATCAAAAGCCTGCTGGAAGTCCACAAACAACATGTGTAAATCCACATTGAATTCGTAGGTTTTTTCCATTATTCGCTTTATCACATGTATTGCTTCAGACGTTGATCTGCCTTCCGTAAATCCAAATTGGTAGTCTCCTATAATTTTTTTGTATGTTCTTTCAATCTTGTTAGTATTAATGTTGACAGTACTTTGTATGTAGAGTTAAGTAGCGTTATTCCCCTGTAATTTCTACACTTCTCCGGGTCGCCCTTCTTTTTTAATGGCACGATTACACCCTCCTTCCATTTTTCAGGCATCTTCTCTTCCCTCCATACCTGTTTCACCAGCTCGCATATTCTTTCACAGATTTCATCTCCAGCGCACTTAATGAGTTCTATATTTATATCGTCTTTTCCCGGCGCTTTTCCATTTTTCATCTTGTTGATTGCCTTCCTTATTTCATCGTTTGACGGTATCAGTGCTTCTTTCTCTTCGCTTTCCATTTCTGTTTGTATATATTCTTCTTCTTGATGTGTGTTCAGAAGCTCCTGAAAGTGTTTCACCCAGATCTGTTTTATCTTCTCTGCACTGTATTCTAGTTTTCCTTTTTTGTCTTTCATTCCTCTTTGTGTCATCTTTCCGTTTGTGTTTTGTTTCTTTATGAGCTGGTAAAACATTCTGGATTCATTATGCCTGTTGCTTGTTTCTATTTCCTGCATTTTTTTCATAAACCATGCATTCTTCTTAGTCTTGTATAACTTCTCTGCTTTTCTTGATAATTTCTTGTAGTTTTCCAAATCTTCCCCTCTTCTAGTTTTCAGCCATTCCAATCTTCTCTCTGCTTTTTTTCTGCTGTATTCCATGCATTCCTCATCAAACCACACTTTGGTCTTTTCTCTACTTCTATACCCAATTATTTCCTTTGCGCTCGTGTATAAACTCGATGTGATACTGCTAAGTTCTTCTTCCATGTTATTGCATTTTCTCCTCGTTTTTATTTCTTCTCCAACGCGCTCTTCGTACTGTTTTCTTATCTCGGTGTTAATTAATTTTTCCGTTGCTAGTCTTCTTTTTTTTTCTGACATATTTCTGTATTTTGTCTTCATTAATTTTATTTTCGCTATCACCAGGTAGTGGTCCGAGTCTGCGTTAGCCCCCCTGTACGTTCTCACATCATTCACTACATTTTCATTTTTCTTTGATATTAGTATGTGGTCTATTTGATTTCCATCTTCTTTGCCTCCACCCGGCCACACCTATGTTATTTTATGTAGCCTCTTGTGTTTATATGTGGTACTGCAGATTTTGGTATTTGTCGCCTCAGCCAAGTTGCATAACCTATCTCCGTTGTCGCTTGTTTTTTCATGTATCGTTTGTGTTCCTGCAACTGGCCTTATATGTTTTTCCTTGCCTATTTTGGCATTAAAATCTCCCATTATGACCATGATATCTTGACTTGGTACTGTTTCGCAGAAGGCTTCGAGTTTGTTATAGAATTCTTCTTTCTCAGATTCGCTACTATCTTCCGTCGGTGCGTATGCATTTACCATTGATATATTCGTTTTGGCTTTGAGTCTTAGGTATGAGATTCTTCCGTTTATTGCTTTAAATGCCATAATGTTCTTTGAAAACTCTTCTGTTATCAAAAATCCAGTACCGTTTCTTCCCTGTGTCTTTTCCCCTGCATAGAGCATCGTGTATTTCTTTTTTTTAATTTCTCCCTGCCCCTTCCATCTTAGTTCCTGCAAGGCAGCCACCTGTACACCGTATCTCCTCAGTTCGTTTGCCACTTCATCCATTTTTCCCGGTCTCAGCAGCGTCCTTACATTCCACGTACCGATCTTTGTCAAAACTTTTACTTTGCCGTGTCGTCTTATGTGTCTCTTTTTCGGTGCATGGAGTTTCCTTCTGAGACGATCCGGTCACTCCGTCTCCCATAATCAGTTTTTTGTTGTCCCAGGAGTTTCTTCTTCTGCTTCTAATTCTTCCTTTCTGTTATTCCATGTATACATTTTTCCTTCAACCCTTAACTTTCTATGTCCAACCCTTACTCTTTTTCCATTCCTTCTCTCCACTCTAGCGAATTCTAGCATCTTATCTTGTATTAATTTTTCACTATGCGTCAGGTCATCTTCTACGTAAATTTTGGTTCCTTTGAGCTTACTTTTATTCTCCATCACTTTTATTTTTTGGTTGAGGTCTCTTAGTTTAGCCACTACCACCTCTCTTCCGGGTACCTTTCCTATCTTGAAGGTTTCTACAATTTCAACCTGCACTAAGAGTCTCTCTTTTAAGAATTCTTCAACTCTTTCTCTAGATGCCAAATCTCCAGGTTGGGCTCCTTTAATAATAATGTTGTACCTCTTCTTTTTCTCTTTCCTGTTTCTCCATATGCTCCTTCATTTGTTTAATTTCGCCTTCCTGTCTTATTACTCTGACCTCCAGGCTCTCAATTTCGCTTTTCAGTTCTTGTCTTTCGCTCTTCAGTTGTTCTTCCATTCTTTCCACCCTTGTTGTAAGCTCCTTCATTTCTACTCTGTCGTCCGTAAAACCCTCGTTAACCGTCTTAGATAGGGCTACTATCATCATTTTCAGCTCATCCATGTTGTATGGTTTCTCTCCTTTAAGTCACCGCTTGTTGACTTCTACTTAGGCAACCCAAATTGCGTTAGAAAGACCCGGCTCGAAATCTCTCAAACCTGATCCACTGTGTGAGTCGTTTTTATGTTCGTCTACGTCTACGTCTATCTTGCGAACAGTACGGTATTCGGATCGACGCCTAGGAAATACCTTTACTACAAAGACGTTTTATTTCTATAGTTACTCGCCACTATGGTACTCAGTTCCTGTGGAAATGTAAAGTTGGCACTACCACAACAAATTCGTTTCTATCTAAAAGTCAAAATAACCTCAAAAATTATCCTATTGATCATTTTGAGTCACGTGACTTTGACAGGGCGCGGCCATTTTGTCAGTGGGGCATACCTGTCGTAACGTCACCGCGAAATGATATTAATTATTTTGAGTCACGTGACTTTGACAGGACGCGGCCATTTTGTCAGTGGGGCATACCTGTCGTGACGTCACCTCGAAATGATCAATTGTTTCTCTTTCAAAGGCTTCTTCCGGTGCAGTCAACGGTCCGCCAACACTTTTCCCTTTCTCTACACTGTTCCAAAACTCAATTATCGCATCAGTATACAAAACAATCTCGATATAAACCCGAAAAATTGCACTATTCCAACACACTCTCTGAAATCAAGACACAGGTCCGTACTATTCTGAAAAATTCGCAAAGGAAGGGAAAATTGATTTTGAGTAGCCTGCCTTGAATGCGCCTGAATGGATTATCGAGATTCCTTAAAGGAAGGCAGGCTACTCAAAATCAACTTAAAAACAATAATGAATGCTGTCAAGCTGTCAACCGATCGACAATGCAAATACGCGTGCACGTGCTTTACGTTTCTATTTGACCAATCTTAACCAAATTTGGTGTAGAAGTTATTTACAACGCTACGAAAAACATAGGCTACTTTAGAACCTTGGAGTGAGACCGAAGGCCGAACAACCACATCCGATACGATCTAGATGGCTAAAGGCGGCCGGTAGGCCGACTGTGCCGGCTAGTTATTTTAATAATACGCGAAAACTGAATTCGCGTTATAGGGAATTTTGCTTCGCGTACAAAAAATTCGGGCATCAAAATCTAATTTGCGTTATTCTGAATTCGTGTACATCGAACTCGTGTACATGGAGGGTCTAGTGTATTGATATTTCATTACTAGAATAATTTATTAGTGGAACATCATTATCCCCTTAAAGTTAGACAACATGCAGAACACTGACTCACCACAAAATGTTGCTAACGAGAATTTATGTAGTGGTTTGTTTAAAGTGGGTTATTTCGTTTACTTTCGATTTTTACATAATTCTAATAAGCACCATCTATTTATATATAAACGTAAGTAGTATATAAAAAACATAATTACTGCAAATTTTATTTTTCTTTGAATATTACTCGTATAATATTATAAAAATAAAATAGTTAATTAATTATGATGTTTTTTATTCACCCAAACTCTTATAGAAAATGATCCTGCGATTAGAATCAAGTGATGTTTTCTCCAAGTTGACCGTTACTGAACTGTATTCGAAACTCCGATGGGTTTTTCAAAATTATCGATGGTTTTCTCGCGAGAGTCCAATTAAAGCGAAAATTGTGGAAAAACTTTTAATTTTTTTTAAGATGTAACCAAAGCGTATAGCGGCTCTCTAAAATAGCTGTTATATAACTTTCTTCGAATTTTCAACACCAAAGGCGTAAAAACCCCACGATTTTGCGGCATCCCATTACTTTGTAATTATTAACATTTTGAGGTTTATACCAATATTTCAGAATAGTTCTTGTGATCCAAACAGTAAGCAAATAATTAAAATAAAAGTGTTTGCCTAAATACATCCCTAGGAAGGAACAAAAGAAAACTAGAAGAATTAATTACGGTTTCTGATACAGTTTTAAACGGTTTCCAATTTAGTTGCTTTTAAACTTTATCAAAAATTATGTGTAAACATCAAGTGCAAACATGAAACCTCAACCTCTTAATTGGTTTTACCGAAAAATAATGTGTGACCATAGAATAGAATGGGGAAAGTTATGCAATGTTCACATAGCCAATTGTTTTTCTCGTTGGAAATATTTAAAATTATAATAAATTTTATTATTAGTAAAATTTTCAATATAAAACATTGTAAGGTTCAATTTTCAATTTTTAAACAGTAAGTGTTTGTAAAACCATTTCAGCTAACAAGAATAAAAAATTATTTTCAAATAAAATCTCGGTTTCAATTCAATTTGTAATTAACAAATTTTGTAAAATATCACAGCAATATTTAGCTTGTGCTAACATAAAAATTCAATAATTTCTTATTAATAGCGCCGCAGGCTATTTTTAAACGCTTCCCCCAAGGAGGAAATATCAAGAAATTTAGAACAAAAGAACACCGCAAGACAGTTAAAAATTTAAAAGAAAATTAAAGCGCAAAGGTACCTTTGATTACTTCCCCGGACTACTTAGTACGAAGCGTTAAGATGAATAACGTGTGTTCTTTATTGAAACACTAATGCCTCGATTACACAGAGCGACTTTAGACGCTAGACGCTAGCGTCTAAAGTCGCCAGCGACTGAGCGTGTAGCGACCTGTCCGATTACACACAGCGACTTTAGACGCTAGACGCTAGCGTCTAAACTCGCTAGTCTCGTAGTTGCAATCGCGCATTTGAACTGATAAGTATTAAAAATTAAAATTTAGTTTTGTTTAGCAATAGTTTAATAGTTTAACAATGAAGTGGAACAGCAGTAATATTATTGATTTTTTAAAAGTTTATGAAAAATATCCTTTCTTTGGAACATTAAGCATAAGGACTACTGCAACATCAAGTTAAAAAATGAAATAAGTAAAAGCTTCTATTTAGAACTTCAGAGTGAAGGATTGGTAGAAGAAATGAATGAAAAGCAATTAAAAGCCAAAATAAAAAATATAAAGACGCTAGCACATAGCGTTTTTACACTCTCATGTCGATTACACAGAGCGACTTTAGACGCCGGAGTGTAAAAACGCTAGCGTCTAGCGTCTAAAGTAGCCCGGCTGTCAACTTTAAAAGCGAGCGAACAGCGTCTGTTCAAGACGCGGCGTCTAAGCGTCTAGGTCGATTACACAGAGCGACTTTAGACGCTGCGTCTAAATTCGCTAGCGTCTAGCGTCTAAAGTCGCTCTGTGTCGCAGCCAACTCAGTTGTCCACGAGAGTTCGAGTATTGCTCCTTTTTTAAAAAAATGTACGAAGACGTAAGTTTCACGGCTATAGTAAACACACACACACACACACATACATTTTAATAATGAGCCATACTCGAGCTCTCGTGGTTATTTTTATAATATTCTCTTCGGTAAAATTTTGTTCAAAAGTGTACCGTAAAAGGTGGTGACATGAAATCACGGGGGCCACTTGAAACCTTCTGCATAATTTTATTGATACATCCACTGACATTTGTGAGTGAGTAGTGGAAGCTTCAGTTTCTGGCTATTCCTTGTACAGGTATACCTAACCTAAAATTATTGTGTTTCAACCGTCGATAATGAATCGTTCATGTGAAAACTAAAAAAAAAGGCTGAATACTTGCAGGTGGGCAGACCAACCCAAGAAATATCGTAGTGAGTAATTTTTTTTTTTCTACTCCTCATACTGTCGGCTAGAGATTCTGACCTCCAAAATATTTTAATATCATGAAACGAAAAACACAGGACCGGCTTCATTTATTTTGGTCATTTTAGGGGTCACTTGAAACAAAATGGTGAAGGATTATAAACGGAAGATTGGTGCCAGACCATATATAAATTATGATGGAGAACGACTGCAACGGGCCATTGATCAACGAATAAGGGAAGGAACAAGCTTCAAAGATCTTGAAAAAGAATTCGGAGAATGAGAATGAGAGAATGAGATTGAAAAAGTTCTTCCAATTCCTGAAATGATGAGGAGAGGTAGTTTTCTCTTCAGAAATGTCTTGCTTTAAGTATTAAACTCATTCTGTTTTGTATTCACTTGTTCGTTTACGTTTATCTGATATAATTCATATTTCTTGAATAAAAAAAAATCCTGCGTTAGTTATATTTTTTTTAAAAAATCTGCATTTCAAGACACCTACACAACAGCGCAACATGAAATATATATGGAAAACAAGGCGATTTCGAACATATTTCAAGTGACCACTTTTTGGTGGTGACTTGAAATGACAGGTTTTTTTTAAAAAACTACTATCAAATTCAATGAAAAAAATTGTTTTTCTATTTTGCGTCTAAAATAAAGTCATTTCGATACGCGAATGGGTATCGAAATGGACTCATTACGATACGCAATTTTTTGTTTTAAGAGGTTGGCAGCATAAACGTCATTGAAAATAATATTAATTATTGAAACGAATGTCATTTTAAATCACATTAAAAATCTCCAAATTTGTGTTAAACATTTTAATTAACTATAAATTAAAGATATAATAATAAATAAGGAAAATTATTAACGGCAGGTATAATTTCGTTACTATGAACAAATCTACAATTTGACACAAACTTCAAAAGTTTTTCAAATTTCAATTGTTTGTAAAAATGTCAAAGTATTACCAACAAACATTAAATAAAACGAAATTTTTAAAATGACAATCATTTAATATTGTCCTTTTTTTTTTAATTTTAAACCATAAAAAAAGCAAAATAGAAAAAATTGTATAAAGTACTCGTTTTAATAAAATATCAATTATAAAACTCGTTCTTTAATATACTATTTTTTTCTTAAATCGCTTCATTCGACTCTAGATTTTGATATAAAAATATCAATCTTTTTTTCCGAATTTTTCTCTAATAATTATCACTCTTGAAAGTTCAAAATCATTTCAAGCCACCACCTTTTACAGTACCACGATAAAATTTTTGGTTGGTTCCGCCATTCACATGCACCCAAAAACTTTTCCTGGTTTTGGTGTTAAGCAGTGGTATTTAAACCAGGGGTGCGCGGATTCCTAAAATTTTACGCCCAAATTTGTCTTTCTTTATAAATTTGTTTTTTAATTATACTTTTTTTCACATTATCTTTTTTACATTTTATGTTATGCGATGTGTAGGGAATTAAGACACAAATAGGGGGCAGTAATGTATGTACTTTATCAGTCGTTAAATGCGGGAAGTCGGTCCTAGACGCGACCTAACATTGCATACCTTTTTTTCTACGAAAAGAACAACTCTATCAACTGGTATGGCCATTCTTAACCATTATGATCATGACGTGGTTTGGATTCCACGTTAAATTATAGGTTCCATTATATTGCCAATAGTTCAGCTCGACTTCCATTGCCTGTAACATATAAGTAATGTTATTTAGTAATGATGAAATAATGATGCTGAAATTTACTAACGTTAGCATTCAAGGTAAAAATCAGCTTAATGAAAGAGATATGGGCAATGTCCTGGTACTCCATATTTCCTAGTAGGCAATCCCTAGTCATAGTCACTGCAAACTTCCCTGCACTTTTGAGCCTACTGGAATTTCGCCTGACGATGGAAAAAGACTTATTGGGGGTGTTGGTGCCTTAGCATTAAGGAAGAGCCTTAATGCGGGCGAATCAGTTTGTGTATTCAACTAGGGAATGCAGGATCGATGCCGAAAGTAGCAATAATGATCGAATTCTTCTAACTTACTGTTTAGTTTTTGCAAATATTCTTTGATGTTTTCAAAAATGGTGTAATATCTTCTAACCTAGAATTATTTGCGTTGTGTGGTACGGAATTGTAGAGGAAATCTTAGGAGTACGCAAACAAGAAAGGTTGCACACCACTGCAGTAGAGTACCATCGCCTTATGCCTTCTTCTAGATTTTATGTGGAACTCTGACGACGTTAATAAATTTGAGACCGTTTCCTTTGTGATTCAGGCAACGCAAATCTGGCTGGACTCTTGAATGGAAACTACAGTTTAATGTAGAATTTGAGCACTGGCATCACATCTTGAGACAATCATTTGGTCAAGAATGCCTTTGCTAATTGAAGAAACTTTTTCGTACCTTGGCACAATATCCCTATACGTTTTTCCTTGGGCATTGAACTTTTTATGTTTAAAAACCCTTTATTAAAAATAAATATTGTTCTGTTCATACGAGTTAATCAACCATATCATACTAATGGTTAATTTTGATATTAATTTATATTCAACCAGTTTTGATTATTTCATGAAAAAATGTGTAGAAAAATCCAGCACCATGATGGGATCTTCATCACGTTAAATTTTGTGTACAACATGTCTTGGTAATTGATTCTTTTACCACTGATGATCATACAGCGTGTGCATTGAAATCTGATCACGTCCGATAACTGGATGTGAAATTTACAGTTTTGAAATTTTCGTCAGCACATGGAATACTGCACATTCTTCAGTGCAATATTTCAACTTTCCAAGTCGTCTAGAAGTGGCCAAAAACTTACACTGAAATTAAGGGTTTTAGATAAATTAATATGATAAAATATTTCCAAGCATTTAAACGAATATCCCTCTAAGGAATCAAATTAACAATTGAAGTGCTTAGTGTGAAATAATGATAAGCCACATATTTTAAAAATTTGGGTTTTGTTCAATTTTGAGGTCTACTATAGTATAACAAGCAACAGAAGAAATAGTTTAATAAAATTCTTACAGATGTAACTGTAATCTCAAAGTAAATTGCAAGAAAAAAAAATCAAACGTTGATTTTATAGGTTTTGCACAAACTTTAAATTGAAATTGCTAACAATTCTCCTTTGTGGCTTATCATTATTTCACACTAAGCCCTTCAATTATTGTGCAGCTAATATAGGGTGTTTTTTTAGCTCCATGAGAACTTCAAATTGAAATAAAACATTAAAAATTTGATGGAATGTGTTTTTAATTATTTTTTTATGAAAGTAAATTTTATGCAATTTATGGTTTGAAAATGATTTCCGGCATGTGACCACCACCATTAATCGTTACGAAGCGCATCCGATCAGTCCAATTTTTGACCACTTTTTCCAATATTTCTGGCCTTATTTCATAAATAGCATGCTGAATATTGACCTCCAATACTTCCAGAGTTGTTGGTTTGTTAGCATAAACCATGGATTTAACATACCCCCAAAGAAAATAATCTGGAGGCGTCAAATCACACGATCTTGGAGGCCAATTGATAGGACCATTTCTTGAAATACTGTTGTCACCAAATTATCCTTTCAATAAATCGATGGCTTCGGTGGCAGTGTGGCACGTAGCACCATCCTGTTGGAACCATAAGTTGTCGATGTTTAACTCTTGGATTTTTGGAAACAAAAATGTATTGAGCATCTGTCTATATCTGTCACCGTTCACCGTATCGGTAGCTCCTTCCTCATTTCGAAAGAAATATGGACCGATGATGCCGTTGGTATGTATTCCACACCAAACAGTAAATTTTAATGGATGCAATGGAGTCTCAAGATAATGTTCCGGATTGGTCTCAGTTCATATACAGAAATTTTGCTTGTTCACATACTCATTCAACCAGAAATGTGCCTCGTCACTGAACAAAATTTGGCGGTAAAAAAATGGATCCACTTCCAATTGGTTGTTAGCACAATCAGCGAACGCACGACGCAATCGATGATCATTAAGCTTCAATTCTTGAACCAACTGGATCTTGTAAGGATGTAAACCAAGATCTTGATGTAAAGTTTTCCATGTAGTGGACGGACAAAGCCCAAGTTGTTGATCACGATGGCGAATTGAAACGTTTGGGTTCTCTTGCACACTTTCAATTACAGAAGCGATAGTTTCTTCGGTACGCACATTTCTTTGTCTTGTTGGTGGTCTTACATCATGCAATGAAGAAGTGGTACGAAATTTATCCATCACCGCACCAATAGCCTGCTCAGAAGATCGATTATGTCGACCATAAGATGGGCGAAGAGCTCTATAAGTTTCTTGAACGGAACTCTGACTTTGAAAATAAATTTCCACAATTTGGTAGCGTTGTTCAAGTTTGACTTTATTCATGATTAAATGGCAAACCTTTCTGAACACAAATGTCAAAGAACTGTCACTTTGAAAAACATTATTCAACAGTTATCCCTATTGAAAGATCTCATGTAAGCTGAAAAAACACTCGATACATATAAATTATTATAAAAATAGTTCTACCAAGTAGTCTTCCTATATCTAGCATCATCATTTTATTAGTGTAAGTTAATTTTATTCCCTCGACGGATATTTGTCTCGATGCTTCGGAAGCTAATTCAATTTCATTCTAGCATATTTTACCTTTTCTAAACGTGGGTTATAGTTTTTATGAAAATAAATATAGGTGGAATATGTAATTATAATGAGTAATTTAGATTTGCAGCTACTACAAGTAGCAATTATCTCATTAGTTTGCTGAAAATGGCAAATATTTGCTATTAGCGATAGGTATATTTAATATGATAGATAGTATTATTTACTATGCGTGTAGCACGAGGTATGTATATTTAGTTGAAACTAAATCAATGCTATTATACATATTATTACTTACCATGAAATTAAATTAGTTTTGCAAGCATTAAAATAAAGATGGTGTTGGAATAAGGGTTAGTTTGATATAACTAAAAATATAATCAAGTTTTACTTAACCCTGATTGCGTTTATCTTCGTGTTTGGACCCCAAATCAACGCTCACATCAGGACCTACCATTTTCCGTAAATCATCAAACTCTCCAGAGAAATCATCTGACGGATAGGAGCCCTCCGCCTCTTCTTTTTTTAAATCTTTGGTTTATATACGCGAACCAACTTGACCCTGCGCTACTAGAGGGTTAAAACCTTCCACTGCCAGTCAACCCACGTGCCGGATGTAGGAGATATTCGTCTAGTTCGGAAGTTTACCGTTCTTCCTCCTTTCTTACTAAATCATAAAAAACTTTAGAAACAAATTTAATTTAATTATAAATAAACAATGCATTAAACACAATGTTGTTATCTATACAAAGTGTACACAATAACTATAAAATTATGCAAACCACCGAAGACGAGATAAACAAGAATTCTTGATATTATTATGTTTTAAGCTGTTTGAAAGTTCTTGCCGTTATTCAAAAAACTTATAAAAAATTTCAAATACCAACCGGAATAAATTCTTTTTATAACTTTTATAGAATTATAGTGAAATTGGTTTTTAAACAGGATACTCGACTATTTTTAAAAAATAAATATGTACTGATAGGCAATTGTTTTTTTTTAAAGAGCTCTTTAGAGAGTCATCTTGGATTAGCTTTATAAACTTTTGCAAAAAATATCAAATATTTTAGGTTTTATCAAGTGGAAGTACTATAACAAGTACGTTATTGTTAAAAGTTATACTTCATTTAAACAAAAAATATTCCAAGATTTTCCATTTAAAACAATAAAAATGTTATTTTTCAAGTTTGCCGTCATGGCCTGATGGTAGATGGGGGAAAATACGCCTTGTGAACCAAAGACATACGTTCCCGGATAGGAAGCTCAATTTAACTTCCCTTTTGCACAGAAAAATTTCCACTTTACTTTAAATTATGGGTAGAACATCAAATTTAAACCTGATATCTATTTAATTTTAAATTAAAATATTTTATTTAATCTGTCTTACGGCGGCGGCGATTAGACATCTTTTATTTGCTGTGATTTCTGCAAATTGTTTTCATTCTGTTTTTCGGCGATAGTCTGCTGTTCTAATTTAGCGGGGGATTCAGGGACACCATTGCTCCCCTTATTTTCTGGTTTACTTCTTTTATGTGGGATCTCCACCGAAGCGCTAGGGAGCCGAGCGCCATTCCGTGCAGTCCGTCAAGGAGATTCGCTTTCTTTTTGACTTGACGCAAGGCTTTAGCTAACCTCCAAACTGATGGGATCTCGAAGGTGAGTTCCTCAAGCTTGTTGGCCTCTAGTTGGTATGCTATTACCATTCAGGTTTTATCATCGAGTATTTATAATTTTTAAGTATGTTATTGGTCGGAGAATACGTTGTTGATTAAAAAGAAGAAAATACGAACATTTTTCCCTAATTTTCAGATATCACCAAAAATTTAATACTGAAATAAGCAATATTACAAATTTGTTTTCTAATGCAACCATTACGAGCGCTGCGAAACAATTAACCATAAGTTGACCACCCCGTATATATTTATATATTTGAATTTCACACTTCCGAGTTCAACAAAAGTAATGAAAATAATTAATTCATAATACGCAATTCAGTTTTGGAGTTAATTAATTGAAAACACTAACGAAAGAATTTCAACATTGCTATTAAATTAATAAATTGTATTAATTAAATCATTAATTAAAATTTATATCAAGGATTGTTTTTTATATTGTCTTGCTTGTTTTGAATAATTTAAGAGGCAATCGCACGAAGCACTTATTTTCATTAATCAATCAACTGAATTAAAATAAATAAACGATAAACAAAGTCGAATTTCCTTCGGATCAATTGATTCCGGTTCGGCAAAAGACGAAAATTTTCTTTGCGCATTTAGGGGTATTAATGGGTCGAATATTATCTGGTCAATTGACCCACTCGTAGGAATATTAAACCTGTAAACTTAAATGCAAGGGATATCAGATAAATTTCGTCCTAATAAATTGCTAAATTAAACGGAAGAATAATTAATTCTTTTATATTTAAATTTATTTTTTAAAAGATTTCCATTAAAATTCGGTACGCACATCTTTGTGGAAAGCACTTCAGAGAATTACCCTTAAAAGTATTTGAAATATTTTCAAGCAGATTACTCCGTTAGCCGTAAATGTCTAACAATTTATTATTTTTGTACTGTCATTTTAAGACCTCCATGAAAAATATAAAAAGTAAAAGGCTATAAAAATTGAAAATAAAACTGTTAAACATTAAGGGACGTTGGGTACATTTAAAAGTTAAATGTAACAACAATAATATATTATACAGAGGGTTTCTAATTTATTCTGAAATTTTTTAAGTTGTGTTTATTTATCTTAATTCAGATTGAAATTTTAAAAATGTATAATGTGCATTTTAACATACCTGCAGTTAAAATGTTTTAATAAAATGAAATTAACTTAATGACGCTTCTTGTAGTTAAAATATTTGATTGCGACGCGTTTCGGCTTGAAATTTAATTTAATTTTGTTATATAAATAGTACCTCATATTTTAAATTAGTTTTGTATATTAATATTTCATTATGTAATCTAACTTGGATTTAATTTCCATATTTCATGACCGCCTAAGCTCAAAATTTTAACGCATAGAGTAGCAAAAATCATGGGATTTATCTTCAAACCTGTTAAATGTTTCATACAAATTTCTTGCTACACCCTTACCCGTTTGTTTGTGTAAAGAGCTTAAGAATTTATATAGTGGGAACTTGACTCCCTTGTAGTTTTTCATGTAATATTCATCAACAACCTGAAGGATACGTAACGTAATTTAAATGGACCATGTTTTTTCTCGTCTCGTTTGAGAGGTTCTTTCCCTAAAGTTGAAAAACTAAAACACATATAACTTGGATTTACCTGAAATTTAATTGGATTTACCTGGCGGGTACATAATGAAAATTGAAAGCGACGTTAAATTTTTTCGATTCAATGTTTAATTAAAGTGGAGAAATAAAATTATGATTAAATAAAAAAATGTAGGTTTTCGTACACGAATTAAAACAAACAGCAAAGTTTACTTAGAGGTTAACACGACTGCCGAGGCTTCTGGCTTATAGCTTATCCTACACGCGTTAGAATTTCTCTCATTTCTTACTCTATGTACATAGTACTTCAAATACCCTAACTAAAGTGTCCCTATCATTAACACAAATATTGATTTTATTGCTATTTAATGTTGAAGAAAGCGATTTCTCAC
Organism: Podabrus alpinus; assembly: GCA_932274525.1. NCBI lineage: Eukaryota > Metazoa > Arthropoda > Insecta > Coleoptera > Cantharidae > Podabrus > Podabrus alpinus. The sequence continues at coordinate 4,164,590 of OW026453.1, forward strand.
AACTTTTGCGCAACGTGGAAGATTTTAGTGTCAAATCCCTACTTGTATTTTATACAGGGTGATTTATTACCTACCTAACTTTAATCTTCATTTTATTTCCAAAATACGTTATTCTGGAAACGAATGTTTGGTTTTATTACGCCAATAAAACAAGAGATTCTGTTTTTTTTAAATTGCGGACCAACTTTTTGAATTTGTTTAATTGTGTGTTTTTATAACACAAAAGTTTAAATGTTTATAAATGTAATATACATAGATGAAAGACTATTTGAGTTTCCAACAGCAATAAACTCAATGTGAGATATACTAAATTGAATTCTGCGGATAACTCGCAAAGGATCGGCTAACTACTAAAATTAAGTGCTCACTTAAAATAGTTAGTTTTATTTTATCATTCAACACTCTACCTAATTTTATAAAAAATTCTGCGTGTTATATTTGCATAGGTAGGTACAACAAGGTGGAAAAAATTCTCGTACATTTAAGTTCCATTGTTCCACTTCATTTATCATTTATTATAAAACGTATACGTGACTATGTTTCCCTTTAGGCTCGTTTTTTCTGCAAAAATTGTGATCCATCTACTAAATTTAAAATAACACTTTTAAATTAATAATTATTGTGAGTTAAGCTATACAAACTCTTTTACTTATGTATGGATGTAGCGTAGTCGTGGTTATTACGATGGCATAATGTTACCTAGCTAACAAAGAAGTTAAAAAAACATAGATATTCTAGATATTTAAAACGTAAAAGCAGTGACGTAACAACGTGGTTAATTCTGCCCCAAAATATATTGTTTAAGGTTATTGTTAAAGTTGATTACTTTACAAGAGTTATTCGGGAAGCTGTATGGAATTCCATTCACCAGAAAAGAACCAGGTAGGTACTTGAGGAAACATACCTCCAATGTTTAAAAAGATGGTAATCAACACTAAATCCTGCGGATAAAACTCGATTCACCATCTACAAGAACTAACAGATACCGAAAACACTGATTGTTCGCTCTGGAAAGAAGTAATAAAGACAAGGCAAAAACATTGGTACAACATCTCACTGTACCACAAAAGCTTTGATTGCACACTGTCCAGATGTTAATAGCTGCTCCTGTTGCTTGAGGGAGAGCTGAGGTCGTGGGTATGACGTGAAAACGTTGTCCTTAAATTTAATTAAAGGCGCCAGCTGATTGGAAAAACGTTTCTGCTAAAGGCCATTTATTCGGATCTTACAAATTTGTTTTACATTTAACTAAACCTCAAAGCGAACATCACTGTGACGGTTTCAAAAAAAATTAATTTTTGTTTTAATATTCATATTCTATGACCGTCTCCCCAACTAATCCACATTTATCAGCGTGGTAGGGTATGAAAAAATTTTCGTGCAGGTTATATTTTCATCATCTGAAGTAAATTCTGAAAATGTATTTTGTAGAAAATTTTGTGCTCTTCAATTTTGTTTTGATGATAAATTTCTCTAAAAATGAAATTAAGCGAGCTGTAGGCGAAAAACCGCGTTGGAGGAAGAATCCGATAGGAGAATTTCGAGAACTCTTTTTTAGAGTTTTTTAGAGGGGAGCTTTATTTCAGCTTGATTGGATGTTTTACAAACTAAAAATGTTACCGGCCTGGATTATCAGGGGTTTACGTAAATCATCGACTGACCTATTGTGACTGAAAATAATAGGGGTATTCCGGGGTATTCACTTCACTGCGTAAAGTTCGTCAAGTTCGTACTTGTAATTTTCGTAGAATTACGTGACGTGAACATACTCCTTGTGAACGTTGCGTAACTTCTTTCGTACTTGTATTTGAGGTTATGTTTATTTGACAGTTGATGTTTGTATTGGAATTTTTAGGGGATTAATAATTAATTTATTCATTCAAATATTTAATTCGCATTTACTTACGTTATTCATTGTTATTTTGGGTTTATTTTTTATTTGTTAACTTCAAATTAGGTTGTTTTGTATATGTACCACATCTACGAAACTGCTACCAACCACAGCCAACATCTACGAATGCGTAGATTTCGTAAACTAAACATTCTACGAAGTTTACGAAAATCGAGATCTACGCCATTTACGACGAAAGTACGAAGTGAAGTGAATACACCTAGTATTTTGTCATTCAAGTGATAATATAAAAAAATGTTTCCTAAGTTAAACAAATTATATAAAAAAGGTTCTAAATAAATTGGTGGCCCCGCCACAACAAACCCGTGATTTCTATAAAAAATAATGCACCATAAATTAAATAGTTTAACTGCTTTAGGAAGGGTGAAACACCTAATCTAACTCTCATGTCTCAAATAACTCCTTAATATAACAAGTCTCGACATTACAAAGATGTGTTTCCAACATGATCTCTTGAAATTCAACGCCAACGTCATCTTATCTCTCTTAGTTGTCGAAATAATAAGGGCGAAAAACTTTATAATGAATAGCTGTATCTCAATAACATACAATCACATTTAAATTTGTTTGACGTTAAATGAGAGTATTTTCCAGGAGTTTTAATTTCAGGCTTCACAAAGAGATGCTGCTTTTTATTAAGATTATAATATAAAGTTGCGGTGACTGGGGGTGAAAGGGTATAACACAAAATTTCGATAATTACATAGCTTCATCTCACCGTTTATAAATAGGTTCTCTTTTAATTAGTGAAATATTTAAGGTAAGGTTACTTACAAATGAACACGCGGTATGTAGAAATGCCTCTAGGCGCTTCTTCATGGAATTAGCAATTTGTTTTAAATTGGGAAACGCAGATTTAGCTGAATGAGATAAATTTTTTGCAACAAAAGAATTCAGGTTATTTTTCGCTTATAGCTTTTTTAATTTAGAAGTTTTGTAATCACGATATCGAATTTTTCTCTTGGAAATTCGTCTGGTTTTAAATATATTTGCAGTTAATTAAATGCAAAGTCTGTTAAAAACAGCAAATTTAATGTAAAATAACAATTTTAGATTTTTATTGTTAGGCCAGGCGCTTAGTCGGAATAATTTTCGTTATGTGGAAAAACTTCTAACTGAATTTTTTTTCATATAATGGTTCCTTAGGGCGTAATTAAGTAATACTGAAGTTTCTCCCTCCAACGAGATCGGCGTCACTTTTTACAGGAAAGGGGACAAAAATCAGTTTTTCCGGATTTTTCTCCTTTCTTTCAACTTAACGCCAGAAATTGTTATATACAAAATTAACGCTAATTAAATTCTTTACAAAAAATGTCTATATACATATTTTTCAGTAAAATTTTACTTTGCGCGAACCCTTATCTTTATTTAAAGCGTAATTGATTTTTAATTAAATATATAGATTTTTAACAAGTATACTTATTATCTGAATTTAAATTAATAATGTGGGCGTATTTTGGTATTACACGACGTTATGAAAGGTTCTGAAGAAGGAGTTGAGGATGTCATTTGTGCGTATTCATATTAATGGTCAATCTCGGTTGTTTCTGTGTCCATAGTGTCACCACCGCCATTTTATGTGGAAAAACTTTGAAGTTTAAATTCAATTTTTTTTGTCGCAGGCAAACGAGTCTTTATCAATGCAGTCATTCGTGCACGGTTGCCTTCGACAGCTTCCATAAAGTGCTGAGCAATGAAGTTCAGCCTTTCTACAACTACAAGCTCGTTGAGAACCCTTTGCACATTTGAAGGAAATTTTTAGTAGAAGCTCTCGTGGAACAGAATCACTCAATGTAGTAATCAGAAAATGACCATGAATAGAAGTTCATCAACCTCCATATTGAGGATTCTTCCGATTACCATGCCATTCATAAAACTTCATCCGAATATTTGAAGCTGTTAGTCGAATAAAGTTTTTCTCAACCTTGCCTTTGCCAGGTTTCATAAAATAAACATTAAATAAGTTTTATCCACATCTTCACCGACAACGATCACAAAGCCATGATGGCTTGATAACTCAACCTTTAGCAGCTTGCTTTATACCAAATCCTGCAGTCTTCAGTTTCTCAGACAGCACCTGGAGCATCAAATCATCAAACACTATATAAACAATCACGCTGTTAGCGTTATAATATTTCTTGATATATGCAATTTAATTTTGTATAAAACAAATAGAAAGTCGAGATATCGGTAAAAAACTGATTTTATTCCCCTTTCCCATTATGTAGCAAGTGACACCGATTTCGTTGCAAGGGGAGGGGAAACTTCAGCATTATTTAATTTTATTCGAAGAAACCAAAAAATCCACTGAGAATTTTTCCACTTCAAAATACTTGGCGCCTGGTTTACGTAGGTACTCGATAAAAAATTTGCAGAAATTGTCGATTTTCGTGTGGTTCGGATTTCACGTATCCTGCGCCTGTTATACATTTTTAACAAGCAACGGGCGTAGTAGGAAATCCGAAAACTGTGTAAACCGTAGGAAAATCAGAAATTATAAATATATCTTTGTAATAAAATTTAGAAACTCTAATTATTCGTGTCCTTTGTGCTATACATAGTGCTGTATCTCAAGCTACCAGGCCAGTGCAAATTATTGAATTTCTAACTCATGTTAAAATTTCACACAAAATTTGACCTCATTAAAACTTTACAGATAAGAAAGATAAACCAATTTCGCAATTTCTCTATATTATGATCATACAAAGATCTTTAAGCGTTGATAAATGATAAATAAAGCTGTAAAATAAATTCATGAAGATTATTGCCACTTCAAAATTTGGTAAAAAAGATTATTTAAGTCAAAAATGGTAAATTTGCTGTGAAGTGTTATCACAGAGAACATAACCAAAACTTGTACGTTACGAAAATGGAATTTATTCCATGAATAACAAATACTGTGTCAAACCAATTATATAGAAATTTGTTAAATGATCTACTCTCTCTAATGGTCATAATTTGCTACTGAAAGTCTATAAAAAGGTAAATAGAGTTCATTTTCGCTTCAAAATTGATAACGAGCTTCATGATAAGAAAAAGGTCAAGAGTATAACTAAATCTTGCCTACAAACTGCTTCTGTATTCACGAGACGTCTGGGAACCACTAAATTAATCAAGTCATCAAATATGGAAACGATCCTGTAAATATAAAAACAATTGGTTATTATAAAATTTCAAAAAGAATAAAATTTGACTCACTGATAAGAAAATTAGACCGATTTTCATGAACGGCGCAGGCACAAAAGTCAGTCTTCCTCGAACTCTCAAAAAGGTAAGATGTGTGTAGTTCCAGAGTGAACTGTTCAATTCAAAAACATCCAAATATCCAAGACTCCGAATATTTGTTATAAAGTTTGATGTTAGATAATAAAAATGGCTACCGAGGTTATGAAGACGCCTGCAAACAAAATGTAATTAAATTCTACTCACTAAAAATATCATGGAAATAATAACAAAACAACTTACCAGCATTCCAATTGATCAACTCAATATGATCAACAATTTGATTTCATGTATCAACGCCGTATATTTACGAAACCAGGAGCAACCTTCACAACAACAATCATCAGCTGATCTGTGTAGTTCTTCGAATGTGCATTAGTGAAATGTTTAGTGCGCATGTCTTTTGATAAGACAGGATTATTCAAATTTTAAAAAGGTAATTTTAAACTTTTAATTATATTTTATGTATTATCATTGTAACTTTTTCTACGCCACAAGAAGAAATTTTGGACCTACATTTTTGATTTATCTAAGATTTAATATTGTCATTTTCTCAGATAAAAATTTATCTGAACTTTGTGTTCGCATGCGATTTAATTATTTTAGTAAATATAAAGCTATTTTTGATTTAATACAATCTTTTATTCATCGATTCAATTCAACAACAGTAAGCATATCAATTTTTAAAAGATCATCACAACAAAAGCGAATTAGTTTATCTTCAAATATAATAACATCAAATAATTTTCAATCTACAAAATATTTACTGAATTATAACGAGCATCCCTTAATTGAGTTTAACCTGAATCCACCACACCTTGAGTGAATCTCCACGACTGAGCTATAAGAGGGACAAGGATCGTGAATTTCTTGAGAAATTGCACCCCTGGAAATTTAATTTTTCAATTTTATAAATTTGCTTTTATTCAAAAAAGCTGGCGCTCAACACAAACCCGGGGTGTGCAAATTTCGATAGAGATTACACAGCAATAGATATTTGATTATTTTTTGCATTGTTGAAATTCAATTTTATGTAGAATGTTTTAATATAATAACAATACAAATTAGTAAATTTACAATATGTAATAATGTTTGGATCCCTTTATGTGGAATATTCTGTATTTTATGTTGATATAAAGTTACTTATTATAGTTATGTAGTACAATATTAAATTAAATTGTTAATTATTTTGAGAAATTTTTTTTTTAATTAAAAACACAAACAAATATAAGGTATGATTGCTTGCTTTTTTAAATAATTCTAATTGTTTTAAAATCGTGGATAAGAGTATTAGCAGCGTGTGCGTTTACACTCCATTAGTATTTGTTAATTTTTATTTATAAAAGAAAATTTTATTGAAATAATCAGCCTGAAGGCTTAATTTTCATACGAAACAATTAACTATTATTATTTAATATTTCGCTGCTCGTTAACAAAAAAACCTTGTTTAGATTTTCCATTAGCACCATTTGATTTTACTATAAACAAGGGTAGGTGTAAATGGGATGAGAATTTACGTAGGAAGCTTCAATTTAATTAAAATGGGCTGAATACTCTATAAGATGAATTTTGTAAATTTTCACATCGTTATTTGATAACGAAACACCGGTAATTTACAAAATTAAAAGTAAAAATTAAAATTTGTTCCCAAATAAAATTTGACACGTTCGTTGTCCACCCTAAAGGCTGTTATTATTATTTTAAAAAATGTTTAATTTTAAATTTGTCTGCTATTATAATCAGTCATAAATTATTTGACAAGGCATATATTTGAATGGCATATTTGTATCACACAATGTCTACATCATTTTTACGGTTTTCTAAAACGACTACCGATTTTCGTAACAATAGCAAATGAAATATGGTTTTGGTCAAGCTGATATGCTGTTATTTTGTTTCTATTTAATAAATCTTGTAGGCCAGTAGATAAAAGTAATAAATAGTGATTTGGCATAAATAATATATTTTTAATAACTTCATAACTTTTGAAATTTATAAATAACTCTGATTTATTTACGATCAAATTTATTGCGTTATTAAAATAATACCAGGGCTGAACCGAAAAGAAAGCGGTTGCAAAAATGATTTTAGTATAAATTTGGGAAGATATCGAAACAATTGTTGAATAAAAGCAAAAACAAGACGATTTTTTATAATTAATAGATAAGAATCGGAAATCTGTTTCAGACATCGACAACAGTCAAACCCTGTAGTAATCACATCGCCAAAGATCTGGCGAGTCTGGTCCGAGTCACGAGATCGATTCTGTCAAAATTCAAGTGTTCCTAAGGGATTGAAAATGCCTTAGGATATTTCTGGTGCTATAGATATAATAATAGGATTCTGGAATCGTCTTACTTGATTTTAGAAAATTTGTTTATGTAGCCCTTAACTTGACTTTCAGCCAATATTAACTCGAGAGATTGAAACATTTTATTTAAATGCAAATGCCTTCAATTTGAATTGAAAAAAAAATTAAAATTTAATTTTTTCGTGAAGAAAATCGATCATGATGATAATAGGAAAGTAGTAAATAAGAGTAAACTTTTATATAACAGCGTTTGTAGCAAAATTCTCTAAGGACTAAATTTGAGGAGAAAAATGTCAAAAGAAATTAAGTTTATTTGAAAAGACAAAACTTTTGTCTTTATAAAAACTTATTTACTATAGAAAATTCAGACTTTTCTTTAGCATAAACTCGGCATAAACCCAACGTGTAATATAATAAATGAAAATAAAACTAAACAAACTATTCGTATTAGGAAAATATTTTTTTTACTTTTCTTTGCAAACAAATAACATAGTAATAAATGTAATTAAATAAATTAACCAACGCAAAAAAGTGATGTGCGGGTGTGCGGAAACTTGAGATAAATTCGATAGCTTTTTCAAGACCTCAAATTTGATTACAATAAAATTGTATTCCACCTAAATCAAACCTTTTTATTTGCACTTTAAAAGTAAATCCTTTGAGAGGATTTGCAAATTTTTATTGGCAGATTTAAAACAATTGATGTATCTACATTGTGTTCCACATTACAACGTCTGTTCGATGCTTCACGGGGTGGAAGTTATTCGGGTGCTATAATTAATGTTAATTAAACATACCCAGTGCAGAATAACCTACATTTTCAATTTAATTACCTCTGTATCAGAAATTTCTCTTTGATTTGTGTTAATCGAAAGGAATTTCCAATGCAATTTAAAGTCTAATTTCACAACATTTTTTAAATTCACGAATCGTCACATACCATTCGAAAATCTCAAATATTTATAAACTTGAAATTCTACATTATGTATGTAGATATCTTTTTGAAATTTGCATACGAGCATTGACTTATTACGCTAATAATTATTATGTTAATCCATATCTACTCTTTGGGTACTATATTATGGTGAGTGATGTTTTGTGAATTAAGCAATTGAATACGATACTCTGTGTTAGGGTAATACGTTGAATCACTTAGGACCATAATATATATGTATGTTCATTTAGCTGTTTGAGTAATCGTCACTTTATTATTCCATCCAATCGATTTTTTAATGAATTTTAATGGTATTCCCTGTTTCCCGTAGGTGTACCACGATAGTTTTAATTTAATTCCTATCTACCACTCCATCATCCAATTTAGGAATCTTTATTTTTTTGTAAATGCTGAGAATAAAAGTGTAAATTACCGTTCATCTCTTAATCGAGTTATATAACTTTATTACATAATTCTTTTATTGCTTGTAAATAAATACCAGATCAACGCATAGGATGGAAAGCTACAAAGTGGAGAAACTTCGTGATAGCAGTAATTGGCCGCAATGGCAGTTCATAATGAAAACAATGATGGACGGAGACGATTTACTGCGAGTTTCTTTTTAAAATTTAAAGAGTTATAAACTATACTATAGTAATTATTATTAATCACCACATTTATGCACAGCGAAAGCGATAAATCGATAGGGCATTGTATTTCTTTCGGACGACGCGAGCAGCTTGTATAGGGTGACACTATTCCAACTTTCATAAATCAAGTAAGATATATAAGGCAAATTCTGAAACGATTCCATAAGGAAGACGCAAAACCAGTTTGTACTCCAATTGCTACCAGTTGGGCCATAACTGATGATACAATAACGGAAAATATTCGTTATCGTGAAGTTGGAAACTTAACAGACGTTCGAATTGGTTCAAATAACACTCGACAAAACAACAGCAATGGTCGTAATCACAGAAAGAAATACCGAGTCATTTCCAATCAACTCAGGAGTGAGACAAGGCGATGCATAGTCGGCTAGTCTGTTCCACATTGTCTTAAAGGGAATAATAACACAATACCGACCGATAGGAATCTGCAATAACTTAATCGTGTGGCCGATTAAAAATGAGAGAAAATCCCAACAAAAGTTTTAGCTATAAATCGGCTTTTGACTAGCTGATAGCTATGTTTAGCCGCTAAATAGCCATTTAAAAGTCACTACACAGCTAAAATATTTATTGTGTAATATTCAAAGACCTATTTATAGGTTATCGGAAGGTAACCGACAATTTGCAATAACTTGTTTACAGGTCCACCGGACGATATTGTGATAAGAAGAACCAGGTACAATGGAACGATAGTAAATGGACAGGTCTTACCCCCCCCTCTTGAATTGTCTTCTCTAATTCCATTCTTGCCCTTCATCGCTCTTGTCTTCATGTAACCTCTTCTTCTCAGATTCTTGATTGCTCTGTAAAACCTTCTTGTGCTATTTCTTTTACAATTGTTACGAAAAATTTTCTCTTTTCGCAACAACGTTGAATTTATTAAATTCAACTCATAACATTTAGCGACATATTTCGTAGCGCCATGTATATGGAACGTATTTGACGGAGATTAGACTCGCGCATGCTATTATAGGAAAGGTCTTGGGTTAGCTTTCGAAGGGGGCGGTCGACGTTTTGTGTTTGAATGTGAAGTGATAATAAATTTTGGTTCTAATTTTGACAAAATATGGTGGCGATTTTGTGAGGGTTCCCTTTCAGCATCATGAATTGTTTTGGATGGTTTGCGCTCCAACCCAGTATGGGGATTTTACATTCGTGTTTGCAGAATAGTGGATGTATTCCAGATCGTTATCTTTTTGTCGGACCACCTTGTCTATATTTTTCTGGAAGGATATTTTTTTACTCAGTTCGGTAAGTTCTTTAATTTGAACTGATTGCTTCACAGGGAAATGCATTACTCGACTTGGCCAATTTTCCTCCGTACATCTGGAGTTCGATGACGTTTTAATTCGCCCTTGGCTATTTTATATTTTTTATGTGATATTTTATTACATAGGGTTTCATTGTCTTGCATATTTTTTTATTCGAATGTTGGCCGAGATAGTTGATACGCCGTATTTTTCGTTTTCTGCACGATGAGATATTATATCTAATCACACGTTCGCATACGTGGGATGGAGTACCAAGTGTTTGAACTTTACTTTTGATGATTATTTTAATTAATTATATTATTTAATTATGTATTATTATTTGAGTTTTACTTGTGTATTTTATTCCCACTAGAAAACATCGACCGGCGTTGGTCAAATGCAATGACTTTGGAAGTCCTAAGCGTTTGACATGGGTTCAAATCTCGTATTTGAAATTCTATGTTCAACATTTTTTGTGTGTGTTTATTTTGCTTTATATTTATTTTTTTATGAAAGGCTGCGATGTTCGACCTATATACAGGGTGCGGCATTTCATCGAGGTTGCTACCGTTTGTTTTATCGTTGGAAGTTCGATATGGTTCCACCTTTTTGTGGGATTTTTATATGACCATTCGAACGTGCCTTTGGTTTATTTTTGGGAGTGATTCTCGGTGGCAATGTCGTTGCCACTGTACCGATTCTGGTCGGCTAACACCTATTTACATCCGATATCGCTAATATCTGTTTGCCTTCTGACAATTAACATCCAATTGTCCATTTTGTTTTTGTGCGTGTTAGCAAAGCTGTTTCCTTGATTTCTCCGGGGCGTTTCTTTCACACGACCCACGGCTCTCGCCGCCGCAATAAACGAGCTAGTTTATATCGACCACCAGGGCCCCACGCAAAATTAAAGTAGATGGTTTTTCCTTCTGCGTGGACATTATCTTTTCCAAACTACTTCTCATTAGAGTAGTGAGGAAAGATTTGGTTTCACAATCTCTCTCTATTATTCACCAGGTTTTTCCATCGCTCTTACTTTTTTTCTGTACGTTTTTCTGCCTCGCTTCTCATTTCTCTGTATTTTCTCCATTCTTCATCATTATTTATAACCATTTCCTTCTTGCTTCTCTCTTTCTTTGGGGTTTTCTCCACATTCGCCATCGAAAAGATTTGATATCCTTAATAAAACTATATTCAAGAATCTATTTATAAATTTTTAAATACTACTAAGAGCCCCGAAAAGAGATATCAAACTTAAAAATCAATTGAAATAGTATTTGATTTAATTGGAGTTCTGAAGCTGTCTCGTGCCCCACCGTGCGACGTCTCGGAAACGAACGATCTATGATCTAGGTCAGGGGTGGGCAACCTTTTGTATAACAGGGGCCAGAATAATATTTACGTTTCGTCCGCGGGCCTTAGTATTGTTAATGGACACATTTTTGTTACTTGTATTTTTTTCTGAAAATATAAAAACAATAATATTTATAACAAAGTTAATTAAGTACTATATTTATTTCTCTTATCATTTATAACAAATTACAAAGAAAAAAATTCGCAAAGGAAAGGAAAGGAAAGTTGATTTTGAGTAGCCTGCCTTCCTTCAAGGAATCTCGATAATCCATTCATGCGCGTCCCATAGGGACCCGCATGAATGGATTATCGAGATTCCTTAAAGGAAGGCAGGCTACTCAAAATCAACTTAAAAAACAATAATGAATGCTGTCAAGCTGTCAACCGATCGACAATGCAAATACGCGTGCACGTGCTTTACGTTTCTATTTGACCAATCTTAACCAAATTTGGTGTAGTAGTTACGATATTTACAACGCTACGAAAAACATACGCTACTTTAGAACCTTGTAGTGAGGCCGAAGGCCGAACAACCACATCCGACACGGTCTAGATGGCTAAAGGCGGCCGGTAGGCCGACTGTGCCGCCTAGTTATTTTAATAATACGCGAAAACTTAATTCGCGTTAAAGGGAATTTTGCTTCGCGTATAAAAATTCAGGTATCAAAATCTAATTCGCGTTATTCTGAATTCGCGTACATCGAACTCGCATACATGGAGGGTCTAGTGTACTTTTCAATTTACTTTTTACAATACTTTTTAATTTAATTTAAATAAGACGAATTATATCGAAAATTAAACTGTAGATCTCTCCTTTTTCCTTATGTTAGGTACTAACCTAATCCTTTTCTTTAAAATTTTTGTTTTTGAAAATATTTATTTATTATTTCTTCTAAAGATCTCGCGGGCCGGATTAGAACTTTACGCGGACCGGAGTTGGCCCGTGGGCCGGAGGTTGCCCACCGTTGATCTAGGTAACCTCACTTTTATTAACAGATCTTTTTACCTTTTACTGCCTATATTTCAGTGTCCCACCTGCTAATTTTGTATTTCGCGACTTTCTGCCACTTTTATCCGTGAGATCACGCACTCCTCAACTTTCTACTTATCTGTTCTACAAATTGCTTATCATGGGCTTTTATCGAACGGTCGGAAGTTCATTTAAAGGACTATTATTGTCTTTTATTGTTAGTAAATAAATACATCATCTCGAAAAAATCCAATAGTAAATAACCGACCATCATAGCCAGTTTTTGGAGTGAAGGAATTAAACTGTTAATCCAGTGGTCGTAAATTGAATTCTCACTTGCATTCCATGTTCAAGTATAGATTTTATCATGAGTATAATTTTCAATTGACACTTTAAATGGATAGACATGCAATTATTTAAATATTAATCTTGGTCAGTGTCGGTAACAAAACTGTAAATCAATGCGTTTAAAAAATTGTCCATAACGTACTAATAACATCGAAACAGAATTTTATTAGATACTTTTCGTTCTCGCTGTATAAACTTGTAATGGTTTGTATGTAAATACCGCACAATCCAATTAATACAATTGGACGGTTTGCTACGAATACGACTATTAATAATAACAACCCACGTAATAATGTATTTCTTGTCTTTTGGTCAAAATTATTACTAACAAGCCACCATCAACTTCCTTATCTGATCAAATTGAAAAAACATTCTACGAAATTTTGAATTCTAATGGAAATTTGTGACCTCTTTCTGTCAGACCCCGTATTTGCATACGTCTGAACTTCTGGTCCCAGGAGTGCTGAATATTTTTACCTTTTTTATGCGGTTATCAAGGCACAACGATTGGCTATCGCACGTTCAATGAGATATGCACGAGAAAATGAATCGAACAAGTTGAGATTTTGTGCAATACACGTCCCATTCCAACAATAATATATTCATGATCGGCTGAAAACCATGCTTTCCGGATGTTGCAAAAGTTTGGCAACGAACTTTTCGTGAAAGTAATTTTGGATTTATAACTGAATTTGATGACGAACGTTAAAAAGTATTTTATATTGTTTTATTTAAAACGCATAATTTCGCATTAAATATTTTATCTTGATAACAATTGCGTACAATAAACTTAAAAGATAGCAGGAATTTTAGTTTTATTAGTATTCACACGGCATCTTTATTTTACAGCATTTTCTGAAGTTGCTGAATATGAAATCAGTGAGAGGAAAACTTGATATCTAAGCATACTAAAGTTTTACTGTTCCAAAGATTATAAAAAGGATTAAAGTTATAAAATTGGTATTTACCTAAAAAAAAAAATGTCAGGGTTTAAATTTTTCAACTACGACGATGCTGAAGTACGATTCTTTATAAGCTATTACGAAAATAAAATATAAAATATGTTGCTATTGTCTCGTTTCAACTACGCACTTATAACGTTTGAATATAATTTTCCTATTTTCTTACGTAATTTATAGTGGCCACTAGGGAAATTTAAATGTGCCGTCTCGAAAAGATATCAAAACTTTATTATTTATTTGTTTGTTACTAAAGCGAATTAAATTTTACAATAAGTTAAGGTTTTCACGATAATCGTTCATCATGGGTAACCCTTAAAAAATTTATTTCTTCTAACCCCAAGCAATTTAATAATTTTCACTCGCAATTCAATCGCTTAGTCTGTATAAATAAGATTTAAAGCAAAAAAAAAATGAAAAGCTTTGCTATGTGCAAGAAACAAAAAACAATGTAGTTCTTTGTTAATTGTTGTATTTTAGAGTAAACAATTCTTCGTAATCATAAATTTTACTTATTGTTCTCAGTGGGTAACAAGTTTAGCAGTAAATTTTTCTGCAACTCGAAGACAACTTAAATTTTCCTCGTCTATTTTTATGAATTGTGTCGAGTTGCGCTAACAATTTCCGCCCCATTTTGAACATATTTTAAGTCTGTGGCTTTTTAAAATTGAATGTAAATAAAGTGGTGACCGATAAAGGTATAAATCAAATCGATACCAAAGCATGCGTTTAATGTCAAACTAAACGATGCATTGGAGCTTTCAGTTTAAATGGCAAAATTATGCAGTTTGCTTAACATGCATTTTAAACGAATGCGCTTACATTTTCAATTGTTGAAAGCTAGAACTTCGGAATAAATTAGCTTGACTACATACTTAAAAAAAGAAGCCAAGTTCGCTTTAAAATTTATCGCAAAAATAAATTTTAATAAGAACCTTTTTCATTTCATTGTTTAAAATCAACTGCTTTAATTTAATGACTTTTGTTCGGATCCATTGGGCTTATAGAATTTTCAAAGAACTATTTTGAATACGTAATAATACAGAAATAGAAAACAACAACTATGCAAAATTAATTATGAAAATAAAAATATGGTAAATTTGTAATTTTCCTTTTTCTTTAAATTTTATGCTTTTCCATTTGAAACAAGGTGGAACTCGCTTTAGCGGCAGTTCCTAGGCTTCTATACAGCTACCTTTCTGGTGTGAAAAGTTGTTGTTGCTAGTTATTTTTGGTCGACATAATATTTATAATGTAACATCAGATAATTCGATAATCTGCACCAATTAAATTTTTCGAGATAACTTCTTATTAGGGTATCAACGTCTTAACGGATCAACGTATCAATAGATCAACGTATCAACAGATCAACGGATCAACGTATTTAAATTTCCTATATAGGTGAAAAATTATGTAAATAAAATATAACTTATATTTGGTCTGCATTGAAAAAACAGTTGTTATTTTTGGTCGCCATATTATTATAATGTAATATCAGATAATCTGCACTAATTAAACACAATTTCGAAGGTTCTGATTAGATTTGAATTATGCGGACAGACAGACGGACAGACAGACGCGGAGCCATTTCATAAGGGTTCTTGCTATACTTTGTATAGAAGCCTAACAAGTAGTTTATATAGGGAGACCTCTTTGAAAATATCTTTAACTTAGTAAATTTCTTTCGAACATTTGCGTATTTATAAATTGCATTAGCGAATCGAAACAACAGATTAACGCAATACTATATAGACGAAGTATTCACAATATAACAACGTATCAGTTGTTGATCAACGTTATGATTGGCTCTGAATAAGGCTTCTTGTTATACTTTGTATAGAAGCCTAAAAGTAGCGCACTAGCTACCCAGTTCATAGACCTATAAACACACAGAGTACTTCCAACACGATTTGAAACGCTCTGTATGATTTTGAATTATGCGGACAGACAGACGGGCGGACACGGAGCCAGATCATAAGGCTTCTTGTTATACTTTGTATAGAAGCCTAAAACTAATTTCAAAATTTTAGATTATCTATATATATAAAAAAGTTGTTGTTATTTTTGGTCGCCATAATTTTATAATGTGATATCAGATAATCCGATAATTCGGAACCGAGGGATACCAACTTAAAAAATATTCTATATAAGTAAATTTTAGTGACAAAACATTAGGATTTTCAGATTAGTATCTTTATTATCGGATAAAAATTATTTTTTCAGATACCTATAAGAAAAAGTTGTTATTATCTGGTTATTTTTGATCGCCATATAATGTAACATCACATAATCAGATAATCTGCACCAATTAAATTTTTTGCGATTGGTAATTATCATTTACTATATAAGTAATAACAATCAAACTTTTCCATTCTATTAGAAATTTTACTTCTCTGTAATGTATGGTCCTTTTTTTGAGGTGGACCAATCCTCTCCTTTCTCTTTTATTTAGAACTTAACTTCACTAACCACATCAATAAAAAATTATTTTTTCACATCAAAGTAAAACAAGTAGTTTATATAGGGAGACCTCTTCGAAAATATCTTTAACTTAGTAAATTTCTTTCGAACATTTGCGTATTTATAAATTGCATTAGCGAATCGAAGCAACGGATTAACAGATTAATCAAAACAAGTATTTAAAATATAACAACGTATCAGTTGATCAACGTTATGATTGGCTCTGAAACATGCGGACGGACACGAAGCCAGAATAAGGCTTCTTTCTATACCTTGTATAGAAGCCTAAAAATAGCGCACTGGCTACCCAGTTCTTAGACCTCTATACACACAGAGTATTTCCAACACGATTTGAAACGCTCTGTATGATTTTGAATTATGCGGACGGACAGACGGACACGGAGCCAGATCATAAGGCTTCTTGTTATACTTTGTATAGAAGCCTAAAAGTAACGATCCCCCACTGTAAATGAAGTTCTAAGAAATTGACGGCTGCAGAGACCTAAGGGGGCTTAGGGGTATGGAAACTCCTCAGAAAATGGTAATCAGACGGTGAAACATTAAATAATATTTTACGATATTTCTATACGTACTACTTGGCTATGACGAGTTCTGTGGGGGTATTCTATACCCCTTCCCCCAGACCCCTCAGTTTCTGATTTCCAATTTTTGCCGTTCAAATTTTTTTTAAGGTTGAAATCATCATGGATTTTCAGAAAACATCGCCATGATAGGTATATTTAAGTAAAATAAAAGATATTATGCTTAATAAGCAAATGAATTGACGACTACAAAGACCGAGGTGTCTGAGGGGTATGGAATGACCCTTAGTATACGGAGATTAGGGGGTAAAAATTAAAACAAAATTTATGACATTTGACTTCAGTATTTAATTTTTTAATTCGACAATGGAGAGTTTCCATATTTTCAAAGTACACGAGAAGTTTGCTAGATTCGATAAGGGGCCGTCCATTAATTACGTAAGGATGATTTTTGTAATTCTGGACCCCCTCCCCCCGCCACGTAAGGGTACGTAAGATTGTGGCAACCCCCCACATCTTACGTAAGGATTATTTAAAATAAAATTAATTTTGACCCCCCTCTCCGCCCCTTATATTTATAAAATATGAATAATAATATATTATACTAGCTGGCACAGTCGGCCTACCGGCCGCCTTTAGCCATCTAGACCGTGTCGGATGTGGTTGTTCGGCCTTCGGCCTCACTCAAGGGTATCGCAGGATACGTGTAGACCATGGTTTTTCGGCTTCGGCCTCACTCCAAGATACTAAAGTAGCGTATGTTTTTCGTAGCGTTGTAAATATCGTAACTACTACACCAAATTTGGTTAAGATTGGTCAAATAGAAACGTAAAGCACGTGCACGCGTATTTGCATTGTCGATCGGTTGACAGTTTGACAGCATTCATTATTGTTTTTTAAGTTGATTTTGAGTAGCCTGCCTTCCTTTAAGGAATCTCGATAATCCATTCATGCGCGTCCCTATGGGACGCCATGAATGGATTATCGAGATTCCTTAAAGGAAGGCAGGCTACTCAAAATCAACTTTCCTTTCCTTTGCGAATTTTTGCACTATTTCAATACAAAA
The DNA here is from genome assembly GCA_932274525.1 of Podabrus alpinus. NCBI lineage: Eukaryota > Metazoa > Arthropoda > Insecta > Coleoptera > Cantharidae > Podabrus > Podabrus alpinus. Next base: position 4,182,588 of record OW026453.1, read on the forward strand.
ACATGCGCAGGGACCTACATAATAACTGTTCCAAATTTGGTTCCGATCGGTCAAACGGTTTAGGAGTCTATAGGGAACATACATACACACATACATCCATTTTATATATATTGTTAGATAATAATAAATTCAAAAATTTAAATTAAATTTTTATTTACATAGATGAAAAACCGTTCGTAAAGATCGCCAAAGTTTGATGCCATTTTCTATAATTCACACTATTATGCCACTATGATTAATGATTTTTAAGTACTATATATTTCAATATAATATGGTATTTCCATTATACCTAGATATAATTACCAACATAAAAAGAAAAAATTATATTTGATTTTTAAATTTAATTTAAAAAAATATTTTAAGAAACTTACGTAAAGAATACGTCGGACCCCTCCCCCCCCCTACGTAAGGGTCCGTAAGATATCCAATAACCCCCCCCCCCCCGAAAAAACCCTTACGTAATTAATGGATGACCCCAAAGCACTCAGGTCGAAAAAATTTTATATTATATAATATAAATTTTATATTTTAATATAAAAAATAATTTTATAGGAATTTCTAAAAAATTAAAAGATATGCTTGATTAGCAAATGAAGTTCTAAGAAATTGACGTTTCTTGTGTGGAAAAAAGTGGAACATTTGGGAATTCCAAATTACTGTCAAAGAGCAAACCTTCAAATATTTATCACTTCCAGCGCTCTGTTTGGGGAATTATAATCAGGAGTGGACGGAAGCAGCCCGGGACTGATCTCTCCGGTCCAATTGGGGAATCATTTTAAACTAAAAATGACTGCCTTTGTGCAACACTGAAATATTATCACTTGTTATAGGTAACAGTGCTCGGGATGTTACTACCCAGCTCGGTTTTTAATTGTCATTCCTGGGGAAGTACCAATACTCTGACAAAACATCGATTATTTGTTACTTCCAATGGCTCATGAAAGGGAGTTTTGGTAAGGTACATCCACAGTATGTCGATGTTTACCAGAGAACCGAGCTCAGAAATTCTGTAAAGTCCGTGATTCACACCCGGAGTCTCCACGTTGTAACTCAACCAGCGATGGCGATGATGACGATTATTTTTCTATTTAAATATTGAAAGCTAAAATTCTGGGCGCTACTTTCTCGCACCAATGTTATAAAATTTCGCAGTCTTTAAAAGCTCTAACTTGATTACCTATGATTACCATTTATTGTCTAAAATTAACAGCTTCCGAGTTATGGATTATATGAGGTAAACAAATGTTGAAAAACTTTCAAATTTGTAATTTTGATTTTTTGGAAACGCAGTATTTTTTAAGCAAAAAGTTTTACGGAAAACTGAACGAATTCCGGATAGAAAATTTGATGGACTGTCTAACTTTAGTCTAATAAACTTTTTTGAGGAATCAATCGGAATCGAAGAAAAACTGGAATTATAGTGAAAATGCTTTTTTTAACCCCAAACCAAATACAAATATATCAAAAGGAGATAAATTAAAGAAATATTAGAAAATATATAACACGCCATGTTACAATAATTTTAACACTTCATAACGAAAGGAATCGACTAAATATGGCTTTTGTCGAGTGAGAATTGCGAATTACAATTTAAGGATTTCTGTGAAATGGATTGGTTTTCAAAAAAGTTTTCTAGACTAAAATTGTAGCCTGTTACATTTGCTATCCGGAAAGAGACGTCTATTTGTTTTTAAACACTTCCTTTGAAATATACGGGGTTTGCAAGAAAAACATTGAAGTAGAACTTGAAATTTTTTAACATTTCTTTACGTACTTTAGCCAATAACTCGAAAACCGTCGAGTTTAGACAACAAAGAGTTATAATACAGTTTGTAGGTAATTCCACTCTCTTTAGGAAAGAACTACAATGTAATTAGTAAAAAATCAATAGTTTACTAACTTGACGTTTCTTTGTAAGCATTACTAGTAGAAATTAAGGATCTTGTTTAAATATTCATTAGGATAAAGAATGTCAAGTTATCCAATTATACATATTCTTTCATAAAACTTGAAAGGGTTGCTTTAAGTAAAAAGTTTTTATTACTTCATTGTTGTAAAAGGTTATAAAATGTTGAAAAATTAAGTTTGAAAGTCAACGAGATTTGTGTTTTAATTAAAAAGTCAACTACTAACAGCATTGTAACAATTTTTAATAAGTTTGTTTTAATTTAGCAAAACAATTAACGAAGCAAAGCGTATTTTAATTTTAAAATGTAAAGGTAAAAATACTGCAACATATTAATTTATTTATTATCCCTTGATGTAATTTTTTGCTACTTTATTTTTATTCTTATTGATCAACTGGTAGATTATGTTCTTGCATGGTTTTTACAATTTACTCGTGAATTTCTTTACCCTGTCTGCATTCTATCAACGTCCAATTCGAAATTCCCTGTGATGCGTTTTCCACTCGAACATCTTTTTTGCTACTTTATTTTCGTAAATTATACCCTCGTGGTTTGATTTTTAAAAGTTTTTAATTGAAAATGGAAATATTACATTCATTTGCTGGTTTTGTCGCCAAATGTTGCTAAAAACCGCACGAACAAAATTAACTTTTAAGTGACTGACAACTATGGACAAGAGTTAATTAAATTTATTCATGTGCAAAAATATATATCACGATGATCTTAGAAACCCACTGCACTTCTCTATCTACCATACTCGCCACCCGGATGGTACTGCACACGAAGGTTGCACACTATGAATTTCCCAAATTAGGCATTAGGCGTCGAGATGGAAGACTTCAATAGTTTCATAGCGTTGTCGTCGATCTATTACCCACTTAAACATAAAATTAAAAAAGAAGACTTTCTAAACCTTTCAGTACTCTTGGAGATTGTTTTATTGTGGGTGATGGTGGAGCAAGACCTACAAACTCTCGAGGTAAGAAACTAATGAAAGCAATAGAGGGTTTGGCTATTGGCCCACTTATAGGAAAAAAAAATTCCAAACCTATCGGATTTTTGCGTAACAAAGGGTGGCTCTACAGATTACTTGCAACTGGACCTATCGTCTGACAATTTTCCAGATGTCACCCACAGTTCCCAAACTCCGACTTGTAATAAACCTCCATTTCTGCACAACAAATACACAAACTGGGAACTTTTCAAATCATTAGTTAAAGAAAACATGAACCTGAAGTTCACTCCCGAAGTTGATATGGACAGAGAGGAGTCAAGCCCAGCTCCATAGTAAAGGCAGTTTCTAGTAAGCGTAAGCTACGAAGAATATGGCAGAATACAAGACATCCGAGTGGCCAAAGTAACATAAATCGTGCTATAACCGAATTCATAAATCAATTAAATGATCTCAAAAACAAATCCATTCAAAGCTACTCAGAAAACCTAACAGTCCCTTTCAGCCATTTTAGAATGCCATTTTCCCTCGTAGCATTAAATAATGGGGAATTGCCAGAGCACGAAATGGTAAAGTATCTTAGTATCCACTTCGACAGACGATTCACATATCTGCAAAAACCACATTTGGGCAAAACGGAAGCAACTCGGTCTCAAATACAGAGAGATGCTGTGGCTTTATAAAGCCCACATGGATATACGGGATCCAATTGTGTGGAGCGGCCAGTAATGCCAATCTTGAGATATTACAAAGATTTCAGTCGAAAGTGCTTCGAACCATTGCAAACGCTCCCAGGTACATAGCAATTGATATAATCGATAAAATCCTCAATATGAAAACAGTTAAAAATGAAATAAAAAATTACAGCCAAAAATATCAAAAGAAATTGCACCTACCACAGGATGTTAATCTTCTTGATGCTTTAACAGTACTTCGTAGACTGAAGAAGTATCACCCATTGGATCGCATCGGTAGATCTCATTAGAGTAAAAATAAGGTAATGCCTAGGTAACCGGTACCGGTTACTATATTGAGAGCCGATAGTTTACGTTCATTGGTCTATTTAGAAAAGACAGAACTACCGGTATAGTGCATAATACTAATAGTTGCATAAGTATTGAACTTAGGAAATACCGGCATCTACACTGAGAGAAAACACAATCTCAAATTTACTACTGTGTAGCACCTTATCATGACGGTCATAGCTTTGGCAGTTAAGTGCGTCTACTGCTAATACGAAACGCTCGGGTCGAATCCGGGCACGGTAAGAACATTATTCTGACTCCCCACCCAGTTAATATATTTTCTCAAAAAGCTAGCTCCCGATTCCTTAGAGCTAGCACCCCCTAGGTTTGTCCAAAAATCCATGTTGATTTTCTTTTTTCAATCTTGATTTGTGGACAAACCTAGGGGGGAGCTAGCTTTAATATTTGGGTGTTAGCCGGTGCTAGCTCTAAGGAATCGGGAGCTACCTTTTTGAGTAAAAATATTAACTAGTGGGGTGAGTCAAAGTAACGGACCCAAATTGGGTATTGATGTTTTCTTTCAGTGTAGTGACTTATTATCGGCAATGCAATAATATAATCTAGACTACCGGCTCTCAATATAGTAGCCGGTACCGGTTACATAGACATCGCCTAAAAAGAATAATCCAAGTAATAAAATAATGTTAAGTGATTGGTAAAATGTTGCTAAAAACCGCAGGAGCAAAATTTACATTTAATTGACCGAAAATTGTCTTCTTCATTAAAAAGTAATTTATATGGAATAATTACCTTCCGAAATATATCTTGTTTTGGTTTAGTACATTCTTAATTAAAAATGTTCATAACGAAGAGCCTCCTCAGCATAAACCTATAAATTAAAAGGTTTTTAAACGAACGCATATTTATTTAAAAAGAAATTTTGAAAAATACATACAATTATTTTTGTGTAATCACGGTAACTTGCTGTATAATGAATAAACAATGCTAGTTGAGATTAAAGCCCTCACCACGAATATTATGTAAATCACAAAAGTTGCTGCAGCAACGGTACAAATTCACAAATGAATGCAGTTTTCATCATACAAATCTCATTTAGCTCGACTCGTACAAAAGTGTGCAAAATATTTATTTCTGTCGTATCATGTGATATTTCAACATACTGCAGGCATTTTTATTATTTTTAAATTTATAGAAAATATTTTTAACTTGTTTACCTTACTTTACGTTAATAATTATATTTCATTGTTCATTTTGTTATCTTTGCCACAGAGGCATCCACTGAAGCTACATACGTGCGGTTGACTCTCTTTAATTAATTAAACAACAATAATTATTTGACAATTCTCCTTATTTGCGTATGCTCGTCTAAAACTCATCACATATCCACCATTTTGTATTATTCTTGAATTAAATTTGCGAATATTTTAATATTAGATGAAGTTCGTTAGACAGAACCCCAGGTTGAGATTCAAAATAACGTCAACTGGGGATATTCTATTAGCAGGAACCTGACGTCAAGAGTTAGTTTAGTGTAAATAGCTGTTAGCGATGATAGATATTTTGAAGGTGCACGAAATATAATAAAATGGCACAATCACGATCGTAACAAATTAATTAGCAAGCGTTAGTTGTGAGCACAAAGTTACAAAGTATAGTTCTAAACTTTCAGTTATTCAAATATTCAGCCTGAAGTCATATTGAATAATAATACTAAATTGAGTTTCCTTCCAATTTAGATCGAGTTACCGATGGAAATTGAAAGATATTTTTAAAAGAAAATATTTATTTGGTAAATGAGATGAAGTAAAAATTATAAAGATGAAGCTGTAAATGTATATTTGTCTTTCCTCTCGAAATACTCCTTTATGCATGCAAATATAACAATTCATCTGTTTACCTCACATGAAGAACCCTACATTCATTATTAATTCATATTATACCTTTCCTAATACCTTCTATAAAGTAAGTTAGCTCTTGTTTATTGTTGTTCGCATAATTGGAAGGAAATACAAATTAGTATATGTTATATAGTATATTAAATATTAACATTTGAAAGGAACCTTGGACTTCTTCGTTATACTTTGTTGACTTGTCAGTCTTTTCTATTCTGTTAATTTATTTTTTCATTCGAAATTTCCGCCCTCAGTATCTCACCAAGCCATCAATGTAACCGAACCTTTACATTTTCCATTAGGGGTAGCCTTTGTGGCAAAAATTTTTCTTAAGTTATGATGAGTTTGTGAAATTTGCCATACTCCTTATAAATTGTGCAAAATAAATTATTCAAGGCAGTTTCGAGGATTTAGGGTTTAATTGAGAAGTATTGCTTTGCTACAATTCAAGTGTTTTAGTGATTAAAATGGATGAATTGTAAATGTATGGTTGATTACTCCACTATAGCCTTCTATAGACTTTTATTAAGAAGTCTTCCTCTTAATAAATAATAAGACCCTTTTATTCAAATTATATTGTTTGAGGATCCAGGCCAAAAATTTCAAATTTTCAAGTTACTAAAAAAATGGACTTGATTAATTGTTGCAAAATCATATATCAATTTTTTACATTCATTTGGCGTTATGCTGTGCTGCAGTAATAATAATTGAAAAAATAGTCAAAATTTAATAATTAACATTCCTAAAAATAAAGCAGCTGAAAGTAGGTTTATATTACATGTAGGTATGTAATTTCTAAGATGATAAAATTTCTATAAATTTATTAATAAAATACCAACGGATCGTTATATTGTGAATTGAATTTACATGCTCATTTCATCAAAATAAAATCAAAAACATTTTAAATTTTGGAAATAACAAATAAATGTAAGCCGATTACACGAGGGTAGAACTATTCCCAGTATGGCATAAAGTTGTGTTGATGATTGTATTTTTAAATTTTGTATACCTGATAATTCCATTCAGGGTCAAATTTTGGCGTTTCGACCAATCAGCGTGCGTTATTTTACATTGTAGTTAAATGGGTACGACGCATGCACAGTCGAATAATATCCGAAAATAAAAAATATTCCAAATACCCTACCAGAATATCGAATATTTGTAGTGGGGCGTAAAAGAATTCATACGTAATAAAAAATCTCTTCGAATATTTGTAGTGTGTATTTGTAGACTAACGCACTACGCAACCGATGCGATGTAGGAAACCGGTTCAACGCATTAGTTCCCACCCGAGTTCACTTAAAGCAATGTACTTCTAACGAATTTTATATTACAAATTGTTACACCACGTTCTGCATCCACGACACCTTCCCAACAGGTAATAAAAGGTTGACTAGCTCGAAGTCGCGAAGGGGTGGGTTGGTGAAAGGAATGAAAGGGTCGTGTGACGACACGTCGCAAAGCGTGTGTTTCCACTCGACGACCGGGCAATCCTCGATCGCGAGTTATGATGTTATATCAAAATCGGGGGGGGGAGTATATTTACACACGGAGTCAAAAGGGCGCCACGTGAATTCTGAACCAAGGTTCATTCGAAAGGGGTGCAAATCGCCCCTTTCCAGCTGAATACACGACAGCTGTTGACAAAGCTAAACGCGAACATCTCATACTGGTGGCCTCTCTTTGGATTACAGGTACATCTTGCTGTTATAAAACCTTACCTTACATCATCTCTAAATAAACAAACACATAAACAATAATAAAAACACAAACATAAATAATAAAGATATAATGTCGAAATATACAGGGGGCATTTGGTAATTTATAACATATGTCTAATCATATTTACAGCTACATGGTGTTACAAAAACTCAAATGTGAAAAACTTGACTTGAATAAAGGATGAAACGTTATCACTAAAAATATTGACTTGACGTTGATTTAATTCAGTTACTATCAAACATGACATAAAATTCAATTTGAAATATGATTGGTTTAATTTATTAATCTTAAATATTACGTAAAACATAATTCGAAGAATATGACGGTATTTTAATAAACAATTTAGAATATTAACATATAAAAAGGACATACAAAGAGGTTGCGATCGTCTTTCAAGGTACACCTGAAAGGTGGTAAAATGTAATGGTCAAAGCTGACCAAGAATACAATAATACTTAAAAATACGAAAGTAATGCTTACATATAAGATACTGATGTGTTCCAAACGGAATTTCCATGAGATTTGCCAATATGAGATACGGAAATAATGTTCTTCCATAATCGAGATGACCATAAAATACGTTGAAATGTTGAAGGTAATTCGGTAAAAGATGATGACAAAACATAAGAGTTTCCAATTCCGATAAAATTAACTTGATCCGGATCTGACCGTGGTCAGTTTCGCGCAGCCGGATTAGTTGCGTTAGAATGACACGAACGAGTTTGTTAAATAATAACCTCGACTTTAAATTTCACTGATTTAATTTACACGAAATAAAATATTGGAGTACGGTACTGTTCCTTCTTAATTAATAAAAAGTTATCTCGAAAGAATGTCCACATGTGATGCACGTAAACATCTGGATTACGTGGTACACTTAAAGAAGGTTCGATAAAATGATCCATATCGAGCGGCGCGTACATATCGACCGCTGGTTTATTATGCCGAAATGATTTACATAAAAACTTGCATTAATGTATGCGTTAATAGTTCAAACCGAAATTGATTTTAATTCACTAAGTTTAATTCCAAAAACGTTAAATGTTTAACTCGAAAACTGATTTTAATTCAATAAGTTTAATACTAAAAGCGTTAAATGTTTGATTCGAAAACTGATTTTAATTCAATAAGTTTAATACTAAAAGCGTTAAATGTTTGATTCGAAAACTGATTTTAATTCAATAAGTTTAATACTAAATGCGTTCAAATGTTCAACTCGAAAACTGATTTTAATTCAATAAATTTAATACTATTTAATTAACATGTCCAGAAAGAATTAAAACATAACTAAATGACCGAATGATAATTAAATCAAATGATGTCGTTCCATATTGATGAAGGTTCGTATAATCGATAAAAAATCTGTTACCTATTTGCACTGTTGCACATATTATATTACACAAAATGACTGTTAAATGATTTAAAATTTTACGTTGGTAAAATTTATATAATTGACTTGTATTCAACTACACTAAAATTCCGCCTGCACTGGCGTTGCTCGGAAGTACTTCCGGCAGAGTTTTTGGATACTACATGATCACTATTCAGGCCGACATAGATTCGGACCTGAAGATCCCTAAGGAATCTTAGCTAAAATTGGGCTCTGCAGTGCCTTTTATGTGATTTTCGATGGTCGTGGGGATAAAAACCCTTCCATATTTCTTCCAGAAAAGTCTATAATTGGTCTTTAAATTCGACCTCGATACCTGATTGGTCAGAAAATTCAAGTGAAACGAGTCACTTTTGTCTTTCTTCCTACGAAATCTTGTCTGAACTTGCAAAATGCAGCTGGTGTTATTGCATTTTGAATGTTTACTTTATAATTTTTTGTGGAACAAAAAGGTATACTTTTAAAGTTTTTTGCCATCTGTGAAGGCAAAGCATGATTGCGAAATCCTCATAAACGTAACGTTAAAATATCTATGCTCGGGTTCGCCACATGTACACGTGTACAGATAAGAAAATAAAATCCATAAATCAACGTGGTTTTGACAGGCACATGTGCAACTTTGAAATAAAATTGCAGCGAACAACGCTATTCCAATTTAAAGTTTCTACATGTCCAACTAATTTGTTAACTATGTACCTATGCGAGAGGACGTAAATTCAAAACAGTACTGGAATGAAGGCAAAACTGATGACTGCCCAGATTCTTAATTTGTGCTACGTTAGTCTCGAAATATCATTCCAATCGTATGATTTGGGATGGACGTGACTAAGAATTATTGCAATAAATTTAAATTATTACACGTTTGAAAAATATAATTTCGTCTGTTAATTTACACTAGATCTCTTACAGATATTATTCGACCTGCAAATATACGTTTCTAAAAATATTTTGATGTTAAAAATTTACTAAGACGGGATTTCGTTATTTCCTTGATTCTAATTTGAATTGACCAAGAAATATGTGACAATTTTTAAAAGTTAGATTTTAAAAATTCAAAAAGACGGGAAATAATGTAGTTTGATTCTAACAATATTTTCGCAAAAATTTCAAGACTCTGCGAGCGGGATTTCCACGTTACACTCCCCTTACGTCAAGAGTGGTTATACCTAACTACTCTTCAACTGAGGCGCGAGCAAGCTTAAAACAAGTCGAAGGTTGACTCCTGGCAAAAAAAATCTATCCTACTTGGATTTAACATCGAAAATGTAATATCTCATTATTCAAGTCTTAACTAAATGTCAAAGCGTATCTAGGGATACCTAAGACGAAAACAAAAAAACTAAAAGAAGGTTCGCCGAACCCTGGGCTTGGTCAGTCTGTGAGTCGTAGTGACTTCTACAGGAGAGGGCGGTTCGCGAAATCACGGGATCATTCGCTGACCGTGGGACCCACAAGTGTATATGGAGACACCGGACTCCAGATAGATTTGGACCTGAGTTGTCGGCAATACTTCATCGGCTGGATCATATTTACAATGCCGGTTCTATTTACAACTTCAGTAGATGGGGACTGATTATCTTAAACGGGAAGAGACTTGTTGTTAAACAAGACGAAAAACAAAATTTAAAAAAAATTCGAAAACTGATTAAAGTTCAAGACGGTGACAACCGTCCGGGTTGCACCTGAAAGTATGCTGAAACTGAATGAAGTGGCTTTAACATATTCAACTGAAGAATTGTGAGAAATACTTTCTCTTCAAAAGGCCGAAACGTAACTACGAAATTATCGCATGACTAATAGTGCTCTTAGGTAGCTAGTCTAACGCAACACTAGTCGATACTTGGCTTACTAACCGATCGGCGGGGTAGCTAATCCCTTGGATCGCTAAGCATACCCTCTAACTTCATATAAACAAAAAATTTCGGAAATGGTTGACTTAAGATTCAAAACAAAGTTCGAGATTACAAAAAAAAATGACAAGCGAGATAAACAAGGGAAACGAAACAATAACCCGTTTAAATATTTGACACGCAGTTTTATGTCGTACGACTGGGACGTAATAACAATCTTCCTTAACTCTAACACCTTAAAACGAGTTTAACGATATCCAAACTTAACACTAACTAAATCGAAACTTAAAGCTAACTTAACCGAAACTTAACCGAAACGTAACCGAAACCTAAACTGAACTTAGCGCTACTTAACCGAAACTTAACCGAAACGTAACCGAAACCTAAACTGAACTTAGCGCTTCTTAACCGAAACCTAAACCGAACTTAAATACTACAAGAGCGAGAAAAAAAAATCCCCCTAACCCTAGGCTTAGCCAATCCTTGTGTCGTAGTGACTCCTACATGAGAGGGCGGTTCGCGAAATCACGGGATCATTCGCTGACCGTGGAACCCACAAATGTCTATGAAGACACCGGACTCCAGATCGGGGTAGACCTGAGTTAAGGTAGCACTTCATCGGCGTACTCATATCTACAATGCCGTTCATGAAATGTTCAGTCGATGGGGACTGTCTGCCTTTTTCAATTGTCGTTGAAAAAGCAGAGTAAAAAAAAGACGTGTGCTTGGCTGGATCAAATTTACAAAGCCGTTTGATGCACTTCAGTAGATGGGGACTGTCTGTTTTATCAATTATCGTTGGTGAAACAGAGAAAAAAACTTGCGATTGTTTTTCCTTTCGTGGATCGGCAGATGTTATAACCGTGTAGGTTGATTGCAGTTAATCTATTATTCCCTAACAAGGTAAGTTTCCCAGAGTGTTGCTTCGAGTTGTTAACCCACACTTCTGTACAAAATTCCCTTACTAAGAAGGTTCCTTTGGGGCAGATTGTAGTCCGCCAAACGAAAAAGATGGGACGATAATTCACCGGGGAATGGACTAAGTCCACGAAATTACTCAATAACCTCGGGGTTCGGATCGTTATCCAACCGTGGATCAACGTCCAAAAAAATTTATCTGGCAGTGGAACTATGTCCAGCCTGATAATACGATAACTCAATGAGAAGCGGGTTACTCTAATCAACTATTAACTAATACAATCTCACTACCAAAAATAGATCTCGATAAAAATTTCCTAGAGGGGGCGTTACAAAAAAAACTTTCCCTAAAGGATGTGTTGCGACAATGATTTGTCTCACATTGGACACGGGTCCAAACAATACAACACGGTACGATATAATGACCATAGCAATGGCATTCAAAAAAAAAAGATCTTAACTTTAAACAAAAAAAATAAAGAAACGAAAACACATCTACTCTAACCGGTACTCGATACCAACGAAAGGGGTTGGCAATTTAACGTCGTGCGATAGACAGTGGTTGGTGGTTGGCAATTTTGCGTCGTGCGATAGACGGTGCGACATAGTCAGTGTGTGTGACGCGACAGGGACACACTGACTTCAACCCGAAATGATACTTAACTTTCCCTAACACTTCAGCATTAACTCGAAAAACTTCACGATAAACTTCGATCGAAAAACTTCAAAAAAAACTTTACGTTAAACTTCAAGTAACTTCAAAAAACTTTACGTTAAACTTCAAATAACTTCAAAAAACTTTACGTTAAACTTCAAATAACTTCAAAAAACTTTACGTTAAACTTCAAATAACTTCAAAAAAAACTTTAAAAACTTTACGTTAAATGTCCATACTAAATTCAAAAATCTTTAAAAAAACTTTACGTTAAATGTCCATACTAAATTCAAAAAACTTTAAAAACTTTACGTTAAATGTCCATACCAAATTCAAAAATCTTTAAAAAAACTTTACGTTAAATGTCCATACTAAATTCAAAAAACTTTAAAAACTTTACGTTAAATGTCCATACTAAATTCAAAAATCTTTAAAAAAACTTTACGTTAAATGTCCATACTAAATTCAAAAAAGTTTGACTAAGTTCAAAAAACTTTCAACTAAATTCAAGAAAACATTCACCTCAATTCAAAAAAAACTTTACGTTAATGGTCGATATCAAATTCAAAAAAAATTTACTTTAATTTAAAAAAACTAAATGCGTAACCTACATGAAGTGCGTCGATGCGTGACCCGTAGTAAGCGTAAGATGCGTGCGAAACGCTTGTGTCTTATTCGAGACAAAAGTAAACTAAAGATGCGTAATGACTGTACGACGTCACTGGCATAAAAACGTATAAAACGAGCGCGTAACATGCGTACGTAACATAAACGGAATCCATCGTAAACATGTGTGCTGGACACAACTACAACTTTCTATTCTTAATCGCTACAGACGAAATTTAAAAAAATGATTCGATAAAAAACGGTACGTAGGGGTAGTTCGTAAAGGTGCGTAGAAGACGCATATTAAAGCCTTTTAATGTCAATTGCTAAGGACGGAATACGAATGCGTAAATAAAAAATTTTCGGAATGAGGGAGGGTTGATGTATTCCTGAAGGGTTGTTCGTTAGGGTAGGTATCGTTATACACAAGGACAAGGGTTGCGGTAAACACGGGATGTATTTTAACGTCTTACCTTGACGGAGAGATTCCTTAGGCTATCACAAAAACTTCGAGATTTATTTGATGAGAACAGGGGTGGTTTCCTGTATAGGGGTTCATAGAAAAGGTAGGGGCTCGCTGTCGTCCGGACAGTTTGCAAAAGAAAAAAAAACGAAACGGTAAAAGTCACTCTTTAATTGATTGAACACAAAAAGTTTTCAACAAAACTTAAGGGTGGCAACATAACGCCATACGTAAGCGATAGTGTACGTAGTTTAAATGTCATACACGGGACGATAGCTAAAACCCGCAAAAACGGCATTACCTAAGCGAGAAAAAACTTGGGTTGTCTCGGTCCACAGTCAGTGGTGGTCCGCACCAAACCTGACCTCATCGATCCAACCTATAAATGCGTGACGAAAATAAACTCAAGGTAAATGTCAAAATAACATTTCCTTTTAAAATCTAATACAACAAATATTTATCAACAAAAAAAAATTTAGCAACAATAGTGACTCACTTAATACTGATAATGATTTAATTTAATCGTAACGAGATGTACTTGAAAAAAGAAAAATTCACTCGTACTTTCTTACAACAAAAAGAATACTAAAATTGAACTCGAAATTGTCTAAAATGTGGTTTCAAAACGGAAGTCATAATTGGGTCAACCAACACCTCGTCGGGAGGGGGTTGTTTAAAAGTTTCCAATAAACAATTGGGCGTTGAATTCCCTAACTCGTCTTTTCCGAACTTGTCCGGTACAATTTTACCTATCATTCTAAAACTAAAATTGTTTAAACTAATTTAAAAATCTAATTCGACAAAACACGGCCGATAATTTACATGTTACTCTAAAAACAAAATTTCGTTACTAAAAGGACAATGAATGATTATTACCTACAACAAAAATCTCGACAAAATTTAAACTTAACACGCAAGGACTTGACGTCACGGAATCTCGTTAGTCCATTCATGCACTTCGCTAAAGAACCATGATGACGTCACGGAATCTCGTTAGTCCATTCATGCGCTTCACTAAACTTTAAAATTTCAAAAATTCAAAAATGACTCTACGGACTTCAAAGAAAAATACAACGATATGCCAGAAGGGCTTTCTCGATAGTTACACGCGGTTGTGGTGCTATTTAAACTTGAAAACTACTCAATTTCACAAAAAATTTCGGAATTGACGGACTTCAAAAAAAAATTCAACACGAAATGCCAAAAAGGCGTTCTCGACAGCCACTTAGTTGGGCGCCAAATTATTTTTTTAACTTACAAAAATTAATTTGGAATTTACTTGATTTTCAAACAAAAAAAATTCGATACCATAACATGCCAAAAGGGCTTTATCGATAGCCAGGGGTTTCTCGATAGCCAGGGGTTTCTCGATAGCCCCACGTTGGCCGCGCCAAATTATTATCCTGTTACACCACGTTCTGCATCCACGACACCTTCCCAACAGGTAATAAAAGGTTGACTAGCTCGAAGTCGCGAAGGGGTGGGTTGGTGAAAGGAATGAAAGGGTCGTGTGACGACACGTCGCAAAGCGTGTGTTTCCACTCGACGACCGGGCAATCCTCGATCGCGAGTTATGATGTTATATCAAAATCGGGGGGGGGGAGTATATTTACACACGGAGTCAAAAGGGCGCCACGTGAATTCTGAACCAAGGTTCATTCGAAAGGGGTGCAAATCGCCCCTTTCCAGCTGAATACACGACAGCTGTTGACAAAGCTAAACGCGAACATCTCATACTGGTGGCCTCTCTTTGGATTACAGGTACATCTTGCTGTTATAAAACCTTACCTTACATCATCTCTAAATAAACAAACACATAAACAATAATAAAAACACAAACATAAATAATAAAGATATAATGTCGAAATATACAGGGGGCATTTGGTAATTTATAACATATGTCTAATCATATTTACAGCTACATGGTGTTACAAAAACTCAAATGTGAAAAACTTGACTTGAATAAAGGATGAAACGTTATCACTAAAAATATTGACTTGACGTTGATTTAATTCAGTTACTATCAAACATGACATAAAATTCAATTTGAAATATGATTGGTTTAATTTATTAATCTTAAATATTACGTAAAACATAATTCGAAGAATATGACGGTATTTTAATAAACAATTTAGAATATTAACATATAAAAAGGACATACAAAGAGGTTGCGATCGTCTTTCAAGGTACACCTGAAAGGTGGTAAAATGTAATGGTCAAAGCTGACCAAGAATACAATAATACTTAAAAATACGAAAGTAATGCTTACATATAAGATACTGATGTGTTCCAAACGGAATTTCCATGAGATTTGCCAATATGAGATACGGAAATAATGTTCTTCCATAATCGAGATGACCATAAAATACGTTGAAATGTTGAAGGTAATTCGGTAAAAGATGATGACAAAACATAAGAGTTTCCAATTCCGATAAAATTAACTTGATCCGGATCTGACCGTGGTCAGTTTCGCGCAGCCGGATTAGTTGCGTTAGAATGACACGAACGAGTTTGTTAAATAATAACCTCGACTTTAAATTTCACTGATTTAATTTACACGAAATAAAATATTGGAGTACGGTACTGTTCCTTCTTAATTAATAAAAAGTTATCTCGAAAGAATGTCCACATGTGATGCACGTAAACATCTGGATTACGTGGTACACTTAAAGAAGGTTCGATAAAATGATCCATATCGAGCGGCGCGTACATATCGACCGCTGGTTTATTATGCCGAAATGATTTACATAAAAACTTGCATTAATGTATGCGTTAATAGTTCAAACCGAAATTGATTTTAATTCACTAAGTTTAATTCCAAAAACGTTAAATGTTTAACTCGAAAACTGATTTTAATTCAATAAGTTTAATACTAAAAGCGTTAAATGTTTGATTCGAAAACTGATTTTAATTCAATAAGTTTAATACTAAAAGCGTTAAATGTTTGATTCGAAAACTGATTTTAATTCAATAAGTTTAATACTAAAAGCGTTAAATGTTTGATTCGAAAACTGATTTTAATTCAATAAGTTTAATACTAAAAGCGTTAAATGTTTGATTCGAAAACTGATTTTAATTCAATAAGTTTAATACTAAATGCGTTCAAATGTTCAACTCGAAAACTGATTTTAATTCAATAAATTTAATACTATTTAATTAACATGTCCAGAAAGAATTAAAACATAACTAAATGACCGAATGATAATTAAATCAAATGATGTCGTTCCATATTGATGAAGGTTCGTATAATCGATAAAAAATCTGTTACCTATTTGCACTGTTGCACATATTATATTACACAAAATGACTGTTAAATGATTTAAAATTTTACGTTGGTAAAATTTATATAATTGACTTGTATTCAACTACACTAAAATTCCGCCTGCACTGGCGTTGCTCGGAAGTACTTCCGGCAGAGTTTTTGGATACTACATGATCACTATTCAGGCCGACATAGATTCGGACCTGAAGATCCCTAAGGAATCTTAGCTAAAATTGGGCTCTGCAGTGCCTTTTATGTGATTTTCGATGGTCGTGGGGATAAAAACCCTTCCATATTTCTTCCAGAAAAGTCTATAATTGGTCTTTAAATTCGACCTCGATACCTGATTGGTCAGAAAATTCAAGTGAAACGAGTCACTTTTGTCTTTCTTCCTACGAAATCTTGTCTGAACTTGCAAAATGCAGCTGGTGTTATTGCATTTTGAATGTTTACTTTATAATTTTTTGTGGAACAAAAAGGTATACTTTTAAAGTTTTTTGCCATCTGTGAAGGCAAAGCATGATTGCGAAATCCTCATAAACGTAACGTTAAAATATCTATGCTCGGGTTCGCCACATGTACACGTGTACAGATAAGAAAATAAAATCCATAAATCAACGTGGTTTTGACAGGCACATGTGCAACTTTGAAATAAAATTGCAGCGAACAACGCTATTCCAATTTAAAGTTTCTACATGTCCAACTAATTTGTTAACTATGTACCTATGCGAGAGGACGTAAATTCAAAACAGTACTGGAATGAAGGCAAAACTGATGACTGCCCAGATTCTTAATTTGTGCTACGTTAGTCTCGAAATATCATTCCAATCGTATGATTTGGGATGGACGTGACTAAGAATTATTGCAATAAATTTAAATTATTACACGTTTGAAAAATATAATTTCGTCTGTTAATTTACACTAGATCTCTTACAGATATTATTCGACCTGCAAATATACGTTTCTAAAAATATTTTGATGTTAAAAATTTACTAAGACGGGATTTCGTTATTTCCTTGATTCTAATTTGAATTGACCAAGAAATATGTGACAATTTTTAAAAGTTAGATTTTAAAAATTCAAAAAGACGGGAAATAATGTAGTTTGATTCTAACAATATTTTCGCAAAAATTTCAAGACTCTGCGAGCGGGATTTCCACGTTACAAAATTTAGTGCGATTATGCTTCAATTTTTTTCGGTACTTACGAAATTTTTTGTTTGACTTTTTTTGCAATGATTGTGATGCGATATGGTCAATTTGTTTCACAATTTTCGACATTAAAAATGGCGTTTGAAATGTCGATTTTCGTATGTGATGTTGTGCTTTTAAGTTGTGGCGTTTCTCGCTCGTGCAATCTCCTTGCTAAAACCTGTACTCGCTGAATCTTTGAGTATTGTCCTAGCCCTTGTGTTGTAACAAATGAATATTTTAAAAATCAAGTGAATTTTTAATTTGGTGCACGAATTTTATAACAAGTATGAGGAACTTGGGGTAGAAATGATGAGTGTGTGGAATCTCAGAAGAATTTTGTTGGTAATATCGGCACTGGTGCTGTATCTTACAAATTTAAAACCCACTTATCAAAATTAGACCTATCTTCTAAATTATTCGTTTAAATGCAGAAATCAGTAATTTTGGAAACTTGCCACATTGTTAGGAAATTTTTAAATTTTCAAAATTAAATTCTTTTTTCAATTTTCGCATTTTGTCATAAACCTATTAGATAAGAATAACAAAATGTAAAGAATTGGATAGTTGGAATTAATCCCCCATCTTATTCTAAATTCTAATCTAGTTCCAAAATAGAAGGATAATAAAAATAAGTCATATTATCGAATTATATTAATTTTTAAATAATAATAACCGCACATTACAGATTGGTTTTAGTTTTGTCGCTAATTTTGAACTATAGACTAAATAGCAACGACCAATAAAATAACAGAAAAAATTAAATTTTTTTTAAATAACTGAAATATTATTGAAACACGTAACAACGAGGACGTTAATTTTCGTTTAAAAATTAAGCTCGCTGATTGATTAACCTACAGCAATTTTATTTCACTGTTTGAAAAGTCTCTCCAACTGCAGAACGACTAAGCTTACAGAAATCTGGCACAGTGCTGAAATTGTTTTACTAACCAATCGTGTTACTTTTACTATTTTTTAATGAAATTGGTGTCAATCCTTTGTGTTTTAATATGCTTTCTTTTTCTTCGTGAAAATTTCTGATACTGACGTGCAAGATTGGATTACCGAGATTTCTCAATACGTATTCATCAATCGCTAATATATAAAGCTACACGAAAAATAAATAATCGAAATTTTGTACGCTTCGTATATCCCTTTCTCGAATTTTGAGAGCTCTTACGGTTTCCGAGATACAGAGGCGGAGTATTAAAGTATGGTAAAGATTGTAGATTGCTTTATAAACTGGCAATGCTCATGGCTGTATAAAACGTAAATATATCAAAATATGCAGTTACTAATTTTGTGCTATTCAAACGAAAATAATAATGTATTTTAGAATTTTGTACTTGAACGGTTTTGAAATAATATATTACATAGTTCAAAATTTCAAAGCAAAAATATCTATTGATACTGGCGCGCAAGAACAGATTAAATTGATTTGTAATTAATTACCTTATTATTGTAGTTTATTGTTTTTAACAGTTGCAAAAATATACTTGCAAGAATTTTTTATATTGACGATATTGAATGGATTAAATTATAAACAAGATTTAAAGTAGATTACTGTTGCTTTATTGTTTAATATTACCATTTTGTAATTAAATTTGTTTCAAATATTTATGCTTTTTGCACCTCAACGGTGCAAAAACTTCTTGCCACACATTAAAATTTAATATTTATTCAAAATCGCATTTTTAATAATGGTATGTCCATCTTTTGTTCTTGGCGTTTTTTTTTCATAAAATTTACTATTAATCTATAAATAAAATTTTTTCATTATCTGCCCGAATATCATAAACGAGAGCTCTGACGAAAAAATAAAAAAGACCGAAATGAAAGAGGACAAAATTAAAATAGTATTTTCTAAATTCTAACAGAATCTTATTATGCCCGCACCTGGAAGCCTAGAATAAGATTGTTTCCCTACAATGCTTTCGCATTCCGCTTCCTGAAGGTGAAAGGCTAGTGCTAGAAAGCTCCCGTTGGTCGCAAATGAAAGGAGATAATTATCCCCTTTTATTTATGACTAACGGGAGCATTCTTGTACTAGTCGTTCACTCTCAAAAAGTATTTCAAGAAAACTTTGCTATTTCAAGTTTCCAGGACGTCGACATAAAAGGATCCCTGTGGAAAAATCTCTAATAAAATTTAGAAAGGACTACTTTAAATTTTGTGGTAATTCATTTTGGTTCTCTTCAGTTATTTCGTCAGAGCTGTGTACAAGTTTTTGGAGAATTTTGCATTAATAAAATATTAATTTTATGGTTGATGAAATAAATACTTGAAACTAAAATTACAGAAAAATGTATGTAAAACACATTTCAAGATAAAAAATGTTGAAAGAACATTTGCTCAAAAGAACTTTGACGCCGATACGAAAATTTTAATACGTCTTGCCCGGTGGGCAATTCGTGATTTACATCACCGTTGGTGGCGCCACCAATAACAACAACATGGTTGTGTTTGGACGTACATCTCGCAATTCAAAATCATTTTATAGTGAAAGTTTGCAACAGTTTTAGCGCATTGTTAAATTTATTGTAATATCTTTGGTTATTTAATTAACTTTGTTTTATTTTGAATCTAAAGAACGCGTTTTTATTTTCATTTAATACGTTACGTTGAAATTCTCCCGCAGGGGGCGTTTGCTTAATGTAAATTGTGAATAGAGCCCTAAACAAAATTTCACCTTTACATAAAGCTTTATTTCAGCTTTTATAGCAACATTACGCAGAATGTTTGGGTAATTAATATTGAATTATTTTTCATCTCAGTTTTTGGCAAAAAAAAGATGTAGATAATATTATGTAAAACTAGCCACTCGAAAATCGGCCTATCGGCAAGTGGCGTCGTTTATCGGCCTCCCTATTTTGAGAGCTTTTGGACTTTAGTCGAGTTTCGCTTTTCGGTATGTGGCCTCTTAATGGTTTATGACAATACGAGTCAGCCTTCCACCTCCCAATTGTGTATGAAAATACGGTGTATTTTTAAATTTAATTTGGAAAACAACGGGCTGTAATATCATAATGTTGACAACAACACTGAACATTTGGCTATTAATGAAAGTTTAGATTTCCACTACCATGATAATTCATTTTTATTTCATTCCTAAACCAGAAGCTTCCTTATTCTGAAATTTGTTATGCAACCCGAAAAAAGTATAAATTTTTTGAGAATTATAAGTTACACTTTTTTTCTGCAGGGCCCACTGAAAATCAAAATTTAATAAGGGCCTCCATTTTTCACCCTAATTAATTATTTACGCATATACTCGCCGAAAAGGCGTATTCAATACTTACGCATAAAAAAATTGTGCCTCTAAGTGGTACGATTAAGTCAGTATAAATAATTTATCAAAGCGCTGAAGACAATTTGAATTATTTTGGAGGATTATACAACGTGAACGGCGTACTTTATGGGCAAACAAAAAATACGGGTATGCTTATTTGATGTAACTTAGAATTACACCAAATTTAAACAAAATCGAAGAGGGTTTTTATAATAATTATAAAAAAAAAATTTATTCTTTTTAAAAGTGGATGAAAACCAGGTGACCTAACCTAGTACTATTTATGAAGTCACCCCGTATTTTATAAACTTAGCAGAAATCGTAAAATTTAGTTGTACTAAAAATAGTTGGGTTCATTTTCAAGCTTCAAAGCTTCCTTTCCAACTTAATTACCAGCATTTAAAAATTTACTATGCAAATTTGTTTACTTTCTTATCTATAGAATTGCGAATTAGTTTACATTTTGCAATTAACTAACAAACACAATCTCGCGCTGTACTTGTAAATGCGTATTGTGCTGTTCTGATTTATTATCTGATAGAAATGTAGAATCGACCTCTAATGTAAATTGTAAATTCGTTGCTTCATCTAAATATGAAACAGGCGCAGTTTAATTTTAAGCTCAGTTTGGAAATTATAGATTTACACAACAATAATTTGGTTTTATTTGCTTTCAATTTTAGAGAACAATGATATAAAATATAATTAATAAATAATTCACTATAATAAAATCCTAATTAATTATACTTGACTAAATTTTGGTTGAAGTGAATTAATAACTTTATTTATTACCTTCATTATTTTAAAACCACATTAAATTGACGAATAAATATAAAAGCTCAATGGATGTTTTTTTAAAATATTAACTAATTCAAACAAAACCATTCTGTTTTTTAAACCAACAATTAACTTGAACTAACTGCAAATCAGCTTGTTTAATGAACTCTTTTATGTTCAAATAAATTTTTCTAATACATATTAGTATAAATTTAAATATTTTTTTGTTTACTTTTAACTGTTCACATATTACTAAGGTGGCGGAAAAGTTACAAGCACTATTAATAATTGTTCCTGCTTAATTAAATAATAAAATTATATTTTATGCAGATTGGAATTAGAACAAAAACTTTAAAGTGATCTTCGATATAAACGGCCATAGCTGGAACGTGGCAATAAAATGAAAATAAAATAGAGTTGAAACTTTTATGAAAATCTGTAAATACATTTTTATTTTTTGCGCCACTATATTTCCTTTACGGGTTTTAAAAAAACAATACAATTTTATTTGGAATTTATTGAAAGTAAAAGTTGTTGTCAACGTAAAAAAACGACAGTTTCGTGTCGAGGTGTCAGCATAAAGTTCAATCAATACCTTGGAATTTTAAATTGAAATTTACGAACCTGTAAAAGCTTTCCGGTTATTAATTTGACGATGTGGTGGTTTCAAAACTAAAGGATTATGGCTGGTTTACGTCCCGAGGAAAACTATTCATTTAGATATTATTAGATAACCCACGTATTAAAAGCATGGAAACATTGCTGATTAAATCCAGCGAAATAACAACGAACATTGTTAATTTACTTTAAAAATGGGAAAGATTCAAGTTCGGAAAGTAATAAAAGGATTTTGGAAAAATAGAGGAATATTAGCGGCTTATCGAGTTGGAAACTTTTTAAACTTCAAATACATTTCAAGATTTTTACAATCTCAAGACACTTTTGTCCGAGAATTTTCAAATTTGCGCTAAATTGTGTTTTCATTACAAAGTTTAAATTTTACAAGAAAAAATTGCAATTCCCCTGGTATACATTTTAGGACGCCATTATTTCTGGTTTACAGAATGTAGGAATCTACAGTATAACTTCGTTATAATAATTTTTATTCCCTTTATTGTCACAGAATATTTTGTCGCTTTATTTATACAGGACTTTTCAAGATCGATTTTTTTTTCAATAGGGGCGATTTTGGATATGGCAACAGTTTTGTTATTCTGTTTATTGATATAATAATTATGGTTTATAATTTATTATGTCTTCGATTTCAATCGAAAATCGCAGAAAAATAATTAAATTTCATTACGAAAATCGTGGATCTGTAACTACATATCACAAAACTTCAGGTATTTTCAGTCGTTATAATCGTCTTTTTGAAACCGTATTAAAAATTTGGTGGTTAAATTTGAGTCTACTGGTTCGATACATACCAATAACAACACGCGTTCGTCCGGGTTATAAAAGCTGAAAATTTCATGGCTGCTGTAGGTGAAAGTGTTGAGCAAGAACCAAATTTATCAATTCCACGGCCTATCCGAGAGCACCACCTGAGAATTGTTCGTGAAGATTTAGGTGTAAAACCTTATGAGGTTCAGTTACAATTAAAGCCAGTTGACCACTGCGTGTCGTTGACAATTCGCTAATTTCATGCTTGAACAAGAGGTGATGGTTTTTCTGAAAAAATCATTTTTTCAGATGAAGCTCATTTTCATTTCAATGGTTATGTTGTGCCACTAAAGGTTTGATTACATACTCCTTCCTTCTCAGTCCTTTTACCCTAATGAGGGTTTGGTGACCCATCTCGTTCTATCTCTTTCTATGCATATGATGTGCGTTCAAATTGTTTTCACATACATAGAAGACCTACTTATAGAGGACCTTCATTTCGAGATGGATTTTCTTGGCAGATTACCTCGGTGGTTTGCCATTGCCTGCAGAGGATAGACGAGACGGTCAGAATAAAGTTCTTACCCTGCCCGGATTCGATCCGAGCGTTTCGCATTAGCAGTAGACGCACTTAACTGCCAAGCTATGACCGCCTCTCGTTTACATACTGCCCAGATGTTAATGGCTGCTCCTGTTGCTTGAGGGAGAGCTGAGGTCGTGGGGTTTGACGTGGAAACGTTGTTCTTTATTTTAATTAATGGCAGCAGCTGATTTGGACAAACGTTTCTGTTGAAGGCTGTTTATGCTAATCTTAAAAATCGCAGGACAAGGCAATATATAAGGCG
Source organism: Podabrus alpinus (assembly GCA_932274525.1). NCBI lineage: Eukaryota > Metazoa > Arthropoda > Insecta > Coleoptera > Cantharidae > Podabrus > Podabrus alpinus. The sequence continues at coordinate 4,206,675 of OW026453.1, forward strand.
AGTCAAAAGTGAACGTTACAATGTGGATAAGCAAATTTGCCGTATTTAGGTTTCAGAAAATCCGAGAGTGATTTTTAACAAGCCTTTACATTCCAGTCGTGTTACTGCTTGGTGCGCTTTTTGGTCTGGAGAAGTGTTTTTCTGAAAATAAGGCTGGAAACGCTGTTACTGTCAAATGATTGCGTTATAGGGACATGTTGACCATTTTTTTCCTATTATTGGTCGTATGGATGTGAGTGAAATGTGGTTTCAACAGGACGCCAAATCCTACATAACTACTGAAACATTGAATTTATTGCGAACGAAATTACCCGATCGAATAATTTCGTGTAATTCTGCGGTCAATTGGCCGCTTAGATCGTATGATTTAACGCTGTTAGACTATTTATTGTACGGCTATGTGAAATATAAAGTCTATGCAGATAATTCACAATCTAGTGAAGCCTTAGAAATCAACATAGAGCCGAAATCATGCAAAAATGTAATGGAAAATTTTAACAAAAGATCGACGTCTGTATACGTGGTCTCGGTGGACATTTGTCCGATATTATTTTTCATTTATAAATTGTAAACTCACCCATTATATATCAATAAAGAAATACAGAATTTTCACCCAAAATGTGTTTTATTTAAAATTTAACAACAAAGTTCCTGTTGAAAAGCCTTGTATTTTAATTGTATAATAATTGCTAATTTGAAGCCTTAGAGAGGTATTCGTTTAGACAAAATTTAAATAAAATTATTAATAAATCAAATGATGCGTCAATCAAAAGGTCTTTGAATATGTAAATATTTGAATTAATTTAATTATAACCACTTGTTTCGATGTTCATATTCCATGTTCCATATTAAATAAATTGTAGTTTCTACTTGTCTAACACTTTAATTATTCTGTAATTGAGGTTAACCTGTTGAGTAATTGTTATACAAGGTGACGGATAATAAATAAATAAATTAATTCGAGTTAAGGCTTGGCATTAAAACATAACACCACAGACGATTTATTTTTAATTCCGTTTTTTGTGGTAAAGGATCGATTTTAAATAAGGTATTTAAAATATCCTGCTACAAATTTATGTAAACGACATAAACATTCGTTTAAAATTTTACTTACAGTAATTAAGATAAATGTAATTTTTGAAAAGTTTTAATTAAACAAATTTGGTGTTAACTACATAAAATATTTGTATGCTTTAGCAAGTTAGCAAGTGCTTAAGATCATGGACGTTAATTAAATAATCCACAGGGTTGCTATACAACTACATTATCTTGTCAAGTTTACATTGCATACAAAATATATGCATAAACCTGCAACGTTTAATTAAAACTTTTTAAATATGAGATATTAATAAGTAGAGTAAGGTTTATACAAATGACTTCGCTTCTCCGTTACAGTTTAATAAAATAAACTACAAAGTTGATGAAAAATGCGAACGAACACAATCTACAATAATATTTCACATTTTTCAAAGAAAATGAAAAATTGTTGACATAAATTATTGTACTTAACGTGCAGGGCTGTTAACGTGGTCAAGTTGAATTCATCGTGATTGTCATGTTATGAGTTACGCATGTCACACAAAGAATGACGAATACGCATGTTTTCTCAAAATATTTTATAAAATATAATACGACGATAACGATTTATAAATCTACGGTTTTTCATCGACAGCAATATTTATTTACTATTTTCTAGCACAAAGAAAACCTCGTGACAATTATTTTCCCCTATATGTATAACGAAAACAAATGGCAATATCTTCGTAACACGGCAGCCTAATTTCCAGTCCGAAATTAATCTCTGCTTGGGGGATTTTTATAACAAAAATTTCAAATAGAATTATTTAATTTGTTCAATTAAAGTGAATTAATCATTTAAAATTAGTTGATGGTTGAGGTTAGTAATCTAGGAGAATCGGTTACTTTAGCATACTAAAATACGATCCAGATGCACCACATCACTTCCTGGGAATAACGATGGCTGCGAATAAGGAATTTGTAACGCTAATCCTAAGGAAAACTTAATGCGATTTTAAGCTATTCCGCTTTGTGCTTTTGGTAAAAGCTGTAGTTAGTGTCATGCCAACTACCTGCATTTAACATTGTTTTAGTTTTTTCGTAATTGTTTATTTTAATAAAAACCACTTCAATCCAAATTTAAATTGGAATATACATAATTAATTAATTAGTAAGCTATTTTAAAACTATCAAAATACAGGGCGTTAGCAGAAGATACACGTACACTTTTAATTTAATTTACTCAGGAATGCTCACCAAGCCTATATTATGTGATTTAATAATTTGTGCTTATGTGATTTACTTTCAGAATTATACTTATGCACATTAAAATAAATTAAATTAAAATCAGACGCTACTATAATAATCTTGACACTTTGTAAGTGCTTGAATTAATTTAAGTTGCAATTTAGTGTACCTACATTATTATAGTTCTTCAAATGGTTTTAATAAAATTCGTTCTAACCCCCTCCCCCATCATAAAATCGGGCAAATCACGAAAGCATTCATGAGTTCAAAAAATTGTCAGAAAATTCATATTTTTTTTCTGCGTGTGTCAAACACTATGTAGTAACTACAGTCAAGATGACAAGATGAAAATCGAGGGCGGATTAAACTAATTTTACGTGGAGGGGAGGTTAAATTTTGCACCTTTGCAAAGGTGTAGCAAACAATAATGGAAAAGTGGGGGAGGGGGTGTTGATACTGTTAGCTCTTCGCAGTTTTTTAATTAAAACTAAGACCTCAAAATGTAAAATCAGGATTTAAAGTTTTGCAGGATTTCCTGTAAAATCAGGAAATGATTTTTTTTGTCGCGTAGGGATACCAAGATCTTTGGTCCCCATAATTAAGAATCCATTTATAGGGTTAGGCTGCACGCACACTTATGCAACGAAACAAAACATTTCGTCGCATTAAATTGCATTTTGTTTCATCTAAAAACATGATAGAACAAAACGTTTCGAAAAAAATGTTTTGTTTTGTCTTGAAACTTTTTGTCTTTTCGTTGCAAGGCGAAACAAAACGTTTCGAGGCAAGACAAAACATTTTGTCTCGAAACGTTTTGTTCTATCATGTTTTGAGATAAAACAAAATGTTTCGTCTCGAAACGTTATAAGTTACAAGACAAATGCAAATCAGTACAGAACCAACCAAGACCACGAGAGCATTTAAGGGCCGGTATTATAAAGGACAAGTAAATCGGCAGTTAGTTACTCTTGAAGTAAATTTACTTGAAGAGTTAAATCTCCCAAGTAAAATTTGGGTACTATAAAGAAAAACTACAGAGTAAGTAACTACCTAGCAATTTAAACTATTTGATGGTTTATTAGAACTAATTTGCTGGAAATATAGGTTATGTTAAATTGTGTTGTGTCGTGGTTGTAATAATAATCGCAATCAATTTCCTGCTTTAAAAAAATGTACAGGTATTTGGTTAACGAATACATCGATGCGTCTGCACCTGTGCAGCTAGAAAAAATACATTAGCTTAGAGAACCTACTTAGAAATTATATTTATGCCCCCCCCCCCCAACTTCAATGAAAAGGCTTCTCTTGTATATTTATGCTTTTTCTTTATATTTTTGATCATAATTTAGTTACCTGTTCATCCTCATTGAAAATATTGTTTCAGTAACATCATATCATCATCATTAACTATTATAAAAATTAAAACATACAATATAAATAGCCTTCATTTATTTATTTGTAACGTGAAAATGATTCATCCAGGAGTATATATCGATATTATATTATATGATATCCTAAATTTGTGTCTGAAATACTAAATTGATCCATTGATCCGGCTCTTCAGTGCAATTTGTAGGTCGCACAACCAAGGAAATCACGTACTAGTAATCGACACATTTGTAGATTTTATATACAAAATATACTATCGTTATACGTATATTACTGGTTAATTTTTGCAATTGTTTTTTGATGTTTTTAAAATTTGTTATTTGTAATATCAGCCTCAGTTCATTTAATATATCTTTTATTTATTCGGTACTACTAACAAAACCAGCGTCATAAGAGTTTAGTGTTTAGGGTCTCCTATGTGTTCTTTCTAACAGTTGTGAACCTTCATGAGGAAGACGGAAAACAACTGGGTTATTTTTTAAGGCTAGCAATAGACGGGCATCGAAAACGCGGCATTTTACCCGCCGCGTTTTCGATGCCCAACTATGTAGCCAGTACACGGGCGTTTTTAACCAGCGGTTGTACAGTCAGTGTGAAAATGCAATTCATTCAAATTAGTTTTGTATCAACATGAAACGAAATTGTAGATTTGTTAAAAATGTACTCGGTACCTAAAGAACGAGAAATTATAAACTGGCCGTATTGTATCAATAAAAAGAGCGTACTATATAATTTATTATATCGATATAACAATAAATAAATCAGAATAAAATCGAACAAAATTTAAAATCGTTACTTTTACTAAAATACTATAATAAACATGAACAGTAATCATTTAATTAAACGTATTCATATTTCGGTTTTTAAAAACCATAGTAGTATCATGATACAAAATTGTTTAACACGCATAAAAAATTGATAAAGATTAAAATTTATTTTTAAATAAATTTCTTCATGTCGAGCATTTTTTAATGCGAGTGTCCCTGAGCGGTTTAACAAAACGCTCATGTATTGACCGCCATATAAACTGATGTGTTAGATAGCTAGCGTGTAACCCGCGACGGAGAAACTGCCCGGCGTTCGGCGTTTTCAATGCTACAGCGAGCATCTCAACCGCGGCCGCCGATGAACCGCGACGTTTTAAATGCTCGTCTAGTGCTTTCCATTAGCATTGCAGCCTAAGGCTAGCAATAGACGGGCATCGAAAACGCGGCGTTTAAAACGCCGCGTTTTCCGCTCTTGAATGTAACCAATGTATTTTAATGGAAAGCACTAGACGAGCATTTAAAACGTCGCGGTTCATCGGCGGCCGCGGTTGAGATGCTCGCTGTAGCATTGAAAACGCCGAACGCCGGGCAGTTTCTCCGTCGCGGGTGACACGCTAGCTATGTAACACATTAGTTTATATGGCGGTCAATACATGAGCGTTTTGTTAAACCGCTCAGTGACACTCGCATTAAAAAATGCTCGACATGAATTAATTTATTTAAAAATAAATTTTAATCTTTATCAATTTTTTATGCGTGTTAAACAATTTTGTATCATGATACTACTATGGTTTTTAAAAACCGAAATATGAATACGTTTAATTAAATGATTACTGTTCATGATTATTATAGTATTTTAGTAAAAGTAACGATTTTAAATTTTGTTCGATTTTATTCTGATTTATTTATTGTTATATCGATATAATAAATTATATAGTACGCTCTTTTTATTGATACAATACGGCCAGTTTATAATTTCTCGTTCTTTAGGTACCAAGTACATTTTAAACAAATCTACAATTTCGTTTCATGTTGATACAAAACTAATTTGAATGAATTGCATTTTCACACTGACTGTACAACCGCTGGTTAAAAACGCCCGTGTACTGGCTACATAGTTGGGCATCGAAAACGCGGCGGGTAAAATGCCGCGTTTTCGATGCCCGTCTATTGCTAGCCTAAGGGTACGCATTTTAAAGTATTTGTATACTGGTCGGCCTTTTTTGTGAATTGCGCAAGCTATTTATCTTCTGAGAATTTTAACTGATTTAATAATAATAATAAGTCGGCACTCCATTCCTTACGGAATATCGCCACGTCATTGGACGTTCTTGAATCCGTTTTTTAGGGTGGATTAGTCCCTATTTTCCATTTTCTATCTTCTTTTTCATTTAATTCACAGTTCTCTGTGTACTTTCGTCTTTCCACTATTTTCCACTATTAGTGTACTTTCCACTATTTCTCTCCATTTCTTCCTATTCTGTGCAGTCTCTCGTAAATTTCTGTTTTTCTTCGTCTTTTGCTTGCTCAGTTGGGGCGTATACGTTTATCACAGACAGGTTAGAGTGCTCGCCTTTGATTCTAATGTAGTCCAGTCTTCCATTAATGGGATCAAATTTAATTATGTTTTTAGCTATGTTTCTCTCTACTATGAAGGCTACTCAATTTCTACCTTGTTTTTCTTCGCCCGAGTATAGTACTACATATTTCTTTATTTTCACTTCTCCATTCCCTTTCCATCTAATATCTTGTACTGCCGCCAGATCAATCTTGTATCTTTCCATATCGTTGACTACTTTGTTTATTTTTCCGGGGAGCAGCATTGTTCTAATGTTCCAGGTTGCTATTCTCTTGTTTGTTTTATTTTTCTGTTTTCTTTTCCCTAATATCTTCTCTCTTCTCTTATATTCCATGTTATCAGTCTCTAGGTCAGTGGGCGTCGCAGGGGTCGTTACACTTTGTGTGTTCCATCTTTTGTTTTTTAGTTTTTTGGAATCAGGTCATCCGCAGATCCCTGCTGGTTTCTCATGGCTATCTGTATCTCCTTCCACTCAAGTACTCTGTTGTTAATGGTTATCTTCTGATATCCTGCCCTGGCTTTGTTTCCCTTTTCTATCTCTCTTATTGCCATTTCTCTTATTTTTTTGTATTTCCATTTCTCTTACTGTCATATCACTGTGTACAAATATTTTTTTCCCTTTTAGTTTATTCTTGCTCGTCATGACTATCATTTTTTCTTCCCAATTTTTCAACTTGACTACTATTGGTCTTTTCTCTTCGTTTATCCCAATTTGGAAGCTTTCTAATGGTTCAACTTCCACTCCCATCTCGTCTTTTAGTAGTTTCTGAACTTTTTCCTGTAGTTGTTCTGGGTTTCGTACTTCTAGTCCTTTAATTATTATATTTTCTTCTTTTTTGCTTTTTCTTGTTTTTCAAAAGCATTCTCAAGCTCCTCTATTCTTTTTGTAAGTGCTTGGTTTTTCTCATTCCATTTTCCTTCTTTTTCTTTGCTGTCCTCCTGCATTCCTTTAATTTCATCTCTGAGTTCTCTTATTTCATCTTTATTCTCTTTGAATCCCTCTCGTATTTCGGTTCTCATGGTTTCAATTGCCTTCAATACCGCTTCCATTTCTGTGTCTTGTTTTTCGTCTTTCGATTCAGACTGATTTTGGTTTGTTGGTGATCTAAAAATTTTTCTGCTTCTCTGAAATATTCTCTCTGTGCTTTCCCCTTCAATTTCGTCTTTTAGGGATCTTCTTCTTTTCGTATATTGGGAATACTGGTTTCCGCTACCTTTCTGTGGTGTATTATTTTCAGCGGTGTTCTTTTTATTGTTTAGGTCTGTGGTGGTTTTGTTCATTTGTTCCACTTCTTCTTTTCACTTCAATTGGTTTTTCACCCTCGCAAAACTTATAAACCAGATCTTCTCGTTTTTCCTTCAAAATGCTATCTTTTTCACTTCTAGTCCCGTACAACACATACACCCAGTTCAACACTTCGGAAGTGTATGCGCTATTATTCACTTCTTTTTCAAGTTGTGATATTTGTGTGATTGGTTTTTCACCCTAGTGATTTCCCAATTTTTCGCTTTAAGAATATTCTGTTTGGTATACCTGTGTTTCCTTACAAGTGTCAAAAAGTTAACCTCGAAAAGCACCCCACATTTCACCAATCTTCTCAAATATAAGTTCTTTGTTCCAGCGAACAACTCTCCAACAACTTTAGTTTCTCTATTCTCGTATCACACTTCCAGAACACGTCTCTATCACTATTAACTCACTGTAAAGCCACAACCGCTTAACAAAAAATGTTGATTACAACTGCTACTCGTACCAACCAACAGCGTCTTAACTGATTTAAAAAAATTAAAATTGTACATCTAAAATTTCGTTGTATTTTGAAGCAAATTTTAAATGCTCATTGCAGTCATACAAAAATTTCAAAATATTCAAATTCATAAAATGATAACTATTGATTATGAGCCAATAAGAAGGGTAGAATTGTTCCCAGAATGGCAGTTTATTGTAAAAATTATATTGATATTGTATTTTTTTTATTTCATTGTATACACCACAAAGTAATTTTGTGAAAAGACAAACGCGCAAGAATCAACAAAATCAAGAAACATCAAAAGAATGCTTAAGAATTGGAAAATGTACAAAATGCCGCCTACATGGATTTATAAGTGTATATAAATACAAGGGATTTATAAAAAAAGAAGGCATTTGAATTATTATTTGTTTGTAAATTCGTTTATATTGCTTTTCAGTACATTCATAATGACTTGGAAATATTGTTTGACGGATCTTTATGTTTACCTATGTATAATATCTATATTTTTTATAACTTCAAAATTAATATTTTTATACCTTTATCATAAAATTTACAGTAGCGCTTTAACGTTTTTATAACATAATAAATTCTCAATAGATTTGTGGTTCATGTAGCGAAACTTGATAGTAACCATATCTGTATTTTAGATTCTAAAATATAGATATGGATATAATAAATACGCCATAAATTTCAAACTGAAAACTTTTTGTTTTATTTTTTAGCTTTTGTTTTGATTGGGGGTAATAGTTTTTGTTTTTATTAAATTGATATTGTAAACCTTATGACAAGTTGAATATTTTGGAAGAATATAAAATTGAAAAAAATAGAAGCCTATAATTATATAATATTTCCCTAAAATACTTGCACAAACTGACTGAAAATAAAGAAGTTTAAAAATAATTAAGAAAAACGTTTTTTTAACAGGAAAATCTTATATACAATTAACTAACTTTGCATTAAACATTGAACAGTTTATGCTAAAATTTGAAGTTTTGCGAACTTTAATAAATTTTTGAGTTTGACAAGCTATAACCTAAAAACTTCATGTCCTATACAAAAAATATGAAAACAAATTGTTTCGAGTGAACAATTTTCTTTCTGAAAAGTTCAAAAAAAACTAAAACTAATTTAAATTTGCAGCAGGTATTTATATGAAATGTAATTAAAAATGTAAACTTAATAAATTAAAGCTTTTATAATTATTCTTAAATATGAAAATGATAATTTAAAATGTATGAAAAATTTTATGCAGATGTAATTAACAGAAATTTGTAAATAGCGAAAATTAAATATTTTTATTTTATTAACAGAAATTCACATCTTGCTATTCAGTAAAAAGACGATAAAACATCTTTTTGCAGCTTTTAGATGTACCGGATATAGACATAGACACAGCTTTAAAGATTCATTATTTAAATCGAATATTAAACGCATGAACTCGCGCAAAATAAATCCTACACCCTTGCTCGTTAAGCCATCACAACTTGTATAGGACGACTACTTCAACTTGCAACTTTTAAATGTAAAAATGGTAAATTTACTTAAAGGGTTTTATATGCTCTTGACGTATTTAACTGAAAATTTAAGTTGATCTTTATTCAAATATTAGATAGCTTCAGATGCAAGAATTTTTTTTCTCTCACGAGTATCTGCAAGAAGCAGTGGTAGTGAATCGAACGATTCTTAAGGATATTGCTTTACGATGCAGAATTCCACATATTTATTTGAATGGAATAGTCGAGTGCCTCAAGATATTTCAAAAGTGGATTATCAAACACACTTCTTAAAAATAAAATCAACTTTAACTGAATCTTTATAAATATGTACAGACGACGCGACGCAAATAAAAAATTTCTAATGCAATATATTATTTTTAAACCTAAATGAAAAAAGAGGATCGGCACATTTTCCTTTCATTTTAATTAAAACTTCAATTTTATACAACATACTTATTATAATAATAATTTTCCAAGCGCTATGTAGACCAGACTTGAAAAGAATTTAATTTTCAAAGGTATTTATTATATGAAAAAGTAAATAATAATTTGTGTGTCAAACTTCCTGAAAACGTCTTCCTTAGCGATTACCTTTTTTTTTTTAGAAAAATCGCATGTCAGCTTTAAATTAATTTTCAGTGAAAAACTTTATCGTATGTTTGTTGATGCGCAAACGTATAGGCCAACAGAACAGCAGTAAAATAGAGCGACAGCACTTAAAGACATCTCACGCGCAGATGCGCTAAATTGGCAAAGGAAAGTTCGTTTTAATTGTTATACAAAACATTTCTTTCATGAATATTCTTTTAATTTGACTTTCAAGACCGTCAAACTTTCAGGTCGGCATTCCTGTTTACAAGTTTCTTACATTTCTTAAGTTACAATTTCCTTTTGTAATAAATACTCTTTGCTTTTCATCTCTCCACCTGAACCCACAGGCAAAAGAATAAGGAAATTAAAATAATGCGAGAGAAAAAATGCGGAATAATGTTACGATCGACCATTCCAACAAATTTTTATAGAATGAGTTTAGGAAAAACTAATTTTCCACATATCACACGTAACTGGTGATCTAAAGGGGTCCTTAAATAGGCGATAAAGTTCAGAATACCGCACTTTAATATTTTAACAGCGCGAAAGCTCGTACGTTTTTGTGAAAAGGAAAACTTACACATTTTTAAAATGAGTTTTAGAAATAAAGTAAATAAAGAAATCAACTTCCACATTCATATTTCTGCACTACATATATACTTGTTGCTTAATATAACGTCTCCTGATAGAAAAGTTTATGAAATAAAGCTGTCATGTTTTCGTCGTATCGTAAAATCTGAAGGGTGTCGTGTAAAATAACGTTTTCTTGTACTAGAAAATTCTTTCAAATGTTGTAAAGCAACAAGAAATAAATAATTATTGCTTACTAGGTGCAAATTGTTTGATAATGTTAATTTCCTGTGTTGTTCGTTAATGTTCGGATATTTTCTAATTGGGAACATGATTGTATGTCGATGTGGGATTAATTTGTCAATCAAAATTTAAATATGCCATCAAAGTGAATATAAACAAATTGTTAAAAACCATAGAGATCAAACGAACTAGAAGCGACATAATCGTTTATCAAGTAATTATTATGTATGAGTTATTAACTGGTTGGTGGGGTAGTTTAGTAGATATTTTATCCCCGACTACAAAATTCACTAAGAGAGTCATGAAAATAGCTAACAAGCAGCTAGAAGCAATCTAAACTAATTAACTAGCAGTTGACACATAACTTCTACTAACAGTTTACTTACATCTGCTAGTAAGCTAATCGGTGGCAGGGAGGTTAAAACTTAACAATGTAAAGAAGTCACTACCAGAGCATTCCAAAAACGACAGACATGTTTCGATCTTATTAGATCTCATCAGAAGGGAAAACTCTGATTGTGACAATAATTTGCTTTTGGTTATATGGATATCTTACTGGACGGATGATCGTATTAAAAATAATCTAAAAGTTCATTGCTGTACAAAGGCAGCCGTAATTTCAAATCAAGCGCGTATAAAGGACTTTATATGAGGTTATGATTAAGGTTCAACCCTCAACGCTCACCGAGACTTTTGTAATGAAGTTCTTTATACGCTCCTGATTTAGAATTAGGGCTTCCACTATACAGCAATGTATTTTTAGTATTAAAACTAAACTATTATTATTATCCATTCCGTAATGCCTCTGACGTAATTATACTATAAAAGCGAAGATCTTGAAAACCTCGACTACGATTAAAATATACAGACACTATTACAGTTTTCTAACGTTTTTAAATTTCTAAACGAAAATGTAATTTAATTTTTGCTTAAACTTACATGACCAAAACGGAAAAGTTTGTCCAAATAATCTTGGAAAGAATAACAATTTAACACCGCACGCACGTCCGCACTTCAACAAAGCCACTCGCGAAATAAAACTACAACCTAATCGTACGACTACGCCGACGGATATTACATATAACATTAATAATAAATTTCCTTAGTCAGAGGTGTTATTCATATCCTCGTAACTGATGAATAACTTACAAAATGCGTGACGTAGTAGCTTACCAAACTTAATGGATTGTCAACGGATCGCATAGAAAACCGTTTAACATAAACTAAGGGTGGGTACACATTAAGCGAATTAAGGCCGAATATCCGGAATTTGCTCTTTGTTGATTTATGATTCGGAGTGATATTACACCAAGCAAAAGACATTCTATACTCGTTTCCTTCGATATTTGGAGTACGTTCGTTTCACAAGTAACCACCCTTAAAACTAAAATTCCTATAATTTATGGGGATAGAACGCTTGCCAATAATATAAGATTCGAAGTAAATTCCACTAACATTAGCGGAATTACGTTACCATTATGCTTTATGCCTTGTATCGGAGCCAGACTTTGACCAATTTTATCGATTGCCCCAAAATGCACCCGGGGGAAGAAATGCACTAAACATTTTAATGTTCTAATTGTAATAACGAATAAATTTTATAATCGCTCAAGTGATAAAACGCGAATATCAAAACAGTGTTATTTTTGAATCAATGAAATGTTATTGAAGTTATACAACTATATCTGACCTCTTATAAAACATATCGATGCAATTCTCACATACATAACACGGTTCTTTGGTTCCGATAAAATCTTCTCTAGTGCAAAATCGTGTACGGATCTAAAAACCAGTACAAAAAGGAAAAAGGCATGCAAGTACTATCGTATTCATAAAAAATATATAAAAATATAGTGCTATTGAGATTTACCAGAAATTTCCAACTGTTATACAAGATGTCCTATTGTAAGTGGCCTGATATGGGAATCTCCTTATTGGAAGAGATATAAATTCAGCTAAATGTTCTGAAATAACAGGATGAGGAAACTGAACTAAAGAAACTTGGAAACTTCATTCTGGTTCAGGAACTATAAGCAAAAAACTTATATTATTATGTGTTCTGTATCACAGGCATTAGTGGTGACTTACAGTGATGCACACGCATGTTTAAATTAAATAATTAATTGGGTTGGTGCTATTTAAGAATCTGAGATGGAAAAAAGAACACGAATAAAATTTAACCTTAAACGGGATGTAAGAACTCTTGTTGATATTATGATAGTTATTCCAGAATAGTCGGACATTTTTTAAATTAGAGTCACATCGGATGATTTGAATTATTAGAAAGCTCAATACAATTTAATTTAACTTTTAATATACGATTATACATCAGTAGTTCCCCGATTATTCAAGTCTTGGTTATCCGATCTTGTGCATCAAGCGAGCCGAACCTCTTAAAATAATCTTCTGTGTTATTCAACGCACCAATATAAAATTCGCTTTATCTGAGCCTTTCCAATTATGTGAACAATAATTGGGCTCTATAAATTTAAAATACGGATCACTTTTGATGCCAGACTTTTAGCAACGGCCCTTCCATAAATTTCTAACAAATTAAAATTCTCCACTCGAAAAGCACTGGGTAATTTGTATCTTTTCCAGTAAATTCAGAAGCGAACCTTCAAAAGGCCCTACCGTTAAAAATAGACCCCGTAGATTGGTCTGGTCTGGGGGGTATGGAATAAAAGAAATGATATCTTGACATGCCTGACCTAAAATTCTGCGTAATCTGAATTTGCGATAATCCGATGTATTTTCTCCCCACATTAATTCAGATAATCGGGTTTCCACTGTAATTTACAATTAATTTAGATTTACTTCAATTAAAACCTTTCATTGGTAAAAATGTATTTACATTACTGACTGCATTTCAAAACAAATCTGTTAGATTTGAAGTTGAATTTCAAATTTAACATTTTCGTATTTAATTAATTTTAATTACAAAAAATTTGAACCAACTTCTAAAAGCTTTTGAAAAAAATTCGACGGTCCGATATTATGGCTCCAATGTAAATACGCCACACGTCCGACGTGTCTGGAGTCATTCTCTAAAACCCGTCTTACACCATCAATAATTACGATCGTAATTATGGTCATAATTAATTGCGAAGAACGCTATGCGCAATGTGCAAATTTCTCAACTTATCTCTACGCAATTATGACCATAACTACTATCGTAATTATTGATGGTGAATAATGTACCTACTATTTTATTTTACATTTATTTATTATTTATATTTCTTCTTCTTCTGAGGGCCATACCTGATTTGTTGTCAAACGTCAAATTTCAAGTACGGACCTGGCATTTTTGATGCAGTAATTGAATTTACAACAACTTTAAAAATTATTGGAATTTACAAAAACATCAGAAAAGAAAATGCGAGGATTTAAGTTAGTAATCATTAAAATTTTATAAACGGTTTTGTGCTAGGGTTAAGTCACCCTTTTAATTTAATTGTAAATTTTGTTCATTATTTTTTTTTATTGGTAAACGTTTTATTTTACCTTAAAAATTTATTTCATTGTGAAAGAAAATTTCATAAGGCCACTAAATTCAATAAAAGATTAATTATTATAAAGAGCACATAATTATAAAATAGTACCTGCGACATTCAACGCCTACGCGCTGATATGAATAAGCCATTGCATTCGGATGACATAATGCCTTAACTGAATAAATCAGAAAATAAATAAAATGCCACCAGATATGTATAAAAATGTAAATAAACTCAACTTGAGACTGAAGAAGGTCATACGTCTCGCTAAAGTCGTCATAAATTCACCTTTTAAGTGTTAGGATTGCATAAATTACGTTTAAAAGATCCACATAATGATTAATAAATGCACCTGTATAAAAAATAAGTTTCTCTAAAATATCATGTTATAAAATTTACTTAATGCCAACATGTCCAATAGTCGACTACTAACCAGTGACGTCAGATTAATGACAAGCGCGTATAAGTCATGTGACTTAAAGCCAAAAATGCTGCTTTACTTTAATTAAAATATCTTCAAAAAAAAGGATGAAAGGCTACAAATCTTGTTCTGTAGCAAATGAGCATAATTTACTGTATAAATTCAGGTGTTTGTATACAAATTAAAAACGATTGCGAGTACCCTATTGGAATATTATAATTTTGTATTGCGTAATTAAAGTGGCACTTAAATTTATATATACAACTACAATACATTCAATATACATACATCTGTCGAATTGAATACATACACCATTTACGACACATTTACTTGAATTAGATTAATGGTCCTTGTACAAGTGTACGACTGTGAGAATTTATTACAGAATCAGATTAACCAAAATAAATTTATCTTCAACTCCGAAATGGCATGTCAAACTACTTGTGTAGGAATTATTACTTACTGGTAACTTCCTTTCATGTCCTTTCATAATCATGCATTTAGTCCTATCTTTCAGCGTCTCAGCTTTCAGTAAACCACATACATAATATTATGTAATACCTGATTTTTCCATTTTTCTACTGCAGAACAAATTAAAACAATTTCTGTTACCGTTATTTACTGTGCCAGTTATGGTATCCATTGAATTATTCTTGCGGTATAATATTTCATGAAATTCTTTTGTTATCAACATAACTTTATTTTAGGTTCTTGGAATAGAAACATACAATTTGCATTCTAAAGCGATTTTTATAACTTTTTATGTGTTTACTATAAAAATATGCTCGGGAAATTTCAAGGCAGGTATCAATTTCAAATTTTATTTTGAAACCTACATTTTCACAAGGCTAAAAATCGGAATGACGCCAAGTTGAAATTGTTTCAGCAAGTTCTCAACCATGTTTTGTTTTTCTGAAAATAAACAAAACCTGTTTTACTTACTATATTATGTTCATACCTGAAGGAAACGGACGAGTGACGAAGAAGGCGGTTTATAGAGCTATATTCAACACCGTATAACTTTTAAATTACACTTTTACAGACCAGTTCTTTGTTATGTTAAATAGAATAAGTTGCCTAAATATCTAAAATATATTAAATTTAGTTTATTTCATTTTATATAAGTGAGTTGTAATTTTGTATTTAATTATATTCTGTCTGGACCAACGTTTTATATGTCAGAAACATAAAACGAGCAAATAGAATGAAGATTCTTTCTGGAAAAGGATAATATGAGTGGCATTTATTAACTAAAATTAATTTACATGTAAATTTCACTAAAACAATATTGTTATTATTTTTTCATCATGTTTTGGGCAATTAAATTTTGCTTGTTAATTTGTAAATCTAGGCCAATCGTATTTGGACTTTGAAATGTAATTAATTTCAGATTTGATTACATCTGAGCCATTATTTTATAGAAGAACCAGTTTAAAAATAACACAAGTTTCATGAAAATCATTTTTGTAACAACTTGAGTGCAGAATTTAAGTCGGTTCTAGGTCCCTTTTACTTGATATTTTGATTCACGCTTTTTCAGCAGATTATTAATTTGAATCAAACTTTTCAGGGTTTCGTTTCGTTACGAAACGACCTGTACACGTTTTAATTCGGAAATTTTTTCAAGCTTTATCGGAATTTTAAAATTTATTTTTATGTTAATTTAAAAATATGTTGCCATATCAACCGAATTTTCCTCGTCGAAGTGAAAACTTGGAATTAAAAAAGTTTTGCATTTATGAGAAGACTATAATTAGCAGCGCATATCCAAATCTACCTTCCACAAATGTATATATCGTTAAAGTTATTCGAATTATGTTCTAAGCGAGTATCGATTTCGTGTTATTTATATTTGTCAGTAAAACTTCTCATTAAGTCAACACGCAAATTAGGCTGAAAAATGTTGTTAAAATTTCAAATATTTTGTTAAAAAATACCGTTCAGCATGAATCTAAATTCTTAGACATGAAAATGATAAATGGACCATCAATCTTGATGTAAAAAGCAAAAATTATTTTATTTTACAATAAGAGGAAAAACTGTGCTGAGTTAACGGAGCAAAAAATTGCTGCTAGTTCTACTTGCAAGCGTCAAAGTATAAGGAACTCAATTGCTCCTTAAAGCTATGATGGTATTATATGTTTTAAGTTTTGCTATTTATTTTATTGTGAAAAATAAGATGACGAATATCGTAAAGTTAATTTTATTCTACGTCGGTGTCATTGCGTAATGAAATGGAAAATATGTTCAGAAAATTTTTTCCAAAACTATTTTAATTCATAAATTCCTGAAATGATAAAAGTTACGCTGTCATCAAGAATTTAAATCAATGGAAGAATTTAATTAAGTTTTGTGTGCTATGTAAGCTCTTCAATTTGGATGTTTGTATGAAAAATTATATTTTTTGAGAAAACCTTTTACGATAAGGCAGAGGGGTGGTTTTCTAATGCTGAAGGTTGTAATTACGTAGAAAACCCTGCAGTTCATCAAACTGTTTACACTGTGATTTACCGCCTTCAAGTGGCTATAAATGTTTACTAGGTAGTAAATGGAAGCTCTACGTTTTGATCTCGTGGTCAAGTATTAACTATTCATTCAATGTTTCAATAATTTTGAGTGGAAATTTAATATTTAAATATAAAATACTGCATTACCGCAAAATCCTTTCATCTAAGGGGGGGGACGTGAGATTAAAAAGTTATAATGTAGTGCTAAATTTATCCTGAAAGGCTAAAGCCTCATTCACAAACTTTAAATTAGTCGAAATTAGTTTAATTAAGTCATTCTTTCCTCAATTAAGAAATGTCAATTAGTACAGTGAATACATAATATGTACTACTTTACCTTAAATTAAATCATGGAGTTTTAATTTTCTTGGCCGCCATTTTGAACAAATGTCGCCCAAAATCAGTTTTTTGCAATATCTTTGGAAGAAGTCATAACAAAATTTGAAACAATTTTTTAACAAATTCGGTAGAAACAACAATGGTTTTAGAAAATATTCTTCTTATAATATTGATCGTACGGTCTATGGTAAAGGAGTTATTGCGAAAACACTGATTTTGGCCGCCATTTTTTGCGCCGAAGTCGAAATCATTTAGGACCCTAAACTACGCAACCCTCCTAAAATTAAAACTTCTCGATTTTCTGTCTCTATTGACTGCACTTTATATAATTCAAATTCTACAAAAAATGTATTTATATTATTACTAGTTAATTTTATAACAAATTAAAATTTAAAAGCAAATGCAATAAAATTCAAATTATGTTAAAAATTTCTTCCAATGTTTTTAATTTATATTTGCAATGTTTGTAGATTTTTGTTGAATGTTTGCAATTTTAGATTGCTGAAAGGTTATATTTTACAAAATAGGTTGCTCAAATTGTTTATTATTAAAATTAATTTTCATAAGCTAATAATTTGCCTACATATTTTGTATAAATTATAACTATGTATGTATTTGTGGAATAAAATTGAAATTATTTTCTGAACCTTCCGTAGGTACTATTGAAAAGTTCCTCGAATGTTATTAATTTTCCTTTGTAATTTTGCAATGTTTTGTAATTTTTTGTTGAATGTTTGCAATTTTAATTTAATTTATATTGTTGAAAGCTTATAATTATTTTATAAAATAATTTGAAGTTTATTATTTGCTCGGCTAATTAAGTTTTTAGGTTTAATTAAATAACTAGGTATTTACTTTCCTAAAATAATAAATAATTTGGATATTTTAGAAATTAAAATTTTGAGGTTTCGAATGCGAAAACTGCATCTAGCGATAATTTGTAATGTGAGTTTTATGAAATAAAAACGCGTATGTTTAATAAAAAAAACAAACTGAGAATCCTTTTGTTGCAATGATATATTGTTATTTTTCCGATAATTGCAATATTTTATTTTAACTGTTTGTACGTAACCCTAATAATTGAAAAACTTTTGCAGTATAGAAAATGTAACGGCCATTATTGTAAGAAACATGTTTACTTGACCTGAAACCTTTTCTTTTCCATTTATAATAGAATCATGTGTGTGAAATTTATTTTTATCGAAATTTATTTGTGTTTTAATTTTAAATTCGATACTTTGCTGTTTAATATAAAGCGTAATAATTAGTTAAGGGTTGTTATTTGAAAACATGAGTTAATGAGATTTCGAAATTAAATTTTCACAATGGTGAACCCTTTTTGATTTGGACTAAATTATGCAGGGCAACAAAAAGCATGAATAAAAATTAGTTGGTCTTATTTGTAATAGAAATTTTTTTTAAACGTCAAGAAAAGGAGAAAAGGTTCAGAAATAAATTTTTGTCTTGAATTTTAATTAAGATGTGCTAATTAAACTGTAATTAGACATGAACTCGTTATGTATTGAAATAATTTGTATAATAGCTTGAAGCTTACATCTTGTAAGAGTGAATACCTCATGTAAAGCTTAGGCGCTAAGATCAGGTTACTTTATTTCTGTAATATTCTGAAAATCTACCATAATAATAGATAAATAATTATCTATAATATTCAGGACTTGTAATACTAGGAAAACAATATAAAATGATTTGCAATCATTGATGTTTTCAAAGTGTAGTTCAAATTCTCCTCTTTTTTAAGGTTCTGAGTAAGAATTCCCAGCGATTTTAAATGAATTAAAAATAAATAAATAAACGAAGAACTTAGAATTCCAATGATTTCCTAAGATTTCCAACGTTTTCCAAAGATTTTTAATAATTACCTCGAAATTCTGTGATTTTTAAAAGAGTTCCCAATTATTTTAAATGAACTGAAAATAAAGGAATATGCCGAACTCGGAATACCAAACTCTTTGAAATTCCTAGGAATTTAGAAAATGTTCTATGAATTTCTAGTCATTTTTATAAAAAATTCCCGGTAATTTTTCTAATTCCAAAGATCTCAGTTCTCAGTGATTCTTTCAAAGAATTTCCAGTGATTTTGAATGAATTAAAAATAAACAAATATGTAAAACTCGGAATTCCTAAGGTTTTTCCTTTGATTCTAATTGCAATTTCAAATGATTTCAAATGAATTAAAAATAAATAAATAAATACGAAGAACTCGGAATTCCAATGATTTCGTAAGAATTCCAACGTTTTCCAAAGATTTTTAATAATATCCAAGGAACTTTGTGATTTTTACAAGAATCTCCAATTATTTTACATGAAAAATAAAGCTTTGTGGAAATTTATAATTCTAAGATTTTCTAGGAATTCTTAGTCTTTTTATAAGGAATTCCCTGTGATTTTTTGCAAGGACTTCCCCACGATTTCAATTGAATCAAAAATATATAAATACTCAGAAAGAGTGCTAATAATTTTCCCAGGAATTTCCAGAATTTCAATTATGTTCATGAAATTGCAAAGATTTCCTAGGAATTCTCAATGATTTCAAATGAATTAAAAGTAAATAAATATCAAGAACTCGGAATTACAGTGATTTCCTAAGAATTCCAATGATTTCAATTGAATAAAAAATAAAAAAGCTCAGAACTCTAAATTCCAATGATTCCCTAGGAATTAAATATGATTTCGAAAGAATTTGAATGATTTGCAACGGAATTTTAAGTGCTTTTACAAAGAATTCCCAATGAATTAACCATAAATAATCAGTAACTGAAAATTCCAACGATTTCCAAGAAATGTTAATAATCTCCATAGAATTCCAGAAGTTTCCTAGAAATTCTGCGATTTATGTAAGGAATTCTCAGTGATTTGAATTGAATTAAAAGAAAATAGTTTGATTAATAAAAAATTAAAAATTAATATTTGATCTTATCTGTACAAGTACTCTTTCTTTTGTATGAGTCTATAATAAATAAATACTCGGAACTCGGAATTCCAACGATTTCTAATAATTTCTAAGCGACTCCACCAATTTCCTTATATTTAAAGAATTACTAATACGGATTAATTAATGCAAAGAATTTTAAATAAATAATTTCCAACGATTTTAAAGGATTCCAAAGTATTCCAACGATTTACAAGGAACTTCAAAGATTTCCAAAGTATTTTAAGAAACTTTCAGTGATTTTCAAATGAATCATTTCAGGAAATTCCAAGGAGTTCGAAATAAACGTACTTTTTAAGGATATTTACATCTCGCAACGGTGGTAACATTTTCTCCGTTTAATGGGTGGAAGGCTTTTAATAGGGATAAATGTTATTCGGGAGCGCTATAATTGATTATTATGATAGACTCAACAATTTCACAAAATAAAATATTATAAATATACAGTGGCGCTGAATTTCGCTGAATGTTGTGTCTTGAAGAGAGTTGAGTTTTATTTACTTTATTGATTAACGATTTGTATTATTTTAACTGTGTAAAACAAAAACAAATCTAACATTTAGTGTTGAAATTTACGAGTAATACCTATAAATTAACTTTTGGACATCTACAGGTCCGTATTTACGAACGACGACGCTATGCTCATTTAACGACATCTAGATATAGTACAAATAATGGATAGCCTATTCCGTTGCATTGTAATGCTTAGTTGGATGCACTTTCAGTTGTTTTGCCTGTTGAATGCCCGTGTACGTGTGTAATGAGCTTAAGACATAAATCGATGCTTAAGCAATTGCAAATGGATGTCAGACAAAAAAAAGTTATAAACTATAGAATTTATTCTGAATGCATATTAAACACTGCAATTCCCAAATGGAGCAATGAAATCGAACAGGTACTACAATTTCCAATAAATTACCTCATTAAAGGTTTTCGAAATATCACATACAACTTTAACAGGTACCTACGTAACACTATACAAATTTTTCTGCGCCGATATTAAATTAAACAGAAGAGCGGTCGTAAAAACAGCATCTAAAATTTAGAATATTTTACAGTGTGCAGTGTTACACATAAATAAACTTGAGAAACTATGAGCTTTTAAATTTACATTTAAATAAAATTTACATACTTCTGCAATTTCTTGTTGCAGTAACATGTTTCAGTAATTTGATTTAATGGCTTGAACTTCCCTGTGCTCTTCATGAAGTTACCTTGTACTTTATTAAACAACAAGCAGGAAATATTAAAAATCAAATTAGCGACTGACAAAAACTAAAATCAAACTTTGCGCTTCTCGGCAGCCATTTTTAATTATCCCCCAATTGGTATTACGCCAGCCTAGTTTATTGAGAAGAAGAACATGAATGATGGTTTTAGTTTTGGAATTGTTAGGAGTTGGTCATTTTCTGCAACAAGTGGTTCATTATCACTTGAGAGATGAATGTTTGGTATTTTTATGATTTTATTTAAATGAAAAATTCAAGATATTTTACGTTAAAATAATGCTCAACTCGGAATTTTTATTTTGGCCTCTTCTAATTCACGTTAAAATTAGCGGTATTCGTGTTTCCTATTTTTAGAGCAAGTTAACGCCATGGTGTTAACTTGTTGCCTTTAATCAGAATTAAAATGCAGCCAGAAAGCTGTTAGAATTTAAAAAAACTGCTGGAAACCATTATAAATTAACGTTAACAACATTTTCAATATTTTCTGTACAGAAAGTTTTTAACTTCATGCATAATATTGAAATAGTTGATAAATAATAAATTTTGTAAAAGCAATAAATTTGAAAACACTACTTACAATTTAATAACGG
This sequence comes from Podabrus alpinus, assembly GCA_932274525.1. Lineage (NCBI taxonomy): Eukaryota > Metazoa > Arthropoda > Insecta > Coleoptera > Cantharidae > Podabrus > Podabrus alpinus. The sequence goes on from OW026453.1 coordinate 4,228,859, forward strand.
AAATATTAACATTACATAGAACTCGTAAGTAAGTGTTTGTACTAATTTCTAATTAAAACAACAGCTGCTTTTCCAGCTCATAAAATTTAATTGTAATTGGTGTTTTTATTATTTAAATGTAATTTTCAGTTAAAACCTTTGTTTCCTAAAAAGACCCAAATTTATTTTGCGCCTTGTACAGTTTCAGCAAGCTTATGAAGTTGAAAAAATGTTTCAGTGTTCCCGATTGGTCGGTAAGTCTGTAAGCTTGCCCGAGTTGTACGTACATACATAAAAACCAAATTCAAGCAGACCAATACTAACTTTTGAAAAAAGTAATCTTGAACATGATTCATTTAGTAAAGCACACAACAATTTAGCTAAAAGCTTTCTGGGTTTTAAATTAAAAACTTAAAAGTAAACCGCCCACCATTATAAATGTTTCTGCAATTAATTTTGCAAATGCAAAACAGTGATTTATTGTGCTACTTAAAGAAGCAAACGCAGTGGAAAGAGTTAAAAGCCAGAAAAACTAGTATGTAACAAAAACTCGTAATTAACGAGTTTAATCAAGACCGGAATAATTTTTGGGATCTTCGATGTTCACTTATAAACACTGTTTTCAATTAATGGTCGATAATTGAATCCTTTAATTAGGAAACTTGATCGCAAATTTACTTAGCATTATCAATTTTTGTTTTCAAACATTTCGGAACATTTAAAGGAAAATTTGCTTTGTAGACTTTTAAATGCAATTAAATAGAAAACTCGACTTATTGCTATCGTGGACGCCCTGTTCGAAAATTTCACCACTATTTTAACGTTTTACATAAATCATGAACATCAAGAAGTCAAAACTCACTAGCATTTCAATGTTGGTTAAACGAGCAAACGTTATATATAATGTATAGGATTTATGTAGTAGTATTCTTATGATATGATTTTGAAATTGTTTGCTTTCCACTCTATCAATACTTAAACAAATACAGTACGCTGTTTACCTCATTAATTAATTAATGTGAAAATTTGTAAAATTAACAACTATTAAAACTTGCGTTTACATTCAACATTGATCCGTTGACTTTCCTAGGTAGTAACAATGATATTATTTATACACCGGCAGTGTAAATTTTATTGATTCTGCCGAATAGCACAAGTATTATTGCACTTAGCAAAAAAAAATTAATGAACACATCCTGAGCAAATATTTGAATGTAGCGAAACTGTAGTATATTTGGATAATAATGTTTTGTTATCGAGTCACGGTTTAAAATTTAAAAATGCTTCATATTTGTTTTTTTGTAAGTGTACGAAGGATGAAATAAAGGCGTAAGCATATTTTTAAAACAATATTTTTGTTCTTGCACTATACGCGCTATTTTTGTACAGGGTTAATCAATAGTGTAGACTTCTTCAATAGTTATGTTTTCGTTAAAATAATATCGATGTTCAATATTATACCATTAATTTTTTATTTTACTTTGGGCCCAGAACTGAAAATTATTTCTAACTACACAGAAGATTTCTTTAGTTGGCGATGTAATATTTATTTAATACAACTCGTATTATTTTAAATATTCAAACCCATATGAAAATTTTTCATTTCATCACTTGTTTATTGTTTTTCAATTTCAAACCTTGATTTAAGAATTGTTTTTAACTATAGCCGTGTTCGGCCTGGCACTTTTTTCGCTTTGAAGCTCTGTCAACGCATTCTGATAGTTCGAATTGGGGTTCTTTTGCACTTTCAAATGCTTTATCTGCTCTCATTTCAAAACTTCGCGTGTTTTAAGCTTCTGAAATGGACGGAACAATAGCTTTCGCAACCGCGAAACAGCTCCAAATCGAGTTATCAGAATATTATGTTCGACGGAGCTTCAGGTACTAATAATAAATGAATATTCATGAAAATTTTTTAAAATTAAATCATCTGAAAAGGCTATTATAACCTGTTGCTAAAGGCTTATGAAATAATGAAAATTTTATTGTGGTTGCTTAGCCCTTTAGGAAGATGGTATGCTGAAAATTTGTTTATTGATCTGGATCCGAACTTTGGGGTACATTTACTCTACATGTGGGAAATCAACTCACACTTGTAAATTCCTATCTAGTACCAAGATGGAATTTTAATAAGTCAAAGTGGACAGCAATATCCGTTTGGTTCTTCCCTGAAGTACAGAATTTTAATCGATTTTCGGGTGAAGTGGTTGGTGCTGCAAAAAATTTATACCGAGTGGTTATCGAAAAACAGATATCCCAACTGGTAGGTAGAATGTGAAACCATTTGGCATAAAATTTAAATTTCTGGTTCGCCTGTTCTGGGGTCACAACTGTTAATGGTACGGGTGTTGAACGGAACTGGTCGAAAGAACGAATTTCTCACACTCTTCCAAAGCGGTTTGGGATTTACTCCAAAAATTAGAAACTGACATGTTTCAGGTTCCTATTTCTCAAGATGTAATTCCAGAAACACAAAATCAAACAACGCCAAGCATTGTGTAGTCGATGGAGGGTAGGGGTAATTTACATATTAGAGCAGGTCAAATCAGGGGGACCGTCGGCTTAACGTGCCCTCCGAGGCACGGAGACGGTTATGGAAGGAAAGAAAGTCCGAAAGAAAATTGACTCCTGCTAGATTCGAACCAATGCCTTTAGCAAATGTTCATAGCGAGATCAAAGTACAAATTTTTGGAAGCACCGGTCAAATGGTATGGTACATCTGGAACACAACAGAACAAGAAAAGCGGAGATATGTATATGAAAAGGAAGATCAAGAAGTTTTGTATAACTAGTAAAACTTTATTTTTTTACAGTAATTCTGTAGGAGACTGCAGATGTTTTTTTGTTAAAATGGAGCAGAAATTCGTGAAGAGCGATTTGGGAAGGTAGACCACAAGCACGCGATTGAATGATGAATGGATTACCGAGATTTCCGTCGGAAATTGAGCCGATCTGAGCTGAAGTTGCAGGACAGAAAAACAAAACATTTGGATAAGAAGCAAGATCAAGGTTAAAAATGTAACTGAACGCATAGCCGAGCTTAAGTGACAATGGGCAGGTCACTTGGAAAGAAGACAGGGTGATAGGACAGCGTGGAGACGAGGCCTAGGACAGAAAAAAAATTGCGGAAGATTTTGAACAGGAGAGATGGCTTTGAGAAAATAGCGGGCAAGCAGTGTATGAAACTAACAGTAGATAGAGAAATATGGCAACAAATAGAGAAGGCGTTTGTCCCTATAGAACTTTTAACGCAGGCATATGATGATAATGAGGAGCTGATCTCCAATCAATAGCACATCAATCGAATTGATAAACCCGAGTAACGCCAGTTTAAGAGCTTGCAATTTCCAGCAAGACTAAGTTTTGCCATGTCGATGGTCAACTGTACGTAGGATACTCAAGAGGAGGAACACCTAACAAACTGTTTGTGTACTCCCGTATTGGAAAAACAGCCAATGTGGTTTATATGGACTTCGCCCCGGGCGAAGCCGGGTATCCAGCTGAAACCGGAATTTTATACTATTGGGGAGCAACAGGAGGGCCTCTCTGAGCGGGACTAAAGAAGTGAAAGCATGGTAATAGCTTTGATTATGTATATTAAATACGCTGATATTCCAGGTATATTTGAAACTCCTGTTGTAATTTAAAAAATTATAACAGATTGTGCTTCTAAATAGGAAGATCTATAGTACATTATTATTTATTATAATAATAATTAATAAATCATGATAGTATTTATTATATAACATAAATTTAACTGATACTACGCATATAATCAAAGTTAACAGCAGAATTACGCGTATATTCCAGTAATTGTTGTTAACAGTCGACGCACTTAACCACACGCTATTGATCGTCCCTACGTATTAATAAATGAATAGATTATTATATTATACTGCAGGCATAGCAGTTGATATTATATAATACACAATTTATATAATATCTATTAATACATAATATTAATTTGTAAATTTAGTAGTAGCAATTAAACTGATTAAAGCATATATGGCTGAATAAATTTAACAAATTATTCGCCTGAAGAAATCTTGAAAGTATTCGGATAGAAAAGTGAAAATTTCAAGATGTCATTTTTTCTGGAAATCAATAACTTAAGTATCTATACACTTCGTGTAATGGCAAAGTTAAAAATAAAAATGGTTTATGCGATTGAAAAATATTTAAAAAATTTATAGCTAGCATTAAAAATTTAAATTACCAACTTGCGAAATTATATTACAATCAAATTTCAATGCAAAATGAACAGGATATTACACTAATAATTTTAAAAAACATCGAAGAAAAACGTGTTTGTTTTTTATCTCTATTAAAAAAGAATTAAATAATATTTTAATAAATAAAAATCTTATAATCTATTGTTAGGTTTAAATACGGAGCAGCATTCAATTTAACTTTTTAGCTGTCAGCCGTATAAGCTGATGAACTAAAATCGACGAGCTTATTTTTTAAAAATAAATTTTATTTTCAGGAAAAACAATCGGGTAAAGTAGATAAACTCGATTCTTTCTGGGACACTGTTTTCTTCACAAGTTTCTGTGAAAGTCGGAATTTGTTAACTAATAAACAGAACAACAAAAATTTCACTAGAATATAGGATAGAAGTTAAAAGTCAACTCGTATAAAATGTTTTCTTAAAAATTAATTCGTCAATAATAATAATTGTGAAATGCAACTTCGTAACAAACATATTATAAATTATCATCCAGCGCGCACTTTTAATTTTATATAATTATTGTTTTATAGCATAATATTATATCCCGTTTAAAAGTATACACATTCAGTTGCATAAAAATGACCGTCGTACAAATATATGTCGTATAAAATGACCTATCGATTAAATATTCGTATGTAACAGCATAAGGGTTCCGACAATACTCAAAGATTCAGCGAGTACAGGTTTTAGCAAGGAGATTGCACGAACGTAGCGCAGCGGAGTTTTTTTTTTGTCAAATTTTTTTTTTTGTCAAAAAAACATGCGATTATATATTATTTCCATTACAAAGGAATTAAATAATATTTTTATAAATAAAATAACTTGAAATTGAATAAGATTTTTAGGCAACACGGAACAGCTTCCAATTTGATTTTTAATCTGTCATAGCCGTATAGCTGATGAAGTAAAAGTGGAAATGAGTTTATTTTTAAAAATAAATTTTATTTAGTGATGTGAGAAAAAGAATGAGTAAAGTAGATAAACTAAACCTCTTCTAAGACATGCGTTCCTTCAAAATTTTCTGTAAAAGTCCGAATATGTTTAGGTTATTAAATTAATCCGCGGATTAAACCTCCAGTTAAACTTTTAAATTTGAACTTGTAAAGTTCTGAATAAAAGAGCATCCCAGAATTAGGTTAATTTAGTTGAAAAATATTTTCTTTACGTTATAAATATAATCTACATAATAATAGCCATAATTTGTATTTGCCGTGTAAATTTTAATAATAGGTGAAACGTGAAAAAATCAATATATTAATAGCTGTCGCAATTCACTTAGTGCGGCCTTTAGGCAGCACAACCAGGGCCGACTAGTATATATAAAGATCAATTTGTATGATGTTCTATTTGAATCATTAAAATAGAACATCTCCATGCAATATCTCCAAGTTTAGGACAGCAAAATTAGATTTAATTTTTACTGTTATAGTCCAAAACATTAAAGAAATTAAAAATTATTTCCTTTTATATAGGATCAATATATGAGACAACCCTTGATAATTCTGTCAGGTGGCACACTATAGTGTACAAATAAGATCTTTTTTAATAATTCAAATGTGACATTTGGTCAGGTTAACTGATCATTCAGGACACATGATTTAACTCTGTTAGAATTTTATTTATTTGTTATTCTGGAAGATTGATTATATTCCTACCCTCACACAACCATCGGTCAGTAACGCGGAAATGCAGCTGCCGCTTTAATGATACGGTTAAGCAATGGTATGTAGGCATATAAAAAATGTTTCTACACTTTTTCTATTGTGGATTTTCAGATTTTTCGCGTTAATTACAGCTAATATTTATTTTTCATTAATTGGAATGTTGTTAAAATAATTGCAAACTGATGGTGTATGGTGTATGCAAACTTAATGTATGATCTGTATTTACTAATTTATTTTAATTAATTCTCTGAGGATAATTGGTTTTTTACATCTGAGGTAGTACCCTGCTTTTTATTGTAATGATGGCAAACATCAACACAGGGGAACCAATGGCTTTACGTGCCCTCCGAACTTGTTTTTTGTTAATAAATTTAATTGAAATATTAAAATACTTATATGAATTTTAACTGCCCAAATTTTAATCAAAATGCAATTAGACATTCCATAAATAACAATTGAAATTAAAACAAAGGAACGAAATGGGACGGGTCGGTATAGGTTGCTTTCCAAAGTATTAAAAATTGGAAAAGATACAAAACAAACGTTTAGTGAAAATTGAAAATGTTTCGATTAAAATTTGTATCCATTTGATCTGTCAGTTAAATTTAATTTTTAAATTACAAATGCGAGCTAAATACTCGCACGTTGTTTAAAAATTCTTTTTACTAAGTTCTACCTACAGTTTTCTACCTACTTCCTTCTCATTTTAAATAAACGATGAGGATTTTGTTTAGAAATTAAATTAAATGATACAAATTTTCTTTAAAAAATATAAGTCTATTTTGTAAACAATTTCGGTAAATTAATATTTGTTGTGTTTATATCCGACTTTGCGTTCAAAATTCGATGTTTATCACATTTTTGAGATAAAATACCCTCGGGGTGAGCTATTGTAAACAATTTTCAATTTATATTAAGTAATAAATATTTGAGTTCAATTTTTAATCTGTGTTTTTGGTTTTAATCTAAAAAATGTTAAAACTCACGGGATTAAATGAAACAACAATTTTTACGCAAAATTATTTTTTTAATAATTTTATGACAACATTGTCATCGTAAAATCTCGTTTATGTGTCGATAAAGTGTCATATTTTTTTAAAATGGAACACAAAAAATATTTTTGACGTTTTATAAAGTGAAAATTATTGACTAAAGCCCGCAAAACTTTCTTTTATGCAAAAAAAATAACATTTTTGCAAGACAAATAGTTTCAGTTTTCCGATACGAGTTGAAATTTACAAGCCCATAAATTTATTTGACGGGAGCTTTTTAGCCATTTTCTGTTGGTACGTCTCTATAAATTTTGTATTATTTTCAGGAAATTTACATTTACAATTTATAAATTATTTAATTCCCTTTAAAAAATTTTTCTTTTGTAATTTAAGCTTTAATATGAAAAATAAAAGAGCAAGCAATCTAAGGAGCGAAATTGAGAAAATAGGCTGCGATGCAAATTGAACTTTGTAGATTCTATCATATTTCAGGAAAACCTGTCAAGTAGGCTATGAAAATCTTAAATTATTGTGCGCACTCTTGATGTAAAATAAACAGAATTTAGAAAGCTATCTTGAGACTTGGTCAAATCTCTCTACTGTAGTTGAGATAAAATAAATAAATTGCTAGGGTAGACCATTTTATTTACAAAATGTTTGTTTATTCATCGTTATTTTAAAAAGCTGAACACCAAGATCCGACCTAACCAAGCGAACTTTTCAAATTCGTTTCGCTTAGTTTAGTTTTCGGTGGCCGTCATTTTTAATGTTGCTGTTGTTAAAAATCGTTCCAACAGTAAAAATGTTATAAAGTACAAATAAACAAATTTGAAAGGGAAAATACATGGGCAACTGGTGCATTAAAACTTATTTCCTTTCTTCTTTACGATACTGTCCAATGGGAGTTTGTTTACTGTAAGATATAAAAAGTTACTTAAAGCGAAGAAAATTTAATACATCCAAATGTGTGAAAATTCGAATCGGGCGGGGCATATAAATCGTTAAATTTAATATTGCGTATTATTGCAGGCCTTCGTGTTTATAGCGACTTGACCTATACGGGTCAGGTAGTTCTAATTTTTCAAAAATTGTTTTTATTTGAAAGTCTGCGATTGCCCCGCGGCGCGTCGCGTCGGGTATATTAAAAAAATACAATTTGCGTCTTGTAACTTAAGTAATTTACGATTTGTAAAATCGAGAAATGAACTTCATGAATACCAAAATCAAACACTTAATTTTTTATTGTGCCCTGGATTTTTTCCAAGTCGGAATAAAATTTTGCTGATAAATAATTTTTTCCGCAAACATTGGTAATTTTTTATAAGTTGGGTGATTATAGGTTTCTTTAAGAACCGCGTATAGAATATTTTTTGAAAGGAGCAAATTTAAAAGTTTTTATATTGGCTATCGTATAAAGTTTTAAAAAATTTATGCGCTTCTGAGATAAGCAAAAAGCAAGGAAACCTAACATCCATTGTGAAGCTCCCTCGTGCGCCATTAACATTACGTATTCCCATTCTACGATCACGAATATATGTCGAGCTTTTGGAACATGTGAATGTAACATTGGCAATTGACTAACCGCATCACAAAGTGACTGTCTTATTACTCTATATTAAATCGTTGCGAATATACAATTTGATGAAACCATACGAGGTGTTTCTCTTAGTCAACTCACACTTGGTATCTCGCCCTGTTTCATTATTGCATATATAGAACGGGGGAAGAACGTGTTGCTTTGAAAAACCGATTAAGGTTTAAGCATTGATTGTAAAGTTGCTGGAAGATTTTGCCTTTAAAAATGATGGTACTTCCTTCTACATAAACCTTTTCGTGCAACCGGTGTCATTGTTTGCTGAAATAAAATTTAAATCGACCATTTTCAAAGATTTTTACGTAATGCTATGACCTCCCCTATATAAAACTTATACACGTCGATTAAGTTGGGCGCCACTTTCAAATGAATGAAAAAATATAAAAATGTAAATATTAAAATTTCGCGTGCTAAATTTTATTGGAAAGTTCACCAACTTGACCCTCTTGTATAGCTCAGTCTAAGGCTCTCTCAGCGTATTGCAGGTATTTAGATTAATTAAGGGATGCAGCCTATTGACTTGAGAAAATTTTATTTCGTTGATAGAAAAATGTTGGTTGAGTTAGAATGAAAATGCTTAAATGTTTTGACCAGATAAAACGATCCACTTTTGTTTTTGAATGATCTTAAAAATTCAGAATACTGACCTGTAAAAGTTTAATGATAATAAAAAGATTGGATTAATTCAGAAATGCTTTTATATTCAAAATAATATCGCAAGCGCAAATGGACCCCCTTCTGCAATAAGGAACCAACCGACATTTTCGATAAAAATGAGTTAAGCACGCCTTTAAAATCACAGTTTGATGCTTTCCATTATACAAAAGAGAACCAGAATATAAATCCATTTTAAAGGCATTTATTGAGCATGGGAACCAACTAAAAATATGTGTTTTGCTAGATGACTTTCTACAATAGAAACCCAACGCTCATTGGATCTGTATTGCAATAATATTAAACCTTTCATTCATTTTTCAACAAGAACCAAAGCTATTTGGATCCGTTTTGCGAACATTTTATATCAGTTATTTAATTTCTACTGAATTATTGCTTCGGCAACTATTTATTGGTAGGTGACACTTAAGTCATAAAACTTTAAATTCAATGTGCACCACATTTTTCTTAATCTCTGAGTTTTATTAAACATTTATTTCTTTACAATATTACCGTTTCCTGCTCTTGTTAAAACATGCCAATTTGAAAATCTCTTGCAGGGTTATACTAAATAGGTATACTAAATACCTAGTAATTATTATATATTTTCATACCCTACAAGTTTTGTGTCATAAAAGTTTTAAATATTCAATTTAGTCAAATAAATGAGGTAGATTTCATTTAAAGCTTATGCCTAGACTTTTTCTTTTATTGACTACCACATGTAGTTTATTACTTGGGAACCAAATTTTTCTAATAGAAAAACAGATTTTATTTAAATCATATTGGTGTGATTCATTTGAAGAAGGCTGGCTGAAATTATTGTGATTGGTCAAAGCTTTTCTACCCCCTTACTTTGTAAAATATATAAATAATTCTACATAAACTTGATTGGAGACGAAAACATTGAAGAAGATATTGATGGTTATAATGGGGCATTAGATTTTGAACAAGAACAAGATTAAAAATTTGTTTAATATGAATTTGTATAATATGAATATGAATTTTATATGGTTATTTGTTAATAAAATAATTATTTTAAAAGTTAATCAAGTAGAATGACATACCTAAATATTGAAGATCAGAAATTTTTTTATACATTTAGGTATGTCATTCTACTTGATTAACTTTTAAAATAATTATTTTATTATATTTCAACAAGTAATAATTCCCATTTATAGGTTATTTGTTAATAAATCTAATAACATTTGTCAATATTTTTTAATATTAGCTTTGATTATAATAGATATTAGTATGTTTCTGTTTTTTTGAAAAATCATTTTGTTCCTAGTTCGTGTAAGCAAAAAGGAACCAAGTGCATTTTTTCCTGAAATTTTGAAAAATTAAAAAATTTTAATGGACCATATTATAGTGTGTATAAAACTTTCATTATATAAATTAAAATAGTATTAGATTTATTTTATTTGATGCATAAATAATTAGAAAATATACTGAAACCTTTAAACGCCGATTACTCAGAATGGTGTTATTGTTGGTTTGTTCCCTATTGCAGAAGGGGGTCCAAATAATCAATGTTCACAAAATTAATACAGATAGCTTATCTGTTACCAGAATGTTTACAATAATCGAATACAAAATAATGTAGAATGACGATCCTTTCTTCCTTCTTCCTTCAAATGCTTAAATAAATTTAAGTCTTGCCGTTGTACAAAACGGGTTAAATGTTTATGTAATTTAATAAAATTTGTTGCTCGAAGCGTAGAAAATTAAATAATAAAAATGTTTTGTTGATGAATGTTTATAAAGTAGGGTAGCCAAAAATTCACCTGCTAAGGTCTTTTTTCTCGCATCCTTTATGTAAAATGCTGAAGGCGAAAAGTTAATAAAATAATAATTTTGAAATACCTTTGAGTTATTTAATCCTGACTTGTTAATAAGTCTGCGTCGATAATACACAATCTTCGTTATCACTCGCGCACAAATGTGACACTTCCACACAGGTGTTGATGTAATGGCTCGCTGATATGACGCTTCCAATCTCCTTCTATTGAATTGAGTTGTTGTGGTAGTAATCATCCAAATTTGACTTTCTAATTGTGTTATTTAATTAGATTATATGCTGGTAAGTAATTTCGAATTAAATAATTCTCAGATATTCGAGATTTGAGTTGAAATATAACATTTTTAATTTTCAGTTGCGGCAACCAACATTCGCCATCTTGGATTTTTATCGACCAAGTTTTAAATTTATCGGATCACGTTGCACGTCTGTCCACTTCAAATATTCTAGTCCAACTAACTTTGCTTGCGCAAAATTACCAATTTGCGTTGATTTTCAACAACTTGTAAGTCAAATTTATTCCTTTTGTAAAATTTATTTTAATGAAATTTTCTACAATTTTCAGAGTCGGTTCCATTATTGAAAAGATTAGTTATATGCTGCTTTTCCGTTGATTTCCATCACAGTAGTCGATTTGGAAGCCATTTGAAGTAGTGAATTTGACCATTCTCGTTATCACATTTCTTTTATCAAACTTTAATGGATTTTGAACCTTATTTACCTTTTTATAAGTTTCGGAGATCAATTTATGATTATTACATACAGTTAGATATGACATAATTTTGGTTGTAAACAGTTTTACACATAATAAGTTATTTACAGAGATATTTCAATTTAAAGTTTACAAAATGATGTACAGGTTATGTTTTACAGATAACAAGTTGTAATAAATTTCATCATTTCTGATTTAAAGTTTCTTATTAGAAGATTTTGACACGGTCATCTTCAAAATGAATCTATTTAACAGGTTTTAATATAGCATTCTTATCTTTAAAGATCTCATAAAGTCTACAATGTCATGAAATAAGGTGGATGTGCTTATCTGTTCAATCTAAAGTTTTCAAATTAGCTTACATTTCTTGAATATTACAATTAATTGAGATTTTCAACTATTTGTGTTGTGTGGGGTCATTTTAAATCACAGCAGTAAGTACAACTAAAGAACATTTTTTACCATGTCTATGCGGAATTCGTTGAACAAATTTCAGTAATACGTTTATTTTTCATAATATTATGTAAATTTATGCGCTAAGAGTGTGATTTCAGCGATGGAGATAGACATATTATCATAATGAAATGGAGAGGGAGAGAGATCCCAATAGTAATTTTCTGGACGATTTTTCTGTACGAATAATTTCAGAATAACTGAAGTAGAAATATAAAATTGAAGGTTTAATCTTCCCACTAAACTGACTTTTACTGAACAATTCACATTCTTCCTTTTCTTAATATGGATTGATAATATTATTGGTTTTTACATTTAAGGAAGTTTGTTAGGCCCACTTTCGATATTGCTGTTACCCTGTTTCTTATTGTAATCATGGCAATCATTAACATAGAGCGACCAATGGCTTACGTGCCCTCCGAATCACGGAGATTCGTGAAAATCAGTTTTACACGAATTGAAAACACCTTTACTACAATTTCTCTATTTCGTTTTTTGTAATTAACTCTATTGGATACTTCTAATATGTATACTCCTAATATTATGCTATTTTTTTTAAGATCATTGAAAATGTGGGATGAACACAGGGAACCTACTGTTTAACGTAGAATCACATCACCGAAAATGGAAAACTTTTATATCATTAATTAAAAGTTAAGAATTAATAAAGGTAAGATGATTATAAGAAAGACTACAAGAAGATTATTAGAAAACATCTTGAAATAAACTAATTAATAATTAATTTATCAAATTCTAATAGCAATTTCACTCAACATTAATTTCATCAGAAATCTAAAAATTAGAAATATCTGGTGAATTACTACTGTTAAAATTTTTTTCTTGAAATTTTAAATTACCGGATCCGTAAATTTGTATTTAAAAATTCATCGACGCAAAATGCTACCATGCCACTTTGGCATTTATTAATAACGAAATTGAAGTTCTTCTTTTAATAACAAAATATGCTAGAAACTTATTATTGCCTTCAAGGACTTCATTAATTATTTTTATCTTATATAAAAACCAGGGTATTACCCATTAAGTGTAGAAACTAAAGAAAATGATTCCTGCCCTTATTTTACGCAGAAATCTCATATACTCGTAAACATATAAAATTAATAACTCTATGTCCTTAAATATTTCATGAGGGAGCAGTAGAACCCTTGTAAAGGCTTTACCCTTGTAAAGTTATTTAATATAAAATATTGTTTTTACCATCGTTTTTGAGATTTAATTTTTTTATCAGTGGCGCCTAGTGACTTTTTTCAATGGGAAGGCTTAAAATTTAAAGAAAAAGAAAAAATATAAATTTACTCCCAAAGTAATTTAATTTTAAGGAACGTTTAATAGATAACCCTTAGCCTAAATAACGAGTACAATTTTCTCACCTTCTTCATCGCATTTACCCCGTCTACGTCCTGGTAGTTTGAGGGAGGGGCAAAGTCATATCAATTTCGATAATATAAAGATGGGTTTCTTATAAAATTATTAAAACCACTTTATTTGGTTAAACCAAAGTGAAAAATTCAATAAATTTCAAAACAAGTTCGATTAGTGTTCTTAAATAGCCTTATTTATTATTACTTTTCTGATATTTAAGATTTTTCTTGAAGAAGTAAAATAACTCTTTAAATTAAAATTGAACGAAATGTAAAAATATATGAAACGTACCTTGAGATAATCTTGAATCATGCCTTTTATAGGGCACCCAAAACCAGCCGAAAAACAACAATGCAATAATTACTCTCCGCATTCGTCCTTATCAACCTGTATAAATAGTAATCAGGGACATTTCAATACTTGCGTCTACTGTCCGAAATTCGAAAGACACAACTTGCAATAAAAAGCTTCATATGACACAAAATTGTAATTTGACGAGTTTTGACGACCCCATCCATGGCTCTCCACCAAAAGGCTTCAAGAGGACTGCAAAATGGAATTCATAGACTAGATTTTCAATATTTTGAAATTCTCTGATAACGCACTAATTGACGTACACTACCTGTGATTGTAATTCTTAGCAGAATCTGTTCCATGCTTCACAAGACAGGTGACAAAACTCTCCCTGTGGGCACCCCCTATCGACTCGCCCTATACAATAGTTCCACTAACTCCTCTTTTGCACTGCAATTTAGAATATGAATAATTCATGAGGGTTTTCTTAATGGAAAGAAATTTCAGGAGAAAATAATTATGTAAAGCCCAAGGATTTGAAAATTTCGTTCAGGGTACTAATACCTAGTTTTGGTATGAATGCAACTCACAATTGTATCTAACTTCACAGATTAAGGGCTGATCTATTTACCTCCAGTTAAAAGTCCAAATACCTAACCGTCGTTAAAAAGGTTTAGTTGTTTTAACTGGACCTGAAATACCGGCCCTTCAATGATGTAAGACTAGCTATTGCAATAAGTTATTGGAAACAATAATTTTCCAGTCTTCTCTGTTTCTCCGTACTCACAATATTATAGTAAATCCTACTCTCTTGGCTGTTTTCAGGTTTTCACTTCCAACCAAAATCCGAGTTCCTTAATTTAAGAAAATAAAATTAAGTGATTAATCATTTCCTTAAATTCAAAAACTGACGTTCCATGAACGATTAACCCTCGCCAAAAAACTAGCCTGATGTGCGAATAAGAATTACCTCTCGCGATTTTATAAAGATTAGTGACATACGAGAATTAATGCCTCTTTGTGAGTGTTCTTTTAGCACGTGACAATTTTATTACAAAATAGAGCATAATACAAAATTTTAAATGAAGAACCACTAAACCAACAGTAAAGTAAAATAAAAAAGCTTAAAAAGGATGTTTGGTTCTGGTCATCCAGTAATGAAAGAGCCATGTTCCACATTTTATTAATATAACAGTTTTGAAAAAAGCTTTTTAGCAAGCAAAGCTAAAAAGTTACGAGTGTATGTAACTTTTACGTGTGCATTAACCTTCACATTTACTTTTTTCGCGAAACACTAAATCTTGTAAAAGTCAAAAAGGTTAAGATTTCACATAAACCACATACGTTTGAACAGCATCCCTTTGCAATAAAATTTTAGAATAAATTTTGGTTTGATTTTTTTCCTATATTTCAACGTAACAATTTGCGATTTGGGAAACAAATTCTTTTTATAAATTACATTATGTAAATGTTTTAAAATTTAATGAAATTTAATGAATTGTCGGATCGGCTATTTTGTGAGGATTATGTAACAATAGACTGCATCAATTTTATTTATTTTTTGTATAAAAGCTTCATAAAAACTTTAAAAGCTTCATTGAAATAATGAAATAACTGGGTATATCGAGATAAATGAATTACGCGTATAATCGCTGTTATTAAAGGGAAACCTGAAGCCCAATGCCAACTAAAAGCTGTACAACAGCTAAACTGGTAGCGAATTTTTTTTACATATTTTGAACAATGTACCATATTTTACTTCTTATCGAAATCTACACTGGAATGAAATAAACAATGTTTGTGTAAAATTATGAAACAATTAGAACACACATTACTGTGGTTAGTCCTGTTTGTTTCTGTTTTAAAACAATTTAGTGAGATGGTAACCCTAAGGAAAATTCCATACTGTAATAACGTTTAGAAAATGAGGCTTGCCTTGCTTAAATCTGCTTGTTCAAGACAAGAACTGAACAAGGCGAAAACTGGTGAAGCGTGAAATAGGACTAAGTAGAAATAATACCAACATTACACGGCACTATAAAGTATGTGTAGTAAAGGCTTCTTGTTACTGCTCTTTTACAGCACTCCCGGCGACCAACGAGTTGAAAATTTATTGGTTCCTCACCGCCTTCCATTGCTTTATCTGACACTCGATTGCAGTGCACCATCCAAGCAATTCGTTTAATCAGATACTTTGTTCAAATTGGACCCACTTTTCATTTTCATTTTCAGCCAAGTTTATTTTCTTATTTCGTTTATTGTCCACCGACTGATAAATCGTTAATTTATGTGATTGTCAATGAGCGCAAGTTACATAAAATTCAGCATTGTGTACACCGTAAAAATCATTAACGTATCGTAAGTTAGAAGTTTATCTTATTAAAACGAAAATGTTATGGATTTATTTTATACAAAGTTTACGTTTAAATTAAAGTAATAATCTCGCTTAATATGAATGCAAGTAGAAACGGTTTAAAATCTTTGAGTTGGCTTTAAAGTTGATTCGTTCCCAAATGCTTCAAGCATATTAGTATAAAAGAGACGATTTTGGATCGTATAATGGAAATATATTATTTGAAAGCATTGAAAAAGCCGAGAATTTACAAAGTGAAAGCAAGTGGATATATTGTAGTAGTAGAATGAAATGTATAGAAAATTCATTTCACTTGATTAATAACTGTAGAAACTCTAAGCAGTATTTCATATTTACATTTAAAGAACAAATAATTACCTCACGGTGTTGTAATTACGTCAAAATTACTTAAATTTACATCAAAGGAATGTTAAATATATTCAAAAACTAATATAAGTTCAACTTTAATTAACCACATTTAAATCTTTCGAGTGTAAATCCAACGTACGCATATAATTTTCTATTTCTCCTTTAAAATTTTCCATCTCGGCTTTACCGTATCTAGAAATTGTACTTCTCAATATTAAGACAATTTAAGATCTTCATAGTAAATTAAAATAATTAAACAAACTAACTAATAAGACAATTTTTTTCATTTTTGCGCATATCTCGAAAACTATGCTAGTCGGAGAAAAAGATGTAAATATAACATATTATAGAAACCAAATAGAACGTATTTTTGTTAAGGTATATTTTAGTCTTAAATCTTATACTTTCGAAGTTATCCGTAGTCTAACTTCCAAATATTGAGCTGTTCCAAATATTTGAAGCAAACAATTAATTTAATGAACCAAATGATCAAGTTATAAAAGTTGCAGTATATTATATTGTTACCCTACATTGGTAATTCTAAACTTTTGTTCGTATTTCTTACGGTTTAAAAGTTATATCGCAAAAGAGAAAAAGTTCAAAATTTTGATTTCATTTCCTTATGCGCTAAAGTCTTAAGTTGCAAAGAAGACTTATAACTTCGAACCATTAAGTTTTTATGAAAAATTTTGAGAATGTAAATGTTGTATATTTTCATTCTCTCCATTTTCTATTTAAACTTTTATCTCGTAACTGTCATGGTTTAAAAGTTATATTATAAAATAAACTAAAGTTTTAAATTTTGATTTCAGTTCTAAATGCTTCAAATTTAAAAGTTTCGACGGATTATAACTAGACAATCATCAACATTTTAGAAAAAAAAATTCCAACAAAAACAAAGATGTATTTCTTTATATCCTATATTTTTTATTTGTAAGAATTACAATTTTTGATTTCAGTTGCTAATACTTTGAAACTCTAATATAAACGGCTTATAAGTTCAAAACACTTAAGGTAATAGAAAGCAATTTGAACACATAAAATATGTATTCTTTGATTACCTACATTTTTTATTCTAAACTTTTTACCGCATCTGCCGATGATTTAAAAGTTTCATTAAAAACTAACAAAGGGTCAAAATTTCAATTTCAGTTCGTATTGTTCTAAAACCTCTAGTTTCGACGGCTTATAACTTGTGAACTATTCACTTTACAGCAAACTTTACAAATTTGAAAATATGTATTTTGTAATTTCTTACATTAACATATTAACACTCTTGACTGGGTCCTGTTATGGTTCAAAAGTTATTTTAAAGAAAACACTTTAAATTTTGATTTTAGTTTCAAATACTCCGAAACTTCAAGTTTAAGCGGCTTATAACTTGGAAACTATTTAAGTTTACAAATAAAATTAGCCCAACAAAACTATCTACTTTTGGATTTACTATATCGGGTGGCTAGCAAAACACTAATTTTGTTTAAATCCTCATAACTCCGGAACACATCGAGATATCGATATGAAATTATTTGTTCTTGCAGATAAAAGGTTGAAAATTATGTATGCCGAATTTACAAGTTTGCAATTACACGGCGATATAATTTAATATTTAGCTTAAATTTAATATAACTAAACAGACTTTCATTAAAATAAATGGGTCTGTGAGTGACATTTAGAGTTAGTTATATACCATAAGTTAATTAGATGAGATTTGGTATTAATAAATTTTAATTTCTTTGGTAATAATGGCACCTCATTAACTATTGTAATCGAGAAAAAAGGTTGCGATCACTACGAGCGCCTGAAGGTGTAACCAAAAGTGGCTTTAAATTTAATCAGAAAAGCTGTTAAGGAACGGAGAGAGTGAAACTAATCTTTATTCTCACATTTCTGAGACACGTGACGTATTTCTTTTCTCGAGATTATAAATGATAATTTAATCCCACGGTATTTAAAAATTTCACTTAAAAGTGAGATTTAAATTAATCTTAATTAGCTATTTCCATATTATTTTGATGACTTTATTTTGAATTGATTGGAAATAATTGAATAAAAGATTTCAAAATTTCACAAAGTTTAGTTCAAAAAATATTTTTAGGGTGCTGCTGTTTCACTCCCTCCCTTGCACAAAATAGTATATAAAACTCGAGCTTGAAGTGACTTTCAATCTCTCATTTTTTAGTCCTTTCGCTTTCGGCGACGGGTTAAAAACAACGGGCTCGTTGTATAATATAATATTTATTCCTTTGAGATACCTATTAAAAACCGCACTTGATTCAATATCTCAATTTATTTAAATTTGCCAGTTTCGACTACAGCCTTCTTCAGTACATTCCATCAAATTTGAAACCCACAGGAAGCAGTCATCTAAAAATAATACCGTACTCGCCTGCAATTCCGATCAATTCCAACCTTTTAGCACAAATTATATTATTATCGTAATAAATTATGTTAACTATTATAATATAATTTGTGTTAAAAGGTTTAATAATTAATTTAATAAAAATTATGATAAAAATAATATAATTTGTGTTAAAAGGTTTAATAATTAATTAATTAATAATTAATTTAATAATAAATTATCACAATTATGATAACAACATAATTTGTATTAAAATTTTGGAATTGCTTGCGAGCGTGCTATTGTTTGTAGATAATTGTTTGTTAAAACGATATAATATAATATGTCAATGTGGTTTGGGGTTATTAAGATTTAAACACGATTTATTTAGTTTAGCCACCCTATATATTATTTAATTTAAAACTGTTTTCAGTATCTGCTGTATCGTTTGAACCACGGGCACGGTCACCTATGGGACTTTATGGTTTTAAAGTACTGATAGAAAATAAAGGACAAGGAATTGAATTTAAACAGCCTACTGTACATTGAAAGAAAGTATGAACGGTTACCGTATCTGTATAGACTCTGTACATCCAGAAATATATCCAAATATTATTTGCTGAAATTGAGGGGTACAGAATTTCTGGATAACTTTACAGTGAATTAAACCGCGTATAAAAAATTTTGATTTGCGAAAGTTTCACTCAAAAGTGATCCAGAAAACATGTAGCCCTTCTACTTAAATGACTTTAGCAGTTTTACTTATTCCAGTACCCTTACTGGGCCAAATTTGTTTAGCTATAAGTTGACGTCGACGGGTTAATCGATGAAAGTCTTGTAGTATAAATTCTTAGGAATTGTTTATGATTTTTATAGATCAATTCTGGTTACAAACGTTAACTTTTAAATGCATTCAAACTTACTTTGAACGAAAATCTACAGTTTTATTTTAAAGTCGGGGCCAAAATAAAAAGGTTGATGTTCATTGTTTAGTTTCAACTACTTAAACCTTTAAGAGCTAAGGAAATGACCATCGGAATCGTATTTTTGCTTGTTTTTTTATTTTATGTTGATTTTGAAGCGGAGCTTTGCATTTAATGTTCTTTACAATAAATATAATGAAAAAGAAATGAAGCTTACACGAAATTAATTGTTCGCGATTGTTTTGCAAACAATTAATTGTTTTGAAATTAATTGTTTAAATAGAAATCATGGGTTATATCTAAATAATTAATTTCATGTAAACTTCATTTCATTAACTTAGATTTAAAGAGAAAGTGATTTAATTATTTAGTATTAAATTAAACTTTAAAATATAAACTAGTTAATTAAAATTATTATTTTTCATAAGCTTTCAGCAGTAGTGTGCAGTACTTACTGCTATCATCAGATGTTTTTCAAAAAACATTTTTAAAGTTTTTATATAATATTAATTCTCAATAGTTAAAAAATAAAATATTTATATAATAATTTTGGGAATTATTTTTATAACTTGTAGAAGATATTTATTAGTTTTTAACTTTATTGCAATAAATAATCCCCCTCCCACGAACTTTGACTGAATTCGTCCTTAATCCCCTCCTATGGCCGGAACTGTCTAACTACATAAAATTTTCATTGAGTTTATAACAGTTTTTGGTTCAGTGTACACATCAGGTACGTAATTGTCTAGGTTTTGGAGCCTATAGGCCGCACTAAGGGGTATTTTGTAAACCGTAATTGTTTGGCCTTTCTTTGACTTGACTTGTGTCATGTGAAATTATATTGTGGAACTTCGAAATATAGTAAAATATTCGCAAATTATTTATGGATATTGCGTTAAATTAAATTATATTTGTCTTTTTTGTAATAAATTTATTAAAATTTTCTGATTTCTCGGTTATAATTCAACCTTATGGCACAAATAGCGATATCTAAAATTAAAGTTTATTAAATTGATAACAAAAAAGGTTCTGTGGTACTGCAATGTTATTTAGATCCTCGATACGAAATTACACGCAACATCAACACCTTTCAAAACACCTGAAAATTTAACAATTAAACAACATTCCAAACACAGAGCTCTTCAAGCTGTACGAAATACGTACAATTTTTAACATATTTAATTTTACCAGATACACAACAAATAAAGGGGCGATTTCTTCAAAATCACTTCCTCATTTAAAAATATCTACAAAATTGAAATTGAACTTGAATTTTTATATTTTTTCTCTTCGAATGAATTATGCTTGAAGGTAACATAAAAAAAGAGAATGGCATTTGGTCATTGTGTTGCTATTACGAAGACAGCCTTATGAGAGATCTTCTTAATTTACACAAGTTCCACCCAAGTCAGTATCTAAGTTGGAATTTAGGTAAAGTCGTAAATCGTGTATCTAAAATTGTAAAATGTATAGGTATTATATAATTAAGTAGAATAAGACGTGTATTAATATTAGGATAAAATTTTGTGCATCGGACCAGGAGAAAAGGCTGAATTTCGAACAACAAGAAATTTGACAAGGAGATAGCCATTGACTTACAAAATGAATTAATGGAGAAGAAATTGTTAAAGGATATAAAGAGACATTCACTGATTAAAAGGATATTATACAATGTACAAGTCGAGGAAGATAAGTAAAGCCATAAATTTAAATTAAAATTTATGTGCAAAGTCAAAATTTAAAAACAAAAATTGTAAGGCAAAGAAAAATATATAGAGAAAATAAACTACATAGAAATACAAGATAAAACATTTACTTTGCATAAAGGCCAATCTAAAGGCGATCAGAAGAAATTAAAATTTAAAAAAATTTAAAAATCAATCACAGCCTTTTGAAAGCCATACTGAAAACGTCCAAGTGAAGTTTAAGGGTTCTGAAATTTAAATTACCATGAGTAATCAAAATTATTTTGGAATTATTTGGACAAATTAATATGAAGTCAACATAAGTACAACCATGATCCATGATCGAGTTACGATGCATCAAGACGATTGAATTAATGAATCACAATACAAGAAAATAAACTCAAAAGGAGTAAACTCAGCACAATTGCACAAAAAAATAGTAAAAAATTAAGAAAAAAAGACTCGTTTAGAAATGGGGGTTAAAATTAAGCCATTTAGGGGTTGACAAAATAAAATGTGGTATAATATTTAAACAGAATGTTCATTTACCTTTACGGAACATTTTTAATTTTTAAATTTACACCATTGTGGATGAAATGACAAAAAACAAATGCTCTTTGGGATAAATCCTTAAATTTATATTTTTTATTTATTACTTATGATCCTGGGCGTGTACCAGGTTTAGTCAAATTTGGCGTGGGTCATGTCAATTATTCAGTTGATGTGAGCTGGAATGACCCGCTATTGATATTAATTTAATGAAAAGGTTTTCATTTCTGAAAAAGGTTGCAAATAAAGTCAATCGAAACATATACAGAGTTTGAGTTTTATTATAAAATCCAATATTCTGATAGCTAATTAATTGATTAACATGATTGACGATAACAGAGATTTATAATTTGTACAATAATTATTGTTAAGAAAGTCGAAACAAATCTTAATTTTTCTTACGAATTATTTAGGAAAATTCATAAAAGTTTTATGATTTATGGCGAACTTTATGATTTTTATTTTACTTGTAAATTTAAATGATTGATTTCTCAATTAAATAATTTTTACACCACTTGAGGAAATTCTGGAATTTTTTAGAAAATTTTAAAAAATTTCAGAATTTCTTTGGCAAGTTTAGAATTATCCTAAACTTTGTCATCCTTTCCTTAATAATAATAATATAATAAACTCTAATAATACATTATTTTCATTTTATTGCCAATATACTTTAGGAATTCAAGGAGAACTGTTAATAAAATAGTCTGTAGGAAATTTTTGAAAATTTGTTAGGAAGTCTTAAGAATTCTTAGGAATTAAAAGACAAAAATGATGGCGTTTTAAATTTGTAACATTGTTTTATAAAAGATTATTTTTCATATATACTCTGGTGGTTTAAAAGTTATACTTACTGAAAAGCTGTAAATTTTTATTTTAATTCCCAATGCTCCCAACTTCAAGATTTAATGACTTACCTATAAATGGATGTATTTTCTTCATTATCTGTCACAGTTTACGAGTTAAATGGAAAAGGTTCTGCAATAAAGGAAAAATGTTCTTATTGTTCGTAATGCAAAATTTTCTAATATTTTAATAAATGTATTGCGTTAACAGAAAATTATTAAAATTCATCAATTTAAACTTAATTAACAAATAAATTCGAAAACGAAATCCACTTCAGGATTAAGGAATTATTAACGAATACTAATAAATCCTTTATATTGTACCTGAAACTTGATAAAATATATTTACCTCTGCCAGTTGAATACGCCTCAGTAGGCTTTAATTACAACAGTTGTGTTCTCCAAACACAATTATTTATGTACCTATTAATTTTAATTATCCATCGAAATATCTACAATAACAACTGGGTAGTATTACGGAGATAACTTTCCAAATATCTTGAAAAGATGGGTTTATAAAATCTGAAATTCAGCTTTGAAGCCACAAATGTAACGTGGAAATCCCGCTCGCAGAGTCTTGAAATTTTTGCGAAAATATTGTTAGAATCAAACTACATTATTTCCCGTCTTTTTGAATTTTTAAAATCTAACTTTTAAAAATTGTCACATATTTCTTGGTCAATTCAAATTAGAATCAAGGAAATAACGAAATCCCGTCTTAGTAAATTTTTAACATCAAAATATTTTTAGAAACGTATATTTGCAGGTCGAATAATATCTGTAAGAGATCTAGTGTAAATTAACAGACGAAATTATATTTTTCAAACGTGTAATAATTTAAATTTATTACAATGGTTTTTAATCACGTCCATCCCAAATCACACGATTGGAATGATATTTCGAGACTAACGTAGCACAAATTAAGAATCTGGGCAGTCATCAGTTTTGCCTTCATTCCAGTACTGTTTTGAATTTACGTCCTCTCGCATAGGTACATAGTTAACAAATTAGTTGGACATGTAGAAACTTTAAATTGGAATAGCGTTGTTCGCTGCAATTTTATTTCAAAGTTGCACATGTGCCTGTCAAAACCACGTTGATTTATGGATTTTATTTTCTTATCTGTACACGTGTACATGTGGCGAACCCGAGCATAGATATTTTAACGTTACGTTTATGAGGATTTCGCAATCATGCTTTGCCTTCACAGATGGCAAAAAACTTTAAAAGTATACCTTTTTGTTCCACAAAAAATTATAAAGTAAACATTCAAAATGCAATAACACCAGCTGCATTTTGCGAGTTCAGACAAGATTTCGTAGGAAGAAAGACAAAAGTGACTCGTTTCACTTGAATTTTCTGACCAATCAGGTATCGAGGTCGAATTTAAAGACCAATTATAGACTTTTCTGGAAGAAATATGGAAGGGTTTTTATCCCCACGACCATCGAAAATCACATAAAAGGCACTGCAGAGCCCAATTTTAGCTAAGATTCCTTAGGGATCTTCAGGTCCGAATCTATGTCGGCCTGAACAGTGATCATGTAGTATCCAAAAACTCTGCCGGAAGTACTTCCGAGCAATGAGATAGCGCCAGTGCAGGCGGAATTTTAGTGTAGTTGAATACAAGTCAATTATATAAATTTTACCAACGTAGAATTTTAAATCATTTAACAGTCATTTTGTGTAATATAATATGTGCAACAGTGCAAATAGGTAACAGATTTTTTATCGATTATACGAACCTTCATCAATATGGAACGGCATCATTTGATTTAATGATCATTCGGTCATTTAGTTATGTTTTAATTCTTTCTGGACATGTTAATTAAATAGTATTAAATTTATTGAATTAAAATCAGTTTTCGAGTTGAACATTTAACGCATTTAGTATTAAATTTATTGAATTAAAATCAGTTTTCGAGTTGAACATTTAAACGCATTTAGTATTAAATTTATTGAATTAAAATCAGTTTTCGAATCAAACATTTAACGCTTTTAGTATTAAACTTATTGAATTAAAATCAGTTTTCGAGTTAAACATTTAACGTTTTTGGAATTAAACTTAGTGAATTAAAATCAATTTCGGTTTGAACTATTAACGCATACATTAATGCAAGTTTGTATGTAAATCATTTCGGCATAATAAACCAGCGGTCGATATGTACGCGCCGCTCGATATGGATCATTTTATCGAACCTTCTTTAAGTGTACCACGTAATCCAGATGTTTACGTGCATCACATGTGGACATTCTTTCGAGATAATTTTTTTTATTAATTAAGAAGGAACAGTACCGTACTCCAATATTTTATTTCGTGTAAATTAAATCAGTGAAATTTAAAGTCGAGGTTATTATTTAACAAACTCGTTCGTGTCATTCTAACGCAACTAATCCGGCTGCGCGAAACTGACCACGGTCAGATCCGGATCAAGTTAATTTTATCGGAATTGGAAACTCTTATGTTTTGTCATCATCTTTTACCGAATTACCTTCAACATTTCAACGTATTTTATGGTCATCTCGATTATGGAAGAACATTATTCCCGTATCTCATATTGGCAAATCTCATGGAAATTCCGTTTGGAACACATCAGTATCTTATATGTAAGCATTACTTTCGTATTTTTAAGTATTATTGTATTCTTGGTCAGTTTTGACCATTACATTTTACCACCTTTCAGGTGTACCTTGAAAGACGATCGCAACCTCTTTGTATGTCCTTTTTATATGTTAATATTCTAAATTGTTTATTAAAATACCGTCATATTCTTCGAATTATGTTTTACGTAATATTTAAGTTTAATAAATTAAACCAATCATATTTCAAATTGAATTTTATGTCATGTTTGATAGTAACTGAATTAAATCAACGTCAAGTCAATATTTTTAGTGATAACGTTTCATCCTTTATTCAAGTCAAGTTTTTCACAATTGAGTTTTTGTAACACCATGTAGCTGTAAATATGATTAGACATATGTTATAAATTACCAAGTGCCCCCTGTATATTTCGACATTATATCTTTATTATTTATGTTTGTGTTTTTATTATTGTTTATGTGTTTGTTTATTTAGAGATGATGTAAGGTAAGGTTTTATAACAGCAAGATGTACCTGTAATCCAAAGAGAGGCCACCAGTCTGAGATGTTCGCGTTTAGCTCTGTCAACAGCTGTCGTGTATTCAGCTGGAAAGGGGCGATTTGCACCCCTTTCGAATGAACCTTGGTTCAGAATTCACGTGGCGCCCTTTTGACTCCGTGTGTAAATATACTCCCCCCCCCCGATTTTGATATAACATCATAACTCGCGATCGAGGATTGCCCGGTCGTCGAGTGGAAACACACGCTTTGCGACGTGTCGTCACACGACCCTTTCATTCCTTTCACCAACCCACCCCTTCGCGACTTCGAGCTAGTCAACCTTTTATTACCTGTTGGGAAGGTGTCGTGGATGCAGAACGTGGTGTAACAGGATAATAATTTGGCGCCCAACGTGGGGCTATCGAGAAACCCCTGCCTATCGATGAAGCCCTTTTGGCACATCATATCGAAATTTTTGTTAGTTAATCAAGTAAAGTCCAAATTAATTTTTGTAAGTTAAAAAAATAATTTGGCGCCCAACTAAGTGGCTGTCGAGAACGCCTTTTTGGCATTTCGTGTTGAATGTTTTGAAGTCCGTCAATTCCGAAATTTTTTTGTGAAATTGAGTAGTTTTCAAGTTTAAATAGCACCACAACCGCGTGTAACTATCGAGAAAGCCCTTCTGGCATATCGTTGTATTTTTCTTTGAAGTCCGTAGAGTCATTTTTGAATTTTTGAAATTTTAAAGTTTAGTGAAGCGCATGAATGGACTAACGAGATTCCGTGACGTCATCATGGTTCTTTAGCGAAGTGCATGAATGGACTAACGAGATTCCGTGACGTCAAGTCCTTGCGTGTTAAGTTTAAATTTTGTCGAGATTTTTGTTGTAGGTAATAATCATTCATTGTCCTTTTAGTAACGAAATTTTGTTTTTAGAGTAACATGTAAATTATCGGCCGTGTTTTGTCGAATTAGATTTTTAAATTAGTTTAAACAATTTTAGTTTTAGAATGATATGTAAAATTGTACCGGACAAGTTCGGAAAAGACGAGTTAGGGAATTCAACGTCCAATTGTTTATTGGAAACTTTTAAACAACCCCCTCCCGACGAGGTGTTGGTTGACCCAATTATGACTTCCGTTTTGAAACCACATTTTAGACAATTTCGAGTTCAATTTTAGTATTCTTTTTGTTGTAAGAAAGTACGAGTGAATTTTTCTTTCTTCAAGTACATCTCGTTACGATTAAAGTAAATCATTATCAGTATTAAGTGAGTCACTATTGTTGCTAAATTTTTTTTGTTGATAAATATTTGTTGTATTAGATTTTAAAAGGAAATGTTATTTTGACATTTACCTTGAGTTTATTTTCGTCACGCATTTATAGGTTGGATCGATGAGGTCAGGTTTGGTGCGGACCACCACTGACTGTGGACCGAGACAACCCAAGTTTTTTCTCGCTTAGGTAATGCCGTTTTTGCGGGTTTTAGCTATCGTCCCGTGTATGACATTTAAACTACGTACACTATCGCTTACGTATGGCGTTATGTTGCCACCCTTAAGTTTTGTTGAAAACTTTTTGTGTTCAATCAATTAAAGATTGACTTTTACCGTTTCGTTTTTTTTTTCTTTTGCAAACTGTCCGGACGACAGCGAGCACCTACCTTTTCTATGAACCCCTATACAGGAAACCACCCCTGTTCTCATCAAATAAATCTCGAAGTTTTTGTGATAGCCTAAGGAATCTCTCCGTCAAGGTAAGACATTAAAATACATCCCGTGTTTACCGCAACCCTTGTCCTTGTGTATAACGATACCTACCCTAACGAACAACCCTTCAGGAATACATCAACCCTCCCTCATTCCGAAAATTTTTTTATTTACGCATTCGTATTCCGTCCTTAGCAATTGACATTAAAAGGCTTTAATATGCGTCTTCTACGCACCTTTACGAACTACCCCTACGTACCGTTTTTTATCGAATCATTTTTTTTTTAATTTCGTCTGTAGCGATTAAGAATAGAAAGTTGTAGTTGTGTCCAGCACACATGTTTACGATGGATTCCGTTTATGTTACGTACGCATGTTACGCGCTCGTTTTATACGATTTTATGCCAGTGACGTCGTACAGTCATTACGCATCTTTAGTTTACTTTTGTCTCGAATAAGACACAAGCGTTTCGCACGCATCTTACGCTTACTACGGGTCACGCATTAACGCACTTCATGTAGGTTACGCATTTAGTTTTTTTAAATTAAAGTAAATTTTTTTGAATTTGATATCGACCATTAACGTAAAGTTTTTTTGAATTGAGGTGAATGTTTTCTTGAATTTAGTTGAAAGTTTTTTGAACTTAGTCAAACTTTTTTGAATTTAGTTGAAAGTTTTTGAACTTAGTCAATTTTTTTGAATTTAGTATGGACATTTAACGTAAAGTTTTTAAAGTTTTTTGAATTTAGTATGGACATTTAACGTAAAGTTTTTTAAAAGTTTTTTGAAGTTGTTTGAAGTTTAACGTAAAGTTTTTTGAAGTTATTTGAAGTTTAACGTAAAGTTTTTTGAAGTTATTTGAAGTTTAACGTAAAGTTTTTTGAAGTTGTTTGAAGTTTAACGTAAAGTTTTTTGAAGTTATTTGAAGTTTAACGTAAAGTTTTTTGAAGTTATTTGAAGTTTAACGTAACGTTATTTGATGTTTAACGTAAAGTTTTTTGAAGTTACTTGAAGTTTAACGTAAAGTTTTTTTGAAGTTTTTCGATCGAAGTTTATCGTGAAGTTTACGAGTTAATGCTGAAGTGTTAGGGAAAGTTAAGTATCATTTCGGGTTGAAGTCAGTGTGTCCCTGTCGCGTCACACACGCTGATTATGTCGCACCGTCTATCGCACGACGCAAAATTGCCAACCACCAACCACCGTCTATCGCACGACGCAAAATTGCCAACCACCAACCACTGTCTATCGCACGACGTTAAATTGCCAACCCCTTTCGTTGGTATCGAGTACCGGTTAGAGTAGATGTGTTTTCGTTTCTTTATTTTTTTGTTTAAAGTTAAGATCATTATTGAGAATACCATTGCTATGGTCATTATATCGTACCGTGTTGTATTGTTTGGACCCGTGTCCAATGTGAGACAAATCATTGTCGCAACACATCCTTTAGGGAAAGTTTTTTTGTAACGCCCCCTCTAGGAAATTTTTATCGAGATCTATTTTTGGTAGTGAGATTGTATTAGTTAATAGTTGATTAGAGTAACCCGCTTCTCATTGAGTTATCGTATTATCAGGCTGGACATAGTTCCACTGCCAGATAAATTTTTTTTGGACGTTGATCCACAGTTGGATAACGATCCGAACCCCGAGGTTATTGAGTAATTTCGTGGACTTAGTCCATTCCCCGGTGAATTATCGTCCCATCTTTTTCGTTTGGCGGACTACAATCTGCCCCAAAGGAACCTTCTTAGTAAGGGAATTTTGTACAGAAGTGTGGGTTAACAACTCGAAGCAACACTCTGGGAAACTTACCTTGTTAGGGAATAATAGATTAACTGCAATCAACCTACACGGTTATAACATCTGCCGATCCACGAAAGGAAAACCAATCGCAAGTTTTTTTCTCTGTTTCACCAACGATAATTGATAAAACAGACAGTCCCCATCTACTGAAGTGCATCAAACGGCTTTGTAAATTTGATCCAGCCAAGCACACGTCTTTTTTTACTCTGCTTTTTCAACGACAATTGAAAAAGGCAGACAGTCCCCATCGACTGAACATTTCATGAACGGCATTGTAGATATGAGTACGCCGATGAAGTGCTACCTTAACTCAGGTCTACCCCGATCTGGAGTCCGGTGTCTTCATAGACATTTGTGGGTTCCACGGTCAGCGAATGATCCCGTGATTTCGCGAACCGCCCTCTCATGTAGGAGTCACTACGACACAAGGATTGGCTAAGCCTAGGGTTAGGGGGATTTTTTTTCTCGCTCTTGTAGTATTTAAGTTCGGTTTAGGTTTCGGTTAAGTAGCGTTAAGTTCAGTTTAGGTTTCGGTTACGTTTCGGTTAAGTTTCGGTTAAGTTAGCTTTAAGTTTCGATTTAGTTAGTGTTAAGTTTGGATATCGTTAAACTCGTTTTAAGGTGTTAGAGTTAAGGAAGATTGTTATTACGTCCCAGTCGTACGACATAAAACTGCGTGTCAAATATTTAAACGGGTTATTGTTTCGTTTCCCTTGTTTATCTCGCTTGTCATTTTTTTGTAATCTCGAACTTTGTTTTGAATCTTAAGTCAACCATTTCCGAAATTTTTTTTTATATGAAGTTAGAGGGTATGCTTAGCGATCCAAGGGATTAGCTACCCCGCCGATCGGTTAGTAAGCCAAGTATCGACTAGTGTTGCGTTAGACTAGCTACCTAAGAGCACTATTAGTCATGCGGTAATTTCGTAGTTACGTTTCGGCCTTTTGAAGAGAAAGTATTTCTCACAATTCTTCAGTTGAATATGTTAAAGCCACTTCATTCAGTTTCAGCATACTTTCAAGTGCAACCCGGACGGTTGTCACTGTTTTGAACTTTAATCAGTTTACGAATTTTTTTTAAATTTTGTTTTTCGTCTTGTTTAACAACAAGTCTCTTCCCGTTTAAGATAATCAGTCCCCACCTACTGAAGTTGTAAATAGAACCGGCATTGTAAATATGATCCAGCCGATGAAGTATTGCCGACAACTCAGGTCCAAATCTATCTGGAGTCCGGTGTCTCCATATACACTTGTGGGTCCCACGGTCAGCGAATGATCCCGTGATTTCGCGAACCGCCCTCTCCTGTAGAAGTCACTACGACTCACAGACTGACCAAGCCCAGGGTTCGGTGAACCTTCTTTTAGTTTTTTTGTTTTCGTCGTAGGTATCCTTGGATACGCTTTGACATTTAGTTAAGACTTGAATAATGAGATATTACATTTTCGATGTTAAATCCAAGTAGGATAGATTTTTTTTTGCCAGGAGTCAACCTTCGACTTGTTTTAAGCTTGCTCGCGCCTCAGTTGAAGAGTAGTTAGGTATAACCACTCTTGACGTAAGGGGAGTGTAACGTGGAAATCCCGCTCGCAGAGTCTTGAAATTTTTGCGAAAATATTGTTAGAATCAAACTACATTATTTCCCGTCTTTTTGAATTTTTAAAATCTAACTTTTAAAAATTGTCACATATTTCTTGGTCAATTCAAATTAGAATCAAGGAAATAACGAAATCCCGTCTTAGTAAATTTTTAACATCAAAATATTTTTAGAAACGTATATTTGCAGGTCGAATAATATCTGTAAGAGATCTAGTGTAAATTAACAGACGAAATTATATTTTTCAAACGTGTAATAATTTAAATTTATTACAATGGTTTTTAATCACGTCCATCCCAAATCACACGATTGGAATGATATTTCGAGACTAACGTAGCACAAATTAAGAATCTGGGCAGTCATCAGTTTTGCCTTCATTCCAGTACTGTTTTGAATTTACGTCCTCTCGCATAGGTACATAGTTAACAAATTAGTTGGACATGTAGAAACTTTAAATTGGAATAGCGTTGTTCGCTGCAATTTTATTTCAAAGTTGCACATGTGCCTGTCAAAACCACGTTGATTTATGGATTTTATTTTCTTATCTGTACACGTGTACATGTGGCGAACCCGAGCATAGATATTTTAACGTTACGTTTATGAGGATTTCGCAATCATGCTTTGCCTTCACAGATGGCAAAAAACTTTAAAAGTATACCTTTTTGTTCCACAAAAAATTATAAAGTAAACATTCAAAATGCAATAACACCAGCTGCATTTTGCGAGTTCAGACAAGATTTCGTAGGAAGAAAGACAAAAGTGACTCGTTTCACTTGAATTTTCTGACCAATCAGGTATCGAGGTCGAATTTAAAGACCAATTATAGACTTTTCTGGAAGAAATATGGAAGGGTTTTTATCCCCACGACCATCGAAAATCACATAAAAGGCACTGCAGAGCCCAATTTTAGCTAAGATTCCTTAGGGATCTTCAGGTCCGAATCTATGTCGGCCTGAACAGTGATCATGTAGTATCCAAAAACTCTGCCGGAAGTACTTCCGAGCAATGAGATAGCGCCAGTGCAGGCGGAATTTTAGTGTAGTTGAATACAAGTCAATTATATAAATTTTACCAACGTAGAATTTTAAATCATTTAACAGTCATTTTGTGTAATATAATATGTGCAACAGTGCAAATAGGTAACAGATTTTTTATCGATTATACGAACCTTCATCAATATGGAACGGCATCATTTGATTTAATGATCATTCGGTCATTTAGTTATGTTTTAATTCTTTCTGGACATGTTAATTAAATAGTATTAAATTTATTGAATTAAAATCAGTTTTCGAGTTGAACATTTAACGCATTTAGTATTAAATTTATTGAATTAAAATCAGTTTTCGAGTTGAACATTTAAACGCATTTAGTATTAAATTTATTGAATTAAAATCAGTTTTCGAATCAAACATTTAACGCTTTTAGTATTAAACTTATTGAATTAAAATCAGTTTTCGAGTTAAACATTTAACGTTTTTGGAATTAAACTTAGTGAATTAAAATCAATTTCGGTTTGAACTATTAACGCATACATTAATGCAAGTTTGTATGTAAATCATTTCGGCATAATAAACCAGCGGTCGATATGTACGCGCCGCTCGATATGGATCATTTTATCGAACCTTCTTTAAGTGTACCACGTAATCCAGATGTTTACGTGCATCACATGTGGACATTCTTTCGAGATAATTTTTTTTATTAATTAAGAAGGAACAGTACCGTACTCCAATATTTTATTTCGTGTAAATTAAATCAGTGAAATTTAAAGTCGAGGTTATTATTTAACAAACTCGTTCGTGTCATTCTAACGCAACTAATCCGGCTGCGCGAAACTGACCACGGTCAGATCCGGATCAAGTTAATTTTATCGGAATTGGAAACTCTTATGTTTTGTCATCATCTTTTACCGAATTACCTTCAACATTTCAACGTATTTTATGGTCATCTCGATTATGGAAGAACATTATTCCCGTATCTCATATTGGCAAATCTCATGGAAATTCCGTTTGGAACACATCAGTATCTTATATGTAAGCATTACTTTCGTATTTTTAAGTATTATTGTATTCTTGGTCAGTTTTGACCATTACATTTTACCACCTTTCAGGTGTACCTTGAAAGACGATCGCAACCTCTTTGTATGTCCTTTTTATATGTTAATATTCTAAATTGTTTATTAAAATACCGTCATATTCTTCGAATTATGTTTTACGTAATATTTAAGTTTAATAAATTAAACCAATCATATTTCAAATTGAATTTTATGTCATGTTTGATAGTAACTGAATTAAATCAACGTCAAGTCAATATTTTTAGTGATAACGTTTCATCCTTTATTCAAGTCAAGTTTTTCACAATTGAGTTTTTGTAACACCATGTAGCTGTAAATATGATTAGACATATGTTATAAATTACCAAGTGCCCCCTGTATATTTCGACATTATATCTTTATTATTTATGTTTGTGTTTTTATTATTGTTTATGTGTTTGTTTATTTAGAGATGATGTAAGGTAAGGTTTTATAACAGCAAGATGTACCTGTAATCCAAAGAGAGGCCACCAGTATGAGATGTTCGCGTTTAGCTCTGTCAACAGCTGTCGTGTATTCAGCTGGAAAGGGGCGATTTGCACCCCTTTCGAATGAACCTTGGTTCAGAATTCACGTGGCGCCCTTTTGACTCCGTGTGTAAATATACTCCCCCCCCCCGATTTTGATATAACATCATAACTCGCGATCGAGGATTGCCCGGTCGTCGAGTGGAAACACACGCTTTGCGACGTGTCGTCACACGACCCTTTCATTCCTTTCACCAACCCACCCCTTCGCGACTTCGAGCTAGTCAACCTTTTATTACCTGTTGGGAAGGTGTCGTGGATGCAGAACGTGGTGTAACACAAATTAAACAAATATAACTTTTGACATTGTTGCGATTCTGTCTCAAAGGAGGCAATTTCACTTGATGTGATGTATTGAAAACTGCTGAAAAATGAAAGTCCCGCCATCAATAAGTGCTCAAATGAAATTTGTGAAACTTACCTTCGCTTCGTATCGGTCAATTTAAAAATGTAGTCCGTTTCGTAGCCTACAAGCTTCTGATTGTACGAGTTTAAAAAACACATCGCTTGAGTTAACATGATTTGTCGAGCGAAGAGATTGAACCTATCAGTTTCAGACTAAATTGAGTGTACCAAGTTAATGTTGTATGTAATGCAATAAAGTTTCTCTACACCTTTAACAAATTTTTGACTTAGATTATTACGCCGGTTACATAATTTCGTTTGCACTTTTCTTCCTTCAAATTAATTTACAAGACGCCAGTAAATCACGGGTTGTAGGTATCATAATACCCCTTATAATGCTTAATAATAAAAGTGATGTTGGGGTAGCACGGCTACTAATCATTTTACGCATTAACATTCCAAAGAACACCAAAACCCTAACAAACCTCAAGATAATACTTCATTATCTAACTAACCATATTTATTGTTTCGATTTACACGGTCTCCATTCATGCTGTCGTTATAAATAAAATTTAATCCTTCATTTTTCATATTTTCACCTAAATAAAACATACGCCCTGGTTTGCTTAATTAAGTACTTTTATTTAAATGCGTACAATGCAAATGTACATGATAAATGAACATTTAACATTAGCTCATTTAAAACTAATTAAGTGCTTCACGAATATCAATTTAGGTATTCGATGTTTTTAACATTAGAAATAACAGTTGTATCACAATAAAATTTCTTCTTAAAAGATCTCCATTTTCGGCTGAAAAATTTCGAAAATGAAAAAGTGGTAAACTACAAAACAGCAAAACAATCACGTTAAGGTGGAGGTTTGATTGACCACACTATATTGAATACGGTAGGCGGCGCCACCGGTGTTTATGACGCAATTACGGTAATATAATTTTGAGTGCTAAAATTGTAATAATTGACTCTGCATAACAAACTAAACAATTTTTCAGCTAAAAATGTGTTTAATTACATAAAACGGTAAACAAATCCAATAGTTCAAAGTGCTTCGCCGAAAAACACAACATCGAAGTGTTTATTATATAACTCTACTATTTACACACTATGTACATTTGTTGTAAATTATATTACCAAGTTGGTCGTAAAGTTGTAGTTGGTTTGAAAAAATTAAATTACCTGTTGCGGTAGTGTAACATTGCAGTGAATTACAACCTTAAAAATAATATCACTTTTTAAAACGCACGGTGGTTCAATTTTTTGATAAAGTTTAATTTGTTTAATACCCTGCCACCCCGCTAAGTCAGAAACTCGTGCGCGTTTTAGTTGGTTATTAAGTAACTGCAAATTTTAGACCGGCAAGTATACACATTGTATAGGAAAATACGACGCTTTGTGATGCTGTTGATTTTGTGCGCGCTCCGTCATCTGCCATAACACTACTTGCTATTACAACCGGAGAACCGGCAGCGGAAACACTGGACACTTCCGGCACAATACAAGCCGTATAGTTGTCTATTCCTTGACAGCGTTGTGCGTGTTCTCCTAAGCATGCACTATAAGCGATCGCATGTGGAATGTAACTTTGATCGAATGTTCCAGTAAAAAGAGTGGTAGCTAATGGCCCTAGGGCATACACTGGCACATCCTCACCTCCGTGCGTTCCCCATTGACGTGGAACAGCCGAGCCGTGCACTTGATTGCGATCTTCGCTTTGGGTCGTTGTGTTTATTGGTATTGTACGAGGTGTGCTATAACCCGGACCATTGCCGTAAAGTAGAGTGCTATATGGTTGACCGTCTATATCTGATACTTTGCTATCCGGACCTGAAAAATACATTTTTCTTTTATGAAACTTCACCTCCAACAGATTATTCTGATATAGTACCCATAAACATTTATATAGTTATTCCTATACAAGAAAACTTTTACACGTTTCGGGGGCCATCACACCAAAAACAAAATTTTTATTTCTATAAAAAAGCAAAGTAAATCTCACAAAAACAATCAAAACGATACAATTGACTGGCGATAACTCGGCCTGCAGCGTAGAACAAACTGATTTTATGTTTGGTAAAACTTCGTTATCGCGGAGTTGTTTACTTTATTTGAAAGTTTCTATATTTTAAAAAATATATAGACCAGGTGTGAGGTAGAGCCATTCTAATTTTAGCAAGCCCGAAGGAACTAATACGAGCTTTTCATTTTTACGACAAGAAAAACCATTATTTTCTAAATTATTCAACAAGAATTTTTGAGCAGGATGGTATTTACTACACATTCGCAAAAATAAATTTACAAAAAGAACTTAACTGAAATGTTAAAACTAATTAATTTTAACTGTAAGTAGCTTCTCATGGCTATAACTTCTTAATCGCTCTTCTTACAAACACTGTGCTAAGATAAGTTTTTGTCGAGAATTTAATTTTGTTTAATTCTAGAAATAATTCATCTTACTAAAAATAACAGAAAATGAGATATTCGGAAAATCGTTATTTTGAAAACACCGCGCACACCTGGCCTAAATGCAATAATTAAAATTTGCTGAAATTAAAAAGGAATAATCAGATTATTTGACAAAATTATTACTAAAATTTATTCTGTATGTCACGTCTAGTTCAAAAGGATTACCCTTTGTCGTGAATCCTTATCATTTTAAGCGTCGAAAACAGCGATTCAGCTTTTTTTCTAAGTCGGTGGAGTTTAACCAAGCGTTCGACAACATTTAATTATGTTCTTAGTCAAAGTAGGTTTGCAGTGAACTCAATTATAAGTTTAAACTAAATGCACGTACCTTTGGATGTATTTCTTAATTATTTATTCTCGAAGTAAATATCGAGAGATAAATTAATAAAAAGAAAATTCGCCCACATAATAAAACCAACGTTAGTAAATTAATTGGCAATTATTTGACAATTTAAGCAAATAAAATTTAGTGGGATTTATGTTTGTCTACCCAAAAGGAAAATTATAAGACGATGGTTGAGCTCGAAATAGAAGAGAAAGATATTAATCAAGATAAACTTGTGTTATCCTGGATTTCGTTGAAGATAAGTTAGATGTATGGTTTATTTTTTTTGCGATATAAAATTAAATAAATAGGGAATCGAATAAAACACTTGGAAACAATATTTTCTTGCACTTATCAGATTTGCATAAAATACATCTAAATTAGGGTTCGGAAAATGACTAAATATTTACCGAGTATGGGGTGTCCTCGAGGTGTTGCTTGTCCACCCATTGTTAAAACATGTGAGTGATCAGCTGTAACAACTATAAGAGTTTCCGTGGGGTTAACCATAGACAAAGCTGCCAGAAGTGCCGTTTCCATTGCTAATGTTTCATCTAAAGCTCGGTAAGCATTGTTGTAGTGATGTGCATGATCAATTCGTCCTCCTAAAATGGATAAGCTTTATGTAAGTTTAGGAAGGTCTATTAAATTTACACACTGATGAAAAATAGATAAAATTTGCCGAACAAATATAATTTTCTCGTCCTCTGTAAATGTTTAAAATTTTTAATTATATGTTATGCAATAATGATGATGTTGATGCAATGCTCAAAGGATCGGTTTTCGTAATTCAGTGAAGTTAAATAATATTGCATGTAGCTAATGCTTGGATTGACAATCCCTTGAGGCCACCGCATGCTGTTAACTTAACTGCAACTAATATCCTTTCTGGTTACTTCCACAGCCAGTATTGGCAAACATGAACCCAATTTAAATAATTTTGTTTTCCTATCAACATAAACTACATGCAATTCGGCATGCCCAAGTTTTACACATAAAAGTGCTAAAAAAAGTTACGTAACCGGATATGGCACATTTTCAAGTTTTCAGGATACTTTTTAAGTTGTTCGAGGAAAGTGCTTTGTAAGCATGACCGTAGCCAATTCGCTAAACTAGGTGAATTATTGAGCGCATTCATTAATCTCTAAGGAAACCAACAAATGCAGTGTTGGTTTAAACGTAAAGTGTAAAAACCAAATATCAAATCAGAAAGCAGCTTTCAGAAATGTTGGAAAGTATATTAAACGATAAATTGATTTAAAATGTTTCCAAGTATTGAAAACCAAACAAACAATGAAAATCACTTACTTTTGGCTTATAAGTAAATTTAACGCAATATAATAAATTGTTTTGAAATAAGTGCTCGTTTATTTTTGGACCAAAGAAGCAATTTTTTCAACTTTGCATTGTAACATTTTTTATATAAAATATTATTTTCTCTAACGAGAAAAAAAATCTATTCATTCCGACAAATCGCATTTAAAAATATACATCTTTTATAAACATTGTACTAATTTTTTGGGAAATCTCTTCTTATTAAAAATAATGATGTGATAACACAAATAATTTTTGTGGTAGGAAAACACAATTTTTGATAATGTCAATAAAACGGTGCCAGATATTTATTTTTCTTGTTTTCATTTGAAACGAGAAAATGGAAAAATTAATCTTTTACTAAAATAATCTACAGCTAATAAAACATAGTTAATGATATTTTGCTCCTATATATATTTTTTTTACTAATTCATGTTTACGTTGCTTAATAGATAGACCCTATCGTTTAATTAAAAGTCAAAAGAAATGTTATCATTATATAGTATTGATTTTTTAACTATACATATAAGAACTTATTCATATTTTGCTTCAAAGAAACTCTTAAGTTCTTAAGAGTCTCTTAAAAGCGCAAACAAACGCTGTGGCAAAAAATGCATAAATGATAATGGTAAATAAATGACTGCCGGGTATTCTAAAAGAGAAAATCCCTATCGGGTTTTCTAAGTATTAATTTTCTCTCAGAAACTTGATTTAAGAATGCAACATTGCTGTAACAAACAAAGAAATTATTTTCGATAGCATTTTCTAAGTTGAGCACTTTTTGAATTATATATTTTTATATCGTGAACGACCTTTTGATTTTTTACTTCGTCTGAAATATCGAACTAACAGATACATTTTTCAGTTTCTCAATA
This sequence comes from Podabrus alpinus, assembly GCA_932274525.1. Taxonomy (NCBI): domain Eukaryota; kingdom Metazoa; phylum Arthropoda; class Insecta; order Coleoptera; family Cantharidae; genus Podabrus; species Podabrus alpinus. The sequence goes on from OW026453.1 coordinate 4,267,816, forward strand.
TTGACAATTTACCAGAAACTTACTGGTTAATTTGTGTAATATTTTATCATTACATTCAGCTAAATTCTACAAAAAAAGATAAATTGTATTGAAAAGGCACTTGAATTTTATTCATAAACTTCTAGTCATATGGAACTGAATATTAGAAATTGGATCATTTCCAAAATATTGCTAGTTCTGGCTAGTTTAATTGTAAATTAAACTGTTTATAGTATCATTTGAATAAAATTGCTAAAATTAAAATATTTTAACGTTTAGTTAAAGTGATTTGGTAAAATATTTAATTTTGCACAGATATTACTAAAACAATATACTATATTATATTATACCTACTATAAACAATATTTAAATGCAAACCTGCCACAACTTCGTTAATGGTAGTAAACAACTTTGTTAGTAGTAGTAAATATAATACGAAATTCGATATAACAATTTATGGGCCTACTCATATTACGCAGATAATTTAAGTAATGCGTAATGAAATGAATTTAAAACCGTATGGTCGTAGATTTAATTTTGGATGTTCCCAAATTATGTATTTGTGTTGTGGTTCGGATTCCATGTTAAACTGCAAGTTCGTGTTCACGTGTTTATCCAGAATGTAGAATTTATTGGTTTATGCGTAATACATTATAATAATACAGTCCCAGTGACTTCCTTCCTTAAAAAGTTACGCTAGAAACATTCATTCTGCATGTACCGTTCTTCAATTATATTCAAAGCTTTTAAAAAGATAAAGTTACCATAAGACGTAAGGGAACAATAAGGGCTAGTTGTATAAAGAAAACGATTCTATGATAACAGTTAACTCGGAGATTTCTGGTTTTTGATTGACTGATTCACCAAAAATCTGCGAGTTTCCTGGCAACTCACACTTCAAAAAAGAGGACAGGAACTAGGACTGCATCTATACTTTGATTATTTTTATCTCAGCCAACATTTAACAAGTGTGGTGAAATACTGAATTAAATTCATCTGCTTTGCTTTATCTTCAACACACTGTGAAGTACTAGGGCCTATCCCTATATCTCCTTCATCAGACTGGTTTAGAAATGGTACGATTCAGGAAGTGCAGGTCGTGTTGAACCATTGACATAAGGTGGAACCTACAGTTTAACGTTGTAACATTCCAATTGTTACTATATTTCGCCCAGAGAAATAGTTTATTTTTTAATTCTCATTTCTGATACTACCGTAGGTCGTTTTATTTTTAACATCTTAAAGACGACCGAATTTAATTGAGGATTTATACATTTCTATGCCTGTGAGTTAGACAACCAAAATGACGGTCAGAATTTTTCAAAATTAAAATCAAAGAGGCCGTTAAGACAGTTTTGAAAAGATAAGGAGGTCGATAAAATTTTGTGCTACAAGCAAGACGTGCTAATTTTTGCTCTCCATGGTTTCTACAATTTTACGAATGTTTTAAAATGGTAAAATTAGATTTTAAGTGCGGAAGCCCCAGTGTATCTTTTTTAGCGCAAGCCCGATTTTTTACGCTTCCGGACCGATTTTTTTGGAAGCTGATGTCCACATGAGGGACCGCTATCATTCCACCATATCAGGAAAATTCTGACCGCATTTCTACTTTAACGACCTAGCCAGATGATCACAGGTATTTCGTATCATTTTGCGCTTTATAACTTTTTGCTTTAATGTTTTATTGTTTTTTTGCTTTTTGCTTATGTCTTATTATTTTTTATTTGTCCAACATCTTGGATTACTTTGCCACGCACTTTGGCTATGAACGTTTTTTTGGCCAAAGTAATCGTCTGTTTGCAGATAAGCACTTTTGTTCGACGTGATTACAGGTTGATTAAAGTTTTACGTTCGCAAGGCGTTGATATTATAAAAATGCGATGTGTTCAAATCTTTATATTTTAAAATTATTAATGAATTTTGAATTTTAAATTAATAATTATTTTGTTTGAATTTGAACAGAGCATTATTTTCGATAATTAGTATCGAACGGCGCTGGTTGAATGCAATTGGCATTGGAAGTCCAAACTGATCGTCGTACGTTCAAGTCTCGTACTTGAAATTTTTACTTTCGACATTTTTTTATGTGTTTATTTTTATTTATGAGTTTTTTTTGAAAATAAGTAGCGTTATAAACCAACGTACAGGATGTTTGATTTTTGTCGTCGACGCTATCGCTTGTTCGGCCCTGGAGTTCGATAGTGGTTCCGCTTGGCGGGATTTGTATTACCACTTGAACTTCCGGCTGATTGATTTTTAGGGAGTAGTTTTCGGCGATAGCATCCAGGCCTCCGTACGGGTTTTGGTCTGCAAACACTGCAAATTTCCACCAGGTTAAGGCAACGACCATCTGATTGCCGAATTTATGTTTATTTTAATAAATTGTGATGTGTTGTTATTTTGATTTTTATGTGATTATTCCACAAGCTAAAATACGTTTTAGCTTGCTGTGGATCTAATGGGAGGTTGGTTGGGTAATGTTTGTCTGCTTACTGGTTCAATAACATCATGAATCAGGTAAATTTGCTAAGGTTCGTTCACCTACTGGTTACCTAACATCACAAACCATATTACCATTTTATAACTTTATAACTAAGTACCATAACATCTGGGTACTAGTTATCCCATCTTTACAACGGACAAAGGCTCTGCTTTAGCCTTGGTAGCGATTTTTTGTTAGTTAAATTGTTTAACTAAATTTTTGGAATTTGTTCTTTTTTGTAAGAAGCATTCCGCTTAGCTACCACAAGCTGTAGTAGAGTCTATTTCGCAACTGTGTGTGCTCAGATATTTTTCGTTCATTTATTATTTTCCGTTTAGTGTTGATTTAATGGACTAAGAGATTTCTGAAATCTGTTATTTCTTCGCTTGGCGCCCGGGCACAGTTATTTTCGCAAAGCAGATCAATTATTTTTATACGAACCCACGAACGCTTTCGAGCGACCCAGCGAGCTCCGACACTGGGTAATTCCTATGGGCTAGCTGTCTTGTACCTTCCACCTACAGACATGACAAGCGGCGGATGAGACATGAAAAGCGGCAGGTGAAGCCGAAAGCTTTTGTTTTTTATAACCATTTGCCGGGTTATGGCTTTTCTACGTTTCAACGTGGAATTCGAACTACGGAATCATATCCTGAGATAATCATTTGTCTTCCTAGTAATGGTCAAGAATAGCTACATATATCAATTGAAGGGCTTATTCTTTTCGGGAAGAATAATGGATGCAGTTTTACGTCATGCCCAGGACCCTTAAGTTCACACACTTAGACACAAAATTTCAATAAAAATGTACATATTATACTGTATTTTATTTACTTATTAATTCCCAGAGTAATTTAACTTCAAAGAAGCCTTAACCGATAACCCTTATGATAAATACGAAGATTTAGGCCTGCATGCAACCCTAAGGCTGTGACAGATAATAAATACGGCTGTGTCAACTAAAGAAAAAGAAATTGACTTGAACCCTTCGGCGTTATATTTTGCTTTCCATTATATGTTTTAACAAGAATACTCTAATAGCGTTGCAGTCTTTTTTTTAATCAGAATCAACAACTCCGTATCTTTCCGAACGTCGTAGGGTCTCGTTATTACTTACAGGGTTAACTTTGGAATACCTGTAAAATTCTTTTGAAAACCTGCATCCATCTGAGTACATACTGAACCGTTGTTTTCCTCCCCTAAATATCTTTCATATTTTTCAATATTTTTCATATTTGCCTACCAGTGGAATGGCTAAAAATTTAAATTAATATGTGATGGACATTTGAATTTATAGCCATCAGTTTGAAGAAGAAGATACGAGGAGTATTATGGTTGGAAGATAATGAGAAAAGGTGTGTAGACTCTGCGCGAGGCGGACAGGAAGATTATTTTTGTATGTTTGGTGAAAAAATAAAATGAAACTGTTTGATAACCTTGATTACGAAAATTTTACGATTTTCACAGTATTGGCATCACCAATAATTGCGTGGAAGGCAAAATAATTTGGAATTTGCTTCTAACCCTGAGATTCGAGTTTTTGTTAAGATAGGTGATAAGGATAAACCTTTAGGAGAGAGCAGCCCAACAGAAAATGAATATAGATGCTTCGGGAGAAGATTTTTTTTATGCGGCTAATATATTTCAGAGCACCATATATCCTACAGTTGGCTTGCAAAAAGTGACAGTTTTTGATAAAAACAATAGAAAAAAGCGCAAACAAAGGAAATAAAAAAGGATATAAATAAATCACAGATAGAGTTCTAAAACGAGATGGACAATTTGGGTATAACTTTCCGAGATAAACTGTAAATAACTGTAATAGAAGAAAAACTAAACATGAGAATACAAGAAATAAAAAGAAATTTTAGAGAAAAAATTAAAGATGTATAAATGAAAATGGTGGAAGTAATAAAGAAAAACTTTGGCAAAACACTTTGGCAAGAAAATAGATAAAATGTCGACTGGTGAAATCCTACATGAAAATTTTATCATATAGATTGAATAAATTAGAGAAGCAAGAAACAATAAAGAATTCATTAATAAAAAGATGTAGACGACACAAGTGATAAAATGAATCAAATGAAAACAAGTTTAGAAGAAAATAATCGGAAGCTTCACAGGAGAACTCGACCTCGATGTCAACTCGCTACTGCGCGCGAATAAGGAGTTAAGTCAAATTTTGCGATTATGGGGTTAAGTCGAATTTAGAATCTAAATACTCATATCTTGGTATGTGTAAAATGAGAGAAGTCTATAATGCATCTTTGTATAGGTTTTTGTATAATGTACAATAGAGATAAGTTATAATTACGGTGCAAATGAAGACAAGTTGATATACCTCGCTTTGCACAATCTTATAATATGAATTGCTGTGGTGGATTATGGAGATAACAAGACACCTATTTATATACATTATTATTATTAAATTGCAATTCGGCATATATTTACCTCGTTTTTCATAACCTTACTGCAGTTTATTAGTTGTGTAGTGTTGTGTGGAGTATTGTTAAATTAATAATTATGGGCTCTCGGGGAAAAATAATATTAAATTTATTAAAAGAGAACCACAATGAAGGTAAGTGTAAGCCAAAATACTTTTGTATCCAAATTATGTTTCGCTATCATTTATTTTAACTCAGCTAATTTTTAATTTCATCACGGGACTTGACCTTTTACAATAATTATATCTACTTTTCAGCTAAAATGTCATATTGTCCTTCTACCAGGCAAAATGCCGGAAAGAGCTTAGAATCAGAGGAAATGCAAGGTAAGATTTTAGTTTGTTTTATAACAACTAGACGCTATTTAGTTTAATATAATTTTAATTGTTGTATAGATGACTCCAGTGAAGCCTTGTCATTGCCTGAAGATGTTCAAAATGAACTTAGAAGTGTTATGGGATCAGATGACGACAGTGTCTTGGATCTTGATTTTAATGTAGACAGTGATAATACTGATGATGATGACAATCATCGTAGCACAAAAAGGCAAAAAGGCAGGCATTCAGACGAAGAGCAAGAAGAAACTCAACATGTGGAAAGCGACCTGATGGAACCCCAAGACGAAAGTAATAAAATACGCTTAAAAACAGACACTAGAAAAATCAGAGAAGAAAGAGCAATTAAAAGAAATACGGCTAAAGAATATATCTCCAGAAAAAATAAAGTAGTGCGTGGAAGGAGCTTAAAAACTTTATCAATGTGTAGAAATAAATGTGTTGACAAATTTACCGATGAAGTACGCCTAAATTTGTTTAATGATTTTTGGGCAATGGGAAACTATAATAGGAGAACTCAATATATAAGTGGCTTAATTGATTTACATGAAAAGAAAACCTCAAAAGTTCGCAAAACTGACAACCACCACTTGAGAACAATAACTGCAATTTATAATTTTAGAATAAATGGTACTCTCAGCCGTACTTGTAAGGAGTGTTTTCGGCGAACATTCGACGTCAGTAACAAGTTTATCGAGATTTTGATCGGCAAAATGAAGATAAGCAATGTCGCTGGTGTTATTCAGCTAGACCAAAGAGGCTCACATACTAGCAGAAGAAAAATATCTGATGAGGACAAAGAAGTTGCTCGAAATCATATTCTTTCAATTCCGTCGTATGAGAGTCACTATACGAGAAGACGAACCTCTAAAAGATATATACCAGCTCATTATTCGTTAAGTAGTTTGTATCAGGCCTACAGAGACCAACTTCCTGAAAATATTATAAATCGTAAGGCGTATGAAGAGATTTTTCATAGTTTAAACATAAAAATCAAGGAACCAAAGAAAGATACATGTTGCACATGTGATAAACTTGTTATGAAAATTAAAATGGCTAAGTTTACGGAAGAGAAGGAAATTGTAAAAAGTGAGCTAGCTTCTCATCATCTCAAAGCTGACGAAGGCTACACTTCTAAAGAAATCGATCGAAATTCTTCAAAAATAAATAGTGAAAAAAAAACTATCTGTTTTGACTTGCAGCAATGTCTGCCAACTCCAGATTTACAAAGTGGTGAGTCTTTCTACAAGCGCCAGTTATGGACGTACAATCTTACTGTACACGATTGTGATGATGCTCAAGCATACTGTTATATCTGGTATGAATCACTGGCAAAAAGGGGTGGAAATGATATAGTTTCATGCGTTTATAAATACCTTACAAAGCAACTGGACTCCGGAGTAAATCATATTACTATGTACTCTGACTCGTGCGGCGGTCAAAACAAAAATAGCATTTTATCAGCAGCATGTTTGGTGGCTTTACAAAATTCTGAAAACCTATGCATCATAGATCATAAATTCTTACTTCCAGGTCATACTCACATGGAATGCGATACTGACCATAGTCTGATCGAAAAAAAGAAGAAGAAATGCAATTTAAAAGTGGAGCATCCTCACGATTGGGCTCAATTGATTCGACAAGTTGGAAAAAAGAAGCCGTTTTTCGTGAATGAGATGGAAAGATTAGATTTTTTTGATTTTGCTGGACTATTCGGCTCAAACCTGACTAACAGAAAAAAGGATATTTCAGGCGAAAAGCTCAATTGGAGAGAAGTTAGGTGGCTGCGATACGAAAAAAACTCAAAAAATATTTTATTTAAAACATCTCTAAATGAAAATGAGAATTTCAAGAGTGTTAGCTTTGAGAAGAGGGGAACTTGCAATAAAGAATTAGTCCCAAAATGTGCTTACAGTATACCAGTAGCGATAACAGTAGAAAAAAAACAACATTTAATGGATTTACTCCCTTATATTTCCGAATCGTTATGGGATTTTTATAAAAATATTCCCACAAACACTACAGTGGTAGACGTTCTTTCATATTCATCGTCTGATAAAGAAGCCTAAAAGCAAAATGGTATACTTTTTATAATAATATTATCTTTTTTTAAATATCAATTTTTTTATTTTGTTAAAATTAAAATGTGTTTGAATTACTTTAATTTTGTCTCAATTTATCAATAAAGGGTTAATAATGTGTATTTCTTGTTTTATTAGTTTCATGTCTTACTGTAAGTATTTGTTTAATATTGGTCAAAAAAAGTAAGCGTAAAACGAGATAAGTAGGAAAATTAGAAATGCCAAAGGGGTTAAGTCAATGAAAAGTCGCTTTTCCATTGATTTTTTCCCTAAAACTCATAACTATCTTGCAGACTGGGATATCAATAACTTGTTATAATCAATGTAATCTTAAACAATTTTCACACAACCCCACAAAAAAATATTCATTACCAGCTTAAATTTCAATTTCATTTTTCTCCATTTCATCGTTTTAGACTTAACCCCTTATTCGCGCGCAGTAGCGAACTGTAATTCGAATAATTTTATAAAAACTTATCAATATTTTATTAGAAAACCAATTCTAAATTTTGGATCAACATTTTTAACAGAGTTGTCGAATCGATTGGAATATGGAGCTAAAAATTGAAAAATGAGAATCCTTCAACAACAAAGTTAAATAATTATATGGGTTATCAAATAACTTTGAACTACTTCCAGATTGATAGCACACGTTTAGAAGATGTAAAAAATTATACAAGCAAAAAAAATTTTGGAACGTTAAGAAGTTTTTTAAGAGTCATGAATTATTATAAGCGTTTCATTCCTGACGATTCAAATTAAAATTTACCACTGTTGAAGTTGTTGCACGTAAAGTGAAAATAGGATGAAAAAAACTTTCTTCATTTGATTTAAAGAAAATGTGTTGGTTTATCCCGATGTTATGAAGAGCATCACATTGAGAGCCAATGCATCGAATAAGACACCGAGACGTTTATTATGAAAACCAAGATTCACACGGTCGAAATTATTGGGTGATTGCGAGGTCGCAAATTTTTAATTGTTTTACAAATTTAGTTTAGAGTAGATACTACACTTCAGGGGGGAAATTTAATTTTAATTTATTGAAAAGGGGATTTTATTTTAATTTAATTTCAGTTATAATTTCAAAATTTTAAGTTTATTTGAATTTATTTTTGATTCATACCAGTGAAAAACCATTTATTTACCATTTAACGCACTTTTTAAATAACTGTTGTTTTTCGTAAAGATTATTTTAACAAATCTTCTCTCATGCACAGATACAATCTCATATAGCATAACCGGTGTAATGTAAAGTTGACCAATATTTCCTAACATTAATTTAAATTAAATTAAAGAAAATGTAGCATGAACAGGTCTATAGGAGATTACGTACATCGAACTTTTTCAAATTAAAATAAATTAAATTACGTTAAATATTTTGCATGAAAACCTTAAGCATTGCTGGGAAAATGTATTGAGATTAAAAATTCAAAAATATGAGTCAGGTAAACCAATCACCAAAACCAATCAGATTTAACGCTGAATGATGAACGACAAACATTATTTGTTATTCATTTGTTTATGATTTCGATGACATGACCAAATAAGAAACGTTTTGTTTATAATTTGTTCATTGTTTATTCGCTTACCAATTTCCTAATTTTCACACATTTTTGGATACAAAAATATATTACGTATTAGCTTTGTATTAGTAATCAAAAAATGTTTAATTTTATCATAACGTAAAACTTTTTAAATAAATTGTATCTCACAGCATAATTTATTTTCTTAATCAAATTATTACTATATTCCAAACTATTTGAGTTAAATGCAATAGATGCATTTATATTATTAATGATGATGTAATTACCTGAATATTAGTATGTACGAGTATTAATTATGCAACTAAAATTTGTTGTAATGGAAATTGAATTGATTACGTATATTATTTATAATAATTAACTAATATAATTATTATTCTGCTTGCATTGAATGGCATTTACCACTAAAATAAATTAGAAACAATAATAAATAAAAACACTAATAACTGATTTTAATTTTTGGATTGATCTGTAGAACGGTAATAAATTACTTTTCTAATTAAAAAACTTATTACTTCCCTTTAAGGTTTCTTTAAGTTCCACACAGTATTTCTGCTGAGTTTACGAAGTTTGAAAAAAATCTAAGTTTTATAACCTCCTGAACTCTGAAGACTGTGTATTTTATTGACAAAATTGTGAACACAGTTTTTAACTTGCTAATTTTCTTTCCAATGGACTTGAAAGAAATAAAATTATCATTCTAATGTTCGTCATCTACTAGGTGAGCTTAAAAATGTATAGCACTGATTCCTTATGGGGTTTAAAAGTACTACGTTGTTCGTATTATAAGTTTGATGGCATTCCAGCTAATAAATATGTATGATACAATTTAAAAAATAACTTTTTATGTTATTTCATATACCTAAAAAAATATTCAACGTTAAATAAATTTATCAAATTTACCTTCTACAAACAAGAAAAATCCTTTGGGATTTTTGACTAAAACTGAAAGGGCTGCTCGCGTCATATCCGCTAAAGAAGGATCTTCCGCTGGTCCTGGAACACGGTCCGCTTCGAAATCCATATGGGAATATGAAAACAACCCTGTGGACAAACACACATTGATTATCATACAATGATGGATGACTTTATTAAAATGACAATGTGTCCATTTAAGGCATGATTTATTAGGCTGATTTGTTTTTGTTGCTTTCTGTGGTTTTATATTTGATCTGTAACTTCGGTAGTAGGTGTTCAAATAATTTTTTTAATAATTTGACGTGCATTGTTTATGGACGCAAACATTTTTGTTCGTGATTTTTTGTGTTAATTTGATTTTTCACAATTTAACTCCGTTTAGAGACAGAAAGCTTTTCCGGCAAAACATTACCGTTAATGGTGAAATGCGATTAACGTCTTTTCTTAAAATGTAAAATTTTTCGCAACTTTAAAATAGAACTTTACACACTTTGGCAAGAGATTTCTTATTTTCATAATGAGGAATCGGAAACACCAAGTGATGTAGTATTTAAAAGAAAATCCTAAACATGCATGAAATTAATCCGTGCCTAAAGAATTCACATATTGTGATTATTAAGGGTAAATTGTGAATAAAGAATTTATTTTGGAATGTACACAATTAGCCGCCGTATATTCGTAATAACGAACTTTTGATTGTAAGGGCGAGCGTTCAAACTTTTGAGATTAATATTGCTGTAAATAAAAGTTCTATTATTTTAATAATCAATTTATTGGTTATTGGCATAATACTTTAATCGGCTTTCATGAAGTTTTAATGAAATCTAACTTGTGGATTTCAATTTTACACGTTCTGGATTTATTTTAGAATCGTAATTATTTTTGCTGTTAATAATACATATTTCAGTTTTTAGCTCTGCCAAAAAAATAGTGATCGGAAAATTTTAAATGTGGTTATTAGTTAGTTGACCTTCCATATTAATATTATTATATTAACCTCGAAACCAGGTTCTCAGTGTGGCACACAATGATTTTAACCATATTCCATCTTTTTTCCCATCTGAGAACTTTGATAAGATTACATTAGGTTCATTCTAAAAATATCATACAGTTCGTTCTTAATTAATTCCTTCTAAGGCCAAAGAAACATGGTAATAAGGATAATGACCCCACATGTCTTCAAGCTATATTCCTCAATTTTATAGCCTCATTTATATTAGAGGTCTTACGGAGCAATTCATTTCAATTTGAAAATCGAATCAAATTCGGAAATCAACTTTGCTTTGGGGTGCCCTAATAATGTTTCTAGGTTTTTCACGGAAACCAAGGATCGCACTCCTTGCGATTAAAACACAATAAAAACATTACGTTTTTATTAATCGTGTAATCGATTAACCGGTAAGATTTCGGTTTAATTTTACTTTTTCTATAACTCTTTCAAACTTTCCGATTTTATTATCAAATATGTGATTTTTTATCTATTATAAAATAGTTAATTAAACGTTAATTAAATTGCATGATACAGTCAGTGCATACTGCTGAAAGCTTGTGTTAAAATAAAAAAATAATTTGACGTTTATTAACTGATTTATTTTTAAAGTTTAATTTATTATTTTATTTACATTCCACCAGTTTTCCCTCTTTGTAGCACTGTCGTCATCAACTGGAAATGACTGACTGAACTTCAAGCATTTCCCTCTCATTAGGTTACTATTTAATATGGTTCATCAATATTTTTTAATTTTTATTTGTAATTTTTCCACTTATTGTATAATTTCTCATTATATTTTTTCATTATTTTAGCCTTAAAAATGAGCGAATAAAAGCCAAAACATTGGACAATCAATACAGTCTTTTGTTGACCCCTTTACTAAAAACATTTTTATTAAAAGCTTAAATGTTGGAAAAAAATTGCAAAAACTTAGAATTAATGACTTTTTGAAAATTAAGCTTGATTGGATGAGTTGGGTTTCATAATGTAGGTAAATTATTCATCCGATCCTAAATAAACATGATGCCCAATGCATCTTAAGATTAATAATGGTCGAAAATATGTAAGGTGACTGTTGATTTAGTGTTAATATCGCGTAGAATACATTAATAAATTTTAAGTATTAATTTTCAAATATTGTTGTTATAGCTTAATAGAATATATTAGTTTGCATTAACACTATCAAATTCCAATGTGATACGTAATAGCACTAATACATTGTACATACACATAAATACCATGATATACATTTTCTAGTCTATTAATTTGCATAATATACAAAATTTCGGCACTTTAATGTGCGCCTATCCATCACGTTAATTATCTAAATTATAAATTAAATTTAATAGTACCTACTTTTATGTTCAAATGTACGTTCAAAAATATTTATTATTATATAGTCGTGATTTTTCTATGAAATCTATAAAATTTGAATAATATTTCAATTGCAAAGTTGTTAGGAATATTCATTTTTATGTTGGCACTTTGTTTTCACGGCAATAATGAGAGAAATTTGCAGATTCGAACAGAACTTGAACCAAAGTATGAGAAATGCACTAGATGTTCCAGTACCACAGAAGTTGGAAGAAAATAATAATCACCAAGTGAAAAACTCATTAAAATGGAGAATACAATTAATAGATAGTATAAGAGGAAATTTCACCACCAGTCCAAAGACGGAAGAAAAACTAAAGATGGAAATTATATTGGAATAACTGGAAGAAGTTGGAAAAATTTTTAATTGAAAGGTTCTCAGGAAAAGAAGAATAAACTGAAAAAGTTGACATTAAAAAGAAATTTAAAAACGAATATGTGATAAAAAAAAAAGCAGATACAAAAATGAAAATTGATTCCATGAAGAGAAAAATTAAAATTGGCAACCAGAGAAGCAATAAGAAAAAGTGAGAATTAAAAAAATGTATTTTCAGGAAAAATTTAAAGTTTGGAACGGTGAGAACTGGAAGAATGGACAAATTGTTTCCACGTGGAGTCGAATTAATAGTATGATGGGAATGACTGCCTATTTCTCATGGAAGAGAGGATAAGATGGAAATGCATAGATGAGAGGGATATAACAAATGAACTCGAGAAGCCCTCAACGGTTCGAATTATTGGTTTTATTAAAAGTTTAATAATTTGCAATTCACATTCGACTAGATAATTTTATAAGTGTTAAAATTAACAAAAGAATGCGACATTTGATTTTTAATATTGTAAATTAAAAATATATATTTTTGAAGCAATTTGATTTAAATTAGTTAAATTTTGTCAATATGATGGAAATTTTTAAATGATTTGAATGAATAGGCTAAAAAGGTTGATTAATTTTGCAAATGATAAAGATTCGAAATTGATTATTTAATAGGATATGAAAAATTTTCTAACTAAAAATAAAATTCCTAATAATTAAAATTGATATTGCAAAAAAATACTTTATTGCTGATTAATTCAATGAAATTTAACCCGATTTTGATAAAATTTTGAATTTAACTTATGCTTTTGTAAATAATTTGTTTTAAGTAGAATTTGTAAACAGTTTTTTATGATCTTTTGAGAATAAATTTTTTTTTATAAATTTAAGGATAGGGTTTGTTATGATGATGAGATGGTGAACCAGAAATTGTGAGAGGGTAGATATACCACAAATTTTCCGATTTTCGCAGATAAATCTTGAAGGATTTGAAATCTATAAAATTTGAATAATATTTGAATTTGAAAGTTGTTCGGAATATTCATTTTTATGTTGGCACCAATTTTTCACGGCAATAATGCGAGAGTTGAGCCGAATTTAAGCGAGTTGGTCTGTGCCGGTGTAGACACCCCAGAAATTTGTTAATAAAAAGTGTCTGAATGGCTTTTGACGAGGCGGCCACGCCAGAAATTTGTAGAAGAAAAAACAGGAAATACAAGAGAGGTAGGCCCTGCAAATTTTGGAGTAAAGGGGATGAACAACGTGATGAGAGATCGGAATATGGATGAAGAGATGGCACACAATTGATGGGAATGGCAAATGGGAATAAGGAGACAGCTACTAGCTGTATGATTATTGTACTTATTTATATTACATAAGGTACATGATTAACCTTAATTACAAATTAATACTTAAAAACATCTGAATTATCAAAGCTGTGGGTTGCTCCACTCTCAGTATAGAATTTTTTTTTGCACTGCCCTTGCCTCCAGAATCTAACAGCAAGTCGGAAAATTGATTTCTCTTTAAGAGTTTAATAAAGTTACTAGATTTTCTAACCTACTAGCTTCAGTTTAATGTGGATCGAGTTTTCCTTTTGTAAAGATAAGGAAAAGTTTTAGCATAACGCTAAAGAAATTTGTCTACCCTATAAATCAAAAAAAGTAATTGTTTCGAGTTGTTGGCGAATATTTTATATTATTTTAAAATGCCATACAAATTTCATAAATTCTATTAATGTAATAATCAAGAACAAGTCAATCAGAAAATATAATTCTGTTGGGAATGGTGCAGTACGAGTTAGTAATGCAAAATTCAAGCCTTTTCTTTACATTTTCTACATTTCTTTACCGAATTATACGAATTAAACTTTTGTAAGTTTGAGCGTCGCATTTGCATATAAAAAGCTTTACATTTAATTTACTCTTTGTTATTAGCATTACTTTATGGTGTAAGTAATTGTATTACACAGTATCTATCGAAGATAAATTTGTGGAGTTTAAATCTACATTAGCCGAGTGATTTATTGTTCGTTTTAGTGAATTTGGGAAAACGTTCATATTGCAACTAGTCCAACTAGTGTAATAATTTTCCAGTTTCCATATCATTATTCGAGCAAACACAATTTATTAGATTATGCAGAATGGTAACGGGTCAGTGTCGCCTTGTTTAACAAGTATTGTCACACAGGCAAGGCAGTTAATTACCATTGAAATTCCGTTTGAATATCCACATCCATATCAAATTAATATAATTTATCGCTTTGATTTATTATCCCAATTGTTACATAAGATAATTTGTTTAAACAATATTGCAATCGATAATGTGATAACTTTGATGGACTTACTTCAGTCATCAAAGAGAAAAAATCGTCGTCGACTCATTTCGGCGTATTTCTCTTTATAAAATAAATTACATTTTTTATATTTTGTTGCTTTATATTTTTTATCGACTCGCATGTAAGATACAGAGCTGAAAGTGAAAGCAAAAAATTATCATCCCTTTTAAATTTAGTTCTTAAGTAAACTCGACATCTACTTCTTTTAGAAAGTAGTAAATTTTTGTTCCCATTTTGTAAATTTGTACATATATAAAATTTTAAGCAATGATATTTAGTATACGTCTTTGCTTATATAAATTTATTATATCTTAACATTAATTTTAAAACTTAATTTTATTTGTAGTTATTTTCCAAGTATGTAGGTATACAATTTTATAATAATTTTTAAAAATAAATTCAGCATCTTCGAAGAAACTCCATATTTCAAAGGTGTAAGCCTTTCTTATTGTTTTTAAAAACTCCGTTTCGAAATTATATATTCAGGTCTTTGCTCGATAGTAACAGTACAAGTTTTAATCATTTTTCAATTAGTTATTCTGTTGTCTTCATTTAATAAATTTTAAGATCTGAAAAATTTTGTTAATTTGTATATAATTGTTTGCTTTTCAGCGATGCTTTGAGTTGGACTCCGATTTATAATTTATTTTTTACCGTAAAACTTTGTACGATCTTTCCTCCTGTTTTGTTAATTCTTTTTGGGTTCTATTGTAACTTTTTAAGCGTTTCAGATTTTTTTTTCTTATAAATGTACAAATTGCCCGTTAATAGATACTTTTATCAAGTCCTTTGATTATGTTCGTCTCATGAGATTATAAAAATATCTTATTTAGAGTTAAATGAATTTTTTAACATTTCTTTTTTCATTTTCAAATTTTTCAGGACAAAATATAAATCAGTTTTAAAGTGCTACGCTGAAATATTCACGGAGAATTTAATGTATCTTTTAGAATAATTGTTAATCGTAAATATTCATTATTTAAATTTAACGGTAAGCTTTCACCATAAAATATTAATTTGAGGATCCATTTCGCTAATTCATTATACATAAATTGTTTACGCTTGCGTACATCAAAACCGAATGTTATTTTACCTTAATCCCCTAAAGTGGCGATCACGACTTCAGTTTTTGTTTTTCAGCTTGTGATACCCGATTTCGTTTGACTAAATGAAATATATACCGAATGAAACAATATGCGATGGATAGTCAAAGCGTAATATAACATTATTTCAATTTGTATTTGCCCGGAGAACTTGAACTAAATTATTTACTGTTGAAAAATTATTTGATTCGAAAATGAAACGGGTTTTTGATGTACTCGTATGTACATGAAAATATACATATTGAAAAATCGAGATCACAAAATGGACCGACCTATAATCGTATTGAATATGTATTGGAATTTTTTTATAAGAAATTAAGTACCTACTTAAAAAATTATAATATTATATCAAAATTTAAAATGGTAGTTGCAGAACTGATGAAATAGAATTTAAAATGTTAGAAAACTCATACATAAGTTTTTCTCAACGTGGATTTTGGAGCTTATACGACTTTAGAGAACATTAATCAAAACAATAGTATTGCTTTACTCGAGCACAACTACAAACAAAGAGGAGAAAGATATTAAATTATACACTTAAAGGAATTCAGGAAACTTCTGTTAAAAATTGGACAGTAGAAATATTTTTGAATATAATTTACAAAATCGGAAACAATTTCAAAATATTAGTTATTTATATTTTGCGAATTCCAACCCAAATCATTTTTAAGTGATTGAAATCTAATGCAGAAAATATCACCTACAAGAATTCCAATAACGACATATACACGTGTTTCGGTGTTATTAGATCACATCGGTGGCGTATAGAAGTAAATTCTTGCAAGAGATTAAATGACTCAACATAGCTATTATATAGGACGAATCAATAGTGTGAACTTCTTCGGTATCTCCCTTGCCGTTTAATATATCGAAAATAATTTAAATTGAAAGTTATGCATCTGCTTCGGTTTTAAATGAGTATAATTTAATTTTCCTTTTTGCATAAATGATTTAATTTATATAATTAATTTATTTACTATTTAAATTGAAAGAAGTGTAACATCATAATATACAATATCTTATAAGAATATTTAGGAGAGCATGGGTAACAGTGAGACGCGGGCAACAATGAGACATGTGAAATATTTTCGATTCTAATCCGTTCACACAAATGGCACTTTGGTATCATATATTTAACCTTTCAAGGTACCCTTCTATGAGGGTTATGAGGTGGTATTGGTTTTCGAGAGGCAAAAGTATTTTTCAACCGTGATTTCTTGAGGCGATTCTGCATAAATCAAGTAATGTTGTTTAAGTTCTGATGGGTTTGGTGAATAATTAATATATTTGGCTTAATGTACTGATATTTTTAAATTAACAGTGAGGTTAGCGAATAGTTTTACGCTTGAAAATTTTGGTGATATGGGTAGTTTTTTCAAGTTCTGTTTCGTGTAGGAAAAGTTACAAATACCAGGTGCCTAGTTAATAATACCCTAGTTGAGGTATGCTCCCTACTAATAATTACACCTCGTAAAGCTCGCAATATATTTATATATTATAATATAGTATGCCACTAAAAAACTGAAATTGCATTTTCCTCTGAAAACAGAATATGTATAGTTAAAACTAGTTTTATGTGATGAAAGTCAAACAATGTTAATAAAGTTTAATTTAATTATTTTTTGATATTCCTAAATGCATGCTATACTGAAGTTATAAACTGGAGGATAACGAGATTATTTGCTTATCGTACAGTATGCAACTACAACTTGGATAATAGTATTATGTAAATATGAAATATTTACTAGAAAAATGAAGAATTAAGCAAGTTCTCCGGAATCCCGTTGTATGGTCTATCATGAAGGTAATTAAACACTGCTAGAGACAAGTGGGTATTAATATTAACTCAAGTATATATTTACTATAACAATAAGCTGAACAGTGCACTTGAATAATCTGTGTGACTACTACATACAACTGTGCGGTTATGAAAATTTGATATCTTTGATTAAAATTTGATATTTGATATAAATCTCTTACAAGAACTCCAATAACGCCATCCACGTGTTTCGATCTTATTAAATCACTCGCGATGTCTCCATTACAATTAAAGTTTAATTTTTGTTTGAAATTGATTGATCTTTTTGAATAAAATCCAAAAAAAAGTTGAACAAATTAAAGAGTACCAGTCAATTTTTAAAGTTATTTCAGTTAACTGTGGACTGTTACAGCAGCCAAAGCTAGTTAACTATTGGCTAAACGCTCCACAAACATCTAGCAGATTTGGAGCACTGTCTGTATATACTCGTAAATGATGATAACAAAAAAGACGACAAAGATCAAAATACAACAGCAGAAGAAAAATCGAAAACACTCAAACCTCCTCCAATATTTGTATCGGAAGTCAACTGCATTATTCCACTGAATAATTTATTGGAAGAAATTGCAAGAAATGAATATGTAACCAAACTCCTGGGGAAAGAAGTAGTTAAAATTCAACCCACGACATCCGAGAAACACACAGCCATCATCAAAGCTTTGGAAGAGAAGAAGACCTAATTTCGTAGCCACCACAATAAACAAGAGCAAAGCTTCAGAGCCGCGTTGAAAAATATGCACCACTCTACATCAGATACGAATGAGATAAAAGCAGAAATTGAAAAACATGGACGCATTCTAACCAATGTGAACAACATAAGGCAAAGAGTCACAAAAAATTATCTCCTAATGTTCTATATTGAGATGAAACAGCAGGATAATAACAAAGATATATTCGGCCTAAAAAAAGTAATATATAAAATGCCAACGCTACGTACACCAAAAAAAATCTGCAACTACAACTTCCGATTGTAGCAGAAAAGAAAAGTAAAACTTGGTAAACGTTACACAGAAATCCACACCAACCACAAACTCCAACAACCCTGGAGCAACAGCCAAACGATATACAAGAACTAAATCTAATGCTAATTTCAGAGACAAACTTCACCAAAAAGAGCTATGTAAAAATACCGAAATATACCATTTTGATACCCATCAGCATCCAGACGACACAATATATTATGGTGGTACTGCTATCATTATAAAAAAACTTAACAAAACACAATCCTATTGAAGAAAACAAACAAAAACGCCTACAAGCGACATGCATCTCTTTAGAGATATATGAAACAGTCCTATAACTTATAGCCGCAGTCTACTGTTCACCATGACATGCAATAAAAAAGTACAATTTGAACACTTTTACGACACCCTTGGTTCTAGATTTATAGCCGGTGGAGATTATAATGCCAAACACACTTGTTGGGGTTCTAAATTTATCACTTCTTAAGGACACAAACTTGCAAAAACTATGGAAGCAAAAAATCTTAACCTGCGGATCCAGACAAGATACCTGATATTTTATTTATATTTGCATAATAAAAGGCATGCCTGAAAACTGTGTTAAAACTGAATCCAGCTTGGACCTACTCGAGGTCCAAGAGCAGGTAAAAGAGAAAGTAACTAAATTTTTATAACATCTCTCTCTTCTTTAGCGTCTCTCCACGAAGTTTAAAAGCCGGGAAATATCTGTAAATGCTTAAAGTAATTAAAATATTATATCGGTAAGTGATGCACTACGTCATCTTTTCGATAATGAGGCTTGTTTCTAGCCCCGCCCATTTATACCAAATTGTCTCGCTCCGCCCAAGTCCCGCACAGGGACTTGGCCCGCCTACTTGTCACATGTCCCTCCCACTGCTACCTAGGTCCCGCCTGTGCAACCAAAGCTCCGCCCATCCCCGGCTCACACTTCTCCCGAATTCGATTCGGATACTCAGCATCAGCAGCTAATACTTTAACCGCTAAGCTGTAACTGTCTCTAGTAGAAACCAGCTCACGCAAAAGCCTACTTCTACATTTAGCTATTCTGCCATCAGTAACAAAAAGCGGCAACTAAATTTTTAGATATTTCATATTTTTTGGACATTTTTAGGTATGTAGAAGTATTGTACGTCTCGCTATGAAGTTTAAAACTCGTAAATGATGTGTCCCGCCCCGCCTACTTCTAACCAAGCCCCGCCCATTTCACAACAAGTCCCGCCTAGTAATGCATAGGCCCCGCCCTTTGAAACATACGCCCCGCCTATTCCTGAATTAAAAGCCGTAAAACATCTTGAAATAATGCTTAATATCTCATTAAAATACAATAACATCGTCATCGCTTCGATGAAGAGGCTCACTGTGACATAAGCCCGGCCCGCCGCATCCCAAGCCCTACCTATTGCTGCCTAGGCCACGCCCATTCCCTGCCCAAACTCCGCCTATTCTCAGCCTATAGTAGTTTTAAATCTTATATATAAAAATGCTTGTATGTGGGTATGTATGTATATATGTTCCGCATAGACGCCTAAACCCCGTAACTGTGGGCGTTGAAACTTTCACGAGATCTGGCGACATTCAAGAGTAAACTTTTCGTCGTCTTTGATTTTAGTAATTCGTCACCATAAGACGGTCATCAGCAGTTAAACGCTTCAGGCCACAGTCGTTGTCATAGTTACGCAGCGATTTTGACGCTAAAAGATTAATTAAATGACTTTGACATATTATAGTCAGTAGCGGCTCGACAAATAGGGGGCACAACTTTGACATAAGAATGTTAACCTTAAAAATGACAGATGACATATACTCAGTGGCGTTGCACAAATAGTCAGTAGCGGCTCGACAAATAGGGGGCACAACTTTGACATAAGAATGTTAACCTTAAAAATGACAGATGACATATACTCAGTGGCGTTGCACAAATAGTCAGTAGCGGCTCGAGAATAGGGGCACAACTTTGACATAAGAATGTTAACCTTAAAAATGTATGTATGTATGTATGTATGTATGTATATTGGTTCATCCGTCGCTACCAGGCCCGATACATTGCACAGACAACCTCAAACCCACCACAAGTTATTATTTTAAGAACGTATATGTTATTAAATTCTGAAGTGATCAAATATAACACCATGCGCAACTCTTGAGGGGAAACAAAATCTTAAAAATAAAAACTTGCCTAACTCAATAATCGTTAACAATCCCGATACATTGGCACATCTTTGTCAAGCCCGGTATATATAATTTTTTATGATAAACCGACGTTTCTAATCCCAGCAACGTTGTCAATTCTAAGGAACTGATAACTTCATTCCGTTAATTCTTATCAGTCTTTCTACTGCTTTTATACCAAGATTGCATTGAATGTGATGCGATTTAAGCTTATAATAATTAGTCAAGGTTACAATTTTTTAAATTTACAAGATCAAAATTTTTTTATATAAATATGCACCTATTTAGAATTCTGTTCAAATTGTCTAATAAATAAAATTAAGTTGTTAAGTTTTCTGTGTTATTATTATTTATTGTTTCTAAATTTTTTTATAAAGTAATATTACATTTTTTATAGCGTGTGGACCACAAAACTGAAACACTTGCCCAATCGTTCAAAACGATTATCTTAAATTATTTATATGAAAAACAATAAAATATTAAAATGTCACGTAACGCAGGCATCTAAAAATATTGGATAAGGAAAAAATGCAATGGTAAGCTCCTCAAGACTGCATGTGATGTGATGTAAGCTTATAATAATTAGTCAACGTTACCATTTTTTAAATTTATAAGATCAAAAACTTAACAAGAAAGCATATTGTATTTTAATAGAATTAATCGAGGGGTAAATATCTTGGAAGCCTCTAGAATTAATTTGAAAATCCCTATAATTCATTGGAAATCATTAGTTTTCGACTAACATAAATATTTTTTCAAAATGATTAGTTAAACTCTTAATACCTTTACATCACAAATCTTTCAACGTAAAACAATGAATTACTCAAGCAAGGCGAATTAGGTACGATGGCCACCCCAAATATAATTTTTGAGTAGGTAATAAGGAGTGTTCATTTTACTAAGTGGACAACTTGAATTACCTGTAATAAATACAATTGTCAGCCCATATTTGATCTAATAGGCATTATTTATAAAAGAAATGTTGTTTTATCACACATCACCTTTAGTTATTAGTTTTGTCAAATATGTAACGCCATAGAGCGCATTTAAATTGACACCCGGAAGGTTATCTTGCAATAGTGTTCAGAAAAATTATTCCTAAGAAAATATTGTTAAATACTTAAAGCTAGCGGTTTTCCGAATTATTAAAAAACTTGGGGAGTATAATACACTTGATGAATTACTTAAATCTCTTCATGGATAAGGGTCTATAAATGGCGTAGCTCAGGGATGAACAACACGCGGCCCGCCACACTCTCTCGTGTGGCCCTTCCAAGATTTTACATTTTGACTTTTAAGATTTAGGTTTATAGGTTTGTTAATAAAGAGATCATTTTAGTTCATCATTCAATATTTGTATGATCATAAGTTCCTTACATGCGGCCCACACAACATTTTTTAATTTGTAGCTGGCCCGTTGTAAAAAAAGGTTGCTCATCCCCGGTATAGCTGAAGAAAACGTTTTGAAGCTGTTAAAATCCAAAAAGTTCTTTTCTGTACAAAAAGGTGGCAGTTAAATGTCAGTACGGTGCAAAATATTAAAAAAGACTTAATATTAAGACTTGTAAAATAACGAAAAAAAGCCTAAAAAGTCTGCGAAACAACGGTAAAGTTAAAAAAATTGTCCGAAAAGTTGTAGACTCTTTTATTGCGAAAAAAAAAGAATCAGTGCATTTTAATGGATGACGAAACTTACGTAAAAATGGACACCAGGACTACAATATTATAACGCTGTTGTAGGAGAAGATGTGGCTAACGAAGTGAAGATAATTCAGAGAGAAAAATTTGGTAAAAGAGTTCTTGTGTGATAAGCGATTTGTTCTTGTCGAATGAAAGTGGAACATTTTTTTAAACTTTTTTAAAGAATGCTTACAAAAACATATTTTAGCCTTTGTATAGTAAACACAATATCTCTCCGTTGTTTTGGCCAGATCTGGCCACCGTTCATTATGCTGATGTTACACTTGAACTTTTGTGTTCGAATAATGTCGTTTTTGTAAGTAAAGAAATCCTCCAGATTCTGCTGAACTCCGTCCTATTGAGAGATACTGCGCTTTAATTAAAAGATATGTAAAAAAGAAGCCCGGGAAGCTGAAATTCTGAAAAAATTTAAAAAATTTGGAATGGAGCAAGTCGGAAAGTGACCGCAGAACCGCGCAAAACTTGTGCGAAAGCTTATGGGACGCGTCCGTATAAAAATTCGAAATTACTGCCGTACGTGAACTTACATAGAATTTTATAGATGAAACATGTCACACAACTTGTATTCTTAACTTGAAGTAAATATTGTAAAAATTAATTCAGAATAATTTAGTAAAATATTAATTAGTAAAATGAACACTCCTTATTAGTGTCAATGTTTGCGTATAGTAGAGCTTCCAATGTTTATTCTTGAAAAACAATTTTCCAGTTTTTTCCAATAGTAATGGTGAGCTCCATTTCCCCGGCGCCCCCACCACAAAATATTCAAATCGGACTTGGTGGAATCGTTTGTACTTCGTTTGTATCGGGACCATAATGATGGATATTAATATTATTATTATAATAAATAATAATGTACAATCTATATTGAAGAAAAGTTTTTACGAATTTATGAGTATTTCAAATTTTAGAGAACTCCGAGCAAGTTACGCTTGGTTACATTTCATTCGGCAGAAAAGATGAACAAGAGTTATTTGAAGTAAATAATTTTATTATGTTAATATAAAAGAAAACAAACTAAATAATTAATAAAATGTACAATTATTAATATATTAAGTTAGTAGTATAAATCAAAAATTGACAATTAGTTGCTACTATTGATTGTCTCACTATCTTGGACCGATCTTGTAGGTCGTCATAACGTTCCCATTTTCCAGAACTGTTACGCCAACAGTAACAGAGGTAGTGACCAATTGCATTCACATTCTTTAATGTTGGAGGTAGAAAACTAATATTGTCTTTCTTATTGGTAATAAATGGTAATAATACCGATTAAAAGGCATTTTATGCAACGTTTTCGGTAATCGGATAATCTGATAACCAACATTAAAAAGCCTACATAAGTCCAAGCAGAGATATACAATATAAATTAAATCTACAATATAAATTAAAAACCCAAATTGGAAAACATCGATTTATTAAATTAACAAGGTGGAACTCGGATGACCGTATTCTTCAACATTTTCTTCTTTTTAAAATATAAGGTTGGTAATCCCTTATGCAGAAAACGTTCTGTAATTTCATTGGCTATTGGTTAAAAACAGAACATCACTAATTTTATTTGAAATTTTCATAATGCACAACGCACAAACATATTGTCCCCCTTATGCCGAAACCACGAATGTGCATTTTCTAGTTTTCAGTCAAGTGTATTTGAACTAAATTATGAAGTAAATGAAATTAATCAATTTTAATTGTAATTCAGACAATTTTTTTCATTGTTATTCGAATATATTGTATATCGAAATCTAACAATAATTTAAAAACAAAATTTTCTATCTTAGAAAGAAAATGCACTTAGGTCAAAATGGCAATTTTTGCACATTCGTGGTTTTGGCATAAGGGGGACGATATAGGAAGCGGGCTTCTATTTTAATCGGTATTATTACCAATAAGAAAGACCTACCAAATAATCACGTCGAAGTGGATGCTGCAAGTACCGCGTATTACTTATGTAATGCATTATTCAAAGATAATCCATCAGTTATAAAGGGTTAACGTGTGTTAAATGTAAGCATAAAATTGAAACGCGATATCCTTCGACAGTGGTAAATTTTCCAGATAGTAGTGTACTAAACCTTCAAGATGCATTAAATTTCAAGTTTAATGAAAATAATGGTAACCTCAGTCAGTACAAAATGTGCAAATCCCAGTACGAAAAAGGTAGATTTTGGTCAACAAGTATTGTTTGAAATATGTGGGCCATCTACATCAAATTCACCAATTGAATTAAAAAATATTCCTTTAAAAGAAACTTCCCTTCAAATTGTGCTCAACGATACGGTTTACCATTTTCAAGGTGCTATTAGTTTTCTATCTCCAACATTAAAGAATGTGAATGCAATTGATCACTACGTCTGTTACTGTTGGCGTAACAGTTCTGGAAAATGGGAACGTTATGACGACCTACAAGATCGGTCCAAAATACTGAGACAATCAATAGTAGCAACTAATTGTCAATTTTTGATTTATACTACTAACTTAATATATTAATAATTGTACATTTTATTAATTATTTAGTTTGTTTTCTTTTATATTAACATAATAAAATTATTTACTTCAAATAACTCTTGTTCATCTTTTCTGCCGAATGAAATGCAACCAAGCGTAACTTGCTCGGAGTTCTCTAAAATTTGAAATACTCATAACTTCGTAAAAACTTTTCTTCAATATAGATTGTACATTATTATTTATTATACTAATAATATTAATATCCATCATTATTTTCCTTAATAGAGGGGGGAGAAAAGTTTTTTATTGTGTACTAAAGCCACCTCTGTAAAAGCGGCGTATGCGCGTTGGTCTAGAACTTCTCTACTTAACTTGTTTTCAGCTTTTCATCTTAGTCTTTTTGATACAAACGAAAATTTTTGCGGTACAAACCGATACAAACGAAGTACTAACGATTCCACCAAGTCCGATTTCAATATTTTGAGGTGGGGGTGCTGGCATTTCTTTGGCACCCCCACTTTGAAAGTGCTGTAACTTTTTTGTCTTTATGATACAAACGAAAATTTTTGCGGTACAAACCGATACAAACGAAGTACAAACGATTCCACCAAGTCCGATTTGAATGTTTTGTGGTGGGGGTGCCGGGGAAATGGAGCTGTAATGGTGTTACTTTTTACCGAATTAAATCTTTTTTATCATCTGGTAATCTAATTGAATATTAATATTGAATTAAATTAGCGGGACCGAACGTATGAGGCTCGGAGCTAAAAGAAAATTTTAAAAGTTCATTTTATTCAATCTTAATTTTAATAAATATTCAGTCAATTTTAAAAATTGGCAGCATATAATGATTATGAAAGCTTAAATATTTTCGAATTTGTTATAAAATGTCTACCTACCACTAAATAAATTCACAATAAATTTAATTAATATAAATCGGTGGCATAAACAGTTTGGCATATCGGATACCGGACAAGAATATTTAAAATTACTACCCGAAGTTACAATAAAATTGTAACCCGACTCAAGAAAATTTTGAATTCAAATATTAGGTAACTATTTTAAGAAATAGTTACCTAATAACACTAGTCCTCACTAGCTCCTACTTAAATTTGTTGCAAAATTCTTCTGTTTGGGTACTAAAAAGAATTTGATAGGCTTCATACTTCAGGAAATAGTACTGCATACAACTTAAATGATTATAAAATTTTAATTTAAATTAAAGTTTTAAATCAAACATGCAAAAAAATAACTTCTATTTAACAAAACTTGTCAGCTAATTAACTTTATAAATAGCCTTAATAATATTAAGTTACTGAAGCGATGTTGCAAAATTTAGGGATTGACAACGTCGAGTAGATGTATCGGGATCAGCAACGTTGTATATATTATATACGCTACTAATGGCGCGCTCCCTGCCGAGAGAAACGGTGAACTAAATATGTATGTAATTATACGTTCAACTATCCTTACCAGACCCACCTTAAATCTTGCCAAATGACACCTAAAGGTATAGGGAACCCAAAAAACATTGTAAACGTTACCAGACCCGAAGCCGGGTCTCGTAACGTCGTTTTTGGCCTCATAACGTCGGTTCTGTATGGCGTTTCGGGTCTGTATAAGCGGTTAAATAAATGTATGTATGTATGTATGTATGTATGACAGATGACAGATGACAGAAAATATAAAATAATAAAAAAGTACAGAAAACCAATACAACGTTATAATTTATATTTGGATAAACAATTCTTTGAGTGCCAATGTCATTATTTTAAGGTTAATATTCTTATGTCAAAGTCAGTTAATTCCAGGCAGGACATCGTAGGAAATAAAACACCAATAACAAAGGCTAAGAAGGTAAGTAAAAGAAGAGCTGCCGAAAGTGAGGAAGTACGCGAAATTCGGCTTGAAGCATTACGCGACAGAGCTTCGACGTCAAGAACTGGCGAAACTGAGGAAGTATGCGAAATACGGCTTGAAGAATTACGCGATAGAGCTTCGACGTCAAGAGCTGGCGAAACTGAGGAAGTATGTGAAATCCGGCTTGAAGAATTACGCGACAGAGCTTCGACGTCAAGAGCTGGCGAAATTGAGGAAGTACGCGAAATTCGGCTTGAAGGTAAACGCGCCATAGCTTCGACGTCAAGAGCTGGCGAAACTGAAGAAGTACGCGAAATCCGGCTTGAAGATAAACGCGCCAGAGCTTCGACGTCAAGAGCTGGCGAAACTGAGGAAGTACGTTTAGAACGACTTAATGTCAATCGCTTACGATTAGTTCGATCAAGACAAAAATTGAATTTAACATTGGAAGCATTTAATTACGACAAAGACTACGATTACATGAATCACGAGGATGTAGTAATAGGACTTATGAACAAACTTTGCTTGCATTGTCGTGTTTCGAAGTTCGCTAAGGAATCACCAGGAATGTGTTGTTCGAACGGCAAAGTTGTTTTGCCACCGCTGATTGATCCACCTGAGCCGCTTCTAAGTTACCTTACTGGCACCACTGCAATTTCAAAACACTTCCTGCTAAACATTCGCAAGTACAACTCATGCTTTCAAATGACTTCATTCGGAGCAACAAACATTTTCTCCAACGTCGGTTACATGCCCACAGTCATTTTAAAGTTGAAATAATAAAAAAATTGTTCATAATGTGTTGGTTCTGTTTACTATACGTATGTCTAGCGCCGCAGGCGCTAGTAACTAATAAAAATTAGAGTGATAAAAGTAAATCTGACGTAAGTTATACTAATTGTTTTGTAACAACATTGTTACATAATTTCAAAAAGTGTTAAGTATTTACCTTAGGTGAAAATACAGAAAACATTAATATTTATTTGCTTTTTAACTAAAAGTCAAAAATTGCACAAATGGAACTTATAATCAACCAATATCAACCCATAAAATAGCATGAAAGCGTGTATAGAAATAATTGCCGCTTTCTTGCTACTTATTTTTGTATCTTTGGTAGTGGGGTGAGAATGATAATATTTTAAAGCAAATATCTACACAAAATTAGATTATATGTCAATTTATTGGATAATATATCAAAAAGTTTGATTATACGACATTTTTTCGCAGCATAATCGTTTAATGTTTTTCATCATTTGCTACAAATTTACCTAAATGCAATTACCGCCTTTTTACTAGTGGCGGCAGTACTGTCGTCAGATCATACTCCCATAATTGTAACTCTGAACACACATATAATATAGATTGTGAAATCCCAATCGCTAACAAATAAGGCAACGAACTAGAAACCATTTGGAAGAGTTCTTGGTGAAACTTTGAGGCTAGAGATTCCTCTCAAAACAAATCGGGATATTGATGAAGCAACAGGATACCTAACCCAAATTATCCATCAAGCGGCAAAGGAGGCATACGCACTATCATACAACTACCCTACACATATTATGCTACAAAAAATCTCAGAAAAACGAAAATTACGAAAGATTTGGCAAAAGTACCAGAGCACCGCAAGATATAAAAGAATATAAAATGCTGTTTGAAAACAACAGTAATGCAGTCATCCAAAACTATTTACAAAACCTGTTTGACACAGAATCTACAGAGTATTCGCTTTTGAAAGCAAGAAAAACTTAAATAGATCACAAGAAGTCAATTTACCAATTTAAAAAAAGCCAGCAACTGGGAAAAGAGCAATTATAACTTGAAAAATTATCAAGGAATTGTCTGACAGAGGTATCAGGTATATAACCCAACTATTTAATGCCATTACAAAGCTCGAATATTTTCCCATGCAATGGAAGGTACCCCAAGTCTTTCTCATACCTAAACCGGGAAAGTCAGCTAATGATGTAACCTCTTACAGGCCAATCAGCCTATTGCTGATCTTGTCAAATTTGTTTGAAAAGATGATCCTGAAGAGACTAGAGCCAATCCTGTAGAAAGAATATCTGATACCCGATCATCATTTTGGCTATAGAGAGCAACATTCCACAATAGAGCAGGTCCATCGTGTCGCGAGCACAATTTATCATGCACTACTAGAAAACAAAAGCTATTGTGCTACTGCTTTTCTCGACATATCCCGTAAGCTACTAGTTTATAAATCTGTTCTCAAACTGATCTGGTCCTACGGAATCCAACTTTGGGACTCAGCTTCCATCTCCAATTATGAAATTCTTCAGAGGTTCCAATCAAAGGTCTTAAGGATGATTGTCGATGCTTCGTAGTATTTTATAATTTTCTTATTTTTCGCATATAACAGATTGTAAATATTAGTTAGTTGAAGTCAATAAAAAAAAGGTTATTTCAATAGTTAAACAATCAATCATAATTTTATATTAAAAAAACTATCCACCATCCTACGAAGCTGGGTTCGACCGTAGTATTACGATAACTTGTATTTTTAACTCCTATAAAAAATAGGGATTATGCGTTTCAGTTGTACATTTGTTTGTGTGTTCCATTACAGCTTCTTAATGCATCCACGATTTTGATGCAGTTTTTTCTATATGAATTTATAAACCGACGCGACGGGATGGTTACTATGATATATAATATTTTTACATTTGGCCGCCATCTTGGATTCGCCATATTTAACTATTTTAAAAATGATCCGAATGAAGTGAAGTTGAAAATGTAAACATTTTTCAGATCGGTTGTTTAGCCGCACAACCGCAAGTGCACTTTTAGCCGTAGACTTACGAGAGATAAGAGAGAAAATAGAGGTGAAGCGGTAACATTTTATCCAATTAAGTCAATTCCATTATGTGATTTTTTAATCAAGAGTGTCCGCGTATTCAGTAATTCTTTTTTTGAGAAGCTTTCCTGCTGCAGGGGAAGATTGGTGCTTTTTTAAATTTTGTACCCGTCACTTATTTAGCCTTCAATTTTTCTAGACTTCTGTGCTAAATTTTAGAAACATCCTTAATTCTGTAAGGTTTCGTTATTGCTGATTTGAACAAAAGGAGCGCAAGATATCGTATAAATGAGCTCCCTGTCGCCAGGGTGCAATCTGTCTTAGCTAACATATTTTATTTTCAATTCGAAATTTTTTTTACCAACTCATGCTGATCCACGAAGCAAAGAGAAATAACCAATAAGCGCTAGTGTAAATGACAATTATTGATTTTGATACCCGAAATTATGTAAACAGTATAGTAAGTACTATCAAGAGTGAGAAGGCTAGGCTTAAGTGGTTTAGCAAGTATTTGCTTTTGTTTAGTTTTTCTGTTATTTTAATAAAAGCGGGTGAAGTCAAATTTCGATTTTTTTTGTGCTTTACGTTGCTTATCCGCACCCAGCTATTTTTGAGTTGCCAGAGCTGTATGCCTGAAAAAGTAAGTAGGAGTCTTACGCTGTGTGTAATTCCACAACATACTAATATTATTTTCCTAATCTTTAAAAAATTTGGTGGAAACATACATTTTCCATAATTTCCAAGATGTTCTCTACTTTACACCGCTTTCGATTGTTAACTATTTGACCTATAAATAAACGTTTAAGACAAAAACTGTAAGAAATTTTCTCCCTTATCATATTAATAATAACTCGTTTTGTTGTAAGACCTACTGTAAAGAAGATATTGCTAAAAAAAACTGAAAACCTATTTCTCGTCCTTTTTAATTACAAAATTCGAGAATCTTTATATTCTCATCTGCGACCGAAAAAGAGGACAAACGTAATAGTTGTCAAATTGTTGTATGAGTCGGTCTGAAGATGACAATATTATAGGTTCTCGAAACGCGTTTCGACTGTTGTAATTTAAAAGGACTTTGAAGAATAAGACTGAATTTTATTTTTAATTTATTAAATTATTCAGGATCCTAAACTACGTCACCCTGCCAAAAATCAAAACTCCTTGTTTTAATATCAAGCAGTATTTGTAAGTAAGTAATTATAAGTTACTTTTACGTCGCGCATTTTTTAATTTTAGCTAATTTTAAAAATTTGTTTCAAATAAATATGCATCAACTTGCTAAAAACCAATAATATCGAAATGAATTGCAGATTAGTTTTCTTCGTTTTGAAACGTACTTTCGTCAAGAAGTTCTTCAAAAATTATTGCAAATTTATTCGAAGGTTACGTGAAGCCGATGTGGTAGAATTTCTCTCTCATGTTTTAATTTTATTTTTATTGTTTTCAACACTTGAAAATGGATGATCAACCCGCAATATGTCGTGCCAGTTGTAGATACAATTTTTATTGTTTACCAGAAATGAATAAAATATTTGATATAGTCTTTTTTGACATTTATTAGGCCAAATATTATTTTTAAACCTCAATGTATTTGATCGAAAAGAGTATTCACTATTCAACTATTCAAAGGAAGTTTTTTTGATAAGCAATGTGGTGTTAGATGAAATAAAAAAAAATCTATAATAAATAAAAAATTAGGAATTTAATACCCAAGGAGGAGGGGAGGAATTCAATTGAATAATTATAAAAATCTTCATTTGAATCAATGAATGAAATTTCACTTCAATTTTGCGTTTTTTATTAAAATTTGTTGGTTTTTATTTTATAACAAAATCTATTATAATTTTTAATTCAATTATTATGATGTATTCTTTGTATACTTTAGGGTGGTCCTTATTTTGGTCATATTGGAATTTTAATGCTGCCAACTCGTAAAATGTCTCCAAATGAATAAAGAAATATGTGATAAAAAATTCAGGTTTCTATTTCAATTGTAAGTACCTCCCCAAATCCAATATTCATTTTTGTTCGTTATAAACAGAATGCTTATTATTTCCGAGTTTGTTATATCAGAGTTCTACTATATTTATCGTCTTTGAAAATTGATGTAAAATATACTTCATATACCGTAAGTATAATTTCTTTTGAATTACATCTACATCAATATTTTTATAATAAAGGATATTCAATTTAGAATTTTTAAACAATTTGTGGAACTGTAGCTCCAAAAATGATATCGTTAAAAATTTAATGGAAGCGTACTACCATAAGTAAGAAACGTGCCAAGTTTAAGATATTTGGAAGCAACATTGCGGATAGGAAAAACACAAACTACGAAGTCCCAAAAATCATACATATTGCGATGTCCAACGGGTATTATTGGACAACTGCAATATTTTTTAATTATACTATTTTTAAATTGAATTGTTAATGTATTTTTATGGTTCGTTTTAATCCTGGCTAGCTTTTTAAATTTCTACCTTGCATGAAATCTCTTACCTCAGGAGTCGATTCATCGATGGCTTATTTTCGCTCTCTCTCAATTTTACCCTGTAAATGAATTTTTTTGTTCGGACTTTAAAAGTCCCTGAATGCTATTACTTTTACAATAGACATAAGTTTTTATTAAACACATAAAATGTAATAAATAATGTTTCTCTAAACTAAATCAATAATTAATAAAATTTTTAACATAAACAGAAATTCAATGTTTTAATCATCAACACCCCAAAAATTCTATTCCCCGTGTATTCATATTATTTGAATTGCACGAAATGCCGCCTCGCGAACTACTTAACCTTAGTTGGCTGTACCACTTAGTACGTTTTAGCTTCACGCTTCCGGTTTTTGTAACCTCACTAATCGTAGTGGTTTGGATCTCGTTTCTGTTCCAGAAATCTTCGTGATTTTTAATATTTATAGTGCATCCACACTCCAATCTACTTAATTATTAAATTATTATCCAGCATTAACCACCTTTGATTATTCTTCGTTAGTTGGTACGTATTAAACTTTTTATGCTAATTATTTTTCTTGCATTTGATTGAAACAATTCAAATTACTTATTTGGAAGACGAACTTAATTTGCGTCTTCTCTGTTTGGAAACCACATGGGAATTCGTTGTTTATATTTTCGTTTTTTTTAAGGTTCCCGAAAATTTCTATATTCATCCTTGATCCCTTTTTAATTAGGTGAGTGTCTTCCGCGCTTTTGATTTTTAATTAATTAGTTTTAATGTCGTAGAATTAATTCGTACTTTTTATTGTTTTTAGCACTTGTCGCACAAATCATCGTCAAGTTCGTAGGCCGCACTGTTTGTCTTGTAGCGGTCGCTCGGAGCCGCTACTTCTACGTTCCTCGAGCCAACTAGCGAATCCACGTAAAAATTGTTTAGCGCACTTCTTAACTTAACACTTTATAATTATTAACAAATTTTTTATATCTCTAACATTTTTCAAATACCTAGTGAACAATTATTCTTCACCAATAGCATTTTATCATTCTTGGACCTTTATTTATTTTACTTAATTGCATTCTTCAATGACTGTTGCTTTTGGGCTTCACGTCCCTTCGATGAACCTACCAATTCGCTAAGAGACTTCATGCTTTATTTTGTTTTTAATAAATAATTATTAATACTCATTTTTATCCTTCGATAGGACACCGCAATATGTTATTCAAATGGGAAAATTGGAAAGCTTTGCGGAATTTTATTTAAAATTGAGATATATAGAAACCTAAAATGTTGACACCTTTTGTTGTTTATTTGTAGACATTTTCGCTGGTGGAAGCATTAAAATTCGAATATGACCAAGATACGGACCATATAATGATAATATCATTTTTGTTCCAATTACTCAATTCAATTTACCTCTTTCACATTTTATAAATTCATATTATTTCGTTTCTTTTTGATTTTATTATTTTCTTTGTTTTAATATTTTCCTTATTATAATATTTTTTCATAAGATTTTCAGAAAATAAGAGTTCAAATAAGTTTGCAATAATTACTTTGCGTACTTTTTAACCATTATTTTAAATCGGGCAAATCAAAAAATACAAAGTAGAACGGCGGTTTTTCAACAATTATTGTGAAATTAAACTTTAGAAATTAATAAGCTAAGCAAAATACATTATTTCATTCAAATTCAAGTTTATTCATAAAACCATTTAGCAATATTCTTCTTCTTTCTTTTTATAGGTCGATGACATGTTTTTACACCTTAGGTGCCTTGACCTTCAATGTGCCGATACCTAATTTTTCATTTTTATGGTGGCATATCATTAATAGGAGAGCTCTCCGAAGCATGGAGGCGGTCAAGAAATTTTAGACTGCATCTGGAGTCGAACCGGGGAACCTTGCATTAGCAATTGATCTCGCTAACATTCAGGCCACGACTATCATCAGTAAATTATTAATTATGCAAAAATCTATTTAATTTCAATATTATGAAATTGGTAGTTCGTAAGGAATGAGGAGGATAAAGGAACTAGGAAGAAGTCACACAAGAGAGTGAAATATAAATTAACAGTGATGATGCTCAAGAAATAAATGATTAAAAAGTAAAGAGTTATTTTTGTGAAGATATGGAAGAGATATAATAAATATTTGTAACATAATATGATACATAGTACAAAATTATTATTTCCTTACTAAATATGGCGTATCATCACGCTTTCCGCTAATACCAGGACTAATAGTCAAAGATCAAATCGCGAGTTAATCCTAGATTCATCAATTCTGATTCTACCAATCAGATTACTGAAATTAAGTTCTTATCGTTGCATAGCCGGTATAATCCTAAATTCTCTATGATGCAATCTTACTTTCAGTAATCTGATTGCTGGTATATAGATTTAACAAATCTAGGATTACTTCAAGATTTCATCTTGAGCTGTTTTTAGCCTTTAAACAAAAATACATATTAATGCTTTTAAGCAAGATCACTCAAGCAGAAGTTCTTATACAGTGCTAAGCAACAACGTATATTTGTTTGCAACCTAAAATTACTAATTCAAACATGAAGTTTTGGTATATTATGCTGAAACTATGAACATGTTTATAAGTTAAGACCGTGTTTGTTGTGGCCCAACGTCAACTTTAAACCGTGCTATTATTTAACATGTTTTTGAATCCCTGTTAGTTAGAATCTTTTGTGTAGAGACAACGAAGGATTATAATATATAATTTAAAAACTTCATCTGTTAATTACACTCTGTCTTTAAAGCCCTGGACTTATGTACATACATGCGTATTATCGCTGTATAGGGTCCTTTCGAACTATTATGTTAATCTTAGTTACACAACTCCTTTTTTCTGTTTTGTTCCTAAGAAACTGAACAAGAAAAGTACCGAATCTAAACTTTTAAAATTATTCTTAACTATCGTAAAATCGCGTGACTACAAAAATATCATCTAAAGCAAAAAATCCCTGCGAGTTTCTTAAACTGTCAAGTGGCAATGCTTGCCACCCTTAAAAGGTTCGAATCGAAAGACATCACATTGTATTCGTAGGAAAATAATTTACGAGTAAATTGAAGTTTATTTTAAAATTTTAATATGCTAGCTTAAGAAAACTAATTATTACTGGAACACTAAGTAAGTTCAAAAGAGGCAGTACCTTCTGTTTTGTCTTTCGTTTGTAAATAACAATAGGTGCTCATTAAAACTGACAGCCTTTAACAATTGCTTTGTCTTGAATGTGTTTTGGATAATATAAAATAAAGATATTTGTCAGCGCTTTAAATAATTATCAAATTTTAATACGTTGAAAATTGGAAAAGTTGCAAAATTTTAATTAAGTTAAAAAAACTTACCCAGTAAATAATCAACGTGATTGTAGTTTATTTTAGCTAATTCGCCTTTGTTTTCTACGTATTCCGCTTTCAGGCCTCTCTTTTTCTTATCTCTTATCCAATCGTCAATTAGATTTCTTCCATCGAGACGTCTTCCTTCCTCTTCTGTTTCAGGGTCCACTGCGACTTTTGGCATCCAGTGCCTTCTTCCTCCTCCAAATATAACCTGCAACCAAAATTATACGTGTTAGTGAGCAAACGAAGGAGATGCTGTAAATAATCAACAACAATTTAACGAAATATATTATATACGTTTATTTACATAAACATGCGGTTGGGGATTTTGGTAAGAATACCACAAACTAAACCAGCAGTTGTACTACGAGCTACAATTTATTCTATAAATTTCCGGCCGAATAAATTTTTCAATCAGGTAACGGAAATGTAAAAATACATAATATTAAAAAATTATTTTATTATTATACCTTTACGCGGCCGTTCTCTTTGTTTATCTTTTAGGATATGGACTAATTTCATGTTAACTTTAGGACATCCATAAATTACATTTTTAAAATTGACGAGCCACATATCATTAATCAAACAAAGAGCAAGGGTGTTATTAAAGTTGTTATTTTACAATTTAAGTATATAAAACAACAATTTGTCAGTTATTGTTAAATGAACTAAAATAACCAATTTATTGATTAAATGTCTGCCGCAAATAAAATCGATAATGCAAAATTAAGTTTCCGTATTGTGATCTAGTCTTGTGAATTTCATAGTAAAAATATCTTTTGGATATAAATAGTTTTACATACGTAAATGCCTCCCGACGAAATTTGTAATTTTATTGTACACAAAAACAAAAAATTTTAATTTCTTGTTTTACGACTCGAGCTTTTAGCACTATTTGTTCCATTTGAAATTTGTAGAACCTTAAAAAGTTTTTCTACCAATAAACATTTTAATTTTAGGGTAGCTTACAAATAAAATGTGATGGTCAGTTTAAATACAATTTTCATCTGTTCTTCCACATTTCCACATTTGAGAAAATTATGTACCCACTAAGAGGCTTGCAAGTTTCCATTGAAAGCTTAAGTCATTGAGTTTCTGTCTTTGAAGTCAGGACAATGTGCTTTTCTGTGTTTGTATAGGTAAACTAATTACCAATGTGAACTGAAAAGCACTTTCAGGTATTGCGCGTATATTGCAGTATCTGACGTGTAAATGGATAAACTTAATACATCAATTACAGGCCCGGGTCAAGGGAGTGAGCAGAGTGCTCCAGCCCTGGGCGCTTTATTTCAACAGGTTCTGAAAACCATACGCTAACAATTTAAATAAAGTTACTTCAAGGGTAACGTGAAGTAAACAACTTCAAGGGACACATAACAGTAGAAGTGAGAGAATCTTATGTAAAATAGGATATTGAAATATTTCCGGTAAAATTATTTGTAGTATTAAAAATTTGATTCTTAGTTAAACCGTCCTAATTAATAATTTGATTTTCAGGAGAAAAATGACTTTAATATGTAGATGTTATAACGCTGTCTTAATTATACAATAGTATTTAATACTTTCTGTAGTATATTGCTATGTTAAACAAAAATTTTAAAAAACTCTCTGGGGACCTTCTGCCGTACACCGCACAAATATACAGCCAATATCATATAAAGTTAAAAAATCCCCATTCCCAATTAAAAACTTATAACAAAACAAAATTTAAATAACTTTTTATCATTTTACACTGACCCGGGGTCCGATCATAAAAATCGTGGCATCTTATTTCTCCAAGTTTTTACAGAATTTGGCCCTTCAAATTGTTAATGTTCCACAAACTACTTGTTCTAATAATAATAATAATAATAAATTAAATCATAATATTAAACTTCCCTCCTATTTATAACTCCTTTTTACAAACTTCAATTAAAAGTCCAAAATTTTCGAAATATTTATCAAATTTACATCAAGTTAATTAAATCTGAATTAAATTCTCACATAAAATTTTCTTTTGTCGAGGTACAACAGCTAAACATCGTCCTTGCAAAACAAATTTCATTGCTTTCCTTACAAATCCAAATTTTTCTTTGTAATTCTTCATGTTTCAAATTTTTGTTGGCATTAAGTTTTATTATTCTAATCTTATCTCTACTTTTCTTGTTTTTTAGATCTTTGTTTCTGTTATATTTAAAACGTTACATTTTTAATTTATTGACGTATTTTATATTTTCAATGTTCTTACACTTTGAGCTTCGAATTTTCTTTTTGTACCAATTTTCTTATTATTCCAATTTTTATTATTGAACGTTCTTTTACTTTTTAGATCACAAAACTTATGATTTTCGTTTATTTTCTTTGGTTTTTCTTTGACAATTCATTCATCTGGTGGTGTTCAATTGTTGTTAGTTTTCATTGTTCTATGATGATGATGTCTTCAGTAATCGAGTTTATTATTTTATTAACATTCATTACTTTACGTAAGCTTTCCATTCCTTCTTGAGTCATTTTATTTAATCGTATCGGGTTATTATTTAGGTACTTCGTTTCATCGTTTATTCCGTTCATACGATTCGTGTTATCATTTTTTTTTATACATTTGGTTTGTATATGCAATTTCTCCATCATCCGTCTTAAAACTTCAATCAAAATATTTCCGATCATTTTTTATTCTCTTCGTTAATCACTTTAAGCTTTTCTTCATTATTTTATTTATGAGCTTCCTTATCACTCATTTTAAATAATTTTCTAGCACCTACTAACTAAATTAATAATCTCAGTTAGCTGTTTCTAAAATTGGCGTCAAGTATAATGATATGCCACGTTTTCTTGATAAAAAAAATTGATTGCTAAAATTTAATTTAATTGTACTGCTCCAATTTTAATGCTCCCCATTGCACTGCGCCAATTTAACATTCTGTGGTATTCAGACTGATTCGCAATGTTGGGCAACACAAAAATTAAATTTATTTTTCCAAAAACAGCGTATGACATCACGAGAATTAAAAATTGTTAGAGTGGCAGCGAGTCAAGTCGTATTCTTAGTGGGGTTACATCGGAAATGTATAATATGTACATGCCCTGGTTGAGCCTTTAACGTGGAACGCCTAAAGATTTGCAAATTATTCTACTGACCAACGCAATTTACTGACTTGTTTCAATTAAATCAATTTATTATTGATTGATGAGATCAATTTCCGCAAATTTTCATTAAAAACGCTGCAAAAACCAGAACAGATTTAAAAAACTTCCTTCAAAAAGTCCCTGACGACATATTTGTATATTGTCGTGATTTTTCTATCACGAGGACACGAGGTAGACCTTTGGTCATTGCCAGCGTATTAGCCACGCCAAAAGTTTGTTAAAAAAGTTTTTGAATGACCCTGAATCGATGAAAAATTGGAATAAAATAAAAAAACTTAACGAATATAATCGACAGATGATTAAAAGAAAAAAAGCACAGATTAACAAAAAAAATAGGAAGACATAACTCATAACTCAAATTAATAATTTCACAAATATGGTTGACAAAAAATTAAATGCACCAGATGTTCAAGTACAACAGAAGTTGGATCAAAAAAATACTCAAGTGAAAACTCGTTAAATATGCACAAAATAGTTAAAGGAAGTAAGAGGAAAATCAAAATTGGAAAACCGAGTAGGTAACGACAATAAAAAGTGCAAATTAAAAAAATTTATTTACTAAAAATTTTCAAGTTTGGATTGGATTCATTTTGGACGATGACAGCTTGTTTTCCACATGGAGCCGAATTAATGGTACGAGAAGAATGGCTGCTATTTCTCATGAAAGCGGATAAGATGAGATGCACAAATGAAAGGGAAGTAACAAACATCAACCACACAAGCCCTCAACTATTGGAATTTGGTTTGGTTAAAAATTAATTTGATTGAAAATTTAATAATTTGCAATGTACATTTGACTTGATGATTAGATAAACCTTGGGATTAACAAAAGAATGCGAGATTTAATTTTAAATATTGAAACTATTTTAAATAATTTGAAGCAATTTGATTTCAATTAGTTAAATTTGTAACTAATTTGTTTTAAGCAGGAATTTGTAAACATTTTATTTGAACTTTTGAGAATTGGATTTTTTTCATGAAATAGGTAGGGTTTGTGATGAGATGGTGAACCAGAAATTGTGAGGTGGTAATAAAACCACGAATTTGCCGATTTTAGCAATTAAATCTTGAAGAATTTACATGCACAAATCTAGAGGGGGTAACTGTCGTGATTTTTCTATGAAGACTTGATTTTGTGCGAATATGAATGATATTTGAAAATTATTGTTAGGGAAATTAATTTTAGGTTGGCACTATGTTTTCACAGTAAAAGAGGAAACATTATTAAAATTTATAAAGCATTAAATAAAAACACTACCGTTTGGCTACAACGTGAGGCGTGTTTAAAATAATCAAATTTAAAATTTACTTAATTACTAAAATAAAACATTTCATTTAGCGGGCCAAACGTGGTACACTAACAAAATCTCAATCTCAAACATCTCAATATAGAATAGTTTAGGCGTAAAAGACATTCAAAATTGCGGATAAGAACTAAAGCAAAAACTGTGATTTGGAATATTTCCAGCGTCAAAATTTTCGAATTACAAAAATCCACAATTAATAGTAAATTATGGTAAGACCTATAATAAATTGAAGAAATAACACATTTTCCGGTCAATTTTTCACAGAAATAATTTCTATGGTATACCATAAATAACTAAGAGAAAATATTTATTAAATTTTGGCACGGTCTTATATAAAAAATTTGCACCGAAAAAATTCGCCAGTTGTGGTTGGCGCAATTTTTACCATTAGCCCAGTCATAAATATTCTTGAGCCGCCTGATCAGTGGTGGTGCAGCATATTGGTCACGAAAGGGGGTCAATTTAAACGAATTGAATATCTAAGTAAGCTTAGAAATAAAATTTGTGAGTTTTATATTCTAAATAATGTTTTAACAAGGATCGTAAAATTTATTTTAAATTTTTGAAACTGAAAATAGCAAGAGAATATGCTTTCTCCTTGCAATGTGAACCTAAAGCAATATTTTTTATTTAGTAGCAACACCTAGTTGTATAGTAGGAAAAGTAATGGCCTCTGAACCAATACCCCAAGGATACCCTTTGTAACAATAAAATTTTACTAACAAAACTTTCTAGATACAACATCCTTAGTAATTTATCGGTTCTCAAACTTCGTAAGATAAATGGTTTGTCAAAGCTAATATTAGATTTGCAATCAGGTTAATGAAAAAACGAAACTATTTTATCGTAGGTTAGCAATCCATAAATATATACCCTTTTAAATTTTGTTTAATCAAATATACAAAATATTTGAAAAGGCAGTTCTATAAATTTAAGTGGAATTAAATGAATACCAAATATGTGATTACTAGTAGGCAAGACGCTTACAAAAGTTATACGGAAATTCAATTATAACATTACTAATTGGACCACAAAGTTACAGGTAATGAGGTTAAGCAAATACGAACTTATATACATGTAGAAGTTACTACATTAATTACTAAATTAAAAATTTTCAAACGGAATAAAAAATATAGTCCAAAAATTGTAAAGTGAAATTTTACCGAATTTTAAACTACATAATATTGATTTAATAAATTGAATAATCCTGTTTCTCTATGAAAATCTTTGTAATTATTTGACAGCAAAAGCATGTAATACCTTTCCGAAATAATTTGATTAAAATTAAATGTTCACGCAGAAATTATTACCACAGTGTTGCTCAATAATGTATGCAATTATTTTAGTATAGAATTTAAAACGGTTTAATTTGGTATACAGTCCTTTTTACGTATAGCTTAAGCAGTTTAGGAGTTATTTGCAAAAAAAATTTTCTTTCCTTTTTTCGAATACATCCTGTGGCAGGCTTTTAAAAAAATAATATTGTATTTTATGCTGGGGACAATAAATACTGTACATCCCTCGTATGTTTGTTGATTCAGTTGCCTTCCATTGTGCAATTTTTAATAAGAGTCGTGTTGTGTATTTTTCAAGAAAGTTTTTCAATATTTTTACTAAAGTGCCTTCAAGATTTCCATTCTTAGCTCTACTTATTACAATGATCACGTACAGGTTCTCCCCTAATGACCTAAAGCTAAACCACAGAATTTGCCATTACTACATGATGATCGAGAAAGAACAAGTTTAATTAAAAGTTCCATACATTTCTGATTGGATGTGAAGCTATTTAATACCATCACTCAGGAAGTGCAATCGATGCAATTTATTAAGTAAGGATTGCATTTAATACCTTTTCCCCTATATATCGTCGGAATTACGTGCGTTACGTGGCTAAGTAATTAATATGATTCGGGCGAAACACAAAAAAGCAATAATTTTTTTGTAAATTTCAACCGAAGCATATCAAAATTTAGTATTATATTGAACAGTAAATCGGAATAGCTTTAAGGTATACTACACGAAAACGCTTTTAACGTTACACAGGAAAAATTTAACAAGGATTAACAGCTAAAAACATATCTAAGCAATCGTTAATATCGAAAAATTAAAGGTAAAAATCGGTAAAAATATTATGTTCTTTGTTGTCAAAATTTGGTTTTCTTGAAGTTTTGAGGTTTTATTATAAATAATACCCTATATATGTATATAACATGTATTTCCACGTATCATTTGCCATGTAGGAAGTTTGATACGATTTACTTATTTAAGTTACACAATATATTTTATATTTCCTTCGAGATTTGAGATTTTAAACTAACCTTTTTTTTAGCTAATTTTAGCTAATCCAGGGTAAGTTATTACATCAATTAATTTAATTTAAAAATTAGTGATTTATGAAAGACATAAAAGGTACATTCAAATGTATTTGTTTCAAAATGTTTTATATTTTTTTATCGTTTGGAAAACCCTAATGGATAAAATCAATCTCTTTTATTCTAGGTAATTTGTGGAAATCTGGAACACGTCAAACCATATCCTGATGTCACAGAGATTTTTTGTTGAAAGTGATCCTTTCAAAAACGCCATTTTAAAAAATAACAACTTATGTGCTTTTATTTATCAATTGAAAGCTTTTTTATTTTCCATTCCACTGTGAAATTGAATCATAAATCAAATTTTGAAAAACAAAATAAAATGATGCCTTTGATCAAGTATAAATATCAATGATAGAAGCTGTGATGCGATGCAAGTTAAAACGTGCCTAAAGTCATGCCTCATTTATTTGAGAGAAATCACCGAACATCAGATAAGTTTGGAAAAGATCGAAATTTCGAAATCCTAGATATGTGCAAGGATCATCTTGGTGTTACCATTTCAATATTTCTTGTCGAGCTTTCGAACCGTACGTATGGCCTGAATGTTCTATTTTTCAATAAACAAATTACAAAATTCGGTTAAAAGTTTCCTAATAAATCATACATATTCGGTATAGGTAAATTTAATCGAATTTTGCGGATTCCCTAGAAAAGTTTTCGGTTTTGGTCAGGTGCACGTTGGACTTTATATCGTGTTTACTCATATTTTATAGGAAAACCCTGCGACCACAACTTTCACCTTTAATCTCATACCCTAACATGATTAGAATTTCAATCCTTTTTGCTTAAAATACACAATGCGTGACTTCTGGGGATTACACTTCTATTTTCTTTATTTTGTTGTTCCGATTAATGACGCAATTATAAGGCTTAAGTTTGTATTTATTTAAATTTAAAGTCGAGCTTGACTAAATGAAGCTTCTCGTAGCTTTCCAAATACCTTTAGAAACTGAATAACTTTTTCTGAATTTCTTACACACAAATTTTTGTATTTATTTATAATATCCCAATTTCTGTGCCGTATAAACTTTTCATTCAACTAGACAGGCAAATTTTTGTAGCTCTTTCAATTTCCCAAAGCAAATCCCATCATAAATTCAAGTTGCATTTTTATTTCTTTAATTTTCTTTTCATTTCACTTTGATAAACGAGTCGCATTGTATAAATTCTCTTCCTAAGTAGCTCACAGAGATAAACTGTCGAAAAGAATTCCAGTTATGTAGGATCGAATTTTAAAACACGTGTCGAATAAAATAAAGCATCTTGGTGCTTACTTTGAAATTTAAATCTTTCGCTGATGATGTCATAGAGAGAGAGTAGCAAAATTAATTAGTGTGTCGTAAAAAAAACACTTACATTAATGTTACGCCCAGGGTCGTTCTCGATTAGCTGTCGAGCAAGATCCTTGCAGGATTTTCTTGCTGCAGGTGGAACTTTAGAGTCGTCTTCCCAATAACGAGACGGAGAATGGCCATATAAAGCTGCTGGGGTTGCGTGTGTTATTCTCGTGTTCGTGACTATGCCTGTTGATTTTCCTAAAAAAAAAACTTACTTATATTCTGATAGTTTAAAAACGTTGGTGAAATCATTCAGAGTGTATTAAAAAAAATGCTGACAGCGGGTGAACCGATTATTTAGCACTGGTCGCGTATTGGAATGCCAATATTGCATTAGGAAATTTATTTAAATTTTGTTTGAGGATTTGAGTATTTAATTAACAAATATCGATTCATGCTATTTTCCAACTACAGTGATCTAATTTTTTCAACTTGAAATCTAATTTTGTAATTAGAATTTATTTCTCCATCAGATTGTTAAACATGGATTATTTCATTTTGAAGTGCTTAAAACACTTTTTTACACATTAAGCTCGACCATTTTTAAAAATAAATTACTTTCCATTATTTAAATTTTAGTGTTTTTTGTTTGGCGATCATATTATTTGTTTTACAATGCGTAGCATTTTTTGCAATTTATAGGATTTGTGGAATAACTGGAATATCTCAGCCCCTATTGGTCCTATCAAGATGGGGTTAAAAGCAATTTATTCAGAAAATAACGGGCTACAAGATTGCTTATTAGATATTTTCGCCTAAATGCTATCCTAAAGGGTTAAATTTCAGTCTTAATTGCAGCTTTCATTTTAAAAATGTTACTTCCTTTTTGGGAAGTTTTTACAGGAGTGGAAAGAGTCTATAAGTTATTTATTTTACAACCCTGGGAATTACTCCACTTGATCCACATTTCAACGCTAAATATTTCTACTTTAAGAACAGATAAAAATCTGAAATTTCAACCTGTAATAGGATTATAAATATTAAGATGGCATCAAAAATTTGGAATTTTACAACAACCACGGATAGTGTAAGTATAAAATGTACACTTAAATGGCCATATATATGGGGTGATCCACAGTGTCATCAAGATACTTCAGGGCAGAATTCCTTGACTTATTTTACAACTAAGAGTTTTGATCAGTATAGGTCAAAAATGGTTTTAACGCCGAGATAGGGGTATTAAAGGTTCCAAAACAATTATGTTTTGTTGAAATATCTCGAAGACGTTTCAACATATTTAATTAAATTTTGGTTTCCATAATTGATACACTGTATTTCGGCGATAGATGCTCCGA
Source organism: Podabrus alpinus (assembly GCA_932274525.1). NCBI lineage: Eukaryota > Metazoa > Arthropoda > Insecta > Coleoptera > Cantharidae > Podabrus > Podabrus alpinus. The sequence continues at coordinate 4,312,768 of OW026453.1, forward strand.
ATTCGATATTCCGAAACTGTAAATTATCTGTTAAAATGACTAAAGTGTCATTGATTCGAAAATTAACAATATTGATAAATATATTTTGTAAGTAGAATATGATATTTAACTACAGAAGAAAAAACTTTATTATTCTTTATCTAGAAATTGCTCAACAATAAGGCTTTTAATAAATGTATTCCAAATTCAGATCTTTTTTAAATTTTTTATAGTTCAATTCCACATTAAAGCTGGGGTTTATCTTCTTCAAGCAAAAACGACGAACAGCCTAATTTATTACTCATTGACCTATTGATTTACAGTAGTTCGGATTATTTACATAAACACTGTTAAAATAATACCAATAATCTTACAAAGTTTAAATCCAATAAGCAGTTTGACCACTAATCTTCCCAGTGTAGCAGCAACTTTGAGCAATTAAAGATTCCGTTTGCTCATAAGCCGCGAAACTGCCACGAATTAATTTTTAACCTAAGTTAGTGTTACAATGTTTTATTACTACTAATAACTCTGGAAATGAAAATAAAACAATTAGAATTTCAATTTTACAATAATAGGATAGAGACTTCGTAGTCTGGGAGGTTATGGAATACCCCTCTCATATAATATAGTGATCAGGCGTTAAAACATTAAAGAATGCTTATGATAGGTAATGCTTTACTTTTATAACCCTCAGACCCCTTCGGTTTCTCACAGCTCAATAAGTGTCGCTGCAAACCTAAATTCCTTAAGCGTTCTAGTTTTTCCTAAGGGTTATCAATTAAAGCTTCGTTAGAATTAAATTACTCTTGAAGTAAATAATTAAATAAACTTGTGCTAAATTCATAATTTTCCTTAAATTTTTTGCCCTTCCATAGAAAAAGGCATGGACAGCTACTGAATTCTATATATCATTCATTTCATTTGAAAAACGGTGTACTCGGAGCTGAAGTTGTCTCAAAAATGTAAAATGATTTGAAGACAGCGCTTCAGAAAAATTTTAATTATTTAGGTATTAATTATTTAAGTAGCGATACAAAAACTTAATTAGCAAAGAATTTCTCTAAAAAATATACCTTGCTACAACACAAATAATAACAAGCCAGGTAATAATTAATTTAAAAAAAATTCAATTTACAAATCTACTATCCCGAATTAATGTAATAAGTATTGTATATCGTTTACAGCAGGGTTGAGTAGATTTTTCATAATGAAGATCGATCCAACCTCAAAATTAGCATGCCCTATCGACAAAAAAGGTATCACCCTAAGTTTTTCTATATAATATAGAATTTTTTTTACATTCATAATTAATTAAAATTTGTACGGTTCTATGCTTCTATTTTTTGATTACATAACTAATTTATTTTATTACATTTAATTTTTTTTAAACACTGTAATAATAAAAAAAACCTTTTTACTCGTAACAACACACGATGAAAGCATAATAACCACCACGCGACGACTATACCTAATCATAACAGGAATAAAGTAAAAAAAAATGTAATGCAAAAAATGTATTACAATTACGAATATGACTACGATGTTTGAGTTATGTTAACTCAAATAAATGAAAAATGTTTTGTTTCGCAAATAAACAATGAAAAGGTAGTTTAAAACTGAAAAATCTTTCCTGCGATGTAGTTTGCGATCACCCTCTGGTATACAGGATAACGAAGTCAAAACATCTAAAATGGATTACTTGTTGTAGTAAATAACTACATAGTATTTATATAAATTTATAAGGAGGTAACTAAATGAACTTCCTTGCTCAACAATTTTCAAAACATTGTCATGATTGCAGTGCCATATTGTCTGCAAATTAGCAAGTTCTAAAAAAGGTTTTCGTCTTGAATTTTCAGCACGGAAATCACTGGTCTTCTGAGGTGTTGAATATATCAAAGGGTGATATTCTATGGCAATCACACAAAATAAAAACATTGCAATATGGAATAAGGTGTAGATAAAACAAGAGCCCTAAAATTTAGAAATACCTACTAGCAAATAATAGAAAACCATCCAAGTTGATCACTATTATTTGGCAAGGAAACCAAGTTGAACCATACCAAAATGTCCTGCCAAATTTATTTGAATAACACATACATATTAAAGACCCAGGTTGGAACACCATTAAGAATCCACGATACAATAAAGAAAATTAAACCATGTATAAAATTAAACCAATAATTTTTAATTATCGGTTAGTCGGTTCTTTCGGAAACTAAAGTGGAATTCACTCAAGTAGTTTTCAAAAATAAGTATACGTGCGAACTCGGACAAAGCTTGCTGGAAACTGAAGTCTGCTGCGATTACGCGTTAAAAATTGCACAACAAGGTGCGCTACGAGTCATAGCGCAGCGTAGGAAAGGTGGAAACTCGAAGAAGTATTAACAATGTACTAATTAATGCAGTTTCACAAAAACTTCAAATTTGGATATGTTGAAAGGGGGGAGGGAGAGTAACGAAAATGTCAATTTTGTGGAATCCATAGCCTGTCTAGGAATAAACAACTGAAAAATTCGCACAGCGTGCGCTTGCAACGCATCTTTCGGGAAAACTATTTTGCAAATGAACAATTTTTATAGCGTAAAACTTTCTATTAAGTCCCGACTGGAATATTTCTATCTTGAATACGTGATCCATGAGGAGCTTCCGAAGGTATGATGCATCTTTTATTTTATTAGTTGCTTATAATTAATAATTTAATCACTAAATCAACGCTTTAAAGTGAAGAGTTGAAAAAATTCGTGGCTTATACTGACACCCTAAAGCAATCTTTCCCGTGTTTAAAATAATTTTTTCCGAAAAATTGGATTTTTCACAGACGTTCAAAGAAGAACTCCTAATCTAATTATTGCACGATGTTCAGTTTCCGTGGGATTTTTGATCAATCTTTCATCTAAACATTCGATCTCCTCACTTTTCATTATAAAATAACCTTTGCACCGTAATAATATTATAAAGCATCGATCACATCTGTTCAGAACAATTTTAATTAAAAAAATAATTAAAATTAAAAAAATTAAAATGGAAAATTTATGCATTTGACATTTTTCCTACTGTGGGATGATGTCATACTTATTTTGAGTAAATGTACACCGTTATAATATGAAAAAATATATTTTATTTTTTTATAAATTTTTTATGGGGTAACAGTTGACTTTACGATGAAAAGTAAAGAGATCGATTGAATTATTATCCGATGTACCTCCCTCCACATTAGCTGGAATAATTGGGATTCCACTATAGTTAAAAATGATTTTCACAATTTGTCACTTTGGACGCATTCGATCCCTAAAGTATCAAAGCTAAATAGATGCTGCACTGTACTTTTTTATAGGAAATTTAAATGCTTACATATAAAATTGTTTTTGTACAACCTTTGGTATTCCTTGCCGTTGTCGCAGCGTTTTGATGGTCAAGTCGCGGTGTAGATTTTTTTTCAATTTTTTGCATATTGCCTCGAATTTCATGTAACTTTTATTTATTTAATTTCAAAATGATTTTTCTATCGGATGGCTCAAGTTTGATCGACTCGATTTAGTTGCATTTCAATGCAAAAATCAGTCTAAATTTGACTATCCTAACCTTATTATTTATTATTTTTAACCGACTTCAAAAAAGGAGGAGGTTATCAATTCGTCTGTATTTTTTTTTTTTTTAATGTTTGTTACCTCATAACGCCGTCATTTATTAACCGATTTTCAAAATTTTTTCACAATTCGAAAGGATATAGTTTCAGATTGGTCCCATTTAAATTTCATCAAAATCGGTTGAGTACTTTGGTTTTTATAAATTAAATAAGACGGTCATCTGTAGTTAAACACTTCAGGTCAACGTCGTTGTCATAGTTAAGCTCGCATTTCATTTAGGCTTGTAGAAGCCAGCTTCTAGAAGCCCAAAATTTGTAATGCATGGCGTTATATGTAAGCAAACTCACTTGGGCTGCTACAAGCCGGTATCGAATTTCACCAGCCAAGTATCGAATTTCACCAGCCCGGCTTGTAAACTTGTCCACGTGGAGTACTGTACGTAATTGGTTAATATTTAGAATAAGGACTTATTATTGGATAATATAAAATGCTCGACATGGAGTACTGTAGTTTTTTTTTTATATTGCGAGTGGGGCTACACCTCACGGCGTTTCTCGCATCCTATCTTCCACCTTCGGCGGTCTTTCCAGTCCTCCTCCTGGAGTCCTCTTTGCTTCATCGTCTGTTCCACGTCATTCCTCCACGTGCGCTTAGGTCTTTCCCTTTTCCTTCTCTTCGCTGGTAGCCAATGCCACACCCTATACGGCCATCTCTCTTCCTCCATTCTTCTCATGTGTCCATACCAATTCAGTCTTCTTCCCTCGATCGAGTCCATTATATCTATTGATATTCCCATTTTTTCTCTAATGATATCATTTCTCACTCTATCCATTAATGTTAACCCACAGCTTCGCCTCCAGAAGTCCATCTCCATCGCCTTTATTTTCCTCTTATTTCTCTCCGATATTTCCAAAACCTCCGCCCCATATATAGCTATACTCTCCACGATACTCTTGTATATTCTTCTTTTAACCGTGTTTGTGGTACTTTTATTCCATATTACAGAGTGTAATTGTCTAACTGCTGCTCTTCCTTTTCCTAATCTTTGTTTAATGTCCTCATCGCTTCCCCCTTTGCTGGAAATGAGGGAGCCTAGGTACTTATATTTATTGCATCCATTTACTACCGATCCATTTTCCATTTCCAGGTTTTTGGCTTCTGTAGTTGTAATTGGTTAATATTTAGAATGAGGACTTATTATTGGATAATATTTGTATTACGAAAATTCTCTTAGCAGGTCTACGTCAGGTCCACGTGGACCCTGATGTCAGATGCATTTCTATACCAGGCCGGCTTGTCAACGCGAGAGTTGTAAATTTTTACAAGTGAAGCTGCAGAAGCCCGGTAATTAGATACTTCTAAATATTAGATAATAATATGTGTTGTAAAGTTATTACTAATAATAATTTATTTATGTAATTGATAAGCAATATGAAAAAATTTGAATATTGATGTCGAAATTTTTTCGATGCTGTTCTGTAGCGATTTTTAAATTTTTTGTATATTCCGGGATTTTACGCATTCTTCAATCGGAAAATAAAATTTATCATAATATTATTCACTAATAATTTTCTTACCTTTCCAATAATAACATCCAGTAGCTTCATTCGACGCCTACTATTTATTTTATACATTCTTGTTGTAGGTGTCAATCATCGTAACAAAATTTTTGTTATTCGATGTCATCGTTAATTTTGATTTTGACAACAAGTAAACAATTTTAAAATTAAAAAGTGTTCCGAGAACACATGTTAGATACAAAATAATATTATATATTATTTTGAATATAAAATTTGGAAACAGAAAATTCTGTTGTTCGAAAAAGAATATTAAAATTTGATAACGTAACAAATTAACGATGACATCGAATAACCAAAATTAAAATAAAAAATTTCGACATCAATATTCAATTTTTTTCATATTGCTTATCAATTACATAAATAAATTATTATTAGTAATAACTTTACAACACATATTATTATCTAATATTTAGAAGTATCTAATTACCGGGCTTCTGCAGCTTCACTTGTAAAAATTTACAACTCTCGCGTTGACAAGCCGGCCTGGTATAGAAATGCATCTGACATCAGGGTCCACGTGGACCTGACGTAGACCTGCTAAGAGAATTTTCGTAATACAAATATTATCCAATAATAAGTCCTCATTCTAAATATTAACCAATTACAACTACAGTACTCCATGTCGAGCATTTTATATTATCCAATAATAAGTCCTTATTCTAAATATTAACCAATTACGTACAGTACTCCACGTGGACAAGTTTACAAGCCGGGCTGGTGAAATTCGATACTTGGCTGGTGAAATTCGATACCGGCTTGTAGCAGCCGAAGTGAGTTTGGTTCCATAAGAGTCAATGCATTACAAATTTTGGGCTTCTAGAAGCTGGCTTCTACAAGCCTAAATGAAATGCGGGCTTTACGTTGCGATTTTGACACTAAAAGTTTAATTAAATAATGACATTGACATATAGTCAGTAGCGGCTCGAGAATAGGGGGCACAACTTTGACATAAGAATGTTACCCTTAAAAATGACATTGACATATACTCAGTGGCGTTGCACAATATTTTTAAAATTAGCAAAAATCAAGTTACAAAGTGACAAATGAATTAATTTATGACATTAATGTACATTAATTAAATTAACCTATTTACTTTTAATTTAAAGCGCTCAAAATTGGTTATTGCCTTCAATAGTCTTTTCTTATGAATATAAAAAAAGAATTATATTGATACGACGTTTAGTTTTTTTAAATTTGTACAAAAGATTAGAGGTTTATCTTTCAACATCATTCCCTCTCTCTCTTTCCGCAGCGCACTCTTAAGGAACGCAAGATTCACTAAAAAGAAAGAAATAAAAAAAATTTTTACAAAAAAACAAAAACCGACTTCAAAAAAATGCACTAAAAAAAATTGCACTAAAAAGTAAAAAATAATTGCGTTATTTTTAGACTTGAATCTACTCACAAAATATAAATTTTTTATTATAATAAAAAAAATATAAATTGTTATTTTTGGAGTCGGTGCCAGCCAAGCTGTTAAGAAATTTACAAAATGTATTTGAAATCACATTAATACGACAATGTAGCAATACCGATGTATTTGAAATCACATTAATACGACAATGTAGCAATACCGATGTCGTGTATACCTAGTGGTACTCCGCTACTTCGTTAATACACGTTTGTTAACCTTGGCTGGCACCGACTCCAAAAATAACAATTTATATTTTTTTTATTATAATAAAAAATTTATATTTTGTGAGTAGATTCAAGTCTAAAAATAACGCAATTATTTTTTACTTTTTGGTGCAATTTTTTTAGTGCATTTTTTTGAAGTCGGTTTTTGTTTTTTTGTAAAAATTTTTATTATTGTTATTACCCAAAAGTTATTACTAATCTTATAACTATTACTCAGGGCAGCATTTTGGGCCTAATATTATATTTTTTGGACTCGTCGGATTTACCAGCAACCACCAGGACAGATATTATGCAATTATACAGAAATTATGGTCTCACACTGCGATGGTATTCAAGCCTCAAGAAACCTACAAGCTGACCTTCTAAAAATCCATGAACGGCTAAAGACATGGCGCATCCTAGCAAACGAAGCAAAATCTATAAAAGTTTCGTACACTATGAAGAGAGACACTTGTCCAGGGCACATTTCTGCGCCCCCTAACCCCTCCGCTAATCGAGAATTTTTTTCTGAAATTTGTGTCAATCGACTGAGAATTGTTTGAGCTCCAATGAGCTTCCATAATAATCGTTTGTACCACACGCATCGCGATGTTTTTCGCGAAAACTTTTTTGGTGGAGGAGGGAGGGGCTGTAGAAACGGCAGCCGTTCTACTGCAAGATATTTTTTATAAAATTTGTGTCAATCGTTTGAGCTTTCTTTGAGTTCCAATGAGCTTCTATTCCCGTAGTTTGAGCTTCAAAAGTTTTTAATAAAAATTCAATTTTTAGAACAATTTTGGAACTCCATTTTTAGCACAGCAAGGAACCCCAGTTCGTGGGTGTTTAGAAATATATTAATTTTTATTTATTTTTCTATTAGAGAACTTTACTTCCCACAATACAAGAAAAGTCTAGCCTAAATTAATAAATATTTCAAACTTTTATGATATTGATAAAACTACTTTTTGGGTGTAAAGGAATGCAATCAAACGAATATACTAAAAACTGCACGAGATTTTCAAATTGGTACGTTTTAAAGAAAGCCGCAAGCGATATTATTTGCATCTGTGGGTTTTAAACATGAGAAAAATTGGTGCACTTCGAATTTCAGTTTTTATTACTTAAGTGTCATCCACCAATAAGTTTTGCCGAAGGAACATAGTACTACAAAAATTCAGTGAAAATTAAATAACTGATAAATCCAAATAAGTTCGGTTCCGTATTGATAAATTAATGAAATGTTTCATTTCTTCAAGGTGCATTTTCTAAAAAAATTAATATGAATTATTTGAACTTCAACTGATTCCCAATTTTGCCATGTGAATTGTAGCTCAAACAATTCTCGATCGATTGACACAAATTTCATAACTCTTTCAAACGCTCTAATTTTTGTAACCTTTGGGGTACAAACGATTTTATGGAAGCTCATTGGAGCTCAAACGATTTTCGATCGATTAGTATTTATTTTATTAAAAAACTCGTACCTTAAAAAAAGCACTTCTTGAGTCCCACCCAAAATTGTTTTAAAGAATTTAATTTTTATCAAAAACCTTTGAGGTACAAACGATTTTTATAGAAGCTCATACTTACTGAATGTTATAATTTTTGTAACAGATTGTAAATAATAAACGGAGTTAAAAAAATCAACATAGAACTCGATGTTATTTATTTTTTCTCAAATATCTCTAAAAGTAAGCAAGATAGGATAACAAAAACTATACATGTCTTTGTAGAGCGTTAAATTATCTACAATATGGATTCGAACAACATTTATCATAAGTCAGTCAATTAGTTTGCACGCGCAGTCAAACTGTGAAACTCAGATTTCGAAAATCATTGATGTCGTTTTTTAATTTTACGCCTGTTATTTCTTTCGGGCATTCAGAATAGAATTACAAATATAAAAAAGTCATATTCGAGAACTTCCCTTCAAAGAATAATTCTCATAATACAACCAATTGTTAGACTTTTCTTTATTTATTTTGTAGCTGAATATGTACGTATGTAAAAGAGATTTGATTTTTCGAAGTAGTCTTAGTTGTTTGCTGCTTTTAGGTCTTAGAATTATTGATTTAACAAGAATATTAAATATGGTTCTTATTGGAGAAAAAATTCTTAACAACAAAGACCCTTGTATTTGTTTCGTATGACGAACGTACAATTTTTTATTGCCATGCAAAATTATCTAATATTGCGTACAGGTTGGATAACGCTTGTTTTGGCACGTCAATAAAAAATTCTACGTTCATAGTATGAAAAAAATTAGGTCATTTTTTGTTTAACATTTTGTTTTCAATAAGATGCACGTAATAAGTATTCGGTAAAATCAATTTTAAAATCTAAAAACAGATAAAAACTTAAGACTACTTCAAAACGATAAATATTTTTGTTTACATAGCTACAAAATAAACAAAGAGTCTAAAAATCGATTACACTACGACAAGTATTCTTTGAAGTTTTCAGAAGATAATGTGCGATTTTTTTTGAATTTTCAATTCTATTCTAAATTACATAAAAAATTATAGGCGCAACATCAAAAAAACGACTAAATCGACGATTTTCGGGACTCGAGCTTGACGGCCGTGTTAGCTAAACCACTGACTTGATGATAAATGTTATCGGAATTATTGTAGATAATTTTACGCTCTACAGAAAAGGTCAAGATAGTTTATTATTCTATCTTGGCTAGTTATCGAGATATTTGAGAAAAAATAAACGCGGTCTTGGTTTCTAAGATTGTTAATAACTTTTTAGCCTGTGGACATTTTTCGAAACTTAAACCAAAGCGATTCATGGTGTTTGCAACCTGGGAAGGTTAACCCCTTAAATTAGTCTAACATAAATATGACTGGCTTGTAGTGAATCAATAATTTACCAATGCACACTTCGTTGTAAAAGTGGCAAGGTTTTCGGAGAAGGTAGAAAATATGGAGAAAGTGAAGTTAAATGACCAGTAAAGTTTAAATAAAAATAAACTCTCATAAAAAATGTATCCAATCTTTAAGATTGTGGATGCACAGACAGCGATCTATAATTTGATACAATCACAATGCCATTTGTAATGGGGAGAAATAGGGTGGAAGCAATAAATACCACTCGCCTCATACTTGCACATTCTGAACGGATTTCGTCAAGAGCTGGGCGCGACTTAACAGAAACTTCGCGAACAATTCCAAAAGGTCTCGTTATATGTTAGATAGGAAGATATGGTGCTGCTGCCTGCAGAGAAGCAAAAAATTTAGAACTCATTGATCTGAAGGCAATCAAGATCTTTTACCCCAACGATACCGTTAAAAGCATTTACGATAGCTACCTCCCCTTAAACACATGCTTGTTCGCACAAACTATCTCCTCTACATTTTTGGACCCTCACCCACCGAGCAGTTTATCTTGATATATGTGAAAATCTCAAGCTTGCGATGCTCGAATTGGTGATCAACACAAGGTGTATCGTGCTATTTTTAGAAGAACCATAATTTACGGCCAGCTTGATTACACCTCTTGTAAGTACAACAAGAAAGTTTGTTCCACTATCAAGATTAAATTCTTGTTAAACTATACCGAGGATTAAAGTAAACTAAAGTTTCGTGTGCGTCAGCAGTTTATTATTTCAAAATTCACGCTTTTTTGATTGCGTATATACTCGCAACGTACGAAGCATAAAAATTGATGACGGTTCGCAAAGTACAGTGCAGCTTATTACTGATTTAAATTAAATAAGCTAAATTAATTGGTTCCACTGACAACGGTACGCATAATCCTTATTCGCTACGCTTTCGGTTCAAAGTTGCTTAGTTGAGCCAAGTTTGGTTAACAACTTGCAAATAAAACTTTACGCGTCAAATTTGTTAAGCAGAACTAGAGGAACTGTTACAAATCGAAGAATTTGTTAGAAACACTCTGTATACGTCACAAGCAATCAATAACAAGCTTTTGTGACTTAGCATAACCATTAGCTCGTACAACATCGGTAATCAATTAAAACAAATTGCAGTAATTACAGCCACAGTTTTCTCCTTGCATGCAGAAGACAAATCTGTAAGGAAAGTTTAACGAACTGATTTGTTGGTCGAATTAAAAAAAATATAAACGAAAAACTGAACTCTTACTTTTAATCGGCGTATAATTTATGTCAGTCGAATAAATTATTCGGGCATTAACGAAACATTCATACGTGCACCAACAAGGGAAATTTTTATGGCAAACAAAGTGGCAAAAAATAAATTTCCTTAATGCACGATATACTACGTGTCTCAAACAAATTTTCATATTTTGCTAAACGTATGCTTTGGTGCAGAGTAATAAATCGAATTTTAAATAGGAACGCCCAAAATCTGTAGTTTATATGCAAAAAAGAAAACATAAATTGAAGTTCAAATTTATCCCCGGTGGCTGTAAACTAATGGATGATCGTTATCTGCTGCTATCTCTAAACGAAAAACAGAAGTAAACCTGCGGATAAAAGCTACGCGGACATTACGCGAAACCATTTTACCTTAAAATTTACTCAACACTTTTTGCTCCATACCATTTAAAAGTAAGCATTCTCATCATCATCACAATTTGAAAGCGTTAAAAAAAATTTAATGATAGCAAACTTTTGGGCAGGTGAATGAGACTAAAGGTTTCAACAACTTGAATAAAAAAGGAAGGGTGAAATCGTTGAAAAACAAAGTAAAGAACCGAGTTTCCGCTCCGTAATTAACACTGCATCAATGGTGGAGGTGTTTATTGTTTGGAAACGTAACAAAAAAATATATGTGTGATCAAGAAGGTGCTAAGTTCCACAAAAAGTAATTTGTGATACAAGGTGACGGAAAAACTTCCAGATTTAACTTAATAACAGAAAAAAATTGAACCTTTTAAGGTTTTAGCCAAAAACAACGATGCTAAATTGTCAAGAAAATGTGTTCTACACGCAGTTAACTTTGTCCGTGTTTTGTAAACAAAAAATGTTTGCAAGAAATCATGAGGCTATGATTATTTAATGTGCCTTAGAAATAGTTTACTCTACAACGCAAGTTTATGGAAACTCTTGGAACAAAATTAACCTTAGGGACAGTTTCTTTGTAAACCTAAAATATTTAACATATTTCAGTCAAACAAATTAAGAATTTTGATAAACAACCACCACATTATCCGATGTAGTAAATCTGTTCGTTTTGATTGACCGCAGTAGATAATTCTAAAAACAATTGCTTTAAAAATCGATTATAACTTGGAAGAAATTGTATCTACGAGTAGAACAATATTACATTGACCGCATTCTCTGAATGATTCCATCTATTTTATGAGAAATAGAAATCTCTATAGTTTCTTACCGGACTCCTGCGCCCAATCTATTAAGGATGGAACTCTTGAAGAAAAACTGGAAAAGCAATTCTCGAAACGACCTCGGGCGTCTAATCCCACAGTCTCAAAGTTTGTTTTTACTCCGCACATCAATGCCGTGGCGCATGCTGATGATTCACCAACTTGTGCGTCCATATTATAAGTCTGAAATAAAATAATATTTTTTAATATTTAATTGCATATTTTTATTTACATAAAAAATTTCCATTTTTATGAAACCGCAATTTCGCGCAGTAAATTGGACAGCGTAAAATAAATAAAATAACATTTTAGTGAGCAGTGGCGGTTCTTATAAATGTACGTTGTTTAAATTAAGTTATATCTATGTGATATCACATAACTTTTTCAAATAAAGCCATTTTGTCTTGAAAAGCGGAGCTTAACGCTTTACAAATGCTGCGGTTAGCAATGACAGAGTTAGGGTTTAGATGACGGCCCGATTTTTCAGTATGGTCTATCAAAGACTCGTTAAGCAAATAAGTCATTAATTATTCAGTAAATACATTATTAAGCCATTCATTTTAACATAGATTTACCCAACCAAGGTAAAACAACAATCACTTAATAAGAACGTCACTGGCGTATCATTTTAGTTTTCTTGCCTCTAAGGTAATTTTTTGCTTACTATTTTACGGCTATTTTATGAACAGAATTGAGGTTACAATAACACATGCAAAATTGGTCCATATGTCTATATATGTATCTAGACGACGACGTAAGAAATCGGTAAAATACGAAATAGGAGAAACTTGGTACACTTTTTAATTTCAGCTCGGAAAAATTCCCACCTAGCTGAATTTTGGTACACATCTTTATGACATCGTTGTAAACAATATGTAAAAAGTCGACCTCGATATCATGTACGCGTTAAAGGTTATTCGAGGTCAAAGGTCACGAAATTGGCCTTTTTTTAATATCTCGTTTTTTATTAGTCGTACAATAAAAAGTTTTAGATACAATTTGTAGAGGAGGTAATTATCTACAAAAATGGTCTTAGGACATTTTCACGTTAAGTTGATAGTTTTTGCGTTATAAGGCCAACAAAATGGACACTTTTAATGAAATACGATTTTTTCGCTAAAAACAAGTACACAGAAAAAAAAGTCCGTCGTTATATTTACGAAATGCGGTCGTTAAACGAAAATTCGTTATATTAACGAAAATTTCGTAACTAGTACTAATTTTTCGTAAAATCGTAAAATTGTAGTTCGTTAATATTACTACACGCTATTCGTAAATATACTACACAAATGTAACGAAAATTTCGTAACTATTACTAATTTTTCGTAAAATCGTAAAATTGTAGTTCGTTAATATTTTATTAACTATTCGTAAATATTACTACACAAATTTAACGAAAATTTCGTAACTATTACTAATTTTTCGTAAAATCGTAAAATTGTAGTTCGTTAATATTACTACACGCTATTCGTAAATATTACTACATAAATTTAACGAAAATTTCGTAGCTATTACTAATTTTTCGTAAAATCGTAAAATTGTAGTTCGTTAATATTACTACACGCTATTCGTAAATATCACTACACAAATGTAACGAAAATTTCGTAACTATTACTAATTTTTCGTAAAACGTAAAATTGTAGTTCGTTAATAGTGCTTAATAATAGTTGGTTTTTAGCTAGAGAGCTAATAGTTGGCTAATAGTGCACGTTTTAATATACAGCATCAATTTAATTCTTTCCAATTTATTAAATTACTCGTTTTCACATCTCTATACGATCAAATATCAATATCATTCGCCACTTTATATTTAGAGATGGCAATATTTCTTATGCGATACTTATCCACCTTGCTGTGTGAATGTTTTAAAATTAAAATTTCTTTATAATTCTACTTTAACTTGTTGCAACCAATTTAACTATAATTATATTATTATAATCACGATACACTTTATTAAACCTTTTATTATTTACGTAAATTATATTTTGAGTTGTGATACACATTCGATATGCAGCCGCATTAGGTCAATGAGGAGAGTGGATGCGTCGTATTTCAAGGGTCCCGGGTTCAAACCCCAGTCCGGACGGGGACGGTAAGTAAAAATTTATTTAATGAATTTAATTTAATAATTAATTTAATATTTACAGATTTAAATAATAAATAATTTAATGTTACAGGTATCCATCAGAGAGAGGTTGGGTTAATAAGGGATCGCTATCAGCAGGCGCATATTCATAGGTTATTCTACCTAACAACATGTTACGGTCCTGTTTTCTCACGGATATATTTTTCGAAAGATTGAAGATTTCTCCATTTAGTTTTATGAGAATCTCATATGCGGCGCATCAGAATGCAAGTTTTATATTTAATTCGAACAAATTTTACTATCACGGGCGATTGTGATATATAGGCAGATGGTTAATTTTCCGATTTCGAAAAGTGCGTTGTGCTCAAGTTTTGGAACAAAAATCTAGTTTTTTTTGGACGTTCCGGTGACTAATTATTTATTGAACTTGAGTATATTTCAATCCAATTATTTTGGGATACATTTTTGGTCACTTGGTTTTGGACGATTTTCCGTACCGGCTTCATTTCGTAAGCATTTGGGAGAATTTTCCGTACTTCATTTGAAGGATTTATTTCGTCCGAACTTTCAACACCTCGAAGGAAATTGATTACCATCTGGAATTATTAAAACCCTCTAACCACGTCTTTGAGATCAAGACCTTACCGCCTGTGATCAGTATTTGTTTGGGTTTTGGAAATCCAACGTTTTGAACCCTGCTTCCGAAGCCATCTGGAAAGCATTCTGCGATTCACCATTCCGATCCACTCCGACTACCATTTCTGCCTGCAACCAACATCTTTATCTCGATTCTAACTGCTCGTCCCTCCAACACCGAAGACCCCACCAACTTCAACATCGAAGACTCCACCAGCTTCTCAGATAAGATCTTTGTTTTATTTTATTCGGATTTGATTGTTATATTTTTGGCTATCTGACATTATTGCGCGGATTACATTTGTTGGGCCGTTCTTTATGGACGCATTTACGATTTTATAAGAACGAAATTTATTAAACTCATTATTTTTTTATCTCTGTAACCCAGTCACAGAAGCGCGTAGTTATCTGTAAACCGAATATACGTATACGCGGTAGCTACATTCAAACGCTAATAACTCACATTATTTAATAATTGCTTTAATGGGGAACATGCATGAAAAAAAAATTTTAGTTAAAACAGTATTTTCCGATTAATCCTATATATTAAATATCAAATCAGCAAAAATAACTTCTATTTATTGTATATTGTTATAAATAATCCATTTTAAAATTCAATAATAATTTAAAATAAATCATGTGACCTTAAACGCAACGAAGTCACCGGTACAATAACAATAACCTCACTTTCATGTTTACTATACTCGTTTGGAGTACTTTTTTAACTTTCTTGTTTTTAATTGATTTAATTATGATAAATAACAGCTTTTAACACTAACAAACTTCAACTTTCAAAGCACAAAACCACAGAAAAATAATATAAATGAATGTAAAATTAAACTGTGACGTCACACGTTCTGTGGCAAATTGCGCGGGCGTTTCCTTCAATTCAAATTGACGGATTTTTAAATATTTTTTAAATTATTATCAAAACGAAAATAAATAAATTAAATAGCATTAATTAGTATAATTAGTTATTTTTGATCCAACTACGCTATAAAAAAAATTTATGCATCTTCCCTATTATTCATTATTCATTATTTTCGAGTTTAAAGATTGTCCCAATATTGCGCTTAACTGTACATATTTAGTTATCAATTAAATCTGAACTTAAAACTGATCAGCGCCATTTTTGATCTTGAAGCATCAGACCCCTTTACCTTTTTTTTGCAGGAACACTTATTCCGCAGTTTCGCTAGTGTTTGCTATATTTGTTTACAGGGTGGTTTTAAGCTGCGTGGCGCCCAAACTACACCTTTCTCGCTTGCTCTTTGGAGCTCATCTTTTAGCGCACCCTGTACAACCCCCCTACATCTAGAGGAAGTATCGGCTCTGTATGCTTCATTATTTTTTTGTAAGCGTCTCCTATCCTGCTGTTGTGAGCTAGCATTAGGGGCAAGCCTTTCTTTTTTGCCCAGCCGCCCCTGAGATAAGCGGCTGCACGAATTTAATCCACCACGGTTTAAATTTCGTATCAAACAATACTACCGCAGTAATATTAATGAAGAACGTAGTAAATATTACAAATATATTCGTCAATATTACTACTATTAACGCAGTAATATTAACGAAATGCTTGTCGTAATATTTACGAAAAGTTTCATAGGATCAAAATGTAGTACAATTAACGACAAATTTCGTTAAATACACACCACTTTTTTTTTCTGTGTAGTAAATATTACAAATATATTCGTCAATATTACTACTACTACCGCAGTAATATTAACGAAAAACGTAGTAAATATTATTAATATATTCGTCAATATAACTACTACTACCGCAGTAATATTAACGAAAAACGTAGAAAATATTACGAATATATTCGTCAATATTACTACTACTAACGCAGTAATATTAACGAAATGCTTGTCGTAATATTTACGAAAAGTTTCATAGGATCAAAATGTAGTACTATTAACGACAAATTTAGTTAAATACACACCACTTTTTTTTTCTGTGTAGCCTTTGACCTGCGGTTTTTTTTGCAGAAATGCAAATCTAAATTCGGGCGGATCCAAATGAGACCAAAAAATCTAAACTTTAATCTGAAAATAAGCGAGCCAGGCGCAAAAGAAGAAACAAACGCGTTCCACTCCCTAAAACGAAAACGGGACAAAATTTCGAAAATTTGGCCCTATCGATTTTTCGGTTTCGCGGCCCCCACCCTTCTCAAAAATTTGAGGTCAATCGGACGAAAACCCCCGAAGTAGATACAAAAATACGAAAAATCGTGCTGCGCCGTTTTGCCGAGCGCCCGAAAAAAAATTCGAAAAAAAAAATTGTTTCGCCCCCTCCGCCGCCGCCCGGGGATGCCTGCAAAATTTCAACCCTCCAAAATGAATTCTCAAATTTTGGGACCACTTTGAAAGGCTACTTGTTTTTAGCGAAAAAATCATATTTCATTAAAAGTGTCCATTTTGTTGGCCTTATAACGCAAAAACTATCAACTTAACGTGAAAATGTCATAAGACCATTTTTGTAGATAATTACCTCCTCTACAAATTGTATCTAAAACTTTTTATTGTACGACTAATAAAAAACGAGATATTAAAAAAAAGGCCAATTTCGTGGCCTTTGACCTCGAATAACCTTTAACGCGTACATGATATCGAGGTCGACTTTTTACATATTGTTTACAACGATGTCATAAAGATGTGTACCAAAATTAAGCTAGGTGGGAATTTTTCCGAGCTGAAAACCTAATTTGACTGGATTACATGCCAATACGAATTTGAAGAGACGAATGCCTGAATCAAACCTGATTCGCAAAGATCATTTTGAATTTATAATTTGACTACTGTATTATTGGTGCTTATAGTGGCCTACTTATATTAAAAAGCGTTTATATGTAGATTTGGACCGAACACCTCAATTTTGTCTAATATTTGATTTCAAATCGGTCATTTTGAAATGTTAAATTTAAATGATGTATTTATGTATAAATTTCATAATTTTTATGCGAGTGCTTAAGTTTTTATAATAAAATTATTATATAAAGATGAACCAATGCAATAAGCCAATATAATAAAACCCAGTAATCGAAAAAATAAAAAAAAATGGGAAGACTTTTATCATACTGAAATTGCATTGACAGATGCACATCTCATCAAATGGCACACGACGTGAAAAGGGAAGCTTTATGTTATTAGTGAGTGCCCTAAATCGTAGGACTGTGTCAACTTACCCCTATATCTAATATGTAAACATACAAAAGTACATTTTCAAAGCAATTAATAGAATAAAATCGTTAAGTGGTATATTTTAATCACCTGCTGCTAGGGAATATTCCATACAAGAACGACCATAGGAGAAACTTGCAATACATTTAAACATAATACACCAAACTGCGACACGATCAAGTGATCAGAAAAGTACATTTTTTCTCCACGACTAAGGAAAATAATACTTTCTTGTCGATTTATTGCAGAGAATGATCTCCTTTAGATGTAACGTGAACAGATAGTAACACCTTAGCAATAATTATAACAAGCAATTAAATTGTGTTAAAGTATTTTTAATTTAATTATATTGTAATAATTCTTGTAATAATGCAGTTTGTAGCTTGTCCTGGAGAAAAAGCTGCATACGTGGTTCACACAAAAATAAGCATCAATTTATGTTGCCTACCCGTAAATTGCTATTTCAACCAGGTTTGCAAAAACATAAAAATTAATTTAAATCATATACTTGGAGCCCTAATAAAGTAGATTTAAAAAAAACAATCTTTCAACTTTGAAAGATCTGGGGATGACAGGGTATGTTAATTTAGTTGTTATATTGCAAATTACCGCGGTTATTCTTGAACTTGTTGAACATAATATAACATATCCCGAGGCAATTTTTTTTAGGCTGAGGAATCAAATTTGGAAACAATTTATGAGAAATCATGAATTCTGTATATGACTTCTTGTATCTTTTTTTACATCAACCTAATTTATTTTATTATGTACTATACAGTAAAAAAGAGACGTCATGGCTTAGGGGTTATTACTTAACTGTTAATGACGAGATTTACGGTGTGAATCCGGACGCATTATGAAGTTTATTCTGAATTAATCAAAAATAATAAAGTTGCACTCTTCTCGTATTTTTAATATTTACTTGTGAAGCGTGTCAATCACAAACGATTTTCGAAAATGCTTTGAATGCACACCACTGACATAGAAAAGAGGATCACGATGAACTTTAGAAGGTGACTCCAGATACGTCGGACGTGCCGTGTATTACTCGGATGGGTCGGGTAGTTAAATTTGAAGCAAGTCGGACGGGTAGCACAGGTATTTAAATTGGAGATACGACGAATTTTCGAATTAATTTATTTTTATAAACGGTTTTACATTTTGGTAAGTAATTTTTGATTTTCCTTGATCCAATATAATACATCTGACGATATCAAGGTCACAGTTGAAAAATCATATATTTTAGTTTTTATTTCATAATAATTCTGAATGCGGTCATAAAACAATTTCTTGGTTCCACGAGTGTGCTTGTAGATTTCTCATCTACTTAATTTTTTCAATTCAACTTTAAACTACTTTAATATAAAATTAAAGCTTTTCTGAATTTTGAAATAAAACTTGTCCGATGTGAAGTTGAAGTTCAAATTTAAATGAATTCATAAAACTTTTTTGCTTATAAAAAATTTAGAACTTCCAAAATAATGTTTTGAAAGAAAAACAAGTGCGATGGTCTACAATTTGACTACGCGACCCGTCATACGTGACTCTAATTGAAATTCGCGACACGTCCGACGTGTCGGAAGGCACTCTAAATTTTATCTACATACATACCATACATTAGCAAATCTGATGGTGTTCATCATTTAGAGTCGTGTATATTTTTAGATGTTGAGGATACATGCAAAGCTGGTAGAGATAGTTTCAAAGCGAAAGAACCCTATCTAATCTGCGCGAAGAGGAGCCAAGAGGGCGAAATACATACTGCTATGACCTCCCCTATATAAAACTTATACACGTCGATTAAGTTGGGCGCCACATTCGAATGAATGAAAAAATATAAAAATGTAAATATTAAAATTTTACGTGCTAAATTTTATTGGAAAGTTCACCAACTTGACCCTCTTGTATAGCTCAGCCTAAGGCTCTCTCAGAGTATTGCAGGTATTTAGATAAATTAAGGGATGCAGCTTATTGAGTTGAGAAAATTTAATTTTTAAGTGATAGAAAAATGTTGGTTGAGTTAGAATGAAATGCTTAAATGTTTTGACCAGATAAAACGATCCACTTTTGTTTTTGAATGATCTTAAAAATTCAGAATACTGACCTGTAAAAGTTTAATGATAATAAAAAGATTTGATTAATTCAGAAATGATTTTATATTCAAAATAAATATCGCAAGCGCAAATAATCAATGTTAACAAAATTAATACAGATAGCTTATCTGTTACCAGAATGTTTACAATAATCAAATACAAAATAATGTCGTAGAATGACGATCCTCTTCTTCCTTCTTCCTTCAAATGCTTAAATAAATTTAAGTCTTGCCGTTGTACAAAACGGGTTAAATGTTTTTATAATAAAATTTGTTGCTCTTGGCGAAGCGTAGAAATTGAAATGATAAAAATGTTTTGTTGCTGAATGTTTATAAAGTAGGGTAGCCAAAAATTCACCTGATAAGGTCTTTTCGCGGCATCCTTTATGTAAAAAGTTAATAAAAATAATAATTTTCAAATACCTTTGAAATCTTTAATCCTGACTTGTTAATAAGTCTGCGTAGATAATACACAATCTTCGTTATCACTCGCGCACTATGTGACACTTCCAATCTCAGATGTTGAATGGATACCCGTTTGATGTGACGCTTCCAATCTGCTCCTGTTTTAATTGAGTTGTTGTGGTAGTAATCATCCAAATTTGACTTTCTAATTGTGTTATTTAATTAAATTATATGCTGGTAAGTAATTTCGAATTAAATAATTCTCAGATATTCGAGATTTGAGTTGAAATATAACATTCTTAATTTTCAGGTGTGACAACTAAGTTTGCCATCTTGGATTTTTATCGACCAAGTTTTGATAAATTATTGGATCACGCTGCACGTCTGTCCACTTCAAATATTCTAGTCCAACTAACTTTGCTTGCGCAAAATTACCAATTTGCGTTGATTTTCAACAACTTGTAAGTCAAATTTATTCCTTTTGTAAATTTTATTTTAATGAAATTTTCTGCAATTTTCAGAGTCGATTCCATTATTGGAAAGATCACTTTTATGCTGCTCTTCAGAAGATTTCCATCACAGTAGTCGATTTGGGAGCCTTTTGAAGTAGTGAATTTGACCATTTTCGTTATCACATTTCACTTATCAATTTTCAAAGGATTTTGACCTCTATTTACCTTTTTACAAATTTCGGAGATCAATTTATGGTTAACACACATAGTTAGATATGACATAATTTTGGTTATAAACAGATTTTCACACAATAAGTTATTCACAGAGATATTTCAATTTAAAGTTTTCAAAATGTGAAGGTTATGTTTTACAGATAACAAATTTCATCATTTCTGAGTTAAAGTATCTTATTAGAAGATTTTGACATGCTCATCTTCACAATGAATCTATTTAGCAGGTTTTAATATAGCATTCTTATCTTTAAAGATCTCTTTCAGAGCAATACATATACGAATTTGAGTCTTCTGCGTCGATTTTTAGGGTTCTTGAGCTTTGAAACTATCTCTACCTACATCATTTAGGGGCCCATGTGCAAAACTTGTCAGAAGTCTCCTAGACCTTGTAGACGAGCGGATGAACACCAAAAACGTTCATTAACCCAATCTTGGAGATGAACTAATTGACTGATACCTCAAAATGTCCGCATTGAAGTACTGAATTATAATTCAAAGTTACGACATCGGTTGTTTGGACTGAAAAAAGTTATAGGCCAAAAATTAAAAAATAATATGTCTTTCAAATAAGTTTAAGGTATTTTTTCTCGCGATCGTGATTGAAAACCGATATAGTTACTGAGATCATTCTTACACTATTATTTAGTATGAAATGTCCACTTTCCGAGCATAATATAAATTAATTCAATTCTAATCAACCCTAATTTAATATTATATAGGCAGCGGGTAATTCGCGTGAAATTTATTTGGTTAAAATGGAAAGTCTTTATTCTTTAATAATATTATTCTTGTGATATCGAAATCTGAAAATTCCTACCTTTCAATTTAACAGAATAAATTTCACGCGAATAACCCGCTGCCTATAATATATTAAATTAGGGTTGATAAGTAGACATTTCATACTATATATAATAGTGTAACAATCATCTCAGTAACCCTAGCGGTTTTCAATCACGAGGGCGGTAAAAAATAGCTTAACCTTATTTGAAAACCTTATTTTGCCTATAACTTTTATGAGTCCAAATGGCCGATGTCGTAACTTTGGAATACAATTTAGTAGTTCAATGGAAATATTTTGATGTATCACTCAATTATTAGTTCCACGCCAAGATTGGGTTACTCCTAAACTAAACTTTTTTATGCTGGTTCCCGCTCCACGATTAGCCATATTCCGTACATACGAATACCCAAAAGCAAGGGGTAACCTTGGGGGTGGGAGTCAAAAAAGCTACAAAAGAACTATAAAAGTTTAGATTGTTCAAAACCAAAAAGGGGGGTTAGTTTAAATACACATGACCAGGAATCTGCAAGAATTCTGAGGTATCTGAGAGAGGCGCTATTATTATCATTTTTACATTTATAGCTCCTCACTCGCACATCAATAATCAACGATTGGCTTACTATACATCAATCAACCTTTTTCTTCCTTCTTTCTTCTACTTTTATTAAGAATCCTCCCTATTAATATAGGTCCAAGACCTGTTCTTTACTAATTTTTGCAATTAGTTCTGTGAGCATTTTTGTTTTTACATCTCAGGTAGCTTGCTAGGCTTGCCTTTCGAACGAAGTACTAAATTAAGGCAACACCAATTTGAAACTAGCAGCATTGCTAGCAAATCTAGGAAAGTCTTCAGTCTATCTCATATTGAACTGTTATTTTCCTCTCCCAAACATTTTCATCTTAACATCCAAGCTGGGATGAACGATGTTAAAGGCCTAAATAGAACAGACGCAATTGTGATCCATTTTTCGTTAGCGATACCCAGCAGGATGTTTAAAGTTTGACCATCCTTATTTTTGAATAGAGAATTTTTAAATTTGCCATAATGATTTGGGTCATATGAAAATTGATTTTTGTTAAACTTTGTATTTAAATAATTTGGCTCAACTAAGCGACACGAAATGTTAAATAAATGTTAAAAAATTGCGAAAATGAGAATCCACAAGAAAGAACAAGTTAAAACAAAATGTGCGAATGGGAAAGAGAAGAGTATTCGTTCCAGCGCGAATTTTAATTCAATTGGAAAACCACTTATTGAGTCCAACAGCGTGACAATATTTGGATGTTTTGTCACGTTTGAATTTTCTAAAGTTGCAATTAGTTACACGAAGGCGCTTGTGGTTCAAAATAAGTCGATGGCCTTGTTTTATTAAAATTGGTAGTCGCATGTAAATTTTGGACGTTATGTTTTGCCAGTGGAATTTCTATGGATTCAAGAAGAAAATTATTCATGATTTAGAAAATTTGGAAGGGGCATTTTGATCATTACGGAATCTTGTATTATCTCTAAAACCAATAGTGAGTTCGCATAGTTTGGACATTACAAACGCTAATATTTAACAGTGCAGACACGATCGGGTTAAATCTGATTAAAAACTTTTTTTTTGTCAAATTTTATCACAAATCCTGGAATTGTAAAATGTGTTCGAAGGTTTGAATTACTTATTGAAGAGCTGGTTTTTTTAAAACACTCTCAAGGTGTTTTTATGCTGGATTCGACTTTTCAATTCTACATTTAATTGTGCTAAATTTTGCATTTTTACGACATGTCTATTTAAATTTGTTCTGGTGTCAAGTGAAATTTTTGATAATAAATTTAAAGATAAAATTTTATTGGAGTGTAAAGACTGAGCATAGCCGTGGCTGTTCATTTAAAGGAAGGAATAATCCAGCTTCCCTTAAATTTATCATATTGAATCTGCATAGTGTTTGCATAATTTTATTTTTATAAAAAAAACACGACAATATAATCCGAACGAATTGAAATCAGGGAAAGCTGGATATGAAATTACGACATACGGACGCCAGGTATCTGAACTGGGTGAATCTATAGTCTAATTTGCAAAGGACAACTTGAAAGAAAGGGCACAGAAACCTAACAATTACTCGAATCTTAACAAAGTCTTTAGGCCACACAACATTGGCATTCATATAAAAATTTAAGAACTGTTATATAATAATAGGCCAGTCATATTAGACATCGGACACTCCAATTAGTCTTCCCAGGTTGCAAACACCGTGAATCGCTTTGGTTTTATAAGTGGAATTAATTTTGCTTGGAAAACAATCGGACTAAAAAGTTATTAACAATCTAAGAAACTAAGTTAGCCAATCTGTGCGCTGCATTAGATGATTTGTCGCGTTAATAAAAAATTCTACGTTCGTCCTACGAAAAATACATAAGAGTTTTCTTGTAACATTTTGTCCTGAATAAGATGAATAATAGGATTCCTCTCAAATTAATTCTAAGACCTGAAAACAGCACAAACGAAGACTACTTCAAAAGGTAAAATTTTATATGTTCCCATAATATTATTATGTAGTACAAAAGAAACACAGAAAGGTCTCAATATCTGTTGCAGTACGAAAAGTATTTTTTGAAGTTACTGGCGCGGCGCAATATCAAAATAACGACAATATTTAATATTTTAGGGATCTGAGTTTTGGCGTTTGTCGGTGCGTGGAAGCTAAACGGCTAACGATAAAAGTTTACATTTTGCAAAAAATATATACGATATTTATTGCAATGATATTTTTTGAAAATGGTAGCAGGTTTGAAGAAGTCGATAAGGTACCTGAAAAGACATAGGAAGAGAGGGGTTCATCCCTTCCAATCCTCACTCCCTCCATTTCCCCAGCCACCTTTGAAATTTATAATAACAAGAGTTAGGTTCCAATGCCACCTTCGAGTTCTCTACTAATCCCACTCTTTCTGAGATGAAGCAGTTTTAAGCGGGCTTGCTTGATTTGGGACTTTTCCCTCCTTTACGCAGACGTGTAATAAAAGGGCAGATGGAAAAATGATTAAAATTTAATGAAAATGTTTTTTTTTCCTGTTTCCTCATTGGGTTAAACCACCCAACGGGGGAATATATTCTGCTATTGGATACAGACATTAAATTGTTAAGTAAAGGGGGCAGTATGGATAAAGCTTAAAAATGAAGAAGTTACAAGTGTGTAGAAGGGTTT
The DNA here is from genome assembly GCA_932274525.1 of Podabrus alpinus. Taxonomy (NCBI): domain Eukaryota; kingdom Metazoa; phylum Arthropoda; class Insecta; order Coleoptera; family Cantharidae; genus Podabrus; species Podabrus alpinus. The sequence goes on from OW026453.1 coordinate 4,337,904, forward strand.
TGTTCGGAAGCAGCGGGGATAATAATTAAAATAAAAACAAATTAATAATTAAAGGGAATTATACTGTTGCCAACAATATTAAAAATTGAAGAAATCGTATTTGGAATTGGATATTTTACAAAATCGACAATAAATGGAAGAACCCAAGTTTGAAGAAGCCCCATTTTTCAATTTTACATACACATCTGGAGGCAGGCAATGAAACAAAAGTTGTGTGAAAATGTTTGAAAATAAGTTACAGCTATTGGTAAGAAAATTTCGAATAATTTAAAACCTGCAGGTATAAAAATTAACGAATGTTTCAATTTTTATTCATTGTGATAATATTTAATAATTCGATTTGAGGATTTTAGTTTTAATTAGGTTGAAGAAAATTGCAACTTGAAACATAAAATTTAAAAAATTTAAAATCAAAAATTTCTGTAAAATTAAAAACCAAATACTAACGTTCAGTTCAAATTAAATTTTCTAAAAAATTTAATAAACTAGAAAACAGCATTTTTTTTATATTCGAGCCAACACGTGACATTAATCAAATTAAATTTAAAATATGAAACAAACAGCATCGAGTTCTTTGTTACTAAGATGGTTAATAACTTTTCAGTCCGTGGTAATTTTTCGAAAAAAAAAATGAATCCCACTTATAGAAACTTAAACCATAGCGATTCATGGTATTTGCAACCTGGGAAGTCTACTGGAAAACTGAACACCTTAAATTAGTCTGGCCTATAAATACACTGAATTTGAACCAATGTACAAAAATTTACTACATATATCAATGAAAATTTCGTAGCATTAATGTATAGTCAAATTATACTCCAACTGCGTAAAAAACCACAGTAGCTTATAAAATAAAACTTCTTATCTTAAGTATTATTATTTTTATTGAATTTCAACTTTACTTCTTTTTATATGTTCTATGTTTCTGTGATAAATAAAACCACTTTCTTCCCCTTCGTATGTTGTTTTATTAACTTTGCCTGGTGCTGAGCAACATTACCATAATTATTTTTTTCTGTATAAGTCTACGGATTCACGCGCTCTCGACGCTGGAGATCATAACTAGCCGTCCTCAACATCAAAGGCTATCGATGCAGACTGTCAACACACTTTCCTTTACGCTGGCCTTATTGCCACATTGCAACTCATCAATTTTATACACCATATTCAATGATTTTTGTCTACTTGGTATTATTACACAGCAATATGTGCTGTGTGAACTTCTGTAATTAACCTCCTAGTTATTCTATAATTAAACTTTAATACATCGTGAGAGGTGACGACGACGCTTTCACCACCAAAAAGTCCACAAATAGTTTTGTAAATTATGTATGTTCTGCTTACAGTTTTAACAAGTTGTTTAGTTTAAACCAAAGTTAAATCCGTTACGAACGCTGGGGTAAATTATGGTAGGATTAAACAACTTCAAAAAGATTTTGGAACCCTTAGAAGGATACAAAAAAATTAATGATGTCTTTTAGTGCAGGTAGCAAAATTAATTTAATTACAAACACACTGTTTGTAATTCTACACTGCGCTATATAGCACAAAGAATATATAGCACACCACAAACTCGCATTTCAAAGAATGCTTTATAAAATTCAAGAAGCACTGCTGAATTTTTCTTTGAAACCCTACGAAACAAATTTTATGTTTTGCGAGAAGTTTAATCTTGAGGATAAAATTGAGCTCACACTCCGGCAATCTTTACTGCGGCCCCTCACCTTTTTTGGATTGAGGTCTTCCGCAGCCACTGTATCAGCTAAAACTGACCTCAATGACTGGTGGACTTTAACATTTTAATATTCATGCAGGTTGTCCAAAAAAATAAGCAGGATATTTCTTTATTTTCTCATTATTTCTTTGAGCCTATAAATTAGCATGACGTAGCATTTTTAACTTGAAGCTTTTTGTGCCTTGTTTAATTTTATTCATACAATGTTGGAATCATTATTGCAGATTATGTTAAGCTGGCCTGTCAACCTTTTTAAACTGCTTCATTATTAATAAATTGATTAATTTAACATATTTTAATTAAATATTTTTCGTGCAAAACTAACAATTTGTTATTAATTAAATTGGACTCTCCAACTTTTTGAGTGCAAACTGAAACTCGGTCAATTGTGAGGAAAATGTTTACACTATCGATTACCTTGAAGTTGTTTATTAATCTTGTTGTTATTCGAGTTGTATATTTACTATATAGATGCCTATCTATAAACCTTATAAATATATATCTAACGCAAATAATAGTCACCTGTTGTACTGGCGATGGTAAACATATTATAAATTTTTTACCTTAATAAATAAATTAAGCTCGTGAGAATAAAAGTAATTTGTCGATTAAAATAAGGTTAACAAGGAAACGTGAGACTATCGGATTAAGTTTTTCATAAGTGTAAAATTTATTAAAGAAACTCGTTGGAGACAGTTGGTTACTCAATTTAATGAAAAAGAATTTAAGCATCATCTCTTTGATAATTTAATATAAAAGATTCAACGTTTTTATTATTTTCAGTCTTACTGAAACGTTAGTTTGTTACATTTCATAAGGTTTTTCTTGCCAATTTTTATCTTACATTTTCAACACCCCATTTACTTATTGAAATAAAACTTGACTAACTTTATACACTAATAGATAAAACTAATAGAAAAATATATTAGTATTCTTTCTTTTCTTTTACTTTCGCTTTCAACGCGCCATTTATTAGTCAATTGAAAATTTATTATCCCACATTTCATAAATTAAATTGGAAGGTAAAAAACATACGCGAGATTCCAACTCTAAGTTATTAATCCAGAGATCCATTAGTGGATCCACATCAGACCACTACCGATGCTCTTAATTTTTTTAGCGAAGCTAATTAATCGTTTTTACTCGAAAATTTAATTAAACCATTTTGTTAAAATTATACAACTAATACCTTGGCTAAAGCAACTGCAGGAAATGCGTCCCAGGCGAGTTCATGTTCTTCCCCTTGTTTTCCTTGACGTTGGCCGCGGAGAATACGGGCTGCCGTAACGGTAGCGACTCCCATACCGTCGCCAACAAAAAGGATCACGTTCTTAGCATGAGGTCTGCGGTCACTCGAGTATTGCAAACGCTTCCTCAATGCTATACGTGCTTGCTCGTACCAGTAATCCAAATCTGCAAAAAAATAACACTTACTAATAGTTTTCTTTTAATTTCAATAAATTTTAAATTCCTAAAATTGTTATCGTTTCTAGGTAGTACATGTCAACCTCTAAATCGAAACAACGGCCAGCTAACTTCGTTACATAGTTTGAGAGTTGTAAATTAAATTAATGTTGCCATTGTCACACTTTTCACCATCCCATTACATTTAAATAGCTTCGACTAAATTAAACTTTTTTGTGGTTCGTTCAATTTTTCCAATACTGCACTACAGATAATTGTAACCAGTAAGTTCTTTCTTTTTATGGCCACTTTTGCATTTTATAAGTTTGTGACATAAAATGCCGCTTTATGTAACCAAGTACTACTTGAAATCCGCTCAGTCAATTACATGTGATGAACTTTCAAGTTTGTATGACATCAAAGAAGCCCATTATGTATACAAGTTCACTTTATCATACAAAATCGCAAATTTTTAATATTAATATTTCACAAAGTGGCTAACAAGAAATTGAAAATTAATAATATTATATCCTGTTATGTTTATAGGTATTTTAATTTGTACCTAATCCTAATGGTAAACCCACACCGTTACAATGAACTACTACCCCACAGCATACACATATAAACATAAATCCGTCGAGGCTAAAGGCATACCCCTTTCTTTTTCAATCGGGGTGTAAGAAACTTTTTAACATTTTATTTTATTTCGACCCACGTCGCAAGTTAAATTTAATTGAATTTAGTGGCCTGCTGGTCTTAAACTTACGTTATAAAGGCCAGTTGGACCAAATCAATTTAACTTGTTATGTCAATTACAATGTGTTTGATTAAATTCCCAAAGTAATTAAAAGTTTCCTAAATTTATTGTCAATTCGAATTTACAGTTTTAGCGACTGTAGTCAAATTTCTTAATAGGTAATAATATTAAAGGAATAAATCAAGGAAATAAGTTATAATTTTGGATTTAAATAGATTTCCAAGTCTAGTGTTAGATTTTTATTAGGTTCACTTTGTGAACCTGCCTTACAGATATTATAACCAATACAAAATATAATTTATTTCTTAATTTTTAAATAAAATTAAATTTATAATATCGGCACACAATTTATCATATCATAGATATGGAATATTATCGTTATCAAAAATTGAACAAATTTTCAAGCTATACGATTGGATTGGAGTTTTGCCAACGCTTATAGCTAGGAATCATAAATTTTCTACTGTTTGTATTAAAAATTTACAATTTTAAAATTACTTTTCCCTGCTACGATATACATAAGGGTGTAAAATATTGTAACTACGTAATTAAAGCAATTATGCAGTTTATTTAACACATAAAATTAACTAATTAATGAGTTTTTCCCATCAGCTTTGGGATCTGAATTGCTTCATAATTGAACGTTAACTTAAATCATTAAGTTAAGAGATGATAAATAATATTTTAATAATTAAGTTTATTAAATTAATGCCAAAGTGGAGCCTAATATATTGTGCAACAAATTAATTTTCTACGTTCTCATAGCTAAATGAATTAAATTGTTAACGTTAAATGTTGAACATTTAAAATTTACAAGTAGGAAAAAGTAATACATTTCATTTAAAAATTCATAAGAATAATTCTGTTAAGCGGCAAAGAACGTGATACTACACTACTGGGGGTTGTCTAACAATAGATTACAATAGTTTAAAATTCAGTCCTTCACTCCCATGTAATGTGACCTACTATTATATTTAATACAGGAAGTTAATTAATGTTAAATGAACGCTACTAACCAGTGACATCACATTGCCTCTCCAGCCGTGTAATAGAAATTCAAAAATATTTTACTTTAAATATCGTCACTATGGGATGAAAGGGTGCAAATTTTGTGGTATGTACACAGTGAAATGTGGGCAAGTTACTGTATAAATACTGGTTTTTGCATACATATAAAATCGGTTACAAGTACTCTATTTCATTTCCCTCAGATGGTCGGCATTGAGTGCTCCTTCCAGTTACGTATCATAGTTCAATGCATTGCAGTGTGGAAATTATATTGCTTTTGGCACCTTCTTGGTGCCATAGCTGGTCAAATAGAATTATTGATTACTCTTATCTATTTCTATATATTATTACTTTGAAAATATTTATTTACTATAATTTTTAAACCTTTTAACTGTTGAAATTAATATTAAAAATAAACTTTAACAGGTAACCAGTTCATTGAACAACCAAAAATGAGATTTTATTTTAATTGTTGATTTTAATATTTTATTGTTTAATTAGCTGATTAAATTCGAAAAGGTGTTTTGCGCATTTTTTAGGCTACTCGAAAAATAGAGTTACAATTAATATCAATTTTCACTAAATTAGCCACAAATCCATCGATTAAGTATTTAAAGTATGAAAAGTCTACTTTTAAAGTTTTTATTTTATATTTAAAATTTTTTCTTCCGTTTGGACAACTCACTTAATTAAACTATCCTCTCCTTTAATAATAACTTCGAATTTTTTATCCAGACTACTTAACATTTTCATTATTTTCTTTAATCCAAATATCTAACACTTCAACTCCAATTCTGTTTATTTATTTTCGCCTACGTTCATTTTATCTAATCAATCAAATTCACTATTACTTGCAACTCAAATTTAATTTATTTTAATTAGTTTCTTATAAAGGGTGATTCAATAAGAGGTGTCATTTCCGCTCTATAGGATTGACAGCGCTCATATTTCACAGTCGTCATCTACAAATAATGCGGTTCGATTATGGAACGGTACACGATCGATGAACGTATAGTTATTGTGAAAACGCATTGCCAAAATCGTGAAGATTTTGCAGTTGAAATTTTGGGTATATAGAAGAAACGTATCTTCCATAGTGGAATTGTAAATTTAATGAAAATCTTTGAGAAAACTGGTTCATTGAAACTGGTCCGTCGTCGTGGTGGTCTTTCAGCTATAAATATCGCAGTAGTAAAGAAAAGTGTCATAGAAGAACCGCGAATTTCAATTTGTCACCATTCGCAGCAATTGGACCTTTATAACACTCCATGATAAATTAAAAAAAGATCTACATTTACAGCCTTATGCTTCGTACACACCAGCGATCAAAACAGCGAGCCGAGCACTTTCACGAGCTTTTTGGTAAGCAGATCGACGAGCTTGCAACAGAAGTGCGAGCGGTCGACGTCGAATTTTTATGGCCAAAATTAGTTAATATAGGTGCTGACATCAATTGGCCGCATAGATATTGCAATTTGACGCAATCAGATTTTTTTTGGGGTTTTGAGACTGATATTACAAGGAAAGATTCGGGGAAAACGTGGTGTGGGAAGAAGAAGAATCTCCTGGTTGAAGAACGTTTGAGTGGTTTCATACCAGTATAAGGTTTCTGTTTAGAGCCGCCGCGGATAAAGTCAAGATAGCCATGATGTTAAGCCAAAGTCCGCCTTGAAGAGGAACTATGAAGAAGAACATTCTTTTCTTTGGGACTACTTTGTAATAAATTTTTGCACAATTAAAATTCTCACAAGTTCTTCTAAATTTAAAATTACCTCCCTTGTTCCAAATTTTAAATTCAAGGCTACTTCGATTTTAATTTTAATTTGCATCGCGTGCGAAACGGAAAAGTTTTATAAACAAAATTAAGAATCCGCATAATTGATGTTAGAGTAGCTACTTTATCAATTAACATAATTTAGATTTGTTGTAATTATATGAATTGCAGGTAATCTAATATTAAATAAAAAATAAAAATTTGTCTTTTTCTCTAAAGTCTTTTTAATTAATTTCTTTTGAGACGCGTCTCGATGATGAGAATAATGTAAATTTTCGAAACGCGTCTCGAAAGAAATTAATCACAGGGACTTTTGAGAAAAAGACTAATTCTTATTTTTAGTTTATTAAATAACCCCAAAAGTATTGGGAAAATGATTTTTGATATTCTAATATTAGTTTAAGGAAATTAATTGTGTTACTCTCTTTTCAATGTCCCAGTCGTTACTCATTTTTGGAACCAACCATTGTAATAATATTTTGGAACATACCGTTAAAATGTATTCGCATAATATATTTTGGATTAACAAAAAAGAAAAATTTAAAGATTGGTTACACAGCCGAAATAGGATTTTAATGGAAAATTTATTTGTGAAGATAATGGGAAATGTGGTTAACTAATTGGGTGAACCCTTAATGTCCTCTATTTTAGAATTAGGATTTGGATTGCTGAAGTTCAAAATAGGGCCCCATTTTTCGTGGCTTTAATAGCCAACAGTCGTCCCGGCCAACAAACTGAGAGGTAAGCCTATGTAATTGTATTATTTGCATTCCCAAAATTGATCTTTATATTTTTCTAAATTTCTTGTACCAAAATTTCATTTATTATAATATGGCAAAATTCTCTGTTAGTGTAAATTATTGTGTTGCCGTTTTTTTATTATTTATTACATTTAAAATAAAATTTAATTCATTCCTGTAATGTCATGTGCATTCCAATGGCGTTACAACTTGAAACGAAAAGTCTATGTCCGCCAAATCTCAAACAATTCCATATCTAAAGAACAGTATTTGACTTGAAATTGCCATTTTATTTGGCTCATTTATGCGAAAACATAATGGAAAATTTTGCCAAAACAATGAAGTAATGCCAACAACCGCAGAAGGCATTTGAATGATGTTCCAATTTTCCAATTATTAAAGCGCTTTTTTAGAAAATTAAAATAACACCTCATATTGAATCGCCCTTTATAACTGACCCATCAGATTGATACCGTTCCATGGTGAGCGAGTCCAACTTACAATTTAAATATTTACAAAAGAAATTTCAATATCAAATTAAATATAAAATACAGACAATAAAAAATTCTGTTCCAATCCCCCAAACCAGATACTATAATATGAAAATTTTTAAGATCAAACTTTGTCGATGTTAACATTAACTTTTTTCTCACGCTCATTTACCAAATTCAAATACAAAAATGTTCTTGAAGGATTTTACAGATTATTGAACGACATGAACGATAATTTGAAAGCTTTCCGAGTTGTAAGCATTCAAAGGTTGCTAATCTAAATACTGGTAACAACCCAGAGAATTACAACTGAGGTTGAATATGAAATGTTGTTACAAAGAGGAAACTTTAAAATTTCACATTTTTTTTAATTGAAATTAATTACATTAGAAGGATTTAACAAAAGAATTTGTTTGTTAAATAAATAGGTATCAAGTCAACATAACCTCTCTTTTAAGTATACAAGTTATAAAAATTCGTATACGAGCAATCTGGTATGTTTTTAATATTTCCTTATTTTCACGTTTTTAATTAACTTATAAGTAATTATCAAACGAGTGGAAATATTTAAAAAACTGTTTTACTGTTTTAATTGCCAATTTATGGTCTGAATAATGTTATTTGTTCGTTCACATAGTAACCATCCTTTGCAGGTTTTCCTGTTTAATCCTTTTAACTCACTGTAAAATAAAGGATTTTCCTAAGTATTATTTTGTTAAATTAACGACACTCATACTTGCACACTTACAGACATATTAACCACTTGTTTGTGATCTTTGAATCGTAAAAAATCAAAAACTTTCAGACGGAATTTTAATCTCTCAAAGCTTTTCCTTAAATAGAAAGGTATAAAGAAAGCAAAATCGATTAAGCGTTCACAAATGCATTTAATCGATTTTTGATTACTTATTGTAATTTCTCGTTCCCTTAGTTTCAATAGTCATTCATAAAAATATCCTATTTCCTTCGCCAACTTCTAAAAATCTCTTTTCAAGCGATGGTGCGTCTTACAGTTTTCCTTTAAGAAGCTTAAAGGATCGCCTTCCTAGTTTTGTTCTCGCACACCTGAACTGCAAAATTATCTTGGCAGACCTGTACAAAAGCAGTATGGATATTTAAAATATTAATTAGAGAACGAAAATTACTGACGTGTCTAATTGAGTTACTTCGAACATGATTTCCGTCGCAATCACCTAATCTTGTATAATTAATTATAAATAATTTTAACGATAAAATTAGCAAAGCAAACTAAGAGTGATTTTACGTGTTTAATTTAATTAAAGCTCCATTAGATTTTACATAATATAATTGTCACAGTTAATGCCATTTATACTGTTTTATTATAATTTATTAATCAACCAGTCATTCATATTTTGATTATTTAATCCAGAATTACAAAGAGTTATGAATGGTTCCTATTGATTACGTCAATTACAATATACCGTCATTTTAATTTTTATCTATCCCGTCCAATTGTGTTTGAAGCCTTCAAAATGTTTAAAATCAAATGTACAAATAATACTATAAATAATAAATTATAATCAATTTTACCATTAGCTACCAATAAAAAGTTAGAAAGTTTACAATGAAGCAACCGCTGTTTTAATTAATTTTCGGTGTCGATTTTGTTTTTCGTAAAAAAAACAAAGTTTGCTACGATCAAATTATGTTGTAAAAATTAATTATCTGATAGCAGTAAATAATTCGTTTTGCTTCTTTCCCAGCTACCAACCGTTTACATATTTTAAAAGCTTGAATTTTTTTTACAGCCCATAGATTATTCACTGCCAAATTTATGAAATATATTTGAATATTTTCTGGAAAATTAGAGGAAAAATATTTTTAGGGCGCTTTTTTACGTTAATATTTTATTTCACAGGTGCTTGATGTTATGATAAGATGTTGTTATATTTAATTTAAAATTCGTTAGCACCTGATATTGAAGTAGCTCGTGATAAAGGTCTATATTTTAGGCAAACCTAAAAGGATTACCTTATTTTCTGCTAAACAGTTTATAACGGTAAAGTGAAGAAGACTCAGTGGCGTTCGTACTCGCTTATTCAGGGCTTCGAACCCTAAACAATTTGGTTTACAATTAAGTCCTTGAATAGGTTAATCAAATAGTTTTAAGAAAAAAGGGTACGAAAGTTTCTGCATTCCGTTCATTGAAGGTTTTGATGTATAGTTATTTAACTTAGTTGATCTGCTTGTAACTGAAGCTAAATTTTCATGTACTTCGGTGGAAGTCTTAAGCCTTCAATCTTTCAATGTTAACATTTAAAAAAGGAGAACTTCCTGCTATACATCAGAGGGTATTGAATTATCCCTATTTTATATTTTCATCCAGTTTTCTCATAGATTCCATTTTCATTAGCAGTCAACACTTTTTACATTATATATTTAAGTGTCTCTCGAAAAAAGTTTATTGCACAAAATATAAGGGAAGATATAAGACAGAACCAAATTTTTAATAATGATCTGGGTGCGTTTTCATGCGAATACCTTTTGAAGCCATTCGACAGAAAGAGGGAATGTACCCCTATTTTAGGACTAAAACTTTAGTTCTGTCAAAAACAAAGGAAAATTATTATTATACAAAATTAGAGACAATTAAGTTCTAAACAAAATTTGTTTATAATTGATACGTGATTCACGTAGTGAAAATTGGTAATAACCATATCTGTATTGCCAATCAGCAAAATTGTACTGTACACTTTTCCGAACTAAAATTTACTACACGCGAATATCAAATTAACGAAAGAAATAAAAATTAAGAATAGTATCAATTAATTCGATCTTACCATTTTAAGGAAAATTATGGCATTTATTTCATATATTTCACCAGCCAACCGAAGCGGGTTCCGTTTATTCGCAATAGCTCAGAACACCGCTATTCACTTTTGCGAATGTTATTAAACAGTTAACAAGAATATATAAAGATAGTTAATTAAAAAAAAAGAATTAGATATAATTAAATATCTTGCGGTTTTTCTAGCATATTCCAAGAAAAATTAATAGGCAGTCTACTGAATCTAAATTAAACGAAAAACCTTTGCTTAATTAAATTTAGCCCACCTGTTTAAAAAAATGTTATGCTAAATTTGAAATTATATACCTTGGAAAAACATCGGATAAAGGTGTCAAATATTTGAAAACACACAACTACAACAAGGCGTTCAAAACTGACAAAAAACTAATTGAGCAAATAATACTCACAATGTGCGAAACTTTATTAGACAATGATCACAAATAGTAATAATATAAAGCGTCTATTGCATTTTCCTTTAGTAATTTACTATATCTAAACCAGAACGAGCTTAAACGTAGAGGTCATAAACACAAACACGAAAATATGGAACTTCATCTATTCTTTGCCGCACAGCACGTTTATGTCGATAAATTTTTGTATAACTAGTTTGGAAATTTTTGTTAGAAAGTTGTCGACAGTAAAAATGAAAATATTAGTTTAAAATTTCAACCATTCTAAAATGAATAAAAAAATCGAATACAATTTATGATTTTGTGGTTTATGACATGGTACGAGGTGCGGAAGGGGCCAGAAAGAAACGTATATAATTTTTTTTATAATTTTATTTTTCAATATAATCTCCTCGAACATCAATACATTTATTATTTCTGCGAATTAATTTTTGTAAACGTTCCAAAAACATTTTTATATTTTACAACCTGGGGCGATTCATCGCTGTCGAAATGCCTTCCACGGAGCTCTTTTTAGCAATTTATAAATAGGTGTTAATCACTTGGGGTCAAATCTAGACTTTAGGGTAGATGAACAAGTTCTTTGAAACCGCATGACGTCATGGCACTCATCGCAATTTTTGCCTTGTGAACACGTGCATTATCTTGTAGTAAAAGTACACTTTTGGTCAATTTCCCTCTTATTTTTATTTAATTTCTTCTTTTAATCGATGTAAAATACCAGCATAGTATGCGCCTGTTATGGTAGTACCTTTTATTTTTATAATCTATTTAAAGAATTTCCTCAACATTCCAAAAAATTGTTGCCATCACTTTTTACAACAGAAAGCACATCTTTAAATTTCTTTGCTGCCGGACCACCATTTAAATGTCACTGCATAGACTCCTGCTTCGATTCAGGATCATAAGAATGACTCCAAGTTTCATCTCCTGTGGAGATTCGAATGATAACAGCTTTTGGATCATCACCACACAGCGTTAAAAACTCCTTACAACATTCAATACGGTATTGTTTTTGATACAGTGTGAACATTCTAGGCATCCATCTCGCGCTGACCTTTGACATGCCCAGATGATCTTTTATAATCTTCAAAGTTGTCGATTCCGATATCCTGAACATTTGAAAATTAAACTGCCTTCATTTAATTTTCAATGGATTTAACATACATAATTTATCGTGGGTATTCTGCGAAAATGCATTAAGTCAAAATTTTGCTGTTTTGACTTAATAATGAGATGATATTGATTGGTGAACGCTATATAGACTACAAAAACGCACTAAGTCATATCTATACAAATAACAAAAATAATTTCTGTTATAAGTCAAAAGCACTTAAATATGTTCAGAGAAAAAGACCTAAGGGACTTAATGGAAAAAATGTTACAAATGGACAAATATTTTTAAATAATAAATGAGGGAATATTGTTGCTGATAAAGCAATATCGTTCGAAACTATTAATTCCATGACTTCTTAATAAATATAAAACTAATTTCAACACAAACTTTCAAACTCAATTATCTCAAAACTATGATTATTGACTTAATGCATATTCGCAGAATACCCACCATATATTATATCCTTGTTTTGTACGGAATTTAATAACCACATATTTTTAAAAATTCTCACAGAATTACTTGCCATTTTATCGATTGCGACTAAACTATTTGATATACTAAATGCATACAATTTTTAGTGTATACTTGAAAATGAAAAAGGACATTGAATAAAAAAGAAAAAAGTGGCCTCCTCCTTCTGTCTCATTCCGCGAACTTAAAAAGCTCCCCTCGTATCTATTCATTTAATTTAATGTAAAATATTTTATATTCAAATATTAATTATAAATTTTGAATTTTTAAAAGATTCAAATAATGTAATGGTGCCATCTATTCATTTACAGTTCCACTAAAAGTTGTAACTCGAAAACCGAACAGAATATCGTTATTCTTTCCCCATCACGTCCCCGTGTCTTAACGCCGCGCTGTTGAGAGCTTGACGGCTTTGTGAATAAACCCACCTTAGATGCTGGGATCGAGTAGTGGATGGATCTGAGAGCGATGAGGGTTGATGAGAGACAATGCCAGAGAAGAATTATTTTTGGAAATGCTACCCTACACCCTCGACGGTGAAATTAAGAATAAATTGAAATGTGTGATAAGAAATACCCACCTTACTAAATGGATTTTATAAATCTTGGGATATATCTACATAGCTGTATTCTAACTGGAATATTGCATTTACTGTTTATTATTATGACGAAATAATTAATTAATAAAAACATCATTAATCACCTATATTGTGTTGTTTTCTTATCCTATCATGCAGGTCGTTGTTTTTTTGTGCAAATTTGATTTTGTAAATTGGTGGATTTGGATATTGAGGCCATCCACAATTTTTATTTATAACCATTCGCGTTTGACTCTTGGGTCACGAAACATGATGTAGTTAATTTGATGTAAAAAGTGAAAGAATAAACAATTAAGTAGATGAATAATCGAACATTGCTTAATGAGATAAGGAAGAAGTGGAAGGTATTGTTTTGAAGGCAAGGGAAAATTTAGGATAGTTAAAAAGAGTAATTTTATTGCATCAAGCAATGGCGAGGACGAATCAATCAAACCTGAAAACAGTAGTAGAAGATCAAGATGATAACAATATTAAAATTTAAAATTATAAAATTAATTTAAAGAAACAAGTCCAGCTTGACCTGATTACCTAGCGAGTTGAAGTAATTTAAATAAAAATGGAAAAATTATTGAAAAGGAAAAATTAAGATAATAAAATAAAAAAAGAATTAACCACCCAGATAACAAACAACGTTAAATATAATATAACGTATAAATATAATATCCGGCGACATTTTTTTAACAATGTCAAACTGTAATTCGCGATCTAGAACGACAACGACGTTTCATGAGCTTTATATAATTTTTTTCCAGATTATTACAAAAATTAAAATAATTGTCCAGTTTCTGTTTGCCTTCTCTCAAAATTCGATTTTCAATGTGTCCGATTTTCTAATTATTAAATCAATTATTTTTGTTTTTCCATAAAGAGATATTTAAATTTTTGTACAATTCTAAAGCCCGCATTTCATTATAGCTTCTAGCAGCCGAGCTTCTAGAAGCTCGGCTGCTAGAAGCTATAATGAAATGCGGGCTTAAAAGTATGTAAAACAGGTAAAACGCATTGGCGATAGCGGTTCGTCCGAGGAATCCAAATTGTTCGAGTATATTGAACTATTGGAAAATTTCATTTTCTACATTTTTAATTTTTATTTAATATTTTGATTATTTCGTAAATATTTGAAAATTCAGAACGCATCAGAAGCGTAGCTCGACGCACTAGTTTGTGTTTAGAAGTGTAATTTTTGAATTTGAATTGTTAGGGAATTTTTAATGGCTATTTTTGAAATTGGTAGGTTGTTTTCTGCAGTTTGCAGAACGCGTTTTTAAATAAAGTTTTTTTTTGTTTTTGAGTAGTGATTGAAAAGGCATACCTATTAATATTGCAGTGTAAAATTTTATTTAAAATGGATTATATATGGAGAAAACTGTTTATATTTTGAATAATAAAGAAAAGTTGAAATAGTTAAGTAAAAATATTTAATTTGAAAAGTGTTGTGGCATATCGGTGCATATTTTGTAGAAAACGCACATAACGTAACATATGGCATCCCAAAAGCGTGGGGAGATAAGAAAATCAAAAGAGAATCAGATAAATAGAACTTGCTAACTGAGAAATAATCCATTGCTCCAATAGAAATTAAAATGGAATTTAGAAATTTGATGGAAGACATGTGGAAGACCATGAGTGAAATTAATGAAAACATGCTGAAAATAAAAATGAACAAAAATTTTCAAATAGAAATGATGGAACAAACAATTACAAATGTATCAGATTAGTAGAGAAAATAGTAGAGAAATCAGATGGCGTAGAGAAGACGCAAAGATTTAATGAAATTATTATTGAAAAATTGAACAAAAGTATGGTACAAAATTTCAATGAGGGAATAGAAAGAATATTGGACAGTAACTTCGCAAAAGTAAATAGAACTATGGAAGAAAGGTGGACCATGTATGAAAAAGAAATAAAAGAAACAAAGGAGAAAAGAGATGCAAGTCTAAGATTGGAAAATACCAAGAGACAAAGAAGAAGAAGCATTTATAGGTACAAAAGTAATTGGTAATAATCTAACACAAAAATCATAAGCATCATGTAGGAAAATGTTTGATGTAGTACATAACAAGAACAAAAGGAAACACAGGAACGTAACCAAAAAGATAACTAGAAAAAGGCGTAATAGTTTAAAATTTATCACAAGAAATATGAAATACGTATGCATAAGTGCAGAATAAATAAACGATTATTAAAGAAAATCAAATAAAAAGAAGTACGAGTACAATATAATCAAAATTAAAAATAACAAAATATTAGAAAATAAAAAGTTACAGAATACAAGAGGAAAGAAATTTAAATCCAAAGGTTAAACATTGGGAAAAGTAAACAAGAAAATTAAGATTACTTGGATGAAGGCAAAATTTCAACAGAAAAGAATAAAATGACAAACTATAATATGATGGAAGAGAATTGAAACAAATTTGCTAATAATGTTGGAAAATAGAGGGAGGGAAAAGCCATCTATAGAAGTATGGATGTTTCATAAAATGAGCGTGATGTCCTGGAAGAGTATCAGGTGGAAATATTTCATAGTTTGGATTCATCGGATCAGAAGGTGAAGAATTTCTTTTAGGAAAATCACGATAAGAAGTAAGCCAATGTATCAAATTTTATCAATGAAGCAATTGGGGAGTGGTGTTTATCAAAATTAAATAAATTAACAGTGTGAAGAAAAAACTTTGATGGAATAGCAATTTGATAAAAATTTGATCATGAAGGGATGGAGGATTTATTGCATATTGGGAATCAATTTGTTAGATGATTTACTATTATTAAAGATGTGCAAAAAGTAAAATTATGTTTTGCGAAGAAGTAAGATCTTCTCATGTAATAGGAGGAAGATGAAGCAGAGAAGAAGTATAAATTTAGATAATTATGGTAGAAAATAAAAATATGGATGATGTAATCTAAAAGGAAGATGAAGTGGTTGAAAATTTGAATTTAGAAGTAGTTGAAAGTTATAATAATTATAATTAACTAATGGAAGGGGAAGAAGAAGCAAAGTAATTAAATTATGAAGATAGATAAGGAAGAGATCCTAAATAAACAAATAATAATTGCAAACGCAAACAAATAAATTATAAATAGGAAATTAAGGGTTATTCAAGTGCAAGACATCCTAGAATATAACACATAAACGCAAAAAAGAAGAAGACAGGATCAACGAAATAAAAAGGAATATTTCACATTAGAGAAATTATTAACTCGAAAAGTTATAGAATTGAAAAGAGATTGAGAAGAAGCTGCATTCGCTTCAGAAAGATTACATTGTTTATTTGATTTAACATTTAGTTAGTTTTTTAATAAGTTGAATATAATTTTGTAAAAGGTGCAGATTTGAAATGGTTTAAATGGGATATTATGATAAATTTGGAATGATTGGAAGATGATTTGTGTGGTAACTTGTCGGTTGAGTTCATTTCTAAATTTTTAAAGATTTTGCAATTATTTGCGTTAAATGTATTGACTTAATTTTATGAATGTGATTTGAAGATTAAAAATTGTAATATGAATTGATATTTTGACAATGATTTCATTTTGAAAAATTTATAATTGTGATATTGGAGATTTAAATTAATTATTCGAAAAGTTTATTTTGAAACGCTGCAAATAATTAAGATTTGTAAATAGTTTGATATAATGTGTGAATACGATGATAATGCACTGTAATTTATGATTAATTGCTGATTATGAAATTTAGGTGACAGCTCACGATATTCAGAAACCAAATTTAAATTTATCAGAGAAGTTTATGCGGTGTTTTTTTATAGATTTTATAAGAAATTTGATTTTATGTGGGAGCATCGGAGTTCGTATTCGTAGTGTATTTGAATTTGAATTGTTAGGCAATTTTGATCGGCTATTTTTGAAGTTGGCAGGTTGTTTTCTGCAGAAATTATGAAAGGAGAAAAGTGTTTATATTTTAAATAATAAAGAAAAGTTGAAATACTTAAGTAACATATTTAATTTGAAAAGTGTTGTGGAAATACAGTGCATATTTTGTAGAAAACGCACATAACATAGCAATACTATATCCAACTCGGCACATTTACTCTGCGTCCTACTGATCCTAGAGGTAGGTCAATAGAAACTCCAAAACCATACGTAGCACTGTAGACCCAAAGCCATCATAGAGCCAGCAATCAACAACATCTATTTTAACTTCCCCATATACTACCTATATCTTGAATTGTCAGACATCTCCGAAAAAAACTCACTTTCCCTGCATCCCTAAGTTTACTTATTTTCGCACCATTTATCTTTCTTTATTTATTTCTAAGTTTGCTTCGCGAATCAGCTCTCCATAGTTATGTGCTACCTATTGTTCAAGAACTACCAAATCCAGTGCCTATCAACCCGCACGTTAGATGAAGGAGATATAAGGCTTCATCCTGGGCAATCGCTTTAGCCCAGAAGTTCGTCGTTTTGCCTCCTATGTGATTTTAATGGCCAGCATCCCAGCTAAATAGTAGTTAATCAGATGCTATAGATTTATTTTACGAGAATTTCGTTTTGTTTTAACAAATTTTAGTGTAGCCCTTTGCCAAACCAGATTAGTTCAATAGGTTTGAATTCGTAAATAATTTTAGAAAAGCTGAAACTCATAGTCGTTTTATTTCATGTCTGTAGTAAACGTACTTAGTTTTCCCATCCTACAAAGTCTACGTTCGCCACTGTAATAGAAATTGAGAGATAATCCAAATGGTGACCACATGACAAGTGAACGCACGACAAGTGAACGCATGACATCCGAACACATGACAACTGAACCCACGGACAACTGAACACACGGACAACTGAACACACGGACAACTGAACACACGGACAACTGAACACACGGACAACTGAACCACGGACAACTGAACACAATCTTAATTTTTAAATTTAAATATTTGTTATTTTTGATAATCATGACATAGTAACTTTGAGGTTTACGATTTTATAATTATTATTTTATAAATACTGGCCAAATCCTAATCCGAAGTTAAATATTCATATTTTGAAAAAAAAATGCAGTCGTCGAAATATTCGAAGAAAAACTTTTACTTTGATGTCTACTCAACGCCCCACAAAGATGGTCCATTTTAGCTAATTAGATTCGAAACCGACTTTGCATTGTTCCTCGACAATTTTGCAACGAGATAATTCTACTTTCGTTCATTTTCGCCATCGATTTCACAACAAAGAGGTGCGATTTCAGATTTTTTCAAAAAATTTCAGCTTTGAGGTCATTTTTTTTGGGCCGCGGAAGAATAATATTACTAAATTTTATTCGACAAAAATTCTTAAAATTACTCGGCAAATGAGATTTCATCGTTAAAATTTCAATTTTCGAAAAAAAATTTGCAATTTAGTTTCAGAGGGGTACCCTTCAAAAAATATTTGAAAATTTTGTTTTTCATTTTAAAGCTTTGCGGTGCGAGATACGACAAAAAGCTATAGAAGTAAAATTGTTTAGGCCCGGGGTCTACTTCCGATGCCGGTGGAAAATTAAAAATCCCTTCGTAAATAAGAACGCCGTGAAAAATTTTCTAAATTTCGACCTTACAGTCGTTGTGGCGCGACGACTATGAAACAATTTTTAATTTTAAAAACGGTATTGGGTGGCATTTCTCGAGCGAGAATTTTTCGAAATGTATACTTTTTTTCGTGCGGCGTCAATTAAGGTGGAAAATTGCAAAACCGGAAATTTTGAAAAATTTCGATTTGAAATCGGAACCATATTTGCATATAAATATTTGTGCGCAATTTTAAGCGAAACGAGTTGGTTTTTCGAAAAATTTTATTGAACACTTTCCGTTTTATTTGGCGAATTTAAGCGGTACGTGAAAAAAGGTGGATCTGCCGCGAAGAGGAGGATCTGCCGTTAGGTTAGTGTTAGTTTTTGATATTTCTTTAGAAAACTAATTAAAAACAATTTAATTCTCCGTGAAAATTTAAATCTGCCGCAAAGAGGTGGATCTGCCGTTAGGTTAGTGTTAGTTTTTGATATTTCTTTAGAAAACAAATTAAAAACAAATAAACCTCCGCGTAAAGTTAAATCTGCCGCAAAGAGGTGGATCTTCCGCGAAGAGGTGGATCTGTCGTTAGGTTAGTGTTAGTTTTTGATATTTCTTTAGAAAAGTAATTAAAAAAAAAGAAATCTCCGCGTAAAGTTAAATCTGCCGCAAAGAGGTGGATCTGCCGCAAAGAGGTGAATCTGCCGCGAAGAGGTGGATCTGCCGTTAGGTTAGTGTTAGTTTTTGATATTTCTTTAGAAAACTAATTAAAAACAAATAAACCTCCGCGTAAAGTTAAATCTGCCGCAAAGAGGTGGATCTGCCGCAAAGAGGTGAATCTGTCGCGAAGAGGTGGATCTGCCGTTAGGTTAGTGTTAGTTTTTGATATTTCTTTAGAAAACTAATTAAAAACAAACAAATCTCCGCGTAAAGTTAAATCTGCCGCAAAGAGGTGGATCTGCAGCGAAGAGGTGGATCTGTCGTTAGGTTAGTGTTAGTTTTTGATATTTCTTTAGAAAACAAATTAAAAACAAACAAATCTCCGCGTAAAGTTAAATCTGCCGCAAAGAGGTGGATCTGCAGCGAAGAGGTGGATCTGTCGTTAGGTTAGTGTTAGTTTTTGATATTTCTTTAGAAAACAAATTAAAAACAAATAAATCTCCGCGTAAAGTTAAATCTGCCGCAAAGAGGTGGATCTGCCGCAAAGAGGTGGATCTACCGCGAAGAGGTGGATCTGCCGTTAGGTTAGTGTTAGTTTTTGATATTTCTTTAGAAAACCAATTAAAAACAAACAAATCTCCGCGTAAAGTTAAATCTGCCGCAAAGAGGTGGATCTGCAGCGAAGAGGTGGATCTGTCGTTAGGTTAGTGTTAGTTTTTGATATTTCTTTAGAAAAGTAATTAGAAAAAAAGAAATCTCCGCGTAAAGTTAAATCTGCCGCAAAGAGGTGGATCTACCGCTCCCTCGAACTTTTTCCAAGTTGAACGGAAAAAGTGAGAATGGACTCAAAAATAATAATAATTACCCCGAAAAGCTAGATCCATTACGATTGTGTTCAGTTGTCCGTGGGTTCAGTTTTGTAGTTTCGGATTAGGATTTGGCCAGTATTTATAAAATAATAATTATAAATTCATGATTATAAAAATAAATAACAAATATTTAAATTTAAAAATGAAGATTGTGTTCAGTTGTCCGTGTGTTCAGTTGTCCGTGTGTTCAGTTGTCTGTGTGTTCAGTTGTCCGTGTGTTCAGTTGTCCGTGTGTTCAGTTGTCCGTGTGTTCAGTTGTCATGTGTTCGGATGTCGTGCGTTCACTTGTCGTGCGTTCACTTGTCATGTGGTCACCTGTCATAGAATCGTCACAAATATCTCATTAAAAGTTGATTTTACGACTAAAGGATTTATTGCTATTATTATTCAATACAAAATTTTCTACAAAAAGACATAAGAATATTTTTCATAAAATTAACTGCTTTCGAGCTATAACCATGAGAAGCACAGTTTATAACTTTTTAATACATTTATATTCGTTTCGAAATCACCTTGCAATAGAATACGCCACTTTTACGTCAGATAAACAGGAATGCAAATCTACATCAGAGTCGGAAAACTATGGATTTAAAATTCTTCATGAATTTTAGGAATTTCTTCTTAAGCAAAAATTGCATTTACTAATAATTTTCACGTAGCCCCCTTTTTCGCGATATAACAACTGACTATTGTATTCAGTTGTGTGTAAAAATCTTAAGATTCTCGTGGTCATATTTCAGATAGGGTTAAATTTACGAAAAACATATTTATAACCTTTTCTGTACAGAATTTTATCAACATTTAACGAGATTTTTGCGATAACTCTAATTTAGGCATTTTCTTTCTATCTGCACACCTCGTAGGAAGTAAAAAACGTAGTATATTGCCTACTGCCTTAAAATAAGGAATTGATACGATTTTCAGACAATAATAATGTATTAAATGCAGTAGAACACCGGCGATTATCCTTAATATAATTTTTATCTTTGTAACCGGGTTAACTGAAGTCCTGTAGCAAAATGTTATTGTTTTTTATTCGTAAACGTATAAAAAAAATGGTATACCAAAAAAATGATACAATGAACACAAAAAAATTAACAGTGTTTTTCAATAATCCCAGGTTTTAGAGTCTCCCAATTTCCACGGATAATAGACGTTTTACTGTACTCAGTTAAAGAAATAAAACGATTTTTTTTCGCCTGAATAATTTCCTAGCTCTCATGTAATTTCTGTTGTTCGTGGATACTATTCAATGTTGCCAAATAGAATTCCTATCACTTATTTTGTTTATCCAATTTATTTAAATCAATACAGCATTAATAAATCCGTTTGTAACTGATAAACACGAGTGCGCTACTAATTAGCAACTTTGATTTTACACATCATAAATTACTTTTAAATGCTTTAGACGCCACCCTATGCTGATGCATACTCACTTACTCATGTGAAAAATTTACGATTTATTTGTCATTGCAATTGTCGTAATCTAAAACGGAATCATTTTCATGTAACGAAAATGGAATACGTCATATTAGAACGTACAGTTCCGAAAAGACTTTTTGATGCATGCACATAATATATTTTTGTCGCTTGTATAACGACAGTTTGATGTATTACTAATTTCATGGAGAGATCCTGCAAGAACGAGATATTATCCTCCCGACGAATTGAAAGAAAGAAAGAAAAGGTACTTAATTATTGTGGCGCATAAAAATGAATATTTACCAAAGGTCCAATTGCCTCTTATTTATAGAATTCTTCTTGAGACGTCCAAGTACATTATTTATCATGGGAAAATTGCCTATATTTTATTGAGATTTCTTTAAGATGGTCCCTTGTGTCACGACGTAGTCGCGTTCCTATCGTTTTTCCAAAAATGCATTATTTATGGGATTCACATGACTTAAGCAGACCCTTTTGGAGCTTGTCTAGAATTCAGGATATTCCTGTTTTATTTACGTACACAGAACGATAGCATAAAAACTTGAAAAATTGCCAATAGTACTTTATAAAATTGGTTGAATAACATTTTCGTTTTTACGAGTCATCATTATTGTACAAATTTTGGTTTTGACGGTCACCAATCATTTTTTCTATTTGCAACTTTAAAACGGAAACTTTTGTTTGGAAACCAAAGAAAATTGTCAAACGACATTACATGTTGGTTAAATTAAGTGAACTTTTCGATTAGTTCGATGCCGGGAAAAAATCCTGATTGCATTTATCTAGTTTGCATGCTTTTTACATTCAATAAAAGAAAATACGTGCCACGAATAATTTTCGTGACTTTTCTTTTATAAAGTGAACTAAATAGAGTTTTCAGTAGATAATGTTTGTTCGTTACCTGAATTTTGATTAGTTTTTATGTAAAACATGAATGTGCACATTTAACTTTGCCGTATCATTTCGTAATATGAAACAATTAGAGAGTTTGGAGTTAATACAAAGAAATATATTCTTAATTATTTTAAAATTTAATTTAGTCTTAACTTATGATAATTTGTGACTTTTTCAAGTCCGGAGGACCTCTCTTCGAACAACTGAGGTTCGAATTTCTAGTGGGTAAAATTTTTATTTGATTTGGTGTGAAAGTTTTAAATAAATGTGGAGAGAATAAAGGCATTAATTGACAAGAAGTGATGTAATTAATTTTGTAGGATCAGTAATTTTGTTAAGCTTTCGTGATTATTCTTAATTTAGTCCCGGTCTTTAATAAAAGTCTGATAATTATTTTAAATTGTTAGTATCACTGTAAAAGTTACAGCATAATTTGATACTACCAAGTTTATTTTGTCAATTGGCGAGCTTTTTTTAGCAAAAAGATTTTTGGAGTAATTGAATACGATTGTCTAATGACATCTTAGCTGCAATGGAGACGTGTTCTTTCATCTGTTCTTAATTGGAGGATCTCAAAGAACATTAATGTCATTTAGCCAACATAATGGTTTTCTATTGTCTTTTGTATGTAATAAAATCTAACTGAATTATTTATTTTTTAGTCATTTCGTGTTTACTTAAAATAATTGCTGCTTAAAACTGCGTGCGGTTAATGCATTGTAAATTATTTTTTACTGCTCAAGATTATAAGGCATGAAGCGTTTTAATATTTTAAAAGCCGTTTTATCATAAAGATGTAAATTAATCAGATCGAGCCTTTTCATTTATTATTCTTACACCCAACGTGAGGCTTAAATCGGGAACAACTCCCAAAGAATTAAAAATGTTGTAACTTTTTCCATCCCCACCATAGAAAATATTATTTTTCATTTTGGGTTGATGAATGTTGTACTTAAATTTTAGTTCCACTTTAAAATAAAATTTGCATTTCCCATTTTTCATTGTCTTGCGATGCAAATTAGATAAACTGAAACTGACAAATGTCTCAATAAATTATCAAAGAAATGTTCAAAAGTTGAAAAAATTATTTACTTCTTTGATTTTTAGTATATTTCAACCCGGGTAGGCGGTTAAATCGATTAATATAATATTCGGGTCAATGTTTTGGAAAAGAAAACTGTTTGGATCGTAGCATTTAATTTTCATAACAAAATTCAATAATATATTAACTACTTGTTGCTAAAAAGGTGGTCGCATTGCTTTGCTACCTTTTATTAAATTTTCGACATAAAATTTTTAACTCAAAGAGTTTCCGGGGTCTTCTTAAAACTAAAACATCATTAGTATCCAGAAAGTTGAAACTTTGTTAAACTTAACTTTTAGAAGTTAGTTTACGCTGGAGGTAGGTGAATTGTCGTTGTACATTTGTGTTCAATTACTACCAACCAAGACTCGAGCATGATTAATTAGGGTAAAACCAGCAATTTCAGAAATCTAACCATTAGGGCGCTTTTTGCCAAAGTTTATCTACCAACTTTGTGGTTTCAACAACATTTTTCAATTAAATTGCTGAGGCGGTCAATTGATTATTATTCTTGAAACTTTACTTCAATTTAAAATACAGCTTTACATTCATTTCAATTATTTAAAAAATTTAATAAATCGCATGTAATTAGGAAAAACCATTTGTTTGGCTAAATTGGAAGTTATTCAACGTTATTACTTTTTGTTCCTGTTTTGTCATCATGTTAGAATATTTTAAACAAACATAAATTCTCATTACACGATTCAAACTTTAAGAATAAATTTAAATTTTTAAAACTTGGTGTCCTGAAAAAGTTCTATTATATTAATATAATAACAGTAGTTAGTACCAATAAATATTTGTTGTATGTTTTACTGTTTCGTTTTAGTATACGTAAGTATATGCTTACGAATATTTTACAGCTTTTTTACTACCTACTTCTCTAGCAAGTACGTATAAGATAAAAGTGATGGATCTGGCTGTAAGTGATAGTATTATTGTGCACCGCCCTGTATGCTCTGGTTTGAAACCAAACGATGGTGCTTTTAACATCGTTAAATTTTTCATCAGCACTTTTCATCGAAGAATTTATCGATGGAAATCTAAGTGTTTTTGTGTTTTTGAAAGAAAAGTTGGAAGTTCTCGATTCATTCGCTTTTGCTATGATCTCTATCTTGTAGTTTGTAGGTGTTGTCGAATTTTTCCGGAATACTCATTCGGCTTCTTACCACACCGGGTTTTTGTGTTTCACATCTTTTTTTATGGCACATCTTCATGTTTCGCTTTCCTTTCTCCCTCTCTTTTTCTGCTATTTGAATTTTATATTTAACAAGAGAAGATAATTGGAATCTCATCTGTATTACAATCCAGTTCTGACGAATGGCAACAACATTACATCTCTCGGCAATTCGGAATATTCTTCACGTAATTTGTCTAAAAAAATAATAAGGGAGACTTGTTTAAATTATTTAGGGAAGGGATCTACCGTCTATTTGCTTGACCAACCAAAGAACGTACAAAAGTGGGAAATTTATTTGTTTTGGATCAATCGTACTTTTTAAAAACTAGGTATATAAAGCAACTAAAAGGTACACTTGATTACTCGAACAGATATTTAATCCAATCGGAAGTTACAGGGTTGGATGCAAAAAAAACGAGTCGTCTAAATGCCATAGATTATGCTCAAGCTAGCCAATCAGCAATTCCATTCAGTAAATCCCCAACTAACAACTAGGTTACACAAAAGTACAGAATCACGTGGATCGCTGTAACCAAAAGAGAGATTTCATCTAAAAAAGTGATTCGAGATTTAGTTTAAACTTAATCAAAACCAAAAGACTAATTATACTTAAGAAATCTCAAAGTTTAGTGGAAAAACAATAAATTGCAAAGTTAATTTAGCAAAATGTAAAATTAAACGTCCGATCGAAAACCAAGAGACTTCTATTGATATTTTGGTAACTGATAAAAAATTGAAACCTTAATCATATAAAATAATGATCGATGTAATGCTGTGGGCATAAAATAAATTTAAATCTCATATCTCATTTTTTATTAAATCAAATTTTTGAAAGTTCAACAAACTTTTTAATTTACTTTGAAATATCTTTTATCTTCAGCAATTATCTGGGAAAAAGCATTGAAAAATTGCAAGCGGTTAATTTGATTTCATTTAATCACTGGCGTAACCAGAAATTTATTTTGAGAGGCTGAAATCTCAGAAGTATTAATTGATAATAGTACATTATATATCAAGGTTGTGAAGGCCGTCATTATTGCCCTAGCGCCAAGATTATATTCCGAGGTGCTTTGCACCGAGGAATATAACGCGCGGAGGCAATAATGGTCTTCACAACCGTGGTTTATATACTATTTTTTCCGCTACTAGATTTATTACCATTTTTTAAATTCTTTTTAATAAAAAAATTTTCAAATTTAAAATATTTATTTCAAATGACAGTTTTGTTTTGTTGATTTGACAGTTGTTGACAAATTTTAAATCACGTATGTCAAATCATTTCATTGGTTCATTTTTTAACTTAAGTGTATAATGAATCTGTCAAATCATTTCATTGGTTCATTTGTATAATGAAAATATTATTTACCGCATGTCTAAAATGCGTCACTTCACATGTGACTTGGATAAGTTATAATGGTAGCCTATATGACTAGTAGTGGAAAAAATTCATTATGAACTTAATATTTTCTATTATATTTTCAAATTGTTGTGGTGAAAGTAATCATAGTTCCTTCTAGTTACGCTACTGATAAACAGACAATTTTATGAAAATTTGAGGTCAAATATTGCAAAGGTAATCATATTCTGGACCCTTATTTTGCGGTTTTGTAAATATCTCGTCAAGAGTTTAATATAAGTAAAAATAATAATATAGAAAACGAAATAACATTAAATTTTCTACAAAATTGTTTCGTGTCAAAAAATCAGGTTTCACTTGTGTAACCAATCAGGTGCGATTAAAATAACGGCAACATAAGATCTCTAGTGTAAATGCTTTTTAAGTTAACAATATCTAATTTCCTTTATAAAAAAAAGTTTCGTAATTTCGTTATAACATTTTCTTCAACTTATTTTTATAACTCTTTGATTTAGAGGATTCTCGGCAAAAAAAATTCTACAAATGATAAAATTCTTATGCTTAAATTATCCACCAAGTACGCTTTCATTTAAAGGAAAGAAAGTTTAAATCGGACAATTAAAAGCTGAAACTTTGTTAATTTTAAAAAGCCGCAATATTATAATAGCTACCGCTTTGACACGGCGCGGCGGTCATATTTTCTGTCCTTAGGCATCCACGTAGATGTCATTTAATGCAAACTTTTACCTTTTTATTATGCTTGTACTAATGTTGTTTCCAAAACATTAATTTTACGTAATTTCACCTGCTCATAGATACTTGAGACACAACCGCAACCGCACCGCGATAAAAATAGCCCCAAATCAGGTTAGCCAATTTTTCAAAATTTATTTAGATACCAGTCATTTACTTTTATCTCAAAAATCGTCGATACCCTATATTTTTTGCGTAGGGGGGTCGAGTACCTTCATATCTAGCCACAGTTGCAATTTTGGGGCAAAAAAAATTATAATTTTTTTTCGAAGGGTTTACTAGATTGCAAATATCTCGAAAACCGTTTGAGCTAGCGACCTCCGGTTTGGATGAGGAGATATCTAACAGATTCATCTAAAAACAATCGGTGGTATGTAACTTACGAATATGTCTAAAAGTCACCGAAAAATGACTGAAAATAAATTCAATTTTTCGGTAAAATCAATAAAAAAATCATTTTTTCAAATAAATGAGTGATTGTGGCGTATTTTTTTAAAATGAGGCTGGAAACGCTGCCACTCTCAACATTGCGTTATTGGGACATGCTGACAATTTTTTTTTTCTATTATTGATGATATGGATGTGTGTGCCGCCTAGATCGCGAGATTTACCGCCGAATTGAAGCCTTAAAAGTCAACATCAGACTCGTTATCGGGGAGACAGAGCCGCCGCAATCATGCAAAAATGTAATCGAAAATTTTCACAAAAGGATCGACGTCAGTACCTACACATGGTCTTGGTGGACATTTGTCCGATATTAGTATTCATTCATAAATTGTAGACTTTCTGCATTATACGAGTATATCAATAAACAAATACAGAACTTTCATCCTAAATGTGTTTCATTTAAAATTTAAATACAAAGTTCCCGTTGAAAAGCCCTTTAGTTATTTACAGATATTTTACACCTTTCAGTGAGTTGTTTCTATGCATTCTATGTTGTATTTGTAAGCGTAATTTTCTTCTCCCCATTTCGCGAAATGTGCGTTGCAAACGAAAGCCAACTTTGGACCAAACATATTA
Source organism: Podabrus alpinus (assembly GCA_932274525.1). Taxonomy (NCBI): domain Eukaryota; kingdom Metazoa; phylum Arthropoda; class Insecta; order Coleoptera; family Cantharidae; genus Podabrus; species Podabrus alpinus. The sequence continues at coordinate 4,365,973 of OW026453.1, forward strand.
TGTAGGTATTTAAGTTAACCCTCTTGAGGTTTCGTCCAGCTGTTGACGATTTTATAAATTCACCACGCGTAGGAACTTTTAGTAAGTTAAGCAGAAACTCAAATAAATGCGTTCCTGCTAAATTTTTCCATCTGAAAACTGTCAACCTTCCAACAAATGAGTCGTTTTTTTTATATCCAGCGTATCATTCACATAGTTAAATGTAAAATTTTATTGTTCTGTGTACAATAAATTTAAAATTTAAAAATAAAACTAAAATAAAAGCTCACCGAGAACGGAACAGTTAAATTACATAACCTCCAACCCTAGGGATTACATCCTTGTCGTTTAAAGGCAAAGGTGGTAGTAACAAACACGCATACTCACACTTTACGCAACGTATATAATGAATGTGTCACGCACATTGTTAGATGGTTGTAATGTAATTTTTCATAACAAAAATGAAATGAAATAATTAAAAGGTGCAACTCCAAGAATTTTCTTTAACTAAATTTCGAAAATGGTTGAATTTATAGGAGGCATTAATTTAAACGCCCCTTTAAAATTAGATTCGTTGATCGTTCGATTCTGTTAAATGAACACTTTTTCAACACTTTCACTTAACTCACCAAATTTTAGTGTGATTGCTTTAAAATTTATTGCAGCAAAACCCCTGTTTTACAATTTTCCAGCGTGATTATAAGAGAAAATTTTGTAAATCCAAACTTTTCGATAAGTTTATCGAAAATTTTTTAGGAAAACACCTGCCAAGATCCCAACAGTTATTTTTCTGCTTTATTTAAAAGGATATTTATGTTGGATTTTAAACAGTTATTATAATTTCCTGCCGCAGTATTTGTAAATTATCACAAAAATCCATAAAATTTATAACTTTTAATAGTAAATTCAACCAGAAGAACCTTCGGTAGATACTTTTATTTTTTTTGAAATTCAATCTGGTTTTGACTTTTTGTGATTTTTTTCCAACTACCCTCGGAAGCTTGCATTAAGTTTTGTCTCACCGGTAGGATATTCATAATAAAGCAATTTTTGAATTTGTTTGTTCCAAATTTTTTAATTAAATGAAAAGCAGCTTTTAGCATTTTGAGAGTTTAAAGTACTTTGCTACTTTATAATATGAAAATTTTTAATGTTTATTAAACTTACGAATCTCTATACATATTTCATGTCTTATAAAATTTAAAATTACTTCTTAAACTATAAAATTAGAAATTTCGGATTACTATTATTAAAAGTTACTCCTTGATCCTAAAAACAAACAAGTTTTCTACGTTTAACTGCCAAAGTAGATAATAATTTCACTTTATATATAGTGGGAAAAAGAAAAAAGTAAGAAAATGCAATCAAATACTTGATAGAACTCAAACGAGCTTAAAAAATTGTAAAGCAACTTATCTATTTCTCGAAAATAGGAAAAGGTAGAAAAAAATTTTGATTTTTTACAGATTCTTTTGTATAATAAAGATAATTAATTTCTCAGTTTTAAACTTTTCCTTCCTCAAACTTTTACAATCAACTAATAAAACGAAGTTTAGTTTTTCTTAAACTTCTGTGAAAACTAAAACTTTTTACAATTTTCTAACTTTATAGACACAGCATCGCTTGTTTTAGGTCTCCACGCCTAATAAATAAAAACTAATGCGATTATATACAACGAAAACCTCCTATAAATTTACCTATAAAACTATAAACTAATTTAGTAATCTTCCATAAAATTTATTTTATCCAACACTGAGATTTTTCAATCGAATCTTTTTATTTTGCTAATTTGAATGTGTAAATAGAAATCACTGCAAGATATAAAAATTTTAATTTCCGTTTTAATTCCAATAGATTCCTAAATTTTATCTTCTTTGTTTAAGCTCCCAGGGTAGATTATTCCAATTTACGGTGTCAATCATCCTGCATGTTGGATTTAATAAAAATTCTGATTAAAATTAAAATCAAAATCGATTTGTTGACATAACTAAATATCGAGACGATTTTTAATACGTCCAAAAAGGAATGCCGCTTTAACCTCCGATTTAATAATATTTTGTTTAGTAATATTTTTAATCTGGAATTTTGGCATTCCACATCTCTAAACATTTAAATATTAATATCGTGAATATAAATAATATTTTAATTATTTCATCATAGCTGCTGCAGTAGTTGATTATTAAAGCGATTAAAATTAAATTTTGCTAAATAAATCCATAAACCATGAAAATTTAGTAAAAGCAAATAGAGAGCTGCAGTTTATTCCTAAACAGTTAACGGTAATTAAAATGCAATATTAATTTGAAATTGTTAACCACAAATTTTATTGACTTTATTGAATATTCGTTAATTAACAAAAAGTAAATTAAGCACCCGAATTACGCGGCTTCGACCATATGTGGCCTATAAGGTCATGAGTAATTTACCTAACCCTGATCAATTAACTTGAAACGTTGATGACCACAATTTGGTCCATCGTATGTTTTTAATTGAAATAACGTAGATTTATACATATTTTAGTTTAAAAATATGTGGAAAATTTTTCAAAACAAATTAAAAAGTTTGTTTACAAAATAAAATAAATACGAACGAAAAAAATCCTGAAATTTTTATTCAACATAATATTAACTGGGCTTTCATTTTCGCAGGCTCTATTGTTCGCTTCGTAAAACGCTAATAATTACTATGCTAATACATATAGTACATTATTATTATAATAATAAACATAAATATATAATAGGTACTATTATATTTTCATTATAATAAACTCTCTTGTCAGTAAAAACCCAAAAAAATATAATGCTAAAGTCGCATTAATGTATTAAATCCGGTGTATTATGTATTTTGTATTAATGTACATATTAAAACTGAATTCACTTAGTTCTTTTACCATATTTAGATTTGTAACATTTTATCTGTCAAGCTCTTCGTTCTAAGCAGCTAACGACATAATACGTATCTACATATTGTCGTGTTTTTTGTAATAAAATATACTAAAATTTGAATATTATTTGTAATTTAAAATTATTTTTGGGAATTTATGTTTCCGTTGGCACTATGTTGTTTTGATAGTGAGTTCGGCAGGCACGCTAAAATTTGTAAAGGGATACTTTATAAGTCTTGATTGAACAAGGTGTATTAGAAGAAAAATTATAAAGGATTAATTTAGAATAGGTTTCGAAATGTAATAATGGGACATTCTGACTATTTAACGAACGAAAATCTGACTAAACGGTCTGATACTTCGTAAAAACTATCGAGCAAAACTGCGAGCGTTTTGGCGAACCGCTCGCAGATCTGCTTCCTGAAAAGACGCGAGCTTTTCAACGAGCATCGATAAATGGTAAAGACTTAAGCCAAGTTTATGCACGACGTAGTCGGATGAAATATTTTAGTAGAAACCCAACTGATGGCGTTATTTCATTAATTAGCAGCTTAACATATTTCAATTCATATGAATTTTAATTATAAATTACATCAATAAATAGCACTTTATTGGGAATAAAGTAATTAAGTGCAATTAGTCAAAGTGTTTATTAATGTCACAAAAATTAAAATTTCAAATTATTTTCAAGTTATTCTTGGAACTAGGGATTAACGGGCATCGCTGTATAGGTACCTGCAAAAGATAAGTTTCTCGGATATTGTGTAAGTGACAATTTGCAAGACCTTTGTTCGAGCTTGTGCGTGTGCCTCCGTATCCGGTGGCGTAATCCGTATCCGTCGTGCATAAACTCACCTTTAGCGAACTGAATGACGAGCGGATCGGCAAATGAATAATACTGGGAGTAAACTCCTATCTTTGCAATAAACACTGTTAAGTGTTAAATTAATTTAAATTATTTTTTGTAAAAATGTAGAGATCTTGATCACATATTTACATATTTTAAATTTATTGATTGATAGGTACTGTAATGTACTCGAGCCTTTAATCGCCCTTAACGTTGGTACGATAAATAAATATGCAATGTTTCCCTTACTTTATTAAATTATGCTTTTGATGAAATTTTCCCTTACCTGGATGCTTTTTGTTGATAAAATTTTTGTTGATAAAATTTTGTAGGTCACCACGGCTAGCTCTTAATTTTATAAAAAAATAATTCTTTTGTTGTTAATAACTTTTATTGATTGCATTAGCTCATCTTCAAAATGAACAAGATTCATAAATTTTCAATATTGATTTATTAGATTTTAAATTGAAAATAACATTTTCATGGCAATTTGATTTTAATGAAATTTTTTATAAATGGTTGTCATAGAAACAAATAATTTTTTACGCACACGCCTTAAATTTAATGATAACAAATTTTCTTATTATAAATTAGATTTATGCAAATAAATGTTTATAATTATAAGATTTCTGACCTTTTATTTTGTTCAAAAATTCCGCACTGTATAGTTAAAGATTCTTAACCTCACTTCCTGATTGCATCATTTTCTTTCTTGTACTTTGTCGTTCGTTTACCCACAATTTCTCTACAAATTATTGTTGTGTTCATTTGGTTTAATTTTCGGAAAAACCAACTATATTCACCGCCGTAAATTCCATATTTTTCATACTATTAGTAAGTGCACTTGTAAAACTTTTACAATTATCTAATTTAACCTCATTTTAGGTTAATCAACTTTCACTTCCCTATTTCGGGATATTTTAACACATTTTATTGTAAAAACTCTGGAGCAACCAAAATTACGTGTACATCTTGGTAAAATTCTCACGTTACTAAGGTAAACAAACTCGTTACCAAGGATATTATTTTCGTTGCAAATTTCCAACGCCTGTCTGTTTTATCTTATAAAGTTTTTATTGGCAGGTAAATTAATCGATATTTTCGTCACTTGATTTTAATTCAAATAATTGTTTTTTTTTTAGGAACGATCCGCAAATTTGAATATGATGCACTATAATTGTTTATTTTGAAGCGAAAAATCGTCCGTTTTGTTTATTGCAACAAATTGTGATAAATGTCATCGAGAAACCTTTTTATAAGTTCGCATAACACAACTAATTATAAATTAACCTAGTTTTACAAAAAATTATTTTTAACTAACAAAATTTTAACTAATAACTAATAATTATTTTACATGATATAATTTTAATTTCATTAATGAATTAATCGTTTTATCATTTTGCCATGACTTTTCTAACACTCGAACGTTTATTTAAATTTATATCTGCAAACTTGTTCATCTTTTAGACTTGCCACTACAGCTAAGCAAAGAACATTACAGTACCTACTATATCTTTACTGCCTTGTACGTGAGAGCACATTCACATACTATGCAAATCAAATGGATACTCTTTTTTATTTAGTGATTTCTGATAAAATTGCAATTTCAATTTTAATAATAAATTTCATCGAATAAAAATGTGTTTTATGCTTGGAATATGTCGATGGAATAGCACACAAATGTTGCAAGGGCACATTTCGTAAATTTTCAGCAGCTAAATTGAAACTACAAAATAATACTGTATCAATTCGAAATTGGTTTATTTTTTTCTCAAAAATGTATTTACATTGATCCCTTTGTTAAGTTTTTATGTCAATATTCAACAACTGCTGCCATAAATTTATTCAAAAACAAAAGTTAAAGAACTTAATCCGGTTTTTTCCCCCCCCTAAAAATCACTTACAACATTCTTGCGCTATACCATCGATATACAAATGCAAAAGGAACGCAAAATTATGTAAAATTTAAATAAACATAATATTAGGATACATAGTAAATAATCCATCGAATACCGACATATCGACCGCTCGCACTTTTGCTGCAAGTTGGCCGAAATGCTCACTATTCCGCTCGTGAAAACGTTCGGCTCGCAATTTTGCTCGCTAGGTTATTAAAGAAACTAACATACTAAAATAACAACTATGTAATCCAGGCAACAGGCAATGAAGGCAAAACATTTCTGAAATTTGACAGTAAGTGGTAATTTTACCCCCCCCCCTTCCGTTTATCAGAAAATTATAATTAGACAAAAATTAATGGAATCTATTACTTTCTGTCTTTACATTTTTTATTATTTTGTCCATTACTAGCTTGAAGAGCAGGGGGCTCAGGGTTATTACTCTGTGTGATTCCACTTGGTACTGGAATTTCTTCTGTAAATTCTCCTATTGTTCGCACTTCTGTCGTATTTTCAGTGTTGTGTCAATATTGCGCCAATATTGGAAATTTCTAGTCAATATTGGTACAATTTTTTTTTTATTTTATGCTTCCTTTTAATATGATATAAAACAAAAAATATGATAGAACCTATTATGGGAATATTGATTTTTTGTAGTGTTAACAAACTAAATACTTATTACATGCTTAAGAAATATGAAAGTAAATTACGGCATTAATAATATAAATTAGAAAAAATTCAGAATTTATTACCCACTTAACACGTCAGCGATCGCTAGGTATTTTGTTCCCCGAATTGTTAGCATTTTGCTGACACCAGAAAATTTTTACTTTTATGATGAATAAAATGGGAGGTTGTAGACTGCGCCCGATGGTTGAAGGGTCTCATAATCTAGCATGCAGATTGCGCCGGGTTCGGTTAGGGTTAGTATGTAGATTGCGCCGATGGTCAATTAATAGGTAATCTTTTTGGGTAACGACGGAGTGAAAATCCCATTAGAGGATTAAGGTACTTAATTTATTACAGGAGTACTATACATTATGTGCGATTTTTAATTAGGTTAGTAATTTGACGAGGTTATTTTTAAATAACTGCATTATTTTGATTCTTTCATTATTAAAAACTTTTATAACACAAATTTATAACTACGAGAAATTTGCAATTTCGAGACAATTTGTGCATGATTCTGTTGGTCTATAATTTTGGGGGTGAAACGTTATAGTTTACTGCCCCATACCGCAACTGTACTTTTTAATGCTATTTCGAGGTTCTCTCACATCAAGGTTTCATTTATCCCGGTTTTCTTGATGGGTGGCGCCTTCTCGTATGTTTAGTCTAGTAACCAGAGTCAAAACCGCCCTGCAGGGGTGCAGAGCGGAGCGAAGCGGCGCCCCGGAAGGGTAGGTTTTGACGATGGATAACTCTCCTTATCGAATGCACACCCCAAATATCGAAGAAGAAAAAATTTAATTTTTTCACTTTTTCGGCAATACACGGGTTAATTTCCATTTTTTGGATAATATTTATTATTAATATCTACTAATCACACCCCCACCTATCCGAATTTCAAAGAAATATTCAAATCGGAGCGAAAAAATTTCACTCAATTCGAAGGGAACGTGATGCATTTCATCGCGTCTACCTGGGGGGCGCGGCCTATTCGATGCTCATTTTCCCTACTTTTAAAAAGTCGATTTTGGGGTTGTTTTTCCAGGGTTCACGTAAATTATTATTTCTATAGACTAAAATAAGCCTGTTCTTTAGTGTGTAGCTGAAGAAATTTTTCTTCAGCCAGCCAGGGTTACATAACTCGACCCCGAGTATGTCCCGGACAACAAATGCGTGCGAGTCGTTTCATAACGTATTTAGTTCACATTTTTATAGCCCCCACCCAGCGATTTACACCTTTTTGGAGAAATTGAAAATGATGCAAATTAAGACATAGTATATCACCATAAACAGTATAGGTACGGCTAAGATGCAAAAAAACCGATGCAATTAGTGAGAAAGCTAAACTACAGCATTTGATCGACTTGTATGCTAGCAAAACAATGTCAAGGTTGGAATTTATAAAAAGTATCTGCAATAAGTATTGTCATATTAATGATAATTAGGTAACGCAATTTAATTTTTTATTAATATTTAATAAACTGATTTACAATAATAACCCCATTATGCCTTAGTAATACTTTTTAATCCCTCAGGTACACCATCGGCGCAATCTGTATGTTACCCTTAATGACCATCAGCGCAATCTACAGGTTGCCCATGGTCATTTACCCAAAAAAAAGGATTAATTTCTGACCATCGGCGCAGTCTACGTATGCCCAATAAAATATCGTTCACATAGAGATTAGTTGTCTTGCGTTGTGTTGTTAATCGTGGAAAGAGCCAATCAAAGTATAGGATGAGAGCTAACTCTAACGTAGAAACTTGAATTTCATTGGTTCTTGCAACGACTATAACAAGGCAATTTCAGACAACTTAATCCCTATGTGAATAGCACTTAAAGGATATACTGCATTATCTCGATTAAGTGAAATATATTTTGTAAGGTTTGTAATGAAACGCTCATTTTTGTTAAATTATTCCAATGATTTTAGTTAGATAAAAGTTTAATTAATTTTACCTGTAAAACAATTGAATTTCTTTATTTGTTTTAAAATTGAATAAATAGAAAAAAATATTAGCTAATAAAAGATCGCTGTAAGACAGATTAAACAAAATATTTTAATTTAAAACTAAATAATTTAAAAATCACAATTTTGTGACAAGAGAAGCAAGAGCGTACACTGCAAATACAAAGAAAATGCTAAAAATAAACGAAATGAAAATGCTAAGGGCCATAACAGGAAAATCACTTGTCGATAGAAATAGGAACCACCGCATAAGAGAAGAGTTGTAGTATGCCCGATATAATAAGATGGACCAGAACAAGAAGAAGAGCCTGGAATGAGCACATAAACTATCGTGTATGTACTCTGCTCCATACGAGTGACTTCCCAAAATCGTCAGAGATGGAATCCCCTATGAAACCAGACTATCGGGAAAAATCTCCTAAGAGGTGGGAGGGGATCAGGATGCCAGGAAAAACCAGAATTAAACAGGTTCCAGACCTAAAAAGGCATAAATGGTTCGAGATCGTAAAGTCAACTTAAAAAAAATTAGGAAATAAGGTGACACCTAAATTTTTCATATCTGATTACATACTTTTCCTTCCATGGATACAAAAGTACCAACTTTTCAGTCTATGAATAGAAAAAGTGAAATTCCGCCACGTGAAATCGTTATCGAAAAGCGTCACTTTCACACAGTTTACCAAAAAAATAATTTCCTTTGGTAAAATTTTTGACCAGAATCGACGTATTCCTGACACAAACACAGAGATAGAAAAGTTCTGGAATTTTTTCGGTTTTAAACGTCTACACCTACGGGTATTCCATATCCCCTCGATAATGAAAACATAGAAAATATAATTTTATTTCAAAATTTTTTGTGAGCTTGACATTAATAATCCAAAATTATTTTTAACTTTTTTAAATTGAAAGACATTTTTATTAAACATAATTCCTTACTCGGTCATGCATTTATTTAACCCCCCCCCCCCACACACACTTTCTCTATAGATTTTTGTTTTCGAGGTCCCTTGAAGCCATTCAATTTTTGAAAGGATTTCTCTTGTACAACTTGGTTAATTTTGTATAATTATCTTGCACTGACCTAGACATCAAAATAAATACGCTTGGCATTTCTCCAAGTCAGCACTGTCATTTGAGATCTACAATGTCTTGTTGCAAACAAATGTTGATAAATTATTTCTGGTTTAAAAGCTGCAAATGACAAATTATTTGTTTCGGGATTTAGTAGTTTTTGCGATAAGCATGGAAAACTTCTTTCCGGGTACTTATTGCAGCTGGGTAATTGAAGCTTTTTTATTTTAATTTTCCTTCTACACGGATTCAACACGTTTTATCGGCGGTTATGCGAAACCTTGAAGTACGGTGTTTATTTTTCTGGTCCGATGTTATTTGTCGAGCTTATTAATTTTCTAAAGAGTTTACCAATAATTGATTAATACGTATCGGTGTTTTGTAACATCCAAAACCGCTTCCTCACAACACTTCGAACGGTACTGAAACAGCTAGCCGCCACTTGCACAAGAGATTTTCGGGGTAAGTACACCCAAAAACGAGTAGGATGGCACAACGTGTCGTTATCAGCACTCTCGATCATTCATGAATCATGTTTATCTTCATCGCCATTTTCATCATCGATTTAGGTATATTAACCTCGCCGAGACATTTCCATCTCATTGGATTTCAAATATCCATACTTTGGCACCATTGATTGGAATTTTCTTGGCTGCGGTTTTACAATCCGCAACTGTAGAGCTGCTTACCTTCTTTGTTTCCACATATCTCACTTTCTGCGAACTATGTTTTCCAGATTATGAACGCAATGAAGCATCCAATTCAGTTAGTTAAAATTTCATCCATAAATTCGTCGTTTAAAGCTTCTATTATTTTAGTAAATGATAATCAAACGTGTTTCCAATTGGGAAACTAATCCGTCACCTCAAAATCGCTAGGTGTCAGGAACGCTCTCATTATGCAGTGTACTATTCATTAGAGTAGTTTACAATAAACGCAAATATTTACACGATTAAAAACCCTCCTGCCTTCTCGGCCCCTGGAATAACTTAAGCAGGCTGTCAAGTAAATATCGCTCAATAACTCACTGAATAAAACCGTTCAGGGGTGGCCAACTTAGCAATATTATTTTTCACATTACATATTATTATCATGGTAACATAAATTTATAAAGCTACATAGCAGAATCCTCCGTTATTGTCATGCATATGTTAAAAAAGTTCCAAAAGAAATTGTTACTCCTAAATTCTTAACCTTTCTTGATGCCGCTATTGTAACAGCTTGTCAACGACATAAAGAAAATATAGATTTTAATAAGTTGGCGCCACAATTCATAAAGCCGGAAAATTTTACTGTTGAACGTGTTTCCAAATCATCTAATCTTACGATTTTATAACATTTGGCTTATTTAAAAAAAAGCGACCTCTTTTCACGTTTCAATATGTCAAATAGAATTGAAGTTATTAAATTATTTTGGAACAATTAAATTTTCATTCAATAGCAATTTCTACTCGTATGTAACACAATGTTATCAAAGAGTGAACTTTATTGTTAAATTCGCTTGGCATAAATTGGCGGTTTGCCCAATTGCGGTTGTTTTTCGCTTCTTTATAACGTTTTCTGAACAAACAAGAACAAAGATATGTATAATTTTGCTTATACACACATAAAATTTTAAAAGAACTGATATTATAGAGCTAGAAATTCGACAATAAAAACTTGAAACCGCTGCGCTGCCACCACCAGTAAAATAATATTAAACATTCCAAGAAGTTAAAACATTTTTATTTTATCGATTGGTTCTAATTAGGCTACCCATTTACGTTAAGATTAAGCGGTGTTCATTTTTCTGGCTAAAATATTTAGGTTTTTGGGTCAGAGTAATCAAATACTGGAGGAATTCACGAGCTTTTTAAATGAAATCCAAAGTTTTAGTATGTATCACACAAACTTCAAAAGAGCTTGACTGATGTGAGCTAGCTAGGGATAAACTACAACTATAACGGCAAAAATATGGAAGTGATAAAAAAATAAAACGAGATTGGCTTAAAATTTAGAATCGTGATTTTCTTTAATCCCGTCAGACCTTCAAGGTTGTTTTCTCACAATCAGAATTCAGACAAAAGAATTTGGTTTGGATGTTTGATTAGAAGAAGTTGAAAATTAAATTTGAATTTAAAACGTAAAAATCAATACACCAAATTTATATTGCTTCGCGTACCGACATATAAATTTAATTAACAATCCAAATTTTTTGAATCGTCGCCTTATTCGAATATTTAAAATTGTCAAATTTAATAAAAAAAATTTTAATCTCGTCAAGAACAGATCCCGATTTGCTAGCATTACTTTATTAGTTTTTTCTCCTCGTCCCGTCCTTTCGGTATCCATGTTAAAATTTTCATTTACACTGCAGATAACACTCATCGAGCAACGAGAGAAATTGAAAGAAGAAATTGCACCGATCAAATTTTCAGGAAAGTGTGAAAATTATTTTCTTCTTCCCTCATTTTTCATCTTTTTCTTAAATTTTGCTGCACGAAATTCGGATAAAAAATTAATATAGCTAAGCTGAAACACAATTTCAAGTTTGGCATTTAAGATATTCAAATGAATGACATCTTTTATTCCTTGTTAAAGTTGAAGTATTTATAAAATGTAAAATTCCGAATACCGTAAAATTTCTGAAAGCGTTAAATTATGGACATATTTAAGTAAGCAAGACATTTATTAAACTATTTAGCAATATAAACTTCAACTGACTGATAATCTGCGAGTCGAGCCTGACAGAAGGGAATTAAAGATTTCACTAAGTGACTGAGTAGGCAATGTAATTTTGTTTGCTTTAAATTACATTTTCGTTTCTTTGGTTTCCTTTTTTATTTTTCCCTTATTTAGAGTTAGTATTTCCTACTTTGTTAATTTTGTGTTGCGTGTGTTTTAACATCATGAAAATTTCTTGTGAAATTTAATATTTAACAGATTTTATGTTAACCCGAGTGTAGTAAATCCAGCTTGAACATAAAGCAATTTTTGTTGAAAATAAAAGAAAAAGTAATTAGACGCAATTTGTTAGGGTAACAAACAAATCATTTTAGCGAAATTTCATTTTGTGAATAAAGTAAATTAGTAGTTGGTTGCTTTAATGGATTTGTTACAAGTACAAAAAATGTTAACCTTAATGCACTCCGGGAACAACAGTTTGATGTGGTAACAAAGGAATTTTTTTTCCGTTTGAACAATAATTTTTACACAAGCTAATACATGTTAATCCACATCTGTACCTTGCTTACTAATGCAAAATTGTTTAGGGAACTGGACGATTTGTTCAGAACAATTTCTTGCACAAACCAAGAATCTCATAAGCTACTTTGAATTCTCGAGTAGCTTCAAAGTATCTAAAACTGTACTTAATATTTACAATTTTATATATTTCCAGATTTATTCAGTTTACACAGCTTCCAAGTTTTTTTCGTTTGTCTGACAGACATTTGTTGTTTAATATATGGTATCTAATTCTAGGACCGCTACATCATCTACCACTTATAGCAACCTTGGTGGTGCGCGTACTAGCTCTTGTAGCTGTTCTAACTTATCAATTAACCTTTGCTAACGAGAAAGAAGAGTTAAGCGTGTTTTTTTCAGAAATCATATATTTATAACACAAGTGATATTGTGGTGATATCAAAGTGACTTTTTTTTTAACAACACTGCGACATCATGATGAGCTATCGCATTCATGATTATTTGACATTATATGACACAGCTGTGACATCTTTACAATACGGTTTGTGACTTGCTTATTATTTATCACCACATGATAATATCATGACGATACGATGTCAAAGCAACTTCTAGAGAAGTGATAATATTCAAATGTTGTCCGACGACAGGCATTTTGAACATGCATATCACACCAAATATTTATCAGTTCCCACGATGTATATGGGGAATTACAGCGCGGAGGTAACAGTCCCCGGGCTGTTACCATCCTCACAGGGCTGTAATTCTTACAATTCTTCGGGATATCATCATAAATGTGATGTCACGATTATATTTTGTTGCAAACTTGTAAAACTGCGAATACTGATCCCAAGTGACATCAAGCTGCCTTTATTTGTAATATAAATTTACACTTTTCAATTTTTTAATAAAATTCAGAAAAAAGTATTGTAAATCTGAAAATTCGATCAAATGTTGCTAAAGTGCACATTACACGGGGCCTTCGGCTGCAGCAACTTCTGTGCAGAACGGTATACGCAAAGCGCAAATACATGAACTCGTCTCTACGCAGAAATTGCATGCAGCCGAACGCCCCGTGTAATGTGCACTTAAGGCATTGCAGAACAACATAATACAAAACTCCTAACACATGAAATATCGGCGGTTCATTCATATCTGTCTTTGTATGCCTTCTGCATCGAACATTTAAGTTCTCACCTAGAAAAAAATATTATAAATATAAGAATTGGCCCAAATGTTCCGAAACTCCCGAGACTTCAAACTCCGGCTTCGTTGAGTTATATCTTTTTAAGTATTTCAAAAGAAAAAATTGTGATGATCTAAGTTTATGAAACAGTTAGTATTACAAAAAAACGTTCATTTCAGTGCGATTACATTTTCAGAATTTTTTCTGGGTCAAAATTTAAAAGTTTTGGGCGGAAGACTTACAAAGATATAAATCAATGAAGGCGGCGTTTAAGGTCTTGGGAATTTTAATTATTATTCAACAATGCCTTAGGGATATTTGAACGAATTTTCTGACTTTCAATATTTTTTTATGTTTTCCCGAAATTTCATCTAAAATACCTGGGCTATATCGAAACATTTTCTAATTTATTATCAATATTATGAAGTTAACATAATTATAGAAAAATTTAAATGTTTTTTCGAACCTGGCTTTCGATACATTTTGAAAAAAATTATTGATTATATGATCTGCAAATGGCTTATTTCCATAACATTTTCCATATAATGGAGATTAGGAGGTAAACAGTAGGAAATATATTTTGTGACCCTGCTTTATTACTTTCAAAGCAAAACTTCAATTTAAATTTTAAGTTACATTTTAAAAGCAGCAAAAAATTATTTTTAAATCTTTGCCTATTTGCTATATTGTCTATATAATTAATAAATAATAGTTGCAATAATGGATGAATTCTTCCGAATGGTTCTGTAATGTTTTCATAATTTGTTATTTATACTGATTATTAATAAGTATTAAGTAATTTCTGATTACTTTGTTTTAATTATTTTTTTAAGCCTGCCGTCCTCGCCTTTTCGGTTGTAATTATTGAAAATTTAAATCATAAAAGGAAAACTATAATGAAAAAAACACGTGGTATTTTTAGTACGTATTCTTCTAAATAAAATATTTGAAGCTAAGTTGTAAACACCATGAATCCCTTTGGTTTGAGTTTCAATACAAAAGTGTATTAAGTGTTAAAGTTATTAATAATTTTATAACCAAAGAACGCGATATTTTTGAATTGATTGTTTTTCTCAAATATCTCGAAAATTAAGCAAGATGGGGTAAGAAACTACGCAAATTTTTTCCGGCGTTAAATTATCTACAATAATGATTGGAATAATATTTGTCGTACGTCAGTAGTATAGCTTGCACGCGTTGTCTAACTTTGAAACTCGGGTTTCGAGTGCTACCAAAATATTGCTACCACAATTTTCTTCAATTTTCTTGAATTCAAAACTCAAAAATCCCACATCATGTGAGAACTTCAAATAATACTCACGAAAGGATAATCTCGGGCATAGGGGAACGTACTAAAGAAAACAATTGCTGTTTCGACCGGTTTCGACTAAATGCTAGTCATCATCAGGACTATATTGATATCTATGTTTATTTGATATCTATGTAAGAAAGAAACCATTGTGTTTTTCTTCGTCCGAGGAACGTAGAAGTTTTTATTGTCATGCAAAGTTATCTAAATTGCGCGCAGGTTGGATAACGCTTTTGATTCTCGCGTTAATAAAAATTCTACTTTGATCGTACGAAAAAATAATCTTTGTTTGGTTACAATTTTATCCTCAATAAGATGCACATGTTTTGTAATTTGTGGATTACAGGAAGGTCTTCGATTCTGTACATTGGACTAAACTGTGGAGCATACTTGAAGAGACGGGAACTCGATAAGAATACGGGTAGAAAAGACGTGTTCGCAAAGGTTTGGAATAGGTGCCGGCGTAAGGCTCTCTGATCTCTAACTCTGAAGCGAGTACGCCAGAAATAAGGCAACGACTGGCCATGGCAAGAACAGCAACCATCAAACTCGTCAACATATGGAAGGACACGACAGTTACTAAAACCACAAAGAAGAGGTTTCTGAGTGCACTAATATTCCCAGTGGCCACATATGCAGCCAGGACATGGACAATGAAGGACGATGGAAGAAGAGTGATGGAGAACTTAGAAATGTAGACATACAGAAGAATTCTAAGAATCCCGTGGACAGCGTACCGCACAACTGTGTCTATTTTAAACGAGTTGAAGATCGAAACACGGTTGTCGACTAAGATCAGTCAGTCTTACTTGCATCGGTCACATTGCACGAAAAAGGTTACTCATCCCTGTTCTACAAGATGGATGGATCAAATAAAATCCCTAACTGGACAAACCTTACATGAAGGAACACAAGCAGCGCATGACAAGGAAGCGTGGAGCAGCTCTTTGAAGACGCTGTCATCATAATGCTACTATGTCCTTTCGCAGGATGATAGAAACTGAGAAAGAGAAGATGCACATAATCTGGTAAAATTAATTTTCAACAAGCAAAAGAAACTACTCCACAAAAAATCTAATTTTTATTTTCTTCTTCAGAACGAAGCTTGAGTTTTTACAAATGACTCTGAGCACCATCTCCAATAGACCAGTACATATTTATAGTACAATAGATGATTAATTAATAAAAATTCAGTGCATCTCAATAATAAACTATTAAAATTTCAGTAAACTGAATTAAATCTACTTAAATAAAAAAGCAAGCAAATATACAAAATTTAACTGGAAACGTAGCATGGACGGTACTATTTGCAATAAAAGTAGATTATACTTGTACCTTAAAGAAAATTGTGAAAAGCAGCTTGTAGTTGCGATGTAATAATGCCTGTATAGTGGTTAGCTCAATGCGAAAACGCTCCACTGTTGAGGTGAAAGCGAAAGCACCATGTTCGATTTGTGATAAAACTATGTAGGGAATGAAAAACTAATGTTACAACTAACCGCACGCAATTCCTAAACTTCTCTAATATTTAGTCTTTCGCAACCGACTTTAAACAGTAGGTTCCCTCGTACATAACCAAAGGATGGGTTGTCCAGCAATGGAACAACAACTGCAGTAATTTTCCGTGACCGCTAAATGAGAGAACTTCTATCTTAACAGTTACTGTTTTAAAGTAGGTAAGGTGGATTACCTACTCAAAGGATATTCTAAGCATTCTAAGACCTCTACGTCCAATTGTACAATTATTCGCATTAGGTTTGACATTAAATATTGAGGTGTGGTTGCGTAAAAGATGACAAATCCCCACTCGGTTTTATCACAAAAAATATTTTTTCCGGCGAAGTAACATAAAATATGACAGTTTTGTGCAGTTTTCCTTTGTCAGTTATTGTAACTTACGAGTTTTGCGGTACGGCGAGACATGCATATTTGTAAAAGTCACTGAGAATGTCGAAACACGAAACTTGGAAAGTTCTCAAACATTCTCACTTTGAATAAAATTATTAAGGAAATCTACTTTTCTTTTATAAACAGAAAAACGTTTAAAAATAAGAACAGATATGTCGCATTATTTTGAAGAATGTTTCGTGTTTCCGGAATATCGTTGCCCTTAGGAAGTGTAAGTTTTAACAATTTTGTAGAAGAATGTTGCATGGATATCCGCATCTTTAAAAATAAAATTTATGAAGTAGTCTACTGAGTTTATTATTTTGCATTACACGATTAACTACTTTATCAACAATAAATTATGCAGATTTTATTGAAAATGATTTCTTTAGACGTTTTCCAAACAATGGTTGTTTATTGTGGAAATCTCGTTACTTAATTTTGTTATTTTAGCGCTAAAAGTTTCATGCTGAACCATATTTGAACAATAAAAACATATTAACTTCTTTAACAATTTTCGTTAAATATAATATTAATTACGTGTTTTAAAATTGAAATAACAATGTAAGCAAATCTTTAGCAATGTTTGTAATATTGTAATTGATAAGACAATATTTGGCTTTCAAGTTTTAAAAGCCGTGTGCTTCTTCCATTAGGTAACATTATTTAGACAAACAATAATAATTTACTTAATTTTAATACTTATAATATTAAAAATTCGGCGCAATACCATTTTTATTTTTTCAACCAAGTTTTTAACCAAAAATCCAAATTTACACAACCTAAGATCATTTCGAGTTGGTTTTGTGTACTACTCTTATTTTCTCTAGCATTTTATTTTTATGTAATCTCAAGTTAATGTCAAGATGCTAATGTTAATGTTAATGTGAAGTTAAAACAAACTTAAGATGAAAACTGGAATCCTTAATTCCCTTCTTTTTGTATTTCCACCCCTTCATAATGTTAAACATTAAAGGACACAATCGAGCTTTTCCATTATTTTAAAGAAATTTTCATACATTATTCTGAATCCGAATAATTGTATACCGAAAAATGTGAAGAATTTATTTTAACGTTATGGTATCTGCTAAAAGATGAGCGGCTAAAGCAATTTAATAAAACCGATATGAATACATTTCTACTTGCAAGAATTATTAAATTGTTTGGAGTTTCAACGCTTAAACATGTTCAATAAAATAAAAACACCATTTTATACAGTTTCATAACATTTAAATAATTGCGCACACGATTTTACAGTTTGTCCATTTTGGTTCTGTTCTTTTTCAGGATTACAATTCAAGAAAATTTTAATAAAACTAAAAGGTTTGTATGTTCACTCCTGGGAATTCACTACAATTGAGATAATAATAGCAGTCTCTTAGGATTTGAAAATTTACCCAGGGGACGAAGCCGTTTTTTACCTATATATTATTAATTTTTGAGTAATTTGTAACGAAATCATCTCTGAAAACTAAATAGAAAGAGGCGTTTGGGGGGGGTTACTTTATAATAGTACTAATAATAGTACTTTATAGCCCATTTTCCTTGGATTAGAGTCAACACTGTCGATGGCCTGAGCGCCTCGACGCACATTTATTAGATATTTCGTTATGTTCGACCCCCCCCCCTCCACCATCCGCAGTGGCAGTACGCGGGACTTAATTGTATGAAACAACATAATTAACTCCGTAATACATTATACAATAGTTCTAGGTATTTCTGAACTTACAAAATAAAATCAATAATGCATAAAAGTGATTAATTACCAATTCCAAGTTGACATCGCTTCTTGCTGCGAGTTCATTGTTATTAACGACGCAATGTTCGAACTACTGTCGGGAAGAACGTATAAATCATGCAAATGTTCACTAATCAATTTCCGTGATTATTTGTATAACTTTTAATGCAAAATAATTTTTTTACTTCATTTTTCACTTTTATTTAATTTTAAAATTGTAATTTTTTCAATTTATCAAAAACCAAATGGCGTAGTCTCAACTATTTGTACAAATCAGAGATATTGCGAAAATGCAAGATAAATAAAAATGTTAAATTGAATCTTACTTTCGCATAATTTTTTAAAACATCTGAAAATCGACAAAGAATTTTTAATTTCAGAAAGCTCCATTTCCATTATAAAGTAAAATTAATAAAAAAATTATTAGGTATTCTAGCAATAAAATGCAAAATATCGCTTTATGTCGAAAAATTTCGTTCCGTTTCCTTTGTTAAACAAAAATGCCGAACGTTTCACATTCTCGTCGACTCATTTGTGCATATTTTTTTCAGTTTATTTTCAGGAAAATTAAAATTACCGTGTCCTTATATTTTTTAACAAATTAATCAACATAATATTTTCCTTTTCATATTTTCGATAAATGTTTCACGAAGTTTACATAGACCGAAATTATTATGCATGAAAAAGATTAAACTAATTTAATGTTTTCTGTAAATTCATTTAAAGTTTAGATTAAATTATTCAGGGCTGATTATAGAACGTATTTTATTTAAAATACAAATCAGAAGGAACGCGATAAATATATGCGTAAATTTGAATTAAAACTTGTCGGGTTGTGAAAGCGATGACTTTTACAAAATTAAATTAGGTTTGTTGTAACCTACAATAACTTTTAAATTGGATAAATTAATTTTTAATCTGTTTTAGCAACGAAAATTTTTGAACGAGACACAAAAAAATGTACTCATATTGTTTAAAAGTTTCAAAAAAAACTGTTGTTTGAGAAAAATCTGTAGGAAAAGTGTCAACAAGTGGTGCATTAATACTTCATTAGTGTGAACGTTTTCGTTACGGCTTTAATTTTATTAAATTCGACTAAACTCCCTTTCTGACAAAAGTTATATAAGTCAAGATATTCAATTAATTACAAGCAAATCTCCCCAAGTTATTATGTCTGCAACATCGGAAGATATTTACCTTTATTTTTATGTTTCGTTACAGGTTTATTAGAAATTGTCAATTGAAAATGTAATTTTAGTTCGACTGAAAATAATTTTATAAATTCACCCTAAGAAAATAATATACATCCTTTTTCAGAATTAAATAATTAAAATAAAAAATTCTGTCATTATTATATAGATGCACAAAATGCGACAAAAAAATACTTTTTTATTGTATAAACGGAAACTGAAAACAAAATAACAAAGGTATGAGTTTTTCAGCGAGTTGTTATCTCGAAACTGCTTCTATCTCTTTAAATAAACTGTATAACTAACTTGGAAGTTTTGGAACAAATAAACCGGGGCCCCGAGTTGTAAACAAATTATAAACCTTTTAAAATAGTCCAGAAAGCCCTATTCAATTTTATAATTAACTCACCTTGTAAGCCTTCCTGTGCTGACTGTTGTTGGGATGGAGCTGCGATTGCAAATCCTATTATCGTCCAAATAATTACATATTGTATCCAATATTGAAGCCACATTGTTCAAAATTGAATATTATCCATAGTTACAAATGACACAAACCACATTCACTGCAATTGTTTACCACTCCCTTTTAATATCACTGAAATTGAAAGAAAAAAGTATAAAATTTCTAATAAGTTGGGTGTAGAGGTTTAATGTCGACTGAAAATTTCATTGTCCTGAGTTGTCTAATGGAACGGTAAACAAAATTTTGGTGTAAATATCGCCTGTTTATTCAGTTGATTAACTTTTTTAACTGCCGAAAATATCGTTTACAATAAATTCCCCAAAATTAATTTTAGGATACCTCCGTTCCGACAGTAATTTCAGAACAAATTTTAAACTACGCATTAATGTCTGTGGCCTAATAACTGTTTCGAGCAGTTGACATTTAAATCCTTAGTTTACGATTGTAATCTCGAAACAATTCCATACCCAAAACTTTTCTAACATTCCACCTAAATAAGGTCGTAAGGTAACGAAATCATTTACAAAAATTACTACACCAATTTAATTATTGGATTCCAAAACGCAATATAATGAATTTTTGACATGGCTGTTTTTTCAGTTACTAACTTTTATTAAATTTTTTTGTATAAACTTCTATAGTCGTCTTTCAGGATACGATCGACAATGGGTTTTTGTTTGAGTTTTAACAAACAAGCTTTGATGAAATTGGTTTGTAAATTTAGATGCTTTCGGTCTTCAGGACGTCAAGTTATTTTGATAAAAGCAAAGTGTATTGTATTGTATTGAATAACTAAACTAAAAAATGTGACTGTCTTCATCTATTGCCTAGAGCTAATAATGGCCAATCATGGCTGCTCGTTCACGCTACTCGCCCTGGTATTGGCTACTTAATAAATATTTTTCATTCTTTGTTCGTCAAAAGCCCTATGTAAATAAATAGATATAAAAAAAACTGTTATTAAATTAGCGATTGCTCTAAATTTCAATTAAAATTTCGTATTCGTTAAATAACTAACAAAAATCAAGTTTGTTTTAACGGTTAGGTTTGAATAAACTAACTTCGGAGTTAAACTTTCGCAAATGCTTTAGCTTCGTTTCGATTCCATTTTAATGAATAGCATAAAGTGATTATAAAAGTTACAGAATGTCGTAATTCGTAATAATTGATTGTAAGCTCATTAACATTTTAAGCTTAACTTGTGAAAGATGTACGGTAAAGCATACACGCACGCATAATTTCTAGCTCCTGATTTGATTGCGTATCACAAAGGAAAGCTTTCTCTAAGTAAACTAATTTCAAAATCTAGAGAAGGAACTTGTAATCGAATAATTTTATCATACTAAAAACGTGACATTTGATATTTAAAATATCAAAGTTCCCTAAAATGGCCATTTTATGTAGAGCATTATAATTAATCTTTTTAATGAATTCATCGGCTAACAAAACGCACACCACGACATATTAACGCAGGTATAATTGCTATTGTTAAATTTAATATTTAACTTTTGTATTCTAAAACTCACTTAAAAGTGAAGGTGTTTTGTGTTTATTGTTGTAGTATTACCATGCACAAAAACACAAAAGCTCGCGTTATAAAGGAGCTAAAAATTGCAACTATTAATTCTAATTCAATTATAATTTTATTCGTTCCGCAAGGGAAACAAACATATTTATTACACCCAAGTAAAGCAAAATAATAAGTTACCACAAATCCTGTTAATTTTTCTTAAATCACAAAATATGTCTTTCATTCCCAGGGGCGAACGAATTTAGCCAGCCAAAGATCGAGCACTACTAAGGTAGACCGATATGCTATAAGCCGCGTTAGCTCTCGCATCTTTTCATTACGGTTAAAAAAAACTCTAAAAAGGAAGTGTCAAAACAAAAACAAAAAGTGTCAATTCGTCGAAAGTGAGTAGGGATCACCAAATATGAAACACTTAACTATTATTTGAAAAATACCCCGTTTATTCCCATTGCTGTTAAAAAATTTACAACGTCGGAATTTGTATAGGTAAATAAAATGTTGTAAAATATTTTAAATTTAAATTTTACAGCATGTCACTCACTCACACATTTGAAATATTAATGAATGCGGCTTGATAAACCCGGGTTCAAGTTATTCAAACCTAATAACGCATTAGCTTAATTAACAAAACCTTCAAAAGAATTAAAAAAACTTTTTTAAGAAGAAAAGGAAAAACGCAGCTTTGTCTACGAATTTCGAACGAAAACCTTTTTCCTATAATGTGGCTTTAGTATACGAGGTCCACACTTTTACAATCGTCCTTTAGTACATTGATAAAGGCAAGAAAATTATCTAAATTTATCAAACAAATGATACAGAAGGAAGCTGGAATTGTATTCATTGTTTTAGTGAACACCAGCAACAACTAATCAAGTTGACCTATTTGATTAACTATATATAATGACAAAAGGGACGGGAGTTCAAAAAAGGGGTACCGTAGATAGTGCGTAACGACGTAATCAATCTAATAAAGTAAAATTGCTTTTGACGATAGTTGCAGAAGAAATCTGACAGCAAAGAATTTGAATAACGAAATAAAAATATAAATGCAAATCTTAAGGAAACTGAAAAATCACGAAAGAGTGCACGAATTTTATAATCTCGTTTAATATTTTCGGATAATTTCGTATTAGGGGTTGTAAGAGATTTCCCTATATGATAACACGCAGTAAAATTCTTATCTGTTTGTGCTTATTTAGCATCATCAACTCCGCTAACGTACATTAGGGATTGGCGATTTTGTTCACCAACCCTTAAGCGTATAGGAGATAAAATCAAACAAAATAGCAACTTCACCTTTTAGAATTTTAATTAAGAGGAAAATTCACGCACACTAAAAGTTGACACCGCCATTGCCAGAATTCTATGTATTTTATTATAAAATTTCAAATATTCGTTCTGTTGTAAATTTCCCCATTTAAAATCTTAATTCTTTAAAAAATGTACCCCTAGAAGTTTGCGACCTTTTATAATTTACTCGGAAGCGCAAAAGTGCGGAACTTAACAAAACGAATAGCCCATTGTGTAAATTAAGGACAACCCTGCATTACCGCTTTAAGTTGTTTTGAGTATTTAAGAAATTCAACATTCAAGTTCTTTATTACTCCAGAAAATTTTATTTAATCTTAAAAGAATTTCGAATGCAAAATTTAAGACAACTTAATTTTCTTATTTTGATTTAACAAGATTATCGTCGTTTAATCACCACAACGTTTATTAATTTAATAAATTTTCATAATATTTTCACTTTACAACGAGACGATGAAAATGGGCGTAGTTTGGGGTAATTAATTTGTACTTAAAAAAAATTACAAATCCAAACAAAAATTTGTAAACCTCTTTAAAAATAAAACGAAAAGGCAACAATATACAATAATAAAAAGTTTTTTGAAACTTTTTGAAAAATTATTTTTTGTACCTTTTATAAATTTTTAATTAATTTGCTTTGGTTTAGAACACACATCCGCACTACTTAAACAACAATTTAAATTTTAAAATGCGCGTTAAAATAGATTAAAGTAATGAACTCGAAAATTTGAGGCGTCTATCGCGTATGTTCAAATGATACTGGCGCTGGATTTGAGCGCTGCGGCGTCGGTTAATGCGCCTGTCCACGTCCGCGAAACTGGAAAACGTACAGTTAACGATAATAGGGAAACTGATGAGATATGCAAGTCGGAAACGGAAAGATTAGAGATCACAACAACAAACTAAGTGCTTAAGAAATTAGAACTCGCGCTTTCGATTTGAATGGAATATCGGATTCAAGTCCAACTCTGTTAAGGTAAGAAAATGGTGGAAATGCTAATTTTAGTAGTGCGAAACTAGAACAATTTTTCAGTTGTTTTATATTCGGCAGGTTTCGTTTTTTAACATTATTTTTTACTTTTCATAAAAATTGCATTATCAAATAGTTTATTAATTATTGTCTGAAGTTACATCGCAGACTTTCCATTGAGTGGTTGTTAGTTGAAACCTTTTAGCTTCTAGAGTGCAGAAATTAATTTCGTTACTAAAAAAAATAAAGAGAACTGTTTTGGAATTCTGAGATTCTGAGAAACCGAATAAGCGTCTTTTTAATTAACTGTTCCAACATTATTTAAATATTTGGTATTTTTGTTAAAAATTTTGATATCTTTCATTATTATATGACATCCTACAAATTTCACAGTTTCATTGTGTGATATAAAAACATTATGACTTTCATACAGACTTTAATTTCCGAAAGTCGTCGATCAAAACTATTTCACTCCAAATAAACTGAGGTATCACCTCTTCTTTTCTTGTAATATTTCTATTTCCTTATTACAGCTTTTTGTAAAGTAAACCGGTTTTTTCAAATTTAATATTTGCAATAATACAACGTAATAATTGATTTTTTGAATAAACAAAATTAATATAATGGAAAGCAGAGAAACAAATTTGCCTCAAGTTATGTGACCAACTGTCCCATTCCCATACATACAGGATGAATCAATATTGTGGACTTCTTCGATATCTCCCTTGTCGGTAAAAATATTTTTAAATAAATTGTAAAGTTGTGTATTTGCTTGACACACATACATACGTAGCATAAAACTTATTTTAGTGTTCTGATTTTGATCAGCACAATGGCACTTTGCTATTTTAAATGTAACATCCTTATTGTTATCTATTCCGGCGTTTCTTGATATTTGCTATAACTATTTGTAATTCATTATTACTACCGCGAAAGAATTCATTTAAATCTGCTCCTTAATTTGGAAATACTCTGTACATTTGATAACAAAGTTGTGGTTTGTGGCGACTGAAGCGCTTGCTTCACTTCGCTCAAGTGTCCGCTTGGCGTAGTCACGTTATATTTTCATTTCAATTATGTTTTAGAAGCTGCGGTGTTTCGGTGTTTGTCATCTTAAAAGGATGCATCGGTTAATTAGTCGCAAGTAATTTGGAACATGATATTTTAGCCTCTTGATCGTAATTTTTAATTTTAGGGCGCATATGACAATTTTGTAAAATGTATAGCATTTTATCAGTGGAAAATTTAAACCTGCAGCGTTGTCCCCTTAAATACCGTCCTTACTAGTCTTCAATGTAACTTGAAAATAAAGCAAACTTTCTCTCTTCTTTTTATATTATATTAATCTCATCTGATGCTCTAAGCAAAACCAGTATTTTTCCATAGTTATGAATAGTAGTCCACCAGGATCCCACGCACTCAACATTGGTTATGAAGGCTAGCTGCTATGAACATCCAAAAGGGTTTAAGATGCAGAAGAACCATACATTATAACTACATTTTTAAGAATTTCTTAAAAAGATTAGCTACATTTTAATATTAATAAATATTTGTTTTTTATAGCATATAAATGGTTAAAAACAAATTTAAAGTACTAAATCAATGTTTTTAAATGGAATGTCGTATATTTTTAGTCAATTTATTTTATACATTTTTACATTTCCTTCAACTTCAATACTTAAACCTTGTGGTGTAAGAAAACCTGGGATAAAACAAGTTTTTCTTTGCTTTCTTTTTAAATTATTAGTTCTATATCCCATTATTGTTGCGTTTAAATTTTCAGACTACCAATAAACTCTGTTAAAATGTTCCAGCGAGAAAACCATTTTTAATAATTATATAATTACTCGTGCTAATAGTTCGTTATAATATTTCCCAGTTTAATGTATGAAGTTTTAAACATGAAGCAAAATATTATTAAACAAATTAGTAATTGAATTAAACTAGTAGTGAATACGTAACTAAATTAAACTAATATTATTGTTATCATATTCATTTAACTGTTCATTTCACGCTGTTTCTGAAATATATAATAGGTAATATAAAACCATAACTAAATTGCTACTATTAGTAATAGTTGAAAAATAAATTAAAACCAAAAGGATTAAAGAAGAGTCACGCGATTGATTGTGCACAGCTTTTACTTTTTTTACATACTTTAGAAACTGTGAGGTTTAGATCTACAAGAAAAAATATAAAAATGTATAAACAGCTTAAAAAAATATAGGATGTCCAGTTTAAAAAAAAATTGAATTATGGTATTCAAAGTTTTATTTAATTTTTGTTACCTTAAATAATAGAAACTTTGTATAACAAAAGTACAAATTATTAACATAAAAATATATAGCTAATCTTTCAGACATAGCATGCTGCCAAGTTTTTTAAAAAGCTTTTAAAAGCAGGAAAGTTGTGAATTGTTAAACGAACACTAGAATATCGGAAATCTTTTGTAAATTGAATAATGTCGCAATATTAGTAATAAATTAAAAATAAATCAGTATATTATAGGAAATTAAATAAAACCGCATTGTGCTCCTTATAAAAACAGAAGACTACGTATAGTTATAAATAATATTATGGATTATCTACGTCAAACAGACACAGTAACTGTTTTTATTAAATATTCAGTTTTTGAATGTCTTGCGACCATTTCCTGTCTGTGTTCGTTGCTTGCTTAAACTCTGATGAGCACATTAGTACCTACAGCTTACCGTGGATTCCGAATCACGACTTTTGCACCATCCACTCCAATCAGGGAAGTTTTTAGCCATATAATATAATATTACCCTGCGGCCAGCAGATAGACATTTAGTGAGTGAAAAATGCTTCTATAGATAGCACCCAACAGGATTTGAATCCGTGAATGTTGGCATGAGAATACCCTAACAGCCCAGCCGTTCCCTCACCTTCTATTGTAACTTTTCAACATTCAAAGAAAATTTCATTTCTAACAACAAATGTTACCACTAATAATTAAAGTCAAAGAAAGCACTTTAGAATAAAAATTGTAGGTTATTCACCTGAAAGTGACGCGTCGGTTCAAATACAAGACGACACCAACGTAAACAACACGTATAAGTTCGAGAATAACACCCCTAGGCGGGCTTGCATCAACATTTTAGTACGGAAATTTTTAAGCTTTATGATGACGCCTCGAGCAGTTTAAACGGATTTGAAAAGTATTTCTTCAGAAAGAATGGAAAAGAAAATACACCGAAGGAAATATTTAAAAAATTTGTAAGGTCAAATGTTTTTTTACAATAAGCCTATAGCTAGTTTTATAATAAAAATTTGTAAAGTCAAATGTTTTTCACAATACGCCATAAATTTCACTGTTTTGTTTTAACAGAGTGTTTTATTGCAAATAGAAAATTTGTTGTTCTTTTAGATTTCCATCCAATTATTACTTTCTAATTTGCTTGTGATTGCTTTTTAAAATTATACCAATTTGTTGTATAATTGTACTATTTACATTTCGAATACATTATTCAAAATTAATGTTTATAAAATATAGTGTGATAATAATGTTAAATTTGCCCCCACGTATACGTACCTAGTTGAATTTTTTGTTGCATAATATTACTAATAATATCATATACAAACAATTTGTAAAACATTAATGCCCGTATTCACAAACGTTCGTAACTGAATTTAACGTTCTGTTAAATTTAGCAACTAATAGAAAACGTTTGTTGATATTAGTAGACCAATATGAATCATTCATTAATTTAACAGACCGTTAAATTCAGTTACGAACGTTTGTGAATACGGGTATAAGAATCGAAAATACATGGTTATCAATACAAAAAATGTTCAGTATACGAGTAAGTAGAGTTCTCGGATATAACAAACCTTAAAAGACCTAACAATTTCTAAGCTAGGTATAAGAGAAAAGCTAAATTCAATGAAGAAAAAAATTGAAAGTTTGGTTTCAATTTTATTTCTTATAAATGACAATTTTTTTTATAAAGGAACCTAAAAATATGACAAGCAAAATTTTAAAACTGCATACAAAGTTATTTGTTCAGGTTACGAAGGCTAAAAATTGCCTTTAGCTTGCAAAATAAATTTGGCAGATACTCGTATATGTGTGAGTACATATAGTTTAGTATTGAAATAAATCTCATAAAAAAAACTCTAAAATCCCCTATCAACTTCTCTTGCAGTTGGGGGAAAATTTTATTTTATAGAAAATTACCATTAGACAAAAATATTAATGTGGAAAAACTTATGTACAAAATAGATTTTCTTCAAAATTTTGCTAGTAGTCCAGGCAAAGCAGCAAAATAATAATAAGAACTTGTAAAAACTTCCAGACCAACTGAAATTTAGCAGATATGTGTATTTGAGTGTCCTCATGAACCTCTCAAAATTTCTCTAAAACCCCCTGTGGGCTTCTTTCCCAACTGGTGATTTTAACCTTCCAACATGAGTTTTTATCTGGAACTCGCTTAATTTCATTTTTACGAAATATTCTCATCAGACCAAAATTAAAGAGAACAAACTTCTCTACAAATAAGAGTTTTCAAAATTATTCTGTCTACTATTATTGAAATAAAAATTATCGAAGAAAAGAGGAATGCATTTTTTTAAAGTAATAAATGCTTATTCAGAATAAAAACTTTTTACACTTCATCATCTAAAATAAGTTTTGAATTAGATTTTTCTTTGTATTATAAGAATTATTGTAGAAAATGTTCTGCTCTTCAATTTGGCCCATTAATAATTTTTTGTAAGTATTAAATTAAAATCTCAAATTATTTTCTCTTCATCCGTTTATTAATCAGTTTATAAACACTGGCACTATTTTCCCAATCTGCCACTCCTCAAGCATTTCTGCGCTTTTCCAGATCATATTAAATAATTTCGATATTCTTTTGTATAATTCTTCTCCACCGGTTTTTATGATTTCTTCGCATATACCTAAACATGTCTTCCTATGCTGGCAGCTTTCCATTTTTTATTCTCTTTATAATTTTTTCAAAATTCTTCGTATGATGGTTCTAATCCTATTTGCTCATCAACTTTTATTTCAATGTTTTCGTGATGCTATTTTGGGCGGAGGTAAATGTACGTACCAAATGTACCCGACCAGAAAAGGGTACCGGTAAATGTGCCACCGACCAAAAGGGTTCTTTAAATAAACACAGGTATTTGTGCCACTAACAGTGAAAAAAATTAAATTTTTTTTGCCTTCGAATTTTGGGGTGTGCATTCGATAAGGAGGGTAATCCATCGTCAAAACCTACCCTTACGGGGCGCCGCTGCGCTCCGCTCCTCGTTGCACCCCTCCAGGGCGGTTTTGACTCTGGTTACTAGGCTAAACATACGAGAAGGCGACACACATCAAGAAAACCGGGATAAATGAAACCGGGATGTGAGAGACCCTCGAAATAGCATTAAAAAGTATAGTTGCGGTATGGGGCAGTAAACTATTACGTTTCACCCCCAAAAAATCGTGTAAAATCAAAAAATAATCGATGTTACATGTAGGAGATGCATCAGGTAGATGCCGTTTTCTCCGGTGGCACAAATACCTGTGTACTTTTAATATCCTAAATTCGTAGCAGGTAGAATAACATTACTGGTGGCACATTTACCACCGCCCGTTATTTTCTTCCGTAATTCTTGATAAGTAGCTTTTCAAAGTACGTTTTTCATATTTTTTTTTCATTTTCTCTCCACTCTTTCTACACTAGTCAGCAGTTACAATTCACTTACACGAAAAGTGGCGTGATTTTCATTGCTCCCTTATTATGTTTCTTACTATGTAATAAATATTATGATATTAAACCAATGAGATGCATTCCTGAGCGTGACTTAAGACAAATTAAGACTTTTGTTTATAATATGTAGATTATATCACAGCTTCCTCTCTTACTTTTGAATATTCTTCTCTATCCGCATACTGTTTTGTTCTTATCCGTTTTTCTCTGGGTTTTCTCGTCTGTTCAATTTTTCTTTCACATTATTCATCAAGCTATTTCTTATGCATTCTCTTTTTCACGTACTCTATAGTCCTTCCAGTCCTTCTATTGCCCATTTTTATTGTTATCTAAATCGGCACTTGCTTGTAAATTCCTAATGTCCTTTTCTTGTTTACCAGTATGTTATCTATTTGGTTCCTATCTTAGTTGTCCCTTCCTGATCTCGTTTACATTATCTTATGTATCGGTTTGTATTTCGTACTGCTTAGTAGAAACCGCCAAGTTGTACAGTCTTTGCCCGTTGTCATATTGTGAACAATAGTTAAAAGTACTCTTAAATATATTTAATAAATAATGTTGAATAAATAAATATATCAAAGACGGATCTAAACTTAGTAACTGCTCGCAGTTTCTATAATGCGGAAGCGACGACTACAAATAAAATAATCCTATAGGGCATCAATTCCCAAAGATGTTATTTGATGTTATATAAGTTAAAAATTGTACGTGATATTCTACATTAAAAGATATTATTGGGTTTTATTGCTTTAAATTATAACAAAATATTGTATTTTAATAATGAAAAAATTGGTTAGATATTTAATGTGTATAATGAATATTTATTGATAACCATTAAAATAGCTCCAATAAAATTAGTTAGTATTTAATAGTTACTAGAATGTTAATTGTTAGTACAACAATTTAAATTGTTATCCGGTTACGCGGTCTTTCATTGTATATATGGTTTAGTAGAAACATTACTTATTTGTGTTTTGTTATATTATACTACTATCCCGTTTACCCTACTTTACTTCATTCAACTTCCAAGAGCAATAAGTTTGATAAGAAAGTCCTGTTTCTATTTCAAGATTATTTAAGTAAGATTATAAAGGTATAAGATTTATAGAATTAATCATTTGAAATTATGGAATCAGAAAATATCGATAAGAACTAATACAAACTCGCCAAAAGAAACAAAGTTTAACCATTTTGAACGGTGTCTAATCATCTTAAATGTAGTGCAAATTTATTTCATATCTTCAGTCGCATAAAATGATATTCACCCAATACTATAAAAGTCGTTGAATATTACTATATTTCAGATTATTAAAACTCAGGTTGAGCATATAAATAACAGAAGAGTTTAATAATTTTAATTTTCATTCAGTTAAGCTGCATTTACAATTTCATCAGTATTTACTAATGGGAACTAGGATCCAAAATCAGGGTATAGCCTGATAGGCGTGATTAGAAATAGTAGGTCAGAAAAATGGAAAAAGGAAATGGTCAGCTACTTCTAAAGTTTGCAAATTCTTCTAATCTACAAGAATATCAATGAAAATTAAATTTTCATACAATATAATAAAATGTAGTAACTTTGGCTAGCAAAGTCTGTTATCTTATATCAGAGACGACAAAATTTTCTACTATTTCCGGTTTAATGTCGTCCGTTTCAAGCAACTTCCAATTTATGTATTCATATAATTTTAATCTTTAAGAGCAATGTCTACCCACCTGTGGCTCTTAAACCTCCATCCCCTGTAATAGTACTTGAGTCCTATTTTTTTGGAGGAAAAGAGAAACGAGTGAGCAGAAATATGGATCCATTTTTGGTTAATTAACTTTAGAAATGTAATAATTTCTTATTAATTAATAAACAATGTTCTTTTGTCTAGTATATAATACCTAAAATCCAATAAAAAATTGTGGATACCCTTAAAATTTAAAATCAAGTTTCCACCAAGAAGAACTTAATATTGGAAACATATTGGTGAAAACCAATTTTAATTAGCTTATAAAATAAAGATGTTATTTGAAAAATAGCCTGCAGGTTGGTAGTCAATGTTTTTAAATATTATTTCTTTTCTCAACTACCGCAGATGGATTTGAGATTTTTGTCATCGTAAAATTAGCGTTTGGGACTGTCCGACTACGAAGTTTAAAAAAATAGCCTGTTCGTTTTTTAAGTACGTGGCTGGTGCCATTTTCCTAAATATATCCTTCATCAATATTCTTCCATTAAAAGTTCGGTTGATCTACATCCCTCTTTCATGCAGAAAACCATTTAAACTTAAAAATCAATACTGGTTTGTTTATAAAACTAAAACATAAATTGCCTTTTATAAAAAATTAAACGACAATTTAAAAACATGAAAATTTTTCGAAATTTGAAAACGCAATTTACGAAATTAGCAAATAAATTATTTTTTCCTTAATTAATGTCCCTCATAAATGGGGGGTTTTTGTTATTACATACACTTTTCTATTAATAACCTTAATATATCACACAAAAATAACATTTCAAATTGTCAATGACATTTACATAGGTTCAGCACTTGGGCATTATTAAAACATCATACACTGTTAGCATATAAATAACAAGGGTTTCAAAGTTACAAATAGGATTATGTATTTTTCTAAAGTTATATTATATCTACCTTTTGAATATTTTATTAACATGTAATTGCTTACAAAGTCAATTAATCTGCATTTGTACAATATTATAACCTTATATTCTTTTATAACATGCCAATTAGTTCAACTGCAGTTAGACTCCTGACTTCCCAAACCGACCAACTTAGTTCGGTATCTCGAGAGCATTGGTTAAATTATTAACTCTCCACTTAAGTTATTTATAACATTATCGTAGTTTGACTTTTCTAAGTTTGTTTTCTTCCACTCCTTTATAATTAAATCAAGGTAACAGTGGTCACTAATGTTAAATTAACCATTAAATTCCGCAAGAAAAGTATTTTCTCCCTGAGAGCTTTTTTTTATTAAGTAGATGGTCGTAGAATTGACAAGCCGCAAGATTGGCAGGTTTTCGCAATTTTTCCCCCGAACTTTGTTGCATAAAATCAATAATTTTGTTTTTACCAAATTTTAAAGACTGCGGATGAAAAAGTCCTGTTTTTATTACAGGGGCGCATTTTATTAAATTCTGATAAACCAAATTTATTGCATTTTAAACCTTTTAAACATTGAAGTATTTTATGTCGTGTCGTGAATTTGTTTTTGGGGAAATTAATCGACTAAAGTGTTGAAAGTTGCTTTAGTCGTGTTTAAATAAGACATACAAAGAATAAATATTCAGTTCACGAATGTTGTCGCCTTGTCGCTACCAAACTTCTCAGATATTAGCTTTTCTTTTGTGGTGATGTAGGAGCTTATAAATTCTAACACATCCCCAGAATAAACAAAGATAATACTTTTATTTTGGCTTTAAAAAAACATCAAATTTATTTTATTGTTAAATTACTAGTTTATTAAAAACGTGTGTTTGCAACTCAACGAGGGAAGTTCATTTTGGGATCCACAAATCGCTCCTGATGCTTTTTAAACTTTTTAAGCAAATTCTGAAAAACTGTTACTTTTGCTCTTACCGAGTGCTGAATAAAATTTGTTTGGTTGCCAGGAGGTAGAAGATGTGACAGCAGTTGGAACCAATTTATATTTATATTTTTTTCAGCTTCGATTCAAAATTCAGTTTAGCGTCGAGAATACCCAACTCGCCAGGACTTTTATGAAAGGTGACCTGATATAAAAAGTTTTGTTATGCATAATAATATAAATAGCTTCAATATTTCCCAAATTCTTAAATTATATTTTTTATAACTATACTTATCTATAAAAAAGATTTGTAATTCTAGTTCCAACAAAGGATTGTTCCCACAATGACGTTTAACTCTGTTTATTTTGCCAAAGCCGAATCATTCACTGCCACTGTTATCTGCTTTTTCCGCAAGACAAATAAATATCTTTCGGAAGACGAGGTTTAAGTTTCTTTTACGTCGATTTTTAAACTATCGCGTCATTTTTCTTTCATATTTAGATTTCGTTTAATTTTTCACAAATTTCCATGATCGAATTCGTAAGGCTTCCGTTTCGGTAAACATAATTATCATTTAATTGCTGAGAAAAGTAAGGCTAAAACATGAAGGGCGTGTGGTTAGTAGCGCTGCAATCGTTTTACTAGCCAATTATGTTATTAAAATAATTGTTTTCTTGTTTCTGATTGATCTACTTGTAGTTCGTTAAATCTCAGTAATTTTGTAAGCTTGATGGAACTGTAAAGTAAAATGCGATAACAATAAAAATAAATCACCATTACGCTCTTTTGATGTGTGCTTGTTGACAATTATTTCTGGTGAGCTGAATTCATACAACATAAATGAACATGGTTTAATTTGCGTTTTATCAAAATTTGGCAAGTCTTTTGGTGTTCATTAAAGTTAATGATGTAAGTTTCACTAAAGTTTCTGCAGATATGAAGATTTTGATTATATTTCTTCTGTAATGGGACCCTGTTATTGACCATTCCGTTACATAACAGACATTGGGTAGCATGAAATTAAATTGTTTAGTTTTTAAATGTTCGACTTACTTAGTCGTATCAACGGTTGAGTTAGTTTTGAATGTATCGTTGTCTAAATTGAAGCTATTTTTTTAATCGATTTAATTTTTCAAAGAAAACCAATAAACAGCGTCTAATTAATTAGTTAAACTATCTATTAAATTAAAGAAGATTGGCTTATAGAACCCATTCGCTTAATGAAAGAGGGCAAAACTTAGGTGCTTAAACTCAATTTACTAAGCTTGCATAGTTAAGGAGATACAACGATGCCTAAGAAACTTTACATCCCATAGAACTTACGAGATTTATTTTTTATTTGCAAAGTGGTGTTTTTATTGAATTTAATAACGAAAACTCGTAATAATTAAGTTTTCTAGTACTAATTCTAACCTACATCCACGTGGCTTACTCTACCGACTTATCAAGATTTTGGATTTTATATAGTCCCTTCTGGATTGATTATGTTTTCTCCGGTATATTTTTCCAAAATAAAATAATAAATTATCGACGGGTTTATCTAAAGCGATTAATTATAATTAAAACAAAACAGGTTTTCACCTATTTGTAGGAAAGAAAACTTCACTTATGATCGATTTTCGCTTGATGCGC
Organism: Podabrus alpinus; assembly: GCA_932274525.1. Taxonomy (NCBI): domain Eukaryota; kingdom Metazoa; phylum Arthropoda; class Insecta; order Coleoptera; family Cantharidae; genus Podabrus; species Podabrus alpinus. The sequence continues at coordinate 4,400,946 of OW026453.1, forward strand.
GAAAGTTTCGGTGTTTTCATTAGCTAAATCTAAGCATTAGGTAAATTATGCAAAATTTATAATCTAAAAACTTCAGAAATAAGGTATTCCATTTTTTTAAAAAAACATAATGATAATTTCATGTAAATGAATAAAAACTCTAGTATTTATTCATAAAGAAAATGTAATTTTTCTCAACTCAACTGAATTAACTATCCTGTCGTTTATAAAATGATGTAAATAGTAATAAATTGAAGAGTTTTAATATTTTAAATATTTGTTGTGTTCATGAGCCACAATTTGTAGAACAATTCTTTTACAAGGAAGAAATTTGCTAGTTTGTCTCAATTTATTATTTGTTAAAGTAATCGCATATGTCGTTAACTTAGCTGTCACGAATATAATTCGCAAAATTGAAAAAGTTTCAACCTTTTTAATAAAGCAGGAGATCTTGATAAATTTCTAAGTTTATAAACAACAGCATTGGGAAATAACATGGCAAACTTTAAATATAAAAACTGGAATGGTACACAATATCATCTCGAAAACTTGAAGCAATTGTACTTTTTAAATTTGTAACTGTCATTGCCATAAACGTAATTTACAAGTTTTAATAGATTATTTTAATACTGAGCGTTATAAATTTGAATTAAATTGTTAAGTTTTAGGAAAATGTTTGCACAAATCACCTTCACCTTCCTATATAAATCATATTTAAGGGGATCCCGTAAGAGGATGTGTAATAAATGGCCAAACTAGATTTGAAAATCATACATTAGAGGAACCAAGCTTCCATTTACAGATAACAACACGTACACCTACAATTTATAGATTTAATATTCAATTTCGAAATTACAATAACTTTCCATATTTATTTAACAAGAAAATCGTTATACTACACAAAAATAGCACACGTAGATATAATAAACTTTTCCAACGTATTCATTGCAACTGGACAGTATAATTCTCAAGTGCAGTGTCCCTCAGGATTTTATGTAAAATGGAATTGCTCAAGCACTCTTGTACTTAATTCTTATTTTCTAGATCGAATTATTTTTGTAAAAACATTTCGAAAAGGTGAGCTTTAGGATTGAAATACTCTGTCTATTTTCTTTAAAGGTATCTTCTGCTTTAACGTCCCGAAATTTGACATTTGCACCATATTTCATTTTCATCGTATCATTGGTTTTCTTACGTTCTATGCAGTGTTTTTGATGCAAAATTGAGAGGTTGAAAAATGTTACTTTTAAAGTCGCAAAAATGTTGTTTGCCACTACTTTAAAAATTTGTTTTTATTTCATTTTTATGGTTTGCCAAATTAAATTTTATTTTATGTTAAACCTATCTTGACGGAAATGCAAATTAATTTTAATTACCCTGTTTCTTTAGTTAATTTTCACCGACTCTCTGTTTCTGACACTTTCGTAATTACTGTTAATATAGGAAATTATTTTTTTGACGAGCATTGAGTAAAAAGTTACCGTATTCACCTCGATGATTGCTTGGAAATCTGGTTCGTATATTCCTTTTAGTTATTCAAATCGGAAAGGAGAGTTTTGCTACGATGTAAATGTAGTAGCGTTAGTTATTAGGTTTATTTAGTTAGAATTATTTCAAATTGTAAAGAAAGTGCGCGCAAGACGTAAACTAGTCGAAGAAGCTAATTTGTAACAGCTATTCGTGTAGCGACAATGTTAGCTCTAACTTTATACTATCCAGTTCAGGAGCTCGGGATATCGTGAGTTCCATTGCTCAAGTATTTGTCTTGCAGCTATGAAACACAACTGCTGATGTTATTGGACGCCTGGCGAAATTAAACAAACAAAAGAAGAGGTAGAAAGTTGCTTTAATTACATCAAAATAAATAGAAGAAAATATAAAGGTAACGTTTAAATTCCGAAATATGAGGTGCATACAAATGTAAAATATTTAATAAGTTAAACTGGGTACTATTCTCCCCCCAATTTTGCGCAATAAAAACAAATCTACACAAACATTAAAAGTACATTTGGGCTCAAATAAATTGGTACCTGACATTTTAAAGTGCATCTTTTCTTTTAATTTTAATGTAACTCCGTCTCTTTATTACAATTTGAATTATCTGACAATGTCATAACGTTCGGTTATGTAATCAAACTGTTTATTAGGGACTTTTATTATAAACACCTTTTCATGAAATTACAATATACTGATTATTAAATAAAACTGAAAAATATTAACAATGAAGAAATATTTTAAACAAATTATTATACTTTTTGAATTGAATATTTCAATACGTGAATCAATTACATTTTATGTTTCAATGTACAGTACAAGTTGTGACATACTAATATTACATTGTTATCTATTATTAATGTACAATGTTGGTAACCTACGATTATTTTTATTTGTCGTTACCACAACGACATGCAAATATTTTTGTTCTCTTTTGAATAAAGCTAAACGACGTCCAAGATTATATGCAGGTTGTTTTTTCTTAGCATTGAACAATAAATAAAGTGTAGTTTAAATTTAAAATTAACAAAAAACCAAATTTAGTAATAGTTGACGAATTGTTTAACTATTCAACTTTTTTTTTGAAAACTAGTTACAAAAGCAAACGAGAAATTTGCGAAGAACTTTGTAAAACCAATAATTTTTTTAGGTATGCATCCAAAACAGCTGATGGGATTGAATATTGGGTAGGCCAGCAGTTTGTCTCACTGTCTTATGTTAATGTTAATTAAATACATAAAAAATTTGTTTAGATGCACAAATTTGGGGTTAACTGCATGCTTTTGTAAGCCGCCACTGATCCTGAATAATTATTATGAACCGAAAAATTAATAAGAAGGTAAATTAAATATAAATTCAAATTTTTAAAAATTTGTTTAATAATTTCCAAGTGCCTAACGAGCTCCAATTAGAGCGAAGCGACGTCGTATAGGGTTTCATTTTTAAACAATTTATTGCATGGAATTTATATTTCATTAACTTGGTTTTTAAAAAGTAATAAAAAATTTTTATTATTCTCAACAAGTTAAAGCTCAATATTATACAACATGTTCAATAGTTAGTTGAACAATAATTATTATTATTTATAAGATTTTTAGCGGGGTATAGGTAGGTATATAATATTTTTAAGTATTTTCCAATGTCTCGGGCTTCCCACTTTCAAGGCTATAAAATAAATTACTAATTAATAAAATTTGTTTTAAAATTGACATTGTCAATTAAATTCATACAAAAGCGTTTACTATTTGTAGAATTTGATTAATTAATAATTTATTTTTCAGCCTTGAAAATGGGCCAAATGTAAACGGCCCGAAACATTGGAAAATATTTAAAAATATTACAGACCTATGCTCGACTAAAAATCTTAAAATTAAACAAAATGGTCAACTAAAATATAATAATTATTATCTACAATATTGAGTTTCAACGTTTATATAAAAAAAAATTAAAATTAGTATCTAATTTACGCTTGCAAATCGGGATATTTATTAATAAATACCAAAACAAATTTGCATTCAGCTGATCACACTAATTATTTTGTAACAATTTCTAATTACTTTGCAATTAGTTTGCAAACTATTAGCCTAATGATCTTTGTAGGCGAGTGTACGTTAATTAAATTAATATTATATAAATATATTAAAAATAAAGTTTTCATTTTTTTAGTCACACTGAAGGCCGCACTGGAGGAAGGTTTAACTGATCATATTAATCTTGTGCAAAAGCGGAGTATTGGATAAGTTGGATAGAGGATTTTTTAGTACTTTCTCCGCGAATAAAACAAAGATATACTTCTGCTACTGGTTTCGCAAATTTATTTGCATCTTCAGGCAGAAACAGTCAAAATCTCTACATTAACACACATAAGGAGCTTTTCATTGTCATACATGAATCACACATTGCACAAATAGTTATGTGACATAAAATAAAATATATTAATTAAACAAAATAAAAGAAAACGATTGCATTTGTCAAAAATATAAAATTTCTCTTTATAAAGAGAAATATAAAAACTGTACCAGTTCGGAACGATAGCGATAGCGAAAAGGCCGAAGCATTCGCAAGACATCTGGCTGATATCTTTCAACCCAACTCATCTACCATCTCCAATGACGAGGAAAACCAAATAGAGGAATACCTTGAAGCTCCCTTTCAAATGGACCTTCCTATCAATCATTTCAAAATAAAGGATGTCAAAAGAGTCATTAAGGAACTTCACCCTAAGAAGGCACCAGGGTTTGATCTGATCACCAGTAGAGTGCTGCAAGAATCATCACATAAGTGCTATAAAGCCATTACACAGATATACAATGCCATCATTCGAATCAACAGATTCCCTAATCAGTGGAAGATAGCTCAGGTGGTAATGATACTAAAGCCGGGGAAGAAGCCTGAGGAAGTGAAATCATACAGGCCGATTAGCTTGCTCCCAATACTGTCCAAGGTGTTCGAAAAGTTGTTACTTGAAAGATTGAAACCCATTATGGAACGTAGAAGAGTGATACCTAACCATCAATTTGGTTTTCGCAACCTCCATGGAACGGTAGAGCAGGTCCATCGTGTGGTTGAAAAAATCAATGACGACTTCGAACACAAGCGTTTCTGCTCAGCGGCCTTCCTAGATGTAAGTCAGGCCTTCGACAGGGTGTGGCACCATGGACTACTGTACAAATTAAAAAAGACCTTGCCGTACCAGTATTATTTGATCATCAAGTCATACTTGAGTGGTAGACACTTTTTGGTCAAACATGGAAGTGAATTTACCGACCTGTTCACCATCCATGCAGGGGTGCCACAGGGTAGTGTCTTGGGACCAACGTTATACCTAGTATTCACTTATGACTTGCCAACACTGGAGTCCACAGCAGTTGCCACCTTTGCAGACGATACCGCCATTCTGGCTTCTCACGCTGACCCAGTGACTGCCTCAATAAATCTACAGGCTAACCTAACCGCAATTGAGGACTGGCTAAAGAAATGGCGTATAAAGGCCAACGAAGCAAAGTCGATCCACGTTACTTTTACCTTAAGGAGAGGTACATGTCCACCTGTTAAACTTAATGGTAGCCAAATACCGCAGGCAGAGGAAGCAAAATACTTGGGGATGCATCTCGACAGAAGGCTAACATGGCAGAAGCACATATTCACGAAAAGGAAACAGCTTGGATTAAAGCTCAGACAGATGCACTGGTTAATGGGCAGGGGGTCTGCGATGACGATAGAGAGCAAGGTATTGCTCTACAAAGCCATACTTAAGCCAATATGGACGTATGACATACAACTTTGGGGCTCGGCAGCAAATTCTAACCTAGAAATCCTTCAAATGCTTCAAAATAAAGTGATCCGTACAATAGTTGACGCACCATGGTTCGTACCAAACTCCGCCATATTACATGACATTCCACTACCAACAATTAAAGAAGTGATCGAAAGCTCCAGTGAGAAATACCGCGAAAGACTCTCCAATCATCCCAACTCACTTGCATCAGGGTTGTTCGCCGAAAACGCCAGTAAAGTGCGTAGACTGCGTAGATTTACCCCTACAGATTTACCAAATAGATTCGGAACAATATAAGATAAATTAATATATAATTTATAATATAACGGAGATTACTTATTGAAGTAATTCTCTACCTGAAATTATCATAATGTCCAAATGAAAGCCTATTGTATTTTTACAGATTGCTTGTAATCCAAAGGAGTTTAATAAAAAAAAAAAAAAAAAGTTCGGAACAACGGCCTAAGTTCATTTTTTCCCTTTTTGAGATATATACTATATCAAAAAATTCGTTTTTTTTTGCGCTTTATCGATCTGTATAAAAATCTCAAAAAGTGAAAAAAATGGACTTAGGCCGTTGTTCGGAACTGGTACAGAAATGCCGCAATGTGAAAATGTGCTCAACTACAAATTGAAAAAAAAGTGACTTAACTACTTTTTCCACTAGGCCCTTCAATTAGAAAGCGGTGATAAAATTGCTTTTGGTTATCATACAGCAAAGGATTGGAAGCCTGGCAAAATTTTAGATAGAGATCTGACACCCAGATCATATTGGATCAAGGATGAAAGGTTTCAGAGTTAAGCGAAGAAATATATCTAATTTAAGGCCTTCTTACAACGAGATAATTTTTAAAAAATTTAATGATTGGGATCATGGTAGAAATAAACATGATATATTGAATCGTCCTTGTAATCAACAAAAACATTGCTACAATTCTTATAAAAATTGTTATGAACCAAATAAAAGTCCTATTCAGGACAATGAGAGTAACAAGATTTATGTATACCTTATGTCAAGATATGGTCGTGTAATTAATTCTCCTCAAAGATTGAAATATGATTGAGATTATTGTACACAATGTTCGTTAAGAGTTTTGACTCGGATTACTTTATTATTATTCTATAACTATAACAATAAATTAAATGAATTTGAATTGATTTCAAAAATTCAAATGTAAATATTTTACTTATGAAAAGAAATGATGTTGTAATATTGGTTTTGTACAATTGGTAACGATTGAAGAAAGATAAGCAATACGGAATTGAATATGGATGTATGATTTTAGATTCAATAAAATAGACAAACGCTAATTTTAAATTGTTTTTAATTGTCATTGTCAATTACTTTCAATCCAAAAGTGTTTAATTAGTTAATTAATAGTTTATTTACTTTTTAGCCTTCAAAATATTAAAAGACCTATGCCCAATAAAACTTTTATAATTATATAAAAAATAAAGTTTGAGTTCTTTGAATAAGTGTTTAATTAAACATAACAATAGACGTACAGTACAAATAGTTAAATAATTTAATGAAAGAATAACATTAGATACTTTGTAGCAAAAAAATTTAAATATTCTTTTATAAGCGCTCGCAATAATTGGTAATAATTATTGTTATAGAAAAAAAAAAGGCAATAATTTATTTTTATAAGCTTCTGAAGAAACCGAACGCATTTGTTTCTTCCGGTTGAGGGATGTTTAAATCACTTCAATATAATATAATAGCCTCAATTCTCTCTACTCTAAATTAATCAGTCTCCTTCAGTGCGACCTTTAGACCGCACAGGTAAGGCAAACACATACCAATAAAATAATAATCTAATCAATAAAAATAATAATAAATAAATAATCGTCATTACTCAATACATCCTATAAAATCAGTAATATTCTGTAAGATTAGGTTTTTCAATACAACTCACTTTTAATTTCTACGAAAAATTATTGTCATTGGAAATTGAAGAGAAGAAATCAAAACTGCAAAAATCAGGTTACAATTTCAATTTTTTACAATATAAAAGTGGTGGGCGAATGGCTGAGCGGTTAGCGTGTTAACTTCTCATGCCAAGATTCATAGGTTCAAATCCTGTGAGGTGCAAACTATAAAAAGGATTTTTCGCTCCCAAATGTCTATCTGCTGGCCACAGGTAACATTATATGTGGCTCAAAGACTTCCTAGTCGGAGTAGACGATGTAAAAATAGTCTATTCCCGTGGTTCTGAATCCACGTTAAGCTGTAGGCCCTCTGTGCTCGTCACACAGTTTCAACACGCACGAGCACAGACAGGGAAATCGGAAGACGGCGTAGAACGTCATAAACCGATGTATGAAAAATGAACAATATAAAAATGAAAATGTTTATTCCAATACTAATATTATATTGGAAAAGTTTGAAAAATCTAACTTGCAGAGAATTTTATACACTTCAATTTTGATCTGATAAGAATTTTTTGTAAAAATAAATTTAAAATGAGTTATAGGCAAAAAGCTTATTGGGAAAAATTTCCAATTGGTAGAAGCCGGTAGGAGTTTCAGAAAAATTTGACGAGGTTTATTAGAGGACCCTCCCAAATATTTGTACACTCTAACCATTATTCAACTTCTTTACAAAGACCAGTCGGAAATTTTGAAAAAAATCTATTTTGAAATTTTTTTAATGATAATTTTCCATATAATAAAATTAAACGAGTAATAGATGTAAATCCGTGTCGGCAGGGCTAGGGCTAAAGTTTCAAATTGGAAGAGAAGGGACATTTTTGGGAACTCATGTGGACAGGGCGTTCATTATATAGTCGCCCTAACTATGATCCAAATAAAAGTTATAAATTATTAATCCATATTTATTTAATTACGACCTTTCTTCGGTACAAGAGCAGTGAACCACTTCCGCATATTAAAATAATAAATACTCAAGATATAAATATTTGTGAAGTCATCCGTATATACTAGTGAAAATTAAAAAGAGTGAACAGAAAAAAAGTTGAACCACTTTTTAGATATATATGAAGAAATTGTGAAAAAATACTGATGAATCTCTTGATTCATCGCATGATTCATGCAGTGGATTGCGGGGGAGAAGAGTCTGTTACCAACAAAATAAGACCCAAGCGTTTACATGAAAAATTATGACCATAATTTTGTGGGATGCACAGAGAATTTTATTAAACTATTATTTTCTTAAGGCTCATGACAGGTTTTCATTAAGCTGAATTAAACAAAATATATATTATGGAACCGAAAAAGTAATTTTCCACAACATGCTAAATTGTTCAAGCAGTTTTCAAAGAATTCGGATTCGTGGAAATCAATCGTTCTGTAAAACGTTCACAGTATGATGGAACAAAGGATGATGGAACGACTAAACATGACCAGCGAATCATATGGCTTACACGTGAATTTAAACAAAACAAAATTTATGGTCGTTTCCAAAACTAAGAATAATATAGTAAATTTGTCAATAAACAATATCCGCTTTGAAAGAGTAAGGAAATATAAGTATTTGGGCACAATAATAAACGAAGATAATGATCAAACACAAGAGATACGAGCCCGGATAGAAATGGCGAGGGCAGCTTTCATTACAATGAAGAATTTGTTATGCGATCGAGATCTAAATATAGAAATCCGAATCAGATTTGTAAGATGTTATATCTTTTCTGTTCTTTTATACGGAATGGAGGCATGGACCCTAAAAAAGCGAGAAATTGACAAAATTCAGGCCTTTGAATAATGGATATATCGACGTATGCTAAAAATATCGTGGATGGAAAGAAAGGCAAACGAGGAAGTCTTTCATCGGGTAAACAAGGAACGTGAACTGATTAACACAATAAAAAAGAGAAAATTAGAGTATTTGGGACATATTATGCGTGGAGAAAGGTATTGTCTGCTACAGTTAATCATACAAGGAAAAATAGCAAGAAAAAGGAACGTCGGAAGAGGAAGAACATCCTGGCTGAAGAACTTGCGGGATTGGTACGGTTGCTCCTCTATAGAACTCTTTAGGGCAGCGGTGTCGAAGGTGAGAATTGCTGTTATGATCGCCAACCTCCGATAGGAGACGGCACACAAAGAAGAAGAAGAAGGTCCCTAGTGATATTTTCCTATTTCCGAATTTGAAAAACATTTAAAGGGAAAGTGGTTTGCTGACGATAATCTCGTGTAGAATTCCATATTAACCTAAACGAAGGAACTTATTTTCTGAATGACACATTCTGAATGATAAAGTTCGAGAAGATTATGTGAATTAATAAAAACAACATATTGATAAAAAGTTGTTTTCTTCTTCGTTAGGCCGAGTATATATAATGAACACCCCTTATAATTATGCATGTCTGGCAAATTTCAGCTTGCCCGGATTATTTTGTAAACTTAAAGCAAATTTTCGCCTTCGTTGTCTGGACGTCTCCCCCAGTGCCTTTAGGTCGCACAACCAAGACAATGACGTACTAATAACATAATATATTCAAAATTCGAAAGGAATACTTTTATGTATTGTCTTTCTTCCTAAAATTTTTAAACTATTGAGGTACCATGACTTCTTCCAGAGATGTCTAAGTTGAGTAGAATTCTGGTAGCAATGTAATATTATAAAATCTTATGAATAATTAATAAAAAAATAAGTTCATGTTTAAAAATTATCTATTTATTTTTAAAGTTTAATTTATGTTAATAATTAATATTGATCATTTGAAAAGTTCAAGTTGGTAACTTATAATATTTTAAATTTCGTAAAATATTTAATTATTGTTTGTATAGAAACATTTCGCTTTCATCTAAACTCTTCAGATGATTATAATATTTAAGTAATTATGTCTATAATTTTATATTCGCAAATCTGTTTTAATAATATTATCTACGTAGTTTAATATTTGAACAAATTATAAAATCAAAACACAATGTAATTAATAATTGGCTTCTGATGTAATATTAATATCCTGTTATAAGTACTGTTGTTAAAATGGAACGTTTTTTGATATAACGGGTAGTTGAATACCCATTTTTGCAGTGGCGCACTTCCAAAACAGAAAAACTTAATAATAATATTTTTTAATGCGAATACACCGCTGACAACATAGTAGTTACGTCCCTGAATATTGGACAATCCGACGTCGCTTGGTACCATAAACGGTGGTACACAAATTAAAACAATAAATAATTTATTATGTAAATTTATATGGTAAATCTATTATGTAACGGAAAGTTATAAATTTGCAAAGTTTTACCATGTAAATTTACACGATAATACATTAGTTTTTATTTTAAAATACAAAATGAAAACCTATATGAGTTATCATGTAAATTTACATGGTAAATCTATGTAAAGTTGTAACTTTACATTTCTTTTGAAGCTTAAAGCTACTATGGTGTGAGTCAAATGGCGTGCGAAGGAAAATGTAAGCCATCACAGCTTTAAGCTTTAGAAGAAAATTTTGATGCAACAAATTTTACAAAAAACTTATTTTCTAATTTTTTAAGTTCACCTACATAACGCTTTTAACTGGAAAAACATGTTTTTTGATTAGTTTGAAAATTCTGTATTCCCCCCTTTGTTCTACCCGTACGTTTAAAGCAAATTTTAATACAAAACATTTAATTTAAAAAAATTCGCGGTCGCCGAATGGCAGCGGTGAGATGTCCTACACTGGTATGGAATACCCCCCCTCCACCCCAGACGCCCCGGTGAAAATAATAGTTGTATAAAATACAGCTTTTTTAGAATTAAATTATTTTGTAAATAAATAAGCAAATTTATATGATGACTTTTTATTTAAATTTGGTGCCCTACCATTGGAAGAAGATACGAGCCGCCACTGCATTTCTGTAAATAATATATTTTATAATGTCGTTATTTTTATGCCTTTAAACTTTCAGTTAAAAGTTCACGTTAAAGTCATGATTTATATATACAAACAATAATTAATCTTTCGCATACATTAATACATAAGTTATTTAATCTGAAATTTGTATAAGGATTACTTTATTACTTTAAAATTAATTTATTTTAACATTATTTTCGATTATAAAGTATATTTTTTAGTAAAGTATAAGTACCGTGTTCGAGTTTCTCTTTGAATATTTTCAAATAACGTTAATAATGGTATCATATAACATTATCATAACGCTACGTATAACGTTAACATAACGTTATTTGGATAATGATAAAATTTCCGATAACCGTACGCCATAACGTACCGTTTCATTAGGTTATCCCATCTCTGATTATAATACGAATAAAAGGTCCTTTTCACCTACTCATGGTTTGTTGGGAATCCCCAAAAGCGCACAAATGTCATAATGCTACCAACATTAAATAATGATGTATCGAATATAAACCAATTAATTTTGTTTAATAAATTTAAATATTTCAAACTACTTGGACCCAATGTAAGCCGTTAAGGAATGAATCCTCGACTTCCTATGGTAACCAGAAAATGTTCAACGCGTTCAGGTTCGGTGCGTCAGGAAATGAGTATGGCTGGAATAACTTCTTCGCCTTGGGGCCACTGCATGAGAGATTTTATTATCCTAGAAACTTGGGATAATTTTGAGCTAAATAAACCAGGAAGTAATATAATTTTTACTGAAAACGTGTTTGCGTATCCAATTACTCTAGCACTGCTTCTATTGTATGTAGGTATTTATTTATTTGAAATTTGCATAACGTATTTCCGTTCTGCAAAAATAAGTTTACCTAACTTAAACTTTAATCACTGGAATCTTCCAGCCCCTACTGCTAGTTGTTTATACAACATTAGTATTCCCTGAGAGATAAATATATCGCGAAATTAAATTCACAATTTATTGTATTTCGAAAATGTGAACTCAATAAGACGTCTTCTGAAACTGCTGAGAAATGAATTGTTTGAAAATGAATGAATTCCTGATTTGTTGAAAGTGTCGCAAACAAGTGACAAAAATCCGGGACGCCTAATCAAGTTATGAGAATAATCAGAATAAATTGTGTTTACGTGGAGGTCATATTAAGTTCAGGTAAGTGTCTCATATTTCAGTTGTGTGTCTTGATACAAGATAACTTTAGGACACAGTGGAATGATGAGCGACTAAAGAGAACGCTACCCGCATAATAATGAAAAGTAAGCATTCTGAATGAGCAAGTAAATGACTTGAATGTGTATGCAGGAAAATACCATCCAGTTGATCTTGATTTGGATATGGCTTAATTTTAAACTTTTTGTAAATGCTTTCCCAACGGGCATTTGCTTTGTTTATTTTATACCAACTTATTTTATTCTCAATTGTGTTTATTAAGTGTAAGCACTGAATGTAATTTACGTTTCCCTCTGTAATTGGATTAAGCGAACTGGTGCAAAGTGCAATTGCAACTTACTAGTCCAAAACCGGATTACTGTTTATTATTTCGCTTAAAGTTGTAGTTTCAGTATAACAATCTTACAATTATGAACCTATAAAATACTCCAAACGTACATTAGCAAGCATTATTGTTATATAAACTATAGCGACATATGTTTTTGTTATAAATTAATTATTTTAATCAAATTAACATTAAAATTTACTGTTGCAAGCGCATATCAGAACCACAAAGGGGAAATAATTTAATGGACGGCATTACCTTGCGCACACACGCACAAAATGCTCACAAGTTTTACATGTTAAAAAATTCAATTTAACTTTTTTATTTCTCTAATTTACATAGTTTTTGTTGTTTAATCCTCTTAAACTCGCAATTATTTTATGAAAATAATTATTAAATTTTACATGATGATAATTCTAAAAAATTTATGCTAATCAGGGTTATCATAAACAGTTTAACCTGCTCAAAAAAACAACCCGGTTGCTTATATTATAAAAATTTATTACAAAATATCTATTTAAAAGAAAATTTGCTAGCATTAAAATTTTAAATCCAAAAAATGCCATGCGAACTCCAGGGGCTTTGTTTTTTAACAGGGACAATTTTAGATGTGGGGACAGTTTTGTTATTCTGTTTTTTGCCATATTACAATATCAAGTAGAAGGTCGACAATTTACTAGAATGTCTTCAATATTAATCGAAAATTGCATGAGAATAATTAAAATCCACTACATATATCACAATATTTTGGATATTTTTGGTCGTTATAATCGTCCTTCCGAGATTCCTAAACTTTGGTGATTAAATTTGAGTCTACTGGTTCGGTACATATCATACCACCAACAACAACATGTGTTCGACCAGGTTGTGAAGCTGAAAATATTGCTGCTTGGAGTGAAAGTGTTCTGGAAGATCCAAATTTATCAACTCAACACTTGGGACTATCCACGAGCACCAGATGGCGAATTTTGCTTTAAGATTTGGGTCTAAAACCTTATAAGGTTGAGTTAGTGCAAAAATTAAAGCCACCCACCATTCTGTTCGTCGACAATTCGCTAATTTCATTCTTGAACAAGGTGATGGTTTTTCTGAACAAATCAACTTTTCAGATGAAGCTCATGCATTTTCATTTGAATGGTTAAGCCGGAGATACACATGCTACTTACTGGCACGAAAGCATGCTATTATGACGTAATTGCCAGCTAGTGGCATGTGTATACAAAGCTGCTATTAATAAGAATGCTTTAAAAGAGTATACCACTGAATCGCACGACATTTGATCTTTGTGCTTTTTAATCCTACTATTTCATGCCAGGGTAGGCGGGGCGGTGTGCAAAAAGCATGTGTGAACACGATCATAGCATACCAGTACTTAGTGTGCTATTAAGATTTGTACCACTTTGTTATTGTCATGATTTTTGCATAATCAAAATGTCTCGATGGGGCGATAATAAAACGTTAAACTTTACGAATATTCTAAAAATTTGCTTGTTGCAAACTTCTACTGTGCATTTACTACCCCAATTTTTCACCAAAATTTTGCTCTTTTTTATTTGTGGTGTTCTGCAAGTTTTTTACCATAAAAAAATAAATTTCAAATTTATAATAATTTTTCATAATAACAGTTGTAATTTTAGCGAGGAAATTTTATTTTATTTTATAAAATTCTATTATAAAATTAAGTCGTATCAAGAAAAAATTGTCGGTCTGATGAGACACTATCGTTGGAAGGTCAAGATAAGAGTCTCATTTCACCTGCGTTGCAAGAAACAAGGGCAACTTCTGTTCTGGGATTGTGGCATTGTGTGGGTGTCAATTTAGCGCTGATACACATGCTACTTAGTGGCATGAAAGTATGCTATTATGACGCAGTGCCTGCTAGTGGCATGTGTATACAACGCTGCTATTAAAAAGAATGCTTTAAATAAGTATACCACTGAATCGCAAGACATTTGATTTTTGTGCTTATTTCAAGACAGGGTAGGAGGGGTGCTGGCTGTGCATTGCACCAAGATTTTGTGTGCACGTAGTCGTGGGTGAGAATGTCGACAGTATGTCTATAACTTTGTATTGTCATCATTTTTTATTAAAGTTTTAACGCATCGAATGTTTGATGTAATTAAATTACATTTTTTTAATTAAACCCTATTTAAAATATTAAATTAGCTTCCGAACAAAAAAATTTGTATAATTTTGAGAAATGCAACAGCTAATATTGATGACTGACAAAATGCCTACCATATCTTGGTACTACGTTGTGGTTGATTAAATCAACAACAAAAATTTTATAAATATCCTCAACAAAAACTAAATTTATTAAAATAGAAATATTCTGTTTTTCTTTATTAATTCTGTATGTTAGTTATTGTAGGCAAGCAAATCTTTGCTCCAAACTGTTGCCTTCTACTAACCCAATTTTTCCTCTTTCTTTTTATTTGTGGTTTCCTTAAAAGTTTCATTACACACGGCGTTGCAAGAAACATTATATTATAACATTGTTTATTTCGTTTCGAAAACGATAAACTTCCAGTGTGAAGATTAAAGTACTAATCTAGCAACGTGGATCACTGACTGGCATGTGTATTCTCGCTAGGTTTGATAGCATGCTATCTCAATGCATGCTAGAAAAAATCATGCTATTTCAGTAGCAAATGTATTACTCAAGGAGCATGCTATCAAACAGCACGCTTTTTAAGCATGCGTTTTTAATAGCATGTGTATCCCGGGCTTTATGTTAATAAACTAAATTGCCTCATTTCGGCGTCAGAAAATCCAAAAGTGATTGTTGAGAAGCCTTTACATTCCGCTCGTATTACAGTTTTATGCGCATTTTGGTCTAGAGGAGTGATTGGACCGTAATTTTTTAAAGATGAGGCAGAAAACGCAGCAAAAATTTTGACAAAAGATCGACGTCTACATACGTGATTTCGGTGGACAATGGACATTTGTCCGATATTACTTTTCATTCGTAAATCGCAGATTTTCTACATTACTTATCAATAAATAAATACTGAACTATTATCCAAAATGTGTGTTTTATTTAAAATTTAAAAACAAAGTCACTGTTGAAAAACAAATCCATTATATTTCTATCATCAATTTCACCGCTATTTTAATTATAATTCCAATTTAAATCAATTTTAAGACCCCTCCCCTTGAGGTTCAGATATTCCTTTGTTTCAATTTCAATGTTCATATCCTTGTAATATCTCTAATTAGTGTATGTTCATTAAAATTTGAATGCATTTGTTTTAATATTTCAAATAAAACTTTTCATATACAATGCCGCGTGTTTCACAACCAAATTGTGTATTATTAGTCCAACTAAGGTTGCACTGTATTTACCCTTGGACCTCAAATCGTTCGTTTATAAGAATTACTTTAAAAAGGCGTCGAAGTTCGACCGCAAAATTTATAATGCAATTAAAATGTTGGTTTAGGATGAATACAGGAATTTAATTCCAGTGGGAGCATTATTAGTAGGTATATCATACCGGGCACTGCCTAATCAAGTTAGTGCGTAGTGGGTTTCAAACTCACTTATAATTATTTAGATAGTCCTCGGGGTACTAACTTTTTTTTAGCTTCTTGGAAATTCCTGTTTCCTGCTACGTAAACAGTTTATGTAAATATCTCATATATGTAACTAGTTTTTCGTTAAAAACACATAGATGTTAAATGGTAGAGTGGAAAATTCTCCACACTTTCCTTTTGTGAATTTTTAATGAGAAACTAATCGTTCACGAGTTATTTACTCAAAACAGAGCACGCAATGGGAATTTATCAAATTGGCCTCGCTTATGCGTGTAAGTATTAAGTACATAGATACGTCAGAGCTCGCTTATTGTTATAGATCTTATTTTAATTTGTTTGTGTTTCCTTCGTTGCAGGTTTTAAAATCAAAAATATATTATTTATTTTGCTTTTGCAATATCGCTACATCAAAATATATTCGTTCAATGTAAATCCCGATTCCCTTAACAAATTTTCCGCATCATAAATTTCAACATTGAGCCAACTTGTAACTTTCGTCTTGTAATTATAACATTATTAATTTCAATTTAATTTTTCCGTAATTTGCCTGCTTTGATAAAAAAAAGTACATGCGCCAATTTTGAAGAAAATTAATTTACTGTATAAAACAATATTCAAATGGTACGTAGCAGAAATGCAGTTACAAGCCATCATGGTCATATAAGTTTATTTCCCACATGTGTTTTTCTCTATAGTATAAAGAAAAATAGAATGGTAAAATGTGCAATTGGAGGGATTATATTCGCCAAAGTAAACATTATTTTTGTCTCTTATATATCGAAAGGTTTCGCACAATTGAAAAGGGTCTATACAAATTGAAAAATTTAATATTGATACACATTTCTTTTATTTTCTTTCGAATTCAAAATAAAATAATCTTCTTGATTTAAATTCGAGATTAGATTTAGGTTTACCGCATATTCAATACGGATCGTGTCAATTCTCCTTCCCCCCCCCCCTTAACTGCTTTAAAGTATTCGTTCAAGTTTAGAATTTCATGTGAAAATGTAGAACAAACATTTTAAGTTATGCATTATACAAAGAAATAAGAAAATATAGGTCCTTAGATATAATAGTAATCCTTGAAGAAAAGCAAGCGTCATTTACTTGAAAACATGTAGAAATGCTATGAATGCATGATGCGTATGAAGTGCGAATCGATTTTGATCTACGTATATTGCTTTTAGAATGCCAATTTCTACGTAGACAATTTTAAGATAACTCCCAATTTAAAATTTATGAATCTACATGAGTTGCTTTTACGATTTATGATTTTAAATCTTTTTGTTCGACTATTTCTAATTTTTTAACATTAAAAAGTGCGGATTCAAAGCTGCAATTATTTTAGGTAATATATTTTCATCTTTACTTTTATATTCTGTTATATTGCTTTGTATATGACATAAATGGTTAACTTGCGGCCATATTTGTGATAGATTGCACTTATATTATGAGACTTCCTGAAAAAAATTTGATGTATGGCGTTTACCTTATATAGATTTTGTGAAACAGTTAGGTATTATAGTTCTAAATTTATTAAATTTTACATTTTTATTCGAGAAAAGTTTAATCTCTATGAACGTTCATTAAAGTTTTTTGGTGCTTTTAAAAGCTGAGTAGCTTTAACTTTTAAGCTTAAAAAATATTTCGCGATATTGCTACAGCTGATTAAATATTTATAACCATGTTTTTTACTTTTTTGGTGAGCTTTTTTTAGCATTTATCTTAAAAAAATAATAATAAATTGAGACGCGTTTTTTACAAACAGTAGCAAAGGGATATTCAATAAAAAGTGTCATTTTGATTTGTTAAAAAAAGCATTAATATTTGGAAAAATTTAGAAAATTTTTATTTTAACATTAAGAGCAAACATTGTGGAACACAAATATTGCTCTACTAACATTCTTTCAGCAAAAGCGTTTTCGCTTCGTCTGAAGAATTGTTAAAAATATGTAGATTTTCAGCAAAGGTAAATTAAACGCAAAAATGTGGGGTTTTAAAATAAGACCAACTACAAAGGGTACAAGGGCACGTGCAATTCCATCCAAAACCGAAAACAAACTATCCAAAATATAGTGAATTTATATTTTTTCTTTAAATTCTATGTACCTTCCCCAATAAGACAAGGTCACGAGCCACCACTACTAAATAAAAAAGCTCTAAATAAAAATCAAGTAAAAACCATTCTTTTTCAGTTAAGAGCTTTATAAAGGCTAATTGAAAAGAGGAAAATAACTTTTTCACCATGACTAAAGAAAAAATACTTTCTTTTACATTTATTGCAGAGAATGGCCTCCTTTCCAAAGCACAAGATGTAACCTGATACAACATGAATAGAAAGTTACACTTTCTGTTTGTAATTGTCACTTTGTAATTAACCATATCGGCTTGCCTAATTTTGATTAATACGACGAGTGTTTTCAGATATTTTAAATTATAGCAAGCACTTAAATTATGTTAAAGTATTCTTTATTAATTTTATTGTAATAATTATTGTAATTCTCTGTCATGGAGAAAAAGCTGCATGCGTGGTTCGTACAAAAAATAACTCTTTACGAAAGTAAAGTATCTGTTTCTGTTGCTTACCATTAAATATCGTAGCTACGTATTCTCGTTTAAATTTCTAGGATCAAAATTTCCCTTTCGAAGCTTTAAAGCTTTGATGGCTTCTATTTTTACTTCACACATTTGACTCATACCATCAAAGCCTTAAAACTTCAAAAGGCAATATTGATGCAATAAATTTAAAAGAAGAAGTTCTTTTCTTCTTTTGAGTTCACCTTTATAGAGCTTTTTAACTGGATAACATGGTTTTTATTATATAGATTTTAATTTTTTCTTAATTAGTTTGATGCAATATTTTATTGTTTATTCACTTATTTTAGAGATTGAAAATTCCCCCTCCAAATGAGGTCATCCCGATAATCTATAAAGGGTTACTGAGAACAATTTGAATTTTAAGTAATTCGTTTGAATGAAAAATTATAAATCGGTCGAATGTTAGTCATTATGTATTGGTAAAGTATTGGTTATTGCCGGTATAACAATTTTTATATTAGCTAACTTTCTTGGCTAGTTTATAAACTAACCAAATGTGTAGCTATTATGATTGCAATTTTGTTTTCTACCACTAGACAGCTAGTTTATAAAGTAGCCAAGCAAACACTTTTATGTTGGTCGATGCTGTTATTGGGAATTTGCTTAAATATGTTTGTGCTTATTTATTTATGTCAGTGTTTATTTAGAATTATTTTTCGTTGACTGATCAATTATTATTTTTTATAAATATTTAAATATTTAATGCTAAAACCGTACCTCACCAAGGGGCACTGATATTACTCACAACGAATCGAGACATTTATACTTATTAATGAAATGTAAAATAAAGATGATGTAGAAAATACCTGAAACAATTTACAAAACTAAAAAACTGAAAAAAGCAGAAAAACCGAAATGAAGATATATTCTAACACGGTTAAGAACTGGCCACTCCAAAGCGACCCATTCCTTTTCTCTCCCCACATTACGAAAGTTCCACGGTTTTGGGGTTTAACCTGGCCAGTGGTCTGCATAGACAATTTTAAGAAAGGAAATAAAAACAATTTTTCAAAAGAAAAACGTCAAATGTAATAGAAAATTACCTCGCGGAATGACCTTGCAGTTAAAAGTGCTATTCTAATATAAGAAAACTTTTATTGTTTAAAAAACAATTTTTAATTTTTATTTTGAAACACAATTTTTGTTGTCTGATTTTTATTTTATAGGGCTGCTATCGTCTTGCCCTTTGGTTATAATTATTGCTTTTTTAGAGATTTTTTGCACAATAGTGTAGTTATTTTTTCAAAATAGTGTACTTTTACAGTTCTTTGAAAAACTTCGCTTTTTGCAATTTTTTAGGTTTCCACATATTGGCAAAACTATTATAGAAAATGTATAGAACAGCATGCTAGCTATGGGAGGGAATAGCTGTGAGCTTTCCAAATTAATCGGTTTTTAATCTTTTCAACCTAACTTCTAATTTAACATTTAACTTACAAGGGAGTTTTCTACAGTGGTGACTAGTGACTTTATTCAATAGGAGGGTGCAAAATTTAATGAAAAGGAAAAATATAATTTTATCTTATTTTTATTTACTTTCAGAATAATTTAATTCCTAAGAAGCTTTAATCGATAGCCATTAGGATTAATGCTAACATTTAAAATATTGAGATTTGCATGCGACTCCCCGTACTGTGAAAGAGGGGGAGGGGGTGTTTCTGTAATCTGCAATGACTTTACTGCTTCCTGAGCAACAATTTTTTGTGTTATTTTGCAAATATTAATAATACTCTTCATTGTCAAATTAAATACTCAAGTAATCAACAAAATGTCAAAAATAAAATCTAGGGGGCTGTGGGGTATGGAAAACCTCCCAGTATAATCAACATATCCAAGAAAAATATAACAGAGTCAAACATTTTTTGGAACTTAATTTTCAATGGAAGAGCGCAAAATTTAAAGAAAAACGAAAAATATATGTTTCCTAAATTTTTATTTTCTACTCTTTTTACAAATTCTTATGGTTTAGGGTCTCGAAAATCTGTCCAAAAAGTATTGAGATTAAATTCATCAAATTACACAAGTTATAAAGGATTACCTGTAATAGTTATAATGCAGCTCATAAGCTGTA
Organism: Podabrus alpinus; assembly: GCA_932274525.1. Lineage (NCBI taxonomy): Eukaryota > Metazoa > Arthropoda > Insecta > Coleoptera > Cantharidae > Podabrus > Podabrus alpinus. The sequence goes on from OW026453.1 coordinate 4,421,733, forward strand.
TAAGAAATTTCAAATCGGTTGTTCTTGAAACAACAATTTTCAAGTTTTTCCTAACAAATTACTGAGCAGATTGACTTCAAATTTTTTTAAATTATAGAGTGCATTTCAGGCTATCGACCAAGTCACAAATTTTGAAAGTATATTTAAAATTACTACTAACTTTTTGGGCCTCGAGAAATAAATAATTTTTAGTACAAATCGAAGTAACATTTTTCAAGCATTGCCTTTTCATCAATTGTTTTTTAAATTAAGTTTTCAATGTTCCAACGTTCATAGAGAATAAAAAATGTATAAATTCGTTTCATTTAGATGACTAAAACGGCCGGAAACAGTGCACCTGAATGAATAATCATTATTTCTAAACATGATCTGCGCGTCGATCTGTACTTTGTACAATTTTCAATAAAATGCTTTTAATGAATCCAAAATATCAGTTCAAATTAACGAAAATGGGTGCTCAAATAGAGTGTCTCACTATAAGATCCCTTTAACCTAAAAATTACAACCCCAGATAGAAAATCGGGCACTGCGTTCAGGTTGCTGAAATTTGCCAAACAGATGGGAAGTGAAAAATATCGGTATTTTGCAATTTCATCGGGCAACAACCGAGTATCGTCACTTCCCTAGGGCGGTTATATAAAATAGTTTTGTAGATAGAACTTTCCAAAGAACCCTAATTAATTTCCATTCAAGGGTTTTTCTTAAAAATTGTAAAATTTAGTTTTGTTCTTTCTTAATAATTCATTTTCCTTAAAATTATTTTATAAATCAAAAATTAGCTTTTTCCTTCTACCGGGCATATCTCCAAACTACTATGGCTAGAATAATTGTTCTTTTTTTTTGTTTTTATGGACGGAATATAAACGTGTCAATTTCAAAAAGCCGAGATTCTGAAAAGCGTCCTCGAAAAAATAGTAAAAATATTCAACTTTGAATCCTCACAATTACAATCCTATTACGTTGTTCTACGAAGTCTACGTTAAAAACTGAAAACCACCATTTTTGGGCTCAAGTGGAAGAAAATTAGGGTTCTAATATATCTTGAAAACGATCAGTGCTAAAGCAATAATTTTGTTTTAATGTTGGGAATAATTTTATTGAATTTAATTTTGATAATGCCTATTTTGAACATGGGATGGATGCATTAGAAACGGCCAATCCACTATTTTATGATTTTTGGAACCTTCTTCGACAAATTTTCCTCTGTTCTGGTTTGAGTATTACGTCAAAAACTTAAGGACTGTTTTTCGATGCCAAACCAAGAAACTTTCAGCAAGAAATATATGCATAATGTGCAATTTCCTGATTTTCAGTTACTTTAGAGCAAAAGTGATGAATAATGGTAATAATGCTCCAGTTTAGATAATTCATATAGTACATAATAAGCTATTGATTTTTTAACAAATTAGTTACGAAATGAAGAAAAGGAATATGCAAATAAAATTAATCTAAACTTATGTTTACAAAAACTTGTAATGTATATTTGTACTTCTTGGGGTGGGTACGGTGAAGAGCAAACAGCAATATATTTTTTTATATTTTTTAAAATATAAAAGTATATATTTAAAATATCACTCGCGTTGTTCTAAACTTACGCAGGAGCAATTTTAATAAAATTTAAAATTAGCCAAGTTTCTATGATCACAGAATGACAAATGATTTCATCGTATTATTTGGCCCCCTCAAAAATTTCCGTGATCCTGGGCTGGATAATTCAACCAATAAACTATACAACTATCTGTCAAACGAATATAAAAGCTTCTCTTTGTATAGACTGAAAGTTACTCTGAAATTATTTTAGAAAGTCAATCGTTTCATGAAATTTCTGTCTATTTGAATATCGTCGACCACGAAAATGTCTTTTTAGGAGATCTGCATTGGATAGCAAATATACATAGATTATGAAATTTACTTCGCGCGTGCCTCACAATTTGCAGTTGGAATATTATTTATAATAACTAAATTGTAGAATGTAAAGTAGCCTTACGTTGTAGAGGTTGTAGATATCTCTACGAACAATAATTTGTTATCACAATTTTAATTAAAACTTAGAATCAAGTATTAGTACCTACACCCATTTGTTTAAACGTATCATAAATTTGCTATACGTTTATTACAGTATAATGTTGCTCTATATGAAAATTTTGTTACAAAGTATAAAACGTCCTTTATACACTTGTAAGCGAGACATTAAAATTTAATCTATTTTGTATTTTATTAACACTAAAAATGTAACTTTAATTATTTAAATTTCTGAAAACTGCATTTTAACTACAGTATAATTTTGCAACTGAATTTCTGTTGTGCCATTAAGTTGTCACTATGCGGCGGAGTTACCATTTAAAATGTTTTTACGTTTTAGTACCAAGAGTTTTAAAAGTACAAACCGAAGTTCGTGCGTTTTCTTATCAAAGATATTTGATTTACGGTAAGTCATTTATAATATTAATAAAATGCGTTCTTTCCATGATCACAGCGTATATGTGGCGTTTTATTTGCCTAAACTAAACATGTTTGTCTTTTCCATTTTGCCGTAAAACCGACTAAAAATAAATTTTGTTGTCATAAAAAAGAGCAAAGCCTAATACCTAATGAAAAGGAAAGCTCTCGTTACCTCTAAAGGAGAACACAGCACATAATGATTATTATGATTGTAAAATCCAGATGATATTTGTACCTTCGTCAGGATACTGCCATTTTTTGTGAACGGCAATGTCGTTTTAATAAACGAGAAAACGAAATATTAAGAAAATTTATGAAAAGCGTTTTCGGAAGCATGAAGCTTTTTATATTATTACATTGACCATTTTATGAGACATTTCCGGTTACAATATTATAAGATAAAGTAAGTTGTTTAAAAACATAAAAACTATTAACAGCCACAGGCTATTTTTGCCAAAAATAGTTAAAAGGATGTGGATGTTCGTACTTACATAAAGACTGTCTTTATCACTTAGCTTCGCGTACTTATAAAATAAATTTACGGAAACAAAAATTGTAGACTACATTTTTCTTGTGTTTTTACTTGTTTTTGAACCGTGTATTTCTCAAATACATATCTATAAATTTCAGCTTCATAAATAATATCAATCAAATATCGCTTAGCGGTTTCTTCAAAATCGATACCAACAATTCTAAGTTGATATTATAGATTTCTCACATTCTTTCCGTATATAAAAATAATTCCCATAAATTAGAACAACACAAATAATAGCGCGCGCGCGCGTCCCTTTTCATAATTTTTCTAATAAAAACCATTTAGGAAATCGACGATTTAACCGTATAATTAATAAATAACAGAAGACCAAATTTTATTTGCAAACAATTTTATTAATTTGGATGCGCAAAGTCAGTTCTATAAAAAAAAGTTTAAGTAGGTAAAATTTTCGTTACATTAAACTTGTTACTTATTTCGATCTATTAAACTTTAACTTTTCCTACAATTTTCTTTTTGTTAGCAAACTACTTAAAATTCTTTCTACTTCAATTGCTTACAGTGCATTATGAACAAAAGAAAATGGCGACATTTGTTTAGGTCTAACTACTGTAACTACAGTTTTCTTAAATCTTTTAGATTTTGTATTTTTCTTTTCTCGAATGAAAATTCCTTATTCGACACGACGTAAATAGGTATCATCAAACGTTAAGTTTGGAAGAAAAATATCCAACAAAATTTTATGGATTTCAAAAATAGCTGTTCTATGTAAACTATCATTTTATGTTCGCTTTTTATCCATAATTTTGAAATTTAAAAAATTGTTTTTATTTTTATAAAGAATATCTTGAATTGGCATTTTGTACCTCAAGTATTTGATTAAAAATAAACTTTGAACGCATTCTTACCTGATTAATTATTTTAGGATGAAAAATTTTTGGAATTCATAATTTTAATAACAAATTGTTGGTTATTGATTTAGTTTTTAAATTGAATAACAAGATTGCGTTTTTGTGAAATATTTAAGAAATTTTATTTCAATTTATAACTCGCGAATTGGAATCTCGCAAAAATCGAAATCGATTTGTATGAAGGTGCTTTAGAATGCAATAACCAATTTTAAGTGCCTACCTCATGAACTCAAAGACGTGGATGACAACCATTCCATGCATACAATTTTTTGAAATTTAGTACTACAACATTTTAATGCTAACAACATTAAAAACTAGAGCGGTTTCATTAAGCGTGCAATTTTAATTTATTTGCGGAATTTATATTTAATTTTATTGCGACACTTGACTAAGTAAAGGACTGTTTAATTACATATTTAAATTTTTATTTGTTAACTTCATTATTTTGTGCTGCGTTTCCATTTAATTTTCTGTTACACGAAGTCTTGAAAATCTGATTAATTCTTCATGCTGCGAATTTTAATTGAAATGTTTAAAAAAAATGTTAGTTATTAATAGTTTTTTTAATTAAAACTTTTAATTTGAATTTTAGTTAGAGTTGAGAAATAAAAACTGAAAATTCTGAAGAAACTTTAAGGTTATTGATAGGTTGCTGATTTCAAGAAAAATTATTTCTTAGTGTAGTACTTATAGGGCTATTTCACTATTGTTGTGAATCGAAAATTGAGAAAATACACAGGTTTGCTATATTTAACGTTATTATAAATAGATATATGTATTTTGATAAATCACTGTTTAAATTTTTCGTTAAAATGATTATTTTATTAAATACTGAAAAAATTTAATAATGATCTTTCAAGTAGGTACGACCTAGTACATTACAATAAGTTTTAATAAGCCAGTCAGCCATTCAAACAGATTTCATTTAAAATCCAATTATTAATTTAAATTCTATGTATATTAAAGCAAACATAAAAAGCATATCAAAGCACATGAAAAGACGTTTCATTTAAGAAATCGTAATGTATACACGACAAAAATTGCTTATTTAAGCAATACTTTAGTAATTGCCAATTTAACCCAAATAAAATTTAATAATAATAGTCAGGAGCACTATTATTGGTCTACGTAAAGAACATTATTTTCGTTAGCAAACAATCCCGGCACTTCAGATGATTTAGATGAAATGTAAAAAAATTTTATTCTGAATAAGAATTATTCATAACTTGGATTGATTTTTGAACAAAAGATTGATTGTTATGTCAGTAATAATAATATGACTAAGGAACCTTTTGCACAATCAAATTTGTAAATAATTTTGTGTTCTTCAATTTTGGTCGGAGGAGAATTTTCCGTAAAATGAGTCATAGGCAAAAACTGATATTGGGGGGGGGGGCTAAAATCCCCAATTAGTGAAGAAGTCGACCTGGGATTTTAGGGAAATTTTGAGATATTAAAATGTAAGGTACGTTAGTACGTGGTCAAGTGGGGTTGTAACAGGGGTTGAAGACCGCTCAGCAACCCAGAAGAATTAAGTTCTATTCGCATATGGTTTAGTTGTCTTGCCTGGGGTCTTGTTAGTCGTTGCAAGAACAAATTAAATTGGTTCTTCAATTCACATTTGGAAGTTATTAAAATGCAGGTTAAAGTTATTGTCGACTTTTTCCACATTGTTGATGTTAGACCAGCGGTTTTTGTAGAATCCTACATTGGTAAAATAAATTATTTTCTCCGTTGTTCGGAATCTGCATTAAACTGTAAGTCCCCTATGTGTGTCATACTACTTTCTATTGTATGCCTCAGAAATAGAAGAGAGAATAATTAATGGGATGGTTCTAAAATATGAAGCAAGAGAAGAATTTGCCTTTGTATACGTTGATTTATGATAAGGAAACCGTGTAATCTCTTTGAAATTAGAAATCAAAGAAACTTTATAGATCTTTGGGACGTTTTTATTATAATTATAAGTCAGTACTGATTATTGTATGTTACTTGTACTTAAACTTGAAATTCTGGTGAATCAATATCAATTTTGAAATTTGATGCAAGTTAAAATCTCGTTCGTTTCATTTTGTTTGTAAAGTTAATTCGTAAATAATTCTTCAGATAAAAATATCAGAAAAGAACGACCTAAAGAAAGTAATAATCTTTTCCTGAAAATTTGACTTTAGTGCTTACTTAGCTTGCCAATGTTGAAATTTTAATTAATATTAATTAATGACATGGCGAAAATAAAAAATAGACTAGATTCTCAAAGTTTCTGTGTTATATAAAAAAATGCTAAAAGTAAAGCTACATTCTCAACCCTAAAATTTAGAACTAATAATTAACGTAAAAAACTTTCAACTAATTTCGAAGTCTTAAATGCAGCTAAAGAGGTGGGAGTATCCTTTAATTAAAATCTACAAATTAAGCTGTATTAGTTTGCTGACATTAATTGAAATTATTTCGGTCCTTAATTTTGAGGTTTGATAAAGTTTTACTCTTTGACCACAATCTGTCGCTGTCTACTAGAGGAGCCAAGCAAATTTCATCAAGTCCGAAAATTCAATTAGTTCAGTTAGAACTGAAACTATACTCGTATTCTAACTTCTACAGGTGTTACGGAATTGTAGCATGAAATATGTTTCGCTAATAAATCTTAAAACAACTCAAATGATAATTAGGAGATAATTATTACTTTGTTATATTAATATTCTGAAAATTAATATAACGATGATTCCCTACGTACATAATTTGTAAATATTGCCTAAATTATAATCAACATTTCCAGGTAATTACATTATTTATAAAGTTAAATTTTTTATGCAATATAAACTTTAAAAAAAATCTTCAATTTAATATAGAACAAAATAAATTATGCTAGTGAGTTTCTAATTATTATTTTCTGAACTGATCACGTAGGTAGTACGTCAACCCCATTTTTTAAACTCCCACAAGAAAAGGCTACGTGCTTTGTCAAAACACTAGGTATGGGAGTACTTTTAGCTTCGTAATCAGCTAACCGCATTTTGGCAAACTTTAGTGACCTACTTGTTCAACTTAAACTTGAGGTAGGTAATTTGCAATAACAAGCTTGTTTCATCTACATTTAATATTGTAATATACTTGATTTAAAGAACACATAAGGTACTCAAATAAATCGTATACCATAAGCATTACGTAATTAAAGTTTAAGTTTTAGTGCCCATCGCTTTTGCATATTTTTCAGGAAACAACTTTTTAGTACGCTTGCTGTTTAGCAAACTAGTCGGAATAATGCAACATTACTCTGATTAGAACAACTTTCTGAGCTGCTCCCTAAGCACACACACACATTAACTGAAGTATTTAATTTAAATGAAAATGTTTTAGGAGTTGTTTAATTAAGTCTGACTATTTATCACGTTTTTAAGTTAAACTGAGAAATTTCACTACTTTAACGATGCAAGGATCTCAACATAAAATTCTTGCTCCGAAGTTACGAGATGTGTACACCGATATGCGATTTAAAAAAAATTATAATTAATTGTAATTAACAATTTATCGCTAGTGGTTGATGATTCTTCTGCATTTTAGATCCACTAAAAGAATTAACGAAAATTGAAAGATCCCGAGATAGTTTCTATACAAAAGTATCGCATGAGACTGTGCAGCAATAATCCCTCCAAATTTATTGGTCCTAATTATCGTCTTAGATTTTCGATTTATTGACCGATAAATTTTTATCCTATCCCATAGAATCGTTATACTGGTTTATAAGGGCAACACTTAGAATTAAATTTGTTTTGTCATTTGATTTAACCGTTTTAATTAACTAAAATTAATTATCAGAAGTGGCACGACTCCCTAGAACACAATTTCAATAATTTTTCAAGAAAATTTCAGCATTTCCCAAATAAATATTTCTAATTAACTCGAACAACGACAGAATTTGCGTTTATTTTGAATACCACCGCAAAAAATTAATTAGATTCGAGTTGGAACAAAGATGAAATTGAATAATTTAAAGAAACTTATAAAATTTGATAATTGTAATAAATTTTCAACAAATGAAAAGAATGATTAGTTTAATCGCACTTTGATATTGTTGTACGTTCTACGTATCAATTACAAGACGGTTGAGTTAGAACTGTCGTTTATTATAGAAATTATACATTATGTTACAATGGTTGCGTAGGCAACACTAAATACATGGATGTATCTTACATCTCCCTTATTAACAATATTAATTTTTTAAATTCATTTTACAAAAATAATTGTTATTACATTTAGTTAACATACAAATATCAATAACAAGTGAAACATGTTTGAATATAAGTTTACATAATAATGAAATTAATGTTTTACAAAATCTTTGAATTTCTTTGGCACTTTTCTTCTTCTATTTGAGGTTCGCGCATTGTTATTAATTGCACTGTTATTATTTACACTAGCATTAGTTGCACTGTTGTTATTTGCCGTTTCAACATTGTTTTTATTTATTTCAGTTTGATTTACGCGTACCACTATTTCTTGATTAGTGTCTTCATTGTTAACTATGTTTTCAATTTCATTATTGTCATTTGCATTTTCACTTTTATTTAAAGGTATCGGTGCTACATAATTTGAATAATATGTGTTTTCGTCTTGTGCTGGAAGGTTATTTGTTTCATTTATTTTTCTAAATTTGATGTAGAATTTATTTCTGATTATTTCAGTATTATCTTCCCTCTTTATTTTAAAAGTTCTGCTTTTGAGTTTTTCTTTAATTATTCCTTTTTTCCAAATACTCTTTGGTCTTTCTTGGTACCATATGGGTGTACCGATTTGAAAATCTGGTCTGTTTACAGTACCTCTGTTGTCGTAGTATTTTTTAGCATTAAATTGAGCAGTTTTGATTTTGTCATTATATTGTTTTCTTTTAATTAAAGTTGGTTTTAAATTTTTATCATTTATGATTAGATTATCGCGTAAGTAACGAGACATTAAAATTTGTGATGGTGTGTAGCTATCATTTATCGGAGTATTTCTGAATGCTAGAAGAGCTAAGTATACATCTTCTTTGTTTTCAATGGTTTTTTTAATTAATTTTTTAATTGTTTGAATTGTTCTTTCAGTTTGTCCATTTGCTTGTTGATGGTACGGTGATGATGATTTCATCTGGAAATTCCATTCTTTTGCAAATGTTTTACATTCTTGACTGATTAATTGTTTTCCACTATCGGAAATTACTATTTTAGGAATTCCATGTCTAGCGAATATTGATTTTAATTTGTAAATTATGTTTTTTGATGTTAAATTTCCATGTAAATTTACTATTTCTGGGTATTTTGAGTAGTAATCAACTACTATTAGGAAAGTTTCTCCTTTTAATTCATATAGGTCAATACCTACTTTTTGCCATGGTTGTTTTAATATTTGATGGTTTATCATCGGTTCTTTTTGATTTGAATTTGCATATTTGTTGCATATTTCGCATTTGCTTACTAGGTCTTCTATTTGATTGTTTATTTGAGGCCAGTATACACAAAAGTTTGCACGACTGATGCATTTTTTAACACCTAAATGACCAGTATGTATGTCACCTAAAATTTTTTGTCGCCATGATCTTGGTATAATTAATTTTTGACCTTTATAAAGTAAATTATTATTTCCTTCAGTAATTTCTTCTTTTATCTTGAAGTATGGTTTTAAATTTGTATTTAATTTGTTTATGTTTGTTGGCCATCCATCTTTTATGAATTTTTTAATTTGATTTAATTCTTCATCATGCTTTACCGTTTCAATTAATTCTTGCAGCCTTTCATCGGAGATTTTTAGATTTTTTTCGATTAAACACACTTGTGTTTCTAAATTTTGAAATTCAAATTCTTCTTCCAAATTTGCTCTCGATAAAGTGTCTGCAATTATCAGTTCTTTGCCTGGTTTATATATTAAATTGATGTCATATTTTTGAAGAGATAATAACATTCTTTGAAGTCTTGCCGGACATGCATGTAATGGTTTCTTGAAAATTGAAATTAAAGGTTTGTGGTCTGTTTCAACCGTAAATTTGTTACCATAAACATATTGATAAAATTTATTTATTCCAAAGCATATGGCTAATAGTTCTTTTTCTATTTGCGCATATCTTTGTTGTGTTTCCGTCATTGCTTTCGAAGCATAAGCGCATGGTTTTTTGTCTTGTATGATTGCTGCGCCCAGTCCTGTTTTCGAAGCGTCCACAGAGATTGTGACAGGTTTATTTATGTCAAAGTATTGCAATGATGGAGCTTTAATTAATAACTTTTTTATTTCATCAAACGCTTTAGTTTGGTGTTCGGTCCACTCGAATACATTTTCTTGTTTAATTAATATTCTTAATGGTTCTGTGATTTTGGATAAGTTAGGTATAAATTTTCCTACAAATGTAACTAATCCTAGTAATCTTTGAACATCTTTTTTGCATTTCGGAATGGGCATTTCTTGAATGGCTTTAATTTTTTCTTCATCAATTGTTATACCATCTTTTGAAAATTTAAATCCTAAGTATTTAACTTCGTCAAGTCCCATTCTGCATTTATTTAAATTAAATTTAATGTTTTGTTTTCTGGCAATTTCAAAAACTTTCTTTAATCTTTCGTCGTGTTCTTTTTTATTTTTGCCATGAATTAAAATATCGTCTATGTAAATTTCTACGCCTGGCATAGCAAATATTTCTTGGAATACTTCCTGAAATACTTCGCTTGCAATTTTAATACCAAACGGTAACCTATTGAATTTGTACCTGCCGTGAGGTGTACCAAATGTACATAATCTGCTAGATTCCTCATCTAATGGTATGTTCCAGAAACCTGAGGTGGCGTCTAGAGTTGTAAAGATTTTTGCATCATTTAAATTTGCGGTGATTTCATCAATATTTGGTAGTTTGTATTTTCTAACTTTCATTGCTTTATTTAGATCTTTCGGATCTAAACAAATTCTTAATGAATCATCACTTTTCTTTACAAGAACATATGAATTGACCCATTCAGTACTATTATGTACTTTTTCAATTATGTTTAGTTTTTCTAAATCATTTAAGCATTTTTTAAATTCATTTCTCAAAGAAAAGGGTACATTTCTGATTGGATTTATTATTGGTTTAGTATTTTCTTCCAATTCGATATGATAAGGTTTACCTACTTTTCCTATGCCTTTAAAGACATCTTGAAATTGTTCAATTAATTGTTTGTAGTTTTTATTTATATTTATTTCATTCATGGATCTATTATCCGAATTTATGCTTATTATGCCTAATTTAGTACATGCTTTCAAACCTAGAATTGATCCTAGTCCGTTTGTTTCAACAAAGAATTCATCATTTATTACTTTGTCGTTGAATTTGATATTTAATTTACATTTTCCTAGAATAGGTATTTTTTCTTTAGTAAATGTTGTTAAAATTTCATTTGTTTTTTGAATTTTCTTTAAATTGAATTTAATTCTTTTTAGTTCTGACAATGTGATTATATTTGCACTTGCGCCTGAATCAATTTTAAATTGTATCGGATTCTCGCTTTTGTTATTAACTATTAATTTGAGTTTATAACTAGAAATATTATTTAAATTGTCTGTTGCATTAATTGAATTTATGTTTATTAATTGTTCAATTTCATCGTATTGATTTATTTGGTTAAATTGTTCAATATCATCGTTTTGATTTTTTATTTGGTTGACCCGCTTATTATTTTTGTTATTTATTTTACAAACATTGGCAAAATGATTAATTTTATAGCATTTTGTACACTTCTTACCATAAGCTGGACATTGATTGATGAGATGGTTTCGTCCACATCTTCTACAATTGTTGATTTCTTTTGCCCGCTTGTGGTCTGCGTTTGTTGAATTTGAGCCTTTTTGATTTGTCCTGGAATGGTTCGTAGCTGCTTGCGTACCTGAATAATTTGTTTGGTAGCTTCTGCGTATTGCGTCTACTTCTGGAGTTGAAGTCATTGAACCCTTGTAGTTTTGTGTACCATTCGATATTTCTTGGAGTTGTTTTCTTGAGGCTTCCGTGTTAATGCAACATTGTATTGCATTTTCTAATGTGAGGTCTTCACGTTGTAACAACTTTTCCCTTGTCGGATCATCTTTGATTCCAATTATTAACATTGTTTTAATTAATTCTTCTTTTAATTTTTCGTCGGTTATTTCGCATTGAAGCGCTTGATTTTTTAAATTTGTTACAAATTTTTCTATCGTTTCTTGCCCTTGTCTAGCCATGAAAAATTTATATCGTTCATACGTTAAATTCTTTTTTGGTATGAAGTGATTATTGAATTTGTTTTTTAATACCTGAATTTTATCTTTTTCTTGATCATTTAATGTGAATGAGTTATAAATTTGAATTGCATCTTCACCCATCTGATAAATCATTTGTGCACATTGAATTTTTTCTGTCTTTTCATTTAATTGTGTTGCTATGCTGTAAATTTCAAACTTTTGTAGCCATTTCTTCCAATTTGCCGATTGATTTCCCGTGAATGTCATATTTTGCAACATTTTGACTTCCATCTTTAATTTTATGTTAGCGTGGGTTTTGTAATTTAATTGTTTTACACAACACTTAATTGTTTCAAGCTGCACTTAATTGTTTGTTGATTTGACACTTGATTTGTTTATTTTTATTTCGCTTATTTATTTGTAGCGTTAATTTATTTTCCATCTGCAGTTTTTTAATTATTCTGCCGACTGCGCCATGTTGTACGTTCTACGTATCAATTACAAGACGGTTGAGTTAGAACTGTCGTTTATTATAGAAATTATACATTATGTTACAATGGTTGCGTAGGCAACACTAAATACATGGATGTATCTTACAGATATCAATCGAAGTTTTAATAAAATTCGTATTAAATTAATTTGAACAGTAAAATCCCACATAAATTTCGATTTTTATTATTCTTTTAACCTTATTGCTATACCATAGGTCTATTAACATAAAATTTTCAATATTGAAAACCTTCGAGAATTTCAATGAATATGTAAATTATTATTTGCATTCAGGTGACCTATTTTACAAATTAATTAATTTCGTCTAATAATTAGGTAGTGTTATTAATTTAAATTTCCATAAAAAGTTCATGAATTAATTATAATAATTAATTATTTTGTCTAGGTGATTTTTAAGTTTTCTTTTCTTACGATGGAAATTGAAGTTTTCTTAACAATGTTAAATTAAATTTTAAAAATAATTATTGAACTTTATATCTAAGTGAAGTTAGGTTTCAACAACTTTTCAGTTGAAAGGATTCTCTGGGATTTCTCCAAGACCAAGTCAGTTCCTTTTGTGTACTTTTCGCCAGTGTCGCCTCTATCGTGCTTGATGAGGAGGGGGACAATCGTTTCATCGTCAATCATTTTAGTGTGAATTTCCTGTCCGATTGGTTGGCAAATTAGTTAAATTTTTTTTTCTTTTATAAGTTTAGTTGCATCGTAGAACAACCACAATAAGCGTTTGTTACATAATTTGTGCAAATTTGATTTCATGTTTAAATTGTTTGTCCATTGGAAATGTTTAGTAAACTTTGTTTATTTCACATTTGAATGGTTTTGTTTAAATGTTATGTTGACTTTATTTCAAATTGTTTTCCGACATCCATATGTTTCACGGTTCAATTTGGCTTCTCTTCGGTTTTCCCTTGTCTAACATGTCTCCGAAAAGTTAGTGTAAACGTCTATTTGTATTTATTGCAATAATTTAAATTTAATACGAAATATACCAGTAGAAAAAATGTTGATTCGACTAAAACACGATATATTTTGAAAAATGTTTATTCCAGATTAAATATATTAATAATTCATTAGTTAAGTATAATCTATTTTCATTACTTAAACGTCAAGATAAGCACGTCGTTTATGACAGCCCTAAAATTACGAAACTGCTAAATGCTATTATGTAGTGGTTTTACAAAATTTGCTAGAATATCCCGTGAAACTTTATAATTTAAATGAGAATACTTAATGTTTTGTCTACACAAGCAATTTTAGAATTAAGTACAGAAATAAGCATAAACTTCTTAGTTCTTCCAAGGAGGATCGCACAGAAAATTATTAAAATTTAATAATAAAATTAAACATGTTGAGTCAGCTTCAGCAGCTCGTGACTATATCAAAAATTAGGAAAGATGAAGAAAATGTATAAAAGGAAGTAGGGAAACAGGAAAATGGAAATTAATTTTGAATATCCTACAAATAGCTGAATTTATTGGTAAATTTGCACGCCAAAATTTTGAAATTCGCCTTGCCATATTTTGTAGGATACGGGCTTAACTTGATGCTTTGCAAATTTACAGACACTAAAAATTTTTCATACCTTAAGTAACTACATTTGTTTCAGCATTCAAATAACTTTTTGAATGGAATAAATCACCACCGCAATTCAGAAACTTAGGTTTCGAGAGGACGCTTTTTAAAATTTTGCTTTTCAGCTGGTGTACTTTTAAACTTCTTCCATTATTCATACAATACATTTAGTGCATCATGTACAAAAAATTGAAATGTATTTTCCGTATTCGCACCTTTATTTTAAAATTTAATTAAATATTTTTCCATTCCAAAAGAACAGTTTGAAATGAAAAGAATAAAACTTGCAATACAAAAGTTGCAGGATTTATATTTACAAAAAGTCATTGAAAAGAGTTTGACAAAGCTGAAAGCATAAGTAAGTGCCTCATTAGAATTATGGTAAAATGAACGATCATGGAAATACGAAGAGACTGAAATATGGCGGATAGATATAACTGAAGAGATTCTTGAAACTTAAGGATGAATAGGTGAAAAGAGTAGCATTACGTCATCAGATGAATGAAAGAAAAAGTATGAAAGAAATAAAATGAAATAACTGAATTGAAAATAACAAATATAATGAGCTTGGTAATAAGTTCGGCGTATGAATTTTCTTTTATCTATTCTAAATAAATCGATTTACTAAACTATAAACTCTCTTTGGCTGACATCGTGTTCAAGTAGGTGCTTCAGTTTAAAATAACCGAGATTCTAAGATTTATTTTGTAATTTTTAAAGCAGTAACTTCTGCACTGAAATAAATAATTTTCTTTTATTTTTGTTTAGTAAAACTATTTCCTAACAGGAAAATAGTATTATTTAGTATATAACTGGCAACAAATATCGTACCAAAATTATTAACAAGTATGTAATAACGCAAAAATATTTGATTAGGATTGCAGCATAACAAACATGGTAATATCATCATGAATATTAATTACACCAAAACTTGATAAATACACATCGTGAATTATTTAATAATTTAGTTTGACGAAGCGGTGGAAAGCAGAAATGTAAGAAACCAATGTCCACAAATTGTATTCTAGATGTGTATCCTAGTTTATTTACTAGCAGAAGTTCTGTCGTGATCTATTCGATCATAAAATTTAATAATAAAAAAATATTTTTATTCTGTGAAAGTCCAAATTTAATATGGAAAAGAGTCATGAACATTAAAAATAAATTTTAAAAATAAAACCACAATGCAATATGCTAAAAAGATACGAATTCAAAAATAAATCCTAAAAGGAATAAACACAAAAGTACTAAACTGTCAAAAGAAGTCACAGAGCAGAAATTCATTCGCACACAAGGACGTCAACATAATCCTGACCTTTGTTTACAACGCTTGACGATTTAGTAGCCTCACATCCTACTGGCAACTTATTATAAAGTCTGATACCTATGCTTAAGGGACCCCTGGACAATTGTCTTCTATTCTCTAGTTGTAGTGATGGGCATTTTTATTTTTGTACTTAAAAAGGTAACAAGTCAATATATGAAGACTACGTAATTCCCACAATTCCCCTACTAATTCACATTAATTCCTCGACTAATTCCTGAATTCTTCACTAATTTCTCAAAACTATTCTGATCATTCAAAAATGTCTTACCAATTGCCAGTAGGTACATTTCAACAAAATATTAAATGTTATTCGATTTTCATTTTGTTCACAATAGTATGTTCTTAGAATATACCCTTTGCGTACTATCCGACAAAACCCAGATTAAAATAAAATTTTAAATTGAAATTAATATTAAAATAATCTTTAAAAGTTAACTGGTTAATTAAACAATAAATTTATTAAAAACTCGTTGTTTTAAATCGTTTGTTTTACTTTTTCATAAAATACGTCTAAAAATTTCATTTTAGTTTGGCAACTAAAAGAAGTCCTTAGTAGTAATCTAATATCAAATTTTATTATAAATATTGTATTTAAATTTTTATCGATTTTCAACTTGACGGTATATTATACGTAATACCATAAACATTATGTACACAAGACTTGAAATTCCAAAGAATTTTCCAAAAAAAAGCAATTCAAAAGTTTTCCAATGAATTCCAGGATTTTCAAAAAATTTCAAGGATTGCTAAAAAATTCAAAATTAATGTACACAACTTTTTGGGGATATTTGTCCATAGGATTTTCGACATGGTATAAAGATTACAACATAACAGTGATATCCAATATACTATCGTGTTTTTTTTAAATAAAATTTACTAAAAGTTTAAATATTTTTTGTAATTCAAAATTATTGTTGGGAGTTTTATATTATTGTTGGTACTACTATGTTATAGGTAAACGACAGTAGGGTCGAATGTAGAAGTTACTTTTTGAAGCTTGCTTGAGCAGGCACATTAAAAATTTGTATCACAGTTTTTTAAATAAAGAATTAATTTTTAGAAAAGTGTTTAAATAAGAAGTTGGAGGGGGTGTTTTAGCATTGGATGATATATGAAATAACAGATGGATGATAAAAATGTTGTATTTGAAAAGTGATGGGGCAACTTTTTTGTAACGTACAAAATGTAGTAGAAGGTTGCTATAAAACTTAAAAGTTTAAAATTTAAATTAAATTTTATTATGAATTATATAAAAACACTTCAGTTGGCCCCCAACATGGGGTTTGAAATTAATTAACAGTAGCAATTGGCAAACCAAAACCGTAGGCCGTCTATAACATTTATAAAATGTCTTATAGAAGATATATACAAAAGCGTTAAGGAAATGAACAAAACATTGGACCAAAATAAACAAGAGGTGAATCAAAAATTTGACGAAAATAAACAAGAATTAACAAAAAAAAAAAGAAATCATTGAGCAAAATTGTACTAAATCACAAAAAAAAAGGCTTCAATTAAGTATGGATAATCCGTGCGTAGTTATACAACATCTAAGAATGCAAGCAATAACTAAAGAATCTGTGAATAAAAGCGTGGAATACTTAAAAGGAGAACGGAATAAAATAACACGCAAAATTATTTGTCAATTCGAAGATAGGTGGAACAAAAGATTGAGTGAAAATTTACTGTGGAGTAAAAAATTAGTTAAACAGGTGTACAAAGTAAGCGAACCTAAATTAGACAACAAAATAGAGGGATGTGTCAATACCATTATTGATAATAAAATAATGTCACATAACGATTCTTATATCCAAAAAGGAAGGTTTCAATAATAAAAATAATAGTAAAATGAACGAAATAATGATTAGAAAATCAGCAAAATAATAATACACAAGTGAAGGAGCTAATTAAAACAGACGATACAATTAATGGACGTAAGAAAAACATTCACCACCAAAACAAAGACTGAAGAAAAACTAATGATAAAAATCAAAATAATTGGAAAGGGTTGGAAAATGTTAAAATTGAAAAGTTCTCAGAAAAACAAGAATAAAATGAAACATGAATATATTTAAGAAATGAAAAATTGGACATCCAAAGGATTGAAAAACGAATATATGATAAAAGCAGAAAAATAAATGTAGATTGATTCCATGAAGAGGAAAATTAAAATCGGAAACCCGAAAAACAACAAAAAAAAAAGTGCGAATTAAAAATTTTTGTTTACAGGAAATATTTGAAGTTTGGATTAAATTCGGCGTTTCGGACGATGAGAATTGGAGGGATCAACAACTTACTTTCCACATGGAGTTATTTAATGGTTCGACGAAAATCGCTGCCTATTTATCATGGAAGCGGCTAAGATGAAGATGCATACAAGAGAGGGCTGTAACAAGTATGAACCATAGAAGCTCTCAACTATTGGAATTATTGGTTTGATTAAAATTTGATTTTGATAAAAGCAAGATTTTATTTTAAATATTGAAACGTTTTGAAATATTTTTGAAGCGATTTGATTTAAAATAGTCCTAGATTGTAAATATGATAATTTCTTTGGTGGAGGGTATTCCGTACCCCCCAGACCACCGGTTTCAAATATTGCTTTCTAAATACAGTAGTCTGCATTGATCTCGCTTTATGTGCAGAATGAAAATTATCCGAATGCAATGTGCCTACACGTAGACTACAATTTTAGAGACCGGGGGGTCTGGGGGGTATGAAATACCCCCCAGGTACACCTAAATAATAAAAGATAAATTTACAAATTTATGCCTCTCAGTCTGTTTTACCAATATGGTGGTCAAATTCGGAGTTATAACAAAATTTATTCCAACTTACCCCTAATTATTTCCGCAATGCCTCTTTTAGAACGCCTTATCGACCTAATATTTGAAATCCGTTAGAGATTTATTGTTCAGGCAAGTTACAAATAAATTGGCCACGTCCCCTTTCTTAAAATAATTATTCTCTTTTCGCCCTACTAAATATTATGTTTGCCCACCCTTTAAATAAATTTAGCGCCACGCCACTGTTCTTAAGTATCAATCTAGGTTAGGTTCCCTCATTAAGTATTCGCTAATCAGATAAGAAACCTGACGTTTAGTTGGTTAACCAAATCGCGATACATTGGCAAGAAAAGGAGTTGTAGCAGAAATAAATCTGGTAAAGTTTTGGACCTGAGTAAGAAGATCCAACCAATCCTCATCAGCAAACATATGCTTGAAACAATAATTATTTGATTAAAAGGAACGCGTATATACATATTAAGGGTGATAAGCAGTCATCCCGAAATATACTGATCACCACCAATAATTGTCCTAGGATAGTCCAAAAAGATTACTATCGAAAACTGAAGAAACAAATTCATAAGATGTGCTGACAAACATATTATAATATTGGGAAGTCTTGTCATTTCGTTCGTATTTGATAGTAATGAGGTTGTTTTTTACAGTTGTCTGTAGAAAATTAATTAGTAATAAATCTCAAGAATGCGCATCTGTGCATTATAGGTAAAACAAATCTATAACGATATCTTGCGTCAACTTGTAACTATAATATTTATGAAATCTGGAAAACTGGTAGACTTATAATAAAATCTACTAAGTAATAACTACAATCAGGATTAATTAGGAGAGTAGGGTTTACCCCTGAAGGGAATATGAGTGTTTATCCCAGCTATAATTTTACCCATTGAATTTCAAAATCACGAACCGTAATTACTCGATTATTATTTATTTAAAATTATAAACGCGGCATAATTGGCTTATTACGCTTTTAACAAGTAAAACCTAATTCCATTCTAAGAGGTTTGAATAAAAGCTCTAAAAGATGAACCCCTAGATTACTTCAAATCCTAATTTGATATAAACTTTACTACTGCAATCAATAGTTAATCATAGTATTAAATTTATAGACCAACAAAATGAGCATAAAAGTCATGGCATTATTTTATAAGCATTGTTAGCACCGCATCAGACAAACAGAATTTTCCAGTAATGAGAAAAACTAACGTGTTTTAACGAAAATCATTCCATGTCTAAGGGAAAGGAGAAGTTTTAAATTTAAATTTTAATCCTTCCAGAAGTTTGTTTCCTTTGTTTTCCATTCCTAAGCTATGCCAGTTAAAACAATTTTTAAATCATTTTTATTAAATTAACGAACTAAGTAAACACAATAAAATTCAAATTATTTCATAAGCTTTCGGCAATAGGCTTTTCCAGATGTTTTTAAAATTAAGTTTTAAATTACAGTTTGATGTTAATTTTCACTGGCTGATAATAATTATTTTTATTTTCATCATAATCAACTAACTACAGGCAGATTTAAAACTGAAACTGTCATTTTTCCAACATTTAATGTTCTTAAATCACCATGATTAGCTTGTCATAATACAAATTCTGTACCCCTAACTAGATATGATTTTCAAATAAAAAAAAATAACTTCGAAAGTTTAATTTGTACGCCATGGATAGGTATCAAAATAAAGTTCATATCGTTTTTATTTCATGTGACGGTTATATTTTGATGTTGATGAATTTGATGTCAATGTTCTAGAACTAAATGATCTTCCAATTTATCAATTACAATAGACAACAACAGTAACTGGTAACGAATCTTAACTTTATTGAGTTCAAAACTTTCGTGTTAATTGTTTTTCTTAGGAATGTAATAAATTATTAAAAACTTTTTAGCGTTAAAATTTTTGCTCAGGCTCACTACCTCGGTCAGTTATTTATAAATTTAAAACAACGCGGTTTATAATAAATAATAAATAAAACATAACAAAAATTTAAACGCTGCTGTTTAATAAAATGAAAATGTAATACAAAAAACTTTAAATGAAATTTTATTAACGATATTTTTAATTAAAATTTTCGTTTACCTCGGTATTTAAAAAAGCCGTCTACCTAAATATTTGCATAACAGAAATTATTTTCCTTAGTTGACGTTAAAAATATTTTTATTAAATTATGCTATAATACTGTTGTCTAAACAAACAAAATGAGTTGATGGAAGGTGATGCAGGAATTTTGTATTCGTCCGTTAGAATGGTCGATATTTCATAAAAAAAATTGAAATATGCACCAGAGAAAACAAATATTATAAAAAGTACTTGGAGAAGTTTTTCTTCCATGAAAGAAAATGCATTTTTCTACAGTAGCATCATTCATAATGCATATTTTGAAATAGCGCACAAGTTTTCTGTTACAAAATTTGTTATGGTTCAAAGTTTGGACGAACAAAACGATGGAAGTAGAATATCACTCGTTAAAAACTTTTCTTAGAGAAACTGCAATGCGGTTAAATTACACAAATGCATAGAGGAAGAAACGCATCAAACTCGGATAAACTTAATCAAGTGTTATGGATTTGGAGTTATAGCCAATTTAAGGAAATACGTGTGTCGGTTTCTCACTGTAACCTGATAGGTGTGGCAGGAATATACTTGGTCGCTAAAGCTAATTTCCAGATTTTGATTCCTATTCGAGTCTTGGCGCTAAATTTCTAAGATGCTACTTTAGCTTCGGTTTTCAGTGCAAAAGATGAAAATACTTTTTCGACCCTCCTGCGTAAAAAAAATTGTTTGTTTCTTTCACTGTGTGACGAATGTATTTTCTACTATTGTATTACAAGCGTATGTAACTCGATTTTTTGTTTCCTCGCCTAAATGCCTTTTTGAATAACAGCATTAGAGGATGGAAATGTGATATTAATAGCACCATCAAATATTATTTTTAAATGAAATTATATTAAACGTAGTTGCTCGTTTTAACTACATTTCAGTTTATTCAAGTAGGAAAAGATAAATTAGTGGAATCGACAGCTTCAGGCGTTACATGATGTTATTCTACAAACTTTACCTACAAGACTACGCGGTACTAATATGCAACTATACGATAGGAGAATGAGAATGATGCCACTATAAAATAAAAATGTTAAAAATTTACTTAAATGCCAAAGGAATCCTTATAAACAGTAGATAGTAGGTACGACCACCATTTTAAGCACTTATTAGGCAACGATTTATATTAAATCTAGGTCAGTGGTCCTCAAACTTATTCCAGCGGGCACGATAGGACCTAAAAAGTCTATTTGATCATAACTGAACGTATCTTATTAAAATTGTTCAAATAAGAGCAGAAAAACTGAAAAATGGCAGATGGAAGCTTTTGGCATTTGATTAAAAGAAATTTCTTTGTATTATGCGGTACAAAAAGTTTAGGACTACTGATCTACATTATGAGAGTAAAGTTTCTTATAATTTGCAATATAACATTAAACCTATTAATTGAAAACATTTTATACGTATAGAAATAATATAATAAGTAGGTATCAAACACGTGTTTTATGCTTTGCAACGTGAAAACCACGGGTATTCAATGTTGATACCACAGATATTCTATATAATACAGAAATAACATAACTACATAGTTACTAATTGCCAAAATTGTAGTAGAATCAAAGATTTAAAAAACTGTAAATATTAAAAATGCTGTACAATTTATATGATCATATTTTCTCCCTTGAAAGTAGATGGCTTAAAAATAAATGTTCCAATTGGTTATAAAAACAAATAAATTTTGTTTGAGTAATCTGATTGGTTAGTTTTGTCTTTTATACTTTTGTGAGTAACGCCATCTATTTTTCGGTGTTTATCTTTATACATACAGCATTTTATATCTTTATTCAGTAAACATAGTACCTACACATACTGTAAGGAATATAAATCATACTTATTCGAACTCGTGTTATGACTATAATGCAAATTATAAACGTTAAAAATTGAAATAAATATTTTGCGCACTTTTCAATTCGATAGATGTCTTTTCCACGCCCTTCCTGTTGGACAGGGTTATCTTTAAGTTATTATTGTTATGCTATTATCACCTATTGTAAATTGTAACCTAACGATAACCCTGTCCACCAGAGGGCGTGAACGGCGATCAATCGAATAGAAAGGTACACAAAATATTTGTCAGGTAGGTCCATAAGAGCTGTCCCTCTATATATAGTATACCTTATATCCTCTTTGGTAGCATTAAAATTGAAAACCAACAGAAAAACGACAAAACGACAGTGCAATGCATAATAATTACTACCTACCTAACAACATGCTTTCTACTTGCTACTAAAATGTTTTCAAAATATGAAGAAATGTCTCAGTATACTCGTACACTATCTCTGAAACCAATTTAAACCATAATTAACACAGTCAATAGTTAAACGCGTAAATTAAAAGAATATTTAGTGCCTTGATTAGAAACGTTGCATGATTACTTAACAAGAATTTAGATTTCCGAGTTTTATTTCCCTTATTCTGTCTACTTTGCCTAAATTATTATAATCCCCTACTTCATACAGAGTAGTTCGAGCGTTTACCCTGGATTTAAAAGTTTCAAATTTGATGCAAAAGGATCTTATGATTCAAGAAAATTTCGGAAGTCATGGGCACCGTTACATAATGAGAGAAAGGATTTTCACCAAGTAGTTTAATTTTGATTTTCGGTGACCTAATCGGTTTAGAAACTTTGCAATTAGTTTAAACCGTAAAGGCACCCCATATCAAGAGTTTTCAAACCAAATTTTATTACTTAATAGAGCAAGCGGCGTTAGATGGACAAATCTGGGGTTGCTAGAAATTTTGGTGTATTAGTGATTTTTATTATTACAAAATAACAAACGACTTTAAATGTTAAATCGACTGAACGTTTTAGAAAGCAGGCCAAATTTAGTGCTACAATTTTTTACATGATTTAGTATTGATTTATTTTTTAATTGTATTTTGGATGAAGTCAAATTTAATCGGAAATTATAATCTACATATAGGTGGAAATTGAATATCGGAAATCATGAAATAATATAATAGCATTAAAAAGTTAAAGCGAATTTTATATCAAATGAAATAGGAAAGCTACGAAAATAATGTTAACGAATTAAATCTGTTAATGCACTTCAAAATTCTCAATTGATTTGAATATTATTCGAACATATAATACTCGTAGGTAGATACATATTTATGGAATGTACGTATACTCGTATAGGTATGTACAAAATATTGAAAAACCTGGGAATCATTTTCCTACATCTGCATCATCGTGGTTTCAGGGGCGGACTGGTCCCAACACACAAAATTTTATTTTGGTATTATATTATGATTTACCGACCCTATTAATGATTGAAACAAATAAGAGAAGTAATTTTCAAGAATAGTCAAAAACGGAACTAAAACCTTTTGAAAATTTCCTCAAGCGGAACTTTGAGTGATTCAGATTAGTGGTAACTACGAGGTAGCGGAAGCAAGCCGTATAAATTATATCGATTTGTTAACTAATACAATAGAGAATAGTTCGAATAGTTCGAATAGTTTGTTTCTGCTGGGTGGAGTTAACAGTATTTCAATTTCCTCGTTTCCAAGACGAATTGAGGCACATGGGTTGATTCAAGCAAGCGATCATGATTAGTTTATTATAATAAATTTAATCAGAAATATTTTAGTAGCATGATATAAAATTGATTAGTGTATCCATAATATAATGTATAAACTTTTATGCAAGGTGTTGTTCTGATTTAATTTACACTAATAGAAATTTCATACTTCGTAAGAAAATTGATGCAACGTCTCATAAAGAATAGTTAAGTAATGCGACCTGTGCATTTAACCCCATCAGCAGGTCTCCGCTTTGCTACGACTTAATTGACGGTTTTTTGTTTTTATTCCGACTGTTATTAGTTATTAAGACAGCATTTCATTTGGTCTGTCCGTCCCTGCGTGGTTTTAATAAAAAAAAAATGAGGAATCCGGGTTGCATTAAAAACTCTGAAAATCTGATATTTCTGCATATAATTTACACGAATAATTTGAAATACAACATAATAACCTTTTTCTATACATTGTACACTAAAATAAAATAACCTTCTGGCTAGTTATTCATTTCAATTGTCTTCGTCGTTATTTTAAAACAACATTGAATCTAATAGGTATTCTAAAAAATATAATGGAAAATGTTATTTGCTTTTGATATTATTCATTGGAACTATTTATAATGGATGTGTGTTTTCAGGATACACTACAATTACGTGTAGTTTTGTAGACCAAAATAGTGAGAAGTAAGTTTTTTAAATTTTCGGAAGCTTGAAAGCTTTTGTATGTATTCAAACTGTTCGTTCTATACTATAATGGTTAGTTAAACTAATGTATACTTTTGAAATTTAAACAAAGTTCTTTTGAATTATTCTGCAAACGTGAATAGTAGCGGAAAGCCCATTTAAGCTAATGAAAGTTGTTGTTGCGATCATTTACATAAAGAAATTAAACATTTAAAAGAATATCTGAATTTTTTTTCATCAAGGGAATTACCCATGTTATTTGAATTATTTGCTTGATTGTGGGGTTAATAAAAAAACCCTCCTGAATTTTTCAACAGTTTTTAATTCTAGTTTAAAGGTCTAGAGGTACCCTTTATTTATTTTTGAGTTAATTAAAAATATTAATAACAAAGTGCCCCGAAGCCTTAAATAAATGTTTAATTAAAAAGTCTGGATAATTTTTTCTTTCTCTCCAAGATTGTTATTTACTTTGTAAGTCACAAAAAGGGAAATTTAAAATTCTTCACGAAGAATTAAAAGCGATAATTTCTATTTCAAATTTTTGTTCTTCCGGCATCAAATAAAGTAAAGAAATATTACTGGAATCTTCAAAAGTATACTTTTCAAAACCCTCATTTATTCAAAATTTACCTGAATAAAAGTATTTTATGGTGTCGTTCTTATTGGTTTACTCTTTGGTATTATTTAATGAAACATTATGAGAATTTTTATGGAATACTCAAATACCTAATACAATTTTTTCCATGAGTTGAAGGCGAACGAATTTTGAATCGTAAAATTTTATAAGCCTGTTACATTTTCCGATGAAGTAAAACTCGTGATAATAGATACTTTAATTTTCATTACTTAAAATAAGTTGTCATAAATAAAATATTGATAAATTTATGTCATTTAACATGAAAATCCTATTACAAAATTGGGGTTAATTACTTTTGTATTATTTATTGTTTTAATTTAATAATACCGGATGGAATCCCATAAATTTTACAAATTGAATTTCAAAGTAGTTTTTCTAATATTTTAAATTCTTATTAGCTTGACGGGTTAGATAGCTTTAGGCCGACTACACACGCACGTGCGGACGCGTCAATAAAGTTTTAAATGGTCCAGGTCAGTTTAGCTGAATTATAGTGCAAACTTTTCAAAAATGATATTTAAGTGTTCAGTCATAACACTAAATGACAGGCAAGATATGAATTTAAGATAAACTTAATGAATGACGCGTTCTGCCTTTATCCAGGTTTATACGTACCTAGATACGTAATTTATGCCTTGGATGAATTTTGAATTTAAAAATAATGAATTCCACATAAACCCGGAAATGTTTTTATAGGAATTTTATTGCCTTTATTTTACTTATGGTTCAGCTTTTTCCGTCTTATAACCAATAAATAAGGAGATATTTATAAAAGGATCATTTTTCACAGCTTTTCGAGAAATTCCTCGATCATTTTACCTCCAGTTAAAGTTCCAGACAATTAACCGTTAGTTAAAGTTCACGTTATACGACGTGAATCACATCTTCATTAAGCAACCAAGACCTTAACTATAACAGTTAGTTATCTGCAACTTTAATTGAAGATAAATTGGAGATGAATGTCGGCCTTAACTGGATCTACATCATATTAAAAGCTAATATTGAAAGAATTGAATTTTAAAATTAAAAAAATTTGGTTTGAAAACTTTGTAAGTAAATTACACAGCTGCATTAATAAATAATGAAGTACTCGTATGTACAAGTCACATATAAATTACTGTTATATTTTATAATTTTGAGATTAAAACAAAAAACAATTTCTTGCTCCAGAGGTTTAAGACAGGCTTGAGCAATCATTAATCATTTTTGCATAGTTATTGAAATCGCCAGACAGTATGAATAAAGCAACTTTATAAGATTTGAATAATAAGAGAGCCCGAAAACGCCAGTGAATTGTTTCGCGTTTTGGAAAACGTTTTTACTTCTTTTGGCACAACCGAGCTTCTGTTTTGATAACTTTTAATTATTTTTATATGCTTTACTTTGTACAGCGTACTTAGAAAGAACACGCGTGCTTGATAACAAAAATAAATGAGGTACCACGTAACGCTCTCGACTTTTGACTAAAATTAATGTCTTTCTGGATTCAAGATAAAATTAATGACATATTTTTTTTATAAATTTGGCTTAAACAACAAACTCCGTCACTTTTTGAAATTGTTGCAAACAAAAACTGCAAGTGGGAGGATGTGGTTGTTACTCTTTAAATTAATAACTTGAAATTTAATACGAGCTTAGAAGGAAACTTGCTATAATATAATCGATAGGTGAAACTTGGAGAATTAAATTTCGAGGTTGAGTTTCCAACAAAGAACATTCTGTTTTTCTATCCCATGCTGCAAGTAGCATTTATCTTGTGATGAATATTAATAACAACAGCTTCCAGTTTTGTGGACACCAAGTCGAAGATAAGTACCTATTTTGTAATTATTCATTGAGACTTAAGGTATTTACTTGAGCAATGAAATTTCAAGTCAAGACGTCTATACGACATTTTACAAATTTCCTTTCTGCGATAAATAATACTGGGGAATAAATTTTAGGAAAGTTTTTAATTCATTCTTAGAGTGGATTATGGACGTAAAAGTGTAATACCATCTTCAGGCATTGCAACCCCACCCTCTTATTCGTTTTCCATTAACGAAACCACATCGGTTATTATTTTTACACGGGCGTATCTATGAAATAATTTATGTCAACCTTTTCTTTGATATTACAGGTTTTTTTGATTTTCTTTTTATGCCGTTTTAGATTTATTACGGGCTCCATCAATTTAATGCAATACGTGCTGAATGATTCACCGAGCAGGTTAGCATTCTTACTACAAAATCTCGCTTTATTCGAGATTTACGAGAAAACGGCGCTAGTCAATTAATTTGAGTATCTTTGTGTTAAAATCAAGACACTATTAATTGTAGTGATAACAAAAGATAATTTCGATAGATTAAAACAGTTAATTACAACCCCCAAAATATTTAATTTAAGCTTTTCACTACATATTTTTAATTATCACCAAGTTATTATTTATGTGATGGCAATAAAGTAATTTACGATTTAAACTTGCAATGTATTTTTCATTGTATTAAAACACAATAAAAATATTATGGTCGTCATAATAAATTAATGAAAAAATATAAACCTTACAAAATTTTATATAAATCTTGCTTTAGATACACTTCCATCATAAATCCTAGTAGGCCTAACAGTGATCCGCAAACAAGCATTTTACGGGTCAAAGCTTTTATTTTATAATTAATGTGTATCCAAGTGTTCTTAAAAAAACCTACAAAAACTTTTGATTACTTTAAATTTTTTTATTATTAAACAAATAATTAATTACCACCCTTAAAAAACAATCAAGTCATAAAACTTCCTAAATTAACCCTGAACTAATTAATGGGGTTAGAAAGTGAAATTTAACTAGGGAACTGCTTAAAAAACGCAATTACAATTTAAATTTAAGGCAAAATAATAGCAATTTAATAACGATAATACGTTTTAGATGAGAATGCCCCGTCCTTGAGTGTATTGAACATGTTTTCCGAGTAATAATGCAATAGCATTGAATTATAAGTTTATCGAGAGGTACAAACGCCGTTTATTTGGTCCGCTTGCAATTTTTTTTTAATATAATATTCTTTATTTAATATTTATGTATGAGGTTAGTCTAGTGGTAAAGTGAAAGTTTGATTCCTGGTGATATTATATGTAACAAATTTATATTGCAACCAAGTGCTCACAATTCGTTAAAATGTAGGTCATCCATGTGACAAAAAATAAAAAACGTTCAACAATGGACTTGACAGATTTTCAAATAAATGAAACAAATTAACAGAAACAATTTAAATCTTACAATCAGTATCGTCATCTTTGTTTCGGAATATTTAGTAAGTCCAATTGCGCCTATTGTTCAAGTTATCAGTATAGAACCCTTTCCTCCCCCCTAAGTGTGATGCTATCCCTTAAAATCCATAGTTTTTAATTCCTGAAGAAAACTAAATTTGTAATATTGCAACCTACTTTTAAATTTCCCGCCTCCAATTCCTAATTACTCGTAACTAAACATTACAACTAAGCAGTTCGTGACTTGTTTCAATGGGAGGTCACAAACAAAACCGGTCAAGAAGTTTATACAGCGACCCCCAGTGATGAGGGGATGCAAAAATATTTCTATAATCTGCAGCGATCCCACACTGCTTACCGAGTTTAGCGATATTTTATTGTGTTATTTTGAAGATAACAATACTTTGCATCGTCAAATTAACAATAAAAAGTGCAAATATAGACCGGGGGGTCCCCCTTGTCATCATAGCCAAAAAAAGAAAACAGTACCGTAAAATATTTTTTGCCATCTGATCACCAGATGTTGCGGGGTGTTCTATAGTGGCGGAGTCCATTACCTATACAGACGCTTTTAAGATAAGACAGACGCGGAACGGTTTGAAAAGGTCTAGAGGAAGATGACTCTCAGAATTTCCCGAGCCTACAGAACAACATCCACTCAACCCTTGCTAGTGGTGATCTTCTGGCGATCGACCGAAAAGACAGATTTTTGAAAACGGCACGAATGACAGAGAAGATGGAATGAAAACGACAAGGGTAGGTGGACCCATCAGCTAATCAGTAATATATGGGCATGGTATGGAAGACAACCTGGCGAGACCACACATGAACTGACGTAGCTTCTCACTGAACATCGTTGCTTCGCAGCATACCTGTTCCGGTTCAACAGGGCGAATGCCGACAACTGTCAATACTGTAACAAGGAAGATACCCCCTACCAAACGTTTTTCGTGTGCCCAAACTGGCAAAGGCAAAGAGGTGAACCGGAAGAAACAACAAAAATCTCCCTGAATCCGGATAACTTGGTAAGGACGATGCTGGCAAGCCCGGAGAACTGGGAAGCGTCGGTACATTAGCTAAGAGAGTAATTTTCACTAAAGTGAGCCACCAATGACAGAAACAATAGCAGTACGTTAGGATACCCTAAGAAGAAAGGTGGTTTCTTGTAAGGGCTTCGATCAAAAGATTTTCCCACTCCCAACGCACGAATAAACCCCCCACCCTCGGTCTGTACAGTCGCCGATTAACCATTCGTTTAGATTACCTAGAGGAAGAAATGCAAACTTCCCCTGTTATTTCGTTTGAAGAAACTTCCTAATTTGAATTAACTTGCTACTTTTGGAAATTTATCAGTATTATTTATCTGATTTTTCACTTTATTCTCTATATTGTAAATTTTAATAGTTATAATACACATTATTGTGATCTAGCCGCATTAAATATTCGGTATGAAAGAACGACGCGTTTCGACCTTACACTCATCGTGAAGTGATAAAATGTAAATAACAATTTAATAATTTAGCATAGAATAAAAAGAATAACTATTGCACGGTACGTTGAGAATGGTATCGATTATTGGGGCATACTGTAACTCGCTCTTTTAATTTAAATGCGTTACGTCTTGATTTATCGTGGCTTCCTTAATCTCGTGACCAACGCCATAATTCCACCTTATCCAATTTGTTCATTTCTCTTTCGGTCAACTTCATGAACCGTCTCATACAAATGTCGCATTTTCTCAACAATTTCAAATTTTCTGGATGTTCTTTTCTTTCTGACTGACCTATATCAGATATCGATATCGCAATAATCATAAATATACATCCGACTCATGGAAATCGTCCATTTTATATTTGAAATGCAACGAAGCTTTCTTTTAGAGTGGTAATAGATATAAAGGTTATCCTACTGTGATGTTTGTTAACCGTTATAATACATAGCTCGTTCCTATTTTTCTGTTAATTTAAGAATTAAGTAATAGTTAGTCCAGTAATTATATTTCTGTTTATATTTCAGAAATTCGCAAAAATAATAAAGGCTGTAACCTCTCATTTTGGTCACTAATCCAAATTTATAACCCTAGATATATTGTCCTGTCTTTCTATAAAATTATGGTGGGTATTTTATATTTCTGTTGGCACTATGTTCTCACAACGAGTGAGAAGCGAGCCGGGGCGGGCACGCTAAAATTTGTGAAGAGTTGCTTGATGAGTCTGGATTGAATAGGCGTGTTAGAAATTGTATGAAGGATTGGATGATAAGTTAAATAAATAGGTGATAGAAATTTTGTGTTTGGCTGTTTGGAAAGTGATGGTATACCTTTGCGCGACGCACAAAAATATAGCAGATGATTTCGATAAAACCATATCAATTTCAAACATAAAAATTAATTGGAAATTTATAAAAATCGATAAAAACACTTCAATTGGAGCTACAAAAGTGAGTCTTTGAAATTAATTAACAGTAGCAATTGGCAAACCAAAACCGTGCGACATTTATAAAAATTGAACCTACTGTAACCCTGAGAGAGGAGTAATAAAATGGATTGGAATCTGATTATGGAGGCTATGGAAAAATTAAATCAAAAATTGGACGAAAATAAACAAACAAGAAATAATAAATTGATGAAATAAACAAGAAATCAACGAATGATTGAATGAATCACAAAAAAAATTTCAATTACGCATGAATAATCTAGGAATTGCTACGAAAGAATTAAGAATGCAAGCAATAGCCAGAGAATTTTTGAACAAAAGTGTAGAATCGTCGAAAGTCATAAAAGAAAAATTTGATAGAAAATTATGCGAAGTCTCTAATAGATTCGAATGAAGCTTGAACCAAATTATGAGTCAAAATTTACTTAGAAATGGAGGAGTAGTTGAACAGGTACACAAAGTATACAAAGATGTACGATTCTTATATCCAAAGGGAAGATTTTAATGAAGAAATTAATAGTAAAATAAACGAAACAATAATTAAAGAAAAACATCAAAATTGGAGCTAGCTAAAATGGAAGATACAATTAATGAACGTAAGAGAAAAATTCACCACCAGTACAATGACGGTAGAAAACTAAAGATAAAAATCACAGTAAAATAACTGCAAAAGGATGGGGAAAAAAGAAAGAAAGAAAATGAAGCGTGAATATTTTTAAAATAAAAAATTTGACGTCCAAAAGAGATTTAAAAACGAATATTTGATAAAAGCAGTTAAAGAAATGAAGATTTATTCCGTGAAGAGAAAATTTAAAATTGGAAACTGGAGAAATAATTAAAAAAATGCGAATTAAAAAATTTTATTTATAGGCAATATTTGAAGTTTGGATTAGATCCGTTTGGAAAGATGAAAATTGGAGGAATGGACAACTTGCCTTCCACATGGAATCGAATTAATGGTACGATGAGAATTACTGCCTATTTCTCATGAAAGCGTATAAGATGGAGATGCACAAATTTGCAATTTTGAAATATTTTTAAAGCGATTTGATTTAAAATAGTCTTAGATTTGTAAATATGATAAAAATTTAAATGATTTGAATTAATAAACTATAAGTTAAATATAATTTTGCAAAGGATAAATATTCAAAATTGATTAAACAGGATATGTTAAATTTTCGAAATGTATAAAAAATGAAATTTGTAATAATTAAAAATTAATAGTTAGGATGATGTTAAGCAAATAATTTATTCATATAATCAATTCCATCTTAAATGTGTGATTTTGGGTAGAATATGAACCAGATTTGGAATTCGGTAGTATTCCTTACCATTTTTGGGGTCACACTCACGTGATTAAAATGTGGGGGCTGTTTTAGTATTATTTTGGTCAACACAACCCATTACTGTTTATCAGGATTCGTTATCCATTGCATTTTGTTTGCAGGGAAATAATTAACATTAGTCATCATCCAAATGCATAATTCTGACCACCTTTGGATTATCAACGGGTCGAAAATTCAATTATTTTGTTCCTTCAAATCGTACAAGTGGAAGAAGAGATATCAAAATGCCGCAGAAAAACCCATCAGTTGCGTATTATGGAAGAGGAGATTGCCCCGTGAGATGAATGTTTATTACTATTTTGTTTACTGTTAACCACTTTTGTGCGAGTGATTTTATTACTCACTCAGTTTATCTGTCTATATGCCCAATTTGAATTCAACTTCACTTTAATCGTTCTCGTCTCGTTGAAATCTCAAGGAGATTTTCTTAACAGCCTAATTTAATTTATGTTTGAATATTAAGTACGTTATTAGACGTACGTACTTGTAGAGATTATTGTGAATGCCAACAGATCCATTTCGCGTGTGATAAGACAAGATTTGGTTAATTTGAATTTGTTTCTTGTATATGTTTCTTGTTTCATGTATCAAGCATGATTGAATTTATTTGGTACATTTATTTATATCTTTTTTACCGATTTTACTAATTTTATGTGAAATAAAGTACTCCGTTTTATGCTTTTTTTATTTCATGGAATTTTGGCTTTCATGATTCAGGTAACAACAAGAGTTAGGAGCAGGGAAAATCGTGTAGGGCATTATTTTTCCTATAATTTTATGAGCAATCTATGCACTCTAAGCTCTCCAGTTAACCAAGCGAAACTCCGCTCTTAGGATAAATGTATTATCTGGATTTATTTTTTATAGGGCCCACACGTATTTCGTACGTAGCTGTCTTGGTGATCAGGAAGGTACTTTACAAAGCGTTAATAATTATTGTTTTCTATACCCAAAATAGGTTGTAGCAAAATTAAACTAAGTAAAATTCTGAGAAAGAGTTAAAAAGGAATACTGCTACAGTCCCTAAGTCCCTATGATATCCGAGATAGAGTTCTCTAAGGACACTGCTTTCCTTCGTTTTTTCTTTTCTGTATATCTGATGCAAAAGTGGTCTCCAGATGAATTAAATTAACTATAAATTTAGAGATACAACTTTCTAACAAAATGTAATTTTCATTATATTTTTACTTGGCATTTTTTGTTGTATAGTTGAGGAATCCGTCTTTTTGATCCACAGGTTATTTATTTCTACACAATATAGTTACATGGTACAAAACATTAAAAGACAATGCCCCTCTCCAAAATCAATATCAAATAAAAAATTAGCAAGAAAGCTCATAAAATTTATCTTAAATAAAAAATCTTTTATTTTCCTAAAGAATGCCCATATACAAAAATACAAAAAATCTCCAATCGATTAGCACTCCGGAAAATTATAAAATTAAATTTGTTGGAAATAGCTGTTTACCTAAGAATCTTATCAATTAAATTGATAACTAAAGTTGAAGAGAACTTAATGCTGCGTAATTTATAAAATTTTTACCAAAAAAGATTCTCTTCTTCTACCAAACCTATCTCCAACACTACTAAGGCTGCAACAATTTTTAATTTTAAGAAGAATTTTATTTACTTTAAATCTCAACTCATATTTTGTCATGGGATGCACCTAAAATGAGGAAATCTCGAAGAACTGAAACCCTGGAAAATATCCTTCAAGAAAGGATAAAAATTGATCAACCTTAAAAGCTCATCGCTACGGTTTTGTTAAGGTTAAAAAGTTTTTCTATGCAGAAACTTATAGAGAATTGAGTTTACTTTCACTGATATGTCGACTACTTTGCATCAGATGAATAGAAAAAAAACTTAAAGAGTATAAGAAAACAATTGGCATTTCCACGTTAGTTCGATTCTGACCGCTTTTCGCGATTGTAATGAAACTTGAAGAATTTTAAACAGAATTAGAATCAGATACCAATAAATAATTAGTAGTAGTGTCAATCGATTCGTGGTTTATGTAGTGAAACTTGATAGTACCTACTATATCGGTATTTTAGAATTACCAGTCAACACTTTTTTCAACTAAAATGCATAAAATTCCTTGAAGTATATTTCCCTAACATTATCGGACGATTAATCCATCATAAAAATTAATTAATGATAACACGTTATCCACTTACTCGGTGAAATTTGATGCATTTTAGTTCTAGTAAGTGAATGGATATTAATTAATAGAATTATGTTCAAAAGGGACCGCCTATTTTACAATCTATATTATCATCGTTGGCGGACATTACAATCATATGGATGATCAGAAAGACAGATTGTTCGAATACAAATAATTTTCTACCATCATATCTAAAAAAAAAGTTTTAGCTGGAATGATTAACATTAAGATAGCCTTTATATCCGTTATCGCACAAAGATACTTTCGCTACCCAAAGATAAAACAAATGATTGCCATAAATTGGGTATATATCGATTAAAATATGGCGATTATGATACTGTCTATAATCTAATGCAATAGTCAAAGAGCATACGCTGACAATTTGATATAGCCGAGAAAAAGCAATAATGTGCACAAGAACTTCGCATTTGAAAATAATTGGATATATGGGACGAGTCACGAATTTGGCCCCGAGAGGTTTAAAATTATGACTCCAACTGCATATGGATTGAATTGTGAATTTCGTGAAGCCATAAGAAAACAATCATTTTCTATATGTAGTTCCTGGGCGGTCGAATTAGTTCTTAATTATATAAAAAAAAATAGGATTCTTGCCTTCTCGTTATAACACTAAAGCACTTTTGTCTCTAATTCCAATTTGACTGTAGTTTCTTTCAACATACTGTAGTTTCCAAAACTAATCTTTTTTATATAATATAGATGTTTGAAATACACCGTATGAATAAGAAACCAGCGTACATTAAATTTTCAGCACGTCCTTAACAAAAAATTTAAATTTTAATGCACAAGTATAAAAAATTTAAATCGCTAGGAACATTTATGACGATTGCCAAACTTGCAGTATTTTGCAGAATTCTGTATTATGTGCATATTTTGTAAGCGCTTTAACATCTAAGTTAAGTTTAATAGCATGAAAGCTTTGTTCAACTGTTTGATGTCTTGGAATAGTTCACGTTCACTTGAATCAAAGTTTTAGTATTCATTGTGCATTTTAAAAGTGAAAAACAAGGAAAACTTGTCATAAATGCGAAATTCTTGTCGTTTTAAAACCTTTATGCAAATAATAGCTTTTAAATTTGAGAACTTTTTTCAAAGTGTGAGATCGCAAAAATCACGTGAAAATGAAATGGTTGTTTGAAAAGTGAAATAGTGGTATAGACGGCCAAAATAATGGCATACGGTTGTTGAACAAACCGTTAACTTCAACATTTAACCGATTAGTTAACTTTTAACCGGAATTTGAACACAGAGTGCCATAAAGAATTCACGAACAAAAAAACCACGGTATACCTCCAAAATGTTTTCTCTCTATACTTTTATATTGACTTAGGTAAAAAGCAATTTTCCTTGAAATATTTTCATGAAAATTCTTTACATCTATTATTTACTAATTTATAAATGTGTTGTATATGAATTGATTCGTTTTACTTTGAAACGACAAGAATAAGTTGAAAGGAAACCTGAAGAAATAAACAACCTTTACGCAATTCAACTTTAAATTAAATTTTAGTAAACATATCCACTCTAACAAAGCACATGCATTGATTCAAAATGTTTGCGAGTCAAAACTTTTAATGATTTTAAAATTTCAGGATTATTAAATACCAAACTAATTAAAGTTTTACCTAATAAGATTTCCAAATTTAATAAGTTTGAGAACATATAATTGATTTTTGGTCACATTGTACAGCAATTAATTTGCTTCCGTTCTTTAAAATATTCAGAAAAATAAATTTTGAAAGATGACACTGAAAATCTTTTAAAATTTAGAAAGTTTTACTATCAAATATTAGAATGACATTTTTAATTAAAAATGGAACGCGATACGAGTTAGTCATTTTTAGAAAAATGTATAGGTGTCTATATGATGGGTAAGCTCTTAGTTCTTGCAGAATAAACTAAGAAGATAATTTCCACTTTACTGTCATTTACGTAAATTAATTACTCAATCTTAAATTTTCTCGAAAGAAAAAAAATTAAACATAAATTACTTCAAACAGTAATTAATATGCGAGGTAATTTAAATTTTATTTTTTAAAAAAGGTAGCGGTATCGTATCGGTGGTCTGGTGTGTACAATACGTTATCTTTTAATGTACGCAAAATCTAATTTTGATGTTAAATTTATAAATTATGAGTTCTATAATATTTATGTGATGTGGGTTACAGAATAAACATACCACATTATTTATTCGCTTTTGTTGCTTTATTTTCGAATAAAAAAGGAAAATTTATATATTAATATGACGGGAAATTGTATTCAAGATTTATGAAAACCTTTTTTATATTAAAATGTGGATGCCTTTTTAACGAGTCTAACAATTTTTTCATGCTACAAGACTGTATAGTTTTATGCCACTCACAAACTTAATTTAACACAAACAAACTACCCTCTCATGTTGGTAAAAGTAAAATTTAATAATGGCAACAATAAGTGGAGTTTTCTTTTATTAATATTACATAACATTTATATATGTATAATTTCGAAAGATAAACGAGGAAAATGTGAATAGCTACTTTTATATTAAAAATATGGTTATTTATATTGTTAAAAATATTATTTTAAGAGTAGATAAGGTACTTTACTTTTTTAGCAAATGAGGAAATTCCATACAACTAAATTTAAAATAGATTGGAAATAAAAAAAGTTTAGACTTCATGTTAAAAGTATATCAAGAGAATACAATGATTATAGAATAACAATAGTATATCGATTAGTTGAAAATTATATAAATTATATTACCTATAGTATCCAAAATGGTTAAATTTTCAGTTGAATCGTCAAGTAATTTTATTACAGCATTCATCGATTTTTATCATACAACCACGGATTATCTTGTTCAAAGCATTGCTAAAAACAATTAGTAAAATGACGAACATAGTGGTAATAACAGTGATAACTTACCGGTGGAGTACCATTGATTTGAGATTAAAAATATATTCACATTTTAATAATATCAGATAATTTGTAAAGCACTAATCTGCAAGTAAAATATAAAGAACTTTAAAAACTATTAAGTAAATGGAGGATTCAAGAATTAAAATAAACTTTAAAAATTAACCAGTTCATTAAACAATAAAAATTAAAATTATTTTCAGCAATGCTTCTCTGCTATCTTCAGATGTTTTTATTAACTATTTAATTTTTCAAGTTTATTTTAATATTAATTTCAATAGTTAAAACATAATATATTTTAAAGAAGATTAAAGTAGCTGAAAATAAAATTTATTTTAGAAATCACAATTTTGGCATTGATTAACTTTGTTTCGTCGTTATTTTGGTTTATCAGGACTTCCTCTATAGGTAAAACAAAATTTTCCATAAACTCCCAACTTTGTTGAAACGCAGGCGTTCATCTGAAACAGTAAAAGGCAATAAAATTAGCTGATATTGTTCGTAAATATTTTATTGGAAAACTGCAACCTTCTTACCGTTCCAAAAATATGAAATTTAACATTACTGTAACACTCACTAAACCCACTGATATGCACTACTTACACTTAAGAAAATAATTTTCGCTCACCGTTTGCTGTCAAACCCACGAAATCGACCCTACCTAGAACAAGAAAAATTGTTACAATTTTGAATTGTAATTTCGTTATAGTTGTAGCTTCAAAAAAATTATATTTACCTTTATCACTGTTGTCCTTTTGCGTTAATCCTCTAGTCCAAGACTGTCTCCATCAATCCGACCATGATATCCAATACACTCGCGCACTTACACAACATTTTCACGAAATTTCTTTCTAAAAAATTTAAAACGCACGACTTTTTCACTAAGAATTAAGCAAAAACGATCCGCGTAATTTAAAGCTTCCATTAAGCTATTTACACGAACGAACTCGACACTTTACACAACCGTTCGCGGAACACTAAAATTAACCCGATTTTTGCGTACACGAATTTTAATTTCTACATTATAGATGAGAGAACAAGGCTCCTTCGGGGTCGTCAAAATTCTGAAAATACAAAACATTATTTTTTCTTTGTAAACAAAACCATAATTAATTTTAGCAAATAATAAATTTTAGTCTTTATATTGAGATATAAATCGTAATACTAAATTTGGTTTAAGAAGGCTATGAATACAATCTGTCGTGGAAAGATCGCATAAGGCTGCATGCACACTGATGCAACAAGAAAACATTTTGTCGCATTAAATTACATTTTGTTTCATCTAAAAACATGATAGAACAAAACGTTTCGAGACAAAATGTTTTGTCTTGTCTCGAAATATTTTGTGTTGTCTTGAAACGTTTTGTCTTGTCGTTGCAAGGCGAAACAAAACGTGTCGAGACAAGGCAAAATATTTTGTCTCGAAACGTTTTGTTCTATCATGTTTTTAGATAAAACAAAATGTTTTGTCTCGAAACGTTTATTTGCATCAGTGTGTAAGGCAGACTGCATACACTTTGATAGAGCAAAACGTTGTAAGACTAAACATTTTGTTTTATCTAAAAACATGACAGGAAAACGTTTCGAAACAAAATGTTTTGTTTTGTCTTAAAACGTTTTGTCTTGTCTTAAAACGTTTTGATTCGCCTAAAGAATGTATTTTATTTATTAATTTATAAAATCACAGCAAGCAAAGAAACCGGAGGTTTTTTCTTTCACATCGAAAAGCAAATGTATGTACGAGCAAATGGTTCCAAGTTTTATTCAATCGGCTTCAAATTTGACAGGCATAATCTTATGTAG
The DNA here is from genome assembly GCA_932274525.1 of Podabrus alpinus. Lineage (NCBI taxonomy): Eukaryota > Metazoa > Arthropoda > Insecta > Coleoptera > Cantharidae > Podabrus > Podabrus alpinus. The sequence continues at coordinate 4,460,845 of OW026453.1, forward strand.
ACTTTTTATATGATTGAAGAAAACAACTTAATTAGTGTTTACAAATCAGAAAAGTGATTTATACGGTCGCCCGTAGGACAATATACATATTAATGCAAGCTTGCAATAAATTTACGTTGCAAATTGTTTTGTTTTTGTATATTAATTATTAATTGCTCCATTGCGGTGAGATTTTCATGCAAATTAAAAAAATTAATTGTTAACAGGCGGCCGGAGGCTCTGTGCAATTTTAAAGCAGGGAACAACACCTGATCGTTTTGCACTTTTTTAAATCCTACTGTAATAAATATAAAACAAACTTGGTTTTTAACCGATTTTTGGTATCAGATTTGAATGTTAAGCGCCTGATAAATCGCCAGTTTTACTGTAAAATTGGTATTATAACTCCGAAATAAATAGTTTTTGAATGATTAAGAAATTAAAATTAATACAACGTGGAACTTTTGTAAATAGAATATTTTCATAAAAGACTAATTTTAAAATAATTATTAAATTTTAAACGCATACATTCTTGAAGAAAATCGAAAACATTTAATAACAAATGCCATGTTCAGCACAAATAGTTGTGGATGTCTTCAGAATCACGATTAAATGCAAATACAGTAACCGTAAAACCTTACCGGATGATGTTAAATACTCTTTTCATCAGTTTCAGACATAACCTCTAACACTATGTGCCTACGAAAAATATGCATGCTGAAAAATATATGAGAGTTTCCTATTGGGAGCATCTATAGAAATTCTGCACAATGATTCTCTCACAAGAAATTTTTGAATTAATAATTTGAATACTGTATTTCCAAGTCAGGTTGGTTTCAGTAACTCGGTTTTTCAATTATTTAATGTCAAATCGGTCATTTTGAAATGTTGAATTTAAATAATTGTAATATTCACATTCATTATCATTGTTTAAATAGTTTATAAAGACTGTGTATACTTTGTTGAGCTCTATGTAACACTGCGAAATTTTTTACCACCTTTTTTCAACGTCCAATATAATATTTTGTTTTTTTTAGCTGCCTTTGAAGAGCATTTTGGTTTTTTTAAGAACATTAAAATGCTAGAAGCACTTTTTATTAGTTTTATTGTACTTTTTTAATGGGAAGTGCATAGCTTTAATTTGTATCTTTTTAATTATTAAACCATCTAGAAAAATTAATAAAACTACAAAGTTTATACAATTCGCCACAAAGGACGCTTACTATTAATTCATTTGACTTTAGAACGCTGCAATTTTTCAATCTTATTAAATAAATGTCATCCATAGAACATTTTTAATCAATACTTCGTAAGCACAGCATGATGTGAACTATTTATTTATTCTAAAGCAATCGTTTTTAATAGCTGGGGTCATTACTTTCAGTACCCAACAGGCTAGAATATGAAATTCGAACATACAACTATTTATTCATATTCGATTACTAATGCCATGCTACTTCCGCTGGCACCTATACATCCTTTACAGACCTACACAACCGGACTAAAATAGAAGCATGTCATTGCTTTATTATTTGCGCGTACATTGAGTAACGTGGAATCTGAACCGCAGAACAAATAATATTTGTAGCACCTGAGTGTCCATTCGACCCTAAAGTTGTTATAGTATTTTTCGAATATAAAATGTTATATATTCACCGTTCCTTTTTATTCTATATATACACTATTATTATTATATCTGTGTCGGTATTTATTTTTAAAACCCAGTAAGCTTGTACTAGGTTATAAAAGTGTAAACAGTAATTTATAAGTTATGATGCTACATAAAATATAAAATGTTTAAATTATGAGTTTTCGTTTATTATTATTAATACACGATATGAGGTTAACGTTGAAAAGGATAAAAACGAGCTTTTCCACATTAAGATGTACGCGTGTGATATAAATAATGAAGTTGTAGTTCGCATCATGTTAAAAAATATTATACAAAAGACTGCCAACAATGTGACTATTATCTAGTAACATAAAGATCTATAAAGAATGTCTTAACAAATATGTTTCAGAATTTGGAACTTAATGATCAAAACTGAGTAGAATACCGGCAACTATGGCGCGAATAAGTGGCTTTTCGGTTAAATTCAAATTCAGCCAATGGCACGCTTCTATTTTGGTTCGATTGAATAGGTCTGTAAAGGATATTTACATGCACTCCTCTGGGCTCACACTATTAACTGTTCAAATAATTCTACAATCTATATTTAGCAAATTTATGTAAGAGAAAGGTACTACAATATTCCACGTTAACTACTATATAATATAATAATTAATCAAATCAAAATTTTATTGTCATTTAAAAACCTTTTTTGTTAATAAAACAGATTGTAAATATTCATTGAAATAAAAAAAATCTGATGTGGCCAGCACATGACTTCCCTATAAGGAATCATTCCTTCATCGTTCATCTAAAGATTCGCAGAAATATTATTTAAATTTAAAAAATAAAAACTCATCAATAAAATATTTATCATAATATATTTAAGAAAAACCATTTCGTCCTTCAAGTAAAGTGCTACTTCCGGTTTAGGGATTTGCTCCAAAATCAAATGGTGCTTTCGTATACCGATTAAAGTGTTAAATATGAAATTTTGTTACTATATAACAATTCGTTCCTGAGATATTGAAGAAAAACTATTTCGTCCTTCAAGTAAAGTGCCATTTCCGGTTTAGGGATTTGCTCCAAAATCAAATGGTTCTTTCGTATATTGATTAAAGTGTTAAATATGAAATTTGGTTACTATATAACAATTTGTTCCTGAGATATTGAAGAAAAACCATTTCGTCCTTCAAGTAAAGTGCTACTTCCGGTTTAGGGATTTCCTCCAAAATCACATGGTGCTTTAGTATACTGATTAAAGTGTTAAATATAAAATTTGGTTACTAGATAACAATTCGTTCCTGAGATATTTAAGAAAAACCATTTCGTCCTTCAAGTGAAGTGCTACTTCCGGTTGAAAGATTTCCTCCAAAATCAAATGGTGCCTTTGTATACCGATTAAAGTGTTAAATATGAAATTTTGTTACTATATAACAATTCGTTCCAGAGATACAGAACTTACAGACATTTTGCGTTACATACATCCATACAGACAGACAGACATACATACATACAGACATCATTGCGAAAGTAGTCAAAACGGATTCAGAAATGCTCAAAACGGATATTTCCGTTAAAATATCGACATCGAATTTTTTCATGATTACAATACTTCCTTATAGGGAAGTAATAAAATTTAAAAACCTAAAGATTTTGATTTAAAATGCTTCTTAAAATCTCGAAAAATTCTTATACTTGAGTTTTTATAAAAATCATATTACTATACTTTAATATTTACAATTTATTTTAAAAAAATAAAATAACCTAGCTGTGAAAGTGCTCGGAAGTAGCCTACATACAACATACGCGGAAAAATTGTCCTTCCATTGAAGCATTGGTGATCTCTACATCCATTAGCTAAGGGAAGATAGCGAACAAAATGAGTCACAACCTAGGATTTTATATCGGGTGTCTCAATAAAAGCAATCCACTCGAATTATCTTAAAAAAAATATTTTGTTGAAAAATGTTGATACTATAAATTTACTATATTAATATTAAACTTGCGAAAACCTATCAATTCAAGCTGTATTTAGAATTTATTTAGTATTTTTCATGTAGGTTTACGTAGATTTATACGTCTATTTTAATCATTCTTTTATCTCTTAAAGGATTGTATTGAAAATTTAAAGAAGACTGGGTTAAAATAAAATTGTTGATTTTAATTGGCTAGTTTAGTCAAACTTATAGTTTTAAACCATTACAGATACGCGAAAAATTATTGTTCTTAATAATATATATTTTTAATACTCTTCAATTTTTATGTAAAACGTTTTTCGATTTTCTCAACTATCAATGAGATAAGATTAAATAGCTGAACATTTCCCAATATAGCGGCCGTAGTACAGCATCACCAGCGTTGATTTTATGCATATAGAAAGTTTCCCGATTAGGGAATCTATTTCCAGCGAAAACCCTACTATGATTGAACGCAAACTGTTAATTTTTCATCTGTATCAATTAGCAGATTATACTCCCCGATTGCTTGGTTTAACCAAATGTGGAAACTGGAAAAAGCTGTTAATTTTAAGGTTAGGGCTGAACATTTTTTTTTCTAAGAGTACAGCGGAGTTCTCGTGGCTAATTTCTGACAATTTCAAAATTTTTGTCTCAAAAGTTATTGGTCCCACAATAAAATACTAACTGCAATGACCGTAAACCCCATGTATTTAAAATTAAAAAGTCGAATCCTTGTGGTCAATGGTTCAATCGAGTTAAATGTTATTATAATAACATGAAATAATTTAGGGTTTATTTTTGGGCGGAGGTAAATGTGCCACCAAATGTACCTGACCAGAAAAGGGTACCGGTAAATGTGCCACCGACCAAAAGGGTTCTTTAAATAAACACAGGTATTTGTGCCACTAACAGTGAAAAAATTTAATTTTTTTTGCCTTCGAATTTTGGGGTGTGCATTCGATAAGGCTGTAGGCCAGCTCGGCAAATGGTCAGATATTTAATCCGGGTCCAAATTTTCTACCTGGAAATACATAGACCAACTCGGCAAAATAATAAATTTTGGCTTGGCCAGAACTGCGAGCATCAAAAAACCTACCCTCCGATGCTCCGCATCTCCGGGCGGTTTTTCGTGCTCCGAGCCGCTACGCGGCGGGCGCTAAACATACGAGAGGCGCGACAGATCAAGGAAACCGGGATAAATGCAACCGGGATGTGAGAGACCCTCGAAATAGCATTAAAAAGTATAGTTGCGCTATGGGGCAGTAAACTTTTACGTTTCACCCCCAAAAAATCGTGTAAAATCAAAAAATAATCGATGTTACATGTAGGAGATGCATCAGGTAGATGCCGTTTTCTCCGGTGGCACAAATACCTGTGTACTTTTAATATCCTAAATTCGTAGCAGGTAGAATAACATTACTGGTGGCACATTTACCTCCGCCCTTATTTTTATTTATTTATGGAACCTTTTTAGGGTGGCACTTTTAAATTAAATTAACTAATCGTAAAAAAAACATTAAACAAACATCAATTTTATGATTTTAATTTGAGTTTTTCTCTTTTGTAGATAAAAAATTTTCGTCAAATATGCCTGCACAGTTGGGGCTCAAATAAATTTAAGCTCAAAATCACAAGTCAAATAAGTGCATTTTAAAATGCACTTTATAACTTTCTCTTTACTACAGTTTGAATTATCTGTTAATGTCATAATGTTGGGTTATGTAATAAAAATGTTTATAATGAATACCTTTTCATGAAATTACAATCTACTAATTAATCTGAAAGATGTTAACAATGAAGAAATATTTTAAATAAATTAATTGAACATTTATTCAATTAACCTCAAAATTATACTTTCAGACTTAAATTTCAATACGTGAGTCAATTAAATTTTACGTTTTAATGTCTAGTACTAGTACAAGTTGTGACATACTAATTTTAAATTGTTATCTATTATAAATGTACAATGTTGGTAACGTACGACTTTTTTTATTATAATATTTTTGTTCTATTTTATATAAATCTAAACGACGTCCTAAATTATATGCAGGATGTCTTTTCTTAATCAGATATTCGTAACGCAAGGGCCAATTTCTTTAGTCCCAACTTTACATAATATTAATTTATTATGTGGTAGTATTCTACCTACCACGTCAAAGCAATAATGAAATGTAATTTCATTATTTTTTAAATTTAGTTTTAATAAAATTTAACTTTTTATTAAAAAATGAGATTGAAATTTGAAATAAGATAATCCTTAAACGTTTAAAACATTTCGGGCGGGGTGAGAAGTCTGGTAAAAATGAAACAAGGAATAATTTTTTCGGCCAAAAAAAAATTTATTTTTCAACGTAGTCGCCTTTTAGCTCGATGCACTTAGTCCAACGTTTTTCCAATTTTTCGATCCCTTCCGAATAATACGATTTCTCCAACCCTTCAAAATAGGCGTTTGTTGCATCGATGATCTCCTCATTAGAGCCGAATCTCTTTCCGCCGAGCCATTTCTTCAAGTTCGGAAACAGGAAATAGTCGCAGGGGCTATGTCTGGAGAATATGGCGGATGTGGAAGCAACTCGAAGCGTAATTCATGGATTTTGGCCATGGCAACTACACACGTGTGCACCCGTGCATTGTCTTGATGGAAGAGAACTTTTTTCTTCGCCATATGCGGTCGTTTTTCTTTCAAAACGTCGTTGAAACGGTCCAATAAGTTGCAGTAATATTCGCCGTTGACTGTTTTTCCCTTTTGAAGGTAATCGATGTGGATTATGCCGCTTGCATCCCAAAAAACTGTGGCCATGACCTTGTTGGCCGATAAAACCGCCTTAGCCTTCTTCGGCGCAGATTCGCCAGTAGAAATCCACTGTTTAGACTGTTCCTTGGTCTCCGGTGTATAGCGATGGATCCATGTTTCATCCACAGTTATGAAACGACGCAAAAACTCCTTTTTATTGCGCTTGAACATCGCCAAACCTGCCTCTGAAGTTGTCACACGTGTGAGTTTTTGGTCGATTGTAAGCAAACACGGCACCCAACGCGCGGATAGCTTTTTCATATTCAAATGTTCGTGTAATATATTGCGCACACGTTCATCTGAGATGCCTACTATATCAGCTATCTCGCGCACTTTCACTCTGCGGTCTTGCAATACCGTATCATATCATGGATTTTGTCAATCATTTCTGGTGTGGTGACTTCATTTGGGCGTCCTGAACGTTCGGCGTCAGTTGTGCTTGTACGACCACAACGAAAATCAGTAAACCACTTGTGAATCATTTTAATCGATGGTGAAGAGTCCCCATAATATTTATCAAGCTTTGATTTGGTTTGGGTAATGGTTTTTCCACGCAAAAAATAATGTTTAATTAACACACGAAATTCACTTTTTCCATGTTTGCAAAAATACGATGGGTTGTCTGGTTTCAATGGCTGTCAAAACTGAACTAAATGACAGATCTGTCTGAAATTTTTAATTTGGTCTAGTGACAGATGGTATTGACAAATGACATCTGGGATTTGCGATTGTGGCGTCCTCTGTTGCAATTTTACCAGACTTCTCACTCCGCCCTCGTATATCATAAAAACAAAATACTCTTCTACAGCAACATTTATAAAATAATATGTCAGATATACTTATGTATTTGACTAGTGATTTTAAACTCAAAACTGTACAAAACATTAATTTTTTACGTAGTACTATTCTATTTACTATTACATCAAAGGAATCTTTGTAGTTTCCTTATGTTTGTCATTTATTTTTAATAAAATTTAACTTTTATTAAATAAAATTGAAATTTGAAGTAAGAAATTCGTTAAGCGTTTAAAATATTTATATCAGAAAACAAAACCCTGTTCTACAGCAACATTTATAAAATAAGATCTTAAAACATAAAATGGGACCATAAATAAAGGAAATATTGATGACTTTATAACTTTCATTGATATCCATATCGATGATGCATACAACGAGGAACCTTCAAAATATACGTTAATGTTAAACACCTTGTTAATTTACCACCTCCTACCTTTATAACAAATCTCAATTTATTACAAAAATTAAATTTTTAAGAAGAAGAAGACTCAGGGTCGTGGGCTAAACCGTTAAACGTTAGACCGATAAAATATTTTTGTAAGTGGGAGTTCCTATTTTCCCAGAAATTGTTTAATTTATCTTTGGAAGATGTTCACAAGAGGTTGTCATGCGGGGAGCGGGGGGGGGGGTGATAATTTATGGGTTCTATCTAAGTCATCTGAGATCCGCTGATGATCTGGTTCTGGTTTCTAGGGATCTGAAGGAACTCGAAGAGATGCTCCGGGATCAACTTAATTAGGCAGCTTAAGAAATAGGTATAACAATTAACAAGGATAATACTAAAATCATGAGTCAAAATAATATAATTATTGCCCTAGCCGATCACACATTGGTCACCTTACAAAAATTTTCAAAGACCAAACCAGAGCAATAATGCAAAGAATAATTGGGCTGCTTTCGGAAAACTAGGTCACATTTTGAAAATACAAAACGTATTATCGACTTAAAACGTAAGGTTTATTTTGTTCTAGCGTTGGTCACCTATGTTTTGCAAATAATCGCCCAGAGTGACCCAGAGGGCACTGGAGAGCGCGATACTCAGTGTTTCTTTGAAGGACAGAATAAGAAACGAAACAATTTGAGTAAGGACTAGAGTGATGGACGTGATCCAACGAGAGAGAGCTGAAGTGGCAATGGGCTGAACATGCGGCACGACATGAGGAAGATCGTTAGAGAATTGTGCAACGGAGACCAAGGAAAATTACAATAATTGTAGAAAAGCCGCAAAGAAGATGGGCAAACGAGAAACTTAGAGTGGCTGAAGTAGAAAAGGGTCCTATGTAGGATTTGTTTTGGGTAGGCCGGGAGTATTTTTCTTGAGCCATCTCTAAATAAATAAAACATAAAAAAGAACGCAAGCAATTTTTCTGAAATTTCCAAAGCTAAAGGTTTTGGTTATATAACATGAGATTAGTAAACCTGATGGGAGGTTTTGAAACACTATTGTAGTTGAAATGGAAATCAACAAATCATTTATTTCGCATTCCAATTTAGTACTTTAATTAGTTAGTAGTACCTGTAGTACCAATTTAGTTAGTTCCAATCTGAACTACATAACAAAGGGTAAAATAAGTTAGAATTTAAATTTTTGATCAATTGATTTCCTTGGTTTAATTCCTAAACATATCAGATATAAAAGAACCCCCCCCCCCCAGTATACAATCTTGAAAAACTATATTAGGATTTTTAAAAATTGAAAACTGAAGTAATATCCTAAACTGAATTTCAAGAGGGGTAATAATTTTTATATATTTTGGTGAAAAATTTTATAAAAACTAAAACACAATTTTAAAATTAAAATTTAACATACCACAATTTCGTTATATTTGAAATAAATTTTAATGAAATGAAAAGTTTTCTAAGAATCGTTGAACAGTTCTTACTTTTCGATATTTTTTAAGGTTTGCGGTCCTAATGAAAAATATGAGATTTCGACGACTGCCGCCATTTTGATAAAAATGGCCACAAAAATATGTTTCTTCGCAATATCTTCGATTAGCTGACCTTAGGACAAAAAGGGTTACTATAAATCTTAGGGAGGACATAATTTCCTACAACTTGTACATCGAATAAGTTGTCCTGAGTTGCAGCGCTGTAAATTGGATTGAATTACTAAAAAAATAGTCATTAGTAATTATTTCATTTGTATTGTCCATACTACCAAGTTTTATTTATTTATTGTACATTTTTTAATAAAATTACGTTTCTACCTTAAATCATTTGGACCGGTTTCGCTCAAAGCATCGTCAAAACACAAAAAAACCGTTTGTGTTTTGACTTGGGTTTTGGAGCATTGTTAAAAAAAATCGTTTGTTTTTATCAATTAGAATATTGTTCATGGCAGGCAATTTTATATTTTTGACGGGTTTGGTCTGACCATGCTTTGAGCGAAATTGATTACTAAGTGAAAAAAGTTCAAATGTAGAAAAGTTATTTTATTTAAAACATATTAATTATTACCATAATTATAATATATAATATAATGAATAATAATAAAGTAACTAATCGAAAACTTGTAGATAATTACGTCCTCTACAAGATTTCTAACAGCTGCTTTCGTCTTAAAATTAATTGGTTAGGAGATATTGCAGAAAAATGTGCTTTTACCGCCATGAGTATCGATCGAGATTGAAAACTCCGAGTTCTTATTAGGACATCAAACCTTAAAACATATCCAAAAATCATAACTACCCAACCATTCTTAGGTAACTTTTCATTTCATGCTTTAGGAGCGGTTAATATATTTATTTGAAGTGTTTTTAAATTTTAATATTTCTAATGAACTGATAACTGCGAGGATAAAATAATGGCGGAGATAATCAAGAATGGAGGAGGAGCACTGCATGATGAATTATACGAGCTGATTAAAGAGGTTTAGGTACAGGAAGAGATGCCAAGAAAATGGAAAGAAGGGGTTATTGTAACTATAAAGAAGAAAGGTAATGCGGAAATATGGTAATGTAATGCGAAGGAAATATGGTAAGGTAATGCGGTTACAACATAAAAAGACTTTGAAGTTCGAAATATACATCCACACACAGCCATGTTGTTGTTGGTTTTAGTGGCGCCACCAACGATAATGTAAATCGCGAATACAAGTATAGTGTATGCATATTTTACGTTAATTGAATATTTTCCAATTTAATGTTAAAGTAATTAAATTTTAATATTGATAGGATAAATAAATGCATACTATATTCTTAAAGAGGGCGGCCGCTCCCGATAGATGGCGGCACGTTAGAAAAACAACTAATTTTTGTGAATCAAAATTTTTTTCCCGAGATAGAATTCGTATAAATCACAGCAGCCATATAAATAAGCAATAATTAAATTGTGGAATGAGGTTTTCTGAGCTATCAATGTTGAATACTTTAAAAAATACAAACACGTACGTCCCTGACCAATTTATTAGACTCGCCCATAAAATTTTGGTTTTCTTAAAGTAACATAAAAAATATTAAAGATATTATTGCCTTACTGTAATGCATACTAATCACTAAGAGCATTATATAACCGTTTTATAACAAAAATATGGTGATATAATTTATTAGTAATGCAGATTTCTAATTATTTAAGCATTTTGTGCTTACTGTTCATAGCGTGCAGTTGAGGTGTGGTGCAGAAAAATTGTTTTAAATATCCATTGTTTTCCAGAAAATATTATTGAATGTAAGTCTAAGTTTTAATAAGTATTATTTAACATTATTGGAGCAAGACCCATCAAATGAGAAAAAAGATGGCTGTAAATGCGTTGTTATTCAATACAGACCTAAGCCAACGTCAAATTACAACAAAATGTGGGGTTTCATAGTCCTTTGCTGTACGGAGATTAAAGGAGCAATTAAAATAAAATTACAGCAATGTGGCAGAAAACTCCTGGTAAAACCCAAAGGAAATAAAATTTTAACCAGGAGTTTAGGAGAGGAAGCCATTCTGAACTCCAGAAAAAATTTCAGGAAGCTGGATGTAATGTTTCGACCCATACTGTGAGGAGAAACTTGTATGAACTTGGTTTTAAATGTAGGGGGCCAGTAAGGAAGCCAAGATTGACACCAACTATGATGGAAAAAAAGGTTGCAGTGGACCTATGCCTATAGACATTTAACAGTAGAAGACTTGCTTATAGTACTAAATATATAAAAATCACTTAATTTTTTGTTGTAATTATTGTTTTTGTCTAATTACAGACTTACTTCAGTGAAGTTGTACGGCGACTCCCTCATTAAAAATTCATGAGCTGGAAATTCAACAGGATGCTTGACTGTGTCAAGCATCCTGTGTCAGTAATTATATGGTCTGTCATTAGAGGGTATGGGATGGGACGCATGTATATTGTTGAAGGGACCACGGACCATGCGACAAGACCAATACAAAAAGGTATAAATGAAGGAATAGTTTATTAATGACAGAAAGGTATTTATGCGGGATGGGGCACCTTGCCATACTGGTAAATCCATCAAAAAATATCTGGATGAACAAAATATTCCACTTCTTCCATGACTCTCCAGATATTAACCCAATCGAAAACGTTTGGGAACTCTCAAAAAGACTCCTGACCAAGGAAAACATTATTACGAAAATTCAATCAAAATCAAGAATTATTTATCACTGGAACCATAATGAAAATTTAAAGCAAATGGCTTTAAATTGCATTGATACCATACCTAGAAAAATCGCTACAGATAGATTCAAATGGGGGTTTAACAAAATATTGAAATTTGCAATTTCTGTTTTAATTTTTATAATTTTTTTTTTTAATTATTTATATAATAACCTAAAACCTCTCATTTACATGCATTTTTATTATTATAACATAACCAGGTTTTACTAAATTCAAGAAAGATTGAAATTTTGTAGGCGAGTCTAATAATTTGGCCAGTGATGTAAACGTGCCAAATTTATGACAAAAAAATTACTCGATTGTCATGAAACTAAGTCATTCCATGAATTACTAAACTCAAAACACACAATTAGCGAATTTCAGGATTGTAGTAAGAATATTTTGGTAAATTTTCATCCAAAACTCAATAATGACTCGTGCGGGTATTATGCAACAGATGGCGCTGCACATCGACTTTACTATTAATTTTATAACATGTAAAATTTCTTTGCTAACTTGCGTTTTTTTATATTATTCATAAAATAACTACATAAAATTATTTGATTTGACAATGAAGAGTATTAATATTATTGAGATGGTAACACAAAAATGTGTTTTATTTTTATGTAAATTTTGTGCCCTTCCATTGAAAGAAGTCATGAGCCACCACTGCCGGCAAATTTAATTTTTTTATTAATAAAAGTAATAATTACAAATAAATAAATTAATAAATACAGGATTTAATGGCGCGTCCGAATTTGTAAAATAATGCGGATGTTAGATTTAAAAACTAAAATTCAATAAATTATTATTAATCGATTATTAAGCTCCTTAAAATATAACGCTCTGTAGTTAAATCTACATAATATAAAAATGAATGTATGTTTGTATGTATGTATGTTCCCTATAGACTCCTAAACCGTTTGACCGATCGGAGCCAAATTTGGCACAGTTATTATGTAGGTCCCTGCACATGTTTTTGTATTGAAATAGTGCAAAAATTCGCAAAGGAAAGGAAAGTTGATTTTGAGTAGCCTGCCTTCCTTTAAGGAATCTCGATAATCCATTCATGCGCGTCCCTATGGGACGCGCATGAATGGATTATCGAGATTCCTTAAAGGAAGGCAGGCTACTCAAAATCAACTTTAATAACAATAATGAATGCTGTCAAGCTGTCAACCGATCGACAATGCAAATACGCCTGCACGTGCTTTACGTTTCTATTTGACCAATCTTAACCAAATTTGGTGTACTTAGAAGTTATTTACAACGCTACGAAAAACATAGGCTACTTTAGAACCTTGGAGTGAGGCCGAAGGGCGAACAACCACGGTCTACACGTATGGTTGCGATTTTCCTGAGGCTGAATGCCAAACAACCACATCCGACATGGTTTAGATGGATAAAGGCGGCCGGTAGGCCGACTGTGCCAGCTAGTAAACTATAAATAATACACCCTGCATAAAAAATACGAGTTTTAAAATAATAATAATTCATAAATTTTTATGAATTTATCAGAGTAAAACGATAGAATTTAAACATATTACATTTTTGTTGTAAAAACACAATCAATTTTAAGAAAACAACGATCACGGTCAGTGAAAACAATTGCCAATAAAATTTAAACTAAAATATTTTGTTCTGCAGATGGCCATCACAAAAATAATTTATTTTTCTTGAAATTAAGAAAAATCATAATCTTACACATTTGTAAAAAATTTTAATAAACACTTACCATTTTTTTTATCTGAAGAACGAAAACTAGGTCCTGGACGCCTGCGCTTCCTTCTGATTCCCGGATTAACCATTTTCGTCGAGCAACAGGTTGGCGGTCAGCTAAAAAAAATATTTTTGTTAAAAGTTTCCTTTTGCCATAAATTTTATGCAAAAATGGTTGAATTAGTGTAAAATAGTCATGTTAATTAATATTCAACTCTCGCAAGTTTTACCGAATAAAATTAACAACATTGCACTTACGATTTGCATAGCAGAAATGACGCCATCACTTTTTGCACTTTTAAATGCAAAGAAGATGTCTTAAAAAGTAAAATTTCTTGACGCAATTGTAGTGGAAATTTGTTGAAATAATACTTGTAACGTTATACTAGTTTATTTGTAAATAATTCATAGTTTTGCATAACAATATTGCAAAAATCACCAACAGCACAAGAAAGCGTGCATTCGAACATTCGAAGCGCTTCATCTACGGCGTATGCATCTTGACCAATGCGGTTGCATCTTACGATCGGTAACCACAGCAACACAAACAAATCCTAGCATGTGTTGGTATTTTAATGCATCTAATTTATTACGACATAAAAATTTAATTTAACGAAACGAATAAATTATTGATTTAAGCGTTTGCTTATTTATTTTTTAAATTAAAAATTATTTTAAATTCAATTTAATATTATTTACTACTAGTTTATTTGTGAATTTCGCAATTACGAAAAATAATTTTTCATTTTTTACTTAAATTACTTTCTTAATTTTAAATTGATATTTTTGTTTCATTTCGTGAAAGCCAGGCGGAAATTTCCAACAATCTTTTGTCTTGGAGTTTGAAGCTTGGAGCAGTAAAGTAGCTATTTTTTTTGTTATTAGGTTTTTGCTTCAATGTAGGGCCGAGGATGTCTGAGCCTTTCTGTTTACGTTGCTTTGAATTTTTTTTTGTTCCACCTTTCTCGAGTTGCCTTTTCAAATTTTAACGGTAACTAACATTTTTAGTAAATGTTTGAAGATTTTTTATAAATTAATATTGTTGGATGAATGTAAACAGTGAATTCTATAGGGAGAGTTAAATCAATAATATTTAAAAAAAAAAGATAGATGGATGAGATAAAAGTTTATAATTAAAAGAAAATGTCTGAACATTCTGCTTTGCTGGGAAATCTTTTTAAGCCCCCACCTCTCTAATTGATTTAAGCCCCCACCTCTCCCCAATTGGAAGAATTTCTAAAACGAAATGAAATGATAAATAATTTCCTGTAAATCATTTGTGCCTGTTAGAATTATGTTGGAGTCCTTCCCACAGTTTCGTTTTATTAAGTAGCTCTCTTTGTGGGGGATTCGAATATTAGGGTGATTCCGAGGGATTAATCACAATGGAAGTCTGGTGTACAAAGTTTTGGATTATTTGGAAGTCTATTGACAGTTTTGATATTTTTATAAATTCCTGAAAGTTCCAAGTTATTACTGAAGGTCCTAATGAATTATGTAGATCTTGACGAATGCTTCGGTAATCCCATTTCATTTTTGAAAATTTTTCAGTCAAAAAGTTCTAGAAAATAAGCCAGCTATAGGCGAAAAACCGCGTGTTGGGGGTTTGGCAGTCTTTAAAATTTTGTAGCAGTTTTCTTTAAAAATGTGTGGCATTTTGTGAAGGTTCAAGGATCACCCTCAGGTGATCCACCTCTTGTTCGCGTAACGTAAGTGTTTGCCAACTTGTGATTTATCTTTGCCTCGATAACGAAAATTGAACGATTTTCACAGCATTGGCATCACCAATAATTGCGTGGGACGCAAAAAAAATTTGAAACTTGCTTATTCTAACTCTGAGATTCGAGTTTTAGTTGAGATGGGCGATAAAGATAAACCTTTAGGGAGAACACTCCAGACAACATGAATATGGATGCATCGAAAGAACAAAATTCCTTTAATGCGGCTAATATATCTCAATATATTCTTGAGCAAAATTCAACACTACGGATTTAGGGTGAAAACATTTGAAATCATTGAATCATACTTCCAGAACAGAAAACAAGTGGTATTTTGGAATGGGCAACTCGGGCAGGAGTAGGAGGCTACCTGTGGTGTACCGCAGGGAAGCATCTTGGGCCCATTCTTCTTCGTTCTGTACATTAATGATCTGCCACATAATGTAAAATGCAACACCACCTTGTATGTAGATGACACTGCCCTAGTCATGGAAGAAAATGACCAAGCAAATGATCGGCAAAGGGAAGTTACTGATTGGTTTGAAACTAACAAACTCTTACTAAACATAGACAAAACTCAAATGGTTAAGTTCACTGCCTGTAGAGCGATTAAGCAAAACGATAAGTCTTCGGTAAAATACCTGGGCATAATAATGGACACTTTGCTGACTCGGCATGAACATGTGGCTGTTCTGGTGAGTTCCCTAAATAGGAGTATTTTTGCGATAAGAAGGATTGGGGAAACGGTTGGAAAAGCGGCAGCTAAGGCAGTCTATTATTCAATGTTTCATGCCAAAGTGGTGTATGGACTCTTGATCTGGGGTAATGAAGCGCAGATAAAGAAAGTGTTCCTACTACAGAAGAGGGCTATACGTGCACTAGAAGGAGTACCCTCAAGGACTCACTGTAAGCCAATTTTCCGTAATCTGTGTATTCAAACGATCTCATCTGCCTATGTTTACGCTAGTGTAGTGAGAGTGAAGACAGATCGGAAAATCTCAGACAACATCGCAACACACGAGCATCAGACCAGAAGCAGAAATGAAGTGAGAACTGAGAGAAATAGGCTCAAATGTTCTAATGGAATGAATCTGCAAATAAAACTTCATAACAAATTGCCAGAACGAATCAAAAATCTTCCGACTAGGAAATTTAAAAGTGAAATGAAGAAAACACTAAATGAAAGTGCGCTATATGATGTGGACGAATTCTTTCAAATTGAGTTGAGATGAAAACCAGCAACTGCTGATCTCCACCATTTAGGACTGCTGTAAATTAATTTTGTACTTAGTAACCTAATAAAGATTATTATTATTATTAATGTTTTTTAGAGCACCATAAATCCTGAACATGGCTTGCAAGAAGTGATAAAATTATTAACAAAAACAATACAAGAAAGCGCAAACAAAACAAATCAAGAAATTCAAAATAACATGAAACAGATATTAGAAAGAAGTGAAAAGGAAATAAAACAGAAAATAAATAAATCACAAATCGAGTTTCAATAGGAGATGGACAATTTGGGTACAGCTTTCTGTAATATCTAGAAAGAGCTGTAAGAGAAGAAAAACTAAATATGATCATACAAGAAATAAAAACAAATTTAAAGCCAGCGTAGACGAAAATATGAAAAAAAATACAGATAAAATGGTGGAAAAATATCAACTGGTGAAATCCTACATGAAAATTTTACCATAAAGATGGAAAAAATTTAGAGAAAACGAAGAGGCATTCAATAATAATATGATAAAACAAAGTTAGAACAAAGGAATGAAAAAGAATCACTGAAGGGAAAAGAAAACTATTTAAAGGTAAACTCAAATGTATCAGAGAAAGATTTGGATGTACTACATGATACAAAACAAAATAATATCAGAAATGAAAGGAAGTTTAAGGCAATAAAATTTCATTTCGTTTCATAAGATGCATTGAGGTTTGGAGCAGTGAAAGGGATGAACTACCTGTCTTCCACATGAATAAAATTTGGATACACTGGCAAGAATAAAAGACGAAAAATGGAAATGATATGAGAACGATTAGGTTTAGTCGCATATAATTTAACAGGGTGGTCGGTACATTGCCCAAAATATGGACGCCCTTAACAAGAGTTTTCTCTTGGAAGCATATGAAATCGAGATGGAAGACTGAGGTGCCGATTACAAGGATAGACCATGGACTCCATATCTGGTCAAATTGAAAAGAAGAAGAACGAAATATTTACAATACAAGAACAAAAGAATTTAAAAAAACAAATATCATTCAATATTGGCCACGAAGTTTTATCAAGTTAAGATCGGCTAATTTGTGAGCGAAATTACAGCTCTCCCATAAAAATTAACTGCAAGGTTGGTGAGAACACATACGAGTTGTTCAACGAAGCTACAAGGGGCAATCAGAGGCAGATTTTATGTTAGTTCCATTTATGCTTATACTAATGAAAATTAAAATTGATAAGATTAAAATTAGGGTGATTGTGAGTAAATAGTTTTTAATTTCGTAACAAATTTAATTTAGGGTAAATACTTCATTTAAGGGTGAAAATTTAATTTGAGTTTATTGAAAAGGGGATTTTATTTTAATTTACTTTCAGTTTTAATTTATTTCAAATTTTTAGTTTATTTATTTTTATTTTTGACTCATACCGGTAAAAAATCGTTTACCATTTAATATTTTTTGCATTATCAAAAATTGGGCTATTCCTAACAACATAGCGGTTCTTTTAGCATAGTCCTTATTATTATCAAATTTACTCGGAATATCACATATTTCAATAATTGTTGTCTTTCGCAAAGATTCTCTTATCCAATCGTTTCTAAATGCAAAGGGGGAAGTTGAACTGTTATTTTCCTCCCCCAAAATATGTTTCATATTTTTCATTCTTGCGTACCAATGAAATGGTCAATAATATAAATTTATTTGTGATGGACACTTGAATTTGCCTTTTTTCTTTGTTCTGCACATACATTTTGTGTCCTCCCATTGAAAATTGTCACAAGTCGATAATGCAAATGAAGTTATAAAAAATTGACTGCTTCAGAAACTGGGACTATGGAATACTCCTCCCCAGCAGCACATGGTCAATAGTTATCTTGATGTGCTGGTATTTTTGACAAAAGGGTTGACGTCTGTATACGTGGAAGTACATTTCGCTCCCCCCCCCCTATCGCGAATATTTTAATGAAATTACTGTCAAACCGTTGAGCATCCATAAAATTGGTTTGTATCCAAAAGGTGAAAATGTAGAGCGTTTCAAAAATTGTGAAATTTCAAATTTTGCCAACTTCGCTCCGTGCAAGTGGCGCGCAGAATCTTAGTGTTGCTGATAACAATTAAAATTGAATTCACACTCTTTCAAATGCTCTAACCTTTTCACCTTTGGGGTACAAACGATTTTTATGGAAGCTCATTGGAGCTCAAACGATTCTTTATCGATTGATACAAATTTTATTTAAAAAAAAATAACATCTTAAAAAAATATTTCTACAGCCCCTCCCAAAATTGTTATAAAGAATTGATTTTTTATTAAGAGCCTTTGAGGTACAAACGATTTTTAAGGAAGCTCATTGGAGGTTCAAAGATTTTTTATCGATTGACATCAATTTTATTTTTAAAAAAATAACATCTTAAAAAAAACATTTCTACAGCCCCTCCCAAAATTGTTATAAAGAATTGAATTTTTATTAAGAGCCTTTGGGGTACAAACGATTTTTATGGAAACTCATTGGAGCTCCAACGATTCTTTATCGATCGACACCAATTTTATTTTTAAAAAAATAACATCTTAAAAAAAACATTTCTACACCCCCTCCCAAAATTGCTATAAAGAATTGAATTTTTATTAAGAGCCTTTGGGGTACAAACGATTTTTATGGATGCTCATTGGAGCTCAAACGATTTTCTATCGATTGACATTAAATTTAAACAAAAATTCTTGATGGGGGGCTGCCGTTTCTATAGCCCCAAAAGTGTTCAAAACAATTCGTCCCGCTCAATTCGACACCGTGCTCAAGAAATTGGATTTAAAACAACTTGGTGAGAAATCATGCATAAAGATTTTTATTTGCACCCATTTAAAATTCAGTTGACACAAGAGCTTCTTCCACAAGACAATTTACGACAAAAACAAATTATCTAAAGATAATCCGGTCACCGGATTTAACAGGCCCGGATTTCTTTTTGGTGGGGATAACTAAAGATCAAGATTTGTGCCAACAAACCAGAAACACTTGAGCAACTTAAACAAAACATTCGTGATGAAATTAATTAAATACCGGTTAAAATGTGTGAAAATGAGGCTAACAGAGGAGGATATTTAGCTGACATTGTCTTCCATATGTAATTCCCAACATTCAATAAAACATTGTTTTCATTTTCCATAAAGTTATGCAAAAATAAAGTAGTTAAACGTTTTCATGGCCCCGCCACAGTTATGAGTATTAAAAACGGTTTAATCTTTTTTTTTAAATCCGATTTGGAATTAATTCGGATCTGCCTCTGTACAAAACTGAACATGGCTTAGGTAACTCCTAATGAATTCAAAATCGCTCTCATCTAATTCCCACAAAAACCAATGTACTTAGAACCTCGAAATAATTAACAATACTTTTGTTTAATTTTGACTTTTACAACACTTGCATAGCAAACTTTAATAGAAAAAAAATGACATGAAAACTAGAGCGTTTATAGTTTACTTTCGCAAGTCAATGTTTGCCACTAGTTGGATACCCACCAATCAGGCCCGTAGCCAGGAGGGGGCACCTGGGGGCGCGTGTGCCCCCCCCCCCCCCCCGAAATGTTCAAAAGAATCAAAAATTTTTAAAGTAAAACATTTGAATTTCGAAAATAAAATAGGTATACTTTGGAAAAAGTTTTTTTCTAAATTTATTTGGCGTAATTCATTCCTTCGGCCTCACTCCAAGGTTCTAAAGTAGCCTATGTTTTTCGTAGCGTTGTAAATAACTTCTACACCAAATTTGGTTAAGATTGGTCAAATAGAAACGTAAAGCACGTGCACGCGTATTTGCATTGTCGATCGGTTGACAGCTTGACAGCATTCATTATTATTTTTTATAAGTTGATTTTGAGTAGCCTGCCTTCCTTTAAGGAATCTCGATAATCCATTCATGCGCGTCCCATAGGATCCCATATCCCATCCCATCATATGGGATCCCATAGGGACGCGCATGAATGGGTTATCGAGATTCCTTAAAGGAAGGCAGGCTACTCAAAATCAATTTTCCTTTCCTTTGCGAATTTTTGCACTATTTCAATACAAAAACATGCGCAGGAACCTACATAATAACTGAAAAATTTGGTTCCGACGGTCAAACGGTTTAGGAGTCTATAGGGAACATACATACATACACACATACATCTATATATATTGTCATGTTCCGCTTATAAGAGATAGTGGGTATGACGTAATTGGGTCAATTTATTAAAACACTCAGAATTTAATTAATTCAATAAGACCATAACAGGCAATTAATAGATTGTATCTGGATCTTCTTTGATCGAAGGATTGTTGACTGCTTTTGCCTCACATATCTGGAAAATGCAAACGTTGTTAAATCTAAGAATGTAAAAAAAATTGAAAAGGACAAAATATTGGTGGTTGTTTGATTAAATGAAAATGTGAAAAACAAATTAAATTGGTTTGGTTTATTTGTTAAGTTAGGATTTTCAATTAAATTTAATAAGAAGTGACAATTCGTGATATTAGTTCATGCGCGAGTTGAAGAGGACAATTTTTAGTGGGGTTTTGAAAATGATAAAGGAGCAGTAGAGGATTCCCAAGCTAGCGGTCGAAGAGTTAAGACGCGCTGATCGTGTAATAATTTGGAACTTAGTTTTTGTATTCAGGATTCTGAAGTGAGCCGTCGAAGTGTGAAGACGGGTCGTTGGAACTTTGGAAAATTAGTTTTGGATTCTGAGTTATGATTTTTGAGTCAGTCGTCAGCAAGAAAGGACGTATTTGTTTGATGATAGAAGATAATTAAAAGTGATTAGTTTTGGATTTGGATATTATTTTTGAAATTTATGAAAAGTTTTGGAACATTTACAAATAGAGATGTATGTGTTACACTCAATACCCGATTTCGGGCAATGCCCGAAATAAATGCGCAAAACTAGTTTTGAGCAACGAAGATTTCCCAAACCCGAAATTTTACTTTTAAACGGCTATTGAGCGTTACAAAATAAGCAGAACTAGTTTTGCGCATTTTGAATTGTACAAAACTAGTTTTGCGCATTTTGAATTGTACAAAACTAGTTTTGTAGGTTTCTGAATGACCAGCACTAGTTCTGCTATAAATAACATAAACATAAAGGGGGTGAAACGTAATAGTTTACTGCCCCATACCGCAACTATACTTTTTAATGCTATTTCAAGGGTCTCTAAGCTCCCGGTTTGTTAGATCCCGGTTTTCTTGATCGTAGGCGCTTCTCGTATGTTTAGCCTAGTAACCAGAGTCAAAACCGCCCTGGAGGGGTGCAACGCTGAGCGGAGCGGAGCGGCGCCCCGTAAGGGTAGGTTTTGACGATGGATTACCCTCCTTATCGAATGTACACCCCAAAAATCGACCCGTGTATTGCCGAAAAAGTGAAAAAATTAAATTTTTTTTTCATCGATTTTTGGGGTGTGCATTCGATAAGGAGGTTAATCCATCGTCAAAACCTACCCTTACGGAGCGCCGCTCCGCGTTGCACCCCTCCAGGGCGATTTTGACTCTGGTTACTAGGCTAAACATACGAGAAGCGCCTACGATCAAGAAAACCGGGATCTAAAAAACCGGGAGCTTAGAGACCCTTGAAATAGCATTAAAAAGTATAGTTGCGGTATGGGGCAGTAAACTATTACGTTTCACCCCCTTTATGTTTATGTTATTTAATTTATTCGGATGCTGATTAAATGAAAAAAGCAGAACTAGTGCTGGTCATTCAGAAACCTACAAAACTAGTTTTGTACAATTCAAAATGCGCAAAACTAGTTCTGCTTATTTTGTAACGCTCAATAGCCGTTTAAAAGTAAAATTTCGGGTTTGGGAAATCTTCGTTGCTCAAAACTAGTTTTGCGCATTTTTTTCGGGCATTGCCCGAAATCGGGTATTGAGTGTAACATATTGCGATGTGCCGACCTCTTATGGCGGGGCCACATGCAGTTTGTTTGCAATTTTTAAAATGAACTTTGAAAAACCTTCTTTTTTATGATTTTATTTATTCCCTTTTTGCTAGCTCTGGTTTTCTAAACACTATTTGGCATGAAATACTCTTAACCACAGAAGTCGATTCCTCGAGGGTTTGCTCTTTACTTTTTCTGAAAGGTAAAATTAAGAGGAGGGAAATTCGTCCCTCAATGATACTCAAAAAGGTGTTGAAAAATATAAACAATTTATTTTTTAACAATAACATTAACAAATAAAGAAAAACCCAAACTTATACTAAAATTGCGTTTAACAAGAAGCAAATAATTAACTAAAATTGCGTTAATTAATGTTTTTATTTTCGCGTTTACGAGTCGTTCGAACCTTTGAATTTTTAAAACCGTCCAATTTTACCGCGTAAAAGTTAAATGAGTTTATTCTTACCGAACAGAGATGTCGATACACTTTCTTTCGCTTTCTTCGCAAAATCTAGACTGCAACGTTTGTTGAATCGTTTTTCTTGTTCGCAACACGTGCTTGTGCTCCAGAATTTTCTTTATTGGAATACCGGCTCCAATCACCCACACTCACTTTATCTTTAATTTCAAGGTAAGTACCAAGGCTTCAGTTTTATCAAATTAAATTTTCTTTTATATATCAATCTGCATACAAATTCTTATAACCATCTAAAAACTTCTTATTTGTTTTAGGTTAGACACATTGATTTGGATTTTTATATCCAAATTATCACTTTTTAGGACCAGAGTACAAGAAACACTCTGTCCTATTACACACTTGTGCAAAATCTGTTTATTATTTTTATTATTCCTCCCGTTTCCTTGGTTTTTTGACGAATTTATCAATTTTGTTACTCTTTGATATTCCTTTTTCAACGTAAGTATCATGCATCTTTGATATCATTTTATTTTAACCAAATGTCATTTAATTAATTTTTATCTCTGTTCTAGAATTGTCATAACAACCTACCGTCTGATTACACTCAATACGTGTTAGTCCCGGATGAACGAATCGTTGCATTTCTCGCTACCGTTATCACACCAAACTACGTAAACCTCTTGTGTATTTATCTCACTTCTTAATAATTAACCTACGTTTATAATTCTAAAACTTAATTATACATTGAACAAATTTTTCTGTGAATATAAAAAAAAATATTATTTGTAGTTCATAATTTTTATATTATTGTTGAACGAATCTTTCCTCTCACTTATTTTGTTAATACCTGGCTTTATTAGAGCTTTCAAAATTATCTGTTGGAAATTCTTCTTTGTCATTAAGAGATCTCATGCAATTTGTGATTTTTAGAGTGCTTATTTATTTTTTAAAATTATTTATATTTTGAGTCACTACAATATGTACTATATACAAAGTAATTTCTACTCCGTTCGCAGGCGCTGAAACGTAGCACTTGAATGATACAAATACGGTGTCAACGATTTATAGTTTTTTTTATGCATTATATTTAATTCTTTTATCAATTAGGTATATTTTAGTTTTTGTATGCATTATATTTTACCTATTTCGTAAATAAACCTTAGTTTTAAACTTTTGTTTTTAGTCTTGAATAAATTTTGGAACCTAACCCCCTTTTTTCTATTGCTTCTTTGGTTCCATTTACGCGAATTCCATGTACGCGAGGTTTTTGGCGAATGGAACCCGCGCGTACATGGAGGGTCTAGTGTATTTGATAGAGAATTTTATGCTCTTCAATTATGGTCTGATCATAATTTTTAATACAAGCATAAATAAGCGAGTTATCGGCAAAAAATCGCGTTGGGGGAGCTAAAACCCCCGATTGTGGGGGACGCCGGAGTGGGATTTTATGAGACTTTTGGGGGGGGGGTTCATTAGAACACTCCAATGTACATCTCTGCCAAAATTCAGCTTGCCCGGATTTTTTGCAAACTAAAAACCATCCTTGCCTGGACTATAACGTATGTTTTAAATAAAAATAAATTAAGAAAAATAAAATATTGAAAAAATTTTTTGGTAATAAAAATTCCCGGAAGGAGAACCCCCGAAAATTTTACTTTTAAAATATTTGTAATAAAGTAGTTTAATATATAAATAAATAAAACTTTAAAAAAATTGTAATAAAAAGGGGAACCCCCTTTACAAGTGCCCCCCCCCCCCAATGAAATCCTGGCTACGGGCCTGCCACCAATGATATCACATTTCTTATTATTTTTTTTGAAATTATTTTTAAAATTTTATTACTTAAAAATAATTTCATTCCCAGCTTTTTTTAAGTATTGTCTTTCAAATCGGATTATAGATTAACCGCGCCGCAGTTCGACTCTAAACGTTTTCATGATCTCGCCGCAGTTCGAATCTACCCCTGTAGCTGAGCTTAGTTGAAGTAACTCTTCATGAAGTCAAAATCTCTCTCATCTAATCCGCACAAAAACCAATAATAAGCTGTACATGTTTAGGTCCAACCCGCCCCTGTTCACCAGAACAAGAACTTCCAAATAATTAACAAAACTTTTGTTTAATTTCGACTTTGACAAAACTTGCATCTTAAACTTTAGTAGAATAAAAAAGCATAAAACTGGAACCCTTGGTTTACTTTCGTAACTCGACGTTTTCCACAAGATGGATACCCACCAAGACGTCACATTTCAAGTCCGCATAAATTTAAATTTATAAATCTTATTTTTAACATTTTAATACCCAAAAATAATAATTTCATGCAAACAAGAAATAAATGACGATACTTTCAGCAATCCGTTATTGAATTTATTAAAATATATTGCTGTGATCCAAGCTACCGAGCCAACACAAAATATAAAATTTCTAGCTCAATTTAAAATAATAAATAAAATTTGACCTAATTAAAAACTACACAGATTGAGAAGATAAACTATTCACACTATTTTTCAATATTATGAGGAAATAAAGATCTTTAAAGATTGAAACACTAGATAAAAAGCTCTTAGATAAATTCATTAAAGAAATTGCCATATCAAAACTTCATAAAAAAGGATATTTAGATCAGAAATAGTAATTTTACTGAATACTGTTATCAGTGAAAACATAACCAATAATTTTGTACTACAAAAATTGAATTTACTTTGTGAATAACTCATTATGTGTAAAACTGATTATATCCAAATGTGTTAAATAATTTGCTCTATGTGAAGGTCATAATTTGATTCTGTGAATCCATAAAAAGGTTAATAATGCTCAAATTCGTTTGAAAAGTGATAACAAATTTTCGTGATAAGAAACGTTCAAATATCTGTCCAAAAAAGTGCATACAAATCGGCTACTGTGCAACAAAACGACTGGAAACCATTGGACAATTCATCTCATCAAATATAAAAGCGATTCTGAAAATTTAAAGAGATTTAGACAAAATAAAATTTTATGAAGTATGGAAATGACTTACAGAAAACCAAAATTCGACCAATTCTTCGAATTTTGCGCAGAAATTATCAGTCATCCTAGAACGCTTGAAATGACAAGACGTGTGTGTCGTAAAAATTAAAGTCTTCTCCGAACGCTCGAAAACGACGGACGTGTGTGGTTCAATGTGAACAATCCAAGTTAAAATCATTCAGATGTCCAACGTGCCGAATATTCGTTAAAAGTTGGATAATGTGGTTTATCTAAAATGGCTACCGATTAGTTGGAATAACTAAACAACAACAATGTGTTAACTGCGACTCACCTTTCAAATGTCCTAGAAGTAAATATTTCCACACAATTCACCACATTCCAGAAAATTAAAACAACTGATCAACAAGTATAAATCAATTAATCAACACCGTACAATCACTTTAAAAACAGGAGCGACTTTATCATCAACATCCACAAATGCAACGTTAGTTGAGTGCAACGCAACGGAGTGAGCGCCAATCGAAATAGTGTTCAGTGCGCATGCTTTTTAAACAAGCAGGATATTTAAAAAAGGTATTTGTAAACATTTCGTTAATCTTTATTTATTATTATTATTGTAATATTTTCTACAAACAAGAAGAGAAAGAAGTTTTTGGATCAGCATCAAACGACTTTATTTAATGTTTAATAATTGTAATTTGCCCACAGGTAAATATTTATCTGTATTTCTTTATAAAAATTTTAGCGCTTGCGATTTAATTATTTTGGTCAATATAAAATTATTTTTGATTTAAATGCAACTTTTATTGATTCAACCACGACAGCTAAGTATTCCAATTTTTAAGATCATCAAAAGCAAAGGTGAATTTCGTTCATCTCTTAATACATTTATTTCGTCAACAATTTTCAATCTACTAAGAGATTTTATCTGAACTTAATAAACATCCCTAAATTCAACTGAATCCAATATACCTTGAGGGAATCTCAACGCTGAGCTATACTAGAGGGACAAGGGTGGTGAGCTTCTTGATGAAATTGCACTCTCGAAAATTTCAATTTTCAATTTGAAAATTTTCTTTCATTTTTGAAAGAGGCGCCCAACAAAGAACCGAGACGTGCCATTTTATTATAGAAAGTTCACAGCAATATGTTGCCACTTACCATTTCTTAATAAAATGCTCTTGGAATGTTCTAAAATGTTCTTGAGTCTTCGATTCAATTTCAGCAACGAACATCGAGTTAATGCGAATACTTGAAAAAAATTAAATTATATAAACAAACATTTTCCATACAATTAAACTAATTTTAATATTACAATTTTATTATTTTGATGGTAACAAAGTTAAAAGTAAAAACAACGCACGCCGTACTTACCCCGATGAACGCAAACGACGCCATTAGCTTTTTAACTACTTTTATCGCGAATCCCACTAATTTTTTTAGTTTGAACTATTCAATTAATTGTATTTCATCTAATTACTTATTTAAAACTTTATTTATGTGCAAATAAACCAAGATTTTGTAGCAACAATTACCAGCAAGGAAATCACAAACTGCGTCACTTTCATACAACGTCACACATAAGGTCTTTTGTTTTAACCAATCACGTTAATTTTCTAAATTTCCATCGGAGCAACAGCGGAACAATTTTTTATACAGGTGTTAGATTTTTGAAACTTTAAATTCGGATTCTTGGAAATGACACTCAAATAATAATATTTTATTTTTAATAATAATTTGTTACACTTTAATTTTTCAATTAAATAAGTAATACGACATCGTTTTTTTTGTTATTCAAACAGCTTGTAATAACTATTATTATAATTAAATAATTCTTAATTAAGTTTTAGTTAGCAGGCTGACTGCACTGGAAGTGTCTGTAGAATTTCCTGCAGAAATGCAAGCAAAGAAGCTTTCCATGTAAATTGAAAGCAGTAAAGGGTAATCCACCACGTCCATTTCTGTAAATTGTACCACTGCAAATAAAAATTGTATTAATATTTATTAATATTATTTTGTTTTAATAAACTAGAAATAAATTTTTAAAATGCAATAAAAAACTTGATATACAGAGTGTTTGCGTTAAGCATGCACTGCTTGGAGGGTTTTGGTTAAAAATAATAAAACTACATTAGCTGAAACGATGTAACCGATAAGTTCAAGAGGTCAAGGTAAAAAAACTGCATTAATTCGTCAATTTTCTAGAATGAATGCAATTTTCAAATAATTCTCGGGAAATTTAGCTTTCAAGAGCGACGTGTGGTGGCAAAAATTCTCATTTTTCGACAAGATCGTTAAATAATCAATTTTCGATGTAAAAATTTTTTAAATGCTATATTTTGCTTAAACCCTTTAGTTTGGCATGGGGAAAGCAGCCCCTAAGATTTCGACATCACGCTCGAACCTGAATAGGGGAAAATTTCTCCAAAAAGTGCCAAAAATCACCAAATCATTAATTAACCGTTTTTATACATTGTAGCGTCGATTGCTGACACCTTCGCCTCTTAAGTCCGCTGGACAGCTAGTCACACAGTCGGAGAGCGAACTGGGCGTAAGCTCGTTTAGAATTTGCACGACAGTACTAGAATACAATCCACCCAAACAGAAGTCTGCCTGAGGGGCCTAATACCTGAAGGGTAAAAAATGCAGACGTTGCCTTTCAAATCGTACTATGGACGGCTGCTCGCAGCTATATCCGGATGCACGACAATGTGGTGAATACGCCAATAGCGTGATAAAAAAATCTGATGTGGCCAGCACATGGTGCTACCCGAACTGCACCACGGCTTATCAGGGGTCATTTCTTGTACCCAGGTAAATGTAATCCCTTGACCGAACTGCACCACAGTCAAATGTCGTTCCTTAATCGCTTTACCGAATTGCACCACGAGCAAACCGAGCAGGTATCACAAGCAAACAGATAATATAAAGAAATAAATACACAAATATCTAAATTCTTTGCAATTTAAATTTCGAGTTTAATATATTAATTCATATTATATTATACAGGGTCGGAGCAGGTATTAATAAAATAATAACCCAAAACAGTGAAAAAATTAATTTTTTTTTGCCTTCGAATTTTGGGGTGTGCATTCGATAAGGAGGGTAATCCATCGTCAAAACCTACTCTTCCGGGGCGCCCCTCCGCTCCGCTCCGGGTTGCACCCCTCCAAAGCGGTTTTGACTCTGGTTACTAGGCTAAACATACGAGAAGCGCCACCGATCAAGAAAACCGGGATAAATGCAACCGGGATGTGAGAGACCCTCGAAATAGCATTAAAAAGTATAGTCGCGGTATGCGGCAGTTATCTATTACGTTTAACCCCCAAAAAATCGCGTAAAAACAAAAAATAATCGATGTTACATGTAGGAGGCATCAGGTTAAACTCCAGCATTGTGCTTTAACTTTTAACAATAAAACCACCTTACCTAAAATATTACAATAGAGGTGGTGCAATTCGGACGACCGACCCTTGGTGAGGTGTTTACCTGAAATTACGGTGGTGCAATTCGGGTAGAAGATTTGTGAACTAATCTTTTCGTGGTGCAATTCGGGTGCACCGAAGGAATCATTCCTTCATCGTTCATCTAAAGATTCGCAGAAATATTATTTAAATTTTATTTTATTATTTAATTAAATTATTAAATTTGTTGTAATTCTTAAATGGTACACTGAAAAAAAAATCGTTTGATTCAAAACGAATCGTTTTATTTCAAACAGTTTTACGCATTACCTATGGCGAAAAAATAATTACTTTTCAATTAAAACTTTTTTTCTTTTAAAGATTTATCTTTTGAATTAAAACGGTCTAGTTTTATTTCAAACCACAATGGTTTTTATTTTAAACTATTGTGTCTTTTGAATTAAAACGGTCTAGTTTTATTTCAAACCACAATGGTTTTTATTTTAAACTATTGTTTAAGTCGTGCCTGAAGCGTTCGACAGTATTCGGTTTACAATTCCGGTAATTCCACTATTTAAATTTTAGTTTAAATATATTGGGAAGGTTGGCAGTAGACAAGAGAATAAATACAACAATCACGACATAAACAATTTAATAAGAGCACATTGGCAGTACAAGTTTATAAACAACCAATGGATAACATCACTAACCCGGTTGTGGACTCGTACTTGAGTGATTAAAAGTCAGCAAGCAAGCAAGCATGGTTCGCGAAGTGAAGCACGTGCTGGGCAGAGCCCAGCTTTGTCTCCTCCAACGCTCAAAAATTGAATAAAAAACTCTCTTGAAAATGTAACATGGGTCAAAACCCTGAAAAGGCGTAGAAGCCGGTCGCATTATGCCTTGAGAAAGGCATGATATTAGTAGAATAAAATGAGAAAAAGAAAAATTTTCAGACCGCCGGGTGAGGCCCGGTTGTCCATGATCCATGCTTGATGCGAAGCGAGAAGAAAAACGGGACGAAAAGCACCTATCCCAAAATTCATATCATATGGGGACGCATAGCACCTGTCCCAGAAATAACGGGACGAATAGCACCTATCCCAAAGGGGAGAGAACGGGTTAAACTTCATTTAATCTGAAACAGAGTTAACACGCTGAAATAGATTACAAAAAAAAACAAACAAAAAATTAATCGCTGAAAGAGAAGTGGTTATCTTAATAAGTATCGCATGAATTGTTTGCTACCAGTTTATCCTGTATTTCTTGGAGTCAAGATGCTTTTCGGCCTCTTAAACCTGTGGAAATCGACGATTTCGTATTTCCCTAGTTGGTTTACTAGAGGGTTTTCGCAGTCGTGACTCCGTTCGTACAGTTTTTCTGTTAGTTTGTATATCATCTCACTTACCTGTTCCGTCTTTGTATCCTGATGGATTTGACGGTTGGTGACAAACCATGGCGCGTCCAGTGCCCTGCGCAGGCAGGTGTTCTGAATTGTTTGTAGCCTCTCTAACTGTCGTTCACTCGCGAAGGCCCACGCGGGGGCGGCGTACGTGAGGATAGGGAGGATGATCGCCTTGTAGACTCTTATCTTGAGATCTTTCGACATCGCCCCTTTGCGACCTATCAGGGGGGCCAATGAAGACATTAGACCCCTTGCTAGAGTCACTCGTTGGTCGATGTGCTTCACCCAAGTTAATCGACTATCGAGGGTCACACCAAGGTATTTGACGGAGCTGGTCCATGGTATCTCTTCATCGAATATTTTAACTCTCTTGTCCAGTTTCGGTCGACGCCAGGTGAACATGATTGCCTCACTTTTGTCAGAGTTTACCTCGATTCGCCAAGTGCGGAACCAGTGATTAAAAGTACAACCGAGGTGTTCTTATATTAAGCATTGGTATAAAGATAACTAGCTACATAAATATGTCGCGCCATCTATCAGTCACATTGTAACTTACATACCAACAAATAAGAAAATGATTTGATTTAAAACGTCTACATTAAAAGAAATAAAGTTTTGTTTTAAAACAACAGATACTATTAAGTTAAATAAATTACTATTTATTACAAAACGATTATTTTTAAACCAAAAGATAACATTTTAAAACGAATATTCGTTTAGATTTAAAACGTCATTTTTTTCAGTGTATTTGGTACAGAAAAATATATTCCAATATATTTATAGAAAATTGTATTTGCTTTTATTTTGATTAAAAAAAAATTTCATAAATAAAATATTTATCGTAGCTATAATATAATATTTAAGAAAAACCATTAAATTGTATTTTGTTCATAAAAATATATTCTAACATTTATAGAAAATTTTATTTGCTTTAATTTTGATTAAAAAATAAAAATTCATCAATAAAATATTTATCATAATATATTTAAGAAAAAAACCATTTCGTCCTTCAAGTAAAGTGCTACTTCCGGTTTAGGGATTTGCTCCAAAATCAAATGGTGCTTTCGTATACCGATTAAAGTGTTAAATATGAAATTTGGTTACTATATAACAATTCGTTCCTGAGATATTGAAGAAAAACTATTTCGTCCTTCAAGTAAAGTGCCATTTCCGGTTTAAGGATTTCCTCCAAAATCAAATGGTTCTTTCGTATATTGATTAAAGTGTTAAATATGAAATTTGGTTACTATATTACAATTTGTTCCTGAGATATTGAAGAAATACCATTTCGTCCTTCAAGTAAAGTGCTACTTCCGGTTTAGGGATTTCCTCCAAAATCACATGGTGCTTTAGTATACTGATTAAAGTGTTAAATATGAAATTTGGTTACTAGATAACAATTCGTTCCTGAGATATTGAAGAAAAACCATTTCGTCCTTCAAGTAAAGTGCTACTTCCGGTTTAGGGATTTCCTCCAAAATCACATGGTGCTTTAGTATACTGATTAAAGTGTTAAATATGAAATTTGGTTACTAGATAACAATTCGTTCTTGAGATATTTAAGAAAAACCATTTCGTCCTTCAAGTGAAGTGCTACTTCCGGTTGAAAGATTTCCTCCAAAATCAAATGGTGCCTTTGTATACCGATTAAAGTGTTAAATATGAAATTTTGTTACTATATAACAATTCGTTCCAGAGATACAGAACTTACAGACATTTTGCGTTACATACATCCATACATACATACGTGCACGTTATATGCTGCGAGATCCACATGTAGAGTACGTCGTTACGAGATCCACAACTTGCAATGGCTTGTTTTAAGTGGGAGAAAAAAAGTAAACTTAAAATTTATATTTGACAGCAATGTTCAACTATATACTCCAACATACACGAATTTCAAAAAATCTAAGAGCTATCGTTATGAGCTCCGATGCATGTTCATTTTAAATTCGTTTCTCATAACCTAGCGAGATCCAAATGTATCAAAAATTCTATAGTTGCGACGTTATCAGATCCGTACAATGTTGCCGTTGTTTGCATTACTGTAAAATATAATTTTTGTATAGTTTCTAGTTTGTGGCGTATTTCTGAACAGGCAAACGATGCGCGCGCCTGGGGCCTCATAAATCAAGGGGAACTCAAAATTCCGCTCTCAAAAAAAAAATTTTATTTGATTATTAAAAATGCTTAAAAAAAGGCGAAATAACATTGAAAACTAATTAATCAATCAATATAAAATTACAACAGTCTGGCTATATTTTTAAAAGTTTGCTGATGATCAGGGTGCAATAACTATGAAAATTGAAACTTATTAGTACAAGAATTACAAAGTTTTATTAGATAAAAAAGTTAAAAGCAAAAAAAAATCCTGTAATCGCTGAATATAAAAATAATTTATTTTTAAATTTTAAAACTGATTTATATTTCACAAAGTAAGCATAAAAAGGGTGCAAATATTCTTAAATAATTTTATTTTTAACAAAAAAAATAGGAAATAAAATTTTTTTAGTTTAATACAGTGGAGTCTCGGTGATCCGAATGAGGCTAGGTTTCTATTAGTTCGGATTACCGAGACTGTACTGTATATGTTTTTCCAGTACGCCTCGATCCAGATTTTTAAATTTTTTATGACCGTTTAACTGACGATGTTTTGGTCGAAAAATTTTTATTCGACTTTGAACCTTTATAATTAAAAAAAAAAATTAAAATATAAAAAATCTGGATCGAGGCGGACTGGATAAACATACTATATTAAACTAAAATTTTTCATTTCTTATGTTGCACTGCATTTTAATAGGTGTTCAGCTGCTACGCCGCCATTTTGTAATATTTTGACTAAACATTTTGTTAAATGTTTTTTAAGACAAGTACAATAATGTGTCGAAACCCAAATTGATCTAAATACATTCATTTTCTCAAAAAAAATTAACAAATTTGGACTTTTAACTTTTGCCAGCATTGCCTATATATTGCAAAAATGTCATTGTCATTTTTGCCCCCCCCCTTAAAAAGCATTCCTGGTATATCATAGGAATTGAAATCAAAAGCAGATACAATTAGCAGGAACAAATTTTAATAAATATTATAAATAAATAGTCATAAAATAGCGCTAATGAAAATTAAATTTTTTTCTAAATTAAAATAAAAAATTATAAAATTAAATTAAAAAACTAAATTAAAAATTAAAACTAAAAACTTAAGAGCAACAATATTCACTGATTACTGAATAACTTGTGTTTTATGTCATTTATTTCCAGGAAGTTACAAATATTTAAATAATTACTAGCATGACACAATCCTTCAATACATTTTTATGTAAACATGCCAAAGAAAATTGATATATTTATTAAATGCCCCGTTGAAAATTAGAATGTAGGAATCTCCCCCCCCCCCTTCCAATCTTAGTTTTCGAATTATGCCATGTTCAAATAAGTAAATCAATTTCCATTAGCGTGTTTACATAAAAAAATTTTGAAAGATTGTGAATGTTACCAATTATTTTTGTAACGTCCTGGAAATAAATGACACAAAACACAAATTATTCAATGTGGAAGGAACTTGATATTGCTCTTAAATAAAAAAGCAACAATACCCAACACATATTTTATTTGTAACATTTCTTTATTAATTACTATCTCTATAAATATTATATATGAAAGTTTTTATCTTCTTCCAATGTTTATCTGAAATAAAAATTATTTGCATTATTAATTGCAGTACACAATTATTCAATCTATAATTTACCTTTCATAATATCTTTATTTTTTAATATAAAATCGTCACACTCTGCTTTTTTTGGAGCCTGTTTGAGAAGAATATGCTTCTGAAAATAGTTTTTGGTGATCGTCTTTTGTTCCTCGGTCCATGGGATTCTAATAAAGTTTTTTTTTGCTTCCTTTCCTGAAAGAATTTTTGTTTCTCTTTGCTGCCTTTTTTTGTTGGAAACTTTTTTATTTGTTAGTTGCGCTGAAGTTGTCGGTTTATCAATGATATTATCTACTTTTCGTTTTTTGGATTCCTGTTGGAAGTTTTTACGTGGTTGTGAGAATGGGACTTCTTTGTCGTCTTCATTACGTGAAGGTTGCGACTGGGAATTATCTAACTGAGAACTTATGTTCTCCGATTCTTCATCTAAACAATCTGAAATATCTGTATCATAATGATCTTCTTCATCTGATACCAAACCATCGACGTTTATGTCAATGTCGTCTAAACTTTTCCCCCTGTACTGATCTGCGGTACCTTTTTCCATCATCAGTAAGAATTTGCTTACCTTGGCCACTTGAAAAACATTTTCTGGTAACCGATAAAATGTTTTGTGGATATCCTTATTGTGACCCATAAAAGTTGCCAGCTGTTCAATATCGCCCTCGGTAAAATTTAGTAGCTGGGCAACAGTAGCAACTTGCTTTCTTAGTTTTGTCGATGTTAATGCAGTGGGTTGTTTTGCCCCACTAGCGATTGCCAATTTTCTTATTACCGTAGATGCTCTCAGACAACTGTGATCTGAATTTGGAATAGCAAAAAGATACTCGTTATTCGTATTGCAAAATGATTCTCTAACAGATATCAGTATGGATAACGCCTTTTGAATTTTTGGCGTAAAAAGAATCGGTACGCCTCGCCCTCTTTTACCACGAATTATAATCCTTTTGAATATTTTCGTAAGTTCTCTTTCAACTGCCGACAATGATAATTCAATCTCTTCTTGGGGTGCTTCTGTTGAAGAGTTTAAATATGTATTCAAAAATATTCTCTGTACTTCGCCGGCCCTCTTGCGGTTTAGCAGAATTAATTGCGCAAGCACACTTTCTTGCAAGTTTTTAAATGAATTGATGTTTTTAGGATATGATTTCAATTCCTCCAAAGACTTCTTTTGGATAGATATCAAATGATCTCTAAAGATTTTGATATCTGAAGTAAGTGGCAAAAATGCAGGCTTGTTCCATTTTTTTTGGTATAATTCTTTGCACGCATTTGTGGAAAGTTCGTAGGACCACTGCTTTTCAATTAATTTTTCAACGTTTTTAATCGTTTTGATTGCATTTTCGAAGTTATCCGTTTTCTGTAGCAATGGCGATTCTTTTAATAATAAATATTCTGCAATATCGCAGCACTGCTTCAATGAGGTGCCAATTTTCAGCACTAACGATGGAGCCTTGAACACGTCAGTTTTTGGGTCGTAACCAGCAATAATTTTTGTAGCCCTAATTATTGCATCAAAGTTTGTAGGCTTTAGGCAATTTTGTAATGTTTTACAATTATTGCTATCTATTTTTCGCATCTCAATTAACAACCGAGCCAGCTCTCTCATTTTATTTGACACTACTGTAATCAAATGTTTTTCTTTATGACATTTTAAATATCTTGTCCCAAATGCTCTGATAAGAGGATCGCCCTTCACAACAATTGAGACGTCGTCTGGTGCCATTCTCGGAAAAACTTCTTCTACTAATTTGGTATCTTCACTGGTAAAAGTAAGCAATAATGTTTGAGCTTCAGCTTGAACATTTTTCCGCTTACCACCTATTTCATCCTTTCTTAGTTTACAGATTTGGAGATGTCGACTAAGATATTTCTTTTTTAAATGACCGTAACAGTATTTACATGGTAAATAATCTTTTGCTAATGATGATATATCTTTGAATTGATTCGGTCTTCTAACCGGTTTAATTGATTGCGCACCACTAACATTATGAAAAAAATTACCCCTTTTTCTTAATTGATCGGCTAAATTTTTTCTTTCAATTGATCCTTTTTTAAGCGACAAATATTTAGCCACTTCCAATTCATTTACATGCTTTCTAGAGATATGTCTTGTAAAATTAGTTACAGGCATTTCACAGAAAATGCACATATCTTTTTTGTCCCAAACCCGTTTGTTTGTCAAAGCAATCTTTTTAGATTTGTCAACAGCTCCAGAGAAATTAAAATCTTTTTTTGCTGGATTATTGGATTTCGAAACATCACCAGATACTGTATTGTTCATTTCATCATCATCATCATCATCATTAATGCATTGATTTTCTGTCATGTTTATGCACGTTTTTCTGGTTGATTTTGCAACATCAGTTATTATGGATCCACTTGAAAATGAATTTACACTTCTTTCATCGCCATCAGGCTGATACATGGACCCAGAAGTTTCTATCAATGTTTCACTTACCATTGAGCTATTGTTAGATCTAATGAATGCAGCAGGTTCCAAAGAACCATCTGTATTTTGCCTTATTTCAATGAGCACCTCATCGGTTTTTGCTTCAGTTTCTGTAGTTATCGGAGTTAATTTGGTGTACGTAAGAGAACCTATTAAGAAATTTACGTATTGATTATAATTATTACATTCGTCTGCGTCGTCAATTGGGCAATTTTCAAGTTCTTGATAGATTATTTTTTCCCTGACGTAGAACCTTTACTTTCTTAACAAAAAAAATAAAACTGAACAATTTCGAAAACTCCAAAACTATTACAGTACTATTTTCAAAAACTTGAATTAGGTGTTTCTAAAAAAAACCACTCTTTTTCTAAAAATTAAAAATACCCTCAAAATTTGTGAGTCGTTGTGCCTTTTAGGCTTTTAATTTTTATTTATTCAAAAGCTCTTTGTAACTGAAAACTTTAATTTTTAAAGATTCATCTCCCTAAACTTCATAGGTTCTGTACTATCTACAAAATTTTTTAATGTTTTAAGTTTTTCTCACGAATTTAATTGACGAACAACTTATTTATTCTACACAATGATTTTTGGCGTTTTTCTAAAATTTTTCTTTATTTTCAATAGAATATAAGGTTATACGTAAAAGAAAAGAAGAGCATATCAAAAAACTATAAAATTGCTGAATTGGCGGCAATTTTCCATAGATTATTTATTATACACTGAATTTAAAATAACGAGTTCTGTTATTTTGGATAAGTAACAATATATTTCAGCGTAAATAAATTCTGCCCAGTCTATAATGATTTAATTTTAAATCAGTACATAGTACCTTCATTCTTTGTGCTTTCAAAGAACTTTCCAATTTTAAATGCAACTGAAATTTAAAAAAAAAAGTTAAATATTTGATAGTTAATAGGCTAATTAATAAATTATACCGGCAGAATCCAAATTTGTATTTATTGTTGGAACGGAGGTTGGATCATTATTGTAGTCCCGATTTGTATTCATTATTGGATCATTTTTGTGCAAAATATTATCAAAATGATCAATATCTGAAAAATAATTTTAAGCATTATTTCACATTAAGATACTGTTCTTTTATTATAGAATTTATATCACGATAAAATTATAATTCAGTTTAATAAAATAAATTTTGAATTAAAAGACATTGTTATTAATTTCGTGAGAGTTTATGCAATAATGCCCTTAAGTTTGAAAATACAAAGTATTCAAAATAAACATCAGAAATGATAAAAATATTTAAATTTTTGGGCTTATTTTAATCATCTTCAAAAATTAGCCTACAAATTTGAAATTTTAATATCTTGTTATAGTACACACTTAAAAAATTCATGAAGATCGCTTGTTTTTATCAAATTTCTACAATCATTTTTTGATTAATTATAATACAATTAAAGAATATGGGCTTGTAATTACATATTATAAACTCATAGTAAGCTAATTAAATAATGCTACTTACCTTTAGTTCTAGAGAGATTGTTTGATTTCAAAGCCAATTTCATTATTCTAGCACTTCTTGATTTAAACATTTTCAAACAAGTAGATTTTACAATTTTCCCGCACTTTTAAATTATGGTAACACACAAGGATCTCGTAAGCGACTGAAGAGAATAAGCCATTTACAGCAAACAAGTAACATGATAGCATCTCATAGGAATGAGATAACAACCCACATGTGTATTAGAGGCACATTCTTTTTGTTATAGTTTGCAGAAATTTATGCCTACTTCATAGATTTTCAAAATGTTGAATTTATGAACACGAAATGTAGAATTCTTCAGTGCAATATTATCAGTCCATTCCATTAATTATTTTTAAATTTTATAACATCACTTATAAAATTATAGTAGGTTCATTTGAAAATAACATTTTTCATTGGCATTAAACAGATTCGAAAACCAAAATTTGAAACTATAACTTTTAAAATAACTTTTTCTACTTATTGTATCTTTCAGTAAATACTTATTTAAAATAATTAAGTTAATTACATAGGTACTTACCTATTTTATTATATAATCCTTATGTTTATTAATTACCAGTAGAAGGGCAAGTTTATTTTAAATTTTACAATTAAATAATTTCAGATTGATTAATAGTAATAAATTTCAGTTTATCTGTTATAAGATCACTTGAACAAGCGCATATTTAGTAAATTCAAAGATATGCCCATGTCTTATTATAATCAAGTAACTAACGATAAGGTTAAACGTAATTTTAATTGCTCCGAGCAACTGCCGACTTATACAATACCGTAATTTACAATAAAATCAAGTAAAAATATGGAGGATTTATTCCTTTCCAGAAGAAAAACATAATAAAAAATGTTCATAAAATATGTAATATTATGTTGGATTTAAAAAAAGTAGTGAATTTAACAATCGCAATTATTGGGTGATAATTTCGATTAGAATACAAAGGACGTATTCAAATTTAAAAGCCGTTTAAATTTACGTTTTTAAATTAAATAATTTATTTATTTATTTTATAATATCTCGATATATTTTTCAAATCTTATTTATTATTGAAAAATATAATATTTTATTTTAGAAGTAAAAGTAGACTTAACAACTTTCCCGCGTTTTTTAAGTTTTGCAGAATTGACTATACCTAGTACCTACTATACAGGCAGAAAGATCCATAATGATATTTAATAGGATCTAATAAGGTGTCTCGAACATAGAAAGAACACACAAATGCTAAAATGCGATGATGCCAACTATACGGATCTCGCAAGATGCAAATTATCTGCATGCGCAATACACAAATTTGAAAATGCGGAGTTCCGTACCATCGCGTAACATACAGTCAAACACACATGACATGTATAAATAGTACGATATGAGATCCGACCAAAAGTTATTTTAAAATGTTGTAGATGACCTAAAACATTTATTTCCATTGAAAACGTTCCGAGATCCACCCTGTCGGATCTCACAACGAAAACGGATCTCACAACGCCGCTCATTTTCTATATTGCGGATCTCGCAAAGTACAACAAATACACCCAGACATACAGACATACATACAGACATCATTGCGAAAGTAGTCAAAACGGATTCAGAAATGCTCAAAACGGATATTTCCGTTAAAATATCGACATAGAATTTTTTCATGATTACAATACTTCCTTATAGGGAAGTAAAAACCGGACGCAAATGGAGAGTGGTTCGGCAGACAAAAAAATACAGCTCTGTACTTACCAGCTGCTCCAGATAAAAGGTGGTTTGAACAAAAAAAGGATATGTTACATACGCAGGTCAGCGTACCCTGCTAAATCACAAGAGCGCTCCCGACGATTCGGCCTGGCTGTCTTCCCTGCTATATCCAAGCTTGAAGTAAAAAGGCTAAAAAAATACAAAGCTGCGTATATTATCGTACACAAACCAACTCCCCCGCGTGTCTGTTCTATTAAATGAAATTGCTGCCACAATTATCGTGATCCCAATACAGCCACGTCAACACCTCGAGCAAAAAATGCAGGCGATGGTGTTTTTCCCCAGGACCCACGCGCTGGAAATTGACCCTGCGTATTCCAACTGACTTCCGGATTCGTAGGAGCTCTCGAAATAATATTTCCAAAATTTTACCCGCGACTAGGAATTGACTTGCCGGAACCAGATGTAGTCGGCCACACAAAAGAAATATTCGCTACGACTCTCCTTAAATATATTTGAAATTGAAGTTCTCAGTTTTGATCTCCAAAACGGTGAGCAACTTGACGTGCAGGTAGTAATAAAAAAACTAATGAATTATTACTAATAATTGCCGTTAAAAATTAATATTATTTTACGAGTCTTTTACAAAAATCGACCATTTTCTGTCTCGTATTCTGTATCTCTTTTAGTTTTTGATAACTATTCAAGTTATCGCGCGGAACAGCTATATAGGGTATGTCGCAAATAACGTTCACTTTTGAACGTTACAACATCCTATAAAATTTTAACCAGCAGCTGAAAAGCACGGCTCTACCTCCCATAGTTTCCGAGATAGTCATCGATAAACTTTGTTGATTTTTGTTTTGAGATAGACATTTTTTTCTATTCATCTGACGCAAAAGTGATTTGCCGATAAATTAAACTAGACTTAATTCTCTTTCCCCGTCCATCGGAAGAAAAAGACTAAATTTTCTGTAATTCGCTGGCTAGAACAACTTTTTGACCCTAAAAGATATCTAAAGGTGAGCTTTCAAAGTTGATCATTTTTTACACTTTTTCAAAGGATAGTTTTCATTCCTTTGGAATCCATATCTGCAGAACTATTTGGGCTACAATATTTTTTTTAAATCTCGCTATACGAGTGGTTCTCAAACCAGGGTTCTGCGAGTAAAACCAAGGGTTTCACTAAAAAATGAAAACTAAGGAAATAAAAATTTGACATTGTAGTTCATTTTAAAAATTTATCAATCAATATTTTCCATCATTCCTTCAAGCTAAACCAGCCGGAATGTTTTCTGTGGATTGCGAAAATTTAATAGAAATTAGTTTAAATAGCTAACTGAATCAGGCATTAAAAAAAATTTTCGTCAT
This sequence comes from Podabrus alpinus, assembly GCA_932274525.1. Lineage (NCBI taxonomy): Eukaryota > Metazoa > Arthropoda > Insecta > Coleoptera > Cantharidae > Podabrus > Podabrus alpinus. Next base: position 4,502,041 of record OW026453.1, read on the forward strand.
TAGTTTTTGGAGCGAATTACGCGAAGAATATTCCGAGTTGTTGCGAACGTAGTGGTGCAAAACTGGATTCTCAATATATTGAGGAACAAAAGTAGGATACCGAAATCGACCAAACAAGAAAATCCACAGATATATAAAATCCAAATTGTCATTTCCTAGTGCTCTTCTCATTGCTTAATTTTTTAATTATCAATCTGAGAAGGTCCAGTGCGGCCTTTAAACCGCACCACCATACAAATCATGAAATAAAATATGTAATTTACTTGTATCTCTTCGTCCAGCCATATTGGACTGCTACTGTTTCTAAAGAACCCCCCACCCCGCAAGCCAAGTGGGAGTTAATATGCGAATTTACTTATAGATACTACCATGTATCGCTACTGTTTAAGCTCTAAATTTATTTTATATAGCGAGGGAAATTAAATGGCACTTAATTAAATAATGCTCCGACCAGCAATGCATGAGAACTCTGTAAATTTTAGGGTCAAAGGTGGGTGTTGATTTAAATGAAATCAAACGTAATCATTTGTAAACTAAATAATGCAATTTATTGACAAATATAATAATTTAAAAAAAAAACAAAAGATGTATTTTTAATAATCGGGAGTAAATCAAATTTACAAAAACAATCAATAATAAAAATTTTATAAATCCCCAAAGTTTTAAATCACGCGCGAACTGATTATTGTAAAAGTTACTAAAAAGAAGTGTCGACACAAATTGCTTACCGACGAAATCGTTCACGATCGATGTGGAGAACACGCAGCGAAGAGTCAAGTGAAGATGCCTCGTAGTTTGGTCCAATTCCCATACCATGAAAATTTCCAGGGTGAATTAATGATCAATGAAGTTTATTCTGCCTTTATCCGGATAGACGTTCAGGTAAGTCCAATTTTCAATAATCTTCTTTAATTTCCAATAACTCATGAAATAACCATAAAATTATCAACCATATAAAATTTACAGTGGTCACCAAAATTTTCCAAATATTCTTCAAAACTTGTAATAATCTTCTTATCATTCACAATTTCCAATTTTATCAAATAATACTTAATTAATTTCAACTTAGTATCGAATAATTTCTTGATACTTTTGAAACTCGACTTCTTAATTCTCATCTACTATCATATGAGACTCCAAATTACGTCCTGACGTTTCCATGGACAGAACGAGACCTCCAAATGACGTCCTCCCGCTTTCATGGACGGAACAAGACTTTCCCATTCTCCTCGCTAATCCCACCAAAATCGTCTATCTGACCGCGCACTTATTCTTAATCGCACTTATTTTAATTAAATTTGAAATCCTATACTTTTACAATTAAAAATTTATTTCTAATTTATTCCCAAAATTATGAACAAAACAATTAAATCATCCTTTGCCTTTCACACATTTTTGAAATTCTTGTTTACAACTAATTACGCTTGGTATTTTTCAGGTTAGATGAAGCAAGCAGTTTCTTCTGAAGTTAAGAAGATGTAGGTGTAAGTCTCTATTTTTCATAATGATCTTTAACTTGAACATTTCGACATGAGCATTCCACAGGAAAGTACTCAATTACGCTAGACCACCCCCTATGGTAAACAGGACATGACAACAAATTTAAAGATAAATATAATAAAAAATGAATCTAACCCTCTCTAATTTTTTTCACATATTTTTGTAACTTAAGGGTTTCATGACCTAAAAATTTGGGAAACGCTGCTTTAATACTATAATAACGTAGAACAATATCAGCATATCAATACAATAATCCATAAAACAATTTATGGAAGCTAAAGAAGAACTAAAAGAGAAATGAACAGAAATTGAACCGAAAAATTATAGAAGTAGCCAAAAAATGTAAATCAAGGACAATCGATAAGCTAATAGAAAGCGAAGGAAAAATAATTATAAATAACGATGAGATCAAAGACATATTGGAGAATTTATGATAATAAACAAGAACCCAGGTTGTTAATGACTTTGGTTCAAAATTTTTGACAGTACGGTCCCAACGCAAAGAAGACCAGGGAAGACCTTGGAAATGATGGCAGCAGGAAGCAGGAAGCAGGGACCTAAGTCCTGATGAAAATAACATTTTATATCTGCTAGCGTCCTAATTTTTTTGACCTCCAGCTTGTAAAATGGCGACCGAAATATAAGTTTTAATATTTAGTTCGCCAACTATCCATATTAAAAGTCGTTCATAAATTACGTTATGCACAGGTGGGAGGGGGGGGGGGTAAAACCTGAGTGACAATGGGGTGAAGGAGATCTTCGGAAACTGGATATATATATAAGAACTTTACTTTTTAGAATTTTATTGTTTTCTTTATTTTGAAGTTGCAGAATATACAATCGGGGGGGGGGGGAATTAAGGATACCTGGTGGAATATTCGAAGAGCGCTACGTTTTGTGACGAGGAGGAGGGTAGAAAGTGCTGAAAATTGCGTGACATAAAAATGTTTTACATAAATAAAAATTAGCTAATCTTTTGTTCTTATCGCATTTAATAAAAGTTGCCATTGAGCCATAAATTTTATTTTGTACTGTTGAAAAATAAAGCATCTCTCTTTATCTGTCCGAATATCATAAAGGAAAGCTCTGACGAAAAAACTTAAAAGAACCGATATGAAAAACTGTGACATTATAAATAATCTTGTCTAAATTTTATTACTAATTTTTGCACAGGAATTTTACTATGCCGGCATTCTTAAAACCTGGAATAGCAGAGTTTTCTTGGACCGTTTCCTAAAAGTGAACGGATAGCACCACGAAGCTCCCGTTGGTCTCAAATTAAAGGAGATAAGAAGTCGAGGCTTTGTTTGCTATTCAGGTGTTTCCACAGATGATAGAGATTATGAAGTTAATTGTGCTGAGTGGAGGAGAATTATTGTTAGTCTGTACTAGAAGCACTCGGATGGAAGGCGCAATTTTTACGGGGAGTAAAGTTGGGCTGTGTGCTCTCTCCATTATTATTTAATATTTATTTTAAACACATATTCCAAGAAACACTTGAGGGCCTACAGGTGGGAATTATTTTGAATGGGGGGACAGTAAACAACATTATCGTATTTTCCTCAGGGACTCTACAACGACTCATGAACAAACAAGATATGCTCAAAATTTATGATCGAAAAATTCGATCTAATTTGGAGATGTCGTCACATTAAAAATATCGAATCACATTACATAGCAAAGGACATCCTAAGGATCGCATTTACTACATAAAAAAATACAACGAAATTTTTTTGTCGGTGCCCAATCATCTGAAGATCACTTTTGCGTCAGATGAACTGAAAAAAAACACTTATTTTAGGCAAAAATCAAAAAAGGACGAGATTCTTTTAGAAGATTATCCTGGAAATTACAGGGACTAGAGCAGTGTAGTTTTTAGCTTTTGCTCAGAATTTCTTCCGTTTAATTTTGCTAATCCCTAACAAAAATATCTCATTTACAGTATACCATTTAAATAAAATCTAATAACGAATGGCGTTGAGTACAAAAGGCAAATAAATAATTGCAGGAGTTTCTATACTAAAAGATAAACATAACACCTTCACATCACTGCAATATACAGGTTGTTCCCACGATTTAAGTAGAACTCTGAGGTGGTGAACACTTTCCAAAAATTTTTTGTCCAAGTTCAAACCCTAATAAGCAAACCATAGCCTTTTAAACCAATTTTTTTAATTTCTAACTTCAAATGGCCATAACACCAAAACTATTCAGTTTTTAATATGAATTGTTAGGTAATTTTTTAAAGAGCATGTAAACTGAATTATAACTCTTTATTAATTAAAATTAACAGGTTTCGAGTTTAAATTAAGTAAAGAAATGTTAAAAATTTCGAATTTTTTGAAATTGTTCTTGAAAGCTATGCAACTTTTAAACTAAACGTTTTACTAAACAAATGGAAAACCCTTTTGTGGTAACAAATTTAATTGTTATGAGCTTCGTTCATTCCAGTGAACTTTTTTAAAACCCCAATTCAGTTAAGAAAAACTGAAATTAAAATACACTGCACCAAATGCAAAAACTAAATCAAATGATAATAAATTATATGACTAAATACGAAAACTGTGAATTCAGTGGTAATGATTTAACACATTATCAACAAGCAATTTTGCTTTTTGGATAAAATGGAATAATTTTGCAAAAAAGTTCACTAGAGTACAATTGTAGCCCATTAAATTTCCTATTAGAAATGTGTCATTATTTTTTTGCAAAACGTCGTTAAAAAATATAGTTTTACCAGAAAAATAAAACTTCGATTTTTGAAGATTGTTTATATTACTTGGAAAATAATTTAGACAATAAAGTGTTATAATTATGGTGACCATATTATTTTTATGAAAAAAAAGTACATTTCGGCGAAACACGGTAAATACCTAAAAAAAAGGTCAACGGCGCACAGTGTGGTGGAGGCGGACAAATGGTGATTTTTAAAGTAATTCATTTGGTCTGTTTAATAATAGTTTCTTGCTAGGAACATCCCGAGGCTAAGATACAAGACCGTCCGAAATAAAATAAACGACCAAATAACAAGGCTGAAGCGGGAATACTGGGAGAAGTTCTCATCAGACATGGAGCATGACATGTATGGTAGTCAGAAACGAGATAATACGCAGATAATACGCAACGCAAAGAAACCAATAACCGAATGCACGCAACTCACAAACATATCAAAAGACGAATGGATTAACTACTTTCAAGTGCTCTACGATACAAATAATAGCACGCCGTCAGACAACGACGGCGAATGTAGAGGAAGAATACCCGGAAGAAGAAATAACAATAACTCAAAACGAAGTGGATGAGGGAATAAAAAGAATGAAGAACAGAAAATCGCCGGGAATAGATATGATAACCAACGAAATGATTAGATACGGGGGCACTACACTATCAAAGGAACTCCAAAAACTGTTTCAAAAGATAATATCATCTGGAAATATACCTGAGGAATGGCGCACAAGTGTCACAGTACCTATATTCAAGAAGGGATCAAAGAAAAACCCGAAGAACTACAGAGAAATAACCCTACTAAGTGGCGTGTATAAATTGTTCACAAGGATCATCTCCCAGAGAGTAATCGAGGAAATCGGAATAAGTGATGAACAACAAGGTTTCCGACAAAACAGATCGACTATCGACGGAATCTTCATAATTCGACAACTGGTAGAGGGAGCAATTGAATATGACAAGCCACTGTTCCTTTGTTTTGTTGATTTTACACAAGCATATGACAAAGTAAAACTCGACGATGTATTAATAATACTGCTCAATAACAAAGTCAACAGAAAAATAGTTAGCATAATAAAGGAACTAAACACAAACACAAGAACAAGAATAAAAGTAGGAGGCACCCTCACAGATGAAGTACCAATAACAACTGGAATCAGACAGGGTGACAGCTTGAGCCCAGCATTGTTTAACCTGATAATGGAACAGATAATTAGAGGTATCAAAGACACTCACATTGGCTATGGAGTGGGGGGTAGCAGAATCCAAATAGTAGTTTACGCAGATGACGTGGTCTTAATGGCCGAAAATGAAGACGACCTACAGCGACTCCTATTCCGACTCAATGGTGTATCAAAAACGTACAACATGCAGATATCGACACCAAAAACTAAATCTATGGTGATCTCAAAATACCCAATACGATGCAAACTGATGGTTGACGAAGAACTTATTGAGCAGGTCAGTAAATTCACATACCTTGGTGTGGAAATAACAAACGACCGAAGCACCATATCAGAGGTACGCACACAAGCACTCAAAGCAGCCAGGATCTCGGGATGCCTACGAAACATCATATGGGGCAATAAACACATATCAATAGAAAGTAAAACAAGGATGTACAAAACATGTGTAAGGCCGGTACTGACATACGCGGCAGAGACCAGGGCCGCAACATCAAGAACAAAGCAGACAATGAGATCAACAGAAATGAGAACACTAAGAGCGATAACGGGAGTAACGCTGTGGGATAGAGTGAGAAGCGAAGCAACACGAGAAAAGTGCGGAATAAAGGATGTTGTCAGATGGGCCAGAGAGAGGAGACGGTTCTGGAGAGACCATGTAGAGAGGATGGATGATGCGAGAATTGCAAAAGTGGTAATGAAACAAAGACCTAACACCAGAAGACCCCCCGGAAGACCCCCTAAAAGATGGAAGGACAGCTGGACGTCTGAATCCCAGGAAGGCAATGCCGTGATTAATTAACAGGGCCGAGCCCTAACAACAGAAGAAGAAGAAGAAGAACATCCCGAGGATTCAGAAACACACAAAAAATTATAAAAAATGCGCTTGGAAAGTGTCGAAAAAATGGGGCAAAGTCAACCTTTTTTATATACATAAAATATATGTACCGTATACTTAGGTACTTTAACTTTGCATAAAAACGGAAATAGGTACATTGATTTTTTTCAGTTTTCAGGTTGAAATATTATTTCTGTTTCTCGTTACTAGCACACAAGTGCCAAAACAAAACAAAGAATTACATTTTTAACGGTTTGTAGACCTAATTTCGACCTAAAAACTCGATTTTTTAAATGTTAACTTCTCTTAAACTTTTAGTTGTGTGAGAACGCATGAGACACACCGTAAATTTTTTTGTGGTATCATTGGTATCTCTAGTACTTGCCCTCCAAATTTCAGCTGCAGATGCGAACACAAGAGCGTTTTTACTGAGACTTGTCCAATTTTTACCGAAGGTATTATTGGATTAACAAATCAATAAATTTTTCCCAAATGCCCATGTAAACAATACATAAGCAGAACGGACGATACAGAAAGATATTAAAAACAATTGAAAACTATTTTAAAATGACGAACTTTAGCATTTCGAATCGTGGCTTATGCAATATTCTGTGAGAAAACACAAAAATTATTGTTTTCTTCTATTCTATTAAGATCTAGACCGTGTCGGATGTGGTTGTTCGGCCTTCGGCCTCACTCCTAGGTACTAAAGTAGCCTATGTTTTTCGTAGCGTTGTAAATAACTTCTACACCAAATTTGGTTAAGATTGGTCAAATAGAAACGTAAAGCACGTGCACGCGTATTTGCATTGTCGATCGGTTGACAGTTTGACAGCATTCATTATTGTTTTTAAGTTGATTTTGAGTAGCCTACCTTCCTTTAAGGAATCTCGATAATCCATTCATGCGCGTCCCTATGGGACGCGCATGAATGGATTATCGAGATTCCTTATAGGAAGGCAGGCTACTCAAAATCAACTTTCCTTTCCTTATGCGAATTTTTGCACTATTTCAATACAAAAACATGCGCAGGGACCTACATAATAACTGTACCAAATTTGGTTCCGATCGGTCAAACGGTTTAGGAGTATATAGGGAACGTACATACATACACACATACATCCATTTTTATATATATTAAGGATTAAGGATATAGTAGGACAAGTTCCAGATTTTTTGCCCTAAAATTTAAGGCTCAGCAACCGTTTGTCCACAAAAACCCCATTTCACCACACTGTGCGGCGTACCTAAATATACGACGATTACGATTGATGACCTTTTTTTTCTGGGGTTGCACTGAAGGAAACAACCATGAGGTTTGGAGCAGCGTGGGGTGGCAGCCCCCCGGCGGGTGTACAAAAAATAAGTACATTTGTAAGTACTTGGAGAAGTTTTTAAGTACATAGGACATCGTTCTAAAAAAGAGTACTGTCCTACTAAAATAAGTACTGTTGTGTCTACCGCGAACGAGGGTAAATTCGCTAATTTTATAGCAATACATTGAAAGAGACACAATTATTGTTTGTTGCTATGCATTTTTATAATTGTATTTGTTAGGATAAATCATTGTTAAATTAAGTTTTGTTATTATTAATTTACATGCGAGTGCGAGAAAAGGCAAGGAAACGGGTTTTCAAATCAATAAAAATAAATCTGGATGGCAAGAACCATGAAAACAAAATGAAGAGGGAATCACCTTGGTAAAACAACAGAAAACAACCAAGATATTGGAGAGTTCGAAAATTTGCGAGCGAGCGAATAGTCGCAAAATAATTTGCTCCGCAAAATAAAGTTCGAAGTTTGAATTCAAGTGCTAAGCACGCACTACAAAGCCAATTAGTACCCCACAGTTGGGGGCTATTGGACTGAATAGAGTCATTCCACTCGACCTCGAGTGTTGGAACGGCATCGAAAAACGGAATCCGAGTACCGGAATTCCGAAGAGTATACGAAGAACAGAATTGTCAAGGAGAAGCTGGAAGCCACGATCCAAAGAAAGAACAGGATTGTCCAGGAGAAGCTGGAAGCCACGAGCCAAAGATTCCGAAAGTGCGCAGAACAAAGTGCACTGATAAGCCTAACCTCGCAGGTATTTACGTTAACAGTTTTATTTTGAGTTCATTTGTTTTTAGTTTAAGAAATATTTGTTAATTTGTTTTATAATTTGTGTGTATTAAATATTGTTCATGTTGAATTGTGTCTTTTTTGTGTTTCCTCCGATCAAGTCAGTAAAGCTTAATAGTAGGTATCCTGAGAGCCAAAGAGTCAATAGAAGGTAGGTGCTCATCGATTTGTTGTCGCACGTCCTCTGTCCATAAAAGCGGCACAAGAGGAGGTGGTCACAACAGTACATATGGTCACCATAGTTATAATCTAGTTTGTAGATATATTTAAGTTCTTCAAAAATGTATTAAACCGTTAATGATAAAAAATTATCATTAGTAATTATAAAATTACATACTTAAATATTTTAAGGTAGCAATTATTAAATTTAATCACATATTTTGTGTCATATCTAAAATTATAGGAACATTGTAGTTAAAACGCAAAAATAATATTGCCTATATTATACATACATTTTCAACGTAACAACTGAAATTAAGGAGTCCTACAGAACAAAAATAAATTAAGTGTCGAGTTTAACAAGGAAAGCGCAGCAGAAATTCTGGAAACGATATACTCTTAATATCGAGTAAAGTTCATGAACAACAGATGATAGCATGTAAAACTTTTAAACTGCTAAATACATTACAAAATAAAACAGTTCAGTTAAATAAAAAAGAAAAGATGTACGGCATTGGCTGCGTTCGGTTTGACACTTTTTTGGCTTAGAAGCTCCGCTAATTGCATTTGATAGCAGTTATTATGTAATTGATTCTCCAATTCCCTAAAGTGTCTTGAAAAATTGTGAAATATTACAAAGTTCGTGTTTTCCTAACTCCATTAATAATGGATATTGTTGTAAGAAATGGTCGAAAATTAACCATCCTGTACTTACACAAAATGGGAAATTAATTTGTTTGGTGAATTTTTTAATTAAAATATGTTACGTACAGGTCGGGATGAAAACCTACACAATGAAAATTTTGTTGTACATTAAAGTTACCTCTGTTGTTTTCCGTAGAAGTGTACATTTCCTCTAAATTTCCATTTCCTGGCGGTTCATTAAAACGGGTATTTTCTTCATTTTCTTCACTTTCATTGTTTTCAAAACTCACGTTTAAAGTATTTGGGCTATTAATTATATTTAACCCGATATTGTTATTAACCGTTTCGTTATAATTTTCTTCCTGAACGATCGTCTTCTTTTCTTCAGGTTCTGTCTTTATTTCCGGCTGTAACTCCAAATCATTTATTAAATTTATCAATTTATCTTTATTTTGAATAATCATGAAAATTTCTTCATCCGTTAATTCTCGCCCTTCAATTATTTGACTTCCACTTATTTGCAAAGAAACTAAACTTAAAATTAAGTGGAAAGTAAGCAATAACGTTCGTGCACGAAACATGGCGTTAAAGAATACAAAGTTTGTAATAAAACATTTTCTTTATGGCTATACGTAATTAATGATAACGTAGTAATTACTTTTTGTCTAACCTTGCTGCTAAAATTGTCAATTAGTACTTAAAGGTGCATGTTAAAAAAATTTAGTACTAAAACTCGGAAGTAAATTAAAATTAAATTTTACTTGTTCATTATACACTTGAATATGCAACACGTTAATTAAAATGTTTTTCGAGTTGACTTATTTGGCAATTTTAATCCAAACAAACATTTTTAATTACAATATCTTTCTAATAATAATTTCACGCTGAAACTTTTTGTTAATTGTTATGCTTTCATTATTGCGGTTATGAAAGGTGAATCGCTAAAATAGCAACCTACGTATAAAGTCATTATCATTTAAAAATATGGTAGAAAATTGCGAACGGAAATTTAGAATATGGTTCTGCTTACATTTGCCTTCCATTTCAAATTAAGATAATAAATTGTTGAGGAAATAGCTTAAAAAACTCTCACTATGATGTATTCGCAATTTACATTATGCAAGCGCCACCATGCGGAAGAATTTCTAATGAAAAACTAACGTATTAAATGAAAATAAAAATACCTTCTTTAGGCTTAAGATATAACAGAGTTAATTAATTAATAAAACATATTACAATAACTTTAACAACACGCTAAAACTTTTGCAAACTTTCACGATAAATTGAGTTTGAATTTCGAGATATATGTATGTACATCCACACACAGCCATGATGTTGTGAGTGGCACCATCAACGGCAGTGTAAATCGCGAATATTTTGGTGAAATTCTAAAGCTTGGCATAAAACGTTTATCTGTTTAAACGTTATGCTCCCCCATTGAAAAATATTTTTCGTCAGGATTGTATTCGTATGATACAGCACAAGGTTCGGAAAATACTCAAAGATTTAGCGAGTACAGGTTTTAGCAAGGAGATTGCACGAGCGTAGCGCAGCGGAGTGAGTCTTAAACAATTACAAACAATTCGTATGGGCTCATAGACCATGGGAAAAATGCTAACTCAAAATTTTGTTTTAACTCGATAACAATACTTTCCTTTACTAATACGTAAATGGGAAAGTAAAACCCAGCCCTTCGACAGTGGTTAATACCTATGAGCTAGGCCGCCGTGTACTTCCCATCTACAGGCAAGCAAAGAGGCACTTGAGCGGAAATAGAACGGTTTTCGCCATACTTTTGCTGAATAATGACAATTCGAAATTTATCATTTCAACACTTTTCGTACACACCCACACACAATTTTCGTTACACATTTTTATTCAATTTTTAAACACGGTACCGATTTTATAGACGTATTCACGTCAAAACAACGCCAACGAGCACAAAGAAACTTACTTTCGTACAATACACACTGCACACAAAAATTGAATGAGGATGTGTTGTCACATCAGATTTTTTCAACTATCGTAGGTTCGCTTATACAAGTTGAGACTGCCTTACTGTTAATAACCGTATCCTTGGGCGCCAGATAGGAAATAAAACTTTCAGAGTTAACTTAATCTTTTTATTTCGTATCAAAATTAAAAACATAAACAAAATGAAACCTTGAGTATACACTAAGATCGAAAAACACAACGACGTGACAAAATTCTCGTTTATTATGAACAATATGAAAAACCTTAAATATAATAACAGATAAAATGTTTAAACAGGTTGAAAATAAACTGATGGTGTTAGTATAGACTCCACTTGTCTCGATACTGGTATCTAAGATCCTTATTAAATTTTATTACTAAGTGGTTAGTTATTTGACACAAAATGGTTATTTCAAATCTCATATAGTAAGGAATCTTCAATTACTTACAATTTGTGTAGCTGTGACGTAGACTTCTAACTGTTCGATCGATCGGACGAGCACAAGCCAAAATAAGTCGGAAATTATCTGCATTCCTCGAAAATGATATACTAAAAAATAATTGAAAGAAACACACTTATATGAGGTTGAAAGCCAAAATCATATATCTCAAAAGATTGACATGCATAATAATTAATAAAAAATCTCAGATATCACCAGCTCGTTTTGTTGTACTTCGTGAAATACTTCTGCAGTGATAAATTGCACACATGTGATCGATAAAAAATCTTGGGGTTACAGTGGGCGTACCATTCTCGCTCCTGCTTATAGCGGACGATTGATTTGGATTATTGCGGCCTATTCTTTTAAATACCATAGATCCTTGATGATACAAATGGCAAAATTATAGGGGCCTGGTTCGGATTTTCAAAATGGCGGAACTGCTTTGCATACACCACCAAGCCGATTCTGGATAATTGATTATAAATCCTCGAATACAATAATTGGGTGTCGAAAACACCTTCACGATTCGTATCACTTTATGTGATACCTCACTCAAAACTTTTATTATTAAAACTTTGAAAAATATCGGTTTAAATTAATATTTTTTATCGAGCACAAAATTTACGTGTATTGTTTACCGTACTTGTTTCGCCAACCTTGATTTTTTTAAAGAAATCGATGTTCCTTTATTCTAAAAGATTCTTAAAAAGGGAACTGTAATATTGATTATCGACCTTTTCTAAACGACATTAAAGTAGCCTACCTAACAGGCGCTGTAACATAAAACTGTTACAAAAGCTTGGAACGAAAATGGGTATCCTGCGACGACGTATTTTTGTTCTGGTAAGTGAAGTAGTTCTTTTTATGTTTTTTCTAACTTGCCATTTTCTTAGTATCCATTTGCGTAATTTGAAACGCTGCCCTAGCATAAATTTTACTTTTTTAAAAACGGCTTAATTTTGCTTTTGCTTGTTAAAGAGGACCTGCTTTATTTGTATACCTCGCTATTTTTTGTTTGATTTGTCACTGTTACCTGTTCACACTTATGTTTGTTTGTTGCCATATTGATTTTGATGTTCTTATTGCTATTTATATTTTGGTGTAATTTGTGTGGGATTGTTTGCTCCACATGTTCAATTTTTTTGTAATTAATCCTCAGTAAATGTTGCATAAAATCGCCGTCATTAAAATCGACATTAAAAATGGCGTTTTAAATGTGAATTTTCGAATGTGATGTTGTGCTTTTAAGTTGTGGCGTTTCTTCACGGAATTATCATCGCAACAGCAACGCGGGTTCGGAAAATACTCAAAGATTCAGCGAGCACGAGCGTAGCGCAGCGGAGCGAGTGTCAATCTCCTTGCTAAAACCTGTACTCGCTGAATCTTTGAGTATTTTCCGAACCCTTGTGCTGTAACATACGAATATTCAAACTGAATACGAAAATAATATTCCTATTCGAATAATTGAATTATTCAAATTTGATTCCCTCTCTTACAAATGAAGCATTCCAGGAACGAAACAGCATGAAATAATAATAATAATACAGCGGGATATTGAAACCTTCAAAGAAGATTACAATCCGAGTACTGAAAATTTATGCTTCTTAGATTTCATTCAAACTATTCGCTGAGTGAATCATTCTAGAAGCCGGGCATAATTAGTGCTATCATACTTTTCCTCAATGATTCTTTTCGATCTGGTAAATCTACTTGGCTTCCAAACACAAAAACAATGGAATAAATATTTGTAAACAATTTGAGGACAAGCCATGAACAAAGCACAGATCGGAAGGTAACCCAAGGACCTCGTATTACAAAACGGAAGGCAATCGTCATCAGAGACGTCAACAGTTGGAAGCCCACGTTTATAATGCAAATACTTGAAAAACTTATGTTCAAATATTGAAAGAATGATGGAAAACTTCCACCTCAATGTGGAATTAGTAGATGAACAATCCGAGGCTTTGAAATTTCTACCCCAAAAATTGAAGGATCAAAAGGTGATAAAGCTCTAAACACTTAATCCACAAACCATCAGTTATCCCTGAAATAACTTTTTTGACAACCCTGGCTGAAAGAGGCGAAATAGATAGACCACGCGTGATAAGCCTGCATGAATCGTAAAAATAGAATATACCAGGTGGTGTCCATAGTTACATATTTTTTTATATTTTCTAAAGCTGTACTAATCGGGTTTAACGGATTTTGCTTTACAAGTCTTCAAAACGAAAGTATTATTATTTTTATCATGAATACCACATTAATTATTGTTGCTACATTTATATATTATTTTATTTGAAACAGAAACTTATAAATCACTGATTACATACTACAAAATCAAAACTTTAATGTGATTGAGCAGTCTGAAGAGCTTTAGAAACTTCGTTAGATGCTGCTGCCATATTATCCATTGCCATCTTGTTCATATCGGGATTACTGGCATATCCCTCCACTACCTTTGCAAAAGCCAGTGCAGCATTTTCAATGTCTTTGTCTAGAAAAAGTAATTAATATAAATAAAACTACTTATAATCCACTAAAATCAACTTACTTGAGATTGGATTTTGTTGAGGATTTCCTGCAGGAAAAGCATCGGTTTCGCTAAAAAGTGAAATAATTAAGAAAGTTGCAAAGAACAATACAAGTTTCATTTTAGCTGCAATTTTTTCACTGTCTGTGCGCTACACGCCTTATAGGTTCATTTAAATAAAGGTAAATTATCGTAGTGCTGCGATAATTCAAGTTGTTAATTGACTTTTAAAAATAATTACAACAATTAAAATTATTACAATATGACTCAACGATGACTTTTTCCAAATTACTGCGATTAAACAAAACGAAAAGGTTACAATTATAATTATTAATTTATCAAAGTCTAAAGGTAAGCAGCCACCTACAGCAAAACTAGTCGGAAGGAAACCGTGTTAGAAATTGAATTCGATTTTTCGATAATAACCTTTAGGGGATTTCCGGGATTTATATTGAATTTTTGTAGATGTTCACAATTCTTTGACCATTGTACCTGCAACGTTTTGTTCCACAAAATACCGTAATTTTCTTTGCAAGCTTAAACGTAACAATACTCGAGTTCCATATAATAATAATAGATTTTGGGTTAGTTTCTAACTCTATGAGATTTCTGTGCTTAAGACAAAACATTCGTATTATCATTAATCAGGGCCATTGTTGTACAATTAACGCCATTGTAAGCTGTTGAATTCCCGGCACGTAAAGATTTCCACACCGAATGGAAACATTGTATATCGTTAGCGATTGGTAACAATTTGTTAACGACAGACAGACATAATTTGTTTTCTTTTTATTCAAAAAAAATTACTACTTTTTCGTGAATACAGCTTTGTTGAATTCGCATAAATCAACAACGTTGGATTATTGTTTGCTGATATAACATTTCACGAAATTTGCTAAATAGCACGAGAAACTTTAAATTACAAGGAATTATTAATAAGGAAAGTAAGCGCAACAAATTATTCCGTTTGATTTGATAATCTAATTATATGTAACAGGAAAACAATTTGAAGTTTGTTGCGTATCCGTACTACATAGCAAGTTATTTGCTGCTGCAAATTTTCATAAGAAACTTCAACTACTCCATTTTATACCCCATTAACTATTTGCATTTTCATTATTAAATTTTTTGACGGGTTATGATTTGATAATACAGTCGACTCTCGATAATTTGAACACTCGTTAATTTGAATCTCTCGATAATTTGGTAATAATTAATGGTAATTTGAAATTTTTCTCTGGTCCTTCTCTGGTCCCTTGAGTTTCAATTTATCGAGAGTCGACTGTATTACCGAAACGAAATTAATTAAAAAAATATTCGTATGCTACAACACAAGGGCGAGGACAATACTCAAAGATTCAGCGAGTACAGGTTTTAGTAAGGAGATTGCACGAGCGTAGCGCAGCGGAGCGAGTGTCAATCTCCTTGCTAAAACCTGTACTCGCTGAATCTTTGAGTATTGTCCGAACCCGCGTTGCTGTTGCGATGATAATTCCGTGAAGAAACGCCACAACTTAAAAGCACAACATCACATACGAAAATCGACATTTCAAACACCATTTTTAATGTCGAAAATTGTGAAACAAATTGACCATATCGCATCACAATCATTGCAAAAAAAATATCAAACAAAAAATTTCGTAGGTACCGAAAAAATGGAAGCATTATCGCACTAAATTTGTAATATAAAATTCGTTACTATAAAATTCGTTAGAAGTACATTGCTTTAAGTCAGGGTTTCTCAAACTTTTGGCCCCACGTACCCCTGTTCAAGTTCCCAAATGACTGCGAACCCCCCCCCCCCCAAAAAAAAAAAGAAAATCTAGCTGTATAAAGAAAATAAGGTGTTTTATTTTAATAAAATTTAAATAAAATAATACACTGTATTATAGTGACAAAAATAAATAGGTGTATTAATAATATTAATGTGATGGGTGGGCTTGTTTCTTGTCGCAATTGAGACGATTTTAGGAGCAATTTTGGACAACTTTAATCTTAATAATTCTGGCTTAACATCAAGTCGATTTCTGTACTTGGTTTTTAACATGACCAGGTGTGAAAATCCACTCTCACATAAGTAAGTTGTTGCGAAGGATAAGAGGAAATTCACGGCTTTGCGTGAGAGTTCGGGATATTCTTCCTGTCTAGCTGCCCAAAAATCAATTAAAGACATCATTTTAAAATCAGCTAGAAGAGTTCCATCTGCGGATATTTCTAGTAATGACTCCTGTTGCTTAATACTCTAACCAGCAATTATGATCTCGGTTGTGACCATTAATGGGTTTCGAATCCAGCCTTCTGCATTATCAATAATATCTGGAAAATACCTTTTCAGTTCGCCGGAGAGCTGAGAAAGATTAAGAACAATTTCAGCCCTCATGTCAGCATCCACGGTCAGGGTGTTCGTCGTAATAAATTCGTGCAGAAGAGGAAAACATTCAACAATATTTGATCTCAAGCAAGTTTTCCAAAAATCACGCGCTTCACAGCCATCCAGCCGCCATTACATAAATATTGTCGCGAACCCCCTACCATCAAATGGCGAACCCCTAGGGGTTCGCGAACCCCACATTGCGAAACCCTGCTTTAAGTGAACTCGGGTTGGAACTAATGCGTTGAACCGGTTTCCTACATCGCTTCTGTTGAGTGCGTTAGTCATACACACTACATAAATTATAATATTCGAAGAGATTTTTTATTACGTATGAATTCTTTTACGCTCCACTACAAATATTCGATATTCTGGTAGGGTATTTGGAATATTTTTTATTTTCGGATATTATTCGACTGTGCATGCGTTGTACCCATTTAACTACAATGTAAAATAACGCACGCTGATTGGTCGAAACGACAAAATTTGACCCTGAATGGAATTATCGTTAATATAAAATTCGTTAGAAGTACGTTGCTTTAAGTCAACTCGGGTGGGAACTAATGCGTTGATGCTATATAACCGGTTTCCTACATCGCATCGGTGCGACAGTGTGTTAGTCACGTATGTATTCTTTTACACCCCACTACAAATATTCGATTTTCGCCATGCAGCTAGGATATATTGCGAGATTTCTTATTACGTATGAATTCTTTTACGCCCCACTACAAATATTCGATATTCTGGTAAATATTTTTTATTTTCGGATTTTATTCGACTGTGCATGCGTCGTATCCATATAAGTACAATGTAAAATAGCGCACGCTGATTGGTCGGAACCACTACAATATGACCCTGAGTGGAATTATCGGGAATTGTGCAGTTATTCTAACCAGCTGAAAATAAATTTCTTCAGCTACACACTAAAGAACAGGCTTATTTTAGGCTATAGAAAAAATTTCATGCGAGAAATCTTAAAAAACAACCCCAAAATCGACTTTTGAAAAGTACGGGAAATTAGCATCGAGTATGCGGCAGACCCAAGTCAGACGCTATACAATTGAATGACGGTCCCTTGAAAATGCGTAAAATTTTTTCGCTCCGATTTGAATTTTTCTTTGAAATTCGGATAGATGGGGGTGTGATTAGTGGATATTAGTAATAAATATAATCCAAAAAATGGAAAATAACCCGTGTATTGCCGAAAAAGTGAAAAATTAAATTTTTTTTTCCTTCGAATTTTGGGGTGTGCATTCGATAAGGAGGGTTTTCCATCGTCAAAACCTACTCTTTCGGGGCGCCGCTCCGCTCCGCTCTGCACCCCTCCAGGGCGGTTTTGACTCTGGTTACTAGGCTAAACATACGAGAAGGCGCCACCCATCAAGAAAACCGGGATAAATGAAACCGGGGATTATTCACAATGAATAATGTGAGAGAACCTCGAAATAGCATTAAAAAGTATAGTTACGGTATGGGGCAGTAAACTATTACGTTTCACCCCCAAAAAATCGCGTAAAAACAAAAAATAATCGATGTTACATGTATGAGAGACGAGCTGCATCTGCCGGTGCGAAATACTCTAAGTGTTAGGGTCATTAAAACTGCACGGACTGTCAATAGAATGAGCGACGCGAGGGAATCTCGTTAATTTTACCACTGAAGCTCGTAAAATTTGCTAAGTTCAAAATCGATTATTTCAAAATTTTGATAATAAATTCTCGGTTAATATTTTTACAATTTGCTATAGTAGCTGAAGAAAATTTGTTTCGAGTGGTCAGAACAACTGCACAGTATCCGAATTATCAAATTAATAACTTGTGATGGGGGGGCTTTTAGGATGTCATACAGTAAATCCATATCCACCAAAATTTACGTTTTTCCGCTAAACTCACAATTGTAACCTACTTTAAAAAAAGTCTACCTAAATATACTTATTATTGATTTTGTTGTTTCATTAATGGTAATTATGTAATTTGGAAGCATCGTTCATTCGGCGTAATTTACGTTTAATTACGTTTTGCTTTATACATCTTGTTGGCAATAAAAATTTAAATTTTAGGAAATTATTATTTATACAGTAACTGAAGACGAGTTAAATAACCTAAATTATGCATAGACTGCTTCCTCCTTATTTTTCAAATTTTGGAATTTGATGTTAAGTTTAATTCAATAATGCGTTATTCTGCATTTACATTTGATAATAAGTAGATTTGTGATTTCGGAATATTCTACATAACTTTGCATTTTGGGCTTGTCGAGATAATGTAATCTCAGTTAATTTGTTAATGGTGAACTCTAAGTTGCTTAAGCAAATTTAAATATTGGTCGGTTTCATATTTCAAAAGCAGCTCAATGATGTTAAAAAGCTCATAAAATAACGATTTGCTGTTGTTACAGTCAGAAATAAAGCTTTATGACTTGAGTTATAATGGAACGTTATTCATAATATCAAAACTTAGCAACTGGAAGATGCATTTGTACTTTATAGAGTTCGTTTGACAACGTCATTAACCTCCATCTTAGACTTTATAAGGTCTTAAAGTTCAACTAAGGAAGTCGACACATATAATAACAACCTTCAGTATACCATGTTTAGTGTTTGGCAGGGCCCTAATGATACCACAGTCGCCTAGATAAGATGAAACACTTTACACGCACGCGAGTATATTTTATCCCATAAGGTCACATGTTTCATCATTCAAGATTTATGGAGTAAATTTTACATTCTCTGGCGAAACTACAATTTTCATATAAAAATAAATTATCCAAAAAATTTAACACATCAAATTGTTTACTTTTTGTATAACGACTTTGAGTACAAAATTTATTCAAAAAATTATGGCATAATGGCTCTATGCTTCCAAAAATTTTACCTAGAAGAATCCATTCCAAAAGCTTAGTTACGTTGTAGTAGTACGTCTAAAGTCTAAAGCATAAAAAGGACAAACGATTATAACAGGATTTCCTGTTCCAGTTCCAGGGTGGGTGTACCACTAATTACGCCTGTAAACTACTCGAAATTTATCAGAAGTAACAACTGAAAACAAATGAAAGCAAACATTTACAAAAATTTTAGCTTTGATCATATTATATTATCAGATAGGTAATCCATATGGGAGTTTTGGAAACACTTGGTGTAGTACAAAAGGTTGTAAACAGATGGCGCTACTAAATTGGAAGGCACAATAAATTAATTTGTTATTGTAATCCTTGGTTTGCATTGGAGTTTCTAATAACCCAAATTGCTTCAAATAAATCTTGCTGCCGTTGAACGTCAGGAAGAACCTAGTTGATCGTAAAATCAAATACGGCCCTGTCTAGTCGGTAGTTTTGTTTAAAAATATGAATAACTAATGCCTCTGAGATTTGTAATTTAACTTTGACTTTTCTGAATAAGCCATCGGGTTCTGAACTTAGAAATCGACACCTAGCGCCGTAGCAAGGGTGAGGCGACTGATATGCTTTTGCCTCAGGCGCCATCGCAATGGGGCGCTAAACCTTGACAAAACCCAATAAATAATAGTTCAAAATTTTTATTAAAATTTAAAATTTGACTGAATTCGAAAATTTTACCGCGATTTTATTTGTAACATCGCCTAAAATTCACTGCCGGCCTTTTCCCCAAGTGGGGATTTTAATACTCTACAGTAGTTTTTCGCCTATAATTCGCTGCCTTCATTTTTAGAGAAAATTATCAAATCAAATTTGAAGAGTACAAAATTCTCTATAAAACAGATTAACAAAATTTGCCTGCATCATACTAAGTATTTATGAAATAAAAAGAAAATTCAGATAAAACAATTGGAAAAGGTTTTGAATAATTCATATTCTGAATAATTATTTCGTACATTTAAACTTTACCATCATGATGAACAAAACAAAACAGGGTAACCTCGTTTTGTAGAGAGTTTTCTCCTCCTCAGATTTGGTCCAATGATAAGACTGGAGATTTTAGGAAAGTTGATTCCCGCGTTCTTTTTCATTTCCCTTTAACTGACTGGGTAACCGGTAAAACTATCACGTCATCATCGCGACAGTTATTCAAATATATTTAAATTGAAAAGAAAAATTCCTACCGATAAAAATAATCTCCATATTCGGGGGGGGGGGGTATCCGTTATGTTACCATGGAAACGGTTATTCTGACATGCTATGCGTTTTTTATATAAATCTTCAGAAGTTCCCAACGATAAAAATCGATATTGCATGACCGGGGGCGGGTCTGGGGGGTATGGAATACCCCCCAGGTACACTTGCCATTATTCAGAACCATCAAAATTTATTATTTTTTATTGAATATTTTGCAATTTTTGTTTGTAATCCGGCAGGGGGAGTATTTTTGGCTTATTTTTCTTAACTATCCCAGTACCGTTCTTCTTAATACCGAGGGACGTAAAAGTGAAAGCATTAAATTAAGTGTACCTGGGGGGTATTCCATACCCCCCAGACCCCCCGTCCCGGCAACCTAAATGAGTTCCTGATAATCATCTATTTGTTTTCATTGCTCTAAGCGAGCGCCGTAGCAAGGGTGAGGCGCCATCGCAATGGGGACGCTAAACCTCGACAATACCCAATAAATAATAGTTTAAAATTTTCAAAACGATAGGAATCTTTTGGGAGGGGGACGCATATATTCAAATTTGCCTCAGGTGCCAGAAGAGCTCGCTACAGGCCTGTCGACACCTAAACTAAAGCGGCATTCACATAGGGTATTGTATGTGGATGGTAGAATCGGTAAGAGTTAAAACGCATTAACTCAGGTAGGAGCGTTCAGATAGACTTAATTTCTTGCCCGGTGGAAGAACCGGTGTAACGGCCTGTGCAAAAGTTACTATACTTTTAACTTTTACAGTACACGGGGCAAGAATTCCTACCAGCGCCAATCAGCGGCATCAGTGCTTGTGACTGTCATTTAAATTTAACTAACATAACATAACCTAATTCTGTTTTATTTTTAAAATATATTTTTCTACGAAAAACTTAAAAACACGTTCGATAATTTCAATTTTAAGATTTTACAAACTATAAAATGTGGTTATAAAAGCGAAAGCACGCGAAAGTTCAACAACTCACAGAACGAAATGTTACTAGGAATGTAAACATTCGAATAATTTTACACCAACTTTTAAGTTTATGTGAATGGTATGTCGACCGGTGTAAAAATCTGGTGGAAGAATTCTACCATCCAAATTCACATCCACATACAATACCCTATGTGAATGCAGCTTAATGATAAACCGGCTACCAGAATTCTAACCTAAAATTAATAGGGGCAGCGATTTGAATCTTATACGGAAGAATGGATCGTGGACGGGAGAAAACGGAAGTTAATCAAACAGAAGTGGAATTTTATGGCAGTTTTTTACTAACCCGTTTTATCCTGTCATCAGAAGTCATCGAAATGTTGAACGTTAATTCTGAAAGGATGCCTTGCCAAACCGAATACATCTTGGTGAGGTTAGATGATGGTATGAGAAAAATACTCTCGGAAGAAATCATATCTTGCCAAACTGAAGACATGTAAGAAATTGGGACACCTTGACGAACCGAAAATATCTCAGGAAAGGTAGATGGAACAAGAACGCCTTACCAAACCAAAAACATATCTTTTCGAATAGGAAACTCAACTCAGCGTCTTCTTTGTACCGATCAGAAAAACTTTTCTCTTTACTTTAAATTATGACTAGAACATTCAAATTTCTTTATTAATTTTAAAACGACATCTATTTAATTTTGAATTAAAATATTTTATTTTATCTGACTGCTGCTGACGATTATAATTATATTCTTTATCCGGTATTATTTCGACAAATTTGTTAAATTTTGCAAACAAACAAATAAATAAATTACATTAAATTTCAGGCAAATTTACTCATTTAAATTATCTAACATTTTGTCGTAATTAAAATAATAATGATAATTTGATTAAAAATTTAGTTTCATCGCATCACAAATAATGTAATAGCCGGTAATAGTCTTATAATAAAATATAATTAATCAAATTTACTTTTGTTCGAATGACCACATCAGATTTTTTTTATTACTGTTATTTTAATTTTTATTAATTAATTAAAACGATGACGTGCGTAGTTATAGCACTTTTATATTTTAATGTTTTTAAGCATTTTCAGATGTTTTACATCTCACATGTTTTACATTTTTTTACAAATAGTTCTCTAAAAAAAAAATTAATTAAATCTATATGACAAATTGCAAAATTTATTACTTTTCATGACTTTTTAATGAACTTATGACAAGTGGCCACTCGATTAATATGAATGAGGGCAGAAAAGGCCACGTTAAGGTAAATTTTATTTGTATACTACGGCTACCAAAATCTGAATGGACTCATCCATATCAAAATAGATAACATAAAAACATAAAACCAAACTTAAACACAAAAAAAATATCGAACATAAAATTTCAAATACAAGATTTGAACTCATGTCGACCACTTCGGAATCCCCTTGCCAATGCATTTTACAAACGCCGCTCGATGTTACCTAGTGGAAATAATACTCAGATCAAGTTAATTAAACAAAACATGATAATATCATATAATTAATAAGAAGTAATTATAATACTTCTTCAGTTTCTACAACAATATTTAATTTTAGTTGAAATATATAAATTATTGGCTTGTGAAAATTAAAAAGCTTATTTCATACTAGCTGTTTCTTAGAGAACAATAATAATAATAATCCAGAAAGAAGAACAAGATACAGTTGGGCCCAAATAAATTGGGACCTATTACGTCACAAATTTTTAATTAAGAAAAGACATCCTGCATATAATTTAGAATGTCCTTGAGCTATATTTAAAAGAATACAAAAATATTTGCAACTCAATTTAGCCTGGAAGATATCTAAATTACAAGCACGGCTATTCTAAGACTCATGGATAAATAAATCTCACCTAATGTTGTTCGACCGCATTAGATATGCTGATCGAAATCGAGCTATTCGATATTCGCATTCAAGCAACACTTCTTCGGGCAACCACTTGGGTGGGTGGGTGACCGACTTGAAAAATGAACTGCGGTCGATCACTCGCCAACCCTTTGCACCTGAACTTTTCATTTTAAATGAAAAGAATTATTTCGAGAATTCTGATAAATCTCCCAGCAAATTATTAAGTTCAGATGCAAAGAATGATGCAGGATTTCTAGCATCGCCATTTGTGGGTGGAAATTCACTAACCGATTCAGAGAAGTCTAAGGGCATAAAACATCAGTCAACGTCTTCATTAAATGACAGCGTATCCACCACTGAAGTGTTAAAATCTGGCACACCAGGAAGGAAAAAGTGGGTAATTTTAGATCAAAGCAAAAGACTTGGGTCTTTCAGTCGACAATCGTTTAGTGAATCTTCGGCTAACATGTTCATAAAACCTTTAACGAAACGGCGAACGATTGGTGAGTTTTCCGCGACATTTGAAGGAAGGAAATCGTCGCTTTTTGATGCAGGAATTAAGGAATCTCCAGCTCGAACTCGAAAGAGTGGTTTAGAACGTTCACTGTTGGCTGAAACTTCGCTTGGACGTGACGGAGAAAACAATATATTTATTTTCGGTCGTAAATCGTCGGAGGCCCCAGGAACTCTTGAAAAGTATTCTGATCCGGAAGAAAACGAATCGCCGGTTTTCAGTGAACTGAGTCAGCCAGGAGTTACTATACGTCGTAGAGCTTGGATGACACGGTGACCGATATTGAAGTTTTAAAATTTGCTTGCGATTCGTTGGGTTCACCGAAACAATTAGAGCCTTTTGAAAAACGGAGACGTTCGCGTAGGAGCGAAATTACAACTAAAAAGAGGCGGTGCGTAACATTTGACGAAGCAAGTGTGATCATTATCGATGACAGTGAAACTTCATTTGAAGGAACTCCGATACACAACAAACGTAAACCAAACGACTCGTTCACAGTAAAAAGCACCACATCGCATCGACACATCAGGAAGTGTCACTCTACGTGAATCTCGTCACAGAATTTCTTCCGACTCGTTTCTATACAACCAATCCATCGGCTTAAACCACAACATTTACCCATCAATAGACGATTTAGCTATCGAAAACAAAATTGTCGCTCCGCCTTCAAAATCAAAACTGAAAAAGATGCCAAATCTTGCTAAAATCCACCAAAAAATGTTTGATAAAATGCTCAATCTCAGAGAATATTCAGAGAAGAAGAACGAACGCGCTAAATTACTACTTTCAGGTACCAAACCACCCGTGCAGCCCAAGAAAGGCATACCTGTCATTATTAAGAAGCAATTGTTTTCTGCAACAGCATCGGCTTCGACTAAATCGAATCTTGTTACTTCTACACCCAAGGTGAATAAACGAATGGTCGGGATTGAACGTTTCGGTTTCCAAGCCGGGCAAAGGAACGCTGCAAAAGAAGAAGAAATTAAAGCTGTGGCAAATAAGATGCGACCGATTAAAATACCTAAGCAACGTTTCCGAGAAGAACTGAAGGGAGTCAGATTGAATAAGAGATTTGATTTGTTAATGAAAATGCGCACGGCCAAGGGATCCTCGTAGTTGTTGAGTTTTTTTTGTATTATTTTAGATTTTTAATAAGTAAATAAAATTTTATGTTGAAACATTTATTAAATAAATTTATAAGCTGAAAATTTCGTCGTTTTAATGTAATTAAAGTTTATATTTTATTGTGGTTTCGTCAAAATACTTGTTCAACTTCTTCCAGCCTGCTCTCTTCTTTGGATCTCTTTTACTGTTCGCTGGGTTCAAATTGGGCATTAAACCTACGAAAATAAAAATTATTTTTAATTTAAAGAAAAATAGGGATTTTAGCTGTACCGGCTTTTTGTGCCATGGTCACTAAATTTGACATTCGTTTTTGTTGGGTGTTACACAAACCGGTAATCCGTCGAGGTAGCATCAATCCATCCTGGCGGACAAATTGGCTTAATATTAAAACGTCGGTGTGCTTGATGTGTAAATCGGAACTGCAGACAGGACAAGCCGTAGAAGCTGCTGGTTTTAGGAGGTACGGTTCGCGTCCCGATTCTGTTGTTACTCCTTTTATGATGAGTTCGTTTCCATTCTCAATCTCTTGAACTGAAGTATACATTTTTGAATTATGAAAATTTATTTTAAGCGACACTTACTCTGTTTTACTCTCAATTGTGAAGTAAGTGAAATGGTTCGGTTTTGTATGTTGAATTTGTTAAAACTACTTAAGGTTTTTGTGAGGAAATTCATTTTTCTGTTCCCTTACAGAAGAAGCAGTTTAAATTTGAGGTTATGATTTTTCTCTATATATAGGGCGCGTTCAAAATTTCGGTAATTTCAAGATAGCGAAAGAAAATAATCAACTGATGGTGAGAAGGGGTCGTCCACATAGGACGTCCGCAATTTTTACTGACCTCTCAACGCCCCCCCCCCCCAGGAACGTCCTATGGTCACAAATAAAAGGCGTCCCCCGTTTGTCTTAAATCGAACTTTATACGACATTATTTGGAATTTAAGGAGTAAATAAATTCTTTTACAAAAAATATATTCAAACACAATTTTCTTATACATTTAGAAAAATCTAATCATATTACATGACAGTGGACATCCCAAGGATCGTATTTACGTAAAAAACAACAACGAAAATCGTAAAAGAAAAAACTTATAATTCGGGAAGAGAACGACGGTAAATAGTTGCGTTGACCTAAAAATTTGCAGCAGATTGTTTTGGAATTTCAGTTCTCTAATTCTACCCGCCTCTTCAGATACATAGTGCTGTGTCCCAAGCTACCAGGTCGATGCAAATTACTGAATTTCTTACTCATACTTAAATTTCACATAAAATTTGACCTCATTAGAACATTACTGATAAGAAAGATAAACAAATTTCGCAATTTCTCAATATAATGAACAAACAAAGATCTTTAAGCATTAGTAAATGACACATATAGCTGTAAAATAAATTCATAAAGGTTTTTGCCACCTCAAAATTTGATAATAAAGGATTGTTTAGGTCAAAAATGGTAAAATTACTGTGAATGTTATCACAAATGAACATAACCACAATTGTACTGTACAAAAATGGAATTTACTCCATGAATAACAATTATTGTGTGAAACCGATTATATAAAAATTTGTTAAATAATCTACTCTTTCTAATGGTCGCAATTTGCTACTATAAATCTCCAAAAGTGTAAATAAAGGTCATTTTCGCTTCAAGTTGATAACAAGCTTCATGATAAGAAAAAGGTGGAGAACCCAGCTAAACCTTGCCTACAAAAGTGCTACTGTATTCACGAGACGTAGGGGAACCACACAATTAATCAAGGCATCATAGATGGAAGCGCTCCTGTAAAAAAATAAAGACAATTGGTAATCATAAAATTCAAAAAGGTGACGAACTCGACTTACTGATAAGGAAATTTTGACGAATTTGAGGCACAGCGCAGCAAAATCAAACAGTCTATTTTTAGCTCTTGAATAAACAAGACGTGTATACCTCCAGGGTGGAAATTCAATCCAAAAACACCCAGATGTTCGACCAATTTAATGTTTATCTAAATTAGATAACAATTTACAACAATGGCTACCTTTTGTTGAACATCACCACGAACAACGAGTTAGAAGTGGAGGGTTCAGAAGCCAATCAGTGTAAGTCAAATTTTTATTCAACATGACTTACCTATTATAGCCTGTTCGTTATTCATCAATTTTGTGATTTTAATTCAATTTCAATTAAAAATACTGTGTTTAAGTATTTGTTTCCAATAAAAAGTAGTTTTTTTCATGTGCAACAATTTGAAAATATCCAATTATCTCATTTAACTTAGTTAATGACTTACACTGATTGGCTTCTGAACCCTCCAAGTATGACTCACCTTTCTAATAACTGGTAAACAAATATCAACAAAAATTCACTGGCACTCCACAAATACGATTCAAACAATCAACAGGTGTCAACTGGCAATTCAACGTCGTCAGAGATCACAAAGCGGGAGCTCAAAATTTATCAACGCCATCAACAAGAAGCAAAGTGGGTGAAACGCAGTGAAGTGACCGCGCAGTTAAATTGTGTTAGTGCGCAGGCCTTTTTCTTGTGAAGTCGGATATTTAAACACCAGGTATTTGAAAAACTTTATTATTTATAATTTGTATTTTTGGCCTTTAGCATTTAATAATAGGACGTGACTAATTTTGTAGCACTATCCTCATTCACGAATTTCAATGAACATTTTTGCGATTATTTAATTTTTACAACAACATTTTATTTACGAACAATTTAAACTGCTACTGGACAGCAGAAGGTTTTGAATTTATTCAAACCACCAAGAAGAGAAGGAAGGAAATTTGGATGTATGCATTTTGATTTATTTGGTATTAAATATTGTCATTCTTTCCAGATAAAGATTTATCTGCAGATTGTGTTCGCAAGCGATCTAATTATTTTTGATAAATATAAAACTATTTTTCGATTCAAAACAATCTTTTATTCGTCGATTCTAAATTAAATGACAGTAAGCATTTCAAAGTTTAAAGATCATCACCAACAAAGCAAATTAGTTTAACTTCCAATATCACAACATCGACAATTTTAATCTACAAAAATTTGAATTTCAATCAGCATCCCTTAATTGAGTTCATGAACCTACCACACCTTGAGTTGAATCTCCATGACTGAGCTATAAGAGGGACAAGTGTAGTGAATTTCTGAGTAAATTTGCACCCTCTAAAGATTTCATTTTTATTTTATAAATTTGCTTTCACTCTGAAAGCTGGCGCCTAACAAAACCCAGGGTGGTGCAGTTTACGAAGGGAATTACACAGCAATAGGTACTGGAACATGCAAAAAAATAATGAAACTTGTCAGTTTTTCAAAAAAACCTCGAATCTTTATACATAGACCTCAACCGTGAAAGCCCATGTTATGATAAGATTGGCAAACCTTATGGGAGTTTTAGACACATCTGCTGTACTTCACAAGGTTATCAACAGATGGCTTCTATATACAGATTACTTTATTAGTGTAACCGAGGGGGGTAACCATAAAATGATGATCATAAATCTAATAATCGCTTTTGCTGTACTACGGCTTACGAGGGAATTTTCGAATAAAATCTTCCTGAAAATACCAAAATCTACTTATTTCCAAAATTTCGACCAAAATATTTCCCTACGTAACAGGTAAATATAAGTAATTAATAATCGTGTCAAGTCTTTATTTACATTAAATAAATCTTAAGTTCACCGTCCAAATCCTTGAACTCAGTTCTATACTCAATCGGCGCGGCGGTCACATCAAGCCACTACTGCGGCTTTAAATTTTATTTGAAATGTCCTAATGCGTCATCCAATATTTCCCAAATTAACCTTTTATATATAATGCAAAATATGGTAGCAACCGGAATCCCACTGAAACGCGACAATTTGCTAAAACTGAAAACTGATTAAAATTTCCTTTAAGTGTAAAATACTCGTTGATGTATTTTGAATATACCGCAACAACGGCTTACATTAGGTTTGTAACTTTAATGCTTTAAATTATATGGTATACACAAACAGCAAATTTGTGTTTAATTACTGCGAGTTGTAATGAATGGAACAGCCTGTTACTCTTGCAAACTGCACCCTCGAGAAAACTCCGCGGTATTCGCATCCCTAGCGGATTAAAATCTATCTGATGATTTGTAGTAACTACATATTTACTTTTATCGCTTAAGAATTTATACATATCCGTAATATATAATTTAATTGCAAAAATAACAGATTTTTCAAACCAAAAGTGCTTATACAATGTTCCAATGATGCTTCAACCCCATTTTCACAGCTTGCATAAAAATTAATTCACTCGAGTTGCATTTCAATGTAGCTCAAAGGATAAAGCTTTTCATGAAAACTATAAGTAAGTACATCATAAAATAATAATTACATTTAGCTAATGGCACCAATTAAATTACATTTTTCTTGCATAAGTAAATAAGTAAATAAGAAAACATTAAAGTGAATATAAAATTGTGTATTTTAGTTTTGTTTTTATTAAATTTAACTATTTATTTAATTTTACCTATTTTTGCATAAAGAATAAGCAAACTTGTCTCTATTTCATTTGGTTTTGCAAAATATCGGATATACTTTATCCAAAAAATTGAACTTTTTGTGACTTTGTCTCTGGAAAGTATTTTATATTTAATAGCAAATTTTATTTTGTCAACAGGGACTACCTATGGGAAATCTATTGTCAAATTTATTATTTTATAAATTACTAGCAAAATAACATTTTCAATTTTCTTTAAAAAGAAAGCCATCTCAGTTGAGGCAAATTACTAAAAAATTAGACGATTGCGTTATGGTTGTATTGAAAGTATAAGATGAGCTTGTTAGAGAAAAAAATAAGGACAAATTTATTTTTATGGTCCATATTTTTTCCTTTAACTTCATTTTTGTCCTTTTTAGGACGTCCAATTCGATGTTTTCCGGACTGTCTATATCGATGGAGCAGCCAAGGATTCGTCATCCCATTTGTAAATTATTGTTGAAAGAACCTTCTCCGGCTGAATTAAAATGAAAATTAATTATCGCGAAAGGTTTTTAAAGGATGAAAACAAGTTTTTGTTTAAATACTTCGTCTATGATGTACTCGAATGAAAAATTGATATTAGTTAAAAATTGGGCGCAAGAAGAAAACTTTACAATGCTTGGGCTGCTTTGATTAAATTCAAGAAAATAGCAATGAGCATAAATTTGTCATATTTTACGTAAAGAGACAAAAAATGCAAATTACAAAGAAAAGTTATTCAAACTAAAAGGAAAAATCTAATTAGCATACTTAAAAGGCGTCTACGATTTAGGAAAGCGGTAACCAGTTAAAGAAGATGCTTTAAGAAGGCAACTAACGCTATATTAATTCGTAGGAATGCCTCTAATTTTTAATTTTCTTTACTAAACAAAATGAGCTCATTAAATCAATTAAAAATTCTTACATAAATTTAAAATGGGCATTTTATTTTAAGCCCGTTTATTCTTTCGCATCCTTTGTTGTCCATATTCGTAATAGCTACAAAAAATAAAAACCGATAAAAATATCCAAGCTCTTTCAATAAAGATCAAATTAATTGGTAATCTCGACATTAAAATAATGGATTCAAAAATATGCTATCGAAATTCTCTCATTATATCCTTTACGTTGCGCGAATTGTCCATGAATAATTAAATGGAAGTGAAGCTCTTTTTATTTATTTTACATCTTGTACATTTATTACACTTACCAAATGGCTTCGCTTAAAAATTAAATTTAAATAAACTTGTAATTTTAGAAATTATTTGTCTAAACATCATTCGAGAGTTTGAATTTTATTACTTCAATAAATGTTAACTTCCACGCTCAATTTGCGGTTGTTCTAATCAAATTAAAATCAAATCAAATCGAATGAATTGAGTTTATTTTAGTTGAGAGAAATTTTAGTTAAATTTCTTGATAACCCAAATTTCGGTCGTTTTTCAAGTTTTCTTTTCGAATGTAGAAGGTGATGTAGGGGAAGTTGCCTATCGCTAGGCGCAGTGAAATTTATAAACAAACGAAAAGAACAGAAAAATGGATGTGAAAACTTTCGTTTTCCGTAATATGAAACTACATCAAAGCAGTGTGACTTTCCTTAAATAAAACTAAACAGTTTTCTGGAACACAAAGATGAATTACATCGAGAAGAGTTAAGGGTTCAAACGGGAACTTGCATGTTAGATTTTCCGATTACATGATTACGTGGGATGTTTAATTTGAAAAATTAAACAATTATTTGGTATTAGTTTCTGCCATTTGTAGCTTACTCGGTTCTATTTATAATTTCCTAACCTACTCAGTAGAAATCAACAGACACATTACAAAACCTTGCATTTAGCTTTAATTAAATTTCCGCCATCACTCAAATCCTTCCTATTAATTTTGAATTCTCTGCATTCTCACCCACTTTTTCGTTTAACAATTTCCTTCCAGTCCAAAATGATATTCTACTGCAAGTTGATGCATTTAATGTCCCGCAGTGGCGTAACTAAAAATTTTTACTTCTTGTTCCATCCCCCCCCCCGGTCCTTCTGTATGCTTAATAGGAAAAAGGAAAATTGGTAAAAACCAAGAGAAGATTTAATTTACTTCCGTATTTTTCCATTTACAGTACAATTAAGCTATTAAGCTTATCAAGCGCTCGAACTAAATAGAATAGATTTTCCATCGCCGATATTCACCTGAAAGGTAATTAACCTTTTAATTTTATCAACTACCGATTACGATTAATTAACATTGGAATTTAGCATTGGCTTACGTGTGAGTAACCTAATAAATTTTCGACCATCAAGCGAAATAATAAACATTGTTCTATTCAAACTACAATTGCATGATGTTTTCTTATAAATAACGTGGGTGGATGATAAGGTAGAAACGTAGGTGTATCTGTAATATTTAAGATATTCGAATTGATATTTCGTTACATATTTAATAAATCAATAACAAGCCTTCCAATGTGACCTAAAAAATGCAGCTTTGTAATATTTAATACCTTGGTATACAGGGTGTTTCTTCGAGAAATACCATCTCGTTTTTGACAGGTCCCGATTTGCTGGTATTCTAATTGACCTAATTCTACTTTTAGCCAATAGAAGCGTCTGGTTTTACTGCGCTTAATTAATTTTGTAAGAATTAGTAAATAAGAAGGAATTTTAATTATTTTTAGTGTTGATTATGTATTCATGCACATGTCATAAAATAATATATAGAGTGAGGATATTAACAAAATAATTGTTTATACTTGGCACATGCAATTATACAATAAATTCCAACATAAATATACATGACATGTACATCTTAATGTAGACAGCAATCTTATTTTTATGAATAGAAAATTGCACTCGCTTACGCTACGTGCATACCTACATCAAGTAAATGGTTCGAAGTACTAATCCGTTAATTAAGAAAACAATGTTGTGGTATTATTTAAGTATTTTAATTTTTTTGTTGTTAAATCTAGATTTCGCCCGAAGGCGCTTTAACGCATGATTTATTTACATAAAAATAAGAAATTATATCGATAAACCCTGCATCATCGTTTCGAGCTTATCATTCTCACTCGATGTTTTTTTTCCTAACTTGAATTGGGGACGGTGACCTAAGTGTGGTCACCCCAAAAAAATTTAAAATTTTCCTATAGCAAGGAGGAAGGTTTATAGAGTATACTGTAAAAATTTCACTCGAGATGATATACATAAAATTTCGAGAAAAATCAATTTGAAAGTACGTAAATTTAGCGAATTTTTCTTCGATTTTTGGGGTGTGCATTCGATAGGGAGGTTTATCCATCGTCGAAACCTAACTTTCGGGGCGCCGCTGCTCTCCGCTCCGCTCTGCACCACTCCAGGGCGGTTTTGACTCTGGTTACTATGCTAAACATACGAGAAGGCGCTTCCCATTAAAAAAAAAAACGGGATAAATGAAACCGGGAGCTTAGAGACCCTTGAAATAGCATTAAAAAGTATAGTTGCGGTATGGGACAGTAAACTATTACGTTTCACCCCCAAAAAATCGCGTAAAAACAAAAAATAATCGATGTTACATGTACGAGAGACGAGCTGCATCTACCGGTGCGAACCTGACCTTTACCTGATATGTATTTGATGGAGCATCCCGGCATGGCCGGCCTTCTCCTTCATCTGAAAGAATACATTAATGACATTGGAAGTTGTAGAGACCGCTGGGTCTCTGGGAATTGGCGCTTGGCGAACTGACTGGTTAGAAACCTGGGCTGTGACTGTGAATATGAGATATGTGAAGAAAAAGAAATTTTTTACGTTTGCCGATATAGTAGAGTCCCTAATTCGAAGAAAGAAATTATAATTTCTATTGATGACCTCGAAGTGAGTGGCTTCTACTTGGAACTAGTCAGAATTGGCGACTAGTGGGATTATAGTGATACTATGGGGGGAGATTTATCGAAGCTTGTGGAAATTGATCGAAAAATTACACAAATCTAGTGAATAAATTCACTTTCGAAGAGAATTTGTGTAAGTTAAACCTGTGAACATACTTAATATATGAACATAATGTGAACATAAATAATAACATAAAACAATGTGAACGTCTGTGTGGGGGTGAGTTATGGTCAGGAGTTGTCCGTGGTCAGGAGTGATTTGGGACGGGGAATGAAGAAGTCGGCTGGGTTGTATTGACCTAGTTGATTTACTAGTGGGTTTTCTGAAAATTTGGATTTGTTGTAAAGATTGGTGGCATGTTTGCGGTTAAGAGTGTTAATAAGATCTAGTTTGGCGTCTGCATGTAGTCGCCTGTTAGTGACGTAATAGGGGGCGCTGAAAATAGCTCGGAGATTTTTGTTTTGAATGACTTTAAGTTTATTTATGGCCCTAGGGCGTGCCTATCCCCAGACAGGGGAGGCATAAATCATTGTCGGGCGGATTATGGCTTTGTATAATCTTAGTTTCTTAGCGGGGGACATGGTACTTTTACTGTTCATGAGGACGAACAATCTATTGAAGAGGCATTTGGCTTTACCGGTTGCGGAGGAAATGTGAGCGTCCCATTTGAGACGTCGGTCCATGGTAACGCCAAGGTACTTGACCTTGGTTTTCCAGGGGATTTGCTCCTCAAACATCCAGACACTGGAGTTGTGAGGCTTGCAACGATTTCGAAACATGATCGCGGAACTTTTGCTCGAGTTAACCTCGATGCGCCAAGTTTCGTACCACCTCCCGAGATCGTTGATCGCCTCCTGGAGGCGGGTTGTGGCTATGTCCGGGTGGATTGAGGACGTGTATATTGCAGTGTCATCTGCATATAATGAAATGTTTGTTGCGGGATCTGAGGGGGTTGGAATGTCGCTCATAAAGATGTTAAACAGTGAAGCTGCAAGGATCGAACCCTGGGGGACCCCGGAGGTGATGGGGCGCTTTGTGGATCTAGTGTTCATGAGTTTGACTTGGAGTTTTCTGTCGTGAAGGTAGGAGGCAATAAGTCGGACTAGTGGAATTTGAATTTTAGATTGAAGCATTTTGAACAGGAGGCCTTCGTGCCAGACCTTATCGAAAGCTTTCGATACGTCGAGTAGCACTAGGCCGGTGAATTCTTTTTTGTTGAGTGCCTGCGTGACGTGCTCAACTAATCGGAGGGCTTGGTGGGTCGTGCTGTGTCCAGCACGGAAGCCGAATTGTTCGTTTTGAATAATACTGTTATCGAACATGGCTTCTTGGAGACGGGTGAGAATGACTTTTTCAACTACTTTTCCAATAGAAGGGAGCAGGCTGATTGGTCTATAGCTTTTCGGAAGTTTGAGATTTTGACCGGGTTTGGGGATTACCACTACGTCAGCGGTTTTCCAAATTTGTGGGTAGTAGTTGAGTCGAAAACATGCGTTAATTACGCCGGTGATGGCAACTTTGGCTTTTTGGGGAAGTTCTTTGAGGGCAGTATTGGTGATGCCATCGGGACCTGGGGCTTTCCTCTTTTTGAGGCGTTTAATGGCAATGGTGACCTCCGAAAGAGAGGCGGGGGTGATATGTGTGTCATCGGAGGTGTTTAGGGTGGTGGTGACATAATTTTCGACCCAATTGATATGGTCTTGGTCTAATCTTGTGGTGTTGGGGGAGCATTGAGCATTGAGCTTGGAGGCTGTCGGCGAAGATTTCAGCCTTTTCAAGATCGCTCCGGGCAATAGTGCCGTCAGGGCGGGAGAGAATTGGGATGGTGACTTTCTTTTTCCCCTGGGGGGCGGCGGCCATGCGCCATGCGGACATGTCTTTAAATGATAGGGAGTTAATGGTGTCTAACCATTCATTGTCATGAAATTCTTTGACTTTAACGTCTACTTGCTCTTTGAGCCGGTTGTATGACCTTTGGTCATCAGGGTTACGAGTTCGCCGGGGGAGTTTCCTCGCTCGGTTTTTGGCTCTGATAAGATCTTTGAGGGAGGGAGTGAGTTTGTCTCTGACGTCCGTGGTGTTGACTTGAAAAGAAGTTTCGTCAACGGATTTTTTGATGTTGTCTTGGAAATTGACAATGAATTGGTCTAGGTCAGTGGGGGACTCAAAGAATGGGATTGGTCCAAGGTTTTTTGACAGAGTGTCTTTGAAAGAGGTCCAGTCTGTTGTCGTTCTCGTGGGAGGGCCCTTTGGGGGTGACAGCGGTCCGAGTGTCAGAAGGACCGGGTAGTGATCTGAGTTTAGCTCTTCGCTGGTGGAGATGTCGTATTGGAGTTGTACGTCTTTGAAAATGGCTATGTCCAGAATGGACGGCGTACCTGCGTTAGAAAAGTGGGTAGGGGAGGTGGGAGCGATGATCGCGAAGTCCAGCTCGTTTGCTAGTGAAAGTAGGTCACGTCCTACATGGTTTGTGTGTTTGCACAACCAGTTGGAGTGTTTAGCATTGAAATCGCCGGCGATGATCTTCGCGTCGGGGCCTTCAAGGAGGGTTTCTAGGTCCTCTTTGAGGATGCGTTGCTGAGGGCGATTATAGACGGAAGAGATTTGCAACCAACCGTGATGTGCGGTGTGGATGCTCACCGTAGTGACTTCAAAGTACTCTAGGTCGGGGGTCGGTATTGCGACGTGTTCGATAGATGATTTTACGTAAATTGCGGTTCCGCCGCCGCGTCCGTCACGGTCGTTCCTATAAAGTGAATAGCAAGGGAGTTTTGCCAGTTGGCCAGCTCTGAAGTGGGTTACGTTGACCAAGATTACGTCAAGGTCGTGATCGTGCGCGAACGCGAGAAGTTCATTTCGTTTGGCTGAAAGGCCGTTGGCGTTCCAAAAAGCCGTCTGCAAAGTGGTGGGTTGGAATCTGGGTTTAGACATTAACGGATGCGTTGCTAATGGCATTGAAGTTCGTGATTGATTTGAAATGGTCAATGACTTTTTCGCTGACTCTTTCTCTCTGAAGGAGATCAAGAACTGCTCTCATTTGTCGGGAGGGGGCCTCCTCGTAGGAGGTGGAGGGCGTGGGGGGTGGCATGTGTTGCTTCCCTGTGAGGGGCATGTTGGCTAGCGACTCCTAGATAGGATGGTCGATTGGGGCCCTGAGAGGAGGGGTAATTGTAAGTGGGGCGGCCAGCGAAGCGGGAAGATGCTTCGCGGGCTGAAAGTTCTCGCCTCTTGGGCTTGGGGAACGAGGCGCAACCTTTGTAGTTTGCGGGGTGGTTTCCCCCGCAGTTAGCGCAAGTGGCCGGGTCCTCTCGGATTTTTTGACAGGAAGGTGTTAAATGATCCCCTGCGCATTTGACGCATTTGGGTGGGGCGCGGCAGAGGGTTTGGGCATGCCCGAACCGTTGACAACGGTGGCATTGACCGACCTCTGTACGTTTGTGGGGGGTTTCGGTACGAGTATTGATAGACAGGACTGATGTCATGTCGAAAATTTTCTTGCCATCTGTATTATGGGTTAGATGGACAAGGTATAATGGCATAGGTTTTTTATCGCGACCTTGGCGCATCTGAAAAACTGATTGAATATTGAAGCCTTGATATTCAAGGTCTTCTTTGACTTCTGCGGCTGTTATTGTGATTGGAAGACCTCGGATAACCACTTTAAGTGGTTTGTCCTGAGGGAGAGAATAGGAGTGCGAGGGGAGGGATTTTTCCTCAAGTAAACGGCTGAGGGCCCGGTAGTCTGTCTCGGTGGCCGGCTGGATTGAGATGCCGTCCACGAGCGTGCGGATTTTGGTGGTGGCAATTTTCCGATCGCGAATCATTTTGTTGATGGCCGGCCAGTTGTCCTTTGTACGGAGGACAATTGGGGGGATTCGGCTGCAGGAGGAGTATGTGGTAGGGTCTGGGTGTGAAGCACCCTGGGAGTTCGATTGGGAATCGTTGATGTCGATTTGGGGGCTATTGGTGTCCATGCCGTTATCATCGTCGCGTTCGGCTTGGGTATCGGTTGGGGTGTCTTCTACCTCGAGACAGGCGAACCTGTTCTTGGTAGCGGGCCCGGAAGTTTCACTGTCATTGCTGACGTTGGAGCGGGCGCGTTTAAGATTGCGGTCGCTTGGGGTGACGAAGGTGTCACCGCCAGTGGAGGTGGAGGCTTGGATATCCATTGCCTCTGATGGAGGTTGGACAATGGAGAGGGTATGTGCAGGTATAACTGCACGGAGCCAGCGTCGCGGCTTAGGAATAGCGGATTCCATAAGGGGGCGCGGAGGGTCAGCTTTCTTGGTCGTGGCTGGTTTGATCGTTTTGGCCTTGATAGGGGCTACCTTTTTGGTGGAGGAGGAGGTCGGTAGAGGGGGGAAGGGGGTCTTCTCCTTCCTTTTCCCTGAGGGGGCGTCTGCGCGTGGTTGTGCGACCGGAGGTGGTTGCACGACCATGGGAGGTTTGGCGTCTTTCGCGGCTAATTGGGCGGTAAGTTTGCTGATTTCAGCGCGTAAACCTTCGATGATGGCAGTTTGACTAGCAAATAATGTGAGGAGGGTTTTGAAGTTTTCAGGGGTCATGGTCATGTCGTTAGTAATCGTCATGTCGTACTGTTAATTTAAATATTAAAATAAAATTTTTTTTTTTTTTAAATTAAATTATGTTGCGAAATCTAAAATGATTAGATTAAATTTGAATAAATTTATATCTGTGAAGCAGCTGGTTTTAATTGAATGCAAGTTTAATTTTTAAATCTGAAATTTAATTAAGTGTTGTGAATCAACCTTTATTTAAATCTGAATGAACTTGAAAATTTAAAAGGAAAAGGAATTTGTTGACTGACAAAATTTTTGTTAGGTTGCGATAAAATTATAATCTGAAAAGAATCTAGGTCAAGTTCAGTACACTAACCTTGTTTACGTTCGCTTCTGAACGTCGGTGATGACCTCGAAAGGGGAAGGGGGCAACAGAGCGCGCAACCGTTTGCTAATTGTGACGTAGCTAGCTACGTCACATTAACAAATGGCGGGTTCTTTTTTGCCGGGAAACTGGGAAGTCACTTATAAGCGTGTTTAAACGCTTTGACGACGAAAATTTAAATAGAAAGGGGTCTTGATGTAGCACTTTCACTTCTATATTAGATTATCGTTTAGAGAACAGTAATGAAAATTACTTTTTGAACTTAATTCGTGAAAATTAAAGAACGCAAAAATTGACGTGCGGTGTAGTTCTAGATCGGAACTCTAAGTGTTAGGTTTAAGGTGTTTAGGTCTAAGTGTTAACCTTACCTTTACCTTTACCTGATATGTATTTGATGGAGCATCCCGGCGCAGCCGGCCTTCTCCTTCATCTGAAAGAATACATTAGTGACATTGGAATTTATAGAGACCGGTGGGTCTCTGGGAATTGGCGCTTGGCGGACTGACTGGTAAAAACCTGAGCTGTGACTGTGAATATGTAATATGAGAAGAAAAAGAAAATTTTTACGTTTGCCGATATAGTAGAGTCCCTAATTCGAAGAAAGAAATTATGAATTAATTTCTATTGATGACCTCGGAGTGAGTGGCTTCTACTTGGAACTAGTCAGAATTGGCGACTAGTGGGATTATAGTGATGCTATGGGGGGTGATTTAACGAAGCTTGTGATAATTGATCGAAAAATTACACAAATCTAGTGAATAAATTCACTTTCGAAGAGAATTTGTGTAAGTTAAACCTATGAACATACATTAGTCTGTGTGGGGGAAGTGTTAACCTTTACCTTTACCTTTACCTGATATGTATTTGATGGAGCATCCCGGCATGGCCGGCCTTCTCCTTCATCTGAAAGAATACATTAATGACATTGGAAGTTGTAGAGACCGGTGGGTCTCTGGGAATTGGCGCTTGGCGGACTGACTGGTTAGAAACCTGGGCTGTGACTGTGAATATGAGATATGTGAAGAAAAAGAAATTTTTACGTTTGCCGATATAGTAGAGTCCCTAATTCGAAGAAAGAAATTATAATTTCTATTGATGACCTCGAAGTGAGTGGCTTCTACTTGGAACTAGTCAGAAATGGCGACTAGTGGGATTGTAGTGATACTATGGGGGGTGATTTATCGAAGGTTGTGGAAATTGATCGAAAAATTACACAAATCTAGTGAATAAATTCACTTTCGAAGAGAATTTGTGTAAGTTAAACCTGTGAACATACATTAGTCTGTGTGGGGGTGAGTTATGGTCAGGAGTTGTCCGTGGTCAGGAGTGATTTGGGACGGGGAATGAAGAAGTCGGTTGGGTTGTATTGACCTAGTTGATTTACTAGTGGGTTTTCTGAAAATTTGGATTTGTTGTAAAGATTGGTGGCATGTTTGCGGTTAAGAGTGTTAATAAGATCTAGTTTGGCGTCTGCATGTAGTCGCCTGTTAGTGACGTAATAGGGGGCGCTGAAAATAGCTCGGAGATTTTTGTTTTGAATGACTTGAAGTTTATTTATGGCCCTAGGGCGTGCGTATCCCCAGACAGGGGAGGCATAAATCATTGTCGGGCGGATTATGGCTTTGTATAATCTTAGTTTGTTAGCGGGGGACATGGTACTTTTACTGTTCATGAGGACGAACAATCTATTGAAGAGGCATTTGGCTTTACCGGTTGCGGAGGATATGTGAGCGTCCCATTTGAGACGTCGGTCCATGGTAACGCCAAGGTACTTGACCTTGGTTTTCCAGGGGATTTGCTCCTCAAACATCCAGACACTGGACTTGTGAGGCTTGCAACGATTTCGAAACATGATCGCGGAACTTTTGCTCGAGTTAACCTCGATGCGCCAAGTTTCGTACCACCTCCCGAGATCGTTGATCGCCTCCTGGAGGCGGGTTGTGGCTATGTCCGGGTGGATTGAGGACGTGTATATTGCAGTGTCATCTGCATATAATGAAATGTTTGTTGCGGGATCTGAGGGGGTTGGAATGTCGCTCATAAAGATGTTAAACAGTGAAGCTGCAAGGATCGAACCCTGGGGGACCCCGGAGGTGATGGGGCGCTTTGTGGATCTAGTGTTCATGAGTTTGACTTGGAGTTTTCTGTCGTGGAGGTAGGAGGCAATAAGTCGGACTAGTGGAATTTGAATTTTAGATTGAAGCATTTTGAACAGGAGGCCTTCGTGCCAGACCTTATCGAAAGCTTTCGATACGTCGAGTAGCACTAGGCCGGTGAATTCTTTTTTGTTGAGTGCCTGTGTGACGTGCTCAACTAATCGGAGGGCTTGGTGGGTCGTGCTGTGTCCAGCACGGAAGCCGAATTGTTCGTTTTGAATAATACTGTTATCGAACATGGCTTCTTGGAGACGGGCGAGAATGACTTTTTCAACTACTTTTCCAATAGAAGGGAGCAGGCTGATTGGTCTATAGCTTTTCGGAAGTTTGAGATTTTGACCGGGTTTGGGGATTACCACTACGTCAGCGGTTTTCCAAATTTGTGGGTAGTAGTTGAGTCGAAAAACATGCGTTAATTACGCCGGTGATGGCAACTTTGGCTTTTTGGGGAAGTTCTTTGAGGGCAGTATTGGTGATGCCATCGGGACCTGGGGCTTTCCTCTTTTTGAGGCGTTTAATGGCAATGGTGACCTCCGGAAGAGAGGCGGGGGTGATATGTGTGTCATCGGAGGTGTTTAGGGTGGTGGTGACATAATTTTCGACCGAATTGATATGGTCTTGGTCTAATCTTGTGGTGTTGGGGGAGCATTGAGCTTGGAGGCTGTCGGCGAAGATTTCAGCCTTTTCAAGATCGCTCCGGGCAATAGTGCCGTCAGGGCGGGAGAGAATTGGGATGGTGACTTTCTTTTTCCCCTGGAGGGCGGCGGCCATGCGCCATGCGGACATGTCTTTAAATGATAGGGAGTTAATGGTGTCTAACCATTCATTGTCATGAAATTCTTTGACTTTAACGTCTACTTGCTCTTTGAGCCGGTTGTATGACCTTTGGTCATCAGGGTTACGAGTTCGCCGGGCGAGTTTCCTCGCTCGGTTTTTGGCTCTGATAAGATCTTTGAGGGAGGGAGTGAGTTTGTCTCTGACGTCCGTGGTGTTGACTTGAAAAGAAGTTTCGTCAACGGATTTTTTGATGTTGTCTTGGAAATTGACAATGAATTGGTCTAGGTCAGTGGGGGACTCAAAGAATGGGATTGGTCCAAGGTTTTTTGACAGAGTGTCTTTGAAAGAGGTCCAGTCTGTTGTCGTTCTCGTGGGAGGGCCCTTTGGGGGTGACAGCGGTCCGAGTGTCAGAAGGACCGGGTAGTGATCTGAGTTTAGCTCTTCGCTGGTGGAGATGTCGTATTGGAGTTGTACGTCTTTGAAAATGGCTATGTCCAGAATGGACGGCGTACCTGCGTTAGAAAAGTGGGTAGGGGAGGTGGGAGCGATGATCGCGAAGTCCAGCTCGTTTGCTAGTGAAAGTAGGTCACGTCCTACATGGTTTGTGTGTTTGCACAACCAGTTGGAGTGTTTAGCATTGAAATCGCCGGCGATGATCTTCGCGTCGGGGCCTTCAAGGAGGGTTTCTAGGTCCTCTTTGAGGATGCGTTGCTGAGGGCGATTATAGACGGAAGAGATTTGCAACCAACCGTGATGTGCGGTGTGGATGCTCACCGTAGTGACTTCAAGGTACTCTAGGTCGGGGGTCGGTATTGCGACGTGTTCGATGGATGATTTTACGTAAATTGCGGTTCCGCCGCCGCGTCCGTCACGGTCGTTCCTATAAAGTGAATAGCAAGGAAGTTTTGCCAGTTGGCCAGCTCTGAAGTGGGTTTCGTTGACCAAGATTACGTCAAGGTCGTGATCGTGCGCGAACGCGAGAAGTTCATTTCGTTTGGCTGAAAGGCCGTTGGCGTTCCAAAAAGCCGTCTGCAAAGTGGTGGGTTGGAATCTGGGTTTAGACATTAACGGATGCGTTGCTAATGGCATTGAAGTTCGTGATTGATTTGAAATGGTCAATGACTTTGTCGCTGACTCTTTCTCTCTGAAGGAGATCAAGAACTGCTCTCATTTGTCGGGAGGGGGCCTCCTCGTAGGAGGTGGAGGGCGTGGGGGTGGCATGTGTTGCTTCCCTGTGAGGGGCATGTTGGCTAGCGACTCCTAGATAGGATGGTCGATTGGGGCCTTGAGAGGAGGGGTAATTGTAAGTGGGGCGGC
Organism: Podabrus alpinus; assembly: GCA_932274525.1. Classification (NCBI taxonomy): domain Eukaryota; kingdom Metazoa; phylum Arthropoda; class Insecta; order Coleoptera; family Cantharidae; genus Podabrus; species Podabrus alpinus. The sequence continues at coordinate 4,544,576 of OW026453.1, forward strand.
CAGCGAAGCGGGAAGATGCTTCGCGGGCTGAAAGTTCTCGCCTCTTGGGCTTGGGGAACGAGGCGCAACCTTTGTAGTTTGCGGGGTGGTTTCCTCCGCAGTTAGCGCAAGTGGCCGGGTCCTCTCGGATTTTTTGACAGGAAGGTGTTAAATGATCCCCTGCGCATTTGACGCATTTGGGTGGGGCGCGGCAGAGGGTTTGGGCATGCCCGAACCGTTGACAACGGTGGCATTGACCGACCTCTGTACGTTTGTGGGGGGTTTCGGTACGAGTATTGATCGACAGGACTGATGTCATGTCGAAAATTTTCTTGCCATCTGTGTTATGAGTTAGATGGACAAGGTATAATGGCATAGGTTTTTTATCGCGACCTTGGCGCATCTGAAAAACTGATTGAATATTGAAGCCTTGATATTCAAGGTCTTCTTTGACTTCTGCGGCTGTTATTGTGATTGGAAGACCTCGGATAACCACTTTTAGTGGTTTGTCCTGAGGGAGAGAATAGGAGTGCGAGGGGAGGGATTTTTCCTCAAGTAAACGGCTGAGGGCCCGGTAGTCTGTCTCGGTGGCCGGCTGGATTGAGATGCCGTCCACGAGCGTGCGGATTTTGGTGGTGGCAATTTTCCGATCGCGAATCATTTTGTTGATGGCCGGCCAGTTGTCCTTTGTACGAAGGACAATTGGGGGGATTCGGCTGGAGGAGGAGTATGTGGTAGGGTCTGTGTGTGAAGCACCCTGGGAGTTCGATTGGGAATCGTTGATGTCGATTTGGGGGCTATTGGTGTCCATGCCGTTATCATCGTCGCGTTCGGCTTGGGTATCGGTTGGGGTGTCTTCTACCTCGAGACAGGCGAACCTGTTCTTGGTAGCGGGCCCGGAAGTTTCACTGTCATTGCTGACGTTGGAGCGGGCGCGTTTAAGATTGCGGTCGCTTGGGGTGACGAAGGTGTCACCGCCAATGGAGGTGGAGGCTTGGATATCCATTGCCTCTGATGGAGGTTGGACAATGGAGAGGGTATGTGCAGGTATAACTGCACGGAGCGAGCGTCGCGGCTTAGGAATAGCGGATTCCATAAGGGGGCGCGGAGGGTCAGCTTTCTTGGTCGTGGCTGGTTTGATCGTTTTGGCCTTGATAGGGGCTACCTTTTTGGTGGAGGAGGAGGTCGGTAGAGGGGGGAAGGGGGTCTTCTCCTTCCTTTTCCCTGAGGGGGCGTCTGCGCGTGGTTGTGCGACCGGAGGTGGTTGCACGACCTTGGGAGGTTTGGCGTCTTTCGCGGCTAATTGGGCGGTAAGTTTGCTGATTTCAGCGCGTAAACCTTCGATGATGGCAGTTTGACTAGCAAATAACGTGAGGAGGGTTTTGAAGTTTTCAGGGGTCATGGTCATGTCGTTAGTAATCGTCATGTCGTACAGTTAATTTAAATATTAAAATAAAAATTTTTTTTTTAAATTAAATTATGTTGCGAAATCTAAAATGATTAGATTAAATTTGAATAAATTTATATCTGTGAAGCAGCTGGTTTTAATTGAATGCAAGTTTAATTTTTGAATGTGAAATTTAATTAAGTGTTGTGAATCAACCTTTATTTAAATCTGAATGAACTTGAAAATTTAAAAGGAAAAGGAATTTGTTGACTGACAAAATTTTTGTTAGGTTGCGATAAAATTATAATCTGAAAAAAATCTAGGTCAAGTTCAGTACACTAACCTTGTTTACGTTCGCTTCTGAACGTCGGTGATGACCTCGAAAGGGGAAGGGGGCAACAGAGCGCGCAACCGTTTGCTAATTGTGACGTAGCTAGCTACGTCACATTAACAAATGGCGGGTTCTTTTTTGCCGGGAAACTGGGAAGTCACTTATAAGCGTGTTTAAACGCTTTAACGACGAAAATTTAATTAGAAAGGGGTCTTGATGTAGCACTTTCACTTCTATATTAAATTATCGTTTAGAGAACAGTAATGAAAATTACTTTTTGAACTTAATTCGTGAAAATTAAAGAACGCAAAAATTGACGTGCGGTGTAGTTCAGATCTAGATCGGAACTGAAGTGTTAACCTAACTCTAAGTGTTAGGGTCATTCATATTGCACGTACCGTCAACAGAATGAGCAACGCGCGGGAATCTCGTTAATTTTACATGTAAATTTGCAAACTTCAAAATCGATTAACTCAAAATTTTGATAATACCTTCTCAAGTTTAAATTATATCAGTAAACTATATAAACCTTCCTCTTTGCAATAGGAAATTTTCAATTTATTTGGAGCGGCCACAGTTAGGGGACCGTACCCCTTGAATTTCCTCTTCAACCGTCCAAGAGCATATTTACATTGTCGAGTCAGTTTAAATCCTTCTTCATATTTGCGATTACATAAGTAATCTAGGGAAACCCATTTGGCATCGCTAACTTCATATGGATTACACTAGACCCACCATGTTACGCGAGGGTTCCGTTCGCCAAAAACCTCGCGTACATGGAATTCGCGTAAATGGAACCAAAGAAGCAATAGAAAAAAGGGGGTTAGGTACCAAAATTGATTTAAGTCTAAAAACAAAAGTTTAAAACTAAGGTTTATTTACGAAATAGGTAAAATATATTGCATACAAAAACTAAAATATACTTAAGTGATAAAAAAATTAAATATAATGCATAAAAAAAAACTATAAATCGTTGACACCGTATTTGTATCATTCAAGTGCTACGTTTCAGCGCCTGTGAACGGAGTAGAAATTACATATTCTGAAAAATTCGCAAAGGAAAGGAAAATTGATTTTGAGTAGCTTGCCTTCCTTTAAGGAATCTCGATAATCCATTCATGCGCGTCCCTATGGGACGCGCATGAATGGATTATCGAGATTCCTTAAAGGAAGGCAGGCTACTCAAAATCAACTTAAAAACAATAATGAATGCTGTCAAGCTGTCAACCAGTGGCGTAGCGAGGGGGGCAAGAGGGGCATCATGCCCCGGGCGCTACTCACAAAGGGGCGCCAAATGGTCCGCAAAACAAAAAATTGCTGGATAATATTTATTTTTATTATAATTGATTTCTGGAATATGAAGTGTTTCTGGAAGTGAAGCTACAATTCTGTTGCAAAATATACTAACTTTTAGTTTCATAACTTTAGTTCATTTCTGGTATGAAATCTTTAGGAGGATTGATCGTGTGCAGCTCAGATTACAAGATCCTAGAATGAATTTTAGAGAAGCGTTCCATGATCTTGAATCATTGGCGACTGAACTAGCCGAAATTCGAGACAAGCTCTGTGAAGAGGCAATAGAAAAAGCGAAGTATCTTTGTGAAAAATGGGATATTGATACAACAATACGTGTAAGAAGACGCCGCAAAATGCCCGGAGAATTGGCTAGAGATGTTGGTCTTTCCGCAGAAAGTGAAATTTCTCGCGTTATGAAAAGCGTTCTTGATCGTCTCCAACAAGAAATATGTACACGATTTACACGATTAAGTAACCTTAATTTCAAATTTGGATTTCTACTAGACGTTGAAAATTTATTAAATAAGGATAATGTTGATAACGACCTTGAAAAAAATTGTAAAAATTTGGGTAAATTTTATAATACAGATTTCAATGGAATAGAACTCTTTATCGAAATATGTGACTGCAAAATGTTACTCCGCAGTAGAAAAGAAATTGAACCTAAAACTCCATTAGAATTTCTTACTTTTATAATCTCGTATGGAGAAGATGTTTTTCCAAACCTGAGAGTGGCACTTCAAATACTCCTGACTATCTCAGTATCAATTATTGCTAGCTGCGAACGTTCATTCAGCAAATTAAAATTAATTTTGACATACGAGTATCTACGATCAACGATGGGACAAGATCACCTAAGTGACCTAGCATTTTTAAGTGTGGAAAGAGAAAAATTTGAAATGATCAACTTTGATGATATTATTGATAAATTTGCTTCATCAGAAGCAAGGAAAATTTATACATGGTAATTAGTTTTATTAATGTATTATAATCATATTATTATTAAATATACAGTACTGTGTAAAAGTCTTAGCACACCTATAATTAATTTTTAATTACTGTTTAATTTTAATTTTATTAAACACAAAATATTGAAATGCGTATATAATTTCGATAAAGGGATACAATTTGGTTGAACCACTTGAATGTTGACAAGAAATTTAACGCAAACAAAATTTTTACCACGTTTAAACCCCTAACTTATAAAATCACCCAAGTCATAAATTAGTCCTAGGTATCATAAAGAATAATTGTTTTTGTATTTTTGGATATTATTGTTATATCAATATTATATAATAATATCCAAAAATACGAAAAACATTATTCTTTATGATACCTATTAGGACTAATTTATGACTTGGGTGTTTTTATGAATTAGGGGTTTAAACGTGGTAAAAATTTTGTTTGCGTTAAATTTCTTGTCAACATTCAAATGGTTCAACCAAATTGTATCCCTTTATCGAAATTATATACGCATTTCAATATTTTGTGATCAATAAAATTAAAATTAAACAGTAATTAAAAATTAATTAGGTGTGCTAAGACTTTTGCACAGTACTGTATGTATCTCCTTAGAGATAATAAATATTTACTTTTTTATTGTTTTAAAACTGCGTGTTTTTAAAATATTTCTTTATAAATATGTAAAATAAATAATAGGTATCTTTTGAACTAATTCTAGATGATCATATACATTTCAAAATCTAGTCTTGTTTTCTCAACTACATTTTTTGTCTCAAATTTAAAGCCTAGCTTGAGCCTATGACTTTATTTATTTTACTTTATTTATTTATTAATTTGCGAGTATATTTTACATATAATATTATATGGTTTTCGAATGGGGGGGGGGGGGCGCTAAAAAGGTATTGTGCCCCGGGCGCGAGTTAAGCTCGCTACGCCACTGCTGTCAACCGATCGACAATGCAAATACGCGTGCACGTGCTTTACGTTTCTATTTGACCAATCTTAACCAAATTTGGTGTAGAAGTTATTTATCATTCTTTCAATAAGATCTATTCCACCCATTGAATCATTGTACTTGACTACCATATCTGGCCTCTTTACTTCTATAAATTTTTTTTCCACTTTTGACCACCTTTTGCACTGATCTGTTGGGTTTTCTTGTAGAGTGGTGGATGCTAATAGCACACTTTTCGGGTACGGTCCGCTATCTTTGGTGACTCCAAATAAATTGAAAATTTCCTATTGCAAAGAGGAAGGTTTATATAGTATACTGATATAATTTAAACCTGCGAATGTATTATCAAAATTTTGAGTAAATCGAATTTGAAGTTTGCAAATTTACATGTAAAATTAACGAGATTCCCGCGCGTCGCTCATTCTGTTAACGGTACGTGCAATATGAATGACCCTAACACTTAGAGTATTTCGCACCGGCAGATGCAGCTCGTCTCTCGTACATGTAACATCGATTATTTTTTGTTTTTACGCGATTTTTTGGGGGTGAAACGTAATAGTTTACTGCCCCATACCGCAACTATACTTTTTAATGCTATTTCAAGGGTCTCTAAGCTCCCGGTTTCATTTATCCCGGTTTTTTGATGGGAGGCGCCTTCTCGTATGTTTAGCATAGTAACCAGAGTCAAAGCCGCCCTGGAGGGGTGCACAGCGGAGCGGAGCGCAGCGGCGCCCCGAAAGGGTAGGTTTTGACGATGGATAAACCTCCCTATCAAATGCACACCCCAAAAATCGAAGAAAAATGCGCTAAATTTACGTATTTTCAAATTGATTTTTCTCGAAATTTTGATAATACATTCGCAAGTGAAATTTTTACAGGATACTCTATAAACCTTCCTCTTTGCTATAGGAAATTTTCAATTTTTTTGGGGTGACCAAAGTTAGGGGACCGTCCCCCACCTTTCATGTCGTACCATTGAATGACATTGATTTTTTTATCTGATCGAACAGTTTGTTCAGTAGTTCCTCGTATTAATTTTTTCAAAACATTTTCATTTGTAAGATGAAGAGGCAATCTAGATTTCATGATTGTTCCTGTTCCATGAATTTTCTCTCTAGTAAGTTTTCTAGTAAAGGAAGAGTAGTGAAATATCTGTCCATAAAAACATGTGAACCCTCTTTAAGCGTTTGAGTTAGTCTTATCACAGCTGAAGCTCCTACCCCCAGCCCACGTGTTTCTTCACATAAAAAAGTATCTTTACCTTGATAAACTTCAAAATCTAGAACCAAGACTGATGGAGCAGAACACACAAAATTTTTTAACCCCTCGGGGATTGGGTTTACCCCTTACAAATTGTTTTACGCCACAAATACCTGTGAAAGGTATCATCTGTTCATCTACAGCAACAATACCTTCCCTTGGCAACGACAAACAGTCCTGTTTTACTTTTTCAACAATGGGCCTAATTCTCCATAATTTATCTTTTTTACGGGCATCAGCCGAGATGTCTCCATCAATCACTACTTTTAAATGGCTGCAAATGGCAAAAAATCTATCCCTAGTCATGGAACTAGCAATAGCAAAAACTTTTGTGCTCTTTGCCCAGTACATACGAATTCTAGGGTATTTCAGTACCGACATTAAAATTACTACTCCAAAATAACGCTTAATTTCAGTCACCGTAAGATGAAAAGGCTTATGATGCAAACGCATGCACTTTACATTTGAACATTCACAAATTTTGGCAAAATCATTATCATTGATGTACATAGAAAAATAGTCCATAGGTGTAAAATCATTTCTATCATTTGAAGTAACTTCCGTTACTGGAGTATCAAATTTCATACCTGAGAATAACTTACATTTTTTCCAAGTAAACTTTTCCTTAATTTTAATTTTTGTCTTCTGCTTGGCTGTATTTTTCTTTTGATTAATGTAAACAATCAATGGTACGTCATCGCTGTCATCATTATCCTCTAGAACTTCCTCGAATGTATTTGTTCCATCGTCTTCCATCATATCAGTGTCATCGAGTACTTCAGTATCCTGTATTTGACTTTCTTCTAATACTGAATCAGCCTCGAAATCATCATAACCATCGAAGTCTTCATTATCTTCTGGCACGTCTTCTAAATCAGAAGTGTCAGCGTGTAATAGTCCTAGTAACTTTTCATCATTTTCATCGGGTCTCAAATACTTCTTGTTTCCAAAAATTGCCAAAAACAAGAAATTATTCCTAACTTTTCGAAAAAGTAAAGTAGGAAAAAAAGCCGTCACACAAACCCCATATCCATTCTAATGCACCGTACAAAACATGACTTATAGTCCATCTGGTTTTGGATTGCAGTAGAGGTCGCCTTGAACGACAAGTCAGATTTACACTGGGAAACGTCAAATAATTAAAGTGTGTGAGTGACAAAAACCAAATGTCACTTATTTGATACTTGAAATAATCGAGTTAAAAGTATTTTATTATCAAATAGCAATTTATCTTGTAAAAATTATTTAAATTTGCCAGAAACTTTTAGAAAAAAATATTCGGGAGTCATCAATCGCAAATAAAATTTTGACAGTGTAAACCTGTAAAAATTTTAACCAATCACGTTCCGAGTTCACAATTTTAGTACAATCTAGTTCTGCATTCTTAAAACGGATGGACTATAGTACATAACTGTCATAATGTTTTAATGCTAATATTATTAGTAACCATAGAAATTGAACCTTAATAATTAGTGTCTTCTTCTTTGTGTGCCATATCCGGTCTCCCGGACGTTGGCGACCTCTCTCCTATGCATGTGTTATGCGTTTGAAGTATTAGCACACACATAGGGGACCTACTGCTTAACGCGGGCTCCGAACCGCGGGAAGTGCATACACTTCATCTCCAGAGAGGCTGTACCAGGCAGATTACACCTCGGTGGTTTGCCATTGCCTTCCGAGGGGAGACGGTCAGAATTAGGGGTGCGCGATTATGAAATTTCATAATCGATTATCGATTATAAAAAATAATCGATTTTTTTCGATTAATCGATTATTGAAATAATCGATTATTCATAATCGAGTTATGAGTTCATAATCGATTATGAACTCATAACTCGATTATGAGTAGGGTGCGCATGCGCATATAATCGATCACCATAATTCGAATAATCGATTAATTCGGTCGTTCTAATTGCTGTTGGGGTTGGGATTACGTTTAAGTTTAAAAACTTGTATTTATTAAAACAAGATATTATGCTTATATAGAATAAACCTGTTACCAATAAAAAATAAAGTATTCTATAATCGATTATTTTCCACAATCGATTATTTTCATAATCGATTATTTCCACAATCGATTATTTTCACAATTGATTATTTCTATAATCGATTATTATAAATTATCATAATCGATTATGAAAAAATCGATTATTCGAATTACGATGATCGATTAATCGATTATATGCGCACCCCTAGTCAAAATAAAGTTTTTACTGAGCCCGGAGTCGAACCAGGCATTCCGCATTAGCAGCAACGCACATAACCGCTTCAGCTAACGACCGTCTCTTAACCTTAATCTGGTTAGAACCTTAATCTAACCGTAACCTTAATAATTAGTGTACTGAAGTTAAAATACAAAGAAACCGCTTAAAATAAATAAAAAGCGGTACTTACCATCAACTGTCACTTTTGAAAACGTCGCCATGCATACAATGAATAAAATACGGTAAAAACCCTGAAATTAAGAAAAATTATTGAGGGAAGGCTCACTAGATGGCTTGTCTAATGATCCATAGAGTTGAACATCGGGTCACAAACAACTTATTTTCTCTACGAAAAATATAACACTTAAAAATTTAAATGTCCATTTTAATGGACGCAGGGTCCCAGGAGGTATATAAGAACTCCTGTCTATGCACTCGGATATATCCAACCCAACTTCCTCATAAACTTCTCGAATTGCACAATCCACCGGGTCTTCGTCAAACTCAATTTTTCCTTTCGGAAAACTCCATAACCGTTCATACCCTCCTTGTGCCATCACGACCTCCTCCATATTTTCAGACAGTATTATCGCGCCATACGTAGGCACCGTTTTTAGAAATTTTATAAATTCCTTGTAACGTTCCAACACTTCTTCTTCGTCATAACAAAAATAAGGATCTAATTTATGCACATAACAAAAAATTTCAACTTTGTGCTTTTCTGAAATCTACGATTGCCCTTGTATACATCTATATACAGTCGACTCACGATAATTTGAACACTCGTTAATTTGAATCTCTCGATAATTTGGTAATAATTAATGGTAATTTGAAATTTTTCTCTGGTCCTTCTCTGGTCCCTTGAGTTTCAATTTATCGAGAGTCGACTGTATATAAAAATGGATGTATGTATGTTCCCTATAGACTCCTAAACCGTTTGACCGATCGGAACCAAATTTGGCACAGCCATTATGTAGATCCCTGCGCATGTTTTTGTATTGAAATAGTGCAAAAATTCGCAAAGGAAAGAAAAGTTGATTTTGAGTAGCCTGCCTTCCTTTAAGGAATCTCGATAATCCATTCATGCGCGTCCCATAGGGACGCGCATGAATGGATTATCGAGATTCCGTAAAGGAAGGCAGGCTACTCAAAATCAACTTAAAAACAATAATGAATGCTGTCAAACTGTCAACCGATCGACAATTCAAATACGCGTGCACGTGCTTTACGTTTCTATTTGACCAATCTTAACCAAATTTGGTGTAGACGTTATTTACAACGCTACGAAAATACTCGAAAATACTCGTAGGCTGCTTTAGTACCTTGGAGTGAGGCCGAAGGCCGAACAACGACATCCGACACGGTCTAGATGGCTAAAGGCGGCCGGTAGGCCGACTGTGCCAGCTAGTAATTGTATAAAAAATAATAATAAGCTTGTTCCAAACGTGTATAGCGTCGTAAATAATCTTTCTCAACCGATTGAAATATTTCGAAATCCGTAATAATTTTTAGTACAATTTTGAAACTAAATTTGGGTAATTCTGAAGGCGTGTTCGATTGCTGTTCTGCCATTTTGGTACATTCATTATGACTAAAAAGAAATTTCTCATTATTTTATAGTAAACATTTACGTATTTAGGTTGGTATTAAATGAGCAAAGATTTTTCTAGGCAGGCAACGTTAAAAAATAAATTAAAAATTCAATTGAAGTTACATACCACAATTTTTTAAATTTCTATTTTCAAATGGCACATCATCCAAACTATCAATTTTCTATTGCAAATTTTGTATCATTTAAATGAAATGTTTATAAAACGTTAGATAACCATTTCTAACCATCAAAAATGGGCTACAATTTACATCTAGTAAATTGTTTTTGAAGAATCAATCCAGTTCAAAGAAAAACTGAAACCGCAAGAAAAAACTATAGTTCTTAGGTAAAATACAGTCAAAAATTAATAATAAATTAGTGATTTTTCATAACAGCAATTCGCTCCCGTAACATTAATTTTAAAACATCAACCACAAAGGAGTCGATTAAATACGGATTTTATCGAGTGAAAACTGTGAATTCAATGATAAATTACACACATTATCAACAATCAATGATTTCAATTTTCCTTCGAAATGAATCCGTTTTTCAAAAAGCTTTTCAGACTAAAGTTGCAGCTCAGTAAATTTACTATTCGAAATTAGGAAGGGTCGTCTCTGTATTCGATTCGTTGGAGAGATACGGGGTTTACAAAAAATAAAACATTTCAACATTTCTTTACCTACTTTAATTCATAACTCGAAAGCCATTGATTTTAGATAATAAAGGGGTATAATTTAGTTTGTCAATAATTTCACGTACTTTTTAAAAAGTATTGAACCATTATCACCGTAAAATTATTGATTTCTGTACTAGGGCCATTTGATGGTAGAAATTGCAAAATTTGCTTTAAATTTATCGTATACGAGAAGAGTGCAGTGTTATTAATCGTACCTACGAAATAACAATGGAGGAGGGGGTTGTTGAAATATGGTTAATTAATGTAAATGTAAAAATAACCCAAAAACGTACAGTCACTAAGAGAAAGTACAAATTAAAATCGAAAAATCATCTTAAATAATTATAAAGGCAGACAATTTCGTACTTAATATATCGCATTACTGTTTTTATCATTTCTCATATTTTTGTCAATGAGCATTGAACTCCCTCGGGAACTTCCTCATTTTATTATACGGCCCTGTTTTGAGATATGACAGAAAAATTTGTATTTAATAATCAGAAAGATACAAAAATTTATAGAAATAGGCAAAATATAAATTTTACGTTTTCAAGAGTAATTTAATTCTACTTTAATCAATAATCCTTAGGATAAAGGCAAACATTTAATAAATTTAGGCTTAAAGCGATCCTTGTTCGCTGAAAGTGATCCGAAATTATTATTTTTATAATTATTAGTTTTGGATAATTCTTTTCGATTCTGAAGGGGGGAAAATCTGTGTATTCAATGTTTAATCTAAAAGTAGATATTATATTTCAACCCACATTCATAATAAACAACTTCAGAATCGACATTAAATGAATGTTAGAAGCAATGGAAATCCTACGAAAGCCGACCCTGATCAGTATCTGGAGACACTGATCAACAAGATGGAAATCATACAAGAGCCGGTCCTGGCCAATGGAAACCATACGGAAGCCGACCCTGATCAGTATCTGGAGACACTGATCAACAAGATGGAAATTATGCAAGAGCCGGTCCTGGCCAATATTAGGACGTTTAAAATAAACAAATGATTAAATGTGTAAAACCTACTTTTATCTAAGTCATCCAGTTGGTAACCTACTCTAACTGGATGACTCTAGTAAAAAGTAATTATTAATAAATTAAGTTTTGTCGGAAAGATAGATTGAACGCAATAAAAGTAATTATTCGGTATCGGTGAGTTGTATTTTATTTAATTTTATCGCCCATTCAAAGCTCGCGCTAACATGAATAACTGGAAAGAAAAATCAATAAGTCTTATCAAATTATATGTTTCGATGTTATTCGAGATTTTACTCTCAGAACTAATTTCATCAGAAACTTACCACACTGAACCAAAAACAAATAATGTAAAATGTTCATTGAATAAATGAATTTTTGTCGACTTTTATTTTTAACTTTCATTTTGTATTTTAAAACCTGCAAATGAATGGTATTTCTTTGTTTTAAAAGACGATCTAGTTCACAATTTACAGGAAAATAATCCTGAAGTTTCAATGCATCAGGAACTCCATGTTTATTAAGTGATACTTGATATGCATTAGCCGATCATTTGTTCGCAGTCGATCCATTTAGAAAGCTTTGAAATTGAGATGTGTTTTTTTACACAAATTGTCCGTATTATGGTGGCGATATTTTTTTGACCATCTTTTTTTTATTTGGAGGTACAGCGTCCCTCTTGGAATTTTATTTTTAATGCAAACGACGACGATTGGCCACATAGTTGTGCATTTACTATATGTCAATTATTTACTATATGTCAATTATTTAGTAGCGTAGCCATGACGTCATTTGGCACACTACAAACTATGTTTTTCCGTCAGTTGTTAGACAATATTACGCTACATCAAAGAGGATGTATATATTGTAGTGTCCTGGTGTCCTTGATCAGTACCCACGAGAACACACACAATATCTTTTGGTCACCTACCTTAATTTGACTCTATACTTCTCAGGATAAATACGTCGGGATTGACTCTAATAACGACACTATAGTAGACAAGCTTATGAATTGACGAGTTCTCGTTACCAACAAAGAGTAAACACGATTGGATCTAGTTAACAGTATTTTTAATGATATAGCAAACTTTAACATTCAATGAACAACGCAACTCAAAACAATCTTTACCATACAACAATTCTATCTACGCACTGGTTGAAATAATTAATAAAAGCTAACCTTCTATTTCGCACAGTCGCACACAATCTTGGTTCTTCTCTCTTGAAGCCAATCTTCTTCCAATCTCCAGTCTTCTTCAAATATGGACTTCACAATCCACGCTCGTTCTAATATTCTCGTTCCACTATATTCCAATAATTTATTTAACTCGACCTGATATATTTTATCTGGGTTTTCGCGTACGTTACCCGTACTGTAGGGATTTTCAAGCAACAATATTATGTGTTGCTGAACACGCCCGACTTCCGTTATTTCAGGGAAGTTTGTGGAGTTATTATACAATCGACTGCCTCTGGCAGTAATTTCGATGCTACTCCTCTGTTTACCCTCCGTAACTTCCGTTACCAAAATCCTTTTTGTTTTCAATATGGAGCTTCTTATATTTCCGGTTTGTTTACGGATGTCGGCCTGTTATATGCACCTTTGATTTTCCGATGCTGTACATAATGTTTACATAAAACATAAAACCCGAACAAACTTAAAATTACTGAACGACAAAAAAAAACAAACACATGACAACAATGTGTTTGAAACCACCGTTTCCAATCTGTTGTTCGCTCCTTGTTGGTTACAACATATCCGTAACGCGGATAGAGCGTATCACAACAATATATAGGGGGACAGATCTTATGGGCCAATTTCAATGAAATTGTAGTCGATTGGTATCGACCACAAGCGGCTAAAATGTGCATTATGTAGTGGAAAGCAATTATGAGACAGAATGAAAGGTTGTCTTTGTTTTCTACGATTATCGTAATCCTTTGGGTTAGATAACCTGCTAGGTAGAAAATATAAGAAAAACATTAAGACAAACGAAAGCAACGGCAAAAATTCTGTTTTGACACAAAAATTGAAAATCGGTTGATTTATTTTCGAGTTATTACAATAAGTATTTTAGAAAAACTAGTAATTTTGTACTGCAGCTTCTTGCACTATCCGTGTGTCATCTTATTGTTTTTTTTAACAGTATCTGATTTGTAAGAAACTTTGCCATAGAGTAAAGAATAAGTTATAGATTCTTTTACATCTCATCTATTACACTCCATAAACTTTAAACTTTTAAATGGTAACCTGCTCTTTGTGGTTGTCAACCGAATACTACATGAAAATTTTATCCTTTGACAGAAAAAAATGAAAATCGATATATTTTATTTTCGAGTATACATATTTTATAAAATGCACATTCTAAAAACATTAGTATACGTTGCCAAAAATTACTGTAAATTTACATGAAGAATCTTGTAAAGTTAGAAATTTACATGGTAAATCTCTATAAAGTGATAACTTCAAAGATTTATCATGTATGTAAATATACATTATTAAACACAAATTTTTAGCGGTGAAAGATTATCGCTTAATCACTAAATATTAAAATATTCTTGCAGGATCGCCGTACCATTTGACCCCTTCTTTGCGGGAGCACTGCGTGTAATAAAACCAACAATTAAGTTAAATGATTTAAATTTTAACGATGATATTTATTATTCAGAAAGAGGTAGGTGTAAACTGCCCTAAGTAGATGGCAAAAAAATATAAACTACCTTTCAAATTAGTCATCGTATTAATGGATGAGAAAGTTTACATACGGAGTTAAAAAAGGAAATTGCAGTTAACGTTACTAAAAAAAGAATTATTTGCATAGGTGGCTTAACGAAAACTCCCTGCAAAAAAAATCTTGTCTATGACTCATAGTTTTTCTAAATAAATAAAAATTCTTGAAAGAAAACATTTTCCTGCGCAAATTCTTTATTAAACTGTACCCTATAAGTTTCGTGCACTATTCAGTGCACATCATCAAGGCAGGCCTAAAGTCAAAAAAATGGAGAAAATGCACGTAACGTCATAATATATAAACATAGTTTTTTTAATTAACAACCAATAAAATCAGATAGACAAACCCTATGGGAATTTTGGAAACACCTGCTGAAGTTCAAAAGGTTATCAACAGATGGCGCTACTAAATTGGAAGGCGGAGTAAATAGCTTGAACACCAATCACGAACTTCTTAAAGATTCGTAGCACCAATACAAATGAAGGATTGTAATAATAAAGCAATTTAGTACGACTTCAAATTAAGAAACTACATCTGTTGATTGCCTTTTCAACTACAAAAAGTGTTTCCAAAACTCACGAAAGGTTTGCCTTAAAAGCATACAAACATTGAGATCTTTTTTAACGGTAAGGAGTCAACTGAATAAGTTTTATAACTGTTACTAATGTCTAAAACCAGGCCATTTAATATTGCCATTTAATAAACAATTGCGAACGTCCGTTATGGACGACCCCTATGTCGTTCATGTCAAGATACAAATGGGACAATGGCGACTTCTATTCAAAATAGAAAACAACAACTATCTAAAAATAATAATATTAATTAATAACCATACAGTAAATTTATAGTTTTTCTCATTTTATATTTTCAAAAACCCGCCCCTCAGCGTATAAGGATCAAGATAGTGTTTTCCACACTCCCAGGACCCGCCCCCCACCGTTTCCTATTTTTACTTCCTATTATTGTTAACTTGAGTATTTAATTTGCAATGAAGAGTATTGACATTTTCAAAGTAATACAAGAATATTCGTATTATTAGATTTGCCCTTTCATTTAAATTTTGTGCCCTGCCATTGAAACATGTCACGAGTCATTTCACGAATAATTTCACACTATTATCAATGAAATAATACACACTATGTATTTTTACTATAATTTTGAATGTAAAAATTACACGTATTTGAATGTATTTTTATGTGCTTTTTTTACAGTGTACTAGGCTAATGACCGTCTCAAAAAATTTCAATTTCAACATAACCCTCTCAAAACAAATGTCAGTTTGACGTTTGTTAACAATCAAGTTGCATTCAGTCGTCATAAAAATAATCTATTTGTTTTTACTTAAGTCCCTTGGAATTTAAAATCACTTTAAAGATAAAGTAATAGTGTAGTCTTCGAAAACAGGGACTTAAATAGCAGTTTAAGTCCCGGAATTGTATAAACACTTTTAAAAGTTGCGTTTAATTTTGTTTAGGCCCCTCCATTTATCAATCGTATATCCGCCACTGACTATTAGTTACAGTTTTAAACAATTTTAACGAAAGATTTGCTAAACGCAGAATTGTTGAATTTTAACTGTGAAGTGGGTGAAAAAATATGATTCAAAAGATGCGTTAGAAGCTATACGGACTACATCAAGTTATTATTTTTTATTCGTATGGTAACAGCAAAATTATATTCTGCCTTCAGCGTTTGAAAGAAACATAACTCTCTTAGAACTAATTGAACTGATTTTATAAAAAAAAAAATGTATTAAAAAATTTTTTTTTGAATTTTATTGGTTTGATGAATTTTGTATTATGAAGTAAAGAGTTATAAATTAGCAAGAACGGCAATTTATTTAAACATTCCGGATTTTTGATATTTTTCAGGAAACTACATTTATGTGAGCTTCCGAATACACTTTAAAGCATTCCGGAAACGAAACGTAATTTTTTTAAACCAATATTTGAAAAATGAGAAAGCTGTCTGGATGATAAACCATAAATCTGAATTTAAGTAGGCATACCGTAAATGTTATCGTGTCTACAGCTCGAGCTTTTATACGAACTAATGTAAACAAAGAAGATTTCAGATAATATTTTATTATTTTAACACCACAATGAACTTAAGTCTTTGATTAACCATCTTATATAACACATTTTTCAATAAAAAGAAACACGCTGAAAATGGGATGAAAATGACTAGTCTTGTTTGGAAAAAGACAGCATATTTAAATTTTCCGCCAATACTGTCAATTCTAAGAGGTTTAAAACAAAGTAATCTAGTTTGAATTTGACTGATTGATTGAAGACAAAAATTTTTCAATTCGGTCTTTTGATTTTAGGTAGATTGGGACATAAAACTGCAGTTCTTCCCCTTCATATATGGCGCTTTCTGAATCCACGAAGACTGCCAGCTTTTAGAGTCTAACGGGGGCCTTTATATAGGTGAGATTCTTGTTACAAATCATGCAAAAGTCAAAAACAGACTTTATGATCCTTCTCAACTATGATCCTTTCTATAATTTTAGTTTCCTCACATTCGATTCCTTTGAAGTATCACCTGAAGCCTCAAGTCTACGGGCGACGTGCTCTCTTTGATTGTTATCCTTAGATTTAGGGCATTTAGAGAATTATTAAACGTAGTTCAACATCGATAAAATGTAAATTAAATTAATACGCTACTTATTTTATTTGTTAATTCCACGATCAATCGGATTACTATGTTTGAAAAATTTGAACATTTTGCACGGTTTTTTTATACCTTTTTGAACTTCTTATATGAAGTTGATTGCCCGACTGCGCCAAGAAAAATAAAAATATAGATCCTTGATAAGAGTTCCTTTTGGTAATGATGCATCTTGTGTATGCATTAGTCATGAAAGAAATTCGAAAAATGTACATTTATGCATTAAAATCGCTTATTTAATAATTAGTCTTTTGGGTGGATAGCCTATTTTGCTCTAAATTTATTTATCTTCTGATGTAACTGCCGCCTTTTTACACGAATTATTATTACTTCAACCGTAATTTTGGTTTAATTTTGTTAACTCGTTCTAAAGTGAAAATATCTTGAGATCACCACGAGATATTAACGCCTTCTTTAAGTTTTCTACTACGACTACCAGGCTTGCACAAATTGCTTCTTGGTCAGTAGATGATCATCGTTTGTTCTGAGTGGAATTATTCTTTGACTCTATGAATTGAAACTTTAGTTTACTACTTGCATACATTATAGTCAAATTAAATCGTGGAGACGGCAACTTACAGCATCTGAACGACAGTCGCATCTCGGCTTTGTATCCGCGAGCATCGTCTTTACCAATCTCTTCTTACGCGTAACGTACGCATGGCTACAAGATTAGTTTTCTATAATAAATAACATGCGGACTTAATGTGACCGATTCTGGATAATAAAAAGGTACGTAAGTCTCAATTTTATTTTAATTTTTATAGTATCAACTTTTTTATTATTATTACAAAATAATTATTATTATAACGAATTATTAGTGTGGGTAATCTTTTCCCGCATTATCAGTACTTCCGTGTATTTTGCAGTTCGTATTATCAATGTTACGCACAACTTCTGGATAACTCTTTCACATATGAATATTTTAATTTTGTAATGTCAAATTAAAATTTTTAGTCGGTAATCAACTAACCTGACCCCGCGGGGTTAAATTTTAACCCTAGAGTTTACAAATTTTTTGTTTTCAGGAACTTCCTACCAATAATGTTTTGTGTTCGGGAAGGACATTTTCGTTCGCTTGTGCAGAGCATTGTATTTTGTTCTATTTTTGTGATTGTTGCCACGGAAATTGCAAATTCTCAACGAAATTTCCATAATGGAAACATAGATCACGTTCAACAACCTGTAATTCCTGCAGGGTGAGTTGTATATTTTCTTTTTTTATTAGTGCTAACCGTATAATTTTTGCTCGAAAAGTGATAATAATTCCAGAATCGATTTCATTCAAATTACAGGGTTAGTTTTTCAAATTAACATCTCGTGGTAGTCGGAGCGAAAATTGCGTAATCAGGCGTCTGTTTGCAAGGTCGATTTTTTCGAGTAGCGAAAAAAGCAGACTAATTATTATTTTTTGTGTATTGTAAATATTTGATTATTTCATTATATCGTCATCTTGCTTCATTAGATGAATTATTACTACTTAACCGCTCTTGGAAGACCGATTATTACTTCCTTTTTAAGAGTAACTAGGTCAAGATTGTACGTATTTTTAAAAATTTTCTTCTCCAATTTTCGTTTCATGTTAACTGTGTAATAGTCAACTACCTTTCATAAACAAACTACTTTTATTTTCTTTATCTTTGCAGTTATTAAAAGATTAAAACTGGAATTAATTTTCCTCTTTCCATATCGACATTCATAGAACAAAGAAATTTGATTGAATTATTGATTTATTTAATGAGAAGATAAGTTTCATTTTATAATTTCTTATTGATCAGATTGTTTTTGATTGAATCAGTTGACGTTTCTTAAACTAAACTGATTTATAAAAGTTTACTACGTAGTCAAAGATTCAATTCGGTCGACGGTGGTGGTTTGAAGCGACCGTTGATTGACTGCAGAGCAGAAAGTTCTGGAGTTTAACCAGTCTGCGGTATTTATTACATTTAATGACTCAATATATCCGAAATTCATTGCATAATCGAAAAAATATAAATTTTCAAAAGATGTTCATCGCACCTATTTTCGAGTCACTACTGGTGATTTTAATTTAAATGGAAACTGCAGGATGGTATGGCTTAATACCGACCAAACGGGTATCGTTTGTTAACAAGACATTACAAGGCTCGTCGGATTTGCATTTATCATCCTACTAGCTGGCACAGTCGGTCTACCGGCCGCCTTAAGTTGATTTTGAGTAGCCTGCCTTCCTTTAAGGAATCTCGATAATCCATTCATGCGCGTCCCATAGGGACGCGCATGAATGGATTATCGAGATTCCTTAAAGGAAGGCAGGCTACTCAAAATCAACTTTCCTTTCCTTTGCGAATTTTTGCACTATTTCAATACAAAAACATGCGCAGGGACCTACATAATAACTATGCCAAATTTGGTTCCGATCGGTAAAACGGTATAGGAGTCTAGGAGATTTATAAAAGTTTACTACGTAGTCAAAGATTCAATTCGGTCGACGGTGGTGGTTTGAAGCGACCGTTGATTGACTGCAGAACAGAAAGTTCTGGAGTTTAACCAGTCTGCGGTATTTATTACATTCAATGACTCAATATATCCAAAATTCATTGCATAATCGAAAAAATATAAAGTTTCAAAAGATGTTCTTGTTTTCTTAAAACCTCGTCGTTTTTCAAAAATGCTATAAAAATATAATTTGAAAGAAATTATTTTTCCAGATCCATTATTAATCAGTAAATCCTGAGGTATAATTTTACACTTCTGTCGCAGAAAAGTAATGCGTGTAAGCTTCCTAAATGGTCGACCTTTTCGAGAAATCCTGGAAAAGTCAGGAAATTTTATTTATTAAATTCAAGGAAATTCAATATTTAAGGAAACCCTGCAATAAAATAGCAATTATTAGTTTAGTAAGTTTTATATTAATAAATTTCGTTTTCTGTCATCTCTACATTTAATTAGTCCCCCTCCCCTTAAAATTAATTAATTTGGATCGAAACAAATTTTTGTTCTTTTTGTAATCCGGCTTTGTAATAAATGCCAATGCAATTGTTTTGAAAAACTTCGTGAAAAGCCTGAAGCTTTAAATTTCATAATATGAAATTTTAGTTCAAATTTCTTTAATATAGGCGCAAAACGCCAATCGTTTTAACTCTTCTTCAATTTATTTGATCAGTTATTGTCTTAAATAATTAGGATGCATCTTTATTTGTGTTAAGCAGGGATGCACTAAGATTAAGATTAAGTCTTTGGTTAAATTTAAAATTTAATAAACCGTATACACCTTAGGGCATAAAATGCTCCATATTCTTATTCGTTTTTTAAATTTTCTGATTCCGCATTCACACAAAAAGAGCATATTAAAATCTCATCATTATTAATATTGTTTTGAATAAATATTTCCATACGAATTTATTATTTTCTCGCTTATTTCATATTCTGGTTTTCGCCACTTTTTAAGTTTTACCAGTCGGGTTTTGAGAACCTCTTGCTTAGCGAGGCACTAGCAGGGCCGGAACTATGGACTGACGTTTGGAGGGGGGAGTCAGAGTATAAAAAACGTAAAATTCATGATGTAAATGTAAAAATATTGTAAAATGCATGTTTTAAAATAAATATTCTTGTCAATGGGGGAAGAGGGGTCATTAAGCCTCTACCCTCATAGCCTCTAACCCCCATTAGAAAAGGTGTTTTATATTTTTTATTCACAAAACAACTTAAAAATCCCTTTTAGCTTGAAAGGATTTCTTCCATTATCAAACCATTACCAAGGTGGAACCAACGCTGGGTGCCCTTAGTTCCTTATTCTTATAACCTCTCTCATCTTTTTTGAAGACCATGTTTAACCCAATTTTAATCCTCCACTGATTAACCCTTATTGGAATAGGAGTTTTATCCTGTTATCTTGATCTTCGCAATCTCCACCTCTCTCTCTCTATTGGCTGCATCTTCTTCCTCTAAGTTCCTCACTGCCATAGCTGTCATTATCCCTTTTATGTCATTATGTCATTATGTCATTGAACAAATGTCCAAACTAACGCAAACCACTCTTCTCAGTTCTTTGGATTACTTCTTCTTTTGCTTCCTTTTAAATTCTTATCTGTTCATTACTTCATCGCAGGAAGTCCATTTCGTCCGCCATTAGTCTTCGCATGGGCTCATTCAGGCTCCAAAATTCACATCCATATCAAAGAAACCGATTCAACCATAACTATTCCGACCCTTTTTTATTTTCATCTGAAATACCTTTGTCCCACCTCAAGGAATTCAATGCTCCAATGATCTTTCTATCTTGTTGAATTCGATTTCAAACTTCTTCTGTCCCCATACCACTCTATAGAAATTCCACTCGGCCCTGCATATCTGTCGTTATAATTTGCCTCACCTGTGGTGATTTTTCCTGTAGCGTAATGAATTTCCTTTCTAGAAGGCTGCAAATTCTCCATAAATTCAGATCTGTTCTCTATCAAAAGTTGTCCATGATTTTTGTATTTTTATCTTTTCTTGGATCAATTTTTCTACTTCTCCATTAGCCAAGGTCCTATCGCATTCCTCCAGAGCATGAGGCTGGCTCTTCGTTTAATACCATTGTTATGTTTGTATGCTGTATTTCAAAATAATACAAAAATATTTATAATAAAAAAACATTTTATTATAAAACATCTAAAAAATTGTCTGAAACATCCTGAAAATTACTTTTTATGTTTCCTTCAGTGATATCTCTATGTGGTCAGTTCTCATCATCAAATGTCGCTTCAGATTTATTTGGCAGTTCGTTGCTGCTGGTTATCCTTCGTTTAAAATCCTAATTAAGACTTTTTTCAAAGTCAATAATTTAATTTAAAGAATAATTGCACATATCTGCTTGATCACCTCACTTCCACAGCTGAATTTATCAAAGTTAATGAAATCCTTAAAGCTTCTGACTTTCGAATTCGTCAACTAGGTTGCAAATCGTCAATCCGCAATTTTTCTCAATATATAAATTCCAATAATTATTGTGGTAATTTAAAGAGCATGCAATGATAATAATTCCATGTTAAGTGCCTTAAAAATTAGTCGAGGCTAATTTTATGCTGATAATGCATTTTATCGCATTCTGGTGTTCAAAAAATTGTCATGATGCAACATTAACATACAAACATTAGTTTAATTTAATGTAAACAAGAATTTTATCTGGCTATAAATACTAGTCCATTTTTTATAGCATTTGATCTCAATTTGTGTAAGAATTACAACGTTTTAAGTACATGACTATTGGAATTGGTATTTTTTCGGCAAAATATTGGAACAATCAATGGTTGATAGAAAAACAAAAAGTTAAATATTACGCCGTTGGGGGGGGGGGGCAATAGCCCATTATATCTGTTCACAGTGGATTTAAGTGCCCTGCTTCCATGTAATACAATAATTAAAAACTTACAGATTTACTTCCACTTTAAATAATTAAAATTAATTTTAGATAATTGGATTAACTTAGAGGCTGTAACATATTGAAAGATTAATGTCATTCAGTTAACATTGAAAATTTATGTTTAAAACATGACATATACAAGTAAGTAATTACGTTTACTTACAGTAATGGATCATAAATTTTTTTGAGTTACTAAAGATTAGCACGTCAAGAAACGTGTTAATTAAGTTGTCAACCTAAGTTAGTTCCTAATGATTTTATAAAGTAGCATCATTAATTAATTACAAATTAATACAACGATGAAAAAACGTAATAAAAGAAAAATTTCTATTAAAAATTATAATTTGTTAAAACTAATTTGAGTTGCTAATTTGCGAGTTGTAAAGAGGAAAAGTGATTTAAAACTTTTTAACTTTTTTACAAGCACTGCGTTAATTTTTTTTATAATTTCGATTTTTAGATTTCAAAAATTTGATTAAAACACAAATAAAATAAAATGTCTTGTCCTACTTCTTTTCCTGAACAAGATCGTTGACTTCATTGAACACAGCGTCTCCTCACTTGGCTTGCCACTTGTAAACTTAATTAGCTCTCAACAGCAATTAATTTTAACTTATCCTGCTACATCCCAAAACCGATTGTTTTGTAATTTTTAAAACAAACAAATATATTTTGTCTTTTAAAGCTCCGATTTATAAGAGAAATTGGATTTCCACATATTGAGACCACGAATGTATTTTTTTAGCTATGGTCACGATTGCTGGATTATTGGACCTCCCACGAAAACGACGCTTCTGTGTTTTAATATGCTTTTATTTTGTTTCCATATTATCTAACGAATCGTTGCATAAATAAAAGTAATTGTGGGGATTACCTCCATATTTTACAATACTTAACCTAATACGTGGTAATTAATTTTCTGAAAGAATTCCGTATTATCGTTCGCCCAATAATGTCCCAATACTTTTTGAGATTATCGAAGGGTCAAAATTAATTTTGTCCGATTTTGAATAAATACACCTTATCGATTTTACTCGAACCGAAGTAATTTTTGATATGAAAGTAATTAGAAGTCCCTGTAATTTAACTACGAGGTATAAAGGAAAATTTAATTGATTTTGTAACGTATTGCTTAAATTAATTATTTTGCTAGATATATTATATACACAAAGCACAACTATCAGCCGCCATTTGACAATGTAAATTTGACCACCAAGTATTGCGTTCATGTGTATGAATAATTTTGAAATTCTGCGTCGTTTTTAAATTCTGATTTGAATGCGCTTCCACATTAAGTGTCACTAGAATTTTTTAGATCCACTTGATTTTCTTCGACGTCAAATTTTTAGTGCGAATAATTAAATGGTTTGATTTTAAAAAGCGCCGTAGGAGATTTTCTAAAGTTTCCCTAAAAATGCATTCGTTTGTGTTGTTTAAGTTTTCAAAATGATGGTCAACAAAGAAAAAATTAATGACTTGACAATAAAATTAGCTAATAATTGGAAAACTGTACGCTTACAATAATTTTCAATTTCATTTTTTGGGAAAAGCGGGTTTTTGAATTGTGATTAGTTGTAATATCTCAGGAATTGGGCGTTTTAAGGGCCATGTTGTTGATAAATTTTTTTTTTAATTAAGGTGGTGTAACCATCTGCGAAAATATATATTACGTAAATTGTTCTTATTTTCAATTTTGTCTTTTCTTAAAAAGGAATTTCATTTAGCGATTAACTACACATTTGCTTGAATGTCTCTGCAGCTGTCCGTTAATGCGCGTTTGGTGATATTATTTATTATTCGGTTTTACAATATATTTTTAATTATTAATTTAACTATTACCTCACCTATAATTTCTGTAATTTATTTTTTTCTAACATTTTCCATGGCTAATCACTTCATTTAAGGAAACACTCCAACCTCTGCATTACCTATCATATTTATTTGTTCTTATCAAATTGCGACTGACCTGCTTTCACGCTGCTTTCAGCGGCGTTACAAAAGTTATTTACAATTATTATTAATATAATATATTTAAATTTTTTTCAAATATAATAAACATAATAATAATCACTTTCATTTATCTATTATTAGTCCGTTTATCTCTTCCTCCCCTTTCAGTGCGGTCTTTAGGCCACACAACCAATCCAATTCATTGTATTATAAAAAACATTAAATCACACGAACAATAATAAATTCTAAAGTGGGAAGTCAACACACTACAAATCAGAACGAGTAATTTTTAAGGACAGTAAAACAACTGTATTAGTTTTGTCAATTTAATTTTAAACATTTCAAAAGATTAATTATAGATATTTAAGGGATATTTAAATCCTAAAAATAAAATTACAATGGCACAAATTATACGGTTTTTTTGTTTTCCAAAACGTTACCTTTTCTGGCTTGTACGTTCTCATTTTCTACTCTAAAATTAATGTGCTATGTATCTGCAACTTTAAATTGATTTGTTGATACCTCCCAGTGCGGCCATTAGGCCGCAAAACCAAGTCAATCAATTATAATATCAAAAAAAATTATATCAATAGAACAACTAACTCGAAATTTTGAATTTTCTAAAGATATCTTTCGAATAATTTATTTAATTTTGAAAATAATATGACCAAATTTTCGAGATCATTTTCACCATTAAAAAGTTCTTAATAATTTATAAAATAAATATTTCATGATATCAAAAAATAAAATATAAGCAATAACTGAAAACTGTGCACTGAAAATATAATTTTAATCTAATTTTTTAAGTAAGTTAAAATTTTTGCAATTTCAGATAGAAATAACACAGAAGATAAGCATTTTATGCAAAAATTCCATTATAAATATGTATTTGTAGCTACAGTAATTATCTGGTTAGCAAACTTGAAAAATTTAAATCCGTTAACCTTTATCAAGGTTATTGCTATTATAAACATAGTTCTACGCACAATTTGGAAATTTAAGTTTCCACATTTTCAAGATTCTTAATAAATTACATCTGTAAAGACAACTAAGGAACAGAAGAGGTTATCAAATTTGGGGGGATCTACTTTATGTTTTTCTGAAGAATTCAATTATTTAGAAAACTATTTCGCAAAAAGCTGAAAAACTATTAAAATAATAATGATTTGATGGGGTCTATACCCCCCCCCTCTGCCCCTCTCTGACTGCTCCTGTAAAGGCGTTTTCCAAGAGATCAAATTTTATATCTACTTTATGTATTCCTGAAAAATTGAAATTATTTAGAAAAATATTGCAAAATCAAATAATTGAATAACTGAAATAGTATTAAAATGACAATAGTTTGAAAGAGTCTATGACCCCTTTGCCTCCCCTACGACGGTTCCTATAAAAAGTGTGAACTTATTTCTATAAACAAAATTGAATTTATAAGTTTTTGAAAATATTAAATATAATAATTTATTAGCCTAAATATTAATAATTACTATTGTATTAAATATTCTATAAAGAAAATTAATAAATAATGGTGGGCTAAATAATAATCGTTTGCGGGACAAATCTAATTCATTTACTGAATAAAATTGAAAATAGGTTGACCACTCACGTAAAGGCCGATCCAGACGCTACGTTTTGCACAACCTTTTGTCTGCACAGTTCAACACGTTGCAGATAAAACGTGTGTAGATAGGAAAAGTGCGCAGTTTTGAAACCGGCGCGAAGACGGTACAGTTGCAGCGATAACTGAGCTAGAGAGCATAGATATCCTTGAAGTGTGCGGACAAGTCGGCGCATGTAGACGGTAGCTCCGTTTTCCGATTCAGCATGCCAAAATTGACCAGAGTAGTACCTCCTCCATGACGATGCCACTTTGCGAAATATACAGATATCTCTGCACCATGTAGACGCTCTAAAAATTGCAACGTTTTCATTCCGTCTTAAGACTGCGCAAACAAAAGGTTGTGCAAAATGTAGCGTCTGGACCGGCCTTAAAAGTTGTGCAGCGTAATGGCAACTGAGGGAAGAAATTGTGACGCTTAAACAACTAAATTACGATAAATGTTGCTGCAATTTCGCGAAGTCCGCAATTCGAACCCACAATTTCCGCAACGCAACTCAACCAGCGATCACACCAAACCACGTTGGTCGCCAAGATGAAACGGTTAGAATTCCTCAAGAATTTTTCCCAAATGTGACGTTAATAATTGATGTTAAAATAATTTCTATCCAATAGGTGTTAATTGAAAACGACGAAGAAAAAAAAGATGGAGAAGGCGCCACTCGATTTCGTTCAAATGTACCATACGTCGTTCTGATAGAATAGATAACTCGATCCAAAGAAAATCGAGAAAACACGAGCTATCGTTGTAAATCTTGCCGGCTAGCTTGGAAAGATAATTATTCAAACAAAATCCAGCATGAGATCAGGGCATACGGAAAATTTTGAACAACGAAGAAATTTTGTAAACGAAAATAATAATTGCTCAAATATAAAGCGCAAATATCTTACGCGCAGTCCCGCAAAGAACTAACAAAATAATGGCGGACCACACAAAAATGTTATCAACCATATGTTGATTATCACCCAAAAACGACGGAATATTTATACAAAATTTACACGTTGTGATAAGTAAATCAACTAAATAATTAATAATTATTATCATAAATAACCAACTAAAAATGATACGATACCTCAACTACGCTGATTTGCGGCCTATGCAAAATCTGTCCATTTTCTAATCCCATAAAGGCGGAAGAGAACTCCGATAAAGTAACTCCAAAAAAATTGAGTTTCTCGACCTACGGATTCGAGAAGATAATCCCAGTTTGCCACTGGATGGTAACCACTAACCAATTCTTCTCGAAAATCCGGCTTCAACAAAATTTCGCACAGCACACACACAACTACCTCGCACCAGATTTCACGTATCACCTCTGCGCATTTCCGCTCGTACCAACGGTCACTGGTTCCAAACCCAAAGAATTCGGCGGCAAATTTTAAACCGTTACAAAATCCTGAAAAATTCCAAATGTAAAAAGAAAACAGTTTAAGTATTCTCTACTTTGGCTCGTCTGTGATCCTGCAATTTTTTCATTAAAGAACTGCTTCTTCAGAAAGAAATTCTACCTATTAAACATAATAAATTTAAACTAAAATTTTATTCGTATTATATTCTTAGTTCTTTTAGTTATTTTTGATACTTGAGATCAAGTTCACCAGCCCACATTCTCTGGCATATCAGTCCGTCCGTGGAGATAACCGGGACCCCTAAAATAACGTATTTTAAATCTGAGTTATTAGCTTATGAAAATAATATAAAATAAAATTGAAAAATTGAAAGGCAACAATAAAATGCACACAAGGAAGTTTAAATTAACTCGTAAGCTTTCAGTAATAGATGATTGCCTTATTGAAATGGTAAGTTTACGAGGTAATATAAATATTATTGTATTTGCTTAGACTGTTAATTTTTCAATTTTATTAAATAATTTACTATTAGCAAATTATTTAATACTTAATAGTTCCGACAAGGAAATCGAAAAATTGCTTAGAGTTTGTATCCACCAAAATGTCCCCTAAAATCCCCTGTCGAATTCTTCTCCAGTAACCCCCCTCCCCAACACTGTTTTCCGCCTATAACTATAAATTATTGTTAACAGAATTTTAAAAATGAAAATGCTCTACAGAATAAATTATTTCAAAATTTTCCCAGGAGTTCAAGCAGGAAGCTGAACAAATCTTGCAATACAAAAAGCGGAAAACTGAAATTCTATAGGTAAATGTATTTAAATGTCCTAATTAATCCCCCTTCCCGCAAAAAAACCGCGGTTATTTGTCATTTTTTTTAAATAATCTCATGACTAAAATTGAAAAACACAAAAATCTCTTCAAATTCAGTTTTTAAAATGTTTTTTATTAAAAGTTTTTTATTCAAAATAAAATTTTCTTGGATTCCATTTTTATTCTCTGAAGTGAGTTCTGAAAAATCTATATTGTAGAAAATTTTCTGCTCTTCAATTTTGATCTAATAATAATTCATCGTGACAATAAACCGTATTAGGGGAACTAAAATGTCTTAAAACAGGGAGAAAAGCCGACATGGTATTTTAAGTTTAAGGGGCCTTTAAAGAATTCATTCAGACATTTCGATACACATTTCTGGAAAATTTTTGCTGGCCCGAAATATTTTCAAGCTAAAAACGTAAATTGCTTGAAACCACCGCCTTTTTCTGCCCTTTGCACTTAAAAATTTTTAAAACTTGAAAGGAACTGTTACGAAAACCATCTTACGTGAAACTTTTCCCATTTTCCAGGATCAGTCCGCCCCTGGCAATAATAAAAAAATGGGCGTCAAGTTTAGCAGTTTTCGTATTTTTTAACAAAATTTTATCTGTTAGCTGCCGTTTTCCGGCCAAACTAAGAATTTTCTATATATAATCTATATCTATTATGTATATAAAAATGGATGTAAGCGTGTATGTATGTATGTATGTTCCCGTTCCGTCTGTCCGTCTGTCTGTCCGCATAATTCAAAATCATACAGAGCGTTTCAAATCGTGTTGGAAATACTCTGTGTGTATAGAGGTCTAAGAACTGGGTAGCCAGTGCGCTACTTTTAGGCTTCTATACAAAGTATAACAAGAAGCCTTATGATCTAGCTCCGTGTCCGTCCGTCCGTCCGCATAATTCAAAATCATACAGAGCGTTTCAAATCGTGTTGGAAATACTCTGTGTGTATAGAGGTCTAAGAACTGGGTAGCCAGTGCGCTACTTTTAGGCTTCTATACAAAGTATATTTATGATTAGGGCCAATTTATTTGTCAAATCGTCTTGACGTTTCTTCGGCGAATCGCCCATGAAAGCTGCGGGTCTCGCGGAAGGAGGAACAACCGGTAAAACCGTCACGATCATCCACTCGGGTCGTGAGTATTTCGGATCCATTCCCAGGGCGCTGCAATCTGCGTCGCTAATTTGTCTAAAGATATGCAGCACTTCTTCCGCCAACAAATACTTTTTTTCTTGTGGAACCTTTCCGTCGGATTCCTTCCATTCGGCCGTCAAATCGAGACCCGATTTTCTAATTACAGGTTGATGATTTCCACATCCACCATCCGCGTGACATATTGTTTGTTCTTTGCACATACCGTACACTAGTTCTAAGCGTTTCTTGGAATCGTCTGTAGTTATCTTCTGAGCGTGTTCATAGTGGTTTTGTTTCTTTGTGTTCACTAACAATTTACTGCAATTAAAGCAGACGCAGCGTAAAACTTTCATGACATTGTTAATCATGCCAACGTGAAAGATAGGTTTGGCCAATTGGATGTGACCAAAGTGACCGGGGCAAGTGTCCCGGTCGCCTTCGCATGTTTGACATGGTAAAGTGCTGTCAAACGCTCCCATCCTCGGATCCATCAAGCCGCCCACTTTTGGAAGACTTCCTTCCATAATTTCTACATGATTTATACCTTCTGGGACGACAGACATGCTACGAATATCTTCCGGACTAAAAATACCAAATTGCACATTCTTTACAGTTTTGAAAGCAGATTTGTTTTCGATTAATGCCATTGTTAATACCGTAATTTACTTTTACTTAACGCGCGAAAAATTAGCCAAACTGTTACATCTACTATACTAATAGGGCGATGTCCTATATAAGCAAATTGATCTGATGATACGTTGATACGATGATACGATGATACGATGATCCGTTGATACGATTATACCTTGATACGATGATTCGTTGATACGATTATACCTTGATACGATGATCCGTTGATACGATGATCCGTTGATACGATTATACCACGATACGATTGTCCGTTGATCCAATTATTCTTTGATACGTGGCTTACTGGTCTAACTGCCGCAGGGATTAACGGCCAGAATAAAGTGAAGATAAGGTATTGTCCCAAGGATATGATTTACTAGTTTTACTTTGATGTGAAAAAAAACAAGTTTTTACTTATTTTAACCATAGCAGTGGCTTGATGTGATTAGTGAAGTTAAGTTGTAAATAAAAGAGAAAGAGAGGATTGGTCCACCTCAAAAAATGGACCGCACATTACAGAGAAGTAAAGTTTCGAATGGAATGGAAAAGTTTGATTGTTATTACTTATATAGTAAATGATAATTACCAACCGCAAAAAATGTAATTGGTGCAGATTATCGGATTATCTGATGTTACATTATAAATATTATGTCGACCAAAAATAACTAGCAACAACAACTTTTCACACCAGAAAGGTAGCTGTATAGAAGCCTAGGAACTGCCGCTAAAGCGAGTTCCACCTTGTTTAAATCTGTGGTAATTCTGATAATCTGAATTTTTAATACCTACCAAGCTAAAAAATATTCTAGTATAGTATAAGTAAATTTAGTGACAATAAGAGATTTCGATTATCAGATTAGTATCTTTATTATCGGATAAAAAATTATTTTTTCACATAAAAGCAAAAGAATAGCATTTTAAGTTCAAATATAAATCTCAGAATATTTCATTTCTTAAATCTGTGGTAATTCTAATAATATGAATCTTTAGTAGCAACCTAACAAATCTATTTATATTCGTTCATCCGTCGCTACCAGGCCCGATACATTGCACAGACAACCTCAAACCCACCACAAGGGATTATTTTAAGAACGTATATATTATTAAATTTTGAAGTGATCAAATATAACACCATGCGCAACTCTTGAGGGGAAACAAAATCTTAAAAATAATAGGGTATCAACGTCTTAAGGTATCAACGTCTTAACGGATCAAAGGATCAACGGATCAAAGGATCAACGAATCAAAGGATCAACGTATCAACAGATCAACGTATCAACGGATCAACGTATCAACGTATTTAAATTTCCTACATAGGTGAAAACTTATGTAAATAAAATATAACTTATATTTGGTCAATTTCGAAGGTTCTGATTAGATTTGAATTATGCGGACAGACAGACGGACAGACGCGGAGCCAGATCATAAGGGTTCTTGCTATACTTTGTATAGAAGCCTAATAAGTAGTTTATATAAGGAGCCCTCTTTGAAAATATCTTTAACTTAGTAAATTTCTTTCGAACATTTGCGTATTTATAAATTGCATTAGCGAATCGAAACAACGGATTAACAGATTAACGCAATACTATATAGACGAAGTATTTAAAATATAACAACGTATCAGTTGATCAACGTTATGATTGGCTCTGAAACATGCGGACGGACAAGAAGCCAGACCATAAGGCTTCTTTCTATACCTTGTATAGAAGCCTAAAAGTAGCGCACTGGCTACCCAGTTCTTAGACCTCCATACACACAGAGTATTTCCAACACGATTTGAAACGCTCTGTTTCAAATGGATAATGAGATTAACGAATAACAAATTAGTGAATAACGAGATCAACATATCAATATGTCAACGTATCATCGTATCAACTTATCATCGAATCATCGGATCATCGGGTCATCGGATCAACGTATCAACGTATCATCGGATCAAAGTATCATCGGATCAACGTATCATCGGATCAACGTATCATCGGATCAACGTATCAACGGATCAACGTATTTAAATTATATAGGTGAAAAGTTATGTAAAAAGTAGCGCACTGGCTACCCAGTTCTTAGACCTCTATACACACAGAGTATTTCCAACACGATTTGAAACGCTCTGTATGATTTTGAATTATGCGGACAGACAGACGGACGGACAGACGGACACGGAGCTAGATCATAAGGCTTCTTGTTATACTTTGTATAGAAGCCTAAAAACAATAATGAATGCTGTCAAACTGTCAACCGATCGACAATGCAAATATGCGTGCACGTGCTTTACGCTTCTATTTGACCAATCTTAACCAAAGTCCGCCCCTGGCAATAATAAAAAAATGGGCGTCAAGTTTAGCAGTTTTCGTATTTTATTTTAACAAAGTTTTATCTGTTAGCTGCCGTTTTCCGGCCGAACTAAGAATTTTATATAAAAACAAGGTGGAACTCGCTTTAGCGGCAGTTCTTAGGCTTCTATACAGCTACCTTTCTGGTGTGGAAAGTTGTTATTATCTGGTTATTTTTGATCGCCATATAATGTAACACCACATAATCAGATAATCTGCACCAATTAAATTTTTTGCGATTGGTAATTATCGTTTACTATATAAGTAATAACAATCAAACTTTTCCATTCTATTAGAAATTTTACTTCTCTGTAATGTATGGTCCTTTTTTTGAGGTGGACCAATCCTCTCCTTTCTCTTTTATTTATAACTTAACTTCACTAACCACATCAATAAAAAATTATTTTTTCACATCAAAGTAAAACAAGTAGTTTATATAGGGAGACCTCTTCGAAAATATCTTTAACTTAGTAAATTTCTTTCGAACATTTGCGTATTTATAAATTGCATTAGCGAATCGAAGCAACGGATTAACATATTAACGCAATACTATATAGACGAAGTATTTAAAATATAACAACGTATCAGTTGATCAACGTTATGATTGGCTCTGAAACATGCGGACGGACACGAAGCCAGACCATAAGGCTTCTTTCTATACCTTGTATAGAAGCCTAAATAAGGCTTCTTATTATACTTTGTATAGAAGCCTAAAAGTAGCGTACTGGCTACCCAGTTCTTAGACCTCTATGCACACAGAGTATTTCCAACACGATTTGAAACGCTCTGTATGATTTTGAATTATGAGGACGGACAGACGGACGGACAGACACGGAGCCAGATCATAAGGCTTCTTGTTATACTTTGTATAGAAGCCTAAAAGTAACTAGAATTTTTGTTGGTAAAACCGTGTAAAACTAGCTTTAACTGATTTCGCGGAAAAAAGTTAACCTTAAATACATACCAAAAACAAATGTCAATAATAATTATAACCTACAATATTGACACATAAAAATATTACTTATCAGTCTGTTACCTATGTTGACAGCCCAATATTGCTCTGTTAACTTATCAGACGACTTGACAGACTGGTAACTGCTAACAGTCATTGGTGAATACAAATATATCACATTAACAGACTGTTATTGACTTGACTCTCTGTTAGCAACTTAACAGAGCTTGGTGAATACGGCTGTAAATGTCACTGATTACATTTTTGCTTGGAAAAACAAAAACACGTCTGGACTAGTCGACTGTTTACTCGCGACACCGGCAGGCCGCTTGTGTTAAATTAATAATTATTATTAATAATATTAAAATTAATTATTAATAATGAAATTATCATCTTAAACCTAGTAAAACACTTAAATATTAGTGGGATATTCGAATGTTTGAATATGCCGTAGTTGGTAATTTGTTCGAGAGAAATTCGTCCAACTCAGCATTTGTACGACTGAACATTTAATCGACAGGGCATTTTCAAACAAATTTCTGTCGCACATAACGCTGTCGAACAAATTACCTAGAATCGAGTATTCGAATACTCGATTTCCCAGCCCTCGTAGATATAACACTACCATAACACACCAGCTACAAGATTTTTTTTTAATTAATTTGATTTTGATTAAAAAATATTAGTTTTTTGATATCTATGATATCAAAACCCTAAAATAGCATCGTCCGAACCAAGTAACGTGATATAACATGCTTCGAAAATATTATTTTTAAAGCATGGTATATAAGTTACGTTCGTAATATAGATTGTACCATAATTGCTGACTTTCGATGTGATAAATACTGAAGAAAGATATGATTTCGCGCTATGCTGAAGAAAAATTGGTCACAAAGTTGCTAATGATTGTAATTTTACATACAATTTCTTAACGGTGTGGATATATTGTTCAAAAGATAAAAATACAAATAACGGATAAGCAGATAATGCAATAAATGGATAAACAGATTAACGGATCAACAGATCAGCGGATCAATGTATCAACGTATCAATATATCAACGTATCAATGTATCAACGTATCAATGTATCAACGTATCAATGTATCAACGTATCAAAGGATCAACAATTTACTATATAGGTTACACTTTGTATTTAAAATTTAGGTAATACTTTTGAAAAGGAATCGATATAGCAAGTACCACTAATTTATAAACATGAACAACTCAAGCAATTATTCTAGCAGCGACTTTTCCGATTCCGATTTTGATTCTGATGAAAGCAATACAAAACATCATCTAACCTGTAATAATAATAAATTGCATTAGCGAATCGAATCAACGGATTAACAGATTAACGCAATACTATATAGACGAAGTATTTACAATATAACAACGTTTCAGTTGATCAACGTTATGATTGGCTCTGAAACATGCGGACCGACACGAAGCCAGACCATAAGGCTTCTTTCTATACCTTGCATAGAAGCCTAAATATGGCTTCTTGTTATACTTTGTACAGAAGCCTAAAAGTAGCGCACTGGCTACCCAGTTCTTAGACCTCTATACACACAGTATTTCCAGCACGATTTGAAACGCTCTGTATGATTTTGAATTATGCGGACAGACGGACGGACGGACAGACACCGAGCCAGATCATAAGGCTTCTTGCTATACTTTGTATAGAAGCCTAAAACTCAATGGATCAATAGATCAACGGATCAAATAAAGAGATCAACAATATATAGGTAAACCACTCAGTTATGTATATTTCAGCAACCTTCTTCACATATCTACTCATTTTCAGAGTGTTTCCCAACACAATTTGGAGCGCTCTGTATGAATTTGAATTATGCGGACAGACGGAGCCAGATCGTAAGGCTTCTTGCTATACTTTGTATAGAAGCCTAATAGCGCACTGGGTACCCAGTTCTTAGACCTCTATACACACTGAGTATATTCAACACGATTTGAAACGCTCTGTATGATTTTGAATTATGCGGACAGACGGACGGACAGACAGACGGACGGACAGACACGGAGCGAGATCATAAGGCTTCTTGCTA
The DNA here is from genome assembly GCA_932274525.1 of Podabrus alpinus. Taxonomy (NCBI): domain Eukaryota; kingdom Metazoa; phylum Arthropoda; class Insecta; order Coleoptera; family Cantharidae; genus Podabrus; species Podabrus alpinus. Next base: position 4,579,837 of record OW026453.1, read on the forward strand.
TACTTTGTATAGAAGCCTAAAAACCATATAAACAATTTTATAGAAAATTTTGAGCTCTTTCATTTTGTACATCACTGTTTTTTACGTGACTCGAAGCGTTTAGAAGATAAAACGCGAGAAACCAATTCTGGCCGCAAAATGCTGGATTATTTAAAAACTTAATTAATTACAAAAAACATTCTAACAGTTATCACGTCAAATTCTTACAAATTGTTTTTGTTTTCAATTACTAACATAAAATTAGGCAATCGGTTAATTAAATAATTTGGTAATCTTGGAAAAATAATAACGTGTTAGTTCAGCAATTAATTAAAATAAAAAAATTGATGTTATTTGCCACGTCGAAAAATAAAATTTGTAATTCCAATTGGTATTCAAATTGCACGATTTAATTTGAAAAAATATTTTAAAAATTTTAGGTCACTCTTAATTAACGTTTCCGTTTTGACCAAAGACTTGATGGGGTAATTGAAATAACCGCTTGTATTATTTTATAACGTTTAGCTTTTAATTAAATTAGTTTGTGATCTTTTTGAAAATTGCGATAATTCCAAGCCCGTGGCTTTGAACTTTAGGCTGGGTCAATCGACTCATTTAACCAGTGACATAATTTGTAATTAATATTTATGTATTGCCATGTTAATGGATAAACATTAATGGGACATTAATAGAAGAAACACAAGTTTTGTGCATTACTGCGTTAATTAACAATTACATTCCATTGCAATGGTGAATTAAGGTATCAAAACTTAATACAGGTGTTCATAATCTATTTTCTATTGTGTTGATCGTTATAAGAAAATGTGAAATTTAGTCGCTTCTTTCGTAAGACTGGAGAATGTTTTGCATGGCGAAATAATTCGCATAGCTTCTAATATATAGGTAATTTATTATCGAAATGTTAAGATCATCTAAATTAACTTATATCGAAAGTCAGGGTTATCATTAATTTTGTTAACTTTAAATATAAAAAAATTGAGCTAGAGTATTATGTTTTCCTGTAATAAATTTTTCAAATTTGTGGTTTTACAAAGCAATTTTTTACTGTTTATTTAATGCTTCCTCGATGAAAAATCGCTTCCGAACTTTCAAAAGCTACACGTGAAAACTTTCGATATTATTTGTTCCAAAATATTTTCATCCACCCATGGAAGTTTATTTAGGCTTCCAGAGGTTGTTCGCATTGTTTCTAAGCGGAGATTCGTGTTATCCTAAGTACGAGCTATAAAGCAAACATTTTTTAATTACTTTTATCTACCTAACGCACTAAAATAAAGCTAATCTCGTTTAAATAGCGATAAGATTAAGATCCAAGTAGTAAATGCGGTTGCGTTTACGCTTCACAAACTGAACGATCTTTCAAACGTGAAAGATGAGCGTAGCTACTTTAATAACTGTCCGAAGTAAACCTATCAGTGGCGGCTCGTGAGAAATATGTTTGGCTGTTCTGCATTATAAAAAAGGGAAGGTATCAGTAAAATGCTAATCTCAAAAAATAAACTTACTTATTGCACGTTTTTAAGCATTAATGGCGTGCGCCAGTGCTTGCTTGTGGCAAACTTAACTTATCAATAACTTTTTCGTTGAAATTCAATATTCCCGAGATAAATTTTTTTACTATTGACAATATCGAAAGACACAAACGGAAAACAAAACAATTCGTTCTTACGATTACAGGCACAAATCCATTTGTTCCGTAAATAAATATTCGTATTAAATTGTCATTTATACATTTTACCTCGACTTGGTATATACCGGCAATTTCTTATCACTAATTGTTCTTGATAACTAAATTTAAAAATTACATTCATTTTTAAAAACGACCTTCTTCGTAAGAGATTTTAAAAACGACTAAATAAAATGCCTTAGTTAGCTTATCACGTCGTAATAATTCTGCATATTTGTTATTTTAAAAATAGAACTTATTACGATACTTTGTAATTTAAACAGCCGTTTGTGTTCGGTTCGAAATAAAACAAACGACGCAAACATTTTTATAACAATAGATTTTATTTATGCGCACAAAAAGTTTTGTAATTGTTAACTAATTTTCGAAAAAAATCCTATTTTTACGGGTTATGAGAGAAGCTGAGTTAATAAATAATATGAGTAATGTTAGTAAAAACCTAAGTCCAAATTTCTTGATCTACATTTTATTACAGAAAATTATAGTTTGAGAATTGTTTTACAATGTAGAAAAATCTCTAAGTCCAAAATTATTATAAAATTTTATTAGGATTAGGGATATTAGTAAATTCATAAGCATTCATTTTATCTAGTAGGTATAAAGGACATTATATCCATAATTTCAATTAAAGTTTATAATACAAGATCTTTCTTTAAAATATTATTGCATGAAATGCTAGCACCGGTAGCTGCGTTTCAATGCAGCCACAGTACATTCGACTCTACATTCGATGCGTGTACATACGTATCACGAGCTTTAAGAATTATTATTGTATTAAATACATACATTTTAATTTTATGCATTCATAATTTTATTTAAAGTTGCAAAATCTGTCCAAAAATAATTTAACTACTGTTTTGCTATAAATATGTGCAAGAAACTTGGTGTAATTAAAAGTTTTTAAAAAATTTATTGCTTATGCCCTAATTTCACTGCAATTTGTTTAACAATTGATGAACTAATATTAAAATTAGTTTTTCTTTTCAAAATTCGAATTGTAAACTACCTCGAAACAAAATCATAAAAGATACTTATACCACGTAAAACTATACCAATAATTGCTATAGCATTGTAGTCTGCTTTTCATTACAGCTCAGCTGCGCACAAGTGTAAGTACCTATAGCGTTCAAGTTAGTCAAACATTTTGATAGCGGACTGGACGTGTATTTATTATTACACTATTTATGTGACTAGCTGTTAAATTATATATCAGTTACTGATATGCTAGCCAAAATAAGAAACACGCTTTCAAAGCTAAGCTGATAATGCACCATTCTTTATAATAATTTAAATTTGATTAAGGTTATAATTATATAATTAATTATGCAAGTATTGGTATTTTTATTGTTATTTTTGGTGGTTCTGCAGCTCTGCAGCTCCTATGGTAGAACCGCCACTGAAACCTATAAGTAATAACCAAAACAATACAGGTTTCATTTTCTAAAGTGAAATACGATCTTAAATTAGATAGCCTCTATTAAATGCAAAAATTATGGCGCAAGAGGAAGTTAATGTACCAGAACTAACAGGTAACAACGGCGCTACTCTTACATCTACTCCAATAATTTAGGCTTTCTTCCATGACTATCATAAAAATTGAATGTTGATTCACCCAAAAGATTTTCTTCATTAAAATGTTTACTTCCGTTGGAAATTAATTACAAAGTAGGTAATAAATTTAAAATTCGTTCAAGTTAAGCGAAACAAACAACGCGTAAATAATTAATAAAATATCAATTATGTTGATATTAAAGAAATTTTTAATTAAAGACGCTGAAGGTTGTGTAAAAGCCTTGTTATCTCGAGCATCTAGGCCTATTAGAATGGCGTTCGATAAATTTCAGGCTACCTGATGCCTTATCTCCTTATCGAACAAGAAGACAAGTTCGCACTTCAAACGACACAAAAGCACAACACATCTACAGTCCATCTTACCTCTGTTGAACATTTTTTCTTTGATAAACCGGCCTTTAGAATTTTTACTGAATTTGATCTCGCTCATTGTATCATCAAGGGATGAATTTATTGTTGAAGTTAACCACCGAGAGGAAGGTTTTCTATGAAGCTAATAATTCCATTTATAAGGATAGCTCTTGCAACATTTGCAAAGATGCGAATTTGACTTTGAAGTTCGCTCAACCATATGTACCACACAATATCTGAAAATTTATTGTTACAATGTGGCTAAATTATTCCACTTATGTTGGGAAAATTCAAGAGAAATTTCGGACTGTCAGTCGAGCTACTCGGTGCAGAAAATGTGTGCTAATTAAAAATTGTAATTAAGCTTCATCGAGAGTTTGCCTATAATATTTTGAGAAAATAAAAATCTCATTACTCCTGCAAAAGCAAAAATATTAATAATAATCAAAGCGTTATGCAACTTGGAAATGGAAAATTACAGCAAACATATCCTCGTACTGAAAATGATGTAAACCTTTTGATTACATTTTATGGTTAACTTGGACCATTTCCAATTAGTTATTATGTACTTTCATAAGCTTACTTATTAATTAATATTATTCCAAAAAAATATTTTACATTGAGACAAACTTTATTTTAAATTCAATATTCAACAGCTTCCTATTAAGAATTTTTAGTAGTTACTAGCTGGCACAGTCGGCCAACCGGCCGCCTTTAGCCATCTAGACCGTGTCGGATGTGGTTGTTCGGCCTTCGGCCTCACTCCAAGGTACTAAAGTAACCTATGTTTTTCGTAGCGTTGTAAATAACTTCTACACCAAATTTGGTTAAGATTGGTCAAATAGAAACGTAAAGCACGTGCACGCGTATTTGCATTGTCGATCGGTTGACAGTTTGACAGCATTCATTATTTTTTTTAAGTTGATTTTGAGTAGCCTGCCTTCCTTTAAGGAATCTCTATAATCCATTCATGCGCGTCCCACAGGGACGCGCATGAATGGATTATCGAGATTCCTTAAAGGAAGGCAGGCTACTCAAAATCAACTTTCCTTTCCTTTGCGAATTTTTGCACTATTTATATAGTGCAAATTATACAGTTATATTACATAATAACTGTGCCAAATTTGGTTCCGATCGGTCAAACGCCATCCTACGCCATCCTGAACTGGGGCCATTCAGCTCACACTGAAAAAGTGTTCAAGATCCAGAGACGATGTCTGCGAATGCTGGCTGGAGTGGGGTATCGTGAGGATTGCCAAACCCATTTTAAATCAATGAAAATTATGACTACGGCGTGTGTCTACATAATGGAATGCCTGATGTATGTTAGGAGACATATCAACACTCTACCGACAAACAGTAGTTATCATAATTATCCTACGAGAAATGCCAAAGATCTACAGCGTACCCGAGATGGCGTCGGCTACCTGGCTATTGCGATGTTCAACAAACTTCCAGGTGACCTCGGAGGGCTGGATGAATGCAGATTCAAGTACAAAATTAAACACTACCTCACGGAAATGGCTTTCTATAGCACAGAAGAGTTTTTGCAGAGCACATTCGTGGACTTTGCTGATGTTATTTGAATGATTAATCGTTTCTTTTTTATGACCTGTGTAAGCACCTCTCTGTATAATAGCATAAATAAATATTATTATTATTATTAAACGGTTTAGGAGTCTATAGGGAACATACATACATACACACATACATCCATTTTTATATATATAGATAAACGCTAGTTTCAGACTCTTAAATAATTAAAAAAACAGATCCATAAATTAATGTTAACTTCTTTGGTTAGTTGTGTGGGTTGCGGTGCCAAAGTCAGGAATTATATCTTCGCCATTAGATTATTTGTTAAAATACCACTGAAAAAAGTGGCCAGTCATTAAATTATTATGCACTTTTAATGGAAATAACTTAAACCTGGAAGTTTTTTAGTTTGGCATCGAAAAGCAACCCCTCACTTTTCAACATCCGTCTCAGACCAGAACAGGGTCAAATTTAACAAAGGGTGCCCCAAAAACCATAAAGTCGTGATTTAACCGTTTTCTGTGCATCCTACGCCCAAAACAGGTACAAAAGTTAAAATAAACTATTACTCTAACCTCGATAGTTTTAGTAATACAGCTCTAAAAAGAATGTACCTAGTTTTTTTTCGATTTTTACCCAAAAGAACGTAGTTTTCAGATTTTAATGTACACTTTTTTTTTGTTCATCTGACGCAAATGTGGTTCTAGGAAGAGTGAAATTACACTCGATTCTCTGTAAATTTTAGTATACAACAGTTTTCTAGCCCAAAGGGGGGGGGGGGGGCTTCAAAGTGCATCAATTTTTCAGGGTCTCAGTTTTTAAAAATTTAATCGATTTTGTTCCATTTCATAGCAAAATTGTATAAGTTAAAATTTAAAGTGAAAACTGCCCCTGGTAGTTTTCAAGGTACCTACACCAGATAGAAAAAATTGAATTTTCAGCAAAAGTTAAATGAAAATGAGAAAACTTTGGAAGCCACATTTTCGAAGCAATATAGTAATATAAATATTGTTTAAGTTTATATTATATGAATTATAAATAGAATTTATGGTCTATACTAGAGGTTATTATATTTAATTTCCACTTCAGGTGCCCTGAAATTGAGTTACTATTTGCAAAATGTAAAAATAACAGAAAAGTCTAAAAAGTGATCAACTTTGATAACTCGTAGCCAAGGACCTGTTGGGGCTAGAATGCTGTTCTATGCGGGGATTTACAGATAATTAAGGCCAGTTTTGCTCATTTACAGACGACTTTTGAAAAATCGCTGAAAATCAATCAAATTTACAATCTAAAAATTACGATATTTTTAACAAATATCGAAAAAGAGCCCTTTTTTTGGAGGGCTGTATCTCGGAAACCAAAGAGGTTAGAACAACACTTTTTAAGATTTTATTCATGATTTTATTAAGTTTAATTTTGCTAAGGTCTCTTCTTTTGGACGTAAGATGCATTTTAAACGACCAATCTATAGGCGCGTTCTGGCCCACCGAACCTTCATAAAGTGGTCAACTGGGTTTTATCTAGTTCTGTTATCTATTCCAAGGAGTACCAAAGTAGTTTCTGTGCATAAAACAAAGGATTCCGTCAGAAAAATTAAAAAAATTAAATTATTAATAGTCCAATGCAAGGCAGCCAAATAATGGTTAGAACTTGCAAAAAATTTGGAAAGTAATCTAAATAATAATTAGTAAAAAATAAACAAAGTGATCATAGGGGCCCTGCGTTCTGTCTAACCCATCTATTTAACCTATTTATTTATCTATTCCAGCGATAAAATGACGAGTTCCGCCAGAAAAATTAAAATTTGCAATTATTAATAGTTCGAGCAAGGAAGTCAAGAAATGATACAAATTACGAAAAATTCAGGTACACGTGTACCTGAGTGTCCTCCACTCCAAAATACCAAAACTTCCCGAAAATCTTCTGTTGACCTTTTCCCTATTAGGGATTTTAGCCACTTCCTCTCAATTTTAGTAAATATTATCATCAGACCAAAATTAAAAAGCACCAAATAATCTTGAAAATAAGTTTTCTAAAATTTTCAGGATACTTATTCTGAAATAATCCCAGAAAAACGCAATGCGTTGTTCAAACAATTTGACAAGGTTTTGTAGAATTTTTTTTTGAATAAAAATTTCGTACATTCGTCTTCATCACCTGAAGTAAATTTGGAGAAAATTTTTTGCTCTTAATTTTGATGTAATAACAATTTTTCCCTAAAAATGAAATAAACCGAGTTTTATGCGAAAAACCGCGTTAAGGGGGCTAACTACTGTGAACAGTCGTTTTCAAGCTGATATTTAGGAATTAAATTTGAGAAAACTGTTACAGCTATTGAACTAAAATTTAGGATACTTATTTATTCACATTTACTAAACTAACACCTGAAATTTTTGTAAAGCTTTTTATTGAAAATTGTACAAGGTACAGATCGACACGTAACTCATGTTTCGAAATGACGCGCCCATCGGGCGCATCGAGATCGACCGATCCAGTTATCTGAAATAAATGAATTTTTTAAATTCTTGTTCTATATGACAGTAGCTCCAGTTGGAACCTCGAAAATTTAATTTAAACAAAAAATGACAAAATGGCGAGGATTTAAAAAAACACTTTGATTTTTACAACAAAATATTTACTTTTCACGGCCTGCAAAATGGTAATTTTAAATATATTTTGGATATTTTAGGTTCTGACTGGAGCCTGAAGTATATTCTAAATGCCTACAAAAAATCAAGTTAATCAGCCAAGTAGTTTGTTTGGAACACGTGCGCCCGACCTGAGAAATGTAGTTCTGAGATAAATCGTTTTAAACTTTTTCGTGCTGTAATGAACTCCATTACAGAAAATCCGTTATAATTCGGGTAATTTGATGAATTTTACTTTAATATTTTCTTGACACATTTGCAAGACCCCAAACTATAAAAATATGTAATAAAAAAAATCTAAAAAATTTATCGGTCACAGTAGTTAGCCCCCTTAAGGGATTAAAATCCTCAATTGGGGAGAAACCAACAGGGGACCCTTTGGGTTTTCACTCAATTTTGTCGTTTCTTTCAGGGCGATCCACTTCTTAATATGAACATTGTGAAGAAAAATCACTGTTTCTAGTATAATTCCAGTTAAAATTTACCTTCCGGATGTACGGAACGGGGGTGTAAATATAACACAATCGGTAACCATTTAAATCATAGAATTTGAGACTACAACTTGGAGTTTTCTCGCCAGAAAATTTCCGCTGGGGAAATTCTAAAAAATTAATTTCTAAATTTTAAATCCCAGTTAATAACTTTTATGAAAATTTAAAAAGTTTAAGTGACGAATCTTTTGAAAATCTTGAATGAACCCACACACAATGGTAATAATGCATATAGAGGACAACATTTTAATAGTATAAACATGTAATAATAATTGGTAGTAGGCTTCCCTCTTAAAATAGGTATGTAGGTTGCCCTAAAAATGTTGGCCTGATTACGATAATTCTTTTAAATAATTGTTGATGTAGGATTTGATCAAAATTCTTGTCGTCCCAATTAATTAATTTAAATTGCTTGATGGTTGGGTATTTTAAAGGAATCGACATTATCGTAACAATTTTATTTTAAATTGAATCATTAAATTTACATTGTTTAAGCTTATGTAATTTGATACTGAAATGTTTTACGAGATTATCATTTGAGGATGTAACAGGTGCTTAATTCTTGCTTGTTTTGATGTCACGAGCTTTAAATTTTTTTTCTTTTTTATTTTCGTGGTTAATTAAAATTATAATGAAGGTTTACACCCCAGAAGTTTGTGTTGGTTTACGTTTACGGAACCAAGTTTTCCTCAATATCCTGTGGTGCAGTAAGTTACGGGGGGTGGTTATTTCGTCACTGATATAATGGCCGATTAAATTTGTTGTAACTTATAACCTTGTCGTGGCTCGTAAACTAATACAATTATTAATAATTTCCACCCCTGCATCAAGTTTCGATCCTTTTCTTAATTCAATTTAGTAACTTTTCCAAGTTGAGAGTCTCCTGCTTAACCGCACGACGATCTTGGTGTCTTGTCGACTTAATGGAATTTACTGAACCGTCGTAAATCACGGTCAGCTTTTTATTAAAAAATAATCAGAAATGGGATGCATTTTTCTCAAAAAGTAAATATATCTGTTATGTATTGCCGTGATAAGCTACTGAACTTAATTTAATTTTATATAGCGGGGAAAATGTACGGCTCTTTTTTTTAATTGCTCCGGCTAGCTTTTGTGGGCGTGACAATGGTTCGATTGAAAGTAATTAAACACCTCATCGATTCGCTAATTACAACCGATTCAAATTATAAACTAACTCTTATGAGTACCTGAATCTAATCGTACCTCTTTTGCTGCATCAAATTTTAAGTAAAAACTCAAATAAATCTCCTCTTTAAAAAAAAACAATCGATTCATTTATTAATACAAATTAAATTTATGAAGAAACAAAATTATCTACAAAGTTAAACAAATTAAATGTACAGTTCCTATAAAGTTTTAATATTCTAACTACCCCCCGATTTATTCGCACTAATTTAATTTAAAAAAAATATTGTCAAACAAATCAAAACGGTGCGCGCACAATTTATTTTCTTACCGGCTTTACTGTCCACCGTCGAACAAACGAAGCAGTGCTGTCGGTTGCTGAATTCGCTGATGTTGACGGAATCTCGCATCCAACCTATCCATTCGCAGCTCAAATTATCGAAGGAATCAACGACCATAGATATTTTGTTTTCAAAAAAATTAATCTTCTTTCCGTTTTCTCAGGTAATTATTAATCTTCCCCAGTTACTAACTTCTAACCATACTCCAAATTTTAACCAACAAATATTTCACAGCGGTACCAAAAATTTTATTAAATTAATATCCGTTGTTGTCTTAATCTCGTACTAATATTCAATTACCACAATTATACTCATTACTCGTAACAAATCAAATCCTTTTTAACCAAATTTAATTCCCAAAAACCAAAAATCGTCCTTACTTCTCAACGGACGTCAAGCGAATCTTCCAAAATACGTCCTCACGTCTCGACGGACACACCGTGAGTCCCCTAATCATTCCACAAATCTCCCCTTTCCAAAATTCATGAGCAAGCGCGCCTTACCAACTTTCAAAACTTGACAGCACCACCTTTGTCCTTTTCCAGTTACCTTCTCTTTCATTTATCACACATTTTAATTATCACGTTACCTAACTTAACAATTTTGAAGTTAGTACTTAATTTGTTTTCCAACTAACTGAACTTTTTCATGAATACTCATAACTTTGTATCTTTACATTTTTAGCAATGAATTGATTTTTGGGGAGACTTAATTTAGTTGGTCAGATTTGAGATCAAACAGCTTTAAAAATAATAGAGGTATTTGTCGACTCAAGTACATTCCAAAGTGGTATCTTAACCTTTTTGCTTTAAAAACAATCGGTGTGTTTACTATCTGATCGAGCGCCCTTCGCAACACCGCAGTATATAAAAATGGGTGTAAGCGTGTATGTATGTTCCCTATAGACTCCTAAACCGTTTGACCGATCGGAACCAAATTTGGCACAGTTATATGTAGGTCCCTGCGCATGTTTTTGTATTGAAATAGTGCAAAAATTCGCAAAGGAAAGGAAAGTTGATTTTGAGTAGCCTGCCTTCCTTTAAGGAATCTCTATAATCCATTCATGCGCGTCCCACAGGGACGCGCATGAATGGATTATCGAGATTCCTTAAAGGAAGGCAGGCTACTCAAAATCAACTTAAAAAAGAATAATGAATGCTGTCAAACTGTCAACCGATCGACAATGCAAATATATATGTATTGTTGCGTCCCCAACTTGGCTATTTTGATAAATGCCAAGATAAGGATGAACAATTCGAACACTTACCGTGTTAGTATCGAGAGAGACTCTTCTATCTCCGGTGTATTCCTCTCAATACTCGCTTAAACGTCTTATTGGCAAACAGTTCAAAAGAAAACAATCGGATTGCATATAAACAGATTTAATGACATTAATATAGGAAACGGAACAACAATGATTAGGACTAAAATTATCTAAAAATACCTTGCGGCGTCGTGTTCGTTAATACGATGCACAGATCCAACGCGCACAAATGAATTAGAAAATTCTTTTAATCTTCCTGCCAAACTCCTTACTCTGGAACGCCTTTCTCTCAGAGACCCAAACAACATTCGTTTATGGATCTACTATCCTACTACCACAATTGTCCATACCTTATTTCATAATTATTCCAGATATCAGAATTATTCCAAAACTTCTTTTGTAGGCAAGTCCAATTGTCTTTGCCTCTATCTCGTGCTTTATTTAATCCAAATTTACTCTATTTTCATACGACTGTCTTCGTCGCTAATTGAAATTGAACTCTTATTTTCGACTATGCTTGTCGAAAATTGAAATCGAACTGTGATTTGCGACTATCTTTTTCGCTTCCCTTTCAAAAGAGACCTCTTTTGTTACTCCCCCATTATTATCCTCATGACTACCATTTTTTTTGTTTTTATTCTCATTTGATTTAAATTTAATGATTTTTTTTCTGAATTGTTTATTGCCTACGCAACTTAACACCAGGCGTTTTAAAATCATACAAAAACTTAATATAACAATAACTTAAAACTAATACAATTAAAATCATCTCCGATTGTTTCCTTTTGTATCTACACTTATTTTATGATACACGATGGACACAACAACGATGGACACAACAGTATATAAAAATGGATGTATATGTGTATGTATGTTCCCTACACTGTAAAAATCACATAAAAATACATTCAAATACGTGTAATTTTTACATTCAAAATTATAGTAAAAATACATATTGTGTATTATTCCATTGATAATAGTGTGAAATTACATTATTATCAATGGAATAATACACAATATGTATTTTTACCATAATTTTGAATGTAAAAATTACACGTATTTGAATGTATTTTTACGTGCTTTTTTTACAGTGTATAGACTCCTAAACCGTTTGACCGATCGGAACCAAATTTGGCACAGTTATTATGTAGGTCCCTGCGCATGTTTTTGTATTGAAATAGTGCAAAAATTTGCAAATGAAAGTTGATTTTGAGTAGCCTGCCTTCCTTTAAGGAATCTCGATAATCCATTCATGCGCGTCCCACAGGGACGCGCATGAATGGATTATCGAGATTCCTTAAAGGAAGGCAGGCTACTCAAAATCAACTTAAAAAACAATAATGAATGCTGTCAAACTGTCAACCGATCGACAATGCAAATACGCGTGCACGTGCTTTACGTTTCTATTTGACCAGTCTTAACCAAATTTGCTGTAGAAGTTATTTACAACGCTACGAAAAACATACGCTACTTTAGTACCTTGGAGTGAGGCCGAAGGCCGAACAACCACGGTCTACACGTATGCCTGCGATACCCTTGAGTGAGGCCGAAGGCCGAACAACCACATCCGACACGGTCTAGATGGCTAAAGGCGGCCGGTAGGCCGACTGTGCCAGCTAGTAGGATGATAAATGCAAGTCCGACGATCCTTGTAATGTCTTGTTAACAAACGATACCCGTTTGGTCGGTATTAAGCCATATACCATCCTGCAGTTTCCATTTAAATTAAAATCACCAGTAGTGACTCGAAAAAAGGTGCGATGAACTTCCTCCTGATGGTAAAACCACGTGAATTTTATTAAAACTTTAAGATTTTATTTCCAATTCGCTCTAGACTAGCGAATTATGTGATTAACACCTTTTCATAATATTAAACCACAAAACTAAATCTTCAGATAACAATCTTTATTGCTACATCGTTAATTCCTCATCTTGGATGCGGATTAGAGCAACTAAAAGTTTGTATCGATTATTTAAAAATAGACGATTCTTGATAGAATCACAACAAACATTGATTTAAGTTTAACAAGCGCATGTTTGTAGAAATGCAGTCGATAAATGTTTATCCAACATTCAATAAATATTTTTGTTTTGTGACGAGTGTAAAATAAAACACCTCCGGAAGAGCGCCAGTTAATCCAACAATATTTCATTTATTTTCTGACTTATAATAAATTTAATTTCCAATTACAAAAATATGATTGTGAGCAGAAACGCGAAGAATCCCTTAAATAAATTTTTGTTATTTTCCTTTTAATTAAGAAACGGTTTTTAATTAATCAGATCTACTTACTTATTAATGAAATTTAATTATTCGTAAGACTTTGTTACTTTTTATCCGATGTTTTCATTGCAACTGTGTTGCAACTTAATACAGAATAAATTCTTTTTAAATTACTTTTCAGTGATTTTCAAGTCAATTGAAATTTTATTACTTAAAATTATGGAACGATTAATCGAAGTTATTCGTTTTTCTGATGCACTTTTTATGTTCGTAATGGTGGTCTAATAGACTTGTTTGCTGATAATAATTTTTGGATTCTCTTTTACTATTTTTAACCAGCATTTCGATTTCCTTATTGTAGATTTTACGGTAAAAGAAATTCTGTTATGTCGGATTCGTCATTCGTTTTTAATGATATAAAATTTAAAAATAACGATTTTAATTGTCCGTTTGAGTGGGTCAGTGCTGTTATCAAGAATTTTTATTTCAAAGTCACTTTTTTTGCAGTATAAAACATTTTGACACAATTTTTCGCTTATCACTGGGTTAAATATATATCCCAGACATTTTTATTAAATTATCCACTTGCGATAAAAGATTGCATTAATTTAAAAATTATGCAAACGCGATTTAAACATGAAAGAAATCAACGTCGGTATCTTACCATGATATGTGGGTCTTGGTGTTGTCAGATTGGGCAAGACCATTCAAATTACAGGTGTCATCAGATAAAACGAAGCGTTCCATACATTAACTTTTAATCTGGATTTTGTCAATCTGTCGATAATACCTTTAAGGCGGTTGGCATTAAAAATAATCAAAATTTTAAACTGACGTAAATTTGTGGCGGTTCAATTTATCGCAAATGATTCTGCAATCTTCAGGTCTGATATCTCAGAACAGGTATCCCCTTGTCTGTCATCGGTTTTGTAGTTTGTACGATACCGACACAATGCAAAAATTACGATTTCTTGATTTTTTTAAATCTCATCGAGCTAATTTTATTGAATGCAATTCTTGAAAGGGGTGGTTACGTGTAAAGACGACATTTAACCTATAACCACCGAAGGCAGCTTTTAATAAATACTTCAAGTTGAGAATACCAAAATCAATTTACTTATTGAAAAGGAAATTGAAATTTGCATGCTCGGATAATCCACTTGAAGGAAATTTAAAAGAAAACCGAAACCTACATTACTTTCTCGCTAATTAGATTGGATCGTGTTAATGGTCGAAGAACTCATGCGGAGTTGTATTGGGATGACGGTAAAATCAAAAGTCTAAAAATAAATGTAAACAAAATTTTTTTTGTATTGTTGAAAACCTAAAAATGCATTAAAAGTAAAATGACAAACATTTTAGAATGAACCAATTGATCGATTGTAAATCTTCTGATGGTTAAAAGTGCAGTCCGGAATAATCTGTTAACATTAGATTTTCAATATTAAGTAATCAGTAAAAAAGTTTTATTGGGTTTCCAGTACGTAACTTACCTTAAGTGGTGTCCCCCTCCCCTGTGATAAACTGATGCATGCAACCAATTGGTATATAATTGCCGTGGGTGTGCGGCCCAAAGGCCGCACTTGGGAAATTTGTAACCGTAATAATATTTCAAGGGATATGAAAAATTGCTTGAGATAACCACTCAAGCAAATAAAATAAAATCTAATAAATCTAAAATCAGGTGGTAGCATGATAGAAACGGCTCTAAAAGAAAAAGTGGTATGACGCGGAAGTCGTTATGCTGTTCAACAAAGGGAACAACACCGATATAGAAAACTATAAATCAATAAGTCTCCTGTTGTAGAAGGTATAGAAAGTATAGAAGAACTAAAACGCATAATAGAAGATCTAAATCAAGCTTCGAAAGCAATTGGCCTAAAACTGAACATGAAAAGACAGAAATTATTAGCCCAAACGAAGAAGAGATCCAGATACACCACCAAGTACTGGAAAATGTTAATCAGTCATATTTGGGGCCTGTCATCACAACAACCAAGAGAAATCAAACTGCCGAACTGTTTAGAGGTCGTCCATAAAGGACATCTGCATTTTCCCCCACTTTTAAACGCCCCCTTGTCACAGTTGATAACAAAATCTACGAACCCCCCACAAGGAACGTCCTTTGATCACAAATCAGAGACACCCCCCTCATTTGTCTAAAATCGAACTTGACCTTTTAAACTAAAAACCCTACTAAAATTATTATGGTTGTAATAAAAATTGAAATGAAACAAGCAAGAATTTAGGTAAACTTTACTTGACTATTCCAAAACTCGACTAGAGCCGGGCATAGCTTAAGCGGTTAAGTGTGCTGACTGCTAATGCTGAGCACTTGGTTCGACTCCAGTCGCAGTAATAATTTACTGGGAATTTCTTTCGCCAGGATTTTTCTGTGCCTCTTCTCTTGTAACAAGAGAAACACTCTCCTTATAATTAGTTTATACTGTTAGGAGGGTGCCTAAACTAAAAAATAAAAATAATAAAAAAAAAAAAATGGGATTTTATGCGGACGTCACATTTGTTCAACCTCCCCCAGCCTCTGGTTGTTTGGTCAAATTTTGTAAAAAAAAAAAACCTTTCCCCAAGCGTCCTTTATGAACGACCTCTTAGAAGAATAGGTCAGTCATGGGCAGCCTTCAGCCTTTTCTTGTCTTGTAAGGACTTCGCAATGAAGTATCAGGCCAGTGGCACAATTCGGTTAATTTTCTATTTTCTTCCTCATTGTATAAATGGTACCGCACTTAGGGATATAATTGCTGACCTTTCTTCGTCTTGTCCCATATGAAATAATCTGACACTTTTCAATACAGTAGTCTTCGGAAATTGTAATATAAATACGTTTTTCAGGAATTCGTATCCGGTTTCCCTCCGTTCAAATTTCCTTTTTTTTGTATAGTGTCACGCTATCTACCTTTAACATTTAAAATTACACCAAAACGCAGTACAACGCCGATAAGTTCGAAATCCAATATGAAAATAAATACTTTAAGCTATAAATTCCCAGCAGAATGTTCTGCAAAAACTTCGATAGATATTAGCAATTTTATTCTGTCACAACATGTAAATATGAATCAATCACTTGCAGGCATTTCTGAACTTTTATAGAATGTATAGTTTTTAAACGCTTTATTTTAACTTGCTCGGGACAGAGTGTCCCCGCAATAGGGTAACACTTTTCTAACCTTAATTTTTACGTTCTAATGTCCATAGCACCTAAACTATTGATTTTATAGTAATAATGGTTAAAGACTTTTAGAAGATCGTGAAATTATTTTCTAAGTGGGTTATAACCATTTATTGAATAAAATCAATGACTTTCGAGTTATGAATGAATTAAGTGAAAAATAAGTTTTTTGCCATTTTTGTAAAAGGGGCACTTTTTTACTCTGGGGGAGTAAAGTTAAAAATTAGGGGGGGGGAGCGGGAGAAAAAAAACTTATTTTTGCCCTAGTGCAATAAAAAAGTCACCAGATACGTTTTTTTGCCCTAGGGCAATAAAAAATCACCAGATGACTGATAAAAAAGTCACTAGATATTTTTAAAAATGTCACCACGTGGTGAGATGTTAGGACGCGTGATTTTTTCGCCACATATCCTTCGTTTTTCCGCTTCATAAAAGCGGATAACTTGTGGAAATTGCCGATGTCAATGTTTTTTTCTAGTTTTAGTCACGGCCTTGATCATGGAATAGTGCGACCACATGGTCGACGACTTCAACGTTTTAGCCTTTTCGTAAAAAATGCCAAAAACACGTCTTCAGTAAAATAATCTGCCAATTCTTTGTTCTTGCACCACTGCACAAAACGTCGTAGTGCTTTTGGTAAAATTTTCTAGATTTTGTCGGCAACAGTTCCACCAACGCCATCTTCGCTGCTTCGGCAATTTCTACGTTCTCGCTCATGGTACGTCTTGCTCATTCTAAGGCACAAATGTAAATGAAATGAATCATTGGTAGAATCAGGGATGCCATCTGCTATTTCCTAGTACTTCTTGGTAGTAGTTGGTAATATTACTAGTGCTACTTTGTGACGCTGTCGACCACGTGCATTATTAAAAAAATCAGTTAAATTTTTGCTTTAAGTTTCTAAATTGGCGAAGTTCATACTTTACCTCCCGGAATTGCAAAAACAGTATATGCACGACGGGAGTAAAGTGACTTTTGGCCCATGGGTAATTGTTTCACTCGGCTGGCGCCTCGTGTAAACAATCCTTTACCCTCGTGCCAAAAAAATAGTAGATTATGCACCAAGGGAGCAAAGTGACATTTTTTTGGCCCCAGGGTAAAGGATTGTTTACACGAGGCGCCAGCCGAGTGAAACAATTACCCATGGGCCAAAAGTCACTTTACTCCCGTCGTGCATATACTGTTTTTTGCAATTCCGGGAGGTAAAGTAGGAACTTCGCCAATTTAGTAACTTAAAGCAAAAATTTAACGCATTTTTTTAATAATGCACGTGGTAGTATCTAGTAATATTACCAACTACTACCAAAAAGTACTAGGAAATAGCAGGGTAAAAAAGTGCCCCTTTACACCCGCAAACCGGGGTAAAAAGTGAGTACTTTACCCCCGGAATGGCAAAAAGTCACTTTGCTCCCTTGGTGCATTTTTTTCACAGTGTGTATTTTACAAAATGAAGCCTTTTCTGATAGAAAATTTAAGGGGCTATAAGTTTATTCTAGTAAACTTTTTTTTAAATACCGGATTTTCACGGAAAGCAAAGAAACTTGGAATTTTTAAAATTTCTGGACTTAGTAATTTTATTCATAACTCAAAAACCGTCGATTTTAAACAAGGATTAGAAGCTTTTTTGTAGGTAATTTCCCGTTGTTTAAAAAAATACTAAAACATTTACATTAAAAAATCAAGATTTTCGGTGTGATGGCCAAATCCGAGCGGTTTGAATTCAGACAAAAATATTCGTTCAAGATTTTTCTTTGGAAATGGGTTTCTATTGCTAAGATGTAAAACGGTCTTTTGTGGTAAAGAATCTTTCAACAGGTTATTAACCCACTTTTAATCATCCAATCGAGCTGAAATTTTGCACATCAACTTGCAGCTCGAGACATTTTAATCTGTTAATTTTTAGGGTCGATCCATCTACCTCATCTAATTAGTTATCAGCAACGCAACAAATGGATTAACGAGATTTCAACTTACTAGCGAAATCAGAAAACTAATAAATATGATAAAAACTTAAACATCAGAAAATATAAAACCAATCAAATCACAAGAAGTGTTTCCAGTTAGAAGTTTTATAAACTCAAAATTAGAAAATAAAATAAAACCAAAATTTTCTTTTGAAGTTTTGATGAAATGAGTTAAATGTGTGAAGAAAAGTAGAAAATAGAAAAAATCAAAACTTTAAGGATTCCAAAGAAAATTTTGATGCGAGAAATTATTATTTTTTTCAAGTTTATGTTTTGCTATGTAAAATATCAAATAAACCAGGAGTGGGGCGCCATAATTAGCTCGGTCTTCGGCCTCGCAAGTAATCTATAATACGCTGGGAAACTTTGTCTTTCCATTGATACCTTTGGTAACCCTCTACGTGCTAGATTTCGGATGCTGCTGCATATAATAGCAATTCTGGGATTTTTATATAACAATACCTTAATTTAGTACTTAGGAAATTGAGCTGGTTGATTGATGCATTGTCAGCCAATCATTGATATTTTGAAGGGTGAGTGAGTGAATGAGTAAAGACTCTTAGTTTTATATGATGTATAGATGTTACCTCCACTTTAATGGCTTTCATCGTAATTGCTGCAAAGATCATTGTTCAATTACATCAGGGTTTACTTAGTTAGGAGCAGTTGTTCAGTCTCATGTTATCTTTTCACCCGGATTAATTTCCATGAATACAATTCTTGAAACAATTATTTCTATAGAAATTAATCTGGGTTAAAAGACAACCCGAAACTGAACAATCTAAGATAAAGAAGTATCTACGTAAGAATTTTAGAAAATGCACTTTCCCAATCTAGCGGTTAGCAAAACCGTATTGTATATCATTAAAGGCCCCTACATATAATTTCAAAATTTTCATTTCCTAGTGCTAACCTAAAATATGTTTCAGTGCGGCCTTTAGGCCGCACAACCATGACCATTCCAATCCGCATACAATTAATAGAGTTCAGATAAGAAAGATGAAAATTTATTGCAAAAAATTATAAACATGTGTCCTATTGAATCCCCCTAAAATTTCTTTAAACCCCCTGTCGGCTTCTTCCATAATTATGGAGTTTAGCCCGACTAGTATGGTTTTTCATCCATAACTCGCTTAATTTCAGTTTTACAGAAAATTCTCATCAGATTAAAATTGAAGACTATAAAATTCTGTACAAAATAGAGTTTTCGCAAGATTTGCCTACATTATACGTACCTTTCCTGGAAAAAAATTGAATTGATTAAAATGAAATTAAAAGTAAAGCTTTTTAATAATAAATTCGTATTTCGAATAAAATTTTCTTACATATTATCTTCGTCATTTGAAGTAAATTCTGAAACATCTATTTTGTAGAAAATTTTATTCTCTTCAATTTTGGCCCGATAATAATTTTCCTTAAAAATGAGTTATAGGCGCTAAATTGGACAGAACTGGAGCGGTTAGAGGAACTAAGCAACCGACAGGAATTTTACGGGACTATGGAAGTTTTTAAAAACTTATGTGGAAAATTAATTTATACATTACTTTTTTTAATTAATTATAGTGGGAGGGCAGCTACAAAAGAGAAAATATCGAAATTATAGAAGGAAATTAAATTAAGAATTATTCATATACGAGTATTATCGAGTGAAAACGGTGAAATCGGTGATAACTGTCCCCATTATCAACAAGCGACTTCAGTTTTTCTGTGAAGTGGATTGGTTTTTCAAAAAAAGTTTATTGGATTAATACGTCTATTTTTTAGTAAAAAAAGAACGTTTAGATAAAAAGGTTTTCAAAAACACTCCAATTTTTTAACATTTCTTACTTAATTTAATAACTCGAAATCAATTGATTTTAGACAATAAATAGTTATAATTTATTTTGTAGATAATTTCACGATCTTTAAAAAAGGACTGAATTATTAACACGAAAAAGTCAATAGTTTCTATGGTATGGTCATTTGAAAAATTGCTTTTTAAAGCGAGCTAACCCCAAGGGTTTGGATTTAAACAACAATTTTCATTAAAAATGTTCTTAGGAGTCGTCCAAAAAGGACATCCACAATTTTTTCGACTTTTCAACCCCCCCCCCCTCCCCGCCACAGTTGAACACAGTCCTCGGACCCCCCTCCCCAGGAACGTCCTGTGGTCACAAATCAAACCTCCCCCCCTAATTTGTCTAAAATCGAGCTTAACCTTTTAAACTCAAACATCAATTTTTAATTTTTTTAAATTTATATGGCTGTTAGAAATTGCAATTAAAAAAGCAAAAGTTTAGATGAACTTTGTTTTATAAGTTATTCCTTCTCAGTCCTTTTACCCTAATGAGGGTTTGGTGACCCATCTCGTTCTATCTCTTTCTATGCATATGATGTGCGTTCAAATTGTTTTCACATACATAGAGGACCTACTTGTTTAACGTGGGGTCCGAACTACGGGAAGTGTACTACACTTCATTTCGAGATGGATTTTCTTGGCAGATTACCTCGGTGGTTTGCCATTGCCTGCCGAGGAGAGACGGTCAGAATAAAGTTCTTACCCTGCCGGATTCGATCCGAGCGTTTCGCATTAGCAGTAGACGCACTTAACTGCCAAGCTATGATCGCCTCATAAGTTATTACAAATACTCAAACGCAATTTTCTTAGAAATCCCAAAATGGAATTTTTACGACAGCTTTTTGTGTTATTCTAAAAATATTAATACTCGTTATTGTCAAATTAAATACTCCAAGTCAAAAATAGAAAGTGGAATAGAGACCGGGGGGGTCTGGGGGGTATGCTTTTTCTTCTCTTTTGTTAGTCTAAACCAGTTGTGGCGAACCTATGCCCCGCGAATCAGACAGTGAACCACGAAGGCTTTTTAAATGACCCACGTTGATTTTTGATGGAAATTGGGCATGGTGTCATCTCGTACGGTAATTCATGGTATCACCCCATCGATATCAATTTTTTGACATCGACCTTTACTTTTTACCCTTCTTGTTTTACCTTAAATTTCCAGGTAACTTCTCCACTGTTACTGCTATGAATAACGCTGAATTAAAAATTGACAGCCCAGTAAAATAACATCAGAAGAAAGCAGTAAATTGTTGTCGAAAGCTTATAAAATAAATTCAACATTTCCTTCCTTAATTTTTTTACTTACCATTAAATGGTGGTGATATAAGAACGGTGAAAAAACTTTTATCTGAAGTAAATACAAAATGATCCCTTTCGTCGTTATTACGTCTTTTCTTCGCAATTTAATTTTCATTAGGGCACTGATAATTACAAAATAATTTTATCACAGTTTTGGTAAATAACATCCTGACGTCGACGCCGTATGCGGAGGGATGTTATCTAAAATCAAGTTGTAATAAAATTGAGATTATATTTAAAAATGCGAAAACTAACATTTTTATTGATACCTACTTTTAAATAGTACAGAGCCCCACTGTATCCATGTGGTATCTAAGATATCGATTGCTTTTAATTACTTAATCTTAAGCCTCGTGAAAGGCAAAGAATTTAATAAATTAATAATTAAATTTTGACTTTCTAATGAGTACAGTTTGTCATTACCAGTGAAGTGTTGGATTACAAGTAGCAATTCACATCGATCAACACAAAATGACACACACCACAAATATTTTTATAGATATGTCTAATACAGCAATAGTTTTATCAGGCTCTCACATAAAT
Source organism: Podabrus alpinus (assembly GCA_932274525.1). Lineage (NCBI taxonomy): Eukaryota > Metazoa > Arthropoda > Insecta > Coleoptera > Cantharidae > Podabrus > Podabrus alpinus. The sequence continues at coordinate 4,601,933 of OW026453.1, forward strand.
TACGCACTTCATTATACAATCGCGGCGCTTATTAGCATCACAAAAATTACGAAATGAAAAAATATGTTAAAGCAGCTACTTGTTCGCAATTTTATAGCTGTCTTGAGATTATTTTTAACGAGAAAAGTGATTGACAAAAATTAAACGAATACTTAAAACCGTCAAGATGCATATCAGACGTAAGTGATATTAAAACGATCAATAACCGCCGACTGATACAATAATTACTTTATTCTTACGTCTCTTTAATCACTATAATTACTTTCCTCATGCAATATCGGCGCCAGTGTTTGATGAAAACAAGTTTCGAAAAATTTCTTTCGTAATCTCCACAGTCCGTTATTCCATAAAACGGTTCGTGAAAACGAGAGTCCACCATAGAAGAGACAAATCACTCTTTCAAATTTTAACGCTTTCTTTTATATTTTCAATTTTATATTTCTTTAATCATTTTTCGTAAACTTGAGAACAAACTCGATAAAAAAATTTTAGAGGGATTTTCTCAGAAAATCCTCGGACACGTCAACCTTATCTTTTTAAATGTTACATTTTTGCAATCCTATGTCGGAAATTATCGTTTTATGACGAGTTTTGCGATTCGTGATGACCTTCTTCAGTCTCAAATTGCGTTTATTAGTAAATTTAATTCCACTAATGATGTAATGTTGACTGGAGTATTTAATTTGCCAATGAAGAGTACAAACATTTTCAAAGTAACACAGAAATATATTCTTAGAAATTTCCTCTTCTTAAATTGTGTGCCCTCCCATTGAAACAAGTCACGAGCCACCACTGCCCGTTATCTATATATATGTTACGGTCAATGATGTAAATTGGGCATTGACGTCAATGGCCGGACAATGACGTTAATGACCATTTTTGCTGGACATTGACGTCATTGTCCGGTCTTTGACGTCAATGCCCGTTCACGGTGGACAATGATGTAAATATTTTTATCTGATTGTAATATTTACGTCCTTGGCCGGTCAATAACGTTATTGGCCAATAGTGAACGGACAATGATGACATAAAAATTTAATGGATAGGAAGCAAAACCAAATACGTCGAATTTTGCTTATTTTGCGATATTTATTTTTACAGATCGTCCATCAGTGAAGTATTATAATGCTTAATAATTTATTAATAACAATTTTTAAAAATAATATTGTTATTATCAATTTTATTATCATCGCGTTTTATTTGAATTATTAAATTAATGCTCTCATTATATCGCCTACGCATTTCATTGAGTTCCATGGAATCCATTTATCTTCTGTTCGTTAGGGGTCGTCCATAAATTACGTCATGCAATGACCACCAAGCCATTTTTTTAAGTTTGGAAAGAGAAAATAATCCGAAGGGGCCAAATCTGGCGAATAGGGTGGGTGAGGAAGCAATTCGAACTTCAATTCATTGATTTTGGCCATCGCGATAAGGGATGTGTGAACAGGGGCATTGTCGTGATGAAGCAACACATTCTTTTTCGCCAAATGTGGCCGCTTTTTCTTAATTTCATCACTCAAACGCTGCAACAAGTTCCCATAATACTCGCCGTTGATGGTTTTTCCTTTTTTAAGATAATCAATGAAGATTATGCCACGCGAATCCCAAAAAACTGACGCCATGACCTTGCCAGCAGATGGAACGGTTTTTTCCTTCTTTGGAGCCGATTCTCCCTTTTGAGTCCATTGTTTTGACTGCTCCTTGGTCTCAGGTGTATAGTAGTGAACCCATGTTTCATCCATAGTTATAAATAGACGCAAAACTCGGATTTATTGCTCTGAAACATAGCCAAACAATCGGTTGAAACATCCTCACGACGCAGTTTTTGTTCCATTGTGAGCAAACGCGGCACCCATCTTGCACAGAGCTTGGTCATGTCCAAATTTTCGTTCAATATGCGATGTACAACACTTTTTGAAATCCCTGTTATATCTGCTATCTCGCGCACTTTCAATCGACGATCACCCAATACAATTTTGTGGACTTTTTTCACATTCTCTGGAGTGGTCACCTCATTTGGTCGACCACTGCGATGTTCGTCTTGGCAGCTCGTACGACCTCGTTTAAACTCTGCCACCCAAAATTTTATTGATGAAAATGAAGGTGCAGACTCCCCCAAAACAGGATCTAGCTCGTCTTTGATGTCGGTTGGACTGAGACCTTTTAAATGAAAGTATTGTATCACATAACGACAACCAATTTTTTCCATGTTTATAAATTCACTGAGAGCGTTCACTACTGATGACTGTCAATCAAAGACTAAACAACGTATCGCTGTCAAACTTCAAACTTAAGCTTTATAAAGTTGGTACTTTCGAAAAAAAATTTTGTTTTCAACCAATTAACGCCATCTATATGTAAGGCCAGGTACTATTGGGACTACCCTCGTATGTATGTTCCCTATAGACTCCTAAACCGTTTGACCGATCGGAACCAAATTTGGCACAGTTATTATGTAGGTCCCTGCGCATGTTTTTGTATTGAAATAGTGCAAAAATTTGCAAAGGAAAGTTGATTTTGAGTAGCCTGCCTTCCTTTAAGGAATCTCGATAATCCATTCATGCGCGTCCCATAGGGACGCGCATGAATGGATTATCGAGATTCCTTAAAGGAAGGCAGGCTACTCAAAATCAACTTAAAAAACAATAATGAATGCTGTCAAACTGTCAACCAATCGACAATGCAAATACGCGTGCACGTGCTTTACGTTTCTATTTGACCAATCTTAATCAAATTTGGTGTACTTAGAAGTTATTTACAACGCTACGAAAAACATAGGCTACTTTAGCACCTTGGAGTGAGGCCGAAGACCGAACAACCACGGTCTACACGTATGCCTGCGATACCCTTGAGTGAGGCCGAAGGCCGAACAATACCAATATAAAATTTTACATGTCAAAATATGTATTAGGCTTCCTACGTTTAAGTAAGATAAAACAATTCTCGAAATAATTTTTTTTTGTTTCTCCATTTACTTCTGACCGGTACTGTACGTGGACACGAAATCCACCATGAAATGTTACTTAATTTTACTATGTTTCAACTAACAAAGTTAATGCTTTATTACGCTAATAACTTTATTGAACATAATTGAATTACCATTTATTAAATCTAACTATAAAACGCAAATTTAAGTACCTGCATAATCTCATTACTGTCAAAATTAAAATTTAATTATAGTTATAAATTTGATTTTAGCAAATGGACATAACTTCTAAACTCATATTTGATTTTGATTTATTAAATTAAACGGCAACATATCCTTTTAGGTAACAATTAAATTATTTTCTACTAAAATTAATTTCGATTAAATCTGTGCTGCTAACCAATCGTTGTATTCAAAATATCATTTCGTCGTTCCGATTGGTCGCCCGAAAAGCTTGACGTATTTCCGTAATTTTGTAAGTTGCTCAACATTTTATTGTTTATTTGTGGTGTTGACAATACTTAAATTCATATTAATCAACGACGATGTTGTGTAAACTATAATAATAGAGTTTAAGTGAGTGAACCTTGAATTTGCTAATATTGCGATCATCACCGCCTTTAATCTTTTAATCGCTTAAAAAAGTGCAAACTGCAAACTAATTGGGTATGATTTTACTGTTATAAATGTGCATGGGTGTATTTTCGACCCACAAACTGCATCACAGTTCACTTATAATAAACCCCTATAGTTAAAGGTTACACTCGATCTCGATATATTAATTATTATGTTACATGCCCAACTATTCATTAAAATAATTAGAAAATTACATGTCATTCCATTATATTTTTGATTATAGTTTATACAACGAGATTATTGACAAACTTGACTGTTACGACCCTATTTATTACATGAAGCACAGGTAATTTTTTCATCAAAGCTATATAATCAACATAAAATGTTGTAATAGAAATAATTATGAGTTTTAATTTTAAAATGTTTATTGTGGTGTTACAAATTTGTTGTCTGGATCTTGTTAATAATTAAGTCCCCATTAAGTTTTAATTTTAATTTTCTAGGAGTTAATTTAAAACTTGCACTTTATTTTGCGGTTATAACATTCGCTATGTTGGTTCCACCCTGTAATAGCTACAAACGTTGTAATTATTTTCGATATTATAACCGACATTTTCTGCATTCACATCGTCCCTTGTATTTTCTCACAACGTAATTAAAATCATTAAATTCTGAAAGATTGGAAAATATTTGTCTTTTGCAAATTAATTAAATCTCATAATTTATCAGATCCGGCTTTTATGCTAATAAAATAATATCGATTTAATAATGAATACCGACATAGTATGGTTACGTTAATGACTATACAATTTTATAATTTTTTTGATATTTTATAATTAAATGTTTGTTTTACAGGGTAATACCTCAATGCAAAACCAGTTGCACAAGAACTGGAATTCTTATATTGTAAAGTTATTATTACTTTACATTTTTTATAAATGACTTAATTACGTGTTTGTGTAAATAAATCATGTAAATTTACATTTGCATTAAAATCTACAAAATAAATAATAGCTTGTTATTGATCATTCAACATTCAACCTGTTTGTTTCTTTTTATTATAATAATTTACATTCGTGTGTTAATTAAAGGTTTTTGTATTAATTTTCATAACCTAATTGTGGTAAACCACTTAATGTGTTTGGTTGTATCGCACGAGTTATGTATATTATAACACAGATACTTTCATTAATATTTGCATGTTATTAAATTTTAATAAAATGATATCAATCACACACAGGGCCGGTTTTAGCGAATTTACCCCCCTGCGTGCTTTCCCTAACTTTCTGAAACCGGTCCTGTGCAACACGAACTTATACGCGCGTTAACTAACGCATGATTGAATCGGCACTAAAAAAATTAATCTAACTTTTGCAAGTTTTCGCTTAAATTCGATTAAAAAGTTTATTACAAGTTCATAAAAATAGTTGTACTATGTACAAAATAATTAAACTTTAATTAATTTCGGATATAATTAATTTATCGAAACTATTACAAAGGAAAAACTTAATCGACTTCTTTGTGCAACTTTTTTTTTAAGCAATTTTTTCATTCAATTAGGTAACTACGTATCACATTTATCATCTACTACAATAATTGAGTTGCTGGAGTAGTAAATAAATATACAAGTCATACTTAAATTAGAACCCACACAGCGTACAAATTATACTTTAGAATTTCGGACGTTGCTAGCTGTCACTCAAAATTTCATCTGTTGTGTTCTTAATAAAAACAAATCAATAGTGTGGTGGTATTTGATCTAAACTTGATTAAGTACGAAACGTGATACAATTTCTAAGTTACATCTAGTTCGGGTAGCATATTATCAGCTTCATTTACAGACCTACGACACTAAAACTAAAATGAATGCATCTGATTGGCTTAATTGAAGTTCTATTACAGATACGCTATGGTATTAGCATTGCGCTTGTTTCTAAAATTTTACGATCACCTGTTATGTTGCGCTAATGAGATTTTAATTAGAAGATATTCATGTTGATAAAATTTGTGTATTAATTATGCTGGAAAGCTATAAAAGATATATACAGTGTGTTCATTCTCAAAGCTATTCTTTAAGAGCCTTCCTGTTTATACGTGATACTTTTTAAATGAAAAAATCGTTCGTGCAATATTTCTTTGAATACCCAACGGAACTTTAAAAATTAGAAAAATATTTGAAGATTTAATTTAGCTTTTTTCAAAATTTAAAAGCGAGAAAAAGCGAGACAAAGATTCTTTATTCATTTCTTTGTAATTTTATTATTTCATAAAGTATAAAATAGGCAAGTCAGAAAGCCTGTAAAGGCCAGTTCCCTTTCCGGAGTTTGGCAATCCTTTTTCCTTAGTCAGTTGTGCACGTTCGAGGTGTATTCACACACATAGGGGACCTACAATTTAACATGATGTTTATCTCCCAAACATAGTTTTATATTTTAATATTAATATTAACAACCCGAATTTCAGCATTGCTTAACTGCTCAGGCACTCATAGGGTGTAATTAATATAGTTGTGCGGCCTGAAGGCCGCATTGTGACTTTTTTAGGTTCATCAAACATAATAATTTTCTGGAAAGCTCCTCCCCGTGTCAATAATAAAACGACTTCATTATACATACAGGTATGTGTGTCTATGTGAAAGGTTCATTTGTACGTCTCATTGCTACAGTTTTATTTAATTACCAATCTAAGCAAATTGGGTTGGAAACAAATTGTTTAATATGGCTTGAAAGATTAAACACTTGTCTGATTAATTAATTGTTTTTGCCACCTTTCGTTGATTAATTTTTCAGATACTAATCTAAATAAGTTTTAATGTGAACTTCAGGCCGCATAACCATGACCTTCTAGTACCTTACCGTACCTGGAATTCTTCCTGAATTTCGTGTAAAACTTCGCCTGATTCAAATGTTCCTATGTTATACACAAAGTGTCATCGAATGTTTTCCTTATTTTGTAAGAATAATTGTGACGGATAGTTGACCAATCAAATGCTTAATCAAATCCTTTTAGGTTGGCAAAATGCAATTTACCAATCAAATACGTTATAAAGCGTAACAGATAATTGGCCAATCAGGTGCGCTATATAGCGTGACGGACGTAAGCCATTATTATAGGGAATTATTATAGGGAATAGCATCCTCTTATTAAATAAAATTAAAATTGCTTCTTTTTAAGTTATTACTATCTAAATAGAAGATTTCCGCACAAAAGCTAAAGAACACCAATAAACTTTGGATTATGGCTCTTGGTTCGCCTTGGTTTATGGTGGTAAGATTACATTCCAAATTGAAAAGCAGTGCATAGTGGCGCCTTCTGTTGATCAATTATAACGAATCTCGGTGACTGATCTAGGATTGACTTAAGGAGGGGGTTGAACCGGGGGGCGGAAGCAAAACCTTTTTTTATGGTAGGCGTGGCCACTGAAAAAACATTATGCGCAACTTTTTAAAGTATATAAAACAACAAAATCCATATGAATTGCCATCAAAATTTCATTTCTTTGCTGAGCCATTGGAGTGGGGGGACCAGTTTATAAATTTACCTGTATGAGGGTAAATTGTATTGTAAAGAGATTAATCATTTTTCTAATTCAACACAAAATTATTTTATACTTAAAATTTATATTCTCAAGGGGTCATCTATAAAGGACGTCCATGCCCTGGGGAGGGGGGGTACAAATTGTGACCAAGAGTGACCGTGAGAGGGGTTGGACAAAAGTAACGTCCGCATAAAAATCATATTTTTGGGATTTCTAAGAAAATTGTGTAAAATATTTTGTAAAAAAAAGTATTTACTCCTTAAATTCCAAATGTCGTGTAAACAAGGTCGTATCAAGTTCGATTAATTGAGGGGGGAAGTCCGTAGATTGTGACCAACTGGGACAAGAGGGGGGTTTCAAAGTCGGAAAAAATTGCAGACGTTCTTCTGAATTTGTTTTCTTCGCTGAGTCAAATACACCGCTGAAAAATCTTATAGTACAGACAAGATTCTGCAGATTACTTACCGCCAAATCCAGTTCATTCGAAGTTCACCAGGGGGGGGGGTTAATTACTTGTAAAATAACTCAAGAAAGGAAATTTTTTTAGAAATGTTAGTACATTAACATTTATTTCGATGATTGAAAATACATCGAGGTTAGTTACCCCCCCCCAACCTTATATCCGGCCTTGTTACCACCAATAACCAAATTATCTAGACTTGCCATAAATTGATTGGAATAGCTGACCCAACTGGAAGAAAATTAAAATTATGCATTCCGACTGTTCTAAATTTCTTTTATTTTTTCTATTTTTGTCGGTATTTTTCATACAAATTTCACAATGTATTTTCTTTGATTTCCCTAGCCATCCACGCACAATCCCAACTAATTTAAAATTTTCGTTATCAAATTGTGGGCTGTACAACGAATATTAGCTTTATTGCTTTTAATTTTTTTACGCTATTAAGCTCTCTAAATTTTCCTAGATTTTAGGGTAAATGTAATTTTTTAATTAATGATTGGTTAAAATGTTATAAAAACGGTGTGACAAAATTTTCATGGGAAATACTGGCGGAATAGCATTTGCATTTGAAAGTTTGAAATAATATAAATATTTAGAAATTCATTGATGCATAAATCACTCAATAATTAAAGTTATTTTTGTACCATAATTATGTAAATCAGTATAAGTGCTAATTTATTAACTGTTATGGCCGAAATAATTTTGACGTTTGAAAATTCAATTTTTTCTGCATTTTAACCGACAAAGTCGGTTTTAGATAATTTAACTGTCAGACGTTTCAGGTTTCTTATTTATCCATTTTCAAGACTGAAAATTATAAATGAACAAAATAAGGGGTCGTCCACAATTTTTTCCCATTATCACAGTTGGTCACAATCTTCGGAACATCCCCACCCAGGAACGTCATATGGTCACAAATCAAAGACCCTTCCCCTCATTTAATCGAACTTGACACGATATTGTTTACATGACATTTGGAATTTAAGGAGTAAATAATTTTTTTTACAAAATATTACAGAAAAAAATATTCAAAAACAATTTCAAATAAGTTCCAACTTATTATCGAGTCCTGAAGATGGAGACGTAATAAAGTCTCCGAAACGTCGACGAGATAATATCGTCGGCATACAAGCAAAAGTGACCAACTACAAAATGCTGAAAATGAGAAAATTGACTAAATGGGATTGAATAACCAGTACGGTTACAAGGAAAAATTCCCATCTTTATTAGAAATTAAATGAATAAGTTATAGAGTTGGTAAAATTGACTATTTACAGGCGAAGTATAACTTAAAAACTGCTCTAAAGTAAAACTAGGGTTTTGCAGATGGTCACTTTTGATTGTATGCCGACGATATATTTGTTTTATTTGGTGTCCGCTTAACCCAAGAATCTTTCTTTCATTTAAAAACAATTTTCTTCAAAATCCCAAAAAATTAGATTTTTATGCGAACGTCACATTTGTTCAACCCCCCTACCCCCTGGTCACACTTGATCACATTTTATAAAGAAAACCCTTCCCCCTAGGCGTGAACGTCCTTTGTGGACGACCCCTAAGTAACAGAAAATCACAAAACTACTATATAAATAAAGAAAAAGAACAATTACAGTACTTTTACCATTTATATTAGTTTTTTAATTATTGTAATTATTTAACCGATTTAATAAATAGATATTATTATTATTATTATTATTATATGAATTGCTGAACTTAAGCAAAATACACCGACCAATAACCAGTGGCTGCTCTTGACTTTTTCAATTGAGGGGGGGGCAAAAACTTAAATAGAAAGGAAAAATAAATAGCACTTATTTCCAAAGAAGTTTTAATCGATAAACCTTAGGATAAACATTTAAGAAATTTAGGCTAGCATGCGACCCTCGTACATAATCTACTATGGGAGTATAAAAATGTTGATGTAAACTGTACATAACGGCCCGACTGCTTACTTCATTCACAACTTTTTATGGTGCTTGAACAATAAATGTGAATGCTTTTCAATGTCAAAATAAATATTCAAGTCAGCCATACAAAGTAAAAAAATATAAACAACCGTGTGGCTGAGGGGTATGGAGTACCTTAGAAATCCCAAATATGATGGGATTGTTATGCGGACGTCACATTTTTCCAACCCATCTCCCACCTGGTCTCACTTCCCCCTCCATGGAATACCCCCCAGCAGATGGTTAAACCCAAGAAAAATAAATCAGTATTATAAAACATTTTCAACTGTTCTGATCACCCTTGAGGGTATTCTATACCCGACCCTCCCATCTCTGCAGCTCCCAAGTGTTTAAAACTTCATTTGCACTGGCAGCTCGTGACTTTTTAATGGGAAGGCACGAAATTAACCGTATTTTTATTTACTTAAAATTATTATTTTTGCACGTTACTACTGACGTTTTTAAATGACGGGGAGGGGCACATTCCCTTGTACCCTTTAGAGCAAGTCGCTACTGCTAATGACAGAGAATTGTCTGACATTCGCCAAATCATTTTTCCCTTTCCTCAATAATTTAATAATAACAATAATATATTCCTCCTTGGTTTCCTCAGAGATTTTCTTAAGGTTTCCTTCCAGCTGTTCTTGAAATTGAAAAGCCCTACAATTTCTTTAACATCCAAAGAACTTCAACATTTAAGATGCCTTTTCACTTTCATTTACTTTAATGATATCTACTGAATTCTTTTGTACATTTGCCTATATTAAAGAACAACAATCAAAACAACAAAACCTTGAACAACAAACTCCACTATTTAACTTTTGTTTATGTAGTTTTCTATATAAACCTCTTGGGCGTAAATTTTTATATGAGTTCTCTTCCCTTGAAAAGTAGGCCTACGATTTTTCCTCACGTTGTTATTTCTTAAAATACCTAAAAAAAAATAACTTTAAAACAATTAGACCCAATTTTACAATTCTTACCTTGCGAATTTTTCGCGTTGTTTCGATTTTTTTTCAGCGTCGATTCCTTTCGAAATGTTTCGGTCTGCATTCCAATATCTCGCGAAGATGAAGGACAAAAATTGATCGCGTTCAAATCACATGACGAGTTTGTTAAGATGGTTGGTACGATGTGTTCGAACGGATGTTCAGAGATTGTCGAAAGTTGCGGACGCGGCAACGAATCGTTTCGATCTTCTTCATCGCGCAGTACTTCGGGTGCGCATAATTCTTCAAAGGAAACCTGACTTCCTTGACTATTCTGATTCAATCCTTCTGCTTGTCCCAAATTTTCTTTGTTGATACTCAAATCCTGAAAGGTCGAATTGGCAATTTCGTTGTTAGTGATCGGCTTGGCGAACAAACTGTAGCTTTTCGGTAGATTTTTCGTCATGTCGCATGGTTTACTTTTCATGGAATTGAAATTTGCTCTCCTTGTCGATTCGTCATATTCGTGAAACTGGATCTGTTTCCTCGTGGATGTGTTGTTAACACAGATGTTTCTTAAATTTGGACTGCGATGATTTCCACCTTTTTGTAAATCCACGAAAGGGGTTCCCTTGCGCTGCGCCTTCCGATCTCTTTTTATTGGCGATTTTGCGTCCAAACAGACCTTTCTGGGTATTTTTTGTCTCAGGTTCATGATTTTAAAATTAAATTGTCACAATGACCCGTGCATTTATTTTTACAACCACTTCGATTTAAATTTTTTTTTATTTTGGATGCACAAATTTAGAAGAAATGATATTATGATTTTGAGGTCCAAAAAGAAAAAATTTCGAAGGATCTCCAAAGTTCCTTGGGCCACCATGGAATTGTCGCCATTAGATTATGACGATCCATGCAGTTATTTTTTTGACCACTCAATATAAAAAATTTTTTTTTGGTGCATCTTTTGTGAAGATCCATTAACCGTATCACCTACCGGGAACCTGTCAAAAAGAATAACTAGAAAGCGGGTTATTGTTTGAACATTGATTAATGATTTAAACAATTACGGTATTTATTGTTGGACGTATTTGTCAATACATCACAAAATTAAATTTTTGTTTAAATTATAAAATTCACTTACAAATCGACAAAGAAACGTGGAAAGCGTATTTTGGAAAATTGAAATTACTTATTTAACAAATTTAAAAAATACCCCGGAGCATAATAAACCAGAGAAAATTGTTTGTTATATTTAATAACCGTAGAGTAATTCTTAATTAATTATATTTAGTTTCGATGGTGGGATGGGGTTATTTGACGTGCTACATTAATTTTTTTAATTCCTCTCCGAGAAGCATCGTTAAATTCAAAATTAATATTTTTTTTTCAATTTTCAATTTTCCTAACGAGATAACGGTGATCATATACCTATCGCTTCGGGCTTCAGCCCTAATGTAATTATCTGAGAGATTACAAATGTTTTAGTAAATTGGCGCAGTCAAACTGAAAAAGTGAAAAATCGAACTCTCGAGTTTCATGACGACAAAACGTCTAATTTTGTAACATAAACTCTGTATTTACGTAAATGATAAAAATTTGCATGGATTAAGTAAGGAGTCATGATGAGATGGTATCTTTGAGACGAAGACCATAATGCAACATACGAAGATTATAGAAGATGCGTTCCTTTCAGCTATTTAATAAATAAACAAATCAATCAATTTAAGTATTACAGCACGAGTTTGTTTATATGCCTTCTGGTATAAATACAAACTGTAATTTTATGTAATAATTTTCTTTTGATTGAAACTAATGTCCACAATGATGTAAGTTCCGCTTTAAGCAAATGTTGAAAGAGCGGAAATATTTGCAGTATTAAGTTGTAATTTTGTGTGAAGGCGTTTACAATTAGTAGAAATTAGAGTGTTTATCATATTAAGCCACTTATTTATTGTATAAACGTCAATCACAATCAAAAATTACACCTGAAATAAATATTAATGCAAGATGCAGCGTAAAAATAGAACTGCAAGATCTGACGATATCCGATTACATTAATCAACACTCAAATTTATTGCTACCGTAATCGCGCAAGATTTATTCAAATTAAAAAAATTTAAATAACACTCGGGAGCCCCCGAAGAAGTTAATAAATTTATTGTGACTAAAAGCACGAGTTTAACACGTCAATTATATTAAAGAAATTTCTTTCATATTCAAATGCGTATATGCGCCTACCTATAATAAAATTAATTTATAACATTAATCTTGGAGAAATTTCCAATATAATAAATAATAATTAAATTATGGGATTTAACCGGAAATTTCTTGTCGGCGCCAAATTAAAAATTCTCTGAGTGTGAATTCTACGTTTTTATTAACAAAACAACAATGAATTTATTGTTTAAATCTGCAAGTTAATTTTATGTGAACCTTGACTCAATGATATTGACCCCGAAGAACTATCGATTTTCAAGTATCACACTTAATCAGTGGGACCCATTCATTTCCCAGTTGGATTTAAATAATTTACAGTTAATTTCCACTTTACTCTTCTAATAATTTTTAAAAAAGTTGGTAATTATCTTGACATTTTAATTCGAAAAAAATTATCGATCGGTATTATTTCTTAAGCAAAGCATTCCAGAAAAATATAATTGATGACCATAATGTTCGGTTAATTTTGAATCTGGTAGGGTCGCGTGAAGAGTTCTCGAGCTGCCCTCATACGTTAACACCGCGGGGTTCGACTGTGTAATCAGGCTATCGGGTATCAAAAAGACTGATGTTTCGATGGCAGACAATGAAGACTGGTTAAGGACCCACTGTGCCGACGACACGGATAACATTTTTATTTTGTTTTACCTATGTTAATTCAAATTTTCGAATCATGAACAGTTACGCTACATCATAATTTGTAAAAATATTTACGAAAACTTCACCACTTTCTTCGAGCTTTCGAATCGCGCCCCGGTGCGTCTCAAAGCTCGCCTCAATTCCATTATCCCTAATTTTTTATTTTTAAACAATTATCACGTAAAATGATGCATGGAGCTCATGCGTGTGTAAAAGAAATAAATTATTACAATTATTCATCTTAGATGCAGCAAAAAGATATGGGGCCTTCATGTAATGTTCAAGATTGTATGGAAAATTAAGATAAATTATTTATTTTAAAAATTTTCTCTGTGAATATTACGTTTAAAGAATTTTAATCGTACGATCATAATTTATTATGCGTTCTTTATGTTTCCATAAATAATTTTCAATTAAGCCTGCGCCGGTCGACGCTACACCCCGCAAAAAAAATCGTCTTCAATCGCATTCTTTTTTCAGGCCCAACGTATGCAGATCAAAACACAGAGCGTTCTGCTGTTTAGGATGGTCGAGGCATCCAGTTTCGGGCATGTGTATAATTCGTAAGTAACCCGCCGCAATTTTAAAAACCACATTTCAACCAAACCATTTCAGCTCTCTGCAGTAGGGCGTGCGGAGCAGGCGGAAGATGCATCCAACCCAACTTATGCGTTTGTGGGGACGGAAGAAGATCGCCATCGTGCAGCAACAACTACCAACTGCTCCAAAACTACGGTAGTGGTAACATTTTAACCCCATCAAAATAATTAACCTTTTTCCCAACTTCAGGTCGCGAAAATGGAACCAATGGTGGTACCGGAAACGGAAACAACGGTGGTGGTCACGGTTACAACAACCAACATTCCTGTCGATTAATGTGTATTAACGGAGGAACGTGTGTGGAAGGAAAATGTGTTTGTTCTCCCGGTTACAGCGGAGAATTTTGTACAGATCGTAGGTTTTTGGAAGAACTTCGTTTAAAAAAAATTATTTAGGAATTTTTTATTGCAGCAATTTGTCTCACTCCGTGTAAAAATGGTGGGCGATGTATTGGACCGGACAGATGCGCCTGTGTTTACGGTTTCACTGGAAACCATTGCGAAGCGGACTACCGAACAGGTCCTTGCTACTCAGACGTTAAAGGAAGTTTGTGTGTAAACCAATTGGATGGGGTCGTTTGTACCAAAGTTTTATGTTGTGCAACCGTGGGTCGAGCTTGGGGCCATCCATGTGAACACTGTCCGTCACATTTGGACTGCGAAGTCGGCTTCATTAAAAATCAAAAAACCAACGAATGCGTTGGTAATTTTTCTAGCACTTCATCTGTTTCCGTTTTTATATTCTTACTTTTTAAGACATCAACGAATGCGAAGCGATCCCTCATTTATGTAGCGGTGGGTTATGCGTCAATACGATTGGATCGTTCACCTGCGAGTGTCCGTACGGACAGGCCAGAAATCCTGGGACTAATAAATGTGACGATAGGGATGAATGTCTCGACGAAAACGTTTGTCCAGATGGTCGTTGTGTCAACACGATTGGAGGATACTTTTGCTTATGTAATCCAGGTTTTATCCAAAGTCAAGACAAACAGTACTGTATCGGTAAGAAAATTCCATTACAACTAAAATCGTACCTAACCTAACCTTTTATTTGGCCAGACGGAAGGCAAGGTAATTGTTTTACCAGTAGAGGTCACGATGGTCGTTGTAAAAATTCGTTGCCCATGAGACTCTCCAAAAAAGATTGTTGTTGTGGAATTAATATGGGCCAAGGATGGGGAGACACTTGTACGAGGTGTCCTCTACACGGAGAAGGTAAACTTTCGAAAAATATTTTTCCATTTAACAAACTTAAAATTTTAGAGGAGCACAGGCTGTTGTGTAGCGGAAAACCGATTGGACCACCCAATATTTTAGAACCTCCTACAAAGGATGGAGATAAAGGTACTCCCGGTCCAGGCGAATTAACACTTGTTAACGAATGTGTACTTCGACCTGATATTTGTGGAGACGGCCAGTGCATCGATACGGTGGAAGGATACGAATGTATTTGTAAATCGGGTTACAGAAACGGGAAATCGCGGACGTGCGTAGGTAAAACATCTTCAATCGCCATCAGCGAGCAATAATAAAAGTTAATATTCTTATTTAGATATCAACGAATGCCAAGAGGGAAAATGTAGAAACGGACATTGTATCAACACGCCCGGAAGCTTCAACTGTATATGTCCACCTGGCTTCGACGTCTCACCAGATGGAACAATTTGTACTGATCATGACGAATGCAGTGAAATAGGAATGTGCACAAATGGTATTTGTATAAACATGGATGGCAGCTTTAAGTGCCACTGTAAGCCTGGATTTAAACTCTCGCCTACTGGTTACGCATGCATTGGTAAGTGCTGCGTCTCAAAGCTTAACATTGATAAAGATGTGTCAATGTATTAATTACAAACCATATACAGCAATACTCTTTGTATGCAGACATTGATGAATGTTATGAAAATCCAAAAATTTGTCTAAATGGAAGATGTAGTAATACGCCAGGATCGTACAATTGCCATTGCCTTCCCGGATTTGTTGAATCAGCCGACAAGACTTTCTGCATCGATCTCGACGAATGTTCCAACACGGGTAACTAAACTTAACCGAAATCCTAGCAAGGAAACAACTTTTTATTTTAAGGGATGTGCAGTCATGGTAAGTGCGTGAACATAGAGGGATCGTTCCGTTGTGTTTGCGACTCTGGATACAGGTTAGAATCGGATGGAAGACACTGCGCCGATATAGACGAATGTATTTATCATCCTTGTCAACATGGAACTTGTTACAACACTCAAGGAAGCTTTAGATGCGAATGTCACCCTGGTTTCAATCTAGGACCAGACGGAAGGTCATGCTTGGATACCAGAAGAGACCTGTGTTACCAACAATACAGGGACGGTCAATGTTTTAACCCTTCCACAAGCGCGGTAACAAAATCGAGCTGTTGTTGCTGTACGATAGTAACAGGCCAACCTATGGGATGGGGAACCACCTGCCAACCATGCCCCATGCCAGGTACCACAGATTTTGAAGCACTTTGTCCGCATGGTTCGGGATCCACATTTGACGGAAACGACATTAACGAATGCGCATTGAATCCAAACATTTGTCAAAATGGTGCGTGCGAAAATCTAATTAGCACATTTAGGTGCATCTGTAACCCTGGGTTTGAAGTTGACGATAGTGGAAAAATCTGTACGGATATAAACGAATGCGATATCGAAGAATTGGTAATTGTTTTCCTACGACCACCATTCCATATTAACAGTTTTTTCAGGTTTGCAGCGGTGGACAGTGCCGAAACACGCCTGGTAGTTTTCAATGTATTTGCCCCACGGGAACCCAACTTAATCCAACTACGTCGGTATGTGAAGATATCGACGAATGTCGGGAATTGGGACCAGAAGTTTGCTTTAATGGGGAGTGCGTCAACACATTTGGTTCTTACAAATGTGAATGCGACCCCGGTTCCATTTTAGACAATACTGGAAGAATATGCATTGGTGTGTTTCCTCTGAACATAAATCTCTAAACGTGTAATCGTTATAATATTTTTTATAGATAACAGAAAAGGTTCTTGTTGGACCCGGCTGGTTCATGGACGTTGTGAAAATAATTTGCCACTTATAAGTAAAAAATCGGAGTGTTGTTGTTCAGTGGGAGTCGCGTGGGGATCCCCGTGCGAGAGATGTAACAAAAATGAGTGTGATTGTTCGAAAGGCTACGCTAAAGTTGATGGAAAAGCTTGTGGTGATATAAACGAATGTGAATTGAATCCAAACATTTGTCAAGGAGGCGGTACCTGTATCAACACCGATGGTAGTTTCACATGCAGTTGTCCACCAGGTCTTACTCTTGATGACACAAGTAAGTTGCCCTCATTTTAGATTGGTGAAATTAACTGACGATGTCTTCAGGAACTCAATGTCTCGACGTAAGGCAAGAACAGTGTTTCACCCGCTATAAGCACGGTAAATGTACCCATCCAATTGATGGGTTGTTCCATAAAGATTTGTGTTGTTGTTCTTCCATTTCGAGAGCATGGGGTAGTAGGTGCGAAAGTTGTCCGAAACCAGGAACGGCAGCGTTTATCGAGTTATGTCCCAAAGGACCAGGATTTTTAGACAGAAAAGATATTAACGAATGTACAGAATTTCCTGGAATGTGTCTTAACGGAAGGTGCCAAAATACCATTGGTAGTTACAGTTGTAGGTGTAACAAAGGATACGATTTTGATGAAAACAGAATCCAGTGTGTAGGTAGGTAATCCTAAACACTTTCTCCAAAAATTGAATTAAAATTGACCATTTCGTCAGATATTGACGAGTGTACCATAACAACCAACAACGTATGCGGTGACGGAGTTTGCAGAAATATACCAGGCGATTTTGTATGCGATTGTAACGATGGTTTTCGCACAATGGCTCCAATGCAAGTTTGCATGGGTATGCATTTGTAATTCAACCATTTTTTCGATGTGCTAAGTTTTCTTCCTTAGATATCGACGAATGCGAAGAAATTCAGGGTCTCTGTAGAGGGGGCCACTGTATCAACACAGATGGATCGTACAAATGCGAATGTCCACCAGGACATGAACTGGCTTCCGACAAAAAGTCTTGTAAAGATATTGATGAGTGCTCTAGAACCAGCGGAATTTGTTCCAACGGGGTGTGCGAAAATATGATGGGTACATACCAATGCGTATGCAACGATGGTTACCAACAAACAGGGCTAAAATCACATTGCGAAGGTACGCTTTTATGCAGTTTTGGGCAAGAAAATTATAATGCAATTTTTAGATATCGATGAGTGCGAAGAAGAGCTTTGTGATGATATTTGTATCAACACGCCAGGAAGCTACGCATGCACATGCGGGTAAGTTTAAGGGAACATGTTAAAAATTTAAATCTAAATCTTTACTTACAGATCAGGCTACTCCCTCCTTTTGGATGGACGAACTTGTATGGACATTGATGAATGTAAGGAAAATTCTAGAATATGTAATGGTGGTAAATGTACAAATGTGGAAGGCGGTTATATTTGCTACTGTACTGAAGGTTTAATTTCTGGAATTGGAAACAACTCCTGTTTAGGTAAGACATTCTTTTAAATTATATCTTGGTTCTGACTCCAAAATTTAATTAAAGACGTTGATGAATGCAAACAAAATCCAAACATTTGTGGAAATGGTGAATGTATAAACACAATGGGATCGTTCCAATGTCGTTGCGAAGAAGGGTATTCCGTGAAACCTGGAGATGATACAGCCTGTTCTGACGATGATGAATGTTACCTCGGCACCTACACTTGTCACGTAAATGCGGATTGCATCAACAATCCGGTAAGTTTACATTATTGTATTTTTAACAGTTTTGGTGCTATGGTTCTATTGCAGGGATCATACCAATGTAGGTGTCAAGATGGATTCACTGGAAATGGAATAAGCTGCAGAGATATAAACGAATGTTTGACTAATAATGGAGGTTGTGATCAAAACGCCCAATGTATTAACACGGACGGCTCTTTCAAATGCGTATGTGACACGGGGTTTCGGGGAGATGGCTACACCTGTACAGACGTGGATGAGTGTTCCAATGATCCATCGTTGTGTGAAAATGGGCAATGTCTAAATTATCCAGGAGCGTTTAGATGTGAATGCGAGATGGGTTTCATGCATCCAGATGAACACCATGACCAATCTTGCGTTGGTAAGCATTATTATGTATTACGTTTATTAAAGATTTTTTAAGTGTAGGGGGTCATTCCATATCAAATCAAGCAATGTATTTTCATGTTCCTCTTCGATTTTTCTCAAATTTGGAATACTTTTAAGTTATATCAAATTTTTATTTTGGCCCTAAAGTAGGCGTTTAGTTGACTTAAATAAGTCAAATTTGACTTGTAGAGTTCGATAAATTATTTGTTGTGGCCGAACTGTACCACTTACAAACACGATTTTTTTTTCATAAAATCAAGATATTGAATAGGTCTTTCAGTGAGTTTTTTTTGTATGTAAATAATTAAGGTCACAAAATGAGGGCCCTGATCAAATTTTTATTTTGAGTGCCCTCCCCAAAATTGGGCTAATTTAAGATTCTTAAAAAAATTCATTCTCCTTATTATACTTGGCTACTTGTATACCAAATTTTAGAGTGGGCACGCTTGAGTGACATCGAAATGAATAATCGTAGTCATAAATCGAAACACTTTACCAAAAGTACCAGAAAAACCAAAAGCGTGCCCAATCTAAAATTTGGTCTACGAGTATCCAAAAGTATTGTGGGATTTTTGATGAATAAAAAATCACACATAAACTATTAAGAATATATTTTTCAAACGTCAGCAATTAATAACAAATTGGTAATCATAATTAAACAAAACATTTTCTGGCACCACTGATCAATTCCAACGGTCGCCACACTACTCCCCTTCGAGTGATGAAGTCACGACAAACCTTGCGGGTAACTTGATTCGTCTTCCCGATCTTGATGTTGAATCGTCGGGTTGGAGACGTTGGTCTTGAAAGGTGACCTTTTTGGTTCCGGCTGTTTTGGTCGTGATGTTTTTTAGTGCTGTGGGACTTGGTAGTTGGAGGTTGTTTGGCTCATCGTCTGTCTCTTCGGTAAACGCTGCTTTTAATCTATTAATAGTGATCTCTTGGTTTTTTCCTTTTATTTCCAAAATGAATGTGGCGTTCTTACGTTCCATAACTTTAAATGGGCCATCATACGGTGGTGTTAACGGCGGTGTAACGGCGTCGTTCCGAACAAAAACATATTTGCAATCTTTAAGCTCTTTTTGTATAAATGTTGGTCGTTTTGAATCGTGATTTGTAGCTTGCGTCGGTTTTAAATTTTCCATCATGTTTTTAAATTTGATGACGAATTCGTTTTGAGGCGAGTTATCTACGTATTCGAAAAATTCGCCTGGCAATCTTAACGTAGTACCGTATGTTAATTCTGCCGGTGTTGCGCCAATGTCCTCTTTTATTGTTGAGCGATATCCTAATAAAATTGTCGGTATTACGTCGACCCAATTGTTGGTACGATGGCATTTAATTGCGGCTTTGATTGTTCTGTGGAATCTCTCGATCATACCGTTTGCTTCTGGGTGATAGGCTGTGGTTCTTAAATGTTTTATACCCAGAATTCTAGTTAATTCGTTGAACAAATTTGATTCAAATTGTCTTCCTCTATCGGTCGTAATCTTAAGTGGAATACCAAACCTCGAGATCCATCCACTAATTAAGGCTTTCGCAACGGTTTCGGCGGTGATGTCTTGAATAGGTATAATTTCGGGCCAACGGGTGAACCTATCAATGCAAGTTAAACAATAGGTGAAACCTTGAGATGTTGGGAGCGGCCCTACCAAATCGATATTGACATGACTAAACCTCTCGTCTGGAACCAGAAAACCCGTAATCGGTGTTTTATTATGTCGATATACCTTGGATCTTTGACATGCAATACAGTTTTTTGCCATTTTATTACAATCTTTTCGAATAGAAGGCCAGACAAATCTGTCAGTGATTGATTTAGTCGAAGATTTTATGCCTGGGTGTGATAAATTGTGGATCTGATTGAAAACGGTTTGTCGGAACGATTCGGTTACATAAGGTCTCAATCTACCGGTGGATACATCGCAATAAATTTGTTTCTTGACGTTCGGTACTGTGCACAATCTTAATTGTAATTGATGTTTTTAAGTTTTTGCAGTTTAAATATGTTTGTAACTCTTGATCGCGTTCTTGTTGTTTGGCCAAAAATTCGTAATCCACCACATTTTGCCTTTGATCAATTGTTTCGACTCGTGATAACATATCTGCTATTATATTTTCGGAACCAGGAACATGTCGGATACTTGTTGTAAATTGACTGATATAATCTATTTGTCGTAATTGACGAGGTGAAGCTTGATCCGTTTTTTTGTCGAACATGAATATCTACGGTTTGTGATCGGTATATATCGTGAAAAACCTGCCTTCTAACGATGTTCGAAAATGTTTTACCGCTTGATATACTCCCAATAGCTCCCTGTCGTAGGTGCTATAGCGCTTTTGCGTTTCCGTAAGACGTTTCGAGTAAAAACCTAACGGCTGTAATTTTCCTTTTGTCAGTTGATGTAGAGCCGCTCCAACAGAACTGTCTGAAGCACCCACGTATAAACATACTTCAGCATCGACGGAAGGGTGTGCTAACAATACGGCATTCGATAATTCTTCCTTACATTTTTCGAAAGCAACCAAAGCATCGTTATTCCAGGTGATTACCGTATTATCATTTCTCTTATTTCCTGTTAATAATTTTTGTAGTATACCTTGGGATATCACTGCGTGCGGGATACATCGCTTATAAAAATTGATTGAAGCTAGGAATCTTCTTAACTCTTTTGCTACCTTGGGTTGTGGAAAATTTTTTATAACTTCAATTTTTTCGGGCAATGGAAGTATTCCATCTTTGTTAATAACGTGCCCTAAAAAATTAATTTCTTTTTTAAAAAATTCGCACTTTGATACGTTAATTTTTAAACCATACTCCCGTAATCTTTGGAATACCAGTCGTATATGCTTCGAATGTTCATCTAGATTCTTTGACGCAATTACGATATCATCGATGTACTTAAAAACGAAATTGAGGCCTTTAAGTACTTGATCGATAAGACGTTGAAATGTCTGTGCTGCGTTTCGTAATCCAAACGTCATTACGGCAAATTCAAACAGTCCAAAGGGTGTAATTATTGCTGTTTTCGGTATGTCGTTTTTGTGTACGGGTATCTGATGATATGCTTTCGTTAGATCTATTTTCGTAAAAATTTGTGAATCTGATATATTTAGAGTAGCATCTTGGATATATGGGACTGGGTATCTGTCGGGTATGGTTACTGCATTCAATCTCCGATAGTCTCCGCATGGACGCCAATCGCCGTTCTTCTTTAACACCATATGCAGTGGACTGGCCCAGGGGGAATTAGACGGACAACAAATACCTAGTTGTACCATGTGCTCGAACTCTTCTTTTGCTATTTTGTATTTTTCAGGAGGTAATCTTCGTGGTTTTGCAAAAACCGGTGGTCCATGCGTTTCTATGTGGTGGAATACGCTTGAGTTGATTTTTGAATTGACCGTCACGTTGGCTTGAGTTAGATCACTGAATTCTTGGAGCAATTGTCCGTGTTCGGAACCGATGGGGAATGAGGTAATGTTGACTTCGGAATTGTAAACTGTTTCGATTTCTCCCGTAATTTTTAATTGGGTATTCTTGTCCATAATTTTTTTGTTGCTTAAATCTATCAACAACTGGAACTTCTTTAAAAAATCTGCTCCTATTATTGGTTTTGTTACATCTGCAATAACAAAAGGCCATGCAAAGTTTCGACGGAGACCAAGGTTTAACGTTAATAATCTTTGGCCGTACGTTGATATTGTAGAACCATTTGCGGCGTACAGTTTGGTATCGTTGAGTTTATGTTTCTTATCTAGTGGTGTTGGGGGTATCAGCGAAAGATCCGATCCAGTGTCTACTAAAAATTTCATGTTTAATTTTCGATCGAATATAAACAAGCGGCTGGATTGTGTGCGCAATACCTCATCTGTCGCTAGGGGTGAGTATTGCTCCGCTAGTTTTTTTGGTTCTTGGTATTAAACTTACACCAATCCGTACATTTCCTTGCGTTATCCTTAAATTTAAAATGATACCAACATATATCGTACGTTTTTTGTGTCGATGGGCTCCGGTTTCTTGATGAACTGCGATTTCTTGAAGGCGATCTGCTACGTTCGAATCTGGTCGCCAGGATTTCCACTTGTTTGGTCAGGGCATCGACTTGCTTTGATAAGTTATCGCTGTTATTTGTGTTTTGTGGTGTTGCTGCGATGGCGAATGTTTCAAATTTTGCCATTTCCATGATTTTGTCAGCTGCCTCTGCTTTGTTTTTTAATCCGGTTTCTAGGCAACTAATGATCGATCTTGTAGTTTCCGGTAGTTTGCTAAGCCACAGCGATTCTAAAACTGATTCTGTCATGCACGATCCGTTCAAGTCCTTCATCTTTCGAAGAAGTGAGGAGGGTTTACTGTCACCTAGGTCTATGCCTTGTAATAGTTTTTTGAGCTTCTTCTCTTGTGAGTCAGCGTATTCGTTTATCAATTGTATTTTCACAGCTTCATATTTTTGGTCCTGTGGTGGGTTTCTTATTATGTCAGCCACTACGTCGAGGTATCGGGGGTCTAATGAAGCTATAATGGTATCGAATTTAGTTTGATCCGCCTTGATTCCATTATTTCGAAACTGGGCTTCCACTTGGTGGAACCACAGGTCGGGTTTTGTTGGGTGGAACGGAGGCACTTTGGTGGAAATTTTGTTTGTTTCGAAATGGGTGTGCTCTTGTAGTACCGAATTCTGTGTTTGTGAGGTTTGCTGTTGTTGTGTCCTTAATTCTGTGACTTGAATAAGCAAATCCTGAATTCTTCGTTCCATATCTGTTATTGATGGTTGATTATTTTCGGAATTGTTGCCTGGTTCGTTGGTGTTCGACATTTTCGGTTGCACGTGGTTGGTTTGCCAATTCCGAAAAAAAACGACAATAATTTACCGTAAAATTGGTTATGCTCACGTTTGTTACTCCGTGTTGATGTTGCAACGGTGATTTCAACGGTGGGGTCACCAGTGTGGGATTTTTGATGAATAAAAAATCACACATAAACTATTAAGAATATATTTTTCAAACGTCAGCAATTAATAACAAATTGGTAATCATAATTAAACAAAACATTTTCTGGCACCACTGATCAATTCCAACGGTCGCCACAGTATAATAAAGATAATATTTTTTTTTGAAAATTTTGAATTACCCACATTTTTGGAAGAGGGGCAGTCAAAATCAAAATTTGATCAAAGCCCCCATTTTGTGACCTGAATTATAAAGACAAAAAGCTCACTGTCTATTCAATATCTTCATGCCTCTAAATTGTACGCTTCAGACAGTAGAAATAATTTATCAAAGCTCTACACGCCAAATTTGACTTATTTTGGAGGGCTGTACAATATAAACAAAAAATATGGGTCAGTTTATTTTGCACAACTTAGAAGTAATATACCAAATTTGAACAAAATCGAAGAGGGGCATAAAAATAATTATTGCAAAAAATTGGATGATTTCACGGATAGACTTGACAAAAACCCGAAACAATTTCCTTCTTCATTTTACGCGTTATCACATTATTTTTATACAGGCATTTCATAATCATTACCAATTTCAGATATTGACGAATGCCAAATGTTCAACAACTTGTGCGTTTATGGTACTTGCGAAAATGTTTTCGGAATGTTCCGTTGTGAATGCCACGATGGTTTTAAACTTGATAGCTCTGGAGGCAACTGTACAGATGTAAACGAATGCGACAGCCCACAATCTTGCCTTTACGGTAACTGCCAAAACGAAGAAGGAACCTACAAGTGCCTTTGTCCACCAAATTATGACCTCGTATCTGAAGGAAGCGCCTGCATTGGTAAATCCTCCCAAATTTGAAAACTATCAAAATTTTACTCGCCTTTTCCTCTTTAGATCGCAGAACATCAAGATGTTACCTCTTCATTGATGACCAAGGCAGATGTGAAGATCCCACCGCAGATTATGTAACCAAAGCGTCATGTTGCTGTTCCGTCGGAAAAGCTTGGGGATCCTATTGCGACTTATGTCCACTACCAGGCAGCATCGAATACGACGAATTATGTCCAGGTGGTTTGGGTTACAAACCAAACGAAATCACAGTTGTTTTGGAAGACATCAACGAGTGCGAGGAACACGAAAACATCTGTAAAAACGGTCACTGCACGAACACTTTTGGAAGTTTCATGTGTTCTTGTAACGAAGGCTTCCGTTTAGACGGATCGTCAGTCGAATGCGTTGATATAGACGAGTGTACGGAAAACCCAACAGTTTGTAACGTTGGACAGTGTATTAACGAGGAGGGGAGATACTTTTGTCAGTGTCCTGATGGTTATATGCCTTTACCTGGTGGAAGTAAGTCATCCCAGTTCTCTTCCTATCCAAGTCTTTAACCGAATATTTTTAGGAGAATGTGTTGACATGAGACGGGAACTATGCTTTTTGGAATACAACAATTGGAAGTGTTCTACACCTATGACGCAAAATCAAACCAAAAAACTGTGCTGTTGTTCGATGGGTCAAGCTTGGGGTCAACCTTGTGAACCTTGTCCAATTCCAGGCACCAGTAGGTATAACCGTCGTAAAATTATTTCTTTGTTTTCATATTTCACATCAACATTCTAAAATTTTTTTGTTCAAATTTAGGTGACTACATCGGTTTGTGTGGTGTTAGACCAGGGCAAATAATGAATCCGATGACGAATCGAACGGAAGAAATTGACGAATGCGAACTTATGCCGACCATGTGTACGCATGGAACTTGTATGAATACACCTGGAAGTTTCGAGTGCCAGTGTAACCGTGGGTTCATTTACGATATTAATTCTCATCAGTGTATTGATGAAAACGAATGTTTGAGGGACCCTAATCCTTGTGAAGGCAACGCCCAATGTATTAATTTGCAAGGTAGCTTCGAATGTAGATGTCCAGAGGGTTACAAACATGGATCAAGCTTTATGGATTGCGTCGATATTGACGAGTGTATCGAACGGCCAAATATTTGTAACAATGGGGAATGCAATAACTTGCAGGGAAGCTTCCAGTGTATTTGCCGAATTGGTTATTTGTTAACGCCATCAAGAGACAACTGTTTGGACATAGACGAGTGCGTGAGGCATCCAAACATTTGTAACAACGGAAGTTGCATCAACATGGTGGGAACTTACAAATGCCACTGCAATCCAGGATTTAAACTTAGTCATACCAACGACTGTGTTGATGTTGATGAGTGTCACATGATGCCGTTCTTATGCCGAAATGGTCGATGTCGAAACACCATTGGCTCGTTTATATGCGAGTGTGCCGCAGGTTATTCGCTGACGTCAGATAAACATAACTGTCGCGATGTTGACGAGTGTTACGAAGTTCCTGGTACTTGCCCTTCGCCTGGCAAGTGTCAGAACATTATGGGTTCTTACGCTTGTACTTGTCCAGATGGGTATGAGTTAAGTACCGTTACAGACAGATGTGAAGATATAGATGAATGTTCGTCCAATCCTGGAATATGCGAAAACGGAGTTTGTACCAACACCGATGGTGGAGCATTTTGTACCTGTCCAGATGGTTATGTTTTGGATCCAAGAACGATGATATGTAGTGACGTTAGGCAAGAACAATGTTATGATGAATTCGAACGAAATCAATGTACTTCTCCAAGAGGCATGCAGATTACGATGAAGGAGTGTTGCTGTTCAAGAGGAGCGGCGTGGGGACGGTATTGCAAACAGTGTCCAAGAGAAAATTCGCGTAAGATTTAATCTTTTTACCAATATTTCGACTAACAAATCTTTTGCAGCTGAATTCGCCAAGTTATGTCCGGAAGGGCCTGGAAGAATGGATTCTGGAAACGATTTGAACGAATGCGAATTGATGGCGAACGTTTGTGATTCGGGAGATTGCATCAATACGGACGGATCGTTCAGGTGTGATTGTGCTATGGGTTATGTACTGGATACCACTGGTAGGAGATGCGTTGATGAGAACGAATGCGTTTCAACTCAAAATGTTTGCGGAAATGGAACGTGTACAAATGTTGACGGCGGCTTTGAATGTTTCTGCAACGATGGTTTCGCACCTGGACCCATGCAGGTAAATTTGTTTACCTTTTAGTATCTTCAGAAGAATTTCCAATTTGTTAATTTCATAGGTTTGCGAAGACGTCAACGAATGTCTCGAAATTGGAAATCAATGTGCGTTTAGATGCCACAACGTTCCCGGTTCTTTCAGATGCATTTGTCCATATGGTTATGCTTTGGCGCCTGATGGTCGACATTGTCAAGGTTAATTTTCTAAATATCAACTAATCACAGTATTTCATTTCTTAATTAAAATTTCAACAAATTTCAGATGTTGATGAATGCGTCACGCCCGCAAACGACTGCAAATTCCAGTGTAAAAATCTTATTGGATCTTACATGTGTATTTGTCCAGAAGGATACACTGCTGTAGGATTAACCGACGATTGTCAGGATATCAACGAATGTGCGGTAAATCCAGGTTTATGTAACAACGGACAGTGCGTTAACCTTCAAGGTTCGTACAGATGCGACTGCTTGGAAGGATACGAACCCAGTCACGATAGGAAAACTTGTATCGGTACGTAAAATTATTTGCAGCCGACGATCTAAGTTCGAAACCGCCCTTATATTTTACAGACAGAAGACAAGGTTTCTGCTTTAGACAATTAATACAAGGACGCTGTACGACGCATAATAGAGAAATGAAATTGGTAACTAAAGCTGATTGTTGTTGTTCTATGGGCGAAGCCTGGGGTCCTAGGTGCGAACTATGCCCGCTGAAGTATTCACCGGAATATCAAGAACTCTGCCTCGAAAGCGGTTTTACTGTTGACGGTCAAGGTAAGGAAATTGTATTGATTATTTTATCTCTTCCTTTAAACACAATATCTGCAACACTGACGCTTTGCGCGAGATGGCGCCTCTTTAATCTATCCGAATAAATCGGAAGAAATTCAAATTTATTTCTATTTTGCTGTTTATTTTTTTTAATTCGTGTAGATGTCGACGAGTGCGCAACAATCCCCGATTTATGTAGAAACGGAAAATGTATTAACACTCTCGGATCTTATCGCTGTATGTGCGACAGAGGTTTCAAAGTTGATCCCAGCGGAATTTATTGCAGAGGTAAATTTGCAGACCTAATTTAACTGGTAGTTTTCTAATAATTCCGTTTAAGATGTTAACGAATGCACACAAACGCCTTCGCCTTGTAAGCACAACTGCCAAAATACGGAAGGAAGTTATGTTTGTTCTTGTCCTCCTGGTTATCTATTAAATCCTGATGGTATATCGTGTCGCGATATGGACGAGTGCAGCACTGGTTTGCATTTGTGTCAATATATTTGTGTCAACACTCCAGGAAGTTACACGTGCTCGTGTCCAAAGGGTTACAATCAAGTCGGTGACAACTGCGAAGGTGAAATGACACCATTCGTTTAACTTTGATAAACTAACATTTTTGTCTACTAGATATTAACGAATGCGACCAGCCTGGTTTTTGCCCTAAACCCGGCCGTTGCGTCAACACTCTTGGAAGCTACAGATGTATTTGCCCCAGAGGATTTTCACTTGATTCCAGCGGAACGTACTGTTTGGACACTGATGAATGTTTAGACGACTCGAAATGTCCAGAAGGTTGGTTTGTTTTTGGTCAAACGAAATTGTAACGCTAAATTTGATTTTATTTAGGATGTCAGAATTTAGTTGGTGGTTACCGATGCGGTTGTCCAGATGGTTACGTTTTGCATCCTTACTACAATCAATGCGTTGATGACAACGAATGCGGGAACAAACCTTGTGGAGAAGAAGGAAATTGTTTCAATACGCCTGGAAGTTTCCGTTGCGGCTGTCCAATGGGTTACCAATACGACACCAAACTTAACATTTGCATTCAAGTAATTATACCAAATTTGTTTCTTTCCAAAATTGACATTTGTATTCAGGTAAGTTCTGGATGTTCGGGAGCCCCATGCGCGTTTGGCTGTTCGTCCGGCGTTGGTGCAAGCTACCTGTGCGATTGTCCTCAAGGTTATTACAGAATTGGACAAGGTCACTGCTTATCGACAATATCGCCATCTACTCCTACTTACGCTCCAGATATTGGAAACGTCCCGACTTATTTGATTAACGATCATAAGGTTAACGACAACGGCAAAATTATCACTTCGGAAGGTTGCTTCTCTTGCAGGGTAGATTATTCCGTTAATTTTTATTTAAAAATCTGTATAATTTTACTGTTTACTTATTAGCTGAACGGCCGGCATCGTCGAGATTCGAGAAATCGCGCTCTTCCCAACGGAAGAAAAGAGGCATATCGTCGCATCTTAAGACGCTCGTCGGATCCGTTAGTGAGGACCAGACGGCATCATCACGGAGAGGAACTTAACTTAAACATTCATCTTCAACAAACGAAACACAAAATGAGAATAATCAAATTGCAGCCTGCAGTTACGGTAAGTGTCGGACAGGAAGGGAGATACCAATAATTTGTCATACTTTTTTAATTTAATAATAAAATTGGGTTTTACGGAAAATTTTGCACAACTACGATAAAATACGAAGTAATTTTTCATTAAATTAACACGTAGTAAATTAATTTCTTGCGTCGCTACCTCTTTTTATAATTAAAAATTCCGGAACGCGAATGCATATAAATAAGAGAAAATGTTTTTATTCCAGCGAGATATGGATTATAAAATAGTACAAGGAAACGAGAGTAACAAATTCCAACTGATTAAGAAATATGGCGTTTGGGCATTGCACTTCAAACGAAGATTAAAACATCCAGATGCTTTTGACTTAACCATTCACGGCAGACCAACGGATTCACAAGACTACATCAATGATGTTTACGAAAAACCATTGGCTTTAAGATTAAAGTTAAATGTATTGGAGTAGGTAATGGACGAGCAA
Organism: Podabrus alpinus; assembly: GCA_932274525.1. Lineage (NCBI taxonomy): Eukaryota > Metazoa > Arthropoda > Insecta > Coleoptera > Cantharidae > Podabrus > Podabrus alpinus. The sequence goes on from OW026453.1 coordinate 4,631,813, forward strand.
AATAAGTAATAGTTTTTGTAATAAATATTTAACTTTATGTACTACTAGGTAATTTAATAAGTTTCGATCTGTTGATTATTTTTCTAATAAGTGCCTTAAATTTACTAAATGTTTATACGAATTTGTAATTTATATGCTTGATGTAACTGCCTTTTAAATGCTAGGTATAATGTTTATAACCAATTTTTGGAGCGCACGCGGTAACTGGCGTAGAATGCGCATCCTTTCGTGACACCTGCCGCTCTGTGTTAGTTACTTCGTGCGCGTATAATGCAAAATTCAATTTTGCACTGCCATTTTATTGTAAAAAAAATGCTAAGTCAAAAATATTGTTCACAACAATAAAAAAATGTGTTCATTATCAAATAAAATGAAATTTTTTTAAATTGTAGATATTTGTATTTACTATAACTATATGAAAGTATTATATTTATAATTATTATTGTTTATACGGTAAAATCTTTTGTATTTGCCTAAACAGTTACGTAAAGAGATTATGTTGACAAACATTGCAATACCTATGTAATAAATGCCATGCAAAATTTACATCATTGGCGATTTTTTGACCGAACCTATCAAAGAGATTTGTCATTAAGTGCAGTGGTTAGCGCGATCATTTCGGGATTGTTCCTCCACAACAAAGGTCCAGTTTCTTTATCTTCCAAAAAGAAAGCTCAGATCGTCCGGAAAAAAGAGCAGTGGGTCAATGGTACATTAATATCAGCACAGAAGTTATGCAACGCCAAATATTTTCTCAGTCGCAAATCTTCTGTAAAGCTCGTCTTACATCAGGACATTTCTGGCGTCATTTCTTGCGCCATTTCCTGAGACATTTCTGGCAACATTTCTGGCGTCATTTCTGACGCCATTTCTTGCTCCAAAAAGAAAGCCTGTATTATATTAGGCCATTTCTTGCGCGGATTTTGCGCAGTAGGTAATTTTAGCAAATTACATGAAACATTTTGTAGGCCAAATATATAAAACCTGTTCTATTTTGAGGCAATTTTCAACGCAATTTGCCTGCGAGCGTGCGCAGTAAGATTAAACGAAGAATAATTTAGTGTTGTAAATTGTGAAAACTGTGCTACACATAAAAATTGAAATGGATAAAGAAAGCGATTTAATTGCAGAAAATGTGATTGCAGCAAACATAATAGTATTAAAAAAATTACTGAAAAGACGTTTGAAAAACAAACCAAAACCGAGGGTGCGAAAGAATTGGCAGGAAAAGTGGCTACATAGAATTTAAATTGAATAGAATTGTATTTAATAATTTAATAATTAACTGATTATATAAATTTGTTTGCTAGTTTATTTGACAATTCACATTTGACAATTACTACCAGCGCATTCAATCTGTACTGCGCACGCTCACAGGCAAATTGTTCAAGAATAGAGCACGCGCTAAATATATTGCCTACAATCCGAGCCAGGACATTTTCCAAGACATTTGCTGTTTTAAACTAGGCAATTTATATTGCTCAAGAAATGGCGCAAGAAATGACGCCAGAAATGTCCTGATGTAAGACGAGCTTAACGAACAAAAAGATTTATTCACAAAATATAATGATAATAATTTTCTTCTTGATGATAATGGAAGAGATCAGCTTCCTATGCACGACTCCGTCAAAATTCATTAAAAATCCCTTACCGAAATCTTTCTATCCAATTTGTATACCAAAATAAGCAGTAAAGCCTTCAAAACAGTTACTTAGTACAATAAAACGGTTAATTAAATTTTAAATGGTGATGCTTTATGCAGTGTCGTTTGTTGTAATTTTAGTAACACAATTTGATCCAAATAATAACAAACCTTGATTACCCTCGGCTTCCAATATCAACATAAATTTGCTATTAATTTTGATATACATTTAGATAATCCTATACAAATAAAATTATGTGAATGGATGGGAATAGGTTTTACCTCACCAGAGAATAGAGTTACAACGTCAAGTTCGACATATTTTCCCGTGACTTTGAGGTAATTTTTTCTCTAAAAGTTTAATAATAAAAAAATTATTGAAAATCATTATTTGGTTACTTGTTTTTTCGATACTTCAAAACAAAGAGCGCCAAAATTTTTTTAGTGTTTAATTCTGTTCACTTCTCACTCCTTACCACTACTCCTAGAACGTTTACAGAAAATACGTAAAACTACAGTCTGCTTACTGCTTACAGTCTTGTGTGGTCTAAAACGACGTATTACAGAAGTGACCAATGCCATCCTCTGTCAGAGGCTATTATGCATCGTCTTGTGAACGTCATTATGAAACTTGAAAACTAATCTAGGTAATAACCATTGGCGGCTGGTACGTGAAGGGCGACGGGGCGCCGCCCTTCCTAAGTGAAGTAGCAACTCGGGATAATATTTTTTAATGCTGGCACCATAGTAATTTGCCACTGAATATTTGCTCACTTATTTTGTCATTTATTACTTTTCTATTACGGTGTGTGGTTATCATAGTCGTGCAGCTCGAAACTTTTTCAGGTTGGTAACTAAAAAATAAACCAATGAAAGTTGTATTGTGAGCAAATAGAAACGCAGAAGTAGTGTTTCAAGGCGGTACTGATTCGTGATTGTCCAGGTTGTGCGGCCTCACTAAGGGATCGGATCATCGTCCCGAGTATTGTATACCACTACAAGCACAAATACCTAATATCAACGTCAGATTTCTTGCAATTACGCAAGAATTGGCCGCCCTAAAGGACCTGTTTTACGACCCGGATATTATGTACCACTTACTCTCGTTGACGTGGTCCTGGGTTCGTGCAAATACTTAATAACAACGTCAGATTTCCCCATAATTTCGTAAGGAATCCTAGAATGAATCCTTTCGGTTTATTTTATTCACCCCTCCTCCTCCAAGGGATTCACTTAATATATAAAGAAATGGACGACCGTGATTGAGTGTATGATGCTACGAGTATTATATGTATTTTTCCTTTTTCTTTCAATTTTGTGCCCTCCTACTAAGAAAGGACACGAGCCGCTACTGGTTATCACTACCAGCTTTTTTATTAAGGTTTAGTACATGGCGTAAAACATACATCGGCACCCCAGAGATTTCCACCTATTTCGTTGGTAAAATCATCTTGTATTCGACTAGACAAATAATAGAACATATAATATTGGCGTCCTGCTGACCAATCCAAAGCTGTTAAAGAAAACATTTTTTTACAAAAAAGTTTCAACTAAAACAATTTTTGTTATTCCTATCTTAAAATGGTCATAACACCGAAACTATATTGATTATTTAATGTTAATTATTCCATGATTTTCTATAGAGCTCGAAATTATCTACATATTAAATTATAATCCTTAATTGTCTGGAATCGACGGCTTTCGAGTTATAAATAGATTAAATTAAGCAAATAAATGTTAAAATATTCGATATTTTATTTTGTTTTTATTACAAACCCTGTACATATCTTTTGTAAAACATCACGTTTAACAAAAAAATAAACTCTCATTTTATATCGAAAATTTAACGGGCTACAACTTGAGTTTCATAAAAAAATTTTTGAAACCTGATGACCCGTTTGACATAAAAACTGAAATTAAGGGAAAATGTAATTTTTTAGTAAATACAAACAACTCAAAAAGCGTAACTGGGTATTATGGAGGCTCGAAATCTCAAATAAGACATTTGAAAAGCCTCAAGAAAATAATAATTTGGTAATGAATATTTACTACATCTTAAGTATACCATTTTTTATAGTCCCCCCTCCCCCACTCCCGCCATTATCGTTCTGAAAAGGAGTCAACTAAAGCCGGATTTTGTCGAGAGAAAACTGTGAATTTGAAATTTCCCATATTAACAAAAAACGATTTCATTTTTTTATGCAGGTTAGCAATAAAATTTCAACTTTTTTAAATATTATGCTTAATTTGATATATAACTCGAAAACTATCAGAACTTGCTGTAGTTATAAAGGTTTTCTGCGGAAGAAGAAGCACTGGGATCGTGATTTTCGCCGTAGTACTTCCGGTTGCTCAGCTAAGCTAGGCCCTCTCTTATTGCTTCCTCCTGTCCCGAATGGTCGCCATAACGGATTCCAAATTGGCAATTGCGCCTTGAAGGTGGCGATGTCAGCGCCCAAATTCTCCAACATATGGCATTTGTCTGGAATTTACAGCTACCGTGAATGAAAAATTGAACGATTTTGAAATTTAATAAGTCACAGTTATTTTTATTTTCTTTCAATAATTTTATTTAATATGTTGTCCTTGATTCCTGTACACTTGAAGACAACGTTTTGGCCACGATTTTAGCGATCGTTGTATCATTTCCAGAGGAATGTTTTCTATCTCACGTTTTATTAGTTTTTTTAGCTGTTTAAGGGTTGTAACTTTTGACTTATTTAACTGAGATTTTAAATAGCCCCACAAAAAATAATCACAGGGTGAAAGGTCCGGTGATGATGGCGTCCATATATCCGGATGAATAAAAGATACGCCGTTCTGTTCAAGAAAATTTAAAGTCTTCTTAGAAGCGTGAGCTGGTGCCGAGTCTTGGTGAAATATCCAATCACCAGCAGGATATAATCTTTTTGCGTCAGTCAAAAGTGGCTTCAAACAATTCTTAATGTAATATTCCGAGTTAATTTTAGCACCAGGCTCAACAAATATTGGCGTTGTGGTTCCATAATTCGATATTCCCATGAACACCATAACTCCCTTCGGATGGGACTGTTTTGTGAATACGTCCAATTCTTTTGCCGATTGCTCACGTCTCAAGTACTGAACTTTTCGTTGGCCATCAGCATTTGTTAGATGGAACCATGCTTCATCGACAGTGATGTATTTTTGCCATTTATCACAATTTAGTAAGTGATACAATCCTAGTGAGCGCTGGTGCCGTTTAATAATTGTTTCTTCAGAAATATGATGTCTCCTTGGTTTCTTCATTAATTTCAGGTTTAATTTTTTATTTAGATTATACCGAATGATATATTCAGATGTTTTGAAATGATTAGCCATATGTTGTAGTGTCGGAGGATTCGTTTTTAATGCCATTTTCTTTAAATTCGATAATTGTCGATTTGTCAGAGTTGGCTTCTTTCCGCTGCCTTTCTTCCGAATTTTGGATTTAAGTTCTGGGATTCCATTTTTTTGTAGTTAGAGAGTGTACCTTTCGAAACACAAAAATTTTGGTCTTTACACCTTTTTTGTATCATAGCAAAACTACATTGTTGTTTTAAAAGCTTAAAAATTATGATTTGTTGCTCTTTAGTTAACACCATGTTTGTAACTGACTTTAGAGAAAAACAAAATTGACATCGATAAGTTCATATCGCGTGCTCTATGGAATACTTTGAATTTTGTTTAAAAAAATAACTCTTATTGGTGAAAATTGAATTTAAATTCGTTCAGTTTTTCAATCACGGTACCGGTAGAAATTCCAGTAGTTTATCATTATTATTGGTCCTATCTACTTGGGGCTAAAAGTACTTTGTTCAGAAAAAAATGGACTGCAAGATTGATCATACCATATTTTTCTTCTTCGTCTTGTTCGGTACCTCCGTCTCCGAGTATCGTGGTATCATTCATTAATGATGAACTCTTCATTGTCAAATTAAATAATTCTTGGGGGGATTATGGAATAACCCCAGTATATTAAGATGTCTATTCTGATCATCTATTTAGTACTGGGTGGTATCAATATCAAGAACGCCTTCAAAGGTGACTATTGCTAGGCCTCTTTCGTCATCTATGGTGTACCATATTTTTACCTAAATGCAATCTTAAAGGATGATATTTCACACTCAATAATTCTTAATAATTTTTTAAAAATAGTCCCATCTTCATGAGAAAGTTTTAGTAAAGAAGAAAAGAGTCGTCTACAAGTCAAATTTTTTTAACGAAGGGGAGAGAACTTATTGTATTCACACATCGAATATCAACATCCATTAAACCCCCCCCCTCCCCCCGGTTCTTTTAGTACAAAATTTCGAAGTTTGGAAATTTAATAAAGTAACACTTTGTAACCGTAAATAAATCTGGTGAGTCACCAGATCAAAATCTGACATTTCAGCCCATAACAGCACTTACTGTTCAATTCAATTCAAACTTTTCCATTCCATTTCGAATAACTCTGATTCTTTGTAGAGTTTTCATGATCCATTTTTTGAGGTAGATCAATCCTTTTCTTTAACTTTACAATTTAACTCGTCTGCAGGGTGCTGATGTTCACCAGAGGGCCGCGCTAAGAAATTTACAAACATGAGTATTGAACTATGCTTTACCGTTAAGATACATAACAATTTTGGAGAGGGGGGAGATCAAAGACGCCTCCTAATTTATTTATATCGATACCTATCTATCATAGATATAAATTTTAAAAAAATTAAATTGGCCCTCAACAGGGTTCTCTACACAGCGCCGTAGCAAGGGCGAGGCGACTGAGTCATTTGCTTCAGGCGCCATCGCAATGGGGGCGCTAAACCTTGACAAATTTTTAGAATGTTAAAATATTTTGGGAGGGGGGCGCATATATTCAAATTTGCTCCAAGCTAAGAACAAAGCATTAATAGGTTGTCATAGGCTCGACAAAACTTTATTGGAGCAACAGGGGAAAACATGTTGTATGTATCTCGTCCAAAAGCATTGCAACGAAATATTATAAGAAACTACTCCAAATTATCAAAGCAACCAGTTTCCAAATTACATAATTGGCTTTACTTGTTACTCACTTTAGGAATAAAGCAAAATGTACTGATAAAATCCCAATATTTAAATTGTAGAGTTTTTTTGTCAGGATTAACTTTTAGGTAGCAAATTTAACACTTTCTACTTAACCGAACCTAAACCTCCTTTGAAAGTGATCATAAATCAGTTTCAATATTTAAATTTCATGTTTTACCCTTTGAAAGGTAATAAAAATGTTCACCTTAACCGTATATACTTGACAATACGAATTTTACATAGTTTTGTAAGAAGGTAATAAGCACGCAAATAAGCTGGTGAAAAGTTTAAAAAATTTCTACACAATGTAATCAGGGGCGCCTAGCTTTTTAGAATTAAATTTGCAGCAAAAAAAAGCAGTAGTGGTGGTATCCTTGCGTCTTGAGCCAAAATCAAATTTGAAAGAATTCCAAAACATTTAATACATATCTTGTAAAATAAATGATCCTTTTATTGACTTTATCAGCTTCTGAATTTTTACAACCTTGCCTTTGGAGTAAATGCAAAAATATGATTTGCCCAATAGCAACCCTGAAAACAGCATGGTACTACGTACTACCCCTACCAAGTAACCATTTAAAATTTTGACTTGCTTAAGTTTAAAAGTCAGTGTACCTCGGTTTCTTTTAGTGAATAGGTGACCGAAAGTTACAATGAAGAAGTTGACAGTATTGCTGTTTGCTGTGGTGTTTCAAATTGTCAATTCAAGTGTTATTCAAAAAATAGAAAAATGTGACCACCGAAATTTGTTGTCAGATTACAAAAATTGTGAAGAAATACCAACAACGACATTAACGAAAATACTCGGAATGGCTTACAATCAGAGATATATGAGTATATCGTATCCAGTTAATAAAATCAAAAATCTGAAGAGAGATTCGTTGTTGCATTCCGATTTTTATGTACCACCGAATTACGTTCGTGAACTGTTTCCCTCAAATGAAGATGACGAAATCCAAAAGAGAGAAGCGGAATTTAACAATCAGACATTCTCCAGAAGGTCCATGTTGCTGATAGCAGAAGAAAAAGAAGAAAAGCAATGGGAATGTAACGCAACTCCAAAATGGATAGATTTGGGTGAAGATTATTTTCCGCGATATATGAAAATAGCAGAGTGTGGTAACGAAAGGTGTTGGTATGGGCAATATTACTGTGTTCAAAATTCTTTTACCGTTGTTCTTCTTCGAAAATCGAGAGAGTGTAAATTATCGAACACCTCAAAGAAATCTTTGAAAAAATCAACACAGTGGGTTTGGGTTGAACGTGCTCTGCCATTTATGTGCGATTGCGTGATAGCTAAGTGAGGATCTTTAAATTGTTTATTGTTGTTGTTATTTTTTAATGTTAAAGTTTCTATTCATGATGTGCAAATATTAGAATAGAGGGAGAGAGAAATTTTATTTTATAAATACCCTGTATATATTATATTTATTATAAATTGTACCCTAAAGACATCGTTTAGGGTTTTAAGTTTGTTTTTCCATTAATTAAAACATTATAAACCAAACAAAATTATTTTTATTTAAACTGTGGGAGAATTACAGCTACTTGAAATTTTTTTTGCGAGACCATCGACATCGGCACATCACACCAGCTGTTGTTTATTTTCGAAGCGGATTAACTTTTAGAAAAAGTACAATAACAGGTAGCGAAGTTATTTAAATTTACTGTTAATACTTTCAAAATTAAAATTATTTATAGCTTCACAGTTCAACTTGAAATTTACAATGACCATATTTTTAGTTTAGCGTTTTGAAAGCTAATCGGTTAACTTATTTATATTTTTATTATGGGGTATATACTTGAGATTTTCAAAAAATCACGTAAAATGTTACCCTTTACTGTGTTATTTCCAACCATATGATGGGACAATTATGTTTGTCATTGTGAACAAGCCAATAAAATAAAAATTATTTCATAAGCTTTCAGCAATAATGTACAATGTGTTATACCTTCTTCAGGTGTTCTTAGTTATTATTCGAATATTCAGATATTATTTTTTCGAATATTTGAATAATCCAATTATTTGAATATTTTTTGTTCCATAAATCTGAATATCGAATAATTTGATTATTTATGGAACGAATATTCTAATAAAAAAATTTTTTTAATTCCCAGCCCTACTTATAATTCACTCTGCAATATTGAAAATAAAGTTATTAAAGATAAGCAAATTTATTGTAGAATTCAACGTGGCTCTCAAATTGAACTTGAGATCATCATCTACCAGTGGCGTAGCTAGGAGGGGGGCGGACCGCCTCGGGTGCCATCCGTCCAGGGGTGCCACCCGACAAATTATCCTTTTTCCTTAGGTTCAACCTCTAAAAAAAAGGTCATCAACCTAGGTGGGGTGCCACCCATGAAATCCGCCCCGGGTGTCACCCATGCTAGCTACGCCACTGCATCTACTCCTAATAGTTTAAAGTTAAGAGGGGATGTGGACCAAAATCTTTTTACCAAGATAGAATTTATAAAAATCACAGAATTATTAATTTGTACAATGAGATTCTTTGAATTTGGAAATTCTTGCATGTAAATGTGCAGCATTTATGGGCAAAAAAAATTGACAAATTTTAATAAAACTAACTCCTTCTATGCATTACTAAATATAAAACTCAATTCGAGAATTTCAGGATTGCTGTTACAATATTTGGGCAAGTTGTCATCCAAAATTCATGCATTGCAATATCTTCTTTTGCAATCCTCTTAGGGGTCGTCCATAAAGTACGTCCACGTCTGGGGGGTGGAGAGGGGGTTTACAAAATGTGGCCAAGTGTGACCGGGGGGAGGGGAATTGGACAAATCTGACGTCTGTATAAAAATCCCAGTTTTGTGATTTCTAGAAAATTTTGTTTGATTATTTTTAAAAGTTTATCTAAATTCTTGCTTGTTTAATTCCAGTTTTTATTACAACCATAAAAATTTTAAAAAAATGGTAAAGTTTGATTTTAGACAAATGAGGGGGTCTTTGATTTGTAACCATAGGACGTTCCGGGGAGGGTCCAAAGATTGTGACCAACTGTGACAAGGGGGGAGGGGGGTCCGAGGAATGTGACCAACTGCAACAAAGGTGAGGGGGAAGAGGATTAAAAAGTCGAAAAAAATTGCGGACGTCCTTTATGGACGACTCCTTACAACACCTGAAATTTTCTGGTTGAAATGAATTCTACTCACCAATATCAATCCTTATTCCTTGCCAATCCCCCGCCCCTCGGCTTAATTTCAATGTGATGTTCGAGTTACTAATCCCACAAAATAGTTCAACGCGAGTTTCAAACCCAACACGAGAACAAGGAGATTAATCGAGTTTCGCAAATCTTGTTGCTGCCCTGCCTACCGTTTAGTGACTTTATTACTATTTCAGAAGTACATATTTCACATCGTCGCGCCTTCTACCGCTCAATAGATGTACTAACATTTTCACTTGGCATATTATTTTTCCATTTGCACTCAACAATTGCCCTCTTAAATCAGTTATCTCGTCAGACAGGACCTAGGAGTCAAATCCCCCCCCCCTATTGACAAAAATATTTGGCGTTTTTTAATTTTACTTAATTCCATTTAAACTAATTAGGATTAAGATAAAAAAATCTTTAATTTAATTCCCTGGGAAAACGAGTATAAAAGCGCAGCATTACCCTATGGTTGTAATTTACATTAATTATTTATGCATGTTAAAAACAATGAAAATCATACAAGAGCCGGCCCTGATCAGTATCTGGAGATACTGATCAACAAAGATAGAAATTATACAAAAGCCGGCCCTGACCAATATCTGGCCGCTGGAAATATAGAAACCAATTAGTGAATATGTAAAACATACTTTATCCAGTTTTGAGAAGTTGGTACCAATGAAAAGTAGTATATCCCACCTGAAATTGGGATGAAGGTAAGTAAGTTTGAGAAGGAAAATAAAGTGAAGTATTAACAGTAATCTAGTGTTTTTATTAAAATTCGAAGAACCATCGCGTCATCCTTACATGCATTTTTTCTGGCTTTCAATTTGTTCTTAACGCAATTCTAGTTGATTGAATTTTTAGTTACCAACCTAAACAGTTCCAGTGCGGCCTTCAGGCCGCATAACTATCCCGATCTTGCAGTATTGTAGAAGAATAAATTATTAAATTAATGCGAGTTGGCTTTGATACGCATTATTTCGGGTACTTTTTATTGTGAATAACATGCAGAAATATCGAATGTGCACATTACACGGGGCCTTCGGCTGCAGCAACTTCTGTGCAGAACGGTATACGCAAAGCGCAAATACATGAACTCGTCTCTACGCAGAAATTGCATGCAGCCGAACGCCCCGTGTAAAGTGCACAGAAGACATATTGTATATAATCAGTCCAACTATGTATCCAAAATGTTAAATATAACGTGCCCGTTAAGTCAAGGTTATCCAACTTGTTATGTTATTTATTAAATGATTGTAATGTTTTACCTGTTATCGATAACGTTAGACGTTTAGTTGGGTCAAAATCACCAAGGTGGAAAGTTAGCTTCGCCAGCAAAAAATGACTAAATTCACATACTTTTAGAACAAATTAGCATTAGTAAATATTTTGAATGAATTCACTTCAACTGTACATCATACAATATACTTAAAGAGTAAAATATTTTCAATATTATTTTAAAAAATAAGTACAAAAAGTCATTTCGAGAACGCGTCCCAATTAGCAATTCTTAGAAACGAACACCGAAAATTCCTATAAAATAAAATAAATTTAAAAGTTTTCATTACTTATGCCTCGATTACACAGAGCGACTTTAGACGCTAGACGCTGGCGTCTAAAGTCGCCAGCGACTGAGCGTGTAGCGACCTGTCCGATTACACACAGCGTCTAAACTCGCTAGTCTCGTAGTTGCAATCGCGCATTTGACATCTTGCAAGTTACAACCACAGTAGTCACTAGTCGCTAGCACAATAGCGTTTTTACACTCTCATGTCGATTACACAGAGCGACTTTAGACGCCGGAGTGTAAAAACGCTAGCGTGTAGCGTCTAAAGTAGCCCGGCTGTCAACTTTAAAAGCGAGCGAACAGCGTCTGTTCAAGACGCGGCGTGTAAGCGTCTAGGTCTATTACACAGAGCGAATTTAGTCACTGCGTCTAAATTCGCCAGCGTCTAGCGTCTAAAGTCGCTCTGTGTAATCGAGGCATTACTAGCCTTAAAATTTATCTAATATGAAGTTTTAGTAAGCATTTTTGCAAAAATAAAAAAATAATAAAAAATAAAAAATATATATTAAAATATTTTGTCCGACAAAGTAAGCATCATTTCAGTGAACGCTTTCACTACCCGAAAATCTTGGTTGTTGAAGGCGCCTTTAGGTACTAGGGGGCGCAGTTGTAGTGGAAAATATTAATAAAGTGGTTGTCATTAATGTTTTTCGCCAAAAGAATTTTAAATAAGTGGTAAGTATCTTTCGATTTATTATTTACAGAGCGTACATCAATAGTTCGTCATACCGGGAACGACTTTATTAACTAGGAATATTGAAAAAATACGTTTTAGCGTATAAAATGTATAAAATAACGTTTATTTGAAAAAGTCGTTTCGGGAACGGTCATTTCGGGAACGTTCCCGGACATGACGGTGCGTTCTCGAAATGATGATGACGTTCCCGAGATGAATATTTCGTTACCAAAGTGATATCTGCTATTACTATTTCTCAATTAATTTAATGTGAATGTTGTGTTAACATAGTTTTCAATAAAATGTTCTTTTATCATAGCAAAATGGAGTTTCATGAGGCTGAAAATAACAAAAAACGTTCGAAAAAACGACTTAAAAAAGATAGTTCAGCTTATTTGCGCCAAAGAGAAAAAGCTAATGCTAGGAAAAGGAAGTTTTTAGATAAGATGACAGATGAACAGAGAGAGATTAAAAGAGCTAAGAACAGAGCATATTATCAGAGGAAAAAAACAGAAAATAAAGTTAAGAACATTGCTGAGATGACAAAGAGAGAGAAGCGAAAACAGAGAAAAATTTGGAAAGAACCATCAAAGAAATATAGGGAAAAGAAGAATAAGGCATTAGTAAATATACTAAACAATACGCCGCCACATTCCGATGATGATTCAGCCGCAACCCCATCAGTGAGAAAAAAAGTAGGAAAAAGTAGTAAAAAGTAGCCTCAGATTTTGTTAATTTGTTTACGGAGTCTGCTATCCAAGTAAAAATGATTCCTGATAATGACATCACTTGTGCAAAATACTTAGTTCCGAAAACTTTGGATGCCATACCCGGTATTATGAATATTACAAAAATTACCTGGCAAAGGGGGCCAGAAGTTTCAATTAAAATATATCGACACGAACGTTTACAAAAAGAGCTGAAAATGTCTACGTTATCTATTAGTTTATACGTGAACTTGAACGAATCAATGGATGATGTTCATGATACACCTTTAAGAGATTCTCCTGATCCGAAAGAGACCATGGATACGAATGATTTGGAAGATTTGATAAAATTTAAGAAGAGACACAGGATTTACAAAACCATTTATAACTCATCTTCGTCAGATGAAGATGATGTAATGGCAATTTCAGTTCGTCAGCAGACTGAGCAAAAATCCATTGGTGTTGAAGCTGGTTCATCTTACGGCCAAGACAAGGAAAACGTACACCCAAATTTAATATCCCCTGGGACATTTTTATTAATTAATGTACCTACCCACTAAAAAGAAAAATATCTATTACAGATATGTAGCCAGCTAGGGGTGCGCGATTATGAAATTTCATAATCGATTACGATTATAAAAAATAATCGATTTTTTTCGATTAATCGATTATAGAAAATAATCGATTATTCATAATCGATTATGAGTTTATAATCGATTATGAACTCATAATCGATTATGAACTCGTAATCGATTATGAACTCATAATCGATTATGAACTCATAATCGATTATGAACTCATAATCGATTATGAACCCATAATCGATTATGAATTCATAATCGATTATGAACTCATAGTCGATTATGAACTCATAGTCGATTAATAACTATAATAGGTAGGGCTATTAAGGGTTACTAAATTACTATATAATTTATTATTTTGCTAATTGTGTTACGGTGGTACTGATAAGAAGTGTTGCTATGCACCAGTTGATAACATAATTGTCTTTTATTTTAATTTTTCATTTATTTAGGATATACCTAAACAAGTATTTAGAAATGCATGCATTTTGTCTAGATTACGAACGCTTTTCATTTTTAAACCTGTGGAACGTAACTAATAAGTTTTATAATGTAAATAATAATGAATTTACTACGTCACGAAGAAAGACGGACAATCAGACATGACTTTGTAATATTATGTTTATGTATAGTACCAAAGATAAACATGTCGTGCAATCTCAAAAGTACAAACCCACAGTAATTCTACCCACTAATTAACGATCTCGATCAAATTTTAAATTTTTATTAACACATTTAAAAATTATTTTGATCTGGAATTGAAAATATTTAAATAAACTTACATTAATTAGTTAATCTACATACATTAATTTAATTTCGAAAATTTTGTAGATCATTTTATTGAGTTTGAATTCTGGAGATTCGTATTACCGTGGGTTCAAATTATTCAGATTGCACCACATAACCTCCAACCAAGTACCTCTGGAAGCATATTTATAATGTTGCGATACAAAAATTTGTAATTGCAGGTTTATTTTCATAATCGATTATTTCCACAATCGATTATTTTCACAATCGATTATTTTCACAATCGATTATTTTCACAATCGATTATTTTCACAATCGATTATTTTCACAATCGATTATTTTCACAATCGATTATTTTCACAATCGATTATTTTCACAATCGATTATTTTCACAATCGATTATTTTCACAATCGATTATTCTCACAATCGATTATTTCTATAATCGATTAATCGATTCTTATAAATTATCATAATCGATTATCAAATAATCGATTATTCGAATTACGGTGCCGATTAATCGATTATATGCGCACCCCTAGTAGCCACCTGTCAGACATGTGTTGATAAAGACGATGGAGAAATCCTAGTAACTTTTTTGAGATCAGTGCGTAATAGTGCCAAAAAATTTAAAGTAGAATTAAATGATGTATCATATATTGAATTTGAGCAAATAATTAGTATTATTCCTACACCATTACGGAAAAAAGAAAATACCTAATCGAGAGTATTATTACTTCCATACTGATATTGATATTTTCGAAAAATCTTAATGTTTGTTCCTTTTATATTTATTCTTAAGTTTAATTAATATGATTAAGTAAACTTGCTTTGTTTCAAAATTTAATTTAGATTTAAATAAATCAATAAAAATAACTTCTAAAGTCATTGTCGCTCATGATTTCAATATAACCTTAATTGTTCTCTATATCGTCATTTCGAGAACATCTCATCATTTCCGGGAACATAATTAAAATCACCGAAAACACATACAATTTTAGGTATTTTGAAAAAAATCATAGTTAATATTTAAAAAGGTTGGATTACATAGAAATAGTAACATAGTTTCGTTCATGGTGGTATTTTACTTCCAAACGTTTTTATATGTGAAATTCCTTAAGTTTTTTATTTCATATTATTAACTGCACATCTATGCTATTTTATACGCTAAATAAGAAATATTTAAATTATTGTTTAATTTTATCAATAAACCTTACAAAAACGTTCTCGAAATGACTGTTTTCAGTGTTGGCTCTCTTTAAAACCCATATTACAAGAAAAGTAATTAATTCTATGCTTGCTCTACATAACTATTGTTTATACACAAGTTTAGTGATCATTTAAGTTAATTGTCAAAATAATAGCTGCTAAGTATTTTTATCATAAAACTGAATTTGGAATTTTCCACCTTGGTGATTTTGACCCGTTATCAGATACATAGTAAGAATTTAATAAATAACATAACAAGTTGGATAACTTTGACTTAACGGGCACGTTATATTTAACATTTTGGATACATAGTTGGACTGAATGAATTTCAGGCACATTTTTAGCGCCCGAAAGTTTTGAGAGTCTCTTTCATTTTTCCATTTCTTTTCTGTAGAAAATATTTTTATTTATATTTTAATAGATATGGTGAGATAAATGATGATAATAATAAATAAGAATGAACACAGATGGTGCAGTCAGTTTTCGTTTTTTTTTCTACTGCAATTTTTCGTCAAAAGGCGCATCAAAAAGCTCTCTTTCGCCCTTAAACTCTTCGAAGTTATTCTTCAACAAATCTGAACTGCAGTCAGAAGGGACTGTTGCAAAAATTGTTACAAACTTTTTTCTGAAATTCTTTAGTTTAGGGACTTTAAGTAACTGTTTAGTTCCGGAAAGAGGGAAAATTTGTGAAAAAAAATTCTAAAGTTGTGGATTATATTTCGAGAATAGTTGTTAACAAAATATGAACTTGTAGTCATTTTAAAACCCTTTCTGTTTCTTTCTTTTTACACTTGAGGTGCTAAGTGAACATAAATTCTACGAAAATGTAAAATTATCTAATAGTTTGCCTGAAAACGCTGGGTTTTGCTTTGGTAATAGGGGCATTCCCTTTTCCTTCTGGTTTAACGAAACACTTCCACAATCTTAAAGTTTCATCTGCTCCGGCCGATAGAACCGTGGTGCCATCGGGTGATAAAGAAAGCGACAAAATGCGAGCAGTGTGTCCTGTGAGTTCTGTTACTTTCGTCATACTGGGATACTTCCAAATTGTAAGTTGGTTGTTAGCAAATCCGTGTGCGGAGACAAGTTCCTTGTACATACTCGACCACAAAAGAGCACACACTTGAGATTTGGTATCGATTGCATTAATGCAGGCTCCTGTGTGACAATTCCAAAAACGAATGTGTCTATCTGCTGTACCTCCACCACTTGCCAGAATGTGAGGTTGCCATGGACAAAAAGCAAGCGCTTTAACAGCAGCACTCTGAGTATTTAAGGTGTAGAGCGGACGAGGTTGCGAAATAAGAGTACCGTGCGATGCAGCCCATATGTTAAGGAGGTTATCGTTACCACCGCTCGCCAAATATTTACCATCGTTTGCCCAACTCAAACCACACACTTCTTGATTATGTCCGGTCACGGTTGCAAGTTGATGATCACGTATTCTCACATCGTGATGAATAATTTGACCACTTCGTGAACCGCTGCTCAATACAAAAGAATTCAAAGCTAAAGCACCTACCCTTGCCGAATGTCCATCCATGATAGGTAAACGTTTAGAACGAGCACAATCCCACAATTCGATGGTACCATCGCAGGTTCCCACTGCTAAATTATCACCGTCTTGAATCCATCCCACAGAACACACATAATCGTTACCTTCCATTTCTAACAGTTGCTCGATAGTTCCCGTTGCTGCATTCCACAAATAAACATTTCCACCTAAAGCGACCGCAAGTGTGTTGTTTTTGCTCCAATCCACCAAATGAAGGTAATAGTCGTCTATTATATCTGGTGCGTCGAAGACACGATCCGGTGCTTGCCGTATATAACGAGGTTTATTTTTAAGCGGTGTGGGTGTTTGTTTTTGACTGTACAATACTTTATGAGGATTTTGGTAACCGTTCGCTGGTATAGGCGCCTTATGTTGGAATGCCAATATCCGATGATTTTCCAAATTTGTTCCACTCAATGCTTCGAACATGGCCAACTGTTTTTGTCTGGTAACAGGACTTACATTGGGATCTTCCTTTCTATTTACCAAAAAATGTGCCATTTCCCAATTAGTTGCACTACGAGAAGCAATGAAACGATCGCCCGCATATGGTGTAAGTATACCCGGAGATTTTGTACATCTTAAAGCCCGCATTTCACTATAGCTTCTAGCAGCCGAGCTTCTAGTAGCCCAACATTTGTAATGCATTGACTCTTATGGAAGCAAACTCACTAGTAGACTGGTAGACTAGAAGCCTACGTAGGCTTCTAGTCTACCAGTCTACTAGTGAGTTTGCTTCCATAAGAGTCAATGCATTACAAATGTTGGGCTACTAGAAGCTCGGCTGCTAGAAGCTATAGTGAAATGCGGGCTTAAAGGTGTTCTCAATCTTTTCTTTTTACGCAACCCATCTTTGTTCGGAGTTTTAGAAATATTTAGATTAATAGATAAACTAGTCGATTTGAGCTTGGACGATTTCATACTGATATTTGTTAACGACTTGGAATTTTCTCTACCCTTTTTACTATAACGCGGTTGCGGACCTCTCGCTATCGAACTATCCATATTCACCAAGTTACTTACTACGATATATCACTGTTTGATTTAGACTGTGAGAGTAACATTTAAAAAAAATAAATTCTGCCAATTCGAATTGAAAAAACCGTTACAATATTTCAAACCGAACTAATTTATTGGGAGATGGTAACGTAACTGTCAAATGCGCAGGCAGCGGCGCCCGTATAAAACAATCAATATTTACTAGCTGCAGTGGCGTAACAACACTATGGAAAATGTGAAAAATCTTTAATTTAAGTATTGTAAATTAATAATTAATTACAATATTTCGAGTATATATTTACAACCCATTTACAAGTACAAATTTGTTAAAAGAAAATGGACTGTTCATAAATTACATTATTCAAGTTTTGCATCAAAAATTATTAAAATTGCTCGCGAAATCCCTTTTTGACGTTAAAATTTTATATAAAAAAAAAATTTGCGATTCGGTTTTAACCCCTGGAAATTGTACAGACTTAAGGGTGATTCACATCCACGTAACGTACGTACCGGACATACAATACGTAACGTAGAAAACGTAGTTTTTTATTTGCCATTCACTTCCACTTAGTTTACTATGTTTATACTATGTTTCCATAGAAACGAAAAGCACGGGCACCTGTATTTGCATTGGCTATCGGTTGACAGTTTGACAGCATTCATTTTTGTGACTTAACCTTAAAATTGAAAATACAGTAAAAGGGGTGTTGCCTAATAAAATGAAAGCATCTCCATTGGTCAAACATAGAAAACATAACGTACAAGTTGAAGTTGAACGAACTTTTTGTTACATTACGTTACGTCTGCCATGTTTTTTCGAATGTGAATGGTGCCATTTGAAACAATGTATTTCAACTTTCCTTACGTTACGTATTGTATGTCCGGAACGTAGGTACGTTACGTGGATGTGAATGACCCTTTAAGGCTGTTCAGTAGGAATAAAAAATTATGTGATATGTTGATTTTATAGTAATACTAGCTGACCCGGCAGACGTTGTCCTGCCCAAATTTCAATATTTGTCTACATGTATTTTTTAGATCCAATCCGCATAATGACCTTGCGTCTTATTTGGTCATCGCAAATACCAAACGTATTAAAAAAGGATTAAATAAATAAATTAATAAAAAATACAAATCAAGGTTTAATAAAAAAAAGTTTAACAAAACTGTTAAGTATTCACAAAAACCACAATAATTTCTAATTTTACTTTATTTTATTTTTGCCAATTACTCTTGTTCTTTGTGTTCTTCCTTTTCCTCCTCCCCTTCGTCTTCTAATAAGGAATTTTCGAAAGCACGCAGCGATATTGCCAATTCCTGTTCTTCTTACATACATACATACATACATACATTGAATTTAATATATATAGATATCGTTCGTTAATACGTTGATCCGTTGAAACGTTGATCCGCACTAACGTTGGTCAAGCTAATACAGCGCTTGACCAAAGTTCGCGGCAAGATTCTAAAGTAGCCTATGTTTTTCGTAGCATTGTAAATAGCTTCTACACCAAATTTGATAGAGATTGGTCAAACGGTGTAGAATTGTATAGAAAACATACATACATACATACATACATACATACATACATACATACATTGAATTTTATATATATAGATATCGTTCGTTAATACGTTGATCCGTTGATCCGCACTAACGTTGGTCAAGCTAATACAGCGCTTGACCAAAGTTCGCGGCAAGATTCTAAAGTAGCCTATGTTTTTCGTAGCATTGTAAATAGCTTCTACACCAAATTTGGTAGAGATTGGTCAAACGGTGTAGAATTGTATAGAAAACATACATACATACATACATACATACATACATTGAATTTTATATATATAGATAGATATCGTTCGTTAATACGTTGATCCGTTGATCCGCACTAACGTTGGTCAAGCTAATACAGCGCTTGACCAAAGTTCGCGGCAAGATTCTAAAGTAGCCTATGTTTTTCGTAGCATTGTAAATAGCTTCTACACCAAATTTGGTAGAGATTGGTCAAACGGTGTAGAATTGTATAGAAAACATACATACATACATACATACATACATACATTGAATTTTATATATATAGATATCGTTCGTTAATACGTTGATCCGTTGAAACGTTGATCCGTTGATCCGCACTAACGTTGGTCAAGCTAATACAGCGCTTGACCAAAGTTCGCGGCAAGATTCTAAAGTAGCCTATGTTTTTCGTAGCATTGTAAATAGCTTCTACACCAAATTTGGTAGAGATTGGTCAAACGGTGTAGAATTGTATAGAAAACATACATACATACATATATTTATCAAGTGTATCATGTCACTTCCAAAGTAGATACATTTGCAACGGAGTCACTTCATATATATCGTCGTGACTTCCGATTTTGGAAGTCACTACGAATCTCCATGTTTTTAGTGTTTAACGGGTAGTGTATGGGATCAGGCGTTAAAATCCGAAATTTTTACTGGAAGTGACTCCGGTGCACTCGTACTTGCAAAAAAATGTTTTAGTTCCACTGTATATGTCTGGCGCTTGCGTCGCATATATGATAATATATATGAAATAGCATCAACTGGACCGTGCAACTTCCGTTAATACGACTGCACGTTCTCACTTCTTTTTATCGGCAACATTGCATTAGACATTTCTTGGAAATCAGTTTCTATATTTAATTTTGATTAGAATTATTAATTTAATACTCTTTAGATTTAATAATGTTATACCATTAAAAATCTGTGCAAATTTCTGTAGATTATACATTATAATAATTAAAAATAATTAAAATCAATTCTGTTTAAAATTTTTTGAACTATTATAATTACGGCTTATTCTCTAGTAGAATGCGCCGAGACGCGCGCGGCGCACAGTAGTTGAAAGTAGGCATCTGAGTGAAAAATAACTTTAAATTTATTCAAAATATTTATAGGTCATTGAAACTAGCTAGGGGACACAGCATATCATATCGGCAATCAAGTTCCCATTTTATTTGATGACGTATCCCATGACGTACCAATTTCTGTTTTAGATAACTACCTACTTTTAAAAATGATGACATTTATTACTTTTTTTTCTCTTATATAGCGTTTGTAACAACAAGGTCATTACGCTTTTTGTTGGTATGGGTTTATTTGTAAGGGTTACTTTTGGTAGGGTTTGTTTTTTGTATGTTATTTGAATTAATTATGTTTTAACATTTTATTCTGCTTTTCTTAATATATTTCAAAACATTTTATTAGTTACGCATTTTTAAAAGTTTCTACTTCTTAAATCAACTAAAATTTTGGTGATAAAAAAATGCTCCAAATTATAGATTTATCTCACTCAAATGTCCTTTTTTAACTATTGTGGCGCGGCGTTCCGCACCCACTGTTTTGAACAATTGCAAAGATAGTCGAAATTTAATTTAATATAATTTTTTGTAATAAAAAATATAACATGGTTTGAGTTTCGGCATCTTTTTTTCACAAACTAAGCACTATTAATAATAATTATAATAACATATAATAATTAAACTAGCGTATAAAAATTATATTCGGTATTTTTGGAATAAACGTCTATTACTCGTATTCTCACCTTAAGGTCTTATTATTTTTTAAACAAAGGAGAAGGAAACCAATTATTTCCATTTTACATGTTACATTTTTGTAGAGCTCTGAACAACATACGAATATAACAAACTTAAATTGTTTTCTTAAACTTGTTATTGTGAAATACCTTTTCTCAACAAAAATGGTGTAAAAATAGTAATTTTTTTTAAGTGTGATAAAAATTTACTTATTTAAAAAATGAGGCTAAATAAACGCCCATCATTATCACGTTACAGTCTTATTTTTTAAAAGAAAGAGTAGGAAATCAATTTCCACTTTACTTTCGTTACATTTTTGTAGAGCTCTGAATAACATACGAAATATACCAATCATAGTCCGGTCAAATTAGACCAAAAAATAGAAGTGAGGTTGCAATAATTCGCACCCAGCTGAAAATTAGTAGGATTGTTCAAAACACCATCGTAAATAAAATCTAAAAATTCCTCATCGATTCGACACCTGGAAAAAAATTTATTCGGGGTCAAAGGTCACTAAAACGGGTTTTTCGCGATTTTCAGCAAAACGGTAAGTTTTATCATAAAATTATCCCATTCAAAAATTGTAGATCAGATAATTATCTATAAAAAATGTCTAAATACTTTTTTTCCTAAGAGTCACCGTTTTTGAGATATAACGATTCGAAAAGTTGAAAGAGTTGTAATCGTCGTTTAGGTGCAAATAAATAAAATGAATTTGTGGAAAAACTATAATGGTGCCAGCTTTCATATTTGGGTGTTAGCTGGTGCTAGCTCTAAGTATCCCAGTGCTAGGTTTATGGGTAAAAATATTAACCGGGGGGGCTAGCGTTACTTTGGCCCCCCCCCGGTTTCAAAGTCGATTTGTGAAAATACTGTAATGGTGCTAGCTTTCATATATGGGTGCTAGCTGGTGCTAGCTCTAAGGATCCCAGAGCTAGGTTTTTGGGTAAAAATATTAACCGGGGGTGGCTAGCGTTACTTTGCCCCCCCCCGGTTTCAAAGTCGATTTGTGATAAAACTGTAATGGTGCTAGCTTTCATATTTGTGTGCTAGCTGGTGCTAGCTCTAAGGATCTCAGTGCTTGCTTTTGTTGTAAAAATATTAACCGGGGGGGGGGGGGGGGCAAAGTAACGGACCTTCTAAATACTTTTTTTCCTAAGAGTCACCGTTTTTGAGATATAACGATTCGAAAAGTTGAAAGAGTTGTAATCGTCATTTAGGTGCAAATAAATAAAATGAATTTGTGGAAAAACTATAATGGTGCCAGCTTTCATATTTGGGTGCTAGCTGGTGCTAGCTCTAAGTATCCCAGTGCTAGGTTTATGGGTAAAAATATTAACCGGGGGGGGGCTAGCGTTACTTTGCCCCCCCCTCCGGTTTCAAAGTCGATTTGTGAAAATACTGTAATGGTGCTAGCTTTCATATTTGGGTGCTAGCTCTAAGGATCCCAGTGCTAGGTTTTTGGGTAAAAATATTAACCGGGGGTGGCTAGCGTTACTTTGGCCCCCCCCCCGGTTTCAAAGTCGATTTGTGAAAAAACTGTAATGGTGCTAGCTTTCATATTTGGGTGCTAGCTGGTGCTACCTCTAAGGATCTCAGTGCTTGCTTTTGGTGTAAAAATATTAACCGGGGGGTGGGCCAAAGTAACGGACCCGTATTTAGACATTTTTTATAGATAATTATCTGATCTACAATTTTTGAATGGGATAATTTTATGATAAAACTTACCGTTTTGCTGAAAATCGCGAAAAACCCGTTTTAGTGACCTTTGACCCCGAATAAATTTTTTTCCAGGTGTCGGATCGATGAGGACTTTTTAGATTTTATTTATGATGGTGTTTTGAACAATCCTACCAATATTCAGCTACAGCGAATTATTGCAACCTCACTCCTATTTTTTGGTCTCATTTGACCGGACTATAAAGAGTTATTTTTAAACTTAAGTTAGTAAAAAATTATCAATCACTAATAAGTATCATAAAATAAGCTATGCAAATTTAATATTCGTTTGTGTCTTTGTAAATTGCATAAATGTTGAGGAATTTGTTATGGAAATATCGTACACTAGGCTTAATAGGATCTGTGTTTACTATGGTACTTGTTCGGAGTTAACACGTCAAAACATTGAAAAAATTACGTTGTTAATTATGGGGGAATCTTATAATCCTAACGAAATCAATTTGTTTAGACGAGATTTCAAAACTTTATCAATCACAAAGGATGCTTTATAAATATTAGACCCATCTCTACCCATTTATTGTAAGATTTTGGCAACCCCTTCACTTTTTCATACGTAAGAATTTTTTTTTAAGTTTTCAACTGTACCTTCTAAGGGCTTTTTTTGATTTGTTTTATTAATTTTTATTATGAAAAAGTAAAAAATTTCATTAAAAAGTATTAATTATTAAATAATAATGTAAGCAAAAGATAAAAAATTGCGTTCAGTACATTATTAAAACGAAGCATATTTCCGGGAATTCCCCGCATCTAGTAATGCGAGCGGTCAACGTCCTTGGTCCTTTTAAATCAAAGTTTGATCATAATTTACTTTTTTAATAAAATCAACTCTGAAGTTGTCTTACTTTAAATTCTTAATTATGCACTTATACCGTTTTTGCACCAAGCCCTTCAAATATTATAAATAAATTTCAAAATTTTTCATTCCAATGAAAAAAAATATTCGATTTGTTGTGTTGTTACGTTATTGAAGGTCACAGTCGAAATAATGCTGTATTTAATTAAAAGAAAAAAAGATTTTAATTCAATTTTTATTGTTACCTATAGCATATTATTATTATACCCCTTTAATGTTATTAATTTAATTTTGTAACATTTATAAACATCTAAAATGAATAATTAATTTTTTAAATTTGCACTTGAACATTTTAATGAGAAGTGTAAGTACTCGTATCATGATGTAAGTATGATTGGAATGTCGCGACGTGGCAGCGCTGCTGGAAGTTTGTACGCGTTCTGTTTATCTGCAAATTCAGAGATTGACTGCATATATGCTCGGAAGTGCCTTCGTCACTTTTATACTCTTGAAAAATAATTTAAAAAATGTCTTCCCCTCTGTTGCAAACCTCGTTAAGAAAGTTCCCCTCATGCATAAGTAGGAATCTATATATCAATTAAATGCTTGGTAGGGATGGAAGTCAGGTCGCCATTTCTATG
This sequence comes from Podabrus alpinus, assembly GCA_932274525.1. Classification (NCBI taxonomy): domain Eukaryota; kingdom Metazoa; phylum Arthropoda; class Insecta; order Coleoptera; family Cantharidae; genus Podabrus; species Podabrus alpinus. The sequence continues at coordinate 4,656,442 of OW026453.1, forward strand.
CATCGGAAGTCACTCCTTAACAGAGATACATATATATACATACATACATTGAATTTTATATATATAGATTCTTATTTAGCAATATATTTTAGGTAATTTTTGTTAATTAAAAATTATTGTAAAAAAAATACCAGTCGTATCAATGGAAAGATGATTTTCCGCGCATGTCGTAGCCTACTTGCGAGGTCTCAATTACCGAAATTAAAACTCGGCGCTCCGCGCCTCGCAAAGGGGCTCCGCCCCCTTGACCCCCGCAAGAGTTTATTTACTAAACCGTTTATCATAGTTTTCCTCCAGATTTAGGGGTGCCTATCTCGTTTCTTCTTCTTACTGTTTTCCGAAGTGCGGCGTAGTTGTGTAACCGTGTTGGTTATTATTATAACCAACACGGTTACCCCAATAAGGGATTATCCTATTGGATAATCCCAATAAGGGATTATCCTATTGGATAATCCCTTATAATTTTTGTGTTGGTAATAAAAATTTACTATATAAACAAATTTTCTTTTTGCGATCGGTTTCGGATTTAAATTTTTGGTAATAAAAATTTTGTTATTGAAAATTCATTATTGTGAATGCGAAGATGTTATTCGATAATCTACTCTATATTCAAATTATAAACTACTAGGGGGGCTCTGCCCCCCTGGCCGCCTTCGGCGGCCCAACCCCTTGGGCCGCTTCGCGTCCCAATATTCCCGGCCGATTTACGGTTGAGCCACCCCCATTTCGCCACCTCGTAATTCCATATAAATGAGAAATCTTGCGAGTTATAAAACTTCTTTCCATACGACATTTGTTATGTCGCTTGTACTTTGAATTAGTATTCCATCCTTTGCTCGTCATCTTCATAATGCTACATATTTATCGTCGCTCTCAAAACGTAAAGGCGTATCTCGATTTTCCTCACTTTACAGGAGAGCGAAATAAAGAAAAGTATTACCGTTCTTATTTTCTTCATAACTCAAATACTATTGAATATATCGTATTTCTTTTTACACGGTTATTGATAACAATTAAATAATATAAATATTCATAATCATTTCTAATATTTCAAACTGTGATTGGCTTTATTATTAATGTTACTTTTTAACGTTTATTTGAGATCGGCCTGGAACTTATTTTGGCTATAAAATGCAAACGGTGCATAATCGAGATGTGCCTTTTCGTCACATCACCGAGATCATTATCCAGCAAGTAATGGCATTTATAACTCATTTTTGACATAACTGTTCATGACTAAACAAAGGCCTATCGATATTTATACCAACTTTGTCAAGCTCTGCCCTTGACATTTATTTATAATTTATTATAGCGAATGCCAACACTATCGGAAATGGTCGCCTATGTATGTAGTACAAATGGTAATCTGCTTGCAGATGTATCGCCAGTATCCAATTTGGATAATATTCCAAAAAATAGCATCACAATTTGAACATTTCTAGGCATCATGAGGAGTTACTGATTCCAAAACAGTGACCAGATCTGTCGATGATCGCTGTAGCGCTCTTCTTTTTCTGCTACTTTCAGTTGAAGGTTTTGCTGCTGGTTTTAATGTTGAAGGTTCTTGTTCCTCTTGTAGTTGTACCGATTCTAAAACAGTGGCCAGATCTGTCGATGGTTGCTGTAGCGCTCTTCTTTTTCTGCTTCTTTCGGTTGAAGTTTTTGCTGGTGGTTTTGATGTTGAAGGTTCTTGTTCCTCTTGTAATTGTACCGATTCTAAAACAGTGGCCAGATCTGTCGATGGTTGCTGTAGCGCTCTTCTTTTTCTGCTTCTTTCAGTTGAAGTTGTTGCTGATGGTCTTGATGTTGAAGGTTCTTGTTTCTCTTGTAGTTGTTGCTGTCGAGTTCTGTATTCTCTCGAACGTTCAGTTGATGTTTGTCGTCTTGTTTTTTCTTTCTGTGTCACTTTCAGTATCTGAGGATGTATCCGGTTGTGGTCGCACTTCTTTGTTTGCTTTTATTCGATCTGTTCTTAGAATTAAGGAAGCTGCGCTAGTTATAACAGTCGAAAAAGGTAAAAGCCTTTTTTGGTTAAAGGTAACTTTTAAATGAGTCCTCATCTCTATTCTAAACTCTGTATTAACCATCAGCATCTAATTAAATTTTGTGATGTGATCAGTTGAAGGGTAGCGATTAGATGTTAACTCTCGAACGGCTATTGAATTTAAAGGTAGAATGGTAGTAATTTTTGGTCAATAGTTTTAAATTATTTTTCACTTCAATTACTTTTATAGTACTTATTAATTCTCCAGATGGTGATCGCGATAGTACAACTTCTTTAACTTACTTATTAATATATAGAGAATGATCCGGTGATCCGATGATCCAATGATCCGATGACGCGATGAAAGCATTAATCTGATTACGGGTCAGATAATCCGTACGCTTTTACTCCATATAAATAAAACATAAAACTTTATGTACAAACTTTTTATGGAACGTTTTTGAATTAAAATTTTAAATCAAATTAATGATTGGTTCTTTTTTTTAACCAATAGCCAATGAAATTGCAAAACTTTCTATGGATAAGGGATTACCAACCTTATATTTTAAAACGAAGAAAATCTTGGAGAACTACCTTGTTAAATTTGGTTAAATTGATAAATCGATGTTCTCCAATTTTGGTTTTTAATTTATATTGCAGTCCCTTTGACTTATATAACAGAATTTTTTGTTGGTTGTCAGATTATCCGATTATCGAAAACGTTGCATAAAATCGTTGCATAAAAGCGTTGCATAAAAACGTTGCATAAAAACCCTTATCTTTTTATATACCGGGTGTTAAATGAGTTAGCCGTTCATAGGATATTTACATGTAAAAACTTATTTATGCAAATTCCTGCTTCCCTAATGTTTTTAGAAAAAAAATGAAAGACACAAAAATCATGCAGAAAAATAAATTACAAATGATAAAAGAATTATTTTCATCTAGCTTTTACTTAAAGTGGCAAAAAATGCTTTTGAAATTGTTCAAATTTTCATTTATCAGACTAGCCATGAAATAAATTCAATTTAATTTATTTATTACATAAATTATTAATAATAAACAATTACAAACATTAAGAAATAATTAAATTTACAGCAAATGTTCAAACAGGTTTCCATATTCAGCTAAACAAAAACCAAGTCTATCATAAAAGTTACATCGTACATTCGCAAGTTGTCTTTCGGTAATATTGCCACACTCCTCCACAATTTTATTTTTTAATGAATCAATACTTTGGTATCGTTCACCATAAATTTTAGATTTTAAATGACCCCACAAAAAAGTCATTTGGAGCCAAGTCTGGTGACCGAGCTGGCCAGTTTATTGGTCCATTGCGTCCTATCCAAGAATTGGGATAACATTCATTTAAATAATTGGGTACATCTCTAGTATAATGTGCCGGACATCCGTCTTGTTGATAGTAGATTACGTTATTTTCTCCTGCCACAATATCAATTGCCGGTTCAATTTCGTTTTGTAACATTTCTAGATATTTTAGTCCATTCAAATTTCCATCAATAAAAAATGGTCCGATGATGTTTGCTCCTAATATCCCTGCTCAAACATTTACAGTTTGGCGATACTGTGAACGATTGTTGATCATTAAATGAGGATTTTCGGTGGACCAAAACCGATAATTTTGAACATTTGGTTCCCCGTTAATACTAAACGTTGTCTCATCGGCAAAACAAATATTTTTAATAAAATTTCTATCCAAATTGGCCTTTTCGATAATGCTTTCACAGAAAATCATTCGTTTGTACATATCCTCTTCAAAAATTTCTTGATGGTTTTGGAACTTATAAGATATAAATTTATGTTTTTTTATAATTTTGAACGTCGTAGTGTGATGAATATTTAACTCCGCACCAATTGTTCTTGTACTGATACAAGGATTATTCACTACGGCAGCAATTACATTTGTTTCGATATCGGTACCCTGGAGCTTCACCAATATTGATTTCTTCTAAATTTATTCTTTTATTTCTGCAGGTCTTGCATGACGGCTTAAATACAGATCCATATTAATTTTGATTATAAATTACATTTTTAATTGTCGAATAAGTAGGGATTGGTCTTTCTGGGTATAAACCAGCAAAGAGATCTCGTACCATACGTATATTGTTTCCAGAGTAATATAGTTTTAAAAATTGATTTTTTTCACTAATTGTGTACTTTGCTTCCATTTTATGAAATTAAAATTTAATAAAGTGCAAAACTGTAAACAAAGTGCAATTGTTTTTTAATACTTATCAAAAATAATTACTTTGGAAACTTTCATGGCTAGTCTGATAAATGAAAATTTGAACAATTTCAAAAGCATTTTTTGCCACTTTAAGTAAAAGCTAGATGAAAATAATTCTTTTATCATTTGTAGTTTATTTTTCTGCATGATTTTTGTGTCTTTCATTTTTTTTCTAAAATAATTAGGGAAGCAGGAATTTGCATAAATAAGTTTTTACATGTAAATATCCTATGAACGGCTAACTCATTCAACACCCTGTATATAGAGTAGATAAATTTGAATTATACATGTGGTGCCGATTTTTCGTGTCCGTTTTTGGTGTCGATTTTTGGTGTCGGTTTTTGGTGTCGATTTTTGCGAGGTAACGACCGTAAAAACATGTTCCATGTTAAAAAAATTAAAATGTTGAAACATCTTTCCGTAATCTTTGAATAAGTGTTTTCCTGATTTTGCAATTGAATACCATGAATGAAACATTAAACTAAAATTGTAGAGGACTAAATTATAATATGAAATTTATTTATGCAATTTTCATACCTTGGACCCAAAGACTTGTGAGTACGCCACTGAGATACTTATAATCAAAATGTCATAATTGCTCTCAAAATCCTCTAAAAACTGTAACTGATGAGTTATTTTACCGCACCCTATAGTACGACACCCCTTTTGAAATTTGCCACATTTTTTCCTACAAACTTAAAAACCTTTAATTAAAAGTCTTACAAACCTTTTTTTGCGATTACGCCGCCTCGAGTCCCATAATATTTTTCTTTGATGCATGTGGTATAAAGTTTTAGTTAATTAAGGTAGTTGAACGTGCATGCAGCTTGTAATTTGTAGTCTCTCGGGTTGTTTTCTGCAATCCATACATTGACGGGCTTAGAACTAGAAAGTTTTCCCAAGTAAAGCAGAATGTTCAGACACTTTCCTTTAATTGTTAACTTTTCGCTGCTCCCCACCTAAGTATGAATATCCCCTTTTTTTTGTTACTATTGATTTAACTCTTCCTGTTAGAAAATTCACTGACAATAAATAACCCATCGGGCTCCCATTACAAAAATTCTCCCAAAACTTTCTGAAACTGCTATTTCGTATTAAAATCTCGAGAAAGGTAGAACCAAAAAAATTTTAAAGCAATATAAATAGTAATTGTAAATGCAAACAGAAAGGCTCAAACCTCCTCGACCTACATTGAAACAAAAAACCCATAACAAAAAAATAGCTAATCCACTGCTCCAAGCTTCAAACTCCAAGACAAAAGATGGTTCGAAATTACCGCCTGGCTTTCATGAAATGAAACAAAAATTTCAATTTAAATTAAAAAAAGTAATTTAAGTAAAAATAAAAACTCATTTTTCGTAATTAAAATATTCACAAATTAGCTAGGTAATAATATTAAATTTAATTTAAAATAATTTTTAATTTAAAAATTAAATAAGCAAGCGCTTAAATCAATTTATTCGTTTCGCTAATTAAATTTTTATTTCGTGTTAAATTTCTGAGAATTTTATTTAGATGCACTAAAATACGAACACAATACATGCTAGCATTTGTTTGTGTTGCCGTGGTTACCGATCGTAAGATGCAGCCGCATTGGTCAAGATTCATACGCGGTAGACGAAGCGCTTCGATGTTCGAATGCACGCTTTCTTTTGCTGTTGGTGATTTTTGTAAAATTGTTATACAAAATTATGAATTATTTACAAATAAACTAGTATAACGTAACAAGTATTATTACAACTATGTTAAACTATAATTGCGGTGAGAAATTTTACTTTTTAAAGAATCTTTTTTGCATTATTTAAAAGTGCAAAAAGTGATGGCGTCATTTCTGCATACTACATGCAAATCGCAAGTGCAACGTTGTCAATTTTTTTAGTAAACTTAAGAGGTGAATATTAAACATGACTATTTTACACTAATGTAAACATATTTACATAAAATTTATAGTAAAATGAATTTTATAACAAAAATTACTCTTTTTTTAGTTGACCGCCAACCTGTTGCTCCACGAAAATGGTTAATCCGGGAAGCAGACCAAGCGCAAGCGTCCAGGACCCAGTTTTCCTTCTTCAGATAAAAAATGGTAAGTTATTAACAAAATTTTTACAAATGAGTAAGATTATGATTACCTAATCGCGATTTAATTTTTTTAAATTCAATGAAAAATAAATTGTTTTGCGATGGCCATCTGTCGTATTTTTTTAAGCAATAAAATGTTTTTATTTTAATTTAATATTATTGGCAATATCTTGAACTGACTGATCGTTTTTTTTATAGCGATAATGATTGTGTTTTTGCAAAAAAGTGAAATATGTTTATATTCTATTGTTAACTTTACTTTGATAAATTCATCAAATTTTATGAATTAATAACTTTTTTACGGCTTATATTTTTTTATGCAGGGTGAATCTGTAATTTAACTACATAGTGTTATGTTTTAAGGAGCTAATAATTTAATTTAATTTTTAAATAAAACATCATCCGCATTATTTTACAAATTTGGACGCGCCGTTAAGTTCTCTGTTTATTAATTTATTTATTTCCACTTAGGTATTTACTTTTATAAACAATACAATTATATTTGTCAGCAGTGGCGGCTCTTGACTTCTTTCAAGGGAGGAGGGAGCACTAAATTTAAAAAAAATCTTCTTCTTCAGGTGCCTATCCGTTAACGGATGTTGGCGACCTCTCTCCTATGTATGTGTTGTGCATTTGTAGTACTATCACACACATAGGGGACCTACTTGTTTAACGCGGGCTCCGAACCGCGGGAAGTGTATACACTTCATCTCCAGAGAGGCTATTCTTGGCATATTACACCTCGGTGGTTTGCCATTGCCTTCCGAGGGGAGACGGTCAGAATAAAGTTTTTACTGAGCCCGGAGTCGAACCGGGCATTCAGCTTTAGCAGCAATGCACTTAACCGCTTAAGCTGATTACCGTCTCAAAAAAAAATGAAAAACATAAATTATAATGATTTTATTTTACTTCGAGCGCCCATGAAGTTGGCCCCCATTTCTTGAATTTTAAAATTTAAATAGTTGTGCCAAGTAGTTCTAAGGTTGCTTCCAAAAACAAAAACAACTGCTTTAACTCTATCCCTCAATTTTTTAAATAATCAATTTGTTTTTGTTCTAACGTATTGTGCTAATTTTTCCAGAGTTACAATTTAAAATTATGAACGGATTTCTGGTAAATCGGAAAAAATTTGATGATGGCCTTTTTTTGAACAATTTGAATCTTTTTTTATTCAAAAATTTTTTAATTTGTTCTGAATGCGCTGCTAAAATTTCAGTATATTATATAATTTCAAAACGAATGATTTCAGTAATATTCCACATTTTCATTACCAAATTATTATATTATTTTGTTTATTATTATATTATTATAAACGAACTACGGACCACATATACATAAAAGGACTTTTGTTTTGTAGTGCCTATGGGGTCGTCCATAAAGGATGAAAAATCCCATTTTTAGGATTTCTAAGAAAATTGTGTTTGAATATTTTTTTATGTAATGTTTTGTAAAAAAATTATTTACTCCTTAAATTTAAAATGTCGTATCAAGTTTGATGAAATCTTTGATTTGTGACCATAGGACGTTCTTGGGGGGGGGGCTTCCGACAATTGTTTCGGAATTTTCAAACAAGTCGAGTAAATTCACTACAATAAATTGTAAAAATTGACCTTTTTGTGTTATTAATCAATTAACTCCCCTCCCGCCTCCCCCATTAACTTTTGATCTGCTCCTGATCATTAAAATATATCTAAATGTCTTATTTATAATACTTCTCACCACACTATGAGTATCTGCACTTTATATCTCTTGGTATATTATTTCGTTACCACTGCCTCTTGTAACCAGTTTTACAATTATTAATCGGTTACACATAATATGTAACCCATTTTTAATACCTAATAACAAGAGAAATTAATTATAGCAATTTACAAAATATTACTCACCTCTTATTGCAATAATAATAAGTACATAGCACCAAACATAAGATGTAAAGAAAATGGAAAAATATAATATTATCGTATTTTTATTTAAAATTATTATTTTTGACAATTTATTGAGTCCGATTTTGGATAGCACGTACCCTTTTGCACTTTAGGGTAGGCCGCCACTGCGTCAACACATTAAATAAACGGCACATAAATGTTCCACTTATTTTTGTACATGCACGACATACAACTGTCTTCCTGTCCAGTCCGTATTTGTTTCTTTAAATGAATTGCGTGAGGAGGGGGGGGGCGAATAAAATAAACCGAGATAGTTTCGTCGAAGTTTTCTTTGATGGAATAGCAGGCAGGGAAAGCCGACGTTGTTATTAGGTATTTGTTTGGGCCCAGGACTGCGTCAAGCTGGAGTGCTGGAGGTAAAAGTGCCCAGCAAACTTTAGCCCCTTTCTAAATTGATCTATGGGTGTCTGTCTGTAACGCTAAATTGAGCTGATTTGGTCAATGCGGTCTTTATGCCGGACAACCTGGGCAATCAAGAATCAGTGCGGCCTAAATATCACTGATGTCGATCTATTAATTTGTTCGTAAAGCATTATCTCATTGGTTTATTTTTTGTTACTAACTTACTAACTTTACTAACTATTAATCAATAAATAAATGACAAAATAAATCAAATAACGGTAATTCATTCTGAACCCAAAATGGAATTTTTTTTAATATAGGTAACCATCTAGATTCTAGAACGTGATTCCCCAGGTTATGCGGCCTAAGGCCGCTTTGGAGTCGAGATTAAGGGATAAATTTAGCGTTATAGGTACATGGGCAGATAGATAAGTAAAAAAAAGAAAACTTTAACTTCAATAAATTGAGGCTATTTATTATATTACCTTTTAATAATTAACTTGTGAAATGAAAATAAAATTTATAATTTGACAATCTACCAATATCCTAAATAGGTGCTAGCATTCTTTGTGTCTTCCAATTTGGGTGAGGGTTAAATCAATTTTCTGCAATCCATACATTGACGGGCTAGAACTACAAATTTTTCCCAAGTAAAGATGAATGTCGAGACACTTTCTTTTAATTGTTAACTTTTATCTGCTCCACCTAATATGTACATAGGTATGAATATCACCTTTTTTATTTTTGTTAATTTAACTCTCCCTGTTGGACCATTAATCACTAATACCCATCGGGCTCTGAAAAAACATTAATTTATAAAAATTCTTTGAAAATTTTCTAAAAATGCTATTTATTATCAGTGGGAGGGGGTTTTGGGCTACTGGGCTACTGGGCGCCGACCTCCCGAAACAGAATAGTATTTTTATAGCGAATTCAACGCTCATAACATAGTAGTTACAGTTACACCGCCGAATATTGGAAAATCTGACGTCACTTGGTCTAGCCACGGTGGCACAGATTCTGAAAAAGTGAAAAATTTAATTTATAGTTATATTTTCATTATAACGAACCACGAAGTGTCCACTGATAAGTGGGTAAATTGAAGCTCCCCCCAAAGGTAATTGACTTGCGATATTACATTGTTTCGCCCTCCCTCCCACCCCCAAATCAGAAGAAACAAATTGATTATGATGCTGGCGCCCATACGATGGTGTTTTGCAAAGTAATTTAGTTAGTATTAAATGATTCTGAATAATATAATACAGTAGAGTCGCGAAATAGTGAATTAAATATTCCAAACCTCTCACTATTTCGGTATTTACAAAATTTACAATAAAATCACATTTTGAAAATGAAAGCTTTATTTTAAAGAAAATTGATGGTTACCTACAAACATAATTACAATACAGGTAGGAAAACTGATGTTATTTTTGATTAACATCATTTAAAGATGTCAATGCATGATTTATTTAAATAAGTTTATCATTAAAAGTATAAAATGTATACTGGAGTCGTGTTCTAATGAACCCTCCAAAAATCCTCTAAAATCTCACATCGGCGTCTCCCCTAACGCGGTTTTTACCGATTACTCGCTTATTTTCGCTTCTATGGAAAATCATTATTAGACCATAATTAAAGAGCATAAAATTCTCTATCTAAATATATAAAAGAGAAGATCTGTTTGCTTGCGTGTTTGCGTGTTCGCTATACGTTCCTAGACCCTTGGACCGATCTCAACCAAATTTTGCACAGTTATTTTGTAGCTCCAGGCGCAACTATTCGTGCATAAATGGAGAAGAAATTCGAGCGGGGAAAAAAGTTATTCGCTTTTTTCGAAAATCAAATCACAAGTTTGACAAAAAATTTAATTTGTCAAATAATTAATCTGACGTACAGTCAGTGGCGGGGAAAAAAGTTATTCAAAAGTGATTCAAAATACTGTCAACAGATGGCGGGGATGGCGGCTTTAATTCGAAAAATGCAAACCACTAACAAAAAACTACTAACAAAAAACCACTAACAAATTAATCTGAAAATACTGTCAACAGATGGTAGGTATTAGGTCCAAATCACTGTTGTCGATAAGTTGTTTGTTTTTAGCTCGATAGATGTGAAAAGGCTTAACTGTTTTTTTTTGTACTTTCGTCATGTAATTTTTGTGTTAAAGATGCTTGATAAAGAAGTGGGTAATCTCTTCGAAGCAATATCGTAGTAAATACTAATAAATTATTATCCTTTACAATTTGTTACCTTTATTGCAGCGTAAGCAATTATTTTGCCGAAAATTTATCAATTTATAATTTTTCAATGCTTCGCATCGAATGAGTCACGGAAAACTACGTTGATTATGTAATTGTTTTAATTTCTGATTTACGCAATAATAATCACAACTTAACTCCATTCAGGTTAACAATAAAATTAAATTTTAACATAATGTTATCACGAAGGTGTGCAAAAAAGTATAAATGCAAATCATATCAAACAAAGGCTTATCAAGAACACATTTTCTAATTTACATTTCGTCATTTCTTAAATTTAAAATTGAAAATTTTCAACTCTTGTTCAATTTCACTTTAATGGAATATTCCTCAAAAGTGGTGGGACAATAAAATATTTTTCCTACTAAATTTGTCTATTTTTGAAAGACCTTTCCAACGATATCATTGTTTATCTCCCGTGCTATTTGAAAATTTGGAGTTTTCGATATTTTTGGGAACATTTTTCAGAATGCCAACATTTATGGAGAATGCCAGTATCTTCATTTGATTCCTAATGTAGGCTTTTAAACCTCTATAACTAACCGTTTTTCAAAAAAAAACCTGATACGGGCGGTCTGCCCCACTCTGTAGTCCAGACGACGAAACCCACAAATTGGCTCGATCTTGCAAAAAATCCGGGCAACCCCGGACCCACATTGATTTTTAATAGAAACTGGGCATGGTGTCACCTGGTGCGATAATTCCTAGTGTAGCCCCATCGATATCAATTGTTTGACGTCGATCTTTAATTTTTGCTCTTCACTTGCAAAAGTAAAAGTTGCAAAACGAAAAGGAAACTTAAACCTTTTTAGAGGATTTTAAAAGTGAGAACCCAAAAAGAATGGTTAACTGTCAAGTTTTTCTGTTAAGAAATTTTCGGTGTTTCCAAATTATTGGTACCCATTTTACCACCCCTCCCCTATTTTCAATTAACGATATTACATTAATGACCCACGGACCCAGACAATTCTAGGTCAAATTGATTTGAAACCTTGTACAAATTCATGTAAAGCCAAAGTAATGCTGAATTTTTCTTTAGGGGCTCTATTATTGACCACAAAAAAGACATTCAAATTCTCAGAGGTTCTCGTGCCGGCGGTATAGATTTTTGACTATCTTTGAAAATAGCGACTAAAATCCAACTTTTTATATTTATCTCGAAAATTATCTACTTTTTTGTAATACATGATTTTTAGGCTTCTATACAAAGTATAACAAGAAGCCTTATGATCTGGTTTTTATCTACGTTATCAAAATATATTTCAAACAAGAAATGTTTGAAAATCAAAAATTCGACTTTACAAAGTTCCACTGTATTTAAAAAGAACTTGTAATTGATGTACCTTCGAGTTTACCTTTATTTTAATCGGAGTAGGTCAACTCGGCAGAAGGTACAAGGGATAGGTTAATCCTACCGGTCAACTGGGCAAATGAAAACCAGAGGCCGTTTTAATTTTCGGTCAGCTCGGCAAACGCGCTGAATAATGCTATTTCGAGGGTCTCTCACATCCCGGTTGCATTTATCCCGGTTTCCTTGATCTGTCGCGCCTCTTGTATGTTTAACGCCCGCCGCGTAGCGGCTCGGAGCACGAAAAACCGCCCGGAGATGCGGAGCATCGGAGGGGTAGGTTTTTTGATGCTCGCAGTTATGGCCAAGCCAGAATTATTTATTACTTTGCCGAGTTGGTCTATGTATTTCCAGGTAGAAAATTTGGACCCGGATTAAATATCTGACCATTTGCCGAGCTGGCCTACAGCCATTTTAATTTGGCGATTTCAAAACATCATTTAAAATAGTATCTTCAGAATTCAATGTGCTCAATTGGCATACTTAATTATTTTAACAAACACTGAAAACGTTTTAATCAAATCACTTTTTACTTCGTAAGAGCTGTTTTACATTACACTAAATTTTTCAGGACTGAAATTTTCAGTCCTAAAAAGCCAATGCGCGCGCCGAATCAGGACACTGACAACAAGAAATTAGAATGGTCCCGTTTTACATTACACTAAATTTTTCAGTACTGAAAGTTTTAGTACTAAAAATGTAAAAACTGAATATGCGCCGCGCGCATTAGGTAAATTGTCAAATGTCAATTGGTTTGTAAGTGTTTAAAAGTAAATTTTCAGAAATCAGAGAGAAAATGTTAAGTAATTAAAATTTTGCAATTTAAAAAGGAATTACTAGAGATTCTAAAAAAACACCATTATTTTGATGTAAAAAACTTAGGAACGGTTTTCTGATACCAAGCGCAAAAAAATTGGATTTCCTAATTATTTCATTTCATAATTATTATAACATTAATTATGGCTAAAAAACTTCCCCGATTTGAAGATTTCTTGTAATCATTTTCCGATTTGGGATTTTTACGCCTTAAGGGCTGATCGATTCCTTTTTACTAAAGAAATTAAAAAGTGTTTTGTATAAATTCAAAAAATAAAATAGAAGCGTTTATTTCTGATACATTTTAATTATTTTTAGTAAAATATAAACGTAGATACCTATTATTTATTACATCTGCAGATAAACATTTAGTATTTTTCAATTTTTCTGGTATCGGCGCATCACATAAACGTGATTTTTAATTTTAACATATCAAGAAAAAATTTACTACGAGTTACAATTTAATTTCTTCATTTTGTAAAAAAATAAATGTTCCAAAAAAAAAATCTCGTTTAAACAATAGGTGTCTTCCAATGATTTGTTCGCGTTTGTTATTTTTTTTGTAAAATTATAAGAAGCTTGTACTCTTATAAAATAAAATCTCGGGTGTGAGGGTTGGGATAATAAAACAACTGTTAACAATACCTACTTATATAGTAGGTATATGAAAAGATGCATTACCAACCTTTTGCCATTACCAAGAATTTTAAATTATGAAACTAATTTTACATCATGCGCGCGCCGAATCAGGACACTGACAACAATAAATTAGAACATGTTCTAAATTCTTGTTGTCAGCGTCCTAATTCGGCGCGCGCATTGGATTTTTAGGACTAAAAATTTCAGTCCTGAAAAATTTAGTGTAATGTAAAACAGCTCTAAGTATCATTGAAGTCTTGTTCAATCTAAAACACACTTAATTATTTACGTATAATCAGAACATAAAAAATATTGCCAATAAATGACCAAAGGAGTGTTTTCGACGCACTTTAGATGTTGCTTTTCCAGTGGGAAAACACTGTTTGTAAATGTTGCTTATTAGTCCACTAAAATTTGATTTGAATAAGTAAAAAATTGTAATATTTGTATAAACTTAAGAAATATGTTCAGGAATTTATGTTTTAAACAATCGATGAGTCCGAATGTAGGACGTAGGAGTATCTGCATTAGGAGAAAATGGGGTAAAATGGGGCAAAGTAGATTTTATCGCAGTTATGGTTCTTACACAAATTCAATGTTTACGTTAAATCGTTGGTTAAATTCAAACGTTAATAATATAAGAAAATAAAAGTCCCGACTAGAAAACAGTAGGTGACTGAAATAAGAAGTTAAGTAGGGAACAATGGACTTCATTGCTATTTTATTGAAAATCGTTACATTTTAAGAACTTACCCGAATTTATTGTACATACAAATTCACTGTTTATTTTTATTACATCTTAAGAAAAGACCTTCGTCAACTTGATTTACTCATATTATAATTACACGTTTTTACAACATCGCAGAATTCTTTTCCTTTTCCAGAAATTTAATGAATTGTTAATTTTCCTCTTTGATAATTATTATAAAAATAATGATGCTAATTTCACTGGACATAGTATATTGTTTTTCAACTTCTTCTGAATCTTTCTTCGGACATCCAAAGTCGGTAGTAATTCCTGTATGTCTTCATCAATTTCGTTCTCTTGAAAGAACTTATTTCTTATGTGTGTTACTTTAATGTTGACTTCAACCCTTCTATGCTAACGTAGTCGTACGGTTACAGCAACAAATACTATTTGACAAATAATATTTACTATTGAGGTCTTTATTGTTGCAGAAACAAAATCATTTGTCTGAGTGTATAAATAACCTCGATTTAAATCTGTGAAACCCAATCAACGTTATCACTGAAGGTTAAGAAACTATAATTTTTCAAGTTCAATTTATTTACAATTTTTTCGTCTAATTATTTAATCTAAAGAATCTAAAGAATCATTGTCGAACAGCCTGACACTGCTTATAAATATTTAAAGTTTGGCCAGGTCATTCAGTACACCCTGTATACTACAAAAAAATTAATGTAGTTTTCAGAATAATTGGAATTAAAAAAAGTCATAGCATCAAATTACGTTGATATAAAAACGTACAAACTATAAACAAAACATAATAATAGAGATAAGGTTAATTATTTTAATCTCGCGCCAGCCTTTAGCAATGCATATTATGTTCTCTTGATTGACCCGACTATCTTATCTCTGTATTATGTGTCGTCTTTATATCAACGTAATTTGATGCTATGACTTTTTTTAATTTCAATTATTCTGAAACAAACTATACGTGAAATGTAAATTCAGCATTTTTTTTGCGTGCACTTTAAATTTTGAAAATTATGACTAGGTAATCAAGAAGCACGTCGCATTGACGGGACAGTCTGGCGTTATACGAACGATCATTACAAAAAGTGCAATGTAAATGAATCTCTGGTTGTTGCGGAATGTTGATTATTATAACAACTTAACAAATTAATGTCAACACAGTTATTTAGTTTAAAAACAAATCAAATGCTAATGGCAATGTTGTAGGTAGAGTTGGACTTAAATAAATTAGAATTGCGTCATTATAGTAATAATGTTATGAATAATTATAAGCTTAAATCGCGAGTCAAATAATTGGATTTTAAAAGGCATCCCTTCTTTTCGTTTTAATATTCTTGTTCTCTTTTAAATAAAACTAAACGACGTTCAGTCCAACTTTATACATAGTGTGAATCAAAATGAAATTCAGGCAACAGAAATGAAAATCAAAAATACAATTTTTTCTGAAAACTTAACTTATCAATTACTTTATTAAATTTTTATTTTAGAAAATTGATAACCTTCAAAAATTCGTATTAAAAACCATAGTTCATTCAAAAAATAATATTAGCTACATATTGCTATGAGATATCGTAGCCTCACGTTGGGCTAGCCAAAAAGTGCTATGTACCCTCGGAGCTTTATTAGGGCTACACGTTTTATTGTAAATGTCTTGTACGAGTGTACGTAATTGTACCCCGTCAATAGAAATGGATGTAAAATTTTTATTGATAAATACAAATAAATGAAATTATACCTCGGCTTGGCTATTGCGATGAGCACAGACCTACCTTCTCTCAAGTTGGGTTCTTTCCTTGACCAAATCGTAATGCTGAAACCAAATATCGTGGTCTTCGGAATGTGATTACAAAAATTATGCTCCGTTTTAAAATACAAATGGTAATTTATTATGATTTAGTTTTTAAGTGATTTAAATGCAATAAAATTCTTATACTAATTAACAAATTTCTTATTCTAATAAACTTTAAACGTATTAACGCACGCGTAAATTGGATCGTAAAATTTTCACTAATTTTTATTTTCAATATAAAGTTTAATGGGACGTTACCTTAACAAAATCTGGGGTATTTCTGGTTACTCAGTTCCTGTACCATGAAACTATTTATTTCTACTTGATGGATGACCTTCGATGCGTATAATTATTCGAGATGCAAATTTTCTTGTGTGTGCATTTACCTCGTGGTGTGACCAAATTTTTCCAAAAATAATCGTAATCCGTCGTTATCTTCTACCAATTTTACTTTTGAAATACGTAAGTACGTTGATTTTAACTATTAATACACTTTTCTATTGAATTTCTTTAAAATTTTTACTATTTTATCTAATTTTAGCTGGACGCACACAAAATCACCACCATTAATAAAAATTAATCAACAACTTCTCCTTTTTCAATTGTTTTACCATCGCTACCGTTGTATTCTCAAGGCAAATGTGATTCTTCATTATTGGTCGAAATAAAATCAATACTATTGACGTTTCAATTTGCAGGTTCGGCTCAAGCCCAATGTGACTTTGTAAATTTTAATAAAATTTTTATGTTTTAGATTGAATTAATTCTCACTATCACTGTGATTGTTTGATAAACTTTTTGAAGAAAATGTCCTTTCCATATGTGATACATTAGATTTGCGACGCACTACGATAGGTGTAAAGATTTTGCTTATTTTAAAATTTTACATTTAACACATTTTTATAAACTAACATGGAACAATTATTTTGATTTTAAATTACATTTCTTATGATTAATTAATTTGATTTATAATACTAACAAACATTTTTATTAACGGAATTAAATCGTTGCATTTTGAATTTATTTTGTTACCTCGTTCCGTGAGTCGTCTTTCACATAAAAGTATGACATTGAACTAAATTTTTGGTATCGGATGAAACTTTTACGTTCGAACAAATAAGTCATGTGCTCTCTTTATTAATAAACAAAATTCTGAATCGTGACGTTATCATTTCTATTGGCGTGGTCAATCTCGACATCGCAATATATACCATGAGCTACATACTAGTACATATCGTCGGCTTACTGCTAAAACAAGATAACTCCAAAATGATAGTTTTGAGTAAAACTGATTTTAATGTTTGAATGCACGAGATAAATCGAATATGAATTTTTTGAATATTTTTGGACAACAATTCTACTTATTGATATTAGAACTTTATATTTGCCAAGTTTCAACACTCTAAGTATTTTCATATTGTTTATAATTAATATTTATTGTCCGCTTACTGTAAAAACAAGATAAGTACAATCGTTGTACAATGGAGGCTTACTGCAAAACAAGATAAGTGCATAGGAAATGCAACATATTCATCTTAAGTCGACGATTATTACTATAGCTGAATAAGAGTAATTTAATTTATACTACCTATTATTTTTCTAGTCTTGCAGAATTGAAATAAAATACTCATAATGTTGAACATTTTTATTCAAAAAACCTTACATAATAACCTTAAAAATATTTATTAATTATTGTCCTCTTCGGATGACAACTCTTCCAGTGCAGGTTCGGGAATTCGATCTACGATATCGGTATCGGTTGGTATTGATTGATACCATGGATGAAATTCGTCTGGAATTACTCCATCTTTACAAAGCTTTAACAAATCTTTGTACTTTCGTACACTAAAGCCCGCATTTCATTAGAGCTTCTTGCAGCCTGCTTCTTGCCGCTCGCCTGCTAAGCAAAATTTGTAATGCATTGGCTTATACGGGACCGCACTCACTGTAGCTTCTTGAAGCTGCTGATAACAAGTATCGAATTTCAGAAGCCAGGCTGGTAAAATTATCCATGTGGAGTAGTGTAGTTGTAATTGGTTAATATTTAGAATAAGGACTTATTATTGGATAATATTTCTATTACGAAAATTCTCTTTGCGAGTCCACGTGGACGCGTGTACTTCCCCTGATAAAACATGCATTTCTATACCAGGCCGGCTTGTGACGCGAGAGTTTGGAAATTTGTACAACTCAAGCTGCAGAAGCCGCCGGTAATTAGATACTTCTACTTATTAGATAATAAAATGTGTTGTATAGTTATTACTAATAATAATTTATTTATCTAATTGATAAGCAATATGAAAAAAATGGAATATTGATGTCGAAATTTTTTCGATGCTGTTCTGTACCGATTTTTAAATTTTTTGTATATTCCGGGATTTTACGCATTCTTCAATCGGAAAATAAAATTTATGATAATATTATCCCAAATGACTAATAATTTTCTTACCTTTCCAATAATAACATCCAGTACCTTCCTTCATGTTTCGCCGTTATAAATCGTATAATAAAACTATCATTTTCGACGCCTAGTATTTATTGTATACTTTCTTGTTCTAGGTGTCAATCATCGTAACACAATTTTGGTTATTCGACGTCATCGTTAATTAGATATTTATACTAATTTTTTAATCATTCCCATAATAAAGAGCAATAAAAGAAGGTGATTATTTTTGGATTCCAACCCGGTCTCGGTTCAGGATTAGCTATTGGAAAAGTTTGTACTCAATAAAAATCTATGAAATCGTAATTTTTAACTTTAACTAATAAACATTTATAGTTAAAATCAAAAAGAATTTGTCTTCGATTGTGTATAATTTTAAAATAACTTACCGTCATTAAATTTTTCCAATGCTAGTTCAACTAGTAAAGAAGCTCTAGAATTCATTTTGTAAAGTTATTATAAAACACTATTCACAATTAACTTTGAAACATAACTGATTCCAGGCCCGTAGCCAGGAGGGGGCACCTGGGGGCACGTGCCCCCTCCCCCGAAATTTTTAAAAGACAAAAATTTTAAAAGTAAAACATTTGAATTTCGAAAATAGAATAGGTATCTTTTGGAAAAAGTTTTTTCCAAATTTCCTCATTTAGGGGAACGCCGGCTTGGGATTTTTATGAGAAATTTTGGGGGTTTATTAGAACACTTCAATATACATCTTTGCCAAATTTCAGCTAGCCCGGATCTTCTGTAAGCTCAAACCAAAATTTCGGTTTCGTTACTTGGAAGATACTATAACTTGGGCAAATTTTGAAAAAAATTATTTTTCTCTTCATTTTCCAACCTTGACCACAATTTCAATTAATTTATTATTAAAAGCATTTCCCTTGCCCGAAAACATTTCTCCTCCTGCAACGAATCAATATTGTGCCATTTTAAGGGTGGGTTGTGTTTTCGGTCAATAATTTAAGTATTAGTGTGCCATGGAAAAATATGAAAAAAAAAATTTTTATAGAGAATTTTATGCTCTTCAATTATGGTCTGATCATAATTTTTAATACAAGCATAAATAAGCGAGTTATCGGCAAAAAATCGCGCTGGGAGAGCTAAAACCCCCCGATTGTGGGGGACGCCGGCGTTGGATTTTATGGGACTTTTGGGGGGTTCATTACAACACTCCAATGTACATCTCTGCCAAAATTCAGCTTGCCCGGATTTTTTGCAAACTAAAAACCTTCCTTGGCTGGACTATAATGTTTGTTTTAAATAAAAATAAATTAAGAAAAATAAAATATTGAAAAAATTTGTTTGTAATAAAAATTCCCGGAAGGGGAACCCCCGAAAATTTTACTTTTAAAATATTTGTAAAGAAGTAGTTTAATATATAAAATAAATAAACCTTAAAAAAATTTGTAATAAAAAGGGGAACCCCCTTTACAAGTGAACCCCCCCAAATGAAATCCTGGCTACGGGCCTGACTGATTCACATAAATTAACAGAGTGATGGTTTGTGGTGGTAAATTCTTATCGTCGTTATAAAAATAATGTAAAATGAGTTTCTTGCAAGATTGCAGTAAAATAATACGTTAGGTCAGAATGAATCATAATGTACATAATTTTATTATTATAATATCACTTATCTTGTTTTAGCAAAACTTCAAAGGTTGGATCATTTTATGACAATAAGTTAACTGCACTTAAGTTATTTTAGCGTCATTCACGACAAACAAGTTGGAGTTAGTTAAAAATGAAATGCCTAATACTCCTTTAATATTTGACTTACAGTTATCAGGTTTTGTCAATATGTAATTTGCTCTTATTTGAATGCAATCATGTATATAACTCATTTTGTCCAAAAATGGAGTTATCTTGTTTTAGCAGTAAGCCGACGATATGTATAAACTGAATTTTTATTTGATACAATTTGAAATCCGGGCAGAATTCAAAAAAAGTAAGAAATCGATATAGAAACATAAATATTTTGTGGGGGTTTCTCTTATTTATAATTATCATCTCTAAGCGTTTTGCAGAAAATCTACTAACCTTTATTACTCAATTATGTTTATGTACAGAATGACAAACCTGCCACCACATCCAAAAATAATGTTTCCTTTGAAAAGCCTTGTATAACTCAATTTGTTAAAATGAGCCCCACTGTATTTTTGTAGGCATTTTATATTTCCTTCCAACTTTTACTTAAGGTCCTAAAATGTTACATCTTATTATTTTCAAATTATCTTATATTTTTACAACAATTCCTGCATTTTCTGAAGAAAAACCTTAGCTATGGAAGTATACATGAACAAATAATATTACTTTGACCTATTATTGACCTGTTTGTACTTTTTATCAAGTTTTAATTACCTTTTTATTAACTTTTATATAATTAATACCCATATTTAGAATATCCAATGCCAATATGTTGACTTGCAACAATCTCATATTATGGAAATTCACCTAAAGAAAATTTCAAATACATACTAGCATAATTACAATTTATAACATACTGGTAGTTAAGACGGCTTAGCGGCCGCCATGACTTCCTAGTAATGATGTGGAAACTACTTTCAATTCGAGATAAAGGAGATGGTTTGCTGACAATACTCGTAATGCTTCCTTATAAACAACGTTCCAGAATTTGTTACATGGAGAGTATCATGCAACCACTTCAAATCATCTAGAAGGCAGAATTGTACTTCCTAGTTAGGTTTTAGAAATTCCAAGTTCCTGAAGATGATTTTTGGTTGACGCGCCATCTAATTTAAACTTCCCATCATAACAGCGCATACCAATTAGCTCAACTTTTCATTTATATGCATTACTGGAATAGGGACAAACAATGTCCATGGTACCTATGAACTCCCCCAAAATATTTTCTTAAAAACAACGTTTCATGACAATGACAGACAGTACAAGAATTGCTCGTTTCTGTTGAGTACCTACAAAATCAATTTTCAATCAGTAATATTGCATTTTTGAATAAATAAAGTATTAGAGAACCGAAAACTTGTGCAAAGAAAAGGCAACATAATTACTACAAATTTTTAATTAATTTAACGGTTTCATCTTAAAATTTTTGCGTATCTCCCCCTCCTCCCTAGAGAATTCTAAAAATAGATCTATGTATAGTTTGTTTCAGAATAATTGGAATTAAAAAAAGTCATAGCATCAAGTTACGTTGACATAAAGACGACACAACATAATACAGAGATAAGATTATCAGGTCAACCAAGGGAACATAATATGCATTGCTAAAGACTGGCACGAGATTAAAATAATTAACCTTATCTCTATTATTATGTTTTGTTTATAGTTTGTACGTTTTTATATCAACGTAATTTGATGCTATGATTTTTTTTAATTTCAATTATTCTGAAACAAACTATAGCTAATTTATCTGCATCGCTTAGAACGTCGTATTTAAAGCTTAATCTTCACTATTTTCCATGGTAGTTTATATGTATACCTATGACTAGGGGTGCGCATATAATCGATTAATCGATTACGTAATTCGAATAATCGATTATTTCATAATCGATTATGATATTTTATAATAATCGATTAATCGATTATTGAAATAATCGGTTATTCATAATCGACTATGAGTTCATAATCGATTATGAACTCGTAATCGATTATGAACCCATAATCGATTATGAATTCATAATCGATTATGAATTCATAATCGATTATGGTCTCATAATCGATTATGAACTCATAGTCGATTATGAACTCATAGTCGATTATGAACTCATAGTCGATTATGAACTCATAGTCGATTATGAACTTATAACTATAATAGGTAGGGCTATTAAGGGTTACTAAATTACTATATAATTTATTATTTTGCTAATTGTGTTACGGTGGTGCTAATAAGAAGTGTTGTTAAGCACCAGTTGATAACACATTACGGTCCGGTATCAATCTGTAATAACTTACCTGCGTAGCCGATTATAATGTTACTTACAGGTGTGTTGATGAGAATTTACGACTCCTTCATAAAAACGCTGATTAAATCTGAAGTACCAAATATTTTGTTTTTAAATTTTAACTGAATGTTACTATTGTATTATGCATTATGTAATTAATTTATTGTTAACAATAATCCATCTAAAAGGCTTCTAATTAAAATTCATTTTGTAAAAGTATACACTTTCACTCAAAATATCGGACAAATAATTTAAATCCATATTGATGAAAAAAGGTTGCAATCTTTAATTGAAAAGCAAAAAAATATTTTTTAAAAACTATCAAATTTATAAACAAAAATACCTAAAAGTTGAATGGCAAATCCATATTTGGATTCAAAATGGCAAATCCATATTTGGATTCAAAATATGGATTTGCCATTCAACTTTTAGGTATTTTTGTTTATAAATTTGATAGTTTTTAAAAAATATTTTTTTGCTTTTCAATTAAAGATTGCAACCCTTTTTCATCAATATGGATTTAAATTATTTGTCCGATATTTTGAGTGAAAGTGTATACTTTTACAAAATGAATTTTAATTAGAAGCCTTTTAGATGGATTATTGTTAACAATAAATTAATTACATAATGCATAATACAATAGTAACATTCAGTTAAAATTTAAAAACAAAATATTTGGTACTTCAGATTTAATCAGCGTTTTTATGAAGGAGTCGTAAATTCTCATCAACACACCTGTAAGTAACATTATAATCGGCTACGCAGGTAAGTTATTACAGATTGATACCGGACCGTAATGTGTTATCAACTGGTGCTTAACAACACTTCTTATTAGCACCACCGTAACACAATTAGCAAAATAATAAATTATATAGTAATTTAGTAACCCTTAATAGCCCTACCTATTATAGTTATAAGTTCATAATCGACTATGAGTTCATAATCGACTATGAGTTCATAATCGACTATGAGTTCATAATCGATTATAAGTCCATAATCGATTATGAATTCATAATCGATTATGGGTTCATAATCGATTATGAGTCCATAATCGATTATGAGTTCATAATCGATTACAAGTTCATAATCGATTACGAGTTCATAATCGATTATGAACTCATAGTCGATTATGAATAATCGATTATTTTTAATAATCGATTAATCGAAAAAAATCGATTATTTTTTATAATCGATAATCGATTATGAAATTCCATAATCGCGCACCCCTACCTATGACTACTCTCGCGCAATAACCTTCTGGCACTTAACCTTCGTTCTTTTTCTTCGCCAGTTTCTTTCTCTCTGTCTTCACTCTTCCTTTTCCTACCAGTTTCCAAATTTATCTTACCTGTCACCGTAGATACACCCCGGAGAATGGGTGTGATTCCTAATATGAACATTAGTTTAAAATTACTCGAGATGAATAATCCATGGGACAAAATAAGCTTGAATTAGGGATATTCCTTGTGCAGAATTGTGCTTCCTTCTGGTAAATCGATAACCCGGTATACATATTTCCGAATTTAGTACCACAGAATATTTACTGTGTTAGTACCTAATTGGGTTCTTTTGGCCCAGATCTGTTTTTCTAAATACGACGTCCATCCAGGTGGATTCATAGATATTTGGCACTTTCAATTTGTGGTAATGGTTTATTGATTTGAGTGATATAGTCCACATGTTATTTTTTATTAAACAAAAACCCGGTGTAACAGAAAGGCCTCCTTTTTAGGCTTCTATACAAAGTATAACAAGAAGCCTTATGATCTGGCTCCGTGTCTGTCCGTCCGTCTGTCCGCATAATTCAAAATCATACAGAGCGTTTCAAATCGTGTTGGAAATACTCTGTGTGTATAGAGGTCTAAAAACTGGGTAGCCAGTGCGCTACTTTTAGGCTTCTATTGTTTCATAAATATCATGCAGACCGTTTGAGAGAGGGGATGATTAGTAGTCAAGATGCAATTGGTTGATTCTTATACATTCGCATAATAATAAATTCGCGATTTCGATTAAGGAAAATCACGTGACCAAATATTCAAAATGGCCGCTTGAAACGGGTAGTTCTATGTTTTGCCATCATAAGCAAGGTTATTATATTATGCACATTAACGGGTTCAGAAACGTGTTGTGGTTTGTTTATTATACTCGTTTGTGTTTAAATAATATCTAAATATGAATAAACAATTAACAATAAACAATATTTTGAAATTCTGTGGGAGTTCTGAGGCTAGAAACTTTTGGTGAGGGTGAAGCTTTGGCAAACGCTAAGCACGTTGTGTTGTGTGGGAAAACGCCTAGTAACGACGGATTCCATCATATTTATAGCTTAGTTTTACAAACTACAGCTTTGTCTGCACCGCCTCATGAGATATCAGGGCTAATTGACAAAAAAAGCTTGTTGACACAACCATGTATTTTGTAGGCTCCTTTCCCATTTTGAAGTTTTTCATCCACGCTTTTCTGCTATCAATTACTTCCACCTCACCCAACGGATTTGTCCATTTCACTTTGAATTTTCGTTTCATGGGAAACTTGTGGAAACTAAGGTCAGAATTCTTTCTAGCGCTAGAATTACATCCGTGAACACAACAAAACGCTCTTGATTTTGATTTACCTGTATGCATTTTGTCGTTTGCCTAATAACAAATTAATTTCGGAGGAATTTTCAAACACAAGCACTTAGAAGCAATATTTAACGTTAATACCGGCTATAAACATGCACTAGATGTACATGTAAACTTATGACAATGCCCGTTTTAGCGAGTTAACATTTCTGCCGCCAGACGTCGCTTCACTTAGCTGTAATCGCGAATAGTAACAACTACATACGTATTATAGTATTGCTTCTGCTAAAGAGATCAGCATTATAGAAACACCAAAGATACAAAATACTTACAAATTTATTATGTATCACATTTCTCCCCGATATGTTGATCGCCATCTTCACTTTGAAATAAACTTGTTTGAAAAAACAAACTATTTTGTTTTTTAATCAGTCAGAGCACTTATGATTTACTTTCCGGACTAGGGCGATAGATGGCGATGTAATGTTTGGGAAGAAATATGATGCATATAAATTTATATAGCATTTTTTATATTTACAGGTGTTATATCTTTGTCGAGGTACAAATAAATTGTATATAAGTTATTAAAAGGTGTTTGAGAAAATTATCGCACTCGGCTTGCAGCGTTATGGGACAAATTTTTCCTCTAGTGGACAATACCTCACTTTGTACACTAAACTATTACAATGAAAATTTTAGAAACATTTTTAAATTGCTTTATTTATTATTAAACATTTTAGTTTCATTTTTAAGTTTTCCCTTGGTACTCGTATTTTAATATCATTTTTATGCAATAAATGCATATTTTAGTAAAATATATTACTTTCCCATTTACGTAGTAAAGGAAAGTATTGTTATCGAGTTAAAAAAAAATTTTGAGTTAGCATTTTTCCCATGGTCTATGAGCCCATACGAATTGTTTAAGACCAATTTTGGAATGATGTCCGGATGTATGTGTGATGTGTGATGTGTGATGTGTGGTGATTTTCTCGTCAACGTTTTCAGACAAACGCGTGCACCGATTGAGTTGAAATTTTATACACTAGTTTGAAGTAGCTGTCTAAAGAGCTGATTAGATTTTGGTTGAAAACCGTCCATTTTTAACCCCTATTTTAGGGGAATGAAAATTGTTAAAGAGCATTGCCGCTTCCCGGTGGAACATATGAGATTGAAAATCATATCAATCGAAAGAGATTATTTTTCCGCATCTTTTGATACCCCACACTTGATATTTCCCTCTTAAATTATTGTTAAAATGCAAAAATAAAATAAGGGCTATTAAATGAATATGGTTTGCCTTGGATAATTTTGATCTGTCAAAGTGATTTGTATTGTTCATTACTATAATTTAATATTTTAACTAATTTACTTGTATTAACATATTATGTAGTTAATATCAAACGAATTTTTTAATTACTTATAAAAAATTAATTCTGACGTCATTACGCCCATAGTTAAAATTTGATTGCATATAGACGGCACGGCATTCCGCAAATTTCTAATTTTTTTTGGAAAATGTCAATTTTAAAAATTTTTCAATGCAAACATGTTATATAATAATTGTTAAAATGAAAATATAAAATAAGTGCTTTTAAAAAATATGAGTTACCATGTTAAATTACAAATTAAATTTCGTAACTTTGATATCTCAAAGTAATTTGTGTATTTTATCGAGTTAAAAATTGTTTTGTGTTAACATCTGTTTTATTAATATTTAATATAAAATAAAGTGGAATCTACTAAATGGGAAAGTAATGTGTTGTCACATCAGATTTTCTTTGAGACTACGAGGTTTAGGTAATAAAAGTTGAATAAAATATAAAAATGAATAGAATGGTTTGAAAATATATAGTACCCATATTACAGTGTTAAAAAAATTAGTTATGGTATATCAAAGTTTAGAAAAGGATTGAATTTGAGTTCGCAGCGCTACGTCGGCTAAACTTACAACCCCTGCATGTGATATTGTCACAATAAATATTGTGGTGTTTTTTTGATATTTCAAAATTTAGAAATAAAAACAAATAATGAATTCTTTTTGCAAATGTTTGCCACGGTTTTTAGCTCAATCAAACCGCATGTACTCGATACTTAACACTACAGACACTCTTCACATGTGAAATTATACAAAAATTGAATGTACAACTGATAATTTTATTTACCATCAAATAATTTAAACACAAACAGCTTCTAATTTTTCGACATCATAAAATTTCCTGAAGAATGTCTCAAAAATAATCACCAAGTCTATAATTTACTATGTCCAAAATATATACATAAATATTTTTTTGCAAAATTAAACTTAATAAAATTCTGAGCATCAAATTTAAAAAAATTGCTTTAGCCCCTAGAAATACCGAGATACCGCCCTCCATAGAACCTTATTTTTTTTTTCCAAAAAAAAGTAGTTTTCATTTCTCGATGTTGACTGTTTTCTATGCACCTGATGCAGAAGTGGTTCACAGATCAGTGAACGTACATTGTGATCTCTGCACAGAGCGATTTTCCAGGCCTAATAGGGACCTAGGTGTAAGCTTTCAAAATTAACAGTGTTGGCCTTTATATATTTATTTACCCTATTTTGAATGATATTTTTCGGTGTTTCAATTTTTGAGAATATACTCGTTTTTGTGTATTTCAAGACAAAAATGTATAGGTGTTAACCCTCTATTAGGCAAATCATATTAGGACTAATTTACAGGATGAACCCTCCAATTAGTCTTCCTAGGTAGAAAGGACCATGAATCGCTTTGGTTCGAGTTTCTATAAAGGGATTCATTTTGCTTCGAAAAATTAACGAGGGCTAAAAAGTTATTAATAACCTTCTCAACAAAGAACGCGACGCTGTTTGCTTTTTCTCCAATATCTCGAATACTAAGCAAATTAGGGTAACTGACTATACGTAGTATCTTTTTTGTGAAGCGTAAAACTATCTATAATAACTCAAATCTCGAAAAATTAGGGGGTTTCTGGGAAGTTCTATTTCAAAAACTATTCAGGTTACATTTTAATTTTAATTAAGACCTGTTAGGTCTTAATTTAATTAATTATAAAAAACTACGATCGCCTATCGTTGACGAGTAGGTTAGTTAGACCCCCCCCTCCCCCCGTGCGGTATAGATTCGCGAAATTAATTTATTTTAATATCTCTTCCACCCCCACCCCCCAATCGTAAGAAACAAATTCGTTATGACGTTAGCGCTCGGCTGCAAGCTTATCTTATAGCACCATACACGGTGTTTCGCAAAGTAATTTCGTTACTATTAAATTATAAGAATTCTGATATGATTCTGAATAATATAATACTTCGAAAAGTTTTACGAAAAAGTATCTAAAGTTATTCCGTCACTGCTATATCTAAATTAATCACCGAAACCCTTTTACAGTGCAGCCTTCAGGCCGCACACGTTCTATGGAAATTACAATCGCCCTCTTAAACAATGAGTTATACAGCTAACACTGGTGCTAAACGTCAGCATTGTGCTTGGACTTGAAATTCTTTTCACAATTAAAGAAGAATTTTTGAAATCGACAATATTTCACACGGATTGTGCAATATTGCACAACAGTTAGTATAATATTTATTATTTATAAAGCACTTATCAGTTTTGTAAACATAATCGTCTATAAACTGCAAACATTTAAATATTTTACCCTGATTATTTATTAAACTTCGCTCATTTATTTAATAATCATATTTTAGACTTCTATTTCATTTTTGCCTGTGCTTGTGTTCTTTTCTCCTTTTAAATAAAATGGTTATTCAATTTAATTTCTCTTGTGTAATTATTTTATTAGCACTTGACCGTCGCGTATCACCTAAATATAAAAAAAGCAACTAAACAGATAACACTGATTCCGGTCCTGATCACACCAATAAACCATTTGGCCCTTGTAACGCTAGAATTTACCCCTGGCTGTAATATGAATATAATGAACTCAAAATTTAACGAATTTGGATATTTCTGTATTTATTTCTTTATATTATTTGTTTACTTGTGATACGTGCTCGTGATGCAATTCAGGTGAGATCATGGAACGATATTCGACCGTGGTGCATTTCGGTCAAGGGATTGCAGTTACCTGGAAAAAAAAATTATCCTTGAGAAACCGTTCTACATTTCGGGTAGCACAGTTTATGTCATGTTTAGATTGAGCAGTGACGGTTTACCCTAAAGGGCATAAGGGTACGTGCCTTCCTGTCCGAAAGCGGCAACAACAACTATTCAAAAATAATAATTAAAAATAATAACATTATTAAGTGTGTCTTTGCACTTACTCGAAGGAAAATAAAAGATACTTAAAAGCGACGCGTTTCGATTTATTGAGATCGTCTTCGGGCTTTCCTACAAGAGTATAAGTTTTACATAATAAGATAAATCAATGATCAAAATACATACGTGTCAGGTATACAATAGATCAGACATTTTCCTTACACTCGTATTGAAACATAACAATTCTATCACAGCGCAAAATATCGTATTAAAATTAAAATTAAAAATCAAAAATCAAAATCCTTGTAACACTTACAATTAAAACCACACATTAAAACATTTTGTATATAGCGAGGTCGAAAGATATGCCGCTCTAATCTAATCGTGCTCTTTCCACGAGATAATCAGTAAGTGGTATTGTACTCAGTTCTGACTGTTGGTTCAGTAGCTTCTTCGGCTTTTGTTCCAATCTATATGCTATCTTTTTGTTGTTAATTTCCAGGTGTTCCAGTAGTTTGCGTCTCTTCATCTTATCTTCCCGATGCAGCATCTTGGTTTTGGCAACGTTTAGATTATGGTCATTGTATTTCAGATGATGATACATTTTAGATCTTTTATCGGTGCCAATATGTTCTCCGATTCTCTGTTCCAATCTTCGTCCCGTTTCTCCTATGTATGTGGCCTCACAATCTTCACAGAATATCTGATATACTCCACTTGAGTCTAAATCTTGTCTTTTGGTACCTGTGTTGTTCAGTATATCTATTATTCTGTTTCTTGTTACTGGTGTGATAATTATGTGATTTTCTTTAAGTTTTTTCTTGATTTTATCACTCAGGTTACCTTGATTGGCCATGGCTGCATATCTAACATTCTGCTTTTGCGGGTTGTTGTTCACTGTTAAGTTCTTGTGTTCTTGTCTCAATTCAGCTCTTCTAATCATCCTTCTGATCGTTTTCTGTTTGTAACCATTGTTGACTGCCATCTGTATTATAATTTCTATTTCTTGTTGCCTCTCTTTATATTCCAATGGTGTTCTGTGTAGTCTGTCAATGTAATATCTAAACGCTGCCATTTTATGTTCCTTGCTATGTGATGATTGATTTGGGATTATTACATCGGTTGTTGTAGGCTTCCTGTATATACTGTATTTGAGTTTGTTATCCTCAATCGTTATCGTGTATTCTAGGTAGTTGATTGCACCATTATCGGATTTTTTCTATGGTGAATGTGATATTCGGGTCTATTTCATTTATCTTGTCTAGGAATTCATGCGCTTCCTCTATGTTACCCTTCCATAAGCATAATACGTCGTCTACATACCTCATCCATCCCCCAATCCTCTTGTTCGTATCCATAGCATGTATTTCCTTTTCCACGTTTTCCATGTAGATATCTGCTAAGAAGGAAGACAGTGGTGAGCCCATTGGTAGTCCGTCTGGCATTCTGTAATTTTTACCATTAAATTCAAAGAAGTTTTGTTTGGTTACCACAGTGACTAGTTGCATGATGTCTTTCACTTCTTCGGCATCTTATATCGGCATCTTCGGCATCGACATTCAATACGAGTGTAAGGAAAATGTCTGATCTATTGTATACCTGACACGTATGTATTTTGATCATTGATTTATCTTATTATGTAAAACTTATACTCTTGTAGGAAAGCCCGAAGACGATCTCAATAAATCGAAACGCGTCGCTTTTAAGTATCTTTTATTTTCCTTCGAGTAAGTGCAAAGACACACTTAATAACAATCCAACTCGACAAAGATGAATTATAATAAAAATAATAACATTAAGTGGGGTAATAAGCAAATAAAAATACAGGAAATTTATAATTACCTTTTTCTTTAAATTTGGTGCCCTCCCATTGAAACAAGTCACGGGCCGCCACTGGTTTAATGATGCTAAGACAAGTAGTTTGGTGTGGTGGCGAAGGAGTTCTGCCGTGAAAAGGCAAAACAATGTAATCGCAAAAAGTTAGTTTTGAGTAAAGCTTTGTTTCATTTAAAATTAGTGCAGTTTGTTTATTTTTAAACAGAATTCTTTCAAAATTGCACAGCTAATAGGTTTTCTAGGTAGCTTTGATTTAGATCAATTAATATCAAAAATATTTTAATATTTATGTTTCTTTGGTTTGCTAAATAGTTTTGCCTTGGCGTGGTTGCTAATTTCCAGTGTATGAAAATAATGCAAAACAATGTAATCACCATTACACTGTTTTACCATGGTTTTTAATAAATGTATATATTTATTATACATGTAGAACGATGTAATGTACATTACATTTTTTTTAAATCGGTACATAAAAAGTTGTGTAATTTTTTAATATTTATGTAACTCTAATAGAGAAGAGCCTTTTTCAGATTGCTGATAATAATTATTGATCGAATTAATTAATTATTGTTTGAAAAAGTCATTAAAAGAAGTACCTTAACAATAAAATCCAATCATAAAAAAAACTGCCAAATTATGCACTTTTTGTGCAACAGATTTTGTTTTACTTATAAATACATTTTTGGTTAATTAGAATACAAAAACAAAGGTTTTTAAGTATCTTTAATAACATAAATATTAAAATAAATTTTTACAATAAAAAAAAAGAGATGCAAAGATAAATAATTTCTCAAAAATTATCCATTTTTAAAAAAATGACAACCCCTCTTCAAGTAAGTCTCCAGAATTTTTATTTTCAGGTAGATCAAACCAAAATTTTCTTCTGTTTGGTAACAATTTGGGCACTAAATCTTTCATAATTACTTTTTTCTTTTCCGTAGATATACCCCTTGGTTCCTGTAGCATACAAGGAAACTCTAGTTTTGCATTCTTTTTTAGCATAAAGTTTGCATACTGATACTCAGTTTCAGTAAAATTGGTTTTGTAATAAAAACAAGTGGAACCTTTTACAAATTTTACTGAAACTATATCTTTTAAGTATGGCAAACAGTTGTTTTCTGTTTTACCGGACAAAACGGCTTTTTTCCTGTTAGTACTTTTAAATTTGTTTTCTAGTTTCATAAAATCATTTATACTTAATTCTATGACATTTATTCTTGTGGAGGCCTTTTTGCACGCTTTAACAAAATCACTAAAATCTTCAACATTTCCCATTTTGCGTGCAGCTTGTTCAATCTTACCATTGCTTAGCAATTAACGATTTCTAACGGTTAAAACTTTGATAAAACACTGTAAAGTGCTTAGAAACGTATTAATTGCGATAAGAGATAATGAACACCTACAGAGGCAAAACAATGTAATAACCATTGCATTTTTCTGCCACAGTATGTTTTACGTACGATCAAGTGTAATGTACAATACACTGTTCTGCCTCCGTAGAAAAATGTATTTTTTGTTTATTACATTGTTTTACCTCTGTCTCAAAATAAATATTGATACATTACACTGTTTTACCAGTACTTTATTTTTGAAAATATCGTTCACATAACTTTGGGAAAAGAACGTACATTTAGACAAAAAAATTTGCTATGCAACGGTATAAAAATCTCAAAATTGCAATTTTTGCGATTACATTGTTTTGCCTTTGCACGGCAGAGTTGAACTGTGGACCTGATTGTCTGAGTTTGAATCTCAGCCACTTCCGAATTAAATAATTATCCTTGTCCGTGGGTTTATCCTTAAATAAATGGCCAATCTACGACTAGTAAGTATTAGAACTTTCTTCGGAAAATTTTCCCCTCCTCTGGTCTAACAGTGGCGTAGCTAGGGGGGCGGACCGCCCCGGGCGCCACCCGACTCCAAATTACCCTTTTTCCTTAGATGCAACCTTTAAAAAAAACGAGGTGGGCTGACACCTCACCCGTCTGGGGGGTGACACCCGATCCCAAATTATCTGTTTCCTTGAGTGCAACCCCTAAAAAAAAAGGTCATCAACCTAGGTGGGGGTGCCACCCATGAAATCCGCCCCGGGTGTCACCCATGCTAGCTACGCCACTGGGTCTAAATTAAATATCTAAAACTTAAGAGGTCCATTTCAAATTGGACCTGAAATTTGCGATGGGGGGGAGCTCGCATTTCCTCAACGCAGCCGATTTAAATTGGAGATATTTCGCTACCACAAATGAAAATAATGAACACACAAACGATTGACACCAAATGCTAACCAAAGTTCGAAATGGGCCTAAACTTAAGGGCTGTTTTCCGATGGAAAAATAATAAAGAGTTTAAGTAGAAATTAATCGCATTTTCTAATTATTATTAAATTGGTTTGATAATCGGTAAAATTTTTAACAAATTTTGCAGTAAATATGAATACCACCCTGTACTTCGTTAAATTTTAATACTATTTGATCAAAACTAAATTATTCTAATATACAAGAACCGTATTAAAAATATTTGAAAGATTACATTAGCAATAATTGTTTTTTATTTAAACGTTCATTATTATTTAATCCTTTTTCTTTGACTCATCAAATCAAAACGAGTTTCAAGTTTCAACAAAGCAACTAATTTACGTACCTGCTCTTGTTTTCAGGATGTTGAATCTATCAGGAAGAATAGTTTTGTCTTCAATGTGCTCATTATAATCCGCGTACGCGAAAATCGATGTAAATCGCGAACGGGGTAAAACATAGTGCCGAGTTCCTATTTTGTGAATAAGCTTGATGGAAGCTTTAAATTACGAAATTAATTTTTTCTTTTAATACCTTAGTGAAAAAGTAGTACAGTGTTCATTTTAAAAAATTTAAAATCGCATTCGTTTAAAATTTGTGAAAATGCACTCTTAGTGAATTTAAACTTTATGGTTGGAGTAATGGAGATTGACTGCTGCTTTACAAAAAAGAAAAGGACAACAGGCAAAAGGACAAAAGTGATAAAGGTAAATATATACGTTTAAATTTAGTATCATCGAGTAAATCGATAAAGCAAACCCACTTAAATATTTGAGACGATCTAAAAAATAATTTCTTATTTCAGGTAGGTGAAGTTCTTCGTGGGCGAGTGGATTATTGGTGGAAATGTTCATTTTTTTTGTCAAGTTACACTGCAAAGTAAGAAAAGTCTTGTTTATTTTAGTGAATACTTCCTAAAATTTACAGGAATTTTAGAACATAAGAAATAGAAACTAACTTTATTTGGTAGGGGAATGAGTGGTTTCTAGCCTTCTACTCACAAAAAGGTGGTATATACGTGTAACCTGTACGATTCCAGAATTTCTGTATTTCAAGTATATTTCGTATTTTTGTAGAAAAGGTTTCATCTTGAAATTATGCTTATACTATTTTATGATATGAATAACGTTAGAAATAGCATTAGGGTTTCCTAATGGAAAAATAATTTTGTACAACAAAATTGAACATGGAATTGAAACGGCACGGTTCTAGAAATCTTGCGATTTATAAAACAAATAATTTTGAACGTGTACAACATCCAAAAGTTATCTCACTCACAAGGGACACGCGTAAAGAGGGCTTTGCTGGATGTAAGTAAAAGTTCTCCTTTCTTATTATCAACATGAACTTGATGCGACGTAGTTTTCTGGTTAGGTTATTTTTTGTTTAATGAATGTTTATCTCGATAGTTCAACAACATTTTATCTCCATTCACATTAAATATTCTAATAAAGAAATTATGCAAACGAGTCATTTGATAAGAAAACTACTGCTGGAAAATCATATTTGCAATTTGTATTAACGATGCATGTAGTATACTTGCGATATTGCATGTGTAACTTGGCTAATACGATGAGTTCTGTAAGGTTAAAGTTCCAATTCAATATTCAAAAGGTTGAAGGTAATCTGTATTGAAAGCTGTTCTCTAATTAATATTATTTACATTTACCTACTACGCATTAGCTATTTCTGTTTCGAGAGTTTGAACACCAATAGAGTCACTTGCCATGTTCTTCTCATACGAAACGAACCGTAACCATAACTTCTTGAATTTGCATATACAGTTGAGAAGCTATGTAGAACCCGGATTTCCATGTATTTTTATATTTTTTGGAAATATGTATTCCGTTTAGCATATCCATAGTACTTGAGGAGTACTGTATAAATCTTACACCTATGTTTCGGATATCACGTATGGGTTGGTTGCGCCTCTTACCACTTATCATTCTGTGCAGCAAATTTCAGCCAATATTTTTTTTATACAGCAAGAATAATTATTTATTAGCAAAATTAAAAACTTTAACCAGCAAACCCACTTGAAACTGCATATAGTTGAAAATGTAACTTTTAATTAAATTAATAATTTGTGCTGCCTTTTTATTACATAAAAGTAAATAATATAATTTAACAAATTAATTGAAAAAATGAGAATTTTTTACTCGGTAGATTATAATGACCCATTCTTCAACTACAATAATTAAGTATTATATAATAAATAATTTAGAGAAGTTGAGTAAAAACTGCCAATTTTATCGATTAATAATTTATTATTTCTCTATAATAAATCGAAAAACTTTTAATAGTAGAGTTTTTGCGTTGCAGTTTCTTAGTTATAATTTAGTAATTGTTTGACTTACAATCGAAGTTTTTCGTAAAATAAAACTCCAAAAAATTTCTTCGTGTTATTTTCATCCATTTCTATTAATTTTCTCTCGAGACGTGTTTGAATAACGTTCTGTTTTATGGTTTAATTAAAATAGTTTATCAATATGATTGTATTCTTAAATTAAATACTGGCACAAAAAAATTAAACAAAAACAGTCATATTAATAAATTTGTTTTCGCCTGGGATGAATAAAAACTGCATAAATTTTCCGTTCAAATTTAAATAATTAACTCTCTTTACAACGATATTTTTAATTTCTACCTTCGAATGGCCATGGCATTAAGACTCGATTTTTTAGTGTAAATGGTTTAGTTCATTTTTAAAGAGTGTGAAATTATCTATAAACTAGATTATAACTCTTTATTGTGTAGAATCAATAGTTTTCGAGTTATGGAATAAATCAAGTAAAGAAATGTTACAAAATTCAAAATTTTATTTATGTTTTTCTTGCAAGCGCTTTTAAAAATTTTTAATTTTTTGTTTTGAAAAACTGTAAATTATATTTTTTAGAAGGTTGAAACATTATCAATTTTTAAAGTTCTCAAATAGGAATCTATTAGGGTTAGAAAGTTGTGCTAAAATATAGAGATTTCAAGTTCAGATTAGTTTCCCTTCTGTGGGACGTTTTTACGTCAGATAAATAAAAAATCTACATCTATAACTAAAAATACGTATTTTGGACAAAACTCGAAAAACAACTACCATGTGCTTTAGGGGGCTTTATCTTGGTAACTTAATATTTCTTTTTAGTTTATACTCACAATTTTGTTTATTTTAATTTTACTAATATGTACATATTTTGGACATAGGATGCCCTGAAAGGGCGGTGGTAAATGTGCCACCAGTAATGTTATTCTACCTGCTACGAATTTAGGATATTAAAAGTACACAGGTATTTGTGCCACCGGAGAAAACGGCATCTCCTACATGTAACATCGATTATTTTTTGATTTTACACGATTTTTTGGGGGTGAAACGTAATAGTTTACTGCCCCATACCGCAACTATACTTTTTAATGATATTTCGAGGGTCTCTCACATCCCGGTTGCCTTAATCCCGGTTTTCTTGATCGGAGGCCCTTCTCGTATGTTTAGCCTAGTAACCAGAGTCAAAACCGCCCTGGAGGGGTGCAACGCGGAGCGGAGAGCAGCGGCGCCCCGTAAGGGTAGGTTTTGACGATGGATTACCCTCCTTATCGAATGCACACCCCAAAATTCGAAGGCAAAAAAAATTTAATTTTTTCACTGTTAGTGGCACAAATACCTGTGTTTATTTAAAGAACCCTTTTGGTCGGTGGCACATTTACCGGTACCCTTTTCTGGTCAGGTACATTTGGTGGCACATTTACCTCCGCCCCCCTGAAACCACAATTTTGTGATTTGTAGAACCTTCAACAAACAAGTGATCAGGAACGAACCTGATAGCGAAAACTTAGGAACAGTTGACCAATGCCAACAAATTCAACTAAACAGTTGAAAATCGTATTTTTAGGTTCTTTCAATCTAGACCTCTTTTCAGTGGCGTAGCCAGGAACTCGTTTTGAGTGGGGCTGAAACCTCTAAATTAAATTATTTAGTTAAAATTCATTATCAACTCTTTTCAAACGCTTAAGAGAAGGGGGGGTCAAGTCCCCATAGCCCCCCCTCATTGCACTACTTCCCCTTTTTCACGCCATAACGTCTGGACTTAAGATGATTTCTAAAATCATTGAACTTACGAATTTAAACTAGAAATTTAACATAGAACCTGCATAGTAGAGGTATTGGGCAGGACTGGCCTAGCCAGCTGAATTAGGGCTAACTTAAAGGAAATAAGAAAAATATTCTGGCAAAATTAGATACTGTAGTTGCTTAGAATTTAAATTACCCAAAGTAATTCCGCCCTAAAATTTGACTTCATTCGTGATTGATTAATTGAATAAAATGGTGTAACAAACTTTGCATAAATTTACACTGGCAGAATAATTTGTGAAATTGACAGTTTATAATAATAAAAAGTGCTTGGTAATTGTTATTTTTGCAACGAAATTACTAAATTTGTTTATAAATGATGATTTATTAAATGTTACGGTGAAAATGATTTTAAATTGTCACAAAATAATTATGAAGTTTGAATATAAATTTTTCCACATTTGCCTATGTAAATCGGTCTTTTAGCGACGTTGGTGACGCACCACAATAATTATAAGGTAATTTAAATTGAAAGTAACTTGAAATCTATTTTTTAATTATGTTGCTTGTGATAGTAGAAATTCGCGCTAAAATAATATTTGCATTTATTAATTTAAAATCGGTGGCGGCTCGTGACTTCTTTCAATCGGGGGTGGGGGGGAATTAAATTTAATAAGGTGTGTGGAATAAAACCCCCCTTCCCAGCAGAAAAGAAGCAATATCATAAAACTTTTTTTAATATTCTATACCGGCATAATTCTACAAGGCATAATTGTCGCACGTGTGCGAGAATATGCATTTTCACACGAGTTACATACAAAATTTTATACCGTATTTTTTTCGAATTTTTTTTGATTACTTCTCTTTTATTTTAAAAATGTTTGTCCAATATGCTTATAATAACTGAAAATGTATGGCCTGCTTTTTCGCACTAGTGCGAAATCCTGTGTGCCCTTTAGATTAAACCGCCACTGCTTAATATGATACATGAACATCATCTAGCATTCTAGCCAATCAAAAAATCACAACGACGCAATAGAGATAGTTTCAAAGGTCAAGAACCCTAAAAATCGACACAGAAGGTTAAAATTCGTATATGTGTGTATTTTGCCCTCTTTGCCACTCCTAGCGCAGATTAGGGTTCTTGAGCTTTGAATAAAAATCGACGCAGAAGGCTCAAATTCGTATATGTATGTATTTTGCCCTCTTGGCTCAGCTTCGTGTAGATTAGGGTTCCTGACCTTTGAAACTATCTCTACAGGTTTCAATGTCCTACTTATTTCTTGACATAACGACATATTGAACTTTCCAACCAGCATTAATTTGTTTATTTAAGCGAATCGCCTGGAAGGGGGGGGGGTGAATAAAATAAATAGAAATTTTTCATAGAAGTTATATTTTTGACTTCAATAACTTAATTAAAATTCTAATTTGAATTTGGGGTTGGAAGGCTTGTAGTTTGCCATGATGGAGTGGGAAGGGGGGGGGTGAGACGACTATAAATAAAATTTTTAACTATTTAGTCAAGTATTTTAAATCTGTGTTACCTTTTACGGCCCAAGCGACGTCGGAACTATGTTGTTCATTCAAAAGATAATCAAATTTTTTATTAAAAATCTAAGGAATTTCGTAATTTTTATCATCAAGCTCAGATTAAAAAGGATTACAATTTGTTGATACAGTACATAATATTATTATTCAGAAACATTTATTGTTGTGCTCATACGCTAACTTGGTTCTAACAGAGTTGACAGAAAGTTTAAAAACAGCTAAGGGCTTTCTTGATATTTTGCAAAGCACAACTCAAAATTGCATAAGCGAATCAACGTCGTGAACTTTTCGCCTGGGTCCAAAGTTGGGCTTTGACCACTTTGTGCATGGAAATGTTAAATAAACCGTGAAACGAAGAAAGTCGAGTTTGCCCGGGGCACAACTAGGCTATGAGTATTATTTTAAATGCTTACAAATCGTAAATAAATCGTGCGACAAAAAAACAAAGTTATCCGGTTTGATCCCGACCGACATAAGGCCGTCTCCTTATTATTAAACCTATTCAAAATATTATTACATTTTTCATAGTTCGGAACTCACTTTTAAACTGTAGGTCCCCTGTTTATGTAAAATCATTTCGAACATATCCATACATCACAGATATACGAGAAATGATCATGACCTTCATTAGGAGAAAAATGCGAATGAGAAAATGTTAGCAACCAAATTGGTTACTTATGCTCGTACTAATAGTCGAGAATTGATCTCGATTCCGGAATTAATTCTGCTGTTGCTATGATACGGCATAAATTTCAGTGATCTGATTGGTAGAAACTAGAATTAATTCCGGAATCGAGATCAATTCTCGACTATTAGTACGGGCATTAGTATGTCTAAAGCTGCATTCACAGCTTCAAATTAATAATTCGACTGATTTCAAGGTGGTGTTGCAGATACAACGATGCATTCTGCCTTCATTAAAAATTTAACTGCTTTGAAAACAATTACAAGTACTTTATTTTATGGTTAAAGCGGTCTTAAGAGTTAATTAAAATTGTGAATCGTGGTTATGCGGCAACTCAGGATCAGGTACATTGTAAATAGTGTACCTAAATAGCGTATGTGTAGAGCGCGGGTTGGAGAGGGAGATAAATTTAGTGTCCCATTTTTTATAAAAACATAAAATTTTTAAATATTTTTGACATTTTTATGCGCTCCTCTCATCCTGTGAACCATCCAAATTTCCCGAAACAAGAAACAGTTTTAGTCAAGATTAAGAAATTTGTAAAAAATGTTGTGTAGGCTTTAGTTGATAATGACTACAATTAACCAAAATCAACCAAATACACGTTGTATCTGTAAATAATCGCCTGCGGCTTCTTGTTTCAGTCACGGCAAGTGGGCGAGACGCATTTAACTGTGTAAACACAGAATTATTTGCGAAACATTCCTTACTATCAAAACTGGATTAAGTTATTTACTGATAAATTAAATTATCATTGTCACCAAAACTGTGGTAATTTATAAAAAAAAGTTCAAGATTAAACTTGCAAAAACTTGAACTTTTTAGCGTAGCACTAATACAAATAAGTTTGTTCTAATTAATAATCGAACGGTTTTTACAATTAATCGAAGAAAATCACTTAATTGCGACTGTAAAAATTTAATTTTCCTCGTAATATTTCAATTTTCCAATGAAATTAAGTTTTAGAAAATGTAAGTTAATTTTGAATTTTGATTTTAAGAAGGTGCTTGGTGCAAGTTTAGGGTTTTGCTACGCGTTTTGTATAAAAATAATATTTTTGATAAAATTTTTTTATTATTTTTATTAGAAAAAGTTACGCACAGCGCATATTGGAAACGGGGGAGTGGTGGGAGATCCTTACTTGTATACACCACGGTGTACTATAGCCGCAGTTGCACAGTGTGAGAGGTGGGTGTAGGTCGATTTTTCGCTCGTCAAAATTTACGTCGCGTTTACACCCCCTGCTGAGATGTTGACGATTTATAATGGATTTTTAAATAATACATCGGTCGCGTAATAATTTAATAAGTCATTCGTTTGTAAAAGTATTGACTTTTTGTGTTGTGGTGTAGTTGTTTTTTGAAACTTTTCCGAAATGGATGAAGTAAATTTTGCGGCCCAATGTTTGTTGGCGATGTCACACAGTAAGGACTATATTAATCGACCTTTAGATTTATCCAGGCCGATTTTTCGTGACGCGTCAACCTTTTTGCCCCAAAATAAAGCCTGTCCTGCGGTAATTGTAGAAAATATTCCTGTGGTACCGCATTCTTTTATTAAAGACGAACCTGTCACTACTAACTCGACCGAATCTTCATCTTATATGGTGGCTCGCATCCTTACAGATTTAACTCGCATTAAGCAGGAACCGGTACCGGAAGTTCCTTCGGATTCCGAAGGAAATCTGACCATAGATGAAGGACGGGATAAGGGCTTTAATAGTTACGCTAATAGCACCGATGGGAAATCAAATACTACAAAAGTGTGTAAAGTTGTTGACGTCTCACCGAAAAACCGCAAATCCGAAGGATTGTCTTCGCGGAAACCTACAGTTTCACGGGCTCAACCTACTAATAGACTTTCATCACAGTTGAGAAAAATTCATAAGTGTTCATACGATGGATGTCACAAAGTGTACGGCAAAAGCTCCCACTTAAAAGCTCACCTCAGAACTCATACAGGTAAGCCTTCTTTAAGGGTTTATTTTTAGACATTCAAGGTTTTTCGCAGGTAGTAACATTAAAACTTACCTTTGTTAATTTCCAAGGTTTTCGTAATTATTACAAAAAAGGGGGCGTGTACCGCAAATAATTGCCGATTCAAATTTGAATATCATCCATCGGAGAAGTTAATTTAATTGACAGTTTTCAAATCGAACAATTTTTGAGGGATGTGTCACTTTGGTATTTAGTTAGAGGGATAGTCGTTTAAAATTGTTTCCAACGACGTTATTTTTTACGACTGCTCGACAAGAAGGGGATGATTTTAATTTTCGATATTTGTTTTGTGAATTCTATCCTTGGAATTAAACTAGTTTTGACCACCCTTAAGCAATAAGTTCGTCGAGGGTGGGCAAATCTGTTTCCTCTTAAGTGTTTTGACCTGGGCTCACAAAGATGCGTTTTTGATGGAACAAAAATAATATAGGTCACCTTAGAATTTCGAGTTTTCTTATCGTGCAATGAAAACTTTTTTCTATATTTAATTCAAAGCGAGTTTTTAGTTTTGTTATTCAAGTTTGTAAATTACTTTTTTATTTACCAAGTTAGAGAGACTCGATTGCCCCAAATAATAATCCATTGATTATTCTATTAATACCTACACGGTCACTTTCAACTTTTTGTTATCTATTTTTGTTTATATTCAATAAAATGTAAATTTTGCTATTTTTACACAACTAGGAAATTATCACTAATTTTGCTGTTTTTTATCAAACATTTTTTTAAACAAATGCATAGGTATGTCGTTGACCGGAAATTCTTGTAAGTTTTATCAACTTTTATATAAATAAATAATTTTCAAATTTTTATTTAACACGAGGTAATTGGGTAAGTGACTCAACTCTACAATTTTGTACAAAACACGAGGGTTGTGTCATACCGACGTTTTTCAATTTTTCAAACTGAATATTAAAGAAAATAACAGTATTGCTTGGTAATTGCGTTATTGAAAAGATAATTTTTTTAAATAATTAAATTTCTAAATATTTACTTACGAAATGTTCGTGACGAGGAAAACCCACCTACCGTTTTTACAAATTTCAGTAATTTCCTCTTTTAATTTAATAACATTTAGTTTTTACATAAGTTGACGATCTTCAGATTTTGTTTGAAAGTCTCCTTCCTACATTCTAGTCGGTTAGTAAACGATTTCAAATCAAAGTTTGTACCATCAAATTTCAAAGAATTCCAATCGAAAATTGTTGTTCCACATCTAACACAAAACTATTCGATTCGCGATGTAAACTTTTGTTTAAAATAGTGCTGACCCAATTACCATGAAATTGAGTACCATCAACAAGCCAGTTTGCGGGTTATGAACACAACAGTAGAATTTTTGGTTAACATTTCTTATACAGTTAGAACAGGTGAAATTAAACCGCATAATTAATTAAATTAAAAATTCTCTATACTTACTTGTTTTTCTGTATAACATTTCAAGTCGTAAAATTAAAAATAGTTCAAAAAACATATAATTTATGGGAGAAAAGGGAGGTTAAATTTTGAATAAGGGAATTAGGGAGGTTGGATGGTATAAAAATTATCTACGAAGTTGAAAAGAAAATAGGAAAATTTTGGACGTTCATGTTAAATTATTGGCGATAAATTCGGTGGTCCCCCAAATCATATTAAATAATTTTTAAAATAACCCTCTTCCTGTAGTTTGACGAGCCTTAAAGCCTAAACACCGATAAATACTCTAAAAAGGGATGATTGAGGTTTTAGGGCGGTATCTTTTTGTCATCAAATACACAACTTACATTTTTGATCATCATCACGTGTGTTAGAATGGATAATGGATCTCCTCAGGCTCTTGAATTTTTGCAATATTGATGTATTGGTGTAAATTTAATGTGATGTACCAGCATTAATCACTGTGCACCGATGCGATTATTAGAAAAATCTATTAATTTAATTTTATTAATAATAAATAAATTGTTTTGCAGGTTTAACTCAATTAATTAATTAAATATCTAGTACACGATAATAAACTTCAAATACAGGGTGAGCAATGACTGATTTAAACGTGTCACTCTTTTGGCTCGATGAGTTTTCATCACTAGTTTTAATTTGACATTAATTTGGAGACGTGGCGAATCATAATATGATTTGCCGGAAGCTACAATTTATTAGGGTAAAATGCAGTTGACCTTGAAATATCAAAAATCGTCTGTGGCTTTGTGGATAAATAGAAGATTTTTCTATTTTAATAGTAATTAAGTTCGATAATGCATTGCTAAAACATTCAACTGCTGAGGTAAAAGTCTTTTCGAACCCTGGTAAAAGTATGTAAATGGACATATGTAGACTGCGCCGATGGTCAGAAATTAATCCTTTTTTTTTGGGTAAATGACCATGGGCAACCTGTAGATTGCGCCGATGGTCATTAAGGGTAACATACAGATTGCGCAGATGGTGTACCTGAGGGATTAAAAAGTATTACTAAGGCATAATGGGGTTATTATTGTAAATCAGTTTATTAAATATTAATAAAAAATTAAATTGCGGTACCTAATTATCATTAATATGACAATACTTATTGCAATACTTATTAGTAGATATTAATAATAAATATTATCAAAAAAACGGAAAATAACCGGTGTATTGCCGAAAAAGTGAAAAAATTAAATTTTTTTTTCTTCGATTTTTGGGGTGTGCATTCGATAAGGAGAGTTATCCATCGTCAAAACCTACCCTTCCGGGGCGCCGCTTCGCTCCGCTCCGCTCTGCACCCCTGCAGGGCGGTTTTGACTCTGGTTACTAGGCTAAACATACGAGAAGGCGCCACCCATCAAGAAAACCGGGATAAATGAAACCGGGATGTGAGAGAACCTTGAAATAGCATTAAAAAGTATAGTTGCGGTATGGGGCAGTAAACTATAACGTTTCACCCCCAAAATTATAGACCAACAGAATCGTGCACAAATTGTCTCGAAATTGCAAATTTCTCGTAGTTATACTCGTAAATTTGTGTTATAAAAGTTTTTAATAATGAAAGAATCAAAATAATGCAGTTATTTAAAAATAACCTCGTCAAATTACTAACCTAATTAAAAATCGCATATAATGTATGATAGGTAGGGGTGCGCGATTATGAAATTTCATAATCGATTATAAAAAATAATCGATTTTTTTCGATTAATCGATTATTAAAAATAATCGATTATGAACTCATAGTCGATTATGAACTCTTTGTCATTTTTTGCACTACATTAACTGTTATCGA
The DNA here is from genome assembly GCA_932274525.1 of Podabrus alpinus. NCBI lineage: Eukaryota > Metazoa > Arthropoda > Insecta > Coleoptera > Cantharidae > Podabrus > Podabrus alpinus. The sequence goes on from OW026453.1 coordinate 4,701,408, forward strand.
AACCATGCATTTCTCCAAAAAAAATTCATTAAGAATAATTTATTGATTTAATACTTTAATTTTTTAATACATGAATTTTTTATATTTTTCTAATTTTTAATAAGGTCAAAAATAAATTAAAAACCAGGATATAAAAATCTCGGAGCGATTGCTTTCAGTCGAAGGATCTATTTGCAAACATCGCGTTCAAGAGATAAATATCACGTGTTGGATATAATCATTGTCAGCAAACAATTTTCTTAATGTACACATTTCTGCCAAGAAGCAAGAAAAAAATTTCTTAGCAAGCATGTTACAATGTTGTACATATATTATTGTAAAATTTGTAATTGCAGGTTTATTTTCATAATCGATTATTTCCACAATCGATTATTTTCACAATCGATTATTCTCACAATCGATTATTTCTATAATCGATTATTATAAATTATCATAATCGATTATGAAATAATCGATTATTCGAATTACGGTGACGATTAATCGATTATATGCGCACCCCTAATGATAGGTACTCCTGTAATAAATTAAGTACCTTAATCCTCTAATGGGATTTTCACTCCGTCGTTACCCAAAAAGATTACCTATTAATTGACCATCGGCGCAATCTACATACTAACCTTAACCGAACCCGGCGCAATCTACATGCTAGATTATGAGACCCTTCAACCATCGGGCGCAGTCTACAACCTCCCATGTAAATAAGTGGTTCTTAACCGGTGTTCCGCGGATTTGTTATAGAGTTTATTATTTTATTGTATAATTTTTGATATAGATTTGATTATTAATATTTTATTGTTAATTTTATGACAATATAACTCGAGCTAAAGCGCCAAGTCAGAATAATTTAAGAAATGGTTCTTTAGGGTGTCATTAAAAATTCTTAAGCTTCCCCCTCCAAAGAGATCGGCGTTACCCTCCATAACTTTTGACAGCAAAAATAGTTAAACACAAAATTGAAATCGATTAAATTATATACAAAAAAGTTTCCTATATATCAGGGGTGGCCAACCTGCGGCTCGCGAGCCACATGCGGCTCTTTGAAGGATTATTTGTGGCTCTCGATAAATGTACCCGAGTTCCCTTTTCATTTTTGTGCTATTATATTTTAAAAAATTATTATCGTTCCGTATGTGTTTCAAATTTTGAAAAATGGCTCGACTATTAAGGAGCTTGGCCACCCCTGCTATATATGTTTCGTCAGATTCGTAATTTACTTACGGACACCCTAAAACATTATAATATTATGAAAGAAAAAATACTTCTTCTATTTTTATTAAGAAGTCTCCCTCTTAGTATAGGTCCAGAACCTGTTCTTTACTAATTTTTGTAATTCTAGGAACATTTTTGGTTTTTACATCTCAGGTAGCTTGCTAGGGTTGCCTTTCGATGCGCCTGCACCCTTTTTATTGTTATGATGGCAAATCATTAACAAATGGGGATCGACGGCTTTACGTGCCCTCCGAAATTTCTTTCCAAGAAATTTTTAGACTGTACCCGGAGTTGAACCGGGGAGCCTTGCATTAGCAATTGATCTCACTAACATTTAGGCCATGACCGTCATCATGGCCGACGAAACGTTATGGACGTCGAAAAAATACAATTATATGTGTATTTGACTGTCCTAATGGAACCCCCAAAAGTCAGCTAAAATTTTCCGTCTACTCCAATTCATAATTTCAATTTCTCTAATGCGGTTTTTCACCTATAACGCTATAACTCTCTTAATTTCATTTTACGGAAAATCATCACCAGGCCAAAATTAAAGAGCACAAAATTATCTACAAAATAGGTTGCGAATTCACTTCAGATGATTAAGGTAAAATTTAACAAAAATGTATTCCAAGTTTTTAAACTAAAAAAAAAGGTTTTTTTCTGGCAATGATTTTATGTAAGGAAGGCAAATCTTATAAACCTGTTCTGTATTTTTGCTCTTGTGTTTACAATTTTGATCTGATGATAATTTTTTGCAAAAATAAAATTAAGCTGACGGGAGATTTTAGTGCACTTTTGGGAGGTTAATTTCTTCGCCGTTTTGTTTCTTGAAAGGGAATTTTACACTGCGCTGTCCATATATACATACAAAATTACCCCCAGACGTGTCATTTCTCTCCCACCCATCCAACTCCTCACTCCTTCCTCACACCCAACTCCCAAGCACCTCTGAGATTCGGCTCCAATGCCACCACCGGGTTGTTAGTCCCACTAAAACTAACCAACGCGCGTAAACCCCAAAATGAGATGGAGGAGATTGAAGGAAGGCTTCGCCTTCCAAATGCTTCGCTTCGCGAATCATGCTTGCTTGCTTGCCAGACGTGTCATTTTCGTCCCTGGCGAAAAAGGTTAAACACTGCTTTGGAACCGATGACGGCGACGTTAAAATGTATAGGTCTTTCATTCTTGACCTTTGGCGTTTATTTAGTACTGCCCCTAGTAACACAAACCAAAAATAGACGCAAAAAACCTAATATTCTACCATAAATAGACGATTTATACCAGATATAAACGATAAATAAACTATAGTGTGTTACTTGGGATGGTTTGCACCAATGATAGTTTGCACTGATTGCTTAGTCAAAGTCACATTAAATATGTCACAAACATTTTAAACAGATTTTGCCGCATCCTGTATTATCAATTATTCTGCACGAGTCATATTTAAAAATAACCAACCAAAAACAGGACATAGAACCTAGTTTAACATTTAATAACTAGTATATGATCGCATTAGTTGTGCGGCCTGAAGGCCGCACTGAAGCGGACTGATCAATTTAGCGTTACACGCATACAGATAAATTTAAACTATTATACTTATATTTTGAAATGAGATAAAAGAAGTGCTTTTATCGATACATTAACCGTACAATGGAAACAGTTTTCCAATCGGACCGTACGAAGGACTATCAATTCGATAGTCTTATTACAAAGCATTCACAATATAGGGATTAGTTGTCTTGTATTTCATTGTAAAAAATTGCAACAACCAATTAAATTAATTTAATTGGTTCCTGCAAGTTCTTACAATTGAAGACAAGACTACTAATTTCTATGTTAATGCTACTTTACTGTACGTGCACATATTATACGGCTGAATCGGGCGAAACCGAGCGTGTCGGAGGAGGTAAGCGCCACACGCTTGATATGTGCACACCCCCATCAAGGTCTACTAACTTATAATTATGTAGAATTCCATAAGGAGTGCACGACATTATGCAATTTATTGTACCAATTAATTGTACAGTGCAGACGCTCGAAAGTATCTGTGCGCAGAAATTGTACCGGATGTTGTACAATAAAATGTTTGGTGTCATTTCGATAACGCGGAAAATTGTTTTCAGAGGTTCGGATCGGTTAACAGTGGCCAAAACATAAAAAGAAAGACATAAAGACAAAAAATATAATAATATGTTCTTAGGGGACGTCCGCAATTTTTCCGACTTTTCAACCCCCCGCCCCTGTGTCGGAGTTGGTCACAAACTTCGGACACCCCCTTATTGTCTAAAATCAAACTTTCCACGACATTCGGAATTAAGGAATAAATAAGTTTTTTTTACAAAATATTACATAAAAAAAAATTCAAAACACAAATTTCTTAGAAATCTCAAAAATTTACACATTTTGTAAACCCCCCCCCCCAGGCGTGGACGTCCTTTATGAATGACCCCTATGTTATTTAGAAATACTAACACTCTTCATTGTCAAATTAAATAATCCGTGGGTGGGGTGGTTATGGAATATCCCCAGTATATCAAGATGGCCATTATAATCACCAAGTGCTGGGAGGGTTGAACCAGGGGTTCCGTACCCTACAGAACCCCCGCCAATTTTTTTATAACATAATTTGCAATATTGACTTGTGACATTTTTCAATGGGAGGACACAAAATGTACGGAAAAAAGAAAAATATAAATTTATTTTATTTACTTATGTATTCGATTTTGGATATGGGAGCACGTACCTTTATGCACTTTAGGGTTAAGCAGTCACTGCATCAACACGAATATTGGTGTGTCTCATGCACGAAATATTGCTGTCCTGTCCTGACAGTATTTGTTTATTTAAGTGAATCCCTTTGGGGGGGGGCTGTCATGCCTCGATAGTTAGCACGATCAACTTTTTTTTTTGAGCGTAAAAATTCTTGACCGCCTCCCTGCTTCGAAGGGCATGTAAAGCCGTCGCCGTCGGTTTCATTGTGTTAATTATTGGTTTTCATACCAATAAAAAACCGGGTACAGACACATCGAGAGCCAGCTTATCAAACTACCGAAGTAAGATGTAAAAACCAATTATGCTTATTGAACTAATTTGAAAAAATTGGTGAAAAACAGGTCGCAGACTTATTTAATGTAAGAGGAAGAAGCTTGCTCAAAAGATCACTTACGTCGATCTATTTGTTCATACATAGATTGGATCTCATTGGTTTATTTTTTGTTATCAACTTAAAAAGGCTTCAGTGCGGATTTTACGCCCAATAATCTCACACCGTTACCAAAATAATGAATAAATAAACGAGAAAATAATTCATATGAAAATAATTATTAAATCTGAACCCCATATTAGAATTTTTTTAATGTAACTATCTGTCTCGAACGTGATTACCTAAATTTTTTAAGTGATTCACAGATCACCTTTAGCGTTATAGGCACACAGATAGATGAATAAATTAATAAAGGAAAATTTGACTTAATTAAATTGAGACTATTATATGTATTACTTTTTAATAATTAACTTGTGAAATGAATATTATTAAAATACAATTTAAACATTTTACAACCGTACCCTGTGGTACGGTTTTTTTGTACATTTGTTTTGGGAGGGCGTCGCCCTTCCCGTGCCAGCCGCCACTGCATAGTTGTACAGAGGTATGCAAAACTTGGAATAGAAAAATGTATAACCTTATGAACCAAAGTAACAGGCGATCAAGAAATCTTGAAAATAATACACAGCGAAAATTGTAAATCTTGAATGCTCATAAAAATAACTTTTGTGCCTGGGGGGTATTCCAGACCCTCCGGTCTCTAAAACTACGGTCTGCAAGTAGGCACTAGCTCTATTATTATTAAGTCATATATTATCCGATCTTTCTAACCATTCCATTCCAGTCTATGGGGTTTATTTTTATCATTGTGGACTTTTGAAGGGTTTTAGTAAATTACCTGTATCTTTTTATCGATAATAAATCGACCCCCTCCCCCTTCCACTCTTTAGAATAACAAGGAAGATTGTTTTAAGAAGTTCGACTCTTCTAACGCGGAAAATCGAATAACCGAATCTCAGAACAATCGGGGTTCTACTTTATCTTCATAACTGGGAGGTTTTCGGATCCCCCTGCGCCGGATGATTAACTTTTGAAATAAAGTAAAAAAGGATTTCCAATCGTATCTAATGAGATCAAAAGATGTAATTTTCAAAATTTTTTCTTTTGATTTAACGCCAGAGTCAGAGTTAACTTGGAGATTTTTGGTGCATCAACTAATCAAACAGCAGAAATCGCTGAATTAGCTTTTTTGATACGTTTGGAATATAGTCACAAATGTTATTTTTCGAAGCATTCAGGATTTACCGTTCTTCGCTGATTCTGTTGCAATTTTCTCTTTATATTATTTTCAAGATTCCTTTTGATCACTTGATCAAAATTATAAATTATAATTGATTATAAATTTTTTTAATACAATTTATGCGTAACTGGGGGTATTCCAGACCCCCCGGTCTCATCAGCTGACTGTTTTCCTTTGGTGTAACTCGGTTAATGGGGCTATATGACGTACGACTATGGTAAGCTACGAAATAGGGTGAAAGCACAATAGGTTTCACTTTGTGTTTTTTAAGCCTTCATCTGTGCGCATAATAGCACAAAGAAATATCGCTAAAGTTAATGCACTTCAACCTTACTACCCAAATTTAACAGTGGTTACACACGATCCGATCCGACAAAATCGGATCGTGTGCAAGCAATATAACACTAATATTAATTTTATTATAGTTACAAAACATACTTTAGGACCTTTGAATCTATTACCTAGTAAGTCGAACCCAATTAGCCCTTACAATAGGAACGCCACTGATCAAATATACAGTCACGTTGTATTGACATGTTTCCCAATAATTTGAGTTTCATTTATTATTTAATTTGTTTCTGACTTCCGATAAATATTGTTGGACGAATCTTTCAATAAATTTTAGAAATTAATCACTTCAAGCTACCCATTTGTATCGGTCAAATTTTTGTGGTTAATCGCAAAACCAGTTGTGACCTCCACAGTTATTTTTTGATTTTGAATGTGAAGTTCAATTCCACCGTAGGATAAATGCAAAAAACGACCACAAACACAATAATTACATGGCCGCTATTCGTAAAAACAGAATGAAAATTGACTTGCGGCATTAAAATTTACTTTTTGATCAAGCTCATATTTTTCAACCATGTTTAATTGATTTATTAATGAAATTTTATTTCGCTCTGGAACTCGAAACAATTAGTCAGTACTTACTTACCAGATAATCAAAATTTATTGCATTTATTTTCGTGTTCAAAATCTCGTGGGTTTTCATTTAGGCCCACGATTTGTTGTTATTTCAGTTTCGCTTACAAATTACTAAATTCAACAAAATTAAGGTATACTATTTACCATTATATACTAAATAAACTATTGTTTGATTAATTCACAAGACACACAATGGGTGTAAATATTACAAAACTTTTCGCTGTAAACAGAATTTTTTAATTTTGGCACAAAACTTTTATTGCCAGGATGAATGGAAAATTTTTCTTTTGATTTCCTTATTTAACTCCATTCTGTGCGTGCTTTGTTTTTATATAAGTCAAAAAATAAAATTTCTCTTACCGATCGTCTTGTTACAGATGTGTTGTAGTGTGTTCTGTTATTTGTTTGGTTGCAAGTACCAGAACCTTCGTAGATTTGCATCATGTGTTTCCAAGTCTGCAAACATCGATCTGGTTTCTCGGTGTAAAGTAAATGCTTTTCTAGCTGATGTCAACATCATAGCTTTCGTGGAGGCCGCACGTGGAGTTAAAATTGCTGAAATGCTGATACAATTTATTGAAACCTTTGGCCCCTTTGCGTATTAAGTTTTTTCATAACTGAACTTTTCCTTTGATATGGATATGCGTGTATGTACCTACAAATACAAGAATTTTTTCAATAAAGTGGTTACTTTTTGAAGGAAAGCCTTTTGAAGTATTTTCATTATTTAAAAATTTAGTGATTGTAAAACTTTCTTAAAAAATTTATTTTTACGAACATTTGCATACATTTACACATAGAAAAAAATAAATTAATGCCAAATACCTGAGCACCTACTTAAAATTCACTGGGGAAATTTGTTAACATACGAATGGCTGGTTTTATAGCAGTTTGCATTGCAAATGCTTGATTTTCCTCCATTGGATCTAAGTACGGACTATTTACTTCTTTCAGTGGCAAGAAAATATTTAGAAAGTCATTCCAATAAAGAAAATGAGTTTATTATTGATTCGTTTTAAATAGAAATTTAATAATTTATCACTTCCACGAGAACAAATGCTCTTGCTTATTTTAAGTTAACATATTATCTTAAAATTGATGACTTTTACCACTTTTGAGTTACTTTGTTGTTTTTCAATCATTTATTTTGCTTTTGTCACAAAAGAATTCGTTTTATTATTTAGGCAATTTTTTCTCTAAATAATTATTTGAAAACGTTTATTTCGTACTCATTACATTAGCTTTTGTGTCACATTTTGGACGGGATTCTTTTATTATCCTACGAGCTTCATCAAATCACTTCTTTATGGCTACTCGATTAGGCAATGAATCGTGTCTTATCTATCTCAATAGACCCCTATTTTTCTTCAGTACTTTAATTATAATTATCATTATTCTTACACTCTTTATTTACTGTGCGAATAGCAAATCGATAGAACTTCTCAAGAAAGATTGTGTCTTGCCATTTATTTAATAATAAGGTGGCGCCTTAGAAATGTTGAGCAAAAAATTAGGGGATTTGTCATTTCAAAATTAATAGTTTATAATTAAATATTAGTTTAAAAGTCAATTAGCGCCATTAGTACACTACCTAAACTGTATTCGCAACATTCAAATTAAGGAATAAAATCGTGATAACTAATTTTAGTTCTTAACTATTTGGAATTTTGGACTTTTTCTATTGGTTAGCAATATAATGAAGGAATCATCTTTTCTTCATTTCCCACTTTTTTGAAAGAGTACCTAAAAAAAGTCAGGGAATTAAAAAATGTACAAATTTGGTCTTTGAAAAACGGGGAAATCAAAATTTGGATCAGGAAAAATTCGTTGAAACTTAAACAAGGAAAAAATTAATATAAAAGTCGCGTTTTTGGTTAATTTTCAATTTTAAATCGGGGAAAACCTGGAAAAATCGAAGAATTAGTTTTGCAAAGTTTATTAGTAGGAACCCTGAAGGTTTTTTTAATCATGGTAATTTCGCTCGCGGAAGGTTAAAGCTCTGAAACAAAAGCTTTATTGACTACCTATAATTTCTTTGCTGGAAGTTGAAAAAATTTGATTGACCTAACTCTAATCTAACTTTAAATTAAATTAGACTTTAAATTAAATTTAGCCGCCTAAACGTGACTTAACCTACTCCTAACCTAACTTAGATAATCTAACTTAGATAAAAAGATAATTTACTTAAGTAATCACAAAGTATCACCAACAAATTGTATCATTGATGGAACACTTTTACATTCACATGATGAACTTCTTGTATCTCTTTTTTCTGTAATAACGTAACGAAAAGAGTAAAGTATCAAATTGAACTAATTTCAAGGTCGTGCTATGCAGCTCAAGAGGTAACGGAATGCTTTAGTTAAAATTTTAACTACTTTGAAAACAACAATTACAAAGTATGCTTTAAATTATACAGTTCAGTAAGGCAAACGGAATTTTTTAATTTGTTATGGAGCAATATTGATATAATTTGTTTGTTTCTTATTGTTTTTACATTTTATGACTTTTTTTAACTAGAAAAAAATAAGGAAAAATAAATAGAACCGGTCATAACTAATCGATTTGTCCGTTTAATTTTTGATCTCGGTGAACAAATTGATAGGTCATGCTAAACTGTAGGTCCCCACTTCGCACGTATAGGAAAGATTAAATTAACGTTGTTAATTTTGAGGTTGTGAATGCCGCTTAAATTTTCTTCGCGTTTTAGTTGACCTAGTTTTTCTATTTGGGATGAAGCAATCTGAGAACGGTAGATTAGGAATTGACTATTTGGCTGACTGATTCGTTAAAGCTTACAAGAAAATATCATACGAGTAGCTCGAATTGTAGGGAAAAGAATAATTGCTCCAAAAATTATTTTTCAACGAGCTTTCCTTATAGAGATTATATTAAAAAAAACTAAAACGTAGCTTTTACAGTAGAACGCCGGTTATTCTTCCAAAATGGTTCGTATAATCGGACACAGGAAATAATACCACATTTTATAATTTATTATAACAAACGCAGCGATGCAATTGAAAATTCTGTTCGTATTTGATAATTTGCTCTGCACGTTGATTGTTGTAAAGCAATATTTATTAATTAAAAAAGGTTTGTTTGTGTAACAAAATTTTCGTGAAAAGAGTTTAAATATTTTAAATAAATTATTATTTAAAACCATAAAAAAAAGTTTTTAACACGAAATTTTATAAAATAACCCAATTTTATAACGAAGTAATCAATTTGCATAAAGCTTTACACCTTTATACAAATCCTGCTTCGTAACTCCTACACCTCCAAATCTTATTATTATGCCCACGGATGCGCACTTTCAATAGCTTTATTAGTAAATTTAAACAATAAATACCTACAAGTAGCTTATAGCTGTCCAATACTGACTGAAATGGTGTCCATTACGGACGCCACTTGAACTTGAAAAAACAAATACTGATGAATCCTTCGACTTCCGCTTAGTTCTTGATTAATTAAGAGAATTCTAGACTATTTAAATGGCTTTTAATTAAGTTACTGTAAATTATGGAACGAAATCGCAAAGTTATGTAATAGAATTAGTTTCTTATCAATTGATAAAGTAGATAAACTGATAAGAAGAGAATTCCGGGATTAACAGGATATTGATTTCGTAGTGACCGGAAACTCCGGGATTCGCTTTAGAATTTCTAGGGTTACATTCTCAACTTGTTCTCTAATTCACAACACATGTTACAAAACTTGAACTTTAATTAGTCCAATGTCGTCCGCTTTTACATTTTTACAAGATCCGGAATCCAGTGGTTTTAATAAATGGGGTGCTTTTAAGATAACGCGTAAAATATTATATTTCACTTGTGATTTATTTCGGGGGTATAAATTTCTGCGCTAGTGTGAAATAATAATTGTGGGAGTTAACAAGACATTACTTTGAGTTAATGTTTTCGAAACAAACTCTGTCTGGTGCAGTAAACAATTGACTAAAGGCCATAGAAGGCGGACTCAATTGGATAGGATCAAATGGGGTGTACGCAGTTTGAAACAGCTCGTGTTTGTTTGCCAAACGTAAAGCTGTTTAGATTTCGACACAAGTGGCCGTTATTATTATACACGAGGTATTTAAAATTAATCCTACCTACAAACTTACATCGCAAAAAATTTAATAAAACATTTGAACAATTGAAACTAGGAATCATACCCTCGAGCATCCTAATTTAATTAGTTTACAACAAAAGTAACAAGCTGCACGAACAAGTATTAAACATCATAACTTCACTTGATTTACAAACCTTGTTAAATCATCATAAGACTGTATAAATCTTAATAATTACTCATAATGAATTAGTTACCTGGGGGAAATCCCTCGCGTAGAAAAAATGGACATCTTTGTTGGAAATTCGGAACTAAACGCATGCGTTGTCACATCTGATTTTCGACCTCGTGATGTTTATTTTCAATTTATTGAGGGCTGTATTTTCATCTTATATTAGAAAAAAAATCAAAATAATATTTTTTTGAAAGAATGTAACCGCTGTGGATATTGCGTTTTTAGATGACAAGCATTTTCATTGTGAACTCAAATGGTGTGTGCTTTCTAGTAACCCTTGTTATCGATGCTTATCGAATATCCTGAATGGTGTTACCCTTTTGCTTTAGGTATCAAATATTTGCTTGCTTTAGTTATAAATGTTGATAACCAGGTCACATTTTGTATAAACCGCTCTTCTTTTTATTTTTGTACCCACATTTTCTTAAATTTCTGGTATCGATTAAGGATTAGGAGGCATCATTGTGCAAATTTTACTAATTACTGGAACATGTTTTGTAGTAATAAGAAGTCGGAATGTTACGGGTTTTTAAAAGTTTACTCGATACCTAAATTTTAGTGTGGTCAGCTGTCCGACCCTCGGCCCCACACAAAAGCTTAATAATCCTAAGCGACCGCTATAAGCTGGAGGATCTTACTAAAGTAAGGTCCGTTATTTACCAAACAACGAAAGATGTAGTCGTAGTGATTGTTTTTTGTATTGCAGTAAAAACTGAGAATTAACCTTAAAAATCCAAGTAGAACTGAAAAGGCTTATGAGTTTTGTCTGTCACTCAATTTACCTTCTACAACTTACAAGCGGGGAAATTATATTGGTATATAGTATTGTATGCATCAGACACTCAAAATCGAACATGACAAACAAATATTTTTTATAAATTTTTTCAATAGAGAATCTGTCAAAATTTCTTGACGTCTTTTTGATGTTTAATATGCATCCACCATTTTTCGTGGGGTTTGTTTTATTTCAATTTCATGGTTGATTTCTAACGTATAAATAAAGAATGCTTTTGGGGTAAACAAAAACTTACGCAGAAAAAACTTCTTGTTTTAATATTATAACAAGTATCGCCGAGGAAAACAACGTTTGATTGAAAACGAATCGTTTTGATTCAAAACTTTTTATGCATTCTATTCTACCTATATAATATATCGAAAAGATAAAAGTTTTGATTCAAAACTATTATATTTTGCTATTTATTTTAAACCAAAACCTAAAATTCAAAACTATCATCGTCTTGTTTCAAAAAATTCTTTTTTCTCTGCGTACAAGCTGCATAATAATTTACCAATATCTGAATTTAATATGTGCACAACTGTAGCTATTTAAAAATTACTAGTAGAATTAATAGCCAATGTGGCTTAACAGGAATTCCAATTACCTACGGTATTTAGGAAATGTGATGAATTCCCGAAGGAATTCTTGGAAAGTTCCTGGAATTCTTAGAGATTCCCTTCGCATGCTCAGGAATTCTTTACTCTGGGACCTTTGTACACATTATTTAAACATAGAATATTAGCCCCTCGATTAACAATTTTTATGTTTACGTAGTGTCTATTTTGTGGACCAAATCAGTGGAGATTTAGTTCATATGTATTAGGCCAAATTTTATTACATTGGAACTTCGATATAACGAACGAAAAATTCCTAAACTTTTAAAATCAATCCTAAAGGTTGTGTGAAAAAATACCAACTTTCAAAAATTGTATAAGATTTTTTAAATTGTTTTCGAAACTTTAGTTAAGAAATGCATGAAAAATGATGAATTAAAAAAGGGGGGTTGGTAATTGAAAGATTAGTAAAAATGAAAACAAAAAGTTCTCATTTGAGCATTTTTATTTTGTTTTATTGTATTTTTTGTATTTTGCCTTTTTATTCATTCTCTATTATTTTACCATTTGTATTTATGATTTTCACCATTTCAAAATTTCCACGTTTTTCACTCAATTTTTAGTTTTTATTTTCTAACAAAATTTGTTCCATTTTTATTTTCAATTATTATTTCTTAATTCTTTGTTTAAGCTTGTCTGATGATGGTATAATATAATATCGAAACATATCGATTTACCCTCCCCTCACAGAATTTTATTACAAAACCATGTTTTTTAATTCTTAATTTTTCATTTATTCTGAATTTCATTAATTTGTTGGTTTTGGTTTTAAAATGTATGCAATAGTGAAGAAAAACGTTCATATTTTGATGGCTTTGCTCCTTTAGATGCTTAAAAAAAACATTTTCAAAAAATGCCTGAATGTACATATGGGATTTGTCGGAAAGTAAATTGATTTATTTTTGATCATTTTTTTAAACTAATTTTTTCTTAATTATTATTTAACTTAAATTTTTTAAATTATTTATAGGGGCGGTACTCCTTTTTTAAATTAATTTTTAAATGATTCAAATATGGTTAAGTTGTGTGGATGGCCAAATCACATTTTTTAAGTTATTAGAAGAAAAATAAAGTGAAGTAAATTTTACAAAAGATTTCACATCTTTATAAATATTTCTATTTCCACCCTCTCAGGAGATTGTAAATAAAAATATCTTACATATTTTTTGAAAAAACCGCGCATATAAAGTCCGAAAATTCTTAAATTCCTAACCAAAAATTTTGAGAGTTCCAAATTTAAAAACAAATAAGTATGTAGTTGACCTTAAACTATAAAAGTAGCAAAATTATATTTGAGAAATTTGGTCATTGTAATTTGCTAATAAGTAGAAGATAGGTTTCAACAAAACAGTACCGCAACGATCATCAAGGGTCAGCGCCGTATTCAGAATCAATGAAAGTATCGAGTTTGTAGTATAGGAGTCCTTTCTGAATGAATTCTTTGATGAGCTGTCGTTTTAGCCTGGTTTCCCTATCTGGACACGTCACCGAAATTGACGCTTAATATATAAATTATAATAAATTATCTATTAAAATAGATTCTTATCTGGCAGACCAATTCCCTGTTTGCTAATAATTTGCAATTTATTTATAATCAGCTTTTATAACTTTCTATTCGTAGCGTACCTTCCATATCTAGTGCTAGAAAAATTGACGTTTCTACCCCCCCACCCCTGCCACAGTTTGCCACAAACTTCTGCCCCCCCCCCCGGAACGTCTGATGGCCACAAATCAATTAATTTTTAATTTGTTTTTGTCATTTGTCTAAAATCAAATTTGACACATTTGGAATTTAAGGAGCAAATAAATTTTTTTCCAAAATATTTATGCACATACATCAAAAATATTCAAACACAATTTTCTTAGAAATCCCAAAAATCGGAATTTTATACAGACGTCACATTTGTCAAACCTCTCCTCCCCCTAGGCGTGGACGTCCTTTATGGACGACCTTTTATAAAAAGTCGTTAGGACTTTTTTTTAGAAAAAAGTTTTCTTTAGAATAGGCCTAGTCAATCCAAATGGTTTTAGGGTAGGTCGTAGATGACCCCCCATTTTTTTGTGGGCTACACACAAAAATTATTTTAGAATAAAACAGCAAAAATACTACAAATAATATTTATATTATTCTTCCAGTCATCAGATCTACACCTACATCAGAGAGATTTTGCTTTATTTGCTTCCCGTGGCTTGCAGCTCATGTCAGATAGATGATCGTGCCCCTCCCCCCACGAAATACTTATCCTCTGTCAAAAAGCTCCTTTTCGCCTTTAATTATACAAATTTCATTCCATTTATTTTTCAACTTACCTGCTGAAGTTACTCTTCGAGAACGATTATACGTACCCGCCCTTGTCTTCATAAACCACAAGCCCCCCCCCCCCCCTAAAACAAACCTGGCTAGAAGGCTGATTATATTTTTATATTCCGACTCATTTTATGATAAAAGTTTACAAAAATTTTAGAGTGCTGTTAAATTTATTATAATATTTATAAATTTATTATTCTCTTTGTTATGTCTTAAGCCTGAAGCACGTATTTCTATTTACACTTAATACGTCACTTACTAACTGGAAATTCTCCCGCGTGGTGGGGTTTGGTAAATGTAAACTGCGAATAAAAGAGAAGAGCTTTTATTACGGGACAAACGAGAAAAAAAAGTTAAATTTTCTAAAACTAACTTAAATAATAGTATTATGTCAAGCATACTATCGTATTTATCGTGTTATAGAAGAATGCCGTGAGTAGAGGGGCTATACGCGACCTGTCTCACTTTTTGGTGAAACTTTCGAATAAAAAGAATTTCTAAATCCAAGCTTCGGAAAATCAAGGGCTAATTTTCTTCGCTGGTTATGATATTATGTGAATATCATTTTAATAAAATTACCGTGTCTGGATTTATCACGTTGTTGATGTGATCCACGGGATAATTACTAGCGATGCTACTTTTCAAACACAACTAATATTATGATTAGTGGCTGCTACTTATTTATAAATCACAGTAAATTTAATCACCATAGAATTTGTAGTTTTAAAATACAAATTGAATTTTTATTGAAATAATAACATTTTCGGCCTGAAATAATTATGAAGTATTTAAAAACGATAAAATAAAATTTTGCGTTCATTTAATACCAAGATGTGGGTAAAATTATCGTACTATGCCGAGTGAGAAGAATAAAAATTAAAACTTGGCAAAATAAGAACCACCCTAATGTAGATCATATAACACAAACCCTACATTGTGCCACAGTGAATTTTTCACTGTAAACCACTTCTGCAAGTGGTGACTAACTTTTTCAGCTCGAAAGCAGAGAACGTGGGTGAAAGGTGCTGTATTATTAAAGGGCACCGACTGATAGAATGAAAAGCAATCTGAAAATCAAGAACAAGCTAATTATAAACAAACAAAAATAACCAATTAACAATGTTGTATAGAAGCTGCAAGAAAAAATTAGTTCCACGGAGTCGAAAGGTTCAACGATTGAAGGGTGTAAAACAGTGCTAGTTTATTACTTGATTAAACAAATTCAACCCGCTGGAGAGGTCTCTGATGATGTAACCAGAATGTCATGTACAGGTCCCTGGAAACTTTGAACGGTGCACAAAATTCTGCAATTACAATGTGCGTACACAGTATAGTAATTAAATTTAACCTCAAGTGACCCGCATAATCTAAAACAAAATGTTAGGTGAAGTAAATTTTATGATTAAAGTTGTAAAACAGAAATGTAGTTGTTGATGATGATGTAAGATATAATATGAAGACAGCACAAGATGATCATTGCAAATGCCAAGCGTGCCAACAACAATAATCTCGATGTACAGGATAGTGAAAAATAAATATACAACATTTATCAAATGGAAATGATTTTAACGAACTGAAAGCAGGACGCCTGCACGCCCGCCGTTGATGTCGACATGCATCTACGTGGGTGTGTGGATTCTAGACCCTATAAACGAATTTTCACCCTATAAAACTAATTTCTCAAAGTAACAAAAGTTTTACTCCAGGAAATGCGATCAGATTCACCCCCCGCCAGCGAACTTTAGATAAAAATCTATTTATGTTAATCAGGGGCACGTGTTTTATGTTGTTATCTTTTAGAACGTATTAAACAGTTTGAACTTTGCTCGATTTTGACATGGTCCCGGTATTTTATTTAAAAAAATTAATTAAACGTTTTATTCTTTTATTTAATTTTAAAATGTTGCCTTTATAACGAACAATGCAGTGACGTGATTTATCGTTGCACCGTTTTTGCAACATGGTTGAATTTAATGTCGGTATGCAATCAATGATGATACAGTAATCTAATTTTGGCTATCACGTTCAGTATGAGGGCATTTCATTTTCTACTATATTTAATAGTTTTGACCGTAAAGTTAAAATTGAATTACAATAATCGAGTTAGTTAATACGATGTGGTGTATTTTAAACAATTTTATTATCCGGAAAAGAGGAAATATTGACCCACGAGTGTTTAAATTTCTATCTTGTAAATAGAGACTAGGGTGAAATTAATAAAATTAGAATTTACGGGTAACCACAGAGGAACAGACGACAAAAATAACGCCATGAACACCACCATCGTGTAGAAGTTAGTTTAGACCCGCAAAGTTAGCCCAGTAGACTGCAAGAGTCTTCCCAGCCAGTGTAGTTAATAATTTAGTATTTTAATTTCCCTGGCCAAGTTTTCTCTTTGTGAGATTACGAGAAATAATTTCTAATAAAAATTAGAGCATTGTGTAAGAAAGATGAGCATCATTTAAAGAAGTCATTTTTTTCAAGTTTTACAAAATAGCCAAGATCACGCTTAGCACGCTAACGATGAGAAATACACTTTCTCCATTTTGATAGCGTGACTCGACACAGCAAGTTTTTTTCGTTAATTTAAAAAAACGTACATAATTCAGAAATAATAGAGACACTAAATGGAAATTTCATGAATGTGTAATTTTTTCAAACTATTCGGATTAACAACACAAGACGAGTGAAGAAATTTATCATTTGGCTCTAAAAGGTTTGCAATGGCAATGTAAGGGTTATTTCGTTATCTTTAAATGGATATCATTAATCCTGGGGTAGTTTGTGTATTTTAAATCGTAGATGTACTAAATCGCTGTAAAAACAACAAATTTACAACAGGGTGAGGAGTAACGGTGCATAATTAATTCAATTAGATGTGTAGGTACGCAGTTTGGAACTTTGCATTAAAATTTTTACTTTCTATACAATTTGTATGTAATCTAATCCTTTGAAAGGGAGTTTAAACCAGGTATATTTACATTTTACCTACTAAACGTTTGTTGAAGGGATTAAGGATTACAAATTTGATAATGTAATACAAATTTGAAATGCACAGAAATGACTCTAGCAAATTTGACAAAATTAAAAAACTTTACGCATTTATTGTGAGGAGGGTTGGTTTGACACAATAAATCATTGTATATGTAGTTAGTTAACTTTTATAATGTTGGCTGTTCTCTGCTTGTTATTTAATTTTCTAAAACTAAGTTGGAATAAAACACAATTAACTGAAGATTAATTGCATGCATAAAAAACTGCATTTGTTTCAAACTTATTGTACAAATTTTGCTGATTTAACGAGGAAAACAACCAACGCACTGTTAATTCCATCGTATTTCTAGTAGCTGTTCCATTCGACAGCTTCAAAGATAAACGACCCTATATTGTAAAATTCTGGAACTGTAGCAAACTTGGCGGAAGAAGGTTTGGTACCGCACAGGTAGTAAATTTATTTCACTGCAAATGTACTTTATGGCTTGTTTGTTAGTCACCCTTAAAATCATCTCAATTTAATTCATAATTTGCTAAGCAATTTGTCATTTTAAAATCTATTACATTCCCCAACCTCCCACCCCCCGAAACTTAAATTTACTATAAAATACCTCCGATTTGTTGCAACTAATTAGCGATTATTACCAAAACCTACTGCTTAATGTTGAAAATTATTGAGTGATGTTTATAAATTATATAACTTTCCGTGCCCGTAAGGGTTAAAATTTGACATTGTTTTGCGATCAGTTGAAATGACTGCAATTATTGACCAATCACTGACCTTTTTTTGTATACAAAAGCAGCATTCTTTGTTTATGTTTTAGCATGTTTTAGTTTTTAAACTAAATTATAATAAATCTGTATATTTGATAAAACCTAAAAATGCACAAAGCCCTCAGTTCAAATAAGTATAAAAGCGTTTTATGTATTTTTTAGATTATACTAAAAATACAGATATTATAATCCATCGATTATTATAAACTAGAAAAAATACTCGATCGACCATTAATATCGACCTTTGATCTCGATTTACGGCGGAGGGTCGAAGACTTCCCTCTACGGCGGTCGATCCACGACAGACCTTCTTCAAATTTTCGTTCCAGGATCGTTTTAGACGTAAAGACTCTGAAAACCCACTCGATTGACCATCATCCATTAAATTTGTCACACTTGGTGATACCAACTCAACGATTTTCAAAATTTCACTCATCTACATACATAATTAAAGAAGAAATATAACATCAATACATTTTTATAATATAATGCCATTCTGGGAACAATTCTACCCTTCTATTGGCTCATAATCATTAATTATCATTTCATATGAATTCGGATAATTTAAATTTCTGTATGACTGTAATGAGCATTAAATTTGTTTCAAATGTAACGAAATTGTGCATTGTTAATTTTAATTTTAAAATTGACTTTTGGTTTTTATAAAATTTTTCTTCAAAATATGTCAAAATTATTACCCCTCTTATACAGTTCAATATATTTATAGTAAAAGTTAAAAATATTTATAGTAATCTAAATAAATATGACTACATGTTTTAATATTTTCGAGTCGGGTTTTGCATTTTTAAATTTTATTAAGAAATAAATTGATCCGTTAATTCCCTGTACGGACTGTAGGCCGCACAACATTGAAAATTATATTAATTGTTGTTATAACAAGATTATTAAATTGTATTCATCAGTGTTAATTTATTAACTTTCATTGGCTTTTTGCGCTTTTGTATAATATGTAAATTATTCTTTCAACGACGCTACGGTAACGGAAAACTATAATTTTTGAGTAATATTAAATGAATACATCAACTTACTATAGTAATACTATAAATAATTATAACATAGATTTACAATGCAAATTTATAACTTTACATAGATTTACAATGTAAATTTACATAATAAAACATTGGTAACTTACAATGATTTTTAACAATGCAAATATTAATTTAAATGCTTCGAGGTTTTGTCATGTTACACAAAAGAACAGAAAGACGGAGGGAAAAGACTTTGTTTATTATATACAGGGTGACCTTTTTTCGATCTTAAGCATGGCAATATCGGTTATCTTAAAAGTTACAATGTTCGTTCAATTAAAGAAAAGTTGCATAGTTTCATTCTGTCTAACATCTAAAATGAAATTGATTGCTTTTGAAGATCTGACGTCAGTGCTTTCCCTACAGGATGTTTGTCGCAGAAGCGGCATACTTTATCTACTTCGGCGCTTGTAAATTGGTCCAGGCGGTCAGGTTCTTTTTAAGCCTACCCGTAAATTGGCCCAAAAGATTATAAGGGTCCCATGTAAATTGGGCCAGACACCACTCGTAAGCGTAACATGCACGAAAGGTTACTGTTTTGTCATTATTTTTTGTTTTATTCGATTTTTTGGGGGTGAAACGTAAAAGTTTACTGTCCCATACCGCTACTATACTTTTTAATGCTATTTCAAGGTTCTCTAAGTTCCCGGTTTCTTTTATCCCGGTTTTCTTGATGGAAGGCGCTTCTTGTATGTTTAGCCCAGTAAACCATTGTCAAAACCGCCCGGAGGAGTGCAGAGGAGGGTAGGTTTTGATAATGGAATTACCTCCAAATCGAATGCACACCTCAAAAATCGGAAAAAACACCTAAATTTACGTACTTTCAAAACTCGATTTTGGGGTTGTTTTTAAGGATTTCTCGAAAAATATTTTTTCTATAGACTATATTAACCATGTTCAATACAATTGAATATTATTTAATGGTTTTACCTTTAATAAGCTACCCACGCCGACCGCTGGCCCAATTTACAGGTTTTCCTTAAGCTGCCCATCAAAATAATTGTAAAATACATTGACCGCTGGCCCAATTTACTATCGTCCATCTACTTGATGACTCCCTTAAAGGCTATACTTAGATTGTGATGTTTTGTCAGTTTTGGACTATTTTTCCTTTGTCCAGAGGACTATCGAGGATTCGAATTACAGTTTTGAGGGTTTTTTTGGGGGGGGGGGAGGTTAAATATCAACTGGGTCTGCTGCTGGGTCACCGTTATCTGTATGGTTCTCTTAATCTTGCAGTGCGTAATCGTTTATAAGGAGTTGATATTTTATGTTCTACTTGTCTGTTGTTGAGGATGTGGAGGTCACGGAGTTCACATAAGTCATCAAATGACGATCATTATGAATAATAATAGTCGAAACGGTTCTCTACAGTCATCACTCACTTCCAAAGTCGAGTTTTATTTTTTAAAAACAAAATCTAACGTTCTGTGATTAGTTACCACGTTCAGCCACCTATATTTCACCGTTTATAACACCATTTTAAACTGTAACCATTCTTTACGACTCTATAAGGTATTTAGTCTATATTAATATTAAAATCTTCCAGCCCTGCCCACTTACAGATCAAGCGCCCTAAAGGGCCCCAGAATGTTTCTAAATTAGTTTAGTTTAAATTTTGTCGCACTAGCATACATTTTATGATTTTTTACATGAAAAATGTATTTCAAATCTAGGATGAAAATGCAATTTTTCTTCCATTCTGCAAGCCTTCGATTTTATATATTTCATACGTTTCTAAAATTGTAATTTTTCTTTCCTGAATAAAATAAAATTTTCTTGACTTTTTTTTGAAAAGTTTTGTAATCCATTTTCTAAATAATATGACAAACATAAGTAAAAATGCAGCAAATTCTGAAGGAAGCTTCGAATAACAAGTAATTTTATAGTTTGAACTCGTTAAAAGCTTACAAAGTGCAATTTTCGATGATTTTGCCTGTAATGTGAAACATTCTAAAACGAAAATTATTTTTCTAACATGGTATGGTATAGTATATTTCACATGCAACTCTTGAACTTTGGCGTGCAAGCATTGTAAGCTATAAAAGTATTTTGATATCATTAATCTTACATATAAGTACTTGGTAGTGTAACAATGTGCATAGTTGTGTACGAACTTCCAGTTTGCTTTAAATTTTTCTTTTTGGTTTGCAATGCGACTGTAATCAATCATATAAATTAGCTAGATTACTGCGAACCTAGAAATATATCATCATAGATCGACCCGGAAGGGCGGATTGAAATTCGAAATGGTTTTGCTAAAAGTGAAATATAGATGGCAACACGTGTCGACCAATCAAAGAACGTCAGGTTTTCTTTAAAATAAATGACGTAATTTAAATTTTCAAACCAGCTTTTCCGGTCCATAAGGTTTATTCGATCTCGGGCGCCACAATAAAAATTACTCAAGTTATCTTTGTTTAAATTTAATTTGCTCAACCTAAATTAGCTATCCATCTTATTATTAAAGAAGTTTTCCCATATAAAAGTATCGTTTATATCAATTTACAGCAGTTCATTTTTATCAAAGCTGATCGTTCCATAACGGAAAGTGAGTACGTCAAATCCATTTTGGATTTACACTCTAAAATAAACTTATTTGCAGCAAATATAAGAGAGCGCCTTTATTTTATCTTGTTATATAGGATTTTGAGGTCAAATTTATATTAGATTATATTTTGAAAGGGGTTATAAATTTTAAATTAACGATAATGACGACAAATTTTAGAAAAATTTTCTAGGTAAAACCCTTATTGTGTACTTCAAAGTTAGCGCCAGGTTTAAAGCTGTAAAGTTTCCATCATAAAACTTTTGGGCGAAAGGAAATCTTTCAATTGTGTAATTTTGCTTACCTTCAAGAAAGTATGATTTATTCACCCTAAAAATAATAAATAATTTGAAGACATAATAATTGTTTCACATTCTAAAGATATCTTTATCGGGAAAATGGAGTTTTGAAAAGAGTCCTTTGAGCTTTGATGTGTAAAGTGGAACGGAAATCTCGAGGAGGTTTTGTGTGTGTGTATGTGAATTTGGAGCACACCGAATGATATGTATGTTAATATGTTAGTTTATGTATTGATTTATTGCACGTAGTAATTAATTTCTGATAAAAGTCGAATTTAATCAAAATATAAATTAAAGGAAACCCCAGGTGTGTGCAAATTAAATTAATTTTTTTTGAGCTCTTCGATATTGGAAGTGATTGATATTCATCATGGGTGGGTGGTTCCCCAGCATAAAAATTGATGCTGCGAACTTTTTTGATTCATTTATCAAGAACGCAAGCGTTTTTTTATTTTCCATTCTTCTACGAAAAATATATATGCACGTCATATATTTTATTTTAAGAGAACACGTTTTTTTTCAACGACACCAAATTAATAATTAAAGCAAATAAATAAAATGACATAAAGTCTGCAAACCTTGAACTTAAAACTTTCTAGGTCGAGAACCTGCAGCACATCCGATTCAAATCCGACCAGCACTCGCAAGTCGCGACCTCCGTTCCCACACGCGAATCCACACATAGTATCTTTGTTCTTGCCGTCGAGACGCATTTTACTGACATTTGGAATTTTTCCAGGGGTCGAAATTCGAATTTTCATTTAACAAAATTAGTTTTTTAAATTGCGTATTCGCGAATTTATCCCTCTTCCGGCAGATGCGTTTTCTTGAAATAAAAAATTAAGCGCCGCGACGCGACTTGCTCAGACCAGAGTTTTCTTTCTCCAAATTTTGAAACAAAAACTTTTATTTAGTTTGAAACACTGCACAACTGTAGACTTTGTACAAAGCCTTATTATACGACACTCGATCCCCCGGCGAAGGGGTAAAGCTTATATCATTGTGAAAATTTTAATTAAAATTATCGTAGAACCTAAAAATGGCCTCTGGAAACTTCGTATCAATTTTCTTTTCGTTTAACATCGCGTTTGCATTTATTTCATAATTAAAGGTCAAATTCACGTTACCAATCAAACGTAATTGAAATAATTGTAGGTTTTTATTCGCCCACTGCGCACTACATACGTCTGATTTCAAAATCAAAATTACTTTTTCTAATAAATGAAACTTGTGTAACGAAAAAGCTAAGAAATTTTCTTTCAGTGAATTTTTTAATAAGTGAAATTGGTATGGCAGTTCTGTGATAACCGCTTGATGTAAAGTATGGTTTATAAAAGGAAGATGCTTAAATTTACTCCTAAAGGCTATAAAGAAGACGAGATGAGAGATTAACGAAGGTATTATGTTAAGATGGAAGGATTAAAGTATGTTGATTTGAAGTATTATTTTCTACAAAGCTTTTAATAATATTTTATAATGAAGCTGATCAATCAATATCTTCAGATTTCTATTTTAAATTGCTTTATACTAAATGATTGTTGGGATTGATACTTATGAAAAGGAAACGTTCAGCTGTTTGTTTTATTTATTTTGCTTGGTATTCCGTTCAATAAACATCGTTTGACCGTATTTTGCACATTTAGATTTTCGCGTAAGCATACGGTTTCTTATACATAGTTCCATGCAGGGGCGGACTGGCGCGAAGTCCAAACAATCTTTTACATGTTATAGTCTCTTTTAGGCATAAGTCTAGGGTCCGACATTTTTGAGAGCCTTATAACAAAAAATTCTATTTTATTCTTTTATAATTTCTGGGTTTTTACTTACATTTTAATAGTAATTGTTTTTTCCTATTCATCTGACGCAAAACTGGTACACAGATGAATGTAACAAGCCTCAATTACCAGTAAATCCCGACACAGAACAACATTCTAGCTCTAATAATGCCCTAGCTGTAAGCTTTTCAAGTTGATTATTTTT
The DNA here is from genome assembly GCA_932274525.1 of Podabrus alpinus. Classification (NCBI taxonomy): domain Eukaryota; kingdom Metazoa; phylum Arthropoda; class Insecta; order Coleoptera; family Cantharidae; genus Podabrus; species Podabrus alpinus. The sequence continues at coordinate 4,725,534 of OW026453.1, forward strand.
GTACATTTTACATTTTTACAAATAGCTCAATTTCAGTGCACCTGAGTTGCAAAGTAATCATTAACTTAAAATGTAGCGAATAAAATTCTACATGAACGTAAAAATAGTAAAATATTGTAAGCCGAATAGTTTTGAAGGTGTTACTGTTCAAAACACTCTAATTTTCATAAAAATTTTGCCGAAGATTGTGAAATTTAGTTTTTTGAATTTGCAAGATTTGTCGCAACAAATTTTTTAGTATTATATTTTTGTATTTTAGTTGACGTTTTTGTTTAATATAAGATCTTTAGTCGGGAATAGGGGTCTGTAATATTCGAGGGGTTAATCACAGAGGAAGTCGGGTGTACAAGTCTCGTGGAATTATGTGGAAGTCTTTCCATTAATTTGGCAGTCTGAATTTCGCTAGCGATTAACCCCTCGGTAATATTTAAAAAAAAAAATTCCAACGTTTCGGGCCGTTTACGTTGGGAAATATTTAAAAATATTACAGACCCAAGGGGTTAATCACAAGCGAAATTCATATACACCAGACTGCCAAATTAACGTAAAGACTTCCACATAATGCCAAAAGACTTCCACATAATGCTACAAGACTTCCAAAGAATGCCACGAGATTTGTACACCAGACTTCCTCTGTGATTAACCCCTCGTACAGACCTATACCCGACTAAAATTTTCTTAGTTTTAAGCAGAAAATGGGTAAATTTCGAAAACTTGAAAAACATTCTTATGAAAAAGGGTCAGTAATGATCAATTTAGAAAGCTCACAGCTAAGGTCATGTTAAGACTAGGAAGTTCTAGTATGCAGAGATTTACAGAAAATTTAGTTTAGTTTCATTTTCGTATGAATTATTTTTGCGCCAAATGAATAGGCAAAGTGGGCGCTACATAGAAAACTAAATCTACTCCGGTTTTAGCGTGATGTTGAAATTATACGAACCCTTTTCCAATCTCAAACCAACGAGTTATTTTTACGCATATTCCACTTATTAAAATGAAATACCATTGAAAAAGATGTCTTCGATCTTTTCCAAGCTTCTGGAAACTAAAATCTCTGGTTTACACGGTATAATAAGTGTTTTACTTCACTTTGGCTCTGTAGTAACAATTTTCTAATGCGAACATTCTACACTAAGCGGGTACATCTGGAAGTAGAGGCCCCATGCCCCCACCTTCGGTAACAGCCCCCCCCCCCAGTTAAAATAATATAATCTTAAAGTTAAGCTGGATTAGAGCATTTTTACGCGCACGAAAGGTGTGTGGGTAATTTTTATTATACCTTTTTACGTGCACAGATTTCGTACCGCATCCTTTTTCTTACCCCGCACAGCTTCCGTGCGCGTAAAAATGCTCTAATGTATAATAAACACTTTCAGGAGTCGGACGCCATATACACAACAAAATCGTTTATATACAACCCCACCATAATAACCATTAGGCTAAGTTAGGGTACCGCGGAAAGAAATGCCAGCAAGTGGAATTTCAAGATTTATTGTTTTGCAATTTTCCAAGTATGAAATGCTAATATTTCGTAATACCATAATGATTTTAAATAATACCACAATTTATTACAAAATATCAGCATTTAATATTTGGGAAATTATTGCCAAAAAATTTAAAAATCTTTAATTCAGTTCTATCCAATTATCATAATATATTAAACGCCACTTCTATGTATTTATCTATTCATCTGTTGGTACCATACCTCTGATTAGTTTTTAGTTACTAATTTAAAAATATTTGAGTGCGGCCTTTAGTCCGCACAACCATAACAATCCCGTACCTACTAGAAAGTCATGTTGGCCGCATTTAATATTCTTAAAGATCTTTTCAGTATAGGAAGATCGATGAATAACAAACAAAAAATGTATTATTATGATATTGTGGGTTTTTGATACATCTGCCCACGACGTCCGCATTCCAATCACCATTTGCTTCTATTTTAGGTATCTTCGATTAGGACCATTATCCATATTCCGAGGCTTGGTAGTAGAATTTTTTGCGGTATGATTCTCTCCATGTGATGAGGTGTAGGCCCATCGCGACGATGGGCCTACAGAGAAGTTTCTAATAGGGCCTCCTACCCTTAGCCAAGTAATTCAATGAATTAACCACAACATCAAATTTCTGAAGTCCGTTCAAAATTTATCAATTCTAACTCGAAATGTCAAAACGTCAGAATCGATTAACGCTCTTCGGTCAACTAGGAGTATTTTTCACTATTTAAAAAATTATTTTGAGTAACCAAGCAGTCCAAAGTTAGTAAATTTGTCGGAGTAAATTTTGAAACATTACATTGCAAGAACCAAAAACCCAATTATATTCTTTTTATAATTCATTTAGAGGGTGCGTCAATATTAAATTAAGCTTTGATCAGTAAATTTTAGTTCGTTGCCCGAAATTCGTTGATTTAATGAACATTTTCGTTGTATAGTATATGACAATTTTTGATTCAGTCTATACCATATTATGATGTATCGTATAATTTTAATGTATTTAACATAATTTCACTTTTTTTATTATATGAAATGTTGATTGTCGAGCCTATCGATCTTATATTTATTAGATAGGACATGAATGCATTTGTTGTGAAGCAAACATTAATAGGTATAAAGTTTGTTTGCCTTTTTGGATGCAACACAAATTTCAAAACAAGGTAATCGATATTACGAACATCCCATTGTTTTATATAAATACAATGTTTTCAAGTTGAATGATATAAAAATCAAGAAATAAAAAAATTAACCAATGAAATCACATCAACGTGTATATTCAGTTGTGGCTATTTCAAGGGCTCTGTTAGAGGGATACCTTCCCTGCAAACTCCCACTATCATACCACTGTGCTTTAAAACAACCTGCTTGTAGTATAAATAATATGGTTATGTCCTATCTAATAAATATAAGATCCATGGTAGAACCAATCAGCCGCTCTATAGCAATTATACTGTGTATAAGGCTTGTATTCTGTAACTCGTCCCCTAATTAAAGGATCCTTGAAAATTATGAAAAAGTGATACAAAATCTTTCCCTTACTGCTCTAATGAGAAGTCAGCTCGGAAAAGATTAAGTCCACGCAGAAGGATAAAACCATCTACTTTAAATTTGCGTGGGGCCCTGGTGTTAGGTTTTAAACTAGCTCATTTATTGCGGAAGCGAGAGTCGTGGATCGTGTGAAAGAAACATCCCGGAGAGATCAAGGAAACAGCTTTGCTAACACAACACAATTAAAATTAACAATAAGAAGTTCATTGTCAGAAGGCAAAGATATACGCGATGTCGGATGTAAGAGGTGTTAGCCGACCAAAACAAGCACAGCGGCAACGACATTGCCACCGAAAATCACTCCCAAACATAAACCAAGGGCACATTCGAATGGTTATATAAAAATCCCACGATAAAGTGGAACCATATCGAATCCCCAATGATAAAACAAAAGACAGCAATCTCGGTGAAATGCCGCACCCTGTATATGGGTCGAACATCGTAGCCTTTCATAAAAAAAGAACATAAAAACAAAAATAAACACACAAAAAATTGTTCAACATAGAATTTCAAATATGAAATTCGAACGTACTACTATCATTTTGGAATCCCTTCGTCAATGCATTTTACCATCAGCTATTCGATGTAATAAGTGGAAATAAATACCCTGAACAAGTTAATTAAATAAAACACAAATATCAATAATTAATAATTAAAAGTTTATTACATATCAACCTGAACATTCGATCCATTTCACACTTGCGAATGCGAACTGGATAAGATAAACTAATATCACCTCGCCGCAGGAATATAAAATTGCAAGGCTATCGCAATCTTGGCGACCACTCTAAGAATAAAAAAATGCATGACAAAAAGGAAACCAAAATGTTACACATAAAAAATACATAAATTGGTCAAGGGTGAACTCCAACGTCATCGTTCTCCAGGTGTACGGAAGAAAATTTGGCTAAATTAATTATCCAGTAACTGCGAAGCAATGAACAAAATTATTAGGTGACTTACCATTGTGAAAATGAAGTAATATTTCACAGGAAGCACTGACCATGGGTCCAACAAAAAATGTACGATCCGGGAAAAATCAACCATCCCTCAAATCACGAATGTCACATCCCCATGAAGGGTTTTGGAGCGCAAGATCCAAAAAAACCATTCGTATTGATGGATGGGAACCCTCACAAAATCGAATCATCCCTTTTCAAAATTTTGAACCAAAAACTGATAACCATTTCACAGCACTTTCAAACATGACCGGAGCGTTCGAGCGCCCACCAATGACTCCTCATCATAGCATGCGCGAGTTTTAATCTCCGTCAATCACGCTCGCTATACAGGGTGCTACGAAATATATTGCTAGATGTTAAAAGTTGAATTTATAAATTCAACGATGTTGCGAAAAGTGAAAATTTTTCGTAACACATTTTTTTTTTTTTTTTTTTTTTAAACAAAAATGTTTCATTCAAAATACATAATAATAAAATTGACAACAAAACAAAATTGCCAATAAAATAATGCAAAAGCTGTTCCTGAAATTATCTCCGGGCATTCACCAAAAATACAGATGGAAATGAAGCAAACAGTAGCAAACAGAAGCAAATACAGAAGCTCCCACGCTTTGGACGCCAGTGATACAAAATCTTTCCCTTACTGCTCTAATGAGAAGTCAGCTCGGAAAAGATTAAGTCCACGCAGAAGGATAAAACCATCTACTTTAAATTTGCGTGGGGCCCTGGTGTTAAAAGTTAAAAGTTGAATTTATAAATTCAACGATGTTGCGAAAAGTGAAAATTTTTCGTAACAAAAGTTTAGTTTCCACTGAAAATATCGCTTGTTATAAACCGTACTTGACATATTATTTTTAAGGATTCTTTTAATGCAGCATACCAGAACACCCAAGTAGCGAATCACGCCGATCTGTTTCCATAATAATCACGTATAAATTTACAAGGACCCCCCCCCCGATGTTCTTAATCCAATGCCTTTAAATTTTTTAGAACGGATTTGCTTATATGAAATGAAAGATGAATCACAGTAATTATATCGCTCAGCATAATAAATTAAAACTTTTCTCTCAAGAAAAATAAATTCCCTACTTTTACTAAAAATTATGATTACATAAATCAAGAATTTAAAATAAAAAAACAATATGACCCACAAGAGGATCAGCCTATGCGAAATTGTCATTATTAACATTGCCAGTCCGGTCCTGGACATGTGCTGCTTCTCTTCGTGTAATAGCTGTCCAATTTCTGATTACTATATTTTGACATTATATTATCAGTGTTCAGTGATCGAATGATTGGAGTTCGTGTGAGCAATGAGATTGGCCATTGCTTGCGTGCTTTTAATTCTTAATACATTTTTCAAATCGAAATGATACAAATTCTTATTCTTTGAATATACCATCAATACTATTTTTATCGAACGCAATTTTGTAATAAAAAATTGATAAGAACCCAAGTATATACATATAATAATATAAAGAAATCAACAATTTTGTAATAAAGCAATTCATAACCTAACGAGTTCCATTCAACATTATAATTTGTTGTTTAATTTTAATATTAAATTTCGTTGTTGATTGAACTTGACCGAATGGAGATTATTGCGTTATAAATAAATTAGTTTGAGGTTAAATTAAATTTTCTTTTCACGAAAAGTAACTTTTCTAAAAATAACTAATATAGTATGAAACACACTGTTGCAAACAAGGGATTGGGGGGGGGGGGTTATTGTGGCGATTCTGTAATTCGAATTTAAATCGTGAAGCATTTCATTTTTGCCTATTTTCTTGGTCTATTGATTAGTTTTTGCGCCACGCGATGGTTATTTTTTTTTGCATAAAATGAACCGTAGCTGCAAATAAGCTATCAGAAAATTTAAAATTTGGTTTTTTATTTAAAAAAGATAAAATTACGAGGGAATAAATGTTTTTTGAAGGTGTAGCAATTTATTATAAAATAAATTTAAGATTTTACACTCTTTCTTGAATTTATAACATCATCATGTCTCTTCGCGTGCATCAGTTAGGATTTTAAACCTTGCTACATCATAACCGCAAAGTCCGTAAGGGTACATTGAAGTAGTTTATTGCATGTAGATGTACTTGAGTTTCCATGCATGATAGCAACGAGGGTTGGATACAAAACTGTAAATATGGTGGTCATGTTTATCTTTGTGTAAGTTATGTTCTGCGCCGTTTGAAATGAATTTTTGATTACAACAAAAATCACATTTGGGAGCAATTTGTCAAGAATTTTATAACGCATTCTTATGATTTCGTATGTTTACTTGAATATAAATTTTTTTTTTGATTTAATAATTCAAAAACCTATTTCTTTTGATTACATTTTGGCAATTCTTGTAGCTTCGTTTAAAAATTAAAATATTTGTTCTATCAAATTACGTACAGAGGCCATTGCGGGATTCTTTTCAATATCCTTCATATAGCCTTCCATAATTCAAGCCACGTAGACATTGTAAACATTCCTTACAGGCACTATACTAAAATGGGGGCATCTTATTGGTAAAATTTGAATTGTACTGTTATGCATTTCACTTTATCGATCTGCTTTTTGTCGTATGTGATCTTCATATAGGTATTGTCTTTTTTAAAGTTTTCAAGAGACTGTCAATAGCAATTGTTCGACTTCGGGCGAAGTAAGAACTTCATTCTCATCGTCTCCCCTTACGAAGACTGTGGTAACAGTATATTACACTTCCCGTGGTTCGGAACACACGTTAAAACTCGATCGATCTAAAATTAGTGTTTGACAAAACTCGACGCAAACCTCATCTGAGATTTGTGTAAAAATTATTAAAGGGTGAAAATATTCTAACTGACCACGCCGCGGTTAGGACCCAACATTGCTAGTAACAATTAAATTTCATACAGTTGTTTAGTACCTACGAAAAACAATTTTAAACTTAATAATTGCATTGTCCCAGTGCCAATCTCAAAGGTAAAGTAACTTTTATGTTAAAATTTAATTTATTTCAATTCGTAAATGACGAATGAAATTAAACAGGAGAAGTAACTACTTTTTGATGTCACAAAATACTTGAGGAGCAAATAGGGAGGCAATTAACACGCATTTTCATTTTAATTTAGCTTTTTCTAGAAGTAGCCTTGGAAACATTTTCCCGAGCACTGGGGATGTTTTCGGCGAGGAACCGAATAATTTTAATCTAAATTAAAAATAATTTTACTTAATTATTCCTCGTTACATTAAGGAAAGTTATGCTAACATTAGTTACACTTTTTGTCTTTGTAATGCACTTTGTACAATATGAGAACTGCACCTGCAGCTACTAAGTACTACTATATAGCAAAGCTTTAAGTTTGTAAAATTATGTTCAGTTGGTGTAAGTGATTTAATTATTTTAAAGCAGTTAATTTTAATAAAACGTCAATTCTGACTTGCGATAATACTTGGCTTTTGAAATTACAGATTTTAATAAAAAAAATTTACTTTTTGACGCTTTTGACGTTCAATCAACTTTTCTAGTATTTTTTGAATATGTATTTTTAGAATGGAATCTGATTGCTTTGATATTACTGACGCCCCACTGAATAAAATTGAATTATATGCATAGAATTTGATGTTCATAGTATTCAAAAATTTTTATTCAATTTCGAAAATGATTTTATATTAACGTGGCTGAATTAACTCCGATATGTGGGATATTTCAACCTTTCGAACGCGGATTTGCATGCAGACATTTTACATTTTTAAAACAGTTGACACAACTAAATTGCGAATCACATTTTTATTTTGATAAATAAAATTAAGTATGCGTGCGTGCACGGCATTTTCCTCATTCGGCAATATGTGAGGGATCCGTTCTGACATTTTCTGTCCCGTTTGACTCGGAAAGCTTTGTCACGTCGTTTATTAATTCCTCGAATGGGGGGTTTTAGGAAGTATAACAACTCGAATTATTTTGTCGTAAATTTAATATCCACTATATTGCTTGTTTTACCGAGGAAGTTTTTCGATTAGTATTTATTTTATGACCCGGGATCAATACATAAAATTCCTGATGAAAATGCCCGATAATTGGGAAAGGACTCGACGAAATTCAAAATACTTGGACTTTGAGTGGTTTAAAATTGTTTTCAATTGGCTTTTCCACGCAATTATTGTACAATTACCCATGTAAAATTTAGAAGCAACTTTTTCGCTTTTTATAGGCTGTCATATAAAAGGGAAAGTAAATTTTTTCATTTTACGTCTTTAAATATTAAAATTTGAAGTAATTTTATTCGCGTGGGAAATAAATTTTAGGTTGGGGTTCTCTAACGAAAATCCTCCATAATTATTGAGGATGGTGCTAAGTGAGTTAGATAATAATTTTATGGGGAAAGTTTCGTGACGATTATTAGAGAAACTGGCATACGAAACCCGCAGTTTTGATGAGATTAAAAAATTTTAACACCTTCCTCACATAAAAGGACGACTTATTTTTGACGTTATTGAACCTTCATTTTCAGACGACATCTTACAAAGTAGTTCCGACTTAAAAGTTTTCTTTTAATTCGACTAATTTGCTGGCAGTAACTTATCCCATTTAAAAAATTAAATTACAAACTTGTTTGTGTTATTACACAAGTTTCCTTCAACATTTTCAAGAAATTGCAGCTTTAAATTCGTATGTTGGCGCGAGATTCTTAATTAGGATACAATAATTAACTGTAAATTTCATCAAATTCGCATTATTTCTTCTAATTTGCTTTTATAACCTAATCTACTTTTTTAACAGATATAAATACCGGCTTATTAATTAAATTACATTTTACGTTAATTAAAGTTAAGTTTTGCATGCTTAATTTAATTAGTTTACAGTGGTTAGAGAGCGAAGCTTTTTTAGTAGGTGGTATTTCGTGGTCTTAATTTTTCCGTAATTAAAAAGCGGTAAAAATTTTATCGAGGATATAACGCATATTTTTGGAACAACCATTGTCACGAATTTCGAATTAAACGCCTTCGAGCTTCGACTAATTTTACCGAAAACTCTCTCAAGTTGCAAATCGTTGTCATAATTATACAGTAATTGCTAATTATAATCAGCACTTACAGCTTCCATGCTTGAACACATTCCAAATAGTTCTGAATTATAATCTCCCGATGGATTACACAACAAAAGATTACCGAATTTATTCAAACGAACTTTTTTCAATTTTTTCACTCGGATGTTACTCGAGCAAAATTTCCACCGGTCATCTCAGTTCCGTTCAAGTTAAACGGAACCTTGTCGAGATATTCAAAACAAACGTCATAAATTAATTATTAACATACCAAGTGTTTGGTATATCCAAATTATTTCGTAAAGATCCCGGCGGAAATTCAATTAATTTGATTTAAATTCGTTTAAAATGAAATTTGATATTCCGCACTGGGGCCAACGAACGAACTACTAATTTTATAATGAGAATTGTTCTAATTGTACTTCGTAATTACTACTCAAAATTTCCATATGTAATTATTTCTTCTCGTCACAACATCTTATTTTTTTAAGTCTGTTTTTTACTTTATAAAAAGAATCCATGTATAAAATTTCCGTAATGGATGTAACGTTTTAATTAGGTTATGAATAAACAGTGCCGGACTGGCAACGTGGACTCCCCCGAAGGGTTTCATTTATTGCTCGTAAAACGAGACGAATTAATGCAATTGTAAACTTCCTAAACGATTGGCTAATTTTACATATCGATCGATTTTAATCGGGTTTCCAGTCTTTTACAATTTATCTTGAACATAGAAGCACTAAATAATTTTATTTCAGTTTTATTTGTCCAACTCGACTCGAGAAAGGCGCCCACTTCGCAATGTTTTCAAATATCCGGGCGGCATATTTGCACAAAAACTAGACGAGATCAAGTTTTTTTATTTCACTTTTTATTAAGAATAAAGAGACCTACAAATCTCAAACATTTTTTGAAATTCAGTTAAAAAAAATTTAAGTTAGTTTTATTCAATATATCGCCCGATTTAGAACTGAAGATCTTGAATCACGAATATCTTTTAAACTCCATGGTGGGGGGGGGGGCAGCGATGAGGTAACCTATGACATTACCGTTTGATGATTTTTATTTTGGAAGCTTTCATAATACAATTTTTAAATTATAGAAGAATTCATTCTATAACAAGCATTTTGACCTTACAAAAATGTCGACGAATCGCTTGGGGTGTTATAATAATCAAATATCAAGAACTCATATAACTTCTGAGACATATACAACTTGCAATAACAGTCATGATTGCTTAAAGCATTGCAAGGAGTAGAATTAGTTTCATTTGTATATATAGGGTGTCCTCGCCACTGATTAATGTGACTAGAAAAAACTTGGAAACAACTTTTTTAATTTCGACCTATCAATGGGCATAGCACTAAAACTGTTCATTTTTCAGTGTTCACGATTTAGTGCTTGTTTAAATAGCGTGAAATTATCTACAAACTAGGTTATAACCATTTATTGTCTAAAACCAACGGCTTTCGAGTTACGTAAGGTTACGTAAGTTGTTTTTCGTGCAGACCCCGTTTCTTTTAAACAAAATGTTTTGCAAAAAAATCGGACGTCCTTTTCCGGATAGAAAATTTAATGGCCTACAACTTTAGTCTAGTAAACTTTTTTTAAATAAATAATCATTTCAACGATAAACTGAAATCCAAGTGGAAAAAATGTAGTTTTTAAGTGCACTCCGAGTTTTCCAACATTTCTTTACTTAATTTAATCTATAACTTGAAAGCTGTTGATTTTAGACATAAAAGGGTTATACTCGAGTTTGTAGATAATTTTGCGCACTTTAAAATGGCAGTGAACCATTACCACTAAAAATCGGTAGTTTCGGCGCTATGAAAAGAAATTACTTTAAAAAGGGTCGTCCCCAAAGGTTTAGATTTAGACAAAAAATTTTAATCAAAGTTAAAATTTAAAAATAAAGGTTCTTCGACATTCTGAGCAGGAAATTTTGGTTTACATTTTTTATGCTTAAAAGGCATAATAAACGCTCGTTTTTTTTTATTTTAAAACTAATTTCATTTAAAATTTCAACTTATCTTTCTGAAATTAATAATCAATGGTTAAAATGATTTTAACTATGTTTTGACTATTTTATCAAATAGATTCTTGCGAAGCTGTTAATAAATTATCTATCTGATTTCTGTCTGTAATTTTATATTACATTTGAATTTAAAGAAGTTTGAAGAGGTCATACTTTTTTAGAAATTTTAGTTCCAGTCCGCCCCTGCCAATAATCGATACATTCTTTGAGTATTACCGCAAGGGATTTTGTGTTCAGTTTTCTCACTTGATTGATGGCGCCGGTGGTACTGATCTCTTGATGTGGAAATTAATTTCAAAATAGGTTTTGTTGTTATAGAGGTTGATTTTTACAGGTGCATCTATCAAATTCGTATTGTTGGCGAAATTTTGCTTTAAAAATATGTTACGGATAATTAATATCGATTAAATTGGCTTTTTATAAAATTATCCTGTTCAGGTGAAGCAGCAAAATTGACATTTTAAAAATGTAACATCGTTAAATAGATAATATTTTTGAGTCCTTCCTGCTTTTTGTGTTACCTGTCAGTTTTGTAAGAAATAAAATTTTTCTTATACATATCCTATTTCTTGACCCACATCTTGTAAATTGTTAATATCTTTCTGAATTGATGTGATGTTTTATAAATTTAGGCTTTTTTCTCTTTGTAATTACATATCAGTCACAAAATAAACGTCCTGTTTATTTTCAAAAAATTGACTTGTGCTAATTGCACGTACGTCTGTAGGCTGCCTCACTTCCAGACCTCTAAAAATTATCGAAAAGCTGTGCCACTCCGTTCAAATAGCTGCTAAAACTTTTTGATTAAAGTAGAATACGTAAATATCCAATTGTGTCGGGCAACTAAAATTTTAACGTGGAAAATGTATTGAGTTTTCCACTGCATTTTGTTTTTTGCTTATATATTAGTTTATTATTTGGAGTATCGATAGCTGGCTTGTGGTATCACATATTGTTACATACATGAAAGAACAAGGGCCGTTTGTAATATAAACATAATTAACAAGTTGATACTAAAAGCAGCTTTATTGATTTTATGCCTGATGTTAAAATAGAAACAGTCTGCATGTTGGATTTTTTATTTTACAATTGCATCAACAACCTGCAGCATACTAACATCCGTTCCAGGCCTAGAGCTCCATACCAAATGGGAGAGCAACTCATTGGTTGAAAACCGGAGGTTACAGTGGCACTTGACAACTTAATTCGTCAATTATTATGATCAATAAAATAATCTTATTTGCATTAATTGCATACCAATAACAATAATTAGTATAAAATGTATAATTCAATTTTTTAATTAGCATTTAATGTTAATAATTGTTATTTGGTTATATTTTGATTGGTTTTTAAATCGATATTTAGCAATCACAGTCCGTTTAAATAATAGATTTACTATATATTATATAAATTTATTAATTAGATAATATTATGTAGTGTATTAATTAAATTATTGAAATTTTATAAACCTCTTTTTCTTTTTAAATTTTTCATGTTTAATTAGTTTGTTAATTTTTAATTATGTTTATTCTCATCATAGAGAAAAATTCTAATTTTATTTTTTTGTTTCAGGTAAACTTCAACTTGAGAAAATTCTTTTAAAATCAGGAACTAACCAGTTGTGTAAGTTCTTTGAAAATTCGTTAATTTAATGTGAAAACTGTCGATGAAACGAGAAAGCGTCAATTTGGAATTTGAAATAAGTTAGCTATAGAGCAACCGATTAAATAGTTAATTTGTGTGATCGCTGTTTATTTCTCATTACGTTTTAATCCAAACTTTGTTCAACTTTTTATGCCTGTTGATCGCTTAAAATTAGAATCGATTACCTTCCCAAATTTTTGCATTTTAATAACCAACTGTTTACACTGCCACGATGTGTGGAAACGCCCTTACATTGTTTTTCTTTTACCGCATATTCGTATCATTGAATTATGACACAACAAAACTTGGAAACTAAAACGCTTTATTTCGTTAATAAATGGCGTAATACCGCGGGGGTTCCCCATTGTCACAAAACTACAGCTTTATGCACTAATCGTTTATTTTTCCATCCTAATGAATTGCTTTCGGTTATCTCAATTTAATTTTCTTTAAAACGGAATTTGATGCAAATAAATAAATTGCTCGTATACTTGTTGGGCTTGAAATGCAAGTAATTACAATCGCACAAGCATTCGTACGTGCTTTTTCCAAGTTTATACACAAAGCAAATCAATTAAGAAAACTTTTAAGAACTCTTTTAGTGCTCGTCTAATCTGATTTGATTTTATATAGTATAAATAATAAAATATTCACTTTTTAAGTCGATCCGTTTATGCATTCATTAAGTTACGGACTATGAATAATTTTGTAAAGTAAGAAATCGATTTTGAAAGTTAATTATGATGTGATCACGCCTGGAATTGAAGTCTTTTAATAAACCAAAAAAGAACTGCAGCAGCATCCTTACCGAAAGTTACTCCTAGTTCGTTAACCAGACGAGTATGATTGCATTTTCACCAAATGGATGAATCGATTTTTTATTATAGATATTCTATGGTCTAAAACCCCGTATTCAGATAAAGTAAGATATTATTTTGCCAATTTTAAGGATTCGAACACGCCACGACCGCCTCGCAAGCCACTAAATAACCACACGACGATACGTGCGTAGCAAAAATAATACAGTTTGATACGCGTACTGATTCGAGTGGAATTTGTTGGGTTCTAGTTATTTATACCACTCGTAAATTTGCCTGAAATCGATGAAATTCTTGTGGTGTAATGTTAATATCTCCATCGTGCAAGCATCGTTTACGAATTTTATTTTTTTACATCGTCGAATGAAGACTTTTCATTTTCTCTAATCTCAAAATGGTGCATCCGTTTGCCTCGTAGGGTATTTTTCAACCTTCCCTTTTCAAGTGAAGGTTCTTTTATACTTTCGTATTCCGTTTTCTTGGACAAGTAGGGTTGGATTAGATTTGGAATCTTTTTACCATAATAAATATCTTACCTGACTCACGAATTCGATCAATGACCGCTATTGTTGCACGAGCACTTCATAAAGCTCTTACCATATTATTATATTGTTTAAATTATTTTATAGCTAAAGTTATTACGTGAGTAATTTTACTTGATAAACCCTTAATAATATGTATACGTCTTATCGTATCTTTTCCCTTTATTAATTTTAGAATAATCTTAAGGAATTTGAACATACCTACCGTTTAATTTTGAAACTGCCTTTAAGCAATAAATTTAAGCTTTACATCTTGAGACTTGATTTAGATAGGGAGAAATTTGTTATACTACAGTTTAGTTTAATTTATAATTTTCATATTTTCAAAATGAAACGTTCCATTTTTGCTAAACTAACATGTCGAAACACAAAAATGGAACAGATCTCATTATCAAAAATGCACCGATCCGCGAACCGCCACTTGTCGGAACTCCTTTGACTTTGTTTATCACAAATTTTTAATACTTTTATTCACTTTAATTATCCGTTTCGTTTATTCGAAAATTAATATTTAGCAAGTTGTCAAATGAACGTAATTGTTTTATCTTTCAAATGATAACAAAGAACTGCGAATTTTGTTGATGATAATTTTCAATTTATTTCGTAGTAGGTAATTACAAAATTTTGATGTTACTGAGACCTGAAGGTTTTATCTAAAATATCCGAGCTTTTTTGAAATTTGGAACAGGAAATTATCCACAAAATTGGCAGCCTAATTTTCATTCGCCGAAAAGAATTTAAGGGTGATTTACAAGAACGCAGTTAATTATGTATCAACAAATAATAAATGCCTTGTTTGTTTTTAAAAACCAGACAATTTTTGATAGAAAGTGGGTCAAATATGTTTCAAAGGCCGCCCGTCACTTTAGATCTTAAATTTTATAGATTTTGCACAAAATGCGAAGTTAACAAGGGAATTAGCTGGATTTTATATCGCGATTATCATTGAATTTACTTTCCGACATCCCCTCCATTATTTTCAAAGTATCAGTGGCTGTATTCTACAATCATAAATGTTCGTGACAATAATTGACCGATCCCCTTGTCAATTTGTTTTTAAATGACGTAATTCCGGGGAATAGCCACACTGAACTGGACGCTGTAAAGCTTAAGGTACTGTGTGATAACGGTGCATCACTGTATGCTAAATTATGATTAATTTAAACTATCATTTGCTTGCCATAGGTTCCAGCAATGTTATGTAATCATAACTAAATGCTCTGGCATAAAAGCGGGTATTCTTGCCCCACTTTACCGTGTACTTTTACGGCGTCATGAAAACCGCTACGATAGGGTTTGAAGAAGAAACTGGCTTCTTATCTTCTTAATCGAGATATTTTCCCACAACACCTTTATGCACCTTCAGAGAGAACGAACAAGATTTGAATCGGTTCAAAGTAATGTGTCGGTAGTACCCACTGAGAAATATTTGCAGAGCTTATTCCTTCATCCCAAGAATTGCACATTATAAGTAATTTATGTAATAATTAATAAACTAAAATGGTTATTTTCGAATTAATTGCAAAATTTTCATGTTGCCCATTATCGTAACATATTATTTCTACTAGGTACCGAAAGATATGACTTGCACGTCTATAAAAACTTTATATAAAATTTAAAAATTAATATTACGAGCTTTTGGTATTACAGTTTTAAAGTAAAATAGTTCCGGAACATTTTATCTGAAGTTAATTTTAACACATTAACTTAGCGTTAGGAAGGCAGCTACCCGGTTCTACCCCGCTCTCTCCTACATTTAAAGCTTTGTAAAGGTAGGCTTAAAAAATGAAGACTTTTCAAAGTAAAACTTTTCGGGTAAGATTTTACCTTTGTAAAGTCTTCTTTTGAAGATTTGGCTAGATTTTATTAAATTTTCCGTTTTCCTAAAGAAATTGTATGCATTTGAACTAATGCTTAACATTTAATTATTTTAACTTTTCAAATTAGTTTTATAAAAATATTTTTGTTTTCGTATGTTTATAAATTTTAAATTAATGTAATCTTGTTACTTTTCTAATCCAATTTCGTTTATTTCTTTAATTTTCTTTCCGTCTACAGTAGAACCCCGATTATCCGATTCGTTATTAAGATATCGGTGTGGTAAAGTTACCATAGCAATGGTCATAGGGGTCATCAGCATAACCGTGAATGGTGAATACCTCGTTCGACTCCGGGTTCAGTAAAACTTTAAGCACGCCACTTGAAAAAAAGAATGGCCATAGATCGGGAGGCATGGAATACCACCCAACCGCAAATGTCATTTTTCAGAAGCATTTAATTTTTACCGTTCTTCCTTGATTCTGTTGCAATTTTTGCTTTGCATTTTTTTTAAATATTTTCTTTGGTAACCTGATCTGAGGGGGCATAAGGTTATAAATTTTTCTTTTACAATTTATGCGCAGTGGGCGGTTTTTGACCTTTCGAATAATGTGTTGATTGATTCAGAGACATTCTACACTGTAAACAAAGCACGTAAAAATACATTCAAATACGTGTAATATTTACATTCAAAATTATAGTAAAAATACATATTGTGTATTATTCCATTGATAATAGTGTGAAATTACATTATTATCAACGGAACAATACACAATATGTATTTTTACTGTAATTTTGAATGTACAAATTACACGTATTTGAATGTACTTTTACGTACTTTTTTTACAGTGTACCCTTACGCTACAAATGTTTTCGCCAGAAGGGCAGCCATTTTAGAGACGCCAGAAATTTTAATCCTACTAGTGGATACTTGACATCTACGATTGAGTTTCAGATTTCCTTTTAAATACCGGCTGCGATAAAAATCTTAATTCAAGTAAACGATTGATTGGAGAATCTAGGATTAATCCGAGGTTTAAGCTCTGACCAAGGCTCGAGACCAGCCCCCCCCCCCCCCGAGAATTTCACTTCGCCCTGCATACATCTGGTTTTACCATTTTTATGAAAATAAAGTGTTTCGTGATTATTGGAGTTAAAATTCGCTTGTTTCTGTTGAATTTCTAATTTAACATCAATTTTTGAGTCTACGAAACTCATTTTTCCAATGCAATATAATAATAAATTTTTATAACATCGTAATTGACGGGTTGGTTGATCTTAAAAAACGTAATATTTACGCTTGTGTCCTGTGGCAGATTCTCCCCCTCCAAGTATTTAATTTAAGTATTGTTTCTTTTTACGAACAACTTTTCGCCTTCTGCAGGCGTAATTGTTCACTCCCAGGCGCCGATTTACTTTTAGCATCAAGCGCCTTAACCTTTAAAATGTACCTGTAATGATGTCATTAGTCAGTCAGTTTATAAAATGCATAATAGAGAGATTCAGAAATCAACCAACGCCGACGTCAACGTGAACGTCAACTTTGGTTTTTGTCGACGTTTGTACGTCAAGTTTCTTCGGTTCAGAAACCACATTTTAAAATTTACGAACGTGAAAGCGTAGGTTAGATTGCGCAAGCTCGCTTTCCTGAAAGTTTCTTGAAATTTCCTAGTATACTAATTTAAAAATTTACCTCGACATTTATCATTATCTTTAATTATGTTAAGCACAGCGCCGTAGCAAGGGTGAGCGCCCCATCGTAATGGGGGATTTTCCAAATGATAAAAATCTCTTGGGAGGGGGGCGCATATATTCAAATTTGCCCCAAGTTAAGCTTTAAGCTAAGCTCCAAGCTAAGCTTTAAGCTATGCCTTGAGCTAAGCCTTGAACTAAGCCTCAAGGTAAGCTTTAAGCTAAGCCCCAAACTAAGCTTTAAGCTAAGCCTTAAACTAAGCCTTAAGATAAGCTTTAAGCTAAGCCTGAAGCTTGAGGGCTCTCTGGCTAGAATAAATTTGGACCATGGTCGCATACAAGTCGAGGAATTTATAAACATTCGTCAATGCTTCGGCTGCATGCGATTCGGCCACACCAAAAAGATCTGTACGGAGGGACTGACGTACTGTTCCAATTGCGCTGGTGATCACCCCATCGACCGTTCATTTAAATTACGACACGATAAACTAAAATGCACAAGCTGCAGCGCCGTAACAAGGGTGAGGGGACTGAGGCATCTGCCTCAGGCGCCATCGTAATGGGGGCGCTTGACAGATTTTCAAAATGATTTAAATCTCTAGGGAGGGGGGCGCATATATTCAAATTTGCCCCAAGCTAAATCTCATGCTAATTATCATTTTATAATAATCATTAAGACTTATGGTAAACCCCAAGCTAAGCTTTAAGCTAAGCCTCAAGCTAAAAGTAGGCAGACTCTACATCATTTGTTGTATTCCTGCCCGAAATACGTCCAGCAACGCCACCCCCTATACCTCACATTGTTCGTTCTTAAATATTTCACCCTTTAACATTTTATACTCCCTCTCTAGGTGGTTAAACTACAGAGGAAACAGGAAAACAAAACCTTAAGCTATGGTTCAAGCTAAGCCTCAATCTAAGCCTCATCAAGCTAAGCCTCAAGCTAAGCCTCAAGCAAAGCCTCAAGCTAAACCTCAAGCTAAGCCTCAAGCTAAGCCTCATTGCGGCATTGAAGGGAACGAAGTTGCAGACCAATGTGCCAAAGACGCGGCTGTTTCACACAGTCGCATGGCATACAACCAGTTCCCTCTTAGCTATGCAAGAAGGGTGATTCGTCATGTACTTGGGATACCGAGTACAGAAATGCCGTCCAAGGTTCGACCACCCGGCAGCATTTACCTACGCCACATAATGTTCGCTTGTTCCGAAATGCCGTTGATACCTACTTTGAAATGACGCAGGTATTGACGGGTCACTCGTTTGCGCGCGAGTATCTATACAGATTCAAGATCAGTCCTGTTGACGTGTGCCCCTGCGATTCAAAAAGTAGGCAGACTCTGCATCATTTATTGTCTTCCTGCCCGAAATACGTCCAACAACGCCATACCTACACTTCACATACATTGTTCCTTTTTAAATATTTCACCTTTTACAATTTCCGAAATAATATCAAATAAATTCATCACCCAAATTTTTGTAACTTTCTGTAAATCAATTATCAACACTCTAAAACAATTTAACACCCCCCTTAGTCTGTCTAAAATGGATTTATGCCCCACTCACGTTACATAAATTTAAAAAAAAACTGTTAAACTAACCAAACCCAGTTCAAATTTAAATTTAAATTAAAATTCAAACTCAACTTCAAATTCATTTTAAACTTTAATTTTTGTCTTTTACCCGCTGCCGTTGTAATGCTCGTTTGTCTTTCTAGTTATAATTTAATAGTTATCCAGTTATTAATTATCATATTTAATTCATCAACATTAATTTCACCAACATTCATCACCACCATTTTAATTTAATCAATTATTGTTAAGTTTTTTTTTTATTGTTAAGATTGTATCGAATTGCATGAATATACTCTCTCTCTCTTGAGAGAAAACAGGGGAAAAAAAAGCCTCAAGCTAAGCATCAGGCTAAGCCTCAAGCTAAGCCTCAAGCTAAGCCCCAAGCTAAGCTTCAAGCTATGCCTCAGGCTAAGCTGTAAGCTAAGCCCCAAGCCAAGCCTCAAACTAAACCTGAAGCTTGAGGGCTCTCTGGCTAGAATAAATGTGGACCCAAATCCAGACCGTTCTGACTTCTAGATTTTAAAAAATGCCCGCCCATACGGTGAAACCAGTGACCAACAACAATTTACAACAATTATACAAATTTTTCCAGAATTTCCCTGCCGCAATAATGAACTAGACCTTCGGCCTCCTACTTAAGTCTTAATCATAAATTTCTTCAATTCGTCTTTTTCGACATATTTTGTTTCTTTCTCAGACTAAACGACGTCGTCATTACTAAATCAATCAGAGTGTGACCGAACATTTTAATTTCTTTCAATGCCAATCTTGGACATAACTTTTAGGTGGATCATTTCTTATCGTGTGGGTAAACAAAACTTACGGTTTGACGCCTCTGATTGGTTTATTCATTTATTACTAACCTAAAATAATCTGCGGTGAGGACGTTATTTAGCCCGAAAAATGCAACAAATATGTTGAGAACGGCAAAGTGGAGACTTAAAAGTGCGAAGCCGAAGGCCGAGCTAACAATTGCGACCGTAGATTACCGCTCCCCGCTGACTACGGTGCTAATATTCACGAATATTCATAAAAATGTTTGGTTTGGCGTGGTTTTTCTAATATGGTGGTAAAATCCGAAGGGGGGGGGGGGCAAATCCTTAGATAGTACAAATTGAACAGTCTTTTTAGGAAAAGCAAATTTTGAAACAATGTAAAATTGCGATTGCGATAGAATTAATTAAGAATATCCCCGGACCCTCCGGGCTCAAATCGCGTTTTCCAATTGCTGTCCTTTGAGAAGAAATTGCTATGAATGCGTAAACATGAGATCGCGATAGAATCGATGAAGAATACACACCTTTTTTACATTGGGGGGGGGGGGAGGGGATTCCAGACCTCCCTGTTCCAAATCGTGCTTTCTAATTGCAGTCGTTTGTCTCGCATAATATCTTGTTTAATGTGCAGAATAAAAGCTATCCTGTTAGATAATGCTGTAAAAAGGTACAAAATGTCTACACCACTCTTACACTGACCGGGGGGCTGGGGGACCCCCAGGTGCACGTAAGTCATAAAATAAAACTTGACAACCTTATACCGCGCAGGCTGTCAAAATACCATTTTTCGCGCAGGTTTTTCAATATGCGGCCAAATCCGGAGTTTCTACCTAAGCATTGCTAAATTGGTAATATCTTTTTAAAACTTTAATTATAATAAAATTTATTCCATCTTTCCCCTAATTTTTTCCACAATTGACCTCTCAAAACGACTGATCTAATATTAGAAATCCATTAGCATTGATTGTTCAAGCAAATTAAAAATAAGTTGGTCACGCTCTCTTTTCTTAAAATAATTGGTTCTTCTTTCACCCTACTAAATATTTTTATTGCCTATATCTGCCCGCCTCATAAAGAAACCTAGCGCCGTCACTGGTAATAATTGATAAATTAGAATGTCCGTTGAATTAAAGGAAACTTAAGGAAAGTAGAAAAAGTCGTTTTGTTATGTTACAGTGATTTAATGAAATAATGAAAATAATTGCTAACCAACATTTTTTCTACCTTCAGTAATCTTCTAAACTTCTTAAAAGTTTACAAATTGCGATGAACTATTTGAAAAAGGTTTTAGTTTATTTTAATACATTTTCATAAAAATTTTCGAACCAAAGTAGTTTCTTTTTTCATGCAGAATCTGAATCTGCTGGAAAAAATGTAGGTTGCGATTTAGAAACCCAAAGTTGAACTTTAAAACGATCACTTATTAAAAAATGAATCGCTCCATAGTCTCTTGTCCGAAACATTTTTTCATCTAGCGAAGTTTTCAAGTAAACACCCGGTACGTATTAGGATATTCGATCGATATATCGGATATAATGATATAATTTCTTTAATCGATCTCTTAAAAGAAGCCTATGCACTGTGTTGTACGTTCGAAATGTTTATTTATATATGGGGAACCTACTGTTAATTTGGGCTCCAAGCACATGTTCAATGTCACGGCTTTACTCAGGAGAAACGCGTCCATACGTGAAGACCATAATTATTGTCGTTACAACAAACGTGTCGAATAAATTCGTAGCGAGATATTTAGAAAAATTCCAACTCAATATAATTTGGCAAGATGCGTTTCACCCTTTTCGGTGGAAAAATTAAACAGTGAAATTTTCTAAACTTCTACGCGCCAACGCGGCAGACCAAAAATATTTGTTGCCTGACCCCTAAAAGCTTTGGCTGCCAACGCCACTCCCGATGCATTTTAATAGATTTGATTTTGATTTGCCCACTTTATCTACAAACATAATTATTGGAGATTGCATTCCATTTGAAATTTCTATTACACGACACCCACTTTGCTTTGATCCGTTATCCCGATAAGAAAAATAAAATTAATATCAGGGTTCATCTTTTTGAAATTCCTGTGTAAACTTCATTTATTTTAATCCGCCTACACTCGACAGTCATTTCAAACCAGAGTTTTCATTTCTCTCTTAATTATGTTTTTCTGATTTACGATGTGCACCCAAAAATTTTACAGCGTTTGACGAATCGAGAACTCGAACATTCCTCATTGGATTTTTCATTTTGCATTATTATTATTATTATCATATATTAGTTATTTATTTCTTAAAATATTTTAAAAATTTAAAGGTCCATCAATTTTTCATGTTATAATATTATCTAATGTAAAGTTAAAAGAAAATAATATTCGAAAATATGATTTTTACGTTCGCATTTTAACTACATTATTTTGAAGAATACTTGTGTTGTCTGAATATATATTCTTAAAAGAGGAAACTCGTGTTTACAACAAAACACACTTGAATTGAGATCATTCAGTCGAAATTGTAAATAATGAACGGATGGATGGAGAGTAGTCGATATCGATATGAGTGTGGTTAAATCACTCCATTATATTTTGTCAATTTATACAAATTTTATGTGGATTGTTATTAATGGTGATAGGAAAAAGTGGAAATTCGTTTTTATTTCGTTTAATTTTCGAGTTTCACAACTGACTAGTCCATTGAGCTCACCTTCACAAGTGTAAGATTGCTATCTAAATAAGAACTTAAATAAGTGATTATATAATCAGAGCAGCCGTCGCCGAACGCCACGCACCCTCGGATGCTGATTGTACACGTCACCTCCACCACCGCCGCCGCCCTCGAATCAATATTTGGTGGCGTCTCGCTGTATTGATATCAGATCTGGCGGAGATTGTATATTATATAGGATTTACTTGTTCAGATATATATAAGGATGTGGTTTAATGTCACACTGATTTACTAACTTTCTCAACGCGCTGGCTTTCCTTGCGGAAACTTTGAAATGAACATTTTCAACTATTTCACGTTGCCCGATTACTTATTCACCAGACATAAATTTAACAATAAACCCCTAATTATTAAAAAGGGCCTTCTTTAACTCCTCAACAGTCGAAACTTTTTTTTTCAACTTTTTGACCGTAGAAAATAATCCCAAAGTTGATAAAAATTTCACGTTTTTGCTGCAACTAAAATTTTACTTGTTGTTCTTAAATGAAGTGAAACTTATAAGAAATTTGCATCCCACATCAACTTTATTATATTCGGTTTGAAGTGCCTTATTGGATTTTCTTTTTTTTATATTTTTTAATATTTCTCTTTGAGCTTAATGGGAGTTTTATAAAAATATTATTGCCGAGGTATATTAAAGCAGGGGTTGTTTTTTGAAGTTTTATTAAATAAATTCTAACAATTGCTTTGAACTCATATTATATTACCCCATGCGGGGAACGCTTTATTTTGTTGTTCAGTCATATCTTACAAAGCAAAGGACTGTTCCGAAAAATGTTATTTAAATTTTCAAAATATATAGTAGTCAGAATTATTATTGTGAAATTTTTTTTTAAATATCGAGTTGAACAGTTGTAGGACGCGAGTGAAGTATAATTTTATCGACTACCTAACTTAAATATTTAATCAGAGGAAAGTTTACAAATCTAACGTATCAATTATGTTATTTGTAATTTCTAATTCCTTATTCAGTGTTCTTTGTTTTTGTTTCGCTTGTAATGCATAATGTATGCATCCCGAATAAATATATTCATGATTGTTCGACGTTAAGCTTAAACTTATTTCAAAATACTGACATAGAAACCCAACATTTGTAACTTTTTGTTACTTTTTTGTCCAATAGAAACACTTCCAGTCAAAATTAATTGCAGGAAAGACGTAATTCGCTAAGATAAAAGATATACTGAGTTGTATCTATATGTGCAGCACATAAAGATTCAGAAGTTATCGTCCAAAGAATGACTCGATCCACGTTACACAGACGGTAATAAATTAACAAAATTCACCGACTTCGTTTGAATTTTAACGCAAGACCAATTTTCCGACTGTTTGTTATCATGCCGAGGAAAGGGCTGTGGGTCGGTTGTAAAATTGCAATCAACATTCTTGAAGCCAAGATGACTTACTGGGAAAATTTAATTAACGGGTTGATTTTTCATGGCTTTTCCCGTAGCTCACAGTACGATATATGGTATGTTTAGATTTGGAAACATTTAGTATATAAAGATTATCTGAAAGCCACATTCAAATGGCAATGAAATGAAAAATATTGTTGCCGGCCAAGTAAAAATAAAATAAGAAATCGTCGATATCTGGATATACATAATATTATAAATCTAAAGCAGCGTTTCCCGAACTTTTGGCCGCGGAATATATTTGAAACTTTGCGGAACCCTTAAAGCTACAAAAACATTTAAAAAAATAATTAGAAAGGATTATATTCATTTTTTATTATACTGCGAATTTCTCTTTAAAAACACAATTAAATTAGTATCTACATATTTTTTTAATGAGATGAATGAAATTGTTTTTTTTTCTGCATAATCTTATTATATTTAGCCAATTTAGCGCAATATCAATTATGACAACTACGAGGTGTATGCGGAATAAACTTTCTATATTTTCTATAAATTTGAAATTTTAGTTGATCTTTTTAACCAATTGTTCAAAGTCACGGTAAATTAAAATGTCAATACAATTTGATGTTAGATTATTTCTATTTGGAATTTATTGTTCTTGATGTCTTTTTTCTATTAAATGCGAAAGTTTATTTCATTATACAAATCTGGTAATTTTCTAAATTTTTAATATAAGAAATAAATAATTAGAAGTTTTTAAATTAATCTTGGGCTCTTTATAAACATTAAGTTCACGATATTGAAGTTTCAACAATACACTTTTTTGAAGATTAGTTCAAAATTGATTTTTGAACAACTATGGCCTTCACGGATCTATTATGGGTCTAGATGGCTAAGGGCGGCCAAAGGACGCCCGTGCCAGCTAGTTTATTAATAAAAAATAGTTATTTATTTTTTTCTAACCCTCCACTAGTCTTAATTTATCTGTTTGTAACGCTAAATTTTGCGGCTCACTCCAGTGCGGCCTAAAGGCCGCACAAACATACAATTAAATACAACTTTGAAACACAAATATAATTAAAACATTGACATATATTTAATAATCAATAGCCCAAATTTGTAGTATCTAACGCTAAATTGATCCGTCAAGTCAATAAACCGTCTCCTACGACAACTTAAGCAATCACGAATCAAAGCGGGCTTCAGGCCGCATACCCAAGGAAATCACGTACTAGTATAATAATGAAACATAAGTATGCAGTGACCTTAATTTATCTATCTGTAACGCTACGTTGTTATATTCTATGCATTTTTCAATTAATATTTTTACAGTTTGTAGAGCCGACAATAATAAAAATTGCTCTAATTCCTAAGATAGCTGGAAAAACTCTACAGTCATCCGAGGCCTAAATTTGTTATAGTATTAATTAATTATATTACATCACGTATGGCGAGGGGGGGGGGGCGAGTTTCATAATTGGAATTTTCTGACGAAATTTAAATAAAAACAACATTTTTAAGTTTTACTTTAGTTTTAAGTTATTAACAAATTTAAAAACAATAAACTGAAGAGCTTCAATAATATTAAATTAATAATTCCTTCCCCTTCCCCACCTTATGGCCACGACTGGTTAGGCTGCATGCACACTGATGAGTTGAGCCAAACGTTTCGATACAAAATATTTTGTTTTATCTAAAAATATGGTCGAAAAAAAAAACATTTTGGAGCAAAATGTTTTGTCTTGTCTTTAAACGTTTTGTTTCGCCTTGTAACGTTTTGCTTGATCTGAAAACAAACTGATTAAAACGCTTTAAGACGAAACAAAACATTTTGTTCTATCATGTTTTTAGATGATACAAAATGCTTTTTAATGTAAAATGTTTTGTCTTCAAACGTTTTGCTCTATCAATGTGCATGCAGCCTTGGGTTAATTTCACAGTTTGGATAAGTTGGAATATCGTTAGTCCATTCGTGCTCGTCAATGTTAGATAATTTATCGACGGAGGAGATTCTTTTATTTTTACTTCCTTTCTTTTCAATGTATTTTGTTACAACCCTTAGTTTTCCACTTTGAGAACCGCTGATAAAAGGAACAACTCTTATGAACCTACCTGTCGCAAATAATTTGCTTATTTTTCTATTCGATATATTGCTTTGCCACGCCCTCTGGTGGACAGGATTATCTCTACGTTACGATTTACAATAGCATAACAATAACTTAGAGATAACCCTGTCCACCGTGGGCGTAGCAAAGCTATCTATCGCATTGAAAAGTACGCAAAATATTTGTTTAAATAAAAATTTATACATCCTCTTTGGCTCAACTCAAATAGAAACTTTAAGTCGTTCAAAGATTATAGCATGCTGTGTATTTGCTGTTTACCCATCAAAGGGTGAGGCTTGATTAAGATTGATAAACAATTCGCAAAGCGAACGCTTTTATTATCCCCAAAAATGAATGGCTGCATAATTCTAAAACAAATAAAACACACCACAAAATTAAATGACAAAGACGCGTCTTCAGAGTAATTGTGATTCTGAAAAATCCAGCACGTCGTACAGAACTGTCAATGTGAATGTAACAAAAAAAGTTACTAACTGGTAGGCTCACGGTTATGAAGATTAATTAGAACGAATCAGGTGAAATAATCGTATACTGTAGAACTTTTCCTATGGAGGGCAGATGATTACTGTTAAACTACATTGTGGATTGATTTTCTATCTTCACCGCTCCCGGGTTTTGACTTGAAACAAAATGCACTGCTCAAACTTCTCTAAATTTTGCTCAGCAAAATTCATTAGCGTTACAATCCCATACTGGAGGGAGTAACCCACAATTTTCGTACAGCTTCAGCGGAAAACTTTTAACAAATTCACCGTAGAAAGTCGAACGTTACAAGCCTCGAAGTAATCAATGCGTAGTCGGTCGCGATTTGCATCGCATTGGAAAATATACAAGGTGTTCTATTTTTAGACTGTGTGACGTGTCCCTAAAGACTATAACATGGAGAGGCTTTCCGTTGCCTTCCCCATCGATTCTGTACTTTGGATCGCAATAGAAATTGAATAGCGGGTTTTCGAAAAAATTCATGTTGTTTAATAAGTACAATCTCTCAATTCAAAAATTTTGATTTGCTTCACAAAATAGGGGTTTTAGATAGCCAAAGCACAGCTAACTAATATAATGATGAAGTGTAGAATGCACGAGGAAATGAATGGAAATCGATGCAGAGGTGCTATTATTGTGACAACATAAATGGTGTACGTTGCTATCGGCGAATTATCGATTATCAAGTTTGTTTCACATGCTACAACATTATCTGTAATTATAAATATGTTAATTACTTTTAAACAATCGGTTTAGTATTTTGAATGAACATTTACACCCGTACAGTCAATAATCTGTAATTTTCAAGAACAGATCCTTACAATCTGGTAGATAAAACATTGGAATGTGTCTACTGAAGCCTGATTGTAATAGACACTTTCCGACAGCAACACATCTTCCACCCTCATAATAACATTCAACTAAAACAATTCTGTCAGTCTAAGATGTTAAAACTTGAGGAATATATTTACATAGTTCATAAAACACTTTTGATGTTTAATTTCTCGAAAATTATTAATTGCGCCATTTTTGTTCCGGGGAAATTAAAATTTTTCGTTATACGCATGAAGAAGTGGAAGTCGTTTATTGTTAACTTTTTCGTAGATGGTGCGACATTGTCTGATTTATACAGCACGACAACGTATGGAACAGTTAACAAATAATGTACTTTCTCATCAAAGTAATATCATTTTTGGACCCGCGTCTATTTTCCGGAATCGTTATGCTACAAAAGTTTAACGATAAAAAACGAACGATAATTTAAGCTTCTCACGAATCAAGTTTGCCCCTGAATTTTTCACAAAACTTCATCGGCACGTAAAGCTGAAATAGGAAACACGGTTTTGACATTTCGTATATTTTACGAAACGGAACAAATTAACGTACTTTGCAGCGGCACCCGTTTTTTTTAGCAAAAATTACTTTCTCCTTCAAAATTACAATTGTTGAATCGAAAGTTTTAATTTGATTTTTAATTATTTTTGATTTTATTGCCACATCTGTTAAGGATTAATTTTTTATCGTCAATTTTTGAGAGATTGTTGTTGGAGAATTTAATTTACTTTGAAAATCGCTTTGCTTTGCACCCTGCTACGTAATTAAAAATCCAAGTGAAGTTTTAATTATCGCGACTTTTGTTTAAACGTCCTTAATGTTTTTAGGGGTTAATTAAGGGTTAATAGTTTTAAATCAGCTTAATTGCGCTATTTTTACTAACCAGAACTCGCTAATCGAAAATAAAGCTATGGTGCGGCGTCGTTAAATAAAAATCTTAATCTGCAGGTTAATTTTTCAAATAAAAAATTTTGCCCTTTGTTACTACAAAGGCTCAATTTAAATTAAAATATTAATAAATATTACGCAGGGTGTAATTTGAAAAATTTAATTTTCATATCCTCCTGCAGCAATTATTCGCGTACTAAATTGCATGTTTGTTGTTGTACCACATTAACCATTCCCCGACCAACACTTTAAACGGATTTCAAATCCAGTAATAAATTTCGTTATCCTGTCACTCCCAAAATTTGTTGTTAAGTTTACTTTTGCCGCATTTTGGAAAATGCTTAATTTACCGTGTTTCTTTGGGTTTATGATTTATTCAACAGTTTAACGAATGAACAATTGATAATTTAAATTTTTCTGAGTTAATTAAAAAGTTTATCAATTTCGAGATCGTTGACTGTTTTATAAGAACACAATTATAAAATTTTTGACTCGGCTGAATTCCGTAATCCTCACTTTTTAAATATTAGGACAGGGGGATTAGTTGCTATCGATTTTAACTTGAGACAACTTTATTTTTTGAAACATTGTGCATTTTTCAAGTGCCTACGCGGTTGCTTTATTCTCACGAAAATCTAAGTTAAGGGTGGTTCAAGAAGTAAAATTATTTCAGTTTATTCAACTTTATTTTCGAATCTGTGTTTGAAATAGAATTGGTTTTCATCCCCTTGTCTTTGAAGTTTGTTGGAGTAGAAAATCTTTTGAAAAACTTCTTCCAAATAAAGGGAAATCTCAATTCCCTTGCGCGTGTACCTACCAGTACTGACAGACATCCTTAGATAGTGATACTGTAACTTGCCTTTTAAGACTGAGGAAAAGCATTTTCAAGTCATAAATTATTTTTCGCGTTCGACCAACGCGATGTAAAGTTGAACTTGCTTCTATTTCACCAAGAACTACAAGAATCACTGAACAGGAACGTATCTGAAACTTTGAAAAAAACTTGAAGAAAACGAAAAGTAAACAGCTAGAAGTTGAGGATTTTTTGCATCAATTTTTTCTTTATCAGAAATAGAAATTCAAAGGAAATCATAATTTCGTTTACTATTTGAAAGACTGGCGACACCTATATACAGGCGACCTTTACCTAGAAATTTTTGAAATACCTGTCCGATGAAAATTTTTATAATTTCTTTTCTTTTTCATCCCTGGAAACGACTGATTACAAGGTAAACAATTGTACAATATCTTTAATCTTGCGGGGGAGGTGGTTATTAAATACCAGATAGGAGTTAATTTCTGTTTTAAATTTTGTTGTATTGTTTTTAAACAAAACTACGGTCACTTCATTGAAATAATGTCGAATGCGGCTAATAATTGGATGGGAAGCCGTTTAGGCATACTGAATATTTTAAAACCCCTACATCAAGGACTAGAATGAATCATTCAAGGGTTCAAAGAACCAGGTGCGCTTTAAAGTTGTTTGAAGTCTTGAAAAAATTAGGGGAGGAAAAATTGTAATACTTAAATCAGGAGAAAATCCCCCTTCCCCCTGACGAAATAATTTGAGGTAATCTCGCGGTCACTTAGATCAGTTTTCTGTTTTTTTTCTAACTACGCAAAGAGGACGGCTTTATACGCCGGGATTTGGCAGTATGAAATGCAGGTAGTGAATAAGATTAGGGAAGAACATCGATCTTTTCTTTTTGAATTCTAAAAATAGAACAGGAATGTCTTCTTTTGTCTCAGTCAGTTCACCTAGCTGGTTGTTTTTAGGTGTAAGCACGAGGAAGGAAAAATACTCGGAAGATTTTTGGAGAACAAGTTTTGGTAAGGGTATGCAAGAGCGAGCGAATGCAATGTCTGCGTTCAAAACTTGGCCCGAGATAAATTGTCGGGTATTTTTTCCTTCCCGAGCGGCTGTTGCGTTGATTATTCATCGAAATAAGGTATATAAGCGGAGTAGGTCAACTCGGCAGAATGTACAAGGGATAGGTTAATCCTACCGGTCAACTGGGCAAATGAAAACCAGAGGCCGTTTTAATTTTGGGTCAGCTCGGCAAACGCGCTGAATAATGCTATTTCGAGGGTCTCTCACATCCCGGTTGCATTTATCCCGGTTTCCTTGATCTGTCGCGCCTCTCGTATGTTTAGCGCTCGGAGCACGAAAAACCGCCCGGAGATGCGGAGCATCGGAGGGTAGGTTTTTTGATGCTCACAGTTCTGGCCAAGCCAAAATTTATTACTTTGCCGAGTTGGTCTATGTATTTCCAGGTAGAAAATTTGGACCCGGATTAAATATCTGACCATTTGCCGAGCTGGCCTACACCCTATATAAGATATTTTCTTGAAACTTATTTGTTTTTATTCTAACGCGCGTTACTCCGAGCAACAGGCGTATGGTCACGTAACTCTCTTTTTTTTCATTTAAAATCATTTCATGTTTAAAATCGACAATATTTCGCGCGGATCCTTGAATCTTCAGAAGTTTACAGTCAAATTTTAAAATAATCAAAGCACTTATTATCAAGTTTTGTATACAAAATCGGCTATAAACTGCAAAACTTGAAATATTTTACCTAACCCTATCTAATTTTATTCATTTACATTAAACTTCGCTGATTAATTAACTTAATAATCAATTTTTGGACTTCTAAACTTCTTATGTTCGACCGTAGTGCAGTTTGGGCAAGGAATTGCAATTAGCTGGTAAAAAATTACCCCTAATAATCTGGTATGCAGTTCGGGTAGCACCTAATAATTATAATAATACCCCCTCCCCGGATTATACAAAGCGCACTCTTGATACCTTTTGGAAGTAAATACACAGGCCCTCTTAAAGCCACTAATTCTCTAAAAGTGAGCTTCTCTAAAAAGTAGTTAGTTCCCCCCCCCCCTCCGGAAGGGTTTTATAATAATGTCGTAGTGATTTAAGCGAATATAATACATTTTAATTAATATAATACAGTCGTTCTGTTACAAAATGTTAATTAAACTAACTAAAATAATTTGTTGCGTATTGCTTAAGGCAAGTCAGGGATTGCCAGTGCTTAGCAGTGTATTTTACAAAATATTTTAAAATACCTTCTTCAGGCTATAATAATAATGAACTTAATTCTTAGTTTGATTACCCATATATCTAAAGCAAATGTTCAAGCAAGAGTGGCGGAACGGATTACAAGTCTAGAACATGGAGATGATGAAGACGAATTCTTCTTTTTGACCTTTTTATCGACCACTCATACAATAATTTTAAATGCCATTAATTAGGAGTTTAGCAAATCTACACCAATTGATAGGATAGGATAGGAAAATTCAAATAAAATAAGCAAAAATTGCGCAGAAAGGAACTTCTAGTGGTTTTTTAAGTTTAAAAAAAAGTTATTTTAGCCCCCCCCCCCCAAAGGACGCCCCTGATGCATTGTAAATATTGTAAACTTCAAGAAAAACGCTGAAATTCTTATAGAACGTGTTCCCAGTTGGCGGATAGGAGAAAACTCTCCAGATATGAAGGGCAGGAGGGAAATAAAATACCTCTGACCAACAGGCAACAGCGGCGATTATCCATATTAGGAGTAGTTAAATAACTTGCCTAGGCCGATTGAAATTCGTGGAAGGGCTAGAAAAGTCAGACAATGCTGGAATAGGGGAACTGTGTTAGGAATTCCTCGAAGATCAGGAGGTCATATCGCTTTGTGACCATTTACTCGGTGACAGTTACGCCTCTGCTGCTCAGTAATTATCTTTGATTATGTAGCATCCGATATATGAACCCTATGTAAGTTCTGGAAGCACCTTGTGGAGTTCAAAAGGTTAAATGACGCTACTAAATTGGAAGGCGGAATAAATGGCTTGAGTACTAATCATAAACCTCTTCAAGATCCATGGAACCAATGCAAATGAAGAATTATCATAATAAAGTAATTTATTACGACTTCAAATTAAGTATCGCTATCTGTTGATAGCCTTTTCAAGTACAAAAGGTGTTCCGAAAACTTCCATCAAGTTTACCAATTTGATACTATTAATTTGGCGCCAAGTGTCTTTAAAAAAGAACCCATTTAATTTTCATTGCAAAACCTACGAATTTTAAATGTTCTTCTATGGCATCGTGAATCTATTGTGAAAATTTAATAGGAGTAATTAAATGCAAATTCGCATCAGCTTTACTTCTAAACCATAAACTCCTGCTAATTACACAACCATAATTTAAAAACATAATGCAGCAGTTTTTATCGAGCTTATAATAAATTTAATTAGAAATGTTTCAATTACATGGTTATTAAGACGGGAGCTTCTTGCACGTTTCGTACCAATATTTTGGTTCTTAATTTTTATCAAATTTTGCAATGAAGTAAATAATAAGATGTAGGTACATTTGAAGCTTATATAGTTTTTTAAAAATTTTCCTGGCTGGTAAAAATAATTTATTTGCATG
This sequence comes from Podabrus alpinus, assembly GCA_932274525.1. Lineage (NCBI taxonomy): Eukaryota > Metazoa > Arthropoda > Insecta > Coleoptera > Cantharidae > Podabrus > Podabrus alpinus. Next base: position 4,758,307 of record OW026453.1, read on the forward strand.
TAAATGTGCACTATTATTTTTTGGGTCTTCCAAAGTAAATTAACACTAAACAAAATTACCTATTTTTTAATACTCCGATTTTTATCTAATATGGAGTTTTAGCTTGTTGAGAATCTTTAAATTTTATATTTGGTTTTTTAAATATTACGGTTACTTGATAAGTCCAAACTAGCACGAAACAGCGCTGACGCGATTTATATTTTTTAAACAATTATTGCTCTTGGTTAATAATAAAAGTAAATATAAAATTTAAATTTTTATCTGCTATTATTTTCCCATTATTTTCATATGTTCCTAACGAACTACAACCTATTTGATTCTTTTAAGAATATTATGCAGCAAGATTATAACAAAAACTCTGCGCACTGTAGAAATTTTCTTTGAGCTTTGAACAAAGTCCTACAATATTAATTATTATATTGCTCAAGGGCCAATCACTCAGCAAGGGCACAGTTTTTAATGCTTTTATGTGTAACAATTTTAAAGAAAACCTAGATTCCATCCGTTTGTTGACAAATAGGGTAAAAAAAAACTCGCAATTATAATTAAAACTTTCCTGCGCCGGAATGCCACCCTCTGCAATGACTGCATCCACACATGAATTAGTTTTTCACCCAATTATCACACCCTCGATACAAACCTGAATTCAGTTATATCTTTAATCATACGCTAACAACTTAAATTATTATAAGTGAACCCTCATACACCTGTTTACACTTATAGTTTTGTTTACCCGAAGAGATAAAAATTTTATGGCATGTGAACCGTGAATTAACGTTTGGTGGTTATCCTACATTGTTATCGATTAATACAGAGACTCCAAAACTTTTCCCTGTCATAACAACATTCACAAAATATTAAATCTTGAAAAACGTTCGGTGTATTTCAAAATCCAACTTTGGACAGCGCTTGGAAGTCACGGGTGTCCCACTACACTCGGCCTGATGACACCTGAAAAATGAAATCCAAAGACGCTTTTCGTGCTATTTTAATAAATGGAAAAAATTTCAAATTAATTTTATGAATTTATTGAAGAAAGAAAACAGTTCCAGAACACTCAATCAAATTGAAGTTTGCATTAGACTGCTCGAAAATTTAGAATTCGACTATCCACATAAATGTCTACTAAATGTTCCATCTCACCTGTCGCAGGCAGAAGATATTAGAGCAGTTATTACAAGGATTCCTGCACGTAATACCTTCATTGGCCTTTCTACTTTATGCATGTTTTATTAGACAAAATTAAATTCTCAGATAAAATACTGTGGTTTCGACATAAATGAGAGTAATGATTCTATTCTAAAGTTGGTTGGTTTTAAACGATCGACCACGATAAAGGCCACTCCATTGTCCAATACTTTTTCGTTTTTTTGCTCCTTCAATTTATAACAGAGGCTTATATTGATTGACTGTCATGTCTTGTAATACAAATCTACACTGTATACGGAAATTTTACATTTTAGTGATAAATATTCCTAAGTCAACGGCGTAGACTTGACGCCTCATGCAAATTGAGTGTAAATTAGAAGAAAATTAACATTTTTACACAATTTAAACTTTTAATAGTATCGATTGTCTTCCTTTTGTTTCAAATTAAAAAGTGGTATCAAATTCATTTTAAATTTTTAATTACTTGCCGAAAGCACTTAGCTAAAACTTTTTCACTGATTAAGTCATTGTACTTACTCGAATATGAATATAGTTTTTCATCGTTAGATGTTAATTTATTTTTAATTTATATTTTAATTCTTTTTGTTTTGTTTGGGCCTTATTAAAAAATAATCATCAACTTTTGTGGCGAAACGGCGAGTTTCGGTTTGGTTGAATTATTTAAAAAAAGCCTTCGCCAGTTAAAATAACACCTAATGCCTAGCAATCGAAAAACTTCTTGCTAAAGAGGGTAGGAAAGATAAAATTGAAAATAGCGTTATTTTTTCCATTCGAAATTCCCGTATTTCGATTCTTTTCTTTTATCCGGCACTTGGCGAACATCAGAGTCCCCACGGTCCTTCAATTCCATTCTGAATTATTCGGAATCAGAGCTTCAGAATAACAACTCTTACAAACTAGTTCAGAAGCCAAGGGTCTCTCGACATGTTGTCAAGGGTCAAACGAGTCAAGGCAAAACACATGCGTTCGTTATTCTGCGACAGGAAACTTGAGTGTAATTTTCAAATTTTATTTATTTTTTGAATCAAATTTTTGTCTTCAGACACAATTGCTTTTAAAAACTCCTTAATTCTTTTTTGCGCTGTTTATCTAACCGTAATATTTTGATGAAAAATTTATTTTCCGAGTTCCACTGTAATTCATTTTGTTTACCTTGGAATATTTGAATATTTTGATAAATATAAATAAAAAGGAAAATTTTAACAAAACATATAAGAATATGACATTGATGGAAACGAATCTGTAGACGTATAAAGGAAGAAATGTTATTGAAACGATTGAGTAAGCCTTCGATTGAATAAATCTGTTCGTCTTTTTTGTTGTGAAAAATGTTACGTTTATGCTTTTTAATTATTTAAATTATTCGATTTCATTTTAAAATCCACATCATTTTTATCCTTCTTTTGCTTCTTTCTACCCAAGTTATCAGATTTAAAATTTCCGAGCTCTTTACCATCGATAACCCGATCACTCGGTTTGGTGTGATCGCAGACTTAGTTGCAGCTCGAAAATTTCGACTTCCAATTTAGACCCGCACGTTTAACTCAAAGAATTAGTTTTTTATAAATTGATGCGAAATTAATGCCAAAAATAGTAATAATACGGTGAAAACTTTTTTGTGAACCTTACAAGAGGACATTGTCGAATGATAAGATTAAATTGAAAATAAGTTTGCCGTATTTCAGGTTTGATCGTGAGGACAATTGGTTTTCCCTAAAAAAGTTATTTGAAATTTTCATTTGTAGTATATTCTTCTATTATGCTGGATTCTCTCCGGGCTCTTTGGATCCCGTCGCGAAAAGTTCAGGATTTTTTCGATTCAAAAGAAAGAAATTGAACTAATTTTTTCAAAATAACAAAATTGTTGCTTTGATATACCTCCCCAGATTTTTAACTTGTTTGTGTACACCGATAACCTGTCTTTGGATAGATGCTGATATTTTATCTAAATTTTCTCGATAGCTTCCAAGTTCAACTGCTCGAATCTTGAATATTCGGTAACTTTCCGACTGAAAAAGTTTCAAAGGTTTTTTTTAGTTCACTCTGTATTTAGGTACCTACTATAAAAATCTTTTTGAGTTCCGATATTTTCTTAATTGCTCTTTCCATTATTCCTATTTATCTTTTTTTTTTCTTGAATTATTGGAAATTTTTATTTACTTTTTAATTGGGTATTTAAGCAGCTTAGGTACATGATTTCCATTGATATACAAAAATTTGAAGTAATCTTGTCTTTATTATTCGATGGAAAAATTTATAATTTTACTAATTGTTCCTGTTTTGTCAGTTTCTATGAAAGCTTTTTTCCCTTTGTTTGGTTAAAACGAACATTTGAGGATGATTTGAGTGCATGTGAAAGAATTGTAGAAAAAGTTCAGGTTAGGTACATATTTTTGATGATGCTTTCGAAAAGTCGCTGTAAGGTACGGAAGTACTGGAAGCAGGAAATAATGCATGAATAGATAGATGTAACCAAAATGGAAGAGGAATTTGGAAGAAAGCTTAGGTAGTGGAAATGGAATTGAGAAGCGTAATGCATACTTGACTTATTGTTAACAGAAAATTCGCGTAAATGGCTGTAACGCGACATAAAAATTACAATTAACGCACTTTAATATCGAATTTCAGCGGGATGGAATTTTACGTGTTGAGCTGTACACAGTTAGAAATTAAAAGTTAAATTAACAAGAAAATGTTGTTCCCACAGGTCCACACTTATTTATTGCAAATTTAACAACCAACTTGAGCGCTAATAATAACGAAATCTATGTTGTTGCATTTAACAAAAAAAAGTTGTTATACGTATCGTGATGTTGTGCTTTGTACCTTTAAATATTGTGGATGTAATCAAGGTGCTAATGCAATTATAACAATTGCTACGATTAAACTAATAAGCTTAAAATGTAGTATCTGCAATATTATTTTGTAATTTTTACTATTCCGTTTGTAGCTTTTATAACTATAATTGATAAAAATAGTATATTTGGCTGCTCCATTGACTTAAATATTTCGTTGGTTATGCAGGTTTGTTTAGTTACATTGAACGTTTATTTTGCATAATTAGCGAAAAACAAACGCTAATTTAACAAAAACGGAGAGTAAAATTAAAATGATTTATTTGTTAATTTAAATTTCTCTAGGTGTTCGATTTACTTAAAATTTTTATTGTTTAAAAATTGCATTTAAAGGTTCATTAAAATTTTACAACGTTTGTAATAATTGCATTGGAAATTAAAACGTGTACATTTCCTTAACAATGACAACAAACATTCTAAAATATTTAAGGAATCTTACATATAATTACAAGCAATAAAAATTTGTTATAAAATAGATGTTCATCATTCATACGGATTTGGTTAATACATATTATGATAAAAGATGAAACTCAAAAGATGTAGTAAAGTATTCTTTATTTGAGAATATAATAAAATTATTAAACTTAGCACAAATTATTTTATAAAAAATTAAAATTAAGAAGTTGAATAATAATAGAATTAACACAATAATAATACAAACAAATAAAACTATAGCTATAAATTATAAACATTACTATAATATATTATGCCTAATATTAATTATAAAGAAATAAAATTTAAAAATGAACCCTCATAAAATTATATCGTATTTTGGAATTATAATATTTAAATCGATATTTTTCATTATTTAACAAAAAAAATCTGTTTATTGACCTTATAAGGACGTCAGACCAAAACGGATTGAGATATGAAGATTATCTTAAAATAAAACTTGTTTGCCATAATCATAATCATCGGGGTGTAACAGGGGCAGGTAACATATTTTCAAATTTAGTTCGTATTTCGATCATGCGAGTTGTTTCTGCAACTTTCATATTGTAAAATTTCATTTGAATAAATTTAAAAAAATGTTCAAGTGCATGGTCAAACTTGAGATCATATACAAAATGAATTTGAAAACATAAGTCAAATGCGCCTATAATATTATTTGGTGCAGAAATGATGTGTTGGTCGAAAACAACATAGTACCTGCTAATGGATGCTTTCGAACAACCCACAGCCAAAATGAAAGGTTGCGTGGAAGGCTTTTCGTCCAAAATTGATGATAAAGGCACTTGTAGATCTTGAAATACAAGAAGCTTACAGATGGCCCTGTTAACGCTTACTTTCTTCTTGGTTTTTGATGAATTGGAAGGAAATAAAAGCGTTAAAATTAATAATGCATTTGTGTTTGCATTCCAATCTAAAATAAAAAAGAATTATGAAATAGTTACAGATGAATTCTATGTTCATACCATCAGCAGTGTCATTATTTTTTACTAATGCTGAGCTGGGATTAACTACAGTTCGTGTATATACCTCCCGTATGATTGGTACGTGATTTAAAAAAATTTCTTTAAATTCATCTTTGTAATCAGGAATTATTAATGTAAATTCAAAATGTATCTAAAATAAAATATGTGAATTATTTTAAAAACTGTTATTGCAACTTTAAATATATTTACCAAACCGTCAGTGTCTAAAAATCTAGGAAATTCTTTAAGTATATATTTTCTAACGTTTTGTCTAAAGTTGAAAGTTTCCCTTGTGTAAGTAAATATTTGATCTCGTTGATCTTTGGGATTAGCAAATTTTAGAAAATTAATTTTTTCTTCAACTCCTTCTTCAGTTGAACTACTTTCTTCTAATGTATCACTATTATTTTGGACAATTTTTGCCTTGTCTCTGAATAAATTTCGAAGCCGATTAGTAAAAAATCCCTTCTTAGTCACGGGGTCAAAAAATACCTCCTAAATAAAAAAGAAATAACTAAGCTTTAAAATAAAAAGTGGCATTACTATATAACTTACATATCCTTCTTTGGAAACTTTATCGCACAATTTTGGAAATAATGTTATTATTGCTTTTGCGTATTCAATTTTTGTTTCAGTGCAAGGTAATAAATTTGTTGATGGCATAAATTGTAGCATGTGATTCACCACAATGTTTACTAATTTTTTTCTATTTAAATCGTCTAAAGTTTTATTTTCTTTATAAAATTTAATTATTTCTTTGCCTCCGGGATGAGAAATAAGAAAGTTCTTTAACTCCTATAAAAATTCACTTAAATATTAAGGTAAACTGTTTATGAATGACTTTTTTCACTTACGTAGTTTGTCAATTTATGATAAGGTACCACTGCCGTTTTAGCCCTTTTTCCTGAGGGTATCTCTAAAAGAAAATCAGCAACATCCTCATCAAAATTAACGCATGAAGATGATGGCGTGGATGGCTGCGATAATGTATGTATTGTTTCGGTGCTACAACTACATGTATTTCCTGTATAAGCTTTAGAAAAATTAGAAAATGGTGAAGTGGACGTCCGAAATGTTTCTAAAAAAATAAAATTGTTCTTGATCAGTTTATTATAAAATTTTAATTACAAACCTAAGTGATTATAATCTTCCTGTTGAGGAACCAAATCATTATAATCTTCCTGTTGAGGAACCAAGTGTAAAACAACTCCGTGGGCAGATATATTTAAAAAAGTTTTCATAAAATTTGGTCCTATAACAGCGCCATCTAAATCTTGGATTTCAAAATCTTTTCCAAGTAATTCCGGAAAATTGTTTTCAACTACCACAAAATAATGTTATATAAATAACCGTATCCGAATAATTAATATAAAAAATAGGGAATTAGGAAGGTATACTTCCACTTTATAATAATAATATGGTTTTAATTATTTTTGATAATTAGTATTAAGATATAATTTTCCAGAAATATGAAGTGTTGCACTGTTTCGCGAAGGGTTTTCAAATAAAATTTATTTATAACACAATATGTTTCGTATGAACTGGGTAGTACACATCTTTAGGTACTTCAATTTCAAAATTTGAAAAATAAAATAAGTGTTATTTTTTGTCAAATTTTCAAATAGAAGCACCGAAAGTTATGTATCTAAGGGCCAGTTTATTCCCCTTCAATTAAATTGTTTGTTAAATTTTGTTAATTATCAGATAAAACAAACACTTTACCACGAGGTGAATAAACTGGCCCTTAATCACACGAAACATGTTTGTGTTTAATTATTAAATAAATTTAATTTTATTACACGGGCATCGAAAACGCGGCGTTTTCGTCGTTTCATGCTCGTCTATGGTCCATCCGTTTTAAGCTTGCAGCACTAACACTGTGACCTCGGAACGTGATTGGTTTAAATCTAAATATGGCAAATTTGATTTGTCGTTTGGTGCCACAACCACTGCATGCTTAAAACGGATGAACTATAGTGCCTTCCATTAAAATATATTGGTTACATTTGAGCGTGCGAAATGCGGCATGTAAAATGCCGCGTTTTCGATGCCCCTCTAGTGCCAGCCTTAAAGTACATCATATTTCATATTATTATGTATGTAAATACAAACCAATTGATTTTACAATATTGTAATCCGTGGAATGTAGTGAAGCCCATTCCAACCTATTTTTGTATTTTAAACGAACGAAATATTCTTTATTTGCTGTATCAGCTGTCGAACCAAAAATGTCTTCAGGATTGAACTCTGTCTACAACCAAACACAAATGAATGTTTTGTAGCAATCTTGTACATAATTTATGTAAAGACCATCTCTATTTCAAATGATATAAATGATTAAATACTACATAAAATATTATATATATATATACAGGGTGTCCTAGGATACACTTTACATAACTTAGGTGGTAATAGAGGACACTTTTCTAAGAAAAATATTTAACAAACTTTTTTTTTCTAAATTAAAACCCTCGAGAAGTTAGGCCTCTTTAAAGCATTTTTTTAAATTTCCACCTTCACATGGCATAGCCCCGAAAATATTGATTTTGCAGTCAAAATGGTTTAGTACTTTTTTAAAGAACGTAAAATAATCTATAAACTAGATTTAAACCTTTTATTGTCTAAAATCAACGGCATTTGAGTTATGAATTAAAGTTCTTCCGAACTCTGTATCTCTTAAACGAAAAATTTTACAAAAAATCTAACGCCCCATTTCGCATAGTAAATTTAACGGACTACAACTTTTGTCTAGAAAAAATTATTGAAAAACCAATCCATTTAAGATAAAATTAGAAAATAATAAACAAGACAGCAACAAAACAAAAAATTAAATTTACAAAATTTTTATTTTTATTGAAAATTTATTTTATAAATTAAGATTCAACTATTACATTATAGAGATACAAAGATACAGATAAAAGTCTAAAAGATACAGGGTTTGGAAGGAAACCAAAAAATAAAAAGCTCGAATTTTTCAACATTTTTTTATTTACTTTAATTCATAACTCGAAAGCCGTTGATTTTAGACAATGAAAGGTTTAAATGTAGTTTGTAGATTATTTCACGCTCTTTAGAAAAGTACTAAACCATTTCTACTGAAAAATCAATAGTTTTGGGGCTATGGCCATGTGAAGGTGGAAATTTAAAATAATGGTTTAAAGAGACCTAACTCTCGAGAGTTTGAATGTAGAAAAAAATTTTTGTTAAATATTTTTCTTAGAAAAGTGACTTCCATCACCACCAAAGTTAATACTAGCTTACAGATTGAATTCTGACGAGAGAAGCTTTTCAGTCGTAGTTGATTCTTGTAACATTCGAAATACGGGGAATTACATAAATTATTATGATTACTATTTGAAACTAATTAAATTAATTAATTAATTAATTTTATTAATTTTTTTAATTTTTTTATTAAAAAAAATTATTTATTATATTAAATATTTATTCTATTATAAAATTTTAAAAATTAATTAAAATTAATTTTAATTATTGAAGAATTTGTACTGAAGCACTGAAGTGATTAATATGCACTTTTAAAAATTATTCGGTGACCAATAATTATTGCAAATTTTATGTGAATTTACTTTTTACATAGGTTTACGTAGTAGTAGGTAATAATATATCGTATCCTTAATGCAACAACCATTCTACAACTAGGTAACTTGAATTTTGTACGTTTTTTGTACGAAATTTTGTAATTTTGTACAAATTTTGTACAAAAATAAATATAAAAGTATATAATAAATATAAGTTAAAATGATTTAGTACTTACCATTTTGATTATGTTAATCACAAACACTAGAACATTCAATGCTTTCAACAGTAGTTATAAGAAAATACTGAGGTGTAGCTATAATAATTGTACTGGGGAAGTACACACAATTTGCTGACACCATAAGATTAAATTACTATAACGTCGTATAAACATATTTTAAAAACAATTTGTTTCAATAAAGTGCAATAGAATTATTAAACTTACATTATTAGATGCAGTTTTAACTCTTTATTTTTTCAAAATGACTTTGTTGTTGTTAATAATACTAAATAATTAATTTGCTGTAACAAATACGTATTTCAAATTTTAATGTTATAATTTTATACTTATTTACAAATTCAAATGCAAATTCTGCAACAAAGATTGGCTTTTCTAGTATGGAAATATCTCAAATTTATAATATTATTATTTTAAACTAACATTTTTATTTAGTCTACGCATATGCATTAAATTTAATAAATTTTGATGTGAAATTAACACCCCTCAATTTAACAAAAATGGGTAGCTCTATTAATGTAAATCTGAATCAAATTTGTTGTTAATATTTACTCTAAAATAATGACATTTACATTTTTGTTAACTAAAAGTAAATGTTACAATTCTTTTCTAACTGTGTAACTATTCTAGAAGCTTTAATTAAATATTAACCGCGCGATACACGGAGAAAAAAAACGAGTAGGTATAATCGATTGCAACTTTTTAAATGGCATTTACACTTTTGTGCTTTAAATTTCTCTTTATTCGCCACTAAATATAAAAATATTGACACTTTAATATTTACTACAATTTTTTATCTACTACAACATAGAACTTACGGTTTTGGCATCAACGTCGGGCGGAAAATTTATTGTATTTAGTAAAAGTCGCTTTAGAAAATGTCTGCACTTTTTATTAAACGGGAATAAAATTTTAATTAAAAATGCGATTATTTTTAATGACACGTACTCGGCATTCATTATGCCAAGTTTTAACATACTTGTTATTCTGTAAGGGTATAATTATTACTTCACGCATATTTCTTTATTTCTTTAGTAAAGTGTGAAGCCCTAAAAAGAGTCAGCAACCCTTGCGAGCTTTTAAGCATAAGTTCTTTAAGTTCACAGCGTGATCATAAAATTGCAGAAAGACCCCATTTCCTCTCAAGGCTCGATGATACAACGGCACGACCAAGATGTATGCCTTCAATTATTTTTCAGAAAACAGTAATTTAGGAGGTGAAACCGTGTCGCATTACATTTTTTTCTCGTTTCAACACATTTTTATTGCACGTTTTCTATTTTTCATTGGATAAGAGGTCAGTTAAGTAGTTCCCATTTGAAGGCTACGTCGTCGCAGGACGGAAACCGATGTTCCTTAGTGGAAATCCAAGCATACACTCATCATTTTTGACAATACAGTTTTGGCGAACATTATTATTTTTTATCATAATTGAATTTCGAGCTTTATTCTAAGTTTTAAAACGTTTTTATTTTTTCAGCTCGAGCACTTCTGCAAACTTATCCATTTCCTCTATGTTACTTCAATTTAAACATTATTATGCTGCGAAACTCGATAAGTGTTTTTAAACTTATCTGGAATCTTGTTTGTTTGTCTACGAGTCGAGACGACGACTTTAATTTGATTTCCATATGCTACACATTTTTAAAAATTGCATTACTTTTGCACTTTTTCAATCTTTCACGGCTCTCTTAGATAACATCCTGTTTTATTTACTTGTTTGGGGATCAAATCAAACTTGCGAAATTTGTATGATACTTACACTTGCCAATATGGCTTAAAACTTCTTCCTTCGGAGCTTGTTTAGAATAAGGGATGGAGAAGTTTGCATCCACAACCGTCGTTTCTCACGGAATCGTCCGTACATCAATTATTCATTACTGGAAGTGATAGTACGTGTATTACTTGCACATTATTTACTATTTTATGTTCAAAATTCTTATTCCGGATATTAAACTATTTTCAAATTTTCTCTTCGTAATTTTCATTTCCAGTACAATGCATTAAAATGCAGTTAGCCAGTAGATTAACTTTTTTTTTCATGAAAAAGTAACTAGTTTTTCTACTTTTTTTCTACACTATCAAATAGATTAATCAGCTACTTGGGTTTAAATGCAATTAAATTCGACCGTGTTGTTCGTGTTTAAAAACAGCAACGTAACGCAATGAAAATATCCATAATCGACAGATCACTGCAGTCAAATAAGTTTGCTAGCGGTTGATACGTGGGTGGGTGACCGTATGGTGACAAGCTTAGTCGTTAGGGATCGACGTTATGCAGTACGTTCCCCACACTCAACCTTAGCAAACTCCTTACTTAAAGAGGTCTTGGAGATGGAGTGAATATGCGGTGTTTTTTTGTAGAAGAATTGGATTCAACTTTTAATTTGATTAATTGTTACTTAGAAACGGTCATAGCTTAGCATTTTAAGTGGGTTAATTGCCAGCCTTCTTCGACTTCACTCTTCCGTCGGCAATGACATTGAGATGTAATCTGCCAAAAAAAAAACTCTGGATGTATTAAGTTCTACATGTGTATTATTATGTGAAGGTAATAATCCGGGTGAGAAATCAGGACTTTCCCGATACTAAATTTCATAATGGGTCATCATTCCATCTCTAATCGACAAAACAATAGGTAAAATTGACTCGACCCCGACCAAAGTTAACGGAACTTGCTGCACACCATCGTAGTAAGAAATAAAAAACACAAATTTAAGGTTTTGTCCAAAAAGGCATTCGTTTTCTTGTTTTGGTCTTTCAAAAAGTCAAAAAGTTGGTGTGTTAGAAAAACGACTGTAACTTCATCCACAGTGGTCTAAATTTAAAAATAAAAAATGTTCTGTAAAGGTAAATGAACATTCTATTCAAATATTCAACCACATTTTAGATTTTCAACCCCTAACTGGATTAATTTTTTAATTTTAACCCTATTTCAACCCCTATTTCTAAAGGGATATTTTGTTTTGGTTAATTTTTTTACAGAATTTTTCTACAAATGTGCTGTGCATGCATACCAAATTTTATCATGGGATGAGCATTGGTTCGGTTACTAAAAATTAATTAAGTATAGGCAGAAACACAGGAAACGAGTGCCTTTTCGGGCAAATCCTTTAATTTGTATTTTTTATTTCTTACTAAGATGGTGTGTACCAAATTTTGTCAAATTAGGCATGGGTCAAGTAAATTCTTGATTCGATTTGAGATGGAATGACCCTAATATAAATTTCAATAAAATTAAAAAAGTAAAGTTATTTGGTCGACATTATTTTGTAAGAACTAAACGTATCTAATTTTTGTTTATAAAAACAGTTCTCAAAATAATTAATTTAGTTTAAAATTTTAATTTGATTATATTATTTTTGTAGGAAATATAATATCATAATGAATCCAACACTAAACAAACCAATTTTTTAAACTAATTTTGGGAACTTCTTTTATAAACAAAAATTATTAGCTGTAACAAAATAATGTTTCTAAATTTATTGTAATATTATAAAAATATTCATATTTGTATTTACTGAACAATTTGCTCGACATTATTTTGTTAGAACTAAACGTAATTTTTGTTTATAAAAACAGTTCTCAAAATAATTAATTTAGACGAAGTTTATACTTAAAATATTAATTTAATCAATAAATGATTTTTGTAGGATCTAGAAAATACTATAATACCATAATGAATCCAACACTAAACAAACCAATTTTTTAAACTTATTTTGCGAACTTTTTTTATAAACAAAAATTATTAGCTGTAACAAAATAATGTTTCTAAATTTGTTGTAAAATTATAAAAATATTCATATTTGTATTTACTGAACAGAGTATTAACCCTTTAGCGTGGTATCGGAAAAGATCCCCCAAATTTTTCACATTAGCTGTGGTTCCAGGACGGAGGTAAATTTGTCGAAGTTCCAAAACCACCAAGTGATTTTCTATGCAATCTATGCCCAAAAGAGTTCTTAGTAAAATTAAACTACTTGCAATTTAAATATTTATAATATATTGATAGCAGAAAACGAAAATGACCTCCAACGACTCCTATACACACTCAACAGAACATGCCGACAGCATACGAGTAATATGGAAATCTCTACACAAAAAACGAAATCTATGACGATTGCAAAGGATCCTGTGAGATGTAAATTGGTAATCGAAGACGAAATTGTAGAGCAGGTGATGGAGATTAGCTATTTAGGAGTAAAATTGAGAACATGCCGACAGCATAATATGGAAATCTCTACACAAAAAACGAAATCTATGACGATTGAAAAGGATCCTGTGAGATGTAAATTGGTAATCGAAGACGAAATTGTAGAGCAGGTGATGGAGATTAGCTATTTAGGAGTAAAATTAACATGTGATAGGCAAATACAAAAAGATACAAATGAACAAATCATGAAAGCAAACAGAGTGTCTGGATGCATGAACGATCTAATTTGGAACAACAAACACATACAAAGAGACGCAAAAGTGAGAATATACAAGAGCGTAATAGGCCGATCCTCACTTACGCAGCCGAGACTAGACCGGACACCGCATCAACGAAATGACAAACTGAAGTGGCAGAGATGAAGACACTGAGAAGAATACTCGGAAAAACAAGAAAAGACAGAATACCTAACATAAACATACGAGAAACCTGCAACATCACAAACATCACGAATTGGATAACCGACAGGCGAAAGCTATGGAATGACCACATAACAAGAATGGACGAAACCAGGCTAGTAAAGAAAGCAAGAGACAGCTGCCCAAAAGAAAGAAGGAATGTGGGACGCCCTAGGAAAAGATGGCGAGATAGCTTATAATCGAATAATAAAAGTTGGTTATAAACAGGAAAATAATCCTAAAGAAAGAGTAGTAGAAGAAGAAGAATAATTTAAAAAATATAGCGCAAGTAAACTACAATATTTTTTTTAATTACACATGTACATAAATTCGAGATTAGTGTTAACCTTTTAGCTCAGAGGGAAGTGTACACTTTTTGTCTAACTACCTAACAATGAATTGAGGCGATTTCACATTTTTGAGGTACAATTCGAAATATTCGAATTCTTTAATCCAATCATGCGAGTCATTAATAAACAATATTTAAGCATTGGTTTCCTACGAAGCAGTGCCGTCATATTTTTTGTTTCTCAATATTTTGGAGGTTTGGAATTGATTATTTATCTAATAAATTATTAGCAATACCGTCCTTTCAATATTATAACATAAATAATAGATCAGGTGCCTACTAAATTTCAAAGCTTTTGTTCGATGGTGAATAAGATAACCACCAAATGTTTTTCTGTTATGTTAAATCGTGTTAAATTGAAGCATCCCATTGGCTGAATTTGAATTGAGGCGTCGCGTTACCCATCCTGCATTGTAGCAACTTGTGTTGACGTTTGGTTAACCTCACATTTGTAGTCTTTTTCTATTAGTGATTTACATTACCGTTGGTGGCGCCACCAGCAACAACAATATCAAAATCATTTTATGGTGAAAGTTTGCAAAAGTTCTAGTTTGTAATTAAATTTATTGCAGTGTTTTGTTAATTAGTTCACTTTATTATGTCCTGAGCCTGAAGAACGTATTTTTATTTTTTCTCGCATGTTGGCGTTTCCATAATGTAAATTACGAATTGATTTAATTATAAATATGTTAATTTTTAAAATGTGTGTGCAATGAATATGAGTTAGTTACCTTTTACTGATTTAACTAAATTTTTTTGTATCTAAACTATTTTTGTAATTAATTTCTTTAAAAAAGAAAGAAATCTTGCATAACAATATAACATTTCACACTCGATAAAACAATAAAGGAACAACAAAGCAAACGCCTTTAGATCTTAAAATGATATATACTTATTTATTTTTAGACTTGTATTTATAAGGTAAGGTAAAAACAAACCGTTAAAAAAAATGTCAGTGCTCGCAAGTACCTACGACGCAGGGCTGCTATTCAGCCAATGGCGTGCTTCTATTTAAGCCTGGTTGCCGTGTTAGTATGCTATTCAAACGGCTGCTACATTAGGAGAATCTCGTTAATCCATTCATGCGCAATAATGATGGGCAGGTAACGGAGGACATCCAAATATCTTTTAAAACAGGAAGATTTGGGTCAAACAAATCATATTCACTTGATGATTTTTTGGGACTTGCTTCGACAAATTTTCCCCGGTTCCAGTCTAAACCTGATGTTGAAAACTAAATGACTATCGATTGTCACAGCAAAAATAATCAATTTGCGAGTTATTTCCTCACAGACCCTTTTTTGTAAAGTAATGTTCGATATTTTTATAACCTTTCCTACTTGTGAACCTAAATTAACCCCCTTTCTCTCTTTTTGGCCAACAGAAAAATTTTGCTTGCCTATTCGCCTCTGGCTTGCCCTAAATAATATAATTCCCTTTTTCGCAGGATATTAGTCTAAAAGATCAGCTATCTAATTTTGTCAAAATGCTTTTAAAACCAAGTAATATTAATTTTTAAACCTGAAAACAAGAATCTTTCTATGCATTGCTCGATAGTAATAATAAATCAGGAATAAGTAATGTACAGAAAGTAAGACAGCTCCGAATATGTTACATAATATATGGATATCAGGCAGAAAAAGTTTACACTATTGATTCACCCTATATACGAAAAGCTCAGCTTAATACACTATTACTTTTTTAAACTTTTCGTAAAGTAGCTTATAAACTACTATTTGCAATAATTATTTATAAGTAGCTGACAGCTACTTATATACAGTACAAAGTAGCTTGTGTCTTAGCTACTTTATAACTAACCCTGTTTCGATGAGTTCCATAATATATAAAAAGACATTTGCGGTTCTAGAATTAGTAATACAACAATGAAGCTACTAGATTCCAGTTGGAATAACATCTTTTTGCTCAATTGGTGACCCTCCAGCGTGGATTACCTGGTTTGGAGTTTTCTGACGGCGAAACAACAACCTACTGAGCAATTTCGATTTAAAATCACGATCGAGTTGAAATTCTGCTTGAACGGTAATTTCAAATAATTATTGAATTAAAATTACATCCGGAAGCGTTCCAAGTTTCTTTGTATGATGTAGTTAGAGTAATTGGAACGTATAATACATTAAAACGAAGATATTGGTTAATTCAAAACTGTATGAAATTGGCAGTAATCTTATTAGATTTAATCTCACTACTAATTAAGTGAACAGATCAATTAGCACATTTTGGTGGTGTTAGTGGTGTACGAACATGTAGACGGTGAAATGGGTTTAGCGCATATTCAAATTATGTTATGTCCAGAATTCGACCAAGTAACGGACGAGGGGTTTATATTCGACTATTCCCAGATGTAGCTTAATTAAATTTGAACTTTGCTCAATTATAATAATTTTTAACTGCACTCCGATGATCCGTAATTAAATATTGTAATTTTGCTCATTTTGCTGCAAATAATGGGACGTGTTTGGTTTGATTGAAATAAAATGATTGCAGTATTTTATTTACATCAAAGAATTTTTTAAAAATAAACGGATACGATGATTCCAGAGGAAAAATTGAAATTGCTACGTTTGCCACCGTTCACATTTTTATTTACGCTGTTGATAAAAATTCCACGCCAGTTCAATGTTTTGCTGACGAATAAATTAAACTTGTGTTAGTTGAAATCTAAGTACATAGCTAGATTTTTATTATACAAATTAATAATTCCGTATGATGTAAAAGTAATGGGTTATTTCAAATTCTAATCACTTAATTACCTTTTTTTAAATAAATAGAATATTATGCTTCTTTTAAAGAAAAACTGTCCATTAGCAATATCCGGATTTATTAATTCTGTTTGATGTATTTAAATTTAGTACGACAGCCCAGTGGTGAAGCGCTCGACTGCTGGTACCAAGTGAAACTGTAGGTCCCCCATACTCAACCTTACCTCTGGTGAGAGTACGTAGTAGAGAAAGAGGTCACGAAGTATAGAAGTAAACTTTCTTCAACTTTCCACTACAGTAGATTTTCCTTTTGTTTTTCCAATAATGTTGAGACTTTCTCGTAATTGTTTTCCTACAACTTCATAAATAAACGACAATTTTTTGGTCGTGAAGTTTGTATCACAAATTATAAATTTATGATCTTAGAATCTTGCTATCTTTGTGAAATCAATGTGAAATTGGTTCACATAAATCACCTACTATGCACATAGTAAGTCTAATGAAGGCGACTCGGGTAATTTTTTGAAGTAAATATAATTATTATATTTTAATTGCAAGTCTTGGTAGAGAAAAATTAAAATAGGATGAAGATTTTTTAATTAATTTTGTAGGTTTTATTTTATTATTTTTTTTTGAAATGGTGTCAGGGGATTTCTCTTTATCTCATTTTCACCACTTACTCCCCCCAACACTAATTGGTTTAACAAGACTGCTTATCTTTGAGAATTTTCCTCCTCGATCGTTTCGTTTGAAATTTAGCCAAATCTGAAATACTCATGGCGTAGACACTGCTTACATATGCATTGACAATTTATTCGATTTATTTTTAAAAATAATACAAGCACACCAGAATGATCGACTTTATGTCGTCATTCATTTTTAATAAAAGTTTGCATAAGGATGTACGTCATGGGATGGATGCATCGATAAACACCTGCATAGAAAACTAACTGGTGTTTATTTTAAAGGAGCGACATCGCACTTCTATTTTAGGGTAACAACAAAGGAATATCAGAAAGATTGATTTTCTTTGGGAAATCGTTTTTTCTTATCGGGTTTTCCTTCACATGCCAATTCTGTTCAAAGCACGGTCAACAATGTGCATCGAAAGATATATCTCAGTAGTTTTTTTTGTAAATTTTTTCAAGATTTAAACACTTAGGCCTTAATTGGTAAGCATTAGTGAATTTTTTTCTGATCGCATCGTTTCTCGTGTTAATTTCTCAATTCAATTTTTGATACAATTTATCTAATTTAGACTGTTTAATTATTGAAAGGTTCACTAATGGAAATCCCAAAATCTCTGAGGATGAATATTCAAGTAGATGTTTTTACAGTTACAAAGCAATAATCCATTTTCGATGATTTCTAACTAAACATTAATTACTCATTATTATTAATTAGCGATCAGTACGATTTCGTGTTATTTATTTACAATTTAATTTGATATTTGTTACAAAAATAAGGAAACATTCATTCATGTATCAAAAAACGATCAACATATTTTTTTGTTTTCTCCGTAATTAATATTGAACCTTTTTTTGTTCGGCGGTTATTTATTGAGAAAAATTGTAAATAAGGAACAAAAGTTTTCCAATTGGAAATTGCTTTTTTCAAAACAATTTTGAGGTTATTATAAGGGTCAACGGGAATATCTAATTTAGTTGTTAATAATTTTCGCTTGGAACATTCCAATTACGCAAACGACTTAGCGACACATTTTCGGCTCTTCAGATTATTTCCACCCCGTTGGGCTAAAGCACATTTTAATATTCAGTTGCCACAATTTTCTTTTCGTTTTGTAATTAAGTATATTTAAAATCAGAAGAAAATAACTTTTCATTATAATTTAAAAAAATTTATTTTTGTGAGCTTTTGATAAATGATTCTTCTTATACATAATAGTTTGAGAATTGTGGTGAAGTTTCGTCGATGGTTTTATTTTAGTTGGGAAACAAAAAAATTTTAATGTGAACTGTAGTGGCGGTTTGTTTGTTTTGCAGACAAGCGCGGCGTGAAAAATTGAAAATACGAAAAATTAAAACGTAAAAGTATGTTATACATTTTATGTGTTTTAAATAATCAGTGGCGGCTCATGACTTATTTCAATGGGAGGGCACAAAATTTAAAGAAAACTATAAATTTACCGTATTTTTATTTACATGCAAGTTGATTCAAAATTCTAAAGAAGTGTTATTAAATATTCAGGTTAATCTGTACTGATCACCATATTGTGGGCAGTAGACACCCCCCCCCTCGTCACTACAGTCGTCATTTGTAGTAGTTATTTTTTTCACGACTGAAAAATGTAATTTACCCTGATTAAAATTTACTTGAAATTATTATTTTTGGGTAGTTGTTTGCGGTTTGGGGTGGAAGGGAATATGTTCCTGTGCCCTGTAAGGCAGGCCCCCATTACACGATGAAACGAACTAATATTTTTCTCATCATTGACGGCCGCAGAAAAAGATTGTACATAACACTCTTAGACTTCTAAAGCTCGGCTGTGGCTCGCTTTAGAACCAGTCTACTCACCTAGTAAAGTACCACTTTCCAGCTTGTTACATAAATAACTATTAAAACTGTAGGTCCCTATCAAATCACAAAACATTATACTAATTACTAATAACATTGAAGACATTGACGTCGCATTAAAGGTTTTTAAAATCATAAGTAGTTAGAATTTGATATTACAGATGATAATCAATTAATAGAATTCGATCTATAAAAAATCAAAATTATATAATCAATTATGGATATTAAGAACACCTATCCCCCGATTTACACGGTAGATAGATTCCTGAGAAAAGCGTGTAAATCGAAATTGTAACTTTTTATATGTAAAACTGTGCAAATTGAAAAGTATGCAAAAAACGCATAATTTCTTTATTAATTATGAATTTTTTTAAGGTACATAAATCGAACATATATATTGCAAGGCAAAAAAAATTTATTTATTTATTAATTAAATACAAAGTACAAAGGAATAAAAAATAAAATCGAAAAATTTCATTAAAATAAATAATTTAAAATTTATTTTTAAACCGTGTAAAAAAAGTACCGTGTAAAAAAAAAGAGATAAGAAGGCAATAAAAACCACCGAGGTGTAACCGTATAAAATTATCTTCTCAAATGGAAAAGTATATTTACTTCCCTGGGTTCGGAGCACTTAAAATTGTAGGTCCCCTATATAGTTTTACTTTGGAAAATGTCGGGTAGTTTTGATATTCGAATATGATTTAGGGTTTGGGATCCTAACAAAAAGTCTGATCTCGAAATGAAAATGGCTGAAAATGGATTTTTAGCAATATCTTCCTAACTAAAAAAATAGTTCCTATAAATTCTATAGAAGATGTCATTTTTTACAACTTTGGTCTAAAACATTTTTCTGTACGTCGTAAGTACGTAAAGTAGAGCGGATTATTGAACATTCCAACTTTTTCATAATTATTGGTTATTAATTACATCTTCTTCTCAGTAATTTTAAAATGACTAATATTTTTCTATAATTGGCTATCGCTAGCCTGCTGAAAGCGGGCTTTCTCCCGGTAGGGCCGATTTTTCACCCCCAGTTAAAGTTACGGCTAACTAACTGTTAATTAAAGGTTTTCGTTGCTTAGTGATGATTTTTGAATAGATTACTGCAATAGCAGTGGACACTATGTTACTAAGCAACCAAAAATTTTATAACTGCCAAATTGTTAGTTAAGGGTTTCGGTTGATGTGTGACTTTTAACTAACTTACTAAACTTTTAACTAAAAGTTAACAATCAGTAACTTGCACTGAAGTTGAAAATATTTGCTCGTTACAATTTTCTTTACAATTAGTCATTGTCCTTCCATATGCTTGTGATCCTATTTTGTAACTGTAATAGTGGTATAAATATTAATTCAAGGAATATTTCTATGGCTTTTTATTAGAAAATTTGGGGGTAGCTGATTTAGCTACCAACTATTTATTAGTTTCAAAATGGCACTTTGGTACTAATTAATAATAATTAATGTTAATTGTATAATTTAAGTTTAACAATAAATTAAGTACAACATTTTTGTGCCATTTGCAAACATTTGTATTTAATAAAGTTAAAATGTGCAGTTTGAAGCTCAAACAATGTACGTGAACTTGACGGTTCAAACCGCTGATTCAATATTTGTATGAACATTATGCACCAATTGGATTAGTTTGAAAATTATTATTGTTAATTATTGTAATAACTTCAATCTCGACTGCAGAATGGAAGGTTGCTGTTCAACTTCGAAACTTATAAAAACATATAATGATAATGATCTCGTATGTGCCTACATATTGTTTCATAAAGTAATAATTAAAAAAAAAGTTATGGAAAATAATAAGAAATAAAACTTACAAAAAGTTATCTGTTTTCGTCCGAGAGAAAAAAAATTTGTAATTTTTTCAATAATTGACGATCTGGATTGATTTTCACATTAAAAGTTATGTGGCACTTAATCGAAGAGTTACTTTTTTAGCATTAACGTAATGGTTTTTAAAAATTCAGTCAGATGGTTATTGAAAAGCTGACTTTAGGATTATTGCTGCTTCTTAAGTAGCAGTTAACGTGAATAATGACGAGCAATGAAAACTAAGGAAACGCATTTTAAGTGCCATTTGGGTTAAGTCCCAAATTGGACTAAATTTCAAACGAAACGTGCTCGTCTTAATTTAATTCCAAAAGATTTAGGTTTCTCTTTTCTAGAGAACAGTTACGTTTTTTGTGAAAGAGCACGAAAATATCTAAATTTTTTATGTTTTTTTTTAAGTTTTCGTTTATAGCCAGAAGGGTCGTGTTTGATCATATATCCATGTACCTACTTCACATGTTCAGCCGATGTTTGTTTATTATTTTTGATCAATTTAGTATATGTTTGTCCAAGGATTTTTTGAAAAATTAAGTTTATTTTATATTTTTCTTCTGCGCTAGAGAAATGCTTTCAGACTTTTATTTTTTATTTTTATGTAAACCTTTTAAGATGTTACAAGTTTAATGAACAAAAAATATTTAAAACGCGGAGTGTATTAATGAAATACCTTTGTAAATTTTTATACGCTGTAAAAATCTTGAAGATTAATTAACGACCTGAAAAACGCCGAAATAAGCATGGTTGTGCGAGATATTTTAAATTTTATAACTAACGAAATTTTAAAGCATCCGTTAATTAAATTACATTGTAATTATGTAGTCTTACGTGCACGTTACGTTGTCAAATTTTAATTAACTAATATTATTAAAATTCTTACAGTTTTCGGGAAAATCAATAAATGTATTTTTTCGGCGTTTGTTGCGTTGATGCTGACTTAAATTAATGTTTCGTAAACTGTATGGAAATGTGTGTGTGTGTGTTAAACCAAATAATTTTTCTATACCAATGGACGTTGTAATTTCTTAATACATCAATCTCTGTCAGGTTTTCTCCGTCAAGATTCTTTTGGGTTTTGCCCATATCAAATGCAAGCCACCAACAATCTGTCACGCCGAATTGGTTTGTTTTCTGTCGATAGACTCCATTTCTAATAGCGAAGAAATTTTATGGCACCCTGTAGAGAATGATTGTAATTGCGATTTAGAAGTTAGAAGTTGGGATTTACTTTCAGCTTATATTGCCAGTTCTAATTAATCAAAGCAACCTTAACCTGTTGTCGTTAGCTTTTTTAAGCACAAAAGCTCTTTTAGGATTAATTTTACAGATGCTTGTTTCACACACAATTACGACTCAGCGGTCAGCCAATACTTAAACTTTTCTAATTTGATGTGACAATTTTCCTTTCAAACTTTCCACTAACTTAATTATTTTTCTATTTTCTTATTTTTATTATTTTTAAAAGCAAATTAAATAATTCTAATCGAAAAGTTTTTATTTACCCAGTGGAAAATATGTTTTTCCTTTATAGGAAAACTATTCTCAAAACCTTCGATTTATCCAGCATTTAACCTTTAGTGCTGGTGGTTTTTGTGCTTGTTTGTTTTCACGATCGGATAAATGAGCAGGGGCGGACTCGAACTTTTTTTAAATAACTCGAACCGTCGCCCCCATCAAATTAAAAATACCTGTAGTAGATGTTTTCAACACCAGCATCGAAGAACTTTCCTGGAAATAAAAAGGAAATTGTTGTTCATTAATAATCCTTTGTTTCGTGTTCATAACCATATAATTCGAGATGTGTTTATCCAATCTGAATTTTTTTAAATTGTGGTTAATTAATAAAACTCAAGTACGATCACCGATCTTTTCATCTTTCATGTTAGTTAGCAGTTGCTTAGCGACGTGTCGTATTCCAGTAACAGATGAAGTTGCTGATTTTTAGTTGCTTAGCAACATGAAATTATGTATCCCGTGGTTGGGATTCCACGTTAAACTATCTATCTAATTATAATATAAGTACAGCAGACTTATAATTTACTCTTGCGGGTTTAGCCCGGGTTGAACGTCGGCATTTTTCATGTTATGAAAAATTCCGAATATGCCTTGACAAGTAGTGGGATGTTTAATGATGCTAATAAATCATTAAGAACGGTGAATTGCGTCAGTGATTAGCGAGGTTATGTTGATTATGTCACGATTAAAAGTTGCGCTGTAAAATTTGTAATTAGTTTTTCAATTTTAAGTTAATCAGGTTTTAGTAGTTTTCCCGAACTTTGACTAAGGTGCGCGACGGAGCGCATTTTGCTATTATATCTGCAAGCATATAGGAAACATAGATAATCCGTTTATATTTGTATACATTTTTTGTTATAGCTGATGTTGGAATATCAGTAATGTTACAACTATTACAGATGATATAAAGTTATCCTTGAATAACTTCTGATTATGGGTTTTAGAGGTTGCCTTATAATATAAGTCGTTAATTTTAATATCAAGCTATGTGACAACATATTTTTCCAGTTTATCTGCGGTATTATTACATAGTTATAATAAAGAAAAATGTGCATATAAATAAATATATCATAAAAATAACAAGTTATGGGCCCACAATCTTTAAAGCGGAACTAATAAGGGCGGGCAACTGACAAAATTATAAAATTAAAGAATCCAAAATTGCCGTTGAAAATAAATCACAATTTTTCTACTTCATTATAAATAGTATACAATTTTTAGATTCAATAATTGTTTATATAATTCAACGAGTTGGAAATTCCTACTACGAGGAATTACAATATTGTTAAATTTTATTGCATTAGATTAAACTTCGCCCATTTATTAAAAATATTTTAAAAAAGATTATATAGTATCAGATAAACAAACCTTATGGGAGTTTTCGAAACACCTAATAGAGTTAAAAAGGTTATCACAGATGGCGCTACTAAAAAGGACTTGAGCACCAATCACGGACTTCTTAAAGATCCGCGGTACCAATGAAAATGAAGAAAGACTTACAAAAAAGACCAAACAGAAAATAAGAACAGTTGAAATGAAGGTACTAAGATCGATCCTGAATCTGACCCTCAGTGACAGAAGAACCAATGTTCCAATACGAGAAGAATGCGAAGTTCAAGACATGATTAAATGGAGTAGAGTCAGGAAGAAAGAATGGAATAACCATGTGAAACGAATGGATAGCGAAAGACTAGCAAAAATTTGTAAAAATGAACTGCCGAAAGGCAAAAGACTACCGGGACGACCACCCAAGGGATGTACCCAAAGCTGGTTTTCCTCATCGGTTGAATAAGGCAAGACAAACAGGGGCGATCCTAGTTCAAAGTAGAAGAAGAAGATTAAGGGCCGGTTGTATAACAGAGGTTATTTTTGCTGTACCAATCAAATGGCAGAAATCCCTGGGTTAACCCTTACTCGAGGTTTGAACCTAGGGTCAGCTTGAAACTACCTAAGATGAAAATACCAATTATGCTCACAGAACTGTTTTGAAAAAATTAGTAAGCACTGGTCCCAGACGTGACGTAAGAAGAAGAAAAAGAAACTTAGAAGTTTAAAGATTCTGAACAAATCTTAAACCGTGAAACCTTAATATTTAAATACTGATGGGTCACAAAATTGTTGTTCGCGGGCCGGATATTAATTAAAATATATCATGGCATTAAATTATCTGCGTGTCTATCCGCTAAATTAATCTTTAGGATACACAACCAAGGCTATTAAATCAGGGGGCCTTTAGGCCGCACAACCAAGGCAAACATGTACTAGATTGTGGATGACCGCTTGTCAAAAATTGGTGGAAGTATTGCACACTTTTGTGGTTTTGCGGGTTTCCGCAATTCTTGCCGCAAGGATTCAATATACTTTCTTCAATTTGATTGGTTCTTGCAACGTTATATTGTATTGTAGAAAGATTGAAGCTTGCAAGCTTATAAAAGACTTCCACAACGCAATTGTTATATTGTATGCTTGACATTACCTATTTACAACACCAGAAATTCAAAAATCGGCCGCTTGGCGGGGCCACCGTATGTTTTCTTCTATATTCTACTTCTCTAATGTAATAAATTCAAACTAAAATAATTTTTCACTTCAGAGTAAATCCGGGTGAAATTTTGATAGCGTACCCAATAAATTTAAATAAAAGTGATCCTCAAGAAAACCCTATTTCCATATTGCCAGTCCGTCCCTGTAAATGATCTTTCGCTTTGTAATAATTTTTGCTGCACTCGAACGACGCCCATTTTCTAAACCAACAAAATTATTATTATAGGTAAGAAAGTTGAAAAAAATGTATGTACAAATCACTTTTGTTTACAAAAGAAACTTGAAATCGATGATCCGAGTCACAAGAGCCGCATTGCTGGTAGGTTAATGGGTCAGAAGGGTGCGAGTCCAAGTCGCAGATTGCCTTTACTATCAATTTAACTGGATCGTTTCCGAAAAACAATGTGCGTAAATTAGGAAGTACGAAAACGATTATTTTTTGTTTTTCTTTGTTTTATTTTGTTATCGTTAGTTTTGCAAGCAGTCGCTCTAGCAATTACGATTATTACACATTCAAACCTTGTTTACGATGGAAACGAAAAAAAAAACGATTTAGAAATTTTAAATACTTTTTAGTTCTCGTAGCACATGGTTTTTCAATTTCACTCTAAAGCTTAACACCTTTTGTTTTTTTAACAAATAACGAGGTAGTATTTTGTTATTTCTGCATGTTCTTTTTTTTAATTCTGTGTTAATTATGGCACAGCTTACATTTCAGTTACAGTAATGAAAATCATAATTTGGTTAAGTTAAAATATGTTTTAAACGAATGAAGATAGAAATTAAATTTTTTGTTAACAAAGGGTTAATTTCTCTTGGGAAAATTTTTCGATTTTGATGAGAAAATTAAAAAATTAAAATGTCATACTTGAGATTTTCTTTTCATACTTTTAATTTGTTATAATAAATTTGAGTTTATTAAAATTCAACTTCTTACGGACGGAACATTAAAATTAAATTAATTTTTTATGAATAACCTGTAACTCGGTGAAGTATTTGTGCTCTAATTTCCTGGATTCCCCGAGGTATGCGTTTAATTCAGACATGTCGGGGAAATGTATTTTACAGTTTCAGGGGATGCTGCTTACATTATACGTGTCGTGTAGCTTTTAACTGCTACATACAATTTTCACTGTTTTAAAATTTTTGGTTTTTCACTAGAGAAAAAAGCTTTTTAATCCTAATTGGCTAGAAAAAAAACCTTTAGTAACTATATATTCTAAATAGAAATTTTTTTTCTAAAAGTAATACTTGAAAAGTTTAAATTAACCTTTGAAACTTCGTTAATTTTGAAACTTAAGTAAATTTCTCAACCGAATTTCTTCTATGTACTACACTTTAAAATACAGTTTTAAATAAAAGATGAAGAGACTAAAAAAATCTGTAAACATAACGGTTTGAAAGTTATACGCTTTTGAAACTCGATTCGTTTCGGTACAATAATTTGTGTAATTTTTTTTGCTAATAACTCTTAAGCCATGATAGATAGAACAAAGAGCTGGAAATTAAAAGTATAGAGAATGGAAAGATGTAGCGATTT
The DNA here is from genome assembly GCA_932274525.1 of Podabrus alpinus. NCBI lineage: Eukaryota > Metazoa > Arthropoda > Insecta > Coleoptera > Cantharidae > Podabrus > Podabrus alpinus. The sequence continues at coordinate 4,785,175 of OW026453.1, forward strand.
TGCTTGAAGTTTTTTTGTGTTAACTTGACCATTTGAGCGTTATTCGTTATTAAATTTATTGAACTGTATACAGTAGAACGCCGGTTATTCGTCTTCTAATGCTGGCACCGATTATCTGAATTATCGCAGCAAAGAAATAGTAATTGAATAGCCGCGGCATATGGGGGGACCTACAGTTGACCGTCGGTTTCGAATAACTAAGTTTCAGTATTGCTTATGATTGGCATAGTTTTTAAACCGAGCGCGAAAAGAAGGGAAACTTTTCAAACAAAAATTTTGTGAATTAAAAAATATACAATTTTTGTAATACTTTTTTGACGGTTTGAACATTATGTACATTAGACCTCATAAATTTTGGATCATTCAATTATTAAACTGACATTTTTGCATATACCTAACTCATAAACTGTGAAAGAACAAAAAGTTTCAAATAAAAAATGCAACCGTTTGAAAAATTACGCAATTTTTGTAAGGTAAATTTGACAGTTTGAACATTGCAGGCCATTGAAACTCCATTAATTCTCCATTAACTCGGTGAATTTTTAACAGAAATGTTTGATTATAATATTTAAGACATGATACATGGATAGAACAAAGAGAAATGAAAAACTACACGGGTTTTGTTTTAAGTTGTTTGAGCTTTACGAACCGCTAATATCCGATAATTCCCTTTTCACCTCCAATTTCAAACTGACGTAAGTTCGTTTGTACATAACTCGTAAACCGTATAAAGATAAAAGGAAAGTCTTAAAATAAAAAATGTAGAGCATCAACAAAGGTACAATTTTTTATACGCTTGTCTTTTGTTAACTTGGTGGTTTGAACATTAGAAGCCATTGAAAAATATCCGGCTAATTTTGATTATTCAGTTTCAAAATTAACTTATTGCATATTTAACTCGAAGTCTTGATAAAATAAAAACTTGGAAATGAAAAACGTATAAAATCAACAAGTACATAATTTTTATTATATTTTTCTGTTAACTTAGCGGTATGTAAGGTATACATAAACATAACTCGTAAACCTTGATATATAAAACTAAAACTTTGATCTGAACAATTTTTTATAATTCATAAAAATTGTAGGAAATTAAAAGGCAAATAATTACTGTAGAAGACTTTTAGTAACATTTTTAGCATAAAATTCCGACTAGCTGAAATTTGGCAGGCACGTGTATTTGAGAGCCCAAATAATGTACGCTTAAAGGTCCCCTGTCCTCTTCCTCAATTGAGGATTTTAGTTTCTCCAATATGGTTTTTCTCATATAACTCGCTTAATATAATTTCAGAGAGAATTCTAAGCTGATCAAAATTGAAGAAAAGCAGAAAATTATCTGCAGAATGGAGTTTCACCATTCATTTCAGATTAAATGTAAAAAAAAATGTATTCGAAATAATAATTATTCAATAACTTTTTTATTTATTAAAATATTTTTAGAGAATTTTATTGTTTTCAATTTTGATCTGATGAGAGTTTTTCGTAAAAATGTAATTCTGCCCCAGTTGAAGAAGAAGCCAACAGTGAATTTTGGAGGTTAAAACGGATATTCAAATAGGGTAAGTCCGGGAGAGACCGACCACCGGGAGAGATACATCTCTAGTTGTAGAGAACACGTTTAGCTTGACGTAAATATTTATATTTTGGTCAATAATTGCTTCCAAATAATTGATACAAAGTAAAAACTTTTTAACCCTTTAACAGTAATAGCTGTACTGTTAAGGTATATAAGTTTTTATTAAGTATTTTTACTTTTTCTTATAAAATAAAGACAAAACATTAATATAACCTCAAAAAACGTTTTGTAAAGCAACATTTTTTACCTTGTTAATTAGGTGGTCGGTCTCTCTCTGGTATAAGGGAGAGTCCAACCGCATTTTTGAGGATGTAACCAAGCATATTAAAAATAATTTCATGATGAACAAAACACTAAAAAATAATTATTGTAGAAAATGCCGACAACGTATAAAAGAAAAAATGATAATAGGGCAAAATGGAGTGTTGAATCACTGAGAAATGCAATTGGGTGTATAAAAAATGGTAGCATGGGAGTTGGGTCTCCCATGGAAAACCCTTCGGGTTTCCCAGAGAAACCCGCTTCAATAAGAATATTGCTTACATACGTAAATATATTTCGTTTAATAAGTTAATAATAATATCAGCAATACATATTTTTGTCTTAATTTTTGTATGGTCGATCTAACCCGGACATATGGGTGAGTCCGGCCAATTGCATTGTTTATTTCTTTATTTAAAATAATAACAAATGTTTTAAGTTTGCTGCATTTGAATATTTAATTACGATCCAAACTCATTGGCGACTAGATTAATAATATTTGGAGGCAAAATGTTCATAAATGGATCATTTTACAGTCTTTTTAAAAAAAAGTGGTCGCACTCTCCCGGACTTACCCTACATATATCGACCAAATTTCAGCTTAATACGGAAGATTGGATAATCGGGGTTCTAATTTGAAAAGAAATTTTTGTATATAACTCTTAAACTGTGCAAGATAGGAAAATAATATGCCGATAACATGAAAAAGTACACTTTTATATACATACAAAATATTTTTATAATAATTTGACGATTCAGAAGTTAGGATCAGTGGCGTACCTAGACTACTTGGGGCCCGGGGCGGATTTATTTTGTAGGCCCCCCCTCACCCTCAAAAAAGGTCATTTATCACTTTTTAATGTGGCTAGCCTTTTTTTTTGCCTTAATCTAACCGTCTTCCATAAGCTATTGCCCTGTGCAGAGAAATAATAGATAGAATAAGGGAACAAAATCGTGCAGTCCGAGGTCATCAATTATCATTACTGTTAAAAACGTTAAACTGATAAAAAGTTTTATCGTAAGAGCCCGAATTCGAACAATTGAATCTACGACATTCAGCACGACGCAACGCAGCTCCGAAACCGACGCTCTCTGAACGACTGAGCCACGAACGAGCTCGCCCACTTGAGAAACATGGAATTATTTATTTTTGGGTGGGGCCCCCTTAGTAAAGGGGCCCGGGGCGGACCGCCCCCTCCGCCCCCCCCTAGGTACGCCACTGGTTAGGATCCATTGAAATGTTATTTGTATATGCGGGATCGGCGTAGCATAGATTCATAAACTTGACATCACTCCGGGTAGAGGTCAAAATTTCTTTTAACCGTCTTCCTGCTTTGGAGGGCATGCAAAGCCGTCGGGGTCCCTGGCTTAATAATTGTCACTAATCCACTAAAACAAAATGAAGCCAAGCTCTTAACTGTTGGAACAAACAAAACCGCAACCTGGCCAAACCGAATGCGGGGTAGAGAAGACACTTGGGACTCCTTCACAACCCCGATTAAAAGTAAAAATGCTTTAGTACTTACATAATTTTACCAGTTGTTAAAGAATGGTATGAATCGGTCCAGTGATAGTTTTCCAAGATCCCATGGACCCTTCAGGGTCCTGCCCCCCCCCACAGTTAAAATGAAGCTTTTTTGCAAATTTATGTTTCCTTTTTATTTCAATTTTGTGCCCTCCCATTGAAAGAAGTGGCGAGCCGCCACTGATATGATGGCGCCTATGTTAAAGCGTGTTTCAAACCGCAATATGGGAATTTTCAAGGTGCACTGCATTTAGCAATTTTTCAATAAACGATTTAATTTTTTTATCTCGTTTTGGAAAGCAGTAATAGAGAATTTAATGTTTTCGATATTTCATTTTAAATATTAAGCGTGGGTGTAAAAAATTTTGTATGCAATTTATAACACTAGTAGCCGTTTGGTTTATGACATTTATTACAAACAACACTCTTATTGCACTTGGAAAAGACTTATTTGGTGCCACTTGTAATAATTCACCTAAAGCTTGCTTTATTTTCACAACGTACTAAAATTTTTATCAAAACGCCATTATACTGAGGTTTCAAATAATAACCCACATAAAATTTCTGAACGATTTCTTTTATGCTTTTTTGGTGTATTGACTTTTATTCACGTTATTAGTACGTATGGTGCTTTTATGTGGCAAATATTTTGGTTTTTTTAGTGCAACGGTCCGGAAAAATTTAAAAGGTTCGTAATGATCGCAGAATAAATCCGTAACGCGGATTTGCATGCAAACACGGCGACAATCCAGTTTATCAAATAAAAAAGCACATCACGGAGCTTTTCCTCGTGTAAGATTTTCTAATTATTTAAAAAATATGAGCTAATTTTTTGTTCTTTAAAATTTTGAGTTTCCTTTGCGGTTATAATCACTTTAATAAATTTTAGTTTAAATTGGGGATTTAAGCGCGGTCCGTAAACTTAAAAAAGTTAGTGTAATTAGTTTTGTTTTCATCGTTTCAGACGTTTTAACTTGCGAATTATTACATGATACACCCCGTTATGTTTTACTTTTTTAGTACTTCCAACTTGGCCATAAAAATTTAGGTCGTTGAGGAACAACGCGTATTAAATTTTAATAGATTTATAAAATGGACATGTTTTCGGTTTTATTACGTTCGGAGAATTTTTTCGTGGTTGATTGAATCTGTCATAATATAAAAATGTTTGCGAATTCCATCTCGACTAAAAAAGGGTCAAATTTGCTGTTGTTCCAAGGCTTCATATTACGGAGAAGTTTATCCGGAAAATCGCGACTGCGTAAGACAGATATTGTGGTAAACGTGTTCATCTCTATGGCTATCGCTAGCAGACAAGAATAAATTTGATGTTTCATAAGAATGAAACTGAAAGGCCGTCCTAGATTACACGACTTGAGATTTTACAGTCGATAAGAAAAATGCTTTCAAATATTTGCAATCATCTCGATTGAAATGAAAACTCGATGTTTAGGTGATCGTAAGACACTTTTTTCAATTTATTTTATAAAAGCAAAAATTATTACTGAAACACGAAACCTTTTTCCACTACGTCGCCGTCGTCGTCATCCGGCTCGGGAGATCAAGTTTTCAAAATAAAGAAAATAGCGCATTTAGAATTTAATTTTCCGGGACCAATGATTGAAATTAACTCTCTGTTTGAGTTAAAGTAAAAATACAATAAATCTCGAAAGTCAATTGCGGTACAAATCATTCAGAAAGTACAGACAAAGCCGAAATGTTTGAAATGAACCAAAGAGGGACGTTCTTTCTTATTCTCTTTATATTCTTAATTAGTGTTCATCGTACAGAAACTTTCATTTGAGTGCAAAGATAAACGAAGAATTCGAAAGTTAGAAATCTAAAATAAAAATCCCGTCTTTGCTGAAACATCCGAAATTATTAAAATACTCCCAAAAACTTGCATTAGACAAGGAAGAACCTTTTAACCCCAATAACAAATCATAAACTGTAATTTTTAATCACAATGTTTTTATCAATAATAAACTCAAAATTGTTCATAAACCGTAACATTAAAATTGGAACGGCAGCCGATTTATTTTAATTGATCATTAAAAAATTTTTAATGGCGCATTTTAATTTTGAAAAAATTTATCGCAATTGAATATATTCGATTAAATTTTTAAGTATGATCCTTAATGGGACACCGAATGTGTAAATAATTAAAAGTTTATTTTATACGACTTTTAATTTAATATTATAAAATTTTTAGCGCCGGAATTATCTCGCGCAAAATATTAATCAACAAAATTTCCTCTTTAATTTTGTAAAATAAAAACACTTGGACTAAGCCATTTGCATTTTATTAATTTAACTTAAAAAATATTAATTAAATCGAAGCGAACGCCGCGAGAAATATTTTCGTCCAGAAAAAGTATCTTTTTCCATTCAATTTTTTGAATAAACATTTACACAAAATTAAAAAACGATTATGTTCTATTATTCGACTTTAGTTGAATAAAAAGAAACTTAAGTGGGTGGAAATTTGATTTGGAAATCAAATATGAAAAAATTAATTTCCACTAATTAAGAGTTCTTGTAGCGAAAGTTATTTCAAGATTGCCAGTTTAGTTTCTTGAAATTAAATTTTTTATGTTATCAAAATTTTTTTATTGGAGTGGAAAAGCACGATGTCTTTTTTTACTCCGTGCATTGCGTCTTGCAAGAAACAATTTGTTTTATTTTATACCTAAAATCTCCAGCGATGGAAAACATATTCCGGTTTCTTGGTTTCAGATGCATTAGGAAAATGAGCAAAACTTGAAAGAAAATTCTTGTTTTCGTAAAAGGAAGTGCGCAAAACTTCTATGGTGCTGCCATTTCAATTAATTCTTACAATATTTCAAGTCCTTGGACCTGATTCGCGAGGTTTAAATTCTCCGATTCTGCTTGTCATTTATTTGGATACATAATGGTATGTTTAAGATCAAATATATTGGACAAGCATATAAAACTTTTCGTGGTAAGGCTGGTTCGATGTTTCTCAGAGAAAAGTTCAGTAATAGTAATAGTATGATATATCTACAATCTAGGGATTCCCCGAGCAGGATCTTTTGGAAGGCCGCACTGAGTGAATTGCGACAGCTTTCTATCTATCTTGTATATTAATATACTGATTTTTTCACGTCTCACCTATCATTAAAATTTACACGACAGGTGACGTGACATTCGTTGCTTTATTTATTTACAAAATAGTCGGCCGTGGTTATGCGGTCTTGAGTGAATTTCTAGAGCTATCTAATATATTGATTTTTTCGTTATTAGCGAGCGTATCCCTATAATACTAAACGCGTAGCGGCCATCATAGAAAAAGTTATACGTTTTGAGCTCATAAATGAAAAGATAAGGCGGGCACGAGTAAAAGGAAGATGGTGCAACTATTCCTTCTTGTTTCCACATTCGCTCACTGAAGAAAAGGATGCCTTTTTTATGATATACTTGAGAGAACCACGGAAGAGACGGCTAAACAAAAAGACATGCAAATTGTGTGTGGTGATTTTAACCCAAAGATTGGAAAATATCAGAACTTTAGACCGACTATTGGAAAATACAGCCTACACAATTGTTCAAACGGCAATAGGCAAAGATTAATCGAACATGCAGTTACCAACAGTTTAATCATCAAGTCGACTATGTTCTAACATAGAAATATCCATAAGCAAACGTGGATGTCAAGTGATGGCAGAACAAGAAACCAAATTGATCACATAAGATCGCTTCGGAAGTTTCAGTGGCGTAGATGGGGACTCTAATCACTTTCTAGTAAGGGCTAAACTTAAGACCAAGATAATAACCTATAAAAACCAAGAACCAACTGCAATTACAAGATGAGATATTGTAAAATTAGGAATGGAAGACGCCAGAAACGAATACCAAAAGAATGTAGACGGACTACCAGTTGAAAAGAAAGACAACGCAGATATACAAGACGCTTTGAGAACCATTGCTGAAGCAACGTCGACAGCAGCCGGAAGAGTACTTGATGGTTCCACGAGGAATTTAATGAGGAAAGAGAAGAAGGCAAAACGGGAGCGCATGAATATAGAATAATAAGAAATATGGAAGAGAATAGGATCAAAATCTAACCACAAAGAGCTTTTCAATGAGATAACGATGGGTTTCAACCCAGATCTAAGACTTTTCTGAGGTGGAATAACGGAACAACTCGATCACCGATATGGAAGAAATGATTCAATCGAGGCAACAATATTTCAGCGATTTGCTTAATGAAAAGAATACTGGGCGCCACCCTCCAAAAGTATATCAGACAGCCAATTTGTCAACTGAAGAACTAACTCTTAAAGAGGTAATTGAAGCAATGATAAAAAGTCAAAAGTCCCTGGAATTGGTGACATAACGGCAGCAATGTCAAAGCAAGAAGGCCGTATCTTCCACCAGCGAATTATCTATTGATACTCTTAATATGGAGAAATGAGAAAATATCAAATGAATGGTTAGAAAGTGTAATAACACCCATACACAAAGGAGAGGATCGACTAAAATGTTCCAATTATACAGGAATTTCATTGGTCAATGCCGCGTACAAGATATTGGCCAACATTTTGTTGAATAAGTTATCACCCTTGGCAGAGAACAGCATAAGGGATTTTCAAACGGTCATCAGACAAAACAGATCCACTTGTGACCAGTTGTTTCTTCTTAGATAGCTATTGGAGAAGAGTTGGGAATTCAACAAAATTGTACACCATTTATTTATTGACTTCCAGAAAGCATTTTACAGTTTGACGAGAGCGGAACTTTGGAATACCATGGCAGAAATGTCCATCCCCAGAAAACTTATACGTCTAAGCAAAATGTATTTGAAGGAATCGAGGTCCAGGGTAAAATGTCAAATCCGTAAAGGATAATATGTTTCAGCTCCAAAGAAGATGGGTCTTTCCATAAGCGAAGATACGACGAAATACATGAGGTGTGTGAATAGAAGGTCACAGAGACCGAATAGGACAAACGGTTCAGCATATGAAATAGCCCAAAATTATGACCTTGTAGGAAAACATTATCACACAAGAGCAAATTGGCAAAGATTATTCATATTATAGTTCAAGAAAGAATGCGCTGGGCCGGACACGTTCAAAGGCAACCAGGCAGCCATTTGGCCAAATTGGCATGGGGAGGGGGATTACCGGTGGAAAAGAAATCCGTGGGACGACCAAGAACCAGATGGAGAGACAAAATATCCGATCTAAAAGTACTTGGTATTGAATACCAAGAAGTAATAGTCCTGATGAACAACATAGAGTGAGAGATGGAAGGAAATTGTGAAGTCAGCCAAAACCCACCCGGGGTTGCAGCGCTACCAAAGAAGAAAATTAAGTAGACACTACTACAACGTTCTTTTCTGTCTTCCATTTTTTAACTAAAAAGTTTTAACACTTAGTACATTTTTAGCAACATAAGTATACTTTGTAATTATTGTATTTTCTAATTAAGTTTTTATACTTAAACTTCTTACTAATTGCTAGTTCTTACCTTGCTCGATAATTTAGCGTCAGGGCTCATTTACATTGGAGGGGTGTTTGTTCATATATTGATTTTATTTTGTGGCCGATATTGACTACATTTTAATTAAATTTATTCAACATTTAAACGTGATACTATAATTTCGGACAATCATTTAATTATTATTGATTAACAATTTTACGGTCTTTATTTAAAGCGAACGCGAGCATACGCATCAGAAACTTGAATGATGGATCCCCCAAATACCGACGTCGAGCAGACTGACCGAAATTTAATAAAAGTTAGGTGCATAAAACATAAAAAAATAATTCGCCGACTTAATTTGATTGTATATTGATTTTGGAAGGGTTTTGCACTAGCATCTACCGCTGAAGTAGTAGTAATATAAATGTCAGTTTCTTGAAGTTTAATAAAAATAGAACTGTCTGAGGATGTTGTCTACCTTTCCAAAGGGCAATTTTGAACTAAAGATATCCGAGATAAAGGATACTCCAACAATGGGATGTAAAATAACTGACAAGGTTTTTTATAGTGGCTACTGTCAAATTTTATTTATACGGCTTTGCTGCAATTATTATACTCGTCCAAGTTAAAAAGTCGCTATTTTATTGGTTTGGCGAGTGACGTGAATAAAGGAAATTAGTTTTTAATTTGGTTTTTAAAATTCAATTACCAATTCATTTTTTTTTGTTTCAGGTATGGTTGGATTAGTTCAATTTACGAAGTGCGGTTCGTCTTGATCTCCTCGATTCTACATTAAGAAATTTCTAAAATTAAACGAGCAATGCTTTGTAAGAGGTAAACGAACTGTCAGTTCGGTCGTTTCATAGTTTTTATTACGCTATCACTAAATGTTTTATTTTATTAATTAGGAAAAATTCTTGATGGTTGGCCACACGAATTTCTAGCAATTTAACTGTTTGCTTTTGTGACTGTTGAGTGGGAACAATGAGGTGTAAACATTTTGTATCAGATTTAGAAGCTTGAATCTTAACATTTCTGTGCTTTAAATGAATGAAGTAGGCCATTAAAGCCTAAAGGGGTATTCATTAACTATAGTTTAGTAGCGAGGTCATAATATATTGCGTACTTTGCGTCCAAAGTGGAATAAGTAATTTTGGTGGTTATTAGAGAAATTCGTTACCGTAATATATTTTCATCCTTTCAGGAAGTTTGCAAAGGTATCGTCTCATAACTCTGATATAAACTTAATCGGTTAATCTTTATGCACTCCAAAAATTACAAACTAATTATCGTAATGTTTTACTAACAAAATTAGAACTCTTGCGAGGACTTTATATTTAGTTTGTACATTCCACTTCCAAACACCTTCATACTCAACTCGTGTTGATCGATGGTCCTCCAGAGTGATGTGTCGACCAGAAAAACACTTATGTAAAATTTATCAGAGCCTAAGAACTTAATTGTCACTTAAGCTGCTTATTTTGTTCTTTTTTTCACAAATATAAAAAATCACACGAGGGTATTGAAAATGTCATTCTAGGGCGAAGTAATAGCGTATTTTCCACCCTAAATATTTCCTCAACTCAAGTTGCCATTAATATAAAAAAACATGTCAATTATTTTAGAGAAAGGGATCAACGAGATTTATGTTTCACTCCTAACTACTCGTATTCCATCCCCATAATCTTAAATGGCACTCCGCCCCAAATTAAAGTTACCAACAAATTTTATGGAGTAACGAAAATTAAAATCCGATCATGCGTTGCTGAGATACGGCGTGTTCTTTTAGATGTACCTACTTCACCTTTAATCGAAGATAATACCAAAATGAGGTTTGCAGTGAGTTTCGGCGAAATTATTTTACAAAATTCCGTAGTAATTAAGATTAACTCTCTGGTCCCTATAGTCATTGCATGTTTCCAAATCGTCAAAAATGTTATCCCTTTGGTGATAACATGGTTAGTGTCTGAATTTTTGCTCATAATAACGAAAATTAAGTTTGGTTTAAAATATGAAGGACTTTACAACCGAGACTTCAAGCCTACAATTATGAAAAAAAAATTTCAGACAAATATCCACGAAGTTTTTTAGTTTTCACAGATTCGCCATTTTCGTATATAGTGGATTTTAATTATTTTCATATAGTTTTCGGTTGAAATTGAAGACGTAATAACAATAAACCTTCTACTTGTCAGATGTCAAAAAATAGAACGACAAGACTTTCACTACATCCAAAATTGCCTCTATTAAAAAGCAAAAGTCCCTGTTGAAAAGCCCCGTATAAGGCAAACAGTACCTACGCAATGACCAACTTTTATAAGGATCCTTTCGAATAACACACTGAATTATTTATGTTTTATGCAGTTTATTTTCAAATATCGCCTTCATCTTTTATATAAAAATGTACTTTTCCGGGTAGAAGTTACAATTAACCCCCAACTGAAAAGACGAGGGTAGTTGTATTTATAGATTGAAACGTTTTGGGTTAGCATCACGCCAAAGGGGTTAAACCTTCGTTAAGAGAGGAATAATAAATCAATAATACAACGACTCTTCTATTACAATAACCTTTACAGCTCCTCGACTCAAACAGCCTTGAAATTTTTTTTTCAATAAATTTAATTTTTTGTTTTTCTGTGACAGGTTTTTTTATATTATCTTGACACACCCTATATATATCGACACTTATTTCAAAGTTAATTTTATATTTCTCTTTATCCAATAATTCTTTGGTTTGTAATTAATCAATTTTAGTTATCAAACAAAAAAGCGCAATTTTATATACAAAGCAGAGCAATCAATATTTTTTGCTTGTAGTTTATAAATTTGATTGGTTCGTAATGACTGCACATATATTTTCTACAATAATGAAAATTACCATAGCTTCTGTTTTCACATGATTTTTTTTTTTGGCTGTTTACAATAAATCAATTAATTAATTTCCTTTTTTTGATTCAAAGTTATCATCAATTATTTATAAACTGCCTTAACGTCGCTTTAAGCCAGGAAGTAATTGGTGGCAAGCTGGAATAAATTTTATTATCTTTATTTTGACATCTAATTATGCACGGTCTAACGATCCCGAAATCCCGGATTTCCCGGATATTGGAAAACAGCATAAAAACGACATTACTGTAAATATTCGCAAATATCTTTGTTTGTCTTCACTTGAAATCAAAACATTAGGCTATCGAAAATAAAGTCAATTAACTTACCAAAAGAAAACATCTTATACTTTTTTCTTGTAAATAGGTCGGTTGCAGAGTTATAGAGCGTGTAACACATAATAATATATTATTGTCTTTCTTTATTTATTATTAATTTCATTATTTGATTTATTTTGTGTCCTAAAATATTTATATTTACTAATGCATTTGCTTAAATCATTTAACCTATTTATACTTAATGAAACTGAGATAACCTATAAATATTCTTAGTAATGTAGTTTTCCCAATATGGTGACCAATTCCGAAATTCGTAGACCAAGAGAGATTTGTACGTCTTTTTAGAGACCAAAATAAAAAAAATCAAATTTGTGGTAGGCTAACTCTCAATTACTGCATTGATTGCGACTACGGATTTGGCCGCCATTTTGGAAAGCATGCAATTTTATGATTATTCGCAATTATCTCAATTTCATTATGTACATAAATATAAATCGGTTACATTGTTAATCACACCCATTAAAAATATTTTAGGACAGAATATTATCAAATAATTAAATTAAAAAGGAATAATTGAAAATATATACAGGGCGCTCTGATGGCTATAACTCTGCAATCGATCGATTAACAAGAAAAAGTATCAAATGTTTTTTGTAGAGAATTTAGTCAAGTTTAGTTTTAATCAATATATGTATTTATCAAAATTACTTAGAAAACTCCGACCTCTATCGCTATATGATTATTTGGCCACCTCCAAGTTAGATGGGAAGTTGAAAATTTGCACAGGCGTAGGTTCGATATTCCTTCCAACCAGTATGAGAAAAATCATAAAACTATAAATTTCCGATTTTCAACCCTTAGAGGAATCGGTCGAGAGCTTTGCAGTTTGGAATTACGAGTCCAAATCACGAAATTTTCTCTACCGCGGATCGCAATCCACGTAAAACTATAGGACCCGTGCAATGTCGCTCTACAAAGAGGGTACACATTAGTCGAGAACTATTTTGCCATTTTTTCCAAGTATCGTGGCAAATGCTAAACAGTTAGGAAGTTTCGAAGGACTTTCATCAAATAACTTCATGACACTCATAAAAGTGACCCTTCCAAATTCTTTGCGAGTTATCCTAAAAAAAAACTTCTAGGAGATCTACAGTGATGTTTGATTCTCAAAAAAAAATATTTTTTTAAATTTGGGGTCGTCCATAAAGGACGTCCGCAATTTTTTCTTACTTATCAACCCCCCCCCCTCGCCTCTTGTCACAGTTGGTCACAATTTCAAGACCCCACCCGGAACGTCCTTCGGTCACAAATCAAAGAACCCCTCATTTGTTTAAAATCAAACTTGACTTTTTAAACTAAAATACCTATTCTTTATTTTTTTAAAAATTGTTATGACTATAATAAAAATTGGAATTAAACAAGCAAGAATTTAGATAAACTTTATTTTAACTATAAACTTTTAAAAATATTCAAACACAATTTTCTTATAAATTCCCAAAAATGGGAATAAATAAAATCTATGTACCCCTCTTGTATTACTTTGAAAATGTTAATATTCTTCATCCATGGGGAGGGGGGGTTAATATTTAATTGGTTTGTATTTTAACTGCTAACCTGAAAAAGTTTCGGGCTGCACGACCATCATAATCAGACACTAAGCAGAAAAGAAATGAATGAAAAAATAATTTATATAAAAATAATTAATTTTTATATAATTAATTAATTTTTTTTTAAATAATTGTTATAATAAACGCATTACTGCACTAGAATGTGATTGCCTTGGCTTAAGGCCGCACTGGAATGGTATTACCAGAATAGAATTTAAGAAGTGAAAACTTGATTCAGAATTATTATTTACTAGTAACGACAACACCCACATTATAGAGGCTAAACGGCAATAATTTGTGTCTTCCATTGGGGAAGGCGGTTGATAAATCAATTTAATGTCAAGAATCTTCTACCTTAAGGGTGGGGGTTGTTTAAAATGAACCTGACCATCAGTGGAGGCTCATGGTTTTAGCTATAATTGGTAAAAGGCACTTAAAAATTACATTTTTCACTTCTCAGTGAAGTGCTTTAAATCCGGGCTACCATTTGCGGTCCAAGCGTTACGTCGGATTATTGTCAATCAGTGTCGCAAATATTCTACCATGGATCAGTGCATTCGCATTAAACAATATTATTCCGAGTTGGTATTCGAGCGACGCCCCGGCCCTCCCCACGTACCAGCTGCCACTGTAATTTAAAAATTGGAGTAAAAAACTATTATATTACCATAGAACTAGTAACGCAATGGCAGCTTGTCCTGAAGGGCACTCGGGCAAGTCCCATCCTCCCATCAAAAATCGAAAATAAAAACTTATTTTAAGTAATAAATAGGATAAATTTAGTTTTTCCCATTGAAAAACTTACGAGCAAGTGAAGTTTTAAAAAATTGTTGACCGGGGTGTCTGAGGGGTGAGAGGTGATCGAGTGATAAAACATTACAAAATATTTTGTACTTTACACCCCCACAGCATGGGGGTCGCAAGCAAACCTAAATTTCTTAAATGTTTGCGTTTATCCTAAGAGTAATCAATTAAAGGCTTCTTTAGAATTAATTTACTCTAAAAGTACATAACAGTACAGTAAATTCATATTTTTCTTTTTTCTTTAAATTCTATGCTCTCCCATTGAAAAACGTCACAAGCTGCCACTGAGTAACGCCCTCCACTGATAATAATCTCCTTCAGGATGTTACGAGTACTATCGAAAATTTCTCGTTGAATTACATACGAAAATGTCGAGCAGATTCATTTAAATATTAGTTTTATTATTCAAAATTCAAATTTTATTTATTCGGTTTATTTATTTGAAATTCAAGAAACCGCTCTCTACAAAGTTATCTAACCTTAAAGAGAACAGCTTCCTGGAATAAGTTCTATACACATCCCCTGCTCACTCCTTAGTATAATTTCTTATTTTTAACAAACATCTACACCGCCACTTCACCAAGGAGCCATAATGTTAAATTATTATCACCAGAATCATTTCGATTTAGCCCATTACTCCTTTGCAAACCAATTGAATTCACCACCAGTTTAGCCACAAAATTCCTAGTTCGTCATTTGTTAACTGAAACATTCGGAGTCACTCAATGGCCAATAACTTCTGCAACCCTTCATCGATTTTGCTTGCACCGAACTTTTTAAAAAGAGAATCGTTCAAGCTAAAAAACGTATTACGATACATTTTCTTTTAAGGTGCACGGTTTTTGAGATATCACTTATCAAAGCTTGGAAATACGTAAAATCCTCAAATCAAATTGACAAAACATGAAAATGTATCACTATTTAACCTAAGACTTGGTTATACTATAAAAGAAGCAAGACAGTTTATGGGTAGATAAGTTTCCAACCCGGCTTCCTGTTTTATAACGTTTCTGAATTTATATTGTCTACCCCAACTTCTTAATTTACTTTTCTTGTTTTTTCTTCTGGTTCTGTTTTGAAAATTGCAACTAAAATCTGATTATAAATATACCAAGTTTGGCTTAAATGCAACTAACTCCATTAAAAACATGAAAACGTGGAAAATTTATTATTCTAGTCACTTAAAAGCATTAACTCGATATTATATCATACAAATTGTATTATTCAGAAAACTAATTTTGAAATTTACATTAGCACTAATCTAATGTAACTTTGCAGGGAGTGCATTCACTGAAAAACCATAAACTGATTTGTTATCAGTACTCTGCAACAAACAATAACGTCGAGTAGGTATGCCAAGCACATGCATGTAACAATTTATGCAACAGGAAGTTTGTTAATAAAAAATAAAAAAATTGTGAGATGGATGATTTAATTTTTTTATTAAAAAACCACTACTATGTAAATGTTGTTGTTCCATATACATAAATAGTCTTATGTTTTATTTATAAATAAGTCCACAATACAACAAATGTCAAGATAAATTTCAAAGGTGAAGTTGAATAAACTTCTATTTTTAAAAATGGTCGTTCTATTTTAAATTATCGTACAACCATAATCTTAAGATTCAAAATTTCGATCGACACAGTGGCGGTTGGAACAGAGGAAGGCAACTGGACGCTGCCTCCCGAAACGGAATAACCACTAATAATATTATTTACTATACGAAGTTACGACGTCGCTTTGCACCGCCGTGAACGGTGACAAAGATTTAAACCACTTTGCTAAAAGGTGAGAACTATAATTTGAAGCCCCCCCCCCCCAAATCAGAAGAAATAACTGCGTTTGTTATAATGCTAGCGCTCGTCTGCAAGCTTATTTTAGCGAACCTATACATACGGGGTGTTCCGCAATAAGAATTCTGATGTGTATCTCTTACAGTGGCGGCTCGTGACTTCTTTCAATGAGAGAGCACAAAATTGAAATAAGACTGAAAAATATAAAAATAATAATAGTACAGGTAGCCCTCGGTTTACGCCGGTTCCATTTACGCCAATTCACAATAACGCCACATGCCTACGTCTTGAAAATCCCCAGTTTAACTGGGTATGTACTGGGCTTCCCCGGCCTGACTGGGGAAGTACCAAAACAATTAGACAGGTTGATGGTCCAGGTCCAGTGATAACGTATTTACCGAGCTGCTACGACGTATGTACATTTATTAAACGCAGTGTTACAATTGAACCCATTTATTTTTTCTATTTAATATTTTTCGTGTAAATTATTGGTAAAGTAACAATACCATGTCTAATAAAAGTGCAGAAAAGTTATCTGAACATGTTGCGAAAAAGGCACGTCAATCTATAACACTTGAAAAAAAGATGGAGGTGATTCGAAGAATGGAAGATGGGCTAATGTTAATTATGATGGGATAATGTTATACCTGCATATGCTTATTTTTCATGAGATGGAACCTAACTCTATACCTCCCATTATAATTAGGTTCAATTTACGCCGATTCAGTTTACGCCGGTTTTTTTAGGAACGGAACTCCGGCGTAAACCGAGGGCTACCTGTATATTATTGTGTTACTATGAAAATATTAATACTCTTCTTTGTCAAATTAAATAATCCAGGGGAGCAGGGAGCACAATATTAGGATGGTCATTCTAATCACCATGTGCTGGGGGGGGGTGTATTCCATACCCCCAAACAGCCCGGTCGCTGCAGACCCCAACTTTTATTACTTCATTTGCAATATATAAATATATTTACGGTATTTTGAATTACTTTTTGGCTCGTGTACTGGGCAGTGTACTATAGTCCATCCGTTTTAAGTATACAGAGATGCGGCACGGAACGGAAAATTAAATCTGCTAAATTTAAATGTTAACCAATCACAGTTGCCGTTCGAGACCGCACCTCTGTGTACTTAAAACGGATGGACCATAGACGGCGTATTCTATTAATACGAATTAATCACGTAACCGTCATACAAAGATATCACCTTACAAGATAAAAGAACCGTGTAGATTTTCATTTGTTATAATATGAAAATTAAACATTTTATTTGTGTCTGTTTTAAATGTAATTGCTCCAAATTTACGCTTGTTGATTTATCGCCCGCGTATAGTAATATACTATTAAATGTTAGCATTAATCCTAATGGTTATTACTAATGGTTACCACTCTGGATGTAAAAATAAAATTAAGGTAAATTTATATATTTTTCCCGATTTTTCCTTTTCTTTAAATTTTGTGCCCCCCTATTGAATAAAATTACGAGCCACCACTGTTGAAAATGTGGGGTGGAAATTGTTATAAGGAAGTTAAGTAACTTGTCAGAAATCAATTTAAAAATGTTTTATCGTGTTTTATGCTAATTTCGGAAAGTTCATTTGCTAAGCTCGAGTTACAGGTTGATCGAGTGTTAGTTAGTGCGTAACGACAACGCATTCGAATTGTCACAAGTTGAAAGCGAATGAGTGTATAGTTTGTGGTGCTCATGCATCATTCTGTCTGGAAAAGCTTAAGCTTCACCTCATTTTTGGCAATAATGTACGTCTTGGGTGTAAATGACTTTAAAATTAATTAACTCTTGATAGGAGTAAAAAATTTTGAATGAAGTTTTCCTTTGTAATGTTATAGTATCGAGTTACATTAAAGTTTTAAATGAAAAATTTTCTTCAAGTTTGTAGGTACCATGTGGGCGTGGAAGAGCTTTATTATTAAAACCAGAAAATAGAACTTTTCAAATAATAAGTTTTGAACCTACACGTACCTACGCCTGGTTTGCATAAAAACTTTTAATATTACGTCAATTTTGGTCCTTCGAGTTAAAGAACTGTATAATTAATTTTTGTCTATTTATGCTCCTAATAAGGACAACACAAAATGATAAATGAAAAAGCATTTAAATAACTGTGACGACGAAAAATGAGCAAAACGCGAATTTTGCTCGCGACTAAAAGGGGTGAAACGGAAACGAGAAATCATCAGAATCTCGAGAATCTGTTGCTTTTCTATTTCCTCGTCCTTGATATTTAGCTAGAAGCCTTACAGATGATGTTTTCATGAAAAACAGCAGAAAAGTTCAAGTGTCATTTTCGCGACGCCTACATATAAAATTATTTTATCGTGAAATTATAAAAAATAAAAAATAAACCTAAGTACATGGAAGGATAAATTCGTTTCGAGAAAACTATTTACATCGCATTTTCTTATTGAAAATCTCTTCTACGATGGAAATTTAACGAGAAATTTAATAAATTTTATTAAGAGGAATTTAATCGTGGTTTTTAATTTCATTCGCTATTTTCTGTTAGTTTCGTTTTTCTTTTTCATCATGAAAGTTTTAGCTTTGGTTTTCTTTATGTATGTCTAAATTTGCATCGTAACAAGGCTGCCATTCGCATTAACCGATAAATCAAGATCGTACAAGTTGTACGTACACACATCTACAGGAATACAGGCTTTCTATCTTGTTTTGGATTATTGATGTTGACAATATCTAACAATTTATTATCTCTGTGCAAACACAACATTATTTAACTATATTACAAGATTTTAACGATAACAAAATAGTGGAAAGCGACTGGTTTCGAATTTTTGTACCTTACACTATCAGCGGTGGTACATCAAAAAAATTAAAAGTGTATTGACTATATTTAGAACTAAACTGCATTAAATTTCTTGAATAAAATAATAACGTTTTCTCCATAATATCAGGTGATTAATTAAACCGTAAATATAGAGAAGATTCGTTTAAATATTGCTGGAAACAGAAACCACGGTTCTATCTATGGACTACGGAGAAGACAACAAGAAACGACCCTATTAATTACATTACCCTCGTAAGTCGTCATGGCTTGCCAACATTTACTAGATGACACGACACTTTAAGGGAAGGAAATAAAGCAAAATGGTCTGCTCAGGGATTTTTGAATATGACCTAGAAAAGGGAATAGCCCGTGTGGGAGGAGGGGAGAATTTGGGATGTCATTTTATGGATTTTGATCAATCATATTATGATCTCAACGCATTTTTATAAACCATTTTATCTTCTATATTTATATAAACAATGTCCTTACTGACTTATCCACACGCACCCCAAACTGGACAAAACAAACTAAAATTTGCAGAGTGTATTTCTTCCGTGGAAGGAAGGGATCCTACTAAGAAAGGATTTGCGTGTTTTCGCGGATTCCTCACTATTTCTTAGATCCGCCGAGATAGCGACTTTGTTGTTGTTTACAAAGGTTGCCCAAAGAAATGATAAAGGGGCCGGATAAAGATTTTGCATTCGGAGGTGAATTATTATAATGGAACCACTCGTATCTCTTGTGTTAGTTGAGTTAGAAGATGCACGTGGTAATCATGAGTCATGTGGTGGACAACTGGAAGGGTTCTCCTTCATGTTCCGCAACAGAGAAAGGTACAACTATACCAGCTCCACCAAATACCTCGTTGCAGTCTACCAGGGATTTATGTGAGCCGATGGGGATTAGTCAACTTTTCGAGTTCGTCTTTGAGATTTACCACCATGGTCAGTTGCACGAAAAATTCGATACCGTAGACTACGCTTTACGCAAGACTCCTCAACTGGACTCCGCCTCACGCTTCTCACAGTCATCACCTTGTATTTCTAAGAAGAATCCTGGCAAACGTCGTGCTTGATACACTGACGCTAAAAGATTGAAGCCACGAAGGAATGAGCAGAAATCGAATGCGAGCTTCTGATTGTTTGAGCCTTCAAAAATTAATGATTTTCAATCAGCTTCAAGGGTTGTTTTTGAGGGTTAAACATGAATATTCCGTTTTTTTTTAAATTTCTACTGTGTGAACCTTCAGCTTTCCGAATATCTCTAGAGAATTTTTAAAATCGAGGTATACAAATACGTGTTCTTCTCAATGTCTTCTCATAACAACAAACTGCATCACAGTTTTTTGTGAGATCTACTGAGGCTGATGAATTGCAGCCTACACAATGACTGAAATTATCCTGATTTAGATGTAAAGACGCGCAATTACGACCTGCACTTATGGTTACAATCTACCCCCTATGCAGCCTTTAGGCCGCACAATTATGGCCATCACATTGTAGATTACTAAAGATAGTTTTTATATTCTTTTATTTAACTTCGTATGGCGTTGTTTACGTGGAAATAATGAATCGATTTCGGCTCTTATGAATTTCTCGCACTTTTATAATTTTTATGCATAAATAGCTCAAAAACTGTACGTCTTATTGCGAAAAACATTTGAACTAGTTTTAGTTCGACCAATTGCCTTTTTGAAAAGCTCAACAGAAGCGAAATCGGTAATTTATTATAGAAGTTATTGATCTGTAAACGACTTCATGTCATTTTATGAAAATTCATGAAAATGTTATTATAATCTCCTCTCACTCTGAATCTGACAGGAGAATACTCAAAAACTATTAGTCTTAATGTAAAAATTATCGAATAACTATCTTAAACTTGAAGGATTGGCTTCCTGAAAAGTATAGAAAATTTAAAATTGAGTTTTACAGAAGTTATCAATCTTTAAGTAATTCGAATAAATTTGAAATCCTGAATTTTAATAATTTTTTCAGCTACTCACTACTTAAAAAAAATTAACTTATGTATTATATAACCCAAAAATTTTTATTGCGCAACATATTCATGTCTAAATTGTAGATTTTTAAATTACTAACTAGAAGGTCATGGCGGCCTTAGGCCGCACTCTTATAATTTTAACCTCAATAATTATTATTAACTTTCTGAAAAGTATTATTTTAAAAAATTGAAATTCTGGAAACTTTTATGTATTCCACAAACTTGTTGAATTTTTACATCTCATAACTGAAAAACAGTCTTAATGGAAAAAATATTCTAACAAGTTTTCTAGCTGGAAGAATCGGTTTTCCAAATGTTAAGAAAACTTCAAATCGGCGATTTCTTATAGAAACTATTGGCCTGTAAGTAACTCAAATTCTATTCATTTTCACTTACTTTGAATCTAGCACGCGAAAATTATACAACTAAATTTTTTAATTCCGTCGATTGACTTTCTGAAAAGTTCCAAAAAATAAAAATAAGTAGGTTAAGTTTTGTAGAAGTTATCGACAATTAAACGATGAAAGTGCAACAAGTCTAATAACTGATTCGGTTCCAACGTAAGCCCGAAACGTAGATGGCGCTGTTTTAAATTTCAATTTTTTTTATAACCACGTAGTACACACATGCTGTATAAAGTTAAAATAGTCTTTTAATCCCCTTAAACGCCCAAAAAATCGATAGCTCCATCTGTGTTTCGATACACGTACCAATATTATTTACACCTGATTGCAAAATTTGCACCTCCCGTTCGTCCTCCGCTTCGTGTATTTACAGAGCAATTACAAAGTGTTATCATTTCACATTTCCCAAGAATTAATCCGCTAATTTAAAAATTATTATACTTATAAATACCAAATTTCGCCTATTTTTTACGACCGATTCGATTTATTTTGTTTATTTTTAGTTGATGCATTTTCACTAAGCCCTAAGCTCCGGGGGCTATCATATTACATTCCGTTGGTAATCCTACAATAAATTTAATTTCAAGTAATCGTATTACATTTTTGGTTCATTAAAAAAGTAGGCATTCGAATATTGAAGGAATCGCATTTATTCTAAATTTATATCCAAAATTATTTCATACTTACAAATGGTTGATTTAAAAAATGCGAAACTGGAGCAGAATTCTGAACGATTCAGAAACCACATGTGTAGTACCATATAAGACGGTTATTTGATCACACTTTTTTAAAGTTTTAAACAAAAAAGAGAAACGTAATGAAACTTTATTATAGAATATACAGGGTCGGAGTGCTTAATCGAGCAGTTTCAAATATCTCGCTTATTTTTAATCCTAGACGAAACAACCCAGGACGAAAATTTACTGGTCTCGATAGAGGAATAATATGAAAATAATAAGTTTTTTGATAGCTACGTCCTTTTCGAGTTATCCCCGAAACGATCAACAACCTGTCAGATTTTATCTTACGAGATTTTTCTATCCAATTATTTTTACTTCATACAAATAAAAGTTTAAGTTTTCGAACGAAGCTTTACAATGTTTCATATTGAAACTGCGTTTCTGTTTTGTTCCCTTTAGCCAAGTACTTTACCTACCTGCAAGCGTGCAGTGGTAGTGAGGTAAATAAATATGAGGAAAATGTCTACACAATTGCTTCGCGAACAAAACTTTTTTCTCAGACCGTAAAAGCTTTGCAAGGATTTATAAAATTAATAGCTGCAGCAGTTTAGCATCTACAAACTTCGTTTAAAAACGATTTTGTATAAAAGCTGTTTAAAATTTAAACGCGGTATTAAACTTTACCGAGCTTTCGCGTTAAAACTAGCACCCATCTATTATAAGTAGCAAGTAGTGTATTGTTAGATGTTTATAAAAAGCTCTATTAGTTACTTTTGTGTAATTCTCGCCTGCATAAATTCTTCTTTTACGTTTTAACGTATTTTTCCGTCAAGCAGGGACGGATTGGCCGTGCGCTGAGCCCAGTTCGTCCTCGAGGGTAATGTAGAAAAAATCACCTGCGGAGCGTTTCAGTTAATTATGTTATTATGTTCGTTTCAATTGGTGGGTGGTGACCCTTTATTGTATAATCAAATTCTTTATATTGGGTCAAGTAATTTCGGTCAGTGGAAAATGCTATTAATATTGGAAACAAAACCGCAGGACATTATTATCACCTAAATATTTTATGGTAAATATAATTGCGCTTCATAATAACATCCTAACTCTATTATTATTCTATTTCCTAGAGGTTGATTTGGCTTTTCCATTTTCATAAACCAACATGTTGGATTTGAAACGTAAAGGAAATGTTTGCTCTTCTTCCGCATTAAACTTAAATGTCAAAACCTTATTAGTGCTCCAATTTAAATTCAAATATGTACCAAACTTTCGCATTTTTTTCTAAAAAATTCATAATATCTCTTGAACAGTTTTGAAAGCTTTATTAAAAATTCTATTTAAAACTAAGAATACTCCCAACTAAAAATTCGCCAATTTAAATGCTAGCAGACAGCCAGATGTAATATGTGACATTACTGGCACAAAAAGAATAAAGCAGATAAACGGAAGATTGATGTTGAGCGACGCATCCAACAACTCCGTAAAGTTGTCACTTTAATACCGGAATACTGGGGAGCCCGAAAATGCAATTTTTCTCTTCGTGTAAAATATTAATTGAGTTACAAGTTCCTATTTTAATTTTCCATTTTTGTTGTAAATTTTGATAAATTTACGGTTTTTCTTTGACAGCGACAAAACAAAAATTATGAATTAAATTTTTGTGATGTGGGTGTTATAGGGTTGAACTTTTTGTATTAATTATGAGTCGTGATAAATAAACATCACTTTCGGTTGGCTGTTTCTGGGTTTCGAGTGCCGTTAATCTGAGGTTTAATTTTCTCAAATATAAAAAGTTTTCATTGTGTTCGAATAACACTGAAAAATTACCCCATTTTATATTGTTTACTACATCTTTTATTTAGCATCCATTACGGGATCAATTTGAAGATGGTCATAATGAATAAGTCGAAACATGTCGGGTTTATTTACAGGGTATAAGCTTGCATGATGATACGTACAATAGCAGTGTAAACAGAGCGACGATTAAGCTGTGCGATTCAAATTTCAAGTACCACTAGAGAATTTGTTTTGTAAAACCCGAAAGGAAAATCGATACCAGAAAATGTTTCGACAGTAGTTCTTTCTGTTGATTTTTAATATTTTGTTCCATTATCGAAATGGAGGATAAGTGTTGATGTTCCAGACGAGACGTTTCTCTTTGTAGTTATTAATGTTTTCTCAAATGCATCTAGCGTTGTGGATTCTTAATGGTGTTAACTTTACATTATAAATCGAAAACAACTAACAGATTTTAGAGGAAAACATTTATCACTTAAATAATTCAATAACGAAAAACAATCAATCCTTTTGACAAGAACGTATGGATTATCCAAATATTGGCAACGTTAGAAATGTTTTTCTTGCCGCGAACCAAAAGATTGATTATAAAGGGATTAAATGGGTTAAAGCTTTGAATATTAACAACATTCTAAAACTAGTTTTACTTATTTTTATTGTTGCCACTTTTTTGGACAAATAAGTCTTGCTTACAGCATGACGGGGTGCTACCACATTTTTGTCTCGCATGATTTACTAGGTGGAGGTCGTTTAATAATAAACTTACAAATATGGAGTAAGATTAATTATCCGGTGAGTGACCAGTGGCGTCACCAGCTGAAGGCAAATCAGGCGCTTGCAGAGACATAATGTGAACGACTGACCAAGGGATTGTAGTTCTCTTAAATGACCTTCACCTTAAGAGAAAAAACGTGTAAATTGCTGACCGGAGGTCTGTTATCAGGGTCCGGGTAAATCCCCAGAGCCGAGAGCACTGCTTTCGTTTGCTCCGTTACCTTTAGTTGATCAAGGGATACAATTTTTAATACGGGTTCAGGATACAAATCTGCTTTAAATTTTTAAATCGGCGTAAAATGCGCAAGCTTGTTTCAAGCTGTTGCTTCAAATATTTGCTATATTGAAATTAAATATCCTAATTAGTTGTGCCCTTGCTTATTTGCAAGACATTTGATCAGATACACGTAACTGATCTTAAGAAAAATAGTATACAAATGTCGTTTGGCATGAATTGTCAATGACAGATCGTTGCGCGTCTATTTGAAATGGGCTATAAGCCAAAACACGTGCTCTTGATTGCCATAAACGAAACACAATTTTTACATTTATTGAAAGTCAGATTTTTTAGAATTGGAGGAATCCAAAGAAAAATTATGTTAACCAAGTTATTATTAAGACTAATTTAGATTAATATTAGCAACAACCACTGTCGAAGGTATTTATTATTTAAAAATGTTTAATTTCGCCCCAACAAATAATGGTAAATTGTTTTCAAAGATTTTTTAATTAATTTCTGTTTATATTTAAAAAAATTCTCTTAATACTCTAGATACAGACAACTGAAATTTGGTGGACTCTAAAAGGCCTGAGGCGACTTCTCTAATTGCTCATTTTAATTCCGCCAACGTTATTTTCATCTATAATTCGCTTAATTTTCAGAAAACATTATCCTCGCAATAAAAATGAAGAGTCCAAACTTATGTACAAAATATATTTTTCCAAAATTTTTCTACTAGTCCAGACAAACCAAAAATTCAGACTAGATGAAATTTTGCAGGAATTTTGGAAACCCTCTAAAATTTCTTCCAGCTTCTTCCTTAATAGGGAATTGTAGCCTCTAGGTTAATTTCAGTTTTACAGAAAATTCTCAGCAGATCAAAACTGAAGAGGTTATGTACAATTCTTTGCAAAAAAGGTTTTTCAAAATTGGCTTACGTCTATCATTGATTAAATAATATCTGATTAGCAAACCTTATGCAAGTTTTGAAAGTACTTGTTGTAGTTGAAAAGATCATTAACAGACGGCGGTACTTAATTTGAAGTCGTATCAAAGTGCGTAATTCTTGTAATTCTTTGTTAGCACTCAAATCATTTGTCATTTGTTGATAACCTTTTCTGAGACTACATAATAAGGTCATACTATTCCCGAAATAATAATCACTTTCAGAAAGCCGAAATATCTACATTTTATTTTAAAAAATTGGGGGTGTATTAAGATTTAAAATTTCACATTTTTATGTGCCACTTTGTGCGGCCTGTTTTCAACTCCCGTATTATTTGTACCGTGGTTTGGTTCCACGTCAAATTTTAGGTTGAATATGTTATGCAGTTATAGACTTTGAATGTTATATCTGTAATTACCGTACAATAATACTTAATTCAAATTGAAAATATATAGCAGTAAAAATCAATAAACTACAATTAAATGCACTCGTCTCATAAATTAAATATTACTTTATTTGTTACACCTTTCGGCAACAAACTGCCATTATCGGACAGTGTTATAAATTTGCAATAAACATCATTATGGAAAATAATTCAAATCAAAATAAAAAACCGGAAATGGAAAATGCAATTAATTACTAAAAAAATTTCGTATTTCTCTCAATATTAGTTAAAATTACGGCTGGACATTTTGTAAATTTTGTAGTTGGAAGTAATATGTTCCATAAGGTGCTAGGCAGAAGGCCGAGAAAACTATAGTTGCTGTTGTTTCGGCTAAAAAGTAACGATGTTATATAATCCGGACGGCAAAAGGAACAAAATTACTATAGAACCTTACAGTTTGTGATAGAAACTTAAATTTGGCACAAGTATAGATGCGAACCTCCTTTAGAAAACAAGATGTGACGCCACGCCGGTCCCTTTCGCCCCTAGACGCAAAAATACCCCACAAATTTTAGTTTAATCCTATTTATTTCGTTAACGGTTCATCATCATACGATGAAAATACATCAGAGCAAATAAATTTATAATTAAATTTTAAACAAAAAAGTTACTTAGGATTTTTTGATACGAGTTACAGTTTCCATAGAATCATCATGTAAATGTAAGTCAAATATAGCACGCACTGCAGAACTCGCGGATTTTCCCCAAATACCGCATGTTTCCATCGCCCTAACTTAAAAAATTACTGAAATAGAAAATTAAGAACGGACAATTATCTATTGCAGTGTTAATTGCTTGTTCGTCAAAATGTATCATAGGATACCAACTCAAGAGTTTTTATTAGGACCCCAAACCTTAAAATATCCAAAAATTAAAACCCCCTGACCATTTTTAGTAAACTCTTCATTTCATGATATCGAAGTGTTGTTAAAATATTTTAAGTGTGTTTTATTTTTAAAGTTTTAATTATATTTAATAAAAATTGTGTATATATAGTTGACCTTCCATTATAAATTAGTGGATGACCGCTTCCTCAACAATATCCACTAATTTATATTTAATAAAATTATAGCTGAAATAGAAATTTGTTTGAAAATATTCTGCCGAAAAACTTAATTTTTACTTCTTCATTAAAATTTAAACATCCAAGGAAGAATTCTGTAGAAACCTTAGTGTTTAGACATGACGACTTTTGGTATGTTTGAAGTTTAAACAGTCTGGAGTTTTACATAGGGTCCGGTAGTTTTATGAGAGAAAACAGGACAAAATATTCAAAAACCGATCAAATAAAAATTAACGAGGTGATAGCAGATCACAATAAAAAAAGTAGTTTTCCTTATTTGACGACTGTTGGCCATGAGGCCAGCAATTAGCAATCCTTAGAAAAAGTATTTAAAATTTTCTTTTGTACTTTGGGTTACCAAAATGTCGACCGGAATCTCCCTCAAAATATCGTGTTAAGAAACTATAACAATTCATTTCGCTCTTAATATGCAAATATTTTACGGGTTATCTTTGGACACTGGGCGGGGGGGGGGGCGATACCCTGAGATTTTGATAACATGATAATCCTCACAGCTTAATAAGAACGAAAATTCGCTTTTTGATGCGATATTTGGCTTATATTCAAAATTATTCGTTAATATAATTTGCCCCCCCCCGCCAGTGCTCATGGATTTTCCTTGAAAATGTATCTAAAAAATTTGATATGACCATCGACATAACTGTTAATTTTTATATTACATTTTTTAATAAAATGATTATTTTATTTCCACATATCATTTCACATATATCATTTCCACAGAATCTATGAAAATTTTTACACTTTTCAATTTTAATATTTTGCCAAAATAGGCAGAAAAAAACTTTTGAATGAACCCCCTTCTCCCATTTAGGCGATTTAATTTATTTTCATCTGGCTTCGTGCTACGGCAGGAAAAAGCTTATAGTTATTCCAAATTTGGAATAATTTGGTTGCTTCGTTTAGACGCTATTGTGTTCACAGACATCCTTCCAAAAATAATCAAAATGGATTCGAGATACCTCAAAACATGTAAATCTGTTAAAAAATTGAGGGGTCAAATTTTGCCTGATAACAATACTTCCCTTACGTAGGGGGTGCGGAAAGTAAAAATAAGAGCGAAAATTCGCTTTTTGATGCGATATTTTGGCGGAAATTCCGGTCGATATTTTAATAACCCAAAGTATAAATGAAAATTATAATTAAATTTCTATAGAAATACCCAATTTTTGGCCTCGCAGATCAGTCGTCAAATACGGAAAACTTCTTTGTTATATCTGTTATCACTTAGTTAATGTTAATTTTAATTTACAATTTCAGTTTGACATCCGTTCAGATCCTCGCTTGAGAAGTTCCGAATTTTGAAGGATTGCTTTATTTTATATTAAATTTGTCCCGCAGAAAATTGTGGGTCACACCAAGTGGCCCCTCAGAGCGATTTTGGGTTGGACGGACCTGATTCTAAAATATATATTGAGCTATTTAGAATTGTAGGTGTTGTTAATAATAATGATTGAATTTTTTTATACAGCAATGTTGACTTGAAAATAATATATTTTTATACTAGTTGGTTTTCAATTGTGAGTTATCTCCCATTCTCTGCAAAAACTCATATAATTAGATGGATCTAGCGTAAAAATAATTGGCTGTTACAAGTCAAGCAAATGCAATAAAATTTAAATTATTTTATAACATTTTAACAATTATTTAGTTTTTGCATTCCTCAAATGTTGTTAATAACAAATTGCTAAAATCTTAAAAAATAATTTATTATAGAAGTAAAAAAATATTGGTTGCATTGTATATCGTGCTTTAGTGGTAGCATAATATAAAAAAATATGTAACGAATTTTATGAGATTTCGATTGATAACAACTTTTATTCTACGACTAAGTGATCCGGAATTCTTTTCACTCGATTTTGGCACTTTACACCGTTGCAGCACCCCGGCGACCTCTCATCCATCCGGGAGAAGAACACTAAAATCTTGTTCCATACATAAAAATCTCCCATTTCCCATTTTTTTGCAAGGCAATTTTACCTAACGACTAAACTAATAGGCGGACCAAGAGTAATAAAAATTACATTTGAAAGTTAGGAACAATTCCAAGAAAATGTGAAAAACGGAACGTTTTCTCGATCGCACGTTTTACATACAAATTTTTTAAGTTTGCTTTATTTGTTAAGGGAAAATGTTTTATTTGCTGACAACTTGTGGTCAGAAGGAGAGATTTACAAAGTTGTAGACATAACACGTGCTCGGAGGACTAACGATCACTTTAAAACATCAACCTGACATACAAAATGGGAATTTTCTATTGTAGATTCGTGCATGAAAACAACTAACTCCCGTAAATTTGTTATTTAGGAAATTAACATTTTGTTACGAAAACACCATCCAGTTTATTCGAGTCGTAAAAATTGTAGTACCTAGTAGTAAAAGCATAGGAAAATCCAAGCCACTTACACCAGATCATGTTGGTAGTTTAGACCTAAAATCGCGTAGCACTTTACGCTCGTAAATTCTTATATGATTTAAGAAGTGAAGTTTGAAGATGAAATTGCTATTCTGATAACAAGGGAAAACTACATTGTGTTATGTAACTGAATATAAGTGTAAACGATATACGAAAGCGCTTTTTATTCAACAACTTAAAATACGAAATTAAAAGGGAAATAAAGCAAGAAAGCTCCGCTTTCATTATCCCATTAGACAAAACTTGAAAAATAGGGTACCATTCATATAAAATCTATAGAGGAAAATATGTCTTTTAAGTGACGCTAATCGTGGTATTTAGCTCAAGTGGTACTCCACTCACTTTGTAAGAGAGATCAGTTTACGGAAGCGGTCGTCTTGTTCTTAGTGAGCGCAAATGGTGCACAGTCCAACAACGCTCAAACTAACGTAAAGCACAAATTATTCCGTCTTTCCACCCACTTGCCTCATAGGAAACTCCCCCAACTTTCGTGTAATTAATTGGTAGTTATACAAATGACTAATAAAATAAATATATTACGTATGTTAATTTTCTAATTAAACTCGAATATTACACTCTGAGGAAACTTACAAGCTCATTTAGCTATGAAAACTTTTAGGTGAAGAAGTGCCTCTCTATTAATATAATATTGTTACGTACAAATACATACAACTTAATAATAATTAAGCTAATTTGAATCGACATAAAGTCGGCGACACAACGGCGCAACAATTTACAATACGATACGAACGAATGAACAAAAAAAAGAACATCTCGAACTCGGAACGCCGGTTTTTGTAATAAATGAAAAATTAAAAAAGCAATTAGGGAAACCCCCGCCAAGCAATTTGTTAAAAATTACGTAGGTAACTATTTGTCCGGATTTTCTTTTACACGCTAAAATAAAGTTCCGTACTCTATTTATATGTAAATTCAATCTGTTGCTCCAATTCGCGTAATTTCGATTTTCGATACAAAACAATTTACTTTTTCTTACATTCGCGCCAAGTATCATTTTGCTTTTCCATTTCCTAACGAAATTGTTCCAGTTATTCTTTAATATTTTAAATTTATTTTGCAAAATGTAATTATTTAAAAATTCCTTCATATCACTTTTAAATTACACCATACAAATTATTTATCGATAGTAAATATTGAAATTGCCTAATGTAATATCATCGAGTTTAAATAACGCCAAAACGTTCGTTCATGTTGGCAAATAAACTTTTACACAGAAACATGGAAATTACTTTGAGTAAATTTTAAATTAAGTGTAGTGAACAAATGTTAAAATAATTAAAACAAACTTTCCTTTGTAAATATTCACGTTGAACTTTTAGCTTTTGTTTAGTTAAATAAAAGAAAGATTTCTAGTTTCTTGCCAATTTTTATGTGGGCGTATCCCGGTTGACTTTTATTCAGTGGTGTTCCCACTCTCTTGGGCTTCATCAAAAAAATCCTGAATCCTTACATTATTATCGGTTCTTATGGGACGTAACCAAGATCATTTTACCACGACAATGTAATTAATGTCGGATATCCAATTTTTATTGTTAACTTACATTCGGGTCATTCCATATCAAATCAATTTTTGCTCTTCTATTTTGCTCAAGTTACTAAGTTATACCAAATAAACGGACCCTTATTTTTTGTTTTGCCCTAAAGTGGCCCGTTTATATTGTACAGCCCTTCAAAATAACTCTAATTTGGCTTGTAGGGCTTCGATAAATTTTTTCTACTGGCCGAACTCCGTACGACACAAATTTTTTGTGAAATGAAGATATTGAATAGGTCTTCAGTGGGTTTTTGTGTAAATAATTAAGGTCACAAAATGGGGCCCTGACCAAATTTTGACTTTTGTCCCATTTTGTGACCTTAATTATTAATACATAAATAATCACTGAAAAGGCCTAATCAATATCCTTATTTTCAAAAAAAAATCGGGTCTCTAAGTAGTACGGTTCGGCCTGTAGAAATAGTTTAACAAAGCTCTATAAGCCAAATTTTGATTATATTGGAGGGCTGTATAATGTAAACGGGCCACTTTAGGGCCAAAAAAATACGGGTCCGTTTACCAAATTTGAGTAAAATCGAAGAGGGGTATAAAAATCATTGTATCAAATTGGTTGATTTCATATGGAATGAACCATTCGTAACCTCCAAAATTAATAACTAAAATGTGTGGAGGAACAATTTGTAATTGTAATTAATTTTGAAGTTGTGAATGCAATTGAAGTGAATTTAAACTGGTTTGAGAATAACAGGTAAAAATTTTGCTGTATTGGTTTCGTTAAGTTAATTTGATCCATAATTTTGAGGTTGTAAAAACAGCTTTAATTGAAATAAATGTTACTTCATTTCCGCATTCATTTTGGGGGTTATTCTTTAGAACATTAAAATACATATTTCTACAAAATTAGGACTAGTAGTAAAATTTTAGAAAAATCTGTTGAGAATTTCATGCCCTTCATTTTTGGTCTGATGATAACTTTCTTGAAAATTCAAATTAAGCGAGTTAGGGACGAAAAACCAAGTTGGAGGAACCAAAATTAGTAATTGTGGAAGAAGCCGAGAACCTTTAGAGGTTCATTCCGATATTCAAATAAATACACATGTTTACCAAATTTGTGTAAGCTTTGTTTGTGATTTTTGTGCAAGCTTGAGCTATTTTCTCGAGTTCCTTAGCTGCTAACATTTTCAGTAATGAGCAATTTTAGTTGATCTGCTGTCTTCCTTAAAGCAGGTTCGTAGATAGTTGGTGGCCAGGGTGTGCTTAGCCTTAGGCCGCATGCCCACTGATGCAAAAAAACGTTTCGAGGCAAACCATTTTGTTTTATCTAAGTTGTTTTAAGTAAGTTTTCGAAAAGTCGAAAACTGAACTCAACTTCTGGTTACTCAACTACACGATAGAGATTTTGAGTAAATCGAGACTTTTATATTAAAAAACAGTAGTTTATATCTCATATTGAAATCGTTTTCTTACTGAAATAGCGGCACGTTCAGTCCACTTTTTGTTATTATTAATTTTTTTGGGGAAACAATAAGATTCTGAAAATTCCTCAGCGGCGGCGCTTCAACACGTCGCTGTGTTTTTGTACTCGACAAGACTGAAAGAATATAATAAATATACTTGCAGTATCCAAATTAACATTTATCACGCTATGTTTGGTAAACTGCTATTATAAACAGCAGAAACAAACAAGAAAACCGTCCTGTTTTTTTGATTTTTTAATCGTAATGGTAAATCGCCGTGGCGTAATTTTTGCTTGTTCCACTATTAGGAGTATATCTATTGTTATAGAAAGTTTTCAACCCCGTTTAAATGTAGTTCCAGTTGCACGATTAACCTAGATATATTCTTCTTCTTCAAGTGCCTATCCGTTCCGGATGTTGGCTATCATCCTGGCTATTATGACTTTATTAACTGCAGTGCGGAAAAGCTCCGTCGTCGACATCGAAAACCACGTTCTCAAGTTCTTGAGCCATGAAATTCTTCTCCTACCGACGCTTCTTCTTCCTTCTAGATATATAATGTGCAAATATAATCCTCCATTTCGGGGAGGTCGTCTAGCAATTTTGTGAGCATGCGATGTCTCCATCTCTTGGAATGTATTAAAACTTCTTTAATGTCTCCTACCCTTAGCACAATGGGACCAAATCACAAAAAGTGGGTCAAAACCCCAAAATGTGTTTTGAGTTAACGAAAAATTGGTATTCAGATATTTGTACAGCGATTATGAGTGCATGTATTGGTAAAAGGGACGATGTTCATTTTGACTACAGCAGTTCAAAGTTGACCTCCGTTCTAGATGCACTTGTGATTGTAAGTCGACAAAATTACTCGTCGTTCTAGAATAACGTTTGAAACGATTGTCCGATTTTAATTCTAACATGGTGGTAGGAGCGTGTCTCTACTATACGATTATTTTTGTGCCGGTGGATTGCGGTCTTGTCGTTTTTTCTGGGTATGAATTACTCTTATTATCCGAATTAGGTCCGAATATACGGGGGAAGTTAAAGAAAATTATAATATTGTAATATAATTTTGAATATCAAAAATCATTTTCTCAATATTTTGGAGGTATTTAATAAATTAAAAATAAAATTAGTCTTTTTGTCCCAAGTCTCTTTAATTAAATTCTGGAAGCGTTTCGAGATTCTATAATAATCCCATCTTCGGTCGATAAAAGAGGACAAACGTAAGAGTTGTCAACTTTTTCTAATTCTAATTTCTAATTTTTAATTCTATTAATTTTTATCTAATTTTTATCAACCAAAGATGAAAATATTTTAGATTATCGAAACGCATTTCTAATTTAATTAAAAGGCCTTTGGAGGAAAAAACTAAAACTTCATTTTTAATTTAATATAACTTTGGTTTAAATCGGTCACTTTTCTGACCCATTAATCGGCCCGATTGGGTCCATCATTTTATTTACAGCAATTTTGATTTGAGATTCGTAATCACTGACCTCTGAAATATTCCAATTTTTATACAACAGAATCTCATTCTTGAAAATGTTAATTTATTATGTAAAAAAGGTTTTTAAAATTTTCGACCCCTCGCTTTCTTACCTTATGTAAGGATTAATTTATAATTTTTCGATTTTTATGTAAAAAAAATTTCGGGTCTCAAACATATTGACAAAAAACTTACAAATAGGGGTCGTCCATAAAGGACGTGCAGGAACGTCCTATGGCCACAAATCAAAGACTCCCCCTCATTTATTCGAACTTGACACGACATTTGGAATTTAAGGGAAAATAAGTTTTTTTTTACAAAATTTACATAAAAAGATTCCAACACAATTTTCTTAAGAATCCCAAAAATGGGATTTTTATGGGGACGTCACATTTGTTCAATCCCCCCCCCCCACACGTCACACTTGATCACATGTAACCCCCCTAGGCGTGGATATCTTTTATGGACGACTCCTAATCAACACTCGACCCCCCGTTACGTATAGATTTATAAGATTTTCCATAATCCCCCCTCACTCACACCCTTTCGAAAGTAATAGTATGTAGACCATAATTATAGAGCCCGGGGGGACTGGGGAATACCCCCCAGTTATTATGGTATGGGGTATAGGAAAACAACCCTCGGCACGCATAAATTGTGAAGGAAATATTTATAAGAAAATTTATTACCAAGTGAAGTTCGATTTATAACGGGAATTCCCGACGCAAATGCACTTTTTCGCAAAAAAAATCAAAGATATATCTACTCATGCCGCATGTTTTGAGTTTACGCTCGTCAATGTTGTTTGTTTTGGGTTCTTTTGAATATTTGTTTAAGATTGGCATTCCTTTTGATGGCAGTTTCATTTTATGTGTGAATTGTAATTTTAGACTATTTTTTCCTGTACACAAGAGTAATCTCGAAACATGTAGCAAAAGTATATCTTTGTTTTGTTTTCGCAAAAAAACCTCTCCTTAGGGAATGTCTAGTTCTTCTGTATATCAAAAATAAATTCAACAAGAAAGAAATTAGCAACGTGTTGATGCTGTCACTACGACTTGACTAAATTGGTTGTTTGGTGCATGACTGGACTTGAGCATGACCTCCTGCTTGAGCGCTTCTGTACCCGCTAGACTTAATATTTTCTGGCGCGAAGTATTTAAAATTTAAAATAACAGAAAAATTAAACAGAACTTGACTTATTGGATCGGACTAACGCAGTTGTTAACTGTAATTTAGTCGCTGCATCGCTTAATTTGCTGTGGTAGTGATTTTATGAAACAGAAATAAGGGACGAAGTAAAATAGTTTTTTTTCAATATCGAAATGAAATGAGTTCGTAACTATTGATTGTTCATATTAACTTATTATATACCGTGGGGAAGGCCCGAAGCCCCCTGATTTCCGGGGCTCCATGAGCTATGATGCAAAATAATACATTTGGACAAAGCGTAGGAGTTGCAAGTTTTATAACAATGAAAGAATATTATTTTTGATTTAAAACGTCCAGGTAAATTTCAGTAAAAATAGCAAAAAGACTTGTGGGAGTCGAGATTTAGTCGTATTGTTGCATAACGCCACAATACCGCAGTTTTCCGCGACGTGGAAAACTCATAATTTTGCAGTATAAACATAAAAAAAACATGGATATGTAAACTCGGAATTCACAATAACGAAATGTCACATTGAATTATTATTATTTTAACTTCCGATGGTATCTACTAACCCGGTCACCTCGAAAGACTACTTTGCCGGTGAACTGCAGTTGAGCCACAACAAATTAATCAAATCCGCGATTTTAAATTTCGATTAAAGTCCGGTTTTGCTAAATATAACAGGTATTTATTAATAATTAGTATAAATAACAAAATTTAAAAACGTCAAACAAGAATTGCAAAAATTAACTGGTAAGTTGATTGCTACTGTGGGCATCGATATTAGGGGTCGTCCATAAAGAACGTCCATGCCTGGAGTAGGGGGGGGGTTATAAAATGGGATTGGACAAATGTGACATCCGCATAAAAATCCCATATTTTGGAATATCTGAAAAAATTGTGTTAAAAACTAAAATAAAAAATGTATCGTGTCAAGTTCGATTTTATATAAATGAGGGGGGGTCTTTGATTTGTGACCATAGGAAGTTTCCAGTGGCGGTGTTCGAGGATTGTGACCAACTGTGACAAGAGGGGGTTGAAAAATCGGAAAAAATTGCGGACCCCTTAGCACCGATGCAGCTTTTCTTCGTTAGATTTACAAATTGATTCTCTGTATCGGAAAACTCTTTGCTATCCTATCTTGTCCCCCAGGATAGTTTAATGTAACTCTAGTGTAAACATACTTTCCATTAAACCCAGGGAAATGTAAAGCAATTTTAGTCCCTTATTCGTTTGCGATGGGTCATAAAATTTTTTAGGCTCTTCAAAAAAATTATTTCTTATTTTTTAGTTACTATGAATTTATGAAAAAATGGTCAACTATGGTACTTATTATAGGATAGATTAATATTTAGTTATTTGCATATGGTTAGAACGTTAAAATTTTAAGCGCTACTTGTTCGGAACGACGGACATTGAAAATTTTATAAAATACAACAAAATGCTTTAACTTTTGTAATACCTTTCGGGTTCAAACGATGGGCGATGGGAATAGAAGCTAATTAAAGCTCATACGATTCTCGATCGATTGACACCAATTTTATTAAAAAATTTAATTTAATTAAAAAAGTTATAATTTATTCGCAACCAAAAAAAAATTTCATAATAACTCACACCAGTGCCTGTGAACTATCCAATTACTTTTTATCGACTATGACACTCGTTTTTTTTTCAATGTTAAATGTAAAATCTTAAAAAAGTAAATTATTATCAGGAACACTAAAATTCTGTGCGCTACTTGCTCGGACCGATTTTACAATTTCACAATCTTTGAAACGCTGTAATTTCTTTACCTTTGAGTTTCAAACGATGAAAATTTAAGCTCATAGGAGCTCAAACAATTTTCGATCGATTGACACCAATTTTATAAAAAGTCGCGGAGGGTGTGGGGGGGGGGGTTAGATACGTTTCTACAGCTCCTTCAAATTTTATTTTTCATTTAAATTCGCGATGCGTGTGGTTCAAACGATTTGAATGGGAGCTCATACGTTTGAAATTCGCGTTGGGAGGGGGGGAGGGCGAAATGTTCCTCTATTAAAAACATTTTTTACGTATCCTTTTAAAACCACCTGGAACTCTTCACGGTTCTGCAAATAAGCTTTCAGAGAGTGAACCCCAGATCGCAGAATTGCTTGAAGGAATTTGTTTTTTCAAGTCTTGTTTGAAAAAGCGTAATTCAACGAGTTTTAAGTCAGGGAGCTGCGGGTAAAGTAAAACCAAATTTAATTTAAAATATTTTGAAACTAATAATTTGGCCTCTGTGTAGATGACTTTTACAAGTTATATCATATTATGTATTTCATTATTCCAGCTTATGTACGTAACAGTTAGATCTTGTTCCGACTGAGCCATACATTCGCATGTTCTTAAATAAATAATTTTTGAGTTGTAATTCACTCAAAAGCACAAGTTGGCTAAGTAGTACTCCCTCTTTGTGTAATTATAATGTACATAAATTTTAATACATTCTCTCCAGTTAGAGCAAACTATAAATGTGTTATGTAGACAAACATTATTATAATATAGAATAAAATTCGTCAGTTTGAAAACGGTTTCCATTATTTGAGCACGCTTTATTTATGCTAATTTAGTTACAGCTAGGCCGCCTTTGAAAATATTTATATACAATTTAATTTGAACGTGTTAGATACATAAAAGAAAATATTTTTACACGAAAATGTTTTAATATCGGCACCGTGTACAGGTGAATTATTTGTCGGTAATAAATTTAAATTTGACGTTCCTCGCAGAATATTTATTTGCTGTATTTTTGATAGCTGTTGAAAAAATGCCAACGGAATATTGAGAAACTCCATTTCGCAATATGAAATTTACACCCTTTACATTTTTAGCTCGTTACAGTTTGGGTCTTTTTAAAATTCCGATTTCGTTTTTGTCACAAATATAAAAGTACCCAAGTTGAATTTCAAAGCCTAATTTTTAATACATACAATTTTTTCTTGTTGTTAAAGTAATTCAATCACTTATCATTTATTGAAGCTTTTGTATTATTTTATATTTTCTTGCCGAACTATCCATAAAACTTGAATTTTATTCCATCATTTTAGAGCCATTCCACGTAGCTCGTTTATTGTTCTCGTCCAATATAAACCTTATAGCTTTCGTCTATAGATTATAAATGAAAATTTATTATTTACGTAAATTGTAGTGCCCCATTTAATGCTACTAATTAAATTTGTATTGTTTTTCAGGCAAAATTTTCACGAAACTTTCACATTAGGCTAACCGAATTGTCTTCCAGATGCACCGTATCTATACACCTACCTGCTTTCAGGTTTTGTGTGGAAATTCTGAAAATGGCACTAAAACTTTATGTAAAGTCATTCAATACTGTATAGTATTCTCTCTATTGCTGGGTTTCTAAATTATAGTTAAATAGAGTAAGTTTCCAAGTGTAATCTTACTTATAATCGCAGATAATGCATAAACTAAACTACTTCATTGGATTGTGCATTATTAAGTGTATTTCTATATTGGATTGTATTACGGATGAGTTATCTGTTTTGCAAATGTTGAACCACTAAACAAATGTAATATCTTGCAATAACACAGCAATAACACATTTTGTCATTATTTGTGACTGCCTCACGTTCAACAGCAGTGGTCTATCGAAAGTCGATTAATCCAAGTGTTGTATTAAAGCTGACCCTGTCAATATGGTTTATTATCTTCTACAGGGCCTTTCATCGTTTGCCATTAAAGTTGAACATATTGGTTTTTTATTTACCTAATTGGAATATCGTTAGAGTGCAGGTTGTGGAGGAGACCTGAACTGATCTGACTTTAAATTTAATAAGGAATATAATGGTGTATTTTATCGTAAGTTAGAAGCCTCACCTCGTATGAGCCAACTGAGTTATATTATGCATACCAAAGGAAATAGCATATAATTTTGTGGATAGCTGAATACTTCACGTTCACATATTATTATTGAATGCATTCAATTCCACATCAAAGTAAATATGGTCCCGGCAAAATGAAATTCAATAAATTTTAAGTTTATTTAATTGTGCCAATTTGGCATTCCATTGAAAGTTTTGAAATAGCTGAAATTTCTTTGCAGATATTACATAGTATGTTGTGTAGGCACTACCACCTATGGTAGGCCGTGTTTTACGTGCTAATTTTGCCGTTGGCATATTTAATTAAGTCTTCATTAGTTTCACTTCATATGTGTGCTCATTAGATATAACATAACAGCGTTGCGTGCGTATTTATGTAGCAGTAAAAGAAGTTAATTATTTACAAACAAAATTGTGTCGTACATCACAGCAGCTCAGCAGCAAGCGCCCAGGGTAAATAATATGTACAATCAAATAAATAGTTTATTTAGCTTGATTAAATATTAATTTGTTTAGAATTTAAATTTTATGCCAGTTATTTCACAAGATTGTCATGAGGGTTGTTGCTATGTCAACACATCAGAGTTTACAATTAATGCCGATCTCATCAGAAGCGGGTTGGCGTAAATTGCACCAGTATATGGTAATTTGTGCACAATTAGCGGTCCCTTTTCCCGCTCGGGAATTACTAGAACATCATTCCGTTGTGCTTTCACTTCTCTCCCAGTTACGACATTGCATTCCAGCTGTTTTCCAAAAATTTAGGTGCATTTACATTCATTTTCACCCGCCAAATTCATAAAATCACAGATTAAACAATTTATTGTTAGGGTAGCAAATTTCCTAATTTATTTTATTATTCGTCCCAACCACTTAATTACATTTAATGTGTCAACTAATCTCTTTGCTTATGAAAAAAAAAACTTTAAAGTTATGCTGCTTAGGGACCACTTGTTGCGATTCCCTTGGATTTTGTCCTACTTTTCAGGCCACATACAATTTTGTAAAAATTTTAACTCCTAACAAATTCAATACACATCTGATCGAGTTATTCAGGAATTTTCGACTCGGGTAATTTCAAAACTACGTATATAAATTTTGTTCCTTGAAAATGTTATTTTCTTTGGTAAAAACAATCATGAACTAAGCTTTAGGGTGGATTCCATCATCGTCAGTTAAAAAATCGCATTAGGTTTTGATGTTAATTATTAATTTATTATTTAAAAATCTTGGTATAATGCATATTAATCAAAGAACGTCATTGAAGGAGAGGACAAATTTAAAAGCCAGGGGTTTAATTTGATTAATATGATAGTTTGAGCGGTACATAGAAATGTGACTATATTGATCGCTGAAGTTGAGTAACTAAAGTAATTATATTTTGTAATTAAAATTTCAGTCTGCCAATAAGGTTGTGCAGGTTTCTAATTTTTCTTGTATGTGCTTCCTCTTTGTGTGTACCGATAAACGCTATTTATTAACTTTACCCTTGTGAATGAAGAAGGTAGGAGGTGAATGTTTCATTGTTTAAATAATATCCAGCTAAAACTTTCAAATTTAAATGGCCAATATTCATTATTATTTAATTAGCAGGTACATAATGGAGACATTTAAATTAAATTAAGTTGATGTACCAAAGTTTTAAGTTACATGGATTTAATTAAAATAATTCTTAACTGACGTTGGTGCAATTGGCCCTAATCTGATTATCCTGCATACGTACTTTGGTGTATAGGCGAGGGAGTTCAACTCTGGACCTGAATCATTTGTGACGTTGATTCGGATTCCACGTTAAACTGTGGGTTCCATTATCTATATCTATATTCGGTTATGAACGTCTTGCGACATTTTCCCGCTACCTCCCTGTCTCTGCTCGTTGCGTGTTGAAAATGTGTGACGAGCACAGAGGACCTACAGCTTAACGTGGATTCCGAACCACGGGAATAGACGATTTTTACACCGCCTACTCCATCAGGGAAGTTTTT
This sequence comes from Podabrus alpinus, assembly GCA_932274525.1. NCBI lineage: Eukaryota > Metazoa > Arthropoda > Insecta > Coleoptera > Cantharidae > Podabrus > Podabrus alpinus. Next base: position 4,826,379 of record OW026453.1, read on the forward strand.
TTAGCCATAAATAATGTTATCTGGGGCCAGCAGATAGACATTTGGTGAGCGAAAATTTCTTCTATAGATAGTATACCTCGCAGGATTTGAACCCGTGAATATTGGCTTGAAAGCGAACACGCTAGCATTTCAGCCATTCGCTCACTTTCCTTTCCCGGCCCATTCCCCGGGTTCCATTATACGGCCATAATAAATCTAACCCGATTTGCATTGCCTGCATCATAAGAGATACAGCCCTAATATATTTATCAACACCGGAGTTTTAGTTGAAAACTGGCCCTCATGACTGTGGTACAATAGGACCCTGATACTCAATAGTGCTACGAAACCAAAAGAAAGACTGCGGGTCTGAAAGTTCTATTTCTTTTTAATAGAATTAAATTCTATTTGATTTTTATAGTGTGCTCCTCTTCGTATCAAATTGTTCATCGTAAATAGTACTTTAAAAATATTACGATGGTGGGGACCTTAGCATCTTTCCCATGGTCTATGAGTCCATACGAATTGTTTACGGCCAATTTTGGAATGATGTCTGGATGTGCGTGTGTGAGATGTGTGATGTTTTTATCATCGACGATTACACCAAAAAACGCATACACAGATTGAGCTGAAATTTTATACATTAGTTTGAAGCAGTTGTCTAAAGAGCTGATTAGATTTTGGTTGAAAACCGTCCATTTTTTAGAAAAATGAAAATTGCTAAAGAGCAGTTTTCGTAATAGAATGAAAATCCTATCAATCAAAAGAGATTATTTTACCGCGTCTTAAAATACAAAAATAAAATAAGCAGTTCTAAGAAAAAATGAGTTACCATGCAGTACATATAAATAACATACAACGAGTTACAAATTAAATTTGGTAATTTTGATATGACAAAGTGAGTTGTGTATTTTATCGAGTTAAAAAAATTTTTGAGTTAACATTTTTTTATTAATATTTAATATAAAATGAAGTAGAATCTATAGTGAATGGGAAAGTAATGTGTTGTCCCATCAGATTTCCCTTCCATTTCAATGGAAGGGCACAAAATTTAAAGAAGAATGAAAAATGCAAATCCACTTCAGTTTCATTTACTTCCTGAGCAATTGATTCCAAAAAACCTCGAGGCGATAATCTGTAGAAACCCCCCCCCCCACCTGTTGTTTGAACAGTGAGAGAGTAAACTTTCCGAGCAGCCAATTAGGTTGCAAATGTAATGGAATTTTTATAAACGCGAACATTTAAAAAATTTAGGCTTGCATGCAATCGAACCCCCATGCTGTGAAGGTGTAAAATGTTTCTGTAATCTTCAGCAGTTTGCTAAAAGTTTAACAAACTTTTTGTGCTACTTGAAAAATATCAATGCTTTTCATTCTTAAATTAAATACCCAAGTTAACAATGAAAATCGAAAAATAGAAACCAGGGGATCTTCGCTCTTCACTGCCGTGACGAAAACGGAAAATTTATTAATTATTTGATTTTCCATTCGTAAATATTTCTATTAATTAACTGAAGAAAGCGGAAATCAACTTTTCGCGTGTTAGTTCATTATCAAAGCTATTGGAAGCAATGCCATGAGTTTCGTCAGATTCAAGAACTTAAAAAACGAATGGTTTTGTTCGTCTTCAGTGATATTCACGACGGTCTTGTTAGTTATCAATATTGTTAATTTGACGCTTAAATTTCATTTTTGGCATTTGAACAGGATAATTGCCAGCCTTAATTTATAGGCAAATTTTGGACATTGCCACATCAAATCACAATTTAGTATTAATTTAAACGTAACATGTAAATGTTAATCAATATCATTAATTAACGAAAATTATCTCGTTACTTCGGGCGAAACAGGTGATTAGTCAAGTTCATTTTGAGTGAATGCTTGTCAAAGAATTAATAGCTTATTTTCATTTTCAATTTTCACATATTTTTGCTCATTTTTTGCGGGGAACCTATATATTTGTAATTTTTTCAAAAGTATATTAATTACAAAATTTTCTAAACTTTTTTTTTTATTTCACCCCATTTTCACAACTGAGAATGTCAACGAAAATAAGAAATTATTGTGTTTCTAATACTTTTTTATTCATAAAATAGTCGAAAAAGTAGGATGTCTCCATTTTTTGGCCCACAAAAAATTTCCTATTGTCTAAAATATATAACCCGTCAATGTGGACTTCGAGGCGGTGTCGCGTGTGGAGAGGAGTCGCAGTGCCGGTAATCGGTTTGCTGGTCTTGCTAATGTCCGTAGGATTACGGGTAGCGGTTTGGATGGCTCTGGGTCTCTTGCTGCTGCTGTCAGATCTGGGCGGCGTTGGGTATATGTTTCGGGTCTTGATAATAAAACATCTCCTGACGACTTATCTAAGTACATTAAGGATACTCTTAATATTGAGGCGGTCTGTTTTAGGATTTCTACGGGTGACTACTTTTCTAATTTTAAGGTTGGAGTTGTCGAGTCCTGCTTGGATGGGTTGTTTGTTGAAAGTGCCTGGCCTTGTGGCGTCGTTGTTCGCGAATTTGTTGACCGTGTTAAACAGCGGGACCTCTCTGGAAATTTTCCATCGCTGTCCCCACAGGTTGCGATAGGTTAGCGGGTGGATTTGTTTATCTTCAGAATTGTGGTGGGATGAAGACTAAGATTCATGACATCAGTAGTAGTGTTAATTGCAGCTTCTACAGTATTATAATTTTTATTGAGACTTTCCTTGACAATAATATTTTGACGAGTGAGCTGAATTTTCTCAACTACATTGTCTTTCGCTGTGATAGGTCGAGTTCTTCAAGCAGTAAGTCGGGTGGTGGTGGTGTCCTCATTGCTGTTCATGTCAGTCTTGGCAGCTGTAGTTTGATTGTTACTCCCTCGACTGTTGAGAATTTATTTGTACGTGTTGGGGACACAATTGTTGGTGCTGTTTATTTGCCTCCCGATTCCGATGTTCTTGATTACAGTGAGTTCTGCGGCATTGTGGATGATGTGTGTGACTCATATCCTCAACTTAGGCTTGTGGTTTCTGGTGATTTCAATCTGCCAAGGGCTGAATGGGGCTGAATGGGGAATTTGATGGATCGAGCGTCATCTCGATGAATTGTGTTTGCCCTAAGTCTCTGGTTGTTGGTAACTGCATGTCTCTTCACGGATTATCTCAGATGAACATGCTGCCCAATAGTCGGGGTGTGTTGCTTGATCTTGTTTTTTCTAATTTTTATGTCACAGTTTCTGTTGCCAGTGATAAACTGAGTAGTTCATCCGTGCATCATGAGCCATATGCTTTGAGCTTTTCTGTCGGTGATTCGTCTGCGAGTGTTCTTCGTGTGGATAGGGTTGTTTATGACTTTGCAGCGGCCGATTATTGCTTGATCAATGAATGCTTGTTGAATGTTGACTGGTCTGTCGTTTGGGGGTTGGATAATATTGATGATATTGTTTAGAGGTTTTATTCTGTGCTTTTTGACGTGATCGGGGCTTTGGTGCCTTTGAAGCGGATTCGCGTGTCGAGCTATCCCGTTTGGTTTTCTGGTGAACTCATTGGTCTGATTAAAGACAAAAGATTGGCACACATGACTTTTAAGCGTTCTGGGAGTATGGTTGATTATCTGTCTTTTGGCTCGCTTCGTGAGAGAGTAAAATCTCTTCATTCGGAGCTGTATTTGAAGTATTTGACGAGGGTTGAACGGGATATTCAAGTTAATCCCAGAGCATTTTGGCGCCATATTGATAATTGTAAAAACACCCGAGGTTTACCTGCTTGCATGTTTTTGGATGATAAAACATCTAACTCTGGTCAGGACTGTGCTAATTGGTTTGCGGATCATTTTTCAACTGTCTATGGTGCCATTGACCTGAATGATTACCATTATGCTGCGGGTGAGGTTGTTGATTGTCCTCCAATTAGTCTCTCCGAGTCCTGCGTCTTTGATGCTATTTGTGGTCTCCCTGGTGGCTTGTGTTCTGGTCCTGATGGTATTCCTCCAATTTTTGTCAAGAATTGTGTGTTCTCTTTATGTGAACCCATCTTTAATATTTTTAACATCTCGTTAAATAGTGGTTGTTTTCCACTAATTTGGAGGGAGAGTTTTGTTATGCCAGTCTATAAGAAGGGTGATACAAGTGATATTTCTAATTATAGGGGTATCTCCATCCAGTCTACAATTCCCAAATTGCTGGATAAGTTGGTTTCTGAACATTTGATGTCAGTAAGTAGGAGTATTATTGTTGAGAACCAGCATGGATTCTTCCCTGGTCGTTCGACTTCGTCTAATTTGATTTCTTTCACGTCTTTTTGCCTTGATGCTTTCGAGAGTGGTTTGCAGGTGGATGCTGTCTACACTGACTTCTCGAAGGCTTTCGATCGTGTTTCCCATGCTGCTCTTCTGGCGAAGATTCAGTCACTTGGTTTTTGCTCGATCATTGTGGATTGGCTTCGCAGTTATCTGGTGGGTAGAACACAGAGGGTCAGAGTTGGGGATTTCCTTTCTCCCGATATTCAGGTGACCTCTGGTGTGCCCCAGGGATCTCACTGTGGCCCTATTCTGTTTTTGTTATTTATTAATGATATTGGTGAATTTCTGACGAACTCTTCATACTTGTTGTTTGCCGATGACTTGAAGCTGTTTAAGGCCATTGGTTCGGTCGGCGATTGCTTGCAGCTGCAGAATGACATTGATGTCCTGATTAACTGGTGTGGACGGAACAGTCTAGATTTGAATTTCGGCAAGTGCTCGGTGATCTCTTTTTCAAGAAAGAAGGTGTTGTCATTCGCATATAAGCTGTGTGACAGTGTGCTTGATCGTGTCTCAATTGTTAATGACCTTGGTGTTCATCTGGATGAGGATTTGACCTTCAATCATCACATTCGGCTTGTTTGTGGTAAGGCTTTTCGCATGCTTGGGTTCATCCGGCGGCAGTCCGGGGGTTTCTCGCCTTCGACTTTGAAGTTGTTATACTTTTCGTTGGTCCGCTCTCAGTTGGAGTATGCGTGTAGTGTATGGTCGCCCTATTATCGTGCCCATATCGATCGTCTTGAGCGTGTTCAGCACAAGTTTTTTAAATTTCTGCACTATGTACTTGGTCGTCCTAAAGAGGATTTCTCTGACGAGACCTACCTTAACTTCTGTGTGACTAAGTCTCTGGCGATCAGACGATCTGTGGCCGATCTTTGTTTTCTTCATGGCCTGATGAGTGGGAGTATCGACTGCAATGCTCTACGCAAGCTTTTCTGTTTTAGAAGTCCAGTTAGATTCACGAGGTCTACATGGATATTTCAAATGGGTCATCACTCTACTAATTATGGTCGCCATAGTCCAGTGGTCAGGATGGCTGAATTGGCCAATACTGCAAGTATGGACCCTAACTTCAATTTGTTTAATCCATCGGTTTCAGGATTCAGGAGGAGCTTGTGGTTGATGTTTTAGTGTCTGTCTTTATTACTGTTTGTTTTATATCATGAATACCTTTATTGTTGTTTTATTACTTTTAGTTTTTGTGTAAACAGCACGTGGTTAATAGTTACTATTTGTTTTGTTAATTACTTATGTGTTTATTGTATATATTTTTTTTGTATTGTTTGAATGTGTATTTTTTGTAAAGAGGTACATCCGTTAATTGAATAAATAAATAAATAAATAAATAACTATATAAGTTGAGCCCAGCGGTCGACTTAAGTTGACTTGACTGTTTTTACACAACATCATTTCTCCATTCCAATGACTTAACTCCATAATAAATTTGTAATATCTTCATTATTGAAGTAATGACTTAACCCGTTTTACTAGTGCAAAGGTAATATTTTTAGGTCCTAATATAGCTAAAATGTGACTTATCACCTTTTTCACCCCAGGTAGCAAACTGTCACGAATAGCACTGATTTGTTATTGACCATTTTGCTCGTCTAATATACACTACAAAATTGCAACATGATTCATAAATAATTTATTCAATTTGAACAAAAGATTTCTATCAAAATTTTGGATCCCCCCTCTCACTTGTCCATTTTAACCAAAACTATTTTAACGTCACTTATGCATAAGCCTGATGAATAGTACGCCGTTTCGTCACTTCCGGACGTATGAATATTTTAAAATATTTTAGTTTATTGTGAAGCGCGTTAGTGGTCGGGTGTGTTCTTAAAACTGTATAGTGCCATTGTTGTAGTTATTGGTTATTACGAAATGCCCTAAACAAAACGGTTCTGGAATCCAATTCTTTGCGTGGTCCATTAAGAATAAGGTAATTTTTAAAAATGAAGTTAGAAAAATAATAAGGGGGGGGGGGCACAAAACATATTTAAATATATTATGTTGCTTTTAAACGAAGCACGCCATGGTCGAAATATATTAAATATGTATAATAGAGTCGACATGAATATTTTAGAATGCAAACTTTGAATCATATTTAATTAGTTTCTATCCTGTTTCAATAGCAAGGACAAGTACAGGATTTAAAGAGTTACTAGTTTTATAGATTTCTTTTGCCTGGGAAACTACTAACCTTGTTAGAAGTTTTACTTTCCTTAGTCTTGCATTACGTGCATATTATGCATGTGTTGTTTAGGGGAAGGTGGGTGATTGGGTTTGAGTACCGTTCTACAGGGTGTTTCGAAATTAAACGATTATTATTCAATTAAGGTTGTACTTTTGTAATTTCCTTCGTTTTATTTACCACGCAACACCGATTTTATGTAACGACGAAACTAATTACTTAATAATCACCTATATAAGACGACTACCTCGATGTGAAATGCGTGTAATTGAACTCGTACGGTAATAAAAAATTAATTAGGCGACAATTTTTGTAATGACCATACCGTAAATTATTTATTAATTATGATATCGATTGAAATACGAGATAGTCAGAATTTATCTATTTGAAACAATTTCTACATTGTACATTTTATCAGCTTGTTTTGACACGTCCTCTCGATGTTTTGTTCATCACATTGTGTGCTTTGTTGGTCCCGGATAGTAATTAAATGTAAAGTGAATTGTTTTCAGGGGGGTTGCTTTAGTTTAAATTTAAACCCAGTTTTACTTTGTCTTTGAAATTAATTTGAAATTTTTAACCCTGTTTTGATTTCAATTTTGCTTTATGTCGTACAATCGCCAACTTTTTAATTAAATCGAAAATTATTTACCTTCTCTTAAATGCACTAAATCCTGTACTTAAGTTGATACTTTAATTTCCGAAACAAGTTTTCTTTCCATTTTCCCTGAACTATATTTATGTAAATGACACGAGACGATAAAAATTAGCTTCGTTCCTGTAGGTCGAACAAGTTAAAAAGGAAGCCACTAATTGAGGTTTTTTGATTAAATCTACAACATCTACAGGAAATTGTGAAATATTAAAAGTGATTTTCAGGTATAATAATAAAGTTTTGCGGGAGCAAGCAATCTTGTTTGTAAAGTAAAAATGTAATTTTCCGATGGGAAGTCGAAACTTGTGATTTGAAACTTTAATTCGATAAATTTAGATTACCGGATACCTTTGAACTTTGAGTGAAGAAAACTATAATCAATTTAATGGTCATCTAAGCTCTTTGATCTGTCTGATTTGTCTCTTTGGAGTTTGTTACAAAAATAAATGTAGCGTGTTTTAGAGAGAATCGATTTAAAACTTTTTGATCGTAAAATACCAAGCGGTTAAGACGAAGACGAAATCCGATCGTATTAAATTTGGGTAAAACAGTTGAAAAATGATAAGCAAACTCTTGCATAATAAATTCGTGATTTTTATTACGCACAAATTTTATTTTCCACGCTTTATTAAATTTTTCATTATTTTGTATCATTTACTAAATTCAATCCGTAATACCTTTTACGCAACCAATCTTCTTTTCCGAAATAAAAGTAGAGATTAGTTTCTATATTATATATCAAACGATTACTACTCTATAATAGGTATACTTAATAATTATTATTTTCAAAAAATAAAATATCAAGAAGTATTTCGTCTTTTCCTCGGGGAATTTTTTATTTCATCGAATTAAAAAAATCGCCGAGCTAAAAATCGAATTTCTTTTAAATTACAATCTTAATGATAATAATGAGTGAGTGAGGAGGATAAATTGGCAATTGCATGCTCGAATTATTTTTAAAATGGTTAAAGTACCCGGTCTTAAAATTAGAAAGGTGTCGTGATGGGGAAGTGGAAGTTTATTTAAAGTGCAGGGGCAATAAACACATTTATAGCAAATAATCTAATAATGCTGATTCCGACAAGTGCTACAAAATATGGCAGGAACGGTTTTTTGGGATAAACGCTTTGACCAAGGCAAAGAAAAATCGAGACATTAAAAGACTTTTATTTTCCGTTTTACAGCGTCGTTCACCGAACTAGCAATACATCTTTTTTTTGCAACAACTGTGTTTTTGTCTTGCTTCATCTAACGACACTCTGTATAATTTTCAGTATGGTAGGTTGGATATAACAAATTAAAGAAGTTTTTCTTCCTAAGCCGTTTCACGCAGCGCATGACGATAGCGTGATGGATCAAGGGACTACATTTATGTGATGTTCGACTATAGAAATTGTGATTTTATGTGCATTTATTTGCACTAACATATTTAATGTTTCGTTTAGGGTCCCATGCCAGAAATACAGTTTCCTTTCGAGACTTCATAAAAATTTTATAGCATTGCGATAGTTACAACGCCAATCGTTACATCAATTTTTTCCACAACGATAAAATGGACAATTAAAAATTAATAAAAATTATTTATTACCCAAAATATCCGCACCAAAGCATAAATCAAATCGATAGATTCCTGTACATATATCAACTTTGAGTTTGGTAAACGGAAGGTAATTGACCCACGATATACAACCTGATTCATCTAAACTGACTCATTACTTTTTAATTACAACCTGTTCGAAACGTATGTAAGTGTAAATTGAAGCAAAAGTCGAGACTAGACGCCAATCCTCTTTTATTTTTACATGTCCGATACCTATTTAGAACCTGAATGGCATAAAAATACTTATCCGCACTACCGGACAAGTCGTCAAAAATCAAATTACTTTCATTATGATCCTTCACGGAAGTACCGTCAGTTTTCAAGCCGAATAAAATCTTTGTTAACTTGAGTAATTGAAATTTAGACTGTACAGATTGTAGAGGACGCTTAGAACATTTTCTGTGTTTTTTCCCATCAATAATTCAGAAATGGAATATTTTTCCTTAAATCCTTTAAATTTGCATCAGAATAAGGTTAAACTGGTAAAAAGGGGTATCAAAAATAACAAAATGGGTATTAACAAAATTAAACTGAATGAAATTCTGAGCTTCCAGCGTAGTTTCCAGATTGCATTGTAGATGTTTCATTCCTGTTCATCCGACGTGCACGTGAACCTAAATTTTTGTTTGGGGACTCTATTGACCACAGGGAACAAGTTATTAAAATTGTTGTCATATTTTTTGGTCACCATATTAAAACAATGCTATCAAAAACTATTTCACACAAAATTATGTACACATTTTGTTATTAACGGTTTTTTGACAAAACTTATCATCACTCATAAATTTAACTTTTTGCTGTTGAAAAATAAGCCGACACCATGTGTATTTTTTTTATCTCGAATATTATAAACGAGAGCTCTGACGGAGAAAAAAGGGGCCAAATGAAATACCACAAAATTTCAAGTAGTCTTTTCTAAATTTTATTTCAGATTTTTGCCTGAAACCTGAAAACTTGGAATAACAGCGTTCTACGAAATGTAAAGAACGTTGCTTAAAATTTTATGGACTTTCATTTTGTGGTAAATATTAAAAATGCGATTTTGGCCGCTATTTTCCAATATGGCGGCCAAAAAACTAAGGACACCTGGCTGAGAATCTCCTAATAGAATTTTAATATTCTCGGTGGTCAATAGGGTCCTTAAACACAAATTAAAATTTACATAAATAATTTCCAAGGTTTCATAATAATTTTACTTTCCTTGATATGACTAAAAATAGACCGGGGGGGGGGGTTATGGAATACCTCCCAGTCGCAAATGTAAAGCATTCAAGATTTACCATTTTTCGTTGAATTTGTTGTAAGTTTCTCTTAGCATCGTCTACAAAATTTCTTCTTTTTTAGAAGATTTTAATAAGGTTATAAAGGTTTCTTTTAAAATTTCGGGGAGACCCCCCGATTCCTAAAACTAGTCTACAGGTAGACACTTTTTGAAATATTATTAATTCGTATTATACTACATTCGATATTTCACGTTAACCGATTTCCCTGAAAAAAAAAACCTTCTCTTTGGTTTTTATATACCGCCGCCTTGTCTTCGATTTTAACCCATTGAATGAGATATGACGTCATTAGGCAGTCAAACATTCATAATATTAACACCCCCCTCCGCGCACTTTAGCTCGGATAATCGGGGTTCTAATATACTAATTTAACTAAGGGGTCGTCCGTAAAGGACGTCCACGCCTAGGGGGAGGGGTTTTACAAAATGTGACCGGGGGGGGGGGGGCAAAATGTGACGCCCGCATAAAAATCCCATTTTTGGAACTTCTAAGAAAATCGAGTTTGAATATTTTTTTGTCATATTTTGTAAAAAAAATTATTTACGCCTTAAATTCCAAATGTCGTGTAAACAATGTCATATCAAGTCCAATAAAATTAGGGGGGGTACCAGGATGTTACCATAGGATGTTCCTGGGGGGGGGGGGTTCCAGGAAATTTCACCTAGTACATTTTTATCGTGAGATGCACCAAAATTGAGTAAATCTCGAAAAACTGAGATCTTCAAAAATATTCTTCAAAAACTGGTATAAAATTACCACCTTCAAAAGGTTACCGCTAGGGTTTTATTAGGGATAGAAAGTTGTTCTATGCGGAGATTTATAGTGAATTAAGTTTAGATTTACTCATCTGGGGACCACTTTTGCATCAAATGTCCAAGAAAGAAAGTCGAAAGCAAAATCTGAAAACGACGATGTTTTGGGTAAAAATTTGTTTTGTTTTTAATTTATTAAATTAAATGCAGCCTAACGGTGTGACCTATTGGCTGCCATGTCCTTCTAGTGAGGTATGGGCGCATTTAGGGGGATTGTTATAAAAAATATAAGCCAGTTCAACAGATCGGCTTAATTTAGCTTACAGTCTCGCAGATTAATTTATGCAATTATATATTTTGATTGCAGTACCTACGTCATTACCTTGGTTATGCGGCCCCAAGGCCGCACGGGGGAAGGAGATGAATTACAGACAAACTTAGGCTATTATATTAAGTCGCACTGTTTTCCACTGGAACTTGGTGAAGTTAGCAACTAAAAACTGCACCAATAAGAGCGTTATAAACAAATAGTCCGGGGGGGGGGGGGGATTTGCGAATTGCCCAAATGCTTTAAATCCATAACTCGTACATGTTTTCTTACTTAATTTATATTATTCTTTTAAATTTTCTTGGCGGATATTTACTTTTAATTTAATATTTTGTATTACTTCACTTTTCTTCTCGATGGTGACGATCACATAATTTCCCTATCTCGATGCTGCCCTCAAAAGCAACTATATTTTGAAATTTTTGAAGTATGCCTTAACGAAGCCATTTCAAATTTATATCTCACAGTTTTTGAAATAACTATAAGCCTTAACGCAGTCTTAATTAGAGCTTGTATCTCAACACTCAAATTTAGATGCCGCACTCTTGCTTACCATGAGAGCAGCATAGCAATCAGTATAAAAGATAAAGGTCAAATAAACTTCTTACTAAGCCCGGAGTCAGCAACCAGGTACTCAGCATTAGCATTTACGACTTCAATTTAGAACTTCCAAACAGATTAATTATAATTAATTAAATTAGATCACTTATAATTTCCACAATCCACTTTAATCTTTATTACTCATTCATTAATTAACCATGTTGTCACATTAAACTCAAAATCCTAATTTTATTTTTATATTAGTGTCACAATAAATCTCTATCACAAAACACAATAAGTGTTTAGTATTTAATTTTTGCACCAGTCTTCACAAAAGGCAGCGCAGCGGTGGTAGCAAACTAAAATTTACAAACACAAAATTCACAAATTAAGAAGTTCTTTCAAATGAACTTAGGTTCTTATTTGGATAATAACAATGCCTTCAGATATTCCCTTGGTTGTGCGGCCTAAAAAGGCCGCACCGAGGAAATGAATCGACGAATCAATTTAACGTTACAACCACACACATTTAGGCTTTTATATGTTATGTTGATGTTAATGACAATTAACAAAATATTTAAATAGAAATCACTAAGCATATCAATCACTGCTTTGGATTCAAACGTTTATGTGAATCGGCTTTTTGATATTTTAAATCTAACGATGACTGAACATCGTTCTTTGCTTACTGATTTTCATACTAAAATTTCCGTAAGATTGTCATTGTTTATACAGTGCAACAATGCATGCTCTTCTATGAAAGCTAGGTGAGAGATATAGAGACACTACTCATTAATTAAACTCGAAAATATTTTAAGTTGAAATGTTTATGAAGGCGACAAAGATTTTTTTATTGTACTACATAGAATAGCTGTATTGTAGAATCGAGGATTTAACCTTTTAAAAATATACCACTTTTACAATAAATTTTGTACTTTGTTTATTGCTGTTTCGGTGCTTATTGTCTTGCGTCTATTTTTTTAAACATTTCAAAATTCAGTAGTTTAGGGGAATTTTCTTATCGCGATAGCTCACGACCAATTTTTAATACTGTGAGTCGATCGCAACGAAAAACTAACAAATTGGTCAATCCTTTTCCACTAAAGTACTTACTATGCAACAATGGTTGCATATTATGCTGATGGGATGCTTCAATTTAGGTATAGTGCTTGAAAGGATATTGATATACGAACTGTGGGTTAGCCAAAATGTGTCAACTTTTTTCCGGAAATTAAATAACCCCGATGAAAATAAATACTACCTCGAACTGAAATTTCCCGTGTTCTAAAAGAACCGGGTTAAATTTTTTCTAACTTCTAATTAATTAATGTCATAGATCACAAACAAATAAAAATAATATTTAACGGTCTTCAAAGGTCCAGTCTACTTCTGATTGGTTTCGGTCAACAACTCCGCGTTTTTCGATATTTAATCAGAAAATTGCGCCAATCTATTTGAAATGCAGGCTTTCACCTACCAAATAAACTCTTCAGTTGTTTACTCAGTCGATTACCAAACTTCCAATCAAACGTGGTAAACCTGATAATCGTTGTTTGAATGGACGATGACAAAAGTGTTGAAAAACCAAACAGCTTACCTTGATCATTGTTAGGGTGGACAATGACACAACGAGAAAAAAAGTGTGAAAATGCAAAACAGATTTCATTAAAAGAAGGAAAGTGTTCCATTTTTTAACCGGTATCCAATTTTGGGCTTAGATTGCCTGCTTGACTCGGTTATTAAGTAAATTTACTACTAAATCCTCCAAATTGCGCTTTTTTAATAGCATCATTGTATAAATTTTCCTCTTTATTAATATTTTTTTTTGTTCCAGGTAATAAATTTGAAATTCCATTTGGATCACTTTATTCTCGAGCACCATCAGTACTGGTAAAGTAAATTTTTATTATTTCGATATAAAATATAAGTCAAGTAAAAAACATCGGCAAGTAATTTGAAACGGTAGTTTTACAGGAAAAGTTGGGCTTTCCTCGTGATTTCAATAATTCATATTAAATTTAAATTTAAAATTTTTTGAATTTAGTTTCCTTTTTGGAAATTAGAGCACGGAATATTTTAATAATTATCCATTCCGATGTACCACCCCTTTTAAAAGTTTGTTTAATTTAATTATGTCAGTAAGTTCGGGCAATCACTGGATCATTGTGCAGAATTGAATTATTAAACTCCATTTGGCTCGTTTTATATTTTGAATAAAACCTCATTTATATTACAAGTTTTAGTTGGGAGGCGGCGGGCGGTAAAATGGAATAATTATGCTGTAATAATTGGTATCTATTAGTGGCGAACCTGATTGCAATTTAAGAACAACCAGGTTACAACAATTTGCTGTTGACTCGCTATATAATGCTTAATTAACTACTTGACTCAAATTTATTACGATCCGATCAATTATGGGTGGATATACAAATTGCCAGACAAGTAAAATCATTGTTAATTAACATCGTTTCATTTAAAATAGAGAATGATAAAAAAATAGGGATGAAAATTGTCTGAAAGCTTTCGACAAAATCAAAGAAACGAAGAAAAATAAAAAGTATAGCTTATTCAGTTTGGTACGTTTCCACTCCTTTTCTCGCTTTGTTTACGCAGTTAATCGAATATAATGACGGCTTTTGCGGGATTAGCTTTTTGTTAGTGGGATTTGGTAAACGTATTTCAGGTACGCTATAAGGTAGGACGTGATGTTTCTGTTTTTTGAATGAAAATAATGAGTTGCGCACTGCGGAAAAATTACTTGATACTTTGCACTGTCTCGAGTATTGCATTTATTAAAATTTCCATCTTGGAATAATGTTGGTTCATTTTTTGGTACGATTTTTAAAAGAAAATTACATTTGAATACCAAATTGATCGTCCATTGAGTGGTAAAGTTTATATCGTCGGGGTATAGTGAAAAGTTTTTTTTTCTAACTTTCCTTTCGCATTTTTATTCTTGATCAAATTACTATAATTATTTTCTTTATAATCCATTCGTTAATCGCGTGTAATTTCTTTTAATTATTGCTCTCGCGCCGCGCACTCGTGCAGTCTTCTTCGCGAAAGGGATGTTACTTATAATTAGAAAAATAATAATAATCAGGAATTACTCGTAGCATGAAAATTCGTTTACACGTTAGTTCAATTTAAATTTTGGACGAAAATTAAATCATTGTGAACTGAAACAAACATCCGTAAATCTAATTAATCTGGTAGGATTATGTATTCACTAGTGAAAAGTAGGTACGTTAAATTGCAACAAAATATTGTACCCAACTGCTTCATTCATGAAACGATTCGACAGCTATTATGTATGTTTAAATAGCATAGCTTTTGCTAATTGCAACGGTACGTGCATGAATTATTTTAAAAATTAAACGCGTTTACGAGAATTTTTTTATTTGAAATTATTACCTTTTATACTTGAATTCACAGCAATTTTTGAATTTTAAGAGCGCAAAGTTACGCTATTCTAGTTCTTCGTTAGGTAAAACAATAAATTGAAGCATTCATTCTAAAGAAGAACTGGGACAAAAGTTATTTTTTGCCATTCCGGGGGTAAAGTACTCACTTTTTACCCCGGTTTGCGGGCGTAAAGGGGCACTTTTTTACCCTGCGGGAGTAAAGTTCAAAAATAGGGGGGTGAGCGGTAAATAAAGTCACCAGATGACTGGTGACTGTTTAGTAGTAAAAATCTGTAAAAGTTAAATTTTTTAATTTATTCTAAAATCATCATTTTTGTACATTTACATGAATGTGTATCTGGCCGTAATTAGCGATACCGAACATCTTACCAAAATCCGAGAAGTTTTCGGCAATTTCTACGTTCTCGCTCATGGTACGTGTTGCTCTTTCAAAGGCACAAATTTAAATGAAATGAAGCATTGGAATCAATGGCATTGGTAGAATCAGGGGTGCCAACTGCTATTTCTTAGTAATTTTTAGTAGTATAGTTGGTAATATTACTAGTGCTATTTTGCGATTTATCGACCACGTGTAGGTATTATAAAAAAAAAGCGTTAAATTTTTGCTTTAAGTTTCTAAACTGGCGAAGTTCCTACTTTACCTCTCGGAATGGCAAAAAACAGTATATGCACGACGGTAGTAAAGTGACTTTTGGCCCACGGGTAATTGTTTCACTCGGCTAGCGCCTCGTGTAAACAATCCTTTACCCTCGGGCCAAAAAAGTGTCACTTTGCTACCTTGGTGCATAATGTACTATTTTGCCATTCCGGGGGTAAAGTACTGACTTTTTACCCCGGTTTGCGGGTGTAAAGGGACACTTTTTTACCCTACGGGAGTAAAGTTAAAAAATAGAGGGGGAGCGGTAGTAAAGTTAAAAAATAGGGGGGAGCCGAAGTAAAGTTAAAAAATAGGGGGGGAGCGGGAGAAAAAGTCATTAGACACTAGTCACCACGTGGCGACGGTTTTAAAAATGTCGCCACGTGGTGAGATGTTAGGACGCGCGATTTTTTCATATAATGAAATAAATAAATAGTTATAATAAAAAGTACTTACTTTAGCTACCAAATAATTCTCTCGAGGTGCCGTTTTTAAAAATGTCGCCACGTGGTCAGATGTTAGGACGCGCGATTTTTCGCCACATATCCTTCGTTTTTTCGCTTCATAAAACACGTCTTCAGTAAAACAATCTGCCAATTCTTTGTTCTTGCACCACTGCACAAAAGCGTCGTAGTGCTTTTGGTAAAGTTTTCTAGATTTTGTCGGCAAAAGTTCTCGCTCATGGCACATCTTGCTGTTTCAAAGACACAAATGGAAATGAACCATTGGTAGAATCAGGGGTGCCAAGTGCTATGTCCTAGTACTTTTTGGTAGTAGTTGGTAATATTACTAGTGCTATTTTGCGATCTATCGACCACGTGTATTATAAAAAAAATGCGTTAAATTTTTGCTTTAAGTTTCTAAATTGGCGAAGTTCCTACTTTACCTCCCGGAATTGCAAAAAACAGTATATGCACGACGGCAGTAAAGTGACTTTTGGCCCATGGGTAATTGTTTCACTCGGCTGGCGCCTCGTGTAAACAATCCTTTACCCTCGGGCCAAAAAAGTGTCACTTTGCTACCTTGGTGCATAAAATACTATTTCTCGCTTTGCTGTTCGAATAAGGTAAATTTGAAAAATTTTAGCTATCAGGTCAAAAACATAAATTAAATTCAAACTCCAAATATTTTTAATAGTTTTATCCAATATGCAGTTACCTACCCCCTACCCCTTTGTTAAGTTATACAATAATTTAGATCCTATCGCTGCTTTGGCCCAGGGCACGACCTAAACTTTCATCCCTTGTTCTTCTTGAAGGTTCATCCTTACGGTCCTAGGTCCAGCTTAACCTGCATCACAATCAACTCAATTCCAAATTTACCAATGCCATTTTTACGAATATTCGTGAATATCTCGGTTTGAGTGCACTTGAGAATAAAATGTGAAGTTATTGAAAGTAAAGTACACTAAATTATGTAGTGAAAAGGCCTCCTACCTTTTTTCTAGTTAATCGAGGGTTACGGAGTTAACTGCCATCAAAACGAGTGCAAGAATATCTGAAATTATCATTAATAAAAATAGTTTGGCGAACACGGAAAATTACAAATATATACCCTGCGTTCTGTTGGTTGTAATTCCGTAACCGTTCGACTAACTATAGAAAAAAGTAGAATACCTTTTCTCTAGATAATTTAGTGTACTTGATTTTCAATAACGTAACATTTTGGTCTAAACTGCACTGAAACCGAAAAATACCAGTTTTCGCGTGGTTTTTCCTCTGTGGTAGCGAAATACGGGGTCGGTAGAGCGTATAAAATTAGTTTATCGTTTTAGAGAATACAATTTATTCCAGTTAGCCCCCAATCGCCTACTAATTAAGTATCATAAAAAAACGACACCTTTCAAGTCGCAGATCTTAATGAAATTCAATTTTCCAATATGGCCTTGGTTTTCACTCGATGTATGGATGTTGTCAAGCGAAAGTGTGACTCGTGTGAAAAGAGTTAACGAGGTTGGATTAGTTTAAAAAACTACATTTTTCATATGCCTTTTTGACTTTGACCTACAGTAGCACGAGAAATATGACCGCGAATCTAAAAAAAAATTGGTAAAATATAAATAGAAGAAGCTCATTGAAGGTTTTAATTTGTCCTAAATATGTAATAAGGAACCAACCCATAATAATTTACCCCCGTTTTGGTTCATTTTTACGTAACTACCGCCAACTTTACTCTTAAATCATCTTGAAAAATTGCACCTTTTGATTTATCTAAGCTTAGGGTATTCTATACCAAGGGTCCCTAAACTTCGGTTCGTTGACGCATTGACAATTAAATTAAAATATATTGAAAAAAATAAATGTATAAAGACGAGAATGTATAAAGACGAAAATGAATGTATAAAGATGAGACGGTAATCAGCTTAAGCGGTTAAGTGCATTGCTGCTAAAGCTGAATGCCCGATTCGACTCCGGGCCCAGTAAAAACTTTATTCTGACCGTCTTCCTTCGGAAACCAATGGCAAACCACCGAGGTGTAATATGCCAAGAATAGCCTCTCTGGAGATGAAGTGTATACACTTCTCGCGGTTCGGAGCCCGCGTTAAACAAGTAGGTCCCCTATGTGTGTGACAGTACTACAAATGCACAACACATACATAGGAGAGATGTCGCCAACATCCGGTAACGGATAGGCACGTGAAGAAGAAGAATGTATAAAGCGGTTGTAATGGAAATGCGAAATCATAGCGGTAGTAGTTTTCGTTAGCCGCGTTCAAGAAATTAAAAAAAGCCGCTATTAAGAAATGTACATCTCTGAATCTAGTTTGTGATGGCCTGGGGCCGCACAACGGGTATTATTACCACTGCCATCTGATAGCTTTAGTTGAAACTTGACAACTTTAGTTAAGTAGATGGTGTGACACTGTCTTCATTACAACAGCCTTGCAACATCTCCATAATGTCATTTTTTCCCTAAAAACCAATTTGTTAGAACGTTTTAATTAAGAACGACAGTAGTGTACTTAGTAAATAAATCGACTTTTAGCCTTAGCCTTATCATAATGGCACTGTCAAGTACCAGAG
Source organism: Podabrus alpinus (assembly GCA_932274525.1). Lineage (NCBI taxonomy): Eukaryota > Metazoa > Arthropoda > Insecta > Coleoptera > Cantharidae > Podabrus > Podabrus alpinus. The sequence continues at coordinate 4,845,080 of OW026453.1, forward strand.
TTTATAGAGATAGTTTAAAAGGTCATGAACTCTAAAAATCTACGCAGAAGGGTCAAATTCGTATATGTATGTATTTCGCCCTCTTGGCTCCTCCTTGCGCAAATTGGGGTTCTTTAGCTTTGAATGAAAATCGACGCAGAAGACTCAAATTCGTATATGTATGTATTTCGCCCCCTTGGCTCCTCTTCGCACAGATTAGGGTTCTTGACCTTTGAAACTGTCTCTACCTCCTTCATCGATCTAAATATTTCGTAGCTTTGGAAAATTTGGATCATTACTGTGCCATGCGAGATTTCCGTATTTGTAAGTATTTTTTTAAGTAAGTTTTTTAGTCTGGATAAAATTAATAATATAGTAAATTAAAAAGATTTTCATTATTTCCTTACAAAATCTTCCATTTGTCTTGGAATCAAAATAATATAAATTCATAATTTATTATTATTGTTTTCCGTTTTAAGAAATACTTAAATGGCATTTTCATTAAAAACATTTCAAATGCTAAAATAAAAATGCGAAATATTAAATTTGGAATATTTTACTTATCTATACTTTAAAATCAGATAAATTTTTTTAAATAAATTCATATTAAAACAAAGTGTATTGGTATTTGAAATTCTTGAGAATAGTAAGCAGCTGTCGAGAGATCACTTTGTTTGTGGAAATCATTAATGCGCCTGAAGACATAATATTATTTGATCCAATATAAATGGAATTATAAAAACTTTATTTGTATTTAAATTTGCTGACGTCCTGGCAAAACTGTTTATCCCTATTTTTAACGAAAATGGGATTATTGCATATCGCGATAGTTATAATTTTGCAAGTTCTACAAATTATTTCTTGCGTATCTAAAATACATCGTGAATATAAAATTTGTAATACGTTTTGGGTATTTGCAATACTTAGCATATTTCAAATACTTTTTTACGTACTTTTTGACTATTTGAAATACTGGATCTCCTCCGTTATCGGTCTACCAATGATGCGCATGATGGATTAACCAAATTTCAAATTATCCAAAATATTAAATATGTAGGTCACTTGGAGGTAACGTAAACTGGGTGCTCTAAAGGGTGGGTGCAAACTGTCCCAATTGTAGCTGGAAAAAACTGTAGACCCCCCTCTGAGCAAAGTCAATACGAATCTCATTCTGTAAACTGCCCTAAATTTGTTATATTATATTATAGTATTAATATGAATGAGACACATGCGGGATTAAAAATATTGGGGATATTGCGGTTAAAAATATAATAATTTGCTAGAAAGCTCTTCCCCGAGGCAATTATAAAAAGGAGTTCTGTGTATCTGGGTGAAGGTTTGTTTGAACTTCTAAGCTTTAGTTTAATTTAGTTACCAATCTAAGCAAGTTGGATCGAAAACAAATTGTTTACTATGGCTTGAAATATTAAACACTTATTATCTGATAGGTCAATTGTTCTTGCCAACCCAAATATTAAGATTGCTGCCAATCATGAGATTGTGATTTTTATTTTTTCCTTTTCCATTGGTTCATTTTTTTGTTAACAACCTGACAAAGTTTAAGTGCGGCCTTTAGGCCGCACAACCATGACCTTTTAATGTATTGCTATTTTATTACTACTTTGAGCCAAAACACTTCTTAATAATTAAACTTTTACTCAGTAGATTATAAACACTTTTCTATATAATATTTTAATTTTACTCAAAATTTTACACACCAAAATTAATATGCGTATTTTAATTAAGGCTCAAAAAATAAACTCCAACTAATGTAATTAATTTGATAGCCCAAATATGTACTTTTCCTTTTGTAAAATCTGCATTTTTCAATATTTAATTTCAGTCCTATCTCTCTTAACGTTGTTAAAATTTTTCCCAAATGTTTTTGATGTTTCTTTTTGTTCTTGTTTTGTTTGAACTTACTCTCAAATTTTGTAATACATATATGAGGACCGTCTTTTCATGTCGCATCGTACTCCTCCACTTCTAAATGTTTTTCTATTTCTGAAGCGTCCATCTTTCCAAATTTTGTAAGTACATTAATCTTTTTGCTACACGAATTTTGTTTTCGATTTTTTTTTCAATTATCACAATTGTTTTTGTGCAATTGAATGCTTTTTTATTGAATCTTGTTATGTCGTCTCTTTTAATGCTTTCATCAAAATCTTCTACAATACTTTCAGTTAAATTTTTGCTTAAATTTTCTATCATGCTCTCACCAAATCTTTCTCTGCGTTAATTTCTCTTTCCCATTTTGTTTCTGCTATACTTGCTTTCAATTTTTCATTTTCCTTTTCCATCATACTTTCTTTCAATTCCTTCATAGCTTTTGCCATGTTCTCTATAATTTTTTTAAGTTCCATTTTAAATATTATTTTCAATTCCAATTTCAAAACTCTTTCTCAGTAGTCGGTTCTATTATTTGTTTTAGTTTTCGATTATTTTTATCGCCCCACGTTGGGCGCAATAAGCAATGTTTAATGCGTTTCAATCAAGTATGCACCATTTGCGGCGCAATAATTTCCGATTACCAAATTTTCTTATCAATTTCAATCTTTTATTTTAAATATACTGTTGTGTCCACCACAAGCTCCCTCATAAATGTGTACGGGATACACAATCGAAATAAGGGGGAGGATATGTCCAATTTATTGATAAAGTTTTGTTCAGTATGAATGTGAATTAAAAATAAAATGTTACTAGATTTAAGTTTTGTTGATGCTGCTAATAAAAGGAACCACGTAGGACAAAGCGGTATAGTGAGAAGAACAAACGTAAAACAGAAGCATGAAGATGCAAGGGTAACCAGGCCAATAGATAATAAAGGGTCGTAGGGCAGTTCCAAATTAGATGACCCGCAGATCGGTTGAGTTTAGAGAGCTCAGTAATTAAATAAGAATTGTACAGTCGTGTTTAGAGGCATTCAATAAATAAATAATACGTGTACGGGCGTGTTTAGAAGAGTCACTAGTCAGATAGAAAACGACATGCAAAACAGTCGTGTACAGAAGTGAGTCGATAAAGAATATGAGACCATTTATGTTTGGATATTGTAATTGATAACTGATAAGCAGACTGGCTATATTCGAAGAAGTTGATTGGTGTGAGATAAAAGAAGAGTTAAGTGTGGTGCAGTTTGAGAGTAAAGGAGTGTTGGATAATTGGACCAATTTGAGGTGAGAGGATTGGATAACGGAACGTGTAGAGCTAGTACGTGGAGCAAATTGGGTTCAGAGTTTAGTATCGGAACGCGAGAAGCTAGTACGTGAAGAAGATAGAAGAAAGAAGAAAGTGTAGTCAGTTCGTCAGTGCGGTAGATAACGTGCGACGAAATAACGGTCGGTCGACAAAAAGAACACAAACAGGTAAAGCTTTACACTATCATTAAAGAATATAAGTAGGGATGTTAATTAGTTTAATTATATGTTGATTAATTTAGAAATTTAATTGTGTTGTTGTGTGTTATAAAAGGAGAATGTTTTTTAATAAATTGTGTTTGATGTATCCTGTTTCTTATTTGATTGTGTATCACGTCTGAAGGATCTCCACAAAAATAAGCGACCTGAGAGCGAAGAGGACACAAAACGTGGCGCCCAACTAGAGGGCGAGAAGTCACTCGTAAGAGGACACAAAAATACATAATTAATATACCTTTACAAACTTAAGGCTCAAATAACAAAACCATCTTGGATCGGGTTCAACGCGTATCTATCTAATCACTGCCTTCGCGTATCCACAAAGAAAACAACCTACCAATCTTACAATTAAAATTTCAAAATTCCCTATCAATTTAAACTCACAAAATAATATTTTGAAAACCCCGTCGAAGTTATAAAAAAACACCACAATATATTTAAAATTGTAAAATTTTCCGCATAAATTGAAAGCAACTATAGTTTGTAGATCACTTCGGAATTTCTTGGGGAAAAATGTCTTACGAGTTAGATTATTATTGTTCATAATAATAGTTGAGAATGTCACATTTAGACAGATTGCCGAGAAGATCCGAAATATTGTTATGAAGTATTTGGTATTTAAAGTTTAGACTGTCATGATGACGTGCTATTTCAAATGCTAGAACTTTTATGAAATATTTCTGTGCGAGATAAAGGTAAAAAAACAAATTTAGATAAAACTGAACTTTGTGTACTGATAAACAGTTTGAGAGTATATAAATTTTTTGAATATTTTACAGGCATAATATAAATAAATAATTATTGATAAAAACTGAAAATTACACAAATTCAGTTGGTTACTTGTGACTTAAGCAAAAGGTTTTGTATCAAAAATCATTTTCTCAATATTTTTGGAGTTATGTAATAAATTAAAATAAAAATTAGTCTTTTTCTTTAAATTCTTTTGAGACGCGATTCGGGAATTTACATTATTCCCATCATCGGTGTAAACAAGAGGACAAACGTAAGAGTTGACAAAATTGACAAGAAACGTAAGAGTTGACAACTTGACAATTCTTATGTTTGTCTTCTTGTATCGACCAATGATGGTAATAATGTAAACATCCAAACAAACAGCAGGTTTTCCTCTATCGTAATTAAGGAAATGTTTCCGCATCGAACGTCCCGCGTTTCAACGGCCGCACCGGAATGGCCGCGTCGAAATATTATAATATATTTTTTGACTAATAATATTTAGATATATTTATGCATTCATGTATAATATTCGTAATTCAAAATCATTTTAATTATCTTTTTCTAATTTTTTTATTTATGATCTTAGCCTTCTATACGGGGTGATTTTTTTTGGTGGTACCTAGTTAAGAGCTCCGGAGTTGCTCCGACGCTGCTGAATTATTTTTATTTTATTACCATAAACCACAAAAACAAGGATCGCGAAGTTGATTAGGAAATTATGAATTAGGCTGAGCCTGTACATATTTAATTTTGCATCGGGAATTAGGATTACTTAAAAATCACGGAATAAAAATAAATGTTTAAATATCTTCTGTCGGTTTATACTGCAATGACAGTCAACGCAACATTAGAATTAAAGTTAGCTCGATATGGGTTGCGTGTTTAATATTAAATTCGATGTCTAAACGGTTGAACCTCCATCACCTTTATACCCTTTCGTAAATATGGTAGTACAATATTTAACCAAGTTTGGTGTCCTTAATTAATGTGTTTTAACAAGATATGAGTGCACTTGTGTGTTTCCAGTGTTTCAAGTTTTTGATATGGGTATCTATCAAATTAATCTCATCTTAATTATATAACTGTCCATCAAGGAGCAGCCATTGCAGCTTAGCGATAGAATTAGTAAGAGATTTGCTCTTTGCAATGCAAATGTCATATCAAGACTTTAGCAGTAGCTGACATGATGAATCTCATCCTTTGTAAACTAAATACAGTCACAACCCATTACCCCATTTGTTATACAAGAGAATTTATGCACGACCACTATCTTCTGGTTTTGGTTATAATAATTCAATTACAATTGTGATAATTATTGAATTATACGACCTACGCGTATGGTTGATGAGTTATGCGTGATTTATAGTCTCTTGAATGGAAACGAAGTGAAACCGAGCCCAAACATTTTGGAATTCACTTCAACGTTCGAATCGAATATAACATAGTAACACTTTCTCTGCCTTGCATTATTAAATTAATTGAAACCGAAATTAAGTTGAAAATTTAATTTATAAACTTTCAATTCGATACTTTGTTGTCCTATTCTTTTATTTGAATCACAATTTCTTGTGTATTTAACTAGATTTTCTCGCACAATGCAACCACCATTCTTCTCCATTATAGTAAACTCTTGTGCTAATTGATTTGTGTCACAGATGTACGATATGGAATGAATGCAAACAAATCATTAGATGAAGGGTTTTCCATTAAGGGGATGACTCCGTGTGGTCACAACTGGAAACAGTTTTTGTTCAACACGAGATAAAATTAATAGGTAACGCTAAAAACCACGTACGTGGAATGTCCTTAATTAACACGTATCGACGAAATCTGCGTTACGCAAAATGCGATGTCCACACACACAAGCTAATTTAATTATTTAGATTAAATTTTTTTTGTTCCCAAATGTATTTTATCTAATAATTAAGGATTGATCGCTCCACACAATGTTCTTCTTCGTGCAACATAACAAGCCGACAACGTTATAAATTATTCACAACTTGAAAATAAAAATAAATTGAAAAATTTATTATTTTTAGAAATCCCACATACACCGATACTGTCATCTGTTAACATTTCTTCCCACTGTATAGTAAAAATAATTTCTTTCGACATTTGAGATGTCAAATGGGCGTGTGATATTCATTTTTTATTCATTTAATTTTTTTAAGTAATTTCTGAAGCTCAAAATTATCCTAGCGAAGTTAGCAGAGCAGCGCAGCTAAAGTATTTATGCCTGTCGGAAATTTTCAGTTGAATATTTTCTTGTTGACGGAAAACATTCGTCTACATTGGTTAAGATGTCATTGAAAGCATTACAACGGTGTTTTATCTCCAATCAGGAGCTAGCAACTAAAATATTCTTATTTTTGGGGACCACAACGTAACTTGAACTAAACGGGGATAAATATAAAAAATTGTCTTGTTCGATTTGTTTGAGATTGTTGAATTGGTTCTAATTTTTGTTTGGTACCGATTTATGTAGCTGGTATCAGCCCTTAAAGTTTAACTGCATTGCCGGCGAGGTTTGTTTGTCTGTAGCTTGGAAAAGCTACAAACACATCTCAACAGCCAATCAAAAATAAAAACTGAAAAGATATTTAATTTTTGTTAAGCAACTAATCGAAAAAATTTAGGTTTTTAGTCTGGATTTTAATGGGTTGAGGGGGGGGGTGAATATTCCAAAAAAGTTGTGTACATTAATTTGGAATTTCTAGAATTTGAATTCTTTATTTGGAATTTGTTTAAAATCACCGTGAATTCTTGGAAACCTTTATTGAAACTCATTGGAAATCATTAGAATTTGTTAAAAATTACTGCAAATTCATTGGAAATCCTTGAAATTTCTTTGAATTCATTATTTGGAATTTGTTTAAAATCACTGTGAATTTTTGGAAACCCCCGAAACTCTTTGAAAATCAATTTAATTCTTTATTTTAAAAATTCATTAAAAAAACACTTGAAATTCCGTGGAAATCGTTTATTAGAATTCGTTTAAAATTACAGAAAATTCATTGGAAATCCTTGAAATTTCTTTTAATTATTATTTATTTGGAATTCGTTTAAAGTCACTGTGAATTCTTGGAAACCCTTAAAACTTTGTAATTCATTTGAATTCATAATTTGGATATTTCCTTTAAAAACCACTTGCAAATCCTTTGAATTCGTTTAAAATTACTGCAAATTCATTGGAAAGTTTTTAAATTTCTTGGAAATCCCTGAAATTCTTTATTTTGAATTTGTTTAAAATCACTGGGAAATCCTTGAAATTCCTAGTCCTGTGTACACCAATTTTTTCTGATATTTATCCCTCGTCAAGTCCTTTTCATTCACCACCATAATAAGTACCAATAACTGCGGTCGCCTTTTTTAATCGCTATTAAATAAATTATAAATTCAAAATAACCTTGCTGAATGACTTTTTGGTGTTGATCAAGTTTGAACTTGACAAACCTACAATCTGTTGGTTTTACTGTATCTTTTGCCTGTTATTGTCTATGTAAAGTAGCATTTAGTATGTGATTACTTTGGTTATGCGGCCTATAGGCCGCACTGATGGGAATTATTTCGATAGCTATAGGCTGTAATTGTTGAACTTCTTCGACCTTTCTGTGACTTGGCGGCCCATGTAAAATATTGAAGGACTGGATAAGCACACAAATCACTAATTATAGATTAAGCCGCTTTAGATTCGTATCCCTAGCTCGAGATTTTTACTACATAGAACATATAAAATTTTATATTATCACGCCATCTACATAATAATATATAGCTTTATTATTCATATTCAAGATTATACATAAAAGCCTAAAACGCCGATTACTTCTTCCGCAAAACGAAATAAAATATGAATGGTTGCGTAGACCCAGAAATTCGCAGCAGAGCATTCTTAAAAAAATAGTGATTTTATGGGCTGTTAAATGTACATATGTAAGTCGATCAGAAGCAGACTTCTTGAATTTTATTAGGACACTCTTTGATTATAAATATGGTAATAGACCTCATGGGTGATTTGAAAACACGTTGTAGTTGAAAATGTGACGACCAGATGGCGCTACTTAATTTAAAGTCTTAAGAAATTGTTTTATTATTATAATTCTTCATTTGTTGATTCCACGGATCTTCCAGAGGTCCGTGATTATGATGCCTTCCAATTTAGTAGGGCTATCTGTTGAAAACGTTTTCAACCCGACCAAGTGCTTCCAAAACTTCCAAAGGGTTTTTTGATGAAGTTCAAAGTAAGCAACTAAGCTGAATCAATTGTTTTTAAATAGGATCTTATTGTAGTATAAGTCATAGATAAAATGATTTACGAATGTAATTTTACATTCGTAATAGTAACAACAACACCAGAATATTTAGACTTTTATGTAGTAGTATTTTGTTTTAGGTCAAATTCCAGAAAAACTGTAAACTGTAATATTACACCATTGTTAATGTAGATTTACAAGGTGCATGTCGGTTTCTTTCCCAAATAGATTTTTTTAATAAAATCGGGTCAATCTTTAGAGCATAGTTTGAGCCTCAATTAGCTTCCATATTTTTCGTTTCCCCCCAATTGGGGATTTCAGTTTCCCATCCCGGTTTTTCCCCTATTACGCTCTAATTTACATTTTTAGGGAAAATTAACATTATTATAGACCAAAATTCACAAATGTGCCAAAATGTTATCGAGTTCCCTTTTCATTTTTGTGCTATTATATTTTAAACAATTATTATCGTTCCGTATGTGTTTCAAATTTTGAAAAATGGCTCGACTATCAAGGAGCTTGGCCACCCCTGCTATGGGATAAAATAAAAAGTAAATAAAATTTCGTAGAGGGTCGAACGGTGCTGAAAGGTTTGACACCAATTTCCCCAAAAATTCCAAAAAAAAAGCCCCCTAACCGGTTTCGCTAATAATTCCGCACCGGTTGAGGCTCAAACGAAAAGAATGGAAGCTCATTGAGGCTCAAACGATGCTCTGACGATTGACACAAATTTTATTTAAAAAAATCTTTGGGAGGGGGGATTTATATGTATTTTTTACAGTGATACTTAAATGTCGATAGAAATCATCTAGCATTTCCTTGAAATGATGTTTAATACTTTGACGGATAAAACCCTTTTACAAATAATTACAACATTTTCGAAGCAATACAACTTCAATCCATGATCTTTCCGTAATGACAGCCCATGCCATAAATTTGTCGTAGTGCGAAAACATTCCGACCTGCAGCTCGAAATTAACTTGCAAAGACCGAATTAAAAGTAAGACGTAGTAGAACCAATAGTTTAACGTGTAGTCCTAACCACGGCACAAATAATTTGGGAACGACCGGGATTCGAACTTATGATCCCAAAGTCTGTAGCCTAAATCTCTATTCACTACACCAAACTACCTGTTGATGAAGTACTAGCAGCTGAAACTTTGAATTTTTAAATGGCAACATGGTTCGAACAAGTTTTTAATCTGGCCTAGATTTTTCCAATAAGTTGTTTGATTTGTTGAATTCCCTTCAGTGCGGTCTTCAGGCCGCACAATCAGGTTTAATATAAATAAAATTAGAAGTAGGAGACTTACGCAAGGAATGTTTTGGATCCCACTTACATAAGGATTTGTAAGATTTTTCAGACAAATGTGCCTCCCATTTTAGATCTAAATTTGTAATAATAAATTATTAGTCGGTTATAGGAAGGATAATTAAGGTTTAATCTATGTTTAATCATAATTAAGCTAATCCCTGATTAAAGATTAAATTTTATTGTTGTTATGGTTGTAATTTTAATCACAGGTTAAACTTAATTATCGTTCTTGAAACCGACTATAAAACTTTCAAATTTTTCAAAGCAGCTGTAATATATTACGGTTTATGAATCCTATTAATTTTTGAGGTGATGGTAATTTTGGATGAGGTCCTGACACAATTATTGGTTTCAGTTGCTTGAAAGTAGATCTCTCGTCTACTTCTACAAATTAAATGATTGCATGCTATATCAATTTTGAATATTGAATTTTTCAAGTTCATTTGATCTTTCAGCAATAACTTTTATTGCCTACTTGAAGATGTTTTTAATGATACCTATTGCTGATAGGTTTTATATTGTACATAACCATTTTCAAATTGGTTGCATCCTTTTGTTTTAAAACAAATATGTTTATGATTGTGTAAGCTGTATATAACAGTTAACAAAATCATTTAAATGTTTTATTTAAATACCCTTAAAGCCCAGTCCAGACCAGAGACGGTCATAGCTTAGTGGTTAAGTGCGCCTACTGCTAATGCGAAATGCTCGGTTCAAATCCGGGCAGAGTAAAAACTTTATTCTGACCGTTTCTCCTCGGAAGGCAATGGCAAACCACCGAGGTAATTTGCCATGAGCGCCCATCTCGCAATGAAGTGTATTACACTTCCCGTGGTTCGGAGCCCACGTTAAACAAGTAGGTCCTCTATGTTTGTGAAAATAAATTGAACGCACATCACATGCATAGAAAGAGATGGGTCACGACGCTTCTGTCAAAGAAGCATCACGATTGAGGAGTGAGGAGAAAGCCCAGTCCATAAAAGCAAACGGTAAAAAAATTTCTTTAAAATGATCGGGATAAATAAAAAATAAAATACGTTTTTAAATAAGGTGAAATTTAAAAATAATTATTGAACAAAAAATTATTAAAAAAAAAATAAAAACACCTTTACATACTTTTGTTGACGGTACTGGTTGTAGCTTATTATAATAAGCTACTGAAAATTCCCAAGTAGCTTAAACTGTTTTTTATAAATTATGTTGAAGCTTTTAAATCGCAGTTAACGCAGACAGAAGTATTTATTAAATTTGAATATCGATTTAAATATCCTGTGAGCGCTGACAGATCGCGCCATTAATTATAACACTTTTAGTACCACTACAAACTACGATAAATTAAGTTAAATAAATATATGTCTCGCGAATAAAACATGAATACTTTAACCGCATAGCTCCTGAACGGAGATTCAACAAATGTAGAGGAAGTTTTTCCAGCGATAAAAAATTGCGCTGTTGATGTTAGCGTAAAACTTAAAAAGCTTCTGTAATTTAAAGAATTCCAACAAATGTTAATTTCTTTCCAACAACAAAGTACCAACAATTTTTTTAGACGGTCTAGAAGTGGAACTGTTATAACTGCGCTGTTAACTTCCCCAGGGTCTGAAAGGGTTAAAATTGCGGAACACTTCTCTCGAATGCTTTTTATCTGTTAGAAATCCGTTGAAAAAGAAGAAAAATTTATCATATTTGCATCATTTAAAACAAAGTATAAGTTTTGTGAAAGTTATCCCCAAGAATAAATTTGAGAGATGTTTTCAACAATATGAGCATACCCAAAGGGTGTACTTTGAAGGTCATAAAATGGAATAAGTTTGAAATTCAACGATAAAGAGTGAAATATTTTCAGGAATTTACAGTCACTTGCCATAAATCAAATTTTATAATAATAAATTCTGTTGGTTCAATATTTATTTGTTTGATCAAGCTAACGGCACAAGAACAGCATTTTAGAGGGATAAAATAATGAAAAACATTTTAAAGTTGTGATGCCTCATCAAACAAGAAGTTTTGTTTCAAGTAAAGGCAGTTTCACGTGAATACATTTAAAGTTTAATGAATCCATTTTCGATGTGCATAAAAGTGCAGCCTCCGAAAGAGGTAATTAATTTAAGAAGAAAATAGGAAAACGTCTTTAGTTTCCTCATCAAATGGTCCTTAAGTGTAAACTATTGTATGGTTTAATCTAGCCAATAAAAGCTAAGTGCCGTAAAAGGTATAGAAAATTTCTCAGACAATTTAATTATAACAGAAAATCGAGATAATGGGCGTCAATTAGAATTTTTACGTGCATGATTTCCTAATTTAGCTTACGTGACAATTTGAAGAAAATTATTGAAAAGAAATATGAAGGCTCATTTGTGACATACCAAATTGGAATTACTAGTTGAAATTCTGTATGTCAGTAGATTAAATTGAACCAGAGCAATGGCTGTATTACCTACATGCTCTGATTACAAATTCACGTGTAAAGTTACCTTTCTGTATCTTCACCTCTCACACATACGAAATATTGAATATTCATTCGCTTTCCACAGTATACAAATTTAACACGAAACGGATGTTTCAAATTCAGCTCTCTTTGTCAGGCGTGCACGAATTGTAATTTATTTAAGTGTCTGCATAATTTTTATAATTCGCATTTTTAAAATCACGCATTTTCTTTTTCTCACAAAACAGTTCGTAACGCCCCCCCACCCTCGATTAAAAAAAAATAATTTTCATAAATTATGGAATTTTATTATGAGACTGCATTATTCGCATTTTATCGATGTAGCAAAAACTCTGAGGGTTAAAATAATCAAAGGATTTTAAATAAGAACAACAGGAGACTGGTGAGGCAAGTAAATAAAAAATTCAATTATAACAAAAAAGTTATTTTATTACTCTATTACACATTTTACAACATGGTAGTTCTCGAATAATAATGAAATGAAAAAAAGGTATTAGACAAATTTAAATAAGTTTTTTTTTATTTTCGCTTTCAGCCATTTTACTACCGCTAACTTCCATTAAAATTTAAGTAAAAAAATTTGTATTACAAACACGTCTAATGGTAACACATAAAACGTTAAACATACGACAGGCAACTTACCAAAATAAGAACTGTTTATGAGCTACAAAAAACATACTAAACGTCAAAAAAAGCTTTTGAAAATAAAGATCAACTTTTATCATACATAAAATTTTCACTTCATTTAGCACTAAATTTAAATAGATCAAAAGTTGGATATTGCTGTTACGTTTGTACGAAAACGTTGCTAATTAAAAAGGAAAATTTTATTTTTCATGTTCATGAAATCTTTTTACTTTTATTTTTGTTCCCTTTGGAGGGTTAATTGAATAACCATTAGGTGACCGTGGAATATGCAAAATTTGTGTTTACCCTTTTCTCGTTAATCTGGGATCGGGACAACTGTTTAATAGTTTTAGTTGTCATTTCTTTTTTCTTCTGGAATTGTTTAAACAAGGATTACGTATTCATATCTAGTAATTTTGACTCCATTAACGCCGTCATTATCACGGATGTTTATCGCTGCAAGCTGCAGGGTAAACGGCGTGGAAGCAATTGTCGGATTGGAATTTAATCCATTTCGAAACATCTAAATTCCAAAAGTAATCCTGAAGGAAGATTACATACTTGGCATTTATTGACGACCGCTGTTAAAATTTGCATTTTAAGTGACTTGCACGTTAGGCTAATCCTTTCTCATAATGAAATTCGTGAAAATATTGTTTGTTCATAGTTTCACTTTTATGTGATTAATGTCCTGCTCGAAATGGAACACAAAACTTTCCCACTTCTGTTTATAAATTTTGCATTCCCGATTTTTCTTGTATTTTTAACAAAATCATTTTCACACCGTGACCTCTTCAGTATGGATGGCTCCTTAAAAATAATTTTGATCCTTGACTTCCGCTAGGGACAAAAGCAAAGATTTTGGGAATCAGCTTTTTTTAAAATTTGATAGTCAACTGTTCACACAAGGTCCAACGATACGAAGAGATTTTTAAGATGACGTGGTTGTTGGCAACACCACAATCTTACTTATAAGTGATTGAATCGGGTTTATTGGTCGATATTCACTGATTTTATCAGGCTATCATAAAAACAATAAAAAAATTTAAGAATTCAATAAAAAATTTTGCTTATTTTCTTTTCTTAGCCATTTAAAATTATTATTTTTCATAGTATTTTTGGATAGTTGTTATTTTCGGCTTAGGATGGAAGGGCGCACCCTCCTGCGCCCTTTAGGGCAAGTCGGTACTGGTTAATTTTACGAAATAAATCATTATTTTTATTAATCTCTTTAATATCTTTTTAAAATTTAGTAATTGTGAATAAAATAGTATACATACCTCGGGGAAAGGCTTCGTTAAAACATCCGGGGCTATAGCTGACCTCGGCACTTAGAACCCGTATATAATTACTATTAATTTCCCGCTTTATATTGTAATTTAAAGAAATATTTTATTTTGCAGAAATTCCATTTTTTTATTGTTGTTGTAACGTTGAGGATATTTTTCTTGCTAGCCTTGATATTTCTGCATTATTTTGAACAAACGTATGGGAAATACGGTCGCCAGCTTAGCGGTTAAGTGCGTTGCTGCTAATGCTAAATACCTGGTTCAACTCCGGGCTCAGTAAAACTTTATTCTGACCGTCTCCCCTCGGAAGGCAATGGCAAACCACCGAGGTGTAATCTTCCTAGTACAGCCTCTCTGGAGATGAAGTGTATACACTTCCCGCGGTTCGGAGCCCGCGTTAAGCAGTAGGTCCCCTATGTGTGTGATAATACTTCAAACGCACAACACATGCATAGGAGAGAGGTCGCCTACGTCTGAAATCAGGCACGGCACTTGAAGAAGAAGAAGAAGAAGTATGGGAAATTATGTGCGGTTGGTTGCAGCGTAAGTTAAGATTTCGCTACATACTTCGCTTTACCAGGAACCGAACCTGGTGCTTTTACCTCAACAGTCGTCGAGCATACAATTTTTGATATGAAGCTATTTCGAATTAGTATATTTAAAAATTTGGTTTTCGCAAAACTTTTTAACATTTATAATATTTGAAATTAATTTAATACCTATACAAAATAGGACAAAAATAACGAATGGATGTTATAAAATACAAACGAGAATGTAATAAAAGTTTCAGTTGTAACGGAATACACAGGTTAGAAGTTGAATGAAAACTTCTTTTTTTAGAAAATTTTGATATGAAATAAAAAGTTATACTCGTATCTGTATTTTAGAATTATAAAAATATGAATAAACCCTTTTCAGAACTAAAGTACATAAAATTTAGCATACAAAATTCAGTGTGAGTAGATAAAATAATGTAATAAAAGGCTACTATGTTGCATGAGTGTTTATTAGATTTTCACATGTAACTAGTTTCGATTTTATCAATTCAGAATCGTCATCAGACTTTGTAATCCTGCCGATATTATGGCCAATTCAATCCACAATTTCGTCAAAATATTCGATTTTAGCTATTCTTTTCGGTTTCGTTAATTGGCATGAACATTTTTGACCATTACTAATTACTACGACTGCAAGTGATTATCCCAGAATATAGAATACTATGCCGTGGTTTAGATTCCATGTTAAACTAGAGGCGCCCTCCGTGACCTATAACCCCTAAGTTACCGACACAATGACGGTGCTCCAGGTAAAACCCAGCCCGATGAAGGAGGTATAGGTTGTATAACTATATCCTGGTACCCGACAAGGTTAGGCTCTACAAAGATTATTGCGCAGGGGGGGGGGAAGGTAAAATATGCTTCTAAGTTATATCTGTCAGTTTTGAAAAAAATACTAAATGATCAGGAAGTCCCGAAAGACTCCCAACAAAGAACCTCAAGATTAGACACCCCCTGGAAGTATACTTCCAAAAACTTGGGAGGGGGTTGTCTAGAGTCTAGACCAACGGTGGGCAACCTCCGGCCAACTCCGGTCCGCGTAAAGTTCTAATCCGACCCGCGAGATCTTTAGAAGAAATAATAAATAAATATTTTCAAAAACAAAAATTTTAAAGAAAAGGATTAGGTTAGTACCTAACATAAGGAAAAAGGAGAGATCTACAGTTTAATTTTCGATATAATTCGTCTTATTTAAATTAAATTAAAAAGTATTGTAAAAAGTAAATTGAAAAGTACACTAGACCCTCCATGTACGCGAGTTCGATGTACGCGAATTCAGAATAACGCGAATTCGATTTTGATACCTGAATTTTTTATACGCGAAGCAAAATTCCCTTTAACGCGAATTAAGTTTTCGCGTATTATTAAAATAACTAGGTGGCACAGTGGGCCTACCGGCCGCCTTTAGCCATCTAGACCGTGTCGGATGTGGTTGTTCGGCCTTCGGCCTCACTACAAGGTTCTAAAGTAGCCTATGTCTTTCGTAGCGTTGTAAATATCGTAACTTCTACACCAAATTTGGTTAAGATTGGTCAAATAGAAACGTAAAGCACGTGCACGCGTATTTGCATTGTCGATCGGTTGACAGCTTGACAGCATTCATTATTGTTTTTTAAGTTGATTTTGAGGCCTGCCTTCCTTTAAGGAATCTCCTCGAATTAAGGAGATTCCTTAAAGGAAGGCAGGCTACTCAAAATCAACTTTCCTTTCCTTTGCGAATTTTTGCACTATTTCAATACAAAAACATGCGCAGGGACCTACATAATAACTGTGCCAAATTTGGTTCCGATCGGTCAAACGGTTTAGGAGTCTATAGGGAACATACCAAGTGTTATCCAAATAGCATAAACAAATTTGGAGGTGTACGAGTAGGTGTATATAAATCTTACGTCGAAGCTAAAGATATTCATTGAACTATACTAAGGCCCGCGAACGAAACGTAAATATTATTCTGGCCCCTGTTATACAAAAGGTTGCCCACTCCTGGTCTAGACCAACGATTGCGATGGGGTCGACAACAAATCTGAGAGTAACGGGCGCAATGCCTACTTTGGTTTTTCATCCTCCCTCCCCGTCTCTCGTTTTACTATTCAGATTTTCTTCCAGTCCACAATAGGGACAACCGCAGATTAAACCGGACAAATAGAAATGGTAGATAAATACATTGAGGACGACAATTTTTAATTTACAAAAAGTAGTTAAAATCTATTTGCAATGCAATTTACCCTTACATTCATTTATTATCAACTTAATATAATCTTTGTGGTTCCACGCACAGTGGAAGGAAAAATGCAAAAGAAGTTAAAATTCTAGATTTATTTTTTTGCAATTTTCAATTTTTTGATTTTGTATTTTTTAAATTTTGTAATACCATTACCATTATACCTTTACCCGCCATAAAATTACTGCGCCACGATATTACAAAATATCAGCATTTAATTAATACTTTGAAAATTGCAAAAGTATAAATCTTGCATTTTCACTTTTTTGGCATTTCGTTTCACTATGTGACGTCATTTAGTCCGAAAAAGTTTAGAATTACTTCTGATAAAAATATAAGATGTGAAAGCCGTGCTTTTTATTTAAGCGGCCTTAAGGGCTCGCCACATAGCCTGTGCTGTGCTATGCTATGCTCTGTGTTATGTCAACACAAACGTTGAACAATGGCATGGTCCATTTTGCGCATGACCATGCCATTGTTCAACGTTTGTGTTGACATAACACAGAGCATAGCATAGCACAGCACAGGCTATGTGGCGAGCCCTTTAGGCTGCACAGTGGAAATGAATGGAATTTCAAGATTTATTCTTTGCAATTTTTATAATAATATTCAATGCTGATCATTTGTAATATTGTTCTAAAAAACACATTTTTATTAAAAACCTTTGAAGCTCAAACAAAATTCAAAATAGAGGACTGTCGTTTCTATCTTCCATTATAATCTGACCTTTGCCGGTCGAGGGTGTAATCTTATAGTGGTCCAACCAGGCTAAGGGAGCTTAAGCCTCCCAATCTTTTAAAGAATATATTAAATTGGTATTGAATTTTTACCAAATAATTTTCCTTGGGATTGAGATCGTTTATAAATTACGTCACACAATATTTAAGCATCCCCTCCCCCATAATCACATTTCATCAAAAAATGTGGACCTCCCTCCAATATTACGTAACGTATCCTCCCTGATTCTACACGTTTCAAATTATAAAAATTATTAAAACAATAACATTCCAAAAATTAGCGCTCTGACGTCACAATTTTGGAAGCTCCCTCTATTCATATCGTCACATAACTGTGAAATCCCCCCTCACCTCGTAATTTTAACGACAATATTGATCGTATAGTTTTGTAGATAAATTGGAAATAACTCAATAATTCGTTAACGAAATTCATGCAAAAGCACAACGTGCGAGACAGCGCCGGCGAGACGTGGGAATACCGATCGTTTGTGACACTTGAAATTTTTGAACTAAATTGGAATCATTTGGACAGTTACAATGTATTATTTATATAAATACTATGTTTAGATACCGGCATCTGTAGCAGTATGTACATACGTATATTGCTATGCAGTTAGATGACAGCAAGTCTGTATAACTCTAAAAGCTTTTGTCCCTTAGATACGAGATAGTATTTCACGTAATCTGTCAACAAGCGATCAGAACAATATTTCGTGAGGACTGTAACAACAGAACTATCTTAAATTTAATATAACGATTCAAAAAATGCACAGCGTTCATGGCACCTTTTTTTAGTTTGTAATATATATCTGATTAATTTAGATTTTGTATGTTCGATTAATTATACCTCAATTCACTTTTGCTCTGAGATAATGTGGGAAATAGGAAATTGCATATGTAATATTTATGTGTAAATATACGTGTTAAATCCCTATACCTATCCTACAGGATAATTCAGTGTATGTAAGGGGCATATTGATGATATTTTACATATTGGCACGCCACTGAGTAAATTATATACAAAAACTGATAGAAAATGTTTGTATAAAATGAGTTGAAACGTTAAAACTGGAGATTTAGGATTATTTTATTTTATTGCACCGGTGTTCAAAGAAAGTTGAGATTAATCATAAGTTTCTTTAGACTCAAACTTGATATTCAATAAGTTCTATGCATGGGTAACGAAGTTGCACCATAAACTTGAAGTTTGGTTAATGTTTGTATTCCGTAGTTATGTACCTAACTAACTTACTTAAGAGAATTATTAATAAGTTTCGTTGTAATTAATAATTAAAAGCAATTTTGTTTAATACGTTAGTATACAAATGTACATGAAAGAGTTGAAATGGTAAGTAAAGAACATGCACGGTGCATCAAGTTGTCTTGATGCGTATAGTTTTTAGTTTACACATGGGAGATCCCAATCCACTTTATCCTTTCCGTCACTTCTCAATGAACATGCTTTGTTTTAGCTAAAATAAGCGAAAACGTTATTTGCTAGCAAAACACTTTGAAACATTCTCTAAAACAAATAGCATTGTCGGTGAAACAACTTCTAGAAACAAGTCCAACTGTATTTAATGAGTACGTTAAAGTTACACGTTCTGGAAATGCGCATTAACTCGAAAATGTGCAATTTGAGCTAAATTTTAACTTTTATTAGATAATTTTTTAATGCTTCCAAACTTATGGTCATTATAATAAAATTTTCTCGTTTGTATCTACCAGCGCTACGGTTTTCTTCCTAATTATCCACTTTGGGATTTATTAAAGTCTTATTTCATTTTCTCCATACTTGCAACACTTAACCACCAACTTTTCTATTTGAAGTTTTATACAGCGTCTTTCTGGTTTGAAGTTTAATAAATTTCAAATATATTTCAATTTTTTTTAAATGGATAACAGGTTTTTATTTAATATAAAAGAGGCCACATATCGAGAGACCTAGAGGAAGACCAAAATAAGATGACAGGATGAAGTGAACAATGATTTGAAAATTCTGAAGATTGGAGAGCGAGAGCTCTCGATAGACAAGGATGACGGGTCGTGAAAGAGGCGAAGACACACAGAGAGTTGTAAAAAGTGTAACGAGCGACAAACAAAAGTAAAATAGGGACTAATCCACCCTAGAAAATGGATTGAGAAGCTTCCAACGACGTCGCGATATTCCTTCAGGAATGGAATACCTTTTGATTGATTGATTTGCTAGCGATTTTTTTCTTTCTACCTTGCCTTTATCTTCTTCTCATTTGTAGGTCTAGGACCTGTTTTTTAACTAATTTATTGAATTAGTTTTTTGAGCAGTGGATTTTACATCTTAGGTAGCTTGCTGGGCTAGCCTTCGATGTGCCTGCGCCCTGTTTTTTTAATATTATGATGGCAAATCTTTAACACAGTGAACCGACGGCTTTACGTGTCCTCCGAAGCACGGAAGACTGTCAAGAAATTTTACACTGTACCCAGAGTCAAACTGGGGAGCCTTCCATTAGCAGTTGATCTCGCTAACATTCAGGCCATGACTATCTTTATCTTGAACATAAGGTAAAAACATCCTGCTAAACTTCCTGGGTATTTTCAGATAGACATCTTCTTAAAAGTTCTGATAGTCTACGGGCTATAGGAACTCGTGCACCACAAGGAATTTTCCTTGTAACTGCAATATTGACTCCATAATCGCGTATTTTATCTATGTCTGGTTTTGTTGTGAAGGTGGTGGTTGTGAAAGTTGTCTGTGTGCTATATCGCGATGGCACTTAGAGATTATGTGAATATTCAAACCGTAGTTTCCTTTGAGGAATTTTAGGCCAGGACAGTGCGGACTACGAATAGCGGTAGAGCCCACCCCATCAGGTTGACTCATTTAAAAATTGAGAAATTGCTATTTGTGGTTACAAAAGCATATTTAAGGTGTAATTTATAAATGTAATTACTTTAAATTACAACTGCTTTTGTAAAAGACCCTGTACATTATTTTGCAGGATAGCAATAATTTTATTTTTCATTTTCAAGCCGAAAGCTGTCTAAATTTTCTTAAAGCGAATGGAATAACAAACAAAATGGTCATGAATATTAAATAGTCCTGTTTCCATTGACATTTATAACTTTAGTACATGAAAGTTTGGGATGTGTTGAGATTAAAATTATTATTTGCGAAACTCCACACCTTTTGGGTCTCACCGGAAAGTGCAAAGCACCTCTAAAAGCGTATTTGCATAAGTCAAATGTCGTCAGGTACAAACGAGGTCAGTGTTTCAAGACGACATGTTTTGCCACAAAGGCTTTGTCAAACGTCTGTCGTGGGCTCCGAACAATGAATTCGTTAGTCGCAAATTGTAATTATTATTAATGCAATTTAATTTTTTGATGCGAAAATTACTCGACTGTTATTATCCGTAATTATAATAGAAATTCATTTATGCAAGTAAATCTGGAATTAACTCATGCAAACACATTTCGATATTGCAAATTGATTAATTAATCCATAATTTGAGTAATTTATATTGAGTGAAAGCCCGAAATAAATATCTGAGGTTTCACAACCGACCCTTGGACATATTATGTGAATTAGTTTCGGGGGTGGTCGAGCGGTTTCAAATTTCATCAAACTAAGGTTATTATAGAAATAATCGCTCCAACGATCTTTTGATTTTTCCTTAATATCCTGTTTGGTGTTTGTTTATCGTGCGCCACAACTTTCTTCCAATTTTCAACCTTCCATTAATATTATTTTCCGTTGTGGGTGTTTTGTATTCCATTCTCACCACCTAATTAACCAAGTCCGTTACGTGGATTTACTTTTTACAACAAAATTATTTTATGTTGAATCAACGTGAAATTTGGCTAAGTAAATACGCTGACATTGTTTATCTCTCCATTTATAATGGAGTCTGTATTAAAAATTTAACTAAATTTAAGTGGAAACGGATCACGAAAATAACATACATTAACCGTTCCTTTAAATTTCGAATGAAGGCGAGAGACCACTATGTTGAAAATCTGGCTTGGATAAACACGATATTGTAGCAAATTCTCCTATTCATCTTTTTCATCAAGCTACTGCCCCATTGTTAACCTCATAATACACATTATCTTTTTATCTTTCTTTTTAACTGCTTGGATTTTATTTCTATTTCAACAAGTGTTAAGATTCTTTTATTTTGTAGAGCATAATTCAATTTTGTCTGGATCTGATTGTTCGGGACGTGCGATACAAGAAAACAATTAGGCATCTTTGATTGTAACATTTTTATGTTCATTAAATCAATAATTTTGTAAGAATTTTATTTCGAGTTTTCCGAGACACTTATTATATAACCGAATTTTTAGGATTTTCCAAATAACTCTGTTATTATTCATTTGATTAAAAAACTACAAGAGAATAATTTTGTAGAGTATCAAATTCCAAACAACTGCATTTTTTGTTACAAAAATTTACTCAAAAATAAACAAGTTATGTAGTTATGAAGTTGCGGTATTCTTTAACAGTTTTTACTAATTTTCTCGAAAACGATGCATCGCATAGCGGAGAAAACGTGTATTATAACAACGATGTTCTGCAACATAAAATTCTGTACAACTTTTGTTTCCAAGATATTCAAGATTAATAATTATTTTTGTTATTATAGTGGAAGCTTGGACTTTGTGTATATTTTTATTGCAATTTACGCTCAACTAAAAGTCACCGGTTATTATTGTGCAGTTTTTTCTACTTTACTCGAAGACGATCCACCTTAGAGTAAATATATAGAAATAATATAGTAGGTCGAAAAATTCTACACAACTTTTGTTCAAGTAGTTTTTCGGTTAAATTATAATTAATTGAACTATTTTTATCAAAAGAAACCGGTTTAGAATCATACCTTGCGTTCTTATCTCGGAATTTCGTATTTGACGTCTTCAGACGCAAACGATTTTGTCAAAATTTAATATCGGGGTAAGGGGTGTCTTTCAGTGACGAGCATGAATGGATTAACGAGATTCAAAATTATCCAAATAGTGATCTAATCTAACCAGTAGCACGCATTAAGGCGGGGGGGGGGGACAAGTATTCAAGATTTGCTGCTCTTCGTTGATTTTGTTGCAATTTTCTTTTTGCATTGTTTTCAAGATTACTTATCTTGATCATCTGGTACTGCGAGGCATAATTTTTGCTTTGACGATATCTGCGTAATTTTCCAATAATTTAGTTGTAGCTGGAGGGTATTCCCCCAGACCCCACCGTTTGGTAGACAGTTTCTGTGCACTTATTAATTATATTATAGCAGATCAGATTTTTTGCGTTATCTGATCCGAATCTCTGAAAACAATCTTCAATAGTAATATTTATAATTAATCAATATAATAATTACACTGGCATAATTGGAATTTCCTCAAATGAACTGCCTATCGGTGACGCGTATGAATGTATGAATCAACAACGAGATTTCAAACTATCCTGACCTAACAAGAGGGGAGGGGGACTTGGCATATATGGAAAATTTACGAAATTTACAAATACCATATAAAATTAGTCATAGAAAGCCAGGGAAATTAAAATCTAGTCAGGGAAAATTCCCCTTTCAACAAAAAATGAAATTACCATTTTGATTTATTCAAATTACTGATCAAAAAAATATAATTTTTTTAAATATTTTTTTATATTATGTGGTTTAGTAGATTCACATTTGATTTTTGGAATTTATCAAGTTTCGAAAAGTCTGAGAAAATTTTAAATCTTTCTTAGTCAACGAACATCGCGATTTTTTTTACTTTTCAACCCCCCCCCCCCCCGCCTCCTTCGTCACAGTTGGTCATAATCTTCGACCTCCCCCCGAAACGTCCTATGGTCACAAATCAAGAAACTCCCCCTCACTTGTCTAAAAATCCAACCTGACTTTTTAAACTAAAAAACCTATTCATTAATTTTTAATTTATTAAACATTTTTATGACTGTAATAAAAATTGGAATTAAACGAGCAAGAATTTAGGTAAACTTTATTTAACTATTTTATGCGAAAATCCCAAAAATGGGATTTTTATGCGGACGTCACATTTGTCCAACCCCCGTTCCCCCAGGCGTGGACGTCCTTAATGGACGACCCCTATAAGGTATCTACGTTATTTTTTAAATTTCCGAGAAATAACAATTTTGGAGCCCCTCATGGGCATTATACAGGTAGTATAATTTTTTGGGTTATGTATTAAACTACAATTTTTTTTTACTCCCGCATGTAAAGTTTTCCATTCATATTGAAATTAGCGCTGGAAATTTAAAAAAAAATTATTCGAATATTCGTTCCATTATTAACTTAAGTAATCGAATATTTCGAATATTCAAATTATTCGAATATTGAAATTAATCCAATATTGAAATTATTCGAATATTCAAATACAGTAGAACTCCAATTATCTGAACTCCGACTATCCGAATATCTGATTATCCGAATCGCTTACTAATGTACAGCACTTATAAGTACGCTATATAACATGTAAAAGTGTTGCCTTTTCATTTAATTAACTAAAAATCCATACAGTACCCTTTTTTCGAAAAAAATCCAATTACCGAATCTTTGATTAATCCGAATGGGGTCCGGTCCCAATTGATTCGGATAATTGGAGTTCTACTGTAATTGCATTATCTAAATATTCGAATATTTGAATAATTGGATTATTTAAATATTCGAATAGTTGAATTATTCGAATTTGATTCTCAGCCTCAGTAGAGAAACCTCCGAACCCTTTTGGGAAAAATTTTAAACAGTTAATCCTTTACGCCGAGTATTACCAAGTTTTGACAAACTTTTGGGATTATGTAGAAAATAAATATTTTTCACTAAAATCAGCGGCGGATTTGCCCATGTAGCTGTCCCCCCTCCCCGTAAAATTAATAGGGGTAATTTAGAAGTATATTATTTGTCTTGATGGAAATTTATACAGTTTTTTTGTTTTGAACTCTTAAAAAAGTTGCGTATATCTTTGTTTTCAGTGGCCATGCCTTTAAAAAAAAAATTCCCTGCGGCGCTGTTACCAAGAAGCTCTGCCCCTCCTCCCTCCTGCTCAGCCCCGTCATTCTTCAGATCCCAAGCAGTTTTTCTTCCTTTTGCAGGGTTACTGATTTCTAGAATTTCCGTTACCGATCAATCCTGTTCGTTTTTTAAAATCTTGTTCGTTTCTTAAATTATTCGAATATTCAAATTGAATATGGAAATAATATTCGAATAGTTAAATTACTTGAATTTGATTTCCAGTCTTAATTGAAATGTTATTTTCCTCCATGAGATAATTTTCAATATTTGTTGGGTTACCCTAAGATTTTACATTTCTAATCCATTCATGCGCGTCACTGGTAAATATATGACAAAGGAGAATCTAGTTAATCCAATCATGGACGTCATTGGTCATTGGTAAACAAATAAGAAAGGATATGCAGAGAAAACCCAATCACCTTTTTATACTCATAATATCGCGCCATCTACCTTTATTAGCATTTGAGATCACACATAAATGCGAACAAAACATCTATAACTTCCTTTGCGGAGCAAAATAAAATATGAAAATACAGAGCAAGCTCGAAATCCAATCTTTACCATTCTCAAATTATTATTTTTTTTAATTTGTTTTTCTTAAGGTGCATCAACATCTAGGTCAGTGATTCTCAACCTTTTTTTTGTTGCGGCACACTTTTAACGATTTCAAAATTTGGCGGCACACAAAGAAAAAGATAAGTTTAAAAATTATATATCTTATATATAGGGTGTCCCCGTGACCGTGGAGAACCTTTGAGGTGGTGATAAAGGACACTTTTCTAAGACAAATTCTCAAATAAAATTTTTGCCCAAGTCTAAACCCTTGGGGGGTACCTCCCTTTAAAGCAATTTTTGAATTTCTGGTTTCAAACGGCCATAGCTCCGATATTATTGATTTTTTAACGTTAATGGATTAGAACTTTTTTAAAGATCATTCGCTTGTCTACAAATTAGGTTATAACCCCTTATCGTCTAGAATCAACGGATTTCGAGTTATAAATTAAATTAAGGGAAAAAATGTTTAAAAAACTCAGGTTTTTTTTCTTTAATTTTCTTGAGAACCCCGTATCTCTTAAACGAAACGTCTAAGAGAAAAACTAATGGCCCAAACCGGATAGGGAATTTAACGGGCTACAACTTTCGTCAAATAAATTTTTTTGGGCAATCAACCGTTTTCACAGAAACTCTGAAAATAATGAACAAGTAGGTAAAAAATATAAATTGACATAATTACTAAAAATCTCAATTTGATTTATAGCATTTGTTTTAATGTTAAAACATTGTTAAAACGTATTAAATAATACCGTGCAACACCTTTTGAAAAGAGCACGCCTGTGTGCTGAAAATGAGGGAGGCCATTTTGAGCATTTATTAAATTAATTTTGTGAATTTATATTTTTTACCTACACCTTGTTCATTATTTTCAGAGTTTCTGTGAAAACGGTTGGTTGCCTAAAAAAATGTATTTGAAAAAAGTTGTAGCCCGTTAAATTCTCTATGCGGTTTGGGCCGTTAGTTTTTCTCTTAGACGTTTCGTTTAAGAGATACGGGGTTCGCAAGAAAATTAAAAAAAGAAAAACCTGAAGTTTTTAAACATTTTTTCCCTTAATTTAATTTATAACTCGAAATCCGTTGATTCTAGACGATAAGGGGTTATAACCTAATTTGTAGACAAGCGAATGATCTTTAAAAAAGTTCTAATCCATTAACCTTAAAAAATCAATAATATCGGAGCTATGGCCGTTTGAAATCAGAAATTAAAAAAATTGCTTTAAAGGAGGGTACCCCCCAAGGGTTTGGACTTGGGCAAAAATTTTATTTGAAAATTTGTCTTAGAAAAGTGTCCTTTATCACCACCTCAAAGGTTCTCCACGGTCACGGGGAACACCCTTATATACATAATTATATATCTGAAATTTGGCGGCACACATTTAGAATTTCGCGGCACATAAAAGTGCCGCGGCACAGTGGTTGAGAATCACTGATCTAGGTTATTAGCACCTGTTGTTTTTTTGTTGGTATGGGTTTATTCGTAAGGGTTATTTGGTAGGGTTTGTTTTTGTATGGTTTTTGATGCATAGTGTGTGCATGATGCATACCATGGAATCGAGTAAGCAATTCCGCGAGGTCCGTTATTCGAACCCGAAATTACCGCTCCGAATTCAACCGCTGTGAACTTCGAATTATTTAATTTTCGGATTAGCAAATTTTATTAAAGAAACAAAATGCATAAAACGATGTAATATACATACTGTTGTGTCCTTGACTCCCTAATTGGCTCTGGGTGACGAAGAACAACAAACTTTCTGCACCTACCTTAGCTACTCTTAATCTCAGGATGATTTTATTTTTTATCTTGGTTCTCTCACGTCAGCAACTCTTAGTCAGTGTCAGCACAAAAGAAACACAATTTGAATTGGCTAACAGATTTAATGAACAAGAACACATAAAGAACAAAATCAACATAAACAATCAACTCAAATCAAACAAACTTAAACTATAAATGAACTAATGCTAACCTTGGATTTATGTCTTGGTACACCTTGGCTATCGTTGCACAACACTACACTTTCTTCTGGCAATCGCCTGGTCCAATTTGGTCGCCCTTTGGTTGTTAGGCTCCTGGCCTGGGACGATTCCAGTCCAAATGCTGTATTCTTAATATGTTGTCTCCTTAGAGGACACACCCGTCACGATCCCTTTGTATGGGATCTTTGTAGCACCTTGGCTACACGCCCAATTATGAGATGAATTAATTTCAATTCTATTCGCGACCGACACGTCGTCTCTGGATGCTCTCGTAATGGTAATCAAAAACACGTCCTATCTGAACGCTCTCTAAGTGATAATCAACCGTGCGTCCTATCTGAACGCTCTCGAAATCGTAACTGTCAAACCGTCCGTCCGGGACGCTCTCTAAATCGTAACTAACTACAGCATCCTGTTGTTATTCCTGGATATACCAATTTTAATTTTGTTTTATTTTGTTCTTTTCCGGACATCCTGTTTCATGTTTATTTTATTGCCTGTCTATAGCCTACGTCGTTCTTTAACGTAAAAGGTTGCACTCTCTTAAACTACATGCCTTAACATTAACATATAACAAAATGAACGTGTACAATAAATAACATAAACAATTTGGAACAAATCGAACCTCTCCAAATTGTGTTGCCTTTGTACTGGGCTTTCATCACATATCTTCTACATTCAAACACGGGTCACAACAATACATAGTAATGTCTTCACTGTATTTAATTAAATAGATAGACAATTTTATTTTATTGAAATTAGCCGGAACTTCCATGACTTCAATAAACAATTAATAACGGATGTGCTAAATAGGTTGTAATCAGGCCTTCCCTAACCATTAGGCTAATAAGGGTTTAAATGTACGTCACCGGAAGGCGTCACCGCCTCACAACTGAAAGTTTCTGTTGCAAACTTTGCAATCATCATAATAATAATACTATAAAACACCACTTCGTATCTGTCTATCCATGTGTTCGTAACATACCTCTGATTGGTTCATTTATAGTTAAAAATCTAATAGTGTTTAAGTGCGGCCTTCAGGCCGCACAACCACGGCGATCAATCATTGGAAGGCAGGCTACATTTCTATAAGTATAAAGAATTAAATCGATAAATAACAAAAAAATTATTATTCTTTCTGTAATTTAACTGATTGCTATGGTTGTGCGGCCTAAAGGCTACATTCTAGCTCTAAATGTCAGTTGTTGAGTTACTATTGCTATTATACTACTTCTTAGGTCAGATCAAATGCTTAAGAATGACGCACCGATCTGTTTCTACGTCATTCACGTATGAATTCGTAGGAGTCGATGTTGTTAGCCCAGAGCGCATAAATGTTTTAGGACGGCACTGGTTGTAATTAATAACTTAAAATATTATGAAAATAGTTGACATTCGGCCGCCTTGAGCCATATAGTACCTTTTTATCGTATAAAGGCATTAAAAAGCACAGTCGATGCTAAATACTATTGCCAAAAACAGTACCTATTATATTATACAAAATTGTACCAAATTTTGGTTTTAAAAATAATTCGTGTTAAAACTAAATACATTATAGAATACCTACGTTTAGTATTTTTTGGTTTTTACTATTTTACTCGAAAATAATGCACCCTGCGGTAAATATATATTGGAACAATATTGTTAACCGTAAAAGTTTATACGAGTATAACTTTTGTTTTAAAATATTTTCGATAAAATTATGTTTAAGCATATATTATTTTTATTACAAAATAAAATACTAGTGAATGTGAACGTTTAATATTGTTAAAGCATTTTTTTCTATTTTACTCAGAAACGGTGTACCCTACGGCAAATATCGCCAGAACAATATTGTAGCGCACAAACTTCTACAAATATTTTGTTTAAACAATTTTTTCATAAAATTAAATTTAACTTGTTTTTCAATAGGGACTTGGTTTTTAAATTTTAAATAAAACGCACATTTTGGATGAAAGTTTTGTATTTCCTTATTGATATATAATTTAGAAAATCTACAATTAAGAATGAAAAATAATATTTTTATTACACGATCTACGACCAAGACGTCGATCCTTTTGTCAAAATTTTCGAAATTTTCCATTACATTTTTGCATAAATGCGATTCGCCAATTATGCGTCAGATGTTGGTGTTCAGATGTTCAACGTTCAATGGATTGTGAATTTTCAGGACGATTATAACGACCGAAAATATCTAAAATGTTGTGCTATGTAGTTTTCCTGTTTTTTCATTTTTCTTGAACACTGCATCCTAGGTTAGATTATTTATAGGGGACATTATTATCGAATATAGACAAAATTGTTGTACTTGATATTTTAAGCAACATTTTTTTAAAACATATTTTGATAAAAACTTGAATTGTTGTTATTATAGTATCATGCTATTATTTATTATAGGTATAATAAATTATGGTGACCATATTATGTACTTATTTTAGTAGGACAGTACTCTTTTTTAGAACGATGTCCTATGTACTTAAAAACTTTTCCAAGTACTTACAAATGTACTTATTTTTTGTACACCCGCCGAGGGGGTGCCACCCGACGCTGCCCCAAACCTCTTGGTGGTTTCCTTCAGTGCAACCCCAGAAAAAAAAGGTCATCAATCGTAATCGTCGTATATTTAGGTACGCCGCACAGTGTGGTGAAATGGGGGTTTTGTGGACAAACGGTTGCTGAGCCTTCAATTTTAGGGCAAAAAATGTGGAAGTTGTCTTACTATATCCTTAATCCTTAATATAATTATTTAAAAATGGATGTATGTATGTTCCCTATAGACTCCTAAACCGTTTGACCGATCGGAACCAAATTTGGCACAGTTATTATGTAGGTCCCTGCGCATGTTTTTGTATTGAAATAGTGCAAAAATTCGCAAAGGAAAGGAAAGTTGATTTTGAGTAGCCTGCCTTCCTTTAAGGAATCTCGATAATCCATTCATGCGCGTCCCATAGGGACGCGCATGAATGGATTATCGAGATTCCTTAAAGGAAGGCAGGCTACTCAAAATCAACTTAAAAAAAAAATCGACAATGCAAATACGCGTGCACGTGCTTTACGTTTCTATTTGACCAATCTTAATCAAATTTGGTGTAGAAGTTATTTACAACGCTACGAAAAACATAGGCTACTTTAGTACCCTGGAGTGAGGCCGAAGGCCGAACAACCACATCCGACACGGTCTAGATGGCTAAAGGCGGCCGGAAGGCCGACTGTGCCAGCTAGTCCTTAATGGAATAGAAGAAAACAATAATTTTTGTGTTTTCTCACAGAATATTGCATAAGCCACGATTCGAAATGCTAAAGTTCGTCATTTTAAAATAGTTTTCAATTGTTTTTAATATCTTTCTGTATCGTCCGTTCTGCTTATGTATTGTTTACATGGGCATTTGGGAAAAATTTATTGATTTGTTAATCCAATTTTTACCGAAGATATTATTAGTCTCAGTAAAAACGCTCTTGTGTTCGCATCTGCAAGTATCTGCAGCTGAAATTTGGAGGGCAAGTACTAGAGATACCAATGATACCACAAAACAATTTTCGGTGTGTCTCATGCGTTCTCACACAACTAAAAGTTTAAGAGAAGTTAACATTTAAAAAAATCGAGTTTTTAGGTCGAAATTAGGTCTACAAACCGTTAAAAATGTAATTCCTTGTTTTGTTTTGGCACTTGTGTGCTAGTAACGAGAAACAGAAATAATATTTCAACCTGAAAACTGAAAAAAATCAATGTATTTCCGTTTTTAAGCAAAGTTAAAGTACCTATGTATATGGTACATATTATGTATATAAAAAAGGTTGACTTTGCCCCATTTTTTCGACACTTTCTAAGCGCATTTTTTATGATTTTTTTGTGTTCCTGAATCCTCGGGATGTTCCTAGCAAGAAACTATTATTAAACAGACCAAATGAATTACTTTAAAAATCACCATTTGTCCGCCTCCACCACACTGTGCGCCGTTGACCTTTTTTTAGGTATTTACCGTGTTTCGCCGAAATGTACTTTTTTTTCATAAAAATAATACGGTTACCATAGGTATAATATAAATTATTATGGGAAAATTATTATACGATTGGTATCTATATTGAAGGGTTATTTTTTAATTAACGTGTGGTATTGTACAATCAAAATGTAAACTAACGGTTTTGTAAACCGTAAAATTATGCACAAATTTAATTTCAAACTTTATTTGATAAAATTAATTTTGAAATGTTATTTTTAATTGAAAAAAAAGTATCGTCCACCGCTTATAGGATATTTTAAAATTGACCCGTAACGGTTCATCATCATACATAAATATTACGGAAATATTATATATAGTATAAAAGCGGAATTATTTTACATCAAAAATTTTACATAATTTTTGTTTGAAAGGTTTTTTGATAAAATTGACAATTCAACAGTGATTATGTTCGGTTTTTTGTTTCCTTTGTAACTTACTTATATTACGGCAGATTTTAAAAATAAAGAGGTGATTTTATTTAAAATTTCGAAATCTACAAAAAAGGACATTTAATGTTTTTTTGATAAAATTAATAATAACGAAGCTTTTTTAAAAAATTTAATTTTATGACGTTGATACGATTTGTTGTCGAAATAGAACTACTTTTTGTTGGTTTTCCTTTCGGTTTTAATTATTTTCTTAAATACGAAAATTTGTAGAAGTATAAATTACACTTTCCGTAACATATTTCATAAAGAGACATTCTCGACGTCAAATAAATTTTAAAAAAGCTCCAAAGAGAAATTTACAAATTCTTGCGTTATTACATTTTGCTTTAATTGAATTTTTTTATGCACCTCTTTTAACAATAACGCGAATAATAACAAAAATAATCCGCTTTTGTGCTATTAAACCTTGTCAAAATTTGATACATTTTGTGTCAATCTCAAATTGACGTACGAATTATGCAGTTTATGTGCTTACACAATGGCTTTCGTATAATTCTACATTAGGGATGAACAAAAGCCAGCTTGTGGGTCATTTCTGGTTTGTCAATTGATTAGATTTTCCTAGCGGTGTAAATCAAATGACGAAATTTTTTTACAACTTGATAAATATTTCGGATTTCATCTCGTACTAATTCGAATAAACCGGACCGATTAGCAGCAGTAAAAATTAATTTTTGTAAAGGAAAGTGATGATATTTTCGTTAACGTTTATAAATGATTTTTTGGTAATTTTGAAACGAGTAATAATGAAAACGAAAATTAATGGACAGTTTAATCTGATACAAACTCTCTCTGTTAACGAGTAATGATAGCGATTGTAAGAGATTCAAGAGCGAAAATTGATTATCCTTCTTTTGCAACCCTTTTATGGGTTATAAATTTTCAAAATTAGTATTAATAAAAATTTTAATAATTCAATTTGCGGTTTCGTTTAAAATTCAAGTGTTAAATCACAATTTTTACAAATTTTATTACTTGAGAACTTGCAAACTCGTGCTACAAATTTTATAATTAATTATTCAATTTGTTACTTGGCAAATAAAAACAAAAATGTGGAAAATTGCCGATTATTAATGCTGTATTGCTTTTAAACATCCGAATGTTAATTTTCTTTAAAAAATATTTTTCTTCTTCAAGTATGCAAAAATCGTTAGTATTGTTTACCTTTATCGGTTTAATAGAATTTGTAAAACTGTAGGAGTGTTTAGGGAATAAATCCCGTTACGCAATTTATGTATTCCCTATTGGCACTTAAATATTAGTGCATGCAATTTTATTGCCATTATAAATTGATTAAATTAAACAACTGGGATGGGAACGGGCTACTACACAGGATGGTCCTATGTTGTATTAAGTTAACCAATTTGCTATCTTCACTATTATCATATAATATACTGTGTGGACAGTCTTAACCCGAACATGCAGAAATATCATGGCAAATCGATAATAAAACACCAGTATATCATGATATATTATAAGCCTGGCTTCTAGTAATGATTTCTAAGGTTGTGCGGCGTAAAGGCCGCACTACCTTTTCCAATCGCTGATACTAAGCTCTACTATATAATTTATTGTATACTGTAAACTCTCAAATTTTAGATGCCGAAGTCATGCTTATGAGGGCAGTATAGCTACTTTATGAGGAACTTACAACAAAAATTGATAGTATTAAAAAATCGCATAAAAACATTACAGCGAATGGCTTGGAGCACAATTAAATACTAAAAACAAAATTATTTAAAACACTTGACGAAGCTATACAACAAAAAAAAGAGCTATAGAAGACATGGATGATGATCAGAGCTTCCCAAATATAAAAATGGACTAAATAGGGTAGAACCTGCTTTAAATATTGTCACTTTTTGGGTAAAATTTTGTACATATTAAATTGAAGGTCTCAATTGTTCGGATTATAAATTTTGCAAAAATTATTTGGAACCGTCTACTTGTTCTGCATCTCTTCCCCAGTTCGGTTCTTCCTACACACCGTCACAATCTCGAGTGATTCACGGCCTTCTCCACAATATCCATCCATCTCTGTCTACCGCAGACTCTCCTTGCCCAACTGGGGGTTATTTTTGGTCCCGCCATCTAATCCTCGGTTTTCCCCGAAATTTACTCTCTAAGTTTCCATAATGTTATCACCTTTATTGCCATTATGTTCTCAGTTCTCATGACATTCCCTAAAGCATCTAAGTCGTTGCGATTTTATGTATTTGACAATGTCTTCTTTGCCTAGTAATCTTGTGATTTCGTGGTTCATCAATGATCTCCATCGACTTCCTTCTTTGGTCCCAATATACTTCTCCATAACTCTTCGTTCAAAAACTCTGAGCTTTTCTTCTTCGTCTGCCGACATACACATGGTTTTCGACCTGTAGGTGACTACCAGTCTCACCAAGGTTCTACAGCTTTTCATCTTGGTTCTTTTTGTTAGCTACCTATTTGTCAACATTGTTTTGTTACCATATTTATTCTTCTTTTTATTTCTTTGTATCTTTCAAATTTTACTCCTAGGTCGTTAAGTCTTTTTACTTCCTTGAAGTTGTACTTATCGATGTTCAAGTTTCGTCCCATGTGGCATTCACTTCTATCGCACTTCTGGCGTCAGCAGTGAGGAGGAAATCTAGAGAGAGACACCGCCTTAATCTAGGGGCCTTAGTGTGAGACTTCACTGCTATGCACTCATCATCGAACCATTCTTTGTTTTTTCTTTTTTTGCCTGTAACCGATTACACCTTCTATGCACACGCTCTCAAAAGCTCGATACTATATTATTTGTTCCATTCTTGTTCTACATATTTTCTTTTTTCATTTTTTTTGTCTTTGTATTTTTCTCTTTGGTCAGTTTTGCTAGGCTCCTCTATTGCTAATCTTTTGTTTTGTTTTCCATGATTAAACTGGGCACATTTTGTTTTGTCTTGATATCTTGAATAAATGTAGGTACAATAGTAGCATTAAAAATTTGCTAAACTACTTTACTTAAAATTTGCATAACAATCTTTTCCCCTCTGTTCCATATATTGCACTATGTTAAACAGCTTTGATTATATTTTATGACTGTGTGTATCTCTTTTTAAAGCTATTGTATAAGTCAAAAACAGCATTTGTGGAAACAAATAATTGCAACTAAATATAAAATTTTAACAGGACCGGACTGCTAATTTATTTGTGGAGAGATAAAAAATAAGTACTACACAATCAAATTAATTTGTTATCATCGCCTACCTAAATTTAAGTACAAGTCTACCCTCTTTTATTTAATTAAGGGGATTTTTCTGGCACTCCGATGCTTATGAAGATATCGCACATTGAACATAGCGGACTTTCGGACCCTCACATTGTAAAACCGTTTTAGCGAAATACTCGTAGTTATTTATAGTGTTTTCGTAAAAGTAACAAGGCCTGATTTAGGACTTTTTCGAATATTTTTGGGGTAAAATGTATAAATATATCCGTGCCACACTGATTGAGATTAATTTGTCTTGGCTTAATTGACTGCTGCAGAGTTTGCCGAGTTTGTTTTCGAGAGAACGAACGATTTTCACAAAAACTTGAAGTAATTTTCACTTTCCTAAATAATATTTTTTGGATATCAACTTTG
Source organism: Podabrus alpinus (assembly GCA_932274525.1). Lineage (NCBI taxonomy): Eukaryota > Metazoa > Arthropoda > Insecta > Coleoptera > Cantharidae > Podabrus > Podabrus alpinus. The sequence continues at coordinate 4,880,242 of OW026453.1, forward strand.
CACGCACTTTTATAAACTACGCAAATATCCGTTCAACAGGTAAAAAATTTAATATATGGGGCGCATTTAAATTTCAATTTGCAGGTCTTAACTCAATTTTATATCGAAATAGAGTGAATGGCTTAACGATCTGAGATTTAATAAAATTTTAGTTGTTTTATGTTTTCGAAAAAACTTATTTAATAGGGATTTTAGTAACAATACATCATACATATTTTATTTGCATTCGTTGTTTTGCATCGATGCTTGATTTTAAAGCATTTCGAATATGTAAACTCATTAGTAGGGGATTACAGTTTATAACTTGTCTGTATTTTAATGCAATACTGTTGCAGATGTTAACATCATTTCAGGGATTTTAAACTCTGCAGGTGTTTTATTAATGGATCGCACTATATATTGCTTTCGATCGAACAGTTTAAATCGTTTAGTATCCTATCTATTTGTATAATACATCTTTGATTTTCAAGATATATCAAATATTTAGTAAATACATTTACCAAATCAAAAGTTAAAAAGATATTTGATTATTTACCTTGATTTAGTCTCATATTCATATTTCTTCAGTAGATAAACAAAGCTGGTTCTGGGACACTTTACAGTAAGTGTCCTAGAACCCAGTTTGTTTATCTACTATCTTCAGCCCTTCATCTATCATGAATATTATTTTATTTCCTCCAAAAGTCGAATATTAAAAGAGTACAAGTAAAAATAAAAATTAAGAAGGTCGAACGATTGTATGTGGAAATGTAATTTTTGGGCTTTTGTAACGCGGATGGAAATGTTAACTCTTAGGTCAATAGGTGGCGTGCTTATCGAAAGCAGTAACATGAGCCGTGTTTTGTATTATATGAATTTAAGAATAGAAAATGTTGGAAAATAGAAAAAAGTTTCCATATATTAATGAAAAATTTGAGTTGACACATTTAAAAGACAAGCAAAAAAGTGAGAGGCATCTTGAAATTAATGTTTGCTTCTTATCAGCTCAACCTCGACTGTGATTTCACGTTATGAATAATGTATTTCTCTTTTACCTCCGGATGCTATAAAACTATTAATGTATGCTGTCTGCTACGGAGTAAGAGAGATGAGAAGGAACCATTGTTATATGCAGTATAATAGAGCAATTCGTTTCATGATAATGGTTATTAGTTACCTTACTTTTATTTCAATATACGAATATTATCTGCTATAGAATTTTCAATTTTTTACCCGGAAAAATAAAACAACGGAAAACTTTGCAATATGAATTTCTTTAGGGATTTTATTAAAAAGTTTTGCAAGAACGTTATTTATTTATTTATTTTTTCGATTTGCCGATTCTAAGAGATGTCTGTAATTGTTAAGCTTAATGGTGATTCAAATGCATTGCCACTTGTTAACCAAACTTTTCAAATTTATTTATTATTCATTACTTTTCAAGTAAAAGCACATTATCTGCTTACGAAGTTGTTTAATCTTTGTTAGAACTTTTAATTACAATTTAAACTTGCTAATCTCGAGTTATTTTATTCCGCACTTTAATACATAATTCTAACGTGAACGCTTCGCCCTATTTAGTGTCGCTTAGTAGCGTTCGCGGTGGCCGACCGAACAAAAGTTTATCTTTTGTTAGGGCTACTTTTGTTAATATTTCAGCCAAAATATGACACTACATAAAAATGTAGCCAAGAATATTTACTTTGGCCGTAAGGGTGTCATGAGTTATGCATTGTGTCCCAACAGTATTACATTAAGTTTAAATCTTGGGTAGGATTTTTCCTGATAACACAAATGGTCACGATTATTTTTCTTTCAAAATAACACTGCTTGCAATTTTATCGCCACAGATACTCGAACTGCAATTTTTCTAATAATTTTATCTTTGTTTCAGGTATGAAAACTCCTTCCTTTCTTATCGATGGAGTTGCGAGACTCCAAGTAATTAGAGGTAAACATTTTAAGGATTTCTCTCTTTATTCCAAATTTTTGATTTTATTTTCCTCGTCAAAATTTTCGTCGCTTTACCCAGCATTGTTTTTCTTTTGAATTTATTATCGTCAAATTTAGCTGAATGTCATGGCAAACGTTGTAAATTAGGTTTAGTTTCCGTAAACTTCTGACGATGTTTACCGCAGATGTAAGTAATATATTAAGTGCTATTCTACTTCGTGGCTTACAGAAGGAAATTTTTCAACGAACAAAGAAGTACGTCGTTAGAAGAGCATACATGAGATGGAAAATTTTGTTAAAATCACGAAAAGTGTCGGGCTGCTTATGAAAATTAACTTTAAAATAAATTACCGGGCTGGTTCAATAGAATACTGTATCCAGTGTTTCTTCTTCAATTTTAGTTTTACCCTGTCGTTTTTGTTGATAAATTATTTATAACCGACACAAGGTGTTTTATAACTTACGGACTATGTTAGTCTGTTGATTTAGTTAAAACGTTTCGTACTATTTATTAATAAATTAGTCGTGCAATGTCCGGTACTGCTCGTACTTGGATGGGTGACCGTTTGGGTACAACGCCGCGTGCCGAACAAGCGAACATAAATATAGAATGTATGTAGTACATGCACCCACAAATCGTATTATTGATATTTTACTATCCGGTTACATCTGAAGTGAAAATGACATCCGAACTTAGAGGCGTTTAATGAATCTTTAATGAATTCGGGAAAGCTCGCCATGTACTGACTGCATTATGAATTCTAGAAAAAAAAGACGGTGCAGTAGATCCATATCGAGAATAGGGAAATTTTGAAGAACTTATATCTTACCAATTATCAGAAATATTCCATTGGAACACCTGGTGCAATTTATTATGAATTTCAAATATATAACGACGTTATGTTGTGAAAATTAATATAAAATGAAAATTTAAATATTAATGAGGTTCCTAAACACACTAAAATTCAAATGTATTTGCTTATATATTATGTAGCTTTAAAATTTTAATTTTTAATTGCCTACTTAGTTTAAAATATTTCTAAATGTTAAGATTCGCTTATTTTTCCGTAAGCTGCCCATCCTCGTCTTACCCGTTTATCTTTCACGAATTCCTGCTTCTCTTTCCCAATTGTTACAATTTGTCCCAAATACACATAGCTTTCTGATTCTACTCGTCGCAATTATTGTTATTCCTCGTTCCTCTTCTGCTTCGTCCTATTTCTCGTTGGTCATATACATACATACATAGGGTTGCTATCAGTGGCGGCTCGTGAGATTATACAGTGATGGTACCAACATTTTTTTTGCAAAGCAAGGCCATTGTTAAAGTCGTTTTTTATGCCTAAGCTAAAATTCTGTTTTCAACTTCGATAAATTCGGATAAATTGCAAATTCGGAAAGTGTCTTTGCTGCCTGAAAACACCTGGCGTGATTAACACCTGGAAATTGACTCCAGTTCAACATGCAAAACGTAATTTCCCATACTACCTCCTTCACCCCTCTGGATAACCTTTCAGTCTATATTATATCGACAAGTCAAGCTCACGTCGAACAGACTTGGCTGTAGGTATGGTTATGGCATATTTGGCAATTTTGAAGTTCAAGTTCTTCGAAACCACGCAAATATTTTTATCAATTCGATGATACAACAGTAACTTTTGTCTTCTCTTTATTTCTTTTCATAATCGGGAGCTCAAGTAGGTTTTCTTGGTAACACGAGTATGAATATTGCGTTATTATAACAACGGATTGGTTCCCATGGTAACGTAACCACAGTAACGGTCTGATAACGTCTCTGTTTTAAAGCTTTATTTTAATATAGTCGGTCTTGTTTGTGCGGCCTAAAGGCCGCACTGAATGAATTACGACAGTTATCTATATACTTCTATATTAATATATTGATTTTTTCACGTCTCACCTATCATTAAATTTTACACCACAGTGATGGCATGACATTAGTTGCTCCCTTGTTATGTTTCTTACCATATAGTATTATATTATAATATTAAACCAATGAGATGCCCACCTGGGTTTTTGCACTCTCTTTTTCCCCAGAAAACGTTCAGTATTAAATTATAAGACATGTAACTACTAAAATCAAAATTATCTGATCAATTTTAACAAATAGGCACAGATAAAAAAAATGTAAACAGCTGCAAGTATACCAATATTGTCGGTTGCTTGCAGCAAATTTGTAGATAATATGCTTCAATAGAGTATTTTTATTTATTATTTATTTATTAATGAGATGCCCACCTCGACGATACTAAGGGTAGGTGTTTTCACCCTGAATTTCTGGGAGCAGGTGCTTTCGCTCCATCCCCCTCGCGACCTTCGATAACAGCGGCATTTTTATTTTGTGAGCCCACACTTCGCATCAGGCATGGATCATGGACAACCGGGCCTCACCCGGCGGTCTGAGGATTTTTATTCTTTCTTCATTTTACTCTATTAATATCATGCCTCTCGGGGCAAAATGCGACTGGCTTCTACGCCTTTTCAGGGTTTTAACCCATATTACATCTTCAACGAGAGTTTTTATTCAATTTTTGAGCGTTGGAGGAGACAAAGCTGGGCTTGAGCCCAGCACGTACTCCGCTTCGCGAACCATGCTTGCTTGCTTGAATGAGATGCCCCCCACAGTCAGGTCATAACCAGCTCCGCGAGGCCAGAAGGCCCTCCTTAAAGTACTACCGCCCGAACAACCCACCCAGATAAAGGAGATATGCAGTTCAACTGTGGTGCTCTGATGTTGCCAACAGAAAAATGGAAATGGAATGAGATGCGTTCCTCAGCGTGACCAACACATACATACACAAATTAAGGCTACTATTTATATGTATTTGTATAAGTTTTTCTTTTACAATAACAAGGCAGATGACTATTTCGAAAGGATGATTAGAAGGGGGGGGGGGGAGTTTATGAAATCTTAATTTTGCATTGTTTTAAAAACTGCGACTCTTGATCTGTTGATATTAAGGCCCAGTTCTTCAGTCTCAAGTTTTCTTTTGAACCGGGTTAATTTCCATATTAAATACAATTCTTTAAACAATTACGAGTATTTCTACAGAAATCGGAGAGTAGAACCGGAATTATTTCGTTCCGGTTTACGGTTAGGTTCCTAATATTTTTATATCATGAACCGTTCCTGTTCAACCCCGGTTTTTATAATCTATTTCGTTATTCAAAATAAAATTTGTATTTCAAATTTACAATAACCCTATTCACACCCCGTTTTGGATCGATCGAATCGTTAAGTTTTCAATCTATCGAAAAGAGTAAAAATTCGTATTCAGTAACTTACAAATCGAGACGTTATCGTTCGGTCGATCGTTAAAATTGTCGATCGATCGAATGTTTTCTCGTGACGGAAAAGGGTCACGTTAAGCTTCTCGATCATCGAAAAGTCCAGTGCCGTGCGCATTATAGTCAGATAACCTTTAAATTTACGTGTTTGTCACTATTTATTTTCAACTTTTCGAAATTATTACCTTGTAGATAATTTGATAAGCGAGTGATCTATTGATTTATAATGGATTTATTGATTTGATAACATTGGGATGATATTTGTTTATCTTAAATACGTATTATTGCTGCAGATTTAAAGTCTGCTTATGCGTCTCAATGCGGTTCAAAACCGGTTTTAAAACCGAACCGTAACCGGAACGAAACCCAACAAAATTTTAGCTGTAATTCGGCTGTTAACTAGCAATAGCCATTTAATTATCGATTAATAGATTATAAAAACCGAAGTTGAACCGGAACGGTTCATAACATGATATAAAAATATTTGGAACGTAATGCTGAACCGGAACAAAATAATTACGGTTCGACCCTCTGATAGAAATTAACACGGGTTAAAATATAACTCTAGACTTAACAACTGGGCTTAAGGTCGTAAAGTTTTCTTGTATCATTTTATTGTGACTGGTTTTTATAAACCATACATAGTCATTTGACCGCCATATAAGAAAAACCGCAAGAATATTCGTGAATATCGAGGTTTGGGTTCACTTTGGAGCAAAATGCCAAGTAATTGAAGAGAACACTCAATTGTCTGTATAAATGACGTTGTACCTTTTTTTATTAATAGAGTTACAGCCTTCTCAGCGTGCGGTATTCATTTGCCATTCTTTATTAATTAATTTTTTTATTTCCACAATAAAACCCTTGTCGATTGCCCTATAAATAAAATAAACAAATTGTTTGTAGCAAGAAACTAATAGCGTTTTCATGTGATAAATTTAGTGCACAAAAATATAATGACATTTTCAGCTCACCGTCAATGCGCATTGAATTTACCAGATAAACATTTATAGTTTTTCAGGGTGGGCTGTAGGGTGGCTGATCAATTTTTAAAGTGAGCCTCAGCCCACCCTCAGTGCCCCCATTATAAATTAGAACCATAATATCGAAAATCTAGGACAATTTTGAACGTTGACACTTCAGAAAAAAGGACAAAAAGTAGGATTTCTATAAATCCCGAACACAATCAACTCCCCCCCCCCCCTTCCGGGCGTTTGCTGATGTCGTAAAAGAGAAGACATGTCAGGTGTAACCCGGACGCATGGCAACCTTATGGCAACGATAATCATAATATTTTTTGCTTCATAGTACGACCACCGCCTAGAAAAATAATATTCGGTAATTCCCTTTTGTAACTGCTTTATAACATGGTAACCGTTTTTGGCTCTAAACATGGCGATTTTGATTATATTAGGAGATAGGAAGTCCCTTAAATTAAAGTAAAGTTGCGTATGTTTATTCTAACCAATAATCTTTAAAAAAATACAATGTGGCGCCTAACTACAACCAGAATTACTGGACAGACAGGAGCATCATATCATAATTTACCTTGGGGGGGGGGGGGGGAGTTTTGTTACTGTGAATCACATTTACTTGTGTCTTGTGTGAGACGGGACCGTAGCCAGGAATAACAGGCAGCAGGAGGAATTTTTAGGCGGGCAAAATAACTTCCATATTTTTTATTTGTGTTAAAAAGCCAAACATTAATTTTTCAAAGAAGCAGTGATGCGAAAACGAATTGATCGGCCTAATTAATTTATTTTAAGAAAATTTGAGATCTCATGATAAACAAAATAATCAAGTTCATTACAGTTTTATTTTACAGAACAAATTATATTTTTTCCGATATTTCAGTAAGAAACTGAATTAAATATGGGATGTAAACTGTTCTTTTGTAGTATTTTTCTAGGCTATTTTTGCTGATTTTGCTGTTTGTTTCTTATAAATTCTGGGCACATTTCGTTTATTATTCTAAGACGTTTTACCCCAATATTCTCCTTAGATACGCTACTGCATCCAGGGACGATGCATTTCTGTAATTCCTGACAAAACTGTAAATCAATATAACATTTCTAAGGTTTACAAATTCGGTTGCAGGATTAAATAAAAAATGATGCTTTGGTTCCTTCCTAGCTACGGCACTGGTGCGAAAATAAATTGTAGTAATAATGATATTAAGAGAAGCCTCACTTTTTCGTTATAAACGCAGAAAAAAATAAATATTTTTCTAATTTCTAACAATTTTAAAAATGTCTGATTCTGAAAATAAAGGCCCCCAATGACGATCCTGGTAATGGACACGTCACTGAGCAACCAAACACTTTTTTAATAAATTCAAGTTTTCTCTTCATTGGGCACAAATCTGGTGACCAAAGCTGTCCGCTCAAGAGAGCTTACATTGTATTGGGATTTTCAAATTTCAGTCCTCTCTCGCATGCTTTACAGTTCGTCCTTATTTTTCAAAAATTACGATGTCATCATCAAATCTCAAATAGCGATGTCGCTCCTAAGATTTTCTCACCCCAGTCAATTTGTTTAGAGGCATCTCCACCATATCATCCTTCCTGACTTATTTTTCAATGTTATTCTTTCTTGTCATTTCATAAAGTTGTACCTGTAGCGTTGCCTTTTATAAATGTTTATCTATAAAAATTGATTTTTGCGCTTCATTAGTTAAAAAGTTAAAATCTCGTTTATCTATTCCTGCTCGTCAGTGTCATTATGATGTTTCCTGAATATTAATAATGCATACATGACTTTGTGTCTCTCATCGAATTTATTTGTTAATTTATTCCCAAGGAGGCTCATTTAAACCCACGGTCTCATAATATTATACCTCATCAGTAGAGATGAGATTTTTAGGTTTTGACCTTTTTTTTATTTTACGTCCTATTTTTATGATATTAGTACCAAAATTTGTTTTATGGAAAACTACGTTATATAAGCCCTATTTGTTTTGACCTTTTTTGCCTTTTTTTGCCATTTTTCGTTTTAACGACCTTTTTGACCTTTTTTTCGTTTTAACGACCTATTTTAACACTATGTACCAACCTAAAAATAGTAATTTAAAAGTTTTTTGGAAAAATATTGCAAAAAGGTCTTTCCTCATCGTACCACTTTGAGTAAAAATTATTTACCACAATGTTACGAAGACACAATAAAAAGTATTCAAAGCGCCATCGGAAATTGCAATATTTGGATTTGTGTAGATGAGACTACCGATATTATGGGGCGATATATTGCTAATTTAGTGGTTGGGAAAATGTCCGATGAAGAAGCTGGTGTCCCATATTTACTATCGTCAAAGGTTTTAGAGAAAACGAATCATGCCACGGTAGCACGATTTGTGAATGAGTCTTTAGCTATTCTTTGGCCATGTGGAATAAAATACGAAAGAGTGAACATTTTGTACTCTGATACAGCAGCCTATATGTTGAAATGTGCAACAACTTTAAGGGTTTTTTATCCAAATTTAATTCACTTTACATGTTTAGCACATGCCCTTCATCGTGTATGTGAATTTATACGTGGTGAAAATATGAAAATGTTGATAATTTAATTGCATGCGTTAAAAAAGTTTATTTGAAAGCACCTACTAGAATCGAGAGATACAAGGAAGTGCTACCAAATATTTTTTGGAACGTTCAGGCCAGCCCGGCCCTGTAAGTAAGTAAGGGTTTGTTAACTGGGTTAAGTACCCAGGTAACTGTGTACTTAACCTAAGGGTAAAGTATACAGTGTATCAATAAAAAATCGAAAAACGCGAATAACTTTGCTCCCCGCGGGAATTTCTTCTCCATTTATGCACGAATAGTTGCGCCTGGACCTACAGAATAACTGTGCAAAATTTGGTTGAGATCGGTCAAAGGTTTTTAGTACCTTTTTAGGAACCTTTTTTTGAATTTATACGACCTAAAATGACGTTTTTTAGAACCTTTTTAGGTGCCTTTTTTTGAATTTTTACGACCTAAAAATCTCATCTCTACTCATCAGTCTTGCAGATGCTAATCTTGTTATGTCGGTTTCAATTTCCTACCACTGTGAATTTTGTAGTGTATTATTTTTGTCTCTTCACTTAGTATGTACTAAGTTTGTAGGTGTTTTTTAATTTAACATTGACTGATTTTCTTTAAATTTGTACATCCAATAATTTATATCTGGCAATTTTATAAATGTGACTACCTGCTATGTATTTCTAATCTTTTGTTACATTTTATATGCGTTTGCATTTTTATACATAATATGTACATATCTATCGGTATTTTATTTATTTTGACTTTTACTTAGGAATTGGGTCATCCAATTGCAACGACTTATTCATATCAGCGCGTGGGCGTTGAACGTTCGCCGGTGGTATTTTATATGTGCCCTTTATTTTTACAGCCAATGTTATCCTTTGTAATGCGATACATTATTAGACCCTCCTAATTATTTACTATTAATTTGTTTCTGTTATTTCCAAATTTCATTTTCGGCTATTGTTGTCAGAATTGCATAAAATGCTGACTATTTCTTTAGAGCTACTTGAAGGGAAAAGTCTATCGACACACCTCTAACGATTGCAGACCGCAAGAACAATATTCGACGCGAAATTGCAAACATCGAGTCTCATTTATGCGAAAATGTAATATGGAAAATTTAGCCAAAAGAATGATGTCATGAAATGATGACACTTGAATGATGTGTTTCACGTTCACAATGGTTGCTCTTTATGTTAAAATAAAAATTTTCCAATTTTTCCAATTATTAATGCGTTCTTTTAATAAATCAAAACGACGCCTCTTATTGATTCACCCTTTATTACAAAATAATAACCAATTGCATCGGTTTAATTAATTCAAGCTATAACAACTACTGTCGATGTAATATTTCAACCCAATTTTAATAATTGTTTTTTGACAACATTGTTGCATAGCGGATGTATATACGAATTTTATTAAAGTTTTTATTCATTGCAATATTACTCGAACAAAAAAAGTAATGTGTTCAAGTGTTTTGTGCAGTAAATAAAGCATCCAACAGAGTGGATTGCACGTTCTGACAAGACGACAGATGCAGGATCGATCCCACACCACCTGGTTATTGCAGGCTGCATCCGTTGTTTGTCACTTTCCATCTACCCGTATTATCATATTATAATTCCCAAACAACAATTGATATAACCTATTATGTACTAGTTGTATATTTATAGTGAAATATCAATAGGCAAACTTCGGATTATATTAATGAAAAGCAATACCACACACATAGCTACTTGTTCCACTCAAAACTTAATTAACAACAACATCCCAATTGGGTTTGTAATTTAACCGTTTGTACTGAGAGAGGCCACGCAAATAAAAATTTGAACGAGCGGTGAAGGGGGTAATGTAACGTTCCGTTGGTAAATTAATCAAAATGCGGAAAAAAATGGAATGGAAGATTTTAAAAATATTCCTCGAGGTTACGGCAAATGGAGAATGAAACCTGTCGATATAATAAAAGATTAGCACTTTTGACGGAGTTAAACCTTGACAAAATCATGAGGGTTGTGAAAATAGGGAAATAAACATTTCCATTGAAAGTGTGCCGACTTTAATAACTTGGAAAATGAATAAAAAGATTTTCTATATACGTCAATTCCTTTTGGTGTCGAAAATCAAATTTGAATAAACGGATTTAATATTTTATTTACGTACATGATTAGTTTGAAGTTGTACCACGTTTTGACCGTGTTCACAAATGTTGGAATAGAAATGAAATATAGAACGAACCAAAAGCTCGTATTCAAAATGTACTGTCGTCTATGCAGAATAATAATGAAGCGGATAGCTTAGGAAGATATAGCTTTTGTATCTTTGTGTTACCTTTCAAAACAATTTCTGACAACGCTTTTTGCTATTCCGAGAGCTTTAAAATTGCAACACTCAAACTATGGTTTGCAGTTTACAACGGGATTGAAAGCAACTTTTTCTTTTGTTCATTAGTATATTATAATTTTCCGAATTATTCCAATATTTAATATAATTTGACGTTGCATTTAATTTTAAATTGCTCGAGAGATTGTTGAAATTTTGCAGAATTTCCGAATCTACATTACAATCGGTTCGGTATAGGTATTTAAGTGAAAGGCCTACATCAATATTTGCATTTCATCACACGCTCGATTTGTTCTCCCTAAAGGTGTTAAGTCCTTTACGAGTCCTCATTGTCGGCTAAAATATTCATCAGCTTTTAGAATATTCCACCCATTCAACTACCAGATCACATATCCAAGCTTAAACTGTTTTTTGTTTAGCTTGCCAATAATTTAACGACATCTTTTTTTAGTTTTGCTCCCGATCGAGTAAAAAACTAAATTGCTTATTGCGACCACAATTTACTATTCACTCTTTTAATGGAATTAAGGCAAAAAATTTGAAATTACAAATCGTGACGAGAATTTCTCGACAAATTTTACTTATTCCTTCCTTCCTTACTTGCAAACTCTGTATCGTCATACTGTAACCACAATTATTGTGTAATTAAGAATCGACTTGCACATATGCAAGCAATGTGTAGGACGTATCATGTGTTGCCAAAAAAGTTGTACACGAAAATTCTTAACTGATGAAACTTTACTTGGCTTTGTGTGCTTCTATAATTAAAATGAGAATTAAAGGTCAAAATATTTGTCTTTGCGCGCGATTTACAATCGTTTCCATTATTTTCCTTCGAATTTTTTAATTAAACGGCTTTTATTCTGTTCAAGTTGAACAAAATAATTGCTGGCGAAAATTTTTTTAAACGGGATCTGTTTGGACGTAGTTATAACTTCGCCGCCACTGATTTACCGGAAGGTTTCTCTTTATTTCTGAATTTCCTATTAGATTTAAAGAAAAAAGTTGCTCTTGCAAATTTGGCCTTAGTTTTACAGTTTCTTCGCCACTGATTTTTCAGAAGGTCTCTTGTAAAGAAGAGAAGACCTTCTGAAAGAAAAAAGAAAAGTTTGTGATTTGTTAGGTTTAAAAATACATCTCGACCTACATAGGTACATAAATCTACAAAGCATCCCTGACCCGACAATACACCTTTTACATTATGATAAGGAATTTTGCTTTTAATTAATTTTAATTAACAAACTGAAAATTAAACATTATGGTTCTACGATAGTTAGGAACAGAAACTAAAGACAACATTGCCGTTAAATTAAGTAAACCCAAGTACACCTAAAATAATATAGCATTTAAAGGAAAATATAGGTAGGGAAGAAAAATATGTCTACCTCAAATTTTCATAAGTGAATTAAAAATCTCTTATTATACAGGGTGAATTAGTAATGATTTCAAAATAACTGAGATTTTTCAATGCATTTTTTGACTGTATGCTTTCATTATTTGGTTAATTAACAAAAATAACATACAGAAGTCGAAAACGCTTTAATATTGCCGTGGGCTAAGATAAATAACCGAGGTGCGAATAGCCGAGGTCAGCTCCCTGCGGTAACGAAGTCATATATCATTTATAAATACATTTATTTCTAAATTTGACGGATTACCTTATCGGGTCCACAACTTAATCTTCCTGACCAAAACTATGGTGATTTACTAGGGAAGTGTTATTAATGAGTAATTTCTCGTTTCAATCCCCATGGCCCACGGATCGATGTTGCATTTCAGATATTAATAGTGCAACCGGCATGGCGAAACTAGGAGTTTCAAACTACTGTTGATATTTCTCGGCCCCTATCCATCAGATGTGTGTTTTACACCCTCCGATGGTTTCCGTCTGTGATTAAATTATCGCAAAGTTTACACGAACATTCAAATTACCTATGGTTTTTGTTGACCTTAGGATGTAGCATCATCGTTACATAGGTAATTTTCTTTTAAAACAATGATACGAAAATTAAAACGTAAACGAAATTATATAATAATAAATTAAATAAATTAAAACTAAAATCAATGAATGTCATTAGATCATCAGAGATGGCAATTAAAATATAATAATTTTCTTTGTAATCTTATATATAAAAATGCTTGTATGTGGGTATATATGTGTGTATGTATGTTCCGCATAGACGCCTAAACCCCGTAACTGTGGGCGTTGAAACTTTCACGAGATCTGGCGACATTCAAGAGTAAACTTTTCGTCGACTTTGATTTTAGTAATTCGTCACCATAAGACGGTCATCAGCAGTTAAACGCTTCAGGTCACAGTAGTTGTCATAGTTACGATGCGATTTTGACGCTAAAAGATTAATTCAATGACATTGACATATTATAGTCAGTAGCGGCTCGAAAAATAGGGGGCACAACTTTGACTAACCTTAAAAATGACATTGACATATTATAGTCAGTAGCGTTGCACAATATTTTTAAAATTATCAAAAATCATTTTGCATATATACAGGGTAATCTTATATATAAAAATGCTTGTATTTAATAAAAATAATTTTACTAAAATAATTCTGGCTAAATACCAGCTCTGGGCTTTGCAATATCTCGCTTTTTTTGGACTGCGGATTTTTGATCTTTCCTTCTGGGACAGGGTTTTGTAGCCCATTTTTTAAAATGCGATTTCCGAAGTTGTGCGGCCTTGACTACTGTTAAGACCATTCTTCTTTAACATGTTAATATAAAATATTGGAGCACTTCATTTCAGTTTAAAATTTAAAGCAAAATTCCCTGGTTTCGCGTTTATCTTATCTTACTTATTATTCTTAGACTTGGGCAAAAAAATAGTGGAGCGAAAAAAGAAGAATTTTTTTATTTTCACCTACTTTTTTTTTTTTTTTTTTATTTGAAGTTCCTAACGTGCATCAACTGCTAGGTTATTAGCACCTACATAATAGGTGCTAATAATTAATAATTAATAATTGCTAATGGATTTCTAATATTAGCCTAGTGGACAAAGCCAATGGTGGCTTACCCTAAAGGGCACAAGGGCAAATGCCCTAGCATCAAAAACCGAAAACAACTGTAGCCAAAGTCAACAGTAGGTAAGGGAGCATCCCTTACGTACCTAACGACGATTTATGCAATGTTTTGCACCCCCCTCATTTCAAGACTCACTGCAAGAGTACGCAAGATTTTTGAGGCCCTCCTACCTTACGTTAAGATTATTTTGTAAATTTTCGCCCCCTCCCCTTTGGGTAACATTAAATATTAATTTTTTATATCAAGCAATAATTTCAAAATCCGAATATAAATTGGTTTCAATCAACGTATTTCAAAGAAAACTATCGTGAGGAACACTTTGAACCCCCCTCCCCCACGAAAGGATTCTCAAGATTTTCCATACCCTCAGCCTTCCCCCAAAAATAAATAGATACATAAATAAAGAAAAATATGGTGAATCTATGTATAGTTTTCCTTTTCCTTCAAATTTTATATCCTCCCGTTTCTAAATATTTGACGGCTGCATTCACTGGGGATTCACTAGGGATCTGGTACCCCCCAGACCTCCCGGTCTTCTGGTTTTCAATTTTTAATGTTGATATGAGTATTTGATTTGTCAATGAAAATTTTTATATGTTCAAAGAAACACACGAAGTTGGCGTTAGAAGAGTTTTTACGCATTTTTAGTCGTGTTTAAAGTAGCAACCCAAATTTTTACGAAGCATTTTATTGAAAATTATTCAAGGTGGAGATTGACCCGCATGACATGCTTAGAAATAACAGTCCAATCGGGCGTACTGTACGCCAAAATGCGGTAAATGTATTACTTTCTTTTCGAGCAAGCTGGACTAAATTTTATTATCGTTATTTAAACTTCTAAAAAAACATAGATACCAAATAAACGGATCCGTATATTTTGTTTGGCTCTAAAGTGGCTCGTTTACATTGTACATTCCTCCAATATAAGTCAAATTTGGCTTGTAGCGCTTCGATAAATAATTTCTAATGGGCCCTGATCAAATTTTAATTGCCCCTCCCCCAAAAAAGGGGTAATTTAAAATTCTCAAAAAAATATATTATCTTAATTATACCT
The DNA here is from genome assembly GCA_932274525.1 of Podabrus alpinus. Lineage (NCBI taxonomy): Eukaryota > Metazoa > Arthropoda > Insecta > Coleoptera > Cantharidae > Podabrus > Podabrus alpinus. The sequence continues at coordinate 4,895,431 of OW026453.1, forward strand.
TTTGTGGGCACGCTTTCGGTTTAGAACATCGAAACATCGAAATGAATGATTGTGGTCATAAATCGAAACACTACCAAAAGTACCAAAAAAATCCCAAAAGCGTGCCCAATCTGAAATTTGATATACAAGTAGCCAAAAGTATAATAAAGGTAATGTATTTTTTTGAGAATTTTTAATTACCCCATTTTTTTGGGGACAGGCACTCGAAGTCCAAATTTGATCAGGGCCCCCATTTTGTAACCTTAATTATTAATACAAAAAACCTCACTGAAAAGGTCTATTCAATATCTTCATTTTACAAAAAAAATCGTGTCTCTAAGGGCACGGTTCGCCAATAGAAATAATTTATCGAAGCTTTACAAAGCCAAATTTGAATTATTTTGTAAGGAGGAAACAAAAAAAATACGGGTCCGTTTACTTGGCATAACTTAGAAGTATACCAAAATTGAGCAAAATCGAAGGACATGACAATAATTGCAAAACAATTGGTTGATTTCATATGGAATGACCCCATACTGCTAATTTTGCACGATCTCGAGACTCCGAATATGACCGCCATATTGGAAAAGCCACGCGAAAACGGACATTTCTATGAATGTTCATGAATATCTCGGCTTAGGTTTTCTTTAGCGCAAAATGTCAGATTTAAAAATAAATCAGACTAAATTGTCTACAGAAAAGCCTTCTTACCTTTTTCTCCTCAATTAATCGGTTCCCTAATAGCACAATAACGAATTTTGGACATATCTGGGACGAATACACGTACATACCGTGTACGTACGGGTGCGGAAGTTTAACGTACCTCGTACGTACCCAGTACGTTGATTATGCACACTTCTGTACGTTTATATTCGTTAAAATTTGTACGTACCTCGTACGAACAAGGATGTACCACGTTTGTACATTGTTTATACGAGGTACGTACAAATTTGTACGAATATAATCGTACAGAAGTGTGCATAATCATCGTACTGGGTTCGTACGAGGTACGTTCTATTTGTACGAGGTACGTCCTTGTTCGTACGTGGTACGTTCTATTTGTACGAGGTACGTCCTCGTTCGTACGTGGTACGTTCTATTTGTACGAGGTACGTTCTTATGCGTACGAGGCACGTCCTGTTTCGTACGTGGTACGTTCTATTTGTACGAGGTACGTTCTTATGCGTACGAGGCACGTCCTCGTTCGTACGTGGTACGTTCTATTTGTACGAGGTACGTTCTTATGCGTACGAGGCACGTCCTGTTTCGTACGAGGTACGTCCTCGTTCGTACGTGGTACGTTCTATTTGTACGAGGTACGTTCGTATGCGTACGAGGCACGTCCTGTTTTTCGTACGAGGTACGTCTTCGTTCGTACAATATAATTCGCAAAAAAATTTATTTATAATTTATTTATTTTTAATTTATTTATTTAAACAAATACAAAAAATATTATAATAAAATCCAAGATTACACCTTGTTCTAATTCGGTTCCTTCTTGCCCCTTTCGGTGCATCTGCGGATCCATTTGCTTATTCCCACCTGGACATCTTTCTCAGTCACGTTCGGAAAGGTTTTCATACCAGCATCTAAAATAAAAGTTAACATTTAATTTATATATCAAAATAAAATTGATTACTTACTTGTTAACAACACGTGTAACGTGTAACCCCACTTGTGTGATTAATATTTCTAATCGCCAAGTTAGACGCCGTTTGTGCTCGATGGTAAAGTTTACGGGACAATCTGTATTTTGGCATCGTAGAATTAAAAACCTAAAAAAAAATGTTATAATTTTGAAGAAAATAATATATAACTTACCTTATATAAAATATTATATAACTTAACTGTTAGATAATATTATAATAAATACACTCAATGATAAATACACAAAAAGGTTAGGTTAGGTCATTACAAAGGGTTACAAGAAACTTATTACCAACATAACATGAACAGTTTTATAAACTCCCTGTATAATTTAATTTTTTTCACCAATTAAATCGTTTCATGGACTTGGAAGTTCATACAGGGTGGCTCAAATTCGAATGATTTGATTGGATCAAATTGGATCTTTCAATTTTTGTAACATTTTAAACATACAGGGTTACTTACAAAACTTTTCAAGTGTACATGGTCCACGTCAGGTACATAATTGTACATACGACGTTCGTACTTCAAAGTGCATCCTACGTACGTGCACGTAAGGTACGGAAACGAATGTACATAAGATGGCGAAAAGCGTATGAAATAGGTACGTACATAATTGTACATACGACGTTCGTACTTCAAAGTGCATCCTACGTACGTGCACGTAAGGTACGGAAACAAATGTACATAAGATGGCGAAAAACGTATGAAATAGGTACGTACATAATTGTACATACGACGTTCGTTCTTCAAAGTGCATCCTACGTACGTGCACGTGAGGTACGGAAACGAATGTACATAAGATGGCGAAAAACGTATGAAATAGGTACGTACATAATTGTACATACCACGTTCGTACTTCAAAGTGCATCCTACGTACGTGCACGTGAGGTACGGAAACGAATGTACATAAGATGGCGAAAAACGTATGAAATAGGTACGTACATAATTGTACATACCACGTTCGTACTTCAAAGTGCATCCTACGTACGTGCACGTAAGGTACGGAAACGAATGTACATAAGATGGCGAAAAGCGTATGAAATAGGTACGTACATAATTGTACATACGACGTTCGTACTTCAAAGTGCATCCTACGTACGTGCACGTAAGGTACGGAAACAAATGTACATAAGATGGCGAAAAACGTATGAAATAGGTACGTACATAATTGTACATACGACGTTCGTTCTTCAAAGTGCATCCTACGTACGTGCACGTGAGGTACGGAAACGAATGTACATAAGATGGCGAAAAACGTATGAACTAGGTACGTACATAATTGTACATACCACGTTCGTACTTCAAAGTGCATCCTACGTACGTGCACGTAAGGTACGGAAACGAATGTACGTAAGATGGGCGAAAAACGTACGAAATAGGTACGCACATACACGTACGTACAGGTACGTACTTTAAAATACGTTATACGTACGTTTGAAATTCGTACGTGGACGAATGTACTTAAAATGAACGAAACTTGTACGTACTGAGGACGAAGCGTGCTATTAGGGTTGTAGAGTTACAACCTTCAGAGCATGCGATAGATATTTGACATTCTTCATGATTTATTAATTTCGTAATTTGATATTCAGCTGATTTCACCAGTCTCAGTTAAGGATTAAACAGACATTATACAAAAATTGCACTAATTTAAATTATCTGTTAAAATCCAAAAATTCATTGCAACAACCTGTCAAAATGCTAATTTTAAATCTCCATTTAATTTAAATGTTTGTTGAAAGTTGGTGAAATCTGCCCTGCGAGTTCTAAAATATATTTAATGGATATATTTAAACCATTTACCCGATTTAAATTTGTATGAAACCGAAATATTCACAAATAGTATTCATAGAAATTGCCGGAATTTTTTTTCCAATATGGCGGCCAATTCCTAGTCACTAAACCGTATAAAATTAGTAATAAATATGTCTCTTTTCGATTAAATTTATTACAGCTTTATCGGTTGACACTGCATCTCGTATGTGATTGCCAAGGTTGTGCGGCCTAAAGGCCTACATTTAAGACCTACACTTAAACCGTGAATTGTTCGACTTCTTTCGTCTTTCTTTAACCATCCCCTTTTTAGCAATAAACGACTTGGCAGTCACCCTGTAGATTTAAAACAATTAAAATTTTCTACAAAGTAATGCAGTGCAAATTGACACAAATTATGTTTTTGAAATTGATTTGTCTACTATAATTTTATGCATATAAAGTCTAAATTTGGGAAGTGATAAATTAATTTTAGTCTCCTTGTAATTAATTAAATTTAACACCGGTTACTGACGTGGTACAATTTTCGATGTTAGTATGCCACTCAAAACATAAAATTTATAAACTTGACTTATTTTACTCTAAAAGTTGTATTTCATGATATTTTCTAAATAATTGTCTGCATCAAATTTAATTAGATTTTTGATAATTAGGGATTACAAATGTCATGCTGGGAATTAAATTAACCTCGGATCTTGTTTATACTTTCTCGAATCGAATTTTGGAAATTTTCGTTACAAAAACCGAACAGAAAACGGAATTGGTAGCTCTTCCGGCGCGAGAGCTTGATCTGCTGAAAGTAAAGCGAATTTCAAATTTTTAATGACGTTAAATTCACTGAATGTTTTACGTTCACTCACTGGGGATGTTGAGCACACGCTTTTGGCAGCAGATAATTATATCTATGAAATTTTAATATTCAAGTAATAAAGAACCTTGTTCGTTATCGTCTTGAGCGTTTTTAATTTATATTTTAGAAACTTTTCAAAAAAGTGTGCGAAAAGCTCATTATTTCCGAATTAATTAAATTTCTTGCCGATGTAAATTGTTTTCATATTACGAGGTAAAAATTATGCGGGTATCCAGAAGATTTTCTCCCAACATTCCGACGATTTTTACCAACAATACGTACCTACCTTACACATCACGACAACTTGTTGCGGTGAAAAGTTCCACGAGTGTGTTTAAAGCGCTAACCACCGCGCACATCCCATTTTTCATTCAAGTTTTTCAATTTCGCATCCTAACAAACTTCCTAAATCGATTCAAATTTTTCATTTGGGGTTGAATGAAATCGTAATTTTCTTGATTTAAAACAAATTGGTAACAGAATTGCTGTGGTCGTGAAGAAAGTTGAGAGAAATTAAGATTTAAACCCAAGTTGTCAATAAATTAAAAGGAGTTCAAGTCGGTGGGATTTATCCAAAAATTATTTGGTAATTCAATTTGTAGTCGAGTTAACGGGGGTAGGTATAGTTAATTTCGCCGTAATTATAGTAAATATTATATGGGTGGCAAGTAAATTCTTGGAGGATTGGAGAGGATCTCTTGCGAACATTTGCCACGTGTAGCCGCGGGGATGACGGGTTAATTCAGGCGAGCAACCTGAGCCACAGCGTTATTGATTTAAACCGCCCCCAGCCGCGCGCATTGCAGCTTCTCTGACAGCTTCATCCATCCCCTATTTGTTCCCCAGTGGCCCCCCAACTGATGGTCATTTCGTTATGTCTGATTCCGATTCAATTGCCACTTTTAGGGAATTTTGTCCATTTAGATTGTTATTGAATTTTATGAAGTTATTTAAGCTAGTTTTGTTGATTTATTGAAAGCGAGATTCGACGTTTTCCTCAACAGGTGCCGGCATTGTTTCATAATTTTGTTAAATTTTCTTGCTTAGATCTAAATTCATTTAATTAACGTTTAGTTTAACTACTTGTAACTTGTAAGGATTAAATTAATTGTTTCCAAGTTTCTATTGCTAAAGTCATATTTTCACAAATAAATTAATTTAAATGTATTAAATTATATAGGGGAAACGCGGTTATGTCACGTTTTGGGTTAATTGACAACTGACAACTTCTCGATCGTCACGTATTTCTAGCACGTGGAATTTTACGTTTCACATGTTTATATCAACACTGCTTTACATAATAATTCCATCCATTTTTTTTACGTTTCCACTATATCGAGCAATGAGCAAACTCTTTTTCAGACGTAAACAGGGTCGGACTGACTGTGTGGTGAATGTGGAAATTTTACTCCGAACAAACCAAACGTGGAATCCGAATCACAACATCAATAATTTAGGAGTAACACATAGTTTACTCATGATTACTGAATTCTAGAAGAATGCCAGTCTGTTTTGTCGAAGCTATTAGGAGTGGGATCGCCGGACCAGGTGAATTCGAAACAGCGGCCCTGAAAATTTAGTGGAAATGTAGCTGTTGCGATTTCAATCAAACTCCTCCTGTATTTGAGGCAGAACGGTTTAATAAAGAAACTTGGTTCCAGCAATCGCTCAGACTGAAAATCTCTCGACGAGAGTCTTTTTAACCTCGGTGGATTGCTTAATATGGGGTTACCTTCAATTTGTAGGGAATATATTTGAATTTGAATTTACCGCCGAAGTCGATAAGGAAGAGCGCGTACTTCCTACGGCGTCATTAGCAGTCATTAGTCATTATTCTTTATGTTATGGATATTATGTTATGCTCATGTTTTATGTGGTTAACGCTTTATGTTTTAATAAATTACTAAATTGAGTTTTATGTGGTTTAATTTACGGCAACCTACAAATTAAAGAATTATAACAACGTTTCCGGAAAATGACGACAAGACTCCGGCTGCTGACGTAAGTAGTAGAACAACTACAATTATGGAACACTTTTTAAAGTCTGTAATATTCTTTTGAATATTTACGGGTTTTTCGTAGCTTCGCCCTTAGATTTAATTAAATTCAATTACGTGCCTATTAACGCCCTCTAGTACGATTGCTTTGCAATGCCAACTAGGTCGATAATTATCATGGTCGATAATAATCACGGTCGGTAATGATGATGGTCGATAATATAGATTGTCGAGCAAGTACGCTTGGGTGTGGTAGCTTACAAGCAAGGTGAAAAGGTGTGTGTGTGTGTGTTTTTTTAATTTCCTTGAGGTATCCCGAAGCCGGTTCCATTCTGTTACGTTTGTTTGTTTGCTGGAACTGTGCTATTTGCTTATTGCATCTGTTAAGTGGGATACTCGATTGGGAGAAGATTTGCCTGTATATGTTTATAAGGCTCGCGTTAATCGCCATTTGTAAGAAAATCCACTATTACACCTATAAATCCTGTGCCATCCAGAATTCCGCTGGGACCGTCAAGCGTTGGAGGTACAATCGAAACGACCAAGGTATTGTTCAAATACAGCGACCAACCTGTAGGAAAGGGCTTACGATCAAGTCACTAAGTAAGTGCGATTATTTACACCACATTAACTTATATTTGTTTACTTCGAATCGCGTAAGTTTTACGCAACGTCACGCTCAAAGGTGTGTCCTTTTTTGTAAATTGTGTACATTTTAATGTCATTAGTTACTGACAAGTATTGTTGTTCGAAAGCCATAGTGATTTTTGTTTTAACCACCAGTGGCGTATCATCAACTATTTTGTTTTAAACACCAGTGGAGTATAATATACTATTTTGTTAAACACCAGTGGCGTCTCATATACTATTTTTTTGTTAACCACAAGTGGCGTGTTTTTGGTAGACTACGTTCATCGTTTTTTTATCATTTTTGTTTTAGTTATTACTTGTAATACTGTTTCCTTTTTCTTTTATTTTATTTTTTTAGCAATTAAGTGTATTTTGTTAGTAAGTAAGGGTTGTAACGCGTGTGGTGGCAGTTTGTTGTTTTAAGCACGTTAGCTTCTTACAAATTAAGACGCGTATTAATTTCGCCGTAAATATTATACTTTAATTTTTTTGTTGTTCAATAAATGTGCCACGCGATTTATGCGGGTATTATTTACGAAATCCTTTCCTTGGGAGTACGTCGTGCCTTATTTAGGTTTTCATCGAATTGTCCTGGTCCTTTCGATTGGAAATCCGGTTCGACAACGAATCCCGGCGTAAGTACAAGATCGACCTCTAAGGTAAGTTTTCTTACGTTCCTCCCTTTTTAATAAGACCTAGGTGGCGCCCTTATTTATTCATTTTTTCCACGATCTCGACTCCCCCCTCTGCAGTACAGTGTCCGTGGAATATTCTATATTCAATAAACCCACCCCTCCCACTGGCTAGTTGGCAAGCTGTTTCTGCGGAGGTTTCCGCCAATTCCCTCCCCTTTATTTTGGAATTCGGCCGTTTACGGGACAATTTGTTGGAATGTGGGGATTCGTTCCCAACCCCAACGAGTTGTCCGTTACAAGTCCCAATTTAATTGATTGGATTTAAAGATTTCAATTGATTAATGGATTAAACCCTTAACCCTTTTGATTGATGTTGATCATGAATGGCGCCCTCGGGGGCTCCTACGGGAGTTTCCGCCAGGAGGGTGGAGACTCCCTAAATGAAAGGGTCTTCTAAGCCGGGCGCCTCATCATGAGCCCCTAACAATCCACGTATCTGTAATTTTTTCCGTATACTTTTTTGAACCCCATAGCACCGGACTACCAAAGCTGAAACATCCCCATGACTATCAACATACGAGGCTGCCATTCCATGTTCACCGTCGATAAAAAAGCCTAATTACATATTCAATTACCGCGAGTTTATCATATAATATTCAAATTATGATTACATGACAATTAAAACGATCCGCGGATTTAATCGTAATTTGATTTATTAATTTAACCAAACTGCGAATTAAAATCCAATAAATTAAATTGGGACTTGAAAAATTTTTCAAAAAAAGTGTTTTAAAGAAGTCTGGTTATGTTACTACTGACGTGACTTGTTTAATAAGTAACTTTATGGCGGACACCACTTTTTTCCACGTCGTATAACCGTAAGAAAATGAGATTCGACGCCTAAAAGTAAAGGAAGTAAATAATATTCTAACATTGAGAAAAATGTGCCTTGTTTGCGTTATGCTATGTATTCCCCCCCCCCCCCCCATGAATTTTATATGGGCGTCCTTACCTAAAATTCAAGTCGACAAGGGTGATTAGCATTTACCAGTGTCATGAGCATATTCTGCAGTTTTACCAGCTCGTGAGAAATTTCGCTCATGTAAATATTTATATCATAACATTTCACTCATAAAACAATAAAAAGAGTGAGTGGCTGTGATGGCTGTAATTTTAAATTCAATATAAGGTACAAACATTTAACATTTTAACAAGTAACAATGAAAACCGAGCTAATGGGTCGGCTCTCACAGAAAAAATAGTGAAAGCAAGTAAAAGTTGAAATTACATTGAATAGGTAATTCAACAAAACAAACAAGTTAATAATTGGGAAACCCCGAAGGAGCAAACCTAACAAAATAACTCATAAACGTACAATCAGCGTCGCAGAATATTAATATACAGTGGCGGTTTACTCGAAAAGGCACAAAGGCACGCGCCCTTTCCAAAAACGATAAGTATCAAAAAATAATAACTTTAAGTAAATAAGAATATTATAAACATACATAGTTAAATCATATTTTCTCTCTCGAACGAACTTCTAAAAAATTGGCGCTTGAGGTGACCGGAGGGTCTGGGGGGCCCGGTTTACAGTCCAACTTGTAAAATGCAAAATTTCATCAAAAATTCCAAACTTTGTTGTTTAATCGACGTCATTTGAATAAAAACGAATTCCCAAGACGGACGTTATTGCTTGTTCCCCTCAATCGTACAGATGGCCGAACTAAAAACTACCATAAACGGACAATTTGAGTTAAAAAACCCTTCAATGCTAATTTTCCTGAGTGGGACGAATACGAACAACTTGGCCGATTCAAAGCTATGTGAAGTTTCCCTTTATAAAATTTCACAAAGAATCGTCCCACATCTAAATTTTTCACGTAAAATTAGCCATACGAAAAAAACTGAAGAGTTGCATTGTAAGAAATTTTGCAACGCTATGTACAAGGGAGTCATTTACCTGTAATTCATAATCTGGTGGTCTTTTTAAACTATATAAAAAAACACTAACTTGTTGTAGTTTGTAAACACAAAATTAAAAATTCTACTAATTAGGTTTAGAGACAGGGATGAACAAAATAAAAGCGCACAGCTTTAAATAAATATTCGAAGTGTTAAGATCGATGTTAATTTTTCAGTAGTGTAACTATGATAACATTTGGCACGCTACAAATGTTATGACACAGATAGGGGAGCTGCAATTTAACGTGTAATCCGAAGCACGAAAAGTGTAAGGGTAGTTTTTAGGCTGATTGCATCTCGTTGGAGCGTTAAAAAGTTATGAAATCGACCTATCATTTTTAGGTTAATATTTTTGTTCATACTTATTATAAGGACAATGTCCTATTTTTTGCATACTGCTTTCGTACTTCGTTAGGGGTTGTTGTCCTGCGACGACGACGTCCAGTTTTCGTGCCATCTCTTATGTGGTCTACCGTCTCCTAGTTTGGTTTGCACCATTCTGGCAAGTCTTTTCCCAATATGGTCCCTCCATCGTTGTCGCCTATTTTTCTGTTTCGCTTTAATTTTATATTATTTATTTACTAGCTGGCACAGTCGGCCTATCGGCCGCCTTTAGCCATCTAGACCGTGTTGAATGTGGTTGTTCGGCCTTCGGCCTCACTCAAGGGTATCGCAGGCATACGTGTAGACCGTGGTTGTTCGGCCTTCGGCCTCACTCCAAGGTACTAAAGTAGCCTATGTTTTTCGTAGCGTTGTAAATGACTTCTACACCAAATTTGGTTAAGATTGGTCAAATAGAAACGTAAAGCACGTCCACGCGTATATTTGCATTGTCGATTGACAGCTTGACAGCATTCATTATTGTTTTTTAAGTTGATTTTGAGTAGCCTGCCTTCCTTTAAGGAATCTCGATAATCCATTCATGTGCGTCCCAGAGGGACGCGCATGAATGGATTATCGAGATTCCTTAAAGGAAGGCAGGCTACTCAAAATCAACTTTCCTTTCCTTTGCGAATTTTTGCACTATTTCAATACAAAAACATGCGCAGGGACCTACATAATAACTGTGCCAAATTTGGTTCTGATCGGTCAAACGGTTTAGGAGTCTATAGGAACATACATACACACATAGTACATCCATTTTTATATAGATAGATAGATAAACAGTTTTAATATTTCCATACCAAAATATTCTGAGCATCAGGCAATCAATATAGAAATGGGATCCCTCCAAGTCATGACTGACTGCGTTTGTTTAATTAATTAAACTTTTGTATTTTTGAAAGATTTTAGAGGCTTAATATATCAAATTTAGGATCAAGCTTGAGCTTGTTAGTTAAAATATTCGAGTTAAACAATGGGGAACATGCATGAATAAAAAAATTTAGTTAAAACAGTATTTTCCGATTAATCCTATATATTAAATATCAAATCAGCAAAAATAACTTCTATTTATTGTATTTTGTTATAAATAATCCATTTTAAAATTCAATGATAGTTTAAAATAAATCATATGACCTTAAACGCAACGAAGTCACCGGCACAATAACAATAACCTCACTTTCATGTTTATTCTACTCGTGTAAAGTACTTTTTTAACTTTCTTGTTTTTAATTGATTTAAATATGATAAATAACAGCTTTAACACTAACAAACTTCAACTTTCAAAGCACAAAACCACAGAAAAATAACATTAATGAATGTAAAATTTAACTTGTGACGTCATCAGTCACTTGGCAAATTGCGCGGTCGTTTCGTTCAATTCAAATTGACGGATTTTTAAATATTTTTTAAATTATTATCAAAACGAAAATAAATAAATTAAATAGCATTAATTAGTATATTTAGTTATTTTTGATCCAACTACGCTATAAAAAAAATTTATGCATCTTCCCTATTTGATAGCGTAAATGTAGGAAATCATAATTAATTTGTAAAAGTTAAGCAAACGTTTACTTTAATTTAACATAAAAAAAATTAAATTAAGTTTTTCCACCGGGTAATTGCCGAGCAGTCGCTTAGCTTTATTTTATTGACTGAATCGCTTTATAAACAATTTTTATTTTTTAATTTAAAAATTTAAATTGTGTTTTTAATTTTAAATTTTAGTTATAAGGAAAGCGACTTTTTATTTGAGTTCGTCTATTCCATTTTTTCCAATTTTCTTTAGAATTGTGAATGCAGCCAGTGTACAAGCAAATTTCTTTTGTGTGAAAACTGTCATTCTATTGGTAGAATTGCTAAATTTTACAAATATTTGTACAATTTCACAATATGTCAAAATTTGAGCATTTCAAATTATTTATTTGAAATTCCACCTCGAACATTTTTAATATAAATTTTTTTGCGGTCAAAACAATTTTTTCAAATTTCCATTTAAATAACCAACCAAAACAAATAATAGCAAGGAATTATTTTTCTCTTATTGGAATAAAATTGTACTAGGGCAGGAAGGACGATCACAGTCGTAATTTTGTGATGCGATGTCTGTTCTCCTCATTTTCTCCATTTTAACGACGTAATTATTAGCCACGTTCTGTTTATACTTTTTTGTTTTCCAATTTAGATTTTCCCCATTATAATTAGTTTACCTTTTTTTCACAATAAAGGAATGTTTGAGATTACGCAAACATTTACAATGGAAATTCATTAAAATTGTAGAAAAATTCTCCCCAACTGGATCATGAAAAGTAAACAACATTTATCCTACGAGTTAAATGATAATTTTATGAAATTTAAATTATTTGTGTTGAATAGTCCGTTAAATTTACGAATATAAAGCAAACAAACTTTTTTATTATTCAAATTTTTTGAATTACTTCCAACGGAAAGCTCGCGTTGTTTGCACGATTTTCTACATGAAAAGTCAAATTTCTTACAGATTAATTAAATGAAATTTTGAACCGTTACAAAGTAGTCAAACCTTACAGATCAATTAAACTGTTTGGGAACCACTTCGTCTCGAACAAAAAATTACATTTTTTTTAGAAATTCTTTAGGTATAGTGACCGATAGTCGCGACAGGGTTTCTTATCTTCAATTTTGTCTACAGCTGAGAATCTGCAAAATCGATATCAACAGACAAACTTTCAGTTTTCGTACAATAAATTAATATACAGTGCGTTCCGATAACAAATTAAGTACTCTGTAGCGGAAAAAATAGTTACCAAAATTTTTAATTCAGACAAAACCGGGAACAAATACTCATTGATAACTTTACCAGTTTAAATGTTTCTCTCGCTTTCTGATATCTTTCTTTATTTGGAGCAGAAGTTTCCTCTTGAGAATTTTGCGTAAATAGCATTTTTTGAGAGATTCCCCATTGTGTAATTATAATTGATCTGAAAAAAAGTTTTGCGCTTCTGGTATTATGGTAGAAAGTATTTTCAGACGATTTGACACTAATAATTGAAATTTAAAAATAATTTATAACATTTCAATGTTCAGTGGCGTAGAAGTGTATTAACATTTAAACCGCAGTATTTTGTGTAATTTAACATTTTCAGTAATTGCCGAAACTCGGCTTAACCCTATGAGCCTTTTGTATTTGCATATTATATCGTACCACAATCAATGGATGAATATTGTCGCCGTATGTCTTATAATTGTTTATTATAATTTACGAAAACGATCACAATTTAGCGGTTAAATGTGTTAACTACTAATGCTGAGTACCTGGTTTGATTACGGATGATGTACGAAATTAATTTTAGCCGTCTTCCTGTATTAGAAAAATCGATTACACTTCAGGTGGTTCAGAACCCAATCGGAACTGTAGGTCCCCTGGGTGTGTTGAATAACACATCGTACGCATACCACAGGTATACGACAGAGCGCCACTAACGGCAAGGAGACCAGTCAAAGCGCTTAAAAAGAAAAATACCGAAAGTTTATGGTATTAAAGTACTTGCAGATTTTACTACGATTGTAGTAAATCCTGTCCCTTTCATTCGATCGGCTGCGGCTACTTGAATCCCTTTCATTCTTGGGTCATCTTGGACGTCCTTGGCTTCCATTTCTTTTGGGTTTCCACGTAAGACCACCTTTAGTGGTTTATCGTCTCTCATTTGGTAGAAATAGAACCCTCCTTCCATGGGATTCAGGGTTTCTTCAAAAAACTTAGGAAGAACCCTGTGGTCTTCTACGGTTGCTGTACGTTGGTGAACCGAATCTTCTTTCCGTCCATCTCCTTGCCTAGCGACTGGACTCCGTGGTGATTTGGTCTTGAGTTGGTTTATTCTCAACCCGAGTGTTCTGGTCCTGTCATTGGGTTGAATTGAACCACTCCCTTCAACTTGGTCCACCGACTCTTCCATCACGACTTCGGTGTCGCTTTGGGCCATCTCGAGGGTCTCTCGTCACTGGATCTCTCTCTCTCTCGTCACTGGATTGCTCCTTGTCCTTTTCTTTCTTTCTCCTGGCCTTCCTCCTTATTGTTTCTCAGTCGCTTTCGTTCCTTTCAGACCGCTTGGAGTTTTTCCTGCCTTCTACTTCTTTTTCAAAATTGAAATCGATGTCGCTCAGGTCCAAATCGAAATTTGAAAGTCTTCGCTTTTCATCCCCTCGAGATCCTTACAATTTCTTATCAAATCATGAAGTTCTTTTGTAAGAATATCGTCTTCTGGGTTTTCAATTTCTGAATCATATCTGTTGAGCAGTTTTTAATTTTTTCCCTTTGAACAAATCTTGGTGTGCTTCATTGTGGGTTGTCATCTTTATCGCAATTTTTAGAAACGTCGGAGCAAAGAATACCAATTACCTTCTGCTTGTTTGTTTTTGAAAATGCCAATTAAAAGTGTTAGTAGGTTATATAAAGAGAAAGAGGGCGAGTGAACTTGAAATGTTTGAAAGTATAGTTATGAATCTACTAAACGGTAGAGGGTGCTTATAAAAACAAATGCAGGTACACAGCGCCATCCCTTGCATAGTAGCAATACTTTTACATCGTGAGCTTTGGATGAAAATTTACCACAATATTTTGATTTTCGTATTGATTTATATAGGATTTGCAGATTCTCGGCTGTAGACAAAATTGAAGATACGAAACCCTGTCGCGACTATCGGTCACTTAATACCTAAAAATTCGTAAAAAAATTTAATTTTTTGTTCAAGAATGGATTAATGTTGAATGATAAAATGTTGCACATTTATACGCGTGCTCTTGTATATTTTCAAAAATATTCAACATCCTTAGCCAAAATTACGCGATGCTATAAATTAATTATAGTTTCTTTATATGATTTATATGAATTTCATCTTGGTAAAAAGACTCGTTTTTCTATCATGACGCCCCCTGTTGGGATAAATTGCGGAAGTGCCCCTCTTAACATCTGACGCTTAATTGGTCAATTTAGTCTATGATTAGTTAACCCCTCCCCTTAGTGCGGCCTTCAATCTAGGCAATCACAAATCAGTGAGGTTTCTAAGCCATACACCGAAATATTATATAATTTATATTATTTTATAAATTAATTGAAACTGAAAAACTGAAATTGTTTGTCGATAATGTGTACAATTTACCACCGAATTTTTAGTTTTCACCCTACAAAATTGGTTTATCAAGTCGATTCCTTTCGTTGAAGTATTAAAATTATTGTTACTAACCCTCATTATTGATACGAAAACTCCTAATTTACTGAAAAACAAAATAACTTATTATCGACTTCATAAGTACCTTTTGTGCAGGTTTTACTAAAAACCTTACATTTTCCCAGTTAATTTCAGTTTTTCTTTGAAATCGATTAGTTTTTCAAAAAAGTTTACTAAACTTGTAACGCATTAAATTTACTATCTGAAATGGATAACTTTTTTTTTGTAAAACGTTCCGTTTAAAACATCCAGGATTAGCAATAAAAACAAAACAAATAAAACTTCGAAACTTTTACATTTCATCTCTTAGTTTAATAATTCATAACTCGAAATCCGTTGACTGTACACGAGAAATGGGTAGAATCTAGTTTGTACTTAATCGAATGCTCTTGAAAAAAGCACTAAACCATCAACTCTGAAAAATCAATAGTTTTGATGCCATGGCCATTTGAAGGCAGAAAATAGTTTATAGAAAAAAATTGCTTAAAGACCCCCGCCCCTAAAGGTTTGGATATTTTTTTGGAAAAGTGTCTACTATTACCACCTAAGAGATTGGGCTAGGTCGAAAGGACACCCTGTATATAATAATAGCCTAAATTTTGATCCCATGGTCTATTGATTCGTTCCATTGGTGCGGCCCTTGGGCTACTTTTATTCCCTAAAAAGTAGCTTTTAGCTTAGCTAGAAAAAGTAGCTTACCCAACTCGGATTATAGCTAACTAGCTGGAACAGTCGGCCTACCGGCCGCCTTTAGCCATCTAGACCGTGTTGGATGTGGTTGTTCGGCCTTCGGCCTCACCCCAAGGTACTAAAGTAGCCTATGTTTTTCGTAGCGTTGTAAATAACTTCTACACCAAATTTGGTTAAGATTGGTCAAATAGAAACGTAAAGCACGTGCACGCGTATTTGCATTGTCGATCGGTTGACAGTTTGGCAGCATTATTATTGTTTTTTAAGTTGATTTTGAGTAGCCTGCCTTCCTTTAAGGAATCTCGATAATCCATTCATGCGCGTCCCTATGGGACGCGCATGAATGGATTATCGAGATTCCTTAAAGGAAGGCAGGCTACTCAAAATCAACTTTCCTTTCCTTTGCGAATTTCTGCACTATTTTAATACAAAAACATGCGCAGGGACCTACATAATAACTAAATTTGGTTGCAATCGGTCAAACGGTTTAGGAGTCTATAGGGAACATACTTTACATATACATACATACTGCTGTGATTTAAAATGACCCCCCCACACAACGCAAATAGTTGTAAATCTGAATTAATTGTCATATTCAAGAAAATTAAGCTAACTTCTAACTTTAGATTGAACAGATAAACACATCCAACTTATTTAATGATATTGTAGACCTGGAGAGATCTTTAAAGATGAGAATGCTATATTGAAACCTGCTAAATAGATTCATTTTGAAGATGAACAAGTCAAAATCTTCCAATAAGATACTTTAATCTAGAAATGATGAAATTTGTTAAAATTTGTTGTCTGTAAAACATAACCTTCACTTTTGTGAACTTTAAATTGAAATATCTCTGTAAATAACTTATTATGTGAAAATCTGTTTATAATGAAAATTCTGTCATATCTAACTGTATGTGATAACCATAAATTGATCTCCGAAATTTGTAAAAAGGTAAATAAGGTTCAAAATTCATTAAAAGTTGATAAGTGAAATGTGATAACGAAAATGGTCAAATCTACTACTTTAAATTGCTCCAAAATCGACTACTGTAATGGAAATCTACTGGAAAGCAGCGAATAAGTGATCTCTTCAATAATGGAACCAATTCTGAAAATTACAGAAAATTTCATTAACATAAAATTCGTAAAAGGAATAAATTTGACTTACATACAAGTCGTTGATAACGTCTCAAATTGGTAATTTGCGCAAGCAAAGTTAGTTGAATTCTGATATTTAAAGTGGACGGACGTGCAACGTGATCCAATATATCAAACCTTGGTCGATAAGAAATCCAAGATGGCAAAAGTTAGTTGTCACGCCTGAAAATTAAGAATGTTATATTTCAACTCAACTCTCGAATATCTCAGAATTATTTAATTCGAAATTACTTACCAGCATATAATCTAATAAAATCACACTATTAGAAAGTCAAATTTGGATGATTACTACTACAACAACTCAATTCAAACAGGAGGAGATCTGAAGCGCCATATCAACTGATATCCATTCAACATCTGAGGTGGAAGTGTCTCATAGTGCGCGGGTGTATATCAAGATTGTGTATTATCTACGCAGACTTATTAAAAAGTCAGGATTAAAGAATTCAAAGGTATTTGAAAATTATTATTTTATTAACTTTACGCCTTCAGCATTTTGCATACAGGATGCTGAGAAAAGACCTTAGCAGGTGAATTTTTGGCTACCCTACTTTATAAACATTTCATCAACAAAACATTTTTTATTATTTTATTTTCTACGCTTCGCCAAGAGCAACAAATTTAAACATAAAAACATTTAACCCGTTTTGGACAACGGCAAGACTTAAATTTATTTTAAGCATTTAAAGGAAGAGAAGGAAGAAGAGGATCGTCATTCTACATTGTTTTGATTTTTGATTATTGTAAACATTCTGTTGACAGATAAGATATCTGTATATAAATTTTGTTAAAATTGATTATTTGCGCTTTGCGATATTTATTTTGAATATAAAATCATTTCTGAATTAATCCAATCTTTCTATTATCATTAAACTTTTACAGGTCAGTATTCTGAATTTTTAAGATCATTCAAAAACAAAAGTGGATCGTTTTATCTGGTCAAAGTAATTAAGCATTTCATTCAAACTCAACGAACATTTTTCTATCACTTAAAAATGAAATTTTTCAACTCAATAAGCTACATCCCCCAATTCAACTAATACCTGCAATACTCTGAGAGAGCCTTAGACTGAGCTATACAAGAGGGACAAAGTGGTGAACTTTCTAATAAAATTTTAGCACGTAAAATTTTTATATTTTTTTCATTCATTTGAATGTGGCGCCCAACTTATCAACGTGTCTATAATCTTTTATATAAGAGAGGACATAGCAATACATACATCCATTTTTATATAATATATAGATAAGATAATATTGATGTAAGCAATGAGTTAAGCCTACAAACATTTTGAAATGAAGTTAACCAGGACGGCAACGCCGAGGTGGCAGCAAAATAAGAGGTAAAAAATTTAACAGAAAGAGTAAAACACCAAAATAAAACAGTTTTATATTACACTGTAAAGTACATTTTCTTATGAGGAACTTGGGACAGGATTAGATGTAGCAGTTTTCTCCCTTTTGTGCATTAGTTTATTTATTACTCACGTTGTTGATGCACTTTTTTTAAATTTATTCGGCAACAATTTTAATAAAGATTTTCTAGATCTGGGACTGCTATTTACGTAGAGATAGCGAGGGTAAGTATAAGCCCTCGCTAGGTCAAACCAGCAACGAACAGAATAGGTTAAAGTTAATTTTTCCTGAAAGCTATCCAGTGGAAATTTTATCCGGCTGGAGGGTTTTTAAAATGGCGCAGATATATTATCGCTAAAGCTCGATTAAATAATAAAAACATTTTTGAAAAATTTCAGTTCTTAATTGAAATTTTGCGATGTTTCTGGAGACAAGCAAACGGAAGCGTCTCGCCGCGGTTGTTAAATGACTTTTTACAAAAAATATAGGGTTTTCTTAAATTTAAATTTGATTTAAGCGACCCTTCCGTTCCGAAATTAATTATTATTGTTGGCAAAGTTGAAAAAATCTAACGATTACCGTTTTGGAGAAAATTAGAACACAACAAATTTCCTGCTAATACTAATACAACGTTGCTAATCTTCCTATTTCGAATGCAAGATTACTTTAACAAAGTCCAACAATAAAAGTTCCCTAATTTAAGTTTTAATCCAAATTTATAGCGAATACCAAACGAAGAAGTAAGGGATATTAAATGCTTCGACGCCCACTGTGATAAATCAACTTAAATAAATTTCAGTTTCTTAATTTTTTTCTACTTTTGCTGCTCGTCTCGAAAATTATGTTGTTGGAACAATCGAAAAAAAGTGCTAAGTGCCGTAACTTAAGTTCAACTTAATTAAGTAAAAAACTGTCTTGATTAATCGATCGGACAGTTGGTTGTGGTAATAAAAATGAAAAAAGTGTTGCCGTTACAAAGTAATTTGTAAAAAAGGTTGAGCGATTACTTAGGGCTTAATGTACAAAATACTCGAGACTTAAGAACAGTACTTAGCTACTGGTCGTCCACATAAATCATAAGATAAGCGTTTCTGCTTCCGTACTTCCTCCAAAGTTTGCGTTGTTAATTAAATTACTACGATACTTAATTAGTACCAGCTCTTGATTGCACAACGTTTTATATCTAATAGCAGACGAAAAGGTGTGTAATAGGATTCCAACCGTTTTAATTCACGTTGTATTAATCTATTTTACCGAGATTTTTTTCTCTTCCTGGTTGTACCATTTCGAGTGTCACTCCTTCATATTTACATTGCGAACATTTTATTTGTTTAACGTTATATTATAATGTAATATACATTTAAGCGCTTATTTTATTCTCTTGACATAAGGCAATCCTTTAAATTGGATTTCCGGATTAAGCTGCTTATTTTTTACTCCGCTACCTGTTGAACACGGCGACAAACTAAATTTTGTTCAAATTCAATCCTTTGTTTGGTTTGTTCGCTATTGTTGCGGGGCAAAACAATTTTCCGCTTATTTGTGGCGCAAAAACTTACCCCATCGCTCTTTTGTAGCGGTTGTTTCTGATAGCACCTCGTAGATATTAGGTATCATTACTTAACTTTTAAGTTTGTTCATGAAACACAATTTTTTGTAAGTAATTTTCTCGTGGTTGGGAGAAGTTGGGAGTGCTTGGGTGGGATAACGGATAACACACCCGAAAGTTGAGAAAATTACACAGCAATCTTATAAGCACTAAACTTAAATAAATCGAAAATTATATGTTCCAAGAGTTATTGAGTTAAGACAAGGGTTAATTAAATTTATTGAACCGCAAAAAATGGTTTTTTTTATTGTTATGGTGGCAAATCATTAACACAGAGGCACAGACGGCTTTGCGTGCCTTCTGAAGCACGGCTTCGTCAAGAAATTTTAGACTGTACCCGGAGTCGCACCGGGGGCGGGGAAGCCTTGCATTAGCCATGTCGTCAAAACCTCAATGTGGATACAGTTAAAGACGAAATTAAAACCTACAACAAAAAATATCAACATAAGTTGTATATTGACTAGTGACAGACTGGAGCTGTCAAATGTGGTTTTGTTTTAGAATTTGTGACGCAATCTATTTGATTTTTACCCAACTTTTGAACCCCCCTCGTACATCCTAATCAATTGGACGTCAATCTTCTTGATGGCTCCACAGTACTTCGTAGACTGAAGAAAATCACCTATTGGATCTCACCGCGGTAGTTTCATGAGAGTAATGGTAAGGAAGTCAGATCATGGACCTGAACCTTCCGCAACATAATAGTTAAATCATTTACAATGTCAGATTGTAAATTTCTTAGGACGTCAATAAAAAATAAACCTGTTGAACACTGCGACAAACTAAATTTTGTGCAAATTCAATCCTCTGTTTGGTGTATTCGCACGATACAACACAAGGGCTAGGAAAATACTCAAAGATTCAGCGCTCGCTGAATCTTTGAGTATTGTCCGAACCCGCGTTGCTGTTGCGGTGATAATTCCATGAACAAACGCCACAACTTAAAAGCACAACATCACATACGAAAATCGACATTTCAAACGCCATTTTTAATGTCGAAAATTGTGAAACAAATTGACCATATCGCATCACAATCATTGCAAAAAAAAATCAAACAAAAAATTTCGTAAGTACCGAAAAAAATGGAAGCATAACGCACTAAATTTGTAATATAAAATTCGTTACTATAAAATTCGTTAGAAGTACATTGCTTTAAGTGAACTCGGGTGAGAACTAATGCGTTGAACCGGTTTCCTACATCAGAGATTTTTTATTACGTATGAATTCTTTTACGCTCAACTACAAATATTCGATATTCTGGTAGGGTATTTGGAATATATTTTATTTTCGGATATTATTCGACTGTGCATGTGTCGTACCCATTTAACTACAATGTAAAATAACGCACGCTGATTGGTCGAAACGACAAAATTTGACCCTGAATGGAATTATCGGTATTATTGCCGAGCACAACAATTTTCCCCTTTTTAAGTGGAATAACCTTTAACCTCTCCGTTCTTTAGCAGCGGTTGCATCTGAAAGCACCTCGTAGATACATAGGTATCGTTACTTAACTTTTAAGTTTTCATGTACAACTCAAAAAGGTATTTCGTTCATAAAACACAATTTTTTGTAAGTAATTTTCTCTTTTATCGCTCTCAAGGACCCTCTCTGTGCAAAAAATTCGCTCCTCGCCATTGTTAACTTCCTTGCTTGAAAAAGTCTTCCAATAACGCTTTTTTCCTTCTGATTTTTCATACATCAAAGAATTTGTTATCAAAAGATGAACGTGTATTTATTCTTGCAAACAGGAAATTATATTTTTTGTGCGTTATAAAGCTAAAACGAACCGAAGAATTTGGTGAAAAAAATAATTTGAGAAGTTAATTTTTTACGTAGTTAATATTTTATGTTTACTTTCAGGAGAACGGCCATTTCCCTGCAGTTGGGATGGATGTGGAAAAAGATTTGCCCGATCGGACGAGCTGGCCAGACATACGCGCACCCACACGGGAGAGAAAAACTTCGCGTGTCCTGTTTGCAACAAGAAGTTCATGAGAAGTGACCATCTCAGGTAACTTATTAACGACTTTTTACTTTTCTCTTCAACTTATCCTTAATGAATACCTGCACCACGCAAAATTGCGAGTCATCTCAAGTTTTCGAGACGTGCTTAGATAATTAAGATGTTCTTCGGTCGACTTTTATAGCATAGCGGCCCAGCATTAATACTTAGCAACTTGAAAGCAAATTTAGTTAATTTTTTGCTTGCTTCCAGAATTGTAACGAAAACTTTTCTCTCTTAACTACAATAAAAATTTAACTTTTTAAATATCATCTACACTTCAATCTAATTACCGAGATTGTACCAATTTTTAGTATAAAAAAACTTTTCTCGAGTTTTAAAATTTTAATTTAAAATTTTTCTGCCAAGAAATTAAAACTTAATTAAAAAGCTTCGTGATTGTAATTTCTAAAATTGTTTAATTGGTTAAATCGTAACGAATTTGCTGTGTGAAGGAATTAAAAAATCGACTACGCCAAAGCATTCTATTAATTTTTTACCCAAAAAACTAGGCATACCCTACCAAGATACGCGCCTCACATTCTAATTTTAACTTTCCAGTTTTCTTTCAATTTTATATGGCACGCCGCTGTTTCACTTTTTATTACTACGATTTAATTTTTTATCATGTTAATATCCAGCTATTCCATTAGAACAATTTATTTTAATGGTTGTTATCGACAATATTTAAATTTTTTGTAACGAAAAATCAACTTGTTAAAATGCAATCACATGATGGTTGTGTTCAATTTGCATTGGTTGTTGCGTGAGGCGTGACGGTTATGGTGCAACTCATTCGCGTATTTGTTAAAAATTACGCTTTTTAGTTCTGAAAAGAAATGAGCTGGTATTTTTGTGGACATAGTATGTAGACTGCGCCGATGGTCAGAAATTAATCCTTTTTTTTGGGTAAATGACCATGGGCAACCTGTAGATTGCGCCGATGGTGATTAAGGGTGACATACAGATTGCGTCGATGGTGTACCTGAGGGATTAAAAAGTATTACTAAGGCATAATGGGGTTATTATTGTAAATCAGTTTATTAAATATTAATAAAAAATTAAATTGCGGTACCTAATTATCATTAATATGACAATACTTATTGCAATACTTATTAGTAGATATTAATAATAAATATTATCAAAAAAATGGAAAATAACCGGTGTATTGCTGAAAAAGTGAAAAAATTAAATTTTTTCTTCTTCGATTTTTGGGGTGTGCATTCGATAAGGAGAGTTATCCATCGTCAAAACATACCCTTCCGGGGCGCCGCTTCGCTCCGCTTCGCTCCGCTCCGCTAGGCTAAACATACGAGAAGGCGCCACCCATCAAGAAAACCGGGATAAATGAAACCGGGATGTGAGAGAACCTCGAAATAGCATTAAAAAGTATAGTTGCGGTATGGGGCAGTAAACTATAACGTTTCACCCCCAAATTTTATTTATCGTATGGCGTGTACACAAAATAGAAAAGAAACTACATGGCAGCAATGCACAGTCAAATCGCGATGTTCAGGCTTTCAATCCAAGTGACAGCCGGTGGGGTGGCCCTCAAAAAGTCCTCAGCTGTACAGTGGCTCGGTCTGCTTTCGCAGTTATAGGAGAGATGGTGTATAGTTTGCCTTTCTTCGCCGCAGTCGCATGCGGCTGATACGGATTTTCCCCATTTAAACAGGGAATCAGCACATACCCCACAGCCTGTCCGGACTCTGTTCAATCTGCATCATGTATTCCGCGGCAGGGCAAAACCAGGTGGCGTCTGTCCGGTGTGGAGAATATCGCGGATCTCAGGTAGCGCTTTAGCTTGCCATTCCCGTTCCCATTCCTGGTCCAGGCTGAAGTTGTTGGCAAGTAATCGTTCAGCGGTTTGAATGGGCGGTTTTCTGGAGCGCAGTCTGTGGCCCAAGTGCGCGATGTCTTCATGGATTTTTAGGAGCGGATTTCTTAGGATTTTATTGTACTCTCTGACTAGAGCGCTTGAGCGACGGAGGTAGGGAGGGGGGATGTTACTCAGAGTGGGCAGCCAGTGAATAGGAGTGGGTTTAATGGTTCCACTGATGATTCGCATCGAGTTATTTAATTGAACATCCACTAGATTTGTGTGTGGGCTGTTTAGCCATACTGGTGAACAGTATTCTGCCGTCGAGTAAACCAGGCCCATGACGGAGCACCTCAGTGTATCGGCTGCAGCTCCCCAGGAGGTACCGCTAAGTTGAGAGATGATATTATTTCTGGTCTTGAGTTTTGCGGCCACGTTGGTGAGATGTTTTTTGAACGATAGTGTTCTGTCTAATGTAACGCCGAGGTATTTGGGAAACTTGTTGTGGTTTAGGCGGGTGGCATTGAACTGGACGTTCAGTTCAACGTTGGCCATCTTGTTGGTTAGGTGGAAACATGCTGCTTCGGTTTTTGATACATTCGGTTTCAGTCCCCATTTAGCGAAGTAGGCGTTCATGGTTGTTAAGTCACCCCCAAAATTATAGACCAACAGAATCGTGCACAAATTGTCTCGAAATTACAAATTTCTCGTAGTTATAAATTTGTGTTATAAAAGTTTTTAATAATGAAAGAATCAAAATAATGCAGTTATTTAAAAATAACCTCGTCAAATTACTAACCTAATTAAAAATCGCACATAATGTATAGTAGGTACTCCTGTAATAAATTAAGTACCTTAATCCTCTAATGGGATTTTCACTCCGTCGTTACCCAAAAAGATTACCTATTAATTGACCATCGGCGCAATCTACATACTAACCCTAACCGAACCCGGCGCAATCTACATGCTAGATTATGAGACCCTTCAACCATCGGGCGCAGTCTACAACCTCCCAGTTTTCAGTATTTAATCCGAAAACTGAACAATTACGGCCTACACTTATAGTTTAAATTCACATAGGTGCGGCCTATAGACCGCACATTTAAGGTAATCGTGTTCTAGATTGCTAAAGGCGGCCGTTCGATTGCATGTGTCGACTAGTTAAATAATATTTTCAATTTGAAAACTTTCTGTAGTTTGTAATAAATAAGAAAAGATTAACTCTTCCGACATATGCAGTTTATTTCAGTAAATCCCACCAACATTAACTGCTCAGAAGATCATTTTAAATTCGCCTGATTGATCATTTAATTAAGAACTCGTCGTTCAGTAGAACTGCATTAATAAATCCTTTCTTAAACAAATACCGATTGCCATTGTTGAGGTATTAATATTTTCAAACAAGTAGAACAGTGGTAGCGAACCTTCTGACCCACGAAGGTTTTTAAATGACCCACACGTTGATTTTTATACACTTATTTTTTATATCAAAAAAGAGAGAACAGACAATCGAAAATTTAAAAAAAATTACCTTAATTATGTCGAATTTATAAAGAAAATATTTCCAAGTGGATGTTGATGTCTCAGTCACCTCATTAATATCAATTTTTGACATCGATTTTTATAAAGTAAAAGTTGTCAACAAAAAGGAAACGTAAACCTTTTTAGGGGATTTTAAAAGTGAGAACCAAGAAAAGATCAACTGTCAAGTTTTTCTGTTAACAAATTTTCGGTGTTTCCAAATTATTGGTACCCTTTTTAACCCCCCCCCCCGCTTTTCCAACTGACGCCACTGACTTAGTAACCCAGGGGTAAAATTTGACCCATTTTTCAAAAAGGTTCGCCATCACTGATGCAGAAGATCTAAAAACCAGTGGCGGTTCTAGGGGTTGCGAGAGCCTACTTTTCGCCACCCTACACAAACACCATGGAAAAAATATAAAATTTTAGATATTTTGCGATCAATAATTTGTTTATTCCATTTATAGACTAATAATCGACAAGGGGGGGAATAAAGAAATTAATAAATGCAGAATAGTAAAAATTGCACCCCGCACGCCCTTATGGCTGTAACTCTGCTACCGGTCAAGTAACAAAAAAAATGTAACGTCCCTTATATAGACAATTTACGGTCGTATTCATAGACAAAGGGTTATTTACACTTATAACTACTTGAAAAATTAACCCCTTTCTACTTGAGTTACTGATTTTTATCATCTTAGTTTTTTTTACCAAGTTTCTGAATTTCTAATAAGTGTTTTTTCCCGAAAACGCGTCTATGCAATATAAATTTTTATTAATTTGAGCGTTAGTTACCTTCAATCAAAAAGTTTGGTTTTGTGAACTGAAAAGTTTACAACTTTTAAGCCACACAGTACCAAATGATCAAGAGAAGAAATTTGTAAAATATAACAAAAAGAAGATTGCGACAGAATTAATGACAAATAACCACATGTGTACCTGGAGGGTATTCCATAACCCCATGTGTACATGGAGGGTATTCCATAACCCCCCCCCCCCGGTTTTGAATCGTTCTTTCTAAATACAATGGGCTATTTTGTATATCTCACTTGTGTGCAGAATGAATAAAATCTGATTAGATAATAATAAGATATTAAGTATTCAAAGTTTCTATCATGTGACTGGGAGAACCCCCCCCCCCACCCCGAGTATTGTAATAAGTATACAAAGTACATGTTTGCCTACCACAATGCTTGAAGCTATGGGTTGGCGACATCCAAATTTCCGTAAAAAATTACACCCTTATGTTTAATTACGCCCCCCCCCCCCAGTATTACAAAGAACTATATCTAGGATGGTTCTGAAAACTAAAATGTATGACCCCCCTGCCACATATAAGTTGTGAAGAAACGTCTGTTTTCGCGCGGTTTTTTAATATGGCGGCCAAATTCGGAATCTCAAGACCTTGTTAAATTAGTACTCATAGTATTATGTTATTTGATAAAATTTATTGTAAGTTTCTTTTTGCTTACACTGGGAGGTGAGAATCTCGTTCCAGACACCAGCCCATTCGGAGCTGGTAACTCACCCCCTACCACTGAGTAACGGAATTTCGCCTCACGACATTTATTCCATCATACTCGGTGTTTGGTCCTTGTTCTGTGACTTCTGCGCGAGGTCACTCTCCATTCTCGGTTATTGTGCTCTGCTTGCATCTTTTAGTAGTTAATGTTGGTCGTTTGCTAGGGCTTGCTCGACCCGCTCCGCTTCTTCCTTTGCCTTCATAATCCATCCACAAGCAAAGGGAGAACTACGAGGGTCTTCTGGCTACCGGGGAGGGCTCAAAATATAGCTAGAATTACAAAAACAGATTATAGTTGAAAAATAATCGATTCATTTGCGAATGTAATTCATTACATCATAATTGCGTTGCCTGGCTTTTATCGTGTTACGTAAAAAATATGGTTATGAACTGCTGAATAAACCGCAGTATCTTACGAACTCTCGCGTGTACCGACAGCTGGCCCTGAGACACTTGGCCCTGCGACAACTCGCCTCGGACAACTGACCCTAGCGACAACTGGCCCTGGCGACAACTGGCATTGGCGGCAACTGGCCCTTGCGACAACTGGCCCTAGCGACAACTGGCCTTGTGACTACTGGCCTCAGTCTGTATCAATTTGCAGAATATTATATATTGTGAGTATCGGAAAGTAATCTACTTTGCCTCTTGATTATTATAACTTGATTATTGCGTTTTGCGTTTTTTTGCGACTTAACACCTTAAAATTTAAAGATGCAAATTAACTTCATATTATTTACCAGTAACTCATAAAATTTGGTTTTAGTAAAAGTTCTCACAGAAATATAATATTTGGCTTCTGGTTAAATAAATAAAGGTGGATCTTCCGCGAAGAGGTGGATCTGCCGTTAGGTTAGTGTTAGTTTGTGATATTTCTTTAGAAAACTAATTAAAATCAAATAAAACTTCACGTAAAGATAAATCTTCCGCAATGAGGTGAATCTTCCGCGAAGAGGTGGATCTGCCGTTAGGTTAGTGTTAGTTTTTGATGTTTCTTTAGAAGACAAATTAAAACATACAAATCTCCGCGTAAAGTTAAATCTGTCGCAAAGAGGTGGATCTGGCGCGAAGAGGTGGATCTGCCGTTAGGTTAGTGTTAGTTTTTGATATTTCTTTAGAAAACTAATTAAAAACAAATGAAACTTCACGTAAAGATAAATCTTCCGCAATGAGGTGAATCTTCCGCGAAGAGGTGGATCTGCCGTTAGGTTAGTGTTAGTTTTTGATATTTCTTTAGAAAACTAATTAAAAACAAATGAAACTTCACGTAAAGATAAATCTTCCGCAATGAGGTGAATCTTCCGCGAAGAGGTGGATCTGCCGTTAGGTTAGTGTTAGTTTTTGATATTTCTTTAGAAGACAAATTAAAACATACAAATCTCCGCGTAAAGTTAAATCTGTCGCAAAGAGGTGGATCTGGCGCGAAGAGGTGGATCTGCCGTTAGGTTAGTGTTAGTTTTAGATATTTCTTTAGAAAACAAATGAAAAACAAACAAATCTCCGCGTAAAGTTAAATCTGCCACAAAGAGGTGGATCTTCCGCGAAGAGGTGGATCTGCCGTTAGGTTAGTGTTAGTTTTTGATATTTCTTTAGAAAATAAATGAAAAACAAACAAATCTCCGCGTAAAGTTAAATCTGTCGCAAAGAGGTGGATCTTCCGCGAATAGGTGGATCTGCCGTTAGGTTAGTGTTAGTTTTTGATATTTTTTTAGAAGACAAATTAAAACATACAAATCTCCGCGTAAAGTTAAATCTGTCGCAAAGAGGTGGATCTTCCGCGAAGAGGTGGATCTGCCGTTAGGTTAGTGTTAGTATTTGATATTTTTTTAGAAGACAAATTAAAACATACAAATCTCCGCGTAAAGTTAAATCTGGCGCAAAGAGGTGGATCTTCCGCGAAGAGGTGGATCTGCCGTTAGGTTAGTGTTAGTTTTTGATATTTCTTTAGAAAACAAATGAAAAACAAACAAATCTCCGCGTAAAGTTAAATCTGCCGCAAAGAGGTGGATCTTCCGCGAAGAGGTGGATTTACCGGTTACTCATAAAATTTGGTTTAAGTAAAAGTTCTCATAGAAATGCAATATTTGGCTTCTGGCCAGTAGTCCAGTAGTCGTAAGGCCAATTGTCGCTAGGACCAGTTGTCGAAAGGGCCAGTTGTCACCAGGGCCAGTTGTCGCCAGGGCCAGTTGTCGCCAGGGCCAGTTGTCGCCAGGGCCAGTTGTCGCCAGGGCCAGTTGCCGCGGGTCAGTTGTCCGAGGCGAGTTGTCGCAGGGCCAAGTGTCTCAGGGCCAGCTGTCACCAAACCGAACTCTCGACGTGTACGGATGTCTTTGAATTTAATTTATGGCATCAATATAATAGTGATACTTTAAATACATGTGTTTGAAATTTTTTAAGTAAGTAATCTGTTTGTTATTGATTTTGGGTTGTTATTTATATTTTGGTTTTGTTCTTTATTCAGTTTAATAGATTTTTAATGACTAGGATTGTGGGCACACCAATTTGTTTTAGTAAGTAAGGGGGGGCGGTCTCATGTTACATAATGGCCTGACCCTTCCATTAGGTTGGCAAAGCGATGTCAATTTATACGGATCCTGAGATTTTAAACAATGGCGTAATTATTATCATAATTAAAAATTTTGCGTGCTTTGGGGGGGGGGGTGGCGGATCTTGCATAAGACACCGCCCAGATAACCTGGTGCTAGTGTCGGTTTCCTGCCGACTAAATCTTAAACTTCGCTTTGATTTAGCTGAGAGGCGTGGTATCGTTTTCTTCATCGCCCTCGGACTTTATCGCGTATGATGTTTTTATCTTCATCCTTTTCGGGCCGTTCCTCTTCTTACCGGATGGCTTACTATTGTTGTCTTTTTTCTTCCCTTGCTCGTATTATCTTGGTTAGAGATAGTTTCGAAGGTCAAGAATCCTAATCTGCGCGAGGAGGAGGCAACGGGGCGAAATACATATACGAATTTGAGCCTTCTGTGTTGATTTTTAGGGTTCTTGACCTTTGAAACTATAGCACTAGTCACCCCTAGTTTTGCTCATTTTTTTAACATGTTGATGACCAGATTGTCCGGGGTGAGCATGCCGCTATCCGCCTACTATGTGGATAATCTTTCCTCTGCTCACTTTTGACATCCAAGCCCGATGTGCTGTCCATCGTCCTCTTCTTCGCAGAAGTACCATGTTGTGCTTTGGGTTTTCCCGATTCTATGAAAATACTTATTGAAACACCCGTGTCCCGTCATATTCGGAGTCAGGTAGTGCTCATTTCACTGTGGATTCTTGTCACCCATGACTCAATTATTGTGAGTATGAACCTCTTCGTTCATATGACGGTATCTGAATGTCGTTTTGGCTTCTTTGGTGCTTTTGTTGTAGTTGGCTGTTTTCTTCATCGCTATGAGATCCGGGTGTAGATCGGCCAGCACCAGCTTTAACACTGTGGTGTACGTTTCCCTGTAACCAGTTGCAGTACCCCAGCACCATCCAAATTGCACGTGTGTTGTTCTTGGTTGATGCTAACTTGGAAACGTCATTGGCGAACCCTATAAGTTCCACCCCCTTTCACAGAATGACAGCAATTGCTCGTACAGCTTACACATATTATCGAGCAGGCATATGGGTTTGTACGAGCTCGGGAGTTCGATAGGCTTGTCTCCATTTCGTATCACAACTAACATCGTTTGCTTCCAGATGGTGGGATACTCTCCGCGTCTCGCATAGGCGTTGATCACCCTCGGTAATATTTTGAACTGTACTTCTGCCGTTATTTTAATGATATCGGTTAGGGCACAGTTTTTTATCGAATTGATTACAATTATTATATTTTAAATTTACAAAACAAAACGGGAACATAGGCAAACTGAACAGTATTATAAAAAATAATTTGAGCTACTTGTTTACACTACAACCAAAATCGGGGGAAGGCGAATACCTTACGTAAGTTGCATCCCCATGGTCGGCCCTACTGCCCTAGATATGCCGTGGTTTAGATTTCACGTTAAAATTTAGATCCCCTTGTGTGACCGTCGCATTTAGCCAAACGATAGACTGGTTTAACCCGACCTGCATTGCTAGTAGTTTTATGCTGCTCATTGCTGAACCTCGACTCATCCCAGTACGGTGACCTACTGCTTAATTATATAGATTTTAATAGTTAAACTATACCATGTGCACGCGTAATTTTTATAAATTCGCAGTTTCTAATATAAATTTTACAAAATATAACTTGAACAAATTTTTATTTTAAAAATTATAATATAGTTAAGAATTTAAGCAACCTATTCGAGGCATGCCCAAACACCCGTTAGGTCAATACGCCCCTGTCTAACTACATTGTTTCCAAATGAATACACGACAACAGCGACCAATTAAAATTACCAACAAACAATTTAATTAATCTAACAAATTAAATAGACACAATTCTAGTAACCACGAATTAAATTGTAACAAAAATATTCCAACAAACATTTAAATTATTGTAATAATTACATTGATTGTCGTTTAATGTATATTTATTAAAATTTTTCAGAAAATAGTAAAAGGCGTGTGGTGTTGAGGCTTCATTTGAAGCTTCATATCCTTAACAGGAAAATTAAATGAGAAAATCCGATATTTATTTTAGTTTTTGTGGAGATGAGCGCCCGCATGTTTGGTAAAATTGCGAAACAGGCGCTCATCTTAAACCGACCGACAATTTTGACAAGGACTACATGGACATTATTGAAGATTTTGCACATAACTGGAGCTTTAGATCTCTTGTTGGTCCACAAATTTAGCTTTGAGTATTGAAGACGGTTAATAGTATTAACGTAAATTTCATTGTGAAATTTGATATTCTGCAAGAGTTACCTTCTGCTAATTGAATCTTAATATCCATGCTTGAGCCGAAAAAATACCGTCTCTCCCTTGCATAACGGAAAAGCTGGAGTTGAGAAAAACCTATTACATTACGTTGAATGAAATTTTAAAAAATTACCTTGTCGAAGAAAAAGCAAATTGAATGAATTGCATCACTGGCACTGCAACAAATGGTTGCAGTCGACATACATAATGCATCTCCATGAAACTGAATTTACGTTAATTTATTTTAATGCTCCACGAGAAAAGGTGCGGATTTCTTTCGATTTATCTCCTGATTATCAATTTTAAAAGGGTGGAACATTTATCACCCCTGATAAATATTTACAGCGGAATTCGTAGACGCCACGCTGCGCCGATTGGAATTGGCATCGACTGGAAAACATTTGGACCAATCAAACAAGCCCGTTTTGTGAACAAAACCACTGCGTTTTTTTTAATTATTTCTAACTTGTTCCAACTTTTGAGTTGTCATTCTGTGACACTTTATTCGAGACAAGGTACCTAATTACAGCACCCTACTTGTAAAATTTGCAAATGAGCTGACAATGAAATATAATAAGGGTTTCTGCTTTTAGATTCTTACTTAACGCTTTAGAATAATGAAGTTTGTAATTACAAAGTGTAAAATTTAACATAAAAGAATTTTGCGAGTAGGAAAAAGTGTCGAGTTACAGTGATGGACTCGAATTAAGAAAAGTTTTGGTGCTTAACTCTTTCTCGTGCATCTGTTAGTTCGATAAGTTTTTACAAGGCATTAGAGTCTTGTGACCCGTATTTCAGTAGTCGACGATCCGAGCAGAAAATTTCACCTTTCGGTAAATCGGCTGGAAACTAAATTACAAGTAGATGTTGGCTATATATTTTTCTTATCTGTGAAACTGGATTTTGGTATGCATCTCGTCGTCAATTTTCCTTGCAAATGTAGTATATGCAATTCCGCGCGAAATTCTATTAGGGAAACCGCAATTTTTTTCCGTGTGAGTCGTGAAAGAGATAACTAGAGTCCGGATTTATATGTTTTTACATGTTTTATTTGCTCTATCGCAGGAAGCTAATTTTTAGTACCTATACCGTTCTCGACGAAATGAAGCAAAATACGAAGTTTTATTTCGCATATAATTTGATATTTTGGATTATTACCGCATATGAAATTATTGTATGTTACAGCACAAGGGTACTTAAACCTTAAAACTTAAAACCTGTACTCGCTGAATCTTTGAGTATTGTCCGAACCCGCGTTGCTGTTGCGATAATTCCGTGAAGAAACGCCACAACTTAAAAGCACAACATCACATACGAAAATCGACATTTCAAACGCCATTTTTAATGTCGAAAATGGTGAAACAAATTGACCATATCTCACCACAATCATTGCAAAAAAAAATGAGAGCGGTCGTCGGACCGTCCACAGAAGCTATGCTTCTTACGCACAATAGAATATGAGGTGGGGAAATACATTAGGCTCAGTATGTTCGACTAAGTTAAAATGAAAAGAATACGCACAGAGCAAACCATAATAGATCCTTGAAGGCCATAGTTGTTCGGCATTCGGCCTCACAGGGAGAACCATAATAGATCCGTGAAGGCCATAGTTGCTCGGCCTTTGGCCTCACAGGGGATTGGATGGATGGATTTCGGGGGAGGGGCAAGTATTAACTTGCACGCACTTAGGCCACTCTACCGGGCCCATTGTACTGCCTCCACTTTGTTGCTCACCCCCAGCCTGACCCACAATGTTGACACTGC
The DNA here is from genome assembly GCA_932274525.1 of Podabrus alpinus. Classification (NCBI taxonomy): domain Eukaryota; kingdom Metazoa; phylum Arthropoda; class Insecta; order Coleoptera; family Cantharidae; genus Podabrus; species Podabrus alpinus. The sequence goes on from OW026453.1 coordinate 4,928,786, forward strand.
TAAGTATGACCGCAGCCGTTAGGCGGTCTCTCGGCCTCACCACCGACCAGAACTCCCCAACAATGGCCGGCACTACGAACCAGGGACGTCCGCTCGATGACCGAGCTCTGAGAAGTCCCGCGATTCGCACCCCACCAATGCTAGGTGCAGTCGATGGGTGGCCCCTGGACCAGGCCACCCAGCCCGAAGCCTCAACAAAGTCAATCATTGCGTAGTCGATGGGGAGTAGGGGTGATTTTTATTACCCTGTTTGACATATTAGATCAGGTCAAATCAGGGGGACCGCCGGCTTAACGTGCCCTCCGAAGCACGGAGACGGTCATTGAAGGAATGAAAGTCCGAAAGAAAATTGACTTCTACTGGACTCGAACCAATGCCTTTAGCATCAGTAGTCGATTGCTCTAACTACTTGGCCAATGACCGTCTTAAATGTAACTAGAAGAGGTTTACCCATTTACAAATTAGCAAGTCCAAATGGATCGATACCTTAAATGTAACTAGAAGAGGATTACCCATTTACAAATTAGCAAGTACAAAGGGATCGATACCTTCAATGTAACTAGAAGAGGATTACCCATTATCAAATTAGCAAGTCCAAATTGATCGATACCTTAAATGTAACTAGAAGAGGATTACCCATTTACAAATTAGCAAGCACAAAGGGATCGATACCTTCAATGTAACTAGAAGAGGATTACCCATTTACAAATTAGCAAGTACAAAGGGATCGATACCTTATATGTAACTAGAAGAGGATTACCCATTTACAAATTAGCAAGTACAAAGGGATCGATACCTTAAATGTAACTAGAAGAGGATTACCCATTTACAAATTAGCAAGTCCAAATGGATCGATACCTTAAATGTAACTAAAAGAGGATTACCCATTTACAAATTAGCAAGTACAAAGGGATCGATACCTTACGTATATGTAACTAGAAGAGGATTACCCATTTACAAATTAGCAAGTACAAAGGGATCGATACCTTAAATGTAACTAGAAGTGGATTACCCATTTACAAATTAGCAAGTACAAAGGGATCGATACCTTAAATGTAACTAGAAGAGGATTACCCATTTACAAATTAGCAAGTCCAAATGGATCGATACCTTAAATGTAACTAGAAGAGGATTACCCATTTACAAATTAGCAAGTACAAAGGGATCGATACCTTATATGTAACTAGAAGAGGATTACCCATTTACAAATTAGCAAGTACAAAGGGATCGATACCTTAAATGTAACTAGAAGAGGATTACCCATTTACAAATTAGCAAGTACAAAGGGATCGATACCTTATATGTAACTAGAAGAGGATTACCCATTTACAAATTTGCAAGTACAAAGGGATCGATACCTTAAATGTAACTCGAAGAGGATTACCCATTATCAAATTAGCAAGTCCAAATAGATCGATACCTTAAATGTAACTCAAAGAGGATTACCCATTTACAAATTAGCAAGTCAAATGGATCGATATCTTAAATGTAACTAGAAGAGGATTACCCATTTACAAATTAGCAAGTACAAAGGGATCGATACCTTAAATGTAACTAGAAGAGGATTACCCATTTACAAATTAGCAAGTCCAAATGGATCGATACCTTAAATGTAACTAGAAGAGGATTACCCATTTACAAATTAGCAAGTACAAAGGGATCGATACCTTATATGTAACTAGAAGAGGATTACCCATTTACAAATTAGCAAGTACAAAGGGATCGATACCTTAAATGTAACTAGAAGAGGATTACCCATTTACAAATTAGCTAGTACAAAGGGATCGATACCTTAAATGTAACTAGAAGAGGATTACCCATTTACAAATTAGCAAGTACAAAGGGATCGATACCTTCAATGTAACTAGAAGAGGATTACCCATTATCAAATTAGCAAGTCCAAATGGAACGATACCTTAAATGTAACTAGAAGAGGATTACCCATTATCAAATTAGCAAGTCCAAATCGATCGATACCTTAAATGTAACTAGAAGAGGATTACCCATTTACAAATTAGCAAGTACAAAGGGATCGATACCTTCAATGTAACTAGAAGAGGATTACCCATTATCAAATTAGCAAAACCAAATGGAACGATACCTTAAATGTAACTAGAAGAGGATTACCCATTTACAAATTAGCAAGTACAAAGGGATCGATACCTTAAATGTAACTAGAAGAGGATTACCCATTTACAAATTAGCAAGTCCAAATGGATCGATACCTTATATGTAACTAGAAGAGGATTACCCATTTACAAATTAGCAAGTACAAAGGGATCGATACCTTAAATGTAACTAGAAGAGGATTAACCATTTGCAAATTAGCAAGTACAAAGGGATCCATACCTTCAATGTAACTAGAAGAGGATTACCCATTATCAAATTAGCAAGTCCAAATTGATCGATACCTTAAATGTAACTAGAAGAGGATTACCCATTTACAAATTAGCAAGTCCAAATGGATCGATACCTTATATGTAACTAGAAGAGGATTACCCATTTACAAATTAGCAAGTACAAAGGGATCGATACCTTAAATGTAACTAGAAGTGGATTACCCATTATCAAATTAGCAAGTCCAAATGGATCGATACCTTAAATGTAACTAGAAGAGGATTACCCATTTACAAATTAGCAAGTACAAAGGGATCGATACCTTAAATGTAACTAGAAGAGGATTACCCATTATCAAATTAGCAAGTCCAAATGGATCGATACCTTAAATGTAACTAGAAGTGGATTACCCATTATCAAATTAGCAAGTCCAAATTGATCGATACCTTAAATGTAACTAGAAGAGGATTACCCATTTACAAATTAGCAAGTCCAAATGGATCGATATCTTAAATGTAACTAGAAGAGGATTACCCATTTACAAATTAGCAAGTCCAAATGGATCGATACCTTAAATGTAACTAGAAGAGGATTACCCATTTACAAATTAGCAAGTACAAAGGGATTCTGGATTCTGGATTTCGGGGGAGGGGCAAGTATTAACTTGCACGCACTTAGGCCACTCTACCGGGCCCATTGTACTGCCTCCACTTTGTTGCTCACCCCCAGCCTGACCCACAATGTCGACACTGCTAAGTATGACCGCAGCCGTTAGGCGGTCTCTCGGCCTCACCACTGACCAGAACTCCCCAACAATGGCCGGCACTACGAACCAGGGACGTCCGCTCGATGACCGAGCTCTGAGAAGTCCCGCGATTCGCACCCCACCAATGCTAGGTGCAGTCGATGGGTGGCCCCTGGACCAGGCCACCCAGCCCGAAGCCTCAACAAAGTCAAGCATTGCGTGGTCGATGGGGAGTAGGGGTGATTTTTTTACCCTGTTTGACATATTAGATCAGGTCAAATCAGGGGGACCGCCGGCTTAACGTGCCCTCCGAAGCACGGGGACGGTCATTGAAGGAAAGAAAGTCCGAAAGAAAATTGACTTCTACTGGACTCGAACCAGTGCCTTTAGCATCAGTAGTCGATTGCTCTAACTACTCGGCCAATGACCGTCACAGGGGAGGACCATAATAGATCCGTGAAGGCCATAGTTGTTCGGCCTTCGGCCTCACAGGGGGAGGACCATAATAGATCCGTGAAGGCCATAGTTTTTCAGCCTTCGACTTCACAGGGCGGACCATAATAAATCCGTGAAGGCCATAGTTGTTCGGCCTTACAGGGCGGACCATAATAGATCCGTGAAGGCCATAGTTGTTCGGCCTTCGGCTTCACAGGGCGGACCATAATAAATCCGTGAAGGCCATAGTTGTTCGGCCTTCGGCCTCACAGGGCGGACCATAATAGATTATATTTATAAGCCTTCAGCTGTCTTGACTGCTAGTCCGTGATTGCCAGTGGTTGTTCGGCCTTCGGTCTCACAGGGGGAGGACCATAATAGATCCGTGAAGGCCACAGTTGTTCGGCCTTCGGCCTTTTTGTAAAAAATTTTTAAAATTTTTTCGACGATTTTTGCCGACCCACGAAAAGGGGGGGAAATTTTTTAATTTTTTAGTTTTGTCAAAAAACTATTTTCCCTAAAAACCGGTTGGGGGCGGCGTGGGGTCGGGACGGTTGCCACCTCTGCCCCCATCCATAGCCACCATTCCCAGGGTCCTAGCCCTTTCGGTTCCGGAGTTATGCTTGCTCCCACTTGCTTTTGAGAACACGGGTCGGGTCGCGTCGGCCTTCGGCCTCCAACTTGCTTATAAAACTACGGGTCGGCCTCCCACTTGCCTTTCAGGAACACGGGTCGACCTTCGGCCTCCCACTTGCTTTAGAGAACACGGGTCGACCTTCGGCCTCCCACTTACTTTAGAGAACACGGGTCGGCCTTCGGCCTCCATCGTGCTTATAAGAATATGGGTCGGCCTTCGGCCTCCCACTTGCTTTAGAGAACACGGGTCGGGTCGGCCTTCGGCCTCCCACTGGCATTTAAGAATACGGGTCGGCCCTCGGCCTCCAACTTGCTTATAAGAAAACGGGAAAATTTTTTCGACGTTTTTTGCCAACCCACGAAAAGGGAGAATGGGGGGGGGGATTTTTTAATTTTGTTAGTTTTGTCAAAAAGCTAAAACTAGCTTCCAAATTTTTGAAAAATAAAAATTTTGAAATTTTTTTTGACGTTTTTTGCCGACCCACGAAAAGGGGGGGGGTTTAATTTTTTTAGTTTTGTCAAAAAACTATTTTCCCTAAAAACCGGTTGGAGGCGGTGGGGGCGGCGTGGGGTCGGGGGCGGTTGCCACCTCCGCCCCCTATCCATAGCCACTATTCCGAGGGTCCTAGCCCTCTCGGTTCCGGAGTTATGGTGTTTGAAGGGAAGTTCGAAATTTGTGTGACGAAATTGCGTTACACATTTGCGTTACACATTTGCGTTAACAATTTGGTGTGACGTACGATTTTTTTCAGTTAACTGCCCGTGCGATACCCGTGCGATAAGAAGCATAGCTTCAAAAAAAATCAAAAAAAAATTTCGTAAGTAGCGAAAAAAATGGAAGCATAATCGCACTAAATTTGTAATATAAAATTCGTTAGAAGTAAGGTACATTGCTTTAAGTCAACTCAGGTGGGAACTAATGCGTTGATGCTACATAACCGGTTTCCTACATCACATCGAGTGCGAGAGTGCGTTCGTCACGTAGGTATTCTTTCGGAGTAGGTCAACTCGGCAAAAGGTACAAGGGATAGGTTAATCCTACCGGTCAACTGGGCAAATGAACACCAGAGGCCGTTTTAATTTTCGGTCAGCTCGGCAAACGCGCTGAATAATGCTATTTCGAGGGTCTCTCACATCCCGGTTGCATTTATCCCGGTTTCCTTGATCTGTCGCGCCTCTCGTATGTTTAGCGCCCGCCGCGTAGCGGCTCGGAGCACGAAAAACCGCCCGGAGATGCGGAGCATCGGAGGGTAGGTTTTTTGATGCTCGCAGTTCTGGCCAAGCCAAAATTTATTACTTTGCCGAGTTGGTCTATGTATTTCCAGGTAGTAAATTTGGACCCGGATTAAATATCTGACCATTTGCCGAGCTGGCCTACAGCCCCGATTACGCCCCACTACAAATATCCGATATTTACCATGCACCTAGGGTATATTGCGTGATTTTTTATTACATATGAATTCTTTTACGCCCCACTACAAATAACCGATATTTACCTAGGGTATATTGGGATATTTTTTATTTTCGGGTATTATTCGACTGTGCATGCGTCGTATCCGTATAATGTACAATGTAAAATAGCGCACGCTGATTGGTCGGAACCACCATAATATGACCCTGAGTCATCCATATAACCGCATATATAGCCAATATTTGGCATAATTATGATTAATTTATGTAGTTGCAAGTTTTTTAAAATAAAATCCTAATATTAAAAATGTGGTACAAAATCCAACCTTGTCAAACACATTTATTTATGGGTACACGTTTTCTGGACCATTTCTATCCCTTGCATCATATTCCATTTAAAAAAATAACGCATTACCACGTCTGAAACCTTTTAAATCAATAAATTAAAAATTTTATTATCACTTCTTATTTATTGGGGTCTGAAAAATATTACCATCTTTTTGTAACTTCTAAACTAATCCTAATCCGCCCGATCCAGAAAATTTGGTGTTGATTTCAATAACTTATATTTCTGCAAATTCCTAAATTAATAATTATATATGTAAATAATATGTAAATATTATTTATGTACTATACCAACGGTGGGCAACCTCCGGCCCGCGGGCTAACTCCGGTCCGCGTAAAGTTCTAATCCGGCCCGCGAGATCTTTAGAAGAAATAATAAATAAATATTTTCTAAAACAAAAATTTTAAAGAAAAGGATTAGGTTAGTTGTACCTAACATAAGGAAAAAGGAGAGATCTACAGTTTAATTTTCGATATAATTCGTCTTATTTAAATTAAATTAAAAAGTATTGTAAAAAGTAAATTGAAAAGTACACTAGACCCTCCATGTACGCGAGTTCGATGTACGCGAATTCAGAATAACGCGAATTAGATTTTGATACCTGAAGTTTTTATACGCGAAGCAAAATTCCCTTTAACGCGAATTAAGTTTTCGCGTATTATTAAAATAACTATGTGGCACAGTCGGCCTACCGGCCACCTTTAGCCATCTAGACCGTGTCGGATGTGGTTGTTCGGCCTCACTACAAGGTTCTAAAGTAGCCTATGTTTTTCGTAGCGTTGTAAATATCGTAACTTCTACACCAAATTTGGTTAAGATTGGTCAAATAGAAACGTAAAGCACGTGCACGCGTATTTGCATTGTCGATCGGTTGACAGCTTGACAGCATTCATTATTGTTTTTAAAGTTGATTTTGAGTAGCCTGCCTTCCTTTAAGGAATCTCGATAATCCATTCATGCGCGTCCCATAGGGACGCGCATGAATGGATTATAGAGATTCCTTAAAGGAAGGCAGGCTACTCAAAATCAACTTTCCTTTCCTTTGCGAATTTTTTTCTTTGTAATTTGTTATAAATGATAAGAGAAATAAATATAGTACTTAATTAACTTTGTTATAAATATTATTGTTTTTATATTTTCAGAAAAAAATACAAGTAACAAAAATGTGTCCATTAACTATACTAAGGCCCGCGGACAAAACGTAAATATTATTCTGGCCCCTGTTATACAAAAGGTTGCCCACCCCTGTACTATACAATACTAAAAATTTCGATTTTGCATTATATTCCTTTGTTTTCATTTAACCGCATATTATCCAAATTTCCGCAAAATTACCGCATATATCGACTAATTTTAACCGCATCTAAAATACTTATATTGATGTTTTTTACCGCATATAAATCCGGAATCTAGAGATAACTCGATAAGTTTGATTTAGAATAATAAGAAATTATGTACCTAGGATAAATCGATGAGCATGTCGTATATTTCGATAATATATGCAGTTATTCAGATTCATTCCTCCCCCATTTTATCAAGAAGGCCATTAGTAACTCAGAAGCAGCCGGATGTGGGGATGTTTTTCAATTTTATTATAATGAGTCCTCATTTAACGCTAACGGTTGCCATTATGATAAGAGATTCAATAAACCAAGGATGTCACCCTTATAGAATAACTTGGCTAAATGCGACAATCGTTTACTTTCCAAAACTTTTCCTTTTATTTATGTGAAACTTTGTTTTTATTCTACGGCCAACTAACTACTATAAAGAATTTAAACTTATTCACTATAAGCTCGCTCTTGGAGCATACCAACCTGAGTACTTAGTTTCTCAAATAATACTTGAAATAGATGTCTTTTCCCTAGTACTTACTACGTATTGCGGTTGCCGGGCATTTCATATTCATATATTCTCTGCTATACTTGTAGGAAACTTACTAAATGAAATTTTATATTAAAAGGTATTCCTCAAAGCATTTTGTTTTACATTTCTCCATTTCAACTTATTCCTTTTAAACATTTCGTGAAATAATGTACCGTAATGTAGGAGTTAATTAGTCAAGCCCTCAGGTTTTCCATTAAAATATACGCTTGGGTAATCACTCATCTGGCTAACCACTAATCAGTCAAAAATCTTCCTTATTGTCCGATTTATCAAAAACCATTACTGGTACAATTTTATGCTACCTAAAATTCCGAACCAATTGATTCTTTTCATTTTAAAATAAAATTTAAAACCAAGAAGTTATAAGCAAATATAATAAATATTTAAACCGTCCAACTTGATCAACTAAAGTTGCAAACAAAACTTGTGCAAAATTGTCTTCTCTATAATTTGGTTTATATACTTTTTGATCGTAGATGCAACGTTACCGAGTAAGTTTAATAAAAAGATCAAGGACCGATGGAACAAATATGCCAAAAATTTAAGAGTTAAACCATTGGCTTACCTGAAAGGATGTTTCAACAAAATTCTGTTCTGAAAGCAAAGAATTGCAGTAACAGTTAAACGTCTGCTCTGCAGGAAGGACTTTCCGGAAGTACCGTTGAAGTCCTGCTGAAAGGGCTACCGTTTCTTTCTCAGACAAAAAGTACCAACACGTTTAGCTTACAAAAATCCAGGTAATCTAAAATTTAGCAGACACGAGTGTCCGGAAGTCCCCTAAAATCCTCTGCCGACTTCTACCCTAATTGGTAATTTAGTTCCTTCAGCGTGGTCTTTTGTTTATAACTCGCTTAATTTCATTTTTAGGGAAAATTATCACGTGGGTAAAATTGTAGAGCACAAAAGTTTCTAGAATATATTTCAGATGGAGAAGATAACGGGTAAAAAATTTTATTCGAAATATTACGAATTATTCAAAAACTTTTTTAAAATAAAATGCATATATCGGCTTTATGAAATTTATTTTTATTTTATGGATAAATTTTATGATATACTATTTTGTGCAGAATTTTATCCTTTCCAATTTTGATCTGATGATAATTTTCAGCAAAGGTGAAATTAAACGAGTTATAGGCAAAAAACTATGTTACTATGCTGAAATCCTCAATTATAGAAGAAGTCGACAGGGAATTTTAAAGAAATTTTGGAGTGTTCGTTAGGACCTTTGATTCTGTAGAATCAGATAGACAAACCGCATGAGAATTTCGGAAACACATAAAAAATGTTATCGATAGATGGCGTTACTAACTTGGAAGGCAGAATAAATTAATTGAGCACCAATCACGGATCACTTACAGATCCGTGGTATCAAGGGGTCGTCCATAAAGAATGTCTACAATGTTTTCCGACTTTTAAATCCCCCCCCCTGTCACTGTTGGTCACAATCTTCGGAACCTCCCCACCCTCCCGGAACGTCCTATGGTCACTCTCCTTCAATTGTCTAAAAACCAACTTGACCTATTAAACTAAAAAACGTATTCATTAATTTTTCATTTTTTAAAATTTTAAATTTTAAAATATTCAAACATAATTTTCTTGGAAATCCCAAAAATGTTATTTTTATACGGACGTCACATTTGTTCAAACCCCCCCCCCCCCCCCAAAGCGTGGACATCCTTTATGAACGACCCCAAATGCAAATGAATTACAATAATAAAGCAATTTATTAGTACTTCAAAAATATGTAGCGCCATCTGATTACCTTTTCAACTACGATGGTGTTCAAAATTTCAGTCTGGATGGAGTTTTTGAAAATTCGACTTTCTTACCTGAACTAATAGTTTGGAAAATTTTGGAAAAATCTTATTTTGCAGATAATTTTATGCTCTACAATTTTACTTGGATGATAATTTTTCCTAAAAATGAAATTAAGCGAGTTATAAACGAAAAACAAACCTTGGAGGAACTAAAATTACTAATTGGAGAAGAAGCCGCCAGGGATTTTAGGACATTTGTGGGGGACATTCGGACACTCAAATTTCAATTTGCCCAGATTTTGTTGCACGCGTGCGCCATGTGGCGCAAATTTTTAATAGCGGGCAATAATCTATTAAAATACAGCAAAAGTATCATTTTCATCCCTAATTTCAGTTTTTCATAAGGTAACTATTCAAAAAACGTTTAGCTACATTAAAATTCTCAGCCGTCGTTCAGCAAATGTTGGCCGAATCATCTTGACCGAAGCCAAGATAACTGACTAGGGAAAGAAATTTAATTAAGTGGCGTCCTTTTTTTCTAAAACTTCTCGTTTCATAGATACTGGGTTTACAAGGAAATGAAAAAATTTTTAAACAAATGTTTTCGGTAACAATTTTTATTATAGAAAAGTGCCTTATATCATCACCTAAGGCCCAGTTGTTCAGTATTAGGTTATCTTTTAACCTGAATTATTTTCCATGGAAACAATTCTTGAAACAATCATTTCTATGGAAAATAACCCAGGTTAAAAGATAACCCGAAACTGAACAACTGGGTCTTAGAGCGTTACATCGCTCGCAGGGACACCCTGTATATATTGAGAGTAATCGACAATTTTTTTTAAGTTTAAGTTTAAATTAAGGAATGCGTTCGATCATATGAATTCGCGATTTACAGTACCGTTGTTGGCGCCACCAGCAACAACAACATGGCTGTGTTTGGACGTATATCTCAAAATTCCAAGTCATTTAAGTTGTTAAATTTATTGTAAGATGTTTTGTTAATTAGTTCACTTTGTTATGCCCCGAGCATGAAGTACAAATTTTTATTTTCATATAATACGTCACTTACTAATTTGAAATTCTCCCGCATGGTGGCGTTTATTTAATGTAAATTGCGAATAGTTTTGATTATGTAGTATTTTTTGTATTTGAAACTGTTGAATAGGCAACCAACAGATGGCGTTACTTAATTTGAAATGGTAATAAATGGCGTTATTCTTGCAATTCTCATTTATATTGGTGCCACGGATCGTTAAGAGATCCCTGATTGGTGCTCAAGCCATATATTCCGTCTTCCAATTCAGTAGCGCCGTCTGTTGAAAACCTATTGAACTTCTCGAGGTGTTTCCAAACCGCCCATAAGGTTATACCGATGCTACATAATCAAAGCTAATAGCTTTACTCTATCAGTTAGAAAATATCAGTTACTAGCTGGCACGGGCGGCATTCGCCGCCCTTAGCCATCTAGACCCAGAATAGATCCGAGAAGGCCATAGTTGTTCGGCTTTCGGCCTCACAGGGGGAGGACCGTAATAGATCCGCGAAAGCCATAGTTGTTCGGCCTTCGGCCTCACAGGGCGGACCATAATAGATCCGTCACCATGGATCAACAAATAAATCACCAACCACAACTTAGCAATAAAAATCATAAAATATATGAAAAAGTTAAAGTCAACAAATATCGGACTTTTCGGGAAAGCAGTTCGATGAGTATTCAACGTAACATTTCTTAGTCTTCTTGCACAATTCCGGCGAGTTCTGCGACCTAAAGTAAAGTAAATGTAAAAAACAGTTGTAATGTAAGAACTCTGTATTTAAAAATAAAACACAAAACGAACATCAATGAAAAGTGAAGGCCATAGTTGTTCGGCCTCACAGGGGGAGGACCATAATAGATCCGTGAAGGCCATAGTTGTTCGGCCTCGGGCCTCACAGGGCGAACCATAATAGATCGGTGAAGGCCATAGTTGTTCAGCTTTCGGCCTCACAGGGCGGACCATAATAGATCCGTGAAGGCCATAGTTGTTCGGCCGTCGGCCTCACAGGGCGGACCATAATAGATCCGTGAAGGCCGTAGTTGTTCGGCCTTCGGCCTCACAGGGGGAGGACCATAATAGATCCGTGAAGGCCATAGTGGTTCGGCCTTCGGCCTCACAGGGTGGGATAACTGATCGCTTTTAAAAAATATATTTAAATTTTTGGCCACCAATCAGTACACTTATATGATAGATTAAGTGCACCATCTAGCGAAAGCGTAGTATAGGGTGATTCACCGTAGTATAGGGTGAATCAATAAAAAATCGAAAAACGCGAATAACTTTTTTCCCCGCCCAAATTTTTTTTTCATTTATGCACGAATAGTTGCGCCTGGACCTACATAATAACTGTGCAAAATTTGGTTGAGATCGGTCCAAAGGTGTAGGAACGTTCAGGCCAGCCCGGCCCTGTAAGTAAGTAAGGGTTTGTTAACTGGGTTAAGTATACAGTGTATCAATAAAAAATTGAAAAACGCGAATAACTTTGCTCCCCGCGGGAATTTCTTCTCCATTTATGCACGAATAGTTGCGCCTGGACCTACAGAATAACTGTGGAAAATTTGGTTGAGATCGGTCAAAGGGTCTAGGAACGTATAGCGAACAAACAAACACGCAGACAAGCTCTTTTATATATTTAGATTTAATTTATTATATTAGAGGCCGTTTTAATACGCTCGGCCTTCGGCCTCGCACTTGAGCTACTTCTTCTTGAGGAAGAAGAATCAAGCAGAGGGGTCTGCTTTCCAGATATTTTTTTATATTATAACAGACGCTAATCAAGTTAAAATTTTATGGTTTTGGTGGAGGGGGGGGGGGGGGGGGTTAATGTAAAAGTTGACAGAACTTGAAGTGAGCCCATTTTGAAATTTACCTTTGTGCGGTATGTTTTCTTTTTCAAATATAAGTTTAGTCTTGAAAACAAAATTATTGGCCACCTCTAGACCATAATTATGAGAAGTTGACACCTCTAATTGGTTTGTTTATTTATTACTAACCTATAATATCCGTGTGGTGGCGATGGAGTCAAGAATTATTTTCTCCGGGGGTTCAAGGTGCGATGCCGAAGGCCGAGTTTAATATTAATTATAATTAATAATAGGCTGCACAACCATGGAAATCACATTGGTCACCAATTGCAATAAAATGGTATATTGTTTAATTAGGAATAAAAATTGTCACTTTTTATAGCGAGTTTATAGTGGGAGGGGGGGGGGCAACCATTAAAAGTACTTTTATTTCGGATAAAACATCATTAAACTTTTTGTGAGTACATTTTTTAATAATTTACGACGAGTTGCTTTCAATTAGAATTAAATACGGTGTCTTGTCTGCCGTCACTAAAAGAACGACTTACATAGGCAAATTCGGAAAAAATTTAATTTTCAAACTTAAAAATTAGTTTGTGACAATTTAAAACTTTTGAATATGAATTGACATTTTGTTAACTGTTTTGGAAGCAAGTGATTGTAAGATATGAAAATGGGGATTCTATTTAAGGGAGGAGGATTGCTGATTAATTCTCACAAATATTCTAGTAGTAAGAACAATTTCGCCAAACAAATCGATATAACTATTAGAGGAATGTAGTCTTCCACTCATTACACGGCGATGCTAATTAAATTTTACCACTTTACCATCAATGCTAAGATTCAAACTTACAAAATAACCCTCGTTGTCTGGTATTTAATATCTTTATGCTTTAATCCTTTAAATTTATTAAGCGCATTTGAAAGCGGCTCGAGTTATTCAACAAAGCTTTACCGAATGAAATTCTTTGTTTTATGCTTTGCGTTTCTAAATTACACAATTTTAAGTAAGATTAATTGACGTCTTTAACAGCAAACAATTTTAAAGATTACTTAAAATGTTTAATTTTATTTAATATCGCTAAAAAGCAATTTGCAATTATTTATCATTTCGTTTGTTTCAGCAAACACGCGAGAAGACATCCAAATTTTGATCCATCTGTTCTCAGACAAAGAAGAGCCCCAAACAGAGCTTTTTCTATTAACTCAAGTGATGGAACACCGTCTGACGTGTTATCCGACTCCATGCCCAGTCCTTAAAAGTGAAGAAGAAAATATGTACTAGAGACTAATGTGTTGCAAGACGACATACAAAAAGAAATCATTTTTGGAAAAAACATTTTATATTCGTTTTTTAACTTTTTATTTTAGTTTTAGGAAGCAAAATTGTGTTATAGGAAGGTAGCCTTGCTCTTCCTTCATCTACGATACTATTTTTATGTACTTATTTTAGAAACTAACTGTTACCTAGGTCAAAAATCATTTTCTGGCTGCCCCAAATTTATTGTCAAATCCCGGCTAAGCCACGAAGTAAACATGCAAACCAGAAGGCTAACTCTTATTTCTAAAAAAAAAGAGCTCACACAAGCTAACCACAAAATTTCAAAAAAAAGGAAAAATTGTATTTTTCAAAGACTGTGATTATTTAATTGGAATCCTTTTTATGAAGACAAAACTTTTAATGTAACTTGGGACGACTTAATTACAGTAAATTTGAAAAAAGAAATAATGACTACGTAAATCGTATTTTGTAAATAATTCATTATTTGTGTGATATAGTCAATTTAGTTACTTAGCACTTGGTTAATTCTTAGCATTTATATTGTTCATCTTATTTTTGGTATAAGTAATTCATATTTATTACCCAACGGGGTCGTTTTTAGTGTGGTCGACCAAGCTTGCAAAATTGGGAAGGGCGTGGTTACAGCACTTTTAACGCTTTCGATTGGTCGCTCGGGGAATTTCTAATATTCTCTGTTTGTTTTGCCTAAAGACGGCCCTGCTTACCTATTATACTTTGTGTTCTGTATTTAGCATGTGTTTACGCTTAATTATTTCTTTATATGAATAATGCTGGTTAGTTTTAATAAAAATGTCGTTATGCCATTTTTCAAACACAAAACAAGCATTACTCAAATTTTATTTGTGTGTACCTGTACGATTTTTTTTACTCCTTGGGCAAAATCCCATTACTATTATTATTTTACCTCTTAGTCGTTTTCGTTTGTTATTATTTCATGTACTAAATATACATACATTAGTTATTTCTATTTACTTTTTTATTTTTTTCCTTCCATGTTTATTCCAACTTTAGTTATACAGGGCGACGCAATAGTGTGAACTTCTTTGATAGCTCCCAGCCATTTAAAACACCAATAAATTTTTAATTAAAAGCCATGCATCTGATGCCTGACATGCATAAAACCTAATATTATTTTAAACTATGCAGAGTAATCTGTTTTTGAGGAATGTGATATTAAATTTCCCATTCGTTAATTTATTATTTCTATGTACAACACGGTTATTCTATCTACAAAGACTTTACAGCTTTCAGGTGTTGATTTAAAAATTCATATCTCGTTTATTCTTAAAAAAAACAGGAAGTTATTAATATTAAAAAAAAGGATCTTCTTCTTCTAGTGCCCTATCCTCTTTGGACGTTGGCGATCATCAAAAAAAGGATACATCAAAAAATTGAGGAAGTGCTGCACGGTCCGGCCGCGCAATAATTTTTCATTTACGAACGGTCCGACCGGTATATAAAAAAATCTCAAAAGAATTGGAAATCGAAAATTTCGTTTTAAACTGGTAAAATAAGCAATAATTTAAAGAATTAATCCTCCAATTTGTCTTCTAAGGTTGCAAAAATCACGAATCTCTTTGGTTTGAGTTGCTATGCGTGGGATTCATTTTGCATCAAAACAATTACCGCGAACTTTAAAGTTATGAACAAAAAACGCGACTTTTTCTGGTTTTTTTCAAATATCTCGAAAACCAAGCACGATAGGGTAACAAACTATGAATACCTTTTTTGTAGAGCGTAAAATTATATATGTTACGGGCAATGATGTGAATTGGGCATTGACGTCAATGGCCGTTCACGGTGGACAATGATGTAAATATTTTTATCTGTCTGTAATATTTACGTCCTTGGCCGATCAATAACGCCAAAAGTGAACGGACAATGATGACATCAAAATTTAATGGATATGAAGCAAAACCAAATATGTCGAATTTTGCTTATTTTGCGATATTCATATTTACAGATCGTACATCAGTGAAGTATTATAATGTTTAATAATTTATTAATAACAATTTTTAAAAATAATAAAAATTTAAAAATTATTAAATTAGATTTTTGGTTACTCTACCACTAACTCAGCCACTCGAAACTAAATTTCTTCTGCTACACACTAAAGAACACACTTATTTTAGCAAATTGTAATAATAAAAAATGTGAATATGGTGCAAACTTTTTAAAAAATCGAATTTGAACTTAGCTAATTTTCATGTAATTCAGTGGTGGATTAACGAGATTCGGAGCGCGTCGCTCATTCTGTTGTCAGTCCGTGCGCTATGAATGACTCTAACGCTCTAACGGAGGGGTGCAACGCGGAGCGGAGCGCAGCGGCGCCCCGTAAGGGTAGGTTTTGACGATGGATTACCCTCCTTATCGAATGCACACCCCAAAATTCGAAGGCAAAATTTTTTTAATTTTTTCACTTTTTCGGCAATACACGGGTTATTTTCCATTTTTTTGATTATGTTTATTACTAATATCCACTAATCACACCCCCCATCTATGCGAATTTCAAAGAAAAATTCAAATCGGAGCGAAAAAATTTTACGCATTTTCAAGGGACCACGGGCGACTGATGCACATCGGCCGGGGTCTGCCGCATACTCGATGCGACTTTCCCGTACTTTTCAAAAGTCGATATTGGGGTTGTTTTGACCATGTTCACACTTTTTATTGTTTTAATAGACAGATATAAGCATGTTCTTTAGTGTGTAGCACTCGAAAAATTTTTTCGAGTGGCTGAGTTAGTGGTAGAATCCCCAGATTTTTTAATTTAATCATTTTTATTCTGACATGAAAGTGATCCATGGCACTTCGAATTGTAAATATGTTTACTGACGCGACATGCACACTTATTATTTTTACATCCGCCTTTGCAGTGGCAACGCTTGTAACCCTGTCCTCCTAAAACACTGTTTTGAGCTGCAGCTTGTCTAATAGTAATCTCCTTTTCTTTGCTCGAATCGCTAATGTTTTCTAACAAAATCAACTTCGCAGTACAGGAGTTAAACTCAGATTTTGGACCTATTTTGGACGTGGTTTTCTTGGACAATTTATTATCATCGCGTTTTGTTTGAATCGTTAAGTTAATACTCTCATTAAATCGCCTACGCATTTCATTGAGATCCATGGTATCCATTTATCTTCTGTTCGTTATGTCTTTGTCTTTGTAATCGTTAGAAATTACTTATTCTTATATGATACTAACTGGCACAATCCTTTAGCCATCTAGACCGTGTCGGATGTGGTTGTTCGGCCTTCGGTATCACTCAAGGGTATCGCAGGCATACGTGTAGACCGTGGTTGTTCGGCCTTTGGCCTCACGCCTATGTTTTTCGTAGCGTTGTAAATAACTTCTACACCAAATTTGGTTAAGATTGGTCAAATAGAAACTTAAAGCACGTGCACGCGTATTTGCATTGTCGATCGTTTGACAGCTTGACAGCATTCATTATTGTTTTTAAGTTGATTTTGAGTAGCCTGCCTTCCTTTAAGGAATCTCGATAATCCATTCATGCGCGTCCCTATGGGACGCGCATGAATGGATTATAGAGATTCCTTAAAGGAAGGCAGGCTACTCAAAATCAACTTTCCTTTCCTTTGCGAATTTTTGCATTATTTCAATACAAAAATATTCGCAGGGACCTACATGATAACTGTGCCAAATTTGGTTACGATCGGTTAAACGGTTTAGGAGTCTATAGGGAACATATATCTATAGATAGATTTACAGATAAATTTTTAAGTTGGTAATCATCCCTTAATTCCTTAATAGCTAGTACCAATTATACAGGCACTTTTAATATGTACATGCCCGATGGAATAATATTATCATCGCCCGCTCTGTATTGGGCAATGACGTCATTGCCCGGATAATGATGCAAAAACCATAGATCGATTCATAAATTAATGTCAACGGTGCCCAATTTGCCATTGACCGTAACATAATATACAATAATGACCTGAACAACATTTATCATCAAATCAGTGGTTTAGTTTGCAAGCGTTGTCAAACTAGGATCCTGAAATTCGTCGGTTTTTAGAGGTGGCGCTGGTAATTGAAGCTTTGAAGCTCCGTCGAACATTTTTTGATAGTTCTATTTGGAGATGATAATGATAAATATGAGAGAGAGAGATAAATGAGAGCAGATAATGCACTTGAAAGCCTGGAAAAATCCCAAATCGAATTATCAGAATGTGTCGACGAAGCTTCAAAGCGAAAAAAGTGCAAGACCGAACACGGCCATAATAGAATTAAAAATCAAAAAAAAAATCGCACATCGGCTGAGAACTTCAAAACAATTTGCAATCCGTTTTTCAACTTACCTTTTGTCTATTTTACAGGTATGTTAACAAAACATATCGAATCTTGAGAATAATCTTAGTTATTTACTGTTTTCATCTTCGTGCGTTGATAAAAAATCGATGTTTATTGTTTTTTGATATTAATTTTTATTCTCAACCAATTTCTAATTAATCCATTTTACTAAATTGTTTGGAAAGTGACCACTTCTCGAACTGACAAATTTATTTTAGGTTATAACATTTAAATTGATCCTCACAACACAATGGGCCAATCGAAAAAGTCCACACTATTGAGTAACCCTGACCACAACTTGGTAATTATAAAAAAAGCAAAATAAATTTTGTATAAACGACAATCACGAGATTTAGTCTAAAAACGAACCTAATCGGGCATAATTAAAAAAAAAGTGATCGAAAATTAGTGATCATTTTAGGAATAGCAAAAAATTAGAAACTAATTCAAAATTTATCAAATTAATGTCATCACGTTGCAACTATGCTTTCCTGACCTCTCACCTTGATTTTGGTGCAACCCGAACTGCATCACGGTTTTTATTAGGGGTACTTTTTTCACCATTCACCGAACTGCACCACGGTCGAATATATCTAGGGTCGGGTTCTAGCGTTATTGAGGGCCAAATGATGGTTTATTGGCGTGCTAAAGGCCGGAGTCAGCTTCATAGTTATTTTCTAGAAGAGAAAATTCACTGAACATGATTTGGGTTTCAATAATAAATGGCACACTAACTTCCGACGTTAACACTTACAATGGATACTATCTTTTCAAGTCTAAGCATAATTGTTAATCATTGATTCAGCATTGTGCTTGGACCTTTCGAGGTGGCGCAATTCAGACAAACGATTACAGATCGAATTAAGGTGGTGCAGTTCGGGTAAGAATTTGTGGATTAATCGTTTCGTGGTACAATTCGGGTGCATCGTTAGTGTTAAGGTACGACGGTTAGCAAATCAAACTTTTCTGAACAATTTTGTGTTATACTAGGAAATAGTAGCCAGTAAAAGTAAATACATATATCGGTCTGATTATCAGAAATCAAAGGAGACTAGATCAATTTTTAATGAACCCTTAAGCGGAGAACTTAACCATTAATATTTTTTTGTGTTAAAGTAGCAACAATATATCAAATGTGTAGTATTTGAAGTTGAAGAAGACAATATGTATGAACGGGTGATTAATGAAAGCTCTCGCTATCAGCACGAGAAGCATAGCCAAAATCTAACACATTTTGCCATAACTTAGGTCGTTTGCTTAATTAATACCATTAGAGAAGCAAACGTAATAATTAAAAAAACTAAAAGTAATTATTAATATTTGCAGTAGTATGTAATTGTAAAGACTGAACGATTTATTCTGGTATTGAAAAAATGCGTATTATCCTTGCCTACAAAATACATGTCCTTAACCTAATTAGCGATGAATATTTAGATAAAAAATACTCAAGTAGAGAAAGCAATATTTTTTTCGAATATCACACTTTCATCGGACTAAATTTTTCAGAATAAGAAAATCAAATTTTATTTGTAAAAATACTAAAAATTAAAAGTGTACAATCTTGACCAAAGTAGTAAGCAGTGAAACTTAGAGTATTTTTATATTTTCCAAAGCTTTCACCTGTATGTACTAACGTGAAATTGTAAATGTGTTTATATTATTGGTGCATAGTAAGAAGATTCTCAAAACTATTTGTAAATTTTGTACATAACTCTTCGTAACTGTTACTGATGGATAAACGTAATCAGCAAACCTTCCTCTAGGTTTATCGCCTTTTCCCAAACTTTATGAAAAATGGCCATATCGGGGCCCGCACCTTGAATACCTACCTATTAAATGTCCCTTCTTTCTTCATTACAAACCATGATTTATTAATATCCTTTAGGTATGTAAATATAAATGACAAATCATATATCTATTACACACGTACAGATTAACAACATAATAATACTACTAAATAGAATATTTGTATATATTTAATGATGTACATTAGAATATTATTTAGGTATATACAGCGGCATTCTGAAACTCGACTAATTTCGATATTATTTAATCGTTAATTTAGCTTTGTATGTTCCTAAATTAATCCCTTTTATAATATTAAATTTATAATCTTTGTTTTTTATTTTTGTTATCAAATTTAATTAACTCCAGCACTTTGAATTTTAAAAAAATGGCTGAATTTCTCGCAGACTACAATGATTCCTATAATTATAGAGCGTTTCAGAATGCCACTTATAAACTACAATGTGGCACAAAAGAGATGTATTACGATTGTACATGAAAAATAAGTAAATATAATAGTTACATACAATAATTGGGAAGAGTTATTTATTATAACATGTCAGCGTCGAGGACTTCCGATATCCTTCTTGAAAATTGCGAGTACTTTTTAAACGGCGACTTGGGATCACAAACAGTGGTTAATCCACGAATTGATTTTTCACCACGTGCTTGGTTATCAATCAAGAATTTATGGCAAGTTGTCGGTTGGCTTCCATACAAAGGCCACTTCAGATACAACTGAAAAGAATTAAGGATTAATAAATTTGCAACAAAATATAAACTACAACAAACCATTTCAGTAAGTACATTATTCTAACAATAGATTATATTAGTGATGACGTACTTGAGCCTTAAGGCAGCCACAGACTATCGGCTTTGTTCGATGTACTTGTTCGACTGCTTTGTTCGACGAGCAAGTCTGTGGGTGTGTGGCAGTAATTCCGTCGTACTTGTTCGCCAACAAGAACGACGGATTTGTTCGACGGTTTTGTTCGACGGCTTTGATCTCTGTCTCTCTGTCTCTATCTCTCTAACTATCTCTGTCTTGATAACACCGTCGAACAAGTCTGCAAGTCTGTGGCCTATTCGAACAAAGCAGTCGAACAAAGCAGTCGAACAAGTACGTCGAACAAAGCCGATAGTCTGTGGCTGCCTTTACACTTAAGCGACCAGCGTAACACTGAGAATGAAAGCAAAATGTTGCTTAGTGGTTCTGATCAATGTGCGTTATTTCGTTTATCTACAATTTTTAAGTAATTCTAATCGCAGTATCTTTTTATACAAGTGCTTAGGTTGGTAAGACTTTCATTATTAAACATTTTATTTTTGTAATTTAGCACACAACTTAACATATTATTGTATATAATTATCTTTTTTACTTAAAACGAAAAAAAAAGGTTTATAATTACTTTTTCACCTCTTTCTTATGTATTTCGATGAGAAAATTACATTGGCACAATCGGCTCGTACGTAAGTATGAAATTTTTCATTTTATCGAGGGCTTTTTGAATTTCATCAAATTTCAACTTTGACGGTTTAGTTGAGATTTTGAATTACTTATTGCAGCTTGCCACGGTTCTCATCGTGTTTTTTGAAATCTACGCATCAAAATACGTCATTTAAAGTAATAAAACGTATAGATAAAATTTTGACCGTTGTTTTTGAAAAAAAACGAAAGGTTAACCCCTTTGGTGTTTTTTTGGGCCAAAAATCGAAAGTTGCAAGATGAATCCTTTTTCGACTGTTTCTGACGTATTTCGATGAGAAAATTCCATTGGCGCAGTCGGTTCGCACGTAAGTAGGATATTTTTCATTTTATCGAGGGATTTTTGAATTTCATCAAATTTCAACTTTGACGGTTTAGTTGAGATTTTGAATTACTTATTGCAGCTTGCCACGGTTCTCATCGTGTTTTTTGAAATCTACGCATCGAAATACGTCATTTAAAGTAATAAAACGTATAGATAAAATGTTGTCCGTTTTTTTTGAAAAAAAACGAAAGGTCCCCTTTGGTGTTTTTTTGGGCCAAAAATCGAAAGTTGCAAGATGAATCCTTTTTCGACTGTTTCTGACGTATTTCGATGAGAAAATTCCATTGGCGCAGTCGGTTCGCACGTAAGTAGGATATTTTTCATTTTATCGAGGGATTTTTGAATTTCATCAAATTTCAACTTTGACGGTTTAGTTGAGATTTTGAATTACTTATTGCAGCTTGCCAGGGTTCTCATCGTGTTTTTTGAAATCTACGCATCGAAATACGTCATTTAAAATAATAAAACGTATAGATAAAATTTTGTCCGTTTTTTTTGAAAAAAAACGAAAGGTTAACCCCTTTGGTGTTTTTTTGGGCCAAAAATCGAAAGTTGCAAGATGAATCCTTTTTCGACTGTTTCTGACGTATTTCGATGAGAAAATTCCATTGGCGCAGTCGGTTCGCACGTAAGTAAGATATTTTTCATTTTATCGAGGGATTTTTGAATTTCATCAAATTTCAACTTTGACGGTTTAGTTGAGATTTTGAATTACAGTTAAAGCTCCTTATTCACGGTTTCGTTATTCGCGTTTTCAGTATTCGCGGATTTAAAAAATGCAACCACTTCTTGTATTCGCGGTTGAAAATTTCGTTATTCGCGGATCAAAAACTAATAATATACAATGTTTGTACTACTTCAAAGATTTATAATTAAAATTAAAATTTCGCACTTTTAAAATGATATCTGCTGTGTATTTTATCTAAAAGAATTCAGACACTTGCATTGCAAAATTGTGTTGGAACATAATTACATACTTACCCGAAATGATATCATACATTTTTTCTAAAGAAATGCTTATTATTAACAAATCTAAAAGTGATTCGCAAAATATTCAATTACAAATTAACACCACTCACTTATCAAAACAAACAAGTAGGCGTCGCAAGAATTTATAAAGAGAAAATATTATTGTGGCTAAACCTAACGTTCTTGTACAAAAGCAAAATTTTTGCCGACAAGGTGCTATCATTTGATATAAGCTGTCTTGGCCGCTATCGTACTTGTTGAATTGTTCAACTTGCCATTCGTTGCATGAACTTTGATTAAATAACACGTGGCTCTTGCATTTATTTTGATATATTTTTATTTTATTTTCTAACCTTGGAACGTATCCCCTATATTCCCATACAAATTACCATTCCATATTCACGGTTTCTGTATTCGCGGCATAGTTATGGAACGTATCCCCCGCGAATAAGGAACTTTAACTGTACTTATTGCAGCTTGCCACGGTTCTCATCGTGTTTTTTGAAATCTACGCATCGAAATACGTCATTTAAAGTAATAAAACGTATAGATAAAATGTTGTCCGTTTTTTTTGAAAAAAAACGAAAGGTTAACCCCTTTGGTGTTTTTTTGGGCCAAAAATCGAAAGTTGCAAGATGAATCCTTTTTCGACTGTTTCTGACGTATTTCGATGAGAAAATTCCATTGGCGCAGTCGGTTCGCACGTAAGTAGGATATTTTTCATTTTATCGAGGGATTTTTGAATTTCATCAAATTTCAACTTTGACGGTTTAGTTGAGATTTTGAATTACTTATTGCAACTTGCCACGGTTCTCATCGTGTTTTTTGAAATCTACGCATCGAAATACGTCATTTAAAGTAATAAAACGTATAGATAAAATTTTGTCCGTTTTTTTTGAAAAAAAAACGAAAGGTTAACCCCTTTGGTGTTTTTTTGGGCCAAAAATCGAAAGTTGCAAGATGAATCCTTTTTCGACTGTTTCTGACGTATTTCGATGAGAAAATTCCATTGGCGCAGTCGGTTCGCACGTAAGTAGGATATTTTTCATTTTATCGAGGGATTTTTGAATTTCATCAAATTTCAACTTTGACGGTTTAGTTGAGATTTTGAATTACTTATTGCAGCTTGCCACGGTTCTCATCGTGTTTTTTGAAATCTACGCATCGAAATACGTCATTTAAAGTAATAAAACGTATAGATAAAATGTTGTCCGTTTTTTTTGAAAAAAAACGAAAGGTTAACCCCTTTGGTGTTTTTTTGGGCCAAAAATCGAAAGTTGCAAGATGAATCCTTTTTCGACTGTTTCTGACGTATTTCGATGAGAAAATTCCATTGGCGCAGTCGGTTCGCACGTAAGTAGGATATTTTTCATTTTATCGAGGGATTTTTGAATTTCATCAAATTTCAACTTTGACGGTTTAGTTGAGATTTTGAATTACTTATTGCAGCTTGCCACGGTTCTCATCGTGTTTTTTGAAATCTACGCATCGAAATACGTCATTTAAAGTAATAAAACGTATAGATAAAATGTTGTCCGTTTTTTTTGAAAAAAAACGAAAGGTTAACCCCTTTGGTGTTTTTTTGGGCCAAAAATCGAAAGTTGCAAGATGAATCCTTTTTCGACTGTTTCTGACGTATTTCGATGAGAAAATTCCATTGGCGCAGTCGGTTCGCACGTAAGTAGGATATTTTTCATTTTATCGAGGGATTTTTGAATTTCATCAAATTTCAACTTTGACGGTTTAGTTGAGATTTTGAATTACTTATTGCAGCTTGCCACGGTTCTCATCGTGTTTTTTGAAATCTACGCATCGAAATACGTCATTTAAAGTAATAAAACGTATAGATAACATTTTGTCCGTTTTTTTTGAAAAAAAAACGAAAGGTTAACCCCTTTGGTGTTTTTTTGGGCCAAAAATCGAAAGTTGCAAGATGAATCCTTTTTCGACTGTTTCTGACGTATTTCGATGAGAAAATTCCATTGGCGCAGTCGGTTCGCACGTAAGTAGGATATTTTTCATTTTATCGAGGGATTTTTGAATTTCATCAAATTTCAACTTTGACGGTTTAGTTGAGATTTTGAATTACTTATTGCAGCTTGCCACGGTTCTCATCGTGTTTTTTGAAATCTACGCATCGAAATACGTCATTTAAAGTAATAAAACGTATAGATAAAATTTTGTCCGTTTTTTTTGAAAAAAAAACGAAAGGTTAACCCCTTTGGTGTTTTTTTGGGCCAAAAATCGAAAGTTGCAAGATGAATCCTTTTTCGACTGTTTCTGACGTATTTCGATGAGAAAATTCCATTGGCGCAGTCGGTTCGCACGTAAGTAGGATATTTTTCATTTTATCGAGGGATTTTTGAATTTCATCAAATTTCAACTTTGACGGTTTAGTTGAGATTTTGAATTACTTATTGCAGCTTGCCACGGTTCTCATCGTGTTTTTTGAAATCTACGCATCGAAATACGTCATTTAAAGTAATAAAACGTATAGATAAAATTTTGTCCGTTTTTTTTGAAAAAAAAACGAAAGGTTAACCCCTTTGGTGTTTTTTTGGGCCAAAAATCGAAAGTTGCAAGATGAATCCTTTTTCGACTGTTTCTGACGTATTTCGATGAGAAA
Source organism: Podabrus alpinus (assembly GCA_932274525.1). Lineage (NCBI taxonomy): Eukaryota > Metazoa > Arthropoda > Insecta > Coleoptera > Cantharidae > Podabrus > Podabrus alpinus. The sequence continues at coordinate 4,953,993 of OW026453.1, forward strand.
ATTCCATTGGCGCAGTCGGTTCGCACGTAAGTAGGATATTTTTCATTTTATCGAGGGATTTTTGAATTTCATCAAATTTCAACTTTGACGGTTTAGTTGAGATTTTGAATTACTTATTGCAGCTTGCCACGGTTCTCATCGTGTTTTTTGAAATCTACGCATCGAAATACGTCATTTAAAGTAATAAAACGTATAGATAAAATTTTGTCCGTTTTTTTTGAAAAAAAAACGAAAGGTTAACCCCTTTGGTGTTTTTTTGGGCCAAAAATCGAAAGTTGCAAGATGAATCCTTTTTCGACTGTTTCTGACGTATTTCGATGAGAAAATTCCATTGGCGCAGTCGGTTCGCACGTAAGTAGGATATTTTTCATTTTATCGAGGGATTTTTGAATTTCATCAAATTTCAACTTTGACGGTTTAGTTGAGATTTTGAATTACTTATTGCAGCTTGCCACGGTTCTCATCGTGTTTTTTGAAATCTACGCATCGAAATACGTCATTTAAAGTAATAAAACGTATAGATAAAATTTTGTCCGTTTTTTTTGAAAAAAAAACGAAAGGTTAACCCCTTTGGTGTTTTTTTGGGCCAAAAATCGAAAGTTGCAAGATGAATCCTTTTTCGACTGTTTCTGACGTATTTCGATGAGAAAATTCCATTGGCGCAGTCGGTTCGCACGTAAGTAGGATATTTTTCATTTTATCGAGGGATTTTTGAATTTCATCAAATTTCAACTTTGACGGTTTAGTTGAGATTTTGAATTACTTATTGCAGCTTGCCACGGTTCTCATCGTGTTTTTTGAAATCTACGCATCGAAATACGTCATTTAAAGTAATAAAACGTATAGATAAAATTTTGTCCGTTTTTTTTGAAAAAAAAACGAAAGGTTAACCCCTTTGGTGTTTTTTTGGGCCAAAAATCGAAAGTTGCAAGATGAATCCTTTTTCGACTGTTTCTGACGTATTTCGATGAGAAAATTCCATTGGCGCAGTCGGTTCGCACGTAAGTAGGATATTTTTCATTTTATCGAGGGATTTTTGAATTTCATCAAATTTCAACTTTGACGGTTTAGTTGAGATTTTGAATTACTTATTGCAGCTTGCCACGGTTCTCATCGTGTTTTTTGAAATCTACGCATCGAAATACGTCATTTAAAGTAATAAAACGTATAGATAAAATTTTGTCCGTTTTTTTTGAAAAAAAAACGAAAGGTTAACCCCTTTGGTGTTTTTTTGGGCCAAAAATCGAAAGTTGCAAGATGAATCCTTTTTCGACTGTTTCTGACGTATTTCGATGAGAAAATTCCATTGGCGCAGTCGGTTCGCACGTAAGTAGGATATTTTTCATTTTATCGAGGGATTTTTGAATTTCATCAAATTTCAACTTTGACGGTTTAGTTGAGATTTTGAATTACTTATTGCAGCTTGCCACGGTTCTCATCGTGTTTTTTGAAATCTACGCATCGAAATACGTCATTTAAAGTAATAAAACGTATAGATAAAATGTTGTCCGTTTTTTTTGAAAAAAAACGAAAGGTTAACCCCTTTGGTGTTTTTTTGGGCCAAAAATCGAAAGTTGCAAGATGAATCCTTTTTCGACTGTTTCTGACGTATTTCGATGAGAAAATTCCATTGGCGCAGTCGGTTCGCACGTAAGTAGGATATTTTTCATTTTATCGAGGGATTTTTGAATTTCATCAAATTTCAACTTTGACGGTTTAGTTGAGATTTTGAATTACTTATTGCAGCTTGCCACGGTTCTCATCGTGTTTTTTGAAATCTACGCATCGAAATACGTCATTTAAAGTAATAAAACGTATAGATAAAATGTTGTCCGTTTTTTTTGAAAAAAAACGAAAGGTTAACCCCTTTGGTGTTTTTTTGGGCCAAAAATCGAAAGTTGCAAGATGAATCCTTTTTCGACTGTTTCTGACGTATTTCGATGAGAAAATTCCATTGGCGCAGTCGGTTCGCACGTAAGTAGGATATTTTTCATTTTATCGAGGGATTTTTGAATTTCATCAAATTTCAACTTTGACGGTTTAGTTGAGATTTTGAATTACTTATTGCAGCTTGCCACGGTTCTCATCGTGTTTTTTGAAATCTACGCATCGAAATACGTCATTTAAAGTAATAAAACGTATAGATAAAATGTTGTCCGTTTTTTTTGAAAAAAAACGAAAGGTTAACCCCTTTGGTGTTTTTTTGGGCCAAAAATCGAAAGTTGCAAGATGAATCCTTTTTCGACTGTTTCTGACGTATTTCGATGAGAAAATTCCATTGGCGCAGTCGGTTCGCACGTAAGTAGGATATTTTTCATTTTATCGAGGGATTTTTGAATTTCATCAAATTTCAACTTTGACGGTTTAGTTGAGATTTTGAATTACTTATTGCAGCTTGCCACGGTTCTCATCGTGTTTTTTGAAATCTACGCATCGAAATACGTCATTTAAAGTAATAAAACGTATAGATAAAATGTTGTCCGTTTTTTTTGAAAAAAAACGAAAGGTTAACCCCTTTGGTGTTTTTTTGGGCCAAAAATCGAAAGTTGCAAGATGAATCCTTTTTCGACTGTTTCTGACGTATTTCGATGAGAAAATTCCATTGGCGCAGTCGGTTCGCACGTAAGTAGGATATTTTTCATTTTATCGAGGGATTTTTGAATTTCATCAAATTTCAACTTTGACGGTTTAGTTGAGATTTTGAATTACTTATTGCAGCTTGCCACGGTTCTCATCGTGTTTTTTGAAATCTACGCATCGAAATACGTCATTTAAAGTAATAAAACGTATAGATAAAATGTTGTCCGTTTTTTTTGAAAAAAAACGAAAGGTTAACCCCTTTGGTGTTTTTTTGGGCCAAAAATCGAAAGTTGCAAGATGAATCCTTTTTCGACTGTTTCTGACGTATTTCGATGAGAAAATTCCATTGGCGCAGTCGGTTCGCACGTAAGTAGGATATTTTTCATTTTATCGAGGGATTTTTGAATTTCATCAAATTTCAACTTTGACGGTTTAGTTGAGATTTTGAATTACTTATTGCAGCTTGCCACGGTTCTCATAATAATAATAATAATAATAATAATAATAATAATTTTTATTTACTAGCTCAAGTTTACAATGGGGAAAAAAAAAACAAAGTAAACAGCAAAGGTAGTAAAAGGGTAAATATTCAGCAGAGCTGTTTTACAATTTTACCCGGTTAGATCACATTTTGTTCGTCCAATAAAATAGTTTTTATCTTGTTCCTAATAGTGTAGCTTGTTCCGGTGGTCCTAAATATATCAACAAACTTGTTGTAGATAACTGATGCGCGGTATTCGAAGGAACCCTTGAATTTCGATGTGTTGTGGTGAGGTATACTGAGGCTCACGACATTGCGAAGGTTAACTTGATGATGATCAGATCTTTTCTTCATTACTTCGAGTAGATAACTTGGACTAGCACGTTTATGTATGTTGTATAAAAACATGGCGAAGAGAAGTTCAAAACGAGCTTGGATTTTGAGGATACCAAATTTATTGTAGTAGGGTGTAATGTGGCTGCTGTAGTCAATGTCATAAGTATACCTCATGCAGGAGTTTTGAAGTACTTGAAGTTTACGTTTTAGATTCGCAGTAAGGTATCCATAATAAACTGCGCTGCAGTAGTCCAGGTGACATAACACCAGGCTTTGCACTAGTTGCAACTTAATTTCAGCAGGAAGAAGATACTTATACCTATGTAATGATTTGAGTTTGAAATATCCAATACCACAAATCTTGCTTACGTGCGCTTCAAAGGTCAAATTACTATCGCAAATTACACCCAGATCTTTAACATTCTCACTGAACTTTAATATGCATCCATCAAGCTTAACATCAATGGATCGGGTGTTGTCGGCTAAAGTACAACAGTATGTACTTCCCATACGTAAACAAACTGTTTTGTTGGGGTTAAGGATTAACCCGTTGTTGGTTGACCAGCGTTTTATTGAAGCTAGATTGCTGTTTAACGATTCAATAACATTGTTGACGAAGATTGGTTTGTTAGAGATATACACTCGTGTGTCATCAGCATACATGTGTATATTGCAGTCTGAAGAAAGAACGCTGGGGAGATCAGCTGTGAAAATGGCAAAGAGAAGCGGACCCAGAATGCTGCCCTGAGGAACACCACAGGTTATGGCTAGTTCATTGGATAAGCATCCATCCAGTTTGACCCGTTGAGTTCGACCAGTCAAATAATTTAGCAAAAGAGCAATGGCTGAGCTGCGAAAGCCGTAGTATAATAACTTGGAAATGAGTAATTCGTGATTAATCACATCAAATGCTTTGCTGTAGTCAAGAGATGTCATAATTGTTACCTTGGAATCGTCCATATTCTTGGAGATATCGTTAGTAACTTTACTTAAAGCCGTTGCAGTACTATAGCCAGAGCGAAAACCAGATTGAATACTCGGTAAGATCTTATTGGTCTCAATGTGATCAAGTAGCTGTTTGTGGAGAACGGACTCAAGTATTTTCGAAAGGGCAGGCAACACACTAATTGGTCGAAGATCGGTAAATTTAGTGGCATTGTTATTTTTAGCGATTGGTGTTATGATCGACTTCTTCCATATTGCTGGTACTACAGAGTTTGTGAGACAATAATTAATTAGATTGGTTAGGCTGTCAAGACAAAAGGGTGAAGTTAGCTTTAGCATTTTAGAGCTACAGCTATCGACGCCGATAGCATTGGACTGTAGATTAAAGATTGCCGTTGTTACAATTTCAGATGAGACAGGTTGAAAGATCAATTTACTAGAGACCAGCGGAAAACGATTCTCTTTGAAGTAAGTGATAACTTCAGGTTTGATATCAGAAGAAGCTATGTTGGCAAAGTAGCTGTTGAGTGAGTTAGGATCGTTATCATCGAGATTGATCGAGTGCTTAGATTTCGTATGTATGTTCGTTTGATCAAAAAATTTCCACAACTGTTTAGGGTTTTTTGACTTCTGATCAATTTGAAATTTAAAATAGGCCTTCTTTTCGTTTTTGATGGACATTGTAGTGAAGTTGCGTAGATCCTTATAATGCTCGTAATCTTTGGAAGATTTTGATTTCAGGAATTTTTGATAGGCCTTATTTCTAAGTTTTATCATGAGTTGGATGTTATCGGTGAGCCAACCAGGTTTACTTTTCCTTAAGTTAATTTTACATAAGGGAGCATGCAGATCGAAGAGATAGTCAATCGCAACATTAAAGTAGGCAAGTTTATCATCTATATCATTCAATTTATCGCATAGTGACCAATCAATGTTGGAAGCATCAATCGTAAACTGTTCCGTGTTGAAAGATTTGAAATTTCTAGCAGTTAGAGTTTCTGGCGCGGATTTCACGCCCTGAAGATTTAGGCGGCAGCACACTAAACGATGATCAGTCATATCGGGTAAGTCGTGCGTGTGAACACTGGAGTAAGATAAATCATCACTGACACAGATTAGATCAATTAATGTAGCTGAAGATTGAGTAACTCGGGTGGGCTGATCGATTATTTGAGTAATATTGTATGATGAAAGTAGGGACTGAAGAGCATTGGACTGACGATTAATTTTCAATAGGTCAATATTAAGATCGCCCATAAGAATGAGGCTGTCGTATTCCACATATAGTTTAGACAAAGTCAGTTCTAAATCATGAAGAGTCGATAAGGGAGATGGAGGAGGTCGATAAATCGTACCCACTGCATATGATTTTTTATTAATATGTATGGCAAGCCATAATTGTTCTAGATCACTTGTAACGCTATTGTCGATTACGATAGGGTTGCATTTGGTATTATTTTTGATAAAGCAACAAACCCCACCACCCCTGGTAGAACGATCATTTCTATAAAGGGAATAACCGGGAATGTCAAGTAGAGAAGAAGGAAAAAGAGGTGACAACCAACTTTCAGAGATAGAAATAATATGAAAGTTCTTAGAGGTTACGAAGCAGCAAAAGTCATCAAAACATTTAACAATAGATCTAATATTAATGTGACAAATGGAGAAATTATCGATGGTGTTACCGTTAGTTACTTGGCATAGCTATTTGTTACTCCAAGTTCTTCTGTTGGCCATTAGTTTGGCTTCACGTTTAAATACATCACAATTAATGTTGAAAGGTCCATGATTGGTATCGAGCTGGAGATTGCATTCAACATTGGCATTGACACAGTTGTTACATTCAGGTGGATTGGAGCATTGTTTTTTGAAATCTACGCATCGAAATACGTCATTTAAAGTAATAAAACGTATAGATAAAATGTTGTCCGTTTTTTTTGAAAAAAAACGAAAGGTTAACCCCTTTGGTGTTTTTTTGGGCCAAAAATCGAAAGTTGCAAGATGAATCCTTTTTCGACTGTTTCTGACGTATTTCGATGAGAAAATACCATTGGCGCAGTCGGTTCGCACGTAAGTAGGATATTTTTCATTTTATCGAGGGATTTTTGAATTTCATCAAATTTCAACTTTGACGGTTTAGTTGAGATTTTGAATTACTTATTGCAGCTTGCCACGGTTCTCATCGTGTTTTTTGAAATCTACGCATCGAAATACGTCATTTAAAGTAATAAAACGTATAGATAAAATGTTGTCCGTTTTTTTTGAAAAAAAACGAAAGGTTAACCCCTTTGGTGTTTTTTTGGGCCAAAAATCGAAAGTTGCAAGATGAATCCTTTTTCGACTGTTTCTGACGTATTTCGATGAGAAAATTCCATTGGCGCAGTCGGTTCGCACGTAAGTAGGATATTTTTCATTTTATCGAGGGATTTTTGAATTTCATCAAATTTCAACTTTGACGGTTTAGTTGAGATTTTGAATTACTTATTGCAGCTTGCCACGGTTCTCATCGTGTTTTTTGAAATCTACGCATCGAAATACGTCATTTAAAGTAATAAAACGTATAGATAAAATGTTGTCCGTTTTTTTTGAAAAAAAAACGAAAGGTTAACCCCTTTGGTGTTTTTTTGGGCCAAAAATCGAAAGTTGCAAGATGAATCCTTTTTCGACTGTTTCTGACGTATTTCGATGAGAAAATTCCATTGGCGCAGTCGGTTCGCACGTAAGTAGGATATTTTTCATTTTATCGAGGGATTTTTGAATTTCATCAAATTTCAACTTTGACGGTTTAGTTGAGATTTTGAATTACTTATTGCAGCTTGCCACGGTTCTCATCGTGTTTTTTGAAATCTACGCATCGAAATACGTCATTTAAAGTAATAAAACGTATAGATAAAATGTTGTCCGTTTTTTTTGAAAAAAAACGAAAGGTTAACCCCTTTGGTGTTTTTTTGGGCCAAAAATCGAAAGTTGCAAGATGAATCCTTTTTCGACTGTTTCTGACGTATTTCGATGAGAAAATTCCATTGGCGCAGTCGGTTCGCACGTAAGTAGGATATTTTTCATTTTATCGAGGGATTTTTGAATTTCATCAAATTTCAACTTTGACGGTTTAGTTGAGATTTTGAATTACTTATTGCAGCTTGCCACGGTTCTCATCGTGTTTTTTGAAATCTACGCATCGAAATACGTCATTTAAAGTAATAAAACGTATAGATAAAATGTTGTCCGTTTTTTTTGAAAAAAAACGAAAGGTTAACCCCTTTGGTGTTTTTTTGGGCCAAAAATCGAAAGTTGCAAGATGAATCCTTTTTCGACTGTTTCTGACGTATTTCGATGAGAAAATTCCATTGGCGCAGTCGGTTCGCACGTAAGTAGGATATTTTTCATTTTATCGAGGGATTTTTGAATTTCATCAAATTTCAACTTTGACGGTTTAGTTGAGATTTTGAATTACTTATTGCAGCTTGCCACGGTTCTCATCGTGTTTTTTGAAATCTACGCATCGAAATACGTCATTTAAAGTAATAAAACGTATAGATAAAATGTTGTCCGTTTTTTTTGAAAAAAAACGAAAGGTTAACCCCTTTGGTGTTTTTTTGGGCCAAAAATCGAAAGTTGCAAGATGAATCCTTTTTCGACTGTTTCTGACGTATTTCGATGAGAAAATTCCATTGGCGCAGTCGGTTCGCACGTAAGTAGGATATTTTTCATTTTATCGAGGGATTTTTGAATTTCATCAAATTTCAACTTTGACGGTTTAGTTGAGATTTTGAATTACTTATTGCAGCTTGCCACGGTTCTCATCGTGTTTTTTGAAATCTACGCATCGAAATACGTCATTTAAAGTAATAAAACGTATAGATAAAATTTTGTCCGTTTTTTTTGAAAAAAAACGAAAGGTTAACCCCTTTGGTGTTTTTTTGGGCCAAAAATCGAAAGTTGCAAGATGAATCCTTTTTCGACTGTTTCTGACGTATTTCGATGAGAAAATTCCATTGGCGCAGTCGGTTCGCACGTAAGTAGGATATTTTTCATTTTATCGAGGGATTTTTGAATTTCATCAAATTTCAACTTTGACGGTTTAGTTGAGATTTTGAATTACTTATTGCAGCTTGCCACGGTTCTCATCGTGTTTTTTGAAATCTACGCATCGAAATACGTCATTTAAAGTAATAAAACGTATAGATAAAATGTTGTCCGTTTTTTTTGAAAAAAAACGAAAGGTTAACCCCTTTGGTGTTTTTTTGGGCCAAAAATCGAAAGTTGCAAGATGAATCCTTTTTCGACTGTTTCTGACGTATTTCGATGAGAAAATTCCATTGGCGCAGTCGGTTCGCACGTAAGTAGGATATTTTTCATTTTATCGAGGGATTTTTGAATTTCATCAAATTTCAACTTTGACGGTTTAGTTGAGATTTTGAATTACTTATTGCAGCTTGCCACGGTTCTCATCGTGTTTTTTGAAATCTACGCATCGAAATACGTCATTTAAAGTAATAAAACGTATAGATAAAATTTTGTCCGTTTTTTTTGAAAAAAAACGAAAGGTTAACCCCTTTGGTGTTTTTTTGGGCCAAAAATCGAAAGTTGCAAGATGAATCCTTTTTCGACTGTTTCTGACGTATTTCGATGAGAAAATTCCATTGGCGCAGTCGGTTCGCACGTAAGTAGGATATTTTTCATTTTATCGAGGGATTTTTGAATTTCATCAAATTTCAACTTTGACGGTTTAGTTGAGATTTTGAATTACTTATTGCAGCTTGCCACGGTTCTCATCGTGTTTTTTGAAATCTACGCATCGAAATACGTCATTTAAAGTAATAAAACGTATAGATAAAATTTTGTCCGTTTTTTTTGAAAAAAAACGAAAGGTTAACCCCTTTGGTGTTTTTTTGGGCCAAAAATCGAAAGTTGCAAGATGAATCCTTTTTCGACTGTTTCTGACGTATTTCGATGAGAAAATTCCATTGGCGCAGTCGGTTCGCACGTAAGTAGGATATTTTTCATTTTATCGAGGGATTTTTGAATTTCATCAAATTTCAACTTTGACGGTTTAGTTGAGATTTTGAATTACTTATTGCAGCTTGCCACGGTTCTCATCGTGTTTTTTGAAATCTACGCATCGAAATACGTCATTTAAAGTAATAAAACGTATAGATAAAATGTTGTCCGTTTTTTTTGAAAAAAAACGAAAGGTTAACCCCTTTGGTGTTTTTTTGGGCCAAAAATCGAAAGTTGCAAGATGAATCCTTTTTCGACTGTTTCTGACGTATTTCGATGAGAAAATTCCATTGGCGCAGTCGGTTCGCACGTAAGTAGGATATTTTTCATTTTATCGAGGGATTTTTGAATTTCATCAAATTTCAACTTTGACGGTTTAGTTGAGATTTTGAATTACTTATTGCAGCTTGCCACGGTTCTCATCGTGTTTTGTGAAAATTTTATTTTCATTTTTTTTTCGTTTTTCGAAATTTCGAATTTTCGTTTTAAAAATTTTACTGTGACGTCACAGCAACTCCTACGTCACAACAAAAATATTTTTGCAGATTAGTTGCTATAAAGTAATTGTTATGTGTGTATAGTATAATAATTAATTATTTTAACAAATTTGCATGTTGTATAAACAGATGTAATTAATATAAAGCGAATTTTTAAGAGCTTATCAAAAAACGAATTTTGACGTTTTACGGCTATACCATAGTTAAAATTTGATTGCATAATACACAGCTAGTCCCGTAAATTTCTAATGTTTGTGCCAAATGACATTTTAAAAATATTTTTCAACGGGATCATGTTAGTTTATTGTTAAAATATAAAATAAAACAAGCGCTTTTAGAAAATATGAGTTATCATGTTATAAACCAACATGCAACAAATTACAAATTAAATTTGATGATTTTGATTATGTCATGTTAACATTTTATTTATTTTGCATTATTTATGGATGGCGTATTTATTTTATGTAATTTTGGGAGTAAACCAATGTAATGATATAAAATAAAGTTGAATGTAGTAAATGGGAAAGTAATGTGTTGTCAAATCAGATTTTTTAATTATTAAGAGAACAAATAATAAGGATGTTGGTTAACGTTAACTAAAGCTACAGAGCTACTTTTAATAGCAATGTGTAAGGACTAACGAATGTGTTTGCAGCTATTCCAAAATACTACGATAAACTTTAATATCGTGCGAAAGTGGTTCATTTAGTGCTTTTCAAATTGTTTGTTTTGCATATTTAAACTGGAAGTGCAAGTGAATTAGTAGGCAGAATTGTTGAGTGAAAACTTTGACAGACAAGATAAAATTTAACGAGAAAGATTGTTCATCGAGTAAAATTTAATAGAATTAAAATTATTGTATGCCATTTTAGTCATTTGCTACTACGAGTATATAACGATAATAATTAATTTTATAGTTCTGTGAACTAAAATGCAGAAAATCTTACAAACTTAAAATTAATTTCTGCTCTATAATAGATTTGACAGTGCTCATATTTCGCATACGTCATCTATAAATAATGCGATTTTTGATCATGGAACGTTACACGATCGATGAACGTATCGTTATTGTGATAACATTACCAAGCGGTGAAAATTTTGCTGTTAAAATTCGTGAAATTTTGGGTAGAAGAAGTGCACCTTCTCGTAGCGGAATTGTAAATTTAATAAAAAAAAAACATTATTAATAAATTATTTATTGCAAAACTACTAATCGAGTATGAGTTTTGTCCCTGTAACCGATAATCGAATTTAAATTCTTTGCCTTTCAGACAAGCGACGAACCACTTTAAATTAGTAAAAAAAAATGAATTCTAAATACAATTGAGGCAACGACTAATTAACAAAATATTAGACCACAGATTGCAAAATTCCATTTACTGTCAAAATTATGTTATTTTTTCCAGCGCCTTCTTGATAAATAATTGGTAAACTAATAATTTTATCCCGAAAACTTTTCTCTTCAAGGTTTTTTACATTCTCATACCTAGAAAATTGTGCTCCATCCAAATCCGGAAAGAAAAATAAGGATTGCAATTTGAAAACATTAACGATGACGTCATAGCTCAAAAAGAAAATGTCGACGGCAGGAAAACATGACGCTCAAAAAAATAAGTTTGATGTGAAAATCTCCCTAAAGTATTTTGTGGAATTTGTTCCAAACTTAACGAGCTCACTATTTATAAATTGAAAATTTTTAAAATTAAGGCGTTGTACAGCATCCCTATAGGATTAATTTCACCAAACTTATGGCAACTTTTAATTACGAAACCTAATAGTAATTTGTAAGATATATTAATAATTTTGCTGATATGTATGAGCATTATTGAAGTTTAACTTCGAGCCAATGTTATACAACATCTTGCAGCCAAAGTTGATTAAATTATTTTCATTTAGAAAATAACATAATTATTATACATTTTTGTTGATTAATATGCAAACTACGACTTGCAAGCTAATTTACCGCTGAATTCAGATTACTTTGAACTTCAAGGCAATCTTTTAGTTGCTTGAAAATTCTGTATATTATTTTGAAGTCATACATCAAAGCTAACTAATTTTAAAATTGACTTTGCAACGTCGTTAATTACTAATATGAATAGCAATGGACCTAAAATGAAACCCTTGTGGAACACCAGAAGTTAGTACAAAAATGCCAGATATATACTGGTATGAGTATGGTGACCATATTACTTTTATGAAAAAAAAGTACATTTCGGCGAAACACGGTAAATACCTAAAAAAAGGTCAACGGCGCACAGTGTGGTGGAGGCGGACAAATGGTGATTTTTAAAGTAATTCATTTGGTCTGTTTAATAATAGTTTCTTGCTAGGAACATCTCAAGGATTCAGGAACACAAAAAAAATCATAAAAAATGCGCTTGGAAAGTGTCGAAAAAATGGGGCAGTCAACCTTTTTTATATACATATATGTACCGTATACATAGGTACTTTAACTTTGCTTAAAAACGGAAATACATAGATTTTTTTCAGTTTTCAGGTTGAAATATTATTTCTGTTTCTCGTTACTAGCACACAAGTGCCAAAACCAAACAAAGAATTACATTTTTAACGGTTTGTAGACCTAATTTCGACCTAAAGACTCGATTTTTTAATGTTAACTTCTCTTAAACATTTAGTTGTGTGAGAACGCATGAGACACATCGAAAATTTTTTTGTGGTATCATTGGTATCTCTAGTACTTGCTCTGCAAATTCAGCTGCAAACACAAGAGCGTTTTTACTGAGACTTGTCCAATTTTTACCGAAGGTATTATTGGATTAACAAATCAATAAATTTTTCCCAAATGCCCATGTAAACAATACATAAGCAGAACGGACGATACAGAAAGATATTAAAAACAATTGAAAACTATTTTAAAATGACGAACTTTAGCATTTCGAATCGTGGCTTATGCAATATTCTGTGGGAAAACACAAAAATTATTGTTTTCTTCTATTCTATTAAGGACTAGCTCGCACAGTCGGCCTACCGGCCGCCTTTAGCCATCTAGACCGTGTCGGATGTGGTTGTTCGGCCTTCGGCCTCACTCCAAGGTACTAAAGTAGCCTATGTTTTTCGTAGCGTTGTAAATAACTTCTACACCAAATTTGGTTAAGATTGGTCAAATAGAAACGTAAAGCACGTGCACGCGTATTTGCATTGTCGATCGGTTGATAGTTTGACAGCATTAATTATTGGTTTTTAAGTTGATTTTGAGTAGCCTGCCTTCCTTTAAGGAATCTCGATAATCCATTCATGCGCGTCCCTATACTCAAAATCAACTTTCCTTTGCGAATTTTTGCACTATTTCAATACAAAAACATGCGCAGGGACCTACATAATAACTGTGCCAAATTTGGTTCCGATCGGTCAAACGGTTTAGGAGTCTATAGGGAACATACTGCCATGTATTGCTACTGTATAAGCTCAAAATTTGATTTATATAGCGGGAGAATATTAATGGCACTTAATTTAGTTATGCCTCGACTAGCCTGCATGAAAACTCGTTATTTCGGGTCGAAAATTGGGTTCATCTATTTGGTCAGAAAAATACTCATATAAGCTACCTTAAATAAGTAACCTTAAAGAACAAGAAAAATAAACTTATTGTATCTTACACCTGCTTATTTTTGGACTTCACTGCTCTATAATGTTAAATTAAATTAAACGTAATTATTTGTAAACACAATATTGTAATTTATTAAACAAATATAATCATTCAAAAACAAAAGATTGATTTTCATTAAATAGGAAAAAAATTAAATTTACAGAAACAATAAAAGAAAAGTTTTTAAATCCCCCCGTATTTAAATTCTCACTAATTAAATATTCATCGTCGTATGATGTTTTTATAAAAATAATAACTGCGTACGCACGATTCTTACCGATTGTTCTATCGAAGAAACTGTTTTTGTTGCACCGCACTCGAGTAACCTGGGTAGAAGTCTATCAGCTCCAAATTTCTTCTTTAGAATTACCATTACAGGAAAAATAATCGCCAACCATTAATCGCTCCCAACGAAATATTCTTCATTTAGAATTACTAATACTCTTGCGAATTTATTGACCATCTCCAAAATTATCTGTCCATACGTTTTAGCTGACACCATCCAAATTTTACTTAACAAAATCAGCAATTCAGTTCCGTCCACAATTCTCAACGGATACCATGCAAAATCAAACAAATAAAAAATACGTCCTTATACTTTGGTGGACACTATGTGAATCCAAAAATAATTAAATCATGTAACTACGTCCGTACTTTTCCATGGACGACCAGCCAATCTCAAAATACCTCCTCACGTGTCAACGGACACACCGCAAGTCCTCACACGCTTCCTTATCAGTCTTACATCCCACCAAAATTGTCCGTAAGCCCGCGCACTAATTCCTTTTAACGCACAACTTATCATTATTATTTTCCTATTCTTTTACAAATAAATCAATCTCATTTAATTTCTTCCCAAATCTTTTTTTAAATAAAAACAAATAAACCTTCTTTTGCTTTTTTTACATTCTTTTTCAAATATTTGTGTATACAAAATTACGTTTGTTGCATTGGATTGATGCAAGCAGTTCATTACTCAGAAGTGCCAAGAAGATTCAGGTGTAATTATTTTAATATCATGATGGTCCTTTATTTGACTATTTAATAATGAGTATTTTATCATAAAATCAACCCAATTACATCAGACCCCCCCCCCCCATCTCTTACAAACGGAACATGACATCAAATACATCCATTTTTATATAATTATATTAAGGATTAAGGATATAGTAAGACAACTTCCAGATTTTTTGCCCTAAAATTGAAGGCTCAGCAACCGTTTGTCCACAAAAACCCCATTTCACCACACTGTGCGGCGTACCTAAATCGGTGCACCCGAATTGCACCACGAAAAGATTAGTTCACAAATCTCCTACCCGAATTGCACCACCGTAATTTCAGGTAAACACCTCACCAAGGGTCGGTCGTCCGAATTGCACCACCTCTATTGTAATATTTTAGGTAAGGTGGTTTTATTGTTAAAAGTTAAAGCACAATTCTGGAGTTTAACCTGATGCCTCCTACATGTAACATCGATTATTTTTTGTTTTTACGCGATTTTTTGGGGGTTAAACGTAATAGATAACTGCCGCATACCGCGACTATACTTTTTAATGCTATTTCGAGGGTCTCTCACATCCCGGTTGCATTTATCCCGGTTTTCTTGATCGGTGGCGCTTCTCGTATGTTTAGCCTAGTAACCAGAGTCAAAACCGCTCTGGAGGGGTGCAACCCGGAGCGGAGCGGAGGGGCGCCCCGGAAGAGTAGGTTTTGACGATGGATTACCCTCCTTATCGAATGCACACCCCAAAATTCGAAGGCAAAAAAAATTTAATTTTTTCACTGTTTTGGGTTATTATTTTATTAATACCTGCTCCGACCCTGTATAATATAATATGAATTAATATATTAAACTCGAAATTTAAATTGCAAAGAATTTAGATATTTGTGTATTTATTTCTTTATATTATCTGTTTGCTTGTGATACCTGCTCGGTTTGCTCGTGGTGCAATTCGGTAAAGCGATTACGGAACGACATTTGACCGTGGTGCAGTTCGGTCAAGGGATTACATTTACCTGGGTACAAGAAATGACCCCTGATAAGCGGTGGTGCAGTTCGGGTAGCACCACCTAAATATACGACGATTACGATTGATGACCTTTTTTTTCTGGGGTTGCACTGAAGGAAACAACCTTGAGGTTTGGGGCAGCGTCGGGTGGCACCCCCCCGGCGGGTGTACAAAAAATAAGTACATTTGTAAGTACTTGGAGAAGTTTTTAAGTACATAGGACATCGTTCTAAAAAAGAGTACTGTCCTACTAAAATAAGTACATATGGTCACCATAGGTATGAGTGAGACGGTGAATATTTTATTTAATATCAAAAATGTTGTATTTTTATGTTCAAGTTTGTTTAATTATTATTAAGAAGACTTCAAATTACTTTGGCTTAATTCAAAAAAAAAAAAAATATTCGTATACTATTTAATTCCTCTATCCCGTAATCGACAATTTAAATTCCATTAAATAAATCAAGTTATAAAGTTGTGGTTATCAGAGATTCATTGGATTTTCGTTGATTTAGCAAAAATAGTCTATAAATATTTACAAACCCTTATAAATGTATACGATATAAGTTAATTTAATTTAATCCAAGGACGGTTTTCTCCCGATTTTTACTTAAAAAAATTAATACATTTCTTTATTTACCTCTGTGTCTCTTTCGACCGGCTTATCAGGATCATATCCGGGATAATGAAAATTTCCATCGTATTCGGTGCAATACTCTTCTACCGGGGGTGGTTCATTAAGTTCCTGAATAATTTTTTGGGCAACCTCGTCGGTCATTTTTTCCTTGAAAAGCATTCGTCGTTTTCCTTAAATAAATAATGAAGGCTTTAATTCAAAAATTTGCTTAGTATGCTATAATAAAAGTACCTACAAAGCTTGTTTGATTCCAAGCTGGATTATTGTGTTTGCACATTAAAATTTCATAGTTAGGTAAGAAAATAATCAACAAAGATAAACATTTTCCTCAACTTTTGCAAGGAATATTGATAAGTTAATAAAAATATGTAGGTGGGTACTCGAAATTTCCAGGCAATAAAAACTTTCATCTCTATTGCTATGCTCTGTTAAGGTATTTCGATGATTTATTGAACCAAAAGTTGGCAGTTTGTCAGATAACAACATAAAAAGTTTACTCAGCTTACCTCAGGAAGAATATTAAATTAATGCATCTAATAACTTTTAATGAAAAATAAACTTGGCATTGTTTTACCATTAAGTAGACCCTTATTGTTTTAAAAGGAAAATCAAGTTAAATCGACAAACGAAAGCTGTTTAAAGTGTAACCAAAGAAAAAGTATAATTCGAGATGTTTGGAGAAATATTGACTTTTCCAACTTCCAACTTACTTTATTATTTTTAAGAAGAAACTTTTTAAATGAATGGCCAAGATGGTTTTTGATAACCTGCCTCGAGATCCGGCGAGCAATTTAAAAAATCTAAACAAGGACAGGATGCTGTCCCAAGGTCGCCTCCAGATTCGAACCTCAGACACAAAATTGCAACGCAAGTTACTAATAGAAACAAAAGTTGTAAGTAGTAAACAGGTCACTGATTTCGTAACGTTCAATTTTGTACAAGAGTCGAGTCGTGATTACGCTAACTTATAATTAAACCAACAACAAAGGCGTAGAGCTACCGTTCGCAAAACACTTTCCACCAAATGAACACATTCTCTCAAGTTAGTTGCGATAGAATTCATGTACTTGCAGTTATCTTCAAAATTCCAATAAAAGGATAATTGAAAAAAGTTTTCAACTTTTAATGTTTCGTTCCTGTTTTGGCAGGTTGATTTATTTTGTAGCGATTTCTGTTTCATTACTGCTCCCTTGTTATAAAAGAAAGACTTGCATTTTCATTATTTGTGTTCTAACATCTGAAAAACTTCTGTTCTGCGATTTGATATCAAATTAACTGGCACGGGCGGCCTACCGGCCGCCCTTAGCCACCTGGTCGATTAATGTGCAATCAGAATAACTCTTTAACTTTCAGCAGTACTGGAGCTTAATTCCAACGGGAGCTTAATTATAAACCAAGTCAATTCGAATTTAAAACGTTGTTCGTCTGCCAGCGAATGCCAGAATATGCATCTGCAATCTTCTCTTTTCCTCTGTGCGAATCACAAAAGTCTTTCCGTTTCGGTAGAACCTCCTGGTTCTTCGTTTTTTGTTACTTGCGCTCCTGGAAAGGAAAAATTACTTTGTCTTCATTGAGGTAATTTCGTCGTCCAACTTCTGGATAAATTGCTTTTTTTTTCAATTAACAGTGGCCCGTTCTGGACGACGTAATCCAGGATTTTTTCAAAGTCATTTAACAAATCACGAAGCATTTTGCGAGTCATGTACATGTAATCGTCTCTAAAACTTAATCTTTAATCATAAGTGACTCATTCAGTGATTTCTAAAGTCATTTGAGGATCTTCTCATCAAACGCCATTTAAAATATCTTCAAACTTGCGGACTCTTCCATATAGTGCACTAAGAACAGGAAAACTTGGAAAGGGTACTGATTTTAGATATCAAATCCGATTCCTTTGCTTAGTCTCAATACCAGGCAAGCTGCATGAAAAGTATCGTATTCAACTCCATCGACTATTCGGAGATCCTTGAAGTAATAAGTTACATCTTTAATTGTGGACAACAGCATTCCCAAATAGTAGCAACAAAGTTTCACAAGTGCACTGCGTAAATATTGCCAAACGCATCGCCAGATCGGATGACGACATGTTCTTCAACAATTGCATCTTGTTTGGATCGACTGTGTTTTCACAAATCCAGTAAAAACATTACTGGAGATATTCCGGTCTGCTCGATTGATTTTGCCATTATGACGTGTCCAAACTCCTTGATGGGATTTGTTGTGGACATAGTTAAGGATTATTGAAATTTATTTTACTGAGTTGCAGCACTCAACGTTGACTGTATGGATTATCAATTTCTACATCCACCGACTTCATTTTAATGATTGGAAATCAACAAATCATGACGGTTTGAGTAAATAAACTTTTATTTTTATATATTATTTAGATTTTGGGTTGTTAAAAATAAATCTACCAATCAGAGTTTTTAGAGCGCACAAGCAAACTTCCGTTTTTATATGAACCATAATTGACCAGGCCCATAAAGAGACTTCGATACCTTGGTCCGCTGAATGGTGGGCATTTTGATGCTTATGAAAATACTTTGCCTATTCTGAAAGATAGCAAAGTAGTTACCCTTGCTTCCCTGCAAATTTCTGATATCTCTTCAAATGCTGAGATTAGTGGAATTGAAAATTATGATGAAAATCTCGCTTACTTAATCGAAAGACCGATGTCCAAAAGGATTAAACGGGGCAGACCCTGTGGGAAGTTTTTGCTAACTCACAGGAAAGCACAACTGCTTGAACCTGGACCTTAAGAGAACTTGCACGTTAAGAAACGTCAGGTACATTTCGCCGCCCCCTCCCCATCGCGAATTTTTTAATGAAATTAGTGTCAAACGTTTGAGCTCCAATCAGCGCCGTAGCAAGCTCTTCTGGCGCCTGAGGCAAATTTGAACATATGCGCCCCCTCCCGAAAAATTCTTATCATTTTGAAAATTTTAAACTATTATTTATTGGGTTTTGTCGAGGTTTAGCGCCCTCATTGCGATCACCCTTGCTACGGTGCCGGCTTAGAGTAATGAAAACAAATGGATGCTCATCAGGAACTCATTTAAGCTGCCGGGACCGGGGATCTGGGGGGTATCGAATACCCTCCAGGTACACTGAATTTATTACGAAAGAAAAATTTTCACTTTTATGTCCTAAGAAGAACGGTACTGGGATAGTTATGAAAAATATCATCTGCTGCCCCCTCCCCCCCCGGATTACAAACGAAAATTACAAAAAAATTTGATGGTTCTGAATAATGGCAAGTGTAGCTGGGGGGTATTCCATACCCCCAAGACCCCCCCGGTCATGTAATATCGATTATCATTGGGTACTTCTGAAGATCTTATATAAAATACGCACAGTATGTCAGAATCACCGTTTCTATGGTAACGTACCGCAATACCCCCCCTCCCTGAATGTGGAGATTATTTTTATCGGTAGAAATTTTTCTTTTCAATTTAAATAACTGTCGCGATCATAACGTGATATATTTAGCGGTTACCCAGTCAGTTAAAGGGAAATAAAGAACGCGGGGGATGGAATCAGCTTTCCTAAAATCCCCTGTCTTATCATTGGACCAAAATTGAAGAGGAGAAAATTCCTTACAAAACAGGGTTTCAAGATTTACTTTAGATCTAAAGTAAATCCTGACTTTGTTTCGTTTTGTCCACCATCGATGGTGAAGTTTAAATAGTACGAAAGTTTTATTCAGATTAAGAATTATTCAAAACCTTTTTCAATTGTTTTCTCTGGATTCATAGTTTTATGATAGTAAAAGTTTATAGAGAATTTTGTACTCTTTAATTTTGATTTGATGATAATTTTCACTAAAAATGAAAGTAAGCAAGTTATAGACGAAAAACTGTAGAGGAGGTAGAGGATTAAAATCCCCACTCGTGGAAAAGGCCGATAGGGAATTTTAGGCGTTGGTTGTTGCAAATAAAATCGTGGTCAAATTTAAATATATCCGCAACCCCCAAAAGATTCTAATCTTTTTGAAAATTTTAAACTATTATTTATTGGGTTTTGTCAAGGTTTAGCGCCCCCATTGCGATGGCGCCTGAGGCAAACGCCTCAGTCGCCTCACCCTTGCTACGGTTCTGGCTCCAATGAGCTTCCATAAAAATCGTTGTACTCCAAGGGTGAAAGAGCTCGAGTGTTTCAAAGATTGTGAAATTGCAAATTTTACCTAAATATCACTCCGAGCAAATAGCGCACAAAATTTTAGTGTTGCTGATAACAATTAAAATAGATTTTATTTTTTAACATTGAAAAGAAACACGAGCATCATAGTCGATAAAAATAATTTACTAGTCCATTATAGTGCAAGTGTGAGCTTTTCGCATATTATTTTTAGTCGCGAAAAAATTTTAATTAAATAGAATTGGTAGTATCAATCGATCGATCCCCCCCCCCCAAAGTTTTCGCGAATAACTTCGTGCTGCGTGTGGTAATACAAACGATTTTTATGGAAGGTCATTGGAGCTTAAACGTTTGACACTAATTTCATTGCAAAATTCGGGATGGGGGGGGGCGAAATGTACCTAGAAACGTCCGAAGTTAATCGAGCCGCTGTTGTTAAGATACGATTCATTGCATGATTAGCGAGAGCAACGTAGAAATTTTTTGTGGGTGAAAAAAACAAATTCTGGTTTTCATTATGATCCAGATATTTCTTACGAATGTGATAAAACGATGGTATGAGGACCAATAAATGTTATTTGTATCTGGTGCTATTAAATGGAAAGGCTAATATTCTGAGATGTGCTGTTCTAATTAGAAAATTGACCTACCCCAAATCGAAAAACTCCCGGAACCTCTGAACAGTTTGTTATAAGCATTGCATCTCAACTCCGAATATTTTCTTAAAAGTATTCGAATGTAAATTTCGTTACCCTTTAGGTGGGAGTTACCTATCTCTAACTACTCTAAACAAAATTTCTTCTGCTACACACTAAAGAACACAGTTAATATAACAAATTCTCAAAATATGAACCGAGAATTTATTATCAAAATTTTGAAATAATCGAATTTGAACTTAGCTAATTTTCATGTAATTCAGTGGTGGATTAACGAGATTCAGGGCGCGTCGCTCATTCTGTTGACAGTCCGTGCGCTATGAATGACCCTAACACTTAGAATATTTCGCACCGGCAGATGCAGCTCGACTGTCGTACATGTAACATCGATTATTTTTTGTTTTTTGGCGATTTTTTGGGGGTGAAACATAATAGTTTACTGCCCCATACCGCAACTATACTTTTTAATGTTATTTCGAGGATCTCTCACATCCCGGTTTCATTTATCCCGGTTTTCTTGATGGGTGGCGCTTCTCGTATGTTTAGCCTAGTAACCAGAGTCAAAACCGCCCTGGAGGGGTGCAACGCGGAGCGGAGCGCAGCGGCGCCCCGTAAGGGTAGGTTTTGACGATGGATTACCCTCCTTATCGAATGCACACCCCAAAATTCGAAGGCAAAAATTTTTTAATTTTTTCACTTTTTCGGCAATACACGGGTTATTTTCTATTTTTTTGATTTTATTTATTACTAATATCCACTAATCACACCCCCATCTATCCGAATTTCAAAGAAAAATTCAAATCGGAGCGAAAAAATTTTACGCATTTTCAAGGGACCACGGGCGACTGATGCACATCGACCGTGGTCTGCCGCCTACTCGATGCTACTTTCCCGTACTTTTCAAAAGTCGATATTGGGGTTGTTTTTACTCCGTTCACCCTTTTTTTTGTTTTAATAGACAAATATAAGCCTGTTCTAAAGAACACTAAAGTGTGTAGCTGAAGAAAATTTTTTTCAGCTAGTCAGAGATAGCCAACTCTCGCCACCTTTTATTCTGGGAGTTTCCCGTTGTTAATACTTTAATTATTTTGATTTAGAAAATGGAACGCGTTAATTAGTCGCATTATAAGCCAATCACTGATTTTGAAAATGTATTCATGATTAAATGGAAAACCTTTCTGAACGCAAATGTCAAAGAACTGCCACTTTGACAAACTTCATTCAAAAGTTATCCCTATTGAAAGATCTCGTGCAGCTAAAAAAACACCCCATAGTTAGACGATTAACTCCCTTCATCGGGCGTTTGGCCCAATGATTTATTTTTAAACATTATGATATTACAAAGCACAAATTTGAGTTGCATAGGTACATTTTTTCGTTAGCCCTTCCTAGTAATTTCTTTAGATCCGTCCCTGCATTTACAATAATAAATCGTCCTTTTAAAAGCGGTTTTCGATATTTAATTTTTTTTATTAAGGAATCAATAAGGAAGTATGTATTTTAGTATGCAAAAAATTGTTGAACCTCTATTCATCTGGAAATTCTTGACGAGAGATCGCAAACGCCAAGAACAATAACCCGTAATCCAGTGCTTAAATGAAGGAGCTGTTCAAATGTTTACATAACAAAAACGGTAATACTTTATTCTCTTCTTGAGAACAGATTAATCTTTCTGTTGTCCCTTTTATATTTACCTGAAAGTCGACAGTAAAATCCTCATAATGGAGAAATCTTAAAATACGAGGATGTGGGTAATTGTTATTGATTTGGTTTTTTACGTGATTTTCGCGAAAAATGCAGGGTTTGCCTGTTGTATGGAAACTTCTAGTGGGTTTAATTTGTCGCTTCGGTTTACCACTCATCAGTGAGAGGATTGCAGCCTTACGCTTAGCAAATATTTGATCTAAAAAATAACATTTGTTGGTTTGTGGCCTCCTGCTTGGTGAATAATGCGGGTATTTGCGAAGAAAAATTATTTTGGTAAATAGGGCAACGGGCATGAGAAAAGTCATAATTTAAGTGAAGGGTTGGTGTGGTAGAAGAAACGATCCCTGGGGTGATTTAAGTAGATTTTCAATTTGGAAATGTTTATCTGGGGGGAGAGGGTTAATTTAATTTCAACATTCTTGAATTTATAACCATTCCATAATTTTTTTTTGTACGCAGATAAAAAAATGTACATATTATACGAAAAGTTATTCCTTCGCCCTAGATTACTTCCTTCGGTTTATCGAAAAATCGCCTAGCATAAAATGTGAGATTACAGTGACAGTTTTGGAATAGTGTAGGAACTTAAGGGCGGCTTTGTCACAAATTAGTTGTATCTACATGGGGGAAGAACATCCCTACAAATTAACTCAGCTTTTAAGCTCATTAACTATTTTCTTCCCTACTAATACGACTGGTCTGTTTCAATTATATGTTCTTGGATTAGCGGCATGAATTTTTAATTTCATCTTAAAGGTGGGGTATGCGATGCGTTTGAGATTTATCATGCTCATTTCAAAAAGCGCTTCGAATTTCGAAATTATGATGAGAATGCAGGAATATACATCATATATAATTTAGTCTCATTGTATTATGGATAGGAATTCAGTGACTATCGAGTTGAGGAAACTATGTTTCTAGGTTGAAGGGAAACATGATATAGATATGTATACTCAAAATTTAAGTTTCAGTCTTCCTTCGTTGATAAGTTGAAAGGGACAAGACTCACAATCTAATTGAAATTCGGTATATTTTGAATAAAATCATTAAAATTGGTGGATGACTTTTATTCGAAATTTTGGAGTAGAAAATTCCAGTGTTAATAAAGTAAAACTTGATTTTTTCTTTTTCATAAAAGAAGTGAAACGAAAAAATGTTTAATTTCTCTCAATTTCTTTGCGAGAAACGTAATAATTAAACAAATACGATGTATACGTAAGCCAATTGACAAGAGCTTCATTGTGTTATTGGAAAAACAACGGGAAAAAATACATTTTTCTGAATAATGGTGATTATCTCGATTTGGGATCACTTTAAAGAAAAATGTTAAGTAATCGAAAATGAAGTATACTAAATTGTCTACAGAAAATATCTTATACTTTTTCTTGTAAATCGATTGGTTGCAGAGTTACAACCGTCATAACGCGCGGTAGATTAATTTGCAATTCTTTATTTGGGGTCATGATATGTTTACCCTCCTTTCCGTTCCTAATGAGAGAACGGTTTGGAAAGGCAAACAAGACCACGCAGAAGTAAAACTCCTACTTATATTCGTGGTAACCCTGATGTTGGTATAAGCTAACTCGCTATAGCCTGGAAGCGAGGGTCGTAAGTCCAATGAAATTTCCACTCTGCGTTGTGCTGAAAAATACGAGGGTACGCTTCGTCGAAAAATAAAACAATAATTAACAATAAAATTTTAATGAAAATTGAAACGATTACGACAATTACAAACGCTCGTGGTAGTGGCGTGCCAAGAACAAGAAGCACGTTAACTGATGGTGACAACGGTACGTCAAAGGTGACACAATACGGGACACCAGAATGGTAGGCCCGTCAATACAAATAATTGACTGTAATGAATTACCACAATACCACAAGAATAAATCCACACAAGAATATAAAATTTGTCTCACCTTGATATCAATCGTGAGTTCACACAATGGAGATGACAGCAATAATCCTTGTATGGAATGCAGTGGTTGGTGTTGAATTTCAATGGCTCCCAATCTAAGATCCTCGGACTGCAGTACACCGACGTAATACTCGATGAGCAGGTTTTGACAGGCGGATACGAAGATGGACAGGCGGCACTCCGCTGCGTTGACAGTATGGTACAGGTTGACGATCCAAATAAAACAAAGTGATCGTCCAGTACAATTTGATCACAAAAACTGAAGCCGCGATTGACAATAACAATCGACTTCCAAATGTAAATAAAAGCAGCTGTCAAAATAGTCACCAGACGAATGTTACCAAATAAAATTATGGTTGGTACCAATTTATACTTCGATAAAGAAAATATGGTGGTTCGATACAACCACTCGAATATTTTCCAAAAAAATGCTTGAACTGGCTAAAACAAAATAGCTACGCACTGCTTTCACGAAATCCGTAATGACGGTGGAATTACTAATGCGTATCACTAATTTTGTAACGAAAATCGACTTATAAATAATTGATTTACACGCGATCAATAAAAATCGAACTGTCTTGTCGCACTCTCAAGCCAAAGTTAAGTTTTTAACGGCGCGCGTCTATCTCCTGTACTATCAAGTACGTTGTAAAAATGAGTAAAGAGATGGCGCTTGGAGTAACAATTTATAATTTAAATGTTATGAATTAACATTTGGAACGAAATAGACATATTTTGTTACACACCCCCCAACTAAACGATCTGGCCGCAGGCCAAGATCTAAAAAGATCAGATAAAGAAGTTGACATTTACAACGAACTGTGAATTTACAGAAGAAACCGTACTGTAGTGAGGAGAGAGTTTGTCGCAATAACGGTAGGATAGAAATATCAAGCTTAACAAGTAAAAAAATGAGCTTAAAATATTTCAATAAAAAAATAAAATAAAAAAATCTCTAAAGGATTAAGAGTAAAATAATAATTGTATGGTTTTTCACCTATGGGACTAAATGTCGCCTTAAATCCGTGGAAACGAAAACCAATTGGTAGAGCTAATGATAGCTACTGAAAACCATAATGTATAAATGATTTTGTCTCAGATAAAAATCAATGAGTACAAAATGGGCAGCCCGCATTGGACCTGCACCGAAAAAAGTGAATACAAAAAAATCTTTAGGGACATCAAGACAAAAAAAACGTCTGATAATCAACCTGGGAATGGGTCACATAGGATCCATTCGAGAATAGTCAAACAAAAAAATTATATTCAACTAAATTCTACTTTCCAGTGTGAGACACTCATGGTTCTCAACCCAAAGGAAATGGTATTTTGCAAAATAAACAAAATAATTAAATAATTTGATCAAACGAATATTTGATCAACAGATCGTCCTACCAAGACTTTGACAGCTTCTCCGGAATCGTTGGAATAAATTCCGATGGAATAATTAGTGGCTAGATGGTCTGCACTAATTATGACGTAAAAACCAGGGAGTAAAAAAATAAAACCCTTGACCCACCCAGGAAATAAATAATAGGTGCCCAATGTGATAAAACGAAGGAAGGAAATTGGAAAGGAAGATAAGGTGATTGGAATTATGGAGTGATCTGGTTATGGGAAGGATAGACGACTAATATGGCCAATGCGTCCCCGCCTCAATGACATGAGCGATAGCCCGTCCTCGCGTATGGTTGGAAAAAACGCGTCGTGGACAGCCAGCTAACAGACTCACACCCCCAAGACGAAAAGGCAGTGGGCACACAGCAATCTTTGAGGAATGGAAGAAAGGTTGTACCCCGGGGAATGACAATATGCCATTGAGAGACGTAAAAAACTCACTCGGTTCTCTCTCAAAACCGAGATCATTGTTAGAATGTGACTATAGGTAACGATGTGTCGACAAAAATACGGCCAACGACCCTTCATGCCCGTAACAGGAGGAAAACCAGCCGGCTACCCCCCAACTAAGATTGAACCAACCCCACTGCAACAGTGCATAGGCACGCCTAGCCTAGACAGGGCGTACAGGTGTGGTCCATCCCGCTAGAAAGCAACCAACCGGTCCCCCTGGATCCTGCACTAAGCACGAAGTCCGCTAGCCCCCATAAGTGTCAACACAGATAAGCAAGTGGGTCGGGACTGGTTGACCCCAAGGAAATGGTAAGACTGATGGAATGTCTTACGGGCTGTTTTATATGATCTGAGATGGAACATGATCAAAAAGAGACGACATTACTAATAAAATGTAGGATTCAAGGTGTAATCGAACCCCCCCTGTGACAAACATTACCCAACCTCCGCCCATGTAATGTGGATTTTAACCCTGAATGGATATTCGATCATCATCGTCATCGGGATGTGATTTTAAGTCCTTAATATGATAGACACCTACATCTTTACCACGCTCGTTGACTAAACGATAAGTTAATGGACCTGTAACCTCGCGAACCTTGCACTTGAAATACTTAGGAGATAGCTTACTACTAATTTTATTCGGAGCATTAGAAAGTACGAAATTTCTTCGCCAAACTATGTCACCTACTCGAAAATTGATGGATCTTTTGCGCAAGTTGTAATGTTTAGCCCCCCTAATATAAGCATTATGCAATCGCTTAGTAACATCTTCAAACACTCCATTTAACTTTCGCATATCATGCGCGACGCTTTCACGGTTAGCAAGGGTTAGATCATCCTCTTTAAACTGTTGGATGCGACCGTAATAGTCTCCGTTTATCGGAACAGTGCGACCTAAATTCAAGAATGATGGTGTATACCCCGTAACTTCGTGGGTAGCAGATCTTAAAGCATGTGCTATCTTAAAAATTTCTACATCCCAACTACGATGATCACGCTTGACATAAGACCTAATAGCGGTACCAATGACTCGATTATATCGCTCTACAAAATTTACTTGTGGATGGTAGTTGGCATTTTTCCACACATGTGAAATCTTGTAGTTGTTCATTAGTTCTTGAAATTCTTTTCCCGTAAATTGGGGACCATTATCGACTTGGCAAATCATCGGTGTACCAAATAGAAGGAATACTTCATTTTCCAAAAACTCACAGATGGCCTTAGCCGTAGCTTTTCGTAATGGTTTGACTAATACAAATTTCGTGAACCAGTCACAAACTACAAGTAATACTGTATTACCTTTTGCAGAACGGGGAAATGGACCCATTAGGTCGATGGAAAGACATTGAAAAGGAAAACGGACTTTTTTCTCTTTACCCATTAGTCCGTAGCGTGCGCCTTGGCAAGCTTTAGAAGCCAAACAAACTGTGCAACGACGCACGTAGCGAGCAACGTCAGTACGCATTTTAGGCCAGTAATAAAGCTCCAGAATTTTATTAAAAGTTTTTAAAGTACCTAAATGTGCAGACGTAGGATCGTCATGACACATTTTCAAAATTTCATTACGACGAGGTTTAGGAATAATCTGTTTCCATTCAACCAAATTGGAAATAACGTCGTGTTTGTTTGTAATGAGCTTATACAGACGATCTGACTCAATACGCCAGTCTGGATAAAGTTGCGGATTTGTTCTAACGTTGATCAGCATGCGCCGATACCAGGGATCCAAGTCATCATCAGTTAAAACTAATGAAGAGACTTCCAAGGGAGCACGGGACAAGGCATCTGGAACTACATGCAATTGACCTTTGCGATGCTGGATGTCGAAAGAATGTTGAGCAAGACGAACGGACCAACGGGCTAATTTATTGGCTGGATCTTTCATATTCATGAGCCATAAAAGTGAATAATGATCGGTCACAACTGTAAACTGAGTACCCTCAACATATGGTCGAAACTTTTCGATACCAAATAAGACCGCTAAACATTCACGCTCCGTCGTCGAATAATTTCGCTCAGCCTTGTTCAAGGTTCTAGATGCATACGCAATGGGTCGCTCATCATCACCTTCACCCTGTGTCAAAACACTTCCCAAACCGTAACCTGATGAATCGCAGTGTATAAAAAATCTCTTTTCAAAGTTGGGACTAACTAAAACGGGTGCTGTAACTAGTAGTTTCTTTAAACTCTCAAATGACTCAATAGCGTTAGGAGTCCAAGTAATGGTTTGACGTTTAACCCGTCCCTTAATTAACTCAGTAATGGGAGCAGAAAAGGTGGAGAGATTAGGGATAAATCGTCGATACCATCCTATAAGTCCAAGGAATCGTTTTACTCCAGTAACAGTAGTTGGACGTTCAAATTTAGTTATAGCCTCAACTTTGTCAGGGTCGGTATGAAGACCAGATTTGTCAATAACATGACCTAAAAATTTTAATGTGGATCTGCAAAATTCACATTTTTCAAAGTTAACGGTTAGGTTAGCATCTTTAAGTTTCTCAAAGACTTGTTGCAAAAGGCTTAAATGTTCGGCAAAGGTATTGGAAACTACGATTATGTCGTCAAGGTAAACAAAGACCTTCTCACCAAGCAATGAACCAAAAACGTTGTCCATTAATCGCTGTTGAGTGATAGGGGCGTTGGAAATTCCAAACGGCATAACGACATACTCGAAGAGACCTCTGCCAGGCACAGTAAATGCAGTCTTTTCACGAGATGAGGATGAGAGAGGAACTTGCCAAAATGCTTTTTTAAGATCTATAGAGGTCAGGAATCTAGCGTCCTGTAAATGAGATAAAATGTCATCCAATCGAGGGAGTGGGTACGCATCCTTTTTAGTCAATTGATTTAATTTACGGCCATCGAAACACAGTCGATAGGAACCGTTCTTTTTACGGACTAAAAGCATGGGTGACGACCAAGCACTCTTAGAAGGGACAACGATGTTCATTTGTAGCATTTCGTCTAGTTCACGGTGAGCAATAGCTCGCATGGGTGGAGATAAGGGATAGAAACGTTGCTTGATAGGAGCGGCTGAACCCGTATCTATATGGTGAATTACCTTATCAGTACGAGTCAACCCCTCACGGTCCAGTTCCTTATATTTGTCTTTCATGGAAGAAAGCATAACCTGCTGCTCTATTGATAATTCGGAAGCGGAACGCATAAATTCCGTGGCACTAATTTGATTAACAAAATATTGGTCTCTACCAAAATCAATTTTGACACCAAACATCTTGCAAAAATCTATACCTAGGGTTAATGATGTGGTGATACTACGGCAAACTATGACGTTTAAAACTTTAGTGACTTCACCAATGGTGATAGGAAGCATGACTTCACCTAATAAATCTTGTGAAGTTCCATCAGCGGAATGTAAAAGAGATTTGGTGCCGCGCGTAAAACATAAATCTAACTGATTTATTAAAAAGTGCGCATCACTACCCAGAACAGAAACAGATGCTCCAGAGTCAAGCAGAGCAGCAAGAGGTACCCCCCCCACAGTTAAATTAACATAAGGTCTTATGTCTCGCGTGGGATGTGTAAAGAGAGCGGAAGTAGTCTGCGATGATCCGCAAAAAGAGCGTACGCGTCCTAACCACCCCTTCCAACACAAGGAATCGGCTTTAAGAGCCTTTTTGAGACGCACGCCGTGATGCCATCTCGCTCTTCTTCTTTTGTCGGCCTTTAACGCGGATTTGCCGGGCGAGCCGAAACGCCTCTCCGCCTTCGCAAGTTTTTTGAACGTCCTTGATGTTTTCTAGGACAGGTTATGGCAGTTACCCCTTTTTGGCCGCATACAAAACAAAATTTAGATAAAGGTTTTGGGCAATCCTCAAAACCATGCGCGGGACTATTACAGTTCCAACAGTTATCTAGAGAGTTGTCTGACTGAGGGTCTAATGGAAAATGAGTAGTAACCATGGGAGATGAAGACATCGAACAAGTGGCCTCTGATGGAGTGGTCCACTTTATTACTCTTTCGGCGGCTTGAGCTGCCGTAATAAGCGCTTCTCTAGTTTTGTATTCATTTAACCCTAAGGTTAACGAAATTTGTGGAGACATGTTACGTCTTATAACCCATAGCTGTTCCTCATCTGAAGGAATTGGATTTAATCTAGAAAATTGAGCAATCATGGATTCTATGAATCCCAGAACAGATTCGCCTGGTAATTGTTTCCGAGCCCGGATTTGATCGGCATATTCTCTACTATAATCGAGAGATAAAAATCGGACTTTCAAAGCATCCATTAATTGTGACCAATTTGAAATAGTCGGACTCAAGGAACGGTACCAGACCAATGCCTCGTCTGAAAAGAATTCCCCAGCTTTTCTAAATAATTCGTCTTCTTTAACCCCTCGTGAACGTGCAAGCTCTTGTGCGCGCTCAATAAAATCAAAAACGGCTTTAAAATTACCCTTGCCATCATAGCTAAGACCCCATTTGTGAACAGATACCCGATTTTGCGATTGATTTAATAAAATGTTAGTTAAGGCGGTGCTAATGTCTGGATTAATCGGAATTGAATCGGTAAGAGTGGACCTACGTGCAGGTTGAAAATTACTTGCTTGAACCGGAGAGTTCGTGATTGGTAATACCTCCTCGCTTTCCAGCGCATCTGAATCTTTGATTAAAGATTCGAGATTCTCACGTAAAGTTTTACATGTAAGAATTAAAGTGTTTCTTTTGGGGTCATCAAAACCAACTCCTTCCATTGAATCTAAACGATTACTATAATGCGCCAGCCGATGATCTAACGCATCCAAAAGCTTATCATCAACATTAGTTGACAAATCATTAATCTCTTTACTGATTACTGAAAGGGACTTTTCGCATATTTCTAGTTCGGCAGGTATGTCAACTGGTTTATATTTAATCATTGCTAATGATGAATTATATTTCTCATCGCGCATCAACTGACATAGCAATTTACGACGAGAAGCTAAATGTTCAGGTATTCCGGATAAATCGTTGCCTTTGCGTCGTTGCAACTCAACGGCGATCTCCTCTCTAGATAAGGCTGCCACGTAAGCTTTTTCAGACATGATAATTAAGTTAACTTGACAAAGACGAAGTAAAAAAATGTAAGCGTTCGATAAAACACGAAACTATCGTACAAAGAATTGAATAATAAAAAAATAAATAGTGCGTAAACACGACTCCTAATTGCGTGACAAAACAAATACAGTCAAATTGCAATTGGAGGGAACGCAACAAATGATATTATTATTCTGATATATATACGTAAATGGTTTCTCGCCGGTGTGAATTTTGAAAATGGGCGTAGCGTTACTCGCAAGCAATAATTAAAAATAATATATATATTGCAAAAATGAATAAAGCGAGAGCACAACAAAAGGATATTTCGTTCTTGAACCAACAAAACTTGTGCACCACAAACAACAAAGTAAAAAGGTTTTTCGCCGGTACGAGTACTAAGTTGACAACTCAATTTATTATTATTTACCATGTACCAAACCATACAAACAAGCAAAGCGTCCAGTCCACAACGCTCTCCAGTTGCCAAAAACTGCTGTAATAATAAAAAATTAACACGACCACAGACGTTTCCCTGTCGAATCGTATGCACGAAAACGCACCTCGGGACAAACACAGAGTTGGAAAATCAACAAATTGAGCTCCACGTATGGACGCCAGTGATATGTTTACCCTCCTTTCCGTTCCTAATGAGAGAACGGTTTGGAAAGGCAAACAAGACCACGCAGAAGTAAAACTCCTACTTATATTCGTGGTAACCCTGATGTTGGTATAAGCTAACTCGCTATAGCCTGGAAGCGAGGGTCGTAAGTCCAATGAAATTTCCACTCTGCGTTGTGCTGAAAAATACGAGGGTACGCTTCGTCGAAAAATAAAACAATAATTAACAATAAAATTTTAATGAAAATTGAAACGATTACGACAATTACAAACGCTCGTGGTAGTGGCGTGCCAAGAACAAGAAGCACGTTAACTGATGGTGACAACGGTACGTCAAAGGTGACACAATACGGGACACCAGAATGGTAGGCCCGTCAATACAAATAATTGACTGTAATGAATTACCACAATACCACAAGAATAAATCCACACAAGAATATAAAATTTGTCTCACCTTGATATCAATCGTGAGTTCACACAATGGAGATGACAGCAATAATCCTTGTATGGAATGCAGTGGTTGGTGTTGAATTTCAATGGCTCCCAATCTAAGATCCTCGGACTGCAGTACACCGACGTAATACTCGATGAGCAGGTTTTGACAGGCGGATACGAAGATGGACAGGCGGCACTCCGCTGCGTTGACAGTATGGTACAGGTTGACGATCCAAATAAAACAAAGTGATCGTCCAGTACAATTTGATCACAAAAACTGAAGCCGCGATTGACAATAACAATCGACTTCCAAATGTAAATAAAAGCAGCTGTCAAAATAGTCACCAGACGAATGTTACCAAATAAAATTATGGTTGGTACCAATTTATACTTCGATAAAGAAAATATGGTGGTTCGATACAACCACTCGAATATTTTCCAAAAAAATGCTTGAACTGGCTAAAACAAAATAGCTACGCACTGCTTTCACGAAATCCGTAATGACGGTGGAATTACTAATGCGTATCACTAATTTTGTAACGAAAATCGACTTATAAATAATTGATTTACACGCGATCAATAAAAATCGAACTGTCTTGTCGCACTCTCAAGCCAAAGTTAAGTTTTTAACGGCGCGCGTCTATCTCCTGTACTATCAAGTACGTTGTAAAAATGAGTAAAGAGATGGCGCTTGGAGTAACAATTTATAATTTAAATGTTATGAATTAACATTTGGAACGAAATAGACATATTTTGTTACAGTCATCCATTAATTACGTAAGGGTTTGGGGGGGGGGGTATTGGATATCTTACGGACTTTTACGTGGGGGGGGTTCGACGTATTCCTTACGCAAGTTTCTTAAAATATTTTTTTAAATTAAATTTAAAAATCAAATATATTGAAATATATAGCACTTAAAGGCGCTGATACACATGCTACTTACTGGCACGAAAAGCATGCTATTATGACGTAATTTTACGACATTTACGTCATAATAGACGTAATTTTACGACAATTACGTCATAATAGCATGATTTTCGTGCCAGTAAGTAGCATGTGTATCAGCGCCTTAAAAATCATTAAACATAGTGGCATAATAGTATAATATGCTAGCTGGCACAGTCGGTCTACCGGCCGCCTTTAGCCATCTAGACCGTGTCGGATGTGGTTGTTCGGCCTTCGGCCTCACTCAAGGGTATCGCAGGTATACGTGCAGACCGTGGTTGTTCGGCCTTCGGCCTCACTCCAAGGTTCTAAAGTAGCCTATGTTTTTCGTAGCGTTGTAAATAACTTCTACACCAAATTTGGTTAAGATGGTCAAATAGAAACGTAAAGCACGTGCACGCGTATTTGCATTGTCGATCGGTTGACAGATTGACAGCATTCATTATTGTTTTTTAAGTTGATTTTGAGTAGCCTGCCTTCCTTTAAGGAATCTCGATAATCCATTCATGCGCGTCCCTATGGGACGCG
Source organism: Podabrus alpinus (assembly GCA_932274525.1). Taxonomy (NCBI): domain Eukaryota; kingdom Metazoa; phylum Arthropoda; class Insecta; order Coleoptera; family Cantharidae; genus Podabrus; species Podabrus alpinus. The sequence goes on from OW026453.1 coordinate 4,987,926, forward strand.
CATGAATGGATTATCGAAATTCCTTAAAGGAAGGCAGGCTACTCAAAATCAACTTTCCTTTCCTTTGCGAATTTTTGCACTATTTCAATACAAAAACATGCGCAGGAACCTACATAATAACTGTGCCAGATTTGGTTCCGATCGGTCAAACGGTTTAGAGGAGTCTATAGGGAACATACATACACACATACATCCATTTTTATATTGCGGTGTTATGAGGGGTGCTCGTTGTTGATAGTGGAAACACCAACTGCTGATAAGTTAAAGGGTTAAGAAAGCCCTAGGGAAAAGTATCTAACTCGTACAAGTGCTTCTATTTTGAAAGCTGTTTGATTCAAAGTCTGACAAGCTAATTAAGTCTCCTCGAAGAAATACATTCCTGAAAGATTGTAAGGATACAGAGTCATGAATATTGGTAAACTTGTTCAGTATAGGTAAATAGACAAATTAAGTAAATAAAAATTGTTAGTTAGGATACGCTAATTATCGGGGTGCGAGAAACAAAGTGAAGGTGAGGATAAAGATGGAAAATAAAATGCTAGAAGGTTGTTGAGTGCGCCTGTCCATTTTGGAAGGAAAAAGATGGAGCATTGGTATTTCGTCCATTGAATAGTGCGGACGTAATTTATGGTGGAGCCAATTTGTTACATTTCTGTTGTTTGATTATTTTGGATAGATGGACTTAGTGTCTGTTAAGCGGAAAAGACGTATTTTTGGAAAACGATAGTTTATTGTAAGAACGATAATTTGATTAGTATTGGGTATTAATTTGGAAAGACATGCAACTGGTAACAAGTAGAATTAGTAGTGATTTGAATATTATGGAAATTATAATTTTACGAATGGAAGAAAATGTTGGGTACCGCTGTATGAAGTTTTTGGTTAATGTTTGAAGAATGGTTACAGTCTATTACTCGTATGAGAAGAAAGTTAATTACTTGCCTGAGCAACGGAAGATGATTATTGCTGAAGATTAGATTATTTATCATTGTCAATTCGAATATAAGTCAAGTTGTGGATGGAAAATTGGATCCAACAGCACGTCAACGTGGCGAGGTCAACAACCGACAGCAACGCTTCTTTTTTTGTTCGCCGTGGACAGATTGGTAAGAAACTGTGCGTGGTTTATTTAAATTGTTTCGCGATCGCTAAATTTGACTTGGTGTGAATTAATTGGGGGAGTTAGATAGGACATTTGAATTTGATATCTGTACACTTAAATTGTTTAATTTTTTGGTTGAAATGACTTTGTTTCTAGATAATTTAGATTTATGTTAATAAATGAATTGATTGTTTCTTTAAAGAGGAGATTTAATGAGTTTTTCCTTTTGGTAAAAGTTAATGCAGCAGGTTTAGTACGAGACGATTTAGATACTTGGAAGAGTAACGTAATTAATTATACAGGTTGCAGTAATTTCGCGAACCTATGAGGTGTTTGCACTATAAATCAGAGAACCCTTGTTACGCCCACAAAGAAGTCTCAATATTAAGCTAGTCCGGAGCATAAAAAAAAGAGCCGTTGTTTTTGCCCGCTATAAAAATTCATAAATTTACAGTAGCTTATCACGGCAATATATATAGATTATTATTCATATTTTATAAATATTAGGGGTGGAGAGGGGGGGTCAAAATTAATTTTCTTTAAATAATCCTTACGTAAGATGTGGGGGGGGGTCCACAATCTTACGTGCCCTTACGTGGGGGGGGGGTCCAAAATTACAAAAATCATCCTTACGTAATTAATGGACGGCCCCTTTATTAATTTCATTATTTAATATTTTCCGTTTCCTAATTAACTAAACTAACTTCAGTCAGGAATTCTTCTTCTTTACGTGCCGTGCCTGATTTAGACGTAGGCGACCTCTCTCCTATGTACGTGTTGTGCGTTTGAAGTATTATCACACACATAGGGGACCTACTGCTTAACGCGGGCTCCGAACCGCGGGAAGTGTATACACTTCATCTCCAGAGAGGCTGTACCAGGCAGATTACACCTCGGTGGTTTGCCATTGCCTTCCGAGGGGAGATGGCCAGAATAAAGTTTTTACTGAACCCGGAGTTGAACCAGGTATTTAGCATTAGCAGCAACGCACTTAACCGCTAAGCTGGCGACCGACAGTCAGGAATCAAACCGAATAAATCCGAAGCGCTGATGGTGGCCATGACCTACTAACCAAATGGTTGGAGAATTAATGAGTCAAAAGAAAATGAGGATTTTTGTCCTTATCTGTAAACTGGCGACGCGCGCAAATAGATTAACAAAATTCAAATTTGTCCAAAATATTAATAGGGGTATTCACTTCACTGCGTAAAGTTCGTACTTGTAATTTTCGTAGAATTACGTGACGTAAACATACTCCTTGTGAATGTTGCGTAAATTCTTTCGTACTTGTATTTGTAGATTATTTGAGATTATGTTTATTTGACAGTTTATGTTTGCATTGGAATTTTTGTTAATTATTCAAATTATTTGTTCAATTAATTCTAATAATTAATAATTAAGTTAAAAAATTCAAATTAGGTTATGTTTTGTATATGTACCACATCTACGAAACTGCTACCGACCACAGCCAACATCTACGAATGCGTAGATTTCGTAAACTAAAAATTCTACGAAGTTTACGAAAATCGAGATCTACGCCATTTACGACGAAGGTACAAAGTGAAGTGAATACCCCTAATATAGAATAAACTACCGTCAAGGGTAAGTGGAAAACCTGTAGACTCCTCTCCGTCTGCTAATGGCGGTCTTTGGCATAGTAGTCAGAGTAATCAACTACTGATCCAGCAAGAGTCAATCTTCTTTCGGCCTTTGGGACCGGCGCGGCGGCAGTCCCCTTGATCTAATATGCGCAACAGAGTAATAGGGTTTACACACGATCCAATCTGGTTGGTACTAAAATCCAATCTCGTCGGTCGGGTCTCAAGTTGGACCGTGTGGAGGCTTGTCGTCCTACAAATTTCGCAACATTTCTTGTCGGATCATGTAGTCACCGATGTAGCCATCCGACCGCGTTGGCATCCGACGAGATTGGACCGTGTGGAACGTTGTCGGATCGTAGATAAGGCGAGCTAAACTTGATAAAAACTGTTTTTTATGCCATTCCTTGTCGGATCATGTAGGAAGGTTCAGACCCACCATAATCAAATTCATCCATCCATCGACTGCGTAATGCTCGACTTCGTTAGGGTTTCGGGCCAGATGTCGTGGTCCAGGGTCACCCATCATCTGCACCTACTGGCGGATTTCTCAGAGCTCGCTTGTTCCTGGTTCGTAGTGCCTAAGTAGTCTAAGAGGATGAGCAACAAAACGGAGATAGTACAAAGGATTCAGATAGGGTGGCCTGAGTGCGTGCGACTTTATACTTTTGTCCTTCCCCTAAATTCAAAATCGATCTCCTAATTTCACGCCTAAACATATTATGGTATGGCAAAGAGAAGTTTACATGCGGAATTAAAAAAGAAATTGCAGTCTACATTATCCATTTTTCATCAGTGTCTAAAATATTTTTAATAAATGTCGAGAAATCATTTAACCGATTAATATTTATATAAAACGGAGATATTATCGAATATTCATAATAATGTCTTTATTGCCGACCAGAGGTGGAGTGCAGCGGAATTTTTTTTATACAATTATAAAAATATGTTTTGAAAATAGTATATCATTATGACCTAATAATAATTACATGCCTTTCTCCGACACCTCAGGATACTTATGAACTGATAATGACTAATATTTCTGTAATAACACTTATAAATAATTACATATTGATTACTCACTTATTATGATCACGTCATAAATAAAATTTGAAGACATCCGTTCGCTTCGAGAGTGTACAGAATACTCTAGTATACTTAGCAGCTGCGGTTCGTGACCATAATCTATTACCTAACGCGATAATAGCTAGGCGGCGCGGCATTCGGTCATATAATTAAGATTTTTGAATGATTTAAATTTTTTTGTATTTCCAACTATTCTTTGAGTCACCTGACAATTTTTTGCACACAGGCCCCTAAATGTAAGCAGTCGGCCCTGATTGGGAGCAGGCTGAAATAAATTTTATTATTTTTATTTAAACCTCCAACGGCATTAATTCGCAATTTACATTAAGCAAAGGCCACCATGCGGGAGTATTTCAAACGAGTAAGTAACTTATTAAATGAAAATAAAATATAACAAAGTTATTAAATAACAAAAGATATTACAATAAATTTAACAACGCGCTAAAACTTTTACAAACTTTCACCATAAAATGAGTTTGAATTTCGAAATATACATACGTTCAAACACAGCCATGTTGTTGCTGTTTAGTGGCGCCACCAACGGTAATGTGAATCGCGAATTTTTTTGTTAGTTCCATTTCAGGACCCTCTTCGTTGTGAGCCTCTACATTTGAATTTTATTTTGCTGTTAATTTCCCACACAGTTATCATGTAGATCCCTGCGAATGTTTTTGTATTGAAATAATGCAAAAATTCTCAAAGGAAAGGAAAGTTGATTTTGAGTAGCCTGCCTTCCTTAAAGGAAGGCAGGCTACTCAAAATCAACTTAAAAAACGATAATGAATGCTGTCAAGCTGTCAACCGATCGACAATGCAAATACGCGTGCACGTGCTTTACGTTTCTATTTGACCAATCTTAACCAAATATGGTGTAGAAGTTATTTACAACGCTACGAAAAACATAGGCTACTTTAGTACCTTGGAGTGAGGCCGAACAACCACATCCGACACGGTCTAGACGGCTAAAGGCGGCCGGTAGGCCGACTGTGCCAGCTAGTATTATTATATTTTTCATTTTTATCTAAATGTTGAGCGTTCCTATTGAAAGAAGTCACGAGCCACCACTGATATATCTTGGCAAACGTTATAGGAGATTTATAGGAGAAAAGGTAAACAACAGATGGCGCTATTTAATTTGAAGGCGTAATGAACAGCTTTATCATTGTTATTCCTCTTTTGTATTGGTGCCACAGATCTTGAGGAGGTCCGTTATTGGTGCTCAAACCTTTTATTCCGCCTTCTAATTTAATAGCGCCATCTGTTGATAACCTTTTGAAATTCATCAGGAGTTTCCAAAACTCCCGTAAGTTTCGTCTATCTGATATTACATACGATATTATGAAAAAAAAATTAGGGCCCCTTTCGTAAAACACTTTGTATAATTAACGTGAAATTGGACTGCTTAATCCGTCAATTCCAAAATTAAAGTTTATTTCTCTAAAAACAACTTTAAAAAAATTACCAATTAGTGGACGATCGTCATGTTCGGGAACCATGTAGGATTCTCTCATGTTGGAACAGATCATGCCCCGAGATTCTTCATTTGATCCGTCCCGTATGAGCCAATATTTACTGTGACCTTTAAACTTTTCTTTCCAGCAATGCTCCGGAACTCGTTCGTTTTTTCCTTCAGCATATTTGGGATTCATGTTTGATATAACTTTTTTTTAAAACTACCGAATTTGACGTACAAAATGTGAAGCTGTCAACAACATAAAAATTGAATAAACAAATTTACGATGCTAAGCAACGGCGTCAATCACTTTATTGATTGTAATCAGACATAGGCGTTCGTAGGATTTTTTTTTCAGGAGGAAAAAATAGTCACAAATTCTGTGCATTCTTGTGGGGCGAGTTCGTACTCCGCTACAAAACAAAATAATGACGTTTATTAGGATGACTACATTTGCGTCACCCTGTATGTATGTACCATTACATATTATAATAAGTAGAACGGAAAGAATAAATGACCCAGGTAGCTATTCTAACAATTTCATTAATTTTAAGTTTTCCAATATTTTAAAGTTGATGTAATCTTTTAAAACTGAAAGGTTACAAATGGCAATTTGTTAGCAGCATGCCGATAGATTCAATATTATGTAAAATTGAAGGCCAGTTGGCGAAATTGATAGATGGGTGAATGCATCTCAGAAAGTAGTTTAGAGTATGTGCTCTATTACGAAGAATGAAGTAGTGTCAAAAATTCTTGTGAACATTAACCAATCAGGAGTAAGTTGTAATCAATTTTTGTGTTGGATTTAAAAATTTAACGTCATAATTTACCGCAACTACCACAAAATGATTTTTTAACTATTCTTGGATCTGGGAAATAATGGCAAGACCAAAACCATCACAAAAACTAAAAAACAAAATGTATTAAATTAAATTCCTCAAGTTACAATTCAAGGAAAATATTCCTTCACATAACGTCCTTTATGCCTAGGCAAATCAGGTCTCAAAGCACGGGGTATATATTTGGGCAAACGATTATCATACGTTCTCTTCCATGGATTAACATTAGTTTCAAATGGTTTTCTTCTAGGATCTCTAGGTCTGGTCTTGTGATCTACCTTGTAGATTTTCTCCCAATGGAAAATTTCATACATGGGCAGATGATGCGGCCTATTTGTGGCAATTTGTTGCTTAAATTCGTTTTCTAACCACCCACGTTTGTCGTCGTCTTCATAATCAGCAGCAACTTTCTCACTTTTACTCAAATACGGTCTCAATTCCACTCCAGGCTTTTCGCACGGTGCGTTTGCGTAAAACTTGGCCAAATTTTTCACAATTTCCATGTTAAAACCAACGAGTTTTCCGTTTTCGACGCCTTCAAACAGTTTCATTTCTTTAGTGGCCCAACAATAATTTTGTTTTGGGTTTTCTGCACCTTCTTTTGAATGCGTCAGCATTGTATTTAGTTGGTAGACAAAGAAGGACCAAAGTTTTCCGTTGGTGATGATGCATTGGTTAACTAAGGGGTAAGTAACGTCGTTTACTGTTGTAAAGCCGAGCATGTTTGCTTGACCTACAAGCCAACCAAACGAAGCCAGAATTCCTTGCCTACAAAGTGCTTCTTGGGTATCATTGTAGGTTCGGTTTACCAAGTGAGCCCTGTTGTGGTACGAAATTAAACCGAAATAGTAGGGGTCCCCAGGCCAGTACCCTGAAACAAATTTTATTAGTAGACTGGATATGGTATATTTTTTGGTGTAAAAAGATATAGTATGTACAACCCCAGACCATATTGTTAACCCTTCAAGCAGTTGCAACAAAGGAGTGTTCGTCCTCTCCTCTCAGAACGCGCACTGCATCGGACTACTCAACACAGACAACCAAAGCGTTTAAAAACCATATACAGTAGCGGCAATATAAAACGCACGCTCCCATAAAACCATAAATATTGCACCAATTGGTCCTAACTTGAGGGGTAGGGTTTTTTTTACATTACGGGGTTTTAAAATACAGGTATTTAAGTGTCTTTCAGAGTAGATAGTTTGTTAATTATTTTTAAAGTCTTGAAATGGTGTTGAAAAGTGTTCCAAAGATGTCAGATACCAAGAAATTAAGTGAAACTCAAAAGAACAATATTTTGATATTCCGCGGAGAACATCGTTCTTTTACGTACATAAGTAAAAAATGTGGGTGTCATCGAAGTAGAATAAGTCGATTTTTGAAAAAATATGACTCAACTTGAAGTATTAAGGCACTTCCAAAAGGATGCCCTAATCGAAAAATGACTGCAGCTCAGGATCGCCTTTTTCTTAGAATAGCGATCCAAGATCGTTTCAAATCTAGGCGAGAATTAAGGGCTGACATGAAGGAACAGGTTGGCGTCGATCTTAGCGTAAAGACCTTCGGCAATCGGTTAGCAGAATTTGGTTTGAAGGCTTATACCGCTGTCAAGAAACCCCTTTTAACCAAGAAAATGAAGAAAAAGAGGTTGGAATTTGCCAAAAAGTACGTGCATTGGACGTTAGATGACTGGAGTCGAGTAATTTTTTCCGAAAAGTCAAAATTTTTACTATACGGCTCCGATGGAAAGAGGTACGTGCGAAGATTTAAAGGTGAAAGATTATCCGATCAATGCACAATCAAGACAACTCGCGGTAGGATTGATATCATGATCTGGGGATGTTTTTGTCAACGCGTATTAGGGAAGTTACACGTTATAAAGGGTACCATAAATGCTTTAGAGTATATAAAAATACTTGATGAGCATTTACTACCCTTGATAAGCGATTTATCTGCTGAAAACGAGGAGTTTATTTTTCAGCAAGATAATGTACCATACGCCATACCATAGAGAAATACCATTCATGAAAAATATAACTTGATTTGCTTCCCTTATCTTTCAGGTATCTAAGTTCTTCTTGGATAATAGCATTTACGTACTTGATTGCACAGGGAACTCTCCGAATCTTAATCGAATCGAACTATTTGGGTTATAATGAAAAGGCATTTTGCTTCAACATCTCCAAAGAGTATACCTGCGCTCATAGAAGCCGTGAAATTTGTGTGGAACAATCGTTTAAGCAACGATTACCTGGCAAGCATAACAGAGTCAATGCAGCGTCGTTTGAAAAGTGTAATAAGGGCTATAGGCGGTCTCACTAAATATTAAATATACAATAAATAGTTTTCAACACAAAATTTGTACATTTATTGTTATAAAAATAATTTTATTATAATATTTTCGGCAAACCTACCTGACCCGTCCATACCTGTAAACCGTGCATTGTTTACCTTTTACTGCTTTTACTTTCTTTTAATAAGGGTTAGTAGGATATTTTGTAGAATTTGATAATTTCATACAAAAACATAAGTGTTAGATGTCTAAAGACGCAATAAATTAAGGTTTTATGAGCGTACCTAAAAGTTTCAAGGGTATGCTGGTGACATATTTATGTTTTTATGGGAGCGTGCGATTCATATTGCCGCTACTGTAGTTCAATGGAGTGGCTCGATGCAGTGTGTGATTATTCTATTTAAATATATTAAATATTATTGTCAAGAGCAGCGACGCAGCGCAATGCAAATTCCCGTGGTCAATATGAGAGTCATGAGATCATGACAGTCCAGAAAGGTTGTTCGCGATTTGTACTTGGATGGGTGACCGCGTGGAGCCTAATTTAAAAAGAACGCTGTCGGCTGCTCTCCTACCAACCCGCACTTGGCCTCATGAGGGAGAGGCTTATAGTGCAGAAGTGAACTGGATGTTTGAAAGAACATGAACGTCCGAATGGTCGCGACAGGGTTAATTTTTTTAAACTTACCCCTATTTAGCTAATATTATGATGTACATATAAACATTCGAAATAAATTTTTATGTTAAAATATTCGTCAAAAAATGATTATTCAAATCTTACAACGCGCTAGCACATCGGCAAATCCGGGCAAATCTATCTTTTGACGACATTGAAACGCGACAGCATGCATGACGATTTTGTAAACGATATTGCTAGTGTAGCAACGCAGAATATGATTTAGTTGATGATGGTAATTCCAATGACGATAATATTGGAGAAAAGCCAGAAAAAAATAAAAGAGACAATAATTATAATTTTGCAGTTCTTTTTTAAATTCTACCAAGTCTAGAGTAAAAGCAATTTACTTTAAGCGAACATTGATATTTCTTCTTTGTAGCAGAAAAAATAAAATAAGAAGCATTTCAAATAAAAAAGTTATTGTCTTTTGTTTACAACGTTATAAAATTATATTTTTTTCGGAATTAATTAATGCTTTATATCATATCTAACAATTATACGCATGAGGGGGTTAACTCTCTTTATTAATTAGATAATCTTTTTTTAATTAAATGGTACCCCATAATTTATTATAATATGTTCAGTTTCTTTTGTATAGCGTGACCCTGCCCGCGAAATCTAAGATTTTAACCCATAATTTTTGGCCAGTTTTAACTCTCCCAGTGGTCATACCAAATTTCTTCGATCTCGTGCTCGACTTATTGCGGGACGCAATTTACAAACGTGTTTAAATTTAACCCACAGGCAGCATTATTTAAAAACGCATAACTTGATTTCACGAAGATAAAAGTTCACTGAAAGATGGCCTACAATTTTGTTCAAATAACATTGTTGCGTTTTAAAAATAAAGTCTATAATCGTCTGCTTACTGGTAAAACCAGGTAACTGACATAACCATAGTTTTGAGATAATAGCGTTTGAAAGTTTGACGTTTAATAACTAAGCAGTATTAATATGTATTGTGTTGTAATTTATTTCAACGAAGGATTATAGTTTTAGCAATATCATAATACTTTAAATTAATGTGTAAGCCCCCTTGCCTCCTTGCGGGGGTCAAGGGGGCCGAACCCCTTTGCGAGCCGCGGAGCGCCGAGTTTTTCATACGGCATAACTTTCGAACGGGGGGAGGTATCAATTAACTTGTTTTACCAGTAGAAAGAGCGTAAAAAACTTAACATGCCGATATATTTAACTCAGTTTCGAAAATTTTGCAGTTACTTGGTTTTACCAGTAAGCAGACGATATAACCTTTCTATGGGCGAGCACGCATGAATATGTATAAGTCTATAAAGTTTTAGCAAATTTGTAACAAAATGTATTCATGAAAAGACTCAAAAAAGTTATATTATCCTGTGGGTATATTTCTGTACCATAACTTTTAGCACGCTAAATTTCATTCATGCACTTCTCTAAATACGGTTTATTGTAGTTTGCTCTATTAATTCCCGGTTAGAGTATGCAAGCTGTGATAAAACCTACTAGTATATTAATCCACTTAACAGCATACATTGTTCAAATACCTCCGTTACCGTTACAAATTAGGACGTACAAATGTGATTTGTACCACAAAATAGCACTAGTAAGTAATATTACGAACTACTACCAAAAAGTACTAGGAAATAACAGTTGGCACCCCTGATTCTACCAATGGTTCATTTCAGTTCATTTACATTTGTGCCTTGGAAACAGCAAGACGTACCATGAGCGAGAACCTAGAAATTGCCGAAAAAATCGCGCGTCCAAACATCTGACCACGTGGCGACATTTTTAAAAACGGCACCTCGTGAGAATTATTTGGTAGCTAAAGTACTTTTTATTTATTTATTGACTCATCAATTTATTTCATTGTTTGAAATAAATTTGAGCGTGGCAGATGTCAAAGAATTTGATTCTTCCACGCTAATATGCACGATTCAAAAATCTAAAACCGGCGTGGGGCGCACTTTCGTCATTAAGAACGGCGAAAAAACCCCATCGATCACGTGGCAATCTAGTGAATTTTTTATCAGTCATCTGGTGACTTTTTTATTGCCCTAGAACAAAAAAAAGTTTTTTTTCTCCCGCTCCCCCCCCCCCATTTTTAAACTTTACTCCCCCAGGGTAAAAAAGTGCCCCTTTACGCCCGCAAATCGGGGTAAAAAGTGAGTCCCATAGAATATTGCATAAGTCACGATTCGAAATGCTAAAGTTTGTCATTATAAAATAGTTTTAAATTGTTTTTAATATCTTTCTGTATCGTCCATTCTGCTTATAATATTGTTTACATGAGCATTTGGAAAAATTTATTGATTTGTTAATCCAATAATCCCTTCGGTAAAAATTGGACAAGTCTCAGTAAAAACGCTCTTGTGTTCGCATCTGCAGCTGAAATTTGGAGGGCAAGTACTAGAGATACCAATGATACCACAAAAATTTTTTTGGTGTGTCTCATGCGTTCTCACACAACTAAAAGTTTAAGAGAAGTTAAGGCTAAAACGTTGAAGTCGTCGACCACGTGGTCGCACTATTGCATGATCAAGGCGGCGACTAAACTAGAAAAAAACATTGACATCGGCAATTTCCACAAGTTATCCGCTTTTATGAAGCGGAAAAACAAAGGATATGTGACGAAAAAATCGCGCGTCCTAACATCTCGCCACGTGGCGACATTTAGTAAATCTAGTGACTTTTTTATCAGTCATCTGGTGACTTTTTTATTGCCCTAGGGCAAAAAAGTTTTTTTTCTCCCGCTCCCCTCCCCCTAATTTTTAACTTTACTCCCCGAGGGTAAAAAAGTGCCCCTTTTCACCCGCAAATCGGGGTAAAAAGTGAGTACTTGATCCGCAGAATGGCAAAAAAGTTCTTTTGAACAAATCCTTAAATTTTTATCGTTTATTTATTACTATATCTATTACCAAGTTTCAATAGGTTTGATGTGGGTCAAGTAAATTTTGCCAATTTTTCAGTTCATTTCATAAAAATTTTTTTTCAGAATAAAATACGGCACAAAGTTTTTCGAACGGTTGCGTACCTTGTGAAAACAAAAACTCTCAAAAGAAGTAAAATTAGAATTTAATGCCCCCAAAGTCGTTTCCACTTAAGGTTGAAACAACCTGACCTAATATTTATCATCAATTCCGAACAACTCGGCTGTTGAAGAAGGTTTCCAGCATTTAAACCCCACAGATTCTTCTACTACCGAATTCATTGAAGAGATAAAAACATGTACTACATAAATAATGGAAAAAAAATGTAAAGTACAAACCTGGAGTGTTAATTGCTCGTCTTCGTAGTTTCATTACACCAACCGTTTCGGGACAATACTTAAAAGTGGGTACTTTAATTTCGTCTGCATCTTCGTAAGGTACCACCGCACGTAAAGGTAACTTTGACCTCAAAGTAATACTTGGTTTTCCAATATATTGTAGTGGCCTGTCGACAGGTTCGTCTGCAATTTCCTTAAACCACGAGCTATTTTTACGCATATTGACAAGACCTGCAGGTGGATTCATCCCACCTGCAAACCAAAACGCTTCAACACGTGAATCCTGATCTTCGTGTGCTACACTCAAATGTGAACAGTTATCTCGAAAGTTATTAACAAAAAGTCGGTTTATCACATTTGAAATAGACGAAGTCATTAAATTTTCTTCATCCTTTTTGTCTAAATCTGCACTGGTCAAGTCATGCGTTTGCCGAAACAGTTCGTGTTCCAACAAAACTACTTCTTGTAGTTGATTTAAAAAATCGTCGTTAAGAATATCGTCGACTTTGACATCGTCGTAAAAACTAGGAAGAGAATCTTGTTGGATTAGATGGGTACGAGTTACGTGCTGGACAAGCTCGAGGTTGCTGTACGGCACTTTATCTTCTTCAAACATGTAACACTTGTAGCCGTAATACTTCGGCATATTCAGTTTGATTTGTTTTTCTTCGACAGTTTTCACAGCTTTCATTTGCTCTTCACTTTCTTTCCTCAGTCGTTGAAACCTACTTTCTCGAGACGTATCCAATATTTCAGGATATTGTGGCGTTTCAGTATACTCATCAGAATTTGTTGCTGTTGTTGGAGTTCCATAAAATCGTTTAAATTTGATTAATTTGTCTAGCCTACAATGCACGGCTCGCAAAAGCGACATTTTAAAAGTCGTACAATATCTAAAAGAAGCTTTGCAATTAAAAGTTCAGCACGAATTTACAACATAACCTATAAATTTGAGCAGCACGATAAACAAAGTTTTGGTGACTTTACATTTGTTACCAAACAATGAAATTTTAAAGGTGAGTTTCCATGTGCAGATTTTACTGACATTTTTTCCAAACACTCAAAAATCGGGTTTTGCTTAAAATTTATTGTACAACAATTAATATGTTACAGGCAGAAACATAAATAACTTCTAAATCGTATTTAAAAATTCCTTAATGTACTAATTTACGTTCCTTAAATTTTTTAACTTTTCTTTCAAATACTTTACACGTTCGACTAATCTATCCGCAGAATTATACTCCGTATACGGAACCGTCAACACCTTATAATTTTGTGCTTTTAGTAGCGACACAAAGAGGTTGCTCATTCCAGTTGGTTCGTAGCAACCACTACACATGTCATGATAATTTTGAACTAAAACTGCAACCCTGCAAAAATTTCATTAAAACAATTTTTTTTAAATGCAATCTCAGACTCACTTGATTTTATCTTTTTGGGGGCTGCTTAAAGCTACTGGGTTGTAATTTCGATCCAACGCCAATTCGACATCTAAAAATTCGAGACTAACACAAAATTTCGGTTAAAACAAATTGATTACCTATCAAGAAGCCCATGTTGGTGTTAATATTGGTCTTCATGTGAATGTTAGGGCTAAGAAAACCTGTGAAGGTGTCCTGTACGGAACTAACGAGCAACTCTTTATCCTTTGATCTCTGAACTGCAATGTCTTTATATTCTTGAATGGACGGTACTGCGGGTCCTTGATAATCTTTTACCAACAGCCTACTGATGCTCTCGATGTTGAGAACCTTTAACTTTGTTGCAGGTGTCAGCTGGGAGTTTTCTGTAAAAAAAAAACAACATATTTTAATAAATTATTCAATGTAGTTGAGGATGCATGGATCAGGTATTTAATCTTTATATGATCATTGGCGGTAAGCAGAGCATGTTGGGAGCCTGAAAAATGTATTTCTATTTTCATGAAATACGTCACTAACTAATTTGAAAATCACCCGTATGGTGGCGTTTTCTTAATATAAATTGCAAATTGTGGCCAGGACTAGAGCGAATCTAGGCCAAAAGTTCATGGAGAGGGGTAAACCTAAAAAATATCCAAGTTACGTCGACCTGTTTTTAAATTTCCCTGTAAATAATAAATAGTGTAGATCGGCGATTCTCAACCGCCAAAAACATGAAAAACTAAGGAAATAAAAATATGACATTCTCCGATATTGCAGATCATCTTAACAATTTATAGATCTATCAAGTAGTAGTATTTTCAATCCTTAATTGAAAAAATAAATAGCTGGGTTGGAAAATTTAATACAAATCAGGGGTCCGGATTTTTAACACTGACCAAAAAATTGAAAATTTCCTATAGAAATGGCATAATATTTCGATCAAGAAAATGTTTAGCTTTAAAATAAATAGCGGTACAACAAGTTTAAATAGAAAGAACAACGAAAATTTAATAAAAAACACCATGCGGTGGTCGGCATAGGTTGTCGGCCTATTTTGTGCGTGGTTTAGAGAACTACGGACACGCCCCCAACATGAAATTTAGCAAAATTTTGGGTAATTAACGGCCTTTTTGGGTATGTTTTGGTCCGAATGTGTCACTTTTGTCGTCGCGGAGGTGATCATAAAAAAAAATCCGAAAAAAGTGTGAAAATAAGAAAGTTGCGGCGAGTTGCATTTGTACGGGCCACTGACACACCACGGGTCGATGTTCTATCGTTCGCCCGTCGTACCTTGAAATCGAGTGAAATTTTTTCGCTCCGATTTGAATTTTTCTTTGAAATTCGGATAGGTGGGGGTGTGATTAGTAGGTATTAGTAATAAATATTATAAAAAAATGGAAAATAACCCGTGTATTGCCGAAAAAGTGTAAAAATAAAAATTTTTTTTCTCCGATTTTAGGGGTGTGCATTCGATAGGGAGGGTAATCCATCGTCAAAACCTACTCTTCCGGGGCGCCGCTCCGCTCCACTCTGCACCCCTCCAGAGCGGTTTTGACTCTGGTTACTAGGCTAAACATACAAAAAGCGCCACCCATCAATAAAACCGGGATAAATGAAACCGGGATGTGAGAGAACCTCGAAATAACATTAAAAAGTATAGTCGCGGTATGGGGCAGTTATCTTTTACGTTTTACCCCCAAAAATCGCGTAAAAACAAAAAATAATCGATGTTACATGTAGGAGAGACGAGCTGCATCTGCCGGTCCGTAAACGGCTAAGTCTAAGACTAGTTCATCTCGCACGCACCGTCAACAGAATGAGCGACGCGCGGAATCTCGTTAAGTTTTTACATGTAAATTTGCAAACTTCAAATTCGATTTACTCAAAATTTTGATAATAAATCCGCTAGTGAAAATTATATCAGTATACTATATAAACCTTCCTCTTTGCAATAGGAAATTTTCAATTTATTTGGAGTGGTCAGTGAAGTAGTTCTCTACCCCAAATCAGCTTAAAGAGTTGAGCATGCAATTATGAGCTTATCGAGTACATTCAATTTCTCTTGTTCCTTAATGTACTTCTAATTGGTTAACTTTTTAATTATTAAGCGGCCTTTAGGCCGCACATTCATGGAAATCATACATTAGTAGCCAGTGATATATCTTTTTATTCGGCCTTACACCATCTAATTCTGAACATCAACCTCCTTCTCTAACCACATACTTTCTCCTTATTGCTAACGTCGAGTATGCTACCATCTTTAGATAAAACATCCTAACTAACCAGGGACGAGCCCATGGGGGGGGATGGGGGCAGCTTCCCCCCCCAAATATTTTAGAAAGTTGGTGAAGTTGGCAAAAGCCAATGTAAAAATTTTATCAACTCGAAAAAATTTCAAGTAATAAAAAAATAATATGCCTATTTTCTCCAACTGTACTGTACATACCAACTGTACAAAATAACGTGTTTAGTTATATTTTGTAACTATTTTAGTTACACAATGTTACTAATTTTGAAATAATTAAATAATGCGTAAAAGTTTTGCTTAGTTGTTGAAACCAACATTCAATGTAAAATGTAATAATAAATTTTAATTTAAGTATTCATAATTATTTTATTTAGGGCCGCGATTGTAAAGGACACAAATTTGTTCTAAAAGTTGTAAGATTGCTCAAAAATTGCTTTACTACAACACGGTTTTGCTATAAATATAAACTTTTAAACAACAAAACACGTGCTTGCAGGGCCGGGCCGGCCTGAAAATATGGAATATTTTTTAAAATAAAATGTTTTTATTTTTTTTAAGTTTAAGAATTTTTAATAGGGTAAGTTATATTTTTATTATTTATAAAATGATCTATTTTTTATGTCCCAATTTATACCCAATGTATTACCAAATCTATAGTATTTGGTATTACTTACAAAAAGTTGGTTGAGCACGTCCCTGTAACTAACGAATCGAGTTTTGGAGAAAAATGACTTTATGTAGATGTTATTACACTGTCTTCATTATAAAATAGTATTTAGGACCTTTTGTAATGTAGGGTTACATCAAATATCTGTAAAATGAAATGAAAACGGCATTATAGGGATATGAGATTAAGATCGCAGCGCCGCTAGGTAAAAATGTGAACTAAGTTAAAACACATTCGTGTGACAGCGGTGCTTGTGTTCTGTTGTATTTTACGAGTTTTTCATTCCTTTTTCCAAGTGAACTTGTTATTTTGTTTAAGACAAATTACGCTTAGTGTTGTTTAGTAGTTCATCTTCCTGCAGTTAAATAATATATACGGTTAGGCGAGTTTTAGATCGCTTATTTTCGACGTGGGGTTTTATGTTTAATTTTTAAAATTTGCAGATACGAGGGGTCGTCTTTATATTCCCGGACTGGGCTGTTTTGAATTTTGATGCAATTTTTCATTATGCTGTTTTTTAATCACATATGCCTTGGTAACCTGTGTGGCAATTTACAAAACAATTGCATCATTATTAATTTTATTATCTGTCAGTTTGTGTCGTCGCGCGTTGTATATGTATCGAAATGAATAAAATCGAATACTGGGCTGTTATAAAATTCCTTACAAAACAAGGAAAACCTCTAAAAATTATTCTTGAAGAAATGTTGGCTGTATACGGGAATGATTGCCCTTCTAAGTCAACTATTTGCGAGTGGTCAAAATTGTTTAAAACATGGTCGAGAATCACTGGATGATGATCCCCGTCCATGGCGCCCTGTTGACGTGATCACTTCAGATGTTGTTGAAAAAACCAAGTGTTTGGTACTGGAGGATGCAAGACTAAAGAAGCGACAATTAGCAGCTTCACTAGGAGTTTCAGAAACCACGGTTTTCAGAATTTTACACGAGTACCTTGGGATGACAAAGGTTAGTGCAAGATGGGTTCCGCGAATGCTTTCGCCATTCCAAATGCGTGTCCGCGTAGAGACCTGTGAACAACTCTTGGCGCGCTGTGGAGATGAACCAGATTTAATTATCATCAACTTGTCACTGGAGATGAAACCTGGGTTCATCATTATGATCCTGAATCGAAACAAGAGTCGATGCAGTGGCATGTTAAGGGGCTCCGGCCATCCCAAGAAGTTTAAAGTCACCCCTTCTGCAGGAAAAATAATGGCAACAATTGTTTGGGACTCTCAGGGAATTTTGCTGATTGATTATATGAATAAGGGTAGTACGGTAATGGGAGAGTATTATGCAAACGTGATGCATCGCCTTAGAGATACTATTAAAGTGAAGGGACGCGGAAAACTGACGCAAGGTGTCTTGTTGCTCCACGACAATGCACCAGTGCACAAGTCCAGACTTTCAAAAGCTGCTGTAGCTGATTGTGACTTCGAAGAAATTGAACATGCGCCGTATAGTCCAGATCTAGCACCCAGTGACTATTTTTTGTTCCCGAATCTCAAAAAAACACTAAGGGGGACAAAATTTAGGGACAATGACGAACTTATAGCAGCTGTTGAGGGCCATTTTGCGAAAAAAGCCTCGTATGTCAGAATCTTACGAATTAAGATTAAGTCTTCTTGACTATCTCAAATATTTAGAGGGGTCTGAAACAGCTAGATGTGTTTATGAAAGCGAAGCAGTTTTAAACGCAGGGCACGTTGTTCTATGTGGTAAAACATTAATAGAAGCGAAGCAGAACAAAATAAATATTGTAGCATTGTGCATCCAATCTTCTGCAATAAATGCTGATTCCCGAACTCCCAATTTATTTACCACGAGGGTCTTGTGTTTTTCAGCCGTGGGGAATAAATGAAAACTTAACTCCGGATTTTTCTTTGCCCAAGATGAACATTGAGGCACTGAACAATATTGATTAGCGCTCATATCGAAGTATATTACTAGAAAATTTTGTTAATCGTCGAAAACTTTTAAAATCAGCACTACAACATACGCAAAATAAACGATACTACTCATTTAACTTAGTTCGCCAAAATTTCCGCTAGGTGCCGTGTTGCTCGTCACTAGTTCCCTATAGCATCTAGGTACATAAAGTCATTGTTCTCCCGAAAACCAATTTAGTAGTTAGGACGTTTAAACCAAGGACGGCAGTATGGTGGGCTTACTGCTTAACGTCAGACTCAGAATGACCAATGTTCCTAGGGTTGTCCAAGCCTGGGAGGGGGGGGCAGGGGGGGTTACAAAATGTGACCAAGTGTGATCAGGGGGAAAAATGTGACGTCCGCATAAAAATCGCATTTTTGGGATTTCTAAAAAAATTGTGTTTGAATATTTTTTTATGCGGTACTAATATTTTGTAAAAAATTTATTTACTTCTTAAGTTCCAGTGAAAAAAAAAGTGAAAAATTTTAAACTTGGAATTAATAAAATACCACCATCACTTGGTATACAAACTCGTGCTCATGTTCGTGGTAAAAAAACATAGTTGAAAGTGAAAAATTAGAAAACGTTACAGAAAAAGTTAACAAAAGCAAATTTTTAAATTAAAAATAATACAAAAATTAACAATTTATTATAAAAAATAGTAGGTTTTTAAAGGTCAAGTTCGATTTTAGACAAATTAGGGAGGGGGTCTTTGATTTGTAACCATAGGACGTTCGTGAGGACGCGAGGGTCCGAAGATTGTGACAAGGGGGGGGGGGTTGAAAAGTCGGAAAAAATTGCGAACGTCCTTTATGGACGACCCCCTATTGAAGGAACCCCTTTTCAGTCATATTTTGTCATTTCCTAATACACTTCTGTTATAGAAAAACAAATTGAAAAGGATAGACTAGCGAAAATTTGTGAAGATGGACGACCTACAGGGAAAAGACTGCCTGGACGACCGCCCAAGAGATGGGCCCAGAGCTGGTTTTCCTCTTCCACCGAATGAACCGAAGGCATTACAGGGTTGTCCCTAGCCAAAGGAAGAAGAAAATAATGTGACTTAATTGTTTGGATGCTTTTTCGAGGGGTTAAAGCACAAAGGTATGTTTGGTATTCGCTATGGCTAGAAAAGTCGCAAATTTTCTAGTTTGACCCCGCGGAAAAATTTATCGGCCTTCTCTCTGATTAAAATAAGATTATAGCTAGCTTTTGTAGAAAATGTAAAACGTTTAGAAAGCGTATTGATTCAAATACGCCAAGTATGACGAAGTCAAGAAACTTTTCAAAGAGACCCATAAGGTGCGAGGCCGAGTTAATTATTGCCTTGCAAAGCTAGTCAATATTTATTACGCAATAAATATAGTAGGCCAAAATTGTTTTAATCGCTTTATTTCAAATCTGTAGCAACATCCCAAGTTTTTCCCAGCCTACGAGCTTTGCGTTCGTCGCTATATTGAAAAGGAAACGCCGAAATGAGAGCAGATAATTGCATCTTCGTATGTAACAGCACAAGGAAGGAAAATACTCAAAGATTCAGCGAGTACAGGTTTTAGCAAGGAGATTGCACGAGCGTAGCGCAGCTACGCTCGTGCAATCTCCTTGCTAAAACCTGTACTCGCTGAATCTTTGAGTATTTTCCGAACTATAAATGACTATTGCACGCATTAGAATTTGGAGGTTAAATATAAATAAACTAGTGTTTCTATGGTTATTATGTAGCAGATTTGACAATTTAAAGCATTACCTTGTATGTCACCCCAGTGGCGTAATTGTGATAGTACGTACATGATTAGCAATGTGAATATCCGAGGTTCGAATCTTCCCGACGGCAAATTTTTATTTCATATAAAAAATGTATCACATTCATGATATAAAGAAACGTACACAATTATTATCAAAACAATTTAAAATATTCAAATTGACCTAAGGGTATTTGAATATTTTCGTAGGATTTCAAAATAACTGGATATTTCACACTATTTGGGTATTATTCAGTGCACGAATTGTATCCGTATATATACAATGTAAAATAACGCACGCTGATTGGTCGAAACGACCATCATGTGACCCTGAATGCAATTATCAATAATACTGATTGATTGATTAAAGTCACTGCCGTAAAAGTAGCATTTCAAGAGATATAATATGCAAAAACTCTCATATCAGGGCGTTCTTTCCAATATGGCGTCAAATACAGACCTTGTAGAGTGGGGAAAACCGGGAAAACTAAGGATGTTGACTACAGACTTGAAATAAAGCGATTGAAATGATTTCCAGCTTTTCTGGAATTATTTCCGAATTAAAATCTCTGGGAACTGGTCTATAAATATTAAACATATTTTATCAATGTTGGATATTTATTTCCATTAAAATCAGAAACAATGGTAATCAATTTTTAAATAATTTGTGTACTTAATTTAATATCTTGGCATCTCTTTCCCCCACCCCTGTACAACATTAATAGTTAAAAAAAACCGGTTAGTATATCACAGTGTCGTAAATGCGAGCAGACAAACGTCGACTTCCGCGTTCAAACATAACATTTTTACAAACCACGGACTATTGTCGATTTAGGGAAAAAAATTCCGGTGACTTTAGTCAATTTATGCGTCTAAAGGGTTAACTAAATGATCAAGGGCGGTCATTAGCCATCTAGTATGTAGTGAATGTGCATTCTATGTGCAGCCTAAAGGCACAGCGGAATACGAATCAATGGATCAATAATTTAGCATTTCAGACAAGTCAACAATTTTTCTTGTTTGCATGTTTTGATTTAGCCGATTTTGTTTTATCTTTTAGTATAAGAAACAAACGAGAATGGAAGATTTGCAATAGAATTCGCAATGGAAAAAATCTAAAGATCAAAAGTACCCATTATCAACACAAGCAGATACATAAAGGTACATGGTTGAGCCCAGATGCTAATACTGTCAATCAAATTGATCATGTAATGGTAGAAAATAAAAACGAAAACTGCATTACCAACATAAGAACGTACCGAGGGGCGGATGTAGACTCAGACCACTTCATGCTGGGAATAAAATTGAAGCAAATCGTACAGAGTACAAGTGAGAAAGACAGAAGCAGGAAAACGGTATCGAGAAGAATACAACTGAGTGACCAAAACGTACAAGAAAAATATCGAGAAGAAATGGAAGAACATCTAACATCAGAAAAGAGACATGAAAACATAGAAGAAATGGCGATAGCAATGAAGAGGAGACAACTGATAGCAGGAAGATTTACAACACCTAATAGCAAAATTAAAAATGAATGGTTTGATCAAAAATGTAAAGAAGAGATAAAAAAGAGAAATAAAGCAAGAGAAACAATGCTAAACAATAGAACAGAAGGCAACAAACAAAGATATGAAGAACAAAGAAAACGATGCAAAAGAATAATAACTGAAAACAAAAGAAAGTATAAAATTAAAAAACTGGAAGAATTAGAAGAAAAATACACCAACAATGAAGTGAGAAACTTTTATCAGGGTACCAAGAGAATAAAGAAAGGATACCAAGCAAGGACATCATTCTGTAGAGACAACAGTGCAATCTGGTCGGAGCAAAAGAAGAAACAATCGAGAGATGGGCAGAATATTTCCAAGAACTCCTGAACAAACAAGAAGAAAATAATGAAAAGACCACCACAAGACAAGAGAGAAGTAAGGAAAGAGATAACAATGAGGAAATTCTTGAAGAAAAAGAGATAATGGAAGTGATAAAGAACTTGAAAAATAACCGAACACCAGGAGAAGACGGTATACAAGCTGAACTAATTAAATATGGAGGGAAACAACTACATAAAATGATCATCAAAAAAAACCGACTTCAAAAAAAAGCACTACAAAAAAATTGCACTAAAAAGTAAAAAATAATTAGAAGTTATTAGAAGAAGATTTAACAGAAATAGAAGTACATTTTTACAGTGCTGAGCATAAAAATTAATGTATTACG
The DNA here is from genome assembly GCA_932274525.1 of Podabrus alpinus. Lineage (NCBI taxonomy): Eukaryota > Metazoa > Arthropoda > Insecta > Coleoptera > Cantharidae > Podabrus > Podabrus alpinus. Next base: position 5,010,429 of record OW026453.1, read on the forward strand.
TCAATAATATACAATTATTGTTATTTTTGGAGTCGGTGCCAGCCAAGGTTAACAAACGTGTATTAACGAAGTAGCGGAGTACCAGTAGGTATACATTTTATATCACTTTGACTGCAAAGAGTTTCACAGTCGACAAGATCGCAGGCGCTTGGCGTTAAACAACACGACATCGGTATTGCTACATTGTCGTATTAATGTGATTTCAAATACATTTTGTAAATTTCTTAACAGCTTGGCTGGCACCGACTCCAAAAATAACAATAATTGTATATTATTGACGTAATACATTAATTTTTATGCTCAGCACTGTAAAAATGTATTTCTAATTTCTGTTAAATCTTCTTCTAATAACTTCTAATTATTTTTTACTTTTTAGTGCAATTTTTTTGTAGTGCTTTTTTTTGAAGTCGGTTTTTGTTTTTTTTTTAAATTTTTTTATTTCTTGCTTTTTAGTGAATCTTGCGTTCCTTAACTGATTTATCGAAAGCGAATATGGGTAGACCTACTAAACGCGCTGCCCATATGCGATAGCGCCGTTCAAATGAGACAAGCGAAGAAAGGGCGAAACGCCTATCTCAAAGTTGAAAATGCGGGCTTACAACAAATATTTTATAATTGACAATACGGGAAACGGAATACGGGAAAAATTATTGGCGACAAGATTTACAGCGCATCTACCGGCCTGAATTGTCAATTAACACGTACAAATTGTCATTTTATGTTTTGCATTATCGTATTATGCATTGATTAGACTTGATTACACTTTATTAAAAATATTGTGCAACGCCACTGAGTATATGTCAATGTCATTTTTAAGGTTAACATTCTTATGTCAAAGTTGTGCCCCCTATTCTCGAGCCGCTACTGACTAAATGTCAATGTCATTTAATTTTTAAGGTTAACATTCATATGTCAAAGTTGTGCCCCCTATTCTCGAGCCGCTACTGACTATATGTCAATGTCATTATTTAATTAAACTTTTAGTGTCAAAATCGCAACGTAACTATGACAACGACGTTGACCTGAAGTGTTTACTACAGATGACCGTCTTATTTAATTTATAAAAACCAAAGCACTCAACCGATTTTGATGAAATTTAAATGGGACCAATCTGAAACTATATCCTTTCGAATTGTGAAAAAATTTTGAAAATCGGTTAATAAATGACGGAGTTATGAGGTAACAAACATTAAAAAAAAAAAAAAAAAAATAACAGACGAATTGATAACCTCCTCCTTTTTTTTGAAGTCGGTTAATGATAAGAGAAATATGGATTAGAGAAGAGATGCCAAAAACATGCAAAATTGCAGTGATATGTCCGATTCATAAAAAAGGAGATAGAACCAGATGTGAAAACTACCGAGGCATAGCGCTGTTGAATGTAATATACAAGATCCTAGCTACATGTATAAAAAACAAACTGCGAACATATTCTGAAAGAACACTAGGAGAATATCAGTGTGGGTTTAGAAAAGAGAGATCGGTAATAGACCAAATCTTCACATTAAAAGAAATATAAGCAACGAGCTACGAGCTTAAATTAAAGACACATCTACTGTTCCTGGATTTCAAACAGGCGTACGATAGTGTGAAAAGAGATAAACTATATGATGCTATGCAAGATATGGAGATACCAAATAAACTGATTCGTTTAGTACAAATGACATTAGAAGAAACCCATAACAAAGTGAGAGTGGGAGGTATGAGTTCCAGAAGTTTCGAAATAAAGACGGGATTAAGACAAGGAGATCCCCTCTCCTCAGTTTTGTTCAATTTGGCTCTGGAAAAAGTAATCAGAAGAGTGAACATAAACAGAAACGGAATATTACACCAACGAAAACACCAATGCTTGGCATTTGCAGACGACATAACATTAATGACAAGGACAAGGACAGAATTGGAAAATATAACAAAGAGGTTAATAATAGAGGCAAAGGATATGGGACTGAGTGTGAACGAAGAAAAGACAAAGTACATGACATGGGAGGATCGAACGTTTACAGCAAAGAAGTTCTTAACCGTCAAATGGAAAGAAGACAAAGAGATGAGATTCGAAGAAGTTGAAAGTTTTATCTATTTGGGAACAAACATCACAAGAAAACCAGAAGGAGATGAAGAAGTTAAGAGCAGAATTGCAGCAGGTACAAAAAGCATGCATGTTTACGGTCACAGGCCGGCCACTAGCAATAAGTAACATTTATTTATGAATTTATGGCACTCAAAGCAAAAATTTATGGCACTCATTAAAAAAATATATGGCAAATTTATGGCACTCGATACAAAAATTAATGGCAAATTTATGGCCGCACCCCGAGGGGGGAACTCCCTTTATACCTCGCCCCATCCAGACAATTTACAAAAAAATGTGTGCATATTTCAAGCTAAAAAGAAACCAATTTCGTGAATTACCCTGACTATTGTAGTAATAGTCAGGGACGTGCTCAACCAACTTTTTTCAGGGGGGGAAGCAATCCTCAATTTGCCAACCGAATCAATTAAAAATTGCCTGGGTATAAATTGGGACATCAAAAATAGATCATTTTATAAATAACTAGCTGGCACAGTCGGCCTACCGGCCGCCTTTAGCCATCTAGACCGTGTCGGATGTGGTTGTTCGGCCTCACTCCAAGGTTCTGCCTATGATTCTCGTAGCGTTGTAAATAACTTTTACACCAAATTTGGTTAAGATTGGTCAAATAGAAACGTAAAGCACGTGTATTTGCATTGTCGATCGGTTGACAGCATTCATTATTGTTTTTTAAGTTGATTTTGAGTAGCCTGCCTTCCTTTAAGGAATCTCGATAATCCATTCATGCGCGTCCCATAGGGACGCGCATGAATGGATTATCGAGATTCCTTAAAGGAAGGCAGGCTACTCAAAATCAACTTTCCTTTCCTTTCCTTTGCGAATTTTTGCACTATTTCAATACAAAAACATGCGCAGGGACCTACATAATAACTGTGTCAAATTTGGTTCCAAACGGTCTAGGAGTCAATAGGGAACATACATACATCCATTTTAGGCTTCTATACAAAGTATAGCAAGAAGCCTTATGATCTGGCTCCGTGTCCGTCTGTCTGTCCGCATAATTCAAAATCATACAGAGCGTTTCAAATCGTGTTGGAAATACTCTGTGTGTATAGAGGTCTAAAGGTGCCAATCCACAATGAGAATATCTCATGAAATTTTTGTCTCATGAAATAAAAATGTCATGAAAAATGTAATTTCATTGTGGAAACAGACCTGAGATTCTGAGATTCATTGTTTCACGAGAGTATCTCTAGTATATCACGTATCTCAGGTCTGTTTCCACAATGAAATTACATTTTTCATGACATTTTTATTTCATGAGACAAAAATTTTATGAGATATTCTCATTGTGGATTGGCACCTTAAGAACTGGGTAGCCAGTGCGCTACTTTTTTTATATATATAATAAAAATATAATTTTCCCTATTAAAAATTCTTAAACTTAAAAAAATAAAAACATTTTATTTTAAAAAATATTCAATATTTTCAGGCCGGCCCGGCCCTGCAAACACGTGTTTTGTTGTTTAAAAATTTATATTTATAGCAAAACCGTGTTGTAGTAAAGCAATTTTTGAGGAATCTTACAACTTTTAGGACAAATATTTGTCCTTTATAATCGCGGCCCTAAATAAAATAATTATGAATACTTAACCCTTTCAGCGGTTTACCCACAAATTTGTGGGTAAAAAATGAAGAAAATATTTTCAGAAACCCACAAATTTGTGGGTAAAAAATGAAGAAAATATTTTCAGAACCCCACAGATTTGTGGGTAAAAAATGAAGAAAGAAATGCAAAAAATTTGTCAATAACAATCACATAAATTTTTATATATAAGATATAATTTTTACCAAATTTGATCATGGGATGAGCATGGGTTCGGTTACTAAAAATAATTTAAGTATTTTAAATTTTTAATTTTAACTAAAATTTATGATATTTTATGGCAAAGTCGTAAAATTTATGATTTTTATGGCAATTTTCAAAATTTATGATTTTTTATGAATTTATGGCAAGTGGCCACCCTGCGGTCAATGATAGGTAGTAAAATCTTTGCCAAAACAATAAAAATCCGAATTTATAAAACGATTATAAGACCAACAGTATTATATGGATGCGAAGTATGGACCCTGAGAAGGAAAACACAAGAAACTCTGAAGATATGGGAGAGAAAAATACTGAGAAAAATATTTGGAGGGAAGAACGTTGATGGACAGTGGCAAAGAAGAAATAATGAGGAAATATATGAACTATACAACGAACCGAACATAGTGAGTGTTATAAAGGCGCAGAGAATAAGATGGCTGGGTCATGTATTAAGAAGAGGAGAAGACAGAGTATTACATCAAATATGGACGTCAGAAATAGATGGGAAAAAACGAAGAGGAAGACCAATAAATAAATGGAGAAACGAGGTTCACGAAGACTTGGAAAAGATGGGTGTCCACGATTGGAGAGAAAGAGCGAGAAATAGAAAAGAGTGGTCCAATGTGGCCAAACAAGCCAAGGGCCTTCTAGGCCTGTAGAGCTACCTATGTATGTATGTATAAATAATATTCAAATGGCTACAACCTACTAAAAAATAATGATATAAAAAAATAGAGGATCATTTTTGTTGTTTTTGGAGAATGTTTTCATTAAAAAATAATAAAAAATTATTGAAAACTCATGTTATGACCTCGTAATTTACCATTTTAGATCAAAATATTTTTTTAACTGTACGTAATTCAAAATTCCTCACTAAACGATAAAAAAAACCAGGCAAATCATGACTGGAAAATGCAAATACGGCTAATTTGGTATGGAATGGCTCATATATAATTTTGTTAACTAAAAAAAAGTTATTTTCATACGTTCAAGTGATGATAGGAAGTGTTCTGATAAAACAGACGAGATGTGTTTCTGATCGGCTTGTCCTACAGTCGCCAAAGCCCAAACCACATCCAACCAAGTTGAAGGCTTCTTAGTTTCCGAAATACTCAATTGAGGCATCAAAATCTAAAACCAAAAGTTTTCGGTTACAATCACCAACAGTAAAAATAAAAATTAACCTGGTACAATTTTTCAACATCAGAAGGTTGGTGATTAAGGGCCCCCAAAGTGACAATCAGGGCATGCACATCGTGAATCCTACATTTAGCTGAATTTTTCAGTATCCAATGACACAAACAATCTAAAGTTTCTTTATTTTTGTATTTTAAAACCCCAAAACTCGTCAAAATCGAACCAACGACCGCGGATCCTCGAACTTCGTTTTGTAAATTTTGACAAACATCGTTACAAATTTTTTCGAAAAGATTTTCGTCTAGGAAATTTAAAACCGCCGAACTGTATAACAAATCGGCACAGTGTTTTAAATTCAACGTCTCCCTGTTGTTGATGATGTTAAAGGCTATAGAGCGCAACAAAGGCGTTGATCTTCGTTTTTTGTTTCGTAGTACCGACATGACCTAAAAAAAAAGGAGTAAATTACGACGGCATAACAAAGCGGTTCGAAATTACCTTGATCATTTGTGGTACACTAAGCGTGGAAATCAGCCTGACAGCTTCGTCATCGACGGTAACATTGATAATAGTGTTTAAATCGTCATTCTTTATGACCGCTTGGTGATTCTTACCACCCCCTTTGATTAAAACTTTGCACAATCGAATAAACCGCGAATCGGAATCAAACTGTGACAATTCTGCCTTTCCGGAGTTGGACCAATCGGCCAAAACTGACACTACTCGTAAGGCGTACTTCCTCGACACTCCATTACCTTGAGAAATGGATAACAGTTCGTCGACATTTGCCGCTTTAGATATTCGATCGTTGGTAACGGGCGTTAAATCGGCCAGAGGCTCGTTCTTTAACGATGCGAAGGCCGCAGCCACTAAGTTATTTGGTGCTTTGCTCGAACTCAGCTTCTTGACAAATGGAATTGTTTCGGCGGTTCCTTCACTCTCTAAACTTTTTACCGCTAGACTGGTAGGTGCTGACGAAAACTTATTAACCAACACATTATTTTGTAGTATTTGACCGAAACGGTTCAAATAAAAACGATTAATTTTGAACATGGCTAGATAACCTAAAAATTTTATGATACAAATTTAACTAATTTAAGTCCGAAGTTTTTAACTAATAATCGCAGCGCACTAAAATTACGAACGCGCTTAAAATATCTGTAAATTCGTACTTACATTTACAGACATTTTAGCAAAATTCACATTTAGTTACGAAGGTTACGAAAGAAGTGTAATATTACAGATTCCTGTAATTTTTAGTGTTGTAAATTTTATTTTAGCGGTAATTTAGGGGCGAGTCTTGCTGATTTATTTTAATATTGATGATTCTGTAGAAATTAATAGCAATATTAACATGAATATTTTTAATTCCTAGAAAGCGATAAAACAATTGAAGGAAATAATTTAATGCCATTGTTTCTCAATGGAGTCCCCCCCCCGGCTTCAGAGTTCTTTTTTATGAAGAATCAGATAGACAAACCCTACGGGAGTTTTGGGAACATCTGGTGGAGTTCACAAAGTTATGAACAGATAGCGCTACTAAATTGGAAGGCGAAATAAATTGCCTGAACACCAATCACGGACCAGTGCCGTAAGTGGTTGAATTTGTGGGTGAACCACAGGGTGGGTGGGTGACAGATTTTCAACCTTTAAAGGTGGAGATCTTGATTATTTTAAGGGATTCGAAGCTCGTTAAATTAGAAAATCGTTGCGTATTTTTGCTGTGATCATCAATAATCTGAAAAGAAATTTCGAAAATTTTCATTATGAAATTGATTGGTTAAATTTCTTTTCAGATTATTGACCTTAATAAAATACGCAGCTTTTCGTACCTCACAAGTTTAAATTTATATTATTACTACGTGATTGCCTAGGTGGTGCGGCCTAAAGGCCGCACGGGGTATGGGCAATGCAAGTTAAAAATAATTTTTAAAAAATCTGATGTGGCCATCGCATAACTTTCCGAACAGACGTAAATTTTTATATTATATTTTTTAATAAAATGGTTAGGTACATAATATTTTCAGCAGTAAATCGATGAATAATTTTATATTTTGCCAAAATAGGAAGAAAAAAACTTTTGAATGCCTATATCTTGCAAACGAAGCATTTCTGGACCCATGTTATTAGAAACTTTTCATCTTATTTTCATTAGTAGAATACGTTTTACTATTTTATTTTCAAATACAAATTTTTTTGAAACGCCCAGTATATTTTAGAGAAAAAGTAAGTTGTAGGACAAAAAATGTAGAAAATTCCATAGCGGTAATTTTTTGTTATTAATATTTTTACATATTTAATTTCGTTTCGAAGTTATGCCGCATAATGTCATAATAGCTCCAGGTAAACCCCCTCTTTCCCGTTAGACGATTTAATTTATTTTCATCTGGCTTCGTCCTACGACAGGAAAATGCTTATATGCAAAATTTGGAATGATTTGCTTTCTTCGTTTAGACGCTATCGTGTTCACAGACGTACACACATACATACAACATACGACATACTACACACCCTCACACATACAGACATCCTTCCAAAAATGATAAAAATGGATTCAGGGGACCTCAAAACGTGAACATCTGTTAAAAAATTGGGGGCTCAAATTTTGCCTGATAACAATACTTTCCTTACCTAGGGGTTCGGAAAGTAAAAAACGAACAATATTTAAGAATGTTGAAGTCACTTTTACTTTGTATTTGTAAGATATCACCGGATGTACTATTTTATTTATGTGGAATCCAAACCATATGGTACAAATAATTCGGGAGTGGCTCAGATTCGCATTCAGACAATCAGGTCCACAGTTCAACTCTTTTTGCCACCACATCAAACTTCGTGTTTTTGACATTTTGGCTCTGATAAATACTATTTTTAACTAGGAAGGTCCTTATTTGTGCGGCCTAAAGGCAGCACTGTAACTTTTTAGGTAAAAAATTAACCAAAGAAAGGTGCCATTAGGAATAAATAAATTTCACTCCCATAAAGAGATACAATCATCGTCCGACAAAATGTCAAAAATTAGACGGATTAATAAAAGTTAAAATGAAATACACTGATTTTATTATTGGTAATTTGTAGCATTCTTTTGATTTTTAATTTGAAAGCTGAGTTTAATACCTTTCCAGGTAAATTAATGTAAAATTGTCATGAACATCTCTATTACAGAAGAAACGAAAAGTGCGTTCGTGCTTATAGCTCTTGGAGTCGGGAAAAGGCCATATTTGATAAGATTACACTTAGTATCCATCCATTCCAAGGTGTTGAGTGTTGCGTGGATGCATGCATTACCTACTGGAGGGCCTTACATCTTCCAAAATGACTCTTCCCCAGCTCACATTATTGAAATGAATAATAAAATCCTGGCTAAAGTACGCTAACAAGTACTCCGAAATTGACTTTTTCCTATTTTTGGTAAAGTTTAAGGTTTATAGAGTAAAATTAAATTATAAAATTCTTGGATGAGGGACTTTTAATATGAAAAAAATTACTTTGAAAATCTTAAATTTTAGTCGTTCACCGACGCGCATGAATAAAATTTGTGGAATCTCCCCATTCTGTTGTCGGTCCGCGTGAGTTTATATACTCTAAAACTTAGCGATTTACGCACCGGCAAACTCCTGGGCACGGCGATCGAGCACCTGACTCTAGCGTTACCAAGGACGAAGCCCGGCAGGGGGACCTCCCCCGGTTCAATTTTAAAGCAAAGCGCAAAAATTTAACCGGGGCCAGCCCCCCCCCTCAATGATACACCTGGACTGTCAAATCCAGCTCCAAGAGGAAGAGGCTCCGATCGCGCCCAAGACGCAACAAAGGGAAACCACTCCCCCCCCCCCCCCCCAGGTTGCGCAGGTCGTCCAGCCTTGTCGTTAAGACACTCCCCCTGAATCTAGTTCTGAGAAAGGAGAACTCCCTCCCTAAAGAGCCGGACAGGGAGGTAAAGGGCTTAGCGGGCTCAGTCAAAAGGAAAATGAGAAATGCAATCAAAGCAGTCAAAGTTAAATTTAAATCACCAGTAAATAACAACGCGTGCCCAGTTGCCAAACGTATACTAACGCCAAGCAACAAAGGGAAATCCAATGGGGTTGTCCCGTGTTGTCAAAAATATAATTTTTACCTATAAAAATCGATGGCCCATAGCAAAATACTATATATAATTACAAATATATAATTTTAAAACGCTATACTAATTAAATAAAGTGCCTTTTTTAAACGTATACGTTTGAAAAGTCGCCATTCTGTGACGTACTTAAAGGCCGTCCAATCACAATTCGAAATTAAAATTGCATTTACCACGATGCCACGTTTATATGTATGCGAAAATTACATCCTTGAGTGTACCCATGTGATGTGTTTAAAAATTGTTAAAAATCCGTAAATTTAAATACTTATTATAACCATGGCAACCATGCATACATAATACGCCATCTACGTTCACTATGAAAATATGCAATTTGTAAATAAATAAATGATGCTTGTTCAAAATTAATTTCTAATTGCTACCCATTTTGAAGTATAAAAATAATAATATATAGTTTCAATTCATTCTTTACATTTAAATACATTATTATTTAAACTTTTAAGGTTATAGTATACCAACTGACATTTAAAAATAATTAAATTTCAATAGTGGGAGTGTATTGGCTTCTAATTGGCTTACCTTTATGTACGTCATTATTTACCGCGTTTTAATTATTTAAAAATATTTCAATTTTTGAACTTCAATACGATCGTTAAAATTGATAAAAAAATTTTTTTTTACGCAAGAGGGGTTTAAAATCACTTAAATTTTCGATTTTAATGAAAAAAAAATTTGAGGGATTAGCCCATTTCAAATTTAAATTCAAAGTTTAAAAAATGTAAATTCATCATTCAAGTAATAAAAAAGGATTCAAAATAAATTCAAAGTTAGCTTACTCCCGTAACTAACTTCAGGTTATTAACTGGACGATTTAAATTAATTTTGTCTCCGATCTTATCACTTATTTCAACGCTATGGTTAACTGTTCTCTTACAGGATGTCTGCCGTACTAGCTTGGGAACAAGTTGTTTTTTAAGCTAAGTACACCAGACTAGATCAAATACTTTTGGAAATTTCGCGGTCTCCGTCGGTATTTACCCCACTGGTCGTGGGTGGCATAGGGGCAGTCTTGGGGAAGCACTCGGGGGTTTTCTACCCTGTAGCAAAACAGAGTATTCTTTTCCGGTGGAGTTCAGGAACTCTGGGCACGCAGGTCCGGACTCCACCCGAGCCCCCCCCCCGGGCAGAAACCCAACCTGATCGGCATCAGGAGAAAACCAGAGGGTTTTCCGCAGCATTGGAGAGATTGACACTCCCTCGATACGGAAAACAGGAAGGTTGGACCCCGATGTCGATCACTTTTGCATTAATTCTTCATTTCTCACCCAGTGTTTTTACAGTCTTATCACCACAACCCGACCCTGCCATCGAAGGGGATCAGGTGGTGACGTTAATTCTAGCAAAACTAGCTATACTCAAAAAGGCATCTGCGCATATGCCTTTATTCCAATTTCAAAGCCACGACCGTCGCCTTGAAGGGGGGGGTAAAACCCATCCCGGATTTCGACGGCCTTGTACGCAGGTGGGGGCCTCAAAACCCAACCCTGTAAATTACAACTTCAGGTGCCGTGGCGCACCAGTAATTTTAAGGAGGTACGGGCTTGGCCAGAGTACTCCAATTTTTTAATTTACGATTCGATTCGATTACGCACCGGCAGATGCTACACGTCTCTCGTACCAGTAACATTGATGAAAGGTTACTAGGTGAGAGTGTCATAACTACCGCCACTACGAACTAACTTGTAACCTTCCTAATGGAAAGATGAAGGTTTATATAGGCCCCTACTACAAAAAAATTTTGAGAAAGTATTATCAAAATTTTGAATAAATCGATTTTGAAGTTAGCTAATTTTCATGTAAAAACCTAACGAGATTCCGCGCGTCGCTCATTTTGTTTACGGTCCGTGCGTAATGAATGACCCTAACACTTAGAGTATTTCGCTCCGGCAGATGCAGCTCGTCTCTCCTACATGTAACATCGATTATTTTTTGTTTTTACGCGATTTTTTGGGGGTTTAAGATCCCGGTGTTCTTGATGGGTGGCGCCTTCTCTTATGTTTAGCTCTGCCGCGGAGCGGCGTACGCGATTGAAAAACCGCCCGGAGCCCCGGAGGGGCGTAGGGTAGGTTTTTTGATCCGCACAATTCTGGCCGGGCCGGATCTACCCTAAAAAGTAATTTGCACCATCAAAACCGGCCGCGGGGCAGAGCCCCGCAAGGCCTAGGTTTTCCCCATAGTTTTGTATGTTTATTTTTAGAGACCTTATTCTTAAAATATTTGTGGTTCTGAAAAGAACCGTTTTTTTTTATTCAGTTTGGCGATGTTATACGCACGGGAGTCGACTCACAAATGCGCTCCCGACAGTGCGAGCGTGTGTTATATTATTATTTAGGGACGGGTGACAATGTTCCAGCATCGAATTTTAATATTTTTTGGTGACTTTCGGGTAGTTTAATGTTAATAAATGACATCGGCAACCCTCCTATAGCAGGATAAACCAACTTTTGATAGAGAAAATCGACTTTGAAAGTACATAATTTTACATGTAAACGGGTGGAATCTCACTCATTTTGTTGACGGTACGTGCAAGTTGAACTAGTCTTAAACTTAGCCGATTGCGGAGAGGCAGTTGCAGCCCGACTCGACTGCATGTAACATCGATTATTTTTTGTTTTTGCGCGCTTTTTTGGGGGTTAAACGTAATAGATAACTGCCGCATACCGCGACTATACTTTTTAATGCATTTTCAAGGGTCTCTCACATCCCGGTTGCATAGATCCCGGTGTTCTTGATCGGTGGCGCCTTCTCGTATGTTTAGCCTAGTAACCAGAGTCAAATCCGCTCCGTAGGGGTGCAGAGCGGAGCGGCGCCCCGGAGGAGTAGGATTTGACGATGGATTACCCTCCTTTTCGAATGCACACCCCTAAAATTCGAAGGCAAAAAAAATTTTAATTTTTTCACTTTTTCGGCAACAACCGCCTTATTTTCCATTTTTTCGCGAATATTTATACTAATATCTACTAAGCACACCCCCCCCTACCCGAATTTCAAAGAAAAATTAAAATCGGAGCAAAAAAATTTCACCCCATTTCAAGCGACCGGCCGACGATGTGACACATCGACCCGGTGGTACATCAGCGACCCGTACTCTTTCAACTCGCAGCATCTTTCTTATTTTCACACTTTTTTCGAATTTTTTTTTATGATCACCTCCGCGCCGACAAAAGTTATACATTCGCATCAAAACATTGCCAAATAGGCCGTGATAAACACAAAATTTTTCGAAATTAAAAGTTGGGGGCGTGTCAATAATTCTTCAAGCCACGCGAAAATTATGCCGGCAGCCTATCCCGGCCATGGGTTATGGTTTTTACTCAATTTTCGGTATTAATTCTTAAAAATCCTCAATTATCCACCCCTTATTGTGTACCTTAACCCTTTTTTGACCTATATACCAAGGGATAATTTTTTTCGGATATTCCTTGTCTGCTGGGCCGTTCACTCTCTCACCTTTCTCAAAATTTTGACTATACTTTCTCGGGCGAAATTTTTACAGTACACTCTAATAAGATTCCTTTTGCTATAAAAAAATTTTGAAATGATTTGGGGTGGCGGTAATTAGGTAATTCTTCCCGGTTACTATTTTGTCATTATTATTTTTTATGCGATTTTTTGGGGGTGAAACGTAAAAGGGAACTGCCGCATACCGCAACTATACTTTTAAATGCTATATCCAGGTTTTCTATGATCCCGGTTTTCTTGATGGAAGGCCCTTCTAGTATGTTTAGCCCAGTAAACCATTGTCAAAACCGCTCGGAGAGTAGGTTTTGACAATGGAACTACCTTCGAATCGCATCCCGAAGAAAAAATAAAAAATTAATTAAAAACATTTTTTTTAGGTTATGAAAATAACCGATTTTTTTATCAATGCGACGACATAATGTACGGTTACACCGCAAAATTATCGGTCATATGCTCCAACATGTTCAAGAGCACGATCAGCACGTCTTACCGTGTCGACCACCCGAGGTTTACTGACGCACCACCCACCGATGTGTCGTATTTACGTGATTTTTATGGGCGTGGCCTTAATTTCCGTAATTTCATAGGCCGGATGCAATCCAAACGACGCATTTAGTTTTCGCTTAAATTATGGGTTGTTTTTTCAATTTAAACTTAATGATCCTTGGTTTATATTAAAGCCAAAGACTTTTTTGATCGAAATATTAAGCTATTTCTATAGGGAAATTTCAATTTCCGGGTTCTTGTTAAAAATCTGGACCCAAAATCCTCACCAATTAAAAGAAAATGTCAGGTTAACGTGAGGCAGTGAGAGGAAAAGTGAACTAACCTGGAAATTTTTCAAAATTTATTCGTTTGTTACCATTAACTCAGTTTTACAAAATTTGTGGGTTAATCCACTCTCCCTCCCTGCCGCTGCCTCAAATAAATTTTAATGTTAAGATAGTTGAAAACTTTTAGAACCTCTTACATGAACTCACCTTTTCCTGTACTGATCTTGAAACCTCGACCGTTTACAAAGAGTCAAAATTTAGCCGGACACCCAAATATTTATTGAATGGAAAAAGGACCTATGAAAATGACTGTAAAAGAAAGCAAATTTTATTCTAATTAAACATAAGGTACACTATATACAAATACACAAGAAAACACCATAAATAATAAATAGTCGAATGAAAACACAATTTTCGATCGATTTACGTACAATTAATTTTTTTACTATTTTATTTAGGTACATAATCAACAAATTAGTTGGGAATAAAGGATAAAAACTTTACTCCAATAAGTTTGATGAAATAAATAATTATAAATTGGAAAATGATTAATTCAAGGCCACACAAAGGTGTGACAATCGATGTCCATTTAGATCACTTTAATATAATCGAAATGTTATATTCAGAAGAGACAGACTTGTTGCAATTTTTTGGCAGTAAATTTGAATAAATAAATCAGAATTGTCACGATCCCACTTCTGATTATGACCAAAATATGGCGGCAGTCCTGCATAAAAATTTCGACGTTAAATTTGCGCACTAATAACAATTTTTTTTTTATAAAAAAAATAACAAATAACATAATAATTAGCCCCCTGTTATTTATAATAAATTACTTAGAATTATTTTTTGAGAAATGCACATGACAAAATACATTAAACTATCAGTACTGGCTCTGACTGTTGGCATTCGAAAAAATGAAATGTTAACACTTTACCTAGCTGAAAAAATAGAATAAATTATCACTTTCACTGCTAGATAGAAATTGTTCAACACTGTTGTAAAAGATCACGTTTTTCAGGTCACATCACATATTTTAGTTTAAAAATTTTTAAAAAGCATAACTACAAATTTGAATTAATTGTTTAATAATTTGATTGTAAATTTAATTACTCCGAAATGTCGTCTCCGCCTTGGTCGAAACCCGAAAGGTCTGCAGATTGTAGGTGCCCTTTCATTAGTGCGTATTCGATAAGAGCTAAATGGCAAAAGACGTATTGATCTGGCATTTGGATGGAATATGCTCTTTGTGACCTAATTTTTTCTACAGTCCCTCTAACATCCACCGTTCCAACATCTTCCAAGCGTGATATGCATATGTCCAATGTACAAAATGTACCTAAAATTTCATTTTTCAGTATTTTTATTTTGCACAGACGGATGGATTTGGAGAAGGAAGAGGCACTACTACTTCTATCAACACTAGGATGGCTAATTTAGGTGAGAAGGGAAATAAGCAAGCAAGCACACCAAAGGAAAGAAAGCTTTGGAAGAGGCGAGGCACAGATTCGCCCACCTTATGGGAGTTGTGGGAAAGTCAATCAATTTTTTGAATTACCCCAAGCATTTCCAATACTCCCATTAAATTGACGAATCTCCACTATATAACCTATATAACCACTATATAACAGGCAAAGTTCAAATTTGGAATTTCAACAGACCAAGAAAAAAAATCTAAAAACACTAACAGCACAAGCAGAGAATCAACACTACTGCAAGATTGGATCTGGAATAAATGGACATGGTGAACAAATATCCAAACTTTTGCAGACCAACTCGGTTATTATTGAACATATCCTGCGCCTATTTTTGGATTATAATTTTTGGGTCGAGTTAACTAAACTTGACCACCCCAAATAAAATTAAAAATTTCCTAAATTTTACATGCGAATGTATTATCAAAATTTTGAATAAATCGATTTTGAAGTTAGCAAATTTAACATGTAAAAGCCGACCGACGCGCGGGAATCTCATATGAGATTCCGCGCGTCGAGTTCTGTTGACGGTACGTGTGGGTTGGTATACCCTAACACTTAGAAAATTTTGTCAGATGCTGCTCGCACGTCCTACAGGTAACATTACTCGAATCCCGGTTTTCTTGAAGGATGGCGCCTTCAAGTATGTTTAGCTTTTGCCGCGTAGTCGCTCAGGCGATGAAAAACCGGCCGGAGCTGCGGTAGCAGCGGAGGCTCAGGCTTTTCGATGCCCACAGCCGGACAAGTCTCGAATCCAAAATTTCAAATTCGATTTTTTCAAAATTTTGATAATACATTCGCATGTAAAATTTTAACAGTATATTATATAAACCTTCCTCTTTACTATAGGAAATTTTTTAATTTTTTGGGGGTGGTCAACTTTAGCTAACTGCCCCCTAATTTTTTGTTAAAAAGTTGTGCGTCAATATTGATATTTTTGCTAAAACGGCATTTTTACCTTTTAAAATATACAGGATGTTTCTCAGATGTGTTCTATAATTTGGGTGGTAAAATTTTAAAATAAAGCAAAGCAATTTCTTTTCAGATATGGGTTCTATTTCCGGTATAGTAAATGACGTAGAAAATTTGTAAAAACTTTATTTTGGTCTTTAATTATGATCTGATTGGAATTTTTTGTAAAAATGTTTTGAAATTAAAGGAGTTGTAAGCGAAAAACCGCATCAGTGACTTTTTAAAATCAAAAAAGTCACTGATGCGGTTTTTTTTATTTTAAATTTTAAAATTTTAAATTTTAAAATTTTAAATTTTAATTTTCGATTTTAAATTTCGAGAAATTTCATGTAGAGTAAATTTAAAATTAAAACACGAATGTTGACATCAATTTTGCCCTCAAAATTAAATTTTAATCTGGCAAAAAGTTAACGCGTGTTGCTCGGAGTTTTTCGCGATTATTAATCTAATACCTAGCGAAGTCAAAAATTATCTTTACAAAACAAATTGAAAACAGAATAATACAAAAGAAATCTTGGACATTAAAAAAACACCGTGTATTGCTACCAATAAAATAAAACCGGACTATATTAAAACAAAATTTTAATAAAATGCACCAATTATTTTTGCTAATGTTTCGGCATACTATGACATCATCAAGTGAATAAGTAGATTATCTCTTTTTAAATCACGAATTAAATTGTTGATGTCATAGCATGACCAAAACGTTAGGAATATACTTCATCAATTTAATTAATAATTTAATCGGCGATTAACTGAATTAATCACCTGATGATGTCATAGTATGACGGAAACGTTAACTGATATAGGGGCGTAAAAATGTGTTTCTCAATATTATGAGAATCCTTTGATTGCTCTTCATGACGTTTGGTAAAAGGATATATTATTATATTGTCCTTTTTGATAGCGTTATTATCATTGATAATAATTTTATCTTATTTTAGATTTTCTCAAAAACAATTAGAAAAAATTTTACCTTCTACTTGGCATCGTTTGGTTGCGTCTTCCAATTACATTACAAAATTACTGCCTAGGGCACATGCGCATTGTTTTGGTATGTCTCTGTACAAAATCCCATTAAAATTAATCAGGATTACTGTGGGGTAAAGAACCTGCCCCTGAAGGATTGATTATAAATTAGAAAACGATACGCAATCTTACAGTAAATTTGGCATCGGCAAAAATATGCCGAAATTGTCAAGCTGTGCACGAATTTCAGACACATCCTGTATAATTACTAATTTTTAAAAATACCCATTTTAAATCATTTTCATTGTGCATTTAACAAAATAGGCGTTGATAACCTGGGCTATTAAAACAACTGAAGAATTATTGTTTCACAAAACGTCAAACTAAAACAATGTGTATAATAAATAATAAAATAAATAATATAAATTTAAAAAAATACAAAACAAAAGAAAACTAATTTAATATATCATATCATATGACGTGATTCACTAAATAAATCCAATTAAAAGTTGATATTGTTGGAAAATTTTGTTTTCTAATCTAATAAGTCTTTTCACACGAGGTCACCACATTTTTTTTGGCAGTGTGAATATTTCTTTCTGCCATCAACCCTAGCCCAGTCTTTAAAATGGTGACAATGAACTGCAAAGGACGTCTGACCGCAAAGAAACTCGCGTATAAACTAAAATTATTCATGTAAGACATTGAAATGACGTGTGGCGTAGTGACGCTGCCAGCTGGCTACGTCAAATCATGTCATAACAATACATAAAAACTTTTTTTATTTTAAATTAAATATCATCTTTTTAATAAATTTTAAAAAATGCACTGTCGCCATGGGGAAGTACAGGTTAAAATGGAAAACTCATCTAAAATTATAAGGACAGAAAATGTTGTTGTCGATTTTTTTAATTACTTGTAATTATTCATAAATAAATTTGTATTATGGACAATTACCCAAATAACTTAATATTTTAGTCAATGGAGGGGGGGGGGGGGTTAAACCTCCTTACTTCCCTTATATGGCCCTGCTGTTTTGTTATTTACTTGATATATCTACACGTTCTACTTTTTGAAATATTTTGTTTATTTTAAAATTCAATAATTTTAGAAATCTTTTCAAAATCACCACAATGGCTACCGATGAATTAATTAAACATTGAAAAAGGTTCTTTTAATGAAGCACTCTCCATTCAACCCACTAATCCACAGCAAAAGGTAGCTAAATATCATCTATAATAAAAAGGTATTAAAAAATCAATTTTTCATTAACTTTTTTCAAGTTTTTCTTCCGAGAACTTTGTTCGCTATTTGATGTAGAATTAAAATCTTTTTTGATTTGTATTAAGTTTCCCTGTACCTAAAGTTAATATTTTAAAGACTATTTATATTTTTATGGAAATTAAACCAACAAATATGATTTTCTTGGAAAATTAATTTTTTAATTTTAACTTATAGGTCAGCCTTTATGGGTTTGGTTTGAGTTTCTACAAGTGAGTTTCAACAAAAAGTTATTAACAATCTTATACACAAAGAATGCGACGCGGTTTCTTTTCCCTCAAATATCTCGAAAACTAAGCAAGATAAGGTAACAAAATATAGATACCTTTTTGGCAGAGCATTAAATTATCTACTATAATAATTAGAACAATATTAATCACAAGTCAGTTGTTTAGCTAGCACGCGCCGTCAAACTCTGAAAGTTGTTGATTTAATCGTTTTTTCGATGTTACGCCAGTAATTTCTTTCAGTCATTTCAAATGGAATTAAAAATTTACACATCATCTGAGAACTTCATAGAATACTTTTCATGGTACCACCAATTTTTAGACCTTCTTTTGTTTATTTTGTAGCTATGTAAACAAAAAGATTTCAGTTTTTCAGATAGTTTTAGTTGTTAGCTGTTTTAAGGTTTTAAAATTGATTTAACATGAATCTTTTTATATGGATCAACATTTTAAACAGAAAATACCCTGGTGTATTTTTCGTACGACAAAAGTAAATTTTTTTTATTGGCATGCAAAGTTATTTAATATTGTGTCAATAAAAAATTCTAAATTCGTCGTACGGAAAAACGAAAATGTATTTTTTGTCTAACATTTTGTCCCCAATAAGATGCACATAATAAGATTCCGGTAAATTCCATTTTAAAACTTCGAAACAGCAAAAAACTAAGATTACTCCATAAAGTCGCATAATATAACTACAAAATAAACAAAGAATGATCTAAAAATCGAAAAGTTGCTTGTGAATTTTTTCAGATTTTTAATTCCATCCTAGATGGTCGAAAAGAATTAGCGACGCAACATCAAGAAAATGAATCGAAGATTTTCGGCACCCGCCTTTCGGAATTTGACGGCGCGTGCTGGCAAAACAACTGACTTAGCGATAAATGTCTTTAATTTCACTTTTGCAGATAAGGGAAACCTGACACTGGCCTGTTAAAACTATTATAGATAATAGGAATAAATTAGTTTTGTGAATCGTTCTGTATATTAAAAAACTGATAACAAAGACGAATTTAAATACATAGGTCAAGAAATAATATAGGTTCCATTTTATAATTTTAAATTTCGTAAAAACCAATAATAGCACACAACTTGATAATAAAAAATGATAACCCAAATCAGTTTGTGCGGTTTCTAGTTGCAAAAACACCGCGATAAAGAATTCAATGTTCACCTTCAAAAGGAATGCAGGAAAAGATAAAGGAAAAAGTCTAAATTATTACCTGTTCGTCCAATTCCAGCACTACAGTGAACCGCAATTGGAGGTCCCCTAGGATGTCCAGCCCAAGTATCACCCAGAGCTGTAACCATATTAGCCTGTTGCGTCCTAACTTTTTCTAAAAACTCCAAAGTCGCCCTTGCAGAATGTGGAACTCCGTAATCTGGCCAAGAAGTGAACTGCCAATGTGACACCTCCCTACTTTCCTCTGTCTGCAAATAAAAAACTTAACATTCCTGCACGGCAACACTCCCAAACTCACTTTAGTGTTAGTAAGTTGAAGCATGGAAATGGTGTAGTCCGGATCTGTCTCAATTGAAATAGTTTTAATGGTAAAATGCCCGTACGTCACTTCACCATCGGCATCCGGTTCAAAGTATTGATGACATTTCGGCCTCCCTCTTTCCATAACTCTAGTGGTCATTACTATCACTAAACAGTGTTGTTCCCATATCATACGCCAAAAATCTACGGTTGTTTTCATCAAAGGACCTAAACGAAATAAAATAATCAATGCGTGCGAGCGTTTTCTCACTTGTAATAATCCGCGCACACGTCATCATAATCCGCACACTTTTTTTGGACTTGAGAAACGAAAACTCACCTTGTGTATTAATAAAGGCATTTTTTTGTTTATAACCATCCACAAAATTGGCATGAATATAATCACTGTCTTTATCACCATCTAATTCGGAAAGTATAACCCTACTATGATCATAACACAACACATCCGTATATCTGTTTTTAGGTAAATTATTTTTTGACTTGGCCACGTTAAAAACGCCATCCGGAGGTCGAGAACGAATTTCGGCGTATTCTTGCACAAGTCCCGAACGCCCCCTTTCGCGTACATAATCTACTAATTGAAGCATAGTAAGTGCGGTACCGTCGCCGTGGAGGGAATCATCATCTGAAAAGCCACTAGAAGCACTACTAGGTGGATTTAAATTGGCTTCTTCTGCCCAACTGTCGCTTATGTTATTGGTCGATGACGAAATCTTGAGATCCTCATTTGTTCCAATACGTTTTTGTGGTGATGGCGTTTTACCATCTGAAATTTTAAGTTTTTAAAATAAGTCGACGCAGGTGTTTTCTACTAACCATATTGCGGCTGAGGTGAATCGGGACGGGCTGTCATAGACTCATAACAGTGCAACAGCCAAGCATCATGGTCCAGTTTGTGGCTTCCCCCTAACTGAGTTGGAAGAGAGTCCCTAGGGATGTGACTGCTTAGTTGTGCTATGGATACGGTGTATACCCTCTCTCGAAGTTTCTCTCTAACAAAAAGTCTGAGTATTTTAAAAGGCGCTTTGAACCACAGGGGGGCCGTCACTATCAAAACTTTTTTTAATTTTGCCGGATATCCACCCTGTAACAAAATAAAATATATTTGTAAAGTTTGTACGTCATGAAAGCGCGTTGTTTGTACAACCGCATTTCGAAATTAAGCAGCGTTAATATTTTAGATTTTTAATCAAAAGTCTTTGAAACGTAAAACGACTGACTTTTAAATTTCAATGGAGCGTTGCGTTATTATTCATACGCGCACTGATAGTTGCACTATTTTTTTAAAACGAGAGTAACCAACCAATTTAACAAAATTTCAACGTCGAATCAGCAAAAATTGTTTACCGGCGGAATTCAATTGGGAATACGGGAAACGTGGAAGCAATAAGTCAGTTTCCAAAATTGATTTAAGCAAAATATGACCTCTCAAGCGATTTCAGAATTTATGGATTCGGAACGTTCTCGGAGTTATACAATAACAAAAATGATGTTGCGTAAATAAAATTAGACATAATTAAACCAAAAACGTTTAATATTTGCAAATTTTTAAAATATTCAAATACAATTAACCTTGAAGGTCGTTTAAAAACGGAGGACTAAAATTAGCGATTTATCTTGAATTCAAAATATTAAAAATAGTGAGATTTGTTATTATAAGAAACGTTTTTAATTTGAAAGAAAATACAGACGTAGTAATCTTAATAATGCATCGTCTCATTCATAAGGATGAAGGACAAGTTTGAAAAATTGATGAGGCAATGAAATATTCATAATGTGCTTACGGAATTGTGGAAGCGATGAAAGCGAGCTTGCTGCATTCAACAAAGACTTTATTAAAATTACGACTTTCTTAAAGTTGGATAACCAAACGGCATATAAATTATGAATGGATGTTGTTTGAAAGTTTCAACTAGCGGGTGAACGAACATTCATCTCGTATGCAAGGACAAGCAAGGGTAGTTGGCTCGAGGGTGCAAGCCTTATTTTGCAATTCTGCATTATGGTGTTCCATAACCTTACTGAAAAAATGGATTCTCATGTTCTTTCGAAAAATAGTTCTCTCTTCATTAAAAAATCAGGTTTGGTTTACAACCAACCAATTATGAGCTTTGATCATTTAATCAATATATGTAATATATGTGGCGAAAGGTACGTGGAGAGCGATGGGGCGCCGCCCTCTCTTAGTAGAATAGCAACCCGGAATAATACTGTTTAATGCAAATGCACCGTTGGCCCGGATTTAAAACACTTCATTAGCAAGTGAAAATTCCGTTTTGGATTCAGAATTAATTATTTTTATATAAATTATTTTCTCATTGCTTTTCTGCTAGTGTGTGATCTTCATGGTTGTGCGGCCCAAAGGCCGCTCGATTAAACGAGGGAGGGTTTCCGAATATTGTGACCAACTATGACAATAGGAGTTGCAAAGTCGGAAAAAATTGCGGACGTCATTTATGAACGACCCTTTATGGGAAATTTGGAAATACCTGGTGGAGTTCAAAAAATTATCAACAGACGACGCTGTTAAATTGGAAGGCGTACTAAATGGCTTGAGCATTAATACAAACTAATTATTAAGCAATTCAATACGACTTTTAATTTTGTAACGCCATCAGTTGATACTTAAACTCCTGTAAAGTTTGCCAATCTGATCTACATAATCAAATCTATACCTAGGAACTCCCCCTCAAATACCTTCATTTTTTCCGATCTTAAACTGTCTTGACCAAATAGATGCATAATTTTAAAATTTTTTTTTAATTCGAAGTGATATATAAGATGGTTTCAATTAACGAATTCTAGTGCTTGGGGAAGGTTACTAAAAGAACGAATTATGTAGGCGAATGAGGAAAAATTCAATTTTCAAACGCCAAAATTATTTGTGACGATTTGAAACTATTTATTTACTTTATTTAACAAAAAATTAGCACTTAGGTATACTACACATTTTATAACAAATTATGTTATAAAAATAACAATAATTATCCAGTAATTTATTTATCGATCAATTTCAGAAATTATTACACCAGTGTAAATTTATGAAAATTTTGTCACGCCTTTTTATAAAATTAACCATTCCCGAACGAGGTCACATTTTAGTACGGGATATAATTTAATTACTAATTTAAATTGAAAGCAACTACAATAATGATTAATAATTTACGTTCCATTTTATACTCGACGAGAAGAAGTTTACTATTTTAATCAAGATTAACGAAGATGATAGAGAAATAAGCTAAGCATGCATTTATAAGCGAAATAAAACCAAAATATTTCGCGTGTCTATGAGCAAATCAAATATGCAAATGCATATAAATCCGATCTCTACTGATGAAGGTAGTGCAGACTAGGAAGCGGAAAACCGCAGTTATAATCCTGGTTGCGCCAGATACTCTGTTGTGGTCTCAACGTCCGGAATAGATCTGAGGTCTATGGGGAAGGCAATAGGAATAATATTGGTTTTACAGGACCAGTTTTTCTTGAAAAGAAGCAAAATCGTTAGAACATCTAATAAATTGAGCAAGCCCAAACTTGATTCCATAGATTATTTTCTGTTCAGACAAGTTACATTTTTAGCTTGCACCTACCTCCCCCCAACGCGTTTTTCGCCTATAACTCACTTAATTTAATTTTTACCAAAATTGAAGAGCAGAATAGATTATTCAAAAACCACTTCAGAAATTTTTTTAAATAAAATACATTTTTTATTTCTTGGATTGATTTTAATTTCAGGAACAGTGGAACGGCGAACAAATTTTCGAAGATCTGTTTTGTAGATAATTTTGTGCTCGTTCAATTTGGTCCGATGAGAATTTTCAGTAAAAATGAAAATACGTGACAGAGCTAAAAGCAGCCGACAGGGAATTTTAGAGAACCTTCGGAGGGTTCAATACAAACGTCTGGAAAATTTCAGCGTGGTCGGATTTTTTGTAAGTTCTAACCATTCTTTCGAGTTTCTTGCCTGGACTAAAACGTACACTGTAGAAAATTTTCTGCTCTTCAATTTTGGTCTGACAATCTTCTTTAAAAATGAAAAATCGTACCGGAAGAGGTGGAGGGCTAAAATCCGTTATTAGAGGTGAAACTGACAGGGGATTTTAGTGGGATTGATAGTTCACGTAATCGATAGGACCTAATAGAAAAAATTTTAAATGCTTTCAATAAAATCAGACGCGACCCAGATATCCTTTTCAGGACTATAACGACCATTAGAGAAAGAGACATATTAAATGTAAAAGGTTTGAAACGTCAAATAAACTAAATCTATAAGCAATTAGTGCAACGCGTCATATTTCAAAAATAGCATTTTCCCAAAAATCTATTTACCAAATATAAATTATTGTTATGATTATTATTAATGCAGGCATTTGTTGCCTTTCGAGTTCACCGCCCGAGTGTTGTGCACCCTTTAAGGCCTGCTCGTATCTGCCAAATTTTTGGCAGCAGCCCCCGAATTGTGATGATACCTGAACCACGGTATTGTTGACCTCACTAGTCAATAAAAGTATTGGATCTCTTTTCATTCGAATCTCTAATATGCGATCGCAACAAAAACATCGTCTGCTCACTTCCAGCTTCCAAACAGACAATAGATTTTTTATTTGAGGTTTGAATAATAAAAAATATCGAGTTTCATTTTGCTCGACTTTCAACAGTCGCCTACAAATTGTATTTGTTCACTTCTTGTTCAGACGAATCCTTTATTATGTGCAACGCAATTCCAAGTCTTTTCATTCTAATGATGTTTTGTGAAAACCAAAATTATATCGCTTCGGTGTTTTTCAAGCGATGAGTTTATCCCAAGACAAAAAATGTTGGTTACCACTTTGGCAAGATTTTTGAAAGCCTTCAAAGCAAAGAAAATGTTTGCTTTATTATAAAAACCGGGAAGCTATTTCTTGTTCAACAGGCAACATAATGCCCACACGTAAAAAATTTGTAAGAAAAATAAATTGGAAAAATAAAAAACTTGAAAGAAGCGAAATTCCCAGCGGAGCTGTTGGATGTGTGTCGCTCACAGGTAGAACAATTTTTATGGTCCTTCTCAACTTTTCGAATGCAATTTAACCTATTCTCGAGTAGAAATTAATTTTGTAATAATTACGGTAATTAATTTTAAGAAAAGAGACAATAAAATAATTAAATTCAAGGTAAGAACTGGTAGTCGATAAGATGTTGGGAAAGTCGCAGTACCTACGTTTTTTTGTGGGTGGAAATGCATGCTTATTATAAAGGGTAAGTGGCGTGGAAAGACAAAAAGGTGAATCTTGATTGAGAAGGGTGGAGGGGGTTTAGAATATGGAATGAGTGAGTCACGCTTGTTATGCGATTGCAATACACCGAGTGTGTAGGATTTCGAAAGATATAATAATAGGGGGCCCCCTACGAGATAGCTGCCAATTGCAATTCCATCATTTACGTAGTACAAGTCGGTTACTTATGTTACACAACCAGTTGGGAAGAATTTGGTTACAAAATTGTGTAATTTGTCTAAAACGTTTATGTGATGCACGAGAAATATGAAAATTGCCCAGAGTCGAGGAACGTAAAAAGAAGGAACTAAGAAAATCGATACTTCAACATGAACAGACTACTTTGCGAAACTGTACACAACACTAGAGGAGATGGAGAACTTGAGCAGATGGAAACAAAGAAATCCCACGAATCGACCAAACCAAATTAATAAAAAATTGGAAATTTCATGTTTGTATCAATGAGTCGATTTCAAATATTTGCAAAGACTCGCAATACTCGGTTTTTACAAAACAAATATTGGAACTATACTTCCACCAAATTGGTACAAAGAAATAAAACAAAATCTTTATTGTTAAAAGAAGATGTGCAAATATTGAAAATTTTCTAATTTGAAAACGATGTACTATATTAACTTGGAGGTCCAAAAAAGGGAAGAAATTTGATATGACCATACATCCTGTAAACAATGAAATATCAAAAAACTTTCCAAAACAAAAAACAACGAACATAAATTCCTCCTCCACCTTCTCCTTCAATTGTCAAGATTAAAGATAACTTTTATCGTTTTATAATTTGCTTGAATTATTTTGTGCAATTTTTGAAACTTCGTAATATCCTAATTAGGACAGCGTAAGTTGTAGTTTTACAATTTATGGTAAAGTTTACAATGGAGAAGTCTTGTGAATTGATGAACTTGTAGAATGAAGTGGGTGTTGGGAAAATCACATGTCAAGGTTTCGTGTCTAATTAACTAAAACATGAATTACACCGTTCACAATAAATTTTGAAGTGGTCGGAGTTTCCAAAATTGTCATTCGATAGGTATCGCCAAACTGCGCGTTTTTAAAAATCCAATCTGCTATGAATAAAACATTAAAAACACACATGACCATAGAGAATTTACACGCACATTGAATTGATAACAAACTTACGCATTAAAGGATAACTATGTGCAGTGACGTTCATTCGTATATTATTGTTTACATCGAATTAGTTCTAATAAAAAAAATGAGTGAAAACACAGTGGTCTGCAACCAACATTCTTCAAACATGATTCACCATGTTTTGCGAGTTAAATCATTTTGCGCATAATGCAATGTTGGATGAGCACCAACTTAGATAATTAATAACCTCATTTGGGGCACAATTTTATAATTTCTAGATTTGAAACTCAAAATTAGTAACTCTCAAAATAATAGGATTCCAATGTATCGTTAGACTTATCTGATAGGTAAGTGAAGTTTAGCATCTTCTCATTGGACTAAAAGACGTCACGTGGCCGATTTATCTGACACGTAAATTTAACTGAAGAATTGATAAGTAAAATTAGATAACAATATTGATATGACGCCCGTATGGTTGGCAAAATTGCGAAGCAGACATTGCATCGTAAAGTCATAAATAAAGATCATCCAAAAATAGGGTGGCATCAGGTGAGATTAAACTATAAATAGTGGTAATCCTCTCTAAAACTAGAAATGCATTCCCTAATCGATTAATTGAATAGGGGCTTTTATTTCGGTAGGCAATTAAGGAATATCAGGTTGTTTTGTCACCGAGATATTTTAGAGACAGGTTGACGCAAAATCCAATTTGGCAGCGATGCTTCATTTGTGTCAGTGACCAAACTTCTTGGCTATCGAGGATACAAGAGTGTGAATAAAACGTTAATTAGACTCTAAAATCCTTGAAATAGTTCCTGGTGCTCAAAAAATTGTTCCAAAAATACGACATTTTTCCGATGCAAGACCAAGCTACCTATGGAATTTGCCGAATTTAAATTTAGCAGGATACACTGCAAGATTGTTAATCCTCGATGCCCAGCGCCCGGTAAGTTTCTAGAGTTGGACCCCACCTCTCCGATAAGAAAGACTAAAAGAAAGTCTTGAGATCGATTTGCATGCTGCATTTCCCGATTTCATTCGGAAGTGGTTGTATTTCAAGGTTACATACGAAAACAAATGTCCATTTCAGTTCCAAACGACCTTGAAACAACCAGCAGAGCCATTTATTTTGGCAAAAAGAGTATAAGAACCTCCCCCAAGATTTGATTGACCTATTTAGTTTCTAAATTTACCTCGTACCATGAAATAAGAATCGATAGGTAGCTGATTAGAGCTAACAGAAAACCAAATATCATTCGGTTGACCATATTGTCATAACCAATATATCACAATTATTGATTTGAATACAATAAACACACCTCATGATAAAGCCAAACGTCAACATTTCTAGATCCACTTAAATGATACATTAGAAAATTACAAAAATGTCGGAAGTACAGGTCAAAGGGTTAAAACGTTTAGTTACATCACTCTAATTTATTGGTTATTTATTAAATATTCGAAACACTGGTTGGCATTGAAAAATATCGACGAATTATAGAATATTGGATTTAATTATACGTTTTAGAAAATAGGGAAAGAAGATTTTAGAAAAAATATAGTCGACTCTATTACTTACTCGGTTCAAGGCCTTAATATTTAAAGCAATCAATTAAAAAAAATAATAAATACGTCGCTAGCACTGTCAATTTGTAAAATGTAAATTTTACAAGAAAATTACAATGATAATAATAATAAAAATAGACAACATAAAGTGTAGGTAACTTACGTAATTTATCCAAATAAAAAATGGTACGACGTAAATTTACAAAATTTTCGTTTCGAACTGTAGATGTTACAATTTCTAAACTACAAACAAAATCGAAGGAGTTGTTTATAATTTTTGAGAGCAACAGATAATAAAACCACTACGTTGAGAAACGATGAAGTAACTAAATCGATGCTCTGACCGCGTCGCGACGCCGCACGGCGCAAGACTTGCGCAATAACACTACACAGTACACACACGACGACGTCCCAACGGTTTATACACAAAGTGATGGAAAATATTAGGTATTTCAAATTTTCAAAACGGAATCGAGCACACAGGAACGGAAGGAAAACGCACTTATTAGAAACGGTAGTCACACACTCAACGCCAAGTGAATACTAAACCAACTTTATCTATTAAAACATCAACAATTATTATGATTTCATGGTTGTTAGTGGGTCACGCCAGGCGCTTCCACATACACCTTGAAATTACTTATGGTGTAATCATGGTCATTCACAAAATTTATTGTTTTTTAAAGTAAACTTACAAGAAGTGGATGCGTAACGGGTGCGATAAGAAAGTTAAGCTACAAAATTGACTGACCCAACAGCCGAAGGGCGGTGGGGGGGGGGGTTGCCTCTATTGTTACCAATTTATATATTTTATAAGAAAACTAGCTGGCACAGTCGGCCTACCGGCCGCCTTTAGCCATCTAGACCGTGCCGGATGTGGTTGTTCGGCCTTCGGCCTCACTACAAGGTACTAAAGTAGCCTATGTTTTTCGTAGCGTTCAGCATCAGTTTGTTTATGTTTTGTTTGGACCAATCTTAACCAAATTTGGTGTAGAAATTATTTACAACGCTACGAAAAACGATTCTATGACAGGTGACCACATGACAAGTGAACGCACGACAAGTGAACGCACGACAAGTGAACGCACGACATTCGAACACATGACAACTGATCCCATTGACAAGCGACCCCACGGACAACTGAACACACGGACAACTGAACACAATCTTAATTTTTAATTTTAAATATTTGTTATTTATTTTTATAATCATGAAATAGTAACTTTGAGGTTTACGATTTTATAATTATTATTTTATAAATACTGGCCAAATCCTAATCCGAAACTACAAAACTGAACCCACGGACTACTGAGCACAATCGTAATGGATCTAGCTTTTCGGGGTAATTATTATTATTTTTGAGTCCATTCTCACTTTTTCCGTTTAACTTGGAAAAAAGTTCGAGGGAGCGGTAGATCCACCTCTTTGCGGCAGATTTAACTTTACGCGGAGATTTGTTTGTTTTTAATTGGTTTTCAAGAAATATCAAAAACTAACACTAATCTAAGGGCAGATCCACCTCTTCGCGGCAGATCCACCTCTTTGCGGCAGATTTAAATTTTCACGGAGAATTAAATTGTTTTTAATTAGTTTTCTAAAGAAATATCAAAAACCAACACTAACCTAACGGCAGATCCTCCTCTTCGCGGCAGATCCACCTCTTTTCACGTACCGCTTAAATTCGCCAAATAAAACGGAAAGTGTTCAATAAAATTTTTCGAAAAACCAACTCGTTTCGCTTAAAATTGCGCACAAATATTTATATGCAAATATGGTTCCGATTTCAAATCGAAATTTTTCAAAATTTGCGTTTTTGCAATTTGCCACCTTAATTGACGCCGCACGAAAAAAAGTATACATTTCGAAAAATTCGTGCTCGAGAAATGCCACCCAATACCGTTTTTAAAATTAAAAATTGTTTCATAGTCGTCGCGCCACAACGACTGTAAGGTCGAAATTTAGAAAATTTTTCAAACGACCATAGCGTCCTTATTTACGAAGGGATTTTTAATTTTCCACCGGCATCGGAAGTAGACCCCGGGCCTAAGCAATTTTACTTCTATAGCTTTTTTTCGAATCTCGCACCGCAAAGCTTTAAAATGAAAAACAAAATTTTCAAATTTTTTTCGAAGGGTTAACCCCCCCCCCCCCCTCTGAAACTAAATTACAAATTTTTTTTTTCGAAAATCGAAATTTTAACGACGAAATCTCATTTGCCGAGTAATTTTAAGAATTTTTGTCGAATAAAATTTAGTAATATTATTCTTCCGCGGCCCAAAAAAAATGACCTCAAAGCTGAAATTTTTTGAAAAAATCTGAAATTCGCACCTCTTTGTTGTGAAATCGATGGCGAAAATGAACGAAAGTAGAATGATCTCGTTGCAAAATTGTCGAGGAACAATGCAAAGTCGGTTTCGAACCTAATTAGCTAAAATGGACCATCTTTGTGGGGCGTTGAGTAGACATCAAAGTAAAAGTTTTTCTTCGAATATTTCGACGACTAAATTTTTTTTCAAAATATGAATATTTAACTTCGGATTAGGATTTGGCCAGTATTTACAAAATAATAATTATAAAATCGTAAACCTCAAAGTTATTATTTCACGATTATAAAAATAAATAACAAATTATTTATTTAAAAATTAAGATTGTGTTCAGTTGTCCGTGGGGTCGCTTGTCAATGGGGTCAGTTGTCATGTGTTCGGATGTCGTGGTCACCTGTCCGGTCACCAAACAGGATTACCCTCAAATGGGGTTAATAAAAATATTTAGTGGGTTTTTCAGGAAATAGAAACGTAAAGCACGTGCACGCGTATTTGCATTGTCGATCGGTTGACAGCTTGACAACATTCATTATCGTTTTTTAAGTTGATTTTGAGTAGCCTGCCTTCCTTTAAGGAATCTCGATAATCCATTCATGCGCGTCCCTATGGGACGCGCATGAATGGATTATCGAAATTCCTTAAAGGAAGGCAGGCTACTCAAAATCAACTTTCCTTTCCTTTGCGAATTTTTGCACTATTTCAATACAAAAACATGCGCAGGGACCTACATAATAACTAGAGATGAGATTTTTAGGTCGTATAAATGTTATACCAGAGAGCGTTAAAGGGTTAATTGATACACGACCCCGTTTCTTCTTTCTTTTTCATACAGCATAACTTTCGAACGGGGCAGTGTATCAATTAACCCTTTAACGCTCTCTGGTATAACATTTATACGACCTAAAAATTTCATCTCTAATAATAACTGTGCCAAATTTGGTTCCGATCGGTCAAACGGTTTAGGAGTCTATAGGACTATAGGGAACATACTACATACACACATACATCCATTTTTATATATTTTATAGATGATAAATTATATGTAACATCATTTGCACGAAATAAAGAAACTTTTGCAATTTTAATTAAGCTGAAATGTTTTTTTAAACTTGTAATTTATGGAAATGGAAATTGTTACGAGCTTTAAGTTTATAACAAGACTCCAGAGCTCTTTTAAACTTTTTCAATAATTTTGGTAGTACTTTCCCTAACCACCCCATTTAATATCGATTTGGAAGCCAACAAATAAAGTCACTCGCAAAAACTTTCACAAAATTGTTTTCCTAGAGAAGAAAATTGTATTCATGCGGACATGATTGAACAAACTTTTCCTAAGATCAAAAAAGATTCCACAGTACAATATTATTTTTAATTTAATTATAGGGCTAAAACTTTGCGTTTCCACCCTTTTCTAGAAAAACTTAAAATAAGTTTCTATTTGTAACGAACGTTAACTGTGCTCGAAAAGGTTTCTGGTTTCTAAAATGCACTGGACGGAGCATCCCGGCGTAGCCGGCCTTCTCCTTCATCTAACTAATGTGAAAACTGACTTTTGGAATTGTGGAGGCCGGTGGGCCTCACGTAATATAGCGCTGAGCTAAACTGGCTGGTGTGCTCGAAAATTTTTAAAAAGCGACTTTTAACTCCTGCCGATAAAAATTTAACTTGGGATCAGTTAAGACCCGACATCTAGTACACACATTGCGTATTAATTTTTGTTTTGTTACGGAATCCGGTAAACGGAACTTCATTTTTTGTTTTGCTTTTTTTTTAATTAATCGAATTGGGATATTCGCTTCAATTTCAGTTTCACCTTGAAGAGATTCGAATATCAGTTGACCTATTTCGTAATTCCTATTGATTACGTTCGTTGAGGTAAAGGTCACAAAAATGTAATTATACATTTTTAGGTAATTAAATTTGCAGGTTTTTTCATCGACCCCCCGGTACATCGGGGTTGTTTTTCATTTACCCCTTCGTCGCGTTATTGCCATAAAAACAAGCACGAGCATATGAAATTAATACAAAACAGTAATTTTTAAAATTAACTTGCAATACCAATAAACAATAACTTCCGCTGTAACTGAAATAAAATAAACGGCCCGTTTCCAAGAACTGTATTTAATTATAATAAAACTATAAATAAAACTGCAACGGAAAATTTCGCATTTTCTGATGAAAAATTAATCTCTAGCTGTTGTTACGGGGAGTGCAACGAATTGCTTTATTGACGTCACCTCGTAGGTAAATTAAAAAATTAATATATGGGAAAACAATCCATATTTAAATGCGGATGACTATTGTCTTATTACAGTGAGAACTGGGTTAGAAAAGCAGTAAATTGGATTAATTAAAATTGAATATTAAGAACCGCAAATAATATATCGCTTTGGGAAAAATTCAGTTCCACTTGCAAATACTAATAATGAATAAATATACAACTAAACGTAGCCGTAATTTTGCGATAAACATTATCACTGGTGATAAAAGTAGACGGCGAACAATGGAATCACCCTTTGCTAACTTTTAAAATTCCAATACAAGGCATTTTCATAAATAATAAAAAGAATTATGGCGGCCGTGCGATAAATTACTAAAATGATAAATTACTGGGGCACCAAAATGGACAATAAATTTTGTGTCAGGTCGGGGAAAAATTTCGGAGTAATTAAACTTCTCTCTTAATAGGCGACTCGCACATCAAAATGCATTTTTATGAAAACAAAAAATGCTTACCTTCAGTAGAGTCAAAATTTTCTGTGATAAGTCGTAATCGAAATTGGAATATTTCGAGTTGGACATGTCATAAATAAAAACTATTCCAGCTCTCTGTGTAAGAGGATCTTGAAGAGCTGCATCCAATTGATAGACGACCCCCTGTAGAGTTGTTTGATGAGTGCTCGTCGTTGGTGAGTGTCTATGGGCTGTAAATACGGCTATGGACGCACCGGTTGCATCACGTGTAGGCTGAAAAGAAATTGGAAATTATTATTCAAGTCGCACACAAATCAACATTTTGACAAGCTATCATGTTAACAGCAACGCCCAGAGGCGGATCGGGATTAAGATTTTGAGACGACCTTCTGGAACATTTAAATAAGAAGCGTCGTAGGAGATTTACGCAAGTCGAGGTGTATGAATTATTTGTTATTCTTATTAACTTCACACCGCAAATTTCCTTACAAATAAGATTGTTTGTGTTCATAGCGGTGGTTCCTGTTGTGCATATGATCTGAATTTCAAAAATTATGGGGTACGGTAACCTATCTGTGGCCACTCCAAATAAATTGAAAATTTCCTATTGCAAAGAGTTCATGCGATATCGCAAACATGCGAAAGTATTATCAAAATTTTGAGAAAATCGAATTTGAAGTTTGCAAATTTACATGTAAAATTTAACGAGATTCCGCGCGTCGCTCATTCTGTTGACAGTCCGTGCAGTTTGAATGACCCTAACACTTAAGAGTATTTCGCACCGGCAGATGCAGCTCGTCTCTCGTACATGTAACATCGATTATTTTTTGTTTTTACGCAATTTTTTGGGGGTGAAACGTAATAGTTTACTGCCCCATACCACAACTATACGTTTTAATGCTATTTCAAGGGTCTCTAAGCTCCCGGTTTCATTTATCCCTTTTTTTTTTATGGGAGGCGCCTTCTCGTATGTTTAGCATAGTAACCAGAGTCAAAACCGCCCTGGAGGGGTGCAGAGCGGAGGGGCGCCCCGAAAGGGTAGGTTTTGACGATGGATAAACCTCCCTATCGAATGCACACCCCAAAAATCGAAGAAAAATTCGCTAAATTTACGTACTTTCAAATTGATTTTTCTCGAAATTTTATGTATACTTTCGCAAGTGAAATTTTTACAGTATACTCTATAAACCTTCCTCTTTGCTATAGGAAATTTTCAACTTTTTTGGGGTGACCACAGTTAGGTTACCGTCCCCAAATTATGTTCTAGTCATAAAAATTAAAGCCTGAATAATTTATAAGATGTATGTTTGATAATATCGAACAATAAAATTAGACAATAACTCCAAAATTGTGCGTCGAATGTGAATATCCATCTCAAAATTACTTAAAAGTTTATATAAGAGATGGCAGCACTTTTTGTTTATGTGGCTTCAAATGTTAAAGATCCTCATAAAACTAAAACAGTGAAGATCAGCGGCGATTTTAACGCACACCCAAAAAATGGGGGCATTAATAATATTTATTGTTTACTTTATACTCAAAAGCACAACATTTTCCGTATTTGCCCATCTAAATCGTTATTTTAGCGATGTGCCGCACCATAATTCTAGGACAATTTAACTTGAAAGCAACTATAGTTTGTAGATAATTTCGGGATCTTTAAAAAGCATTTAATGATCAACACTCAAAAATAGGCGGTATGACCATTTTAAGGTTGAAATAAGAAAAATTGCTTGGAGAAGACTTCCCCAGAGGATCTTGTTGACGGGTTTAGTTGAAATTCGTTCTGGATAAATCGGCTTTCATTACCACCTTCGAGCTATGTATTGGTCAGTTGGAAACCCTGCATGTTATGTTATAAAAAATCCCTCCTTCCGCAGTTTGTATCTATGCTTAACAAGCTGATGGCCTACCCAATATTTTACACTAGCAGCCGTCGCTGGTGGTGAAGATACCTTAGCTATCTTAGATAGCTAAGCTTATTTCCATCATCATCTTCTTCAGGTGCCGTACCTGATTCCAAATATTTATAAAGATGTAAATTATACGTAAAATTTTTACAAATAACTCTTTTATTAATTTATCTATCTATCTGTGTGTAAAAATTGATCCCCAATCCCCCTATTGGTGCGGCCTATAGGCCGCACAACTAAGAAATCAAGTTCTTAATAGCACACATTTAAAAAAATCTGTTTTTAATTCAGAAACCATATCAATAACATAAATATAATATTAAATAAAAATTCTGATGAGATTCTGAATCAAGTTTTCATAATTATGCTAGTATATTTCGAAAACGGTAAATTAACAACTAGTAAATATTACAGATCAAATTATTTTCAAAAGCTTTCAGCAATAGATTATTGGTTTTTCCAATAATCTTACCAATTGCCGAGAGCTTATAAAAAATTCGTTAAATATTTAATTTTTTTTAACAAGAAAAACTCTTTATTTAGCTTTATTAAGTATTCAGAATTAGCTGCAACCCACTTGACCGCTTAAGCTACTCTTTCTATAAAATGTTAATAAATACTGGTGGGCTAGAAAATAGTCATTTGCGGGCCGAATCTAATTAATTAACCATATAAAATTTAAACTAGCTTAACCGCAGATACATTTCCCCCCACCCGCTCATTTCTATGGTAGCTCATTGGAGCTCAAACGATTCTCGATCGATCGACACCAATTTCGTTAAAAACAATACGCGATGGGGGGCGGCGGTGAAATATCACACTCTTTCAAACGCTCTGTTACCTTTGGGCTTCAAACTATTTTTATGGAAGCTCATTGTAGCTCAAACGATTGTCAATGAATTAATACCAATTTTAACAAAAAATTTGGGGACGGTCCCCTAAGGGTGGTCACTCCAAATAAATTGAAAATTTCCTATAGCAAAGAGGAAGGTTTATAGAGTATACTGTAAAAATTTCACTTGCGAAAGTATACATAAAATTTCGAGAAAAATCAATTTCAAAGTACGTAAATTTAGCGCATTTTTCTTCGATTTTTGTCAAAACCTACGCTTTCGAGGCGCCGCTCCGCTCTGCACCCCTCCAGGGCGGTTTTGACTCTGGTTACTATGCTAAACATACGAGAAGGCGCCTCCCATAAAAAAAAACCGGGATAAATGAAACCGGGAGCTTAGAGACCCTTGAAATAGCATTAAAAAGTATAGTTGCGGTATGGGGCAGTAAACTATTACGTTTCACCCCCAAAAAATCGCGTAAAAACAAAAAATAATCGATGTTACATGTACGAGAGACGAGCTGCATCTGCCGGTGCGAAATACTCTAATGTAAGTGTTAGGGTCATTCATATTGCACCTACCGTCAACAGAATGAGCGAAGCGCGGGAATCTCGTTAATTTTACATGTAAATTTGCAAACTTCAAATTCGATTTACTTAAAATTTTGATAATAGTATTTCGCAGGTTTAAATTATATCAGTAAACTATATAAACCTTCGTCTTTGCAATAGGAAATTTTCAATTTATTTGGAGTTACCAGACTTAAGGGACCGCACCCAAAAATTTCATTTATTTACAGAATTTATTCACGACTAAAAATAATTCGCAAAAAACTCACACCAGTACTATGAATTAACAAATTATTTTTATCGACTATGATGATGCCCATTTTCTTTTTCAATGTTAAAAAATAAAATCTATTTTAATTATTATCAGCAACACTAAAATGCTGCGCGCTACTTGTTCGGAGCGATGTTAAAATTTGCAATTTCTCAATGTTTCAAACGCTCTGACTTTTTCACCTTTCGGGCACAAATGATTTCTATGGAAGCTCAAACGATTGACACTAATTTTATACAAAAATTCGCGATGGGGGGCAGTTTCTACCCTCCCCCCCAAGTTTTCGCGATGCGTGCGGTACAAACGATTTTCAAGGAAGCTCAAACATTTGACATTTATTTCATTAAAAAAAATCGCAATTGGGGGGAAGGGATGAAAAATGTACCTCTTAACCGCTGTAGTAGGGCATAGTCTGATGGTATAAATCCCAGAAATTCATAAAATGTTCCAAATACAAAATTAAAGTGCTCTCTCCACTTTCGCTCTCTACTAGTCTTGGACTTGGAAGTTTAACGTCTAGAGTCAGATTACGAGGCCACATAAATTGAAAGACGAAAAAAAATTCTGCCCGTTAAGCATAATAAATTCTCACTAAAATTTAAAACACTAAACGTAGACGCGACTCTCGAGAAGACCAGTCCTTGAGGAAATGCAAATAATTTTATTATAAAATCGATTTGTTATCCACTGGATATTATTTCAGGTGTGAGCAGTAATAATATTGCAATTTCATAACTACAGGGGAGGACTGGCAATATGGGGAATGCAACAGCCGATCTCTTGAGGACCATTTTATACGGCACGCCCTTGTCCAAGTTTTTAGCGATAATTTGAAAATTTAATAGTAAAATATGATCCACTTGACCTAAAAAAGAAGCTTTCATATAAATATTATGGATCTACAGGCGGCACGTAATTTTTTAACGACTCTTTAGAGAAAATAGGTTGTACATGATAATCTATGGTGTCCACATTTATGAGAACAATTTGGAATCTTACCCGGTTTTATTTTCTGAGCGGAAAATGTTATTAATATTAATTTGTTATTCTATCTGATATCTAATATTACCTCAGCGCTAAGGTTGAATATGGAGAACCTACAGTTTAACTCCACCCAGACTTCACGCATGGCTGCCTGCACCGGGTTGAGACAATGTGTACGGTTGGTTGCAGAAGTAGCTTTTATTTTTTTGCAGGGCCACAAAGTTAATTTTACGCCAAGACTTCAACCACATTGCGAGCTGAGCTACCTCAAAATCTTAGTGCCAGTCCGACCGTGTATAACTACACCGGAGTGCGCTACTTTCACTTGCAAATTATCTAAATTACCAACAAGTTTATGCTTAACATGCAGAATATTTTTTAATTTGAATCATCAATTTATTTTCTCAATTGGAAGTTTACTATAGCAAGTCACTGCCCTACAATGGTGGTTAAATTGTTAGGTGTGTCATTAATTATGCACTTGGTTTGCGGTGTCGTCAATTTATTCTTTTTGTGGTCCATCATTCTGCGAACGTTGGAGGAAATTACGTTAACTCAAACAAGAATGATTTTAATTACCGCATTGCTGAATGGGATACGTCTAATTCAGTAAAAGAGAAAGTTTACGAGGAACATCGCACACCGCCCCCGCCAAATTATTTGAAACCACTGACGTATATTATGTATCTATCAAAAAATCATTTTAGAACCTTTGGGAAGCTAATCAATTATTATTTTAACAACAATAATTAATCATTGTTTTCATTATGACGCGGTTGGTTCTCTAAGATTGAGTTTATTTTGTTTATCAGCAAGGCACGATAAATTTCGTGCCTTTATGTACATAACAATGAAGTTATCTCTGGGTTAACTCGTTTTAAGTGGCCATCATTACGGAATTAATCAAAAACTTATTTTTTGCTAAAAATATGCCGAGTTAATTTTTTTTCAAATCCAGCACGAAATTGCTCATTTCTTGTGTAGGTACATTTTTCGCATGTTTACGACCCATATTCAGAATTACAGCGTACGCAATTTACATAGGAAAAAATGTAAAATTTTTGCGCACTTGCAGAAATTGTCGTGGTTTATTTTTATTCAAGTAGGTCACTTCAGTAAATTCGACCACTTTTTCTGTTTTATTTGTCAAGTCTTTTCAATTTGCTCGACACTTTTAGAAAACCTGACCACACGGCCACCATAACGAGTAAAATCAGATTTGCAGTTCAGGACAGGGACGAACTGGCCACCGGGATAATGCGGTAAATTCTGTAGTCCGGTTTTTTGAAAGACCGCATTTATTTCAATATTGATCTTGGTAGTTTTTTAAAAAAAAATCGTCTATGGCGCTATTTATGAACGAATGGTAAGCATGTTTGTTAAATAATTTATTTTGGATTAAATAGGAGAAACCCAGGTTTCCAATATCGCTAGTGGATGATAACCTGAGGCCGCTACAATTAGCTCGGCCTTCGGCTTCGCACCTCTCGACTAATGCTGGTAGAAAATTCGCGCACGACGCACTAAATTCTGCGCAGAAGCGGTACCGTTGTTTGTATAATAAATTGCATAGTGTCATACCGGCATTAGTGGTGATTAAGGTGCGAGGTCGAAGGCAGTTAATTATGCGACCTCAGGTCACAGATTGCAAAGTTATCTCGCCACAATTATATCGGCCTTCAGTCGCCTTATGTAAGTCTGTGTCAGAAGTGATTCTTGACCTCACAAAGATTATTTTACATTAGTAATAAATCGTATTCTTTAACTTACGTTAGGTATGTGAGCATCATGGGTTTTTACATTTTAGGTAGCTTGCTAAGCTGGCCCTTGATGTTCTTGTACCCTTTCTTTTATTTTTATGAAGGCAGATCATTAACATAGGAGGATCGACAGCTTTACGTGTCCTCCGAAGCACGGAGACAGTCAAGAAATTTTAAGCTCAAATCTAAAGTCTAACCGGAAAACGCTATGTTAGCAATTGACGGCCATGACCGCCATCATAGCCTGTAATAAATAAATAAATCAATCAGAGGTGTCAGCTTTCCAAGTAGCCTAACATTTATTTTGTATATTAATAACTGCCCCACCCCTGAACTTTTTGGCTGGATCCAATCTTGCTGGGCTTAGAAAGCTAACATTTCTGAATGGTTTGTTCATTTACTACCTACCTAAAATAATCTTTATGGTGACGATGTCGTTTATATTAGTCCAAGAAGCGACAAAGGCCGAGCTAATTATGACGAGGTTTCGTTACAAAATCTAGCTCAATGAGACCGCGGTAGCCTGAGGTCGCCATAATTTGCCCGGTCTTAACGGTCAGTTATATAAAGTAGATAATCCTCGGATCAGAGTTAACTCGAAAATTTCTGTTCTTTGGTTGGTTAATACACCAATAATCCCAGAGTTGACTTTGATCAGATGATCATTTTCTTTTATACAACTGGCCCAGTATCTGTGCTCGATATATGAATATTGCAGAAGTATTGCAGAAAATCTGCTCATAGGACGTTGAAAATAAGGTTACCTTGTTTTGCTCGGGTTTAACCTCCTTTGGCCCGTAAGCAAAGCTGTTGAGTGCATCCAGACTGCATAAATATAGCAGATGTGGGCGAATATTTATTTATTTAAAAGCCAAACTTTTTTAATGTAGGAAACACCGATAATCTTTTCTACGTTTCAAAATAGATAAGACATTTTTACCTTTACCCATGAACTTTTTGGGCAGTTCCGCCTTTTGCCTGGACCCGAAGCCTTTCCCTAATCTTGGCTTGTCTTCGTGGTGCTGTAGAATACCAGGGCATAACCCTATACCTCCTCATCCGGCTGTTCTTTACCTGGAACGTTGGCGGTGGCGAATTTGGGACTGTATCCCTTGCAATGCAATTCGAGCTGGTCCCATAATGGGACCTACAGCTTAACGTGGAATCCGAACCCGGGATCAATGCAAATTTCAGCTTTCCAGGCAGTCTAAAAGTGGCCAAACAATTAAATCGTGACGGAGATCAGAATTTTTTAGATAATTATTCATATAGTATACTAATTTTGTTCATATATAGCGCCGCAGGCGATTTTTCAAAACAGGGGCAAGTTTACTGGTACAGGTATAGGACAGAAAATCGTTCTCATGTACTTTCAGATTGTGAAAGTTGAAACTTCTGTTTTAATTAATTTAAAAATATAAAATTTTATCCGCAAATTTTACTGAAGTTACATATCAAAATCACGGTCAGAATCTCTTGATAAGCAAAATTTAGATATGGGTTCACTCAATAGTGACATTATAGATCATTACTACATCAGCTGAAATATTGGATGACGTTAATTAATTGCATCATAAAAAAAAAAACTTGTAGGTTTTTTATTCCGAGGCCGAAGGCCAAGTCGTATTCAGAGCGGGCAATATTTATCTACTATGAATATATAATATGACCATTTACCAGGATATAACCCGGGATTTTTAGCGCCGAATTGCCCATTAGGCTGAAGCCTAGAGTGCCAAATCAAAATGGGGCGCCGACCAACTTAAAAAAGAAAAATGTTAATTTATAAAATAAAACACCTAATTTTCTGATGATTTTTGGTGCAATACTACAATTGGGCAAGTTCCAAAAATCTTATGCTATACAAACAGGAATTTAAAAATCAGAGGCTTTGTGGGAATTGAGAATTTCTTCATTACATCGACTAAATTTTTTGAATTACCCCTTTAAATTGTTGTGTACGAAAAAAACCTGAAAAGAAGGACGTTGATAATGGGATGGGGGGGGGGTCATAAAAATGTACTTATAGGTTAAGAATGCAATGCAATAAAGAATTATAAGCTACGCTGCTGTGTGATCACATAAAACCGTTTGTAACAATCGCACATCAAAATGTTAGTGCCAGTCCGCCACTGAGAATTCCGAGGTCTGATTGGTTTCTCTTCGCCGAAAACAACCGAAATTAATTTAAAAATTGCGAGTATTTTCCGATATTATGTAATTTAACATTCCTTCTAGAAATTGGTTTGGCCAATATGAAGCCTTGAAAGAAACCACAGATTATAAGGAAAAAATGAAGCCAATTAAATAAAAAATTTCCTATAAACTTTTTACCGCCACTTTCTTAGAAATCAAATTAGATGAATCACGAAGCAAATACGCGACAATTCTATAATCAACAATAAATTAGTACACGTTCCATTTCAAAACTAATTACACAAATTAATTACTCACCAATACGGTAAATTTCCCTGTAAGTAATTCGGATTTTAGTGGATCACCCGAAGGATTAAAGTTAATTAGGCCTTCTCTCTGTCTGGTAAGCTCATTTTGTTCGAAGAGGGCTATGGCACGACCAACGTCAAATTTTCGGGCGATCAAAAACCTGACGGCCGTTGACCAACTCACCGGTCCCAATTTACGTCGAAAACGGACTTTATTCACTGTTTCTATAAACGTTTTGGTTGCCTAAAAATAAAAAAAAAGAGTTAGAAATATTCGCCAAAATTAGAACTTGACTTATCTCGCATTAATTATTTGGACAGATAATTTCCGAGCTATTTATCACGAGATAAGCGCGTAATTACATGTATATACATAAATGTAGTTCCCAACAAAATTATTAATCAAATGATGAAAATTCATATTTATGGTGATTCTAGGAAAGCTTGCAGGAAAAGTTCGTTTAAATATTATTTCTCGTTGCATCACTGATAAAAAATTATTCGAAATTGATTTCCGGCTTTTCTCTTTTTCAATGTAGGTTTGGTGAGTTGGTGAGTTCTACGTCCAAATCACCCCGATCTCGTTGTTGAGACATCGAAAAGAGGGCTAATGCGGCAAATAAAAGTTTCAATTGCACTTAAATAGTTTTACCGCGACACATAAGTGTACTTAGAATTAATGAATTTTTAGTCGAGTTGTAGCGGGGAACCGAGCGTATGAACTTGAAGAGCCCTTGAAACCGCTAGTGCCAAAAGAAATAAAACCCTGCGAAATTTTTGAAAACATGTAAAACAACAAAAATGCTATTTTTGTACATCACTCGTAAACGAGGCAATATTTTTAGAATTCTTTAAAAAGCCAAATTTAATTGTTCGTAGTTAAATACAATTAGAGGAGAAAAGTCGTTTCACCACCGGAAGTTCTGATTCAGACCACCCTGTAATACATATTTGTCGTTTCCTTAAAAAACAATAATAGCGATAGTTCGGAGATAAAAATTTGCAATTAAAAATTGATAATTAGAAAAAAATAAAGCGCACTTGAACACGCCCAGTGATAAACGGGACTTGTTATAATCCTAAAACACGTCAGCCCTACGGATATCCGGTGTCATCAGCTAAATAGAGGCGCAATCTAACAGCTGTTTTAAATGACGTCCCGTCTGAAGTTTAAAAATTGTAAAATCTTAATAGCACACGAGTAAATAAATTTAATGACCCTATGCAACGCTTGCATTTTCAAAGTGAAGGGTGCCGATACAAAAATCCACCCATAATCTTTCCCCAGGGCCTCTGAACTAAATAATTAATCGTATCAGGCGGAACTGAATTTGAAAAAGATAAAAATCAAAGGAACAATTTATTTTGCTTGTATGTTTATTTTCAAAATTGATAGTCGATTACGTAAGCCTTTTCATTCATAAAATGCTTCATTCATTCGAATTTTTCTCGTACTTATAAATATTTTCTATTATAGTGCGGTACAGTTTTGGTTAAAAAACCGTGCGATATCAAACGGGCAATTTATGAAGTTCCTCGATCTGGATTCGAACTCGGTCACACTATCTGCGAATAAGCGCGCTATCGAGGCGATTTTTTTGTTGCCGAACTCTCGGACCATCGTTTTATTAATTTCCGCAATCGTGCACCATAACCAAGGTGAGAAAGAGTACAATGGCCACCGTTTTACGTGAGCTTCGAAGCAAATAAGTTACTCTCACTGGGTCGTTAGCTTAATCTGCAAAGCTCGAGTGCCAAAATTAAGTGACTGAAAAATTGCGGGTTGCTAACAATGCTATAACGGAATTTACTGCAATCTACGTTTCTATTCTTCCTAGAATATGCCTCTTACGCATGCCACAATTCTAGAAATACGCAATAATTTTGGAAGCTTCCGGTATTTCTACTATTTCCATGTGTTCCTTGTCCATATTTAGAACGATTACTTCAAGCGAAATTGAAAATTTTGAATGACATGTACATTTGTTACGTTGGTTAATTCTAAACATAGGATTTTGTGTTAGGGTGTAATAATAAATTATTCTAAACCATGCGGTTTGGTACTGAACACTCTGTTGGTTCAAAAGGTTCTAAACATGAGTTAACCAAAAAATGTCACTGAAGATCATCTGTAGTATCTGGAAACAAGGTGGATCTCGCTTTTTGTGGCAGATCCTAGGTTTCTATACAGCTACCTTTCTGGTGTAAAAAGAAGTTGTTAGCTAGTTATTTTTGTTAGACATGTAATTTAATATATCAGATGAAATTTTTGCGATCAACGGATCAACATATTAACTGATTATATAGGATAAAAGGAACATCGGATAAAATTTATCTACTATATAATGGGAAACCGGCATAGAGATGATATAGAAGGATCCAGATAATCTGCACTAATTAAATTTTTTGCAGTTGGTAGTTATCATTTACTATAAATATCTTTATAACTATATTATAAAAATGGATGTATGTATGGATTCTATGACAGGTGAACACATGACAAGTAAACGCACGACAAGTGAACGCACGACATCCGAACACATGACAACTGACCCCATTGACAAGCGACCCCACGGACAACTGAACACAATCGTAATGGATCTAGCTTTTTGGGGTAATTATTATTATTTTTGAGTCCATTGTCACTTTTTCCGTTCAACTTGGAAAAAAGTTAACTTTACGCGGAGATTTATTTGTTTTTAATTGGTTTTCTAAAGAAATATCAAAAACTAACACTAACCTAACGACAGATAGTGACTGACCTCCCGGACACAAACTTTCGTGCTAAACCGGGAGGTCATCGGGAGCCTGCATCATCGATGCAGCATGGAAGATCGCAGACGACAGCGGAAGTAATGCCGAGAAGGTAAAACCCGCTGTCGTCGGGGAAGGGGTTTTAGTCAGTTAGAATCTGACACTACCATCCCTGATGGGGTGGTGCCTATGAAGGTTTCCCCCTTCCCTGCAGAAAAAAAAACCTAACGACAGATCCACCTCTTC
This sequence comes from Podabrus alpinus, assembly GCA_932274525.1. NCBI lineage: Eukaryota > Metazoa > Arthropoda > Insecta > Coleoptera > Cantharidae > Podabrus > Podabrus alpinus. The sequence goes on from OW026453.1 coordinate 5,054,983, forward strand.
GCGGCAGATCCACCTCTTTGCGGCAGATTTAACTTTACGCGGAGATTTGTTTCTTTTTAATTAGTTTTCTAAAGAAATATCAAAAACTAACACTAACCTAACGGCAGATCCACCTCTTTGCGGCAGATTTAACTTTACGCGGAGATTTATTTGTTTTTAATTGGTTTTCTAAAGAAATATCAAAAACTAACACTAACCTGAGACGGTCGTTAGCTGAAGCGGTTATGTGCGTTGCTGCTAATGCGGAATGCCTGGTTCGACTCCGGGCTCAGTAAAAACTTTATTCTGACCGTCTCCCCTCGGAAGGCAATGGCAAACCACCGAGGTGTAATTTGCCTGGTACAGCCTCTCTGGAGATGAAGTGTATACACTTCCCGCGGTTCGGAGCCCGCGTTAAGCAGTAGGTCCCCTATGTGTGTGCTAATACTTCAAACGCATAACACATGCATAGGAGAGAGGTCGCCAACGTCCGGGAGACCGGATATGGCACACGAAGAAGAAGAACACTAACCTAACGACAGATCCACCTCTTCGCGGCAGATCCACCTCTTTGCGGCAGATTTAACTATTTACGCGGAGATTTGTTTGTTTTTAATTAGTTTTCTAAAGAAATATCAAAAACTAACACTAACCTAACAGCAGATCCTCCTCTTCGCGGCAGATCCACCTCTTTTCACGTACCGCTTAAATTTACCAAATAAAACGGAAAGTGTTCAATAAAATTTTTCAAAAAACCAACTCGGTTCGCTTAAAATTGCGCGCAAATATTTATATGCAAAAATGGGTCCGATTTCAAATCGAAATTTTTCAAAATTTGCGTTTTTGCAATTTGCCACCTTAATTAACGCCGCACGAAAAAAAGTATACATTTCGAAAAATTCGCGCTCGAGAAATGCCACATACCTATACCGTTTTTAAAATTAAAAATTGTTTCATAGTCGTCGCGCCACAACGACTTTAAGGTCGAAATTTAGAAAATTTTTCAAACGGCCATAGCGTCCTTATTTACGAAGGGATTTTTAATTTTCCACCGGCATCGGAAGTAGACCCCGGGCCTAAAGAATTTTACTTCTATAGCTTTTTTCCGTATCTCGCACCGCAAAGCTTTAAAATGAAAAACAAAATTTTCAAATTTGTTTTAAAGGTTGGAATAAAAAATTTTCTCTTCCCTCGGATCTGAATAAAATAAAATCTCGGAATAAAATCTTTTATGCATTTTTGAATTTTGATTGTATCAACCTTTCCTTTTCTAAATATAGTCTTGAAGATGAACCCGTTCAGGGTTCGAAACTAGTTGATGCGATAAACCGTTGTTTTATTATCCCAACCCTCACACCCGAGATTTTATTTTGTTTTAAAGGGTTTTTTAAAACTAAATTGCAAATTTTTTTTCGAAAATCAAAATTTTAACGACGAAATCTCATTTGCCGAGTAATTCTAAGAATTTTTGTCGAAAAAAATTTAGTAATATTATTCTTCCGCGGCCCAAAAAAATGACCTCAAAGTTGAAATTTTTTTAAAAAATCTGAAATTCGCATCTCTTTGTTGTGAAATCGATGGCGAAAATGAACGGAAGTTGAATGATCTCATTGCAAAATTGTCGAGGAACAATGCAAAGTCGGTTTCGAACCTAATTAGCTAAAATGGACCATCTTTGTGGGGTGTCGAGTAGACATAAAAGTAAAAGTTTTTCTTCGAATATTTCGACGACTGAATTTTTTTTCAAAATATGAATATTTAACTTCGGATTAGGATTTGGCCAGTATTTATAAAATAATAATTATAAAATCGTAAACCTCAAAGTTACTATTTCATGATTATAAAAATAAATAACAAATATTTAAATTTAAAAATTAAGATTGTGTTCAGTTGTCCGTGTGTTCAGTTGTCCGTAGGGTCGCTTGTCAATGGGGTCAGTTGTCATGTGTTCGGATGTCGTGCGTTCACTTGTCGTGCGTTCACTTATCATGTGGTCACCTGTCCGGTCACCGTATGGATTTTTCCCTATAGACTCTTAGACCGTTTGACCGATCGGAACCAAATTTGGCACAGTTATTATGTAGGTCCCTGCGCATGTTTTTGTATTGAAATAGTGCAAAAATTCGCAAAGGAAAGGAAAGTTGATTTCGAGTAGCCTGCCTTCCTTTAAGGAATCTCGATAATCCATTCATGCGCGTCCCATAGGGACGCGCATGAATGGATTATCGAGATTCCTTAAAGGAAGGCAGGCTACTCAAAATCAACTTAAAAAACGAACATGAATGCTGTCAAGCTGTCAACCGATCGACAATGCAAATACGCGTGCACGTGCTTCACGTTTCTATTTGACCAATCTTAACCAAATTTGGTGTAGAAGTTATTTACAACGCTACGAAAAAAATAGGCTACTTTAGAACCTTGGAGTGAGGCCGTATGGTTGCGATTTCCCCGAGGCCGAACAACCACATCCGACATGGTCTAAATTCTAGATGGCTAAAGGCGGCCGGTAGGCCGACTGTGCCAGCTAGTATTTAATAACAATCAAACTTTTCCATTCCGTTCGAAACTTTACTTCTCTGTAATGTACCACTGCTAATAATATGATTAAAATAAATAAAAAATTATGTTTCCACATCGAAGTAAAACTAGAAAGTCCGTTTTAAATTTAAAACAAATTTTAATTTTATTATACATACGATGTGTTTACAATGACAATTTCGAGGGTTCTGATTAGGTTTGAATTATGCGGACGGACAGACGGAAGGACACGGAGCCAGATCATAAGGCTTCTTGGTATACTTTGTATAGAAGCCTAAAAGGAGGCGTCTTGGTCATAGATAGGGGACCTACAGTCTAACGTGGGCTCCAAAACACGAAAAGTGCAATTCACTTCAATTTGTAAAGGTATAATGGGATCACATCTCAATGAGTTGCCGTTGCCTTCAGAGGAGAGAAAAGCTTAGAATTAAGGTCCTTTGATCTTAGAGCGCTGAACCCAGAAATGGGGGCCTGTCTACTCTCACAATAGAAGCACTAATGGCTTCCCAAAGGCAAGCTCACTGCATGGATCTCTTTTATAGAGGAAATCGTTTGACTAACTTCGCTTGCCTTTTTTATAGGTTATAAAAAGCTACACCAAACAAATTAAGTTTCTTCTCCAAAACATTAATATTCTAATCGATCGATTACAGATTGCTACCGGTGTCAGGCATAGAAGACAAATTCATTAACTCTTCATAAGTTTGGGAATAATCAGAAACTGTTCTTCCTTCAGGTTTCAATGTAATCATATCTGTATTTTTAGTTTAACCTAAAAATGCACTAAAACACTTTTCAGACACTAAAATAGGCACAACTTTAAAAAGTGCTTTTATGCATTTTTTACGTTAAACTAAAAATACAGATATGATAAATATCAATTTTCACTACATTAACCACGAATACAACGATTATTTAATGTAATCAATATCCTCTTCATCTTTAACTTTCGTATTTTTTTATCTCAAAAGCTCTGAATAACCCAAGAATCAATTCAATGTAATCAAGATCCTCTTCATCTTCAACTTTCGTATTATTTTATCTCAAAAGCTCTGAACAACGTCAGAATCAATTCAAGATATTCGAGATTTATTAAACAAATATAATATAACAAAGCTACCTTCCATGTATAAGTAAACGAGGATATGTTATGTTCACAGAAAAAATACGTATGTATATGTAGATACAAGGAGATAATAAAATCTCGCCTAGTTGTTTACTCTAGCCTTATAGCATATAATTATTTCAAAATTTAAATTAAATGCTCCGCTTCGCGAATCACATACATAAAGGCGAATAAAAGACCGCCTTCTGGCCTTCTCTACTACATGTTTAATGCCGATTTAGAACGACCAAAGTTAAAGAAGCGCATTTGGTCATATCGGTGCAGGTTTTTAGAGGAACAGCGTTCTTTATAAATCAGTCACACATCCAAGTGCAAGCTCGACTTTTGTAATTTGACAACTATAGGTGGCGAAAAGAAGTGGCAACACGAGAAACCTCACCAGGTTCCCCTGGAAACCAGAAGGATTGACAGTTCAATTTTAATTCGGTGAGTGGCAGTGCATGGCCGTTCTTAATGGGTAGAGCAATTTATCAGCTTAATGACCGGCAATGTGGCGTAAAGCTTACACCGACAGGTAGCCAGCGAGAAACCGGGGTTCTATACTTAATAAGCCCAACATCGATCTGTGGGCTATGGCGAAGGCAACCCATTAAATGCCATTCCCTAGTAAGTCATCTTGGCTTTGGTCAAGTTGATAGTCAACGTTCTCTGAGCGGATACGGCACTTTAAGGAATGAGACTCTAGCCTACGTTCAGCAGTGAACAAAAGGGGCCGAAGAAGAAGAAACCTGTTATTTACTTTGACTGATAAAGTAACCAAAAGTTTAGTTTTGAGACTACATCAAGATGAATCAATCAGTCTCCCATGGCCACCCGGATTGAGTCAGATTACCCAATTCAAAGATGTAAATTTTGAGGAAAAAATGGTAAAATGTAATTTCCCAGAAAGATTACGAAAATAAATACCTGATGATCTAGGCGACGAAAATTTACGTAATTAATTCCAAAGAAATAAATGTGACCTCACAAGATAAAAACTGATCTGATCGAAAAGCCCCCCAAGCAAAATCAAAATTTCCTGGATGCACTTCCTGAAAATTCGACAAGCAAATTAAATCTTGAATCGGCTATTTTAAGGTGAGTAAATAAATTAAAAAATAAATATCAATTTAAGCAATTAAACTTGACATTAGAAGAAATTATAATAATTTAACAGTAAATTCCTCTCGATGATTATTATCAATTGAAACTTTTTATGGGTAACAAATTTCGACGTGCATTGAAATCTCGAAGCAACCGATTCGAAAAATTGATTAAGAGCAAATTTGTAAATTAAAATATTGGAACCCATCATAGGTATCGAAATGTGTACACACAAATCTTAAAAATATCTAACGAAACCAGATGTGGTCAATGACTGGTAGATAAGAAGTCAAACCCAATGGTGGGTTAAAACATCTTCAAACGGTGGTACACTTTTGCAATAAATTCTTTATAAACGATGTAGCGTTTTCGCGAAATTTTTGAATTGCAAATAAAGTTATCGCACAAAGCTACAGGTAGCCCATTTAAAAAACCTACCAAGTGACTGTAGCTTTTGAGCGGGAATAGGTGCCCACGAAGAACCTTTTTACAAAAATCCACTAAAATATCAAAAACATATTTTTTCGCCCACGATAAAATTTTTAAACTGCGTAGGTTGTGGGGCATAAATGAATGAAAATCACATCAATTTTATTGTTTCCTGTTAAAAGCCATCTGCTATTTATTTCCATTTTACCAATTAAACAAACAACAACGTCTACATGCGAAAACTTCATTTAAATTTGCCTCAAAAAAAGAGCAGGGATTTAAAAATTGCATGTAAAATCGTGTTACTTACAACTTCTTGCTCTGCTGTCAACGGTGCCGCCATTACAAAACCAACTCACACACACACCGCACGTCATGTACTAAAATTTCTGCCGACTCGCAGCGAGCCGGTTCCAAACGCAGCAATCCCACCACTTTTAAAAGTCAGATTCACAACACTAAAAACGTAACCAAACGAGGAGATCGATTTTTTGAGTAGTAAAACACTTGAAATGTGCCCTGAAGCCCTGATGCATTTGTTTTCCTATATTTGTTACTTCCTCTACCTGCTATTTATAGCATAGATGATGAAGTAGGTATATAATAATAATCGATTTGAAAGGAAATACAAGTATCAACCAGCCTTGAATATTATTCTGATAATTTCTAAAAAATGTCGGTCTGTATGTATATTATGTGTCCATAGTAGCACGATAGTGACTAATCATAAAATGAAACTTGATATACATAATATCTGGGTCCCAATTACACGTAAAATCGTATCACCGGAAGTGGTTGTTTACGTGAAAAACCAAAAAAATATGCCTCGGTTAGGTGCAATTATAGAACAAAATTATGAAAAAAAAATTCTGAGACTTTTGTTTACAACACTTCGCTGTGGTAGTTCAATAATGTAACAAGTCAAAAAAATGAATTTTTTTAATTATTGTTGTTTTTGATTCCTTATAATAATATCTACTTTTAGCAGTGTAATACTGCGACATAACAAAATAAAATGAATTTATGTCAAATTTATTCGCAGTTTTTGTATAACATTGCATTGTACATAATATCGCTATTCTAAACTTTAAAAGTGGAATATCTCAAAAGTACTACTTTTCTACTTGTTACAGTATTGAACTACCACAGCGACTTCTTTGTTTTTTAAATTGTTCTTTTTTATTATGTAGATTGTACAGAGTTCGCCCCTTTAAATGGTCCAATATTATGGAGATCTTACCAAATATAAGAGATACGGATTGGGTTAAATGGGTCGAATTTTTCGTAATAAAAGGGCGAATCAAGTGATAAAATTAAAAATATTCCGTCTTGTTCAGGAACTACAAGCAAAAAACAAAATTATTCGAAATGATTTTTAAACAAAATAGGGGTCGAATGATCTATTGTTGACCACTCCAAACAAATTGAAAATTTCCTATTGCAAAGAGGAAGGTTTATATAGTATATACTGACATAATGGTGAGAGAGTGAACGGCCCAGCAGACAAGGAATATCCGAAAAAAATTATCCCTTGATATATAGGTCAAAAAAGGGTTAAGGTACACAATAAGGGGTGGATAATTGAGGATTTTTAAGAATTAATACCGAAAATTGAGTAAAAACCATAACCCATGGCCGGGATAGGCTGCCGGCATAATTTTCGCGTGGCTTGAAGAATTATTGACACGCCCCCAACTTTTAATTTCGAAAAATTTTGTGTTTATCACGGCCTTTTTGGCAATGTTTTGATGCGAATGTATAACTTTTGTCGGCGCGGAGGTGATCATAAAAAAAAATTCGAAAAAAGTGTGAAAATAAGAAAGATGCTGCGAGTTGAAATAGTACGGGTCGCTGATGTACCACCGGGTCGATGTGTCACATCGTCGGCCGGTCGCTTGAAATGGGGTGAAATTTTTTTGCTCCGATTTTAATTTTTCTTTGAAATTCGGGTAGGGGGGGGGTGTGCTTAGTAGATATTAGTATAAATATTCGCGAAAAAATGGAAAATAAGGCGGTTGTTGCCGAAAAAGTGAAAAAATTAAATTTTTTTTGCCTTCGAATTTTAGGGGTGTGCATTCGAAAAGGAGGGTAATCCATCGTCAAATCCTACTCCTCCGGGGCGCCGCTCCGCTCCGCTCCGCTCTGCACCCCTACGGAGCGGATTTGACTCTGGTTACTAGGCTAAACATACGAGAAGGCGCCGCCGATCAAGAACACCGGGATCTATGCAACCGGGATGTGAGAGACCCTTGAAAATGCATTAAAAAGTATAGTCGCGGTATGCGGCAGTTATCTATTACGTTTAACCCCCAAAAAAGCGCGCAAAAACAAAAAATAATCGATGTTACATGCAGTCGAGTCGGGCTGCAACTGCCTCTCCGCAAACGGCTAAGTCTAAAACTAGTTCAGGCGACTGTTGGGTTAATGTAACCACTCGAAACAAAATTTCTTCAGCTACACACTAAAGAATGGGCTTATATTAGGCTATAGAAACAATAACTTGCGAGAAATTTTGAAAAATAACCAAAATATCGACTTTTGAAAAGAAGGGAAAGTAAATTCATGTAGCCGGTCGAACCCGGGGTCTGCACATGTATCGGGTTACAGTCCCTTGAAATGGAGTGAAATTTTTTCGGTCCGATTTTAATTTTTCTTTGAAATTCGGGTAGGGGGGGTGTGCTTAGTAGATATTAGTATAAATATTCGCGAAAAAATGGAAAATAAGGCGGTTATTGCCGAAAAAGTGAAAAAATTAAATTTTTTTTGCCTTCGAATTTTAGGGGTGTGCATTCGAAAGGGAGGGTCAGCCATCGTCAAATCCTACTCCTCCGGGGCGCCGCTCCGCTCTGCACCCCTACGGAGCGGATTTGACTCTGGTTACTAGGCTAAACATACGAGAGGCGCCATCCATCAAGAACACCGGGATCTATGCAACCGGGATGTGAGAGACCCTCGAAATAGCATTAAAAAGTATAGTTGCGGTATGGTGCAGTATACTATTACGTTTCACCCCCTAAAAATCGCGTAAAAACAAAAAATAATCGATGTTACATGTAGGAGCGTCGAGCTGCATCTGCCGGTGCGAAATTTTCTAAGTGTAAGAGTATATCTCAGTGCGCGGACCGCCAACAGAATGGGTGAGATTCCACCCGCGCGTCAGTGAAACATGTAAAATTTACGATTTTCAAAATCGATTATTTCAAAATTTTGATAACAAATTCTCACCTAATATTTTGAGAATTTGTTATATTAACTGTGTTCTTTAGTGTGTAGCAGAAGAAATTTAGTTTCGAGTGGTTACATTAACCCAACAGTAACCCTAGTTCAACTTGCACGTACCGTCAACAAAATGAGTGAGATTCCACCCGTTTACATGTAAAATTATGTACTTTCAAAGTCGATTTTCTCTATCAAAAGTTGGTTTATCCTGCTATAGGAGGGTTGCCGCTGTCATTTATTAATATTAAACTACCCGAAAGTCACCAAAAAATATTAAAATTCGATGATGGAACATTGTCACCCGTCCCGACATAATTTTCACAAGCGAAGATATAATCAAAATTTTGAGTAAATCGAATTTGAAGTTTGCAAATTTACATGTAAAATTAACGAGATTCCCGCGCGTCGCTCATTCTGTTGGCGGTACGTGCAATATTAATGACCCTAACACTTAAAGTATTTCGCACCGGCAGATGCAGCTCGTCTCTCGTACATGTAACATCGATTAATTTTTGTTTTTACGCGATTTTTTGGGGGTGAAACGTAATACTTTACTGCTCCATACCGCAACTATACTTTTTAATGCTATTTCAAGGGTCTCTAAGCTCCCGGTTTCATTTATCCCGGTTTTTTTTTATGGGAGGCGCCTTATCGTATGTTTAGCATAGTAACCAGAGTCAAAACCGTCCTGGAGGGGTGCAGAGCGGAGAGGAGCGCAGCGGCGCCCCGAAAGGGTAGGTTTTGACGATGGATAGGTAAACCTCCCTATCGAATGACAACCCAAAAATCGAAGAAAAATGCGCTAAATTTACGTACTTTCAAATTGATTTTTCTCGAAATTTTGATTATATCTTCGCTTGTGAAAATTATGTCAGTAATATACTATATAAACCTTCCTCTTTGCAATAGGAAATTTTCAATTTATTTGGAGTGGTCAACATTAGGTAATCCCCCCCCCCCCCAAAATAGTTTTAGAGCCCACATAAAACATTAAGATATTTCGAACGCACTTTTCATCACTGAAAGTCTGGAAGTGCATGCAACATGCAATAGTGGATCTAGCTTCTTATTTGGGGCCTCTCTATAGTACGATAACGACAGACAGAGACCTACTAAAACCTCTTCAACAACTGTCTTTTATAAAGTAGTAACCACGAAAGCTCGAGTATGACTCATTAGTAAAAATTATGTATAAGAAAATCAGCGCTGTAGCAAGCTCTTCTGGCGCCTGAGGCAAATTTGAATATATGCGCCCCCCCTCCCAAAATATTCTCTTCACTTTGAAAATTTTAAACTATTATTTATTGGGTTTTGTCGAGATTTAGCGCCCCCATTGCGATCACCCTTGCTGCGGTGCCAGCTTAGAGTAATGAAAACAAATGGATGCTTATCAGGAACTCATTTAAGCTGCCGGGACCGCGGGGTATGGAATACCCCCCAGGTACACTTAATTGCTTGTTACGCAATAAATTACGGTACACTTAATTTATCGCGAAAGAAAAATTTTCACTTTCACGTCCCTCGGTATTAAGAAGAACGGTACTGGGATAGTTATGTAAAATATCACCTTCTGCCCCCCCCACCCGAATTACAAACGAAAATTGCAAAAAAATTTTGTGGTTCTGAATAATGGCAAGTGTACCTGGGGGGTATTCCATACTCCCCAGACCCCCCGGTTATGTAATATCGATTATCATTGGGAACTTCTAAAGATCTTATATAAAATAATCATAGTATGTCAGAATCACCGTTTCCATGGTAACGTAACGCTATAGCCCTCTCCCTGAATATGGAGATTATTTTTATCGGTAGGAATTTTTCTTTTCAATTTAATTATATTTGAATAACTGTCGCGATCATAACGTGATATTTTTAGCGGTTACCCAGTCAGTTAAAGGGAAATGAAGAATAACGCGGGGGAAGGAATCAGATTTCATAAAATCCCCTGTCTTATCCTTTCCTTTACTTTAGTTCTAAAGTAAATCCTGAAACCTTGTTTCGTTTTGTTCACCATCGATGGTGAAGTTTAAATAGTACGAAAGTTTTATTCAGATTAAGAATTATTCAAAACCTTTTTCAATTGTTTTCTCTGGATTTATTTAAGTTTATAGAGGGTTTACTAAAAATTTACATTTTAGGTTTACATTTTGCTTACTAAAAATGAAGGTAAGCAAGTTGTAGACGAAAAAGGACTGTAGAGGATTAAAATCCCCACTCGTGGAAAAGGCCGATATAGGGAATTTTAGGCGATGTTGCAAATAAAATCGTGGTCAAATTTGAATATATCCGCAGCCCCCAAAAGATTCTTATCTTTTTGAAAATTTTAAACTATTATTTATTGGGGTTTTCCAAGGTTTAGCGCCCCCATTGCGATGGCGCCTCAGGCAAAAGCCTCGGTCGCCTCACCCTTGCTACGGCTCTGAAGAAAATAAATGAAAATCTTATATTATGTTTTTCAGCAATGAGCCATACTCGAGCTCTTGTGGTTATCACTATATTATACAATACATATAACCACATGAATGTGATAAAATATCAGATGTCACGTTTGAAATATCTAATTTTGCTGGAGAAGAACTCGCACCCTGTTTAGGCTTCCGGTCCTCCCACAATAATCTCGAGATCAGCGAAAAAATATTCATGTAACAGATATAATTTAGAAAAATATTGTAAAAACAAATTAAAATCTGAAAAATTAATAACACAGTGGTTTGGAGGGGAGGACCATGGTCTCCTTTCCCTATGGCTGCCACTGAACTTGATGAACATGCTAACGACAAAGAACAAACCCTCCACATTAAATGAAAATGATAGGCCTTGGTATCAAATTTACCAGCGAGTCCTCACCTTCTATTGATAAAAACACAAACCGTGTGTCTATTTCAAAAGTTCCCCCCCCCCCCAAATACTTCATAAACATAAAATATATAAATTATACAAAACAATACGGAGGGGGAATATATAAAGTTGATGCATAAGTTCGTAGCGTTCTTAGTTTCATAGGAAAGAATGTTTGGGAAACAAATTTGTTTGAGAAATATCAATGTCATTTTAATGCCATAGTATTGTTTTATTGAATACTTGTTGAATTTTTCAATTTGTAGAAGGTTAGGGGTAATTGTTAACCGAGGAGTTAAGGCTTCGGAGCCCGCTAGAACCATTTGCGCCGTTTACGAAGAGAACGCAATCGTGGAAAGTATTGCACGAAAATGGTTTTCTCGTTTCAAAAAAGGGCATTTTGATATGAACGATTTCCCACGTTCAGGGAGACCATCCGGCTTTGATGAAGACCGATTAAATGCTTCAATTCGTGATGATCCACGTCTATCAACTCGGGAATTAGGCATAATATGATGAATTATGACCAATAAACTATCGTACGACATTTGCATTCCATTGGCAAAGTTTAAAAGTTGGTTGTTTGGGTACCATACGTTTTGAGCGAAAACAATAAAAATCAGTGTGTTACCATTTGTGCTTCTTAGCTTGCTCGTCAACAACATCGGCCGTGTGTGTACCAAATTGTTCCTGGTGACGAAAATTAGTGCCTTTACATCAATATCAAGAACAGAAAGGAACGGCTGAGCTCTAACAAACAAGCAAATCCTTGTCCAACAGCTGGTATCCATCCACGCATGGTAATGTTGTGCATCTGGTGGAATAAAGAAGGCGTCATCTACTATGAATTGCTTCCGAGGAATGTAACCATCACTTCCGAGGTTTATTGTCAACAACTGCATCGCTTGGGCTGTAATTCAAGAAAAACGACCGGCAAGACGGCATCAAGTGGTTTTGCAGCATGATAATTCCCGTTCGCATACTGCTAACATTACAAAAGCAGCTATTCAATACCTCAATTGGGAGGTTATTCCATATCCACCCTATTTTCCTGATCTTGCTCCATCAGATTTTCATCTTTCCGCTTTCCATCCAACAATCTCCGCGGAATCTCATTTAATAACGTCGTTGCTCTTCAAAACTGGATCAACGACTTCTTCACCTCCAAACCACCGGATTTCTTCAGGCGTGGAATCGAAAACCTGCCAGAATGTTGGGAGTCAATCATAAACAATGCAGGAGAATATATTATTGATTAGTTTATATATTTGTTAATTTAAAATAAAAACAACGCTACGAACTCATGCATCAAGCTGATAGTACGTAATTTTAGAATTTTTAATTTTATCCCCCTGAACTTCAAAATCTTAAATTCTAATATTTTAAAAGGAAAGCATATATAATGAAAGTTATAAAAATGCTGTATTTTAACGAAAAAAAAATTATGATCGGTCGACCCATTCTTGAATTTATTAGTAGAGTGCTCGAATCGTAAAAAGTCATCTACAAATGATTTCGTGTGCATGGAAAGGTTAAAAGCTACGACCTATCAGAAGATGTTCTTTAGTAATTACACACACGATCCAAAGAGGTAATACAAAAATTAAGGGGTGCGGCGTAGTGGTAAGGAGGTGAAATTAAATTTTTGTTAAAATAATTTTTTTTGTAAGATTAGACCATTGTAAAGATAAATTCATAGCGCAAAGCTTTTATTTCTATATGATTTTTAGTACAACTGTCGGTTTTTGAGTAAATGCTTGTTATAAAATTTGCAGATGTGCTCGGATATATAAATTGTTCAGTAGAATTTAAAGTGCCGTCAATGTAGCAAATTCAATGTATTTGATGAACTAAAATTATTTTTTGTCAACTTTCAAAGTGAATAAACTGTAAATAAATTATATAAATGCAAAATAGGTCTCTTGTAGAGCTTAATTTTACAAAAAAAAAATTTCTGACAAAAGTTCAATTTTAGTTCCTTACCACTACTGAGTGACTAAGGGGCCGTCCATTAATTACGTAAGGATGATTTTTGTCATTTTGGACCCCCCCCCGCCACGTAAGGGTACGTAAGATTGTGGCAACCCCCCCTCCCCACATCTTACGTATTAAGGATTATTTAAAAGAAAATTAATTTTGACCCCCCTCTCCGCCCCTTATATTTCGTTAAGATTGGTCAAATAGAAACGTAAAGCACGTGCACGCCTATTTGCATTGTCGATCGGTTGACAGCTTGACAGCATTCATTATTGTTTTTTAAGTTGATTTTGAGTAGCCTGCCTTCCTTTAAGGAAGGCAGGCTACTCAAAATCAACTTTCCTTTCCTTTGCGAATTTTTGCACTATTTCAATACAAAAACATGCGCAGGGACCTACATAACATAAATTCAAAAAAGGTCATTTTTCAAAAATGAATAGTACTATTGTTGATGAATTGCGCTGGAGGAAAGAAAGTGCAGGCTTAAAAAGAAATTTAAGCGATTCCAGCGAGATACCAATAATCCCAACTTTTTATCAATACTTGCCAATAATTGAAGGGCTTAGTGGAAAAAATAGTTAAGTCACTTTTTTTCAATTTGTTGATTTTTATACTAATTTGTAGAGAATAAATGCCGCAATGTGAAAATGTGCTCAACTACAAATTGAAAAAAAAAGTAACTTGAACTACTTTTTCCACTAGGCCCTTCAATTCTTCTTTGTTATTGGAATCACTTATTTCTTTCAATACGGAATGAAGTGTTAAATTTTTTCTTTTAACAACATTCGAAGCACTTGCTGCTCTTACCTTTGGCAATGTACAAGGTTGATGATCTACTCTTGGCAACTTTCGTTGGAAAACTTCTTCTACGTCAAAATAGTCAGTATTGTCCTCGTCCCGTCCTCTTCAGATACCACTCTATCATTGGGATATATCGGATTATGTTGTATGGCCACTTCAAGCAAATTAAGCCCATCGATAACTACAACTCCAGTAATGTTGATTAATTTTTCTTCCAAGGGGGTCAATGGGACTTCAGGCGGTCCTAAATTTCCAGTTTCATTATGATTCGCTTTAATTTTTCTTGCCTTTGAGCGTACTGTTGTCTTCTAATTACTGGAAGCCTTTTTCCATGAATTTACATCCTTTTGTGGACCACCTGAACTATTCAAGTCATGTGTTAATGTTTTCCACTTTGTTTGTAACTGGGAACTATCTTCTCCTGGTTTAAATGCATTCTCCCGAAAGTACGCATCACTTGCAAGTAAATTTACATAAGTTAACTGGCGATTCACACATTGTATTTGTCAATTTTGTTACTAAAAAAATTTGTTACTTTTATATTATTACTAGCGCCTGCGGCGCTAGACAAACGTATAGTAAACAGAAACAAAACATTATGAACAATTTTTTTATTATTTCAACTTTAAAATGACCCTAGATCCAAAGATAATGAGTTTTTTTTTTTGTTTTTGTTTATGCGTGTCGGAAGGGGGAAAATCTTAAAAAAGACACCACCAGCCCGTACTGGATGGTAGTGTGGGGTCAGCCCACTAAAAACCCCCTCCCGGATACCTTACGGTACTTCTTCCGCTATCGAGTCCATTGTACTACTTTATTTTTTATGCTCATTTTTAGACCCACAGACATTTTTAGAGTCACAGTGTCGACAGTGCTAGATATGATTGCAGCCTTTAGGTGGTCTCTCGGCCTTATCGTTTGACTGGTAAAATTTCAACAAAGGGAGGTACAATCAGGGACTTTTTAGTCTACGTGATTTGTGGTACTCTAAACCAGTGCGAATTGCAGTCGACGATTAGCCCCTGGACCATGCTGTGCGGCTCGAAATCGCAACAAAGTCGAGCAATATGCAGTCGATGGAGCGGAAGAGGTGATTTTATTACCCTGTTTCATATGTTAAAATAGTAGAATGGACCGTAGGCTTTAAGAAGAGTCCTTTGCAGGAAAAGACGATGACGGTTAATTAAAATAAAATCCTTTAATTTTATCTTAATGCCAAAGGATACACAATATTTTTGGTAGTTCCGTTCGGTGTATAAATGTACAAATTTTTTGGTGTGCCAACTCGGGAGCAAGCAACATACAATTGGCCATGTGAAAAACACGAATTCTCCAAATTCAAGCCAGCAACAGTTAATGATTGCCCTTGTGCTTTGTTGATGGTAATCGCGAAGGCAAGACGCAAGGGGAACTGAAGCCGCTTAAACTCGAATGGTAAATCGTTGGTAATCATGGGTATGCGTGGAATCAGCACATCTTCCCCTTTGAATTCGCCACTGATGATTGTTGCCTCGATCAAATTAGGTGTCAATTTTTTTATGACCAATCTGGTTCCGTTACACAGTTTTGGCGCGTTCAAGTTTCGAATGAGTATCACCGGTGACCCAACTTTCAATGTCAATATGTGTTGTGGCATTCCAGGTGGCTCCAATGAATTTAGAAATTCGGTTGGGTAATTGACTGCCTGTTCTTGCTCTATGACTGTGTCTATTGATTTATATTTGACTGATGTTCCGGGTAATTTCGATTGAATTTGTTCATTTAGCTTGTTGACATCATCATTTTTGGGGGCTAAAATTGCACGTTCGCATAGCCAATCTGGATTTTTGTAGTTGCTTGTTAAATTTTGGAATACCTTGTTTACTACGGCTTGAATATTCGGCTGCATCTGACAAAAATTAGGCGGAAACGAAATCTCATTTGTTATGCGATCAATTGGAATTTTGCCATTTCCCACGTCCAAAAGTTGTCTCGAAAACGTTTGGGCAGA
The DNA here is from genome assembly GCA_932274525.1 of Podabrus alpinus. NCBI lineage: Eukaryota > Metazoa > Arthropoda > Insecta > Coleoptera > Cantharidae > Podabrus > Podabrus alpinus. The sequence goes on from OW026453.1 coordinate 5,070,963, forward strand.
CACATCTTGCATTAAATGCACACGCATGTTTGTTGAGAGCGTAATTTTCTCAACTCGGTTCCATAAATATGATGCTTTTAAGCAAGCGTTCAGCTCATCTGCGGGCGTTGATCGAGGTATAACCGGCAAAATTTGGCGAAAATCACCCGCAAGAAGTATCAGAGCGCCTCCCATCGCTTGGTTTTCTCCTCGGAAATCACGAAGAGTCCGGTCGAGCGCTTCGAGCGATTTTTTGTGGGCCATAGTGCATTCGTCCCAAACGATGATTTTGCACGTTTTAAGGATTGTGGCCATACCGGAATTTTTGCTGATGTTACATGTTGGCGTTTCGGTCAGGTTCAAATTCAACGGAAGCTTGAGTGCTGAATGTGCTGTACGTCCGCCATGGAGTAGCGTTGACGCAATTCCCGATGATGCCACTGCGAGTGCAATCCCATTCTGCATTCGAATCGATGCCAATATCAAATTCAAAAGAAATGTTTTTCCTGTGCCACCTGGAGCATCAAGAAAAACAATTCCACCATTTGCGTTGGCTACACGTAGCATGACTTTGTCGTAGGCAATTCTTTGATCAGCAACTAAAAGTCTTGTTTGCGTTTCCACAAAATGTTGTTGCTGGCCTACGTCGAATTGATGTTCCCGCACAAGGTCTCTGTCTTGCACGTCATTTCTGTCTCGTATAGATGCCGGCATACCAAGTTGACAAAGGACTTTGTTGTTGATTGATATGCATAAGTCCTCAATCAATATTAGAACTGCATTAAAAATGTCGTCCGAATACTCCTGATTTGGATCGGTTGCACATGCTTGCCTGAAAATGTCTTCACTGAGGCTTTCGCGATGCGTTTCCCACAGGTCTATGGGATTTGATGGTGCGCAAGTTGTTAAAATGATCGCAAACAAAGTACGTATTTGCTTTGGATGACATGTAAGCGATGCCTCTGTGAGTGTTGTGTTCCAATGCTGATCATTTTCAAGTAAGCCCAATTTGAAACATGCTTCTCTGTACGTTTGGCATACCAACCCATCGACGGTTTTCAAGGAAAGGAATGATGTAGGACCTTTGATTTCATGCAATAATAATCGCAAAAAATAACATTCAGCGTTATTCGGATGTACTGTATATACCCGTCCTAAGGCATCCGACGAACGTACACCTGCATACTCTGCAACAATTGCACCCCGCTTTCTTCTCACGAACTTCTTTGTCGATGTATTCCAAGTGTAGTATTTAGGTGCTTCGTGATACAGCAACGTTTTAGCAAAATCATCGGATTCACACAATTGAAAGAAGGCGGTGAGTGTTGTGTTTGGTGGTTCATCAGCTCTATTTTGTGCATTTTGTGCGGTAAAGTACACTCGCTGACCATTTTCCAGATGTACGGCGAGATGTTGAACTGTTGGATAGCGTTCATGAATGTTGAAAGATAATATCCGCCAAACCGCTTCATTGCTGCTGATGTAGCGTCCCATCTGAAATTGTGTAATTTCATCGCCTTGATTTGCTAGCCCGAATACTGCCATGTCACTGCCCTTGTTAACATATTTACAAATGTATTTGATGGACTTCACAGAATTGCAGCACTCGACATTTATGTGAGCCTCAAACATTTTGCACAGTAATGGCGAGTAGGGTACTATCCATCTGTTGTCGACGTCTACCTCTACATGTCTCACATTGATGGTGGTTGTGTGTCCACCATCTTCGGGTTTTCGACGTCTGTACAGCGGATATCCATCGCCACCAGTTTGCGTTTCAGGAATGAGCTTACGTGGATATTGTTTTGTGCATATGCCATCCTTCATGCAAGGTGAGTTCGGATTCAAAGCACCACATGGCCCATGAATCATATTTTTTTTGACCAGTTGAAAAAGTATCGAATCTTCTTCTGTATTTGGAAGCTCAGCAGAAATCACGCTGTCAATTTGTGTTGGCACGATTTTTTGCTTCAACCAAATTAAAATATGAACGTGCGGCAGGCCCCTTTTTTGCCATTCAATTGAATACATCCAGCATCGGGTTTCTCCAAAAATGTAGTTTTTGGTGATGACGTCCATCAGTCTAATTAGCTTTTGCTTGAAAACTCGAGCGAGAAGATCATGTCTGTGCGATGAGTTTTGACCGGGGAAAAGCAGATCTGTGATTTCTCTCCACGCTGGATTGCATGTAAAAGTGACGAACAAATCTGGACGTCCATATTTTCGAACATACGTCATGGCATCTTGCGCGTATTCATGCATGTGGCGTGGACTTCCGGCAAATGTTGCTGGCAAGATCACCATTTGCCCAATGTTAGCAACGTCTCCATCATTGGCAATTGCATCACGCAAGTGAACGTAATCTTCAACGCGCAGCTTCTGTTGATTTAACCGAATGAAAAGAAGACGTTCGCTTTCAATTTTCGCATACATGTCCACAATGTATTGATGGAATAGTTCACGGCATTTCAATATGTGATTGGTTTCATTTGGACGAATCATAATGCGGCATGCGTAATAATCCATGCAGGAAACTTTCTTCCTCAATTCTTCATTCGTAATGGGGTCGATTTGCATGATGTTAAAATGGTAGCCATCTTCTCCCCGCGGAAACAGCACTGGATATTGGAGTGCGTCGTACGATCGATGTGTTTCCGAAACTCGTTGCAAATCTGTATTCCGGCGGTGGATGACTATGTCACGTCGATTGAATTCGGTGCCGACCATCACAACTGCTACATCACCTATCACCGGTGCATTAAATCGTCTTTCATGTTCACCAGGCGGTGTTTTGTCTGGTTTTATAATAACAGTATAGTCATCTGATGGCATTTGATCTATAGCTGATTTGAATAGACGAATTAAATTGTTGCTTTCATGAAACATCGCTTGTAAGTTTGAAATGATTTCGCGTCTGGTTGCAGTATTAATTGCGCAGCGCAGTTCAACTTCTCTTTCTTCATTGCCAGTGAAATATATCTGGAGAAACTTCGGATTTTCTTCTGGTAATGGAAGCAAAGAACCGATTTGGTGATATATTTGGCCTTGAACCTTGAATGTGGGCATGTAACCGACGTTGGAGAAAATGTTTGTTGCTCCGAATGAAGTCATTTGAAAGCATGAGTTGTACTTGCGAATGTTTAGCAGGAAGTGTTTTGAAATTGCAGTGGTGCCAGTAAGGTAACTTAGAAGCGGCTCAGGTGGATCAATCAGCGGTGGCAAAACAACTTTGCCGTTCGAACAACACATTCCTGGTGATTCCTTAGCGAACTTCGAAACACGACAATGCAAGCAAAGTTTGTTCATAAGTCCTATTACTACATCCTCGTGATTCATGTAATCGTAGTCTTTGTCGTAATTAAATGCTTCCAATGTTAAATTCAATTTTTGTCTTGATCGAACTAATCGTAAGCGATTGACATTAAGTCGTTCTAAACGTACTTCCTCAGTTTCGCCAGCTCTTGACGTCGAAGCTCTGGCGCGTTTATCTTCAAGCCGGATTTCGCGTACTTCTTCAGTTTCGCCAGCTCTTGACGTCGAAGCTCTGTCGCGTTTACCTTCAAGCCGAATTTCGCGTACTTCCTCAGTTTCGCCAGCTCTTGACGTCGAAGCTCTGTCGCGTAATTCTTCAAGCCGTATTTCGCGTACTTCCTCAGTTTCGCCAGCTCTTGACGTCGAAGCTCTGGCGCGTTTATCTTCAAGCCGGATTTCGCGTACTTCCTCAGTTTCGCCAGCTCTTGACGTCGAAGCTATGGCGCGTTTACCTTCAAGCCGAATTTCGCGTACTTCCTCAGTTTCGCCAGCTCTTGACGTCGAAGCTCTGTCGCGTAATGCTTCAAGCCGAATTTTGCGTACTTCCTCAGTTTCGGCAGCTCTTTTTTTACTTACCTTCTTAGCCTTTGTTATTGGTGTTTTATTTCCTATAAATGCTTTTTTAGGTGGCATTGTATGTACGAAATTATCAATGTCAGTTTCACTTTCTGAAAAAGAAAATAGAATGCGCTGAAAAATTAGGTAAATCTCGAAAATTGAAATCGTAATGGAACTTAATAGCAGTAGGTAAAAATGTTTGGGCCACTTTCGTATTATTCATTTAGATGATTAGGGGGAATCAGATATCAATTTTGGTGATGATCGATGAAATTCCAAAAAAAACTTTTGTTTTGCGGATAAATTTTAAAATTTTTTTTCGTATTATTCGTTTAGATGATTGGGGGGAATCAGTATCAATTTTGGTGATGATCGATGAAGTTCCAAAAAAAACTTTTGTTTTGCGGATAATTTTTAAAATTTTTTTTCGTATTATTCATTTAGATGATTAGGGGGAATTAGATATCAATTTTGGTGATTATCGATGAAGTTCCAAAAAAAACTTTTGTTTTGTGGATAAATTTTAAAATTTTTTTCGTATTATTCATTTAGATGATTAGGGGGAATTAGATATCAATTTTGGTGATGATCGATGAAGTTCCAAAAAAAACTTTTTTTGTGCGGATGATTTTTAAAAATTTTTTTCCTATTATTCGTTTAGATGATTAGGGGGAATCAGATATCAATTTTGGTGATGATCGATGAAGTTCCAAAAAAAACTTTTGTTTTTCGGATAAATTTTAAATTTTTTTTTCGTATTATTGATTTAGATGATTAGGGGGAATCAGATATCAATTTTGGTGATGATCGATGAAGTTCCAAAAAAAACTTTTGTTTTTCGGATAAATTTTAAAATTTTTTTTCGTATTATTCATTTAGACGATTAGTGGGAATCAGATATATATTTTTTTAAATTTCTGAGTGTCTTTAGTCCAAAATTTTGTGGTGGAGGGGGAAAAATTTATTTTTATAAAATTGTTTTATGTTACCTATTGATATACCAAATATGAAGAATTTATTCTAGACTTTAGTAAAAACTCTTTAAGTGGGGGTAAATGTCAAAAAAAATTTCCACTTTTAAAATGATTTTAGGGTTATGTGATTAGGTCCGTCACAATTGTTTTTGATATACCAAATATGAGGAATTTACCACTTGGTTAAAACGCGCACTATTTATATTTTACCCTGTATATGCAAAATGATTTTTAGGTTATGTAGTTAATTCCGTCACTTTGACACTATCGGGGGGTTCAACTATTTACCTAAAATGGTAGCATCATGTTTTGCGTATGGATGTACAAATAAATTCAAGAATCGGCAGACATATGTGGTTTTTTTTGCATGTAGTGATGCCCCCATACAAATGTGAAAAGGGGGCGCGTCTTGCTAAAACGTTTTATGTTACCTACTATTGATATTATACCAAATATGTATCGTGCCAAATATGAGGAATTTATTCTCGACACATACATACCCATACACATTAATTACTTCAATTATTATCTATTCTTACCCCTTCTAAGACAGCTTTGCACACTTTTATAATTATTAATTTGCAATGAACACAATTATTAATTAAAATGTACACTGAATGTCATAATTTAATTCATTTGTCACCTTATAACTTGATTTTTGATAATTTTAAAAATATTGTGCAACGCTACTGACTATAATATGTCAATGTCATATTTAAGGTTAGTCAAAGTTGTGCCCCCTATTTGTCGAGCCGCTACTGACTTAAAAATATTTGGAACGCCACTGAGTATATGTCATCTGTCATTTTTAAGGTTAACATTCTTATGTCAAAGTTGTGCCCCCTATTTGTCGAGCCGCTACTGACTATAATATGTCAAAGTCATTTAATTTTAAAAATATTTGGAACGCCACTGAGTATATGTCATCTGTCATTTTTAAGGTTAACATTTTTATGTCAAAGTTGTGCCCCCTATTTGTCGAGCCGCTACTGACTATAATATGTCAAAGTCATTTAATTTTAAAAATATTTGGAACGCCACTGAGTATATGACATCTGTCATTTTTAATTATAAAAATATTTGGAACGCCACTGAGTATATGTCATCTGTCATTTTTAAGGTTAACATTCTTATGTCAAAGTTGTGCCCCCTATTTGTCGAGCCGCTACTGACTATAATATGTCAAAGTCATTTAATTTTAAAAATATTTGGAACGCCACTGAGTATATGTCATCTGTCATTTTTAAGGTTAAGTCATTTAATTTTAAAAATATTTGGAACGCCACTGAGTATATGTCATCTGTCATTCCCCCTATTTGTCGAGCCGCTACTGACTATAATATGTCAATGTCATTGAATTAATCTTTTAGCGTCAAAATCGCATCGTAACTATGACAACTACTGTGACCTGAAGCGTTTAACTGCTGATGACCGTCTTATGGTGGCGAATTAGTAAAATCAAAGACGACGAAAAGTTTCCTATTGAATGTCGCCAGATCTCGTGAAAGTTTCAACGCCCACAGTTACGGGGTTTAGGCGTCTATGCGGAACATACCCACACACATACCCACACACATACAAGCATTTTTATATATAAGATTTGATATAATATATAGAAAACTAGATGATAGCCCGTCCGAGGACGGGCAGGCAGCCAAGGTCATATGGCTTTTGGATTGCACTGAGAGCTTTCCTTAATCTTCATTCAACTTAAGTTACCTTGGGTAGCTGCCCGTCCTTCTAGCTACCCGTCCTCGGACGGGCTATCATCTAGTTACATACAGTTGTGCAAACTTTCTTGTTTGTCCTTCAGGTGGATACAGGTTTGTGGTTCTGTGGTACGTCTGTCCATGAATTTTGAAAACGTATGGTCCGTTACCCGGCATTGAAACAATCTCTGCTCCCATTGAAGCGAAAGAAACCGAGGAATTGTAAGAGCGGATGTGCTGACGAAAGTTCTTGTAGTAAGGATTATCTGAATCTGAAAGCATAGAGCGAAGAAATTCGGGATATAACAATAGATTCCCATGTTGATCGAGCGGTTGCGGAATCTTCACTTTTCCTTTATGACAGCAGTTGTTAAATTGTTTATCAACTGGACGCTCCTTGGCGAAATTCTTGGAGCCGCAGAACTGACAGATGGAATTCATTTCTCCACAATCGTGTCGAGTAACGTGAGATTCATCAAATCTCAATGCTCTTATTTGGAGTTGAATTGCTTGACTTTGGTATCGATTTTCTTTCTGTCGATGTATCGCATGGGATCGAGCGTTAGCAGCTTGCCGCGCTTGAGTTTCTTCTAATGTTTCACGTTGTTGACGTATCGCATGGGACCGAGCGTCAGCAGCTTGCCGCGCTTGAGTTTGTTCCAAAGTTTCACGTTGTCGACGTATCGCATGAGACCGAGCGTCAGCTTGTCGCTGTGATAGAAGCTGTTCTTCTGTGTTATTAGCTCTTGTACGTGCTTTTCTCTCACGATTCAATCGCCGTCGCTTTGCAGCAGGATTTTCAAAATTTTCATTATCCATTATGGAAGTTCACATAATGCTTTTTTGGAAATAGCTGTCCTATATAGACAAAATGATACGATGATACGTTCATCCGATGATACGTTGATACGTATTATCCGTTATGCGTTCGGTTCGGTTTGCTTCGGGTATTTCCGTGGGACAGACAATTGAAGTTTGTTTATTTATAAAAATAAAAAACGGATTAGCTTTACCAATCTAAATTTAATCCTGCAAAGTGGCAGGACGTTCAAGTTTTCATTAAAAAATAAAATAAAATTTCTAAACATTATTTTTCTGGTATCTGGTATTTTTTTTGAATTTTGGTCGGGTTTCAAACCGCATTTCATTTGTTGGATTGTCTCGTACAATTAATCTGCCTGATTTTTAAAGTGTTATTCTAATTTTTCTCATGTTTTTAAGTTTCCACATCATGTTTGCGTGGGCGTTTTCCTTCTTCACTGTTGGTAAGTATAAATATTCCTTACTTTGTTGGGTGTCAATTTTTCTTTTTCAATTATAGTTTTATCATTTTTGGTTACACCCAGACCTTGTTTCATGTCGGGTTATTAATTTATGCGATTAGTTCTCGTTATCGGTTGTGTTGACGGTTTTATTCTCGAGGAACTTACAAATCAGGTCGGGTGGTGTTTCTTCGTACAGCTCGTCCAGTTGTGCAGGGAGATGGATGCCATGAAAGGCCGCCAACTCCAACTGTTCTTGCATGTACAAATCGCACTCCCGTATCCGATGTGTAGGTTCGTCGAGAATTTCGCACGCCGGACATAGTCCGTCCTCCGACTTCCCCAATCTCTTGAGGTGTCGGCCGAACTCACCATGCCCGGTTAGCATTTGAGTCATCTGGAATGAATGATTTGTTATTTGACTACTTACCTTGGGGATGAATTGGTAGGTAATTCTACCTACCAATCCATCGTCCCATCTGCGTTGCCACTCTTCTTTTATTAGGTCGTCCATTTTCTTTTTAATCTCTACTCTGTATTTGAAGTCGTTTGGGTCGATCCTTACCCCCAGAAAGGTGGTTGCTTTCTTGTTTCTGGCTTCACGCCATGACAGTAATCGCAAGAGTTCTAAGTCGATCGGGTGGATACCTGCCAAAACACCCGCGGCTATGGCCGACACAGTCCTATAACATTTTGTTATCACGCGACAGCAAAATCCATAGCACGATATCAGCCGGGCCAACGTGTGCTTATCCCCTATTCTATGTATCCAGATCTCGCTTCCGTAAGCCAAGATGGGGACTACCGCCCCCTGGTAGATCCTTCGCATAGAGTTCGAGGTGTCCAGGTTCCAACCGCTTTTTGCCATTCGATGCAGCGCATGGACTAGTTTACTGGCTTTGCCGCAAACGTAGTTTACATGCGGTTGCATCGATAGGTTTTCGTCAATAAGGACCCCAAGGTACTTATATTCCCTTGCCACCTTTATTTTCTTTCCGTTAAGTCGCACATCTAAGTCGTAATTATGGACACGCTTCGGGTACAAGCACATGATCTTCGTCTTCGTTTCCGAGAGAGCGAGTTTCATGTCCTTGCACCACCCGCTTAATTGGTTAACGCATGTTTGTAGTTTTTCTTGAAGTTGGATTCGGGAAGCCGCCGTGACGACGGTCGCGATGTCGTCCGCGTACGCGAAGGTATGAGTGCCACACTGTTTATCTTGTTTTAAATAGTGATCCAGAAGGGAGTTCCATAGGATCGGTCCGAGGACCGAGCCCTGGGGGCACCCCTTCGTGGATCTTTTCCCTACCTTTGAGACCCCGGAGGTGAGAGTCACCTCTCGGGCTGAAAGGTAGCTTTTGATCATGACTTTTAACCTGTGGGGGAGCCCTTTTTCGCTCAGCGAGCGGAACAGGGCTGGCCACCACATGTTATCAAAAGCTCCGGAGATGTCGTAGAAGATTACCGCGAGAAAACCCTTGGCTTTCTTCCGCTTCATCTCCGCAGTATCTATTTTCTCATAAAATGCCTTAAGGGCCGTTGTGGTGCTCATACCTTCCACGAAGCCATATTGGCACCGATCGTGGTAAGGGGTATTACTTTCTAGAATTCTTCTTTTCATTATTTTTTCTAGTATTTTGCCGAACACCGGCAAGAGGGTGATCGGTCTATAGTTCTTGATGTTGCTTGTTTCCCCATCTGGGTTCTTGAGTAGGATCTTGAGGACCCCTACCTGCCACAGCTTGGGGAAATAAGCAACTTTAATGCATGCATTGTAAATACCCATTAACACGTTTTTGATGACAACATAGAGTTTTTTAAGAAAAGATCCCTGAATGTTGTCAAAACCCGGTGCCTTCCTGGCTTGCGTCGTCCTAATTAGGTCATCCAGCTCGTCGCTCTCGACCTCCCTAACCTGCGCCATGTCCGGCACGCCCCTCAGATTTTCGAAATCTGACCGCATGGTTTGGTGATCCACCGTTGCATCGGAGTTTCGATCGTCGTCGGGGAGTAGACCGTTCATGAGGTAGGTTAGGGTCTTTTCCGGCGTTTCCGTTACCTTCCCGTCCCCGCCACTGAAGGTGGTGAGGATGTTTTTTCCCTTATATTTTCTCGCCGCTATTTTGTAGGTAACCCCCCAGGGATTAGGTACAAGGTCGTCCTCGACGAACTTTTGCCAACTGGCCTGCTTTGCCTTTTTTAATGTTTCCAAGAATTTGTCCTTCGATTCCATCATTGCAATGTACAGCCCGTTCCTTTCGTTCTCAATGCGGTTCCTATACAAGGCCGTCTTCCGCGAAAGATACTTCTTTCGCGCTCTTTCAAGATTGTCGGTCCACCAGTCAGGACGGCCAACGTAGATCTTCTTCATTTGGGCTTTCTTATTTATTAGATCCTGGATCCTGCCGTGCAAATCGGAGACCATGTCCTCGATTTCGTTTTCAGTGGTTAGATTGTCCGACCTGGGGCCGTTTTCCTCTACCCACTGAGTTAACTCTGTCTCTATGGTTTCCGCTTGGATGGTATCTGGGTTTCTATTCCTAATAACCCTGATGGGGTTATTAGGTGCACCTATTTCAAAAGTGATTGCTTTATGATCTGTGATTATGACGTGTTCCGCAATGTCCCACGAGTGGGTTTCATTGACGGTGCCGCATGTGCCCAATGTTAGATCCACGTTGCTCTTCCCTCCGAGAGAATTCTCGAACGAAGGCGGTTTGTTAGGTCGATTGAACACGAAAAGTTCGTGCTGCGCAATGAATTCCTCCAGCGCCTGTGCCCTGGAGTCGGAATCTACGGTGTCATACCACACCCTAGATCGACAATTGAAGTCTCCGCAAATGTAGGTCTTACCCCTTCCGCAAACACCCAGTGCTTTCCGGAGGTCTTCGAGTGGAATCTGTATATCCTCTTTAGGAGGAAAATACGTGCCTATAAAGTAGTAGGTCACTTTGTTACTGAAGGTAATTGACACGACCGTTACGAACCTGCTGGAAACTTGCGGGAGGAAGGAGAACGTGAATTCATTTCCTACCGCGTCGTTAACCATGATGCAAGTTCGGAAGTGGTCGCCGAAGATGGCTGCCGTCCGTGTGTTCGGGGAGAAGGGAAGACGAAACCCTCCTGCTGCCGCGGGGTAGCAGTAGGGTTCCGAAAAGATGGCTAAGAGTATTTCTTTCTCGGCAACAAAGCGTTGCGCGTCGGCCTCCGAGTTCCTCAGGTTTACCTGCAAGACTTTAAACGACTTACTCATGAGTGACATCAGTAAGCGTTAGAATTGAATGTGCGTATTCCATAAGTCTCGCTTTGTAGACCCTACATGTGTTAGATCCTGTAGTGTGCCTGGTATCGCTATGTTTAGCTCTCACACAGTTGATGCACGCATGTTTCGCACTGTCATTCTGCACCCCACAGGCACGTGAGGCGTGTTCTGTTGAGGAGCAGAATGCACATGCTTCAGCCCCTTTACAATATTTTGCAGTGTGTCCAAAGCGTTGACACTTGTAGCAACGCGTTATCGTTATGTGGTCATGGATCCGGTAACTCTTCCAGGAAGCTCTGAACTTCCCGTCTTTAATTGCCGCTTCCCTGACCACGGGGTGAACCTCCAGGATCCACTTGTTATGGGTCTTACCCTTGGAGTGCACCGGGTTGATGCTCCTTCAGGTAGCTGAAGGCTCCCGGGCCACCAATTTCTTCTCTACTAAAAATCGATTGCCGATCAGGTTTTTGAGTGATGGCTGAGAGGATTCAACCATCACTCCGTTGTTTTTGATGGGGTATACCCTATCCGGTTTAATATTGAGGTCGGCCAGTTTTATACTCGTAAGTTGGGCTTTGGTGTCGTCCGCCGATTTGCTAATGTTCCCTTCGTCAGGGTACACTATCACCTTGTACTTTTTGGGTGGCGTGCTACGAGGGCCGCCAGCGGCCGCCTTCTTAGCTGCCTCCAAGTAATCCCTAGGGGGATTCTGTTTATCATTAATTGGAACTTCTTTACTTTGAGTGACCTGAAGGGTCGGCGCCAGATTCATAGAAGGGGTGGTCTTGGCAATGGCCTTGACCACCTCTTCTATTAATACTTTGGTTTGGGGAGGGGAGGCTGAAGGCGCTCCCGTCCTCCTTTTGTTTCTCATTATTCCATCGAGGCATAGCTCTTGTATTAGAGCCTCCATATTTTTAACCCTTTCCAGGGCCACTTCCCTGAAGTTCAGGGCTTCTTTGCTTCTCATTAAGAAGCGACGCACCTCGTGTGCGTCCTCCATCACCTTCCTTGTTGCTTCTTTTAACTTGTCGTCTGTCCATGTGTTTGCTTCGGTGGTTAAGTTGGTTCCTTCGTTACTAGCCAAACCAGGAGTCGGCTTAACGGTCTCCTCCTGGGTTTCGTTCACTGGGGTAGCATTTCTTTCTTTAGTTTCGGCTTCTTTTCTGTCCTCTTCTTTTTTGTGTTCTTCGTCCATTTTTCGTTTCTTATCTTTCTTCCTCTGATTTTTTGTTCGTTTTTTCTTGTTCGTTCCGTCGCTTTCAGTCGCTTGGTTAATGTCCAATTCCTTCTCTTTTTCTTTTAATATCTTTTCCAGGTCGCAATCTTCGCTCTCTTCACCTGACGATGAGTCTGTTTCCATTTCTTCCAAGGTTTCCTTCTTTTTCTTTCTATTTCTTTTCGTTTTGGAGAGAAACGGTTGTTCCTCCTCGCTTTCGTCACTATTTTCTGATGTCTCTCGATCTCTTTTGGATTTCGCGGATTTTTTCGCGTCGTCAGTACTCTGACTTCGCGTTGTTCTTTTGGATTCGTCATTCTTCTTTTTGTCTTTTGGATCATTGCTTGGATCTTTTCTGTTCAAGATTCTGGCATCGAGTATTCGGATTCTGGGCGTTTCTACAACCATATCGCTCGTTTTCGATTTTCACTTGCTTTCCGTGGGACAGACAGAAGGAAGGACTTGGCCTTTTATAATAAGAGATAATATAATTTCTTAAGCTTGTATTATAGTATTATCTTTTTAACTTATCTGAAAATAATTAAAATTAATTTCTAAACGAAATTTTTCTTTCTGACAATTCGACAATTTTTAACAAAACTTTACGTAAAGTCAAACTTTTCTGCAAATGAAACCCGAAAGTAAACCTTTAAAAAGCTATTCTGTAACTCGTCCTTTAAGCGTCGTTTTGTGTAAAAGTTTAACTTTAAGTAAAGCATCCTTTCATAAAGGACGAGAGTTACAGAATATATAATTATAGAATAGGTTTTACTTTCAGTTATCCTTTAAGAGCTTATCTTTAGGTAAAGGTTCCTTTCATAAGGGACGAGTTACAGAATAACCCCCTAAGATACAAGCACAGATCAAACTAGCGGGACCCAAGTTTCATAAAGATAAGGAACTTACTGTGCGATCGTAGCCTTAACCTGAGAAAATAATATGATTTTGTGAAGAATTATGTCCTGTATGGGATGAAAATGTGGATGTTGAATAAATCATGAACTCGGGACTAAGAGAAAGACTGTACATCTAAAACTGTTCCGACACCAGAGATATGTATCGTTAAAACAAACAATGGAAGGCAAAAGACAATGCTTTGGGTCAAACATATTAGACTGGATTTTTAGCAATGTTTTCATCTGCCACTAATGGAAATTTTAAATCAAACAAAACTAATGTAGAAATCAGTAAATATATTACATATGCGTCGTAAAAAAACGTCCCAAATGCATGTACCTCATCATTAATAATAATTATAGTCTATTGTAAAAACAAAGCCCTTAAATTATAACAATAAAGAAAATCTTAAAAATACAGTAGATAGATTAAGAAAATAATAAATTCTCCCTCGGCGTTTTAAATGGGAATATCCCATCCAGGAACTCCTTTTTAAGCGACTATTCACCCATTTCCATTTAAATAATTTCAGTTTATTTATACTTTCAATGTAAAAAATCAACATATTTTTTAGCTATGAATTTGTAATTCGTATTTTGCAGCAATGAAAATAAAAATAAACTGAAATTAATTAAATAAAGGCAAAAATTGCGTAATCCCTTTAGAAATTCCTATCGTCATTTCAATTTTATCTTTTTATAATCAGGAAAACATACAAATTATGTTTAAAAAATGCAACAGTCACAATCAAATTAATATCGACCAATTTTGGTATAGCAACCAAAAAATACTGTATGATTAAATCATAATTATCACAAAATTGTCATTAAGCATTACTTAAACAAACAAGGAACAAAGTTTTTTAGGAGAAGCTTTCTATGATTGCCGTCACATCAAATTTAAAGTTCAACCACGTCGACGCACTAAAATCCTCTTTTTTGGTGCTTTCGTTAAACAATAGCCGTTTGGGATGTACATTTTTTCGTTCCAACGACCTCTTCCTAGTCCTATCGGCCCCATTACTACTCCCTGGAAGGCCTTTCAACTTACCTCTCGTACTACTTTCGCCCCCCTCCTCACAAACGCTGTTGCTTTTCTGTCGATTACGTTTTGGTTTCGATTGACCGGCAGAAATTGCCTTGATCCTCTTAATAAACGGCATAACCATAAAAAACGAGTTAGGATTCACGCCCATCTTAACTTTCGGCGTGTTATCTTTTTTGCTGTTCGGTAAGTCGGCAATCAGGAACCATTCGCATGCCTTAATTTCGTTTCGCGTCCTTGGCTGAAACTTAGTATCCCTCGATACCCCCATAATAACGTACAAACGAACCAACTGTTCGTTAATTATCGATTCAAAGAACAAATCCTTGTTTATATAGCTGGAAGTATCAAAACCGGTCTCTTCAAACACTTCACGTATTGCGCAACGTGCCGGATCCTCTTCCTGATTAACTTTTCCTTTCGGGAATCCCCACGACGATTTGGCAAAGTAACTCTGTACTAAAAGCACGTGCGATGCATCTTCCGATAAAATAATCGCGCCGTACGTGGGCACCGATTGCTTATACAACTTAAACTCTTCCATCACCAAGGGCACGTTTTCCGACAACGGCTGTAGTGAGGGAATGTGCTAAACAAACAATTCGTTGTATCCGCCGAGGTTTAACTCGATGCAAAACTCACCTGGAAGATATGATGTGCAAATTCGGTGATGGTGCATTTATTTAAATTTGGGTCACTTTGTACATAAAAATCCAAGTAGTACCAATGGGCCAATTCGATTTGGAAGCATATTCGTATCAGGTTTTTCTTCGACTCTTGCGGTACGAAGATCAAAAACCTCCTGGAAGTAAGTCATGATTGGGTGGTTCCGATGAAATTAAATTTACTTACGTTATGAGGTCGTTCAAAATATCCAACGGTATGGAATGTTTGACCTTAAGACAATTTTCTTCGCTCATTTTAAATCTAGTTCAACGTTACGATTGTAAATAGTACATAAAAACATTGGTGCAAAATCGTTTTCGTTTAGTAAACTGTAGGTTTTATTATATCGATATCTGTATCGGAAATGTGCGAATTTGATAAAAAAAATACTATTTGATCAATGAAAACTTGCAGTTTTATGAATCGTTATTTGATTAACGTCAAAAGTTGAGGTTATGTTCATTTTCGGCCGTGTTCGGTCTAGCGCTTTGATCGCCTTGAAAGTTTGACGTTAAAAAGTGCAAACTTGGCGTTCGGTTTGGAGAAAAGCTCGGTCACACGCTTTCCAAACCGAACGGTGTTTGAGCGCTGTGGTGTTTGGTTTGATCCTGGATGTCAGTGCCCCCCCATAGTTTCGAATTTTTTTTTATAAAAATGGTGTCAAACTTTAAAGCACCGTTTGAGCCTGAATGATCTTCCATTATTTTCGTTTGAGCTTCAAAGGTCGCGGAGTTATTCGTAAAAAACTTTGGGGGGGGCCGTAGACATGAATCCCCCAGTATCGAATTGTCACTTATAATACAACAAGTGGGTTGAATCTTGCCGGAAATTTTTGTCAGTCAGATCATGAGTAGTTGTTGGCTTTAGAAAATCGCCACGAGTTCTCGAAACGACGAGAAAAAAAGTAAATTTGAAAATCGTCCAATTTAGTATCTGAATTTAGTGTAAAAAGCAAGTTTTAAAAGTGTGTTAAATAATAAAATGACAAGTAAAAACAGATTTTGTGTTAAAACCATCGCGGAAATTGAAGAATCTGTAGAAGCGTCTACTTCCTCCAACACCAAGCGCTCCCAGAACTCAGTTTGGTTGCAGTTTCAACGGTTTTGCCATGAAAGAAAGTTTAATTCAGAAGAGCCTGCAGACATCAGTCAGCTAAATTTAATATTGAAAGATTATGGACACAATATGAAGAAATTGGACGGAAGCGATTATAAAGAAACCGTTGTGAAGACTATTTGGAATACCACCGCAAAACTGTTAACAGAAAAGTATTTTAAAGAATTTAAAGTTAAAATAGATCCGTTTTCTGGAATCGATTTTAAGGACGCGAGAGCTTCCAGATGTGAAAGTAAGAATATAAATTAAGATCGGCAACCGAGCGAAAACGAACAGTAGGCGAAATAAGAAAAACCAAGCCGACGAAACAAAATATTATTATTGATGTATTAATAAATTACAAACACGTTGTAGAAATAATAGTTATTGTAAATAAAACGTTTAAACCGAGTTTGTTCATGATATTTTTGACACGCAACGAATGCGAGAAGTTCAACGAATAACAGGTTATGGTAGCCCAGTGAAAAAATATCTGAACTAACCCGACGGAAGAGTACGTAGAGAAAATAGACGAGATTAAAGAGAGAAATGAGTTTAACCATGGACGGAAAAATGGAGAAATTGAATAACGAAAATTACAGGCAATGGTCTATGCGAATGCGAGGTGTATTGGGTATGAAAGATTGTCTGGATGCAATCCAATATGACACGAGCCCTTTATCCGACGAACAAAGAAAAAAGGACGAAAGATGTAAGTCATTAATTTACTTATCCGTAGACAATGACAACTTGGACAGTATCGAGGAATGTATAACTGCCAACGAAATATGGAACAAGTTAAAGGAAATGCACACGAAGTTCGACAGTTATCATAGCATATTGATGCTAAAGGAATTCGTAAACATGGTAAAAGGAGAAAAGGAGGACATAAATGAATACGCAAATCGCAGAAGTAACCTGTACAAAAAAGTTCAAAACGCAGGATTCACATTCGAAAAGAAAGTAGAAATTGGTTTGATGCTAATTGGTTTGCCTAAGGAATACGAATATTTTGCAAGAACGATAAACATAGACGACACAAGTTTAACCTCAGCCAGCTTAAAAATGCGACTAGCAGAAGAAGAGAGACGTCAAAAAGAAGGAAGAAACGAAAACGAAGAAAGTACTTACAGGGTGATGAACGCAAAAAAGGACACAACGATGAGATATCAAACTTACCAACGGGAAGCAAATCCACAAGTAAGTATACCTAATTGGCTTAGAGAAACGAAATGTTTTAGATGCAACAAGTACGGACACATTGGAAGGAACTGTCCAACGTACGGAGATAGAGAAGATAAAAACAAAAAACACAGATACGGCTCAGCGTACGTTGTGAAAAATCATTTGGGTCATGTGAACAACACAGGAAACGTATGGGTAATCGACAGCGGAAGCACAGACCACATGACAAGTGACCGCGAGAAATTTACCAACTTCAAAGAGAAATCCAACGAAATCGTAAACGCAGGGGGGACAACATTGAACTCCACCGGGTATGGAGACATTAATGTAAAATGGCAAGATAGAAATGGGGGAAGAATTGTCACTCTAAGAGATGTTATATGCGTACCAGATTTAAACGCAAACCTGCTATCGACCGCGAAAATGTGCGAAAAAGGTATAAAAATAACATTTAAAAATAGAAATTGCGATATTGTGGATAGGTATGAAGAATTGCTTTTCAAAGCACATCTTGAAGACAACTTGTACACGATAAAAGAAGAACAGTTATTAAAAACCAGCGTCCATCATACGAAAAAGGAAAACCAAGGAATATGGCACAAACGTCTTGGCCATACAAACCAAAAATACGTTGAAAAGTTATTAAAAGACTGTGGAAAGGAAACCGATACGAACAAAGACGGAAAGAAGTGCGACACATGTGAAATCGCAAAAATTAGGAAGAATAGTTACCCGAAAAAAAGCGAGAGTAGAAGAAAGGACGTATTAGAGCTAATACACACAGACATCGTGGGTCCGGTAAGTCCTACCTCGAAGGGTGGTAACCGATACGTAATAACCTTCACAGATGACCATTCCCGCTACTCGGAAATTTTCATGATGAAGACAAAGGATGAAGCACTAAATAAGTTCGATGAATTTAGAAGGAGAGTAGAGAGAAGATTCGAGAAAAAAATAAAAACGTTAAGAAGCGACAACGGCGGAGAATACATGAGCAACAAATTTAACGACTATTTGAAAAATTTGGGGATAAGTAGAGAGCTCACAACACCTGGATGTCCACAACAAAACGGTGTGGCTGAACGCTTAAACCAAACGTTAATGAATACTGTGCGATGTCAAATGGAAGAATCAAACATGCACAAAGATATGTGGGGTGAAGCTATATTAAATGCGTGCTATCTGAGGAACAGAGTACCAACTAGCTCCAACAATGGAAGAACGCCATACGAATTATGGAATGGTAGAAAACCGAAGTTAGACCACCTACGCATTTTCGGATGTAGAGCATGGTGTGTAAACGGAAAACGTACGTACAATTGGGAACCAAATGGGAAAAGGTACATTTTCATGGGGTACGACGGAAACGCAAAAGCATACAGACTGTGGGACGAAGAATCGCAAACGATAAAAATTAGTAGAAACGTTAGATTTGACGAAAATGTATTTCCATTGCGAATACTAGATAAGAAACCACCGAGAAAAGTTGAAGAAATAAATTGGGGAAAGATAATCAACAACGAAGATGAAACTGAAGCAAACGACGAAGTGATAAACGATGATGATAGCGAAGTAAACGATGGAGGTGTTGAAGAAGAAAACCAAGATGAAAATGGAACTGAAATAAACGACGAAGTGGAAGAAATCCTTGATATTGAAGCGGACGACGAAAGTATTGAAGAAGAAAACGAAGACGATTCGGAAACTATAGAAACACCTGATGAGCCTAGTACAAATAATTCACTAAATCAAGAGGAAGTGAGGCAAACCAGAAGTGGAAGACAGGTGAGACGTCCAGAGTGGACAAATAATTATGATATGAAAACAAATTTAGCACATGGTGTGGAAACAAATAACGAACCCAAATCGTACAGAGAAGCATTGAAGGGAAATGAAAAAGAACAATGGGAAGACGCCATAAAAGAAGAATTTGAGAACATAAAATTAAACGATACGTGGGACATAATCGAGAGACCTAAATACAAACGAATATTAAGAAGCAAATGGGCTTTCAAGAAGAAATTAAACGAAAACGGAATAGAAATACGATACAAGGCTCGATTAGTGGCGTTAGGTAATAACCAAAGATACGGAAAAGACTACGACAAAACATATGCACCAGTTGTTCAAAGAAAAACGACACGATTCATGATCGCATTAAGTGTGAGAAAAGGCTGGAAAATACACCACATTGACGTGAATGCAGCATACCTAAACGCAGAAATGAACGATGAAGTATACCTGGAAGTCCCAGACGGATACGAAGAATATTTGGGAAGATCAATAAACAGAGATACCGAGGTGTGCAAATTAAAGAAAGGGTTATATGGATTGCACCAATCTGGTTTATTATGGAATAACACGCTAAACAAATTCATGATCGAAGAAGGAATGAGAAGAAGTAATGCAGACCCATGTTTATACTACGATCTAAAGAACAGCTTATTTGTAACGACATACGTGGATGACTTATTGATATACGGGCAGGAACTTGACATAAAAAGATTCAAAGAAGCCATGTCAAAACGTTTCAAAATCAAAGATTTAGGAGTAGTGAAGAGAATATTATCGATTGACGTAAACCATGGTGAAAACGAAGTTAGTTTAAGCCAAGAACGCTATATCCGAGAAATATTAGAGGATTTTGGAATGACAGACGCAAAGGAAACTAGAACACCTTTGAGTTTGGGTGCAAAGTTCCAAATTAGTAATGACGACGAATTACTGAACGAAGAAATGAAAGCACTATACCAAAAGGGAATTGGTAGTTTAATGTATTTGTCAATGAATACCAGGCCAGATATTACATTTTCAACTACGTACATGAGCCAATTCTGCACAAAGCCATCGAAACAACACTGGACAGGTTTAAAGCACATACTCCGATATTTAAAAGGAACGGCTAATAAGAAATTAACGTACAGAAAAAGTGAAGACAAAATAACAATCTACACGGATGCAGATTGGGGAAGCGACGCAACTGACAGAAAATCTTACAGTGGGAACGTAACAACATTTTCCGGAGGAGCAATAAATTGGATGAGCAGAAAGCAACGATGCGTGGCATTAAGTACAATGGAAGCGGAATTTGTGGCACTAAGTGAGGCTGCAAAAGAGAGTTTGTGGATAACCGAACTAACGAACGAAATAAATCTAGCTGATATGACGCACAAACCACCCATCATTATGATCGACAATCAAGGAGCAAAGAAGGTAGCTGAAAATAACACGACGTCAGACCGTAGCAAGCACATACAGCTGAGAATGTTCCACGTAAGAGATTGCATTCATAAAAATTACTTACAACTGCAATACACAAGATCTGATGAGAACTTGGCTGACCAATTAACGAAAATAATACCAGAATCACGAATGAACCAACACTCGACAAAGTTAGGATTGAATTTAGATTCAGGGGGGATGTGAAAGTAAGAATATAAATTAAGATCGGCAACCGAGCGAAAACGAACAGTAGGCGAAATAAGAAAAACCAAGCCGACGAAACAAAATATTATTATTGATGTATTAATAAATTACAAACACGTTGTAGAAATAATAGTTATTGTAAATAAAACGTTTAAACCGAGTTTGTTCATGATATTTTTGACACGCAACGAATGCGAGAAGTTCAACGAATAACACCAGAGACAGTAAAAGAAAAGAACTTCAAGCGCACGCAGAAAAAAGAAAAGTAAGCTCAGTTGCATTGACAGATTTGGAATATGTCAAAATGATTAATTCCTGGGACGAAAATACTCCTTCTGGACTGCAACGCAGATTTTTTCTGGTAGCTGCGAGAGAGCTTGCATGGAGAGGAGGAGAGGGAGCTGCTTGTTTAACCCATCATTTTAAGAAAGAATTAGACAACAGTGGAATGCCAACTGGTCGTTTCGAATATAATTCGATATTTAGTAAAACGTGTCAGGGAGGAGCTCATCGTCTTGCTGATAGCAAATGGTTGATACCCAATGTCGAGGATCCGTATATCAGTCCAGTGAGGTTAGTTGTTATTAGAATTATATTCATTTGTTATTTAATTTCTTTCTGTTAGACTTTTAGAAAAAATGCTTTCGAAGAGGGGACCTAATATCAAGACTGACAGATTGTTCTTGACAGAAAATCCTTTTTGGAATAAACCTAGTGGGACTGGGTGGTTTAAGAATAGCCCCCGTAGGCATTAATGAAATTGCCAAATGGACAAAAGAAAGTGCCCAAAAGGCAGGACTCGATATGAAGCGGATTAAGGTCACAAATCATTCAACAAGGTCTACTGCGGTTACCAAATTGGCAAAGGCCGGCGTATCGGAGCAAGAATTGATTAAGATAACTGGCCACAGCAACGCTGCATCGATTCGTCCATATTTGCAGATAGACCATCAACATCACGCAAATATAATTGATAAGCTTAGGAATCAAAGAACAGAAGGACTCAGCAATACTTCTTCAGCTTCTAACACTGCTTCGGCGGTATCCCTAGCTACTTGCACCATCACAGAGGAGTCAATTTCTTCGAATGTTACAAAGGGACAAACTGTGTACAATAACTGTCAAATTTATCATTACCATTAAAATTAAAATGTTTGTATTTTTTGAATAAGTAATACATTTTTTCCATTTCTTTGTTTTTATTAAAATAGCGAGTGAACGCGGTGAGCAAGTGAAAAACAGACAAAAAAAATAAGTGAAAGAAAAGGAAGGAACATTTCTTACACTGACAAGAAAAGGAAGCAGCTTTTCTTGTCAGTATAATCAGCATTTGATTGGTTCTGTATTGTAAAATAGAGCATTTTTATTGGTGACTAGCTGGCACGGGCGGCATCCGCCGCCCTTAGCCATCTAGACCCAGAATAGATCCGAGTAGGCCATAGTTGTTCGGCCTTCGGCCTCACAGGGGGAGGACCATAATAGATCCGTGAAGGCCATAGTTGTTCGGCCTTCGGCCTCACAGACCGGACCATAATAGATCCGTGAAGGCCAAAGTTGTTCGGCCTTCGGCCTCACAGGGCGGACAATAATAGATCCGTGAAGGCCATAGTTGTTCGGCCTTCGGCCTCACAGACCGGACCATATAGATCCGTGAAGGCCATAGTTGTTCGGCCTTCGGCCTCACAGACCGGACCATAATAGATCCGTGAAGGCCATAGTTGTTCGGCCTTCGGCCTCACAGACCGGACCACAATAGATCCGTGAAGGCCATAGTTGTTCGGCCTTCGGCCTCACAGACCGGACCATAATAGATCCGTGAAGGCCATAGTTGTTCGGCCTTCATCTGTCATCTGTCACCTGTCATCTGTCATACATACATACATACATCCATACATTTATTCAACCGCTTATACAGACCCGAAACGCCATACAGAACCGACGTTATGAGGCCAAAAACGACGTTACGAGACCCGGCTTCGGGTCTGGTAACGTTTACAATGTTTTTTGGGTTCCCTATACCTTTAGGTGTCATTTGGCAAGATTTAAGGTGGGTCTGGTAAGGATAGTTGAACGTATAATTATATACATATTTAGTTCACCGTTTCTCTCGGCAGGGAGCGCGCCATTAGTAGCGTATATAATATATACAACGTTGCTGATCCCGATACATGTACTCGACGTTGTCAATCCCTAAATTTTGCAACATCGCTTCAGTAACTTAATATTATTAAGGCTATTTATAAAGTTAATTAGCTGACAAGTTTTGTTAAATAGAAGTTATTTTTTTGCATGTTTGATTTAAAACTTTAATTTAAATTAAAATTTTATAATCATTTAAGTTATATGCAGTACTATTTACTGAAGTATGAAGCCTATCAAATTCTTTTTAGTACCCAAACAGAAGAATTTTGCAACAAATTTAAGTACGAGCTAGTGAGGACTAGTGTTATTAGGTAACTATTTTAAGAAATAGTTACCTAATATTTGAATTCAACATTTTCATGAGTCGGGTTACAATTTTATTGTAACTTCGGGTAGTAATTTTAAATATTCTTGTCCGGTATCCGATATGCCAAACTGTTTATGCCACCGATTTGTATTAATAACATTTATTGTTAATTTATTTAGTGGAAGGTAGACATTTTATAACAAATTCGAAAATATTTAAGCTTCCATAATCATTATATGCTGCCAATTTTTAAAATTGACTGAATATTTATTAAAATTAAGATTGAATAAAATGAACTTTTAAAATTTTCTTTTAGCTCCGAGCCTCATACGTTCGGTCCCGCTAATTTAATTCAATATTAATATTAAATTAGATTACCAGATGATAAAAAAGATTTAATTCGGTAAAAAGTAACACCATTACAGCTCCATTTCACCGGCACCCCCACCACAAAACATTCAAATCGGAGACTTGGTGGAATCGTTTGTACTTCGTTTGTATCGGTTTGTAGCGCAAAAATTTTCGTTTGTATCATAAAGACAAAAAATTTACAGCACTTTCAAAGTGGGGGTGCCAGAGAAATGCCAGCCCCCCCACCTCAAAATATTGAAATAGGACTTGGTGGAATCGTTTGTACTTCGTTTGTATCGGTTTGTACCGCAAACATTTTCGTTTGTATCAAAAACACAAAGATGAAAAGCTGAAAACAAGTTAAGTAGAGAAGTTCGAGACCAACGCGCATACACCGCTTTTACAGAGGTGGCTTGAGTACACAATAAAAAACTTTTCTCCCCCCTCTATTAAGGAAAATAATGATGGATATTAATATTATTATTATAATAAATAATAATGTACAATCTATATTGAAGAAAAGTTTTTACGAAGTTATGAGTATTTCAAATTTTAGAGAACTCCGAGCAAGTTACGCTTGGTTACATTTCATTCGGCAAAAAAGATGAACAAGAGTTATGTGAAGTAAATAATTTTATTATGTTAATATAAAAGAAAACAAACTAAATAATTAATAAAATGTACAATTATTAATATATTAAGTTAGTAGTATAAATCAAAAATTGACAATTAGTTGCTACTATTGATTGTCTCACTATTTTGGACCGATCTTGTAGGTCGTCATAACGTTCCCATTTTCCAGAACTGTTACGCCAACAGTAACAGACGTAGTGACCAATTGCATTCACATTCTTTAATGTTGGAGGTAGAAAACTAATAGCACCTTGAAAATGGTAAACCGTATCGTTGAGAACAATTTGAAGGGGAATTTCTTTTAAAGGAATATTTAATTCAATTGGTGAATTTGATGTAGATGGCCCACATATTTCAAACAATACTTGTTGAACAAAAACTACCTTTCTTCGTACTGGGATTTGCACATTTTGCACTGACTGAGGTTACCATTATTTTCATTAAACTTGAAATTTAATGCATTTTGAAGGTTTGGTACACTACTATCTGGAAAATTTACCACTGTCGAAGGATATCGCGTTTCAATTTTATGCTTACATTTAACACACGTACGGCCCTCTATAACTGATGGATTATCTTTGAATAATGCATTACATAAGTAATACGCGGTACTTGCAGCATCCACTTTGACGTGATTATTTGGTAGGTCTTTCTTATTGGTAATAATACCGATTAAAATAGAAGCCCGCTTCCTATATCGTCCCCCTTATGCCAAAACCACGAATGTGCAAAAATTGCCATTTTGACCTAAGTGCATTTTCTTTCCAAGATAGAAAATTTTGTTTTTAAATTATTGTTAGATTTCGATATTCAATATATTCGAATAACAATGAAAAAAATTGTCTGAATTACAATTAAAATTGATTAATTTCATTTACTTCATAATTTACTTCAAATACACTTGACTGAAAACTAGAAAATGCACATTCGTGGTTTTGGCATAAGGGGGACGATATGTTTGTGCGTTGTGCATTATGAAAATTTTTAATCAAATTAGTGATGTTCTTTTTTTAACCAATAGCCAATGAAATTACAGAACGTTTTCTGCATAAGAGATTACCAACCTTATATTTTAAAAAGAAGAAAATGTTGAAGAATACGGTCATCCGAGTTCCACCTTGTTAATTTAATAAATCGATGTTTTCCAATTTGGGTTTTTAATTTATATTGTAGATTTAATTTATATTGTATATCTCTGCTTGGACTTATGTAGGCTTTTTAATGTTGGTTATCAGATTATCCGATTACCGAAAACGTTGCATAAAATCCCTTTTAATCGGTATTATTACCAATAAGAAAGACAATATTAGTTTTCTACCTGCAACATTAAAGAATGTGAATGCAATTGGTCACGACCTCTGTTACTGTTGGCGTAACAGTTCTGGAAAATGGGAACGTTATGACGACCTACAAGATCGGTCCAAGATAGTGAGACAATCAATAGTAGCAACTCATAGTCAATTTTTGATTTATACTACTTAATATTTTAATAATTGTACATTTTATTAATTATTTAGTTTGTTTTCTTTTATATTAACATAAGAAAATTATTTACTTCAAATAACTCTTGTTCATCTTTTCTGCCGAATGAAATGTAACCAAGCGTAACTTGCTCGGAGTTCTCTAAAATTTGAAATACTCATAACTTCGTAAAAACTTTTCTTCAATATAGATTGTACATTATTATTTATTATAATAATAATATTAATATCCATCATTATGGTCCCGATACAAACGAAGTATAAACGATTCCACCAAGTCCGATTTGAATATTTTGTGGTGGGGGCGCCAGGGAAATGGAGCTCACCATTACTATTGGAAAAAACTGGAAAATTGTTTTTCAAGAATAAACATTGGAAGCTCTACTATACGCAAACAATGACACTAATAAGGAGTGTTCATTTTACTAATTAATATTTTACTAAATTATTCTGAATTAATTTTTACAATATTTACTTCAAGTTAAGAATACAAGTTGTGTGACATGTTTCATCTATAAAATTCTATGTATGTTCACGTACGGCAGTAATTTCGAATTTTTATACGGACTTGCTCCATTCCAAATTTTTTAAATTTTTTCAGAATTTCAGCTTCCCGGGCATTCTTTCTTACATATCTTTTAATTAAAGCGCAGTATCTCTCAATAGGACGGAGTTTAGCACAATCTGGAGGATTTCTTTACTTACAAAAACGACATTATTCGAACACAAAAGTTCAAGTGTAACATAAGCATAATGAACGGTGGCCAGATCTGGCCTAAACAACGGAGAGATATTGTGTTTACTATACAAAGGCTAAAATATGTTTTTGTAAG
This sequence comes from Podabrus alpinus, assembly GCA_932274525.1. NCBI lineage: Eukaryota > Metazoa > Arthropoda > Insecta > Coleoptera > Cantharidae > Podabrus > Podabrus alpinus. Next base: position 5,097,298 of record OW026453.1, read on the forward strand.
CATTCTTGCCTATAATTTTCACCGCAAATTATCCCAGTTTAAAACAATGTTCCACTTTCATTCGACAAAAACAAATCGCTTATCACACTCTTTTACCAAATTTTTCTCTCTGAATTATCTTCACTTCGTTAGCCACATCTTCTCCTACAACAGCGTTATAATATTGTAGTCCTGGTGTCCATTTTTAGGTAAGTTTCGTCATCCATTAAAATGCACTGATTCTTTCTTTTTGCAATAAAAGAGTCTACAACTTTTCGGACAATTTTTTTAACTTTACCGTTGTTTCGCAGACTTTTCAGACTTTTCAGGCTTTTTTTTGTTATTTTACAAGTCTTAATATTAAGTCTTTTTTAATATTTTGCACCGTACTAACATTTAACTGCCACCTTTTTGTACAGAAAAGAACTTTTTGGATTTTAACAGCTTCAAAACGTTTTCTTCAGCTGTACCGGGGATGAGCAACCTTTTTTTACAACGGGCCAGCTACAAATTAAAAAATGTTGTGTGGGCCGCATGTAAGGAACTTATGATCATACAAATATTGAATGATGAACTAAAATGATCTCTTTATTAACAAACCTATAAACCTAAATCTTAAAAGTCCAAATGTAAAATCTTGGAAGGGCCACACGAGAGAGTGTGGGGCCGCGTGTTGCTCATCCCTGAGCTACACCATTTATAGACCCTTATCCATGATGAGATTTAAGTAATTCATCAAGTGTATTATATACTCCCCAAGTTTTTTAATAATTTGGAAAACCGCTAGCTTTAAGTATTTAACAATATTTTCTTAGGAATAATTTTTCTGAACACTATTGCAAGATAACCTTCCGGGTGTCAATTTAAATGCGCTCCATGGCGTTACATATTTGACAAAACTAATAACTAAAGGTGATGTGTGATAAAAAAACATTTCTTTTATAAATAATGCCTATTAGATCAAATATGGGCTGACAATTGTATTTATTACAGGTAATTCAAGTTGTCCACTTAGTAAAATGAACACTCCTTATTACCTACTCAAAAATTATATTTGGGGTGGCCATCGTACCTAATTCGCCTTGCTTGAGTAATTCATTGTTTTACGTTGAAAGATTTGTGATGTAAAGGTATTAAGAGTTTAACTAATCATTTTGAAAAAATATTTATGTTAGTCGAAAACTAATGATTTCCAATGAATTATAGGGATTTTCAAATTAATTCCAGAGGCTTCCAAGATATTTACCCCTCGATTAATTCTATTAAAATACAATATGCTTTCTTGTTAAGTTTTTGATCTTATAAATTTAAAAAATGGTAACGTTGACTAATTATTATAAGCTTACATCACATCACATGCAGTCTTGAGGAGCTTACCATTGCATTTTTTCCTTATCCAATATTTTTAGATGCCTGCGTTACGTGACATTTTAATATTTTATTGTTTTTCATATAAATAATTTAAGATAATCGTTTTGAACGATTGGGCAAGTGTTTCAGTTTTGTGCTCCACACGCTATAAAAAATGTAATATTACTTTATAAAAAAATTTAGAAACAATAAATAATAATAACACAGAAAACTTAACAACTTAATTTTATTTATTAGACAATTTGAACAGAATTCTAAATAGGTGCATATTTATATAAAAAAATTTTGATCTTGTAAATTTAAAAAATTGTAACCTTGACTAATTATTATTATAAGCTTAAATCGCATCACATTCAATGCAATCTTGGTATAAAAGCAGTAGAAAGACTGATAAGAATTAACGGAATGAAGTTATCAGTTCCTTAGAATTGACAACGTTGCTGGGATTAGAAACGTCGGTTTATCATAAAAAATTATATATACCGGGCTTGACAAAGATGTGCCAATGTATCGGGATTGTTAACGATTATTGAGTTAGGCAAGTTTTTATTTTTAAGATTTTGTTTCCCCTCAAGAGTTGCGCATGGTGTTATATTTGATCACTTCAGAATTTAATAACATATACGTTCTTAAAATAATAACTTGTGGTGGGTTTGAGGTTGTCTGTGCAATGTATCGGGCCTGGTAGCGACGGATGAACCAATATACATACATACATACATACATACATACATACATACATAAATACATACATACATTATCTTCACGTAAAGTTACATCTTCATGTAAAGTTAAATCTTCCGCAAAGTGGTGGTTCCGGCGAGTTCTGCGACCTATATAAAGTGCTCCGGTCTTATTCGCGGCATTCAGATTAATTTGTTAGTGTGGTTTTTATTTTTCGAATTAAAGCCGCCCTCCCGCCATCTGTTGACAGTATTTTGAATCACAGACTGTATGTCAGATTAATTATGACAAATTAAATTTTTTGTCAAACTTGTGATTTGATTTTCGAAAAAAGCGAATAACTTTTTTCCCCGCTCGAATTTCTTCTCCATATATGCGAGAATAGTTGCGCCTGGAGCTACAAAATAACTGTGCAAAATTTGGTCGAGATCGGTCCAAGGGTCTAGGAACGTATAGCGAACAAACACGCAAACACGCAAGCAGATCTTCTCTTTTATATATTTAGATAGCTGGCACGGGCGGCATCCGCCGCCCTTAGCCATCTAGACCCAGAATAGATCCGAGTAGGCCATAGTTGTTCGGCCTTCGGCCTCACAGACCGGACCATAATAGATACGTGAAGGCCATAGTTGTTCGGCCTTCGGCCTCACAGACCGGACCACAATAGATCCGTGAAGGCCATAGTTGTTCGGCCTTCGGCCTCACAGACCGGACCACAATAGATCCGTGAAGGCCATCGTTGTTCGGCCTTCGGCCTCACAGACCAGACCATAATAGATCCGTGAAGGCCATAGTTGTTCGGCCTTCATCTGTCATCTGTCACCTGTCATCTGTCACCTGTCATCTGTCACCTGTCATCTGTCACCTGTCATCTGTCACCTGTCACCTGTCATCTGTCACCTGTCACCTGTCATCTGTCACCTGTCATCTGTCACCTGTCATCTGTCACCTGTCATCTGTCATACATACATCCATACATACATACATACATACATACATACACACATACATACATACATACATTATCTTCACGTAAAGTTACATCTTCATGTAAAGTTAAATCTTCCGCAAAGTGGTGGTTCCGGCGAGTTCTGCGACCTATATAAAGTGCTCCGGTCTTATTCGCGGCATTCAGATTAATTTGTTAGTGTGGTTTTTATTTTTCGAATTAAAGCCGCCCTCCCGCCATCTGTTGACAGTATTTTGAATCACAGACTGTATGTCAGATTAATTATGACAAATTAAATTTTTTGTCAAACTTGTGATTTGATTTTCGAAAAAAGCGAATAACTTTTTTCCCCGCTCGAATTTCTTCTCCATATATGCGAGAATAGTTGCGCCTGGAGCTACAAAATAACTGTGCAAAATTTGGTTGAGATCGGTCCACGGGTCTAGGAACGTATAGCGAACAAACACGCAAACACGCAAGCAAGCAAGCAAGCAGATCTTCTCTTTTATTTTTATTGGTGATTTAATAATGAATTGGATTGTCGAGTGAATTTGGGGTCAAACATTGGATCATCGTTTAGGGCCTGAATTTAGCCTCCATTGTTTTCGTTTGGGTCTAAAGGTCGCGGAATTATTCGCAAAAATTTACTGGCCGCTCAGAGGTGTATCAGCCGCGGCGAGCTTAGGAAACGGTTTTTTTTCGCAAGTGGAATATTAGAAGCACCAGAAGAATCTCCATCTGTTTTTCATCAATGCTGCGCGAAAAGGTAAATCGTCCGCTCAGGGGTCCAACAGCCGAGTCGAGCTTAGGTTAGTGTTAAAACACTGACGATTTTTTTTCGTAAGTTAAAGGTTAAAAGTTAGAAGCACCAGAAATGTCATGAATCTGGATGGCTCAACAAAAACACCGTCCCCAAAGAAATTTTGCGTGCAGTCCTGAGTTGTCAACGATAATTACAATTTTTTGCTTTGATTCTGTATGTCAGTGCCCCCCCTTTTCGAATTGTTTAAAAATGTGATGTCAAATGTTAGAGCATCGTTTGAGCCTGACAGAGCTTCCATTAGTATTTTGGTTTGAGCTGCAAAGGTCGCGGAGTTATCCACAAGAAAACTTTTGAGGGGCCGCACAGTGGGGCATTTGGCCTCAAAATGTGGCATAAAATACAAAAATCAAATGCTACATGCATATTCCCTATTATGATTTTTGTAAACTACACTATCTTGGGCACCATTGTGTGAATTTATAGGAACATTACTCGTTCCAACTTTCCACTACATCGTCAAAAGATGCTAAAAATTTGCTGTGGGGGGGGGGGGGGGGGTGTTAACACATTCTTTTTGCTAGAAATCGTTATAAATTGTAACTTTTACTTATGGAAACAATAAGTTCAAATATCTTACATAACGTCTGTAATAATTGATCTTTAAATAAATATGGTTTTAATTTTAATTTTTAATTATTATTAATTTTTGTGAAAGATTATCAGAAAAAAAAGAAGATTTGAATATGAATTAAGGTCGATAAAGTTACTTTGTTTTTTTTTACGGATAATACTGATACTTGAGACTTTAAAATAAATTTTTTGGCTGCCAAGCTTTGCCGGATTCTTTTTAATTCGCGTTTTACTTGGAGAACTCAAAAATTTCTAATATAGAAATATATAGTTTTGAAAACTGTATATAGTTTTTATCAAATTATTTATCAATTTTACATGGTTGGATTCGTTTTTTTGAATGTTTACTCCAGAAATAGTTAAATTTGCGTTGCTGCCTATAGGTCAGTTAAGCGAAGAAGCACATGAAGCTTGCAATAAGGATTTCAAGAGATATCGTGAACATAACTCGAGAAAATGTAGCCGCGAAAGTTCAAACAGAGACGTTCTAAACAGATTTCTTTTAACCTCTGACCCTGTTATAACAAACAAAAGAGAATTACCCAAAAAAAACCTTCGATACTTATCTCAGCAGATATTACATTTATTAAAAGCCCCTACTGACCAAGTCATTGATGATCAAACAGATTTCCGAGAGTGACGATGACGATACGATGCGATCGATGGATGATGACGAAGAAGATGACCAAGACATTAATTAAAATGTTTGCTTTATTTTTACTTTTAACGCTATTACTTGAAAAATAAATATAAAAATTATTAACTACTTCTCTTCTGAATTTTTTAATTCGTATCCATTAAATATTTGTTGTATTGTGATATCACAACCTGTATTTTCGGATAAGTGTATATTTACATGATATTTACACATATCTTCTAAAAACTATTTCTGTGTCTTTTGCTGATGATGTTAATTTTTCAAAGTTTTTCAAATAAATTCATTTTCTTAATAAATAAATGCACCAGAATTATGCAAAGTATTTTTTAGATACTACTAAGAGCCCTGAAAATAAATATCCTACTTAGAAATCCGTTGGAATAGTATTTGATTTAATGCCACCTTTTGAGGCCAAATACCCCACTGTGGGCCGTAGACATATTGCCCCTTCCCCAGTATCGAATTTTCGGGTGAATTTGGGGTCAAACGTTAGATAATCGTTTAGGGCCTGAATGAGCTTTCATTATTTTCGTTAGGGTCTCAAGGTCGCGGAGTTATTAGCGAACAACTACAGGGGGGAAGGTCAATCGGCCGCTCAGAGATGTATCAGCCGGGTTGAGCTTAGGTTAGTGTTAGGGAACGATTTTTTTTTCGCAAGTTGAACGTTAAAAGCACTAGAAATGTCACGAATCTGGATGGCTCAACAAAAACACCGTCTGCAAAGAAATCCTGCGTACGGTCCTGAGTTGTCAACGGTAATTACAATTTCTTGGTTTCATCCTGCATGTAAACTCCCCTCATCCATTTTAACCTAGGAGGACAGTTTGCATGCTTTTTACAAATCTACCTGGCGGATGAGGGCAGTTTACATATACCCCCAAAACTACCTGCTAATGGTAAACTGCACCCCAAGTTCGTGCAGTTTACCGTAGGGATTAGTCTTGACCTTTTTGTTCGAAGTGCAATTTACTACTAATATGGTCAAATAAAAACCGTTCAACTTATTCTTGTATTTTTAACAATAATTAAAGAGGAAACAAACCCGGACATATAGAATTACTACATTTTAACGAAATAAATTTCGATATACAAAATATTTTGGCAATTTTGATACAGAAATGATTTTTTTGATCTGTTTGATAGAGGATCATACGGGCCAGGCCCGTAGCCAGGATGGGGCACGTGCCCCCCCCCCCCCGAAATGTTCAAAAGAATCCAAAATTTTGAAAGTAAAACATTTGAATTTCGAAAATAAAATAGGTATACTTTGGAAAAAGTTTTTTTCTAAATTTATTTGGCGTAATTCATTCCTTCGGCCTCACTCCATCAAGTTTCTAAAGTAGCCTATGTTTATCGTAGCGTTCTACTTCTTCTACACCAAATTTGGTTAAGATTGGTCAAATAGAAACGTAAAGCACGTGCACGCGTATTTGCATTGCCGATCGGTTGACAGCTTGACAGCATTCATTATTGTTTTATTTTATAAGTTGATTTTGAGTAGCCTGCCTTCCTTTAAGGAATCTCGATAATCCATTCATGCGCGTCCCATAGGGACGAGCATGAATGGATTATCGAGATTCCTTAAAGGAAGGCAGGCTACTCAAAATCAACTTTCCTTTCCTTTGCGAATTGTTGCACTATTTCAATACAAAAACATGCGCAGGAACCTACATAATAACTGTGCCAAATGGGGAGCTAAAACCTCCGATTGTGGGGGACGCCGGCGTGGGATTTTATGAGACTTTAGGGGGGGGGTTCATTAGAACACTCCAATGTACATCTCTGCCAAAATTCAGCTTGCCCGGATTTTTTGCAAACTAAAAACCATCCTTGCCTGGACTATAACGTTTGTTTTAAATAAAAATAAATTAAGAAAAATAAAATATTGAAAAAATTTGTTTGTAATAAAAATTCCCGGAAGGGGAACCCCCGAAAATTTTACTTTTAAAATATTTGTAATAAAGTAGTTTAATATATAAATAAATAAAACTTTACAAAAATTGTATTAAAAAGGGGAACCCCCTTTACAAGTGCCCCCCCCCAAATGAAATCCTGGCTACGGGCCTGATACGGGTAGTGGCGAACCAAATTTATAAATCTTGAAAGGATTGTTTGTAAAAATTACATGGATAAATAATAAGGCCGCCAATTTGTACACAATCTCTTGCGTAATATTTTATTTTTATTGTTCCAAAACTAACAAAACATGCTCTCTTAAACTTTTCAATCAAACTGTTCCGTTTGTGGTCCGGCGCATTTTGCAACATGCTTACTGTAATATTTTTTATAAAAGAACTCTTTTCCGCAAGTAGGACAACTCACACACCCTTGTCGATGACAATGCATGTGCTCCTTTAATTTCCGCACAGTAAAAAACTCTTTGTGGCACAGCTTACATTCATGAAGCCGTTGTCCTGCATGTCTTTTCATGTGCTTGCTTAAATTATATTTTTCTATAAACGCCTTATCGCAAATATTACAAACGTGCTTACGTGCGGTGTGAATTCGTTTCATGTGCTGATTTAGACTGGGTTGCGATTTGAATATCTTGGCGCAAATTTCGCACACGCATTTTTCAGCAAAATGCTTACGAGACGCGTGAACTTGCACTATGTTCAAAGATTTTGCATTAAAATTGCAATATTTGCACTTGTAAGGCCGCTCGGTGCCATGGTACCCCATGTGACGGTTCATCGAAGACTGACAGCTGCTCTGTTTACCACAAATATGACACACAAAGCCTCTTATACCAGCGTGACGCGCTTTGATGTGTTTTTCTAGTGATGCTTTTGAGGTGTGACGCATTCCACAATTGGAGCACCTGGTCAACTCAAAAATTGTAACGTCGAAGTGGAAAATTTCTACTAAAAACTTACCTATGGACGTCGGTGTGGATTAACAAATGCGCCAGCATACTCTTCGGTAAGACTTCCAACTTACAAACACGGCAAGGTATTTTATGGCGGCCGTCGTGCTCCACGAGATCTTGGCGAGAACAGCAAACCTAAAATTTATAAAAATTATCGGTAAGTTAAGGTTTGACTTGTTTTTGTCTTACTTCGTTGCATTTGCTGCACTTAAACACCATACTGCCGTTGTGAACTTCTTGGTGGTCATGGTACTCAAAAAAGGACGAAAATTCATTTGAACAAATATCACATCGGTAGACGTTATCACCAATTATTTCTCTAATCTGGTATAAAGAAAGATACATAAATTTTGGATACATAAAATAGTAATAATCTCACCGTATTGTCAATTTCATAAGTTTTACCTCGTTTACGTATCAAATCTTTAAAGTCTTCCCTACTGAAGTCGTAGTCCGAGTTGCAGTCATCAGACAAATCCGTTTCGTGGGTATTTGAGTCGTCAAAATAGGAAGTTTCGTGTCTGGCTTTAAAAATTTCATTTGAGCGCAAACAAGTCTTTCGAAACAAATCAAACTGTGTTACCGTGTCTATACAAATCAGGCACACATTGTTTGGTGTTCTATCTTCTGAAGAAAACTGAAAAGAAATTTTAAGTGATGTGAAAACCGTTTATGGTAACTTTTCTTACCTCGATTGATGTGCATAACCCAACTTTTTGCGGTAGATCCTCGATTTGGTGCTCAAAAATGTTACAAACAATATTATGTTCATCGAGGCATAATCTACAAGTTCCTGTTGACATTTTTGGGGTAAATAAAATTGTAGGTTAATTTTGTAAACAAACAAAACTGACCTTGAAACTTCGGTTTATTTTACGAAGTCTTGAAATGCCGAATTGTTTTTGGCGTCGATTTTAAAATAAAATATGCATTGGTGATTACGTTCAGCTCGAGTCAGTCCCTCTCCCATTTCGAATCCAAAATAGTCTAAATCGTTTTTGATATTTCAAAATTTCGTTGAGTGGGGCTGGCTAACTCCTCCATTCCGGATCATTCGTTTGCAGTTGTTTCTATCGCTTTTGTTTTCAAGATATTTAAAAAAAAATTGAGGGGGGGGGAGCGAATTGCTAGCCCCATTTCGAATCCAAACTAATCTCAATCATTTGTACCTTGTTTAAAAGTAAAGGGTCATTCACATCCACGTAACGTACGTACCTGACATACAATACGTAATGCCTAGTTTACACGAGCTTAGTAGCTAAGCACTTAGTACTTGTCACTTGTCACTAAACATGCGTGTAAACTAGCTGAATAGTGCTTAGTAATAGTAAAAATGCCAGTGCGAGTGATTAGGAGCCGATCCTATTTACTAAGCGACAAGTGGATTCCCCCACCTAATTTAACTAAGCACTTGTCGCTTGCGGAGTAGTGTGAACTGTCATGACAAACGCTTAGTGACAAGTTGGAACGACAAGTGAAAAGTCGTAGATTGGTTTTTGAATAATTAAAATATTTCCTAAGTTTCTTTTGGCGTTATGGCAGCGGAAAGGTGGAATTCCGAAATCACCATAAAATTCATTCAAGAATTTAAAGCATATGAATGTTTATGGAACCAAAAATCGTTTGTCTTTTAATAACTCTCTTTCAAGTTTTTATATTATCGTTGTTAAAATAATGTTGGAATAGTGTTTGAACACATGTTTTTTCAAAATAAAACGGCTGCGTTGATCCATCTCGAACAGATATCTTGCCACTAATACCAGTTTTATAAAATAACGTGTAAACATTACTTGTCACTTGTCACTGCTTAGTGACAAGTACTATAGTCCATCTGGTTTTGGATTGCAGTAGAGGTCGCCTTGAACGGCAAGTCAGATTTACACTGGGAAACATCAAATAATTAAAGTGTATGAGTGACAAAAACCAAATGTCACTTATTTGATACTTGAAATAATTGAGTTAAAAGTATTTTTTTATCAAATAGCAATTTATCTTGTACAAATTATTTAAATTTGCCAGAAACTTTTAGAAAAAAATATTCGTGAGTCATCAATCGCAAATAAAATTTTGGCAGTGTAAACCTGTAAAAATTTTAACCAATCACGTTCCGAGTTCACAATTTTAGTACAATCTAGTTCTGCATTCTTAAAACGGATGGACTATAAGTGCTTAGTTACTAAGCTCGTGTAAACTTTACATAACGTAGAAAACGTAGTTTTTTATTTGCCATTCACATCCACTTATGGGGTTATTCTGATAAATTCTTATAGAGGCTATAAGCTCTCGAAGCTATTTAATAATAGAGATTACGTCAGTTTAATAATAAAACTGACGTAATCTCCATGGTTATATACACTACAGCTCAAAAAGATAAGTACACTTATAATTTTTAAGAGTTTTCAAAATTTTAATCATTAAACCCTTTATAAATCAAATATTTGAAATGAAATCAAGTAATATAATTTATTTACAACAAATTTAACAAAAAAAAACTGAAAAAATGTTATTATGTTGGCTAAATTCCGGTTTCTTACAAAAAACCACCTTTTGCGTTTATAACAGCTCGGCACAAACGAGACATTCTTTGGGTGAGTTTATGAAAAGTTTCAAATTGAATTGCATTCCAAGCATTTTGCAAGACTTGCCATAAATGGGTTTGTGATTTTGGGCACTTTAGTTGAACGTTTCGATCCAGTTCCTCCTACAATAGCTCTATAGGATTCAAATCCGGGAACGGATGGCCAATCCATATAATTTAGCACTCTTCGTTTTTCATTTTCTCTCAAATAGTCTCTGGACAACTTCGATGAGTGCTTGGTGTTAGAATTGTATTTGAAAAGAGGCGCTAAAATCATCAGGGTTTTTAGTGGTAAAATAAAAAGTGGTTGGTAAGATATACGTGTAAGAAATGTCAAGTATGAAATATGTGTAATGTAGTTTTGAAATAGTCTTATGTTAATAAAAGTAATCACCAGAAATATAAAGAGTTTTGAATCAAATACCAAAAGGTTATGGTCCCAGGGTGTTCTCTGTGCAAGTATTTTCAAAAATAATAAAATAACCCGAGAAGAATTAATTTTGAGGTTAAGAGCACATGGTAAATTTAATAAAAAGAAAATCTAATAATGGCTCAAGCAAACGGGAAAGGTTATCATATTGAATTATTAGAAGGAGGAAACTATTATAATTGGAAATTCAGGGTGGAGTTACTTCTAGAAGAAAATGGTGTGGTCGAACACGTAAAAAAGGACTTAAAAATTAGTGAGATAGTTGTGGAAAAGGAGAGACAAGATAAAACTAAAAAAGACTGCAAAGCAAAATCGTTAATTGTTCAATGTGTAGACAATAACCAGTTGGAGTGTTTAAGGGGGAAATCAAGTGCATTCGAAATGTGGGAAACCTTACGACAAAAATACGAGAAGAAAGGAATGCATGGCCAATTGTATTTAAAGAAGAAGTTGATGAACTTAAAATTAAAGGAAAGCGATTCGATGGAAGTATTCGTGCAACAGTATGAAGAGATCGCAAGACAAATGAAAGAATCTGGGAACGAAATACCCGAACAAGATCTCGTGTGCAGTATTTTGTTAGCGTTACCACAATCATATGAAACATTGGTTACAATTATAGAAAGTTCACAAGATCTTACATTCGAGTCAGTGAAGAAGAAATTAATTGATGAATACGAAAAAAGGAAATTGGCAAACCCAAACAAAAGCGACAAAACACAAGGTTCGTATGCATTTTCAACTACAGGTGGAGAATGTTTTAGATGTGGTGAGAAAGGGCATTTCATAAGAAACTGTAAGAAGCCGATGCGAGGAAGTTTCAATCGAGGAGGTTTTTACCAAGGCCGCTACGACACCAGAGGAGAAAAACGTAACAGAGGATCTGGAAATTACAGAGGAAGCTTCAACAACCAAAGTCGAGGAAGAAGCATGAGCGAGAATTCGAATTATAGAAGCAACTACGTGCAGCAAGAAGATTCCGCAGAAAATGGAAATACAAGTACGAGCAAGGACAGAAGCGTATGTTTTATGGGCGAAACAAGTTCACAAGAATTTGAAAATGGAAAAGAGAAGAATGTTGTAACATTCTTTGTCGATTCAGGTTGTACAGACCATATGGTGAGTGAAAAACATTATTTCTCCGATTTAGTAATGCTCGACAACCCAATAAAAATAGCTGTGGCGAAAAATGACAGTTATTTAACCGCTGTTGGTGTTGGAAATTTACAGGTTTTGAGTAATGTAGGTAAAGAAAATATAAGGTGTACGATTAAAAATGTATTTTATGTACCTAAGTTAAGAAAAAATTTATTGTCAGTAAAAAGGTTAGAAACTTCAAATGTAGGGGTAATTTTTGATAACGGAAAAGTAAAATTGAGAGATGTAAACAATAAAGTATTAGGAGTAGGTTACAGAAAGAACTTGTATGAAATAACATTCAAGGTTGTAACTACAGAATGTTTAAATGTTGAGAGCGTTGAAAACGATTTTAAAATGTGGCATAGAAGGTACGCTCACGTTAGTTATTCAGGATTAAAAGAAATAATCAAGAAAAATGTAGTTTTGGGAATTGATAAAAATATTAAGTTTCAAGAAGTAGAATTTTGTGAGCCTTGCACAAATGGCAAAATGACTAGATTTCCTTTTAATCAAAGAACAAAAAGTAAGAGAATATTAGAAATAATTCACACAGACGTATGTGGTCCGGTTACTCCGGAAACATATGATGGTAAGAAGTACTTCGTAACTTTTATAGATGATTTTTCTAATTTCACGTCAGTATATTTGATAAATAATAAGAGCGATGTTTGTAGTAAATTTAAAGAATACATTGAAATGGTTGAGGCTAAATTTGAAACAAAAGTTTCTAAGCTTCGATGTGATAATGGTGGTGAATATTCATCCAATGAGATGGTAAATTATTGCAAACAAAAGGGAATAATATTAGATTATACTATTGCGTATACACCGGAACAAAACGGTAAAGCTGAGAGAAAAAATAGAACTTTAGTTGAGAGAGCTAGGGCAATATTAGCAGATTCTGGCATGAGCAAGGAATTTTGGGGTGAGGCTATACTTACAACAAATTATGTAATAAATAGGGGCTTATCAGCTAATTTAGAGGGTGTCACACCAGCTGAACTTTGGTATAAGACTAAGCCGAACGTAAGCAATTTTAAGATTTTTGGCTGTACGGCTTACAACCACATACCTAAAGAATTGCGTAAGAAATTTGATTTCAAAACTCATAAGTGTGTGATGTTAGGGTATGCGCCGAATGGCTATAGATTATGGAATTTGGAAAAACAACAGTTAGTTATATGTAGAGATGTAAAATTTGATGAAAATAGCGTTTATTTTAAAAGGGAAATGTTAGAAATAGAATGTGGGGAAGAAAGCGTAAATGAAGATGAGACTACTAGTCAGGATGATAAAGAAAATGACAATAGAGTAAATTTAGAAAATAGGGAAAACAAAAGAACTGTTAAAGCACCATCAAAGTTTAATGATTATGAGTTGTACATGGCGTTTGATGCTTCAAGTTACATTGACGATGTACCAGGTTCTTATACAGATTTAAAAGATAGGGCAGATAGGGAAAGTTGGTTAAAGGCAGTTGATCGAGAACTTAATTCTATTCATAAAAATGAAACTTGGGAAAAAGTGGATTTACCAAATAACACAAAAATTTTAGACACAAAATGGGTGTTTAGTTTCAAAGCTTTAGAAGAAAAACAGGAAGAAAAATTCAAAGCGAGGTTAGTAGTTAGAGGTTTCGCGCAAGAAATAAATGAGGGTTTAAGCGAAATTTATTCACCAGTTGCAAAATTAATAACGGTTAGGGCTTTATTGATAATAGGTAATCAAAGAGGTTTTGACTTTCAGCAATTAGACGTAAAATCAGCATTTTTAAATGGTAAACTAACCGATGACGTATTTATTAATTTTCCACAAGGTATAAAATGTGAGGAAAACAAGGTGTTAAAATTAAATAAGGCTTTATATGGTTTGAAACAGTCTTCCAAGTGTTGGAATGACGAAATCAATTCTTTTCTAATAAAAATCGGTTTTATAAGATCAGAAAACGATTATTGCCTATATATGTTGAGAAATAAAAGGATATATCTAATACTATATGTAGACGACATAATAATAGCGGGACAAGATTTAAATGAGATTAAGGAAATAAAAGATAAGTTGATGGGAAAATTTTTAATGAAGGATATAGGTCATCTTAAGAATTTTTTAGGATTAGAAATATTATACGATAAGGATAAAGGAATCTTAAAGGTTCATCAGTCTAGATATATTAAAACTATGCTAAAAAGATTTTGTATGGACGATTGTAAAGGTTCAATATTACCCATTGATCCTAAGTTAAAGATCGATTTATGTGATGATCCAAAGAAAAGAACAAAGAATCCAGTTCGAGAACTCGTGGGATGTCTTATGTATTTAATGCTGGGTAGCAGACCCGATATCTGTTTTTCAGTAAATTTCTTTAGTCGTTTTCAAGATAGAGCATCTGACGAGGTCTGGAACCACTTAAAAAGGATCTTAAGATATTTGAAAAATACCATTAATGTAGGTTTAGAATTTAGAAGAAGTGAAAATTTTGGCTTGTGTTGTTATGTAGATGCGGATTGGGGAGGTGACACTCATGACAGAAAATCCGTCACTGGTTTTGTATTTAAAGTTTTTGGTAATACCTTAATGTGGGTGACGAGAAAACAGCAATGCGTGTCGCTATCCACTACCGAAGCCGAGTTAGTCGCATTATGTTCTGCTGTATGTGACGGCTTATGGTTAAAGAAATTGTTTTCAGATTTCGGTATTGAATTTAAAAATATAATGTATTATGAGGATAATCAGGGTTGTATAGCGTTGATAAAAAATCCTACAAATAACCGTCGAGTTAAACATATAGATTTAAAATATAATTTTGTTCACAATTATTTTAAGAGTGGTATTATAACTTTAGTTTATATAAATACTGAATATCAACAAGCAGATATACTAACAAAAGGTTTGACGAATGTATCATTCATAAAGTTTAAAGGATTGTTAGGTTTGAAAGATTTTAGCGAGGGGGGGTGTTAGAATTGTATTTGAAAAGAGGCGCTAAAATCATCAGGGTTTTTAGTGGTAAAATAAAAAGTGGTTGGTAAGATATACGTGTAAGAAATGTCAAGTATGAAATATGTGTAATGTAGTTTTGAAATAGTCTTATGTTAATAAAAGTAATCACCAGAAATATAAAGAGTTTTGAATCAAATACCAAAACTTGGGATCATTTTCTTCTTGAAAAATAAAACCTCTCCCAATTAAACGTCGACCTGATGGCAGCACATTGTTCTCCAATATTGGTTTATAACCTTCTTTCTCAAAATTCCTTCTATTTTAATCATATCTCCGAGGCAATTGTTGCCAAAAGCTTAAAAAACGTAAAGATAAATTAATTGCAAGGCATAGCATTCGAAATTGGAGAATGACGGCTCCTCAACTTACTGCTGAAATCAACGAAACTCGTACAAATAATGTCAGTTTGTCGACGGTAAAAAGAAGGTTGCAAACAGCAGGCCAATTGAAGAATTGCTATGTGGAAACTTTTGTTAAGACCTCAAAACATAGTGAAGAGACTAGCTTGTGCTAAAAAACATTAAATATAGTCAATTATTCAATGGAAAAAGGTTGTTTGGTCGGATGGGTCGAAGCTTTAAATCTTCGGTCCTCATCGACGAGTTTTTGTGAGAAAGCGCAAGGGAGAATGGGCTATGGATGAATGTATTGTCCCAACGGTGAAACACGGCGAAGGGTCCGTTATGATTTGGGGATGTTTTGGCAAGAATTGTGTCGGAGATATTATTAAACTAGAAGGAATTTTGAAAAAAGGAGGTTATAAACAAATATTGGAAAACAATGTGCTGCCATCAGGTCGACGTTTAATTGGGAGAGGTTTTATTTTTCAAGTAGAAAATGATCCCAAGCACTCATCGAAGTTGTCCAGAGACTATTTGATAGAAACTGAAAAACGGAGAGTGCTAAATTATATGGATAGGCCACCCATTCCCGGATTTGAATCCTATAGAGCTATTGTGGGAGGAACTGGATCGGAAGGTTCGACTAAAGGGCCCAAATTCACAAACCCAATTATGGCAAGTCGTGCAAGATGCTTGGAATGCAATTCAATCTGAAACTTTGCATAAACTCACCCAAAGAATGCGTCGTTTGTGCCGAGCTGTTATAAAAGCAAAAGGTGGATTTTTGTAAGAAACCAGAATTTAGCCAACACAATAACATTTTTTCAGTTTTTTTTGTTAAACTTGATGCAAATAAATTATATTACTTGATTTCTTTTCAAATAATCGATTTAAAAAGTGTTTAATGTTTAAAATTTTGAAAACTGTTAAAAAATATAAGTGTACTTATCGGTGATGGTGATCAGCTTAAGCGGTTAAGTGCGTTGCTGCTAATGCTGAATGCCCGGTTCGACTCCGGGCTCAGTAAAAACTTTATTCTGACCGTCTCCCCTCGGAAGGCAATGGCAAACCACCGAGGTGTAATCTGCTTAGAACAGCCTCTCTGGAGATGAAGTGTATACACTTCCCGCGGTTCGGAGCCCGCGTTAAACAAGTAGGTCCCCTATGTGTGTGATAGTACTACAAACGCACAACACATACATAGGAGAGAGGTCGCCAACATCCGGTGACGGATAGGCACGTTAAGAAGAAGAAGTACTTATCTTTTTGAGCTGTACTGTAGCTTCGAGAGCTTATAGCCTCTATAAGAATTTATCAGAATAACCCCATTAGTTTACTATGTTTATACTATGTTTCCATAGAAACGAAAAGCACGGGCACCTGTATTTGCATTGGCTATCGGTTGACAGTTTGACAGCATTAATTTTTGTGACTTAACCTTAAAATTGAAAATACAGTAAAAGGGGTGTTGCCTAATAAAATGAAAGCATCTCCATTGGTCAAACACAGAAAACATAACGTACAAGTTGAAGTTGAACGAACTTTTTGTTACGTTAGGCTTCCTACAGACTGATCAAGCAAAAACGTTGTGCGACAAAACGTTTTTTGTGATTGGTTCAAATCAAACAAAATCAAATTTGATTGGATCAAACAAAAACGTTTTGTCGCACAACGTTTTTGCTTGATCAGTCTGCAGGCAGCCTTACGTTACGTCTCCCATGTTTTTTCGAATGTGAATGGTGCCATTTGAAACAATGCATTTCAACTTTCCTTACGTTACGTATTGTATGTCCGGAACGTACGTTACGTGGATGTGAATGATCCTTAATACTACTAGTGATCATGATTTTGCTTGCAAGTTTTGCTGCTGAGTAGATACACAAATCAGGCAGAACTTTTTTTTTCTGATGGACATTCAATAGTAAACTTTCTGCATCTTGCTAATATTTGTTATGAATTAGTTAAAAGAAAGTTATGAGTATTGACGTTAAATAACTGCTCGTCCTGAAAATTTCGAAAACTAAAGAGGTACAAATGATTGAGACTATTTTGAATCCAAAATAGGGGGGGCTAACATTTCACCAGCCCCCCTAACTAATTTTTTAAATATCTCAAAAACGAAAACGGCACAAACGCTTTAGACTTCCAAAATTCGAAATGGGGGGGGGGGGGCTGGCGAAATGTATCTCTCGGGCTCATCGATTTTAGTATCACAAATAGTTCAGTCATATAAGTCAAAAATAAGGGTCAACCTCGGAATGAAAGATAACAAGCTGAAAACTCGTATAGACCTTTATTTTGGCACTCTAAAAGTTGTCTCAAAAGTTACCTAAAATCTCGTGTCCGCGTCTTAAGATAATCAAGGTCAAAGAAATCGTTTTTTTGCAAATATCTCGTTTCCTATGGGTTTAATGCTATTTACATTTATTATAAATATTGTAGAGAATAAAATTTTCTATAACTTTTGTTTAAAACATTTTTGTATACATCAAACCGTTTTTGAGATAGAGGGATATTTGATCAATGAAAAATATTACTAAATGTAATGTGATAATTAATAAAAAATGCCAATTGTGTATAGCGATATATATTTTTAAGGTTTATAGACTTTATACGGCGTATTATATAAAGTGACTAACGGTTGACTTTGCATAAGGGTACGTTTATGTTGGAGCTGCGATAAACGATAAAAGCGACGATACTAGCGAAGCTAAGAAAATAAATGTCATTATTTTATATGCAGTTGTTTATATTGTAGCGTTGCGTTGATATAAACACCTGCATATAAAATAATGACATTTATTTTCTTAGCTTCGCTAGTATCGTCGCTCTTATCGTTTATCGCAGCTCCAACATAAACGTACCCTTATGCTGTAGATACATAACTAAGCGCTGCGCGTTCAACGCCCTCTATCTCAAAAACGGTTTGATGTATAAAAAAATGTTTTAGGGGCCGTTCATGTATTACGTAAGACGTTTAGGGGGAGGGGGCGGTAGCTTATATCTTATTTTTTCTTATTCGGGGGAAGGGGGGTCAAGACAATTTCTTACGTAAGATTTTTTTTTTAATTGAATTTCAAAATTTGAAAATTATTTAATCAAATTTAGTGTGCTGTTGGTAATGTTAATGGCAAATTTGAATATATGCGCCCCCCCTCCCAAAAGATTCCTAATATTTTGAAAATTTTAAACTATCATTTAATGAGTTTTGTCGAGGTTTAGCGCCCCCATTGCGATGGCGCCTGAGCCAAATCCTCGGTCGCCTCACCCTTGCTACGGCGCTCGCTTAGAGTAATGAAAACAAATGGATGCTTATCAGGATTCAGGAGCTCATTTAGGCTGCCGGTACCGGGAGGTTTGGGGGGTATGGAATACCCTCCAGGCACACTTAATTTATTGATTGCGAAAGAAAAGCTTTCACTTTTACATCCCTTGGTATTAAGAAGAACGGTACTGAGATAGTTATGAAAAATATCACCTGCTGCCCCCCCCCCCCCACCCGGATTACAAACGAAAATTGCAAAAGATTCAACGAAAAACAATGAATTTTGATGGTTCTAAATAATGGAAAGTGTACCTGGGGGATATTCCATACCCCAGACCCCCCGGTCGTGTGATATCAATTTTTATCATTATTTTTATCGTTAGGAATTTTAGGCTTCTATACAAAGTATAGCAAGAAGCCTTATGATCTGGCTCCGTGTCTGTCCGCATAATTCAAATCTAACCATCAGAACCCTCGAAATTGTGATTGTAAACACATCATATGTATAAAAAATAAAAATGTGTTTTAACACGTTCAATGCTGATGACGGATATGTCCGTCATCGCATTATTTAGCGTATGGCGCGTGACGGACTTACCCGTCAATCCATGTTATATTTTATACGACATGAGGATTATGTTAGCGTTGCTTTTAAGTAAATGTAACAGCATGAGCATATAGTTTAAGTACGGTGACCGACAATTGGGCGCGATCGATTGGGCGCAACGACAACTGGGCGCAGCGACAACTGGGCGCAGCGACAACTGGGCGCAAATACAATTGGGCGCGAGGGAGATTTATCTATTACGTATTAATTATTATAACTGATTGTAAGAATTTTTTTATAAAAAACTAATAGGTATTTACGTATAAAAATGTTTTAAATCTAGAAATGTTTATTTAGACAATAAAAAAAATTATAATTAAAAATTTAAAGAAAATGTTTTTAAAATGTTTAGCCCTAACAATTGCAAATAATAAAAATGCCTATTAATAAAGTACCTAACTAATCATGGATTCATTTCGTAATTATGGGAAATTCCCCGCAAAAAGTCTATAATATTTCTATGGGGTCGTCCATAAATTACGTTACGCTCCTAGGGGGGGAGGGGGTTCCGACCCTTGTGACGATGGGGGGCGGGGGGGTTTCAAAAATTGTGACGTCACAAAAATTATTATTGCTTTTACTTCTCTCTCTCTCTAAAAACGTAAAAGCTTCTTGAAATGTCGAGTTAGTAACAGGTTGCCAACTTGACAACTTAAGATAAAAGCATGTTTTACACATGCAATAATTGGTTTCTAACGTCCTGACATTGGTCAGGATCGGCCCTCGTATAATTTGGCCACTCATGTTCTCCTTCTTCTAACAAGTATTTCAAAAATACTATTTTTTGAACTTTCAAAATGATTTTTAAAATTTTTAAAAAACGTAAAAAGATTAAAAAACTTACTTTTAGTTGGTAATCTGTACGTGCATATTTATGTATAAATATACAGAGCCGTCATAAATCTATTATAATAAATTGTTATAAAAATCAAAATGAAACCGATTGTAAAATTTACTAAGAAGTCAATAAAACTACATTGGGGGGGGGTCAAGAATCTGTGACGTAATATTTGGAGGGGGGTCTAGGTTTGTGTGACGGAGTGTGGCGATGGGGGGCGGGGGTTAAAAATTGCTTAAAATTGCGTGACGTAATTTATGGACGACCCCTATGTGGCGTAATCCTCTACTAGATTTCTGATGCGCGCATCAGCCTCCGACTATTTTCTTTTCTTAATAGGTGGATTGTTGCCGGCAACTAATTTTTCATAAAACAGATCTCGCCCACGTTGAATAACTTTTAAACTAGAAATTAATTTCCAAATGTTTCCATACTTAGCTCCATACTTAGCTTAGATCCATACTTAGCTCTGTCTCTAATCGTCTATCATGCTGAAGCGGCACATAGAAGATTAAAAACAGAGCTGAGCATGGATCACCCAAACATCTGGAAATTAATTTCTAGTTTGAAAATTATTCAACGTGGGCGAGATGTATTTTATGAACACTTAGTTTCCGGCAACAATCCACCTACTAAGAGAAGGAAATACTTGGAGGCTGATTCGCGCATCAAGAATCTAGTAGAGAAGTGTTATAGACTTTTTGCGAGGCATTTCCCATAATTATGAAATGAATTCCTGATCAGTTGGGTACTATATTAATAGGCATTGTTATTATTTGTAAAAGTTAGAAGGAATAAACATTTTAAAAACATTTACTTTAAATTTTTAATTATAACTTTTTTTATTGGCTAAATAAACATTTCTAGATTTAAAACATTTTTATACGTAAATACCTATTAGTTTTTTATAAAAAAATTCTTACAATCAGTTATAATAATTAATACGTAATAGATAAATCTCCCTCGCGCCCAATTGTATTTGCGCCCAGTTGTCGCTGCGCCCAGTTGTCGTTGCGCCCAATCGATCGCGCCCAATTGTACTAGACCGAGTTTAAGTATCTACATATATATAAAAGTAAAAACAACTATTTAGCGTAGGGCGTACGAAATGAATTATGAGGTAGCAGTGAAGCAGTGAGCAAAATATAGCAAGAAGACTTATGATCTGGCTCCGTGTCAGTCCGCATAATTCAACCTTAATCAGAACCCTCGAAATTGTCATTGTAAACACATCGTATGTATAATAAAATTAAAATTTGTTTTAAATTTAAAATGGACTTTCTGGTTTTACTTTGATGTGAAAAAATAATTTTTTATTTATTTTTTACCATATTAGCAGTGGTACATTACAGAGAAGTAAAGTTTCGAATGGAATGAAAAAGTTTGATTGTTATTAAATGCTAGCTGGCACAGTCGGCCTACCGGCCGCCTTTAGCCATCTAGACCGTGTAGGATGTGGTTGTTCGGCCTTCGGCCTCAGGGAAATCGCAACCATACGTGTAGACCGTGGTTGTTCGGCCTTCGGCCTCACTCCAAGGTTTTAAACTAGCCTATGTTTTTCGTAGCGTTGTAAATAACTTCTACACCAAATTTGGTTAAGATTGGTCAAATAGAAACGTAAAGCATGTGCACGCGTATTTGCATTGTCGATCGGTTGACAGCTTGACAGCATTCATTATTGATGTTTAAGTTGATTTTGAGTAGCCTGCCTTCCTTTGAGGAATCTCGATAATCCATTCATGCGCGTCCCTATGGGACGCGCATGAATGAATTATCGAGATTCCTTAAAGGAAGGCAGGCTACTCAAAATCAACTTTCATTTCCTTTGCGAATTTTTGCACTATTTCAATACTAAAACATGCGCAGGGACCTACATAATAACTGTGCCAAATTTGATTCCGATCGGTCAAACGGTCTAGGAGTCTATAGGGAGCATAATGATAATTACCAACCGCAAAAAATTTAATTAGTGCAGATTATCTGGATCCTTCTATATCTTCTCTATGCCGGTTTCCCATTATATAGTAGATAAATTTTATCCGATTATCCTATAATCCGTTTATCTGTTGATCGCAAAAATTTAATCTGATATATTAAATTACATGTCTAACAAAAATAACTAACTAAGAACTTCTTTGTACACCAGAAAGGTAGCTGTATAGAAGCCTAGGATCTGCCGGAAAAAACGAGATCCACCTTGTTTCTTTTCAATTTAAATATATAACTGTCGCGATGATAACGTGATAGTTTTACCGGTTTCAGGATTTACTTCAAATCTGAAGTAAATCCTGAACCTTGTTTTGTTTTGTTCACCATCAATGGTAAAGTTTAAATGTACGAAATAATTATGAATTATTCAAAAGCTTTTTCAATTGTTTTCTCTGGATTTTCTTTTCATTTTATAAATACTTAGTATGATGTAGGCAAATTTTCTTAATCTGTTTTATAGAGAAGTTTGTACTCTTCAATATTGATTTAATGATAATTTTCTCTAAAAATGAAGGTAAGCGAGTTGTAGGCGAAAAACTACTGTAGTGGATTAAAATCCCCACTTGGAGAAAAGGCCGGCAGGGAATTTTATAATTCAGTCAAATTTGAATATAATTATACCTCCCCCCAAAAAAAGATTCTTATTTTTTTGAAAATTTAAACTATTATTTATTCGGTTTTGTTAAGGTTTAGCGCCCCTATTGCGATGGTCCTCAGTCGCCTCACCCTTGCTACGGCGCTGCTTTTTACGTGCTCTTGCAAATGCACGTAAAACGGTCCCAGATTTGACAAATTCCCTATAGAAATTCGGAATGCTGAAGGTTTATATAGTAGAATTGAAAAAGAAAATTGCGGAAGATTAACATTTACTAGTCTAAAACAGCCTTTGAAGTTGATTAAAAATAGGGTTTTTTTACAGAGTTCAACCATAGGTTACAAATTGTTATATTGGTTGTATATAAGCAAATTACCGAAAATGCCGAACATTCTTTTGACCCGATTCGATCTGGCTTCTCATTGGGTAATAATTAATCTTACGTAATATTAAAGGGGGGGGGGGTATAAACTTTCTTATTTTTTCTTATTAGGAGGAGGGGGGAGTCTAAAAGTAGGAAAAAACGTCTTACGTAATACATGAACGGCCCCTTAGACAAAAGTTATAGAAAATATTATTCTCTACAATATTTATTGTAATTATTAAACCAGATATTTGCAAAAAACCGATTTCTTTGACCTTGATTATCTTAAGACGCGGACACGAGATTTTAGGTGACTTTTGAGACAACTTTTAGAGTGCCAAAATAAAGGTCTATACGAGTTTTCAGCTTATTATCTTTCATTCCGAGGTGAAACCCCTAATATGATTGGACTAATAATTAATTTGGGATAGGATTGACGTAATACACTTCATTTTGTTTTGCTTCTTTTATTTTTCCAAATATAAAAATATGAAAACCAATAAATACCCGCCCATGTCGTTAAAGTTAGGAAAGGAAATTTTAGGATAAAAAATTTACGGTATTTAGTCTAAGGTTCGAACCCAGATTGATGAAAAAAATTGGTGATCCGGATAGATCACCAAGCACTTTCGTTCTAAAAATCTTAATTTATAGGAAAATCACACCGATTTCCCCTTCCTTCCAATGTTTAAATTCCATTCCAAACTTTAGCAACATTAACCCCTCCCCCCGCCCAACTAAACCTTATTTAACCAAATTAGACCGAGCAATAAATTAATGTTCAATCAAACGCAATATTTTTCCGATCGCAGATTGAAAGTCTTCATCGTTATTATTTTTGACGCAAAGATCCCACGCGTCAAAATCGTCCAAATCACACTCAGATGCAACGTCGTCGACGCCTGTGGCGAAAACAAACCCTCTTTGGTGTCGAACTTCCAGATCCGCAAATATTCTAAGACACTTTATTTTATCTCCATAAATTTTTTTAAACCAATGAATATCGGTTTTCCTTCTTATATCACTGACTATCCATATTGGTTTTTGGATTGCTAGACATAAAAATGTTCAGTACTCTGAATTTTCATGTCTCGTGGTATTACAAAAATCAAACATCCTACCTTTAGAACAAGCAGCTTCGCAAAAGTACCCGGGATTTCTTTGCCGAACTTCCTCGCTCCAATTGATCATTTCTAAGCGATACATTTCTTTATACGCATTGTCGCTCATCAGTTCCTCCAAGTTCAACTTTTTTTGCTTCGCGTAATGGCTCTTAATCGGCTCCGATATTCGAACGATTGTGCAATTTTCCGGACCTATTCTGAAGAACAATTATTATAGTAATAATAAAAAAAAGATTTAACAAGGTCCGAAAAAAAATTGTTAATCGAAAGATTGAGCGTCCAGGAATGGGTGACCTTTAAAAATTAGTAGAATCTGATGGAATTGTCAAAATCATGTAACTTATGATTCGCCCTGTATATATGACTCATCAAATTTTTTTTTAACAATATTCTAACACTTCAAGTGATTAATTTTCCCAAAATGTAAGTAAATTATTATTTACAAATATTGATATCCATTTTTAACACAAAAAAAATAACAAAAATGAAGGACACGAAAAACGCACTAAAAATTAAAATGACTTACTTTTGAACCAAGTTTTCCGAGAGGAAATCCTTTCCAGACTTTCTTTTCCCGCTGAGAAGCAAAATAACGTCCGGACGCGACATTTTCTCTCAAGTTTTTTTCTAAAAGTAAGGTTATGTCGAATCTAATAAATTTGCATAATACGTAAAATAATTAACGTACAAGGTCGTGGAAGGTAATTAGACAAAAACAGGTTTACTTGTTTATAAATATTTTTTTTTTATTAAAAATAATTATAAAATAGCGGAGCAAGTGTGTCTTGCTACGCCGCGTCTGGAAGCAAACTTTTTACCACAATTTTTACACTCGTGAAAAGTTCTTTGTCCGTGTATGCCCATGTGTTCTCTGAGCCCGTCGGAACGTATAAAAGTTTTAGTGCAAACCGTACACTTGTAGGGTCTAACGCCGGTGTGGCACCTCAGATGCACCCTCAACATGTACTTGTCGACAAATTTCTTGTCGCAATATGTGCAGTGATGTTTTTTATCCGTGCTATGCACTCGCCTCAAGTGATCGTTTAAATTTCTCGTACTTTTGAACAATTTGGAACAAATTTCGCACACGCACAAATCGTTGGCATGTGTGGACATGTGGACGTAAATAGCGGAAGCTGTACGACCCGCGTAATTGCACAATTTGCATGGATAAAGACGTTCGTCGCTGTGGGACCTCATGTGGACTTTAATTGCAGTTTTGGACGAGAAGCATTTCCCGCACGTCTCGCAAATGTGATCTTTTATTGAAGTGTGGACGGTGATGATGTGTTGCTCCAAAGCAGCGTTAGAATTGCAGTGGACGTTGCATTGATCGCATCTACGTAAAAATACAACAAATTAGTTTCACAATACTTACAACTTACACTTTTAATATTATACATAAATATAAGAATTATGTAAAAATCCTGATCATTGTTTAACCACTTCTATTAGACCACATGCAAATTTGAAATTTTGCACTGACATAGGTTCAGTATTCTTCAGACCGAGAAAAAAGTAGGAGTAGATGGGTATGTCGGAATCTGATAGAGGGAGCTACTTCGACATGTTGTACATAAAACTTTTGTAGAGTGCAGAGTGCCATGAAGACAAAGAAAATACTGCAAGTTCATGTAAAGGGTGGAACCAGTCAAAAAGCTCTTGAGGAGTATTTAATGCTCACTGAGGGTGCCTACACAGACGGGACCCCAGCATAGGTCGTCATCAATCTAAGTCCACAGTGGCACCCAGAACAACTCAGGCACGCAGGCCCGAACTCCACTAGAGAAGGGAATGAAAGTGATTTAGGAGATTCCCGCTCTAATCGGAATCGACTAAATCAAACCCCACCACTACTGATTCTCCTCAACGCGGAAATTTCGCCGGCTGGATCGTACGACTGAAAAATTTCCAAGCTATACCTGGCGAGAGCAAGGAGCGGGCTTTAATTGCCCCTAGCTGAAGGCAATTCCGGTGAAAGGTTGGGACTCCCACAGTAACCAAATCCGATGCAGTGGCGCACCAGTCAGATAAAGGAAGTGCGGGCTAGGGACGGTATTCCGTCCCTAGTCTCTCTTTTGTGTTCCAGTGGGCTGCCCTATTCAGTAGTGTAACCGGAAACATCCATGTTTGAGGGGGGGGGGAGAGGCTGAAATCGCAAAACAAAACTACATGGTAATCTCAAACGTCATAGCCACTCCCGGTTACGCTGCTATCCATAATGCCTACCTTTGCAGAACTAGCGGCCTACGTCTCAATAATAAGCTCGGCCTTCCGTCTCGCAACTATCAAAAATATATAGATTTTTATGTTTCCTTTAACAAATATGCGAGGCCCGAGGCCGAGCTAATTATTGCGGCCACGGGTCGCCAGCCCCAAAGAGATAGTTTGTTTTTATAAAAATAAACAAATACAGGCAATCACTTGTTTAAAATAATAGTGCTAATACACTGTAAAAAAAAGCACGTAAAAATACATTCAAATACGTGTAATTTTTACATTCAAAATTATAGTAAAAATACATATTATGTATTATTCCATTGATAATAATGTAATTTCACACTGTTGTCAATGGAATAATACACAATATAGTGAAGTGGGGTAAGTGGGTAGTAAATTCAGCTTAGTTTGAATTTAGACAGTAATTACAAATCAACTGAGAAAGAAAATAACATTTTTGATGTTGCTCTCCTTTCTTTAGAGTCCAATTAATATTCTAGTGTATAAAACAATTACATAGAAAATAATTTTTCTTTATTATTTATTAAAAAAAATAAAAGACATTACTACACACTTCCCCAAAGATTTGGGGCAAGTGTGTGATCACTGGGTATTTTCTTTATCTAGTAATAGAAATGAAAACGGGGCAAGGGTGTAAAGGTTCAATGGTTCCTGTTTTCAATGACAGTTTTCAAACACGTGACTTATTAATAACATTTTCGATGCGTTTACGTATGATTTATGTTGTAGAAACCGAGATTATACTTAACTCATCCCTTATAATGCAGATGGCGTTTATTTCACTTTTTCTTCACAAATTTTAGACTCTTGTACGCATTTGCCTCGGATACACACTTACCCCACTTCACCTTATGTATTTTTACTATAATTTTGAACGTAAAAATTACACGTATTTGAATGTATTTTTACGTGCTTTTTTTACAGTGTAGATATTGAACGAAATTAGTAATATTTGCAAATTACAAACAACCATTTCAACAGTAAAACATTAGACATAAGAAAGTTACAAGCAAAAGCTGGGTCTCTCAACATTTCCCTTGTTAAATTTCAATGTTTATGGAAAAAGTAAAATAATTGTTATATTGTCGATCAGTACAAATTGCGGTCTCTTCAAGGTTTATAGGGAGAAGTGAGTGAAAAAAGTGTATGTACACATTTTCAAAAATGTGAAGAAAAGTGTATAGACTAAAAAGTGCAAAACAAATTTTAAATGGACAAAACTTATAGAGAAATTTAATTAATTTTCACATGGTAGTCCATGCAAGGAAATTTAAAAAAAAGTACGTTTCCAAAAAATTCTGGCATACTACATGCGTATGTTGTCCGAATGAACCCTTCCCCAAACTCCCTTAAAAACCCAGTTAGCTCATTTAATTTCCGTTTTAGAGAAAATTATCATCAGACCAAAATTGAAGAACACAAAATTCTCGACAGATGGAGATTTTAAAACTTTGTCTACCTGCTACTGTTTCTTAAATAAATAAAATCGAAAACGGCTTTGAATATTTTTTATTCCAAATGATAAAAAAAGTTCCTACGTTGCGTTTTCATTATCTAAAGCAAATTCTAAACAACTTATTTTGTAGAGGATTTCCTGCTCTACAATTTTGGTACAATGGTAATATTTTGTAAAAATGCAATTAAGAGAGTTATAGGTGAAATGACACGTAGGGAGCTAAAATTCCCAATTGGGGAAGAAACAGACAAGGGATATCAGGATATCCGTGGAGAGAGGGATTCATTCTATAATTTTTCAATAAAGTGCAAGTGTATCTGTAGCAACCCTGCCACTAAGATGGGTGATCACTTTGTGAACATATCGAGGGGTAAATCAGAATCAAAAATTGTGTACACCAGACTACCTGGGACTATCCAAGACTTCCTCAGAGTACCCGATTGTATTAAATACATTTTTGTATCTGTACTACCATATAAAATCTAAAACTACCCCACATTTATATTTAAATGTATTACCAAATTATTTAAATTTAAAATTCGTAAAAACAAGTAATGATAATTAATTTAGAACCTCGAATTTTCTTAGAAATCATTTCACTAAAAGTAGGCATTTTCAAATAAGTGGTCTTAAATTTTGTGTAGTACTTATTTATTGTTTCTGCTCAAATGCATCCGGTTTTTATATGGCTCCAAATACTGGAGACCATGGCACCGAAATTATATTACAAAAAATCGTAGGTTGGTATTGCAACTTATATTCAACAGAACAAACCGAAATTCTTTTGTTGTATATAAAACTTTTGTTGTATACACCGCAAATTTTGCGTATAATAAACAATAAGAGTGTCACCTTCACTTAGAAGTTATAAAATAAAGGAAATTGCAAGATCATGCCGTTGCACTATTGCAAATTGTACGAATTAGTAAATGAAGAACAATGGAACAACTGCTAATAAATTTTGTTCAGCTATTTAAAAACTGTGACTAAAATCTAAATTGAAAAATCTGAAAATTTGATGTTTATAAAGAATTATTATAAATTGTTATGATGTTATGGACTAAGGGGCCCCGACATTTTATTGTTTTAAAAATATTTTACACTTTATTTTTTCTTAACAACGGATTAATATATTAAAAATTTAATGATTGGGGTCATATTTAACCTCTTATAACTCGAAAGCTACTTTATTTTATGAAAATGATAAAATTCTCATTTTGGATTGATTTTAACTCGGCTACCCCAAAACCAGCTGAGGCTTTCCTAAACTTTCGAAAGATTACTTAGAACTTTCTGGGACTACCCAAGACTACCACAGAGCTGTACACCAAACTAGCTGGTTGATTTACCCCTCAGAACATACCTTGTACCGGCCATTGTGCATTTGGCCAGCATGGTAAACAGCAAGCTCTTCTGGCGCCTGAGGCAAATTTGAATAAATGCGCCCCCCCTCCTAAAAGATTCTTATCATTGTGATAATTTTAAACTATTATTTATTGGGTTTTGTCGAGGTTTAGCGCCCTCATTGCGATCACCCTTGCTAAGGCGCGGCGCTGATTTAGAGTAATGAAAACAAATGGATGCTTATCAGGAAATCATTTAGGACCGGGGGATCTGGGGGGTATGGAATACCCCCCAGGCACACTTAATTTATTGCGAAAGAAAATCTTTTACTTTTACATCCCTTGGTATTAAGAAAAACGGTACTGGGATAGTTATGAAAAATATCACCTGCTGCCGCCCCCCCCCCACCCGGATTACAAACGAAAATTGCAAAAGATTGAACGAAAAATAATAAATTTTAATGGTTCCGAATAATGGCAAGTGTACCTGGGGGGTATTCCATACCCCCCGGTCATGTGATATCGACTTTAATCGTTGGGAACTTCTGAAGATTTTATATAAAAAAAAAACAAAAACCGACTTCAAAAAAAAACAATACAAAAAAATTGCACTAAAAAGTAAAAAATAATTAGAAATTAGAAGAAGATTTAACAGAAATTAGAAGTATATTTTTACAGTGCTGAGCATAAAAATTAATGTATTACGTCAATAATATACAATTATTGTTATTTTTGGAGTCGGTGCCAGCCAAGGTTAACAAACGTGTATTAACGAAGTAGCGGAGTACCAGTAGGTATACATTTTATATCACTTTGACTGCAAAGAGTTTCACAGTCGACAAGATCGCAGGCGCTTGGCGTTAAACAACACGACATCGGTATTGCTACATTGTCGTATTAATGTGATTTCAAATACATTTTGTAAATTTCTTAACAGCTTGGCTGGCACCGACTCCAAAAATAACAATAATTGTATATTATTGACGTAATACATTAATTTTTATGCTCAGCACTGTAAAAATATACTTCTAATTTCTGTTAAATCTTCTTCTAATAACTTCTAATTATTTTTTACTTTTTAGTGCAATTTTTTTGTATTGTTTTTTTTTGAAGTCGGTTTTTGTTTTTTTTTTAAAATATTTTTATTTCTTGCTTTTTAGTGAATCTTGCGTTCCTTAACTGATTTATCGAAAGCGAATATGGGTAGACCTACTAAACGCGCTGCCCATATGCGACAGCGCCGTTCAAATGAGACAAGCGAAGAAAGGGCGAAACGCCTATCTCAAAGTTGAAAATGCGGGCTTACAACAAATATTTTATAATTGACAATACGGGAAACGGAATACGGGAAAAATTATTGGCGACAAGATTTACAGCGCATCTACCGGCCTGAATTGTCAATTAACACGTACAAATTGATCCAAATATCTAAATATATAAAAGAGAAGATCTGTTTGTTTGCGTGTTTGTTCGCTATACGTTCCTAGACCCGTGGACCGATCTCGACCAAATTTTGCACAGTTATTTTGTAGCTCCAGGCGCAACTATTCTCGCATATATGGAGAAGAAATTCCCGCGGGGAAAAAAGTTATTCGCTTTTTTCGAAAATCAAATCACAAGTTTGACAAAAAATTTAATTTGTCAAATAATTAATTTGACGTACAGTCAGTGGCGGGGAAAAAAGTTATTCGCTTTTTTCGAAAATCAAATCACAAGTTTGACAAAAAATTTAATTTGTCAAATATATAAAAAACTACTAACAAAAAACCACTAACAAATTAATCTGAAAATACTGTCAACAGATGGCGGGGATGGCGGCTTTAATTCGAAAAATGCAAACCACTAACAAATTAATCTGAATGCCGCGAATAAGACCGGAGCACTTTATATAGGTCGCAGAACTCGCCGGAATTGTGCAAGAAGACGCAGATCCACTTCTTCGTGGAAGATCTACCTCTTTGCGGAAGATTTAACTTTACATGAAGATGTAACTTTACGTGAAGATTATGTATGTATGTATGTATGTATGTATGTATGTATGACAGATGACGGATGGCAGATGACAGATTAAAGATGAAAGATGACAGATGAAGGCCGAACAACTATGGCCTTCATGGATCTATTATGGTCCGGTCTGTGAGGCCGAAGGCCGAACAACTATGGCCTTCACGGATCTATTATGGTTCGGTCTGTGAGGCCGAAGGCCGAACAACTATGGCCATCACGGATCTATTATGGTCCGGTCTGTGAGGCCGAAGGCCGAACAACTTTGACCTTCACGGATCTATTATGATCCGGTCTGTGAGGCCGAAGGCCGAACAACTATGGCCTTCACCGATCTATTATGGTCCGGTCTGTGAGGCCGAAGGCCGAACAACTATGGCCTTCACGGATCTATTATGGTCCGGTCTGTGAGGCCGAAGGCCGAACAACTATGGCCTTCACCGATCTATTATGGTCCGGTCTGTGAGGCCGAAGGCCGAACTACTATGGCCCTCACGGATCTATTATGGTCCGATCTGTGAGGCCGAAGGCCGAACAACTTTGACCTTCACGGATCTATTATGGTCCGGTCTGTGAGGCCGAAGGCCGAACAACTATGGCCTTCACGGATCTATTATGGTCCGGTCTGTGAGGCCGAAGGCCGAACAACTATGGCCTTCACGGATCTATTATGGTGCGGTCTGTGAAGCCGAAGGCCGAACAATTTTGACCTTCACGGATCTATTATGATCCGGTCTGTGAGGCCGAAGGCCGAACAACTATGGCCTTCACGGATCTATTATGGTCCGGTCTGTGAGGCCGAAGGCCGAACAACTATGGCCTTCACGGATCTATTATGGACCGGTCTGTGAGGCCGAAGGCCGAACAACTATGGCCTTCACGGATCTATTATGGTCCGGTCTGTGAGGCCGAAGGCCGAACAACTATGGCCTTCACGGATCTATTATGGTTCGCCCTGTGAGGCCGAAGGCCGAACAACTATGGCCTTCACCGATCTATTATGGTCTTCCCCCTGTGAGGCCGAAGGCCGAACAACTATGGCCTTCGCGGATATATCATGGTCCTCTCTCTGTGAGGCCGAAGGCCGAACAACTATGGCCTTCGCGGATCTATTATGGTCCTCCCCCTGTGAGGCCGAAGGCCGAACAACTATGGCCTACTCGGATCTATTCTGGGTCTAGATGGCTAAGGGCGGCGGATGCCGCCCGTGCCAGCTAGTAAATTATAAAGTTGTATTGGTTTTCTGTACTTTTTGGTAATTTTAAAAATATTGTGCAACGCTACTGACTATCCGTCAATATCATTTAATTTTTAAGGTTAACATTATAATTTTAAAAATATTGTGCAACGCTACTGACTATCCGTCAATGTCATTTAATTTTTAAGGTTAACATTATTATGTCAAAGTTGTGCCCCCTATTCTCGAGCCGCTACTGACTATATGTAAATGTCATTATTTAATTAAACTTGTCATATAGTTGGGACCAAATAAATTGAGACTTGCGTCATTACTTAAAACAGTACGAATTAATATTAAAATCGCTAGTCAAATGAGTGCATTTTAAGATGCATCTGCCCTTTTCATTTTAATATAGCTTTCTTTCTCTTTCCTGTAATAATTTAAATTATCTTTCTGTCAATGTCATATAACTAAAGTTGGGTTATGTAATAAATATGTTTCCCATAAACACCTTTTCATAGAATTGCAATTTACTGATTATAAATAAAACTTGAATTTTAGGGTTTTCTTTGAAAATGCTTAAATTTTTAATAAAAGCAAGATTCCGGAATTACCAAATTTGAAATAATTGTATTATGTTTAAAGAAATATTTTTGAAAAACTGTTTAAATTTTTTCCATGAATTCGTCGTCAAAATAAACGGGTTAATAAATACCTAAAACGTACAGAGGAACTGCTCATTTTTATTCATCGGAGTCGTTGTCACTACCAGTATCGGAGTCATTGGTTAATTGTATGACGAGTTCTTCTACGGTGACATCTAAAAGTTTTTCCCGTTCATACCAATTTGTTATCACATTTTCGGTGTGATGAATGCAATTTTTCCAAATTTCAGATGTACAATAAATTATCCAATGCTTCATTCCACATCGAAATTACTTTTTCATCCCCATAACCATCTCTTCCGATATGCTTATTGTAATAAGTTTTACAATTCGCCCATATAAGTTCAATCGCATTAAACTCGCAGTGGTAGGGGGGTAAGCGTAAAACTTCATGGCCATGGTTTCGTAACAGCTCATCCACTTCATACCGTTTATCTTTTCTGTTCAATTTTTCCAATTCTAACAAATCTACTTTAAACAATCGTTCACTAAAACAAATGTTGTTTGCAGACAACCAAGCTGCAATATCTGCTTTCTTCCACGCCGACGTAGGATGTTTTTCAACTAACGTAGAGTGGTAAGATGCATTGTCCAATATTATTAAACTTGGTTCTTCCAAGTTGCATATAAGTTTCTCAGTAACCCATTTTTTAAATAAGTCACCATTCATTTCTCCATGGTAATCTTCTTTTTGAGATTTTGATGCAAAGACTAATGATGCATTATCTATAAATCCAGACTCCGAACCTGCATGAAGAACAATGAAGCGTTTCCCATCATAACTGGTTTTCTAACACTTTTTACTGAATTATTTTGCCAAGACTTTCCAGGGTTACCTTTCGAAAAAATCCATGTCTCATCCAAAAACACAACTTGACGTTTAAATTCGGAATTTATATTGTTTATATAGCTTTTCATGAAATGTACTCGATTAAAAGCAATATTGTGTTTTTCCACTAATGCTCTACGATTACCTTCTTTACAAAATTTAAAACCAATTTCGTGGAGAGTTCGTTTTAAGCTAGTGTTGCTTAAAATAATATGCAGTTTTTGAAGTTTCTTGTTTAATGTAGCAACAGTTAAATGTTCTTCTGAAAAAAATACCAAAATTTTTTGAAAACCTATATTTCTTGTTCATTACTTAAAAAAATAATCCAGAAATATCTAATATTTTAAAACTTACTTTTTCTGTACATTTCGTAGATGGATTCCCTTATATTCATTTTTGACGATTCTGGCAAATCTTTTGATTTCTTACTCTATTTCTTAATTTATCAAAACTTACTTTCTGAAAGGTCGTCACGTAATGCGAAATTTTACAACCAGAAAAGTTCATGAAAATGACATAAACAAATTATATCCGTAGTTACCTACTCATTGTTGATTTCAATTTCAATACGCGAGTCAATTCAATTTTTATTGCTTTTATTTTTAAGTTCAGACATACTAATTTTATATAGTATTTATTATTAATGTAAAATGTTGATAACGTACGTCTTTTCTTAAGTCTTTGCCAGAAAGACTTTCAAATATGTTTTTTCTCTTTTTAATAAAGCTAAACGACGTCCTAAATTATATTCAGAATGTCTTTTCTTAATCAGAAATTTGTGACGCAGGTCTCAATTTATTTGGTCCCAACTTTACATTATTTTAATTTATAACTTGATTTTTGTATTGTGCTACGCCACTGACTATATGTCTGTCAAAGTCATTTAATTAAATTTCTAGTGTCAAAATCGCAACGTAACTATGACAACGACGTTGACCTGAAGTGTTTAATTGCAGATGACCGTCTTATTTAATTTATAAAAACCAAAGTACTCAACCGATTTTGATGAAATTTAAATGGGACCAATCTGAAACTATATCCTTTCGAATTGTGAAAACATTTTGAAAATCGGTTAATAAATGACGGAGTTATGAGGTAACAAACATAAAAAAAAAAAAAAACATACAGACGAATTGATAACCTCCTCCTTTTTTGAAGTCGGTTAAAAATACGCATAGTATGTCAGAATCACCGTTTCCATGGTAACGTAACGCAATGCCCCCTCCCCGAACATGAAGATTATTTTTATCAGTAGGAATTTTTCGTTTCAATTTAATTATATTTGAATAATTGTCTCCATGATAATGTTATATTCTTGCCGGTTACCCAGTCAGTTAAAGCGAAATGAAGAAGAACCCGGCGGTTGGAATCAACTTTCCTAAAATCCTCTATCTTTCCCCTAGTCATTGCACCAAAATTGAAGGGGAGAAATTTCCCTACAAAACGAGGTTTCAGAATTTACTTTAGATCTGAAACCTTGTTTTGTTTTGTTCACCATCGATGGTGAAGTTGAATTGTACGAAATTTTTATTCAGAATAAGAATTATTCAAAACTTTTTTCAATTGTTTTCTCTGAATTTTCTTTTTATTTCATAAATACTTATTAGTATGATGTAGGCAAATTTTGTTAAGCTGTTTCATGGAGAATTTTGAACTCTTCAATTTTGATTTGATGATAATTTTCACTAAAAATGAAAATAAGCGAGTTATAGACGAAAAACTACTATAGAGGATTAAAATCCTCATTTGGGGAAAAGGCTAGCAGGGAATTTTAGGCGATGTTGCATATAAAATCGTGGTCAAATTTTGGAATTCAGTCAAATTTGAATATATGCCCCCCCCCCCCAAAAGATTCTTATGAAAAAAATGCGCCCCCATTGCGATGGAACCTGGCCTCCACCTTCCTACGGCTCTGATGGTAAGGTCTGGCTCAAATTTAGAGAGACCTACATTTTTTGTAAAGATTTGCAATTCTTACAAATGGAAGTATAAATGGGTACACTAGTTAAAAAGTATTTTAACAGGACGAATATGCGGAAAAATAATATATCAGGATGTTCAATTTAATAGTTATTTATGTATTAAGGGAATTATGAGGGCCTTAATTACCGATGGCAAAGTTTGCGTCCCGAGGGCCTCTGGCCCGAGGGACAGCAATTGCCAGAGGTTATTAAGGCTCTATAATTCCCGTGGTACATAGATAATTTTATTTTTGACCGATTTTCATAACAATATGTCCATATTTAGAACGCAATAAATGTTTAAATTCATAATTTTTCTGGTATATTTGAATTAGGTAGCGTTGATTGTAGCATTGTTGGTTGTTGCTAGGTTGTCGCTATGTTACATGTTTATAAGCAAACTTTATTTATCAATCAATGTTTTTCCGTTAAAAACGTGTTTATTTTTTACCACAAATCGACGATCTTTTTCTGATATAATGGAGGATATTATAAAAAAAGCGGAAAAAGCAAGACAATCATTACTTCCATCGAAAAGTGAAGCCCTATATCAAAAAGAATACAACTTATATCTGAAGTGGCTGACACAGAGAAATGTTATGTCAAAAGATGCCAACGAAACTGTCTTTCTGGCATATTTTCAAGAACTGGTAAAGTATTTTCAGTATTTTCTGGTAGATTTGGTAATAATTGTATTTATTCGTTGCAGTCAGAAACGTTTAGCCCAAATTCGTTATGGACTAAATGGTCAATGCTCAAATCGATGGTGACCATATATGAGAAAAGAGATACCACCAAGTTCAACGAACTAGAGGCTTTTTTGAAACGGAAAAGTAAGGGGTATAAGCCGAAAAAGTCTGCTGTCTTATCTCCTAAAGATGTCATCAAATTTCTAAAGGACGCCCCTAATGAAATTCATTTATTGCATAAGGTAATTTTTTTCTCAATTTTCTTTTTCGTTTGTTTATGTCGTTTTATTTGTTATAGGTTGTTCTAATTATGGGTTATTTTGGAGGATGCAGAACTCAGGAACTTCTAAATATGAGTATAGCAGATATAGAGGACCGGGATACTGTTATGGTAGTGAACGTACCGGAAAGTAAAACTGGCGTATCGAAGAAATTTACAGTTGTGGATGAAAAAGAGTTCTCTGCTTTGCCTTTATTGAGACTTTATATGTCCTTGCGTCCTGAAGGTACAAAACGATTTTTTTTGAGCTTCCGACAAAATAAATGTACAACTCAGCCAATTGGAAAGAATATGTTTGGCAAAATTCCCAGCAAAATCGCAATGTATTTAGGATTGCCAAACCCACTAACCTATACGGGACATTGCCTTCGTCGCACTTCTGCTACTGCCCTAGCCAATGCAGGAGCAACTATGACAAACTTAAAAAGACACGGAGGTTGGAGAAGTTCCACGGTGGCAGAGGGGTATCTGGAGGACAGTATTGAATTGAGAAATAAAACGGCGCGTATGCTGTCTACTTTGCCATCAGAAGAGGCAGGCACCTCGACTGTAGTGAACAGCAACAGCACCACCCATAAAAAAGAAGAAATTGTTTCCAGCGGCGGAAGTAATTTTCAGGGAACATTTGAAAATTGTACATTTATTATTTGTAATGACGTGAATAAGGAAAATATGTCTTAGTTTTCATTACATATAAACGTTTATAAGCATTTCTTGTATCATTTTCACCTGTAAAAGGTAAGAGGGAGTTTTTGAACTTTAATATCCCAAGGGAGTTATGACCCTCATTATAGATATCGTAACTATGACGATATAAGCTTATAATGTCACTGTCAGAAATAAAATAATAAAAAAATATTTTTATGTTTAAATTGAAAGGTTACTTAGGGTCATTCCTATTAATTTTTTTTATTGACTATTTGTAACTTCTAAGTACGCTGTTGATGGGGAAATACACCTACCCAATGGAACAGGGTTCCCACTGCATTTTCCAATGCAAATTCCCAGACTGGTTCAGGCTTTCCCGATTGAAATTGAAAATTTTCTCTGACTTATCAAAACTTTGTCAATTCCAAAAAGCAATAATGTGACAACTAAAGAAAATATACCTATACTTAAAAAATATTATTTATTAATTAGTTATGTACTTTTATAATATTTTTTAATTTAAATCTTTTTTTTTCTACTTTATTAAGTTTCAAAGAATTTTCCTGACTTCCACTTAAAAATAAAAAATTCCTAGACTTCCATGACCAAATTTATACATAAGCCTGTGGAAATTTTGATACTTCAAATTATTTTCAAGTTACAACTAACCAGGCCCATGACTGAGGGGGTGGGGGAGAAAAATCAATCATTATCAAAACCTCATGTTTTCTACTGAAGTCTTTACCAAAATATTGCGTCAAAAACATCATTTCTGCACTTAATTTTCAAAAAAATTTCAGGGAAAGCGCTGGACACTCCCTTTCTGAGAAATTCTCCTTGTTGCAAACAGTCGATTGACACTGTCCCTGTCCTCATTAACCATAAGTGCTCTTCCTCTCCGACAAAAAAAATCTGGCTGTGAAGTTGCAACCAACGCATTAAAAACATGAAATGCCCAGTATATTGAAGAGAACTAAATGAGAAACCTAAATAAAACTAAACAGTTCTATTAAAACTTAGAAAATAGTGTTACAGTGTTTCAATAGAACTCTCTGTATAAACTATTACAATTTATAATAAAAATTCACTATTAGTGGACTATCCTAATAAGCTATGGACTAACACCCACCCATAAGAGTCGACAAAATTCAAGAGTGAGCAGAACATGAACATTCTCAGGCTAACAAAGAAAGGAAACAAAGGGCCATCCTGCATAAAGCAATATTACATTAGTTTTCCAAAAAATTCTCCAACTGATTTTGTACTAATTTGTGTGGGAGGGGGGGGGGGGTTTGCAAAATACATAAAAATCTCATCTTGAGGCCCATATTGTTTTACCTAAATTACTATAAAAAATTACTTGTATTTGTCCGTATGTTTTATGAGATGCAGCTTCATGCTGCTTTTTAGGATCATCTTTCCACATGTATCACATGGCTCCTTGTGATTCCTGTCATGCTCCACCAATTCTTGGCGCGTTTTGTAGAGCTAAAAAATCAAAGTCAAATATTGTTACAAAACTTGTAAAGTTTCCAACCTGCGGACATTTGTCACACTGAAACACTTCCTCCCCATTGTGATTGTCTTGATGATCTAGATATGTGAAACAGGTATCAAATTCGGCTGAGCATATTTCACACTGGTAAACGTTTCCACAAAAATCTGCACTTTTAAACTTATAATTCTAAAAATTTAAGTCAGCACGATGATAAAAAAAACAAAGCCCTATAAAACTATCTCACCAAAAAATCAGATTCAAAAAGTTCATCCTGCTCTTCTTCCTTTTCTTCTTCTTCCTCCTGCTCGTCAGAAGACGAACACTTCCGTTTTCGTAACGTTTTATTCGAACGCAGACTACTGGTTTCCTTTCTCCTTCCATTATCATCATTATTTAAAATCAGAAACTTCTCCAATTCTAAGTTCAAGTAATCTGTTTTCATGGACTTCGTTAAAATTTCGTTCGATTTTTGACAAGTGGTCCGAAAAATATCCCATTGTGTGATTTGGTGAATGCAGGAAAGACAAGCCGATGTAGGTAGCACATCGTCTTTAGTTACCTAAAATTTACTAGTCTAAATAAAAATTACCGGTCGTAACACCATCTCACGTTAATTGCGACGCAGTTGTAAATTTTACTGGCCAAATCTTCTACATGGTTCTCCCAGATCGACAAAATTTGATTTTCGTCGCCTTTGTATAAACACAACCTGCATACTTTTAACGGTGGCATCGTGTCGCACTAAATCAATCAATGGTTTTATTTTAACAAAATTACGGGGTAAACTTAAATAATGAATTTAAATAAACAAGGTTTATCAACAAATTTTACAGGTTATTTCGCAAACGTCAAAATTTTAAAGTTGTTTGCGGTGTACGATTTATAGATGGCGGCACCGTTTTTGTTTTGTATGTTATAAGGGTCAGTACACACTAGCACGATTTTAATTTGACGGACGTCCGATTTTGTATTTTGGAATGAGCTTAGCTGTAAAATACGGTTTTATTCCATTTTTGAGTTTATTATCATTAGTTAGTAACCATAACACAGCAATTATAAGCACGATACTGCGAGCTTTGTTTACATAGAAGAAAATCTATGCTATCCCTCGAAAATAAGTTTATTATTTACAAAGATATCATCAAGCCAATTTGGACGTAGGGATTTTGATTGTTGATTGGGCTACAATAAAGAAAAGTATTTATCATTAATATAAATTTGAGCAAATCACTCACTCATTCATAATTTAGAGGATCGTGGTTCGTGGAGAGTTGAAATTTCGCATACCCGTGTGGTTTTACGAGGATTGAACGAGAAAATTGTCCGTTTTTCGATGGGACACAAGGGTGGGGGTGAAATGGCGGTTAAAAAGTGGTCACAAAATTTCGGAAGTCACCTTGGAGAGTTGAAATTATGCAGGCAGCTCCGGGCGTGGTCTAGGGGGCGAAAAATTTTTTTCCGAAGCTCGGCAAGACGGCTCCGCGCGGTTTTTCGTATTTTTGTATCTACTTCCAGGTTTTTTGTCCCATCGACGTCAAATTTGGAAGAGAGGTGAAAGAAGAGGAGAAAGGCTTATAGAGATAAGTAAGCAATATAATCTCAAGATATGGAATGGATTCTTTCAACATAAGGAAATCCATAAGTACACCTGGATACAACCTACGCGTAAACTAAAATCGATAATTGATTATACAATAGGACGACAGAATAATCAGATAAAAGTCCAAGATACAAGGGTGTATAGAGGTGCCGAATGTGGCTCTGATCATTTTCTCCTAAAAGCAAGAATATTCATGCCATATGCGAAAACAAGCGGAAAAGAACATCTAGTAGATAAACAGCACACAATAAAACCGCCTCCGCATAAATATAAGCTAGAAAGACTCCAAGATGAAAAAACACTCTTCTTATACAAAGTTAGACTCAGCAATAATTTGGGGCAGATTGGCGAACTCCCAACAGAACTACTATACGAAAAGATAACTGAAGCTATACACGAAGCTGCATATGAGACCCTGGGAGTAAATGTAAGTAGGAAAAGAAAAGTAGAGCTCTGGTGGAATGAGGACATAGCTGAAAGTATATCGGACAAGAAAAGAGCGTATGAACTATGGTTAACAACGCAAGACACAGAAGATAGAAAACAGTACGCTAGATTGAGCAGAGAGGTAAAGAAAAAAATAATAAAAACCAGAAATGAAGTATGGGAAAAAAGATGCGAAGATATAAGCAAATGCATAGGACATACAAAATCAAGAGAAGCATGGAAGGTACCTATTGAGAAGTCTAAGAAATAACGAAAGAAATAACAATATACTGCAATTAATCGAAAAGGACCAGTGGAAAAAGTACTATGAAGGACTACTGCAAGAAGATAGACAAGAATTTCAGAACATCGAAGAAAGTGTACACAATGAACAAAATAGCCAAGTAGAAGATATAACTACAGATGAAGCACGAGAAGCAGTAAAAACATCCAAGAATAATAAAGCACCAGGTCCAGGAGGAATAAACGTAGAATTAATAAAGGCTGCACCAACCATACTACTTGAAATGCTTACAAAACTGTTTAATAGATGCCTAAGAGGAAATACATTGACAAGAGACTTCAAAAGAGGAGTCATTTATAATATATTTAAAAAGGGGGATAAAACGGAATGTTCCAACTATCGCGGAATTACAGTACTCAGCTCTATCGGAAGACTATATGGAAAAATAATAAAAAACAGATTAGAAAAGAACATCCTGGAGCTGGAGGAACAATGCGGCTTCCGAGCAGGTCGATCATGTACTGACAACTTATTTACAATAAGGCAGGTGACGGACAAAAGATTGGCACATAATCTTGAAACACATTTAGTGTACATTGATCTGCGGAAAGCATACGATAGTATCCCACTTACCAAACTGTGGCAGGCATTGAAAAAACAAAACGTGGAAGACCAATATATAAAAGCCATTAAGAATTTGTACAATGGCAATAAATGCTGCGTTCAAGTTGGTAAAGAAATGACCTCAGAATTTGAAGTTACAAAAGGCTTAAGACAGGGGTGCTGTTTGGCCCCCACAATGTTTAAAATATATATAAACTAGCTGACCCGGCAGACGTTGTCCTGCCCAAATTTCAATATTTGCCTACATGTATTTTTTAGATCCAATCCGCATAATGACCTTGCGACTTATTTGGTCATCGCAAATACCCAACGTATTAAAAAAGGATTAAATAAATAAATTAATAAAAAATACAAATCAAGGTTTAATAAAAAAAAGTTTAACAAAACTGTTAAGTATTCACAAAAACCACAATAATTTCTAATTTTACTTTATTTTATTTTTGCCAATTACTCTTGTTTTTTGTGTTCTTCCTTTTCCTCCTCCCCTTCGTCTTCTAATAAGGAATTTTCGAAAGCACGCAGCGATATTGCCAATTCCTGTTCTTCTTACATACATACATACATACATTGAATTTAATATATATAGATATCGTTCGTTAATACGTTGATCCGTTGAAACGTTGATCCGCACTAACGTTGGTGAAGCTAATACAGCGCTTGACCAAAGTTCGCGGCAAGATTCTAAAGTAGCCTATGTTTTTCGTAGCATTGTAAATAGCTTCTACACCAAATTTGGTAGAGATTGGTCAAACGGTGTAGAATTGTATAGAAAACATACATACATACATTGAATTTTATATATATAGATATCGTTCGTTAATACGTTGATCCGTTGAAACGTTGATCCGCACTAACGTTGGTCAAGCTAATACAGCGCTTGACCAAAGTTCGCGGCAAGATTCTAAAGTAGCCTATGTTTTTCGTAGCATTGTAAATAGCTTCTACACCAAATTTGGTAGAGATTGGTCAAACGGTGTAGAATTGTATAGAAAACATACATACATACATACTACTATGTATCGCTTCTTCTTATAACGGACACATGTAAAATAAAATGAAAATTCAAAAATGAACTTGACAACACTTCCTTATTTTTTATGATTTTGAATACCCTTTTTGCTAGCTCTATTTTGTCAATACTATTTAGCATGAAAATACTCTTAACCACAGAAGTCGATTCCTCGAGGGTGTGCTCTTTTGCTTTTTCTGAAAAATAACTTAAGAGGAGGGAAATTCGTCCCTCAAAGATACTCAAACGATATTGAATACTATACAATTTATTTCCAAACAATAACATGAACAAATAATGAATAAACCAAACTTATACTAAAATCGAAATTTAACATTTAACAAATAAATAATTTTTTATAATACTACACAGATTGAAGTTTTATTTCCGTTTTCCGTTTTACGCGTCGTTGTTTATTAACCGTTCACTAATATCCCGCAAAAAGTTAAATAAGTTTATCTTACCAATAACAGGTGTCGCCGTTATGTTTCTTAAATAATTTTAACATCAAGTCATCTACGATCAATGGTGAATCCTAACTTTTCTTGAGAATCACCTCGTGTAATTTTGGTTAGTGCTCCAATAATCATTTACAGCAAATCTTTGTTCCAATCGGTTACAATCACTACACAGCTTATAAAAGGTAAGTACCTTTATATTTATTATCAAAATTAATCTCACGAAACTTCTTGTAATTCATACAACTTTATGTAAATCTTTTCTGTTTCAGTCCCTCCACGTCGAATTGGGCTTTTAATCCAATTTTAACAACTTTTCTGACCAGAGTACCATAAAACACTCTCTGACCTCTTACACATTTGATAATCATCTTTTTTATTTATTTTTAATCTGCTGTTTCCTTGGTTTTTACGAGTTTATCAATTTTGTCACTCTTTGATATCTTTTACAACGTGAGTACAATGCATCTTTGATATCATTTTTATTTTTAAAACCAAATGTCATTTTAAATAATTTCATCTCTGTTTTAGGATCGTCATAACAACCTACCGTCTGGTTACACTCAACACGCATCAGTCCCGGATGAACGAATCGTTGCATTTGTCTTTACCGTGACCACACCAAATTACGTAAATCTTTTGTACATTTACCTCACTTCTTAAAATTACCCTACATTTATAATACTAAAAACTTAATTATACATTGAACAAATTTTTCTATGAATATAAAAATTATTGTAGTAGGTACATGATTTTTATATCATTGCTGGACGAATTCTTCCTCTCACTT
This sequence comes from Podabrus alpinus, assembly GCA_932274525.1. Classification (NCBI taxonomy): domain Eukaryota; kingdom Metazoa; phylum Arthropoda; class Insecta; order Coleoptera; family Cantharidae; genus Podabrus; species Podabrus alpinus. Next base: position 5,141,417 of record OW026453.1, read on the forward strand.
ATTTTGTTGATAACTGAATTTATTAGAGCGTTCAAGATTATCTGTTGAAATCTTCTTTGTCATTAAGAGTTTTCATGTAATTTGTGATCTTTCAGAGTGCTTATTTAATTCAAAGTTATTGGTATTTTGAATCACAACAATACATACATACATACATACATTGAATTTTATATATATAGATATCGTTCGTTAATACGTTGATCCGTTGAAACGTTGATCCGCACTAACGTTGGTCAAGCTAATACAGCGCTTGACCAAAGTTCGCGGCAAGATTCTAAAGTAGCCTATGTTTTTCGTAGCATTGTAAATAGCTTCTACACCAAATTTGGTAGAGATTGGTCAAACGGTGTAGAATTGTATAGAAAACATACATACATACATACATACATACATTGAATTTTATATATATAGATGAGGCACTAAAAGAATGGAGAAGAAAATGTGGAAAAATGGGGTTACAGATACACGACGACACATTATTCTCACTGCATTTTGCGGACGATCAGGTAGTTTTCGCGGAGGATGAGATAGATGCCCATTATATGATAAGAAAACTGAGCGAAGAATACGGTAAATGGGGCCTACAAATAAACTATTCCAAGACCGAATATATGGTTGTGGGGGGAGAAGCCAAAAACCTGGAAATGGAAGATGGATCGGTAGTAAATGGATGCAATAAATATAAGTACCTAGGCTCCCTCATTTCCAGCAAAGGGGGAAGCGATGAGGACATTAAACAAAGATTAGGAAAAGGAAGAGCAGCAGTTAGACAATTACACTCTGTAATATGGAATAAAAGTACCACAAACACGGTTAAAAGAAGAATATACAAGAGTATCGTGGAGAGTATAGCTATATATGGGGCGGAGGTTTGGGAAATATCGGAGAGAAATAAGAGGAAAATAAAGGCGATGGAGATGGACTTCTGGAGGCGAAGCTGTGGGTTAACATTAATGGATAGAGTGAGAAATGATATCATTAGAGAAAAAATGGGAATATCAATAGATATAATGGACTCGATCGAGGGAAGAAGACTGAATTGGTATGGACACATGAGAAGAATGGAGGAAGAGAGATGGCCGTATAGGGTGTGGCATTGGCTACCAGCGAAGAGAAGGAAAAGGGGAAGACCTAAGCGCACGTGGAGGAATGACGTGGAACAGACGATGAAGCAAAGAAGACTCCAGGAGGAGGACTGGAAAGACCGCCGAAGGTGGAAGATAGGATGCGAGAAACGCCGTGAGGTGTAGCCCCACTCGCAATATATAAAAAAAAAAAAGGTGGGGGACGCGAAACCGGACAGTCAGTTGCGCCAAATTTTCGAAATTTTGTCCCGTTTCCGTTTGAAGGGGGGTCAAAAATTTAATAGGTTTTTTTGCGCCTGGCCCTCTTATTTTCAGATTAAAGTTTAGATTTTTTGGTCTCATTTGGATCCGCCCGAATTTAGATTTGCATTTCTGCAAAAAAAATACGTAGGTCGTAGATCGATTTCGACCGCTAAGCGAGACGACGATTTTAATTACATTTTTTGTTCCATTTTTCGCGCTACGCCGGGCGGTGCCGAACGGATCGCGAGAAAAAGTACACCGTCGTCGAGCCGACTGTATGCCCGACAAAATTGGTGGATATACTTTTTCTCGAAAAATGTACCGGTTTCGAGTAATCGTGATATACAAATTAAAAAACGGCAAATTAAAAAAATTCATTTTGAAATTACAATTTGACGTCTCATATAATTTTGGTACAATCAATTGCTCCTGGCAAATAAATTTCATATTTAAATGACGTTTTCGATTTTTTTATTACCGTAACGCGATTATAAACTCGACAATTAATTAATTACGTTTAAACAAATTTATAATTAACATGGTAAACCATTAATTGGAATCGATGGAACCATGTTTATTTATCACTAGCTGTCACAGTCGGCCTACCGGCCGCCTTTAGCCATCTAGACCGTGTCGGATGTGGTTGTTCGGCCTCACTCCAAGGTACTAAAATAGCCTATGTTTTTCGTAGCGTTATAAATAACTTCTACACCAAATTTGGTTAAGATTGGTCAAATAGAAACGTAAAGCACGTGCACGCGTATTTGCATTGTCGATCGGTTGACAGTTTGACAGCATTCATTATTGTTTTAGGCTTCTATACAAAGTATCACAAGAAGCCTTATGATCTGGCTCCGTGTCCGTCCGTCTGTCCGCATAATTCAAAATCATACAGAGCGTTTCAAATCGTGTTGGAAATACTCTATGTGTATCGAGGACTAAGAACTGGGTAGCCAGTGCGCTACTTTTGGGCTTCTATACAAAGTATAACAAGAAGCCTTATTTTTTTAAGTTGATTTTGAGTAGCCTGCCTTCCTTTACGGAATCTCGATAATCCATTCATGCGCGTCCCTATGGGACGCGCATGAATGGATTATCGAGATTCCTTAAAGGAAGGCAGGCTACTCAAAATCAACTTTCCTTTGCGAATTTTTGCACTATTTCAATACAAAAACATGCGCAGGGACCTACATAATAACTGTGCCAAATTTGGTTCCGATCGGTCAAACGGTTTAGGAGTCTATAGGGAACATACATACACACATACATCCATTTTAGGCTTCTATACAAAGTATTGCAAGAAGCCTTTTTATATATAGATAGATAGATTAAAGTAGATTGCCTGGTGGGGTTTTAAAATTTTAAATATCAATAATTTTAATAAAATATTAAAATCAAACACTTCATTTATGCTTTAGTTATCGGAAAGTCAAGACGCATCTATGGAAATCGTTGATAGTGACGGCCCAACTTCCCGTCTTCGTATGTAAACATAGTACCAATAAATTAATCCCTTTTCTTTGGTGGACGAATCTACTCTTGCTTTAATAACTCGAAAACCGTGAAATATACAAAAAATGTTGAAGAGACAAAAAGTATTCAGCACAAGTAGACGCACATTTTTAGTCTTAAATATTTTTTGATATCTTTCACATCTTTCAAGTTATTACAGAAAGATTGGATTAAGTCATACTTGAACTTTCGTGGTTATTACAGTATCTTCTTTATAATTTACTTTAATTAGTTTTGTGAGCATTTGGTTCCATATGTAAATTTCGTCATCGATATGCCTGTGACCCTGTTTTACATTGTTGAGGGGGCAATTAACACAGGGGGACCGACGGCTTTACGTGCCCTCCGAAGCACAGATATTATTATATCTGTGTAATGTAAATTGTATCTAATTCGTTTGACACATTCGGTGCGGGGCATTTTATAAATAATCAAAAGTTTTTATTGATAAACTTGAGCCAATTGGCGCAAATAAAAAGGAAAAATTCATTGCAGAAAGAAACAAAATTGATACAATAATTATTAAAATTATAGCCTCCAGGAATTACCAAACCCTTCACCCCCGGCGCACAGGAACATAAAAAGATCTGCACTAATTTGATACAAAATTCCAATTGATCCGTACCGACAAAATCATCGATAATTTGTGTCAACAATTTAATATTTACCACCTTCGTAAATATTATTTCTAATCAGATTAATAAATTAAAGCCATAAATACCAGGCAACACCTCCAGCTAGTAAATTAAAAAGTTGCGACAGTAGAAATCGCTTAAATCACATTAATATGTGTTAAAATATTCAAACAACTTTCTAATTTAAATTTTCTTTATAAAAATGCAAAAATACCACTTCCGTTGATCCTGAAAATGCGAGATTAAACGACTTCCTCGAGGTTTCCCACAAATTGGGAATTTCTCGTTGATATTTTAATCACCAACTAAAAACTTGAAAAAAATTTTTGAATTATTTTAGTTCGCTTTTTTTACCGATAGGAGCGTAAAACGCAGCGTAAGTCAGTTTTATAGCGCGGGACGGAGTTAGGTTTGAACCACTGTACAGGTAACATCACAAAAACGAGGTTAGGTTGTACCACTTTAGTTTTCTTTTTATTATTATTTCGATTTGTAACCGGCCATAAAGTTCGTGAACGGAATAATTAAACAAATATAAGTGTCACTATGGAAATCGGTTTTAGTACTACGGATAACTTCTACTCGGCAATGAAAAGAAAAAGAGAAAACGACGATGAAAATGCAAACGAACTAATGAAAAAGCGAAATGTAGACATTCAAAAATTTGTTTCCCATTTAACGGAACCAAACCAAGGTGAGTTTTAAATTTACACCCACTATTATCATAAAATATTGTTTGTTTATGTAAATGAGGAAACCAAAAATAATTAAATTTATGTATACAGGGTGTTTCTTTTTGTTCAAGAATTTCACCACTGCTGTCTGCTGCACCACCGAATACGACTGACTCGTATTCGTATCGGTCTGTCATTATTCATTATTAATCGACCGAGTGACTAAGACGGTGCTGTTTTTTAACATAAAGTTTTAACTTGCATTATCATTATTTAACGCTTGCTGCCTAGGTAATGACGACCTTCTCTTGTTTACAAATTTTGTTTACGAACTTCAATTATTACTTTTATGACAAAAACAAAAATTATTAATTCGCTCTGTATAAATTAAAGTTCGAGATTTATCGTGGCCCATATCCCATATCAGTGGGTTTAGTTAGATTAAATTAAAAATATTACGTAAACAAAGTGAACTCACTTGAAAACATGAAACCATATTTTGGATTAAATTTGCTTTGGCGCACTTGCGTGAATAACAAAATTATTTTTAAAAATGTACACATCCCCCTCTATTCTTCAACAACCAATCGAATCGACTGATTAAGATCCACCGAATCGTCATAGCTGACTTTCTTTCAATTGTTCGAAATGAATGAGCCGCGAGCGAGCGAATCGCAGTTAGCTGTGATTTGCTACGCGGTTCACTTACTAAATCAAGTAAATTCGAGAAGGCGCACACTTTTGTCGTCGAGAAAACCTAAAAAAAGTTCGAGCGCAAGTGAGAATTTGACCTAATCAAGCACCAATTAAAATGCCGGCACTTCTTGTTTCAGAAACCATGACCACGATTCACTCGGCAAATTTAAGCGAAGTGTACGAAGTTCCATTGCACGCAATAATTCGTCCAATTTTGCCAGAAGTGAACATAGAGAAAGTGGAATCGTTAATGAGAACGTTGTCGAATGTCGAGACGATTAATCAGGTTCCACCAATAGACATTTTATGGATAGAAGGAAGCGAAGGCGGTAATTACTTTTATAGTTTCGGCGGATGTCATCGATTTGTTGCACATAAACAATTAAATTTGCCAACAATTAAAGCAAAATTAATAAAAACCACAAATGATGACCTGAAATATTACTTGGGCTCCAGCACGCCGACCTTAAAATAATATTTACTTTTTAATAAATGCACTCGAAAGTTATAGTGCTTATATGTGTCGTTGTTTAAAAAATGTATCTGTTATCTATGTATTTAATAAAAAAAAAAGATAATCAAATGTTTTCGAAAAAATTGTTTTATTTAATTTTATCACAGCAACAATACTAAATCCACTCAAGTCCTATTCATCTTCATTATTTACCTTCTTTTTTTGTCAACAGACCTTCCTCATTAATCTATTACATTAGTAACATTAATCACGCAAGTACAACATACTTAAGTTAATTAATTATTATTATTAAAATAATACTAACAATTTTTACAAAACGTACGAATTTGAAAATTTTGTCCACGTGAGGTGAACGCAGGAATTGGTTCGTGTAATTAATTATTCTTTGCAGATATACTGGTAAAATATTCATAAAATTAATTAATTAATTCATAATGAATTTTAATGCGGTTAAGTATATTGAAAAATTATAATTTATATCGATTATTTCAAGGACACATCGAAAATAACACTTGGAATAATAAATTCGGAGGTCAGTAATGCAAATGCACAGAATGCACAATACATCAAATATAAAAATAAGTTCTACTTTTTAAGAAGAGGAAGTTCTCAAACAGTTTGGGTGGGAAAACTACCGTGCTTTATCACACTCGGCACAACAATTTAAAAAAAAAACGACCAAATTAGGACAACATTTTTTAACTGCATAAAATTATTGACTTCGTGACCACGAACTGGGTGAGCAGTAAAATGAGTTGGTTTTAGTTTTATATTAGTGGCCTGCTGCACTTTTCCCAAACAGGTTATTAATTGAGTGTAAACAAATTCTTTAAATGTGCCACAATCCGGTTTTCTTGATTTATCTTATTAGTTGTTGATTTAGGAATAAAGCAGCGGGGTTATTGCGGGTTTAAAAGAACTAAATTGATCCTCAAAAGTTGAGATGCCAAATGGTGCGCACAAAAAATTCTTTAAAAACGTTATTCATACGATACAGCACAAGGATAAGATAAATCCGCGTTGCTGTTGCGGTGATAATTCCGTGAAGAAACGCTACGACTTAAAAGCACATCACATACGAAAATCGACATTTCAAACGCCATTTTTAATGTCGAAAATTGTGAAACAAATTGACCATATCGCATCACAATCATTGCAAAAAAAGCAAACAGAAAATTTCGTAAGTACCGAAAAAAATGGAAGCATATAATCGCACTAAATTTGTAATATAAAATTTGTTACTAATATAAAATTTGTTAGAAGTACATTGCTTTAAGTGAACTCGGGTTGACACTTATTAGGGTTGACTAATGCGTTGAACCGGTACCTGCATCGCATCTGTTAGTCATCACACTCATAAATTATATTCGAATATTTTTTATTACGTATGAATTATTACTACAAATATTCGATATTCACAATATTCAAATTTTTCAATTTTACATAGGGTTATTTGAATATTTTCGTAGTGCACGATTTATATCTGTATAAGTATCATGTAAAATAAACGCACGCTGATTGGTCGAAACGCCAAAATTTGACCCTGAGTGGAATTATCAATTATATAAATCTTGTTTACAAAAGGGGGAGGTACTGGCTAATGGGTTTTAAGTTACGATAATATTAAAATGGAAATAAACTTTACCAATTGAAAAAAAAATATTCATTATATGTGAACGATTTTCAGAAATTGAAATTTGCAGGGAAAACTGTGTGAAACCTAAAAAATACAAGTTACGTTTTTGATTTACCCAAATCAATCAATAATTTATTTTAAATTTGCGTTGAAAATTTTTCTATACTACTTTAGTTCATTTACTACATTTGATAATGGAATTTACTGGATTTTGAAAAGTTAGTGCTGATTCACAATTAACATAAGACATAAGAAATACGTAAGACGTAAAATTTATATTAAGCCTAATTTTAATACAAAAAGTTGAAACCATTTCAACTTGATGTAATTTTACGTACGACAATAATCTCAACACAATTGCATTAAATTGGAACGATTTTAATTTTATGTATTAAAATTACGCTTTATGTCAATTTGACGTCTTACGTATTTCTTATGTCTTATGTTCATTGTGAATCAGCACTAAGGCAAGTTTTTTTTTGGAAAATTCAGCTAGAAAACTCGCGAGAGCGAAAATTTCTTTTAAATAAGTCAGGGAAATCAAAATTTTGGGCGGGGAAAATTCTTCGCAACGTGAAAGAGTAAAAAAATTTTTTAATTAAAACAGTATTTTTTAAAATTATTTGGCTTGAATTTTTGTCTATTTCGTTTAATTGATTTTTAGAATTGAGAGTTTTGATTAGTAAGGGAATTTGTATTGGAAAATTCAGTGGGTACTAAAAAAGGGTCCGAGGCCCTATTCTCGAATTCATTCGCATACGAATGAAGGATTCGTGTAAATATGGAGCAAAGTTCGTGAGGCGAAATTCGGGAAGAGAGACTATAGGGACGCTTATGAAAGGTGAATGGATTACCGAGATCCCCCCCCTCTGCTCATTTTAAGCATGTTGCTTCACGAAGTTAAGGGTCCTAAATCTTTTAAAGCCTTATAACATTTGATGGTATAATTTAGAGAGGCATACTGCAAATTTGGATTACTAGAAGATAATAATCAATATATAGGATGCGACTATTTGGGCGACCCCGTGGGATTAAATTAACAAATAAACTCCATGAGAGAGTGAAGGTCATGGCGTCTCACAAAATGGACTTTTAAGTGTCAGCGTTGCCTAAAGTATTTTTTCCCACCCTTCACATTTATTGCGAGATCGGTAATTACGTTATTGCTTAAAAGTAATACGAAATTTAGGTAGACAATATCCGCAATAAAACTTTCAGAAATGCTTATTTAGGATAATAAAAATAAAATATCTATCTATTTTCGGTTATGAACGTCTTGCGACATTTTCCCGATACCTCCCTGTCTCTGCTCGTTGCGTGTTGAAAATGTGTGACGAGCACAGAGGACCTACAGCTTAACGTGGATTCCGAACCACGAGAATAGACGATTTTTACACCGCCTACTCCATCAGGGAAGTTTTTTAGCCATAAATAATGTTATCTGGGGCCAGCAGATAGACATTTGGTGAGCGAAAATTTCTTCTATAGATAGTACCTCACAGGATTTGAACCCGTGAATATTGGCTTGAAAGCGAACACGCTAGCATTTCAGCCATTCGCTCACCCATTCACATTCACAAAAATAAAATATAAAAAGATTAAATACACAACTAACTTCCGTTTTAAATTAACCCAGCGGTTCCAAAGTGGGTTAAAAAAAATTGAAAAACCAAGGAAATAAATAAGAATATGACATTGCAGATTATTTAAACATTTACATAGACCTAGCAATCAGTATTTTCCATCCCCAATTGAAAGAATGCATAGCTGGGTTTAAAATCTATTCATTTAAGTTAAACCAGATTTTGGTTTTCAAAAATTTAATAAAAATCAATTCAGGCTGTCGACCGAATAAAAAATAATAAAAAAATATCCCGGAATGTCACATCTGGAATTTAATTATATTGTTGCTATTCGCAAGAACGTACTGCTCGTGCGAGACTGGATTCTCAATATATTCAGGAACAAAAGTGTAAAACATCAAAATCCACTTGACGCAGTTCCAGATATAGTCCAGTCAAATTACGAAATCTTCAAACATAAAATTATGTAGTTTGGCGATTGTTAAGGATCGATAGGGGGGTGCATTCTGAGCATACATTTCAATTTGAGGGGTTCTCCGAAGGTCAGCTGTACCTCATTTCGCTAAAAACGCGTTTAATTCGATATCTCGAGAACGGTTGGTGTTAGGCAAAAAATTGTAGAGACCTTTTCTCTTCTAAATTAAATTTACTAACTTTTTTATCTGAAACTTTTTTCTCTACTACCAATACCTTCGGAGTTATACCTTACTTTACCGAGCGAAATCCGCTCGGAAAATTTTTCGGAAATTTCGGAATTTATCGGAAAGAAAAATTTTTGCCTTTCGGAAGTAATAAGTTGAAAAATATTGATGATAAAAAAAAAGTTTCAGGTAAAAAAGTTAGTAAATTTAATTTAGAAGAGAAAAGGTCTCTACAATTTTTTGCCTAACGCTAACCGTTCTTGAGATATCGAATTAAACGCGTTTTTAGCGAAATGAGGTACAGCTGACCTTCGGAGAACCCCTCAAATTGGAATTTATGTTCAGAATCCACCCCCCTATCGATCCCTAATAATCTCCAAACTACATAATTTTATGTTTGATAAACCCATTTTGAGCCGTAATTTGACTGGACTAATATAAGAATCTAATATTATCTTCTTATAATATACCAAATCCAAATTTTGTCATTCTCTAAAGCTTCGGTTTGCTCGTATGCGGTGCCGTCATTTTTTGATGTCGGTCATAGATTATTAAGGTGGGGAATTGACAAACATCGGGGAAATGGCCGCCAACGTCGCTACTGTCGAAAATATTTTTAATTTAATTCGGTTTCACACCTTTTGGAATAATCCATTTGTGGTATTCATTTCCAACAGATGTCGCACCAATATGTACATTAGTGACAAAGACAAAAATTATGTTCATAATAATTGAACATAATAGAGGAACTACCTCTATTATGTTCAATTAAAATATGCTAATATAAAATATTTTAACTAAAAATATGCAGGTAAATTCCGATCCGACCAGTCCGACTGAGTACAACGCCATCACCATGACACACCGTGAATTATTTTTCGCAAAAACTGCCTAAATTGGTAGTAATGATAAACGAAACTGTAGATTGATTATAACTGTTATAAATAAACTTTTATCAATTTAATTTGATAATCTGTAAACTTCACGAGTGTATTCGTGTTTCTAGAGAAAGACATTTTGGTTTCGAAATTTTTTTTTAGGTTACAGTTTTTATTTTTATGACTATATATATTTTAGGCACAATTTTAATAATTCATCTCTAGAAACACAGATCATAGTTTTTTCTACAGGTACCTGATTTGTTAAATGTCATATATGATATACATAGTTTTTCTTAGAATAGCGAAATTTAAAGGGTCTGTATAGCGTATATTTATACATTCATTCGCACCCTTAACAATGATGTCCTTTAATAATTATAAGATAATTAATAATGTAATTATTAAGTTAGGACGGCTGTTAAAATTTTTTTAGGTTAATAATCAATGACAGCCGTCAAAAAATTTCAAAACCAAAAACCATGACCGCTATCGAGCAAACCGAAGTTTTACGCACTTCTGATAAGTTAATTTTTTAGTTACCCTTTAGAAACGGTATTCAGGCAGCACAAACATGGCAATCGCGCATTAAGGGTCATCCATAAAGGACGTCCGCATTTTTTCCGACCTTTAAATCCCCCCCCCTGTTAGTCACAATCTTCGGAAACCCCCCCGTCAAGGAACGTCCTATGGAGAAAATAAAAGACCTCCCCCCTCTCATTTCATAGAATTTGACACGGCTTTTGGAATTTAAGGAGTAAATGCATTTTTTATTACAAGATATTACATAAAAAAATATTCAAACACAATTTTATTAAATTAAATTATAAATAAAAATTCGTCTTTTTCTCCAAAGTCCTTTTTTAATAAAATTACCGACTCTTGTTAATTTGATGTTTGACAATTTGACAACTCTTACGTTGGTCCTCTATTATCGACCGATGATGAGAATGTTATAGATTCTCGAAACGCGTCTCGAAATTTTATTAAAAAAGGACTTTGGAGAAAAAGACGAATTTTTATTTATAATTTATTATATAACTCCAAAATATTGGGAAAATAAAATTATTTTTGATATACAATTTTATTAGAAATTCCAAAAATCGGATTTTTACGCGGACGTAACCCCCCCCCCCCCCGGGGTAGAAAAAATTCTGTATTTCCAAGGGTTTCCCAGAGTTTGACATTTATTATGAAAGGGTTCTACCACCACAATAGTTTTGGAAAAGTTGGACTAACCCATCAACCATTTGCCACACCCAATTGCATTTTTTTAAACAACTTGCTCATTTTTATCACGTTTTGAAGAAGCTTTTTTACCATGGGCGCCCTTAAAAGGTACTTATTCCGGTAAATTTATTTTACAAATCTCCTCCACTCGGATCCTCACACATAAATTATGTAGGTATACTTTTCTTCCCCAATAAAGCTTTAAAAACTGATTGAATTTAAGAAATTCCGAGCCTACAGCACCGCATCCCGCACAACTAATGACTGAATGAATAGCGATACGCTATTCTTTCTTTCTCAGTCCGAGTGTTGCTTAAACATCTATAGTCTGCTAAATCGAAATTACTTTCAGAAGTTTTGAACTTGCAAATCTTGATTTTCGAAGGGTTAACCGTCCCATCGAGAGAAGATTTCACTACACCCTACCACGTTGGCCAAATGCGGGTTAATAGAAGAGCATCGACGAGTGAGAGTTGTAATATCACAAAGGTTATTTTTAAAATTTTTCTTCCGAAAAATCAGATATCGAAAAAAGGTGCAACTCTAAAATTAAAAATTTATTTTTAACCTGCAATACGGCGAAATTACATTAATTTACGTAGATCTAATATCTAGACAGAAGTTAAACCCAGTGGATATAAAGAGCAACTTTACCCTCAGCAAACGATGATTGAAGTATCAATTTCACTTCCGGAAGTGCAAAAATTATGAAACGTTATTGGCCATGCTTACGGAAGGATTTATCATAGCAAATTAATGCCCTAATCTTGTGGTTTGATTCCCACCCCAGATATATTTTCTAATAAGTACCCATTGCATGAATAGAACAAAATAAATTTAAAAAATTATATGTATTAGGATCGACTGTACTGTAGGGATTTATAGAAGTGGTTTACCGAAATTTGTGCGTACCTGTTTGTATCGTGATTCCACATTAAACGGTAGATATGGGAGGGGTGGGGGTAAAAATCTCAACATTTAAATCAGCTACACGCTTTTTCCCTTCTCCCAAAATAATAAAAAATTCGCTAGGTCTAGGAAAATTTTCCTGTAAAATTAGATTTTCTTTTGGAAGACATCATTATTATTTTTTAGTTCCATCCTGGGGTTCAACTACAACTTATCAATATTACAGTGGCAGTCCTTGGCATATAAATTTCCAAGTGGAGCAACAAACGAGAATTTCTACATTTTCATGAGATTTTTGTATTGATAATGCATTAATTACGTAAAGTAATCAAAGTTCGACAATTGGTCTAATTAAACCATTTAATGATTCTTTGATAAACGAGTGAAAAATCAAATTTATGTACATACATAGATAATAACGATCAATCAGGTAATTCACTAAAGCAGCGTTTCCCAAATGTCTCGAACTTGCGGACCCCCAAAATTAGACACTAGTATCATGGGGACCCCCAGAAAGAATTTCGTTACAAAAATTAAAATTAAAGCAACTATTGCGTTATTTATTTTAAATATTCTTTAAAATAAAATATTTTCTTTTTATGTCGTGGGTTCGCGGACCCCCAAAAAACATGCCGCGGACCACTATTTTGGGAAACGCTGCACTAAAGATCTCAACAAACATCCTAGCTTTTTAATTAAGAATCAAAACCTGCTTTATCTCAAATATGATAAAACTCAAGAAAATCAATATGCGCCAAAGGCGATTTAATACAACAAAGTTGACAATTTAAGCCACAAAATATAACAAATTTGACCGATTTGGTCGAGGATTTTTAAATTGGTAATGCTATAATTACGACTTATCAATAATTGAAGCTTGTTTATTATAAACCAATTACTGATATTTTATTTAATGAATGAGCTTTATATAGAAAATTTGATCGTTACTCCCTGTGCGGCCCCAAACGGGGTCTTTGCATTGAATTATTGACAAAACACGAGTACATGGATCTCAAAAAAAAAAGATTATAAACATAAAGTCAACAAATATGCACGATAAACCTGTTTCATGTATATAAATACATAAATTTACAAGTGGCGTCCAAAATTAAAATATTTTTAAATTGTAAAAACTGTGTTCCAAATGAGCAAACAAGTTTATGATTGTTTTATTTATGAATTGCATTATCAACTGCTAAGATTATAAATAACTACTTTTGGAACAAGATAAATAAAAAACAAGTTTTCTGAGTGTGTCCTTGAAATAATCTACAAGTAATCGCGATTTTAAAAGACCTCTAACTGGGATTTTTCATCACCTCGTTATTGTTTGGACAAAATAAATTTTTGTTCAATTTCAAACTGTTTTCTTTCGTGTTAAATATAATATTGTATATTATTATTATATAACATAAAATTTTAATTATATAAACACTTAATTGTACTTTTTAAATTACGTTTTTTGTACATTTTTACAAAATATCACTTACTGTATAAACAATTAAAAATTCAATGCCCTAATTGTGCATAAAAGGTATTGCATTGTTGATAGTCTTAAGTTCTGGTTCCATAGAACCTCGGATTACCTACCCGGTAGCTATTGGTCTGTGATTAAATTTAAAAATTATTTTCGATAATTTCAAACTATCTTGGATTCCAAAAAATGCGATTCAATAAGAATAAATGCAGGAACGCCTCCAAATCCAGAATAAAATTAACAGAAAATGCATCCCTAAATTTGCAAACCTTAAATGTATAAAAATAAACCCCGTGCATAAAAAATTGTGACGGTAAAAAATCTACATGCTTTATTTTAAATCTTAATCAATAAAATTAACAACACGAATTAGTCTTCTAACGGACGCAAACAGAAAAAAATACCCCCTGAAAAACTTTGTACAAAACAAACAAAAATTGCGTGCAATAAAATCTGAAAATATTCAACGTTACCTTTAACAACCCGCTCAATCATCTTTCAACTTTAGGTAAGAATTACGCATGAAATAAGGCTTGTAAGTAGAATTATTAACTTTGTAACTTGATTTGCGCGTGGTATTCGAGTGGTGCACGTTATTGTCCGTAGACTCTTGTGTTGCGTTGCCCGGAGTGCGTAAGTGTCTTGGAATTGAGCCGTATTTTACGTGTAGCAGGTGTGTGTCCAATACTTCGCAATCGATTTGCATCAGAGGAACCATGGAGGCATGAGAAGAAGTCCCTGGAAAAGAAACAACATTTTATTTGGGTTAATTTAGACCATTTTAATTTATTTCAATAAATGGATATAACTTTTTATACAAAAACACCCTTATATAGTCAAACCTGCATAAGCCTTTACCTGGAGCCCGGAAAAGCAGGAAGCACATAAAAGTAACTGCTTAAGTCGGAATAGTTTTTTGGTTCCAAACTGCTCTGGCTTAAGCAAGTTTGACTGTATACTTTACACAAAACTCTTGTTTGTAACAGAGCAATACCGAAAAATATTTTTTCAATCACACAGTAGACAAGTCGATGATTCACAGAGCTTTGATTAAGTTAAATACTAGTACTAACTCGTATTGTTCGTTTCCGAACGTCGTGACCCAATCTCTTTTTATGTATGTAATGTGCGTTCCAAGTGTTTTCACATACACAGAGGACCTACTTGTTTAACGTGGGCTCCGAACCACGGGAAGTACAATACACTTCATGTCGAGATGGGCGCTCATGGCAGATTACCTCGGTGGTTAGCCATTTCTTCCGAGGAGAGACGGCCAGAATCAAGTTCTTACCCTGCCCGGATACGATCTAAACTTTATAATCTTTATAATTATTAATTTCTAGTGTGAAATCAAGGAAAACCTGGAAAAATTAGGGAAAATTGTTTATTATCAAACAACGCTCTGAATCCTGTTAGAGCGTAACTGGAGGGGGAAATAGGAGTTTGGTTTTTTGAACCTAAAGAGCGTATGACACGATACTTATTTTCACACTATATTGTATCAAATTCTGCTCAGTAATGAACTTAAGAGCATTTGCACAGAATTGGATACAATTTAGTATGAAAATAACTATTGTGTTCCACGTCCATTAGAATTTACTCCACAATATGCTACTGGCCAGAATCAAGGGAAAAAAAAGTTTTCAAGCCTAACCTACTGAGTTCCCCCTATTATAATAATTATTGCTCAGCAAATTTTCACAATTGGACTACAACCAAAGGGAAAAATGTTTCTAAGAACTGAATGAGAAATGCTTGTAAGAAGACAGTATATTAAACAGTATCCCCCTGTATATTATGTGTCTAAAAAGAGTCGAGACAGAAAGAGGTAAATGACAACAAATTAGACGAGGTAGAATAACCACGAAAGAATCCCAGTTGGATTCAAGATTCTTACTCTCCAACATCAATAATAAATTATTGTTCCAAAACTAATTTAGTATTTTAGGAATGATCGATAATAAATTCTGCCGTCCTTAGTAAAAACGTCCAAAGTAACAAATTAGTTTGCAGGAGAAAAATGACTTTGTGTAGATGTTATAAGTTCGTCTTCTTTATTTTTTTTTATTGACTCCATGAGCGATTACAATCCGTCCGGACGAATTGTCTTCTTTATAAAACAGTATTTAATACCTTTTGTAATATATTATGGTTATACGAGTATCATATAACTACAAAATGAAAAAAACGATATACAGCGGTGTGAATTAAAATAGGTGTGTATACCATAAAAATACATAAACATAATTTACATTTATTTTTACTTCCCTATAAGGAAGTATTGTAATCATGAAAAAATTCGATGTCGATATTTTAACGGAAATATCCGTTTTGAGCATTTCTGAATCCGTTTTGACTACTTTCGCAATGATGTCTGTATGTATGTGTGTATGTATGGATGTATGTAACGCAAAATGTCTGTAAGTTCTGTATCTCTGGAACGAATTGTTATATAGTAACAACATTTCATATTTAACACTTTAATCAATATACAAAGGCACCATTTGATTTTGGAGGAAATCCTTAAACCGGAAGTAGCACTTTACTTGAAGGACGAAATGGTTTTTCTTCAATATCTCAGGAACAAATTGTTATATAGTAACCAAATTTCATATTTAACACTTTAATCAATATACGAAAGAACCATTTGATTTTGGAGGAAATCCCTAAACCGGAAGTAGCACTTTACTTGAAGGACGAAATGGTTTTTCTTAAATATCTCAGGAACGAATTGTTATCTAGTAACCAAATTTCATATTTAACACTTTAATCAGTATACTAAAGCACCATTTGATTTTGGAGGAAATCCCTAAACCGGAAGTAGCACTTTACTTGAAGGACGAAATGGTTTTTCTTCAATATCTCAGGAACAAATTGTTATATAGTAACCAAATTTCATATTTAACACTTTAATCAGTATACTAAAGCACCATGTGATTTTGGAGGAAATCCCTAAACCGGAAGTAGCACTTTACTTGAAAGACGAAATAGTTTTTCTTCAATATCTCAGGAACAAATTGTTATATAGTAACCAAATTTCATATTTAATACTTTAATCGGTATACGAAAGCACCATTTGATTTTGGAGCAAATCCCTAAACCGGAAGTAGCACTTTACTTGAAGGACGAAATGGTTTTTCTTAAATATCTCAGGAACGAATTGTTATCTAGTAACCAAATTTCATATTTAACACTTTAATCAGTATACTAAAGCACCATGTGATTTTGGAGGAAATCCCTAAACCGGAAGTAGCACTTTACTTGAAGGACGAAATGGTTTTTCTTCAATATCTCAGGAACAAATTGTTATATAGTAACCAAATTTCATATTTAACACTTTAATCAGTATACTAAAGCACCATGTGATTTTGGAGGAAATCCCTAAACCGGAAGTAGCACTTTACTTGAAAGACGAAATAGTTTTTCTTCAATATCTCAGGAACAAATTGTTATATAGTAACCAAATTTCATATTTAACACTTTAATCAATATACGAAAGAACCGTTTCATTTTGGAGGAAATCCGTAAACCGGAAATGGCACTTTACTTGAAGGACGAAATAGTTTTTCTTCAATATCTCAGGAACGAATTGTTATATAGTAACCAAATTTCATATTTAACAGTTTAATCGGTATACGAAAGCACCATTTGATTTTGGAGCAAATCCCTAAACCGGAAGTAGCACTTTACTTGAAGGACGAAATGGTTTTTCTTAAATATATTATGATAAATATTTTATTGATGAATTTTTATTTTTTAATCAAAATTAAAGCAAATAAAATTTAATTATTTAATTAAATAATAAAATAAAATTTAAATAATATTTCTGCGAATCTTTAGATGAACGATGAAGGAATGATTCCTTATAGGGAAGTCATGTGCTGGCCACATCAGATTTTTTTAAATGTAATTACGGCGCTATTTGTTGCCGAACATAAGCAATGAAGTAACTTTTGGAAAGAATACCTAACAACAGGTTAAATGTTAGGAAATTAAAGGGTAATCCCCAAATAAATGTAAACGTGATAAATTCAACTGTGAAATAAAATAGGTGTGTGTTGTAATTGTTAAAAATAAACGAAAAATAAAGTAAAATTTTATATAAAATAAGTGGTGGGTACATAATTAATAGTAGAATTGGTATTTATTAATAAAAAAATTTACTTGTATAGCAGTTATGGGTCGCAAAAAGCACTGCACAGATACTGAACGCAATGTGGTTATCTCGCTACGTAAAAATGGAAAAACTTATAAAGAAATTGCGAAATTAGTTGGGAGATCTGAAAATTTTGTAAGAAATGCCTTGAAATGGAGGAATAACAAAGAAAATCGCGGTCGACCTATGAAAATATCGCCAGGAACAGAACGACAAATAATCAAAATGGTTAAGAAGCACCCTTTCGTTACGTCTACAACTATTAAACGCGACTCAAATCTTAATGTACACACATCAACAATCAGAAAAAGATTGTTGAAAGCGAAATTACCATCCAGAAGTCCCAGAAAAGTACCATTATTGAGTGTACGCAATGTTAAGAAACGAATTAAGTTTGCCAAAGAACATCTTATGTGGTCTCAAAGCCAATGGCGGAATATTCTATGGACGGACGAGTCCAAAATGAATATGTTCGGTTCTGATGGTAAGCGGCACTATGTTCGACGCCCTCAAGGCAAAGAATTTTCACCAAGGTATACGATCAAGCCCATAAAACATTCTGGAGGAAATATTATGGTGTAGGCATGTTTCTCCTGGTATGGTGTTGGACCGATATACTGGATAAAAGAGATTATGAACCAAGAAGTGTATGTTGACATTTTAGAAAATGTAATGCATCCATATGCTGATGAAAATATGCCATTACGGTGGGTCTTCCAACAGGACAATGACCCAAAGCACACTGCAAAGAAGGCTAAGGCTTGGTTTTAACAGAACAACATGAATGTTATGGAGTGGCCTCCTCAATCACCCGATCTGAATCCGATCGAGAACCTTTGGGTAGACGTCAAGACGAGAATTTCTAATGTAAAACCAAAAAATAAATCCCAATTGTGGGAAGCTGTGTCTACTGCATAGAACTCAATACCTGTTGAGCGTTGCCAGAAACTGGTTGATTCTATGCCGCGCCGATGCCACTCCGTTATGAAGAACAAAGGCTATACGACCAAATATATATCATTCAATGAATTTCAATTTATAAGTGAAATAAATATTTTTTTGAATTTACACCTATTATTATTCTCACCTAATTTTTGTTCAAGTGCTTATTACACATTATTGAAATGAAATTTGTTCGAAAATCAATTTGTTAGTTAGGGCACAGGGGAATTATTCTGAAAATTACTTAGCATTTTACGAATAGCCGATTTCACTGAAAGAAGTTAATAGCAATTTTTTTGTAGTAGCACTAATTTGTTTCACTGCAGAAAGAATACCCTCAAAAAGGAAAACTTTTTTGATTTGTGAAGTATTTGATTTACTTTAAATGGATGTGCAAATTCGTCTCACATCAATTTGAAGTAAATATTACAAGAATTTAAGTATTATTTACTTCGAACTGTTTGCAAGACGAATTTTGCACTTCATTTTATTTCTGTTTATAATCACGAAATATGAGATAGTCTAAAAGAGTGAATGTAGAAAAAGTTCATGGGGTTGGGGGTATTGTAACGGGATAACGTCAACTAAAGCTGAGTTTTTAAATTTTTAGCAATTTGCACTAAATTGATCCATTTAGCCAATGATCCGTGTCCCTCCGTGTGGCCTTTAGGCCGCATAACCGAGGTAAATACGGATCAGTACAGCCTACAAAATCAAGGCAACCACGTATTAGAGAACCCAGGGAATATCAATCGGAATGTTCTAGACAATCACGCACCAGATCTATAATATTAATATGTAAACTATTTCACTCATTCATCGCGATATCTCGCAAACCCGGCTACCTACAAAGCTGAAATTTTAAGTGGTTACTGCTTATGTGTAGTTGAGATCAGGTAAGAAAGGAGACTGTGGAAAAACACATTGCGCATTTTAGTATCAAGTCAAGGAAAGGCAGAAGAAACCGAACAAGTACGCGGATTATAATACTTATGGTAATTCTGTACCAATTCGGAACAACGGCCTAAGTCCATTTTTTCACATTTTGAGATATATATAAAATTTTTTGTTTTTTTTATGCTGTATAAGCCTGAATAATTAATTCTTCTCGCATGCGCATCTCATAACTTCTCGTCATATCACGTTCGTTGTACAGGGTTTAGGGAAGGTGGCGCTTGATGTAAGAATTTGAATTTAAATAAATTTACAATTAGTTGCGAAATTAAAAAAATTTTGTAACACATTATATTAAATTATGAATTAATAATTTAATTATGAATGATTTAATTATTTATGATAAATAATATTATTATTTGCAGAAAAAATTATTAAGTTTTTTGAATCGTGGTTTTTTGACACTTGTTTACGGGAAAGGGGAGGAGTAAAGTCGACGGACGTATCTACGTCAACTAGCCAGATCTCACGGATAATTTGGCTTCATAACATGAAAGAAAAGATATACCTACTCTCTCCATTTCGCCATTATTGCTCTAGTGTAAAATCGTGTTTTTAGGCTTAGGCCGTTGTTCCGAACTGGTACAGAATTATTAGAGAGCAGATTCTAAGCTATTTATGAGTATCTTAATAATTATTTTAAAATCTCTACGAATTTTATAAAAAGAACCACTTTAACAAATAATTCTTCCTCTTTTTATATGTGATTATTTGCTAATTTTAGTGCTTATTTTTGATAATTTCGTATTATTTTGTAATAGCCACCTATTTAATGGTCCATATTCGGTGCGATTCTGATTTGCACATGGTTATATAATCATATTGTTATGACTAGATTGCTATCCTAAGTTATAACCATCTCGGTAACAATGTTACCGAAAATTGCTATTCTGTTTAAACACGCATAATCATGATTGTTATAATTTAAGCATAACCAAACCTTGTTATAAATAGTTCAAATGTACCGTAAAAATACTACAAATATGATACATCGTTCCATCAGTTGTGATTTAAAAACTTTAATTTTGTTTTGTAATTTTGTAATATATAGGTAGGTATATCAAAATAAATTTTTATTCAAAATTGTTTTAAGTTAAATTAATTAATTTACAGTTTATACACTTTTGTTCTGTTTTTTATTTTTAATTTAACTAATTTTTTGTGTACAAAAAGAATTTACATACAATATTGTTACATTTTTTTTTAATATGGTCGTGAAAGAACAAATTCACCTCCAGCAATCGCCCATTAAATCTGTTTATCAAATTGAAGAATCTGGAATATTTTTTTTATCCTTTAAACTTTTTATGACGCAATGAGCATTTAAATTTTTGTTTAATAATATAACGAGTTGCGGGTTACAATTTTTTATTTGTTTTGACTTTTTTAAATGTTTAAAATTGAAATTATTTTTTTATAAAATTTGTTTTAAGAGAAATCTGAAATTTTTAAATACATTGAAATACAGTTCAATATACAACATTTACTAACTATAAATAATTCAAATATTTATATAACAACTGTCTTTCACGAACGTAACAATGATCAAAATGAGCGCAACAAGCACTAAAATGCAGTTGCTATCATAACCATGAAATATAACAATAATTGTTGATAAACCACGCCCCCATGATTATGTCTTCAAAATCAGAATAGCAAATCAGCTCAAATAACCATATTGTTACAAAATAACCAAATGAATATCATAACAAGATTGTTATGTCAAATCAGAATCGCACCGAATAGCTGATAATCGTATAACAACAGATTAGGGATAATCCTGTCCACCAGTTGGACAGGGTGGTAAATTGGTACATTCTAAAATTCGCAAGCGAATTAACTGGAATTGCCTTCAGGAGGTTGTTCTATTTATAAAAATAAAGATTAAATTCTGAAATTTTTGTGTGCGATTGACAAATGCTTTTGATGATAAAAATCGCGATATTAATATTGCAAGTTAAGCATAATGTTTGGAAAAATTCGATATAAGAAAATAAGCACTTACTTATTATAATTTCATTTTTAATTAAGTTGGTTTCATACTCAAAATAGAAACTGTACATTAATTTATTAAATCTATTCTGGTAATAATTATTCTCAAATTGATTGTAACCAATGTATTTAACTATTTTAAAAAAAAATTATTTATTAATTGGAATAAATCAAAAACGTAACTTTTAGCTTTGATTATAATATAGATCAGATAGGCAAACCTTATGGGAGTTTTGGAAACACCTGTTGTAGTTGAAAACAGATGGCGTTAGTTAATTTGATGTTGTAATAAATTGCTTTATTATTGGCGATTTACATTACCGTTGGTGGCGCCACCAGCAACAACAACATGGCTGTGTTTAGACGTATATTTCAAAATTCAAAGTCATAGTCTGGTAAAAATTTGCATGCATTTCAGTATGGTGTTAAATTTATTGTAATATGTTTTGTTAATTAGTTGATTTTGTTATGTTTTGAGCCTGAAGAACGAATTTTTATTTTCATTTAATACGTAATGTACTAATTTGAAATTCTCCCGCATGGTGGCGTTTGCTTAATGTAAATTGCGAATTGTAATTATTCTTCATTTGCATTGATGCCACGGCGCGATTGGGACTCAAGCAATTTATTCAAGTTTTTAATTTAGTAGCGCCATCTGTTGATAACATTTTGAACTCTCACCAGGTGTTTCCAAAAACTCCCATAAGATTTAGCTATCTGAGACTACACAATCAAAACTTTCAAGTATAACATTTTAGTTTTAAAGAATCTTCCCTAACCCAAGTTTTAATTTCCCTGGCTGAGGCTAAAAGTAAAAATTCCCCGTCTTTCTCTGGCCAAATTTGTACATTTCTAATTTTCCCTGTCCTTTTTTAGGTTTAGCAGAACAGTGGAAGCCCCCCACTCATTTCAAGCTGGCCTATTTTGAAAGCTTTCGCGGAGACAAATATATGTAAGTTAATAGAAAGTCTTTTTAAAAGAGTTTTTAAATGAAAATATATGATATGCTATGTTTTCTTTTTCCATATGGTGTAGAATACAATTATATTTTCCATATATACATAATTCTCAAAATCGTATAAAAAGGGTCCATAACTTAAATTTGTCTGCGCAATACCTTTGAAAATGGAACAATAATAAACATCTTAAAACATCAAACAATTTTAATGATATTGTTTATTAATCTATACCCATAATTTAATAGTAATTATTAAAAGGTCAAGTATACTCGGCTAATTTATTCGAATGGAATTCAAAGTCGCATAAAAAACAAAACTTGAATAATATGATGTATTTCAGATGATATAGTTGGGACCAAATAAATTGAGACTTGCGTCATTACTTAAAACAGTACGAATTAATATTAAAATCGCTAGTCAAATGAGTGCATTTTAAGATGCATCTGCCCTTTTCATTTTAATATAGCTTTCTTTCTCTTTCCTGTAATAATTTAAATTATCTTTCTGTCAATGTCATATAACTAAAGTTGGGTTATGTAATAAATATGTTTCCCATAAACACCTTTTCATAGAATTGCAATTTACTGATTATAAATAAAACTTGAATTTTAGGGGTTTCTTTGAAAATGCTTAAATTTTTAATAAAAGCAAGATTCCGGAATTACCAAATTTGAAATAATTGTATTATTTTTAAAGAAATATTTTTGAAAAACTGTTTAAATTTTTTCCATGAATTCGTCGTCAAAATAAACGGGTTAATAAATACCTAAAACGTACAGAGGAACTGCTCATTTTTATTCATCGGAGTCGTTGTCACTACCAGTATCGGAGTCATTGGTTAATTGTATGACGAGTTCTTCTACGGTGACATCTAAAAGTTTTTCCCGTTCATACCAATTTGTTATCACATTTTCGGTGTGACGAATGCAATTTTTCCAAATTTCAGATGTACAATTATCCAATGCTTCATTCCACATCGAAATTACTTTTTCATCCCCATAACCATCTCTTCCGATATGCTTATTGTAATAAGTTTTACAATTCGCCCATATAAGTTCAATCGCATTAAACTCGCAGTGGTAGGGGACTCGCACTTGGTTCTTCCAAGTTGCATATAAGTTTCTCAGTAACCCATTTTTTAAATAAGTCACCATTCATTTCTCCATGGTAATCTTCTTTTTGAGATTTTGATGCAAAGACTAATGATGCATTATCTATAAATCCAGACTCCGAACCTGCATGAAGAACAATGAAGCGTTTCCCATCATAACCTTCTGGTTTTCTAACACTTTTTACTGAATTATCTTGCCAAGACTTTCCAGGGTTACCTTTCGAAAAAATCCATGTCTCATCCAAAAACACAACTTGACGTTTAAATTCGGAATTTATATTGTTTATATAGCTTTTCATGAAATGTACTCGATTAAAAGCAATATTGTGTTTTTCCACTAATGCTCTACGATTACTTTCTTTACAAAATTTAAAACCAATTTCGTGGAGAGTTCGTTTTAAGCTAGTGTTGCTTAAAATAATATGCAGTTTTTGAAGTTTCTTGTTTAATGTAGCAACAGTTAAATGTTCTTCTGAAAAAAATACCAAAATTTTTTGAAAACCTATATTTCTTGTTCATTACTTAAAAAAATAATCCAGAAATATCTAATATTTTAAAACTTACTTTTTCTGTACATTTCGTAGATGGATTCCCTTATATTCATTTTTGACGATTCTGGCAAATCTTTTTATTTCTTACTCTATTTCTTAATTTATCAAAACTTACTTTCTGAAAGGTCGTCACGTAATGCGAAATTTTACAACCAGAAAAGTTCATGAAAATGACATAAACAAATTATATCCGTAGTTACCTACTCATTGTTGATTTCAATTTCAATACGCGAGTCAATTCAATTTTTATTGCTTTTATTTTTAAGTTCAGACATACTAATTTTATACAGTATTTATTATTAATGTAAAATGTTGATAACGTACGTCTTTTCTTAAGTCTTTGCCAGAAAGACTTTCAAATATGTTTTTTCTCTTTTTAATAAAGCTAAACGACGTCCTAAATTATATTCAGGATGTCTTTTCTTAATCAGAAATTTGTGACGCAGGTCTCAATTTATTTGGTCCCAACTTTATTTAAAATACTTGCAAGGTATTCTAAGTATTTTCGGCTAGGACTTCTTACAGCTCTGAATTTTACTCACCGTTTGGTAACATTGAAGGCAGCAACAGTGACATCTTTGGCCTCCTCGTCTTATTGTGATTTAAGGCAGGTAGAAGCAAATGGTCGGGACTTAAAGAAACCAAATAAAAGGTGTCTTCTTGTCGGTTGATCGCCTCGAAAAATTCTGCGTAAATTTGGTCCGAAGTGGGCGTGTAAATTTCCAGGCCATTGTTGATGGTGGGCACGTAGTCCAGTTTCTTGGCGCGTTTGTTTATTTTAGACAACTGGGATTTACTTGCAGGTTTTTCGACCAAATTGTTGCCGTACCTCGCGTGTTTTTCCTTAATTTTGAGCCTCTTTCCGAATTTTGCGGTTTTGTAAAGTTGGCGCGAGTTGTTGTATGGCTTTCCGATTAACCTAAACAATTTTTGTATTAAAAAAAGGTGCTTTTAGAAGGTGTTTTATTGTACCTGTGTAATTCTAGCGCTAATCGCACGTTTTCTGATTGGTTAACGTACACAGGACACATTGGTAACAAACTTCGCGTGGTTTTATTTTCTCGCGACGATTCGGATTCGTCAAAGTTCTTACTCCAGAGTAAATTTCGACCGTGGAAATGGTAACCTGGATCTTGTTGCGAAGGAATTGATGGAAATACGTTTGTATTGGGGATTACCCTAAGAAGAAAAAGAACAATCTATTAATTTTCTCACAAGTAAAACAGAAAAATTGTATTTGAAGTCAAATACAATTTTTTTTTGTTTGAAGTGCTGTAGAAAAACGATGCACCCACCTTAAGTAGTTCATGTTGAAACTCATAACACAGAAAAGGGCACAAACTGCCAAAGTTTTGGTGATGGTTTTCGAGGGAAACCTTAGTAAGGGGGAGTGATTAGTCGCTATAATTAGTTGCTCTTTTAGTTGCGCATTTTCCTAAAACATAATTACAATAATTACAGGCTGTCACTATACACAAGGCTGTAGGTCAAGCCAAACAAAAGAAGAAATAAAATAACGAACAATAAAATTTTACGCCTGATTTTATGGTTAATAAAGAAATGTTGATCTGAACAAATAAACAACTCACCGTTTTTAATATTTTATTTTCATCTTCCAGCTCCTGAAGTCTATTTTCCAGCGACGTCACGTAATCTTTCTTCTTTTTTCTAGACAAACAGGCGGACTCTCGATTTTTAATCATACGTTGTTGCCTCTTCAATGCTCTCGCGTCCATAATTTGATGTCGCCCTGTGTCCATAGTTAAAGTCATATCGGGGCTTTCTACTGGCGAAGACAACGGACTCAAGGGTAACGTAACAACTTTGTTGATGTTAGAAGTGGTAACTATACTAGGAACGGTGGTTACTTGAGCAATCATTTTACTGGTGGTCAACAAATTGTTAACGGTGTTATTCGACATGGAAGTTTTTATATTATCAAGTATGACGACCTTCGAAGAATTATTCTTGTTCACCGCCGTCCGGTTAGGTACAATAAGTATGTTTTGCCCATTAGTACCGCTAGTTTTATTTGGAACAATATAGGGCCCCTTTGGAGTGTAACTAAATCGTTTTTGAGGTAACTTAACAATTTTTACGTTTTGAGGTACAACTTGCGGCGAAGTTTTAGAAACGACGAGATTGCTCGGGGGAACTTCTTGCGAGAAGAAAATCGGTTCGTTTATAGTCGAACACGGCGATTTTTCATAAGGTAAGGAAGTTTCATCTTCAATTTTAACTTCGGCTTTAATGTTGGGGAAAGCTTCGGGGCCGCATTGTGTCAAGTCAATTTCGTTCAGCTCGTCCAATTCGTTCCACTTTGTATCCATTTGCGAAACGGGGGGTGTACCAACCGATAATATTTCTTCAGGGCTCCTATCGAAATAGGAGTTAAGCACACCCATTTCATCTTCGTTTGTGTTTAGAAGCAAAGGTATGTCCAAATCTGTGGAGAGTTGGAGGATAAAATCCTCGTCCGACGGGGAATCGAAGTAATCTGAAAATAGTCAATCAACGAAGGTTATACGTGAATACAAAGAACTTACCGCAAGTGAAAGAATCATCGCCCGACGATTCCGGCGAACTTTTAAACGCGTAATCGTTTACGTGTAACAAATCGTCGGTGGTTAACATCTTTTGTAGTTAATTCACAAATTAATAGGTAACAAATAATCAAAAAGCCGGATATTGGTTAAATTTTGTACGTCGCATTGTGTTGCTGACGTTTGTTATTTATATTTTGATATTTGACACTCCCCGAATTCGAATATTTTCATCGCGCTAAAGGTTGCGACACACTTTCAAAGGTAACGTTGCACGATTTTATGTTTCAATTTCCTAATTAAAAAATCTGATGTGGCCATCGCATAACTTTCCGAACAGACGCAAATTTTTATATTATATTTTTAAATAAAATGGTTACATAATTTCAACAGTAAATCGATGAAAAATTTCATATTTTGCCAAAATAGGAAGAAAAAAACCTTTGAATGCCTATATCTTGCAAACGAAGCATTTTTGGACCCATGTTATTAGAAACTTTTCATCTTATTTTCGTTAGTAGAATGCGGTTTACTATTTTATTTACAAATACAAAAATTTTTTACAAATACAAATTTTTTTGAAACGCCCTGTATATTTTAGAGAAAAACTTGTAGGACAAAAAATGTAGGAAATTCCATAGCGCTAATTTTTTGTTATTACTATTTTTACATATTTAATTTCGTTTCGAAGTTATGACGCATAATGTCATAATAGCTCCAGGTAAACCCCCCTTTCCCGTAACACGATTAAATTTATTTTCATCTGGCTTCGTCCTACGACAGGAAAAACCTTATATGCAAAATTTGGAATGATTTGCTTGCTTCGTTTAGACGCTATCGTGTTCACAGACGTACATACACACACACATACACACATACATACAGACATCCTTCCAAAAATGATAAAAATGGATTCAGGGGACCTCAAAACGTGAACATCTGTCAAAAAATTGGGGGGTCAAATTTTGCCTGATAACAATACTTTCCTTACCTATAGGGGTTCGGAAAGTAAAAATTTATTTTTAATTAAAGAAATGCCAGTTAACACCTGTTGATCTGAAAAATATATATTTTTGTAATAAAACCAATCTAAAATCTTTTTTCAGAAGTGATGTAACCACAGCGAAGATGTCACTACTGATGGTTACCACAGTCAATGTGGTTACTGTTGAGAGATTCGTGGACTTTTATGTCCTTAAGGCATTGCCGGACAGCAGGTCCATGTCACTGGCCCCCCCAAATCGATTTTTAATAAAATTTTTGTGTCAATCGTTAGTGCCTGTTTGTGCTTCCATTCCCGACGTTTGTGCCTCAACGGTCGCGAAGTTATTCGCGAAATCTTGTGGGGGGGGGGGGCTGCTGACATGTATCCGGACCGCACACAAAGTCTTCCCGGGGCTTATTTATTTTCAGATTTTCCGAAAATAAAATTGTATCTCTTCAAATCCCCTTTCTGTCATCTTCTTACCAATGTCCTTGTAACAACCCGCGTTCAGCTCATATTATTTAAATACCGACCACGAAAATGTAACACGTAAAATTGAATTTATTAAATAAAATTAAATATTTAACCATGCTATGAATCTTATATATAAAAATGCTTGTATGTGTGTATGAGGGTGGGTATGTGTGTGTGTTCCGCATAGACGCCTAAATCCCGTAACTGTGGGCGTTGAAACTTTCACGAGATCTGGCGAGGATCAAGAGTAAACTTTTCGTCGTCTTTGATTTTAGTAATTCGCCACCATAAGACGGTCATCTGGAGTTAAACGCTTCAGGTCAACGTCGTTGTCATAGTTACGATGCGATTTTGACACTAAAAGTTTAATTAAATGACATTGACATAAATGATGTAAAGGGTGAACCATAAATAGTGCGCGTTTTAGCAAGGCACTCTAAAAGTTTAATTCTAAAATTCTGACATTGACGTAAATCATGTAAAGGGTAAGCAATAAATAGTGCGCGTTTTAGCAAGGCACTCCTTTCCTTCGACATTATTAAAAGATAGTGTCAAAGTGACGGAAAGTGAAGTGAAAAACATACGAGTGATACTAATAAAGTAAAGTAGAAAAATAATACACATACTACAACAGTGTACTACCCGAAATAAATTTAACACCTAAGATTATGTTACCCAATAATTAAGACACAATAACGTCAGGGAAAGCCAATTGTTTTATACCCCTACTCCAAAGTCCAAATCAAATTCTTCTTTGTTTCTAATGAAATTCACATATCGGTGGTCTTTAGACACGCCCTCTTTAAAAGTGGAATTTTTTTTCACATTTACCCCCACTACAAGAGTTGTTATTAAAGTCTGCAATAAATTCCTCATATTTGGTATATCAATAGGTAACATAAAACAATTTTATAAAAATATAATTTTCTCCCCCTCCACAAAATTTTGGACTAAAGACACTCAGAAATTTAAAAAAATATATATCTGATTCCCACTAATCGTCTAAAAGAATAATACGAAAAAAAAAATTTTAAAATTACCCGCACAAAAAAAGTTTCTTTTGGACCTTCATCGATCATCACCAAAATTGATATCTCATTCCCCCTAAGCATCTAAATGCTAAATACGAAAAACAAAATTTTAAATTATCCGCACAAAAAAATCACTAAAAGTTTAATTAAATGACATTGACATATAGTCAGCAGCGGCTCGACAAATAGGGAAACACAACTTTGACATAAGAATGTTAACCTTAAAAATGACATTGACATAATATGTTATACTCAGTGGCGTAGCACAATATTTTTAAAATTAGCAAAAATCAAGTTACAAAGTGACAAATTAATTAATTTATGACATTTGTATTACTGATTAATTTCAAATTAATACAAAACAACGTAAATATTTGTCGATCACGTTTGTCTTCTACCAAGGGTGTATTTTCATAAAAGTGTGCAAACCGCTCTAAGAAGGGGTAAGAAAACATTTATATTCCTTTATATTTCACATTTGTGTAAAACTGGATGTATGTATGTATGGAGGCACCACTACATGCAAAAAAAACCACATATGTCTGCCGACTCTTGAATTTATTTGTACATCCATACGCAAAACATGATGCTACCATTTTAGGTAAATAATTAAATTCTTTGAGTGCCAATGTCATTATTTTAAGATTAATATTCTTATGTCAAAGTCAGTTAATTCCAGGCAGGACATCGTCTGCCGGGTCAGCTAGTTAGTTTATAATTATTGAACCATTTGGCAAATTGTTTGGGAACCTCCGAAATTCTCGAGTTAATATTATAAATTTAACAACCCTCTTTTTAAGAAAAATGTAACAATGAATCGAGAGTTTCATATTTGTAACGAGAATTTCAGAGCTAGTAAAAAGCTATCAACAAAGATTTAGAAATTGTAAAAAGTCATAAAGCTAGCAATCATCAAGCAAAAGCTACGCAGTTTTATCGCTGCAGGTGGTGCGAGCTCCGTGCGAAACGTTGATTTTCTCTTTTTTATGAATAGATCAGACGATTTCTAATTTTTAGAAATCGTACATAAAAGCAGTCTCTATTCTCAGAACCGGGAGAAATCAGGGCAATAAACAACCCTTAAAGAAACTTTCCAATTCTAGCCTCAAGTACGGGCGCTAATGAAAGAATTCACACACGTCTTTTTTTCCACTTGAGAGGAAGTAATATCATAAATAGGGGGAGGAACCCCTAAAATTAGTTAGTCATCAACCACCACGCGAAAATTCGTCATACACCACGCGAAAAGAAGTTCAAAAGTCATTCACTAGTCGTTAATTTTAAAAGTTATCAAATTATTACGCGAGTAAGTTATCGATAGTCGCGCGAAAAGTCATCAAACACCACGCGAAAAGAGTTATTAAAAAAATCACATGAAGTTATTATCAAAATACGCGAGTTAAAAATATTCAAAGTCAAGTTAACGGTTATAAGTTAGTTGTCAATTATTAAATATTAAATTATTAATTATTAAAGGTTTACGCGAGTGCCGAGTCAAGATAATTTAAATCGATCTTAAATCAATCGTGGTGTTAAATCATAAAAGTCAAAGAAACCTCTTAAATCGAATCGAGCTGCTATTTGTATAAATCCGAGAATTACCTAAGGGCTAAGGTTCGTACCACTTACAAGCGATCTAACTAAAGCAGGTACCAGATTATCTTTCAGAAAATATTAAAACTTTTACAATTTGTCACTAAAGTTAGTCAATTCAAATTAATTATGTAAGAATAAGTAGTAATCTTTAATTTTGTTTTATTTGTTTTCTTATAATTTGTTTGCTTAAATTGTTGGAGGAATAAATTTAATAAATTTGTTAATTAATTAAATTGTGTCTTATTTGTGATTTCTCGTAAGTATATAAGCATTGTCTGTCTTAAATATTTTCCCCTCTCCTTCCGAGGCAATTACACTACCAAGTTATCAGCTTAAGATATTGAATTTAAGTAAGTATTTTTTTTGTTTTCGAGTCCCAACTCGTTCGCTGGTTAATTAAATCAGTGAGAAAACGAACTCTGGTGGCAGCGATAAATTTGCATACAATCCAGTAATTATAAAAGGAAAACCCAGTTTTCCACATTGGTAGCTTCATTTTTCTACATCCTCCAACTCAGTTTAGATCTACGTAACAAACAGCAACCTTGCCGTAATCCCTTCCTTACTGGGAAATCCATTGTCGTCTCCTTTCCAACTTTCATTGAAGATTTGGAATTTTTATACAGTTAGTGCTGATTCACAATGAACGTAAGACATAAGAAATACGTAAGACGTCAAATTGACATAAAGCGTAAAATTAAAATCGTTCCAATTTAATGCAATTGTGTTGAGATTATTGTCGTACGTAAAATTACATCAAGTTGATATCGTTTCAACTTTTTGTATTAAAATTAGGCTTAATATAAATTTTACGTCTTACGTATTTCTCATGTCTTACGTATGCTAAAAAATATGTTTCTCAACTTGGATTCGAACCCAGACGTATCAAACAACTGCTCTGCCGAGGCGATTGATTTATGTAGCGCGGAACTTCTATTTATCGTGAACTAATTCTAGGACCGCTACAAGTTCATAAAGTTTGGAATAAATTCCAAACTGCAAATTTTAGCAGGAGTTTCTCAGAAAATCCTCGGACACGCCAACCTTGTTATTTTAAGTGGCACTTTTTCTGCCATTGATATTTTCTATCGTGTTTCTTTTTTGACCCAAGACGTTTTTTAATTACAATTTACAATCCTTATTTTACTTTTCAAATTTGGATAGAGCACAATTTTCTAAGTATGAAAATGTAAAAATAAACTATAACCTTGAAGCAAAAAGTTTTTGAGATAATCAATCCTAAAGTTTAAAAAATGCATGATAAAATTATTAGAATACACCAGAGATGTGAATACACCAATTATTTATCAAGAAGGCGCTGGAAAAAATAACACGGTTTTGACAGTAATCTGCGGTTTAATCGTTGCCTAAATTGCATGTACCTATCCATTTTTATTTTTTAACTATTTTAAAATGGTTCGTTGCTTGTTTGAAAGAAAGAATTGAAATTTTGAAGATTATTATCGGTTATTTAATAATAAATATCCTAACGAGGAACCGATGCTACTGTTAGCAAAAAAATTTGCTAGTGGGTCATACGAGAGATCGTCCACCAGTTCAAGAAAATCTTCAGTTAAATATTTTACTCGAGCTTCAAGAAAATCCCCATTTATTTACTCGACAAGTAGCGGCAAGCAAAGCGATAGTTCAGAGCTCTGTTATAAAATACTTGAAATTGAGGAAGGGGCATCCGTATAAAGTGGTTATGGATGACGGATTCCGAAAAAACCAGTGTAATAAGTAATAACTAATAAGGCAAAAAACATTTTACTACATGATGGTTTAATCTAATAACGCTGCGAACAAATTTGACACGATCTGGAGCTGTATGGAGTCTTAGACCCACAATTTAAATCTTTCGGCGTAAAGAAGAAGTTCTGCACGACCTGGTCTTGTACCACATGGAACTGTTTATAAGACGATGGAGAACCTAGTAACGTAATAGAAAACAAGAGCCGCTGTGGAAGTGAGAGGATTTTTGACAAGTAAATAGCACCCTATCCAGTACTAGGAAATTGAAATTTCCCTATAGAAATGGCTTAATATTTCGATCAAAAAAGTCATTAGCTTTAATATAAACCAAGGATCATTAAGTTTAATTGAAAAACAACCCTAATTTAGGGGTTTAAAGATAGGCCACTCCCCCATGAATGTTAACAAAAATTGGGGTAATTATCGGACTTTTTGGGTATGTTTCGGTCCGAATGTGACCCTGACGCCGTTACGGACGTTCAAAATTATCGAAGAATCGATAAAATCCGAAAAAAGTGCAAAAATCGGCAACTGGCATAGGAGTCCCCGGTCGGAATGAGTGAAAATGTTTCACCCGGAAATTGATTTTTTTGAAGCTATGCTTCTTATCGCACGGGAATTGCACGGGCAGTTAACTTAAAAAAATCGTTCGTCACACAAATTTCGACCATCGCTTTCAAATTTCGAACTTCCCTTCAAACACCATAACTCCGGAACCGAGAGGGCTAGGACCCTGGGAATGGTGGCTATGGATGGGGGGCGGAGGTGGCAACCGCCCCCGACGCGACGCCTCCAACCGGTTGTTAGAATTTTCCGCTGATCCGCACCCCTAATGGGAGGGTGCCTAACGAAGAGCAAAAGATTCCTCCACGTGAAGAAGGATTCCTCACTTTTCAAACGTGGGTACCCTAGATGTTCTTTTAAGCTAGCTTTTGATGGTCTCGTCGGTATGCGAGGGCCGCAAGTCCAGGTCACGAGCTTATCCTGCAAGGTTATAAAGTAGTCCCCTCTCTCGAGGAAATAAAATACGATATGTGATTTACTGTATTTAATATAACGTATAGATGTTACACAACAAAACAAAACAAGACAGGTGACAGACAAAATGGTGTCGTGAATAATATTACTGGCTTCTGAAGGAAACCAGCCAAGTTGATCTTCGGCGTGAAACAATCGTCTCCCCGAGAATACCTCGTGAACGGGTAATATACAAACTATGTGCGTAACAAAATTGCACAACTATTACGTTACTAATATTATTCGTAAATAATTAAATGGCAATCCCACCCAAAAGAATACAAAATTTGTCTCACCTAGACGTCCGGTGAGTTACACAATATTGGAGACAGCAACTGCAACCTTCAGGCGGACTGCCTACGAATTCGATCTTGAACTCCTTCACTCGGCTTCCCCAGGAAGTACGACTGCACACCTCTCGGTTGACGATGCCTCAGCGACCCTCGACTGGCGCCGGAACACTGGACTGGACTGGTATTCCAACAGACTGATAACGCTTCGAATGGCTTCTCGCCGACGGAAAATTCTAATGTCGTGGTTCAACAACAACCATTAATCGGACAGGCACAAAGACGGACAGACCTGACAACGTTAAGTGACTCTCGGACTGAGCGATGATTAAAGTTGGATGAGGGTAAAAGCAGTAAGTAACCCTCAGATTGTTGACATAAAATACTTCAATCAATCTCCCATAGAGGGCGTCTGACGTCGCGCGCGCAACAAGCTATAATCAGCGAGCAGATACAAGATGGCGATCCCCAGACACGAGGGAGATAAAGAAAAAATGTGCACCCACTTCTGTAAACGCAGAGAACAGGCTTAATCCTACCTCCAACGCACCGGCGAATCTTTAGTACAAAGATGGTATAATATTCTAATGCCTAAGGCAATTAAATTATTCACTAAAAGCACGCGCGACTAGACGACACTCTCACACGGTTTCCAAACCAAAAGTGACTTTTCCAGCCCGCATCCTGCGGCAAGAATACCAACTTCCCAAAGGAAGTGTCTCCACTCCCATCTAAATTATTTCAAATATAAATGGAAGTGGTCGATGTGAAAATAATTTGTTAAGGTTGATACGTGACGATCTCATAGCCAAAAAATCGTCACACGGTTTATAGGGAAAATAGTTTTTTGACAAAACTAAAAAAATTAAAAAATTTCCCCCCTCCAGCCCTTTTCGTGGGTCGGCAAAAAACGTCGAAAAAATTTTTCAAACATTTTTCACAAAAAGGCCGAAAGCCGAACAACTATGGCCTTCACGCATCTATTATGGTCCTCCCCCTGTGAGGCCGAAACGGATCTATTATGGTTTGCTCTGTGCGTAAGAAGCATAGCTTCTGTGGACGGTCCGAAGACCGCTCTGGTGTATGTCCTGACCGCTCTGGCCCGATGTGGTGTAACAACATGTGCGCGGGGGTGGCAAGTGGATACTCTGGGTTATCCCGTAAGGCTGTAATCAACCTGTACGCGGATTTCCGAGCAGTATGCACCTGGAAGCTTGAGAATAACACTGACGATCTGGCAATCGGAGGTCCGGGCCAGGTAGTGCAGATTGATGAGAGCGTGATAACCCGGCGGAAGTATGGTGTCGGCCGAATTCCCCCACGCGCCCAAAAGTGGGTGCTGGGGTTGTATAGCTGCACCGAAAAGCGTGGCATCGTCAAGTACGTGGAGAAAAGGGATGCTACCACGCTGCGGGCGCTCATCCAACAATATGTACTGCCTGGTACGGAAATATGGACCGATTGTTGGAGGGGTTATTCCGGACTGAACACCCTCGGTGGTGTTTCTCCCTACACACACAAAACGGTTAACCACAGCCGTAATTTTGTGGACCCCGAATCTGGAGTATGCACAAACCAGGTGGAGGGGTACTGGAGCAGCCTCAAAATGTTTTGCCGTCGAGCCACTCCTACTACCCGAACATTTGGACCATTACATGTGGTGTTCCTTGACAGATTCTACAACTTACTACGGCAAATCCGGAAAGCGTTCCCGCAGAAATAACTGTTTCACGGTCGTCGCATTGAAGGTGCAGATGGGTTCTTTTTAGAACCAAAAATATTTTAAGAAATAGGTCTCTAAATAAACATCAACAACTATGGGGAAAACCTAGGCCCTACGGGGCTTTGCCCTGGGGCCGGTTTTGATGGTGCTAATTACTTTTTTGGGTGGATCTGGCACGGCCAGAACTGTGCGCATCAAAAAACCTACCCTACGCCCCTCTGGGCGGTTTTTCATGGCGTGAGCCGCTCCGCGGCGGATGCTGAACATACGAGAAGCGCCATAAATCAAGAAAACCGGGATGAAAGAAACCGGGACCTTAAACCCCCAAAAATTCGCGTAAAAACAAAAAATAATCGATGTTACATGTAGGAGAGACGAGCTGCATCTACCGGTCCGTAAAACGCTAAGTTTAAGACTAGTTCTTTCTGCACGCACCGTCAACAGAATTAGCGACGCACGGGAATCTCGTTAGATTTTACCTCTGAATCTCGTTAAATTTGCTAAGTTCAAAATCGATTATTTCAAAATTTTGATAATAAAATCTTTGTTAATATTTTTACAATTTGCAATATTAACTGTGTTCTTTAGTGTGTAGCTGAAGAAAATTTGTTTCGAGCGAGACTACTTATGACACCGTAGCCCAGCCTCTCTGGAGATGAAGTGTATACACTTCCCGCGGTTCGGAGTCCGCGTTAAGCAGTAGGTCCCCTATGCGTTTGTTAATACTTCAAACGCATAACACATGCATAGGAGAGAGGTCGCCAACGTCTGGGAGACCGGATATGACACACGAAGAAGAATCATGAGTAGGTAAAGTATTCAGAGTTGGTGGAACCGGCCCTAAATCTTACAGTATACTATTTATGCGACTTTGAAATACTGACCGACTGCGGAAACCGGTAGTTTCACAACAGAGTGAACTGTAAATTGGTCGTGTTGATGTTAAGAAAGTCACTTTCCAGGTTTATCTTCTTGGCCACCTGCTCTCGTGTAATTTGGTTAAGGATACAGGAAAAAGGAAACAACTGGATAGCCATTGATAAAGCACTATGAAAATGTAAATTACATTATTATCACCGGATGACCAGTTCCGCCATTGGTAGTCATTGGTATAATCCCGGGTATAATATAGAAAAAAAAAAAAGTTTGCATACAATATGGCGGGTTTCTTCAAGTTAACGTCGAATTGCGCAATTAGATAACTAGGTTCCAAAGAATCAGGAAGTGCTTCTGGAGGTTCCACCCCCACACTCGCAAGGTCCTTCGCAATATTCCATTTCGGCGCCCTAAAATTTTCTATACGAAGGAATACATGAATAAATTTTATTTTGAAACTTTCAAGATAGAAAAAAGAAGATATAAATCCCCATGGGAATTTTTGAATTTCGAAGGAAATATAAATACTTACTAAATATGGGGTGATGGTAGGTAAGTCTGGTATAGACTGGAATGGTTACATTATAATATAATAAAAAAAAGTAAGTTATGTCATGTTTTTTAATTCCTTGCTGTACCAGCACCAAGTTTGGATGAATATGCCTATGAGCCTATTTTCATGAGAATCGTCTATATCCGCGCACACTACCTGGGAATTATCATGGTAATCAAGAGCGGATCCAGACAAAGTTCATGGGTGAGGGGAGGAATTTAAAGCATTAAAGCAAAAAAAAGTAAATTCGTCGGGTAGTAACCTCCTTCACCGCCCTCTCATATCAGCCCTTGATGGTTATGGCTATATCTCAAAGGATGATACAAGGGCGGGGGAAGTAATTAGTCCCCATGATTTTCAAACATCCAAAACAAAAAATGGTTAAATGCACAAAAATTCTTAAATTTAATTGTAACTTATCCCCAATTAATATTTCACCATGTATAAATATGTGTAATTGTTTATAAATGTTATAATTTAAGTGGTAATTACAGATATTCTATATACCTAGTAGCTAAGAGCCTACGATGGTTGGTACTTCTCCTTCTGAGTAAAAGCAAATCATCTTAAAACATACATGGAGTAAAGGCCTCTACTCACAATCCAATTTCTAGGTCCAACTTGCGACCCGACGAGATTGGAGGTTGCCTCTCAACGCTCCAATCTCGTCGGATGGCTACATGTTCTGACAAGAAATGTTATGAAATTTGTAGGCTGATGAGCCTCTACATGTTCCAACTTGAGACCCGACCGACGAGATTGGAATATAGTTCCAACCATATTGGATCATGTGTAGACTCTATAAGTCAAGATAAAAGATTTTGAAGCAGACCCATCTCGAAAACCCGCGGTGGCAGCCTTCACCCCCAACTCGAAGAGATTGAATGAGCATTTGCTGGTCTTATTTTTTTCAAAAACGGGAAGACAGAAAATTTTTCATCCAACACGTATTTTTTCATTGATCAAGAATTTCAAATCGTCCTATAAATCAAAAGTTATAGCTGATGATTTTATCTATCGATTGGCATATGAAAAGATTTTAATGTATTTGTATAAATAAAATGTGTAAGTGGATTTGGTAGATTTAATAAACTTTTTTAAAATGCAACAAGTTGGAGACTTGCAATTTACCTACGGCATTCCCAAGAAAATAAAATTTTACATCTTATACATATTTTTAAATTGATCAAAAATTCAAATTTGTTCCCACTATAAAAAGTATGGTAAATAGCTATTACAGCTATCTCTACTTTTTTTTCTTGCGAGAGTAACATTAAAATTTTTTATCAATTAAAAGAAATGTACGGAATGAAAATTTTATTCTCTTGTGAATGCAATAAATCGCAAGTCTCCATCTTGTTCCATTTTGAAGAGGGAAAAAGTTTATTAAAAGCCGTTTTACATATCAATCGATAGATTAAATTATAAGCTGTAACTTGCTGTTTGTTAATTTTGATTTATAGGGCCTTTTTGGCGTAATATGCAAAAATGTGATATTGTAGAATCACTACCTATCATATTTTTTGTAGTCTAATAAAAACTTTGAATTTTTAATCAATGAAAAAATAAATAAAAGTGTGCAATTGCACACTCCACTCCTTTGAGAAGGGGTGAATGTGCAACCACGGGCTTTCAAGGTGGGTCTGCCTTCAATTCTCTTAATTTTGACTTACTCCAAGTGTGCGTAAAGAGGATTTGCTTTTACTCAGAAGGGGAAGTATCTGACCATTTTTAAACTTGTAGGCTCTTAGCTAATAAGAAATACATTGAAACCTTCAAATATGTAAAGTGTGGGCCAGCCATTTCTGAACGTAGCCTTCCCTAGACTTGTCCATTTCATTTTGTCTGTGCTGCCGCAATCCAATTTTCTCCTTATAGGTGGTCGGTCTAGATTTCGTTTTTCATAGCCAAGTCTTCACTCCAGAAATTCCTTTGTCCATCAGCCATCGCTATATGCAATGTGTCCTGCCCACCTCCATTTCAGTGTAGTAATTCTTTCTATGATGTCCTGAATTCTCTCTTGTCCTCTAAGGGATGATGCTTTTGTTCTTTCCATGTGCCTTGGTTAAGGGTCTAGGACTTTTCGGCGCAGCCGGTTCGGCGTAGCCCTTTCGGCGTGCACCCGATTCGGCGCGAGACTAATTCGCCGCGAGCCCATTTCGACGCAACCTTATTCGGCGCGAACCCAATTCGGCGTGACCCGATTCGGCGCAAGACCAATTCGAAGCAAGGACAATTCGGCGGGAAGTGATTTTCCGTTCATTTTAAAATATATTTAAATTCTTGTAATAGAAAATTAATGCATTAGATCGCAGTTTTTAATCACAAATTAAACTTTAATTCACGTTTGTAAAACTACATACGATCATTAACTTGAATATGTAATGTTTTTAATATACATATTATGTAGTTGATGTATAGCAATTAAATTACTAAATTTTATACTATGAAATTTTCTCCTTTGATTATTTATCGTAGAATCATTTCTAGGTGGTAGATTTAAAAAATTCAAATTCTAAATGCAGAGGTGGGCTAATACTTTTCGTATTAAGCTGTATTTATAGAACAAAAATGGTTTCATTTGTAAATCATGAGGTTCAATAATTTTTAGAAATATTGTAAAACATTTTTGTTGTATTATACTTTAAGATTTCTTTAAGGTGGCCGAAAAATTCGCTGTTTTTGTTCGGTGCAAATCTTAAAAACGAATAAATTTAATGATATTCTAAAAACACCATCGAAACGGCTTGAAATTACAATGTGGGTGGTTTTCATAAAAAAATGTCGGAAAATTTATTTTTCAGTGTCATATTTTTATTTATTAATTACTCATTAGTAGTCATCGGATTTTAGGCACTAAAAACCTACAAAATATGCTCTAAAATTTTGCAAATAAGCTATTCAAATTTACTAGCACAAATTCAATAGTTGACAATGTAAATTTAATCAATTGTTATTGATTACTTTTGTCTTTTAATATACTTTTTTATACTCTTTTAATAAAAAGACCTATACCCAATTTTAAAAAATATCTTATAAATTAAAAAATAAAGGTCAACTATAATACAAAAATTTATTACAAATTTATATTACTCTAATCTTGAGATCCTGAATAACCTTAACAAAATGAAAAATTAGTTTGAAAACCAAGATCATGTAATTTAAAAATTAAATCTTTTCCCCCAGAGTCCTTTATTTCTGTAATAATTTGAGACGCGTCTAGAGAATTTAAAATATTCTCATCTTCTGTAGAAAAGAGGCTGTAGGATAAAAAACCCGAAAATTAGCCAATGAAAACATTAACACATAACATTATTATACTTACACACAGACAGTGAAACTTACGAATACTACTAACAGAAATTCTAAAAATTACAAAAATATAATTTTTGTAATATTTCTATAGTCTCTCTCAACTGAAAATGAGGATATTTTAAATTCTTGAAAAGCGTCTCGAATTACTAAAAAGGTTAGCGCTGAATCGGGTTTGCGCCTAAATGGGCTACGCTGAATCGTCCTCACGCCGAACCGTCCTCACGCCGAACCGTCCTCACGCCGAAACGTCTTCGCGCCGAAACGGTATTACGCCGAACTGGCTACGCCGAACCGGCGGCGCCGAACTAGCTACGCCGAATCGGCGGCGCCGAAAAGTCCCATTCCCTTGGTTAAGGGTATCACTGATATTTTACAATTTTAGCCCATTTTACAAATCTCTTCATAATGCAAAAAATAGGTTAAAGGTTCATTTGAAAGATATACCAAGTTATCTAGGTTTTGCAAGTTATATTTTCGGAATATTACGCTATTCTTGACAACATTGTTTATTAAAATTTGAAAAAAAAAACTAATTCCAAAATTGCATCAAAACAAATTTATGGTTTTGAGAATCTCCGGATGGAATATACTCCTTTTTAAGCGATAGTTCCATGATTACAGTTTTCTTTTCATATTTGTATAAACAAAGGTGCCAAGTTTGCTGATAAAGAGTATTACATAATAATATATTCTGAAGATAAAACAAAACAAAAGAACTAGAAATATTGAAAGAGACCTTTGGGATAGTTTTTGCGGTAGGAAATAGAAAAATGTATAGGATTAATAAATCAAGATCGTTTTTATTCACCTCAAGTCAATATAAATGTAATTGTACAAAAAAGGAGCTGAATTTACATAACAATACGTAGTAGTTTTGATAAGAAACCAAAATATATCAAGGGATGCAATTATTTTTAAATTGTTTAGCGTATCTTGTCGTCTATTGTACATAAATATCTTGTAAGATGTGAATATCTACATCGTAAAACTTATAAATTAAAAACCATTGTCCATTACCATAACAAGTACTTACTATTTTTAATTAATCAGTAATAAAAAAGTCTGAGATCTTAACATCGCGATACAATAATTAATTAGTTATCATTATTTAAGTACCTAAAATAACAATTAAATTTTCATACAATCACCGGTTCATTTTGTTGTAATTAAATTGTTAAAGCGACAAAAAAACAAATTTAAAATTACAATTAATTAGCATAAGTTAAAGCACCCTTAGGCCACTACGCCTCTCCTCTCATCACAACAGAAAAACCCTACAATTTGCCACAATTAATTACATTACAGGAAAATTGAGAGCTTTCACAACCTTAACTATAATAAAAATTTAAAACAAACAATATAAAAACACAGAGTACAAGCTGCATTGTTCGCTTCCAATTCAATTGAATTTGTCAAAATTAATTAATTTCAATAGAGCTAAATAAATTAATAATTACTATTGACAGTTTCAAATATGATAATAATTACGTCGCTTTTTTTCAGTGGTTTAGTACATTTTTTTGTAAAAATAGAAACTGCACAATTTATATTATATATTTCGTGCATTTGATAACGAGGGGGGGCACCTGACACGTTAAAATAAAAGTTTTCGGGGTTATTGCTATTTACAAAGAGAAGCCACAATTTAAAAAGAAGGAATAATTAGGACGGAAAAAACAAAAAAGTTTGGCCCATACAAATCCTAAGAGTTGTGCGATGTGAAAATTTACAAAATTGTGGCCCGCTAAATAAATGTTTACCACTTAAATAAAATGTCAAACAAATTGCAATTACTTCACTCTACTCGGATCACAATGGTTATATCACAAAAAATTAAATTGCTTAAATGAAAGTCGTTAAGGTTATGCAGTTTGAGTAAGGCGAATAGTAAGCACAAATTCTAAAACATTTTACTCCCTCTTTTATAAAAAAAAAAGGCTCAATGGATCATTAAAGCACGACAAATCCTACATCTATGTACATATTATAAAAATCTCAATTTGTTTAGGTTATATGATACAAAAATAAAACACTATGTAACATTAAATTTGCACGATTATCGATGACACGATAGTCGAGATGAAATCAAAACATGATGTCAGTTTTATAGTTCGGCTGATCTATCTAATTAATTAATACACACAAGTAAAACGGGTCAACTAATATTAAATTTAATAAAACGAAAACATTTACAAATACTTAGTCAAAATTTTGAATAAGAAAAGCATTAATTATAGGATTGAGATCAACATGAGCGCATTAAAGTATGATGGGTGTGTGTGCGCGCACAATTTTTATTTTATTAATTCATTAGCGAGGTTTTGATGGGGGAACACAAACAGATGA
Source organism: Podabrus alpinus (assembly GCA_932274525.1). NCBI lineage: Eukaryota > Metazoa > Arthropoda > Insecta > Coleoptera > Cantharidae > Podabrus > Podabrus alpinus. The sequence continues at coordinate 5,184,257 of OW026453.1, forward strand.
TGCCAGGTACCAATGTGAGCCAAATCGTTTGTCAGATTTACATTTTTCTGGTGCGGTTTATTTTAAAAATGTATAAATGAGAGCACTGTTTTGTATTTAATGTAGCCAGGTACTGTAACAGCAAGGCGACAATGGCTAATACATTTATTTCAGTCGCTACCTGCAAATTAAATTCTTTTTATTTTAATATCTGCTGCTTTCACAGCTTCGCCAATTTCAATAAAACTCAAGCACTTGAAATACCTACAAAGGTCCCAACAACCTGAATTATTAAATTTTATTGAAATTGGTTAAACTCGTACTACGTGGTCTATATAGGCCAGTTGGGCGAGCGAATTATCGTCTAAAATACGTTCAGAAAAACGAGCAAGTGACCATTCGCGGTCAACAGGCCCATTTGGTTTTTAATTAATAATATACATCGTATAAAAGACAACCATGTGTTTTTTTTCAAAACTTTAAGTGGGGGAACTTTGGAATACTCTTTAATCCATGGTAGAAATTGTATTTCTTCCATTACATAAGTTTAAGTCGCCGTTTTTTCGGTGCGATTCTGATTTGACATAAAAATCTTGTTATGATAATCATTTGGTTATTTTGTAACAATATGGTTATTTGAGCCGATTTGCTATTCTGATTTTGAAGACATAATCATGGGGGCGTGGTTTATCAACAATTATTGTTATATTTCATGGTTATGATAGCAACTGCATTTTAGTGCTTGTTGCGCTCATTTTGATCATTGTTACGTTTGTGAAAGACAGTTGTTATATAACTATTTGAATTATTTATAGTTCGTAAATGTTGTATATTAAACTGTATTTCAATGTACTTAAAAATTTCAGATTTCTCTTAAAAAAGTTTTATAAAAAAATAATTTCAATTTTAAACATTTAAAAAAGTCAAAACAAATAAAAAATTGTAAATGGGCGATGGATGGAGGTGAATTTGTTCCTTCACGGCCATATTAAAAAAAATGTAACAATCTTGTAGTATGTAAATTCTTTTTGTACACAAAAAATTAGTTAAATTAAAAATAAAAAACACAAACAAAAGTGTATAAACTGTAAATTAATGAATTTAACTTAAAACAATTTAATTTTGAAGAAAAATTTATTTTGATATACAGTAGGCGCGCATTATCCGGGCGGCGGATTTTCCGTGCGGCATTTTAAAATTTCATCCGTGCGCGGATTATCCGTGGCTGACGGCCAGAGGTTGGCGCATGAACGCTAAATGCACCGTGCAGGCGTTCGTCTCGGGGAATACCCAAGTTCGGCTCGGAAAATCCCCCGTTTATGTGTTTACTTATTATTTTCGCCAACTGCCGACCGACTCGTTAGTTAAACGTAAACAGACGCACAAAATGCAGCGTACTGGTGCTAATGAAAAGCGTAAACTCAATGTTTACACATGTATTTGTCTGAAGAAATTATTAAAAAAATAAAAATGAGGTCTTTGGATTATCCGTGTTTTCGATTATCCGGCGAAGGCTCGGTCCCGGCTGGCCCGGATAATCGAGGTTCTACTGTACTAGGTACTTATATATTTCAAAATTACAAAACAAAATTAAAGTTTTTAAATCACAACTGATGGAACGATGTGTCATATTTGTTAGTATTTTTAAGGTACATTTGAACTATTTATAGCAATGTTTGGTTATGCTTAACTTATAACAATCATGATTATGCGTGTTTAAACAGAATAGCAATTTTCGGTAACATTGTTACGGAGATGGTTATAACTTAGGATAGCAATCTAGTCATAACAATATGATTATATAACCATGTGCAAATCAGAATCGCACCGAAAATATCAAATTTATCTGAAGTCTCACAAAGACTTCATAATGTTGTCCAGTGTAAAATTAATCTATCTATTTATCGTCCTAATCAATTTTTGAAACAAGAACTGTTTTTGAAAAATTGCTTTTACAAATTTGAGAAATATACCTTTATATTAGCTTAGTTCCAACAACGATTATTTCCAGTAATATTACTACAACCAGGGGTGGGCAAAATACATTTCAAATGTATTTGAAATACATTTTACAAAATACATTTATGAAAATACAAAATACAATTGACAAAATACAGTATTTCAAATACAAGATGCAGTATTATGTTATAATAACATAATAATAACATAGTATATGTTATAATGACATGAATAAATGGATTTTGTATTTCAAAAACTGCATCCTGTATTTGAAATACTGTATTTTGTCAATTGTATTTTGTATTTTGTAAAATGTATTTCAAATACATTTGAAACGTATTTTGCCCGACCCTGGTTGTAGTAATATTACTGGAAATAATCGTTGTTGGAACTAAGCTATTATGGATCCACCATTACAATTTTCTGTACACTAGGCGTATTTTTAACTCTTCTGACTTGATAGTTAAAAGCTATAGAAGTAACAATTAATTATTCCCTTTAGGGTTACTCTATCACTAACTCAGCCACTCGAAACTAAATTTCTTCTGCTACACACTAAAGAACAGGCTTATATCTGTCTATTAAAACAATAAAAAATGTGAACATGGTCAAAACTTTTTCAAAAATCGATTTTGAAAATCGTTAATTTTACATGTTTCACTGACGCGCGGTGGAATCTCACCCATTCTGTTGGCGGTCCGCGCACTGAGATATACTCTTACACTTAGAAAATTTCGCACCGGCAGATGCACCTCGACTGTCGTACATGCAACATCGATAATTTTTTGTTTTTACGCGATTTTTTGGGGGTGAAACGTAATAGTTTACTGCCCCATACCGCAACTATACTTTTTAATGCTATTTCGAGGTTCTCTCACATCCCGGTTTTCTTGATCTGTCGCGCTTCAAGCATGTTTAGCCTAGTAACCAGAGTCAAATCCGCCCTGGAGGGGTGCAGAGCGGAGCGGAGCGCAGCGGCGCCCCGTAAGGGTAGGATTTGACGATGGATTACCCTCCTTTTCGAATGCACACCCCTAAAATTGGAAGGCAAAAAAAATTTAATTTTTTCACTTTTTTGGCAATACACGAGTTATTTTCCATTTTTTTGATTATATTTATTACTAATATCTACTAATCACACCCCCATCTATCCGAATTTCAAAGAAAAATTCAAATCGGACCGAAAAAATTTCACTCCATTTCAAGGGACTGTAACCGGATATATGTGCAGACCCCGGGTTCGACCGGCTACATGAATTTACTTTTCCCTTCTTTTCAAAAGTCGATATTTTTTTTATTTTGACCATGTTCACATTTTTTATTGTTTTAATAGACAGATATAAGCCTGTTCTCTAGTGTGTAGCAGTCGAAAATTTTTTTCGACTGGCTGAGGTAGTGATATTAAACCCTTTAGTTATATTAAAGCCAAACTAAAAGAAGTTGCTGGAGGTGATTCTCTAAACTCTAAGTTAACTAAAAACTGCGTCTATTTTGCACAGTACATATTGGAACAAAAAAAGGCTGTTGCTGAACTTGTCGAAAATTGCGCGCGCTGTTGATATTTCCAATAAAAAATGGAATTCTTCAGACATTAGTGAAAATATATATCAGCATCTACCCATTATCTTACTTTAGATGGCTTGCCACTTAATTATTTGCAGAAATTTGTGCCAAAATCACTTCCAAAGTTGGTATCATGCATCTTGGATAACATATTAATTTAATACTGCTGATAATTCCATTCAGGGTAAAATTTTGGCGTTTCGACCAATCAGCGTGTGTTATTTTACATTGTACTTATACGGATACAATTCATGCACCGTCGAATTTTACCCGCAAATACTGTAAAATATCCAGTTATGATGAAATCCTACGTGAATATTCAAATAAGCCTAGGTCAATTTGAATATTTTAAATATTTTTGTAGGGGGCCTTAAAAGAGTATTGGATATTTGTAGTGGAAACGCACTCGTAAAGCGCTAAAAAATATTCGCTGTAAACTGCCCTTGAATTAATTATATGTTTCTCTGTGATTGGTCAGAAAGTCGTTGCGGTTTGGTAACTTTTTGTCACCATAGCCTTGATCTAAAAATATTAGCTTTGCCATTGGTCACATCCGTTGTAGTTTAGTAACTTTTCAGTTACTATTATCTCTTTAATCTAATTTTCTAGTAACTACAAAATTTTAAAGTAACCCATTGGTCAATCAATTTATGGTAGGGTAAAATTCACCCCCCACGCACAAAAATTTGTCCTTCGCAACCTTGTACCTTCCGGTCTACGTTTGATTTAACAAGTGTTCTTGTGTGTTCCTAAGTGCTTTTGTATTTAGTGCAAATAGTGTTACAAATCTCGATATTTTACAACATTGAAAATGGTGGAATATATGTTGATTTTTGTTTCACCATTTTCGACATTAAAAATGGCGTTTGAAATGTCGATTTTCGTATGTGATGTTGTGCTTTTAAGTTGTGGCGTTTCTTCACGGAATTATCATCGCACAGCAACGCGGGTTCGGAAAATACTCAAAGATTCAGCGAGTACAGGTTTTAGCAAGGAGATTGCACGAGCTCCGCTGCGCTACGCTCGTGCAATCTCCTTGCTAAAACCTGTACTCGCTGAATCTTTGAGTATTTTCCTCACCCTTGTGCTGTAACATACGATCATAATTTTATAATTGAACAACTCATCGGCACCTTTTAACATCGTCTGAATATTTGATTTTCTGTTGAGAAGTGGTTGAAAACAAGTCGTACCTAAATTTATTCCATTATGGCCTCATGTTATAATTACAACATGAATTTAGCAGCAGGTCTTATATATCGGGTTTAGGCACAAGTTCGTAGCGTTTTTTTAAATTTAAAATTTAATTTTTTAAATTAAAAAAATACATAAACTAATCAATAATAACATACAAATAATTTTCGCAGTTCGTAATCCTGCATTGATCAATCAATCAATAATATCTATAATATATCAATAATATGCTCTCCTGCATTGTTTATGATTGACTCCCAACATTCTGGCAGTTTTTCGATTCCACGCCTGAAGAAATCCGGTGGTTTGAAGGTGAAGAAGTCGTCGAGCCAGTTTTGAAGAGCAACATCGTTATTAATGAGATTCCGTGGAGATTGTTAGATAGAGAGCGGAAAAGATGAAAATCTGATGGGGCAAGATCAGGAGAATAGGGTGGATGCGGAATAACCTCCCAACCGAGGTCTTGAATAAATACTTTTGTAATGTTAGCAGTATGAGGACGGGCATTATTTTATTATACTAATCAATAATATGTTCTCCTGCATTGTTTATGATTGACTCCCAACATTCTGGCAGTTTTTCGATTCCACGCCTGAAGAAATCCGGTGGTTTGAAGGTGAAGAAGTCGTCGAGCCAGTTTTGAAGAGCAACGTCGTTATTAATGAGATTCCGTGGAGATTGTTAGATAGAGAGCGGAAAAGATGAAAATCTGATGGGGCAAGATCAGGAGAATAGGGTGGATGCGGAATAACCTCCCAACCGAGGTCTTGAATAAATACTTTTGTAATGTTAGCAGTATGAGGACGGGCATTATTTTATTATACTAATCAATAATATGTTCTCCTGCATTGTTTATGATTGACTCCCAACATTCTGGCAGTTTTTCGATTCCACGCCTGAAGAAATCCGGTGGTTTGAAGGTGAAGAAGTCGTCGAGCCAGTTTTGAAGAGCAACGTCGTTATTAATGAGATTCCGTGGAGATTGTTAGATAGAGAGCGGAAAAGATGAAAATCTGATGGAGCAAGATCAGGAGAATAGGGTGGATGCGGAATAACCTCTCAACCGAGGTCTTGAATAAATACTTTTGTAATGTTAGCAGTATGAGGACGGGCATTATTTTATTATACTAATCAATAATATGTTCTCCTGCATTGTTTATGATTGACTCCCAACATTCTGGCAGTTTTTCGATTCCACGCCTGAAGAAATCCGGTGGTTTGAAGGTAAAGAAGTCGTCGAGCCAGTTTTGAAGAGCAACGTCGTTATTAATGAGATTCCGTGGAGATTGTTAGATAGAGAGCGGAAAAGATGAAAATCTGATGGAGCAAGATCAGGAGAATAGGGTGGATGCGGAATAACCTCTCAACCGAGGTCTTGAATAAATACTTTTGTAATGTTAGCAGTATGAAGACGGGCATTATGATGCTGCAAAACCACTTGATGCCGTCTTGCCGGTCGTTTTTCTTGAATTGTAGCCTCCAGGCGACGCAGTTGTTGACAATAAACCTCAGAAGTGATGGTTACATTCCTCGGAAGCAATTCATAGTAGATGACGCCTTCTTTATCCCACCAGATGCACAACATTACCTTGCGTGGATGGCCATCAGCTTTGGAACGAGGATTTGCTTGTTTGTTAGGGCTCAGCCATTCCTTTATGTTCTTGATGTTGATATAAAGGAACCATTTTTAGTCACCAGTAACAATTTGGAACACACACGGTCGATGTTGTTGACGAGCTAAACGATGATAAGTAAGCAAAGAAGCACAAATGGTAACACGCTGATTTTTGTTGTTTTCGCTCAAAACGTATGGTAGCCAAACACCCAACTTTTGAACTTTGCCCATGGAATGCAAATGTCGCACAATAGTTGATTGGTCACATTTTATCATATTGCCCAATTCCCAAGTTGATTGACGTGGATGCCAGATAGTCTCCCTGAACGTGGGAAAATCAAAATGTCCCTTTTTGAAACGAGAAAACCATTTTCGTGCAGTACTTTCGGCACATTAACGGCACAAATGGTTCTAGCGGCCTCTGATTCCTCAACTTCTCGGTTAAACTCAAACAAAAGGATATGTCGGAAATGTTCATTATTTTGTACTTGACACTCCATTTTCTTTAGCCAACAATTACCCCTAGCTTTATACAAATTGAAAAATTCAACAAGTATTCAATAAAGCAATACTATGGCATTAAAATGACGTTGATATTTCTCAAACAAATTTGTTTCCAAAGCACTCTTACCTTTGAAACCAAAAACGCTATGAACTTATGCATCAACCTGATATCTTATAGAAATTTTAAATCTTGGGACTTCATGCAACATATTATACAAATTACACTTGGAGGACTGCAAAATTAGCTACAAAATGCCTTTTTTTTAAATTTTCTTGCTAATTCAAGCAAAGAAGCCAAAAATAAGTTCTAGTTTACAACAAAATTTGGAAAAACCGAAACTTTTCAGATATACCATGTATTTGAGTGTCCTAATAAACTGCCACAATATTTCTAAAATTCCCCGCCGATATGTTACCCGATTGGGAACTTTGCGCCTATAATTTAATTTTTCTGGAAAATTGTTATCAGATTAAAATCGAAACTAAAGAGGATATAATTATCTGGAAAACAGATTCTATAAAATTTTCGTCCATCATAATATTCCTGAAATACAACTTAATTCTAGAAAGGCGATGTGCGTTTTAATTTATAAAAATTGAAACCAAGTTTTTGAGTAATTCTTATTCAGAATAAAATTTTCTTACGTTATCATCTTCTGAAGCGAATTCTGCAAAACTCATTTTGTATAGAAAATTTTGGTTTGAAGATAATTTTACGTAAATATGAAAATAAGCGAGTTATTGACGAAAATCCTCAATTGGAGGAAAAGTCGACAGGAGTTTTTAGGGGACTCTTGGGAATTCATTCAGATATTCAAATGCACATGCAAGCCAAATTTCAGCTTGCTTGGTTTTTATGCAAGCTAAAAATGTAACTTGCCCGCACTAAAAAATAATATACAATATTCGGGATTATTACTATAGCATAACTTATGTTTTTTGAAAACTGTTTCTTTGGTACTCATTTTAAAGAGAAAGCCGTTATCTAGAAGTTGTATTTCAAAAAAATATGGCATTTGATCTCAAATTGTTGCTAAAAACCGATTTAAATAGTTTGGTAAATGATTAAATTTGCACTTAAAATTTTTCAACATATTTCTGTACCAATTTTAACAATTTTGTAGTTTGCATACTCGCAAACTTTATAGTATCTCTCGCAGGCAAAGTTCCTCGGCTTAAAATTACAAAAAAACACATGATTGTCATCCACATGACGTATACTAGGAATTAAAAAGTAAATTAGTCTGTTGACCACAAATGATCATTCAAGTCAAAAAAATAAATATAATTCACTCGCCTAAGGGCCAGTTTATCAATCTCCAATTAAATTTACCTGTCAGTTAAATCTACCATGTGACGTTTTTTAGTTCAATGAGAAGAGGTTAAACCTCATTTACCTGTCAGATAAGTCTAACTGGAGCTTTAACTGGAGATTCATAAACTGGCCCTAAGTCATATTAAATATGGAACCCTCCAATTAGTCTTCCCAAGTTGAAAACCCCACGAATCGCTTTGGATTAAGTTTCTATAAGTGGGATTTATTTCTCCTCAAAAAATTAAGGCGGGCCAAACAGTTAGTAACAATCTTACAAACAAAGAACACGGTGCTATTCGTTTTATCTCGAAAACTAAGTAAGATAGGGTAACAAACTATACATATTTTTTGTAGAGCGCTAAATTATTTACAATATCGTAAGTCAGTCGTTTAGTTTGCACGCGCCGTCAAACTTTGAAACTCGAATTTCGAAAATCCTCGGTTTACAAAATAAACAAAGGGTTGAAAAAACTGTTCCACCATGATAAGAATTCCTTGAAGTGCTCTGATAACTAATGTGTGAACTTTTTTACATTTTTAATTCCATTCCACTTGGTCAAAAAATATTACCAACACAACATAGGAAATTATCGGAGTTGAACGGCGCGTGTTAACTAAACTACCGACTTGACAATAATTGTTATTGGAATCATTATTGTAGATAATTTTACACTCAACCAAAAAAAGCCAAGCTTTCGAGATATTTGAGAAAACATTCTAAGATTGTAAATAACTTTTTCAGGCTGCGGAAATTTTTCAAAGCAAAATGAATTCTACCTGGGAAGACTAATTGGAGGGTTACCCCAATTGTTAGCATGATTATGAGTGACGCCTGAGAACAAATCACTTTCAAAACGATGGAACAACTTACCTGTGATTGATAATACCGTTCACAGGTTGCGACACGGTGGGCAACATTTCCAATTCAACAAGAAGAGGAAAATGATCCGAAAAGACATGCGGATGTGGACAACCAACCACCTTATTCTCTTTTAACCACTCAGTCGATAAAGGTCCGAGAAGTCCCAACGGTGTCATTGTATTTTTCGAATAAAATATGTAATCAATAATTCCTTTAAAATCAAACCTGAAAGGAACAAAACCAAAATTATTGCGGCTTCTATGAAACCATTGTGTTGTGAGACAAGAATTCGCTAAAAAAATGTCTATGTATGTATATTCGGTTTTAAACGTCTTGCGACAGTTTTCAGATACCTCCCTGCCTGTGCTCGTTGCGTGTTGAAAATGTGCGACGAGCACAGTGGACATATAGTTTAACGTGGATTCCGAACCACGGGAATAGACGATTTGTACACCGTCTACACCAATCAGGGAAGTTTTTTTAGCACCTCACAGGATTTGAACCCGCGAATTTTGGCATGAAAGCTAGCATGCTACCGTTCAGCCATTCGCTCGCCTTTAAAAATGTTTACTGATAATAAAAAAAAAGGAGATTATAACCAAACAATTTTTATGTTACCTCCCCCCCTCAATTTTATAAAAATATGGAATAAATTGCACAATATCAAGTCGAAGGATGCATGAAACAACATTAATTGTTGCCCCCCCCCCCCCGTAATATGCCGTATCTTGAAAACCACAGCAACTAGAAAATTATCTTTTATATAATTTTGTAATTTAAATTTAATTTAAACAAAACGCCAATTGCATCAATGTTGACTAAGAACTTCCTTAATAGAAATTTTTAAAAAATATAATAAATCAGGTTAGTACAATAAAGTTTTAGGGTCGAGTAACCTAAAGTTGACCACCCCAAATAAAATTAAAAATTTCCTTTTGCAAAAAGGAAGGTTTATATAGTATACTGTTAAAATTTTACATGCAAATGTATGTATTATCAAAATTTTGAATAAATCGATTATGAAGTTAACAAATTTAACATGTAAAAGTCGGCCGACGCGCGAGAATCTCATATGAGATTCCGCGCGTCGAGTTCTGTTGACGGTACGTGTGGGTTGGTATACCCTAACACTTAGAAAATTTCGTCAGATGCTGCTCGCACGTCCTACAGGTAACATGACTCGAATCCCGGTTTTCTTGAAGGATGGCGCCTTCAAGTATGTTTAGCTTTTGCCGCGTAGCGGCCAGGCGACAGGGCTGGGCATTTTGTATTTCAAATGTATTTGAAATACAAAATACATTTGCAATTTGTATTTGAAATACAAAATACATTTATGAGATGTATTTGAAATACAAAATACATTTATTCATGCCCTGTATTCATGTTATATTGTTTATATACAGTAGTGTAAAAAAATTGGTAACGTTGTGTATTTTGTATTTTAAATTTTAAAAGAAACCCTGTATTTTGTATTTTAAAAATGTATTTTGTATTTTAAATTTTAAAAGAAACCCTGTATTTTGTATTTTAAAAATGTATTTTGTATTTTAAATTTTAAAAGAAACCCTGTATTTTGTATTTTAAAAATGTATTTTGTATTTGAAATACATTATCAAAATACAAAATACAAATAAAAATGTATTTGAAATACAAAATACAAAATACATTTGCAATTTGTATTTGAAATACAAAATGTATTTCAAATACATATTTCAAATACATGTATTTCAAATACTGCCCAACCCTGCCAGGCGATGAAAAACCGGCCGGAGCTGCGGAGCCGACAGCCGGACGAGTCTCAAATCCAAACCCCAAAATTTCAAATTCGATTTTTTCAAAATTTTGAAAATACATTCGCATGTGAAATTTTAACAGTATACTATATAAACCTTCCTCTTTGCAATAGGAAATTTTTAATTTTATTTGGGGTGGTCAATTTTAGGTAGGTAACTCCCCCCAAGTTTTATATTAAATGACTATTTAATCAAGTTTTAAATAACATTGGTACGATCAACCCCAATGTTAAAAACAGCTACTAAGGTAACTGAATACAAATTCCCCGCCCCCCTGAAGTCCAACTTTGAGTACAACACTGGCTAAAAATTCGCAAGGAAAGGACAATAAAAATACTTAGGTACCCTTCAGTAAGTTTTGAAAGTACTTGGAGCTTGCTTACTGGCAAAGCACAAGTGATTATTCCATTTTATAAATATTGAGGAGTGGTGGTTCATTACCAATTTGGCAATTTCACTGGACGCCACTCTAAGACTTACGCCTATCGTTTGCAAAAAATCAGATAAATCTACATACATAAAATTCAATTCCTTACTACTTCCCACTCATCACGAAATCTTCCATTTCCCGTTTTGAAAAAAACTGAAATTTGATATGGAATATTAATTCGTTTTGTAAAACGTGGATTAATTAAGTACGTACAAAAAAAAACTTACAAACTTTGATGGTAAACGAAATTCACGTCGTATACTAACACGAAGTTCATTCCCGTTTCGTGGATCGGCCATTCGTCCGCGCGCTATGCCGACCATTTCGGTTAGTATCGAATAAACTGGAAGAAATTATAGCCACCTAAGTTTTTTGATTGATATTACCGCTCTTGCAATGAAAGAATTCTATCTACGTTGTAAAACAACATTGAACATCGCGAACAACAAAAACTATTATTCAAGATAGTCAATTGAGCAAATCAATTTCTATTTTCATGTTTGCATAAACCAATGTTTCAAGATTGGCGAAACTAGATTTTTTTTAAATATTTACGCAATTCTGAAAATGAAAGACATAAAGTTACTGAACACCACTCTAACGCCAGGTATAATCAAACTTTTAATAAGCCTTTAGCACTTAACTGCTGGTTTTACATTGGTTGTCTGAGCTAATAACCGTTTTCTATTCGCAATTTACATTAAGCAAACGCCACCATGCGGAAGAATTTCAAATTAGTAAATGACGTACTAAATGAAAATAAAAATTAGTTCTTCAGGCTCAAAACATAACAAAATCAACTAATTAACCAAACATATTACACCATACTGAAATGCGTGCAAATTTTCACCAGACCATGACTTTGAATTTTGAAATATACGTCTAAACACAGCCATGTTGTTGTTTTTGGTGGCGCCACCAACGGTAATGTAAATCGCAAATTGGTCAGTTAACTAAATGGCCCTTTAAATAAAGTTGATAATACCAGGCGTTAGACTGACGCCTATCAGCTGCAATAAATGACATAAATCTACGTACATAAAATTCAACTCTTCACTCCCGAAATCTTCCATTTCCCGTTTTCAAAAAAACTGAAATTTGATATGGTTGTGCCGATAGGTAATTACGCATCAATAAAAGCACAAAACATGAATATTAATTCATTCTCTAAAACGTAGATTAATTAATTACCTACAAAAAAAAACATACTAACTTTGATGATAAAAGAAATTCACGTCGCATACTAACACGAAGTTCATTCCCGATTCGTCAATCGGCCATACGGCCGCGCGTTAGGCCGACCGTTTCGGTTAGTATCGAATAAACGGAAACAAATTCCACCCACATAAATTTGTTCGGTATTACCCCCTCTTGCAATAAATGAAATCTATCTACGCTGTAAAACAAGTGAACGAAAAAACAAAAATTTAACCAACGGCAACAAATCGATTAGTAATACTTACGTGTAATTAGTGTATGGCATGATATCTTCGCTGTAAGCTGACGCTAATTTAAAGGAATGTGAAAACTCATTGGATTTATCACAGCCCGAAATCTTATCAAGACACTGTTTGTAACTCAAATCTTTAAAGTCCTTATGATCCAAAGAGACTCTTCCCGATGTTAAAAATTCGGTGACGCCGGAATCGGGCAAGGAATTAAAATCCCCGCACAAAACTAATTGTATATTTCCGGCGTCGATGTTCGAACTATCGGTAGATTTCAGAACTTGCGCCGCATCATCCAAAATAGCTTTCAATTCTTGGCCCAACATCATAGTTTGTATTAATTTAACATCGCAAAATTCTGGATCCCAATGTATATGCGCCGTACAAACTAGTAAAGGTTGTTGAACTAACATGGTATCAGGTGGAACTAAAACAAAAAGCACTCAACAAAAGGAACCAAAACCAAGTGAACCTCACCATTTTCCCATGCACTTTCAGTTGTTTGTAAAAGAGCAGCTAATCCTATGTTATCCTTTGGCATCACCCTGTTTAACATGTGATCTAACCCATCAGCGTTGGCCATGGCCAACTGATTGAATTCCACTAAATGCTCCTTAATCAAAATAAATCTAAAAGAAAAACAAAGCGAATTAAAAAAATTTTAATTTTTTTTAGCTCACTTTGATGTTCGATAAAAAATGGCACAACCGTCGACGTGTTTCCTTTCGTTTTCGGCCATAGTTTTTGCCCTAGATTTTGGCGAAAAAATTCCATCGTAGCCTTCCTGTTTTAACTCGGGCAAAAAGAAGGTGTAAAATTGATCCATTTCGACTTCTTGCAAATTAATGATATCGGCGCTGTAATGCCTTATCTCATCCAAAATTCCTTTTTTCCTATATTCCCAACTAAGTGCCCAACTTGGGCAGTAGCTGTACATTTGTCTTGTTGCATATTTGTCACATAGTACATTGTAACACATCACAGTAAAAATACCTTTGATAAAATGTTTTTGCATTAAAATTAAATAGGAAATCAGATGGGAACTTACATGTAGAACGATTTCTTGTAGGTCTTGTAAGTGGAATCCATGGTCTTTGAGGTGGAGGTTGGGCGGTAACTGGAAAAAATATAATATTATTAGTACAAAGGACAACGTTTTCCGAATTTAAACGTGAAAAATAAACGTGTTACAAAAATTTACACAATAGAGCCCGTGTAAACACGGTAATAATAAATTTTATTTCTTTTTATTTAGTCAGGTGGATACCATTTTACCAGTAGCTTTTCTGCTTTTTTCCTGCTAATGAAATGGAAATCAACTTCGCTACCAAATCAAACGGAACCGAAAAACTTTAATTATTTTCAATTGGAAACTTAATTGTATTGCAAGGATTATCATTAGTATTATTTGCAAAAATTACAGTTTACAGGAATTGCTTTGAAATTTAGGGTACAGTTAAGCAATTAATTTTTTGCACTGTGTACTAACTCTAAAGGCAGGTGTAATAAATGCACCTGCAAAGGTGTAAAAGTACATGGAAGGACATTGTATGAGCACGAATTTGTTGTTTTTTGCCAACTTAATGGGATGCGTGATGTGTACAAGGAACAATTTTTTCTAAATTAACTTTAAAAATTCGCCATATGAACACTTGTGCATTACTTTTTTGAAACCTTGATATATTGAAGAATCTGTGAGGTCAACTACATTCTTAATAAACAATGTGTACGTTCTAATGTAATAAACTAAGCAAAGGTGTGTCTAAAGAGAGCTCAACCTAGAATTATTATTAAGAAGTGAAAAAATGGCCAGCAAATAATACAATAATGCAATTTCCGGAGATTATTGTTACGAACGACAAAAATTACAGTTGGTTGATCTTAAAAATTTGCATACATATTTAACAAGTTGTTCATATACAATGTGTGACCACGCATCCAACTCGACATTGTTTGAGTTTTTTTTTTGGGTAAATTTTCAACAATAAGGCAATTATTGTAATTGCAAATACAAAGGCGAAAAATCAACCCACTTCGCGAAAGACGATGAAAATAAGCAAAAACATAAACAAAGAAGTGCTCCAAGAGGGGGAGAGGTCCTCAAAAAGCTCCGAACTGATACAGGGCAAATGCCAACTTTTACTGTTACTCGTGATAATTATTTGTCTCTAGTTATTTCCTCGATATTACGCAACCAATTAAAAAGTGCACGAATATTAGTTTAATGCAACTCCGAATTTGTGACGTTACGAAATAATGTAAAATACTTGCGACGTAAGCATATAAATAAATTGAAAAATATTCGAGAACTTCGTCAGACCTACATAAAGAAAGTAGTAGAGAAAACGAACAAATAAACGAATGCATCAACATTAAAATTTCTAGGTCACGGTTACGACAGTGGATGATTTTTACTGCTCGAGTGGTCCAACGAACAAGTTTTCAAAATTTGTCCCGCAACATTTTTTTTGCAAAAATAAATACCCAATTAAAGTATGATAATCACAATTCGGTAATTTACTTTGCACCAACAAGCGAGAATTGAAGTTGAAAAGAAAGCGAAGAAAAACTTAGGTGTCACATCAAGTGTGACGCTAACGAACGAAATTTGATTACTTTTAAACCTGAAGCCTTTCACCGTTAAGAAGTAATTACCTAGAGGTAAGATAAAAATTTGTAATGAAGGATGCACTCATGTAGATGAGAAAATTAATCGAGGATTTTTTTTGGTCACGTCTCCCAAAAAATCATATTTGCAGCTTCGCTGAATTTAGCAACAAAAAATAATAAAAGGATTCACGGGCGTACATTTAATTTGTTCATAGGGGGGGGGGGCGGATTAAAATTGTTAAAGAAATCACTTTCCGGATTAATTTAATTAAATCGTGTAACTACCCCTGTTAGCATCCTTAAGAACGCCTATGAGTGGGTTCATTGTTATTAAGAAAATAAAAATCAAATAAACCACACAAAGTGAAGTAACATTTAAAAGTGCACGAATTAATGTTTCGCCAACAATGAAGCCGCACCTGTATACACGGATGATTTCCTAATTATTAAAATTGCAATCTATACAAAAGGTTGAAAATTTTATTCTCTGAATACAATAATAAACAAATATCGAAATTTACATTTTCAAAATTTAAACTTGACATAAATTCCACATTTCAAGAAAATCGAGCTTCTCTATTTACGATGCAAAGCAACTTTGTAAGTGTATCACTTGCAAACTTTCTATTATTACGACGACGTCGTGACTAGAAAGTGAAGATCAAAGTGGTGATTTATTCGTGACCAAAATCGTAGAATATGCTGAAATGGACAATAAGATAGTTGCACCTATAATGGGGTATACCACAAAGAAGACAATTTTGCAATACTAAATTTATGATTCACGTCTCAATGCTTCCCTATTTTGTAGTCGCTGAGCGAAATGTTAGTTTCGAGAAATAATTTCGGATAGGCACAAAGCACAGGAAAAAAGGGTCATTCCGTCTCAAATCAACTGAAGAATTTACTCGACCTCCACCAAATTTGACGAAACTTTGTACTTGGTAAGAAATAATAAATAGCAATTTAAGGATTTGTCCAAAAGGGCATTGAAAAATTATACTTGTCTGACTTGTGGTTGCAGAAGTAATTTTTTGTGACATGGACAAAAGCTAACCCAGGGTTCCCACTAAATTTTTCAAAGCAAATTCCCTGACTTTTCCAGGTTTTCCCTGACAAAAATTTTTATTTTCCCTGACATTTTAGTATATGAAAATTTAAAAAAAAATTATTTCAAATTTAAAAATATTTTATCTGAAAATAGAAATTAAAATATTTCTTTGACAATTTCGTTCATAATATTTCAACCAATAGGATGTTACAATCTCATCAATTTGAACCAATCATAATCTACTTCCTTTGACAATACAGACCACGGTGGTGTATTGTCGCGGCAATACGACCACCGTGGTCTGTATTGTCAAGTAACGATGGAAACTACGTAAACGCATACTATAAATTTTTTGTTGTCAGAAAAAATTGAAATTTTATTTACGAAATTGTCAAACGAATTCCACACGATACTATAAAATTGTCGGTTAATTTTTAAACCATGGAATCTTCGTGTTTGTCGCCCTTAAAATCACCATTCGTGCTAAAGCACTCATGATGATATTAAGGGCGACAAACACTCAGTTCCAGTTTCAAAAATTATTGCCGACAATTTGATAGTCTCTTGTGGTATTATATATGACAATTTCGTTCATAATAATTCAACCAATAGGATGTTACAATCTCATCAATTTGAACCAATCATAATCTACTTCCTTTGACAATACAGACCACGGTGGTGTATTGTCGCGGCAATACGACCACCGTGGTCTGTATTGTCAAATTTCCATAGTAACGATGGAAACTACGTGAACGCATACTATAAATTATTTGTTGTCAGAAAAAATTGAAATTTTATTTACGAAATTGTCAAACGAATTCCACACGATACTATAAAATTGTCGGTTAATTTTTAAACCATGGAATCTTCGTGTTTGTCGCCATTTAAAATCACCATTCGTGCTAAAGCACTCATTGCCGACAATTTGATAGTCTCTTGTGGTATTATATATGACAAATTTTTTGCTTTCCCTGACATTGGCGCTAAAAATTTAAAATTCCCTGACTTTCCCTGACAAGTTCTAAATTCCCTGACTTTTCCAGGTTTTCCATACAAGTGGGAACCCTGTAACCAGGCCTTTTTTCTATGTAACTAAAGCTGAATAAAAAAAGAGGCATCGTTATCCTAGAAAACCTCCTTCCTTGATTTTGGCATCACTTAGCCTAGGAATTTTTTTCTTCATTAAACGAAGTTTGAAATCCAATGGTGGTAAAATTATTTTCTCATGTGGTACTATGTGGTTTTTCTCGTGTGGTTCCGTTTTGGTTCTTCAAAAAGTTGGTATGTTAGGTCCAGTTAGGGGTTGAAAAAATAAAAGGTGATTGAATATTTGAATAAGTGTTCATTTACCTTTACAAAACATTTTTATTTTTAAATTTAGACAACTGGTTGAAGTTACTATAAATTATTGTTTTCCTATAAGTCTATACACACAAGCTTTTTGACATTTTGAAAGACCAAAAGAAGGAAGCAAATGCCCTTTTGGACAAATCTTTGAATTTGAATTTTTTATTTCTTACTAAGATGATGTGTACCAAGTTTCGTCAAATTTGGAAGGGGTCGAGTCCATTTTGCCTATTTTCGGTTGATTTGAGAAAGATGGAATGACCCAAAAGAAATATTTTTGGGGTATTGGGTTTGAGGATTTAGATCAGCAAAAAACCATCAAAATATTAAATGTGGAGGGTATGCCAATAAAAATGAAAATTGGTGATATTATATTCCATAAACAACGAATTGAATTATTTTTATTAGATGGAAAAAAAATGACCAAAATTTTTGGAATGTAGGCCAGTCAATCTGGCTTAAAATATACCTAATATCTACAAAATTGATAGGATGGTTAAATTTTTGAGGGCAGTTAGAGAGTCCCCCACAAAGCCCCGAACCGCGAAAATCTACCAAAATTTCCCTGTGCGTCACGAGATAAGGGTGTTTTTCTATATCTCAGCTGCTATTGGTGTGATTTTCATGTTTTTTATTAAACGTTCGGAAAAATATTTGGAATAACTTTTGTCTAAAACTTTTTTTCTTAACTATTCAAGGAAAAGTGCTACAAGCCAAAAAGCGGAGTTTAAAGGGGGGTAAATTTTTCAATATTTTCTATCTGCTTTTTTTTTAATGATCAATAATGTAATTTACCAAAAAAAATACGCGAATTTGATCTTTATTTTAAAGGAATATTTTATAAACAGGGTTGACTTTGGCGCCCTTTGGGACGAGTAGTTTTTGCGGAACGAAAACTTTTTATATAAACGTTATAGGGAATCGTAGGCGCTAACAACTTTAGATTGAACATTTTTCTCATAACTAGCATAGAAAAACAGATAGAAAATATTGAAACTCACCCCCTGAAAAATGCCGCACTTTTCCTTGAATAGTTATGAAAAAAGTTTCAGACAAAAGCTGTACCAAATATTTTTCCGAACATTTAAAAAAAAATGAAAATCGGACCAATAGCAGCTGAGATATAAAAAACAGCCTTATCTCGTGACGCACAAGAAAATTTCGCGGTTCAGGGACTTTCAAAAATTCAGTCATCCTATCAATTTTGTAACTTGGCAAATTCCGAGCTTTCGGCATTATCTGTGCAGGTTGCGGTGCCAAAGGCGTAACAAGATCTTTAAGTATTTATGAAAAAATGAAATATAAAAATTGTGTGGAAGTCGGACTACTGTAGGGGATAGATAAACACCTAATCAAAATTCGTGCCTGCTCAAATCGTGTACCAAAAATTGTTGAGTAATTCATTACACATAGCATAAAATAGGTGACACACTTCCCAACAGACAAAAAATGTATCATTAGCACGAGTTTTATGATGCAAAATCGTTTAGCAAATAGTAATAAAAATTAATCATTAGTAATTACAAAAAGATAGCTTAGTCATGTACATTTTTCAACATAAATAAATATTTAACTTTGTCGGATCCTCGAATCACGGTCAAGGTGAATAAATTGACAAAATTTGCAAAAAATAGATTATTGTTATTATACAAAATGGATTAAATTGTAAAAATATTGTAAGGGTCGACCTTGACTATTAAATTTAATTGTAATTTTAAAAGCTCCTCGCAAAAACTCGGAAAATAACAACACGATTGTGTAATTTTAAGTAAAAACAATGACAAACATGTAAACAAGATAAATTCAATGTTATAGTTGGAACAATAAATTAAGCAACTTTACATAAAAATATCGTAAGCAACCACAAATTGCGGTTCAAAATTTAATGTAAATTTTTTCAAACTGTTCTGGCAACTTTGATGCAATTAGAATTTGAAGTGTGAATATTTCTTTTGCATTTTTTTTTGTTCTATACAAATAAAGGAATATTATATTGAAATATTTCAATGTGGCATTAAATAAAATGGGCGATAGCAATTTAATTCAATACCTAACTGAAAATCGTATTTTTGCAAGATATCTCACTGTGGTTTTCAGGTAGCGATATATAAAAATGGATGTATGTGTGTATGTATGTATGTTCCCTATAGACTCCTAAACCGTTTGACCGATCGGAACCAAATTTGGCACAGTTATTATGTAGGTTCCTGCGCATGTTTTTGTATTGAAATAGTGCAAAAATTCGCAAAGGAAAGGTAAGTTGATTTTGAGTAGCCTGCCTTCCTTTATGCATGAATATGCGTTCCCATATGAATGGATTATCGAGATTCCTTAAAGGAAGGCAGGCTACTCAAAATCAACTTAAAAAACAATAATGAATGCTGTCAATCCGTCAAACTGTCAACCGATCGACAATGCAAATACGCGTGCACGTGCTTTACGTTTCTATTTGACCAATCTTAACCAAATTTGGTGTAGAAGTTATTTACAACGCTACGAAAAACATAGGCTACTTTAGAACCTTGGAGTGAAACCGAAGGCCGAACAACCACGGTCTACACGTATGCCTGCGATACCCTTGAGTGAGGCCGAAGGCCGAACAACCACATCCGACACGGTCTAGATGGCTAAAGGCGGCCGGCAGGCCGACTGTGCCAGCTAGTTATCAATAATAATTAGAAATTTCGTGACTCATTGCAGTTCAAAAATTTGTGAATAATCCAGAGAAAAACCTCACTAAACACGATCGTGATAATATTTTATAATATGTCCAACCATCAAATGACATAAATTTTTATTATTTTTGGCACAAATCCCAAGACAATAAAATCTAAAAATGTAAACGGATTTTATGAACACACCTGGCACGATAAGCAATAATCGCAAAAATAAAATAAAACTGGATCTGGCAATAAACCCTGAGGGACTTAGCTCAAGCAATGATGCTCTCTATGCTATACATGTACAATAACGAAGATTAAAATAGTCGTCAATAAAACTTGACGAGTAGTAATGAAAAAGCATCAGCGAACGAATTACTAATATTCAATTTAATTCATTCAGGAGAGATCATAACAATAAAATTTTAGACGATTACACTTGAAAAATAAATCATAATACATAGGTGAGGCATGTCTTTTGCGGTCGCTCACCGTCGTCGATCTCTCGAAGGTGACTTGCAAACTAATGATTATCCCCGAGCCAAACAATGTGCATCCATTGATTATTAATCAATTTTATGTAAATCGTATTAACAAAAACATGTATTAAGTTTTACGTTTTATTTTATACTCGCGAGATCTCCCAGACTTACTGGCACATGAATAATAATAATATTTAGTAGTACTATCAATTTTCCAAAACAACTGAATCGTCACAAAATCCCCCCTTTACATTATTGTAAAATTCTAAAAGAGGTTCGTACAATGCAATTATCGCACCCAAAACCTTTCGTAATCAGAATTATCTCACGAAACTATTTCACCGTAGTGCAGAAACGCAAGAATTTTTTTCTAAATCGTACATAATACCCCATTATAAATTTCTCTCACCGACTACTAATTACATTCTAAATCCTGCAAGTGTTATGAAATGATTGTTGTGATTGCAAAATATTTCAATAAACTTGCAACTTTCTAAAGTAGTCTTGTCTTGCAAATTTAACATTTAAAATCACTTATTTTACATAAATATCATGCAAATTTTTCGAAATTTCGATAATGAAATTTTAAAAAAATGTTAATTGAGCCAAACAAACTTTTTGAGCTGAAAGTATGTCAAAAGGGGCGTAGGTAAATGTGCCACCATATGTACCTGACCAGAAAAGGGTACCGGTAAATGTGCCACCGACCAAAAGGGTTCTTTAAATAAACACAGGTATTTGTGCCACTAACAGTGAAAAAATTAAATTTTTTTTGCCTTCGAATTTTGGGGTGTGCATTCGATAAGGAGGGTAATCCATCGTCAAAACCTACCCTTACGGGGCGCCGCTGCGCTCCGCTCCGCGTTGCACCCCTCCAGGGCGGTTTTGACTCTGGTTACTAGGCTAAACATACGAGAAGGCGCCACACATCAAGAAAACCGGGATAAATGAAACCGGGATGTGAGAGACCCTCGAAATAGCATTAAAAAGTATAGTTGCGGTATGGGGCAGTAAACTATTACGTTTCACCCCCAAAAAATCGTGTAAAATCAAAAAATAATCGATGTTACATGTAGGAGGCATCAGGTTAAACTCCAGCATTGTGCTTTAACTTTTAACAATAAAACCACCTTACCTAAAATATTACAATAGAGGTGGTGCAATTCGGACGACCGACCCTTGGTGAGGTGTTTACCTGAAATTACGGTGGTGCAATTCGGGTAGCAGATTTGTGAACTAATCTTTTCGTGGTGCAATTCGGGTGCACCGCTAAATTCGTAGCAGGTAGAATAACATTACTGGTGGCACATTTACCTCCGCCCGTCAAAAGTTTCAGCCACCAAAACCACGCCCACTTAAATTTAGCAAGCTCGGTCAACCTATAAAATTTCTCTCTTCATAGTGCATGTATTTATTTATTTTCCTTTCATCTCAAAACTGACATTACAGTCCGTCATAAAACCAATATTATGTCATGTAAAAGCTGCTACATGGGGGGCCTGTACAATATCCCAGTGGTCAAGTTCAGCTATGAAATCGGAAGACGATTATAACTTATAACAACAAAATGAAAAAGTTGGATTCGCTGTTTAACAGCAGATTAAACGACGTTAAAAGTTACCATAAATGATTAAATGAGCTATTAATATTTTTATATCCCAGGGTGAACCGATAAAAATGTTTTATAATATTATGAAGAATGAGGAAGAATAATTCTAACATCCATTTTTTTTTTGAAAATCTGCCCACCGTTTTATTTAATAAGGACTCCTTTTAATTGTTCCAAGATGAAAAGCGCTAGAAAGCCAACAAAGCATAACTCCTAAAAACATCATCGTTACCGAACACAAGAAATTAATTATAAGTTTTAAAACTCAACAATTTAATTTCACTTTAATTACGAGAAAGTACAATTGAAGAGGTTTTTGTTCCAGGCAACAAAAATAAAAGTAATTACAAAACAATTATTTAGTTCCACTTATGTGAAGAAAATGCATCTACGTGGAAAACCATTTCATAAAAGAAAACCGTTTAAATTGACGATTTATCGAGTTTGTCATATATACAGGGCGGTTTGCAAGTTTCAGTCGATTTCGAGCGAAATGGGGTAATTTGAAGGAAATATTTTTTCTGCCATTGAAGTCGAGATTAAGCTATTTATTTCATGTGGCGTTTGTAAACGCTTTTTTTCAATTTGAATTGTACAGTGATGCTAGCTAATTGCGCAAAATTACAAAACTTCGAGTGGGCACAAGTCACGAGCTAACAAACTGTGGAGGTGTTAAAATGAACACGGTATTGTAATATGTAATTGTTTTCTGTACTAAAGGTTCTCAATTATTTTAGATAATTTATCAACGTAAAAGTCTCACAAAACGAGAGCTAATGCACGGAGTCTTGGGTTCGAACTTCCCCCTTGAAATTAAAATTTAAGCACCATAATCTCGATTTTATTGCAGGGTGTGGTTTACCACCGGTTACCTCCGTTTTATGTTCCATTTTACGTTTGCTTCTTTAGTACTTCAAGTTTTTTTTTAAATTTGTTCTTCTGCAGTTCGAAACCCAATACAATTTGAAGTCTGCGATTTATAAAACTGAAATCTGAACTTGAAGATTTTTATTTTACCCAAAACGAAAAGTGGATTCGATCTATGGCAGCGATTTCAAGGTGAAATGAAGCATCCACATTCAAAATTTAAACAACAAACAAATTTTCATTCAATCTAAATTTTTGGTGGTCGACAGAACCAGAAGTTAAACTAATTTTTTTTTATTGATTATAATATAAATAGTATCAGATAGGCAAACCTTGTGGGAGTTTCCCAAACACCTGAAGGTATCTAAAATTCCCATAAGGTTTATTCGAAGAAAAAAAACAACATCCAAACTATTTTTGTTTGCCCAAGACCAAAAGTGTTTTCCATTTACCATTTCGATTTCAAGGTCAAAGTATAACGATTTTTGTTTTAATAAAGGCAAAGTGATTCAATTATAGAGCGATTTCAAGGTCCAAGATCATAGTTAGAACTGAAGCAGCTTCAAATTTTAAAAGCGAAAAAAATTTAATTTGAATCGTCTCCGCAAGATCCACCAGGTAGGTGCCCGTTACTGAAAATTTTGGTCGTTAAAAAATTAGAATCTTCAGACACTTTGTATTCTCAAGGATCAAACAGAAAAAAATATAATAAAACATTCAATTCAAGCCGATTTAAGTGAATTACCCTATTTTTTGTGTCTGTAGAACAGGTTACTGCGGTATTAACATATTAAATTGTGCTACCACTTGGCAAATTTATCGGCAATTTGTTTAGTTTCTCGAGCTTAAATTTTGCTATAATGCTGTATAATTGGACGTCATAGAAGTGTAACTCCTACCATTTACTTTCTCGCATTGTTAGAATAATGGAGAAAGTTTCATTTATTACTATCATTTTGATAATTTGATACTTTAATAATCAGGTAAATAAACAATTTGTAAAATTTCTAAAAGAAATTAAATAAGTAAGATAACTTAGTGTACTAGGACAAAAAAGTCCATCATTTAATTTCTTTGAATAAAACAAGAAAGTGGTCAGAAAGCTGCTTAATATCCTACATCTGTTGAAAAGAAAGCGTGTCAGGATAAAAATACAGATACACTCCGGGATTAAAATGCTCGAGGATCGAATTTTCCACCACGAGTCCAACGACTTATCAAATCATGCACGATTCGATTAAATTTAATGGAACAGAAAGATTTATTTTATTGCCGAATATTAAAAAACAGCAGGACCAACAATTTGCATAAGTTGTGGTCCTAAATGTGTGAATACTAATAGAATCCAAAAAAAAATTAACGAGAACCGATTTACTTATCCAAGTGACACAATTTTTTAATCGCACTATTTAGTAACTTAACGATGGGCCCCAAGTCAAAAACCGGTAAGAAAATTATGATAATCAAAATAACGTCCAACAATCGTTTAGGTAAATTAATGGACTTGGATAAAAATTTAAATAGTTGGGCTAGAAAAAGTAATAATTAATTTTGAAAGGCCAAAGTAGAAAAATGGAATGGACAGCAATCCGGTGCTTAAACCCATTAAGAAGTTGTTTTAGTATTCGGATTAAAATAATCCAGTGTCAATAAAACTTTTGAAAAATATCGCCGCCATCACATAAATTTCAGGTTGTGCCCTTGAAAAACAGTAGAATTTTGTCAATTAAATGAGTAAATTTTTCCGTTTATTAGCCTAGCGAACGTGTGGAGAATGTAAAAAAAATTCACGATGGAAAAAATAAAGCTGCTGGAGAGATACGATCAAATTGCAAAATACTCGGAAAAGTTTTGTCCTATTATCGCGTGTATAATCAAACGGTTGGAAAAATATAAATAGGTAAATAATGTTATAATCGCGATAAAAAAAGTTCCTCTAGAATGCTGTAACCATAAAATAGACGCTTTCAGTTTCAGTAACAAGTCAACGTTGCTTGGTGCATGTAAGGAGAAGCGCTTTAATTGCACACTTGATTTAAATCGGCTGATCATCGATAATAACAGTTCGGAACCAATAAAGTAAAGAATGTAATTGAACAGTCTGGTGCGATTGCAGATAGGGATTAATATATGGGCAGTGCCAGTCATCACCAGGCTGAAAAATGTTACGACTTATCACGTTTCTAACCCAAACGTCGATCGATCAGTCCCTCATAGATTTATATGGTCTACCTTTCTACTTTGTTCTTCATCTTTACATTATATTGAGCAATTTTAAACCGCGCTCATAAATTACCAAGAACACCCTTGCAAAATTCAATAACCACTATTGCGGTTTAAAATAAATTATTGTAAGTTACCACAATAGATAAGTTCATCTTAAAACCTGTAATCTTATAAGGTTAATTTAATACATTTTATATAATTAAATACTAGAAGCTTTCAAGCCCGTGAGCGTATGGATGAGCCGCTAGCTTCATGTGCCAAAATTCACGCGTTCGAATTATATGGGGGTTTTATCTATGGAAGGATTTTTCGCTCACCAAATGACTACCTGATGACTACAGACAACATTATAATATGACCAAAAACTTTTCTGGTGGTTCGGAATCTTCGTTGGTATTGGTACCAAAATTTAGCAATGGGTTCCAACCCCATGTTGATAAAACGGTCCGTTTCAAAAGTTTTGATCGCAAATATTTCCTAAACCAAAAAATATCGGCAATTGATTCATTGTAATTCAAATATATTGATTTTGATTTCCGGCATGTGACCATCACGACTAATCGTTACGAAGCGCATCCGATCAGTCCAATTTTTGACCACTTTTTCCAATATTTCTGGCCTTATTTCACAAATGGCTTGCTGAATATTGACCTCCAATGCTTCCAGAGTTGTTGGTTTGTTAGCATAAACCATGGATTTAACATATCCCCAAAGAAAATAATCTGGAGGCGTCAAATCACACGATCTTGGAGGCCAATTGATAGGACCATTTCTTGAAATAATGTTGCCACTAAATTGTCCTTTCGGTGGCTGTGTGGAACGTAGCACCATCTTGTTGGAACCATAAGTTGTCGATATTTAACTCTTGGAATTTTGGAAACAAAAATGTATTGAGCATGTGTCGATATTTCACACCATTCACCGTAACGGTAGCTCCTTCCTCATTTCGAAAGAAATATGGACCGATGATGCCGTTGGCGCGTATTCCACACCAAACAGTCAATTTTAATGGACGCAATGGAATCTCACGATAATGTTCCGGATTGGTCTCAGTCAGTCTATATACGGCAATTTTGCTTGTTCACATACCCATTCAACCAGAAATGTGCCTAGTCACTAAACAAAATTTGGCGGTAATAAAATGGATCCACTTCCAATTGGTTGTGAGCCCAATCTGCAAACGCACGCCGCAATCGATGATCATTAGGCTTCAATTCTTGAACCAACTGGATGTTGTAAGGATGTAAACCAAGAGCTTGATGTAAAATTTTCTATGTAGTGTGGACGGAGAAAGCCCAAGTTGTTGAGCACGATGGCGAATTGAAATGTTTGGGTTCTCTTGCACACTTTTACTCACAGAAGCGATAGTTTCTTCGGTACGCACATTTCTTTGTCTTGTTGGTGGTCTTACATTATATTATGCAATGAAGAAGTGATACGGAATTTATCCATCACCGCACCGATAGCTTGCTCAGAAGGTCGATAAAAGCTTTGTTCCAACGAGCCGATAAACCGTACAATGTACGGTCGCGCTCATGTGCAATAGATAAAAACCTGTCGGTTAGAACGCTTTTTATCTATTGCGCACTAGCGCGACCGTACATTGAACGGTTTATCGGGCTCGTTGGAACAAAGCTTATGTCTACCATAAAATGGGCGAAGAGCTCAATAAGTTTCGCGAACGGAACTCTGACTTTGAAAATAAATTTTCACTATTTGGTATCGTTGTTCAAGTGTTAATTTATTCATGATTAAATGGCAAACCTTTCTGAACACAAATGTCAAAGAACTGTCACTTTGACAAACTTCATTCAAAAGTTATCCCTAACGAAAGATTTCATGCAGCTAAAAAAACACCCGATACAAGTAAAACGTACGATGAACTTCCGAGGTGAAATTTTTCTAAGTGTTAAGACTGTATGAAAGCACACGGACTGTCAACAAAATGCGTGACGTAATCAACTGCGAGCTTCTGATTGGTTGAGCTCTCGAAAATGAACAAATTTCAACAACTTCAAGTATTGTTTTTGAGGGTTAAACATGAATATTTCACATATTTTTTTTATATTTCTAGTATATAAACCTTCAGCTTTCCGAATATCTATAGAGAATTTTTAAAATTCGGGTACTTCAATTCGTGCTCTTTCCCATGAGAATTTATATCTTTTTCATATCTGCATACACAAGGATGTCAAGTTGGGCGTTAAATAATTTTTTTTTAATTTGTATTATGTTGAAAACATAAACAACTCAGCATGGTATTCAATATGACCGTTAAGGGGAAAATAAACAAAAGTTATGACGGAAACTACTACTAGAAGCCACATCCGATTGTAATTGCACGGAAGTGAAAATCAATCAGCCAGTTATGCTGGTACTGGTATCAAGAGATGGCTTTAGAAAAGTGACGTGTAATTATAACGCTTTGAAATG
The DNA here is from genome assembly GCA_932274525.1 of Podabrus alpinus. Classification (NCBI taxonomy): domain Eukaryota; kingdom Metazoa; phylum Arthropoda; class Insecta; order Coleoptera; family Cantharidae; genus Podabrus; species Podabrus alpinus. The sequence goes on from OW026453.1 coordinate 5,212,204, forward strand.
TAATAATCGTGAGCGATTGTCAGATCCATCAACTTAGTTTTTACCCTCGAAGAGCTGTAGCAGCCCGACGAGCTAGACACCATAGCTCACCACGTGTGGATGAACACCGTTATGTTTAAATTTGGACAATTTTCTAACAGTTGTTGTTACTAAACAATGCTACGTGGTATTTGTTAATGCACCATTGTTCGGCGCACCTCAAAATGTAATACATTCGACAACTAACATGCCCAACGACATGTCGAAGTTTCCAACAGAAAAAACGACAAAAAAACTGTAAAGGGCCCAAAAAAACGTCGAATCATCACAAGTCACTCCCCCGACGAGATACTTTTAAACACTTTTACAGCCTAGCCCAGCTCCATTAAAATCGAACGATCCCGGTAACTTTCATAATGGAACCGCCCTATCAATCACATAAAAAGTGAGCATTAAATTCCAACGCACTCTTCCAAGACTATCGGTTCATCAGTTGCCTGCCTATCATGATAAGCAGATTATATCATCCGAGTATTGCTATTCATGTGTGATGGATCGATTTAGAAATTATAAGGCACAACAAATCACAATTGAAATTTTATAAAGCGGATTAAGGTGGAATAAATTGGAAAATACCTTTAGCACACACTCCATTACGTTTTTCCGCCAACAAAATTGAAACGGCTAATAGGACACCTTTCTCTTTCGATAATCACGTAAACAAAATTACTCACATTCGTGGTGCATAAACATTTTCGCTCGGGGTCACCTCACAGGTGAGAACGAAATTGAAATAAAACTGAAGACCGGTCGCGTAATTTTAAAAATTTTAATTACACGATCTAGTGCGAAACATTCAACGAGAGCGATTCCTAAATGGGTTTGTTGAGTCGGGCAGGTTCTTAATGAGGTCCAGGTGTTCCCTGGTAATTGCGTGGTCATAAGTCGGTCAATCGCTTGCATACCTGCCTCTTTTAATCATGGTTTGTATTTATAAGACTATGTAATAAAGTAGATTCTAGCAGGTCGGTAAAACATTCAAGAGTAAACGTGACTAGGATTAATATAAATCTTCATTAATCGAAAAAATCTCACAGAACGGCAAATTTTTCATGATGCAAAGATAATTATCGATAAACTGGCCGGGCAATTTAAAGGGGTTTTTAATTAAAAAAATGGGGGGCCCTCGGCAGACGGCCCAATTTCAAACTGTAAAATGAAGAACCAGACCAATATAATTTGGGATTAACAGGACCCAGTTCTAAATTACATATTATGTAAAAGAGACAAATTGGCCACATGCTATCCGAGTGAAATGAAAAGTAACACATTTTACCATATAAACACCTGCACCTCCAAGACTAGTAGGTTGACAGGTCGTCTTTACCGCAAAACTAGAAATTTCATGCAAGTTGTGAACATGCGAGCAGGATTGTGTTTTTTATTTTGGAAAAATGAAGAAAGCAAGAACATAGAAAGCGATTCGTAAGTGTTTGGAAGATGAGATGGTCTCTTTCACTAGACTGGTTCGAAGCAGCTATCGATTTTCTCATTCGGAAGCCACTCTCTTTATTTCTTTAACTTCCCGTGTCATCCACAATTTTTTTCATTTAAAAACGTGGGCCTTCATTAACTTCAACAATGGTCTCGCTCTTCCTCGTAATTTAGGACTTGGTCCTGTTCGTAACTCATATATGTGTGTGGTGTGCATGCAACGTGTTTTCACACACATAGGGGACCTACAGTTTAACGTAAATAACTTGATCTCTTCTTATGTATATGTGGTTTCATAGTCTTTGTGTTGAGAGACGGTCATAGTCAGTAGTTCAAGTGCGGTGACTGTTCCTGGCGAAGTAAATCTTTGATTCAGACAGTCTTTCCGCGATGATCAAAGTTGAATGAAGCCCACGTTAAACAATAGGTCTCCTGTGTATGTAAAAAATAATACAATCAAGAAATTTTTGCTATCCTCGCCTCATGCCTTCCATCCATCCGTTTTCAGAACCTCTTCGGTAGAGCATTTCCAGTGCTTTCAACTTCCTTCTATCAGTCTAACTATATACTCGTCCACATCTCAACCACGCAATAGCACGCTCCAAAGGAATGGTTTATGGGATTTTTTGTAGAAATCTCTTTGGTTTATCCTATAGTCCTACTATAAGATTGCATAGAACAAAATAAACATAAAATAGAAGATAGTCGTCGAAATAACAATGTCCATTTACCGTATCGAACCCATTTCACAATGAGACTATAGAACCCTAAGAAATAAAATCTGCGAAAGGGAGATGCTGCATTAAACCTATTTAGCACTTGTTCGAAGCCCAAAAAAAAATTTTTAAATATCGACAATTTCATTTATTTCAATTTATACATTTCAACAGTTTCTTGCAAGCGCATGTTTTGGCACTTGGTCAAAAATTAAGCAAAAATGTTTTCAAAAATGAAAACCATCATTTAATACAAAAATTACCTAACACATTAAAATTACGGAAATCATCAACTACTAATACGGAAATAATAAATAAAAGGCGTTGTATATTCCATTTTGCACGCCAAAAATTATCGTTTCTTCCGCATGCACCAGTCAACTTTACTCAAATCTCAATTACAAAAATAATTAACTTCAAAGTTTGTAAATGATACACGCGGAATTTCGTTCTAACAAAAACTAATTTTTTCCTGCACTAACAATAAAACTTGTTAATTACATCAAGGAAATTTATCAAATATCAAAATTTCTAAAATACGCTACTAACAAGAAAGCACCCCTCGTATTATACGAAAGTACGATATACCACCGTTCGTTCGCACGAACAAGAGTCTACCGTAGCTAAAAAAATTTACATTATATATTTTAATTAATTCATAATTATTATACAAAAATGCAACATTTTAAAATGTAGGTACTCAGTTAACTGTCGGGTGCACTAATTATGAAATTTTGTGATTAGAAAGCGTATCCTGGTGTTCGAAATAATTATTAAGTGCAAATACTCAATTAATAACGAGTCCACTATTTTATTATAGTACAATGAATTTTTATATATAAAAAACCGTTGAAAAAATTCACCTACATATTAACATTAAAAAAAACCCAAAAAATCACGAAAATTCAGCTAGAAATACTTTTGGTTTTCATTAATCACAATTAAAAAAATCCACGTCACATTTCTAATTATTTAAATCACAACAGCAAAAAACTCTAGTCCAATAAACCACGAATCCAAATTTCTAAAATTTCTTCAACACTTTCACTTTCCAGTCGAGATCAAGAATTAGGAAAACAACTTTTTTTGATAACCCAAAAACCCTATTTTATCACAAATTATTCCTCGAAACCATTTCTAGTCCTTTTCCCATTATCGGGAGAAAAAAATTTGATTTCGAGATCCCTGTGGCCGTTATGAGATGTAACAATTTCGGTCGAAACTTCCAAATCTCGCCTCGACGAAACGCTATCTAAAGAAAGATCTGCCAATGTGCTAATCAAGTCGGACGACAACGATGTATCATAATCTCGAACCAACGGTTCCACCTGAATATCAGGAAAATTAAATTGACGTTCGGGCGTGGTGAGAAAGGGCGAATAACAATTTCGATCCACGTCCCAAATTTGACCGCAGGGGTCGCAATAACGACACTGACACGTGCTCGCCAGTTGATTGTCGTTTTTGTCTTTCGGAACTTCCTTTACTTCTTCGAAGGAGTGATGAAGTTTTGGAACTTCCTGTTGGCCGATTTCTTCGTGATTGTTATTGTTAAAATTGGAGGATGCGTAATGATACAGATCGAAAGCAAAAGGTAAGTAAGAGTTAATGTTATCGATAACTGAAGGCGAATCGATATCTGGACTAGCACTGTCTGTCGAAAAGCAATCTTCTGTGCCAAGGGGGCGAGTTAGGTGAGGTGGTTTTCTGTCCTTTTTTCGACGCTTCCGGGGTTTTATAATACGAGGTAAACTATTTTCCGAATTTGTCGATGCGGAACTTTCGTCACTATTAACACTAACAGTATCAACACCAACATCTTTAGTTTTGTTACCACTAGTCGCACTTTCCCTAGCCGGGATAAAGTTCCGATTGCAGGTTTTATTTTTACGATGGTTATAACGATTTGTTAAAATCAACGGTGCTCCTTGGGTATGAACGGCAAGTCGTGATAAAGGATTATGTCGATCTTGGTGTTTAATATCGTGGGGTATCTGACATCGACGTTGATAGTTGGCAAAAGAAATTAACGGCATTCCACCTGCCCATCCATCCACCGACCGACATCGTTGCAGGTGATTATTATTATTATTGTTAACATAGCGATGCACGAAGTGATCGTTTTGATAAAACGAATCCGATCCGTTGTGACATTTAGATTGATTCGATCCTTTGTTTCGAGATTGAGAAGAAATAAGGCACGCACCTATGTATCTTTCGACCTCAAGAGCACCCGATGATGCGGGGCTCATGATGAACGATCGAGTTGACGCGACTCACATGCCAACCGGAATATTTTATCGAGTGGCACGCAAACAGCGACTGTTGGTAAATGACTGAAGCCTTCGAAGTGACTCGAGCGTACCGAGGAGGCCCCACCGCTAGCTGCACTAACCTACTTCTTAGACAAGTCGAGACCAGAAACAAAGAGAGCGTACCGAGATCCACCCACACAACTGGGTCACAAGTTTAAATAGTGGGTCGCCGAAGAAATACACCCCGTCATATCAGAAGATCGTCTCGATTGGGCGGCCGCAATATTTGGCCCAATTAGTTACTGGGTTAAACTTGGAGGGTCAAGACGAAGATGACGAACGGAGAGTAGTATCAATTCTTCTAAGCTCAATAATAATTAATTACAAGAGAAAATGCATCAGCGCGACTTGTTCTATTGTAGGTAATCATATCCGATGACCTACTCTCATCTTCCACTTTGAAACAATTGAGAATGTGTGCATTACATTTGGAAAAATTTATTTAACCACAATTACTTCGGCGAGTAGGTTCAAGAACCAACTTTCTCTGCGCCTCCTCAACACACAAATTAAACTCGTTCCAATTGAGTGGTCCGAATATTACGTTCACGCAGAGGAGTACGAATTTGAAATGAATCACAAGAGAAAATATAAAGCAGGGATGTTGATTTTTGCATTCATTAGAGACGGACGTTTCAATGTTCACAATCAAGTGATTTCCAAATAAGGAACAATTAAACCGATCGATGTGTGTCAAATAAATTTGAAAACTCACGAGAAGAAATCGATACGCATAAATTTTTTCAGGAAACCAAACAAACTCCTTGACACAATTAACTTAAGCCTACCTAGTTGATATGGATGACTGTTTTGAGACAATTACAGTGCAACCTCTATAATCACAGAACTAATTATCCAAGGGCGTGGTCGGAAAAAAACTAGCTAACTTGGAAAAAGAAACCGTTGGAATTACTGAAGAAAAAAAGTAAAATTTTCAATTATCAGGAATTGAAATCCTCGACCTTGATTCGATTACAAAAACCGTGTAATTGCAAAATTAATTAAACCAACATAATTATCGATATTTCATCTCGCAAACAAAACTTGTGTTATGAATAGAAACTTCAACGAGCAGTTAAACTGAAAACCTCAATTCTTTTAGTTCTCGGATAGAAAAGATCCGCTGCTTCTTGAATCTCGGACTTGTAAATAAAGTGGTTTTATTTAGACGCGCCCAGCGGTACTAATTATCGCATGTTTTTAATTAGGTAGTATGTCTTATCGACTTTTCCAATAAGCCTTATTTAGATAATTAGCGTAAGTCAAGTCATGCCGAGTAATGTATCTGCTATAAAAAAATTTAAATTTTTTATCTGCGGATTCTCATCTAGGCGAGAGATCGATCGGAGGGTTAAAAACGATCCAGTTTATCGACTCGGTGGTTTTGGCGGACTGGATATCTGATTTAAAAATTGGTAATTTACAATTAAAAAGCATGCAAAGCTAAATGGAACGGAAATTCACGTCGACTTGGGAACGTAAAAAAGTCAAAACTTTTACCATTTCCTTCGAAATGCAATTGTTTCTGACGTCTACAGTGTGATTAGCATAGAATTAAACTTTAACCTTTCGTTAAGTGTACTTAAAAAATTAGAAATTCTTCTCAAGTATAATTTACATGGCATGTAATTATTATTTCTATAACCAGAAGCTAGAAGGGTATAACTTTGACATTAAAAGAGAAAAAATTTACAAATTCCATCGTGCGAACCTTGGAAAATTTCTTGGTTCAAACCACAGTTAAGATGTAATGAAAAATTGAGTAAATCGATCATTTTTGAAAATCTGAAAAGATTTTCGAACACGCACTCAATAGATTTTAACTTAACGGAAACACTAGTTTTATGCCGGTCGGCATCTAATAAATATTTATAAAATTCTCATTATGGTTCTCGCTACAACCAAGTTATTCTGGTACAGTTTGAACGAAAAAAATTATTCCGTTTCTGTTTATTTTATAGAAAAAGTCCTGAAATCCCACAACAATAAACTAATTAACAAGTTAATCGAGCATCAAAATCTAATCAAGTAGCACAAAACATTTGTATTTGATTTGGATTAGTTCGTTATACTAATTTTGCATGCCGAATTCTAAACAAATTGATTTATTTCTCAACGAATCCAAAATAGACCCGAGTCAAGAGGCTCTCACCTATTCTTAGTCGTTCACAATGACACCTGCTTGCTAAATTATTCATTACCCTTGACAAACAAGGGTATGCGTACATATAGAGACCATTTTATCGGCCCATTACCATAATGCGCATAATATAACGCCTTAAAATTACAACATTTGTTGTTAACAAATCCTATAGATAAGGCATGCACGTAACTCAAGAATTACGTAACGTTTGGTTCTACATGAATTAACAATCGTAAATATCTATCGACCCAACGTCACCTATTTAGATTACTTTCGTTGGAAGTATAGAGGTGGTTTCATTTCCATCCTCGTCAAAAAATGAATTAATTGCCTTTGTATACGGTCCGTTAATTAAGGCCATAAAAATTGTAACAGGGATTTTTAAAAACTGTTTAAACGCACACCTGGCGGCGTTTGGTTTTATATTTCACAACTTTATCCAACTCATTCAACTATTCATAATTTCGTTAATAATTTGTTCACAAAATGACACTTAATGCGAGGTTAAAATTAATAACACTTCCGTTAAATTCATAACTCTTCCGTGGTCGAGTGGGACAGCTTTCAAATTGGGTTACAAGTGTATTTAATCATATTATCGTCTCTCTTGCGTGGAGTCCATCAGAACCAACTTCATTTTTATTCTGAATCGTTCTTTCTTCAGTTCTGAAAGATCAAAACTTCTCCGATCATTTCAATACAATGTTGGAGCCTTCTTATTAGATTGGGTACGTTTTGGAGCGAAGACGATTTGACGTCAGTAGTGTTTATTAAATGGAAGAGTAGACAACACTATCTATTATAGGTGAGCAAATTTCTTGGTCGCATTGTGCACATGTGCAATTTTTCTATTTGCATTTATATACGATTAAATTCAGTCGCGGCTTGCCCTGCAGGGCACGTGGCCTTCCATTCAAAACAGAAAGCAAATAAAAACAGAAAATTTATCTTTGAATTTTGTACCGTGTCATTGATAAAAGGCAAGAGTCGCTACTACTGCAAATGAAGTTCTAAATAAAAATTGGGGACTGCTAAGACATAGGGTATACATAGGATACCCCCCCCCCCTCCAAAACATATAGTGATCAGACGGTGAAACCACAGATAACTAACTATTTTACATTTATTTACAATTATTTTACAGAGAAAGACGCCGCGTCAGCATCGCTGGGAGAAGAGTGTAGACTTACAAGGAGACTATAGGTAGAAAAATAAAAATAATTTTGAAGAAAAAATGTCTTGTATCCTCGTTGGGTGGTCGGAAACTTTTCAGACCACCCTCGTAGTGTAGGAGAACATTGGGCACATTTTGTTAAAAAAAAAGTAATCCAAAATCGGTTTTCTGAAAATTTTTCGATGGATTTCGTTAGGTAATACAGTAGACGTCGCTTAATGTGATCACATCGGGGCTTGGGGGTTTTGATCACAATAACCGATAATCCGAATAAACGAAAAATCATCAAAAGTAAAAAAAAAAACATCTTTTTTTTGGAAACAAAAACATTATTTAAATAGAAAAATTGAAAAATAAAAGTATCATTCCCTTTAATGGGATTAGAAAATGTTATCTAGTGTTGTTTGCCTATAATTTTTGCGGGTTAAATTATTTATAGATATATAACGTCTGAAAATCGGAAAACTTCCAACGCTTTCCTGCATTTTAACAAAAATTTGATCGCATAAACCGAATTTTAAACATATACGGCCGGTCGGTTCTTCGCAAAAGTGATCTCAATACCCGATTGATGTCATGATCCGTGATCATAATAAGCGACGTTTCTGTAATTTGTACTTTAACATACTAAAAGTTCTCGTGTCTGAACCCTAAGCTTTTTATCTAATTATTCCTCGGTAGTTGAAATTTTTAATGAAGAACTGAAAATGTTGTTTTTCGGCAAAATATTATTAACACTTTAAAATATTTTAACATCTTCAAAATCATGAAATGAAGAGTTTCCTAAAATTGATCCGAGGGTTCCGATTGTTGGATATGTTTTAAGGTTTGGGGGTCCTAATAAAAATTCTGAACTGTTTTTAGGATGTCTACCAGTACTTTAGGATGATAATGATTGCTATAAATCTTATGGAAAACATAATTTACTACAACTTTTGTCTAATTTTTCTGCAGGTCGAATAGGTACTGAACGCACGGTTGTAAAGTGGAGTACATTTTTGAAAATTTCAAAAACGCTCGATTTTAATCTGACTTTTTTGTAATTATTGGTTTACTAATTACATATTTACCGTTTCCATAAAATCATATTGACTTTAACTATTAACTAAAAATTGCAGAAGACGGCTTTTGGATTTTTTATCAAGTTATATTTTAACAAAAATAACAGTTGTAGTTAATTATGTTCTCTATAAAATTAATAGCAATTATTTTCATCCCATGGTCAAGTAAGTGGTGCGGAAATATTGCTGAAGAACCTATTATTTCTGCCATTTTTGTTAAAATGGCTCTGACCATTTTCAGGCAACTCTTTATTTTATGATTTTGAAGATGTTAAAATATTTTAAGTGTTATTAATATTTTTAATAAGCTATATGATAAACAATACAGCTGAAATAGAAATTTGTTTAATAATATTTTGCCGAAAAACATAATTTTCAATTCTTCATTAAAAATTTCAACTTCCGACGAAAATTTCGGTGAGAAGCTCAGGGTTCAGACACGATGACTTTTAGTATGTTAAAATACGAACCATTACCTAACGAAATCTGTTGAAAAATTTCAGAAAACAGATTTTGGATTTTTTTCGAAATTTTCTTACACTATTAAGTCACCTTTGTGAGACCCGACATAAGAGTATTAATAATTTTCCAGGTAACACAATAGATTGTCGCTGCAGGGGTCGCATGCAAGCCTAAATTTCTTGAAGGTTTTGATCATCTACGGTCAGCATTTAGAATGCCCGTATCTTGTTAAATATTTGTGTTAATCTTCCGGGTTATCGATTCAAGTTGGAATTATTTACTTTGGAAGCAAATACGGAAATAGAAATACGGAAAAATCTAGATTCGTTTTTTTTAAGTACTGTCGTTTTTTTGGATCTGCCAGGCCCAGGAAATTTTTTTTCCAATTTTATGTAAAAACGTGGGTTCTAAAAAAACCGACTTTTTTATCGACCTGACATGCGAAACAATTGCGAACTCCTTCCACGATGTTTTACGTACTGCAGTAGACGAATCAGAATCATAAATTAATTTACGGAATACAGGGCCTAGCTCACACTTCCTTCAAATAGCTGGTGCGCCACTGCACCTGAATTTTTAAATTGAAAGGTTGCATTTGAGCCCCCCCCCCGACGGTATCCAAGGATGGTTTTCCCCCCTATTGGTTAGCGACGGTCATGGCTTTGAAATATAATGAAGGGCATATACGCAGTTGCCTTTCTGAAAAGCTGACAATGCTGATTTAGCGTCACCGCCTAATTCCATCCATAGCTGGATCTGATAAGAAAGAACGGAAGAAAGGAAAGCGAGAGGCAAAATTTTGCATAAATGGTTAAGTCAAGGCCCGTTGACCGGATTTTCGAAAATCGGAGATTCTTTTGTTTGTTTATTTCTACTACCTATATATAAACCTTCAGTTTTCCGAATATCTCTAGAGAATTGTTAAAATCGCGGTCGAAAATTCGTGCTAATCCCAATTTTCTCTTTAAAAGCGGAATTAAGCCTGTAAAGAGTTAAAAATTTCACTCAAATAAAGCGTCAAGTTTAGTTCAATCATTATTGACTTAATACTTCTGACATATCGTCGCTTTGGATATGAATAGTCCCGACTCACCAGTGAGATTTTAAGCTAAGTTGAAATTCTGAAGATCTGAATTTCAAGTTACCAAAATTAGTTTCAAGACGATTCTCAACTTCAAATTTAGAACATTTAATTTAAAATATCCTGCAAAATAACGACATTCGACATTCTAAAGAGTGAAAAACCATTCAAACTGAGTAGATTCCAATCTTCATTTAATATTATACACAACATAGGTACCACACGTCTCGAATTTAAATCAACTTTTCTAATATTGGTTATCAAATTCCTCTGTGTATTGCTATAAATCACAAGGAAAATCTATTTGGTATTCAACCTGAGACCTCAAGCACAGAAGATTAAATGCCTAACCAACTTGACCACATGCTGTGTTTACCAGAAAGTCTGATTAATTATTTTAATTTAATTAATTCCTAAAATAAACAGTAATTATGTTAAAATCGAATTAAATATATTCTTCTCGTTACCCCCTTTTGGATATATAACGCCGCTTATGGCGTTCACTATGCTTTTCTTTAAGAGCCATAATATGGTAGGAGGTATCTGCACTAGATTTTAAGTTTGAAACTTTATTAAGGTAGGGCAGCATCAATTGATGTAGCAACATTTTGCTCCAAATTAGATTCGCGCCGAAAGGCATTGTGTAAAATTATTCTATGGATAGGGCACCATTTCGGCACAACTTGCGATATCACAATCTGTTTGGTTATTCCGCGATGTGCATCATTTCATTGCAGTTCACGAACTCCAATCTTGCTATTGTCCGAGTTTATTAGCCTCAAAAATTGGGGTTTCCTAATGTAAACGAATGATTTATGTTTAGCAATCGTGGATTATCATTGTTTAAAAAATTGGATCCTGTTTTAATTTTATGTATAACATACTGACTTACTTCACACAGAAATTTATCTTGTAAATGTGGAGTGTGTGTATATGATGGAGCGACGATTGCATATCGTCGAAGGTTGCTTAAATTGAAGACGATTTCTCACAGATAAGTAAGTTAACCGTTTCACATCATGGATTCGGGAGAAAGTAACAAAACTAGTAGGCACGCGGAACCCTACCGTTTTGTCACCTGATTTTGAAATTTATTGCTCATCTCTTAAACCCTTGCGTAACAATTTTTGGGGTTAATCGGAAACATTTCGCCGAGAAAATAAATTACACTCGTCGGATTTTCATGTTTTTGTAAATCGCTTTCCGAAAGAAAGTTTGTAATTCGATATCTTAATTAGCTAAACTACAAATCTAACTGGTTTTTACTTTTTTTAGTATCCACGCGATTTTTTGCACTTTCTCTCTTGGATAAAGCAAACGACGGCGACGGCCGGACGATTTATATTCGTTTTGTTGTACTTGTAGCTAATCTCGTACTGGCGTTTTTGTTTTTGAAAATAACTCTATTGTGTTTTGTTAAACAAGTAAATAAAGTAGAAGCGATAAACTGTTACAACGCAATAATATGGTGATTGTGGGTGCACGAATGTCCTCGTTAGCGAGTAGCAGTAATTATTGCTTGTTAGGTACGCTCGCTTAAATTACCATTTTTTTGCCCAGATTAGAGGTTGCACACACACACACACAGTTCGGTGTAATTTGCGAAAATTTCTAATAGTTTGGTTGATTCGGTGCTGGAAGCGCCAAACGTCAATTATGCTAATGTTGAAATAGTTACCTTTCTTCCATATGCATATACGTTCGTGCAGTTTAAATAATAACAGATTGTGATTTAATAAATTGAATTAACGTATCATGTCAAATTACCTTTTTAAATAACATGCTAGTCAATTATGAATTATTCAAAACAGTTAATCCTTTAAGTTTCAAGGAACAGGTACGTAGATTATGGACAGCATTGAGCCGTCAACACTGTCTTGTTAATTTTTCTAAATTAAATCATAAGTCACGCACGACTCCAAATCTCGATCTAATAAGAACAAAATGATGATGATGATTTGAAAAATCTGAAATAAGCACAATTTTTTTTAAAATGCATTATTTAATTAGGCCTCTTAAAATGTTGTTGCAACCGTAACGAGTCGTTAAAATAAAACATTTCTCCACTATTACTTGATGCATAAATTTGAAAGCAAGATACATCAAGATAGGTTGGTTTCGTTCCCACGCCGTGGATTTGAGAAGAAAAATTTTTGTTAAAAAAATGGCTCGGCTTGGTAAGCGTGATAAAACATAATTCATAAGAAATGTCAACTATAATAGTAAACGTGAGTTTCATACTGAATTAGAACAAGTAATTCCCTCAAGTTGTAAGTGAATTTGTGGTTGTAGAGCCAAGGTTTTGGTTACATTCATGTTAAAAATCCGGTTCACTTACACACTAACCACAACGACTAATTAAACAATCAAAAATATTTCTGTAGTAGCTTTCCAGGTACATACTTACGGAATACATAAATAATATTGTCTCACAAAAAGAGTAAAGGAAAGTAAAGAAAGTGGGTTAGATTGGTTTCTTTAAAACGGTGACCCAAATCGAACTTGAAAAAAACGTGTCTAACAATGAGAATGAATTACCATATTTGAGTTTCGTTCCTGGTCGATGAAGAAGCTAATAGTAGAAGTTGTCACTGTGTCATTGTAGATGAATTCCGTTATATTTGTGTCTCGCTTAATCAATGTAAAGGTGTAATCTCACATCAACTGTCTGCTTAAATGCATCGGCACGTTCTAATTCAAATATCAACACCTTTCTTTAAACTTGAAAAGCGCCAATTTAGAAACGCCGTAATTACTCTTCATCTCGAGGGGAAGCCTCATTAATTCGTCCGTGGCGATGCAACACGCATTAATTTCTAATTCAAGTAGATTAACGTATAAATTGAATTCGTTGATGTTGGCCTTAAGCCCACATTTATTAGTAAGTGAAAATTTTATTGTCAAACCGTCATTTTAGAAAGAGGGTCACGGAACAGATCTGACCTCTGTTTGTAACTAATGATATTTTAATTATTATTTCTAAATAGCGGTTTCGAATAGTAAAATCTGCACCGTCCAAAGCAGGCTAAGATAAATCAATAACAAATTTAATTAACATGTCTAATCGGCCGTAAAGTTGGCTTTTCCTGGTACCTCCACTTATGGTGGTAGGTAGAAAGCGGTGGTTATAAACCCGGCGGGTTGTATTTTGATAAATTATTGACCCTCGAAATTATGAAAGAATTATTTTTGAAATTGCGAAATCACGTTTACCGCATTTAAATGTATAGCCTCTGAAGACAGTTGTAAACACCAATAATTTTCTTGATAACGGCACAAACTACGTTTTCCCATATACAATATTGAAAAATCGCGATTCAGGAATACCGTACTTATTTATTTCAAAATAAAAATTAAAACGTTTTTCACTTACACAACAGATAAAGGGTACCTACAAATTAAAACGTCAACTTGTTCAAAAAATAAAAATTCACGCCATCAACGTGGCTGCAATTTTATGAAAATTTATAAAGAGAATTAAATATTTCAGCATTTTCAGTTAAACGCTCTTCAAGTGCAAGTTGACGTGAAAGGTGAAATTCGTGATTATCAGAAAATTATTGTAAACTCCAAGTCTTGGCACGGAATTGTTTTTGACAAACATAAATAATCGATGTCGATCGATTACCAAATGTTGGTTTTAAAAAAATTCGTCACGTTACTTTCTAAAGAAATATTTTCAGATGAGAAAAATTTACAATAAACCAATATTCATTTTACTGAATTTTTAATCGCACGGTCTAGTAATTCATTACACAAGGTGGAATCGTAATCAAAATTTCGTTGTTTGCTAACAATGGTTGCATGATCTTAGCTTTTTCAATACAACATCTCAATCGTCTATATAATTAAATTAGTTCCATATTATCAAAAAAAAGTTAACCAATGTATTATTTTTTTGCAATTCTCTTGGAAACGAGGCATCAAAATACAATAATGCATACAAAGTATGAATTAAATTAGGTTAATCGAAAACTACCACAAGTTATGAAAAATTTTTAAATGCCATGAATATCAAAATGTATAACGCGAACCATTTTCAAAAGGCCCCATGAATTTTTATTGCAATCCTTATCCTAAATAAAAACTTTTTCTTTAAATTATTTTTGATGCCTAGTCTTTCGAGTAGGTTCATACAATAACTGATTTTTAGAGTAAATGCCGTTGCAAATAACCTTAAAGCCCGCCACTGACGCAAATGTTGGATTAACGAGATCATCTGGTTATCATTGAATAAGGCCCAGTTTCTGAATCTCTGGTTATGTTTAATGAAAGATAATCTCGTTAACCATTCACGCGCGTCACTGGAAAGATCATGAACAAGAGAAAACAGAAAAAAGGGATAACGATCATTACATTTTAATAATAAAAGTTGGTATAATGTCAATACGAGTCAACTGTTCAAGAACATACGATAATACTCTTATTTACTGGGTTCTCACTGAATTTTTCAAAGCAGTTTTCCTGACTTATCCAAATTTTCCCTGACTTTTTCAGAAAATCGGAAAACAGAAAGGAAAACATTATGTTTAATGACCGAGGTAGGTCAGTGCACCATACAAACATAAAACATTTTAAATTTACCTGATTTAGCGCTAAAAATGAAAAATTCCCTAATCAAATTTTAAATTTCCTAACTTTCCATACGAGTAGGAACCCTGTTTTAAGTCTTAAAGCCACTTGGTGGTTAACTAATTATTATAACAAAGAAGTTGGTAAGAGAAGGTAAGAGAACATAACCTCAAATGAGGTTATGTAGTTGAAAATATTAACATACAAAGGAAAATTATCAATTATCTTAGAGAAAAGTAGAAGACTTTTTCTCTAGAAAATTTAGCGTACTTTATTTTCAATAACTTAACAATTTGCTCTAAAGTGCACTAAAACTGAGATATTCACGATAATTCCATTCAGGGTCAAATTTTGTCGTTTCGACCAATCAGCGTGCGTAATCTTACATTGTAGTTAAATGGGAACAACGCATGCACAGTCGAATAATATCCGAAAATAAAAAATATTCCAAATACCCTACCAGAATATCGAATATTTGTAGTGGAGCGTAAAAGAATTCATACGTACCTAATAAAAAATCTCTTCGAATATTATAATTTATGTAGTGCGTATGACTAACGCACTCAACAGATGCGATGTAGGAAACCGGTTCAACGCATTAGTTCCAACCCGAGTTCACTTAAAGCAATGTACTTCTAACGAATTTTATATTACAAATTTAGTGCGATTATGCTTCCATTTTTTTCGGTACTTACGAAATTTTTTGTTTGATTTTTTTTTGCAATGATTGTGATGCGATATGGTCAATTTGTTTCACAATTTTCGACATTAAAAATGGCGTTTGAAATGTCGATTTTCGTATGTGATGTTGTGCTTTTAAGTTGTGGCGTTTCTTCACGGAATTATCACCGCAACAGCAACGCGGGTTCGGACAATATTCAAAGATTCAGCGAGTACAGGTTTCAGCTGCGGAGATTGACACTCGCTCCGCTGCGCTTCGCTCGTGCAATCTCCTTGCTAAAACCTGTACTCGCTGAATCTTTGAGTATTGTCCTAGCCCTTGTGTTGTATCGTGCGAATATTTTGTAAAAATATCATTCTGCGCGTGGTTTTTCCTCTGTGTTGGCGAAATCCGGGGTCGATAGATGGTGCAAAATTAGTATATCATTTTAGAGGTCCTAATATAGAGAATAAAATTTATAAAATATTATTGTATAAATAATAATCGGTTAAAGTGGTTTAAAGACATGCGTTAGACATATTTTTGGATCTGCGGAATATCCATTAATGACATTAACAAATAAAGAATTTTGAAGATATACTACAAGTTCAAATGGTTGTAACTCCGTAACCGTTCGATTTATAAGAAAAACGCGTAAGTGCTTTTCTCTAGAAAATTTAGTGTATTTTACTTTCAGTAACTTCCCATTTTGCTCTAAAGTGCACTGAAACCGAGATATTCACGAATATTCGTAAAAACATCATCCTTCGCGTGGTATTTCCTCTGTGGCGGCGAAATCCGGGGTCGCTAGAGGGTGCAAAATTAGTACGTCTTTTTAGAGGTTCTAATAAAGAGAATAAAATTTATTTCAGCTTGCCTCCTATTTTTGTAATCAATAGCCCTTTTTGAATGCGTTGTCGACTGGCTAGTGTTAATAATACTTTTTTTTTATATAATAAACTATCATAAATTGTTCCATTACGTTAAGAACTGATAAAAGAGAAAATACAAAAATTTGCAAGACACGGTCAAGCGATATGAGCACATTTGGAACCAAACTGAATAAAATTTTCAAGCATCAAAGACAGAAGTAGAAAGAAACATCAGCGGTTTTTGGTAGAAGGCGGTTAATAAATTTATACGATGAAAAAAAACCTGCAGATACGAACTTCATTATTACAAATAATATTTGTATTATTTAAAATTATACAAAAATTTTAGTACAGTAGAACTCCAATTATTTATCCGAATCAATTGGGATAATCAAAAATTCGGATAATTGGATTTTTTCCGAAAAAAGGGTACTGTATGGATTTTTAATTAATTAAATGAAAAGGCAACACTTTTACATGTTATATAGCGTACTTACAAGTGCTGTACATTAGTAAGTATTGTAAATGAAAGTCATTGCTTGCTGAACATCTCGGTCAAAGTAAGCTGTTTGACTGTCCGTTTTTGGGCAGCCAAGTCGCGCATCCGCTTGACAGTGGGAAGTTGCATGTGGTCACACTCGGGCTGACGCAAAATCATTATTTTGCGAATCGCAGTACGTTTCCGCCTTTATTTTTTTTTCTGAAAGCGATTCGGATAATCAGCGATTCGGATAGTCGGAGTTCGGATAATTGGAGTTCTACTGTATATAAGTAAAATTTTGGATAGTATAAAAGTAAAACATAAAATTTTTTTTGTAAAATATCCTAAAGGACTCCTGCTCCGCCGTACGACTCTGTAGTTGGGGGGTCGTCCACGCCTTGGGACCATAAAAATTAATGAATAAGTTTTTTAGTTTAAAAGGTCAAGTTCGATTTTAGATAAATGAGGGATGGTCTTTGATTTGTGACCATAAGACGTTCCTGGGAGGGGGTCCAAAGATTGCGGCCAAAGGGGGTTGAAACGTCGGAAAAAATTGCGGACGTCCGTTATGGACGACCCCTTGACCCCAAAGGAAACTCCATTCTTTTAACTTTTAGTAGGGCTTCTAAGTGTTCTTTTTACAAGCTACTACACAGAAATTATATATTTTTTAGCCATTGAAATCTATTTGGAAGGCGAGTCAATCTCAAACGTCCTTTTTTGGTTTCACAAAATGCTGGCAATCCGAAGTTTTAATGCGAATACCTATATTTGCACAGGGGTGCTCATTAGGGTTGGCGCGACCCTGTCTACGAGGTATGAAAAAGCTTATATCAATTTTGAAGCCAGATGTACACACAGAGACTATCTAAAAGTGTAAGGTGGGAATTTACATAACAAATTAGAGTATTTCGTTGGGCTGAAAACTGAGGCTACCCAGTAGCTACTTGATAACTTTACATAAAAAAATTAACCTTTCAGATATTTTGATAAACAATGTAATAAGGATCCATGGGGAAATGGAACTTTTTCGCTAACTGTTTACTACATATTTAAACCTGCAGCCGAATTAAGTATTCTTCTTTATTCCTTCCTTCATTCATGCAATTTCAGTCGGTCAAGTGATTCTTTATTTTGGTTATATTGTTGAACATACAAGTAAATTCGTTCTTACTTTCGCTTCTTTAGAAATAAAAAAAAAGGTCGTCAATTTTACAATTATCCCGGTTTACTTGGTGTAATGGACGTGAAATGGCAACCATTATAATAATAATCAGAAAATTGAAATATAATAAGTCGAACGTTAAGAAACAATATTCAATGAATTCCGCCGTTACCATTTTTACAAGCAATGTGAGGAGTCACATGCTGCATAACTCTGTAAATGCATTAGGTATGTCGATTGGTGCTGCCGGTGAAAAGTTACGACCAAAATGCTGTTTTACAAAAGTTATACATATTTGCGCGTCGAAAAGATCATCGTGATTAATTGAGTGGTTGCGGAAAAATAGTAATTTTTGGGCGTGCCGGAGCAATAAATTCAAATTAGTATTTCGTATACACGGAGCGGAATGCTATTTAACTGCGTGAGTTATGGTGGTGAAGATTCAGAGTTCAATCCCCACCATAGTTACATTTTTAAATATATTTATTATTTAATTTCTTAATAAGATTGTAATAATTAGATAATTTTAATTGTATACATCTAATAATTAAGTAATTCTCCCACGATTGTGCTATTAAAATAAACTTTAAAAATTAACCAGCTAATTAAAACAATAAATCAAAATTATTTTAATATTCATTTCAATAGTTAAAAAATCGTATGTTATTGTTATAAAAATATTATCGATCATAACTCGGTTGAAAGAATATTCATTATTTTCAATTATCTCAGAAACTGCGAAAGAAATAAATTTTCAGCACGAAAGCTCCTGTGTATTTTCGTCGTCTAAGGTTCAGTTTATTAAATCCACAGCAGGACGAAGTTAAGGACATTCGTTTGGGCGTGAAGTTTTTTGCAAATAACTCACAACGGATAACATTGATATTAAAAGTACGCCGAAATAAAATATTGTAAACAATTTTCCGTTCTATACAATATTTCACCTCTAATATTTTCAGTGATGACTTAACTGTTTGAGTTATTTACATAATACGATTTCCCAAGCAAACCCCCATCTCTAACGGTTATCACGCAAGAATCACAACTTTTACGGAAAATGTGCATATAAACATTGGAATTCCATTTAGGTGGGTAGTTTATTTCAGAAAAGAAAAATAAGTTGAAATTTTATGTACGAATTCTAGACATAACGAAAGAACGGTATGGCACATAACCATTTTTGTGCATCCTTCAATATAAACAAAAACTAAAAAAAAAAAACAAATTTCGCTGACCATAAAAATCTTCCTATATGGAAATACTAATCTACTTTTTATAAGTTTTGGTAATGTAAACAGAACATGCTAAAAATGTATTTAAAATCCACGTTATTTGTAAAACAACGCACGTTTGTCTATTTTGGACGTGCAAGGTTTTTCGACTCACGAGAATCCTAAAACAAATTTTAATAACCTTGCAGCGAGAATTTCCTTTTACAAATTAAAATGTCAATAACTGAATAATAATTTTAAAAGAAGAATTGGCAGAAATTTCAAAATCTAATTGCAACACGGTCGTCTACTTTTTTCTCTCTTGCGACATTTTATTCGTGCGACCCAACTGTATTGCGAGATTCAAAAGACATCCGCCATGTTGTAATTAGATTTTGTGTCATTTAAAATATTATACAGAAATAAAAAGTTGGTAATTGCGCGTACATTTAAACTACCGTTCTTAGAACCCACATATTCTTCATCGGATCATATAAATCCGTTAGATGTGTAAATGCATTATCATGTCGAGATTATAAATAAAAAAAAAAGCATTATACAAGAAAGCTTGAATGATACATAAAATTATCTCTTCGTATCCTGCAGAGGAACACGTTCAAATTTAAATTATGCAAATGAAAAAAACGTTACTTTATTTGGAAAATAATTTTTGAGACATAAAAGTATAACTCGTCTTTCAAAACATTATTCTTGTTGCGCATATAAATCCGCCTTTTTCGAGAATAAAGTCACGATAAAGTCAAAACACAAATTTAGATGTGTGCTCACGAATTAGCTAACACATTATTCCAGCAATAAACAATGGCACGTTCTTTTTAGCTAAACGACCCATGGAGCCAAATTAGGTAAGAGAAAAAAAAGTTGTCATATTGACCTCAACAGTCAACGGTCGTGATCTTTAAATTCGGTTTTTTAAAATATTGCCTCACACTGCAAAGAGCAGAGCAAATGATCTATGTGGTGCAGCAAATCACGTCGCATCACTTAAAACAACAAAATCACAGCCTAATGCTAACAAATAATTGATTGCCTATACCGTAACAGAACGGATAGCGTTTCGTACTGTTTAGCAGAAATTAAGAACATTCGGTTACTTGTAGAAGAACAACAGTAAAAAGGTAAGTAAACAAGCAAGCAAGCAAAAGTGACAATTTTCGTTCGATTTTGTAATCGTCGAATTTGACGTTGACGAAAATTTATAAGTATCACAAACCCCTCGAAAATTAAAAATATCGACCATATAACGGAAAAAATTGACGATGCTACTGTGTTTTTTGTTCCGCTTTATGTAAATTTTTTTAAATGGACAGTTGTAAAATTTAATTAATATTGCGTTTTCATTTGTACCACTTAATTTTGTATTTAAAAGTAGAGTTCCTAACGTTAAAATCTAATTTTGTGAATTGATTTGGTATTTAAATTTAACAGACAATGGTCGAATTAAGACAAACAAGTAGAGCACCCATTCACCAAACAATTACCGAGTATATAATTTGAAAAATTACATTAGGTTAACATGTATGACTATCTTAATAGATCGAAATAACGGAAGAAATATTTACATAAAAAAATTGGTACCATGCGTTGTACAAACTCCATTACCATAAATAAACTTTACATAACAATTATTACAAACACCCAGTTATAGTAAATTTGGCACCTAAAAAACTATTTACTAGTATTTGCTTTCAAACAGTATCATCCGTTATTTTCAACCTAACAATAAAGCAATAATTGAAATAATCCAACGTAAATGGTACGAAATTAAATTATCTTCAAGGCGGTACCAATAAAAATTCAATCGGAAACAGTTACAATTGTTAAAAGTCGTTAAATTACATAAAAGGTCATGAAATCATTGACAAAAGATAAATTAATATCTTCATGAATTACCAGGACGGACGACTTCAGGAGAACAATTTAAGTAAACAAAAAATCTGAAAGTGGTTCAAATGGAAAGAAATGTAATTCATACAGGTGAGTACGATATAACTTAGGCAGGAGTGGAAAAACCCGCCAAAACTGACCAATAGAAATGATACGACCAGACAATCGCGTTCCAGAGAGATCATTAAAAATTATGCAAAACGGCACGCTGCATGAACTATATAATAACCGTTCGACATCTCGAACTGGTGCTGCTACCTACCAACTGTTGCACGTCAAAATGAACCGAATTGCGCAATATGCACAGCTGCATATCGGATTTGGACCAAAGTTACATCAACTAACGTATCCTAATAAAACATTCGAGTGAGATGCTTCAATAAAAGAAGAAGAGCTTCTCGCACTATCTTAATCGTCAAGTGTTAATGATTCAATGGATACCCAAAAAAGTGGGTCAAGAACTTTCATTTAGGGTTCAAGCTTAATTGATTACTAGATCAAGAATGCAATGGATTCACGAATGCTGAATATGGTTAGCGTTAGTCCTCTGCCTTCAGGGACCTCTAAAAACCGCCCCCCAAAAAAAGTTTTTTTCAGGCCTCCCATTTATTTCGCAAGACTCTGAGCTACACAGAAAATTATTTTTAAAATGTAGTTCAAATTGATAAGAGGACTTTAATTAAAAGAAAAAAATTGGCTATGTGAACATTGCATAACTTTCCCCATTCTGTTCTAGCGTCACAAATTATTTTTCGGTAAAACTCATGAATAATAATAAAAACACAATATTGTGCGATTAATACTATTTTTTCACACCCTAAAAAATTATAATAATATCCTGGTTAATTATATAAAAAAGTGAATATTTCTTGTTTTAAATTAATGTACTTCAAAGTGGATATTTCCTGAAAAACTCTTAAATACCTACCCACCCCTTTGTCATGATGTCAATGTTCAAAATGGACCGATGATGTATAATCTCATTATAAAATTCTCGGTGAACTATACGAAGTCAGTATCGAAAGTAATTTGCTCATAATTGCATAAAAGTCAAAGTTGTTCTTGGATTATTTCGACAATTGAATTTTTATTTTCAAAGTATGAACCCACAATCGACTTTGAAA
The DNA here is from genome assembly GCA_932274525.1 of Podabrus alpinus. Lineage (NCBI taxonomy): Eukaryota > Metazoa > Arthropoda > Insecta > Coleoptera > Cantharidae > Podabrus > Podabrus alpinus. Next base: position 5,234,623 of record OW026453.1, read on the forward strand.
ATAAAATTAAATGTAGTATTAGTTATCGGTTTGGAAGAGCTCGATTAATGTAAAACCTCGTTGGCATCTTTCTTAATAATTTTGCAAAAAGTTTTGCATTTGTCCTCGAGAACAACACATATTTCGTGTGCTGATCCTAGTTTGGTGTTGGCATTCACATTAAAATCCATATCGGTAACTACTAATATCGGTTTGCTAGTGCGGTAGAAATTTTGACCGTAACTCTTGTATCTAATATAATAAAGAGAAGATTAAAACTCATGTTTACACCGCAATTTACAACTACCTTGCGTGTTGGACGTTGGAAAATGTAAAAAACTCTACCGAAGCAAGTTTCATCGATTTACATATAATTGGTCCAAATTCATAATGTCCAATTAACCGAAAGGTATAAAATTTGGCGAAAATGTGAACATTAACTGCAGGCAACTATTCATAAACTGGTATCGTAAAATATAATCGCAAAACACTTTTAAAGTAATCCACCACCACCAAAAACATGTTACCGAGCAAAATTGGTCCGACTCATTTATACGGGGTGAAGTTGCAAGAAAAAGATTTTCCAATGGTAAAATTTATTCGAAAAATAAACACAAAGCGATTCGTCGCCTAAAAAGACCCAAAAACTCGTATTTATATTTCAATTTCACACGAACACCTCCAAAAAGTTTGGTTAATTTACTAATTTGCTCAGTCTAAATGACTTGTATTCACAATTTGCGTAAGTGGCAGCCTACAAATTCTGCACCTATTAGGTCCCTATTGAACGTAGAATGCGATTCGTCAAGTGTTCAATAATTTCGTTTAATATGCTGCTTTTTCAAATTTTACCCTGCACCGCCACATCGTAAATTTCAATCATTTCTTAAATTTCATTTGCTTTGGTAGAGATAAGTTGGGGGCGTAGCGAGTCGGCGCGAGTACGTACACACTCGCAAAAGCCCAACTTGATTGACCAGGCCAATCAACGGTACCAAAAAGCTCGCTGCGCTCGCTTCCGAGTAGATTTATACAAAGTGCTAAAATCAAAATCCATCAAACGACCTGTCAAAATTTATTAATTTTTAAAATTATCCGATATTATCGTTGACGTGCTTTTTTTTCTCTCTCTGTCGTTTAATGTGTGTGCGAGTGCAAAGGGAGAGGGTACGATTAAAAAAAGCATCCGGTTTAGTATGGTAAATGGTGGTCCAAAAGTAATAAACACCGTACTTTTTTTCATTTCGTTCACCATTTCCCTAATTTTGAACGGATTTTTACCATTTTTATCTGGCCTCTAAGTTTAGCCGTGATATACGTGCATACCAAATTTCATGACATTGTGTTTAGCGGTTTAAGCTGTGCGATTGATACTAATTTTTTCGCACAGAGTTACACACACACATACATACATACAGACGGACATCAATAAAAAATTGATGAAAATGTTATCAGGGCATCATAACGAATCATTTAATACCAAAATTTCAATTTTCGATTTTTGACCCGATGACAATACTTTCCCTATACATACGTTAATACGTATGGGGAAAGTAAAAATACTACCATTAGAAAAAAATTTCTTTGCTTCTACAGCGTAATAAAGCTGATGTTACCTATTGCTTTCATATAAAATACCCGAAGTAATGAAGAAGACCACACTTGAAAGAGTGCAGTTTGAGAGTACAACAAATTGTGGACAATGTGAGATGGCCTGAATAAGCTCCTCTCCACACGTATTTATGTATCCAGTACCAGTAGCGGCTAGTACTTGAATGGGTGACCGTTTAAGTGAAACGCGTGTCTAGGCATGTAACACAGATAAGGAAGCCGGAAAATGGTTCGAGCTTGCAAAAAAACCGGGGATTTTAGGAGACCTTTGGCGGATTCTTTCTAATAATCAAATATAAATTCTATCTTGCTTGAATGTTTTGCAACCTACAAATGTAGGTTTGCTGCTTGCCTGAACTATTAATATAATGAATAATTTAAGTGCTCAAAATACCAATAGGGCCAAAAGCAGACGCCTAGGTACTTAAGTTGGAAATATCAGGTTGATGCATAAGTTCGTAGCGTTTTTGGTTTCCAAGGTAAGAATGCTTTGGAAACAAATTTGTTTGAGAAATATCAATGTCATTTTAATGCCATAGTATTGTTTTATTGAATACTTGTTGAATTTTTCAATTTGTAGAAAGTTAGGGGTATTGCTGGTTAAAGAAAATGGAGTGTTAAGTACTAAAAATGAACATTTCCGACATATCCTTTTGTTTGAGTTTAACAGAGGAGTTACGGCATCGGAGGCCGCTAGAACCATTTGTGCCGTTTACAGAGAGAACGCCATCGTGGAAAGTACTGCATGAAAATGGTTTTCTCGTTTCAAAAAGGGGCATTTTGATATGAATGATTTCCCACGTTCAGTGAGACCATCCGGCTTTGATGAAGACCGATTACATGCTTCAATTCGTGATGATCCACGTCAATCAACTCGGGAATTGGGCAATATGATGAATTGTGACCAATCAACTATCGTACGACATTTGCATTCCATGGGCAAAGTTCAAAAGTTGGGTGTTTGGATAACATACGTTTTGAGCGAACACAAGAAAAATCAGCGTGTTACCATTTGTGCTTCTTTGCTTGCTCGTCATCGTTTAGCTCGTCAACAACATCGGCCGTTTTTTGTCCCAAATTGTCGTAGCGTTTTTGGTTTCCAAGGTAAGAATGCTTTGGAAACAAATTTGTTTGAGAAATATCAATGTCATTTTAATGCCATAGTATTGTTTTATTGAATACTTGTTGAATTTTTCAATTTGTAGAAAGTTAGGGGTATTGCTGGCTAAAGAAAATGGAGTGTTAAGTACTAAAAATGAACATTTCCGACATATCCTTTTGTTTGAGTTTAACCGAGGAGTTACGGCATCGGAGGCCGCTAGAACCATTTGTGCCGTTTACAGAGAGAACGCCATCGTGGAAAGTACTGCATGAAAATGGTTTTCTCGTTTCAAAAAGGGGCATTTTGATATGAATGATTTCCCACGTTCAGTGAGACCATCCGGCTTTGATGAAGACCGATTACATGCTTCAATTCGTGATGATCCACGTCAATCAACTCGGGAATTGGGCAATATGATGAATTGTGACCAATCAACTATCGTACGACATTTGCATTCCATGGGCAAAGTTCAAAAGTTGGGTGTTTGGATAACATACGTTTTGAGCGAAAACAACAAAAATCAGCGTGTTACCATTTGTGCTTCTTTGCTTGCTCGTCATCGTTTAGCTCGTCAACAACATCGGCCGTTTTTGTCCCAAATTGTTACTTATGACGAAAAATGGTGCCTTTACATCAACATCAAGAACAGAAGCCCTAGAGCAAACAAGCAAATCATCGTGCAAAAGCTGGTGCCCATCCACGCAAGGTAATGTTGTGCATCTGATGGGATAAAGAAGGCGTCATCTACTATGAATTGCTTCCGAGGAATGTAACCATCACTTCTGAGGTTTATTGTCAACAACTGCGTCGCCTGGAAGCTGCAATTCAAGAAAAACGACCGGCTAGACGGCATCAAGTGGTTTTGCGGCATGATATTGCCCGTCCGCATACTGCTAACATTAGAAAAGCAGCTATTCAAGACCTCGGTTGGGAGGTTATTCCACATCCGCCCTATTCTTCTGATCTTGCTCCATCAGATTTTCATCTTTTCCGCTATCTATCCAACAATCGGTCCAACAATCATAGACGATCATAGCTTAGTGGTGCGCCTACTGCTAATGCGAAATGCTCGGTTCAAATCCGGGCAGAGTAAAAACTTTATTCTGACCGTTTCTCCTCGGAAGGCAATGGCAAACCACCGAGGTAATTTGCCATAAGCGCCCATCTCGCAATGAAGTGTATTACACTTCCCGTGGTTCGGAGCTCACGTTAAACAAGTAGGTCCTCTATGTATGTGAAAATAAATAGAACGCACATCACATGCATAGAAAGAGATGGGTCACGACGCTTCTGTCAAAGAAGCATCACGATTGAGGAGGAGATCCAACAATCACCGCGGAATCTCATTTAATAACGACGTTGCTCTTCAAAACTGGCTCAACCACTTCTTCACCTTCAAACCACCGGATTTCTTTAGGCGTGGAATCGAAAAACTGTCAGAACGTTGAGAGTTAATCATAAACAATGCAGGAGAATATATTATTGACTAATTTATGTAATGTTTATATTTAAAAACTTTTATTTTTAATTTAAAAAAAATGCTTATGCATCAATCTGATAACAAGTCCAAGTTTTAAATTAAGAGGAAGAATAGCAGTACCAGATTTAAGAGTCACAAGGTAGTTTACAGACCATGGGCTGTATTCTTGAATCTATTGGGCAACATTTCATAGTATGCTCATGACATCCCCACCGTATAAATTCATCAAATTAATGTATGATTCAAAAATACAGCCCCACGTTTGGGGGGAAACCCATAAGAATAATTGTATTTAAACATTCAACCCAATAACCTCTTTTTCTACCTTACCTCAAAAGTAGTTAAGACTTGAAAAACAGAATGTACAAACTTGACAGTATTCATTATATTCAACGTAATAATAATTTTTTAATGTTTTTAAAATTTGTTATTTATCCGATTGTTAAATAAAATGTTCACATAATTATATTAATTCAAAATAGATTATGTAATAAATGTAATTGAAAAAAAAATTGGAAAAACTTGTTCTAATATATACAGGAAATCACCGTAAAATTTTTTTTAAACTAAACACAAACGCCACACATTCCATACTTGACAAGTTTTGACAAGCAAAATCTAATGCACAAAGTGTGCCCTTTTGAAGATTAAATTAATGAAACCGTTTTAATTAGCCAAAACAATTTTTTAGCAAGAAGTCAGAAAAATTACATTCAATGAACTTTTGTAAAAGTTATTGGTATTTAAATGAATCAAGATTCAATAAATAACAAAAAATAAAAATTAAGTGAATAACGGTTCATTTGAGGACATAATATCAATATAATATAAACTTTATAGCTTTAGCTTCCCAGTTTTGTTGAGAAAATACAAGTTTATTAATTTTTTTTTATAAAACCGCTTATTAGCTGAGTGCTGAGTTACCGCACCAAAAAGATCAATATTAAGGCCTCTTCAAGTTTACAACCTTTGGAAGATGTAGTTTTCAAACGACCAATTTCATATGGTAGCATTTCAAATAAGCTTAATAATTTCATTTCTCAAAAGAAAACACAGGAGTTTTACATTACTTGTTCAGAACTGCTGTTCTGCATAATAAACAAAACAAATATGATAATCTTATAAAATTTAAAGTTCGTTTTTGATACCTGTAGTTAACTATAAAATCTAAAATTCAAATTAAAATGTAGAAATAATTTTACTTTTAATTCAAATCAAACCAAACGTTTCAATACAAAATACGCCATCTATAAAGTGATCTTGAAACCGTGCGATTTAAATTTTTTGTAAACAATAATAAGTAAAACGTTTACTACAATACTTTTAATTAAACTAAAAATCCTACCTTGAAGATTGTCAAGCATGTACAATAGCAGCTTGTTGGTTCCGTTTGGCTCACTATATAACGTCATAATGTCCTTGTTTAGAGGATTACCACTAAGTCCAAACACGATGAGATTGAAGAGTTTGCCCAACTCGTATGGCAGAATGCGTAACATATTGTAATTCAATAGCAATTCCCTGCAAAAAAAATTAGCAAAGGTAAATCACAATAATAAAACCGGGAAAAAAAGAAACTCAAAACTGGAAACTTACTTGTAAGGAGCCACAACATAGTTGTGGAGGCTTGGGTTTACAAGGACCAGTACCTGTCATAATATACATATCTAGAAGCAAAAGGAATCATGTTGGGAGAATACCGGTAAGGTCGTACTTCTTGTTTTATAGGACTGGAAAAAATTTCATCAACAAAATTATGACGATTGCGTTCAAACAAATACTAGTTAGCATGCCTACCAAGAGTTTTCTACACTAATAGAAAAAGTTTGCTTGCTGCTAAAAACTTGCAACACAAATACTGATCCGTAAGTTTAATAACGGTGAATTTTTCAAAAAATTAAATGTTCAAGTGAAAATTTTTCAGTGTAAAAGTGTATAGAAAGGTTGCATTTACAGCCAAAAACTGATGGAAATAAGAAGGATGATTTGATTCCAGTTCTGAAGCATATTTAGAAATAATTATGGGATAAAATGGGCACCAGCAAGTTAAAATTTTGGTGCGAAATAACAAATTACTATGTAATTCCCCCATCATGATCCACTATTTCACCAAACACAGTTTGTTTACAGTTGATAATTTCTTTCAAATAATGAAAATTCTATCAAAATTTGTGATCCAGGTTGAGAACAACCAAAAGAATATTGTAAATCCCACCCCTCCCGCCCAAAAATATTTAAATAACAAAATTTATTGGGTAAACAAAATGCTCAAGCTAAGTGTGCGGTGTAATATGGTGAAGTTTTCATTAAATATTTTATAGATAAATTTAGATAAAGATTGCGTCACTTTTAAAATTTATTGAGAATAGGCAGGGGCGGACTGGCGCTCAAATTTTGATGAGAAAATTTATTTGTTGGAAAAAATTTAAATAAAAAATTCCGCAGGCGATTGTCAACGCCTTTTATACCGACAAGTTAGATACATTTTTATTAGATAATCATAATTTCTATTTTTCAAACATTTTTAGAAATGGAAAGGTTTCAAAAAAGGAGTATGACCAATCCCAAGGAGTTTGAGTTGAATTTTGGAAAACATTTTAAATATTGGTGGGCTACAGTACTGGAATTTGCTGCTGCAGTCCTTGCATTTTGAAGCGCCGAGTTTTCAAAGGGAACGCCTGAAGCAACAAATTTCAGTTTTGTCAGAGTCTCAAATAGAACACAGGTCAGGTTATCAGGATAGATCTCTAGGTGATTTCATAATCCATGCCTATATTTAGGGCAAAAGAAGCCTAAATGCGTCAATTGATGGTAAGTCTCAATTTATAATAAAATATTAGAAAAAAATCAGGTTTGATTACTGGAGCCATTCTGATTGCCAATGTCTTAACTCTGTTTTACTACCAGGAGTTTTTTTCTAAATTTACAGATTCAACAATTGAGGTTATATTTATGATCATCGTTTCTCCAGATTACAAAAACAACATCAAAAAAATTAAATTGAGGCTTTCCAGGTAGAAGTTTGGACGGCAAATGGACGAGTTTGAACAATAAACCAATTTGTTGTTGACAATTAATATCCATCAATCCCATCCTCGACTTTCAAAATTAGACATTTTTAAATTAAATAGACTAAAATTGTTACAAATTTTGAATTTGTAAACGACTAATAAAAATGCAGCTTTTTTAATAGTTTGAGAATATAATTTACTCTCATCACTTTAAGTTTTTTAAAAATTTTACCTGCAACTTGACTTTTCAATGACAAAATAAACAAATCGTAATAGTGAACTATGTAACATAGTCGAGGAAGTATGCACTTCAAAAACTATAATCAATTTATATGACGAATTTGGTCAAAAACTTTAACTCTTAAGTGCCTTTTTTTTAAACTGTAAGTTTGGCTAATAGTCCGGTCATTAGGTACTTTTTTATGGAAATAACTCTGAAATAAGCATTTTTTGCTTAAACCATTTAGTTTGTCATCGCAAAAGAGCCCCTAAATTTTTGACATCAGACTTCAAAGGTCCCAAAAATCACGAAGGCATGAACAGGGATGTGCCCATGGGGGGGGGCAGCTTCCCCCCCAATATTTTAGAAAGTTGGCAAAATCACGAAGGCATGAACAGGGACGTGCCCATGGGGGGGGGGCAGCTTCCCCCCAATATTTTAGAAAGTTGGCAAAATCACCCAAAAGTTGGTGAAGTTGACAAAAGTCAATGTAAAAATTTTATCGACTCAAAAAAATTTTAAGTAATAAAAAACACGTTATTTTAGTTACACAATGTTACTAATTTTGAAATAATTAAATAATGCGTAAAAGTTTTGCCTAGTTGTTGAAAACCAACATTCAATGTAAAATGTAATAATAAATTTTAATTTAAGTATTCATAATTATTTTATTTAGGGCCGCGATTATAAAGGAGAAATATTTCAACAAAACACGTGTTTGCATTGAATATTTTTTAAAATAAAATGGTTTTATTTTTTTCAAGAATTTTTCATAGGGATTATTAGGAAAATTATATTTTTATTATTTATAAAATGATCTATTTTTTATGTCCCAATTTATACCCAATGTATTACTTACAAAAAGTTGGCAATTTTTAATTGATTCAGTTGGCAAAGTGAGGATTGCCCCCCCCCCCTGAAAAAAGTTGGTTGAGCACGTCCCTGGGCATGAAGTGTGGGCTGTTCCCCATACATTCAATGTTCAAAATAGGTATAAGCAAAATTAAACCAAATAAAACCGTCAGCAATAGCTAAAAAAAATTCTTCTAGCCCCTATAATTTCTGAGATATAGCCTTGATAACCTTGATGTACCAAAAACAAATAAATGATGAAAAAATTGATAGCCTGTAAAAATCTTAAAAAAAGGTAAAAAGTGATCAACTTTTAAAGCTCATAGAATTGAGCACAGAGAATTTAATCTTCTTTCAATTATCTGTGGGCTTCTTTCACGTCAGATGGATAAGTAAAAAAGTTACACGAAAATCTGAAAACTACGTTAAAATTAAAAAAAAAAAGTACTTTGTAAGACTGCCAAAAACTATAGGGGTTAGAAGAATTTTTGTTTTGGCTTTTTCTAACAATTTTATTTAATTTAGCTTAGGGGACATCCATTAATTACGTAAGGGTTTTGGGGGGGAGGGGGGTATTGGATATTTTACGGACCCTTAAGTTAGGGGGGGGGTCCGACGTATTCCTTACGTAAGTTTCTTAAAATAGTTTTTTAAATTAAATTTAAAAATCAAATATATTGAAATATATAGTACTTAAAAATCATTCAACATAGTGGCATAATAGTGTAATATATTGTTATTCATATTTTATAAATATAAGGGATGGAGAGGGGGGTCAAAATTAATTTTCTTTTAAATAATCCTTACGTAAGATGTGGGGTTTCCACAATCTTACGTACCCTTACGTAGGGGGAGGGGGTCCAAAATTACAAAAATCATCCTTACGTAATTAATGGATGGCCCCTTATACCTATTTTGGACATTGGATGCGTAGGAAACGGCTAATTCGTAATTTTTAGAACATTCTTCGGCAAATTTACATCTGTTTCGATCTGAGCCTAATGTTGAAAACTTATGGCCACTTTACACGAGGGGATTTTTTCATGCGATCGATCGCCGCAACTAAGCGCCTCGTGTAATACAAAATCGCTCATGCGATTAGTCCCTGCAACTTGGCGCACGTGCGATTTTATGAATTAAAATAAATAAATGCCTCGTGTAAAGTGACAATGCGATAGGTCGCAGCAACCTGGCGCATGCGAAAAATCCCGGCAACAAGTCGCGGCGATCGATCGCATGAAAAAATCCCCTCGTGTAAAGTGGCCATTAGATGCTCTTTTCTCATGGAAAACTAACGGTTTTAAGCAAGAAAAGATCAAATTTCCGAGTTATTACCGTATAGATCCCTTTTTCGCGACGTAATGACTGGATTATAAATTAACCAATAAAAATTTTATTTTTTATAAATAAATGGCCTCAATAAAATGATTGATTTTCATCTTTTAAATTTAAAGGTATGGCCACAATAGACGTATAATTTATTAATTATGAAGATTTTATTCTAATAAATATTATTGTGACTGTGATTTACTCGCCATGCCAATTTACAAAAAAAATAGATGTAGTGGTTCATCAGTAAGAAAAACGTCAAGCTTTCTTTTAACCCTTCTATGGTAAAACCTGAAATGGCACCCCTGATCGTCTTTGTCTAGCCAGCGCGATTTAACACAGACAGATATGTTTGGAGAAAAATACACAAAGGGTAGAAAATATTTATAATCTTAAATCTGTTCAATTGCTTGCTTTTGGGAGCAAGAAGCTCCCAGAAGTTTTCTTTCAACTTGGGTTTTTGTTTATAACTCGCTTAATTTCACTTTTCAGACTAAAATTAAGAGCATAAAATTCTGTACAAAACAGATTTTTTTTAAATTTAAATAATCTAAAACCAAATTAATAATTAATTTTATTAGGCTAGTCAACAATAGCATTCAAAAACGCGCTATCGCGTAATTAAATGGCGGCAAGCTGGAATAAATTTTATTATCTTTATTAGGTCTTCTAGAAACACATACTAATTTTACACCCTCTAGCGACCCCCTGAATTTGGCGGCCATATGTAAAAACACGCGAGAATGAAAAGATAAAATAATACAGGGAAAATCTGTGAACAACATTCTTACATACATGCCATGTGCTGTGATAGCTGTAATTCGGTAACCGCTCAATTAACCAGAAAAAAGTAAAAGATCTTTTTTCTAGATAATTTATTCTACTTTACTTTCAATAACTTGAAATTTTGCTCTAAAATGCGCCCAAACCGAGATATTAACGAATATTCGTAAAAATGTCATTCTTAGGTCCAGTTGTTCAGTATGTCATTCTCAGGCCCAGTGTGGTTTTTCCACTATGGCAGGGAAACCCAGGGTCACTGAGGGTGCAAAATTTGTATGTTGTTTTAGGGCTCCTAATGAAGATATAAAATTTATTTCATGTTGCCCCAAATTTTTACTCAATAAAACACTTGTTGACTGACCTATATAATGATTATATTCTCAACAAAAATTCCATCTTCATCATCTAAATTCTAAAGCACCAATTTTGTAATAGAGAATTTTCTGCTCTTCAATTTTGGTTTGATGGAAATGTTGTTTAAAATTGAAATTAAACGAGTTATAACCGAGAAACAGCGTTAAAGACATTAAAATCCCCAATTGGGGGAGAAGCCAACAAGCGATTTTATTTTAATACTCAAATGCAGATATTAATTTGTCACATTTCAGCTTGCCTGGATTTTTACAAGCTAAAATGTAGCTTGTCAGCTAAAATTTTGGTATAAAACAACCCCTTACTATGTAATCCCTCTATAATGATCAACTAGAACAGGAATCCCGTATTTGTTGGGTTGGTTTTTTGACTAATCAAAATACTAGGGAGAATCCCATCCCCCCGAATTAATTATTTCAAAATAATTATGAAAATCCCATAATACAAAAACAAAATTGTGTTATAAACAAACGTTTCAGTCTCTTACACTTACTTAAAGCTAATTCAATATTAAAATAATTGAAAAACTAATTAGCAGGTTATAAAATAGGCTCCTCGATATTTATAATAAATTAAGTAATTAAATTCAATTATCTACGATAAAATTAGTTTAAAATTTCATTGTGTTATGTTATTTAATCTAATTAAGCATTTACAAAGGTGAATAAGCAGCCAAAAATTTGTCATAAGGCAACACCATAATTTTGATGATCGATCGACACGAAAATTGTAAACTTTGTCAACATAACCTCACAGTAAGTAAATAATATAAGGGACTACGACAGGTAGGTACGGTGAAAAGAAGGAAATTGCAAAGCAACGGTTAAAAGGGTTAATAGAAAATACAAACCTGAGATGAATAAGTTCTCCAAGTTCGGCAGGTAATGATCTTAATTTATTATAGGATACATCCAATGTTCTAAGGTTGATGAGTTGATTAATATCGGGTGGTAATCTATGCAAACTATTATGTTTTATGTGTAATCCAGTGAGATGAATTAAACGAAATAAATTAGGACTTAAGTTACGAATAGTCCCTGTTATCTCCAGTTCTGTCCAAAGTGACTTTTTTCCGGCTGCCAAATCCTCCTTTGACATAAGCGTGTATCCCTTTCGATTCGACCCATTATTATCGTATTTGTTTTCCTTGTGATTTCGGGGCATAATATATCCTACAACATTATGCGTTATTTTAATTGCTTTATCCACATTAAATAGTACAAAAAATTTTGACGTGCGAAAATGCTAACATTTGTAAACTTTTTGACTTTCAATTATTTTTCATATTATATATTCCAAGTGACGAATAAAAATTAGGTTAACGCAATTCAAAAACATCACTTTGCGTAATTCGACAACTTATTACTTAAGTAATTCGAACGTCAATTGAAACTTTCAAAAAAATAATCGACAAACTTGCGAGTTGTATGGTAAGAAAAATAAGATGCATATCAACTGAAAGAAACAACAAGGTTCTGTTGTGGTCGAATGCGATGCTTTTCGATTCTAAAAAATGTGCATGACGTTAATTTAAAATAATTAATTTACCTTCATCTACTTCCGGTAATGTAATAGATAGTAGATATGTAAAAATATCGCGTTTTATAAGAGATTCACTTTAGTACACAACAATCGCCATAAAAAACGCCAGGGCAAGTAAACTCGCGTTACCACAACAAAGTTTCGCGTGAAACAAAAAATCCCCAAAAAGGAGATTTTCAAAACTTTTACTATCAAAACCAAAATATTGGATTATTGTAATTGACGTGCGTTATTTTAAAAATGCGGCTCGCAAACTTGAAAACGTATGCACGTAGAGGTCAACTTCACTCGACTGATAAGAATGAGCAAAATATGTACAGGGTATTTCAACCAAAATCGGTTCACATTTTTAGTGCAACAAATTAAAATTTTATACTCTTTTTCAAATAATATGGAATAGGAATTGAACAGTAGTATCACATTGAGTTTGTACCCGAGCGCAAAGGAAATAATTGGGCACATAGTCATACAGAAAAGTCTACATACTCTCCTATGTTAGCAATGTAAATTGAACATTTTGAAGCCGTTTTTTGACAAATAAAAATCGATTTTACAACAAAACGTTTTAAACATTTTTTGTTGAAACTTTCATTAGCTTTAATTTTGTACCTATATATTTTTCCATTTTGTCGCCCCGTTTTTGACTGAGAGCGACTTAAACAAGACTCGGGAAAATACAAAAAATATTGTCACCTGTATCTCGGAAACGGTGCGACAAAATAGAAAAATGTATATGAATGAAAATGTAGGGTACGAAATTTACAAAAAAAACATTCCTCTTCATTTTTCTATTTTGTTGCACCGTTTCCGAGATACAGGTGACAATATTTTTTGTATTTTCGCAAGTTTTGTTTCAGTCGCTCTCAGTCAAAAACGGGGCGACAAAATGAAAAAATGTATAGGTATAAAATTGAAGATAATGAAATTTTCAACAAAAAATGTTTAAAAAGTTTTGTTGTAAAATCGATTTTTATTTGTCAAAAAACGGCTTCAAAATGTTCAATTTACATTACTAACATAGGAGAGTATATGTAGACTTTTTGGGTACGGTCCCCTATCTTTGGCAACTCCAAATAAATTGAAAATTTCCTATTGCAAAGAGGAAGGTTTATATAGTATACTGATATAATTTAAACCTGCGAATGTATTAGCAAAATTTTGAGTAAATCGAATTTGAAGTTAGCAAATTTAACGAGATTCAGTGGTAAGATTAACGAGATTCCCGCGCGTAATGAATGACCCTAACACTTAGAATATTTCGCACCGGCAGATGCAGCTCGACTCTCGTACATGTAACATCGATTATTTTGGTTTTTACGCGATTTTTTGGGGGTGAAACGTAATAGTTTACTGCCCCATACCGCAACTATACTTTTTAATGCTATTTCGAGGTTCTCGCACATCCCGGTTTCATTTATCCCGGTTTTCTTGATGGGTGGCGCTTCTCGTATGTTTAGCCTAGTAAGGATTACCCTCCTTATCGAATGCACACCCCAAAATTCGAAGGAAAATTTTTTTTAATTTTTTCACTTTTTCGGCAATACACGGGTTATTTTCCATTTTTTTGATTATATTTATTACTAATATCCACTAATCACACCCCCATCTATCCGAATTTCTAAGAAAAATTCAAATCGGAGCGAAAAAATTTTACACATTTTCAAGGGACCACGGGCGAACGATGCACATCGACCGGGGTCTGCCGCATACTCGATGCTAATTTCCCGTACTTTTCAAATTGATTTTTCTCGAGATTTTGATAATACATTCGCAAGTGAAATTTTTACAGTATACTTTATAAACCTTCCTCTTTGCTATAGGAAATTTTCAATTTATTTGGAGTTGCCAAAGTTAGGGGACCGTCCCCGAAGAAAGGAGAGAGAAGGTTGGAAAGGCTGAAAACTAGACGGAGGGAAGACTTGGAAAATTACAAGAAGTGGTCAAGAAAAGCAGATAAGTTATACAAGATCAAGAAGAGTGCATGGGTTATGAAAAAAATGCAGAAAATAGAAACACGAAAATGTTTTATCAGCCCATAAAGAAACAAAACTAATAAGAATAAACTCGATTACCAAATTAAACACAGGAATAAATGTAATGTAATAAATAAATTAATTTAGACAATAATTTATATCGTCATGTGAATGCAGAAAAAACCTAAGTCACAATTTCTTGATTTTCATTTTATTACAGAAAATTATAGTATGAGATGTGTTTTACAATGCAGAAAAATCCTAAGTCGAAAATCCTACAGCTCCACCAAGCTTAGAAAGGACGCGGCAAATATGCCAACTAATTTAATAAAAATTTGAATGAACCAATGAACGTTGAGTTATTTCTCAAGTACATTCTGTTGTAAAAGTTTGTGTATTTTAGTAATTACTTTTTGTATATTTCTGAATAAAATTCTTTTGAACTTAATATTTACTAAATTTATTCCAAAAGTGCTTTATTTAATACTAGCTGGCACAGTCGGCCTACAGGCCGCCTTTAGCCATCTAGACCGTGTCGGATGTGGTTGTTCGGCCTTCGGCCTCACTCAAGGGTGTCGCAGGCATACGTGTAGACCGTGGTTGTTCGGCTTTCGGCCTCACTCCAAGGTACTAAAGTAGCCTATGTTTTTCGTAGCGTTGTAAATAACTTCTACACCAAATTTGGTTAAGATTGGTCTAATAGAAACGTAAAGCACGTGCACGCGTATTTGCATTGTCGATCGGTTGACAGCATTCATTATTGTTTTTTAAGTTGATTTTGAGTAGCCTGCCTTCCTTTAAGGAATCTCGATAATCCATTCATGCGCGTCCCTATGGGACGCGCATGAATGGATTATCGAGATTCCTTAAAGGAAGGCAGGCTACTCAAAATCAACTTTCCTTTCCTTTGTGAATTTTTGCACTATTTCAATACAAAAACATGCGCAGGGACCTACATAATAACTGTGCCAAATTTGGTTCCGAGCGGTCAAACGGTTTAGGAGTACATCCATTTTTATATATATAGATTTGCGATAACACTTTTTACGTATTTCGTGACTGCAATTTGACAATAATACATTATGCGCCAAGGGAGCAAAGTGACACTTTGTTGGCTCGAGGGTAAAGGATTGTTTACACGAGGCGCCAGCCGAGTGAAACAATTACCCACGGGCCAAAAGTCACTTTACTCCCGTCGTGCATATACTGTTTTTTGCAATTCCGGGAGGTAAAGTAGGAACTTCGCCAATTTAGAAACTTACAGCAAAAATTTAACGCATTTTTTTAATAATGCACGTGCTCGATGGTACCACAAAATAGCACCAGTAATATTACGAACTACTACCAAAAATTACTAGGAAATAGCCGTTGGCACTCCTGATTCTACCAATGGTTCATTTTAGTTCATTTACATTTGTGCCTTGGAAACAGCAAGACGTACCATGAGCGAAAACCTAGAAATTGCCAAAAAAATCGCGCGTCCTAACATCTGACCACGTAGCGACATTTTTAAAAACGGCACCTCGTGAGAATTATTTGGTAGCTAAAGTAAGTACTTTTTATTAATTTATTCACTCAACAATTAATTCATTGTTTGAAATAAATGTGAGCGTGGCAGATGTGAAAGAATTTGATTCTTCCACGCTAATATGCACGATTCAAAAATCTTAAACGGGCGTGGGGCGCACTTTCGTCATTAAGAACGGCGAAGAAAACCCCATCGATCACGTGGAAATCTAGTGACTTTTTTATCAGTCATCTGGTGACTTTTTTATTGCCCCAAAGCAAAAAAAAAAGTTTTTTTCTCCCCCCCCCTAATTATTAACTTTACTCCCCCAGGGTAAAAAAGTACCCCTTTACACCCGCAAATCGGGGTAAAAGTGAGTACTTTACCCCCGGAATGTCAAAAAATAATTTATGGATTTTAAATATTCGCGCCGAGAAACTCTTCATCTGAGTGTACATTTTTAATTTTAGCAGCGCCTGACACGCCCCCTCAGGTCGGTTATAACGTTGGTAGAGCTGTAATAACATTTTATAATAATTTTGGACTTAGGATTTTTCTGCATTGTAAAACAATTATTCTCAAACTATAATTTTCTGTAATAAAATGTAGATCAAGAAATTTGGACTTAGGTTTTTTTTGCATTCACATGACGATATAGTGTAAGAAAATTGCGAAAAAAAATCCAAAATTGGGTTTCTATGATTTTTCGACGTATTTCGTTAGGTAATTGTTCGTACTTTAACATACTAAAAAACGTCCTCTCGGAACCCTAAGCTTCTTACCAAATTCTTCGTCTGAAGTTGAAATTTTTTATGAAGGAGTGAAAATTATGTTTTTTGGCAAAATATTTTTAAACAAATTTCTATTTCAGCTATATTGTTATCATATAACTCATTAAAAAAATTAAAAACACTTAAAATATTTTAACAACATCCTCGAAATTATGAAAAGAAGAGTTTCCTAAAAATGGTCAGGGGGTTCTGATTTTTGGATATGTTTTAAGGTTTGGGGCCCTAATAAAAAGTCCTGGTTGGCGACCTCGGCAACCGCCCGGAAGTGCCGCCATTTAAAAAAAATCGCGAAAACAAAATATTTCTTCGCAATATTTCGTTACCAGTTGCCTTTAGGACGAAAATGACTTCTATAAATCTTAAAGAGAATAAAATTTACTATAACTTCTATCTAAGGTATTTTTCTCTAAGTTGAATAGTTGCTGAGCGCCAGCACTGTTAAATTTTTGAATTGATTACATTTGTTGTAACATCATTCTGTTGTTACATTTTTGAAAATTTCAAAAATGCTGGATTTTGATGTGACTTTTTTTTATAATAGAGTATTATTAATAGACCTGATCATATAAAAGACTTTTTTAGAGAGAGTAACCAAAAATTATAAAAAAAAGAAGTCGGAGCAAATTCGAAATTTTCTAAAATGTGCTCTATTTAACAGTGCTGGCGCTCAGCAACTATTAGACTTACTTAGAGAAAAATACCTTAGATAAAAGTTGTAGTAAACTTTGTTCCCCATAAGATTTATAGAAGTCATTTTTGTCCTAAAGTCAACTGGTAAGGAAATATTGCGAAGAAACATTTTGTTTTCGCCATTTTTTGTAAAATAGCGGCACTGCCGGGCGGTCGCCAACTAGGAGTTTTTATTAGGATCCCAAACTTTAAAACATATCCAAAAATCAGAACCCCCTGACCATTTTTAGGAAACTCTTCTTTGCATGATTTCGAAGATGTTAAAATATTTTAAGTGTTTTTAATTTTTTTAACCCTAGATTACTAGGGTTTACGCGGATTTGAAAAAGGCTTGGTGAATTTTGCATGCGTGGGACCCCCCCTGCTAATCTCAGTCGACCCCTTACCCGTGCGACGGACAATAGTGTTACATGCGAGGGGGGACTGAGTGCGCCGTTCTAAGAAAAATACCTCGGCGCGTCGACGAAATTCCTTTACTAAAATAGATGGAATACCACTTTTTGAATATTTTGTGAAGAAATTGACTCGCACTGTTCACGGAATTTTATTCGATTTATTAATTTTATTATTATCTATTTAAATTTGTTTAATTTAAAAAAAAATTTTAAATGCCGAATTTGTTTGATATCTATGATCTCATTGAAAAGGCTGTTTAAGTAATTAATATGCTGTGTTAGTTAATATAATCACAATAATTATATTATTAAATGTTTTTAATTGACAATAAATACAAAAATATAAATATTTTATTTAACGAAACCTTGTAACCCCTTTTTTTAAAAAGCGTAGTCGAAACGACGAAGATTAGTAATAAGCGTTGAAAAATAAGCTTAGTGATCTAGGGTTAATGAGTTATATGATAACAATATAGCTAAATAGAAATTTGTTTAAAAATATTTTGCCAAAAAACATAATTTTCACTCCTTCATAAAAAATTTCAACTTCAGACGAAGAATTTGGTAAGAAGCTCAGGGTTCCGAGAAGACGTTTTTTAGTATGTTAAAGTACGAACAATTACCTAACGAAATCCGTCGAAAAATCGCAGAAAACCGATTTTGAATATTTTTGATCAAAATGTGCCCAATTTTCTTACACTAATATCGACACCCCCCAAGGAACAAAGCCGTAACTCATTTTTACCTATTTTGCAGGAGAGCCAATTGAAAGTTTCAAAAAGTTAAAAAAAGCGATAAAAACGCTGAGTTACAACTTTGTTCCAGTGATTATCTCTGTAAATATTTGTCGTAAATTAAAATTTTTTTACCAAAAGAAAGATATTTTTGTCAGGATTACAGTGGTAGTCATAACTCAAATTTGTCGTAACTGGAGTTACGGCTTTGTTCCTTGGGGGTGTCGATATGGTTGACGAGATTTGATTAAACAGTACAAAAGTTCGAAATGAGATCGATTTTCTTACCTGATGTTGGAGTCGGAGTCGCAACTTTGATATTAATTTAGTAAAACAAATTTATTTTAAAGTTTAACACTGGTCGTGACTATGTAGCCGAGCTAAAATCTAGAAAAAAACTGCCTTCTGAACCAAATCTGAGACAGTATTTATAAGATTTCCACCCCGAAGGGTGGGATAATTTTGTGTGAAAAAAGGTACTGGGGTCATAATTTTGACTCGAACTCAGATTTGTTTATCAAGTTAATTCCATTTTTGGTGAGAAAATCAATTTGTGCACGAAAAATAACATCAAGACTAATACATCTGTCATCGCTTGTCCTAATGCATTTACTTGAAGATAAAAATTCGTCTGTTTTAATTGAATCTTTCCGTGATTGGCTTTCTTAATTTGCTTTAATTCGAGCAACAACATTGGTTGTTAATTTTTATATGTTAATCTATTGATCCTAAATATATTAATTGATGATTTGCTAATGTTTTTAATTATTTAATTGCCTTTTAAGATTCATTAGGGCGAGAATCGCCTGATACCCATAAAGATAAGAAAAATTTTAAGTGATATTCTGTGACAGTTCGAGTGGTTAAATATCCCAGATGCATAACTAGACTAAATAAGGTTCAAGTGTAAGCAATAATAATAAAACGAATTGATTTTTTCTGAGATTTACAGGGTGGTTGCTACGTTAGATCGTGGGACCAGCGACCTGGAGGAGATTGGCGTGAGGGAGGATGTCAACGTTTCACAATAGGCGAGTAATGCTTCGAAACATTTAAGGTTGTGAAAAAATAAATAGGAAGGAAAAAACGGTAAACATACATACAACTTAATCCTCCACTTCAAACGAATTTGTAAATCCCGGAAAAGGGATAGTTATACTCTTAAAGAATGTAAAGCTTTGCAATAATAATAATAACTCTTTTCCAAATGTCTCGATAAAAACTTTATACAAAAACGTACTCATCCCTTATCTAGAAGGCATTTAAGGATAAATAACAATTTTGGTTTTAGCTGAGCTTGGACGAATTTCACGAAATTTTCCGATTGATTCCTTTAGGTTGCGTATTATATATTAAATTTTCGGGGATAATGTAAATTACCCCCAAAAACAACCCGGTAAAAACTAAAAAAAAATGGTAGTCACCCTAATTTTTTCAAAATTCCTGTAAGTATTTAATTACATACATAAAATAAAGTTCAGATCAGGGGTTTTGAACCACCCCCTGCACACAAGCAAAAATAACCCCTAAGTTCCTCGTAAAACTCAACATTTAATATTGATGTTCGGGAAATGGCGGTTCCCCTCAATAATTACACGCCCATTTAATTATGAACAGTTTAATTATAATATTTACCTCCAATTATAATAAATTAACAATCAATATGGACAATTAACTTTTAACACTGCTTTTGGTTTAAATATTAAATTGCGACTGATTCGCATCCACTAGTCACCTAAACAGTGAGGTGGTAATTACCAGGATGACTAAGACGGCGTTAATTTATATTTTATTCAAAACACAATCAAGCGAACGCATTATTTTTTTATCGTTGGTATAACGAGTTGAATATTTGAAAAATTTTTAATGTTTTCAAAAAGTCGCTCGTGTTGTCACTTAAATGTTTTCAAAAAATCGCTCGCGCTGTCACTTAAAAGTTCTTCCTAATAATCAGGTAGGTACAGTCGAACCCCAATTATTGTAGCTAATGTAGAAGTACAAAGAATTTTATTTATATTAGACTGATCGACAGATATGGCATCATTTTATTCGACGACCGCACACAAAGCGGACGGCGGTCATAAAACATTTACGTGATCGGCACGGTTTGAATTTTATATTAGCACTTCGAATAATTAGGAAGATCGTTTTAAAATTTACGGTTCTGGTCAACGCGTAAGATGGGATAACCGAAACTCGGATAATTGGGGACAAAGCACCCCTCGGATATAAGCATCCAAAACAAAACGTTTTGCTCTAGCAATGAGCATGCAGCCTTAGTAAAGAGTTTCCAGCATTTAAACCCAACAGCTGTCTACCCAGCATTGTGGAATTGTACGAGGTTTTTTACAGCTTTTCTTTTTCGAACGTCGTGCCTGATTCCAGGGGTAGGCGACCTCTACCCTGTGTATGCGTTTGCAGGGTTATCACACAACTAGGGGTCTACTGCTTAACGCGGGGGTTTCGAACCGCGGAAAGTGTACATACCTCATATCTGGATAGGATGGTAGTGTGGGGTCAGCCCACTAAAAACCCTCTCCCGCATAATAGCGGGATTCACCTTGTGATATTTCATCCTCTTATAGTTGCGCTTCTTCCGCCCTTTCGGGACTTTTCTCTTCTCTGGTGTAACCATTATTGGTGTCTGTCAGCCTGATGTCTGAGAAGCTCTTCATGGTGTTTGAGTTTAATGATATTGACTATTCCCTGGAGACCATGACCCACCCACATCTAGAAAACTATCGTATCGGAATCAACCGTTGTCGTGCTATGATCATCTATGATGTCCGACCACACAAAGATGGTCCGCTCGGTGTCATCCACTTCCTCATCACAATAAGAGCACTTTGGAGTGTCGACTTTCTTAAATCTGTTCAAATAATAATTGAAACATCCATACCCAGCAAAGGCCTAAGTCAACTCGTAGTTCACATCACCGTGTTTCCGTTCTATCCATGGTCGCAGTTGAAGAATGAACCTTCGAGTACATGCACCCTTGATTTCGTTGCACCATCTCTCTTGCCATATTTCGAGAAGGGGTTTTGGCACCTGACACATAGTTTCTTCTTAGCTTCTCCACTAGGTCTATCGGAAGCACCCTCGCCTTAACTGCCACTGTCTCGGTGGACATCGTGCGATAGCCGATGTAATTCCTGAGGTCCATTCTTCTATGTATGTTCTCGTATTTCTGGCGGTATGCCGCCACCCTCATGGCATCATACCACACTGGTGCCCCGTATAGCATAATGGAATTCATTACAGAGGCCAGAACGCGTCTCTGAGTACATGTGCCTCCCCCCCCCGCACATTCGGCATGAGTCTAGCGAGAGCCGCCGCTATCTCGTCGTTTCTCTTATAATATGGACACCGAAGTAGAGCCTCTTGTCAATGACCACGCCGAGCACTCTAGCAGGTTTTCCCGGCGTAACCTGCCATCACCCCCCCCCCCCAATGCAATCGGTAGATCTTTTTGGGCACTAGAGTTAACCCCCTCGTATTAGAAACATAACCACCACATTATAAGATAAGTTTAAGTGTGCCTTTCTATTGTATTCCCATTGCTCTTCAATTATTACTTGTTGTAGTACAAAGATGTTAATTGATAACGTAAATCTATAATATGAAATAAATTAATGGGTCAGCCCAAACAAGGTAACCAACCTTCTATCCTGGGGCAAATAAAGAAAAGGGAGGGGGATAAACATGTGAACCTTAATTACACATATTTTTGAAATCTTGGAAGAGTTGTATAAATAAAAGCTTCTAACTGGAAGACCTATGTATTTTAAATAAGGTGCGTAAGATCGCCCGGTGTAAATGGACACTGGATGCTAAGATGAGGTGGAATTTTTTTAACAGATAGTTATTTGTGTATCGAGGCATTTTATCGTGAATCTGGATATTATTTGGCGAGGCGCCAGCCAAGTCAAATAATAATATTAATCGACTCCAATTTATTAGGTTACTTAACTGTCATGTTTCTGCAATGTTGGTTGCATAATTCTAAAGATCTGAAGCATACAAAAAAAGTGGAATTTTACCGATTTTGTCTTACCGTCCTGCCAAGTGGTGATTTTCAGATAGGAGTAAGTGTCGCTTTTTGCAGCAAATCAGTAGGGTTTGGCGGAAGAGCGGAGGTAGTTTACTTGAAATTAGAAATGCTATTTTTTTCTTGAACGTCGAAAATCGATAAAAATTTCAATTTGATAAAATAATAAATGACAAGGTTAGATTTACTTTTATTGCCGGTCATGGGTAGAACCTGGGGCCGTAAAGTAAACATTTGGCGAGTGAAAATCTAACTATAGATGGTCTCCACAGGAATCAAACCCGTCAATCTTGACAAGAAAGGTCAACAGACCAACGTTCAGCCATTCACTCACTCCTTGTAAGAGATATTTCTGTAATAGTTTACTCACTTGTCGCTAAAAAGGGCTGTGTGAAAATAACTCGGAAATGCGATTTGTTTTTGCTGAAATCCCTTTAATTCTGCATCAGAAAAGAGGCAAATTTGCAGTTTCTTTTGTCCAAAATAGGTATAAACAAAAGGAAAAAAAAATTCTTTCATCCCCGATAGTTTCTCAGATACAGCATTTTAAAGAACGCCTTTGTTCTAAAATCGAGCTATTTTAAGAAATATAAAAATGGCAAAAACAATCAACTTTGAAAAGTCACAGCTAGGGACCTAAAAGATTGTTCCAAATTGAAGTTTCCCTCATCTGCCGGTCACTTTTGTATGATCTGGAAAGTACGTAATTTTGAGCAACAATCGATAAAAAAACCTAAGTAATTTCCAAGGATGCATCACAAAAACTATAGGGACTACAAAAACACTGTTTTAGGTTTTGCTCGCAATTTTATTTAGTTTAATTTTGCTAGTACCTATTTTGGACATAGGCATGCCTAGGAAACGATCAATTCATAACTTGGCGATTGTTGGGACTAAATTTACTCCTGTTCTAGTCCACACCTCATGTCGAAAACTTGGGGGCTCTTTTCTGATGCCAGACTCAAAAGATTTAGCAGCAAAATTGGATTTTCGAGTTATTTCCTCGCAAAAATACCTAATGAGTAAACCAGAACTTTTTCACATTGGGATAAAAAAAAGGTTAAAGGTATAAACTATGGCGGTAAAAAGGGATTATTTTAATTTTTTTAATGCTGGTATTATACTATGCAATATGTTGTATAGGAAACGGTCTGGTTTCTGCGCAAAATGTTCGAACTCGTCTCGGCGCTGAAATGATACAGTTTTTCATGTAATAAATTGCACAGTGTAATATCAACATAAGATGTCTTCTGCAAATAAAATACATGAAACATAGATAACTTGCAATATCATTCAAATAAACCCTTACAAAAAAATAATAAAATACAAGATGAACTAAAAAATCTTAGCGCGCTGGTGATAATGAAAATATAGGATTCATTCAAAAAATTGTGATACTATAAGTTGGGAGGGAGGTACTAGCAGGCAATATCCGAGTAAGTTCTGCTTATGCCTTCTTTTTTGGTCAAAAACTTGACTCCGAAAATATGGAAATTAGCCCATCTTAGTTAAAATTTCTATGCGCCCCTGAAACTAATGGTTAATGATGGGAACAGCGTTCTAACCCGCAATAGCATATTGAACTACATTTCTCTAACTTCAGTTTTTCAATAAATTTTCACAAAAAAGAGGGGGAAATCAGATCAAACTGAAAAATTAAATTATCCCGCAATTATTTCGGTTCCGCCACTATGCTAAGCACATATTTGAATATCCACCTCTTAAAATTACGATAAAAGCACCCAATTTTTAATAAAATAATTAAATATTTCGAAATCGTTCCCACTTCTGCCAAGTAGGTAATTTGTTTCGTAAACGCATTACAGTAAAAATTGAAAATTATTACCTGTAATTCTACTTGCACATCCCATTGAACTATTTGTTTCCCCTTTACATTATTGAAAAATTTCAATCGTTATGACGATTTTGCACAAAACCCGCCGG
Source organism: Podabrus alpinus (assembly GCA_932274525.1). Lineage (NCBI taxonomy): Eukaryota > Metazoa > Arthropoda > Insecta > Coleoptera > Cantharidae > Podabrus > Podabrus alpinus. The sequence goes on from OW026453.1 coordinate 5,258,986, forward strand.
AAGCGGTTAGAAAAGGTAATCCAAGAAATTAATTGACTGCAAAACAAGTAAGATTAAGTAAACATTTTCGCGCCACGGCAATTTATAAAAAATATTCTTACTGGTAATTTGATTCGTTAAGGATAGTACAGAATTAAATCCAAGTGAATCTAACAAGACATCGGGGCGGTAAAGCTGGCGCAAATCCTGCAACAAATTAAACGTAAAAAAATTATAAAAAGATCAGCTTTCGTATACAAAAAGAAACTGTTGGTTCTTTGTACATGTTTTTATTAATTTATTGTTGTAATATGTAACTAAAAAAAAGTAAATATTTAAACACTAGAAATTATTATAATTAAATGTGTGACAATTTAAGATTGCCTCTTCATTTTATTACTCGAAACGATACTTAAATAAACTTAAATAATCAAGATACATGAAGCTAATATTAACAATAACATAAAAAATGGAAGCAACCTTAAGATTCCTTTTTGGATGAAAAAATGAACAAGATGAAAACATCACAAATAATTGAATTCAGCAGGCACAAAAACATACAATATAACAATCGTATATTTTTAATCACTGGTTTAGAATATTACACTGTAGTAGTAGTAAAAGTCAGAGTTGGTTTAATAATTAAATAAAAAGCAGTTTCACGTTCACAAAAATTCACTATACTTAAAACAAAATCATCAATGTCGCAACATATTCTAACAAAGTAATTGCACATCGAAACAATTACTATTCATTGTTAAGGCAATAAAATGTGACTTACGTTAATGAACTCTCTTGTGTTCCTACTACTGGCCGATAACTTAGAATTCATCAAGAAAGCATTAGAAAAACGTTTATCACAGTGCAAAAAAGTACCCAGATTTAGGTATCCAATACGCTTACTACAGAATTACCCAAAAAAAATTAACATAGTAAGGAAACCAAAATTAAATCAAAGTTCATTAAAATAAGCCATCATACAAAACCTCTTTACACTATGAACATTATAAACGATTTTGTTGCAATATATACACATCATATTTATTTATTTATTTACTTTGAATTATTTTTCATACCTAACCCAGAGTCAAAATAAGTTACCAATTTTAATTTAATAAATTAATTTAAATTTTCGATTCAAAAATGCAGATCAAGAATTACATTTTCATTATGAGGCACTAATACACAAATATTTAAATTTATTTTTTTTATTCACAAAATATTAAAATACGTTTAAACAAAATAGGACAAATGACATCGTTTCCGATTTTATTACAGGGAAATGATTGAAGGTCTATGTTGGCACAGTCTTTTATTTAGTACTTAACCATCCTCTTTGGGCGGCGTAAACCAACCTGAAATTTAAAGCAAAAACATTTTCCTCGTTACAAAATCATTTTTTCAAGTTTTTTTTTTTAAATTTCACTTACCGTTCTTTTCGTGAATTTGTACAAGTGATTTAAAGCTTTGTTGGGCTCTCGCCAGGCTGTATTGTGCTTGCGACACAACCTTCGGAGCTCCAAATTGAATGCGTGCTTTACCTTTAACGAGAGTTGCGGATATTTGCATTATTACGGCTTCTACGGTATACGCACTACTCCAGCCTTGTTTTGTTAACAATTCCATACAGATAGCTCCTCCCACTAATACGTAACCACCTCAAAAGTTTAAAAAGTGAGCATACTTATAGAAAAACAGAAAGAACCTTGTACCTGATATGACGGGATGTACTACTCGCACAAAAGGTGGTTCAAATGGATAAGTGTCCTTAAATAGCATGTTCAGTAAAATGGCATCCTTGCCTTCTTTTTCTTTGAGCATGGCTAAGTCGTGACTGAGCGGACTGTCGGGATCCACCGTCAGAAGTCTTACGTTCCATTCATAAATCGAATCGTTTACTAATTCGATTTGATATATTTTATTCTTAAAGGAGTCGGATCTATAAATGTCACGTAATTCTTTCATTAGACGATCTGTCGCTTGCACAGAGCCCGAAACTGAACCCTAAAATTTTTAAAATTGCATTAACTTACATTCCCAGTAACATATTATTTGATTTGCAGGGTATTTGTTATTACATGAAGTGTCAAGGCTGTACAAATTTATTTTTGGGGGCCATTTAAATAGAATCTTTCAATTCTTTGATAGGCTCAAGGTATGGCGTTACAATAATCGGGGAGAGAGAGATAATAACAAATTTAATCTCGTCCCAACAGCACAGGCTTTTATAGGATTTGCACAACTCATAATTTAAAAGGAAACAACTCGTTTTACGTTTTGAAAGTAAAAAATTAGCCACAATTTTACATTTTATCAGATAAGCAACAAACAAGATCCGTTGAACAAAAGAGAATGAACGGAGAGTTCAGGAAGAAACCCAGTAACTCTTGATGGAAATGGAAGAAAAAAATTCCGAAAGGTGAATTCCGTTGCCCCTGGGAGGGAGGTTTCAGTGCGGTACGCGACAACTGGGCGAGTCAAACTGGGCGACGGACAAGTGGGCGACGATAAAACTTGGCGACGGTCAACTCGGCGACGTTTAGCTGGGCGACGGGAAAACTCAGCAACGGTCAACTAGGCGACATAAATATGATATTTTATGTATCTTGTCAATGTTCCGAATTTTGGGGTGTGCATTCGATAAGGAGGGTAATCCATCGTCAAAACCTACCCTTACGGGGCGCCGCTCCGCTCCGCGTTGCACCCCTCCAGGGCGGTTTTGACTCTGGTTGCTAGGTTAAACATACGAGAAGGCGCCACCCATCAAGGAAACCGGGATAAATGAAACCGGGATGTGAGAGAACCTCAAAATAGCATTAAAAAGTATAGTTGCGGTATGGGGCAGTAAACTATTACGTTTCACCCCCAAAAAATCGCGTAGAAACAAAAAATAATCGATGTTATTGTCGTTATCAAAAGTTACCGGAATATCGCCGAGTTCATCATCGTCCAGTTTTCCCGTCGCCAAGTTTACCAGTCGCGCAGTCATACGTCGCCGAGTTTACCTGTCGCCCAGTCATACGTCGCCGTCGCCAAGTTTACCCGTCGCCCAGTTGTCCGGGTCCGGTTTCAGTGGGTATAACCACACACTACCACTTCACACAGGCTGGTGGTGTTGTGGTCGAGATTTCCACCTTTGCAACAAAAATAAAAATCTATGCAGCTTACATATCCAATAAGTTAATGTCATCTCCGCCACGGAAATCTTGTAAAAGACCTGACGTTAAAGCGTAAGTTTGAACAAATAGGTGTGCTTTTTGTATTGTACTTATCGCCTTACACTGTATATTAATGTGAGTAATGTACAATGCGATATTTATTTTTTTGAAATCATAAATAAATTAAATTAAAATTTATGATTAAGAATAGACCCACACATTTATGCATAAACCAGTCAGACCGAATTACAAATCACTAGTGCAATTTATTGACTTAACCTAAGCATTAAATTTATTTAATTAAGTGTTAAATCTAACAATTAAATTTAATTAGAAAAAGTAAAAATTAATGGTTACTCAAAGGTCAAAAACTATTAAATTTATAATCTCCATACAACACAATGTTAGCACACTTAAGCAGCATTTCAACAGGAAGGAACCATGATGGGAAGGAACAATACCGATTTTAATGGAGAAATTATCATCTTCCTGAGATCCAGGTTTTGAATGAGAATTAGGAAACCTCTATAAGTCGTAAAAAATCGTCCCATTAAAATTTTTATAGATTAGACCAAATAGAAATTTCTTGGTTTAAGCGAATACTGGTTATTAGCTGCAATTGGAAGTTCCTGGATCCGATTTCCAGGTCCCTTAATATACTATGCGCGGTTTACTCTCCAGGTTAACTCAATCTTGTAGTGATTATCTTGGGATAGAGCACGGGGGTAATACACGGTAGAAGAGCCGTGCTGGCCACATTGGCTTCACATTATACCAAATGAATGGCTGGAGTAACAGGAGCCATATCTGCTCCAAAACCTAAGTCCAAATTTCTTGATCTTTATTTTATTCCAGAAAATTATAGTATGAGATGTATTTTACAATGCAGAAAAATCCTAAGTCCAAAATCCTAATAAAATTTTATAATAATTTTGGACTTAGGAATTTTCTGCATTGTAAAACACATCTCATACTATAATTTTCTGGAATAAAATGAAGATCAAGAAATTTGGACTAGGTTTTTTCTGCATTCACATGACGAATTGTATCATCAGTAAGTAAAAATTGTACAAATCCCATAGTCCATAGCAGAGGCTTGGTGTCAGTGCTGACTCGAATTGTGAACTTGACAAAATTTCTTAGCACGGCCCTCCGGTGAACATCAACGCTCTGTGGACGAGTAAGAGCGAACGACGAGATACCGGATAACACGGCCTTGTCTTTGTAGCTTTGAGTTGTAAAAGAAGGGAGAGGATAAATAAAGAAGCCTAGGGCCTCCACAGCCTGTTTCCAAGTCCAAAATAGGTATTAGCAAAATTAAACCAAATAAAATTCAGAGTATAAACTAAAGAAATATGTTGTTCTAGCCTCAATAGTTTCCAAGGTAAAGTCCTTCATAGCAACCCATGTTTTTTTTAGAATTTTGCCCAAAAATAAAGTTTTTAGTTTTCGATGTAGACATTTTTTATTTATCTGATGCTGCAAAAGACGAGTGAAAGTTGACTTAATTCTCTGCTTCCAAAGTTGATCACTTTTTTGGAAACATTCCATGCCAAAAAATATTTGAATTAAAATTTATACATTGATTCAGGTCATTCCTTTAAATCTTAAAGATTTAAATAATCAAAGTAACCAATGAATATCAATCATTTCATTTTAGGTCCATTTTTAAATAAAAACTTCAAGTTTAACGACATTTAAGAGTTAAAGTTTGTGACCAGAATCGACGTATTAAAGTAAATTAAATTCTGCGTAAAACTAAAAATTATATATTGTTACGGCTAGTAGAGCAAGTCTTTTTTTTTGGGTAAAACTTGCGTATATTACGTAGAATTCAGTCCTCTACAATTTTCGTTTAACACTTATATTCACACAAAAACAAATATTTCCAAAAAAATAAATTCTACAATTTTCAGTAAAAATTTTATGAAAATTAGCTTTCTTTAGAAAGTCGTATCTCCAAAATTATTCAGATTAAAACGTAAAACTTTTTTTCGTTTAACGTAGAATTTCATTCTGTTTTGCCAATATGCAGTTCAATTGCACCGAAATTGAGCAATTTTCAAAAAAGCTTCAAAAACGATCAACTTTGAAAATGCTCAGCTAGGGTCTATTCGAGTCACAAGGTTTTTCCCTGAAAATAGAACTCAAGAGATCAAATGCCTCATTTCGGCTCTACGTCAATTAAAAAAAAAATCGAAGAAATTGACAACACACTCACTACCGAAACATTTGCTAATTAATACCTATTTTGGACATGGAATGAATAGGAAACTGCTAATTCGCGACTTGGTAATTTTTGGGACCTTCTTCGCCAACTTTGCTCCTGTTCCGGTTAAGTTTGATTTCGCAATAAATATTAGTACAAAACCAAAAGTTTTAATGAAATTCATTTTCTAACAACATGTTTTCTAATTTTATTTTCAATTATCATTTATTTGATGACAGTCATGGCCCGAATGGTAGTGAGATCAACTGCTAATATAAGGTTCTCCGGTTCGACTCCAGGTGTAAACTAAAGCAGGGATGAGCAACCCATAGCCCGCCACACTTTCTCATGCGGCCCTTCAAAGATTTTACACTTTGACTTTTAAGGTAAGGTTTATTGGTTCATTTTGTTTACTAGGTTTATTTTGTTAATAAAAAGATAATTTGAGTTCACCATTCAGTGTTTGTATGATCATAAATTTCTTACATGCGGCCCGCACATTTTTAAATTTGTAGCTGACCCATTGTAAAAAAGGCTGCTCATCCCTGGACTAAGTTTCTTCCGTGCTCTGGAGGCCACGCAAAGCCGTCGTTGTTCCTGTATTAAGAATTTGCCATCATGACTATAAAAAACAGAGTGCAGGCAAATCGAAAGGCAAGCTTCCTAAGATGCTTATAGAACTAATTAAATGAATTAGTTAAAGAACAGGTCATAGACCTATATTAAGAGGAAGAAAATGTCTCTTGGCATTGAAAGTTGAAAATCAACAAAAACTTGTTATCATAATATATAGCTATAAAATATGACATTTAAAATGCGAACTTATATTTCAAACTTAATATTTTTAGCTATCCTTCACGTGATAAAATCAACAAATAAGTTTGTTAAAGGTAAGATATATGCGGGTATATGGGTCCCCTAAGGGGTAATATGCCTAAAAAGCTGTCTACATTTATTTGGAAATCACTAGTAGGAATTCCTTGGAAATTTTTAAGTCCTGTGTACACATATTTATAGCAATGTTTATTCCTCGGGCCACCCATTATTTTTTTAAAATTAATATTATACCTTGCAATTGCAAATAATGATTTTTAAAAATATGTAAAGCATATCTTACTTTTATTTTTCGAAATCATACAAAAAACCGTAATATACTATTTTGAAATTATTCAACGGTAACAGTTTTGGAGTTATTTGGGAAGGTATCTGTATTCTTTCTAAATTTGGGTTTTAAATTGTAAAGTACATTATTGAAAAAAACGATGAAAAACTTTTCATTGAAAATTTTAACGTTTTCATGCAGTAAAAAGCAAGGAATAAATTAGGAACATTCAAAATGAAGCATATTTTTCAAAATAACAATTGAAGAGCCTAGTGGGTAAAGTAGTTAAGTCACTTTTTTTTCAATTTGTAGTTGAGCACATTTTCACATTGCGGCATTTATTCTCTACAAATTAGTATAAAAATCAACAAATTGAAAAAAAAGTGACTTAACTACTTTTTCCACTAGGCCCTTCAATTTTAGTCCATTTAATCGTCACTTTAAATTTTTGAAAATTCATGGGGAGGGGTATTTTACCATCACTTATCTCCCTCATTCTAATAATATAAATTTATATACAGTAAAGGAATGTTAAAGAAATCTTCTTTAACACATATTTTTATTTCAACGTATTGAAGTTAGGTTTTTCCTATTTTGATGGTTTCACAAATTTTTTGTGTTTTTTAATTGCAAATCATATCAAATGATAATACGTTTAATCTATAGACCACTTTGCCATGTACTTATTTAAAAAACATCTGATGGTAGCAGTATCCACTACGGAAAGCTTATGTTAAAATAGATTTTTTTTTTCATGTTTAATTAACTATTTTATTTTTCAAGCTTAATTCATTGTAATTCTAAATAGCTAAAATCATATATTTAAATTCCTTGTTTTATCCCGGAATCCTTCACTTTTGTCCTGTGGTACATGCACAATTTATTACACGTCAAGGGCCTATTTCATAATGATAGTAATTTTACAAATTAGAAGTAGTTGATTACACTGATTATTTTGAGACTATTATTAATTTTTTTCCTTTGTAACAATTCATTTAGTACATTTTTTCTATTTTAACGTCAATTGTGAAGTGCACTTGCACATCAGTTGCACAATATAATCGTCAATTTATGATGATCAGCTATCAAACAAAAAATTACGAAATAATATCTGCATTTCAGTACTGTTTTAGGTTCTTCTGATAACTTGATATTGTGTGATTTAGTACACTTTACCTCTGAGGTACAGATTGTTATTATGAAACAGACTCCTGGTAATGTATTTTGAAAAAAAAAAAAACCTTACAGAAGTTTTGGAAATACTTTGTAGAGTTCAAAAGGTTATCAACAGATTACGCCATTACATTGTAAGGTGGAATAAATGACTGGAGCACCAATCAAGGACCTCTTAAAGATTCGTGGCACCAATAAAAATGAAGAATTACACTAATAAAGCAAAAACTATAAAAGGTGTTTCCAAAACTCCCAGAAGGTTTGCCAATTTAATACTATAATCAAAGGCAAAAGTGACAGTTTAGTCCTTGAAAATAAAGAGTGAAGTACATGGTACTTTTACTCCCGAAGTGCAAAGACAATTTTGTAATTACGTAAAAATCGCGTATGGCGTACAACTTGAAAACAAATAATGATAACACAAATCTGTTTGTACAGCTTACTTAAATTAGTGTACAAAAATGAACATTAGCTTTTGGGTGCTTAGCAGCAATGGAGTTTTTTGTGATCTCTATTTTGGGAGTTTTAAAACAATATTGGGAAATTTTTCCAGAATTTAAACGCTCAGAGGCGAAAAAATGAGATACCTACATGAATTTTAATAAAAAGTTAATAACTACTTAAAGGAAAAATGTTGTAACTGATAAATCTGCATTATTACATCATGGAAAATAGTTAAACTGATTACTAATATTTTAGTTGTACCATTTTTCTTAGCAGTACCTTTTTAAATAAAAATGGCACCAGTAGACACATCTTTTGTTACAAATCCCAGGAAATATAAGTTTCTCAAAAAATTAATTAAATAAACAATAATAAATATTAAATAGTTTCAATATTGATTATCTCAGAACTTAAAAAATGTCACTTATGCAACTTTTTCTCTGAACCACTTAATTATTATTTTATGTGCACATATATGGAGCCACTACTTTTATACTATCTATTAAAGCTCTACTAGTATCGGAGTAAAAAGTTGTGACCCATATTTAAGAGCAAATAAATTTAAAATTAAGGAGTCAAAAAAAATTTGAAATAAATTTATATTGTATCATTTTATTGTCAAACATCATACTAAATTTTTCTGGGCCTATTTTACGCCCATTTAAAATCTGTACAAAATACTGCTGTTTTTAATACTCATTTCAAAAATGTACAACTTTTTTGTTTTATAAAATTGCATAAAATTTATATGGCACATAAAAAGAGGTAGGTATACTCTTTTAGGTAATAAAATGGATTTAGTTTGTAACTTTTTGCTAAAAGTGGATTTCTATAAATTTTCATTTTCTTATATACTACTGGTCCAATAAAAGCATCTTTTCATCTCAAAGAACAGCATTTTGAAAGAAAGTCAATTGAGATTGTAAAGAGAGACGACTTGATGGCAAAATAGCTAGGTACAAAAATAATGCTAATTAAATTCTTTACAAAAAAGGTTCTATGTCTATTTTTCGTTAAATTGGTACTTCACCAAGTAATGATCGACTCAAGTTTAGCTAAGTTACGCTATACATGAGCTACCAATGCAAATTGATATCTTGGAAAATTTAAAAAAAATTGCCCATCAAGGGCAGTCATCTAGGAATGAATGTTGATATTGATGAAGACTCTCTCGACTATCACTAAACAATACAAGAAGAATGATGATAATGAAACTGCAGACGCCAAATCAACCGATAATAATTATAATGTACACACCACCAAAGTGGTTGGATTTAATTAATATATAATCTACCAATACAAAAATTATAGATTACACTAGAAAAATTTTAGTTACATATGAAAATGCTTTATTTTTCGAAATATGTCTGAAAATAAATTTCGTTTATTCCATTTCGGGGTTGAAAAAATAAAATGTGGTTTATATTTAACCTTTTTTTTTATTTTTATTAGAACATTTTATATTTTAGACCCTACACACAAACTTTTTGACCTTTCAAAGGATTAAAACAAAAAACAGAGGCCCTTTGGAACAAATCATTAAATTACTATTTTTTATTCATTATTATCGGTTAAATCAATTTTGCCAATTTTTAAGTTCGTTCAAGGTGGAATGACCCTGTAGAAGAAAGTATTATGAAGTGGTTTCCAGGTCCAACTTAAGAAAATTTTTTACTATGGGCTAATGGTAATAAGAATTGCGCCCACCACGACCGGCTAATTTATCCGATAAAAGTTTTCTATGAGAGCGTGCCAAAGAATAAGGAATAAGCATTATTTTCTTATTAGTTCTTTATGGTAGCACCATAAGATAATATACAAATAACAAGTAGGGTCATCTGGGGTAAATATGAAGCACACAAAAATTAGGGTAAAAGTGAAACAAGCATGTAATTAATTAACAAATTAATTTATCGAAAAATTGTGAATGTCATTATTTCATTGATAGTTTAATTAAATAGATACAAAAATCTGAAATATTAGTTCTCAAATTTGCACTGTCTATGAAGTGTTTTCACAAACGGTGTAAAAATGTGCAAAATAAATTTCAGTATTATTAGTATATAACTTTGTTTATATCTACAAAATAAATTGCAGCATCAGTTTAATATTAATTTTTCACATAACAAATAGACAGCAGATGATGATGTCCTTTTAGTTATAGTTTTTTGTTAATTAGTTTTTTTTATTGTATTTGCAAATTTTCCCTGTCTTTTACCCCAGATGACCCTATTTAAAATAACACACAAAAAATATTTTTTCCTGCTTCCGATCACGTAAGTGTGTCTTATGTGCATGGTTACTACCGACGTAAGTTGCTCATAACATTCGTTTATTCGTTACCGTTGGCAACGGAACTTAATAGTGTCACTTATGTTCCTAGGAAAATAATAAACGAGAATAATGAATAATTTGTTTATTGTTTCGAAGCAACTAACAGGCAAAGCAAACTTAGAAATTGAAAATAATAAAATCAAAATTCGAATGAAATATTTGACGATCGATGTCAAATTATTGTAATATGTATTATATAAAAAATATTGTCCGGTGCTCCGCGAAAGTAGGAAAAATTTAATAAGCAACACGGCACGTAGGAACTATTATCACTCTCGGAAGGTAATTTAAACCTCGGCTCCGCCTCGCTTTAAATTAACCTTCCTTGACTGATAATAGCGTCCTTACGTACCTTGTAACTTAAATAACTATTTTTGAAAAAATTTTATTGTAAACTGTATTAATTTTTAATACATTTCTTCAATCATAGGTCGAAATTGTTGCTTTTACAATTTTTTTTTAAAATGCGGAGTTTTCATAATATGAGTTGTTTTTTTATATGCCTTGAATTTTTTCAGACTTGTTACGGGTTTTGCAACATTGGTGAGTGGAGTCGTGGAAATTTATAACTCATCAGTAAATAATAATTCGATGTTGATTGGAAAAATTTGTAAATTTTTCATGGCCAAGCTGAAACCACGAGGGGGGGTTAAATATACATTTCCAATTCGACCCCTCTAATAAGAACACGAGGTACTTTGAAATTATCGTGTTGTTGATGACTTTTTTAAATATAAATTTAATTATGTAAACAAGAAAATTTTAAAACCTTTGGATCTTCTAATCTATAATTAATATGGTTGATATAAAAAAATTAACAAATTAAACCTGCATTATACAAAAACAAATTTTTGAAAAAATACATGCATACATGAAGATGTCACACATGCTCAGATACAGAGCGCCCTTCGATAGGTTGTTATGTTCTTCAATATTTTTACTACATGCCCTCTCTACCCACCCACTTGAGCTAAGCTTGGAGGTTTCGCTGCTTACCGAGTTTTATATTTTTGTAGACAGTTAAACTTTGGTTACATTAATAAAAATATCTTTTTTACTATAATTCTATTGTAACCTACAGCAGTGGCTTGGTGTGATCGGTGGTCGAGTTACGGTGCGGTAATTGTGGGTTTGAACTTCGGACTTCACAAAATTTCTTAGCACAGCCCTCCGGTAAACATCAACACCCTGTAGATGGGTAAGAGCGAACGACGAGATAAAGGATAACACGGCCTTGTCTTCGTAGCGTTGAGTTCTAAATTGTAAATATGTTCAATAATTTTTTCAATAACAATTTTACTTAATAATTCAAGAACTTCTTCAGAAATATTGCTACAAAAATTTAGGGACACGGTATAAGGTTCATAGTATGTACAGTGCAAATTTCATATTTTAGCTAAAAAATGTACAAAAAATTGTCAAGTTGCTGCTTAAGGGGGTTACCTACGGTGACCGATAAATTTTTTTGATTTTTTTTATTACATATTTTTATAGTTTGCGGTCTTGCAAATGTGTCCAAAAAATATTAAAGTAAAATTCATCAAATTACCCGAATTATAACGGATTTTCTGTAATGGAGTTCATTATTAAAACTTTTTAAATCATGATTACATTGTAAAACGGAATTACTTTTTGTATTTTGTACTTTATACAAAATATACAAAAATAAATTTAACAAATAGAAGTTGTAGCTGTTTGTAATTGTCTTCAGGAGTCCAAAAAAAACCAAACAAATTTAAAAAAATTGTTATAAAAGAAAATTATTAAAAATCGACGTTTTAGTCCACCCTTAAAATCGAATTGATTGTGAAAAAGGAGCTTAAAAGTATTTTCTTACAAATTGAAAACCCCCAGGAACATCTGGGGTTGTTAACTAATTAACTGCTATGTTTTTTATGGGTACAGTTAGTATACAAGGTATTCAACTGACACATTTTTTGCACAAACAAATAATGTTAGGTACAAAATCCCTAAAATTGTTTGTTTTTTTAATCTATTTTGACTAATTTATTATGCTAATTTTTATTTTAAAATTAGTTTTCAAAATAAACTACTTTCAGTAAAACGTGACAAAATAATATGAGTTACAAAAATATGTTGGTTCTTTAATAAAAAAAAAGTTTTGATAAGAAAATTTCAGTGACTTTTGAGCTCCTAAAAAATACACGTCTTTTTGTATGTAAACAAAGACGGGATAATAACAGAGGTATTCCGTACATGTATTATGTAAAAATCGGCGAGAAGGCCACAATTTACGCATAATATAGCCCATGTCCCGGGTGATTTTTGGTTCCAATAATTGCCGGAGTGATGAAACTTTCAGAGATGGTGTTTTCCGATGTGAAAACAGGTAATTCATGTTTTGCATACAAAATTTTGATCGGGAACGGACGCCATATTGAAAAAACGTTGAAAAAATCGCTTATTTTGGAGTTATCCGGAAATAGCTCTAAAACTTTTCATTTTTCGAACTTGGACGTTAAATACGAAAATGTCGGTGCTGAAATTCTGAACAATTTCGTTTTTTATTCATCTTTCTACGACTAATAGAACCGAAGATAGAATTTTTTGAAAAATGGTCAATTTTTTCACTTTTCGAACAACTGCGATCTCTTTGCTCTTTACGCGCAAATTACTGTATGATCGCGGCTCGTAGGCAAAAAATGCTTTCAATAACATCGATGGACAATTAATGTATCTACAAAATGCTTTTTTATACAACCTCGTACGACCAAAACTTGCTGAGATACGGCCGATTGGAACAAATTTTGACGCAAAATTTTATGAAAAATTTTCATTTCCTCTGGTAAAAAGTGGACAACGGCTACTTCTACGGCACAAATCATTCTTAGATAATCGAAAGGTATTTAAATTTGCTACATTTTGCGCCCTGTCACGTTTCTTTGCTTAGCCGTATATTTCCGAAATGTACCTACATTAGCTAAATACGATGGTTTATCCGTATGTATATATTCAATTATTTACATTCGGGTGATTATTTAAATGGCAAATTGAATATTTGCATAATACTAAATGTACAAAAGTAAAAAAAAATTGTAGTACCGTCTACGTCTGAATATTGTCGATTTATAGCCTTTACAAATTCGTTAATTTCTTTAATACATTTAACAAAAACGGAGTCATCTGTAAAATAAAGTGTAATAATGTCGTTGGAAAAATTATGTTCTATACTTTTTTACTACTTTAAACAACTGTCTAAACGACCCCGAAGTTTAAAACGAGCCAGATGTAATCGGATTTTACATATTGTCATTGAATAAATGCCACTTTTTGGCCAAATTGTTAAAAAACCGGATATTTTTTCGTTTTTTTCGATATAGCTCTGTTTCTATGAGGTTTACGTCAAAAATGCTCTGAAGCAAAGTTGAAGCTTACAAAATTTCCGATAAAATGGTCCCTGTGTCATTTAATTTCCGTACTTAACTGATGAGCTACAGCCGTGCAACAGAAGTATATTTTCCGATGATTTTTACTGCACAATTTTAACACGTACGAAAGTGTTAAAAAAAGAACATAACAATTTTTTTTTGGAAATGTAAAGTATGGAACTCAATCTATATAATATTGAGATACATTTGCCACAATTTCAGATTTTTCGAGGTGATATTACTCGAGAAATGGTAGAATGTTCCCTCTGCGGCGTGGCACCGCGTACTGTGAGGGTCGCCCAGGTAGCTTCAAAAATTGACCATTTTTCAAAAAATTCTATCTTCGGTTCTATTAGTCGTAGAAAGATGAATAAAAAACGAAATTGTGCAGAATTTCAGCACCAACATTTTCGTACTTAACGTCCAAGTTCGAAAAATGAAAAGTTTTAGAGCTATTTCCGGATAACTCCAAAATAAACGATTTTTTCAACGTTTTTTCAATATGGCGACCGTTCCCGATCAAAATTTTGTATGCAAAACATGAATTACCTGTTTTCACATCGGAAAACACCATCTCTGGAAGTTTCATCACTCCGGCAATTATTGGAACCAACAGTGGCAAAAAATCACCCGGGACATGGGCTAATAAGAGAGACGGCGAGCGCATCATACTGTCTAATCACCGAGCGTCTTACTATTCTAAAGAGGCGAGAACTGCCACAAAAGAAGAAATAAGTGCCGAATTTCACTTCTTCAAAGCCGAAGAATGTATTCTGTATGGCCCTAGTATACCCGATTAAGGGTAGGTTACGAATATCAACCACTATCCACCTCATTACAGCACGAAAAAGTTTAAAACGATTTATCTCAAAACTACATTTCTCAAGTCGGGCGCACATTTTCCAAACAAACTACTTGGCGGATTAACTTGATTTTTTTTAAGCATTTAGAATATATTTCAGGCTCCAGTCAGAACCTAAAATATATTTAAAATTACCATTTTGCAGGCCGTGAAAAGTAAATATTTTGTTGGGGGCCGTCCATTAATTACGTAAGGATGATTTTTGTAATTTTGGACCCTCTCCCCTCGCCACGTAAGGGTACGTAAGATTGTGGCAACCCCCCCACCTCACATCTTACGTAAGGATTATTTAAAAGAAAATTAATTTTGACCCCCCTCTCCGCCCCGTATATTTATAAAAGATGAATAATAATATATTATACTAGCTGGCACAGTCGGCCTACCGGCCGCCTTTAGCCATCTAGACCGTGTCGAATGTGGTTGTTCGGCCTTCGGCCTCACTCAAGGGTATCGCAGGCATACGTGTAGACCGTGGTTTTTCGGCCTTTGGCCTCGCTCCAAGGTACTAAAGAGCCTATGTTTTTCGTAGCATTGTAAATAACTTCTACACCAAATTTGGTTAAGATTGGTCAAATAGAAACGTAAAGCACGTGCACGCGTATTTGCATTGTCGATCGGTTGACAGTTTGACAGCATTCATTATTGTTTTTTAAGTTGATTTTGAGTAGCCTGCCTTCCTTTAAGGAATCTCTTTCTCTCTTTCACTCAAAATCAACTTTCCTTTGCAACAATTTTTTCAAGGTATCAACGGGCGTCTGTGCAGTTACTGCAACCGGCTGAAAAAAAAATTTCTTCAGCTACACACTAAAGAACAGGCTTATTTTAGGCTATAGAAAAGATATGTTGTATGAAAACTGTAAAAACAACCCCAAAATCGACTTTTGAAAAGTACGGGAAAGTAGCATCGAGTATGCGGTAGACCCCGGGCGGTGTGCATCGTTCCGCCCGTGGTCCCTTGAAAATGCGTAAAATTTTTTCGCTCCGATTTGAATTTTTCTTTGAAATTCGGATAGATGGGGGTGTGATTAGTGGATATTAGTAATAAAAATAATCAAAAAAATGGAAAATAACCCGTGTAACTATTGCCGAAAAAGTGAAAAAATTAAAAAAAAATATTAAATAAACATAAACAAATATGGGGAAAACGCAAATTACTTTTTTGGGTGGATCTGGCACGGCCAGAATTGGGCGCATCAAAAAACCTACCCTACGGGCCCTCCGGGCAGTTTTTCAATCGCGTACGCTGCTACGCGGCAGAGCTAAACATACGAGAAGGCGCCATCCATCAAGTAAACCGGGATGAAGGCAACCGGGGTTTTAAACCCCCAAAAAATCGCCTAAAAACAAAAAATAATCGATGTTACATGTACGAGAGTCTAGCTGCATCTGCCGGTTCGAAATACTCTAAGTGTTAGGGTCATTCATAGCGCACGGACTGTCAACAGAATGAGCGACGCGCCCCAAATCTCGTTAATCCACCACTGAATTATGTACATGAAAATTAGCTAAGTTCAAATTCGATTATTTCAAAAATTTGGACCCGGTTCATATATAATATTTATATAAATCAACTCTATAAACCTTGTTCTTTAGTGTGTAGCTGAAGAAAATTTGTTTCGAGTGGTTGCAGTAACTGCACAGTAACCAACACTTTAAAAAAGGCTTCTATATACAAAGTATAGCAAGAAGCCTTATTTTAAGTTGATTTTGAGTAGCCTGCCTTCCTTTAAGGAATCTCGATAATCCATTCATGCGCGTCCCGTAGGGACGCGCATGAATGGATTATTGAGATTCCTTAAAGGAAGGCAGGCTACTCAAAATCAACTTTCCTTTCCTTTGCGAGTTTTTGCACTATTTCAATACAAAAACATGCGCAGGAACCTACATAATAACTGTTCCAAATTTGGTTCCGATCGGTCAAACGGTTTAGGAGTCTATAGGGAACATACATACATCCATTTTTATATATAGATAGATAATAATAAATACAAAAATTTAAATTAAATATTTATTTACATAGATGAAAAACCGTTTTTAAATTTAATTTAAAAAAATATTTTAAGAAACTTACGTAAGGGTCCGTAAGATATCCAATACCCCCCTCCCCCCCCAAAAAACCCTTACGTAATTAATGGATGACCCCTTGTAAAAATCGAAGTTTTTTTTTAAATCCTCGCCATTTTGTCATTTTTTGTTTAAATTAAATTTTCGAGGTTCCAACTGTAGCCACATTCATATAGAACAAGAATTTAAAAAATTCATTTATTTCAGATAACTGGATCGGTCGGAAACGATGCGCCCGATTGGCGCGTCATTTCGAAACATGAGTTACGCGTCGATCTGTACCTTGTACAATTTTCAATAAAAAGCTTCACAAAAATCTTAGGTGTTAGTTTAAACGTGAATAAATAAGTATCCTAAATTTTCGCTCAATAGCTGTAACAGTTTTCTCAAATTTAATTCTTAAAAATCAGCTTGAAAACGACTGTTGACAGTAGGTAACCCCCTTAAATTAGTCCAATTTGACAGTTTATTTGTCAATAGAGTAATAAAACAAATGCAGTTGTTAAGGACAACAAATACTGTACATCTCGCTTGCCTTATCAAATTGTCTCAGTAATACAATAATGATGAAGATGAATCTTTTTCGAAATATTGTTTGCAAAAAAATTGTAGAAAGTTCAAGAAATTCACCCCCCCCCCTTCCCAAAAGTGAAGAATGTTGACTAGCTAGACCTTCAGATGCAGGCAGGCAGGTGTACAAAATTCTACACCTGTTTATATAGAAACTTTAACCCCAATTTATGTATTCTACAATAATAAATATTATTATTATAAACAAAGGTGCCATCCAATGACGAATTGATAAGAGTTAATCAATTTTGTTTATAACATAAAATTCTATTAAAGGTGTTTGCAAGATTACCGCAATTTAAATAAGCGTTTAATTGCTTCGCCCATATTTTGATAAGTAGGACAAATTTGTGATGCCTGATTTTCATAAAAGTCACATAAATAAATTTATAAATGAGCTGCCGAGTTGCCTTTTGTCTCGATAGGCGAAACGTCGACTCGTGACCAATAAATCAAAACATTTTAATGAGTAAATATTATGATATGCAAATGTTATTGTTTAGCAGCACAAACGAATAATTAACAAAATAATAACAATAAATAAACAAAAATAAAAGTAGCACCTTCGGCCATTTTGAAAACAAAGCTTATAAATGTATAATAAAAATAATAAGAAAACCGATTGGCAATTTAATATTTTGTACAATGCAAGGGTATACCTTAAACAACCTCCAATAAAGTAATAGAGGTCAAGGTTGTCAGGTTGTAAAAAAAATGAAGGAAATAATCAATAATAAGAAAACTTACTTTTAAATAGTCCTGTCTTTGATTCTGTCTCAAACGTTCTAATGTGGCCAAGTGTTCTACACACATTTCGTCCGATTTATGTCCGTCTTCCATTTCCATAGCTAAATCCTCATCGCCGTCGCTATCGGCACCTTCGGCGTCACTGTCAACCATTTCGGCTTCACTATCTAAACCTTCATCTTCCATCTGATCACTTCCATTACTTAAATTATCACTACAACATCAACAGACACTTTAGCAAATTTTTTTCTACACTATAACGGAAGTTAAAAACCTGTTAGTAGTCGTAACGAGAGGCATAGGGATTGTCAGTCTTTCTAAATCGGGGGGTTCTGGGACGGCGTGTAGGCGACATAATTCACGTAATAGTATTGACACTTGTAAAATGACATGATTATCTAAACCTTCGGTGTTACTCAAGACTTGCACGGCATTTGTGATGCTGGTCTCCTCGGAATCTGCAAACCAGACCGGTGGCACAGAGGGGTACGTCTCCTAAATGAAAGACAGAAAATTGAAATGTGCATAATTTACATCGATAATATGGCAAAGAAATAATAAAAATAAAGTCACATGTAAAAACGCTCAGCTGTTCAGTGGCTACATATGTTTTAAATGTCAAAAACAAAAATGGAGAGAAATCAAGTCCCTTTGTTATGATTTAATTATTTACGTCAACGGGCGCGAAAGATGTTGAATTTCTTTCGCAACACTCGAAACGGTTAAAAAAATCGACGCTTACCGTAATGTTGGCGTGAATTTCGTATTTTTTACCATTTTTGCCTATAAATTTGCAGCTTAGTTCGTCAACACTCGCGGAGAAGATCTGAAATCGTTCATGATTTTTAGGAAATATCGATTCTAATGTCCTAATTTCTTGTTTTAATGTATTTAAACAAGCCATATGTTTTCCACTATTTGTTTAATTATCGTGTCCTGCGTCTTGTAAATGAATAAATAACACAAAATTCAGTAACAAACACTGCATACAAGTGCACTCCCTACATTTATACCAAAATGGCCGAAAATGGTTCTCTTCATTGGCCAATATTTGATCGAACAACTTCGTATGTTACCGACCCTAGATGTACAGGGATAAACAAAAACATTATTTTTATTTACACATACGACAATTTTAAAATCAATCAAATTCAACTGTCATTCGTTCTAATTTCATATTTAATTATTTTAAACTTTTTCTTTTATATTAATAATCCGATTAACTGCACCAACAACACCTCAAATAGAAATTAATCAATGTTGTAGAAAATTTAGCGCCGTTCGTGTCTTATTTACGAGGTTATTTTACAAAAAATAATTTTTTTAGTCCATTTTATCCGAACCCTGGTCCGAGTCGACCGTACGAACAGAACGGAATTTATAAAACACTGAATCGGAAGTGAAAGATAAGTTTAACTTTAATAACTTCGATTGTAATCTGAAGAGATATTTTTAAAATAACCGTCTTGTTATGTTATGAGTTCTTGATCTGCATTTTTGGATTCAAATGGTTCTTTTCTTTTTTTCTAAAATTGTCTTTTCTCCTACGCGTGTAGTAGGAGTGCATGTAGGAGTGTGTAATCACACACGCTGGGGACCTACAGCATAACCTGAGCTCTAAACCGTGGGGAGTGTCAGAAACAGTCAGAATAAAGTTCTTGCGTCGTCAGGAGTCGATCCGTTAGAGAAAAACCTTCGGGTTATTTCCTCGATGATATTCTAATAGTTTATTTTGTTACAAATAGAAAATTGCTACGTCAAATGATCGCGCTTCTTCCTACAATTGAATCCATAACAATGGAATCATATCGACCGGGATTCACTGTGTCACAGGGTCAAACCTACGAATTGACTATGGGGGCGGGTTCATGGAGGGTGTAGTCATACACATAGGGGACCTACAGCTGAACGTGGGCTCTAAACCGTGGGAAGTGTTAGACACTTCCATTTTGAGAAGGTTTTTGTAGGTAGATTACATGTAACATTCCAAATGTTACTAATGCCGGTCCTGCCGTCAATTTAATGATCAATTACAACTCGATCAAATTTATTTTCGAATTTTGCATTTTTATTTAACTATTTTGTCGAAAGACCTTTCTTTAGTTTTCCTAACATGTATATAATTATTATTTAGTATGAAAAGATCGATAAAATCAAATGCCACCAACTTTATATTAGTACTACTTTTCACGGCGTATTAATACGTCGAAGTTACTCGCTTACGGATTTTATGCCGAATCAGGTTAGCGTTTAGCAAGTTATTATAAAGTAATTTGTGAAAATTACTACCAGTTTTTTGTGTTAATACGTTCACCGAATGTCAAGTGACAATTCGAGTAATCTATTTCGACCCAACGATTTTTTTAATAATCGAAATATCGATTTATAAAAATTGGAAATCAACAAAGACGCCGTCAAAATTTTCATCGATAGACGCAGTAGTAAACGGAATAAAGGGTCATTCACATCCACGTAACGTACGTTCCGGACATAGAATACGTAACGTAAGGAAAGTTGAAATGCATTGTTTCAAATGGCACCATTCACATTCGAAAAAACATGGGAGACATAACGTAACGTAACAAAAAGTTCGTTCAACTTCAACTTGTACGTTATGTTTTTTATGTGTGACCAATGGAGATGCTTACATTTTATTAGGCAACACCCCTTTTACTGTATTTTCAATTTTAAGGTTAAGTCACAAAAATTAATGCTGTCAAACTGTCAACCGATAGCCAATGCAAATACAGGTGCCCGTGCTTTTCGTTTCTATGGAAACATAGTAAAAACATAGTAAACTAAGTGGATGTGAATGGCAAATAAAAAACTACGTTTTCTACGTTACGTATTCTATGTCCGGAACGTACGTTACGTGGATGTGAATGACGCTTTATCCTGGCTACGCGCAGTCGAATAAATGGTGGCCTGTCAAATTAAAATTATAACAAACTTTTGGAAGTCAAAAATTGAGAAAGACGTTGACGATAAAGACAATTTCAATCAATTGAAGCTGAAGCTAATTTCAATTATCCATCCAGTTGGAAAATCAACATCAACAAAACGCAGTATCACATTTTATTATTTATTAATCAAATTTCAGAGAAGAACTTTAAAGTTCATTGTTTGCTTGTTAACAATTGGCTTATCGATTTGTATATGTTCTAAAGCTGATTGCTTTAGTTTGATTGAACTTGTGCATATATTATTTTAATTGAATTAATAGTTATAATTGCTGCCACCAGAAACCGTTTTAGAGAAAATTGGCGAGTTGGTTCCAAACTCGAGAATATTGCTTAAGATACTTACTTTTAATCTTTCATTAATTTGTTTAATTGGTAACGTGATGAGCTTTTAGAACAGAAACGTGGGAGAAATATTTACGACAAACGATTGATCACTTATAGGAGGTTTCAATAATTGAGACACCTTTGGCTTAATTAAAACAATTTATTTAAATAACAAAAAAAACCCAACAGAAATTAACAGTTATGCAACTTTAAAGGTTTTACTAAATTACAATACTAGAATTATGCCCAAAATTATTTAGTTATTCTAATCCGACCAGAGTAAAGCTTGTAAAAGATTTCCTTGTAATTAAAATGGTTTGATACCTGAAGTCTATAATCCTTTGTCACTTGCACCTGTGCGTAATCCTTCTTTGGTTATGGTTGGGTACTTTGAAATTGCGCGTATCTCGTAATGGTTGGTTGAGATAGTTTTATTCGATTTAATTTTAATGGCGCGGTCGAACTTTGAATGAATTACACTTTGAAATTCGAACCGTACTAATTTACGTGGAACTTTATCTTATTTACTTTAATTAACACGAGTATTTTATTAATTAACTTAGGTTTGAACTTAAATTGATTAAACTGACTAGAAAACTTACGCTTTGAAATAGCGTCTGATTTATTTACGCGTATATGCTTAAAAAAACCGGCAACTGGCAACTAACTTGACTTTTGCTTCCGGGGTCGTATTTATTGAATCAGATTTTCCCTTGGGGAGGGTGTAACGACGTACGAGGTTTATTAATTTCGGACCTCGAGTGGAGACTACATATATGGTTTCTTTGGGATAGTTTCTGTTACTCGCCTTCGTGCTAGAAACCCAGCGGGGTGCCAGAGATTCTATAGATTGGAAAGCGTCGGTTCCATTCACAAAATTCTAACGTATATTTTCTTCCAAGAAGAAGTTGCAGGTGCAGTGCAAGTGAATTACTTTATGACCCAGCATAACTTTCAAAGTCTTTGTCGCTTACTTTTAACTTACTGGAAATTCTCGTTACAAATACATTAACGCTTCCGCTCTTATTGTTACAAATACTAAAGGGACGGATATTGTAAAAGTTTACAATATCACTCGAGAATTTCCAGCGCGTCTCAAACAAATTTTACCCTGGTTTAACAATCATTATAAACAAAATAATTATTATAAACTAAATAAATTTCAATAATTATAAACTAAATATAGTTTACACATAATATGGTTAGATACTTATAATCTAATTTATAACATGGTTTAATGTTTATTTTCATTCATTTATCATTGATAAATTCATCTTTACGTGTTAAAATTACGTGGTCGATACATATAAATAATCAAGAACCAAACGCGGGTTGTTACATATATGTGTTGTATTCTTTTAGAACCTTATTCAGAAATTGAATGTACCGAGAGGGGAACCTACAGATCTGTGGATTCCAGCTACGTGCAATTTGTATCCATCGTAAACGTGAGTAATTGCTTTACTCACAATATAAGATTGGTTTGCTTTGAGTTAACAACTTTTATTTCTGGTAGTTTGCTAACAACTTGTACTATTGCTTCCATTAACATTTTTGCTTTGGTTATTGGTGGCTCAGTTAAATAATATATGATCTGTGTATCAATTCATTTTAGTGAATCGTCAAGACGAGGCTACGATCTTTTCAGACGAACACTCAATTATTTGTAAATATATTAATTATTGTAGTATTAAGTTTTTCAAATTGTACCAAGAGATTTCGTTAAGTTCAATTATTGTCATTTTAAGTTACACTAAGTGTACGTTTAATATTCTGTTCACTCAAGAGTTTTATTTTTATGTTTTATTATTAAATGGTTATTGAACAATTAAGCATCGGTGTTTGTTTATTAACCCTTTTGGCGCCCCGAGCATTTAGTATCAGCAGCAAGAGAATACCGAACCCCGAACACTCGAATTACATCAGAGTAACCCTCGCTCTACGACTAAGGCATAAAAAACCAAGAGCTAGCCAACCTGTTCAACATCTACGGTTATCAAAGTGGACTTTGTAACAACTAACGAGGAAGTGGTTATCCTTAGTTAAATTATTTAAGTAAAGTGGTTACATACACTTCGGTGGCATGCCAAACCTTCCAAGCGGAAACAGTCAGATATTATAACAATAAAGTTGTTGCTTCGCCCGGAGTCGAACCGGGTACTCGATATTAATAGTTAATGCATTTAACCACCAAATTACGAAATTTTTCTTCAAAAATTCTATGAAACTGGAAGATGCAAGATTTTTGTAGGTTCATTTGATATTTCATCATCGCCTGTGCCAGTAGATTTGGGGATTTCTTATTTGCATGGGTAATCATATCAATTATCACCCAACGTATTTTCACAATATCTCTCTTTGAATTTGCTCAAATTTGGTACACTTCTAAGTTATGGCAAAAAAAACGGACCCGAATTTTTTTGTTTGCCCCTAAAGTGGCCCGTTTACATCGTACAGCCACAGATAACTTACTACAGATAGCTCACGCTTATGGAGAAATGGGTGTCCCTATTCAGTTATATTTGGAAGCGAATGAAAATTAGTTTGGAAGCCAATGGTTAAAAGTAAGAGAGGCGCTGCATGTATTTGCTTCCAGCCCTCAGGCAAAAATAACCCCAGGCGGCTCAGGTACTACCTACCTAACTCAGGTAGTAAAAACTGTTGGGTTTTTACAAACATTTTGACCGCGTTCGGTTTGGAGCTATTTTCGCTTCGTGGCGCCAACAAACACTTTTTGCCCGTTCGGTTTGGGACTTTTACTCGCCATGAAACGCTATAGCTCCGCCCATTTCAAAAGCTTTCAACGCTTTCTTGAAATAGGTCGGGCAGCAATAGCGCGGCGCTGCGGTGGTAAAATTTAAAATTAATTTTTGAATTTAAATTTTTGTTTATTTTTTTATAAAATTATTTGTTTTTACGCACCAGTCGATTTTCGATCACAACTTTTGTATTAAACACTAATAAAGTTCAAAATACAAATCAAAGTTCGCACAATCTCGAATCAAACACGCTCAACACGCTATAACAAATAAGTTAGGTTAAAATACAACCTCAAGTTAAAATTTTAAACACCATAGCGCTAACCCCCGTTCGGTTTGGAACGCCTTCAAAGCTCGGATTTTCCAAACCGAACGCAAATTTTGCACGCTTTTAGCGTCAAGGCGTGAAGGCGAAAATAGTTGTTTGAAAAACTGTATCGTTATGGATTAAGAGGCATAGCTTTGGACCTTATTCGTTCTTATATGTACAAGAGGAAGCAGTGCACTACTTACTATGACAAAACAAGTGAATCCACCATCAAATCAGATCTGCAGGAGATAATGAAGGGAATACCCCAAGGATCTATCTTGGGACCCCTATTATTTCTGCTATATATAAATGATATGCCAGGATATATCGATTGTTTCTCGGTTCTCTTTGCAGACGACACCTCAGTTATACTACACGAAAATGACAACAGCAAACTCGAAGGAAAAATTAAAGAACTGTTCAATCACCTGAACCAGTGGTACTCATCAAATGACCTAAGGTTAAATATGGACAAGACAGAAATTGTCAAATTCTCGCTTACAGCAAATAAAGAAGACGAAAGGAGAATATATATAACGGATACAAAAGAAGTGATTTGCAGCTACTCCACAAACTTTCTGGGAGTAAAAATTGATTCTCGTCTAGACTGGAAAACACACATCGATAGTTTAGTAAATAAACTAAATAGCATGGCCTTTGCCTTGAAAAGTGTAGCGCACCTGGTATCTACACGATCGGCATTAGCAGGCTACTTTGGCTATGTTGAATCTATTCTGCGATATGGTGTAATCTTCTGGGGAGATTCAACAGATGGACCAAGAGTTCTCAGAGCACAAAAGAGGATCATACGAAACATCTTCAACATGACGACCATGGATACCTGTAAACCTGCTTTCAAACAAAATAGAATACTAACGGTGTTTGCAATATACATGTTACCGATAATGTGGATAATGCAGTAAAAGTAAATAATTACTAGGGACTGCAGACATTTACTGGACTACTTAGGAAAAGTAGATAATTTACTTTTGATTCACAAAAAAGATCAACTCTTACTAGTGAGAGTCTACAACACCTAGCGAATGTATACTATTCCTACAAGAGGTCAGGAATAGTAGATTTTAGGGGTTTTAGTAGAATTTTAGGGGTGTGCATTCGAAAAGGAGGGTAATCCATCGTCAAATCCTACTCCTACGGGGCGCCGCTGCGCTCCGCTCCGCTCTGCACCCCTACGGAGCGGATTTGACTCTGGTTACTAGGCTAAACATACGAGAAGGCGCCATCCATCAAGAACACCGGGATCTATGCAACCGGAATGCGAGAGACCCTCGAAATAGCATTAAAAAGTATAGTTGCGGTATGGGGCAGTAAAAATATCACATTATGGGATTAGGTTTACATATTATTCCACATTTCCTAAACGGTATCAGTGACTGTATACATTCGCTAGTGAAAGTGTTTTTTTATGTTATTGTAAACTTTCACTGCCCATATTAGTGAGAGTATACCTTCACTAGAAATTGTATATATTTCCTAACAATCCACATTATCGGTGACATACATACTCGAAAGTATATTGTTTTATAAAAACAACAAAGAACTTTTTGTGAAAGCCCATCGAAGCCACATGTACACAATACGAGGAACCAAGCAGATCTAGTCCCACCTAGCACGTATTCAAGCAGAATACAAAGAAATGCTGAGGTGAGAATAATCAAGATTTTCAACAAGTTGCCCACACAATTGCGAGAACTTCCAACTACCACAATGAAGAGGACACTGAAACCTATACTGGCGGATAATCCTATCTATTGTCTGGAGGAATACTTTGCGATGGACTGGCAGAATCACTAAACGTAGGGATGAAAAACAGCTCTTGCTGATCTCCACGCATTACTTGTAAAATTTAAATTTTATGTGTAATAAAGATCTATTATTATTATTATTATAGTTCCAAACCGAACGCGGTCTTTGTGTTTCTGTTTATTGATTTGAATTTTGGAATGAACATATAAAAAATTATTTTTATTTTTTTCTTCTAAGGGATAAAAATGAAAAGGTATCATTTAAAAGACTTTTTTTTGGCTTTTAAAGATACCCAACACTGGATATTTTGTTCTTTAATTATTGTTTTTTAAATTAATTTTTAATTCACATAAACTTCAGGGCCGTATCAGCGTTACATGAAACACTAGTCAATAAAAATAAGAATTTTCTGTAAACGTCTTGTATATGAATATAAAAATACCTCAAGTCAAATGGAAAAAGGGAAATAAATTTGGAATATCTAAAAGTTCGAAATGTTTTTAACAACAAAGTAATAATAAATGGGATATCGGGTTTGTGGACAAAATAAATTAAAAAATTGTTTTTAATCCCATCCCGATATCCCATTTATTAAGAATTATTTGGACGTGAATTGCTACTACTATAACAAAGTAATAATAGTAGAATAATTTTATCACTTTTATAGTTGAGAAATCACAGTACCTTAATGAGACCCCCCTATGTCAAGGGGGGGGGGAGTTTCGAATACAAGTCAAGTCAAATAAGCTATCTTTTTAAACATTGAAAAAATTGCATTAGCAGCCGACTGCTGTTGTATGATTCCGGTGTATGTCTGTAAAAATAGAGGTTTTTTTTTTCATTGGCAAAATTTAGTTGTTGTTCATGTTTAACTTTAAAATTGCGTGGAACATAAATAGAATTATTATTGCCCCCCCCCCCCGTAATGCGTCCTTGATTCCATTTGGAAACTTAGTGACTTTTCTTTCCTTATTAGAAAAAGTTAAAATGTAGATTGAAATACCGCTCCTTAATGATATCACAGTACCTTAATTAGTAATAATTTTAACTTTAAAATTGCGTGGAACGTAAATAGAATTATTATTGCCCCCCCCCCTGTGATGCGTCCTTGATTCCATTTGGAAACTTTTCTATCCTTATTAGAAAAAGTTAAAATGTAGCATGAAATACTGCCCCTGTAAAAATAGAGGTTTTCTTTCATTGGCGAAATTTCATAAAGTTTTTGATGTAGATAAGTCCAGCATAACAATTAAATTAAACATGAAAGAACTCTTTGAAAGAAAAAATATGAAAAATGTAATTTGTTCTATAGACGAACATGAAAACTATTTTATAGACTTATTATTAAATGTTAAATTATTTAAGCATTGTAAGTGGGCAATAAGCACAGCCAATAGTAAATCAAATTGCTCAAATAATCAAAAATTAAAAATTTTTAAAAATGTATAAATATCTTTCCTTCATTTTTTGTTTTTTTTGGTTTGTAATAATGACCTTGTATAATAAACTTATAATGTACAATAAAATTTATTTTGATACAGATAAAATGTTAAAAAATTTATTTATTTTTGGAAACCTTAAATCTACAAATAAATGTTTGATAATTAATACCGTAATATACTGTACATGCAAAACTAACCCTTGACAGGTACAAATATTAATCTTGATAAGTACCTTTTACCGTGCTTTTACCTGTCTTGTTACTGTGGGTTACCTTTTTTATTTAAAGATAACTAAAAATCCCTACTGCATAGGCAACCTGCACAATTTGAGGAAATTGTGTAGCGTGAGCTATCTGTAGTAAGTTATCTGTGGTACAGCCCTCCAAAGTAATGGAGCAATTTAGTGATTTTTTTTTGGCTAAATAATTAAGGTCACGAATGGGGGCCCAGATTAAATTTTTACTTTGAGTGCTCTCCCCCAAAAACAGACGTTAAATTTAATTTAAACTTACTTAAAAAAGTACGGGTCCGTTTATTTGGCATAACTTAGAAGTGTACCAAATTTGAGCAAAATCGAAGAGGGACATGAAAAGAATAGCAAAAAATTGCTGATGTTTTTTCCCGATGATATTCTAATGGTCGCTTAATAAAATCTCATTAGTTTTGTAACAAATGGTAAATTTTACCATTAACAGTAAATTTACCTACGGACTGATTGTGAAAAGATGGGGTTATAGGGTTGAAAAAATGTTATTTAGCATATTATGACGTCCCATGCCAGATTGATCACGGAAGATAGGGAAAAAACTATCTCTAAGAATGTTTTAAAAATTGGGGCTCAATATGGGCCTCCAACATCATAACATCTTCACAGTTCCAGAATACCATAACAAATGAAACCATCTGATTGGCTGAAAACAGAGACTACGCAGTATCAATGAAGTCCGAACCCCTCCGATGACCGCGTCGACATTTTTTGAGGGTGCGGCAGGAGAGGGTTGTAATTTTCATAAATGGCACATTTTAGCTATATTGGTATCGTTTTCTACGTTTTCGGTATCGCCAATTTGAATTACGACATCGCTAACCTGATTAGAATTAATTTAAATAGCCTATGGTTACAAAAAAAGCAAATAACAACAAAATAATATTTTTTAACAATTATTCTTAATAAATGAGCTTAACTTTTTTCAAAAAAGCTTATACTAGACCAAAGTTGTAGCCCGTTAAATTTTTTATTAAAAAATTAACGGCAATATTTTTGTAAATCGTTTCGTTAAAAAGGTTTACAAAGAAAAGACAAAAAAATTAAACTTTGAATTTTTTTTACATTTCTTAACTTAATTTGATCCATAACTCAAAAGCAGATTAAAATCTATTTTGTAGATAATTTCAAGCTATTTAAAAAGTCACTAAATCATTAAGCCCAAAAAATCAATAGTTTCGGTGTTCTGACCATTCGAAGCTAGAAATGAACAAAAATTTCTCTGAGGGTGGCCACCCTTTTGAATTGTTTGAATTCAGGAAAAAATTTGATTAAGATGATTTCTTAAAAAAGTGTTTTTATTACCACTTAAGAGTGGCTGTGTGAGCAGATTTGAAGAACTTTGTCTCATCAGTAAATCGAGGGAGAGCTTCACAGTTGGGAGACTGCAGGTTCGAATCTCGAGTTGAATAGGTTAATTTTCTCTACCGTAGTTCGGATCCTATGTAAAATTATAGGCCCCATAGAATACCCCCATAAAAGCCCCGGTACTCTGCATTTATCCAGGAGACATTTTTAATGTAGTTTTATAAGAACCAAAAGGAATTCGATAACTGTCAAGTCTGTGACATTGTGACTGAGAATGTGACATTCTATTATGCATTTAACGGGGAAAGGATTGGGAAAATTAAACCAGAAGCAATATAAATAATTTGTAAAGTTGTTAATCTTTAATACCTACTATGGATTAAATGTGGCAAATTGATCCCAAGGCACTAAAGGCGAAAACGCGGACTAAAGTATCAGTTTTACTCCCGGAAGTGCAAAAATACATTTATAACCATCACAACGTTAATTTTAAAATTGTAAAATATTGAATCAAAGTGGGGGGTACAAAGATACGTCACGTAATATTTGGAGGGCGTATACGTTTTTGTGACAAAGCTAAAGGAGTTCTTAATTTTTTTGTGTACTCGGTGGACTCCTAAGACCTACAGCGACGCATAAATTTGAGGTGGAAACTTTAAGAAGGTAGAACAGAATTATGCTGAAAGCTTGGGAGAGGAAAATATCGAGAAAAATATTTAGTGAATGGCGTATAGTAGTGCAGGCGACGATCCCACAAACGAAACCACCCGAAAAAAATTTTCGTGTGCGACACACTAAAGAACATGCTTATATTAGTCTATAGAAAAAATATTTAGGGTGAACCCTTGAAAAATAAGCCTTATATCGACTTTTGAAAAGTACGGGAAATTAGCATCGAATATGCCGCACACCCCGGACAGACGCTATACAATTGAAAGACGGTCCCTTGAAAATGCGTAAAATTGTTTCGCTCCGATTTGAATTTTTCTTTTAAATTCGGATAGATGGGGGTGTGATTAGTGGATATTAGTAATAAATATAATCAAAAAAATGGAAAATAACCCGTGTATTGCCGAAAAAGTAAAAAATTAAATTTTTTTTCCTTTGAATTTTGGGGTGTGCATTTGATAAGGAGGGTAATCCATCGTCAAAACCTACCCTTTCGGGGCGCCGCTCCGCTCTGCACCCCTCCAGGGCGGTTTTGACTCTGGTTACTAGGCTAAACATACGAGAGGGCGCCACCCATAAAAAAACCGGGATAAATGAAACCGGAATGTGAGAGAACCTCGAAATAGCATTAAAAAGTACTATAGTTGCGGTATGGGGCAGTAAACTATTACGTTTCACCCCCAAAAAATCGCGTAAAAACAAAAAATAACGTCAACAGAATGTGCGACGCGCGGGAATCTCGTTAATGTTACCACTGAATCTCGTTAAATTTGCAAGTTCAAAATCGATTTATTCAAAAGTTTGGACCCCTTTTACCCAAAATATTTTTACAATTTGCTCTATTAACTATGCTCTTTAGTGTGTAGCAGAAGAAATTTTGATTGAGGTGGTTTTGGAAGTGGGGCTGTAGCCGAAAAAAGAGTTAAGCATGCTGTATTCCAGATATTAAATTTTTGGAGATAAAATAATTATAATAGCTCAAAATAAACCAAGGATAATTTTCGGAATATATGATCAGCATTTAGGTGAAAGGAAGGCCCAAAGGCATATTAAATCGATTTACGCCGAATTATAAGAATTTTAATGTGGAATCCAAACTACGGTAAACTTAGAATTTGGGAGTAGTCGGGAATTGAACCGATGACATAAGTTTGACTCATTGGCCACTACCATCTTATTAACATGGCACGGTAGATTGGTATGGGGGCAAAAGAGTTCAAATATTATCAAATTACTGGTTGTAAATTTAATTCTCGATGATTCCGGAATTTATGTATGACGTGGTTCTTATTCTCGTTAAACTGTAAGTTTCATAATACTTATTACAATATAAACAATCGAAGTGAACTTCTTACTAATCTCAATGATAAATTAATAATGTTGAACAGTATTTTAGACTTTGAGGTTGAGATCAATAAATTGTTGGATTGGTTCAACGAAAAGGAATAAAACGTTTTCGACGATTTATAGTACAGGATGGGTTGCCTAACGTTAAAATAATTTTTAAAGTTTTGTACTAGAAATTATTGTAAATTTTGGTGTTTAAATTATATAAACTCAGTCAACACCATTTTAAAGTATAAAATCATGTAAAGGAAATAAAAAATAAAATCTAAATAATTTTTTTAAGAATTGTATTCATGGAAATTAATTCAGGTTAAAAGATAACCCAAGACTGAACAACTGGGTCTTAGTTAGGTGTCTTAGAAACTAGACGAAATATTAAAAAAATGTTTATAATGAGTTTCCCGGTACTAATTTTTCAAAAAATATTAAAGACCATTTCAAATTATAATATTGGAGTGTAATTATAAGATTGCAAGCAAGCGAAAAATAATTCCTCCGCGATACCTTAAAACTGACTGCAAACCTCATCTTAATATGTATTTTGATTCTCAAGATAGAAAATGTTAAAGTAAACACACCCTGGATTTTCACTGGATTAATTTTGTACCCCTATCCATTCTCGCGCCCTGGTTACAAAACAAAAAAGCTAGAAAGGTTCCAAAGATCGCTAGATTTGGTTCAAGACCAAATTAGAGCTTTTAATGCATGAATCCAAATGTTCTTGATTGGGATATTATTACGGTCATGAGTATGTAGGCGTTCTTGATATCGGATAACTTTGCCTGGTGGTAAGGAGTGAAATTTTTATTTAACTTCATTTGATGTTAGTTAGAATAACAGGTTAGATAACAATCTTGTAATCCAATTTCTTTTCGTTAAAACCCAGAAAAAAATATTGTAAATCTGAAAATTGGGACAAATGACCCCAAACGACATTGTCTAACAAACTATTAAAATTTCCAAGACTTCAAACGTTGGCTTCAGGAATTTCTATCTTTGCACGACGTATTCCCCGAAAAAAAAATTGCTGATCTTAAAATTGGCCCAAATATCCCTAAGGTACTGCTGACTTTACACTAACACTTTAAACGCCAGGTTCATTTGTAAGTCTTCTGCACAAAACTTTCAGATTTTCTAAAACTAGGGTTATCAAAAAATAGGGATAGGGTTAAATTTTAGTACGGTATTTCTCTCTGTTTCCTCCGCCCTGCGAAAGGACATAGTGGCATCTATGTGACAGCGTCTTCAAAGAGGTGTTCCAAGCTTTTTGTCATGCGTTGCATGTGTTGCTTCTCTTCCCTTCCATTTTACTCTGGACTGATGATCCAAAGTAAAATGGAAGGGAAGAGTGCAGCTCCTCCATTGCTTTTGGTTTTTGTGCAATGTGGCCGAAATATCGGAAGTACGACTGACTGATCTTAGTCGACAACCGTGTTTCAATCTTTAACTCGTTTAAAATAGACACATTTGTACGGTGTGCCGTTCATGGGATTCTCAGTAGTTTTCTGTATGTCCACATTTCTCTCTTCTTCATTGTTCACCTCTTGGATTGCATATGCGGCCACTGGAAATATTAGTTCAGTAAGAATCCTCATCTTTATTGTCTTGGTGACTGTCTTGTTTTCCACGAGTTTGGTGGTCGCCGATCTTGCCATGGCCAATCGTCGCTTTATTTCTGGCGTAATCACTTCAGATTTGGAGACCAGAGAGCACAGGTAGGTATAGTTAAAATTGTATAATACTTCAAACCCCATCGATGTGTGGATGTTGGGAAAATTATTATTGGCGCGCGATCCACTATAAGAACTTTTATAGAACCATCGGGACACAGAACTCGTTCGCTTTGTCAATAATTTGCCGTGTGATTAATACTATATTACGAGTATGTTCTTTATTATTCTACATTTGGGGCAAAAGGAAACTTGATAGTTGTTCATTTCATTAAAGCAATCAACCTGTAATTCTTAAAGTCTGTTGATGAACCTTTTAGTGTAGGGGGGGGGGGGGGCTTTGCCACATCACTTCACATAATGAGTGGATTGCTTGTATTCAATCTTCCACCATTGCTTTAATGAATTCTCCCATAATTCTCTCCACTCCTACAGCTTTCCAGTTTTCAGCTCATTTATTGCTCACTCTACCTCTGATTTCATGATGTGCGGTTCCAAGTGCTCAGCTCCACAGTATCCGCAGTGGAGGGCATAATCCAACAGATCCGAAGAGCAAGAGAGGACACTTAAGGTGCGAATCCACAATGAGAATATCTCATGAAATTTCTGTCTCATGAAATAAAAATGTCATGAAAAATGTAATTTCATTGTGGAAACAGACCTGAGATACGTGATATACTAGATATACTCTCGTGAAACAATGACTCACGAGAGTTTAATTTCTTGAACAAGTTTCAACGTCTAAACATGATATATTGCAAATCTCGCATGTGGACATTTGTTTCACTTGCTGCACGTGAGTTATGGTGCCTTATATCGTGAGATAAAACTGTTATAAAATTTAAGTTTTTTTTTAAAGTTTTTTAAGTTTTTTAAAAATCAAAAAAATGAGTGAAAAGAGGTTTAAAAAGAAAAGAGTGTCACTTTAACTGGACGAGAACTATGATATTGCAGTTAATTGAATTATATGAATCCCATTCTAATTTGTGGGACTGCTCTTTCGAAAATTATAAAAACAGGAATCTTAGAAAATCAGCTATGGATGAAATTTCCAACAAGTTAGGAATTCCGGTTCAAGAAGTTAATGATAAAATTCATAACCTTCGTTGTCAGTTCCAAAGCATCAACAGAAAATGCAAAAACACCAAAAGCGGACAGGCAACGGAAGACAATTTTGAGGTTAAGTGGGAATTTTATGATGCCTTAAAATTCATAACCGGACCAACAAGTAGTAATAAAACAACAATTGATTCTTTAGTAAGTTGAATCATACATTTTTTATATATATTTATATTGCCATGGAACTTCTCCTTTTCTGGTGGAAATATTGTGTAAATTCCCGTTGTACATCTTTTGCTTCTAAATTTCCTAGAAGGTTAGAATTAACTTGTAGATTCACTAAGCCCTGAGTGTCTTGTCTCCATTCTCCTGGTTGTATAGTGCCAGTTTCATGATCTTCCACATCGAAACTACTGCAGGGAGCGTAAAGTCTTTTAGACCGTGTCATTAAAAAATTATGTAACACACATATTGCAGATACAATAAGAATCACTTTTTCTGGTTTTAATTCAATTGGTCTTCTTAGTAAACGAAATCTAGCTGAAGCTAAACCAAAAGCATTCTCATAGCCGGTAATTAAATATTCCTTGTTCCCCATGCAGATTTCTAAATGCATATGGTTTCATAATGTATGGCTTCATGGCAAAAGCGTCATCTGCTACGATAACAAAGGGAAATGGCTTAGTTCGTGCTGGTAGTGCTTTAGGTTTTGGAATACTTAAACTGTTATTAGCCATCAGTTTATTTGATAAAGAGCATGCATTAAAAACACCCTCATCAGAAATTCGTCCAAGACTTCCAACATTAATGTATCTAGATTTGTATTCTGCGTCAGCCAATGTCATTAATACGACACTGTGCGTGCCTTTGTAATTATAATACAGACTTCCACTATGTTTAGGAGCTTTAATGAGAACATGTTTGCCGTCCAGTGCGCCTATGCAATGTGGGAAATTCCACTTTTCTTCAAACTCCTGTGAAATTTCTAGCCATTCTTGCTCGGTGCTTGGCATCTGTAACAACAAAATTAATGTGTATTGCATTATTTATTGACTATGGTTAATTATGCAAACTAGCTTTGATACTATTTGCTTTAAGACTAACGAATTATACGCCCTAACGGAAAACCTAGACGAAAGTTCAGAGAGTCACGAATGCCAAGTACAAAATGATATGATTCTAGAAAACATTTCACAAATTTCAAACACATCACGTTCTAACACACCGCTTGCAACATTTTGTGATGTCACGTCAAGTTCATCCAGATCTTCATCTGTAAAATTAACATTAAAGAAGAAAAAAGAGCAAGAGCAACAAGCTGTACTTGAACAATGCCTTGGTGTTATGTCAAAGCCAGCAGACTCTTTTGAAATCTTTGGAGACTATATTGCAGACGAACTGCGAAATATGAGCTCAAAAGCTCCAAACCTGCAGTTCTGGGCGAAGCGAGAAATACAGCGAATTATCTTAAAAATGAATGACGACTATGAGCTCCAATTACAGCAAAATACAATTCCGTCACCACAGCAGCCCATAAACACAGAAGAAACCCTGTATCAGTCCACATTGCAGATACCGGTAATTAATAATAATCTAGAAGTTTCAAATAATGATAGCGCTGAAGTAAGTCTTCAAGAATATTATGAATGTACACCTAATAATTACTTGAAAATGTAAAATAATTGTTTAATAAAAATATGTTTCATGAACTTACTTGTAGATATTCTTCTTTTAGAACAGTATAAATTTCAGAACACATTTCAGGTACAATTCGTGAAATAGTACATACAGGTATGCGAAATAAATACATTAGCGAATGGTAGCTGTCTCCTAAAAAATGTTTATTGCTTCTTCAAACTGGAGGCTAAAAAATTACAATGTACTTACATGTAGCCAAAAAACGAAGAGTAATGGCTAACCACTCAGCTGCTGGAATCGCATTTCGCATATGTGTGTTTTGTGTTTCTATTGAAAACTTTATTTTGTCTAGCAAATACCGAAAATCAGCTACGGACATTCGAAGAAAGTTCTTATAAGATTCCTGATCTTCCCGTTCTAGTTCGGCTAATAATGTTTCGATTACATTCTTATTTTCTCTTTCTTTAATCAAATCTCTCACCCAATATCTGTGAGACCTTTTTTTTCGTACGGGACTTAACGGCAAGGTAATAGTAACAAGCTGCAGCTTTTCTTCTATCATTTTTTGTTGACATCTTTAAAATCACACCACTCCACCATATAAAATATAATATATGCTTAACAACCCACAATAATTTATAATAATTTTTTATTTTGATGTCTGTGGAAACAGCGCAATCAGAGACACCTTCTCTCATGTGAGAGTAAAATATCGTAGTCGCATAACTCAAGTATTTCAGAGAAATATTTCATGTTCTGTGGAAACACATCTGAGATAAATTTCTCATGAGACAAAAATCACATGAGATTTTAGTCTCCTTGTGGACACCTACCTTTAGAGAACAAGGAAGTTTGTTGCTCCATTGACACTCGAAGTCAGGATCGCGTTCAACTCGGCTAGATGAAATTCCATTCTGGATGAGTTGGAGAGAAAGCAGATATCCGCATACCTCCTTAACCTGATGTCGGAGTACTTCAGCAGCTTGTCGATGAAATGCTGCGGCAAAGCGTTGTCCAGGTTACTTATTTTGTTATTCAGGTTATTTTGTTTTGTATATTTCTTTCTTCGCATAGCTATACGTGTATCATACAGCCCCAAAAAGTTGAAGTATCTCACTTGTTCATTATTTTGGTTGCTCAGTACTATTTTAGTTCTTACGTTTCCGTTTCGTTTTGTTGGTGGAAGACTTACAAAAATCAAAATCGATGAAGCCGGCATTTGAGATCCTGGGAATTTTAGTATGTTGTTTAGTAATGCACAGGGACATCACAGCCAAATTTTCAAATTTACAATATTTCTTTCTGGGTCAAAAAGTCCTGAGCTAATATTGTTTTTTTCGTATACCGAAATTACAATAACAAATGCATATCTCATCAAGCACATCAAATACATGGGTGTGACAAAGAATTGGTGTTAGTGGGTGTCTGAAATACCATAATTGGGCTGTATCAGTATACCCCTGTATAATAGCCATTAGTCCAGGCCTCCCAAATACATAATATAAGCTAATGCGTTTGGTAAATAATAAGAATTCCACCTGAAGATATAACACAAAATTTAAAAAACTAAAAAAGGACGAAAAGGAAACTAAAAATTTGTTCCAAAACTTTTAAGCATATTTTCGGGTGAAAAATTTGCTATTCAACCAAGCTCACAATAAAAAAAGTAGATCGCGCTTAGCCCGAATTTTGTCCAAGATTTTCGCCGAAAAAGGAAAAGGAATCGCATCTCCATAATATTCTGTACTCTAATTTGCAACAAACAAAAAATTAAAATAAAACAGGTAGCATGCAGTTTTTCCATTAAGCAAAAGAAAGAATAAAACATGCGCCAGTGGGTTATGTGGTAAAAAAAACTAATTTCTTAAAAATTAAGGCTTCTATAAAATTTGATCTTATCTAAACGTACATGTAGCAAAGTGACTGGTAAAAAATAAGCTGCAAATATATTAAAACGTTCAAGTGCAAAATTTCAACATTAATTTATTATTTATATTATCTCCAGAAAATGTGCACCATTAATAATTATATTCTTCCTACGAAAATTTTGTTATTTTTAACTTTTAAGAAAGGTCAGTAAACCTAAAATTAATTTCTCGATTGTAAAGGAAACAAGCGAAATCCTATTTTTAGTTGATTTTAAATCTTGTTTATATTCAAAATATGATAAATGTGCAAAAATTCCTAGTTCTGTTATAGCTTGGAGATGTGGTAAAAAAAAACCACGCTCGATTTTCTTATAAACATTCCAACGAAATCGAAATCGTTTGTTGATAAATATCTATAACCCATCTTCTTACCGATAAGCGAACGTAAAAAATAACATTAGATATTTCTTTGGGAGGTACCTAATCACTTCGTGGGCAGAATAAAAATGCACCGTCATGCTAATATCGATAGATTATACAACTGAAAGATTAATTTGACGTTTCATACACCTGCCATTTCTTCGATTCTGTTTTTTATAATATTAATTTTTATTGCTGACTATACAAAACTCAAGACAAGATTATTTCTGTAATACCCACGCCACGCTTTACAAAAGTTGAGAAAATTTAGCGAGACATATAGAGAAACCCCTACAGGTCCGAGTTCAATACTCCCACTCATCGAACTAATGGATAACAATCAAACTTATATTGTGGTTTATTCAATTTCGGATCCCTATTAAGTTGTACGAAGCCGTTGCTTACAAACTTAATTGTTCGTTTAGGCACGGGGTCGTTTTCACGCTTGGGTGCGCTCGGGGAACGTTAGATGATTAAATCTCCTGGGGATCCCAAAAAAACTCGAAACCGAAATTATCTAGCGTATTCATGGTGGTCGGTGTGTTCTATTGAAGGAAATATTAGTAAACTGGAGTTTTTGGAACGAAACGATGTCACCGAACCTATGGTAAAGCCGGTGCAAGGTATTTTTCAGAAAAGGGTAAAAAATTAAATTAGAACATGAATCTTAAGCGACAAACCCAAATATGAGTAATATTGTAAATTCCTTTCTTGGGAGTGAATAAGCGACCTGTTGGAAAAAAAGCTGGCATTTGGGTTGAATTTGGATTTCCCAAAAAATATCAAGTATGCAAATTTCCAGTATAAAAACATATTTTACTTATGTATCATTTTTGTATGTACATATACTATGATATCGAGGGCATTTTGAAATAAAATTGCCCTAAAATATACGATATAATACGTATTATGTAAATTTAATTTTTTTAAAAGGGAAACTGTTTTCTCTCTCTCGGAGTAAAATCATTAAAAGCCCCGAATGCTGCGTTTCAATTATTATCAAAATGGAAAATAAACATGATTAGAGGAACTAAGGGCCGATTGCATCAATGTTATTTAAAGATTTAACAGATATTTAAATTAAATGTTATTCTTAAAAGTTGTCATACAGTATGGGGCCGTCCATTAATTACGTAAGGATGATTTTTGTAATTTTGGACCCCCTCCCCCCCCACGTAAGGGTACGTAAGATTGTGGAACCCTCCCCCCACCACATCTTACGTAAGGATTATTTAAAAGAAAATTAATTTTGACCCCCCTCTCCACCCCTAATATTTATAAAATATGAATAATAATCTATATATATAAAAATGTATGTATGTATGTTCCCTATAGACTCCTAAACCGTTTGACCGATCGGAACCAAATTTGGCACAGTTATTATGTAGGTTCCTGCGCATGTTTTTGTATTGAAATAGTGCAAAAATTCGCAATAGGAAAGGAAAGTTGATTTTGAGTAGCCTGCCTTCCTTTAAGGAATCTCGATAATCCATTCATGCGCGTCCCATAGGGACGCGCATGAATGGATTATCGAGATTCCTTAAAGGAAGGCAGGCTACTCAAAATCAACTTAAAAAACAATAATTAATGCTGTCAAACTGTCAACCGATCGACAATAATGCAAATACGTGTGCACGTGCTTTACGTTTCTATTTGACCATCTTAGCCAAATTTGGTGTAGAAGTTATTTACAACGCTACGAAAAACATAGGCTACTTTAGAACCTTGGAGTGAGGCTGAAGGCCCAACAACCACGGTCTACACGTATGCCTGCGATACCCTTGAGTGAGGCCGAAGGCCGAACAACCACATCCGACACGGTCTAGATGGCTAAAGGCTGCCGGTAGGCCGACTGTGCCAGCTAGTAT
The DNA here is from genome assembly GCA_932274525.1 of Podabrus alpinus. Lineage (NCBI taxonomy): Eukaryota > Metazoa > Arthropoda > Insecta > Coleoptera > Cantharidae > Podabrus > Podabrus alpinus. The sequence goes on from OW026453.1 coordinate 5,298,694, forward strand.
ATTATACTATTATGCCACTATGTTTAATGATTTTTAAGGCGCTGATACACATGCTCAGGGCCCCCGTAAGGGCTACTGGCGCCTGTGTGCAAAAAAGGATTTTGGCGCCCCTTAAGGCATTTTGGATCATGTTTTTTTATTTATTTTTTTGAAGGTAGGTAGGCAGGTAGGTGCTTGAAATAAAGCAAAAAACTGAACTTTAGAAGTCATATTTATTTGTAGACTAAAATATCAAAATGAAACAAACAGAATAAAATCATAACAAAATAAATTAAAATAAATTCTTGTTCACACCCATTTTAAAGCATTTACTTAACTAATGGGGAGCTTAAAGTTTGATCTATAATTTTTAAGAAAAAACTAATTTTAAAGGCGGTTTTTGGATCATGGTCTCATCTCGGTGTTCATAGTCAAACAGTTTTGGTTTGAATTTCCTCCTGACCGTTGGTAACGGTGGAAAGTCTTCTTCAATTTCGAGAGAGAGTGCTACTTCTTTAGCTTGTACAAGAATTTCTTGAAATGATTGGTCAGATCTATATTGCTGGAAGTAATCAACTAAATTTTTTAGGTAGGTTTGGCATCAATAATGCGGGGTGGAGGCACATCCTGGGGGCACTAAACAGCCTGGCGACGATCGAAAACGATACGTTTAATCTCGTCGCCAGTTACCTCGAGGATAGACGCCTCTTAATAGGCGATGGGGAGCAGGAAGAAATGGAGGTCACCATCGGAGTCCCCCAGGGCTCGGTTCTTGGACCGACGCTCTGGAACCTCATGTACGACGGAGTGCTGCGTCTGAAGCTCCCAGACGGATGCAGCACCGTGGGCTTCGCGGACGACCTCAACGTAGTGGTCGTGGGCAAGGACGTGGCGGAGATCGAGACATCGGCGACAGAGGCGCTCGAGACCATCTCCGCCTGGGTGAGCGAAAGAGGACTCACCCTAGTCCCTGAAAAGTCGGAGGGAGTACTTCTCAGCGGAAGAAGGAAAGTCTCCAAGGTTTCCCTCCGACTAAACGGAGTTCCAATTCCATCTAAGGACTCCGTAACCGTTCTCGGCGTCAAGAAATTCATGTCTGAACAGGAAAAATCAAGAAACTACCGCCTGACATGTTCTCGCAAAATAGGAATCTGCAGTAACTGGATGATATACTAATAAAATTTCGTGTGTATTTATACCTAATCCTATTTAATTTCTCAACTTTTATTTTAAAATTATTTTTTGTTTTTTGTTTTTTTTGCAATTTTTTTTGCAAGGGTTTTGGCGCCCCTAAAGGATGGCGCCCGTGTGCATTGCACACTTTGCACATATGGTAGCGGGGTCCCTGCACATGCTACTTACTGGCACGAAAATCATGCTATTAGGACGTAATTGTCGTAAAATTACGTCTATTATGACGTAAATGTCGTAAAATTACGTCATAATAGCTTTTTGTGCCAGTAATAGCATGTGTATCAGCGCCTTTAAGTACTATATATTTCAATATATTTGATTTTTTATAAAATATTATATTTGAATTTTAAATTTAATTTAAAAAAATATTTTAAGAAACTTACGTAAGGAATACGTCGGACCCCTCCCCCCCTACGTAAGGGTCCGTAAGGTATCCAATACCCCCCCCCCAAAAAAAACCCTTACGTAATTAATGGATGACCCCTATAGGAATTTTATAATGGTCTTGGTGAAATTAATCTTACAAATTCACTTTTTGTAATTTGGATGTTTTCTGGAAATTTTGAATATGATGCACATAAAAGATACACTGCCCCGAAGTTTGGCAATATTTTACGATTTTGGAACGTACCTGGCTCCTGTCACTCCAAGGTCTTTAATTCTGATACAGATCCGCTCACTTTCATTTTAAGTTATTATAATTTTTTTATTATCTTATCATTCTTTCTGAATCAATTTAGATCTATACGATTTTCTTCTAAATAAAGTAGCTGTAACTTTTTGCAACGTCCAAAATTTTGGGGGTGAACATGCATTTTTAAATTACTGAATATCGCTGGGATAAAATAAAAACATTACCTACATAATAAGAAATCAGATAAAATAAATAATTAAATTTGAAGGAAAACTTTAGTGATTCCAATAAGGAGGGAGCTTTGTGCAGTTTGGTACCAAGAACCGAAAGTCAAAAATAAAATCAGATCTGTTTTTCCTATGTAGCGGATATTTGATTTATTTCCTAGTTTTACTCCAGGAAGTGCAAAAAATGTATTACAGTTTTAATATTCACAAATGTATTTGTCTCTTAAAATATCATGAAATAAATTAAAAATATTTTATACTCATTATTTAATTGCTTTATTAGTAATCTAGACTATAAATCTCATAACCTTATAAATGGAAAAAAAAGTTATGTAATTTTGATGCAATAATTTATGTCCGCCTAGACTTCAAAAATATAACATCGTGTGGAGGTCAATCCTGGAAGCTAATTACATGCCGTTCTAGGTTAATGCTGGATGCATTCCTGTTTATTTATCGATATCCCTCCCAAAACCGAATGATGTCGCTATTGCCATCAGGTATCCCTAAGATCTTTAGGAAGTTAACAATAATTAATTCGAGTGTAATAATTTGTCTTTATGGAATTGAGTATGGGGGTCCACCCTTGGAGTTAGATTACCAGAGGCGGTCATATATTATATGATTTCTGAGGGGGGGGATTAAAAACCAAAATAATAAAATAGTTATTTACGCGTAAGCAACAGAAACATACAACATGCAAAACATAAGGAATTGTTTTTGTTCCAATCACGATGCAGCTTTTTCTCCAGGACAGGCCCATTTCCGAAATAATATAGTAATATTTTCGCTGAATGTTAATATGTTATATCAAATTACATAGACTGTACCAAAACGCTGATTTTCTCTGGCAGTGATAGAAGGAAAGAAAGCGATCCAGTGTCTTCAGTATCAGTAGTTCATCGCTCTAATTCCTAGACCAACGATTGCATGAAAGAACTTTTTTTTTATCTAACACACCTTGCTCCGAGCAACAGGCGTAAAAAAACTACCCCCGAAGAAAACAATTTTTAAAATAACCTCAAAAAACCCTCTTTTTTGCCACTAACGCATGTTGTTCCGAGCAACAGCCGTATAAGAGCTACCCCCTTGGGATTCAAATGTAACTAAAAGTTAACACAAAGGAAACATTACAGAGAGCGAATTAGGTGCCTTGGCCATGTGACTTACATTCAACGCCCCTATTACTGGCAACTGCTGTGCCAGTATAAGCACAAGTGCAACTCTGCCGTGCTAAGCAAGAAGGTCGTATCTGACACTTTTGCAAAAATCGAGTGATCGTACTTCCTTGTTAGATATCACTTTTCCCAAGATTTCCACGGAGTTAGAAGACTTTATATGCAAATTTGGAGACATAGAAAGGTTCTGAAATTTTTCGTAATTACAAAATAATCTGTGTTACTAATAAAAATAGTTGTATATCACATTTAATAATATAAAAAATCATATCTGCAAAGTTCTCTTGTTGTTGTTCAAAGTTCTCAGAGAAGGAATTGTTCTGATTAATATTGTGCTGCTTTTGACGACTTTTGCTTGAGGGACAATATATAAAACGTTCTATTACTAAAAACTATCACTTATGTAGTTACGACCTTCTTGCTTAGCAGGGAAGAACTGTCCTATCGAGGACAGATCCCAGTACAATACTTGACATTAATTATACACAATGGAGATCTCATTGGTTCAAATGCATAGGAGTTGAATAATCATCTATACAGCTGAAACAAGAGCAAAAACCTGCAAAAATAAACAGCTAGTACGTATTACAGAAATGACAACACTAAGATCTATAACTTCAAAGTAATTAAAACATAAGAAGGCAATGCGATATACAAGATATTGATAAGTTTATAAAAGGAAGACGCAAAGAACGTTTACCAAAAAATTGCAAAGAATCAAATTCCAAAAGGTCAACCCGGCCAACCACCTAAAAGTTTGATGGATAGCTGGTTGTCGTCATCCACTGAAGTACCCCCTAACTGAAATGATCATTGTCAATGATAAAAAAGCTCGGACTACAGAAAGTGGAAGAAGAAGGCTTTCCAAAAGGCCATAGAAAAATTTGCCACCTCCTTTTTAAATTACCAAGCTATCAGCCTATTTTGCTTTCTTACCAAAATAACTGAAACAGATAAAATGAAACCATCGTGATTAACCAACAGCTTCAGCAGGCATAATTGAGATGGAACACTAAAAAATTGGAATAAAAGTATATCAACAGGGGGAGTTTTGTCGACTCGACAAGAAAGCATTTGCCAATTTATGGTATCAAGTTCTGATCTACCAAATACATAACATATTATCAAGTTAAATTACATTCAGTAGGTACCAATTAAGCAAAGGTTTTTCTTCTTAGAAAAAAGAAAATTCACTATGGTAGGAAAACCATCCAAAAATCTGGCAAAAAAATCTGATTATAAATTTTCTATGACTCCTTGAGGGTAAAATCCTTACTGAACCAATTATGCAGAGATCAACGGAGCGCAAAAAAGTGGAAAAAACAAATTAAAATAAAAAAAATTCCCAGTGGGGCTGGAAAATGGAGAGTGAGCAATAAAAGTAAATTAAAAGACATATCACATTATTGTTCATCTGATGTTTCACTGGTAAAAAAAATTTTCAATAATCAGTGGCTACAAAACTTAATCGAAAATTTCAACAATTTAACTATTTCATAATAATTTTCCATATGGAAAAATTACTACACGAATAATGAAATAGAAAATTGTTTTTGCCCAGAATAAAAATTTTTGCATCGTTTTCGACACATAATTTAAAATTTTTCAAAAATTACCCAATAAGCAACGACAAAATTTAATTCAAATCGTTTCTGCCCATAAAAAAACTGCAGCAATTAATAATTACAAATTAAAGTTTGACCACTTAAGTGGTGTTTTGAAATAATTTCGAAATTTGATTATTGAATGTTAATTAAAAAACGTAAGGTCCCCATCACAAGTTACATTTAATATCGATTAGCATCTTTAATAACATTGCAGATGAGTAAATAGGTGGGGAGATGTCCGAAGAAGTGGTATAAGAAGTCACGATCTTGACATTGAAACAAAATTTTGCAAAATTTTTTCGAGTTCTCGTATTGTGAGGAGTTAGTTGATGCAATTCCATACCACGATGAATTACTTATTGGTTAGTGCAGTTTGGTACCTTATGATATGGAAGGAGGTGACCGGAGGTCCAATCTTCGAAGGCAATCCGTTTTTACATCAAGGTAACTGCATTATTTTTTTTTATTAATAATAAATTAAAATTTTTTTTGAATTAAAATAGTTTAGTTTTTAAAAATTTTATAAATTAAAACGTCAAACGAAAATAAAACGCGAATAAAAAAATCGTTTTTCAGTCGAAAGACATAAATCTTTTATTTTTAAAGGAGCAATTATATTTCGCCTCGGGCGCCACTAACATCAAATTAATATAATAATAAAACAGTTGGTAATAACGTAATAAGCTTGAGCTATGTGGGGTCGTTAAAATATACCAAGATTAATTTTCTTCATTTGTAAACTCTCACAGGTTCGAACTTGGAACTCCCTGCATTTGAAAATAATTGCGGTTTTGCGTTAACGAATTTAATTAAACATCTTTCTCGAACATCCAAATATGGAAAGGCCAATACATTTACGTTTTTGTCATAATTTAGAGGGTGGAGGCGTCGACTGGTATTTTGTATATTAGATAAAATAAAATAAATCCCACTAGTTGAACCGCCTACAAAATCCCACGTACAAGTGAATAATTCGTAATTGGAAATAAACCGTCCATAAAAAATCGACTGAAGGTAAATTTACATAACGAAATCATCGTATCTTCAAATAGCGTTTCGTTTGATTGATATCTAGTTAACTCGTTATGTCAACACTCTTATCGGAGATCGCAAAAAATTTATTTCAATTTACCACATTGTCCAATTGGTGTGAATAATTAAAAAAGAATTTGAGGAATTTTAAAATAAAGTTAAAAATATCTAGATTACGATTTCCGCGTGGTTTTTTATTGTCTCATGGATGGCACGCCCAAAAACTTTAAAATTATACCGGAAACATTTAATTTAAGAGTTTTTGAACAAATTCTTAAATAAATAAATAAATTAATTTTTTTGTAATTTTTATTCCATCATATCGCTCGAACCGCTCGGCATAGTTGGAGGTGATGCTCTTGGGGTTTTTAATTGTTTTAAGAAACAAATGAATGTGAACCACAGTTCACCCACCCTGAGAATTATCTGATCGCAGGTTTAAAAAACCAATACAAATAAATTTTTTTAATTTATTTTGTTCATGGTGAACAATAATGATACCTTTGCTAATACTATGATTAGAAGTAATAATCAAAGGGTACAATTACCTCGAAATGTAACCCATCATGTGGTTACTGAACCACAAAATTAATAAACTTAATCTACAACTTATCTTTTTATTGAATTTTTAAAACAAAATTTTTACTTAAATGTGGAACAAATTAAAAACATTTTACCAAAAAGTTAAAAATTTTATTTATAGTCGCCCCCCCCCCTCGTTATAGCAAACTAAGAGCCTCCAAAGATGAGTTGGTTAGTTAAACTACGCCCCCCCCCCCAAGATAATAAATTCATGAAATTAAATTGTTTTTTACGTTCCACCCCAAATTTAATATTCAATTCATAAGTTAATTATTAAAACATTATAATAGCCTTAATTTACTTAATAAATTATAATAATTAAATGCACTCTTCTCGTAAGTTAAATAAGACTTTATTTTATACGTTTCGGCAACAAACTGCCAACATCGGACTAATTAATGAAGTAATATTTAACTTACAAGGAGAGTGCATTTAATTATCATAATTTTATTATTAAAAAACGCGTAATATCTCTCAAATTTATTTAATTCATTTAAGTATAAAAATATAACTTCTATGTAAAAAATTTACAAACAAGTACATAAAGTAACCCATTTATGTCTATAGGCCGCACAACCAAGCCAGTGATTCTTGAGAGATATTAATATCGTTTTAATTATTTTTTCTTTCATTACTCTTTTTACTCGTGCAGGATCATCATGATTGTACTAACCTTATTAGGTTAGTAACCAAAAATTAAACCAATGAGGATGTCTTATGAACAAATTCTAATGCCGCACTGATTTATGATTTCCCAGGTTGTGTGGCCTAAAGGCCGCATTGAGGGAACAGATCATCGGATCTATTTAACGTAAAAAAATAACATTTAAGTAAATTAAAATACAGAAAATTTATATATTTCCTTTCTCTTTAAATTTTGTGTCTTCTCGTTGAAAAAAAATCGCTACTCCAAAAGAAGTTCTAAAAACAGGGACCGCAAATAGACCTGGAATACCCCTCAGCACCCCCGATCACCAATTATTGGTAATTAATCATTATGTTACTGTCACCGTGGTTACTGTCCATTAATTGAATAAAACAAAATAGATTTTCGGGATTTGAACTTTGGGTTTAGTAAAACTCTTTTTCTGTTGTCCACAGAAAATGAACAACAGAAAAAAAGTTTCATTAAACCCAAAGTACAAATCCCGATAATCTATTTTGTTTTATTATTGGTAATCAGGCAGTAAAATATTAAAAACTGTTTTATAATACCGCTTTACTTTCTTACTGGGGGGGGGGGGTTACAATATAATGGGACCGGTTAAGTGGCCTAAATGTGCGTAGGGCCATTGACCCTGCCTTCCTACCTAAAATCCAGAATACCCCCCCCCCAGACCACCGGTTTAAATAAATAAATCATGAGCCCCCACATTGCTCAACAGATTTATTTCTAAGAATTCTAAGAAAGCTAAGCAAACACAAGAAAATTCAGTTTATTTTAAAAGCTTTCGATAGTAGTTTATTGCCCTTTCAACAGTGGAGGCGTTAAGTTGTTTAGAGGGTGGGCAGGCATAGGCAAAGAAAATATTTTGTTTAAATGGGATATTGCAGAAATTAAGAGCAAGTTGGAATAAATGAATAAAATTGTAAATTTTTCTTTTATAATTCAGGTAATCACCCCCAACCTCTAGAATTATGTAGACCACCTAGAAATTTTTTTCATTCGGCACATAAAGCGAAATATATAAGGGGCCGTTCATGTATTACGTAAGACGTTTTTTCCTACTTTTAGACTCCCCCCCTCCCCCTAGTAAGAAAATGTATAAGTAAATGTTAATGTTAATAAATGTAAAATAAGATGTCAGCTACCCCCCTCCCCCTAAACGTCTTACGTAATACATGAACGGCCCCTAAGGCAAAGAATTATATTTAGAAATCATGACTGAAAATCGGGGGGGTCTGGGGTTGATTCTATCGTAATCTTCTTTTTGTATTGTTTTAAAAATTTCTTTTCTTGATGTTTTTATACTGAGGGACCTAAGGTTGAAAATGTTTGTTTTATAATTTAGCTGTGTCCGGGGGACCCCCAGATTCATACTTTCATGTATATTTTTATTTTTTACGGTCCCGCGATTCTGAATTTGGCTGCCATATTGAAAGAATAGTGCAAAAATAGTCATTTTTATGAATGTTAAAATAAATAAATTTTAACTGTGTTTAATTAACTATTAATATTGTTAAAATTAGACCTCTTAAAATAAGAGTCTAGTTAGATTTAGTCTTCTTTTAAGTTCTGCTGAAGATGGTTAGTATAGTATCAGATGTACACAATCCTTATGAGAGTTTTGGAAACACTTGGTGCAGTTCGAAAATATCAAGAGATGGCGCTTCTAAATCGGAAGGCGGAATAAATGGTCTCAATCACGCACCCCTTAAAGATCTTAAAGAATATTAAGACTTCAAATTAAGTAGCGCCATCTGGTGATTACCTTCTCAACTACAACAGGTGTTTCCAAAACTTCCATAACGATTTGCCAATCTGATACCCTTCACACCACCTCGACGTCATTGTGGCGAGATCACGTAATGATATACATAACAAACAAATTCGCTTTGACATCGCCGGGCCATCATTCGGTGATAAATCACAAGAAAATTAATCTCGACAATATTACAACGGTTACACAAATAATCATTACTGCGATATCGCATTAATATAGGCGTTGACAGGGTACTTCTATTAACTAAATGTCAACGTGGAATCTACAGCTTAATGTGGAATTCGAAAGATGGCATCAAGATTTATTTAACTTTGTAATTAATGGTTGGTTTTAAAATTACGTAATATGTATAACAAATTAATACGACTCTAAGAAATTGCCTTTTCTAGTTCGCCAGTTTTAAAAGATTGTGTACCTACACCAAATTTAAAAAATTCGATATCTACAAATAAATAAATTGTTAGAAGTTTTTACCAGAATTATTTATCCTTTCGGCTTACTAAGTATAAATTTACGAAGCATTGCAGATTGTGGTAGGTTTAGAAATATTCTTTAGAAGTTATTAATGACTTTCAAAAAGAACTAAGTATTGTAAAGCTATTTATTAATTACTTATTATATATTATAAAGTTATTGGGAAGGGCAGGCGTTGTTCTATAAAATGATATTAATTTAAAATAACCTCCAATGCATCTAAAATTATTCTTCTCTGCAATATCATCTAAATTACATCATTCTAAGTTTCCGATAATCGGCCTTCTTTTATGTGATCTTGGACTTAAATTTCGTACAAACATTTTGGGGTCCTGGAAAGTTTTATGGGATCAAACATTTTGGCCAAATTATTAGAAACTATGTGCACCAAACTTTATAAAATGAACGTTTACTTTTATTATGTAAGTGACAAATTCGTTTTAAAGTTAGCCACATCGGTAGATCTATCTGCTATGTAATTTACCCGATTTGGAACTCAAAGATTTTAATTGCACGTTGCTACTCTGATAACTTTTTGACTTCAGTACTGGAATTTTTGACGTATATTTATCCCTATAAAGAGCACCCATCTTAATGTTGGTGATCTGCTTCTTAACATTTCTAACGGTGTTAATAACATCGTAATCCAGCAGCACAAAAGTATCTCCTTTTTCCATGCACTGTATTTCTTTGATACTCTCCTCCAATTCTCGCCTTTCCTTCACGATCATCGAAAGCTCTCCTTTTATGGCTTCACTACTCGCACTGCTCAGGGAACAAAAGCACGTTTTGTCATCAATTTCCGATACCATCGTCATGCATTGTCGCTCTCTCTCCTTCAAAATTTCATTAAACTTTTCAAATTCTTCAACTTTATTTACTAGGTGACTTAAATCCGGTAAATTAGATTCGAGTCCATCGCCCGGCCATTTTAATTTATTGTAATAACTATTATCTTCATCAAAGTTTGCCTCTTCGACTTCATCGATGGGTTCCAAAAACACGGACGAATTATCTTCTTCGTAATTTTGCGCATAATAGTCCACTGTTCCAAAACCTACGTTCTTTTCGGCTATAATTTCTTGGATTCCTTCCGCATTACATTCGTAAATGTTGCACATTTTTTGAAGTGTTTTTTGATATACTTTCACAAAAAATTTAGAGTCAAAATTGATAGGTGTCAAATTTTTCAAAAATGCACAGAATTGTCAGTTTTAGTGATAGCGTCACACAATTGATAAATTCTTTTACAAAATGTCTTTTCTTTTTTCAGTTAATATACCTCAAACAAACAATGGAATAAACCTCAACAGCTCACCACAAGGAATAACTGGGCAAATTCATCAGACTTACCAACCAGAAAATAATGTAGTAAATATTCAAGCTATTTCACCACCTGTGGTGAATAACGCAAATAGTGGGTTTAATCCGAACAATCCTTTACCTCAAGTTCCTCAAAACAATGTGAATTTTGTACATCCACAATCACTTCCAATTCAACCTTCTTCTTCATACAATCCAAACCTCCAGACATTACAACCAAATTATCCGCAACAAACACCCAAGCCCATTATTAAACCATCGAATTCAGTTTTACCGCCGTTTCCTCCTCAAACTCAAAACACGTTGCAACTCTCCGCACCTGTTGTCCCATTAATTATTGACCAAAATGCAGTAAAGCCGGCATCACCTGTATTTACCTACGTTACAAAACCTCCACAATCGCCAAAACTGCCAGAACCATCTACATCTTTAGAACATCCGCAAATTCCAGAATTACCAAAAACACCGCAACTGTCGACATTTGCAGAATGTAAGTTGAGTTTCAGCTTTTCAGAACACTCAATCATTCCATACCTTCAGTTGATTACAGTCTGAGACAACTCTGCTTGCAACCCAGAGGCCAATTTCCCAGCAGTAAATGCAACCACTACGTCAATTGTTGGGACGACGTGGTACTAGAAGAATCTTGCCCCGAAGGACTTCTTTTCAACACAGCTGGTTTTTGCGACTACCCCGCCAATGTCAGTTGCCAGGGAAGAACTGTCGACATTTCGCTCATAACTTCAAGTGGAAGGACAGAAATACCACAATTTCAAGGTAATTTTGTTTTAACAAACAACCATGAACCTAAAAGGTTTTATTTAGTTAATCCACAACTGAAGAAGAGATGCGCCCAATCACGAGGATTGTTTCTTAGCGACCACTGCTTCACGTTCATCAACTGCTGGGATGACAACGTAGTGGAAGAATATTGCCCAACTAATTTGTACTTTTCCGAAAAAGGATATTGTGATTATCCCAGCAACGTTGATTGCAATGGTCGGACAACTTACGGTGAGTGTTTGACCAACTGGTAAAAATTTATTCCACTACATGAACGTTTATTTTCAGAAAAGTATTTTCAAAAACAACCGGTTCCTGAATCTCAAAATAATTTGATCGTGAATCCTCCACAAACAGTTAATCAACAAGGGAACAAAGTCACTCAACGTCCAATCGATTCATCAACGCAGGCTTCACTAGGTTCAGGTAAAAAAATGGTTTCCTCTTATAAAACAAATTAACGTTTGGATTTTCAGATCAGGAACTGAATAAAAAATGCCTAAACAGCAACGGACTGTTCCCCAGTCATACTTGCGATAAATACGTCAACTGTTGGAATGGACTGGCAGTGGAACAGGAATGTGCCCCGGAGTTGTTGTTTTCAGAAAATGGATACTGCGATTTTGCACAAAACGTCGACTGTAAAGGACGTAAAATTTCTGCAGGAAAAGTAACAAATCCATTTGTACTAAATCAATTGCAAGGAGCGGGAACGCCTAACGTTGCGGGAAGTTCTGAAAATAAAAATTTGGTTCAACAATGCAATGGTCAAAAAGGACTATTTTTAACCGATAGATGCAACTCGTATTTGGAATGCTGGGAAGATGGGGCTATAGAACGTGAATGTCCTCCCGGTTTGTTCTTTTCGCCAAATCAGGGATATTGCGATTTCAATCATAAAGTGGATTGCTCAAATAGGGCCGTACCTGGTAAAACGTTACAGTATGACAAAATGTTTAAAAATCTCATGGTTTTATAGTTTTAGAAAAAAATTACGAACCGCAATGCATTGATGGAAAGTACAGGAATGCACTTAATTGTAGTCAATATTACGTATGCAGTGGTGGACTTGTAACGTCGAGGCACGAGTGTCCAAACGGACTTCGTTTTAACGAGGTGGGATTTTAAACCCTTCAAAATTTTGTAAGCTAAATTTCTTCGATTTTCAGGTGGTAGGAGTTTGTGATTATGCCAGTCGAGTCGAATGTTCTAATAAACCAGTTAATAACGTCGACTCAATTCAAGGAGTTCCTGCAGGTATAAAATGATTAATTGCGAGCATATTGTTTTTTTAATTTGATCATATTTTTCAGAATTGGCAGACCAAACTCTTGGTTGTGTACCAGGGAGAATATTTAGGCTGAATTTGAACTGTACCAGCGTGGCTATCTGCAGAGAGGAGGGTACGGAAGTGGCAACTTGTCCGAATGGATTAGCTTATGATACGCCGACTGATCGCTGTGTATATCCACAATATGCTAGATGGTAATAATAATTTTGTGTGTGCAGTGCCAGGAACTGCCGCCTTGGCATTACTTGGAAATAAGTAACCCTGTTTTGGAATTTCCTTCCTTCCTTTAACGGAATGATCCTGATCTTTCTTGTGCTAGCTTGGTGTTTAAGATTTGATTATGGTGTCCTGAGTTAATTTGCAGAACAACGGACTGTGTTCAAAGGTAGCATCAACGCTCGCACTCGAAAAGTTTGTGCTTGGCCGAGTTTTTTTATTCGCAGTAGGGGAAAGAGTTTGAAGTTTCCAATTTTTAATGCAATTTTTCCGACTTTTTAACCCCCCCCCCTTGCCACAGTTGGTCATAATCTTCGGATACCCCCAGGAACGTCATATGGTCAGAAATCAAAGACCCCCCTCACTAAACTCAAACTTGACACATTTGGAATTGAAGTAAATAAATTTTTTTACATAATACCGATAGAAAAAAAATATTCAAACACAATTTCTTAGAAATCCCAGAAATTGGATTTTTATGCGGACGTCGCATTTATCCAATCCCCCGGTCACATTTTGTAACCCCATTCGCCCCAGGCGTGGACGTGCTTTATGGATGACTACTATAGTCCATCCGTTTTAAGAATGCAGAACTAGATTGTACTAAAATTGTGAACTCGGAACGTGATTAGTTAAAATATTTATAGGTTTACACTGCCAAAATTTTATTTGCGATTGATGACTCACGAATATTTTGTTCTAAAAGTTTCTGGCAAATTTAAATAATTTGTACAAGATAAATTGCTATTTGATAAAAAATACTTTTAACTGGATTTTTGCAAGTATCAAATAAGTGACATTTGGTTTTTGTCACTCATACACTTTAATTATTTGACGTTTCCCAGTGTAAATCTGACTTGCCGTTCAAGGCGACCTCTACTGCAATCCAAAACCAGATGGACTATAAGTCGTATTGTTCATTTCAGAACGTCGTGATCCAATCTCTTTCTATGTTTGCACATACGTAGGGAGGCTATTTATTGAAAGTGGTCTCCGAACCACGGGAAATGTCATTTCAAGATGGGCGCTTATGGCAGATTACCTCGGTGGTTTGCCATTCCTTTCAGAGGAGAGACGGCCAGAATAAAGTTCTTACCCTGCCCGGATTCGATCCGAGCGTTTCGCATTAGCAGTAGATGCACTTAAGAGCGCGCTGCGGAAAGAGCGAGAGGGAATGATGTTGAAAGAAACCTCTAATCTTTTGTACAAACTTAAAAAACTAAACGTCGTATCAATCTAATTCTTTTTTTATATTAATAAGAAAAGACTATTGAAGGCAATAACCAATTTTGAGCGCTTTAAATTAAAAGTAAATAGGTTAATTTAATTTATGAAAAAGGACAATTTTGAATTTTTATGACAACCGATCTTAATGAAACTTCGTTATTGCCTTCTGCAGATCATTATAAGGACAAAACCTGATTTTGAAGCGATTTCATCCTCAATTATAGAAAACTTGTACAAAACTTGTAAATCAAAAAGTGCCCTTAGTGGAGTTTTAAACTATATAAAATCAACTTAATGCACAAAGGGTTCAAGGGTTCCCTTAGATATGGCGCAAATAATTTTTTTAAATTTTTTAAATCTCTACAAAAGATTAGAGGCTTCTTTCAACATAATATCTACTGCTTCCCTCTCTCTCTTTCCGCAGCGCGCTCTTAACTGCCAAAGCTATGACCGTCTCATTATCATTAACTAGCAGGTTAGTAATCCGGGCGACCTGACCTCTTAGTATTTGAATGATGTGAAAACTACTTTCGGTGTGGAACGTAAAGGATGCTTTGGATTGAGATTATAGTAATTTATTGTGATAAAAATGAAGGTGAAATTGGTAGATCGCAATTCTCGTAATTTCTCCTTATAACGCCGCCTGACCTATTGGTCATTATATAACATTAAGATCGTAATTGCAAGGTGACCTTTACTTGTTTTTCCATTGTGGATTTATATAAGCATCCCTTTGGCGTCGCTCACGCAACTTTCTGGCTTTCTCCTGCTCTGGTGCATTTGCCCTAGCTTATTCTTTCATTTTATTCCGTAGATTCCTACAACTCCATTCTTTTTCTTCGACAGTTTCGTGCTCTCTGGTTTCCCTTCTCAATTCCTTGTCACTTTTCCTCGCAATATATCGATTTTGTCGCTTAGGAAGTCCCTTCCGTAGTTTCTCGGGCTATCGTTGATTAGTCTCGTCAGACATTTTTTAGTTACTTTCAATTCGAGTCTCTTTTGTCCCGGTTAGAGTAGGGTTTCTGCAGTGCTTTGTAGTAGACAGACACGTGGTCGTCTACTGGTGATTTTATATTCCTATGGCTCATTGCCTCATTGCACAAATAATTTCATAACGAATTAACTACCTATAAAAATATAAACTATTTAATTATCAAGAACTCCCGACTAAAACCTGCAGATACGCCACTGGCAAAGAAACTGAAGTGTTATACAACCTATTATACGTGAAGTTAAAGTTGCCTATACAGAAACCAACTTTAATAAAATTATTTGTTGCAGCTACGACCTGAAGGCATAAGAAAGTTGGCTAAAATAATTATAAGAAATTTGGAAGACTGAAGACTTAGAAAAAATTCGTCTGCGCTCAAAATACAAGGCCAGCAAAAACTACTTGAATTGTAATTAACGAATTAACTTTTTGTAAATAATTGTAAAAATGCAATTTAAACAATCGAAAGAATTGTCCATTTTGCTGATATCTACAGTGCAACCTTCACAAATCGTGTTGTGCTTTCGTGCTTTCGAGGTTGCACTGTATTTTTAATTTCAGAAATGCCCTTTTATTTTGCATGAAACTGCATTTCTGAAAGAGGGTTTGGTGATGGGTTAAAGTAACAACGTCATTTAAAAAATAAATTTTAAATAATTATAAACGATTTTTTTTCATTATAGTGTAATTTAGTAATAAGGAAGAGTATTATGACACTTCCTATCTATAATAATTTTAAATTCATCATAATCCATTATCTAATTGACTTTTTTAAACTAAAATGGAATAATAAAAAATACACATCCGTTATTTAAAGTTCATGGATTCATTTTCTGCAAAAAAGGTCATGTTACGTTAACGATTAAATATTCATGAAGATAATTGTTAAAGGTGAATCTCATCTTGTGCAATGACAAAATAAGACAAAACGATTACTTATTGATTATATACGAACGGAGAAAGTGTCAATTCGCATAATGTGCAAAGGGCTTGTGACAAAATACTTTCACTCACGGTACCGCTCTGTATTTTACCTATACATGTACGTGATCTTGTTTATCAAACCAAAATTTAATTCAAATAAAAACTGTCTCTGCGGTTTAGAAATCAATAAAACTTTTATTTGCAAAAAACCCAATATTCAAATTCATTGGTAGGTATTATACGTCAACAACAGAAAAAAGATTGCCAGCTAATTTAACTTTGAAAAATATCTCGCAATAAATTTAGAAATCCTAGAACCCCATCGATTGAGTTGAAAGCGAAATGTAGCCCTAAAAACTGAGATTTCGTTATCTAAAAGTTACTCCGAGCAAGTGGCGTATCATAATCAAAATTAAATTATTTAAAAGGCACAGTGCGAGCATTATCCTATGTGAAATTTTCATAACAATAAAAGTGGGTCATAAATGTTTTATTAGCGCTAATTGCTTTTTAATTACTTTAATCGTTAAAACGCATTCATACAATTCGAAGCGTGAAAAAGTAGTGTAAACCTGATGAATTGCATTCGACGCCCACTTAACTTTTTTTTTGTTTCGTTGGATAATAGAATTTTGTGACGGGATTAATTTGAAAAGTTTGATTAATTAATAACTATAAAATAATCAGTTTCTAGTTAAGTAATCCAAGAGAACATAATATATGGTATAATTGCTCCGCCACAAATTAATTTGTAGAATTCCATCCCTTTCATTGCAAGTTTTCCAAAAAAAATTAAATTGAAAATCAGTTTCACCGTTTTGGGAAGTCTGGAGTAAGACAGCACGATTAGCCTAGTCGGCTATTGTACAATGAAGATAATTATCGTTAAACATCCTTTTACTTAAGTTTAAAATAATTACGAAATATTTAATTGGCAAAGTTAATAAATGATTTAATATTTATCTCTTTAATTAAATCAACTTTAAACAATAAACTTAAAACATATCCTGTCTTTGTTTATATTTTATTTTTAAAAATTCCCAGGATTGGCCAATATCTGAAATTACTACCCGACACCACTAATTTTCTTGTACAAAACTTGATCAGATACAACTATAATTATTGGAATAAAAACCTAAGTCAACACCTGGGACGTGATGCAAAAAACCAGAGAAATAAAAAGTGGTTCCCACGCGAAAAGTAAAGAAATGCTCTGATTTGTCTTCTTGGGTTTTTTAAATAAACTGGTTTTGAGATATTTAAAAGATGAGAAACTCCGGAGGCAAAAAATCTTAAAAGGTTGTCTTGGTGAGAAAAATTTAATAAAAAACTTCAGGTCGATACCAAAGTTAGATAACCTAAACACGATGACTTCCTAAATGGGACGATTTAAGGTATTGGCTTCAAACTCTCAGCAGAAAAGGAATGGGTATACTTTTTTGACCTTGAAGACTTTTATTAGTTATTCAGTAACGTAATCATAATTATAAATGTCTAATTTCAAAAAGAAGATATTCTTTTTCTTCTTCTTCTTCGTTTTCCTCTTTGCAGAGGAGTCGTGGTTGCATCTCACACCCTTCTATTCACGGCTTCATGGATAATACTGCGCCATATATTCCGGTTCTGGGCACTTCTTGTGGCCTGATGGACCGTAGTGTTGGTTGACTCCTTAACCTGATCAGTCCATCGCTTCGGGAATCTTCCTCTCTGCCTGGTTCCCTCAATTCTTCCCTGGACCACCAGTTTTTCTAAGTTATCACCTTCTTTACGAGCTATGTGACCAAAGTATTTCAGTATGCAAGCATATACTACTTGCGATAATCGCTGTGGCTCTCTTATTTGTTCTAAGATTGAGACATTCGTTCTTCTGGCTGTCCATGGCACGCGCAGTACTCTCCTCCAGCACCACATTTCAAAAGCGTCCACTCTTCTTCTGTCTCTAGCCTTTAGTGTGCAGGACTCTGCCCCATACAGCAATACTGGAAAGATTAATGTTTTAATTATTTTCTTTTTGGTATTTAGAGTAATATCGCTGTCTTTCCATGTTTTTTGGAGGCCTTTTGCAGCTCTTCTAGCCATTTCACACCTTCTCCTTATCTCTTCCGAGCTTCCACCCTCATTCGTTATCAGTGCTCCCAGGTAGATATATCGATTTACAACTTCATAGTCACCTATATGGGTTAGGTCCCGTCTGTTGTCATTTGCCCTGTCCACTATCATGACTTTCGTTTTGTCGCTGTTGATCCTCAGTCCACACGCTTCGCTCTCCACTTCCATCCTCCTCATCAGCTCTGTCAGTTCTTCATTCGAGCTCGCGAATAGAACCGTGTCGTCAGCGTATCTCAGGTTGGTTACACGAGTACCGCCTATTACGAAACCTCCCGTCCAACTCTCCATCACTCCTCTCATAATATATTCTCCATATATGTTAAAAAGAAGCGGCGACAGTATGCAGCCTTGTCTAACACCCCTACGTATAGCACTAGGTCTCGACATGTATTGGTCTATTTTTACTAAAGCCGTATTATGCGCATATAGTCGTTTTATAATCATGATAAGATGCAGGGGGACTCCCATTTCCTTCATTATATGCCACAGCTTTGTCCATGTAATGCTGTCGAAAGCCTTGTGATAGTCAATGAAGCACATATATACAGGTTTGCTGAATTCACGGGATTTCTCAATAATCTGTCTCAGGTTCAGAATGTGTTCTCTAGTGCCACGCCCTGCAACGAAACCGGCCTGTTGTGGTGGTATTTGCCAGGATAGATATACTTTTAGTCTTTCATTGATGATACTTAGGAGAATCTTGCTAGCGTGTGACATTAGCCCTATAGTTCGGTAATTCTCGCATTTATCTTTAGCGCATTTTTTATATATATAGGTACAAATATGGACTCTGTCCAATCCTTTGGCCATTCTCCGGTTTTCCACACTTTTTGGCATATGTCATGCATTATTTTGATGCCATTCTCACCCATCTCCTTTAAGACCTCCTTTTATATATTTTAATATTCTTTTTAGCCCCCCCCTTTATAAATTTTTTTATTTTATGTGTAGCCCGCACAAAAATGTGAGTCATCTTGGTGATCCGCAGAACAATTTGGCTTGATCAGTTTTACCATCACAGTGAAGCAAGTTTTTATTTCCATATTTGAAAACTCCTGTTGGTAGAGAAAAATTTTAATTTGTTATGTGTGGGATGGGGGCCAATACGTTTTTGACTTCCGACACTTACAATACTACTTAACTAGAAGTACAATTAAAATTAAAATGAAAAGTTAAAATCAATTTCTTTTCTTTTTTTTTGAAAACCTTAAAATGTTAATTGTAAGTGAAAGTAAATGACCAAAAAATTTAAATAAACTACTCTAATTATTATTGGAAAAAAATTATAAATAAGCCCGATAATTACCAATTAGCACAAAAATAACTTAATAATTTTCCGGATTAAAAAAAAGATACGGTTAACCTTGCAATATAATTATTTTTTTAAATCAAAATTCTAACGAAAATTTTTTATGTTCTGTTAAATAATCAATAATTTAGCAAATTAGTCCGTTTCCTATTTGATAAATTAACGAAAATAGGAAATCATAAATAAATACATTTTTTTAAATTTAAATTTTAAATTTGTTATTTAACTTTGAACATTTTGTTATCACCAAAACTTTTTTGTGATGGGATTTTAATACTTCAGAAGAAATATTATGTATATATTTCTTTACCTAAAGTTCAACTTGTACATATTTTAATGTTAGCCTTGTATAGCATACCAATCAAAGAAATGTCCATATTGTATATAATTTCCATTACAAAACTGTTACTTTCGAAACGTGTCTCTAATTTTAAATTCTTTCATCATTAATGATCTAATATTTTTCTTGTGAAAAATAATTTTAATAAATCATTCGATTCTTCTGGGTACTTCCCCTTGAGGGTAGACAATTCACCGCCAACGCGCACCGCTACTTTCATTAATATACTGTGTAAGTGGGGGCGTTATGATATAAGTTTGATTAAAATTTTGATAAAATATTACTTAACATAATTCGGAAGTCATGTTAATATGCTGTCAAGGTCGAAAGATGTTGGTAGAGAAAGACAAATTAGTATTCAAAAATGTAAACAAAAAGATTGTATGCACTTTCATGATGTGTTTTCCTATAAATTTACATAAAAAAACTATCGAAACATCAACTGGAAGAAAAATGTTGTTTTGGGTTGAAGGTTCGTCAAAGGATCGATAGCCCCTCGATACAAAATTGCCTGTCTTAAAAAATGGTTAATGAGAATCTCGACACCTAGGGCATAAGGTGTGGTGTTAAGAAAATAAAGCAATTCCAATATTAAGCAAAAAATTAGCCAATCTTACGAACTTTGCAATAAATTTTAAAGATGAACTGGTCCAAACTGTTGACAAATAGAAAGCTGATGTTTGTAACAACCTGGTGAGATTAAACAAAGTTGGATTGGAAAAGGAAGGCCGGTTTCAAAGGGCTATTAGGGGGGAACCAAGTTATGTGACCTTGAAACAAAATGAACCAGAAAGTTCAACGTGAAATTTAAGTCACCCTAAGATGAAGGAAGAAAATTTCCGATACATAAATTTAGTCGAAAAGTTTCCAAATATCAAATAGATTTTTTTGTAATTTTATTTTTTAAGTTTTGAAAACTTTCACCTTTACCTCATCTAATATTCAAGTTATTGAACTCATTGTTATGCATTAAATGAAATAATATTTAAAAATTATCACGTTGTTATGAAAATGGTATTATATCATTATCAGAGGTGGACTCGGCAAGTGAAGAATGAGGAAAATTTCGCATAGGCCGGCTTCTTAGTTTTTTTTTAAATTTAATTCATATTTCCAGAGCAGGAAATTTAAGTTTAGAGTAAAATGGATTAAACCAGTAGCTGCGTAGGTTGCGGTGTTGAAGGGTTATGTTTCAATCCCTGATACATTTCGTCTTCTACTTCTTATTACACATAGGTCAATGACCTGCCTTTTAAATAATTTATTCAATTAGTTCTTTGAGCATTTCTTTTTACATCTTACTTACTAGGCTTGCTCTCGATGTGTCTATACCCTGTTTATTATTGTTATTATAGAAAATCATTAATGCAGGAGGACCGACAGCTTTAAGTGCCCCCCCCCCCGAAGCACGGAGACGGTCAAGAAATATTAGACTGTACCGGGGAGTCCTACATTAAAAGTTCATCTCGCTAACATTCAAGCTATGACCGTCGTCATCGTAGTAAAGTCATCCGCGTTTTTATTGATAAGTTTAAAGTAGGAGAACAATAGAAAATATATCAGAAGTGAGATTCGAACCCTCGACATTCGTTCTGTATATAGACGTAATAGAAACTTCAATGATTTAAAATTTCCTGAAACATTCAACAATAACCGATTAAAAGCTTCAATTCGTGATGATCCATGTCAATCAATTCGGGAATTGGGCAATATGATGAATTGTGACCAATCAACTATCGTACGACATTTGCATTCCATGGGCAAAGTTCAAAAGTTGGGGTTTTGGGTACCATACCTTTTGAGCAAAACCAAATAAATCAGCGTGTTGCCATTTGGGCTACTTTGCTTGTTCGTCATCGTTTAGCTCGTCAACAACATCGGCCGTTTTTGTCCCAAATTGTTACTGGTGATGAAAAATGGTGCCTTTACATCAACATCAAGAACAGAAAGGAATGGCTGAGCCCTAACAAACAAGCAAATCCTTGTGAAAAAGCTGGTGCCCATCCACGCAAGGTAATGTTGTGCATCTGATGGGATAAAGAAGGCGTCATCTACTATGAATTGCTTCCGAGAAATGTAACCATCACTTCTGAGGTTTATTGTCAACAACTGCGTCGCCTGGAGGCTGCAATTCAAGAAAAACGACCGGCAAGACGGCATCAAGTGGTTTTGCAGCATGATAATGCCCGTCCGCATGCTGCTAACATTACAAAAGCAGCTTCGGTTATGGGAGGTTATTCCACATCCGCCCTATTCTCCTGATCTAGCTCCATCAGATTTTCATCTTTTCCGCTCTCTATCCAATAATCTCCGCGGAATCTCATTTAATAACGACGTAGCTCTTCAAAACTGGCTCGACGACTTCATCACCTCCAAACCACCGGATTTCTTCATCAGGCGTGGAATCGAAAAACTGCCAGAACGTTGGGAGTCAATCATAAACAATGCAGGAGAATATGTTATTTTATATTTAAAAAATTAAATTTTAAATTTAAAAAAACGCTACGAACTTATGCTAAAAAATGCAGGTGGAAAACCATTTCGACATTTCTTAGATTTGCCCAATTCCAAAAGTAACAATGCACCTACACCCTCGAAACACAAAGAAAAATGTATTATTTAAATTAACCAAAGTTGCAATATCCTAACGCCTTTTTGAATCTACTAAAATAGACGGGTACGTACTTAAAATGTGGGATGTCAATAATTTGATTGCGTAACTTTTTCGATGAATGGTTTAATGATTACTAATGCATTATTAATTTTATAGTCATCATAAAATACTTGAATTATTTATTATAAAAAGCCGAGTTGTTGTCCATAGATACTCTGTTATCCGTTATGTTACTATCAGTGAGTCGATTGACGAGACACGTTAAAGTAACTCACGTTTTGGAATGGAGAGGAAGTCACGGACGAGATCGACGTCCTTTATGTCCAAATAGGAGTTGGAATTTAAATTTTTTCTGCAAATGCGCTAGAAAATTGTAAAATTTTGTTATGTTAAATAAAAAGATCCGTCCAAAGAAAGTGAAAGGGTAATTGTCACACACTGGAACTTGACATTTTAATTATGCAAAATATGGCCATAAATGTAAAATTATGACCAAATTAATGGCTAAATTTTAATTTTCCTTCTTGGCCAAAGTTACATCACCGGTTATTGTTTTATGGCATTGCATTTTTATGTGGGTCTATAGGTAGTACCATCCTCAGCAATTTGATTTTAACATATTATAATGAGATAGTGGGTGGCGAAGAACAAAAGTTTATTGCAAAAGATAATCAAAAATTATGATACGGGGTGAGGGCAGAAAGTGTTTTCACTTCAAGTGGTTGGAATGATGATATTCGACCTTTGACACGAAAAAAATTCAGTTTCGCTCCTGGAACAATGGAAGTTGAAATTATTCGACAATTTTATTGCCTTCTTTCTTGTTTTTCTCACATAGTAGTTATTTTTCCATAAATTTATAACGTGCCTGATATTTCACGCTAATACCGTGAATGAATGGGCGAATAAAAAAATTAATGAGGTTTAATTGCGCTTTCTGCATTATAAGAAAAGGTTACCTACTTAAGTACTAATGATACAAGTTGGATCACATATTGCAAGTTTAATTTTAATTAAAAGCCATTAATAACATTTGCATATATTAAATGCAGTGATCTACATTACGAACATTATATCTAATTTATGGTTCATTTTCTAACATTCCTGCGTTTTCTAAAGAAAATTGAATTCCAATATTAATTATGAATATATAAAATGTTTTGTAGGTTACAATAATAGAATTTTGAAGAAACTATTACAAGTTATAATTATTTTTTATATTCATTGCACAATGGAATAAGAACAAACAAAAAAATGAAGCTACAAATGCAACTTCTATGGGGAGACTTTTGTGAGCAAATAAAGGCTAGCACTACTTAACCGAATTTACAAAAATACTCTTACGTTGCTGCTTCAAATAAGTGCAACTTGTCACTGTTGTAACAACTTGTCACAAGTGAATGGAAATTATTGGGCAAGAGTAATTTTTTAGAGCAAGATTCATCTGAATATAATGGTACCTAATCCAACCAAATTCACCCTAAACAGTCAATACTAAGCCGGAGTTTCATGTTTCATGAGACTATTTACGAGAAACATCGCAGACTCAAAACCATCCTGAATTCAACGATCAGGTAACAACAACTTTGCCTTCTGCAAAGAGTTTCTGACCACCCCACTGCCATTAACCTCTTGCAGGTTGCAGACCATCCACCTCCCCTGGAAGTCATCAAATCTTCCTAATCATCAACTACGGTTTATATCTTTTGTACAATTCTGTGGTTGTAGCGAAGAATTCTGAGAGTTTCATGGATAGAGCATGTGACTAATAACGAGATACTCAGAAGAATGAACAAGAAACCGGAGATGGTTGACACAGTTAAAACCAGAAAATTGCAATACCTGGGACACGTATGCGCAATGAAAACAGATACCGGCACATGGGAAAATGGCCGGAAAAAGAAGCGTAGGCAGAAGGAGGATCTCATGGCTGAAGAACCTTAGAACGTGGTTCGCGATGACAACCACCGAGCTTTTCCGCAATCAGTGAATAAAGTGATTATATCCAGGATGATAGCCAACATCCGGCACGGATAGGCACTAGAAGAAGAAGATCATTCTAGCTGCACCTTCTACGGACAAAGAATTCTGTTGTCTAATTCGGAATACGGAAATCTGTTGTCTAATTCGAGGTTTCCACATGCGAACCATCTTGAGATAGTCCAGCTCTAGCTGAGGATCAATTTCTCTCAAATCCCCTGCCAGATGAAAGGCGGATACATGGGCGGTGATGCTCCCTATCACTTTTTTAAAATTTAAAAACCTGATAAAATGCACTAAAATTTACAAAAACGTGTCCTTTTTTCGATATTATGCAATGAATTACACCCACTCCCCACCCTCTTTCATACATTTTGTCTCGATTCGCCCTTGTTGTGGGCTAACTGTTGAAAGATCTTCAATCCTGACTTTGACGTTCTCTCGTCCTTTTTTATCACCAAAGTTTCATGCTATTATCTACTATAACAAAGACATTTAAGAAACCGCAAAATGTTAAATTTAACTTAACCAATCGCGGTCATAAGGGGGGGGGGAATCTTTCTTTTTTAAATTAATTTTTCTTTATAATTTGTTTTTGCAGTACTTTTCTCGATTATTTTGATTTTTCATTTTCCCGATTATCCGATGAGCCTTAGTTAATCGATTTTCCGCGTTAACCGAGCTGAACCTCTTGAAACAATCTTCCGTGTTATCTGAGTAGATTCAACATCCGCTTTATCTGAGCTTTGCCGATTACACGAACAACTGGGCTCTATAAATTCAAAACACGACTAAATTTTGATTCCCGACTTCTCAATTTGTCGCGTTGCCCTTCCAGATATCATTTACTTAACAAATTAAAATTATCACCTTACCATAGCAATGATCATTCAGTTATATAAAAAAAATCATTTAAAAGTCTTACCGAAAAAAATAGACTCCCATGGACAGAGGGCAAATGTTATTTTTCAAAAACAATCAAGATTTGCCGTTCTTCGATTCTGTTATAATTTTAATTTTGCATTGTTTTCAAGATTTCTTCTTTTGATCATTTTTTTGATGATTTTTTTGATACTGAGGGGTATAAGATTATAAATTTTTTTTTACAATAATTTATTAAGGGGATAACTGGGGGATATTCCATTTCCCAGACCCTCCGGCTATATTTTATTAATTTATTACATTATATCCGATAATTCGCGTTAACAGATCTGAACCTCTTAAAAAAATCTTCCTTAGTACAATGTTTATAATTTAACCATTATAATAATTTCAAAGACATAATTAGGATCTCCGATGAGCATGAATAGATTAACGCGATTCAAAATCATCAAAATAATTATATGAAATCTCCCTAATTAGTGGCTGTCAGAAGGGGGGGGGGCAAACCATTATTTTTTAAAACAGGGTTCCCACTTTTTGATAAACCTGGAATATCTGGAAAAGTCGAGGAATTTAGAAATTTGGTCATGGAAAATCACAGAAATGAACACTTGGATCAGGGAAAAATCTTCGAAACTTCAAAAAAAGGTTTAAATTATAAAAAAATAATAAAAGTTAACGTTCTTGATTTATTCAAATTTATTAATAAAAAATTGTGTTCAATATTTTTCTATATTAGTTCAGTCGATTCACATTTGATTTTTTCGAGTTTATCAGGTTTTGAAAAGATAGAGAAAATTTTAAGTCAGGGATTTTCTTTTTTTCTACTTTCTGTACTATTATTAATTTATTACTGTAGATCCCTAACCCCTAATTTTTCGGGTTTTCGATTATTCGAGGTACCTCCTCCCCACATTAGCTCGAATAATCGGGGTTCTATTGTACTGGGCAACCGATACAAAGATCTTCTATGGTGATAGAAAATAGTTTTCCAAGAAAAATTTTAAACTAAATATTTTATCTAAATCCATTCCATTTTTTTTATTTCTGCCTTCAAATGGCCATGGCTACGTAATTATCGATTTTTTAGTGATAATGGTTTAGTACTATTTTAAAGAGCGTGAAATGATCTACAAACTAGATTATAACAATTTATTGCATAAAATTAACGGATTTCAAGTTATGAATCAAATAAAATAAAGAAATCTTTAAAAATTCTAAGTTGAAGTTTTGGTTGTTGTTCTTCTAACCTGGTATTTTTAAACAAAACGTTTTACAAAAAAATAGATGCTCTTTACCTGTTGGAAAATTTAACGGACTACAACTTCAATCTAGTCAAAATTTTTGAAAAACCAATCCATTTCAGAGAAAAATTGATAAAATTAATTGGCGAATTTGAATAATTAAAACGAAATTGGGTCTTTGGGTCTTTGGGCCTCCTTAAAACAAAATAGGGCCCATTTTGGGCTTTTTTCGATTTTTCTGCGTCAAAATACTCTCGAGTTTATCTTCGTACACAATTTTTGTTTTCTAGATGTTCCGGAGTGTCAGAACATTTCCGGTTATGTAGTTTCGAGCTTAATTACTATATTATACCGATGCTTTTACCTTAATGTTTTGAAAACACGGTCGAAAGACGGTCGCCAGCTTAGCGGTTAAGTGCGTTGCTGCTAATGATAAATACCTGGTTCAACTCCGGGCTCAGTAAAACTTTATTCTGACCATCTCCCCTCGGAAGGCAATGGCAAACCACCGAGGTGTAATCTGCCTGGTACAGCCTCTCTGGAGATGAAGTGTATACACTTCCCGCGGTTCGGAGCCCGCGTTAAGCAGTAGGTCCCCTATGTGTGTGATAATACTTCAAACGCACAACACATGTAAAGGAGAGAGGTCGCCTACGTCTGAAATCAGGTACGGCACTTGAAGAAGAAGAAGTTTTGAAAACGGACGATCCTACAGATAAGAAGTTTCCCCAAAATAAGTAATAACAATTTTTGAATTAAGGAGTTTTTTGTAGGTACGCAAAATCTATAATTTGCAAGTCATATCTTGAAAACTTGATGGCCTATAATCGTATTTCCAGCGGACTACATCATGAAGGTGGAACCGTACGTGATAGATCAGGTGACTTGACTTTTGCATAATCCTTTACAGCGAAATATGGACACCCAAAAAAAGAATAATTAACTGCCTCGTTTTAAAACTAATGAATTGTACACGATGGAAGAGGCTTTTGAATCATAAAAAAAAGTGAAAACATAATTTGGGTTAGGGAACGGTATGCGGCAAGCTTAAATAATGTGTTTTTTAAACCTGAATTTAATAATAAAGAAAAGCAAAAGCTAAATGAAAAGTGGTTCTCCTTGAAGATGGGTCTTATTCGTGATTCGGTTGATTGTAAATCGTGACATACTGGCATGGTACCAAACTGCTATTCGAAATTTTAATTAAAAATACTTTATGTCCAGCGAAAAAAAAATTGTTTATGAGTTTTTAAATATCGACATTAAATAATCAAAGTATGTTTAACCTTGTCGTCGGTATTTCGCATAAATGTTAACAAAAATGTCATCAAACATTTTTTATTGATCCCCTACAAAACCGTTCTAAATGAAACGGATAAAATTTTATTCGATTCGTGAATTTGCATTCAAAGAAGTAAGGTATGTAAATTTTGTTACAGTTTTGTGATTCAAGTGCAGGAAAATTATTTAAAAAAAACTGGAAAAAGGTAAAACAAATTTTCCTTAAATTATTGGGGGCTTAAGGTAAAAATTTGAAGGGTGAGAAGAACCTCAATGAGAACTGAATAATAAATTTCATGTTGATAAAAAAAATTAAATTTATATTCCCATAAAATCATGCAATTACGTAAAAGATAACATCAAAACCGACGACATTAAGAACGACGATGCCATACGAAATAATGTTGCAACGAGAGATGTTGGTGCATTTTGTAATTTTTTTTGATTAAAAGTCAAAACATTTACATTAAAATATTGATAATTAATTTTAACCCAAATGCAAGCAAGTTAATAATTTTTTTTTGAAATTCACGTTCGACAACAGACATTAATTTTTCGATTGACTATTTTAAATAATACTAATTTTGACATTTAATTTTAAAGAAATAAATACCAATTTTTAAATTTGTATATGTACACCAATTATGAACATTTAATTTGTAAAGGTTGCGTTTCTCACTTTCTCATCTGAGAAATGAGTTCTATTACATAACAAATGACATCTGCCCTGGAGCTAATCGTCTATTTATGGATACTTTTGTTAATATTTTATGAAAATAAATTGGGACTTATCGTTTGATTTACGAAGTATGCGAGGGAAGCGGTTTCTACTTTTTTAAGTGAAAAACAAGTCGGAGGATGTGAAAAATGATGAGCGCAACTTGCCCGGAGCTACTAGCTCTAAAGGGGGTTAACCCGTAAATTTTTACAATTTGCAAAGGGGTCATCCATTAATTACGTAAGGGTTTGGGGGGGGGGAGGGGGTATTGGATATCTTACGGACCCTTACGTAGGGGGGGAGGGGTCCGACGTATTCCTTACGTAAGTTTCTTAAAATATTTTTTTAAATTAAATTTAAAAATCAAATATAATATTTGATAAAAAATCAAATATATTGAAATATATAGTACTTACAGGCGCTGATACACATGCTATTACTGGCACGAAAAGCATGCTATTATGACGTAATTTTACTACATTTACGTCATAATAGACGTAATTTTACGACAATTACGTCATAATAGCATGATTTTTGTGCCAGTAAGTAGCATGTGTATCAGCGCCTTAAAAATCATTAAACATAGTGGCATAATATACTAGCTGGCACAGTCGGCCTACCGGCCGCCTTTAGCCATCTAGACCGTGTCGGATGTGGTTGTTCGGCCTCACTCAAGGGTATCGCAGGCATACGTGTAGACCGTGGTTGTTCGGCCTTCAGCCTCACTCCAAGGTTCTAAAGTAGCCTATGTTTTTCGTAGCGTTGTAAATAACTTCTACACCAAATTTGCTTAAGATGGTCAAATAGAAACGTAAAGCACGTGCACGCGTATTTGCATTGTCGATCGGTTGACAGTATTCATAATTTTTACTTTCCCCATGCGTATTAACATATTGCTGTGTCTCAAGCTATCAGGCCAATGCAAATTATTGAATTTCCAACTCAAATTAAAACATCACATAAAATTTGACCTAATTAAAACTTTACTGATAAGAAAGATAAACCAATTTCGCAATTTTTCTATATTATGAGCATACAAAGATCTTTAAGGATTGATAAATATAAAATAAAGCTGTAAAATAGATTCATGAAGGTTATTGTCACTTCAAAATTTCGTAGAAAAGATTATTTAAGTCAAAAAAGGTAATTTTGCTGTAAACTGTTATCAGCAGTAACATAACCAAAAATTGTATGTTACAAAAATGGAATTTATTCCATGAATAACAAATACTGTGTCAAACCAATTATATAGAAATGTGTTAAATGATCCACTCTTTCTAATGGTTATAATTTGCTACTGTGAATCTACAAAAAGGTAAATAGAGTTCATTTTCGCTTCAAAATTGATAACGAGTTTCATGATAAGAAAAAGGTCAAGAGTCCATCAAAATCTTGCCTACAAACTGCTTCTGTATTCACGAGACGTCTGGGAACCACTCAATAAATCAAGTGATCATATTTGGAAGCTGTCCTGAAAATATAAAAACATTTGGTTAATATAAAATCTAAAAAGGTGACAAACTTGACTTACTGATAAGAAAATTCGACCGATTTTGGAATACGGCGCAGGCAGAAAGTCAGTCTTCCTCGAACGCTTCAAAACGACGGATGTGCGGCTCATAATAATGAAAATTTTCCAAAAATAATCAAAATGAATGGACAGGTGTGTTCATAAAACAAACAGTCTATTTTTAACGCTTGAAATGAACGGATGTGCAGCTCCGTAGAATAAAAGTCTATTTTTAGCTCTTGAAACTACAAGACGTGTATACCTCCAGGGTGAACAATTCAATCCAAACACCCAGATGTTCGACCAGTCCAATGTTTATTAAAATTAGATAACAATTTATATAACAATGGCTACCGAGTTAATGAAGACGCATACGAACAAAATGTGTTTAAATTCGACTCACAATAAATATCATGGATGCAAATAATAATAAAACAACTTACCAGCATTTCAATTAATCAATTCTAAATGATTAACAACTCCTTTTCGTGTATCAACACCGTGCGAATCACAATAAGGCAGCAACAACAGAGCACCGCAATCAACAGTCATCAGCTGATCAGCATGGTTCGACAAGTGTGTGTTAGTGAGTTGGTGTTCTGAGCAACTTTTATATAAGTCGGATACACAAACAAATTTAAAGGTATTTGAAAGATTTTTATTAACTTTTTGTAAATTATTATTATTGTAACTTTTTCTACGCCACAAGAAGATATTTTTGGACCTACATTTTTGATTTATTTGATATTTAACATTGTCATTTCCTCAGATAAAAATTTATCTGAAAATATTGTGTTCGCATGCGATTTAATTATTTTGGTAAATATAAAACCATTTTTGATTTAATACAATCTTTTATTCTTTTGATTCAACTCAAAGACAGCAAGCAATTCAATTTTAAAAGATCATCACAACAAAAGCGAATTAGTTTATCTTCGAATATCATAACATCAACAAATTTTCAATCTACAAATATTTATTCAACTTCAATAAGCATCCCTTAATTGAGTTTGACCTGAACCTACCAAACCTTGAGTGAATCTCCACGACTGAGCTATAAGAGGGACAAGGATCGTGAATTTCTTGAGAAATTGCACCCCTGGAAATTTCATTTTTCAATTTTATAAATTTACTTTCATTCAGAAAGTTGGCGCTCAACACAAACCCGGGGTGTGCAAATTTCGATTGAGATTACACAGCAGTATGTATAGGGAAAGTATTGTCATCGGGTCAAAAATCGAAAATTGAAATTTTGGTATTAAATGATTCGTTATGATGCCCTGATAACATTGTCATCAATTTTTTATTGATGTCCGTCTGTATGTGTGTGTGTAACTCTGTGCGAAAAAATTAGTATCAATCGCACAGCTTAAACCGCTAAACACAATGTCATGAAATTTGGTATGCACGTATATCACGGCTAAACTTAGAGGCCAGATAAAAATGGTAAAAATCCGTTCAAAATTAGGGAAATGGTGAACGAAATGAAAAAAAGTACGGCGTTTATTACTTTTGGACCACCATTTACCATACTAAACCGGATGCTTTTTTTAATCGTACCCTCTCTCTTTTCACTCGCACACACATTAAACGACAGAGAGAGAAAAGAAAGCACGTCAAAGTTAATATCGGTTAATTTTAAAAATTAATAAATTTTGACAGGTCGTTTGATGGATTTTGATTTTAGCACTTTTTTGTATAAATCTACTCGGAAGCGAGCGCAGCGAGATTTTTGGTACCGTTGATGGGCCTGGTCAGTCGAGTTGGGCTTTTGCGAGTGCGTACGTACCCGCGCCGACTCTCTACGCCCCCAACTTATCTCTACCAAAGCAAATGAAATTTAAGAAATGATTGAAATTTACGATGTGGCGGTGCAGGGTGAAATTTGAAAAAACAGCATATTAAACGAAATTATTGAACCTTTCCACTTGACGAATCGCATTCTACGTTCAATAGGGACCTAATAGGTGCAGTATTGTAGGCTGCCACTTACGCAAATTGTGAATACAAGTCATTTAGACTGAGCAAATTAGTAAATTAACCAAACTTTTTGGAGGTGTCCGTGTGAAATTGAAATATAAAAATTACGAGTTTTTGGGTATTTTTAGGCGACGAATCGCTTTGTGTTTATTTTTCGAATAAATTTCACCATTGGAAAATCTTTTTTCTTGCAACTTCACCCGGTATAAGTGAGTCGGACCAATTTTGTTCGGTTACATGTTTTTGGTGGTGGTGGATTACTTTAAAAATGTTTTGCGATTATATTTTTACGATACCAGTTTATGAATAGTTGCCTGCAGTTAATGTTCACATTTTCGCCAAATTTTATACCTTTCGGTTAATTGGACATTATGAATTTGGACCAATTATATGTAAATCGATGAAACTTGCTTCGGTAGTTTTTTTTACATTTTCCAACGTCCAACACGCAAGGTTAGTTGTAAATTGCGGTGTAAACATGAGTTTTAATCTTCTCTTTATTTTACATACAAGAGTTACGGTCAAAATTTCTACCGCAGTAGCAAACAAAGGTTTTATGGAGTTACCGATATGGATTTTATTGTGAATGCCAACACCAAACTAGGATCAGCACACGACATATGTGTTGTTCTCGAGGACAAATGCAAAACTTTTTGCAAAATTATTAAGAAAGATGCCAACGAGGTTTTACATTAATCGAGCTCTTCCAAACCGATAACTAATACTACTTTTTAAAATGTATTTTTGAACTTTTCATATAATTAACCAGGATATTATTATAATTTTTTAGGGTTTCAAAAAATAGTATTAATCGCACAATATTGTGTTTTTATTATTATTCATTTTTTTACCGAAAAATAATTTGTGACGTTAGAACTGAATGGGGAAAGTTATGCAATGTTCACATAGCCAATTTTTTAAGTTGATTTTGAGTAGCCTGCCTTCCTTTAAGGAATCTCGATAATCCATTCATGCGCGTCCCCCATAGGGACGCGCATGAATGGATTATCGAGATTCCTTAAAGGAAGGCAGGCTACTCAAAATCAACTTTCCTTTCCTTTGAGAATTTTTGCACTATTTCAATACAAAAACATGCGCAGGAACCTACATAATAACTGTGCCAAATTTGGTTCCGATCGGTCAAACGGTTTAGGAGTCTATAGGGAACATACATACACACATACATCCATTTTTATATATATAGATTATTATTCATATTTTATAAATATTAGGGGTGGAGAGGGGGGTCAAAATTAATTTTCTTTTAAATAATCCTTACGTAAGATGTGGTACGTAATGTGTATACGTTGTATGTAAAATGTAAAATGTGTACGTAAGATTCCACAATCTTACGTACCCTTACGTGAGGGGGAGGGGGTCCAAAATTACAAAAATCATCCTTACGTAATTAATGGACGGCCCCAAATCATGTTATGTAATTTTCTAATCTGGTTGCATTATTTAGTTCGTATATACTCATTAACTTTCTATGATAAAGATTTTTCATAATTAAGAATGTGCAAAAGTATATAAATGCGTATTTGTATCACACTTTCTTGAGCAGGTTACAAAAATAAATATTTATAATAAAAAAAGTGTGAATTATTTAAAATTTAAATTAATAATTACAGAATGTTTGTTTATAAACTGACGATCGTGTCGGAAATTAACCTAAATTTGCGAATAGCTCGGCTTTCAAACAAGGAAATTCGTGATCGAGCGAAGGGGCTACCAAACGTTTATCAGAAAAAAGCAATATAAGATCTTCGCCGACCCTGAAACCCTGATTATTGATCACAAATTACATAAATTAAAAAAAATGGAGCGAGGTTCAAGAATTTTTTAAAAAAGAAAGAAATCCTTAAATGGATTATCGAACGCTATAAAATTATTATTATTATTAGCAAATTTCTTCGTTAAAATGAATTAAAGTTGAATGCTCTACCGGTAAATTGTTAACGCACGATAATAACAGTATTGTCTAAGTGCAGAAAAATAAATAACCGTTATTTTTATTAAGCAGTTTATAACAATAATATTAATAGTGAAAATAGGAGTGGTTCGTTCTCTGATTAATAATTGAATCTGTATAGCAAATATCCTTGAGTGAAAATGACTGATTCTACAAAATTAACTATACGAAAAAATTCAAGGTAAATTGTTGTACCTTTTTGAATAGCTTATGATTCACACTGCATTTTAGCATACAAACAATTGATCGTACCTCGTATGAAGGATCAATATTTCATGTACCGGGGATCTTTTACCATTCAGAAAACAGATCGTTACTTAAAAAAAACTGCACTAACCTATTCCGTTCCACGGGATGTAGAGGTTCTTGAAAATGTCATGGGCCATCGCAGTCCTCGTTGTTTAGCCTGAAACCACAGTTTTCAGTAAAAAAATTGGTTTTAAGGTCGCAAATTTCATTAATAAAATTGGAACAAGTAATATTTTAGCTTTTATGTCAATCAACATAATAATTTTCAATATACCTATACATAAATCAACAGATTACAGTTTTCAACCTTTACTCCCCGTGCTAATTGCAAAAAATACACTGCGAGGTGACAAAATTGAGGTCAAAATACTCGTAAATCATAAAATTATTTAAATTTAGACAATGTTACAATTTTGCATAATGGCAAGTTTTTGGTAAAATCCTAATTTGACGATTTTAGTCGTCCAAGGTGGTTTTAACACAAAAATTGGATCAAGACCAAACCAAGCCTTCTTCTGGATGACATTGCCCCTAACCAAGCACCTGTGTCGTTAGTTGTTATGACAAATTTAATTTATACATCTTCAGTCCTAATCAAGTTTTACAATAAAAACTAAAAAAAAAGTTATTTAGAAAATAAAAACTCGACGGATGCAACAAAACCCAATCAGTTTTGGAACAAAAACAGTAAGAAGATGGATTTAAAAGTAGAAGATTGTTTCCTCATCAACATGCAGGATAATTTACTGTATGCCACACCTAAATTCGAGTTTACCTTGATCCAATTTCTTATGTACTATGGTCACCACCGGTTAAACGCTTTACTCCAAAGTTAATTGTCCATTATGGGTGGTACAAAATTTAACTTCCTATTAAATATAACGTCCAAGCCATTAAAAAAATTATGAGCTATACAATGAAAAGTAACTTAGTCATTAGTACTAAAAGTTATTATATCGTCATACCTGATTCAGATAAT
This sequence comes from Podabrus alpinus, assembly GCA_932274525.1. Taxonomy (NCBI): domain Eukaryota; kingdom Metazoa; phylum Arthropoda; class Insecta; order Coleoptera; family Cantharidae; genus Podabrus; species Podabrus alpinus. The sequence continues at coordinate 5,333,967 of OW026453.1, forward strand.
ATGTAAGGTTACTGGATGTAATTTATTGGGTTCTGGGAAGGTAATTTCACCTTTCACTAAATATTAACAAATTTGTCAACTTGCTAAACAACTATTTGAAAATTTACCAATTTAACATAATTTTTCATTACGTAAAATTATTATAAAACAAAAATTATTTAACTAATTGGATGGACATCCTCTCAAAAGTGCTTCTCCATGAATTCGAACAATCGCTGTTGTGCTGATGAAACAATTCCGAAAGCCAAGTACGAATGAATTGAAGGAAATTCAATAGAAACTAAAATTCAACCGAATTTTTATTTTGCTTGATATAAAAAAAATGAAGTAATATTGTAGAAAAATAATTTCCTATGGAGAAAGTATTTTCGCAGTAAATGCTTACTTTCCGGTTGGTGTGCGCATTAATTACGGCAGGCAGTTATTTTTCCGGTACTAAGTCTAAAGCTGCATTCACACCCTTTAAATTAATTGGTCCTATTGATTTTAGTCCTTAATTTTGAAAAATCCGTTCTTGTCAAAAACCGTGATTCGAACAGGTTGCTAGCGGCTTACACTTGGACGGGTGACCGTGTGGTGATCTATTTAAAAACATCGCTTATCCTTGCTCCCTTATCAGCCCCGGTCTAGGACATATCATTGTCGTCGTTTCGCCGCAGCCGTTGGCCATTTATGGTAAAAAAAAATCATTTTCGGTAAAAACCCTCGGATGGAGTGTTTTGAATTCCACTTTATTTATTTATTTGCCTGTAAATTATTTATTAAACAGTAAATTGATTAGTCGTACACTCTTATTTAACACTAAATTTTTATTAATCATTACATTGTTTACTTCTTAACAATATTGTTTAGTATTTAGTATTAGAGCCGGCATTAAATTGTTTTGTAGTTACATGATTTCTAACATAATTATAATTATGTTATATGATTTTAACGCAATATTACATCATAACATACTTAATAAAGTTGGAAACAGTGTTGACACCTCCGATAATTATCAAAGTCAGATCGAATTTGAATAAAAAAGTTTTCGTCAGACCATTGTTAGAAAAAATCTTGATTTTTAGGGCGAGACGTCCCATTTCGTATCAACCTACACTGACCCAGTGTGGAAACATTAGGGCCCCCATATTCAATCTTAGCGATGAGAGAAACTATGTGGTAGAGAAAGAGGTCAACGTTTAGGAGGGAATTGTAGAAGGTTAAAGAACAAATTTGAGGATTTTGAAAGTCATACCACTTTGATGGAAAACTACACCGGCAATTTTGTATCCCCCCCCCTCCATCGCGAATTTTATAATGAAATTAGTGTCAAACGTTTGAGCTCCAATGAGCTTCCATAAAAATCGTTTGTGCCCCAAAGGTGAAAAAGTTATAGCGTTTCCAAGATTGTGAAATTGTATCTCTCCGAGCAAGTAGCGCGCATAATTTTAGTGTTGATGATAATAATTAATATAGATTTTCTTTTTAATGAAACGACCGTCATAGTCGATAAAAAATAGTTTGCTAATCCACAACTCTGGCACGGTGTGAATTTTTCGCGAATTATTTAAATTTTTTATAAATTTTATTTAATTAATTGAAATGTTTGAATAAAATTGGTATCAATCGGTCGAGAATCGTTTGAGCTTCAACAAGCTTCCATAAAAATCGTTTGTACCCCAAAGGTTTTTAATAAATATACAATTCTTATTTTGGGAGGGGCTGCAGAAATGCTTTCTTTAAGATGTGATTTTTTTAATACAATAAATATCAATCGATAGAGAATCGTCTGAACTTCCATAAAAATCGTTTGTACCTGAAAGGTAAAAAAGTGAGAGCGTTTAAAAGAGTGTGAATTTGAGTGACATTTCGCCGCCACCCCCCGCGATTCTTTTTATGAAATTGGTGTTAATCAATCGAGAATCGCTTGAGCTCCAATTCCCATCGTTTGAACCCTTAAGTTAAAAAAGTTAGAGCGTTTGAAAGAGTGTGAATTTGAGTGACATTTTACCTCCCCCCCCCTAATCAATTTATAAAATTGGTGTTAATCGATCGAGAATCGTTTGAGCTCCAATGAACTTCAATTTGAACCCCTAAATTAAAAAAAGTTGAAGCGTTTAAAAGATTGTGAAATTGTAAATTTTACTAAATCGGTCCAAGCAAGTAGCGCTCAAAATTTGGGTGTTATTGCTTATAGCTAAATAACTTACGAGGTGATAATTTAAATAATTTTATTTGTTAATACATAATATAAAAGAAAATATAATAATAAAAAATATGTAAAAATTAATTAATTGTCATTGTTTTCTTATTGACGATTTTCTAGGTCGTTATAACGTTCTCATTTTCCAAAACCATAAAGCCAGCAATATGAGATATAAACACCAATTGCATTGATATTGTTCTTTAGTATAGCTAATAATTCGTTGAATTTTTACCAAACCCCCCCCCCCAAAGTTCTCGAGAATAACTTCGCGATGTTTGGGGTACAAACCATTTTTATTGAAGCTCATTGGAGCTCAAACAATTCCAGATTGATTAATATCAATTTTATACAAAATTCGCGAGGGGGGGGGATGAAATGTCACTCAAATTCACTCTTTCAAACGCTCTAAATTTTTTACCATTACGGTAAAAGAAAAGGAAAATTTATTTTAATTGATATCAGCAACACCAAAATTATGTTGATAAAATTTGCAATTCAACAATCTTTGAAACGCTCTAACTTTTTCACGTTTAGGATACAAACAATTTTTAATGAAAGCTCATTGGAGCTCAAACGATTCTTTATCGATTGAGAACAATTTTACAGGGGGGCTGCCGTTTCTATAATCCCCCCTCCCAACAGTTTTCGTAATGCGTATGGCACAAACAATTTTTATGGAAGCTCATGCATTGAAGCTATAAATATGCATCGATTTTAATTCCCCCCCCCCACCCTCTTTAACACGCAAAAACTTTTAATATCTCCAATTCCTGCGTAAAATTCTTCACCATAATTAGCAAAATTGCAGGTAACTTTTATTACTTCAATACAATAAAACACAAATGCAAGGTGCGTTCAAGGTGCTTTTAAATTGATATTAAAGGATGCAATTTAGAAAATAACGTGTTCCCTTCTTATATATTAACTTTTAAAGTACTACTTTTCTAAATAATATCAAACTCATTTTTCACGCGCTTTTTTTAAATAACTTGAAATACTGAACAAAACACAATTTTCTAAGAAAGTAATAGACAAAATTATAATAATTATGACAAATACACAAATAAAAAATATATAGTGCATTTAAGTATTGTGTTATAAAGATGGTATCAAAATTTCAAATTAATCCGTTGAGAAGTTTTTGGAATGAACTTGAAAAACGTCAAAAAATCTGACCTTGCATTTACTACCCAAAAATTGTTTGCATTCCGCGCACAATATTTAAATAAATCATATTCCTGGTTTTTACGCCTACTTGATTTATTGAATCAAAGTGTTAAATATTTCAACCCACCTCAGATATATTTATATATTATTATGTAGTATGTTGTGTCCTGCGAAAAGTAGGAGTAGTTTATAAGCTACTTGATATTCTAAAGTAACTTTTAAGTACCAGAAGCTACATTTTTTATTGAAGCTACTACTAAACCGAAATAGCAATTTTTTGCAGTAAAAAAGATACAATCGGTTATTAATGACCCATGATTTTGTCATTATTACAATAAGTAAAAATAGGAATTGTAACATTAGAGCAGGCAAACTTCATTTGGGACCTCCGGTGCAAAAATTTTGTAGAAGCCCTTAGTCTTTAGGAGGTGTCAGAGACAGTTGATATTTAAATGTAACAGAAAGTTCGACTTCTAATGTAATAATCCAACACAACTGAAACTGGGTCCCCGTTTTCAGAGCCCGGATGCCTCCATGTCCCTCCTCTGGCGAAGACTTGAAAGAACAACAACATAAATTTCGTAAATACAGAACACTTCAGATAATGATCTACATATAAATAAATATAAGCCTTAATTTGTGTACGTGTCGGTCGCGCTCAGGAACGCATCTCATTGATTTAATATCATAATATACGAGCAACGAATGTCACGCCATCTGTCATGTAAATTTTAATGATAGGCGAGACTTGAAAAAATTAATATATTAATTATAGAAGATAGATAGCTGTCTCAATTCACTTAATACGGCCTTTAAGGCCGCACAATATATTAAAGAAACAAAAACAGAGAATACACATTTAACTGTATCTGATATGTAAATATTAATTTTACTCACAACCATTCTTAAGGGGTTACATAATAATGTAATAATTAATACGGCCTGTAGGCCGCACAATATAATAAAGAAACAAAAACAGAGAATACACATTTAACTGTATCCGATATGTAAATATTAATTTTACTCACAACCATTCTTAAGGGGTTACATGGCGGGTTTGGAAATTTCAAAAAATCCATATTTTTATCTAATAGAATATTTTCCCAAAGTTTCAAGTCAATCGGAGTAAAACTCAAGGAGTTTCTTAATTTATTAAAACAAAAGTTTCCCCCCTTTTATTCCTACTTAAAACTTGAATCGCTTTTTTTCTCAACTCTATTTTGAAGTCGTTGGACACGATTTATTAAAAACGGAAGCACCGATCTTATTGAAATTTTGCACACTTCTTCTAGATAAGATTGTCTATTAGTGATCGAACTAAGGTTTTCTTTTTCTTTGATCAAAACTTGTACTTGAAGATTAAAAAAGTACTTGAAAAAAACAACTTGAAAATTGTACTTTTTTCCATACAACTCTGCCAAAAATTTAAATTTATTTTTAAATCCGTAGTTCAATTACTAGCTATTAACAGCAAATATTTGGATTTTTGATTTCAGATAAAGCTATCATGAGTTATCCTGACCACCGCGAGGATACTTTTTTCTAAGGGGTCTCCGAAAACCAGGTCCCAACGGCTGAATTTAAAAAATTTTTAAATTAGGATTTTATAAAATATTGTTTAAATGTTACTCTTTTATATGCTTAAAAGTTTAAATAAAATAATTCTTTTGTTATTTAAAAAAAATGAGAGAGAAAATGTTTTTTTTAACTTTCGAAACCCATGTAACCCCTTAATTTAAAAGGCAAGGGTAAAGAGAGAAGGGATATGCATCAAATAGCTAGATATCATAAAATAGAAAATTATGGGGGTGGGGTTACCAAAAACATGGAAAATGTTTATAATATATTAAATTTTTATATAAACACACGATATTAATACAAAATTAAACGCAATATGAGAAAACTGAAAAAAAAAGAAAGTAATAAGAATAACAGCTACTATTTACAATAAATTATTATAGCTTAAAAAACTTAGTTCAGAAGCGTGCACTATTTTGGGTGATTTTTTTCGCGTTCCAACATCTGAAACAGTTTAAGCAATAATGTAGATTGCACCTACTATAATAAAAGAGGCCACTCTCAAATTTCCACTTTTTTTATTCAGAGGATTATCCTATGACACTAGGTGAAGTATGGGATTATATATGTGGGGGATATTTACCCCGTAAATACAGGTACATTAATAAAGTTATAAAATTCAGTGTATTATACTCGTAGTATATTACTTTACAAGGTAGTGAAATAGTGGATTTAATCTAGCCTGGACAAATTATTCCGCGAGCCGTAGATTTTATCTCAGAAATTAATCCGCAAACTCAATAAAATTGTAAAGACTAAATTTTAAATTTATTGTTAACTTGCAATGCGAAGTGTTTATATTTACGCAAGAACACAATTTATTTGTGGTTCAAAAAACATTTCTTGTTATTTGGAAGCAAATATTTTCAATTCACAAAAAAAACACAACTTCGCAACATTTTATTTGCTGTTAAATTCTCTATTTTTTTTTGATTTTTGACTGAGTTTCTAGGATTTTTTTGAAGCAGATAAACGATACTACGTAATAAGTATTATGATTTTAGAACTCAAAAATGTGAATTCTGTCAGAACAAAGACGTTATTAATCAAGAATTTTGTTTCAATTCAATTTCAAAGAAATTTAATTCTATCCCGAAGGTTATATAGAGCAAATTGGCTCTCATAAAACGATGACTGAAGTATCAGTTTCACTACCAGAAGTGCAAAAATATTTTTTCACGAAATTGAAATGAGTTAAAAAATTACAGCTACATCAACGAAAAGGAAAATAAAATTTTATTCCTATAAACTAACAACAAACTTTTCAAACAATCACAGAGTAAATAATTTGTAACAGAGAACTTAGCACTGAAACGAGAAGATCTATTCACTTGATTGCATCTTCTGACCTCTGTCTCACTTATTGTAAAAAGATTCTGATGAAATCGTCAAAATACTTTAAAATGCAAGAACCTAGCAGACGATCCGAGTATAGATAATTCCCACATGCTTCCAAGAGTTGCTCAAAAATGTATTATTCAATACGTATCGACTATTCTACGTGCATTTTCTTAGGAAATTGGAAGATTTCACATTCAACAGGAACCGTTTATGCAAATAACACCAGTTGCAAAAATAACTTCCATCAACAAAAATGCCACTCTTCACCAAAAACTATCAATTATAAAATGAGAAACGAATTTTTAGTATGAGAACAACAATTAAAAAACAAAAATAAAATCCATTAGAACCATTATGATCTCAAAAACTTCAAAACTTATTGGATAGAAAGTTAAAAACCATAAAACGCTTTTCTAAAAAATTGGGTTAATTTAGACACATTAGTAATCAAAAGTTCAGTACAATTAAAAATAAAAGAACATTAAATAATAATGTTCCATGAAACAAATAAAGCGTGAAGATTGAAATGTAAACGGTGTGAAAAATTTCGAAAATAAATCATGAAATTTTAAGAGTTGCAACCGATATTTCGAACTGCACCTCGTATGCGTACGTCGAAGTGTTTTAAGGAAAAGTTAACGATCAAAAAATAATTTTAAGAAAAATCAAAATAGAAAAATATGTCGAGTGCCCCTGAAAATTTTTTTTAAATATTTTAAAGTCGAAAACGATATAAAAATCGAATAAGATGGCAATTCAATGTCTTTAAGAGTTGCAGAATGCACAATGCTTTCTCAATGACGGAAAGCTTACTAAAAGAATCGACTAGCGGGGGGGCCTGCAGCGGTAGGTATAAAGTAAGGAGGCCGCTTGCAAATCGCCAGTTATACATATTCTTTAGTGAACAAAATGAAGAGGATATCGTGTTTATTAGTGCTAAGTGCACTCACATCAATTGGTATGTAATTTAGTGTCTTCTTCTACACACGTTAACGCGGATTACAAAAAAAAATTAGGGCTCGCAATTTTAATTTGTGTTAAATCTAAAAAAGTGCTTTGTGGAATAAAATTTTTTCTCGTTTAAAAATTATTTCGGGTTTTCCGCTTAATCCGGCATTGAAGTCTCCGAACCTTCGTGAATTTTAAAACTTAATAAATTTGTATAACAAGGAAAGCGATTAAATTTTATTAACACAAATTAAAATGCAAAACTAACTGATTATAATATTAGAAATTTAATTCAAGGTTTAATTTAAATTCAATTAATAGATTATTATCCGTCGATTTACTTTTAATAGCAAAATTGACGATTTAATGCTCAATGATTTACAATAAAAATATTAAAGGAAAACTTGTACATAATATGTAAGATCCGTGGCGTGTAATTTATTATTTTCCACTTGCGTTTCAATTAAGATTAGATTTCATGTTCTAATTTTTCAGTACAATTAACACATTTAGCTCTTAAAGACACAACTTTCATGTGAAATCCTTTACTTTCGAAATTAAGTTCAAAAATTAAGCACGATAATTTTAAAAAAATTGAGTCGAAGGCGAAAAGCTCAGCACTGAATCCGCCCCTGACTGTTAGAAATATTAATTATTGTTATATAAACAAAAAAAAATTAAATTATGAAATTAAAACAAGAAATTGTTTTTTGCATAAATTATAAATTTTTTGGTCGATAAGTTTTTCATTGCATAATCATAACCGAGGAACATGAAAATTATTAAATTTAAATATCGGCGTTATACAATAAATGAAAACTATTACCACCAATGTTTTGTTGTAATTTTTAATTATCTACTTTTGTATTAATTTACAACTGGATTATATCATTGTAGTATTTCCTGCTCGACTAAATGTGAACAACATTCGACGACGTGAAAGTGTATTGTATGTCGTAATATCAATTCAACAATATATAATAATAATAATTAAATATCGAGTTCAAACATTTAAAATATAAAGTCTGATTAATATAAAAGCAGCCTGCAGCTTAAAGCTTTTTAAACATTAACGTTATAACTCGGAATCAAAATTTTATTGTTTAAATTTCACAAGACTTAAGAACCAATAAAAGTATAACTCATAATTTTCTACTTGACAAAAAATATCAAACGACCTTAACATTCACCTTAATCGAGTCGACTAGAAAGTTACAGGATATCAACATCAACAAACAATTCGTTACAAGAAATTTGAATTCTTTTTATTAAAACGAATTTACTCCAATTAATCTTCGGTATACCGATTAATTTTCCAACTTTCGACAAAAATTAACATCCAATTTTTCGACTTTTTAAGTAATCGCTTTCGTTGTTCAAGAAGGTCCACGTAATTGTTATATTTTTAAGGTGCGGATCAAGTATTTTTAGAATATCGATGAGTTCAGTTCACTTTACTTTCGTTTATGTACTTTTCATTAGCAAAACTTGATTTCGAGTGTTTACATGGTTTAAACGCGAACAAATTTGCAAATTTTTCCCAGGTCAAAAACACTCGTTTGGTGTCTTCATCGAAGATTTGTGCATTAATTCCACTCGATCACAGTGTGTACGTCACTTTAGTCCTGCACAATTTTGTCTTTGTTTACTCAGCTATTATTTCATATCAAAACACTATTCATCAGTCAATAACCCGGAATTGCAATTTTTTTTGTGGTTCTCCAATGTTATTATTTAATTCTTATGGCAATGAAAATGATCCTATTCGAAGAAAGATATTCGGATTTCCCTGCCCGAAGCATTTGGGTGGAGCAAGGATGGTCAAAAGATGAGAAGAGTCAACGCGTGACCTATCTAAGATTTCAGTTTGGGAACGAAATTTAATGAGCGTAAATTAAAATATTTTTAGGGCAACAACCCCCCCCCCCCTATCACTCCTAAAAATATTTTTTGTAAAGACCATTCAGTTTTGGACAACTTCAAATTAAACGAAGAAATTAGGAGCTTAAGAATTACCAGAAGAGGAAATTTCCTACTTCCAAAACATTGTGTAAAAATGAATTTCGGAAGTTCGAGTCCCAAGAAGAAAATTATCCCATGTAACAAATTGTGAAAAACGCTTTCAAAAGAGTCTTAAAATTCCAAAGTTCAAAACCATCGACTTCCGCAGCTTTTGACGATATGGGATTGTGCAATAATAATTTTTGGTTGCTGAAACTTTTTCAGAAACTATAATTTCCTCTTGATAACCAAGTGTTTGGCGAATCTTCTACAAGAAAATCTTTTGGCAGTTTTAGCTCATTCCGCCTGGGTCAAAAGTGGTTCTAGTGCCGTCTTCTGGCGGAACCTGGGTCTCTAGCAACCAGGAAATAACCACGTCGTGTCGATGTGGTCTGTCAAGGTCTTGTAAGATTGCATTCCTAGACAAGTTTTATGGTTTCCTGGGGTCAATTCAAGGCTTAAAGAGAAACATCGATTTGATTTAGTTTTCTTGTAAATATTTCGGTTGCCTAACCTAAACGCTCTTGGTTTGATGAGGTTGCTCTTTTCAAGATAATCCCACAGTTTTCGCCAGATAGGCCTAATAGGTACTTCATTATCTGACTCCAATTCATTTCCATCTATAACTAACTGGAAATGGATGGTTTTCCCAGCCTTAATTAATGTCTTCAGCCCTCAAATATTTTTAAAGTTTGAAAAATTTCCCATGGTCAAGCTTAAGACAGAACTCATAGACCTCCAATTCTGCCCTATCTATCATTGAATAATTTTCTTATCCTTTCGAACCATCATTGAAATTTAACCATAAAATTTTGCTTTCTCTTGTAAAAATTACTACATTTCTTCAACCTTTCTTTTCTTTTCCTTAATTTAGATCTTTTATCCTGTTATTTTCATAAACACGCTGCGTATCCAAAGCGTCACCCATCCAAGTTCTATCCACACTCGACATGTTAGACTTACACCCAATCTCGCTAATTCAAGACTTCAGTGATAAGTCGAAGTCTTTCATCGAAGAGGTCTTTTTCAGTTTACTTAAATTTTCATACAATTCATCTGTAACCCATATCACCTTTAAGTTTCGCTATTTATTTTCTATTAAAAGTGTCTGTAGTCTTTAAACCAAAAAATAAATTTCCTTGAAATCTTTCTTCTAGTGGCTTGCAAGCTTTGAAGCGTCACCCACTTCGTCCATAGTAACAGTAGTAACAGTACAGTCGTCACGTAAGGAAAATTTAAAAATCAGACATGAATATTAAAATAAAAAGTTGCAATAAATAAGTGTGCATAATTAATTGAAATTGATTAATTAATTAATTATACAAAAATTTGCGAAGAATTCTACTAAAAATACCTGTTGACCTTAATTTTTCAAAAACAAATTAACCAGTTTATCTATAATTAGAATTCGTATATTTCCAAAACTAGTTTTCAAATTTGAGATGCATTAGAATGATGAACCAATAACATGTTTTTTTTAATTACCCAATTAAAAGTAGTTCGAACAAAAAATAGGCAATATTTCATGAGGAAGAAAGGTCGAGATGAAAGAAGGCGAATTTAATGAATAAAACCTTCATTTTTTAATTACTTAACGTTCGTGCCCTTATGAAAGTCGCCGAAGAGATTTAAAAGAGGTGCGTGCAAATGGTCGCGTCGAATTTTACGTAACCCAAATTCCAATTTAACTTTCGGCAAAAAGCGCACACGTAATTAAGAAAAATGGAAAGTAGATTATTTGCGATGCCCATAAGTCGATATGGTAACTAAAGTTGAGTTACGCCACCATTATCTGGACAATAAAATCCGCCGCCCGGTAAATATTTCATATGTGGTGCCGCGCCAGTTTTTTCTCTGTGTAGCCATGCTTTACCAACTAAAAGTTAAATTGAAAAGTGTCCCAGATTGCGGTCTTTCACCTACACAACATGCAAATACCCACCACGCCCAACCTTTCTTGCCTTTTCATTCCTCTTAAATCTCGCGAGATATGTTTTTCGTTATGAAAATATGCGAGCAGCAAAATCGAAAGTCGAGAAAATTTGTTTCTCTTGTCGCATGAATGACCACGACTGCGTCCTTGATGGTAACGCCCTGTAACTAACACTTCTGGAATGCTAGGTGTAATTATTATAAAAGTCTTCAGACTTCTTATTTAATCGAGCATAGAAATTCTAAACATGTAATTATTTCAGCTTTGGCACAAGACAATTTCAAATGTCCAGACGACTTTGGTTTCTATCCACACCACAAATCCTGTGATAAATACTGGAAATGCGACAATAACGCAGCCGAATTAAAAACATGCGGAAATGGTTTAGCCTTCGACGCTACAGATTCCAAATTCTTGACTGAAAACTGTGACTACCTTCACAACGTCGATTGTGGTGATAGATTAGATTTAGGTAAGTGGGAGAACAAAATTTGATGGACAGATTTAACAACGATCTTTTAGAACCACCAATTACGACGCCACATTGTTCAAGATTATACGGTATTTTTGCCGACGAAGCAAAATGCGACGTGTTCTGGAATTGTTGGAACGGGGAAGCTTCCCGTTATCAATGTTCTCCCGGTCTTGCATACGATCGCGAAGCTCGCGTTTGTATGTGGGCTGATGAAGTCCCAGAATGTAAAAACGAAGGTAAAACTCGCGAGTAGCGAAGAATTCAAAATTTAAACTTGTTTAATTTTGCAGAAGTAGCTGGAGGTTTCCAATGCCCAAGCACAGGCACCGTAACCCACACCGGCAGTTTCACAAGACACGCACATCCCGATGATTGCAGAAAATACTACATCTGTTTAGAAGGAACTCCACGTGAATATGGATGTCCCATCGGTACAGTTTTCAAAATTGGTGACTCCGATGGTACAGGCAACTGTGAAGATCCCGAAGACGTTCAAGGATGGTAAGCAAATGTTTTCGTTCATTCAAATCCTAAACTATAATTCGTTGCATGCATTTCTATCTTCATAATCCTATTTTGACTAACATTTTTTTATTAACTTAAAAATCGTTCCTCGAAGAGAAATTAGGTCAAATTAGTGTTTGCATTTTGAAAACTTCCTTTCCCTAACCCTAACCTACATAAATTTAAAATGAAAAACCAAAACTTGATGGGGATTACAGTGAAGACTACTACGGCGATTTGGACTTGAAGAGTATCCGCAAGAGTGAATTATTGGCCGGTTTAGAGAGAGGTGGTGGTTCGTCAAATCCAAAACCATCTGCACCCAGACCACCGGGTAAACCAAGACCAGCTCAACCACAACGCAACGTCCCAGAATCTGGGGATAATTAAATTTCAATTCTCACCTAGCAGGTGTCACTCGGACAACTGATATACAAATATTTAATTACTTTAGTTGCTATTATTTTTAAATAGTCAGAAGTATTCACTTGACCGATTGACTCGCTGCTGTAATGATAAAAATTTAGTTAAAGAATTAAATTGTGTTTATAGTGAGAATTATATTCATAATGAAAAGTTTTTTTTTATTTTCCATTCGGTACAAATATTTTGTATAATTTAATAAACAAATAATTTTTACTTTCTTTTCTTTTTATTTAAACATCCTAATTTTATATTTTTTAATCAAATTAACATACTTGTGGTAGACATGACTTCTTTTCCATCGTAACAATTAATAATAGTGTAACACTTCCTAATCTCATTATCATACAAATAAATCAAAAGGTTGAAGAATTAACATCATTGGTTAGTTAGTTTATGGTTGTACAGCAAATATGTAAGGACGGGGTCCTGAGCAGGCTCAGTTCGTGAGTAAGTATGAACTTTAACAAACTTTGTAAAGGGTGCCACGAGCTGAAGCTGCATGCTAAACTTTTTAATATTTGTACATCAATTTGACTTAAAAATGATTTTTTGCTTGGGCTTGCAAATTCCTTAAGGATTGTTTTGCTAGTTTGGTGTTTGGCTGTTTAAATGTTGTGTAGTATATTGTAGAAACGCTTAACGTCCAATCCCTAAGTCTCCCAGTTATTTTTTTTCGGCAAAATTTTGTATATTCAAGGTCATTCCAATTTCAAGGTCATAGCACTTTCACTGTCTGAATAAATTCAAATAGTTCCAGCAGCTGTGATGTGCTAATTTAACAAAAATATTGTAACTACTTCGCTAATCAAAGTTATGCGATTTGATGGCACCCAGCTGCTGTGGTCTCGTTAAAAATAAGAAACCCCGAATTACCAATCGAATTGGTTAAAAACTTGAATAGAAAACCTTTGAATCGCCATCGAGAGGCTCGATAAAAAAATACAGTTGTGCCTTTCGAATATCCTTGACTTAGGATCTTTCATTTCATAGCGCTTATCTTTCGATTTAAAGAAGTGATTTCTTCAAAACAAATAATAAAAGACAAGAATATAAATTAAATACGTAATAATAAGGGCGGGGGGAGTGGATCTTCCATGCTATCTGCACAACGTGAAAGACGTCAGTATTAAAAAAAACTTTCAAAACAAAAATTCTTTCTTTGCACTTTCCGAAAATTACGAATAAATTTTGAAGATAAATATGTATCAGTTATTAAGAAAACTCCCGATTTACTTCCTCGTTGGTGACCAAAATAAAGAAGAACAGCCGGAAAAAAAAAGATTTAAATTGGGTCAAATAATGTACAAATATTTTTTCAAAAAAAAATATAGACAATTCCGTAGGAAAATTGTTATTTCGTTATTTTTGAAAAATCTTAAAAATTTATCACATTTTTAATCTTTTTAACAGCGAAGAATACTACAAAGACGTCGATCTAAAATCATTGAAAAAATTGGGTTATTAAGTCGCGTATGAAAACCCAGCTACGTGTAACTACAGAAATACATCGATGGAAGAAGCCATCGTTTTCAAGTCATCGTTCTTAGATTGTAGATTTTTTAAAGTTAATCTTGTACATAAACCAAAAAATAAAACTGAAACCAGAAATGCGCAGTATTTGTTACTTTTTCAGGCGACAATTTTTATGTTTAAAGTTAACTTGCTGTTTTTAATTTGCTCGTATTCGTTAAAAATAGTTTTTAATTTCGCAATTTTACAATAAATTACAGCCTGTTGTTAATTTATAGTTTAATGTATTTATAGAAAAAAAAAATCAGAAAATAAAGATGCGTTTTTATTACACCTATTTGTTGTTTTTTTTTCGTTGAAAATTGAAATTCGCTTACCTTTCTTAATTTTTTTCTTGAAAACGTTTTAATGTTGAGTTTTCATTCAGGTCCAAAATTACAACTCCGAGCTGCACCTTATTCAGACTTGTGTTTATGACTTTAGGTAAATAAAAAAAAATTGAGGAAAACAACAAAGCGGTCTTGTACTTTCTAAAGGATACATAAATACATAACTTTAAACTTGAAATCGATTGGACCACATCCTAAAAAGTTTTTTCACAATTTGTTGCAGTAAAATCTTCTTTTTGATCAAAAGGATCAGTTCGAAGGTTTTTACAATTTAATTCTAAAACTAAGAAAATAAAAAGAAAGCATAAAAATATAAAAAACGATCTTACTCTTTATGCAGGATACACGAGGACATTATAATATGAGGACTCTTAAAATCTACTTGGCTAAAATGATAAAATTTTCTGGAAGTTTCCTTTTTCTTACTTATATTGTTAAATATTTTTGGGTCCACATCTACAAGACAAACAAAAACAGAATTTCAGAAGATAAAAAAATTTTTCAAATAAATGCAATCAGTAATAACTAATAAGCTACATTGTTGACATGGGATCTTAATCTCGAGAACCAAAAAACTGGGATTTAGTTCGACTAAAAAATTACCCAGCAAAAAATTTAAATTATGTGAACACTTTTATCAGGTATCTTCAAACTTTACAGATGTACTTGTATTGTACTGGTAAGGATGAGAAAGTTTGTATGGGCTTGAATGTGTCCTCAAATCCTTACTTTTCGAGCAAGAACCATGTTAAGATATTCAGATATTTCTGAACGTCGGATTGGAAGAGGACCAGTTAAATGGCAGACCAGATCCCATGATCTCAATCATCGTTATTATATTTTTCATTTCTGTCAGAATAGACAGATCAAATCGCGAATAAGGTAGAAACATAAATTATAAAATTAGCTAGAATTATATTTTTTATCCAACTTCTAAAAAAATATTTGCATATAGGAATTGTGCGTTATTTGTCCATGTATTTTCAAAATCTTCATAAAATTTATAAGGATAGGAACCTAGGAACAAGAATTTGGATATTATGAAGTTTGGAATTTTCTCAACGTAAAATTATTTAGTAGGTACTTATAGAAAATTCTAAAATGGTTTAATACTTCCAAAATAAAAAAAAAGTTAATTTGGGAAATAACTTGACCATGTCTAAAATCTCTACCTCTGTTATTAATAGTGAACTTCCTTGGTACTTTCTTTTTACCCCCCGAATTATCCACAAATATTTTCCTTATGATCGAGTTTCTTATTAATGATCTTGCAAATATCAACATAAAACATATAAATAATTTTTTCTTCTTTTCCAAGTTAAGAAATTATTCCTGATGAAAATAATCACCATGGGAGCTCGACCCTTATTGGTGCAGGCACGCTAAAATTTTTTATGTTTTAAAATTTGTATGGGAGTGTGTGAAATAAAGGATTCAATTTTTTTAAACGGTGTTTAAATAAGAAGTTGGAGGGATATTCTAGCATTAGATGATAAAAAAAATTGTGTTTAAAAAGTGGTGGTGCACATAATGTGTGACGTACAAAATATAGCAGATTATTACGATAAGAACCATAATATGAATTTGAAGCAATTAAAACTTTAAAATTATAATTGGAAACTTATAAAAATTTAAAGGAAACTCATATTGGAGCTCTTCATATTGAAACCCTTCGGATGGAATTCTTTATTTTTTCCATGTAAAATTGAATCCTTGCATTTTAAATTTTTGCCTTTTTCACTTTCATCAAACATTTAAGGAGAATCTTCAGAACCCTCTGAAGATGTGCTAAAAAGCACGAAACCAGTTAGTTACTGAAATAAGCGTTTTATTGTTATTTTGGAATTTGAAATTTAAGCGATTTTCCAAGACTCAAGAAAAAATTTCTTCCAAAAATGGTTTGCCTTTATTTACTTCTAAGTGGAAACCAAATTGAAACATTGAAAGTGTTTTCTCTTTCTTTGGTCAACTTCTTGAGGAATATTTTCATTTGTTTTCTGCATTCTAAAACACCTTCTTTAAAGTAGGTTTTCACGAATATTTCCCATGTGCGGGTGTAGTTCGGTTCCCACCTCAAACTACCTATTCCGTGCTTTGGAATTCATGTAATCACTATGTGACCTGTTCTATGAAAAGGGGGCTTACGTGCGAAAACAAGTTATCGAGAAAACAGCTGTTCAATGTAAAAAACTCGGCGATGATGATGAACTACATTTGTCTCAGGCAGAAGATGATATGGAACAAAGTTTCGTTAGGATGGATGTATCTGCTGTCGATGAAGCGGAAGAGGAGCTGGTAACCAAATTTCTCTCAAAAGATTGTTGTAACAACAAATGCCAAACAATGGTGCCATTCAGCAGAAAAAGCAGTTGTGTAACTGTTGTACAACAGTTGAGTAAAGGTAGCGAAATTCTATAAGAATCGAGCAGGTAGCGGAGGTGCCAGCAGAAAAATTCCCAACAGTTGCGCAACTGTTACCTCTGCTGAATGCCACCATTTATACCACGAAAAATGATCGAGAATACGAGAAACAATTGTTTCTTTTCAAAAACAATTAAACAAATTATGACTCTGGTTTTCACCATGTGAAAGAGCGTCTCAAACTTGATCCGAATCGGAAAAAAAGTGGAAAATGATTTTTTGACACCTAAACCCCCTTTTCATAGACCAGGTCACATTATATACGTTCTATATGGGCGCTACTTGTCTCAAGAAATAAAGGATTTATTCTTATTATTGTACTCAGTAGCGTAGCTAGGGGGGACAGATCGCCCCGGGTGCCACCCGACCTCAAATTATCCTTTTTCCTTAGGTGCAACCTCTAAAAAAAAAGCCGAGGTGGGGCTGACACCCGACCCCAAATTTTCTAACTCCATCGTTTCCTCGAGTGCAACCCCTAAAAAAAGGTCATCAACCTAGGTGGGGGTGCCACCCATGAAACCCGCCCCAGGTGTCACCCATGCTAGCTACGCCACTGATTGTACCTACAGATAATTCGGTGTAGTTCATAGGGAGTTGAGCTTCAGGTTGCAGGGTCCCAAGTTTGACTCGCAACTTTTACTGAATTATTTGGACCGTGGTTTGGATTCCACGTTAAACTGTAGGCCGTCAGTAAGTAACAATTACTGCAAGACTGCCAGTAGTCCAAAAATTGACTACAAATTTTTAAAGATTACTGAAAAAACCATAGGGCAATCTACAAATTTAAAGAAAAACGCGAAAATCTCAATAACAAACAAATTTCATTATCTTAGAAAGCCTTGAAAATGGGCCAAATTTAAATGGCACGAAATGTCTGACAATAAAAATTGTTTTAAATAAGCCTATACCTGATAATATGTTGTATCATACATATTTCCCCACCAAAAATAGATTTCCATTTGGCGCCCTGATGCGGAATGTAAAAAATAAGTGTCCTGATTGGTTATAAATAAACCTGTTGATTTTTATAACCAATCAGGACAAGTAGTAACCCTGTTTCCCTAATTTCTAGACTCAAAATAAAAACTTCTTCATAATTTCTCCGCCTTTATTAATATTAAAAAGGAATTCTTCTCTGTGAAATTCCTTTTGGTCAAACATCTTATTTATTCACATTCAAAAACATTTGTACAAAATCCTAAACTTACTCATTGTGATCTGCTTGAAAATAACCCGGACATAATTCTTTGTTTGCTGCTATGGAATCACTGCAGTAAATGCAGAAAGAGTAATGGATTTGTAAATAAGTCAACATTTCTCTTAAATTAAATTGTTAACTTCCTCTTCTTCTTCCGGACAAGCAATCCGTATTAGGCATAAAATACAATTGATCGTTTTTTATTTATAATCAAAAATCCTCATTATACCCAAAGGTGTAGAGGTTACAACTGATTGTTAAAAAGAATAAATATAAAACAAAGGAAAACACCAAATCTGTTAGGAGTGCTGTTGTTTTACCAAGAATTAAGATATTTTTAACTCTTAATTATTTGTACAAAAACTAAAGTTTAAAGAACCGATAATTTCTAGACTCAATATAAAAACTTTTTCATAATTTATTCGGCTTTATTAATATAAAAAAGGAATTCTTCTCCGTTAAACTTCTCAAGAAATTCCTTTTGGTCAAACATCTTATTTATTTACATTCGAAAACATTTGTACAAATTCCTAAACTTACTCATCGTGATCTGCTCGAAAGTAACCCGGACATAATTCTTCGTTTGCTGCTATGAAATCACCGCAGTAAATGCAGAAAGAGTAATGGGTTCGTAAATAAGTCAACATTTCTCTTAAATTAAATTCGTTAACTTCCTCTTCTTCTTCCTCCTCCTCCTCTTCATCTTCTTCTTCACTACTTTCATCAGAACTTTCACTTTTATCCTTCCCCATCAATTTTTTTCTGGTCTCCATAGTCCAAAAATATGGCAACGTAGGTTTCACAACTTTCGTTTTGAAATCCAATTCTTCACAAATTCGTTGCGCTTTAAAATAATCCCTCTGTAGTGTCATAAAAATCCTCCTCTCTGCATTCTTCGCCCTGAAGTTGCTTTCGACATTTTTAAGAATTTCACTATGTGCTTCTCGTTTTTCTTTAATAATACTTTTGACGTGTTCCTCACGTCCCACTCCCGAAGCGCTACTTTTAATATTAATAGATATCGGCTCCTTAATTCCTGACACCGATTTCCCGAGGCCGTTGCCAGATTTAAACCCCATTTTTTGTAGTAATTTAAAACCAAGGTTATCTTTGGAAATCGGAGTATTCAAACCCTTTTCTCGTAACTCTTGCTCCTGTTCGTGGTATTTCTTTGGTTTCTTCCCTTTACTTTCATCTTCTTTCTTAAAAATTTCGTGTTGACGTTTTAGATTTTTATTAAAAAGCAATCCTGGTCTTATGTCTTGCTTTTCACATTGCGATATGAGTTTATCGGACATGTAATCGTCTTCTGAATCCGACATCTTTCACAATTATTTACTTATTTTCAATATTTTAAAGAAAAACAATTCATAACCTCAAATTATTACGTTTCAAACAAATTGCTTCTAGTGATTTTTACATTTTGTATTTGGTACTTTTTCGTTCTCCAATTTTTAAGTTATAAGCAGTGTGTCTAAAAATGTTTTAAAAAAAGTTAAAGCGAAGAAATAGAAGTAATTCTTCGTTAATCTAAGATGAGTAGACGATTTTACACATACTACATCATTTGAACTTTTTTTTTACTTTTAGGTTTTTACACGTAAGGGGTCGTCCATAATTCCGACCCTAGTGACAATGGTTTCAAAAATTGTGACGTCACAAAATATATAATAATAATAGTCGTTTATTCCTGTAGGAATTTGTGTAGGATTAGTCCTCGTATACTTTACATTTTCATATCATATTCTGTTATCCGTTCTTGCTTCCATCACAACTTTTCGCCAGTACTGTCTATTCTTACTTTTCTCTTTCCAGTTAAAAACTTCCATCCTCCTCAGGTCCTCCATAACCTGGTCGTACCATCTCAACTTCGATCTTCCTCTTGCACGGTCCTCCATCGGCCTCCATTCTGCGATTCTCCTCAACATCGTGCCCTCATCTCTTCTCCACGCATGCCCCAGCCACCCCATTCTACTAGATTTGATCACATTTACTATGTCTTCATTGCTTTCAGCATCTCGCTGTTCATAATTGGTCTGTTTTCCCGTTCACTAACTATTTTTGGGCCCAATATCTTCCTCATCACCTTCCTCTCAAACACCCTCAACTCATCTTCTTCTTTCCGACTGAGACTCATTGTTTCTGCCGCATAGGTCAGCACCGGTCTTATAAGTGTCTTGTAAATTTTTGTCTTGGTTGTTCTCGACAGAATTCCATTCTTCAGCAGGTTTCTGTTCACATAATGTGCTCTGTTCCCTGTTGAATTCTTCTTTTCACCTCTTCCCGTCTTCTGGTTTTGCTACTTATCTGGACTCCCAGATAGACAAAATCTTGTACCTCCTCATAAATCTCATTTCCCACCCTCCGTCCGGACATCTTCTCCATTCCTTGCCTTTGTTGGTGCATGTACTTTGTCTTTGTTTGATTTATTTTCAATCCCATTGGTTCAGCTGCATCTTTTATCTTCTGGATTGTTTCTATTAATTTCTTTGATGTCCTTGACATTATTAGCACGTCGTCTGCATACGCTATCACTTGTACCTCTCTGTTTGCTATTGTTCCATAAATTCTTGTCTTTCTGATTATCGACTCCAAAACCATGTTAAACAGTGTAGGAGACAGCACGTCTCCCTGTCTCACTCCTGTATTTATTACAAAATTTCTGGATTCTCCGTTTGCAGTTCTGATACAGGCTGTCGTTTCTTGTAATGTCATGTAAGTCAAATTAATTATTTTACTTGGTAGTCCCATTTCCTGCATTGTTGTATTCGTGACTTTTCTCCAGTATTTGTTTTAGCATGAATATTGCTCAACCGTCGATCTACCTTCCAGGAAGCCACATTGGTAATCCCCTATTATTTCTTTTGCATGTTTTCTTAGTCTTTTGTTTATTAGTGTGGCTAACCTTATAGGCGACATTCAGCAAGGTTATTCCACGGTAATTCTCACATTTATCTGCGTCGCCTTTCTTTTTCAGAGTTATTATGACACCTTCTTTCCATTGTTTTGGCATTTTTTCCTCTGTCCATACTTGTTTTATCAGGTCATATAATCTTTTATGTAACATTTCTCCTCCATATTTTAATAGTTCCGCATTGATGCCGTCCTTACCAGGTGATTTTCCATTTTTTAATTTATTTATAACTTCAACTGTTTCTACATACGTCGGTTCTTCCGTGATTTGTTCTTCGACTGTTCTAGGGGGAGGTTCATTATTTACTAGTTGTTCGTTTAGTAATTCTTGGAAGTGTTCTACCCATATCTGTTTTATTTTTTCGGTGTCGTCTTCTATTTTTCCTTGTTTATTTCTCATTCCCCTTGTTTTTACTTTGTGATTCGGGTTCTGTTTCTTTATTTTCTCATAGAAAGCCTTACTGTTGTTCCATCTATTGTCGTTTTGTATCTCGTCCATCATCTTCTCTGTCCACTCGTTCTTCCTTCTCTTGTATTTTCCTTGTCTCGTCAAACCATTCCTTTCTTATTCCAGCTTTCCTACATCCTAGTATCTGTGTGGCGCTCGTTTTCATACTATTTGCTATTGTTTTAAAATCTCTATCTATGTCTCCACTACTTTTATAGTTTTCCATGGTCTGGTTTAACGTGTGTTCATATTCCCTTTTTATTTCATTATTACATAGTTTTTCCGTGGCTAGTTTTTTGTTTCTTTCGTTTTCAAAATTTCTTGTTATTTTCTTTACTTTGGCTACTACCAGATAGTGGTCTGTGTCGGCATTAGCTCCCCTGTAGGATCTCACATCTTGCACTCGTGACTTCAGTTTATTTGTTACCAATACATGATCTATCTGGTTTCCGCTACCTTTTTCTGCACCTGGCCATACCCATGTTATTTTGTGCATCTTTTTATGTTTGAATCTTGTACAGCAGATATCCATGTTTGTTGCTGCAGCCAAGTTACATAGTCTGTTACCATTGTTGCTTGTTATGTCGTGTATTGTGTGCTTTCCCGCTACATCGCCAATATACTCCTCCTTACCAATTTTCGCATTGAAGTCGCCCATAAGCAGTAAGATGTCTTTCTTTTCAACTTCTTCACATAGATTCTCCACATCTTGATAAAATTTATCCTTTTCTTCTTCGTTTATATCTTCTGTTGGGGCGTAGGCGCTAATGATCGACATATTCAAGAGTTTCATTTTAATTCTTACATATGCCAGTCTTCCACTAATCGGTCTGAACTGTATTATGTTTCCTTTATCTTTATTATTTACCATGAAACCCACCCCATTTCTTCCCTGTTCGCTTTCTCCAGAGTATAATATTGTATAGTCTTTTCCCATTACTTCCCCCTGCCCCCTCCATCTGATTTCCTGAAGGGCAGCCACGTCTATATTGTATCTGTCTACCTCAGTCTCGACTTCTTTCATTTTACCCGCCCTCAGCAACGTTCTAACATTCCATGTGGCTATTCTAACTGTCAACTTTTTTTCTTTGTCTCTCCTTCTTCCCCCGATATTACTGCGGTTATAATTTTTCCATTTTTTCCGTGTTTTCTCGTTTGTTCCTTTTCTTTCCGGTGTCATCGTCCTTTGCGTTTTCCATTTTTCATTAATCGTTCTTCCTTTCACGCGCCGGTCCGTCAAATTTACACTTTTCAATCCGTATGCATTTAGTTTTTTGGTAACGGGTCAGGGGCTTCTAGCCTCTTCTCTACTAATTTTCCTTTGTTCGGATCCCATACCACAACGCAATCGGGCATGAACACCTTTAGATGGCCTGTTTTAACTTTCTTCCCTTTTTCTTTCTCGATTATTGCTCTTTCTCTTATTTCTTTCATAATGCGTCTCTCTAGAGGTGTGAGGTCGCTGTCAATGTACATCTCGGATCCCATTAACTTGAATTTGTTCTTAAATATTTGCATTTTATCTTCGAAACTGTACATCTCGACTACGTATCTCTTCTCTCCTATTTTGTACGCATTCTTAATCTCTACCTGCGTTCCCATTTTCTCGCTAAAAAGGTTTTTCACCGCTGTCTTCAACTTGCGCGTGTCTCGTTCATCTATGGATATTCCGCTCAGTATTAAGTTGTTTCGTACATTTTCTCTCTCAAAGTTCTCCAGCTCTTTATTCCTTTTCATTTCCTCCTTCATCTCGCTCGTGTTTTGTTCGTTCTCCCTTTTCATGAGCAGCTGGTCGCTTTCGGTCCTTTCTGCTCTTTTCTTGACCTCCTGTATGTCTTTTTTTAAGGTACCCATTTCACTCTTAATATCAGCGACGCTTGTCTTGATGTCATTGACAAAGCCAGCCATCATTTTTGTTAGCTGACTAATTTGTTCCTCAAGCCCTTTCGTATCGCTTCGTTATTTACTTCTTTTGGTGTATCTAGCGGAGTCGCTGCTTTCAATATCTGCTCCGTCTTCTTCGCTCCCAGGGCCTTCTTTTTGAACCGGAGATCTATTTATCTTTTTACTCCGTCTGAATATATTATCGTAACTGGATGTTCTTTTCTTATTGCCTTCATCCGTTGTTGTGCCTTCGCTAGCAAGCTTGTCTTCTGCTTTCTCCATTTTCTTCCGCTCACCTCTGTCAGTGCCTGTGTGTGGATGGTTTTTCTCACGCGTATGGCTAGGATCTGTGTCGACCCCTCGGAGATCGTGGCCTTTTATATTATTGTGTTTTGCTTGCGTACAGCACGGTATCCGGATCCACTCCTCGGAGATACCCTTGCTACAAAAACGTTTTTATTTATATCGTTAACAAAATATATATGTCGATTAAATATTTTATTATAAGCAATTTTAAAAAAAACATTTTTTGAGTGGCTACGCCACTGGTGTAACTAAGGGGGGCGAACCGCCCTTCATAGATGTTTCCTCTGGGGTGCTACCCCTAAATAAAAAAAAAAGAAATTTGAAAAAGTGGGGGTTCAAGAATATGTGACGTAATACTTGGAAGGGGGTCTAGGTTTGTGTGACGTTGGGGGGAGGGGGTTAAAATTTGCTTAAAATTGCGAGACGTAATTTATGGACGACCTCTATGCAAAATTTTCCTCAAAATTTAGTATTACGAATAATTCTCAAGCAACACAGAAAATTTTAATCAATTGTTAAACCTAATTTTCACAAATTTTAAAATTTAAACATTTTTTTTGAATTCAACTATGGATTTGCTACAACTTCTGTCTGCAAAATATTCCTCTAAATTCAGTATTTCGAATACTTTTCCAGGAACACAGAAAATTTTAATCAATTGTTCAACCAAATTTTCACAAATTCTAAAATTTAAACATTATTCTGAATTCAACTACGGATTTGCTATAACTTTTGTCAGCAAAATTTTCCTCTAAATTCAGTATTTCGAATAATTTTCCAGGAACACAGAAAATTTTAAGCAATTGAAGGGCCTAGTGGAAAAAGTAGTTGTCACTTTTTTTTCAATTTGTTGATTTTTATACTAATTTATAGAGAATAAATGCCGCAATGTGAAAATGTGCTCAACTACAAATTGAAAAAAAAGTGACTTAACTACTTTTTCCACTAGGCCCTTCAATTGTAAACCAAACTTTCAGGAATTTTAAAATTTAAACGTTTTTCTGAATTCAACTATGGATTTGCTAAAACTTTTGTCTGAAAAATTTTCCTCCAAATTCAGTATTTCGAATAATTTTCCAGAACACAGAAAATTTTAATCAATAGGGAAGATGCATAATTTTTTTTATAGCGTAGTTGGATCAAAAATAACTAAATATACTAATTAATGCTATTTAATTTATTTATTTTCGTTTTGATAATAATTTAAAAAATATTTAAAAATCCGTCAATTTGAATTGAACGAAACGACCGCGCAATTTGCCAAGTGACTGATGACGTCACAAGTTAAATTTTACATTCATTTATGTTATTTTTCTGTGGTTTTGTGCTTTGAAAGTTGAAGTTTGTTAGTGTTAAAGCTGTTATTTATCATAATTAAATCAATTAAAAACAAGAAAGTTAAAAAAGTACTCTACACGAGTAGAATAAACATGAAAGTGAGGTTATAGTTCTTGTGCCGGTGACTTCGTTGCGTTTAAGGTCACATGATTTATTTTAAATTATCATTGAATTTTAAAATGGATTATTTATAACAAAATACAATAAATAGAAGTTATTTTTGCTGATTTGATATTTAATATAATATAGGATTAATCGGAAAATACTGTTTTAACTAAATTTTTTTATTCATGCATGTTCCCCATTGTTTAACCTAATTTGTACAAATTTTAAAATTTAAACGTTTTGCTGAATTCAAGTATGGATTTGCTACAACTTTTGTATGGGGTCGTCCATAAATTACTTCACGCTCCTAGGGGAGGGGCGTCCAACCCTTGAGACGATGGGGGTCGGGGGTTTTCAAAAATTGTGACGTCACAAAATATATAGATTAAATATTTTATTATAAGTATAGTTTATGTAACTTTTAATTTAAAAATAAAAACAAAAGATGAGTTTAACAGCTTTACACAACTCAATGATAACAAGAGAAGTAGATGGTCTAATGGTTTAGGTGATCTGCTTGCGGAACGAATCGCCCAGGTTCCATCCTTGCTTTGGCGGATTTTTTTTTAATACATTCGTTATGAAATTATTAATAAAATATTACGATTGAAAATTAAATTCTGTCCTTTTCTTAAATTAAATTGAATAGAAGGAGAATCATAAAAAAAAAAATTTTCTACCATCACATAAATTATGTTTTTTTTGTTTTGTTGAAAATGTTTTTTTTTATAATTCTCCTTTTATCCAATTTAATTTAAGAAAAGAACAGAATTTAATTTTCAATCGTGATATTTTATTAATAATTTCATAACGAATGTATTAAAAAAAAATCCGCCAAAGCAAGGATGGAACCTGGGCGATTCGTTCCGAAAGCAGATCACCTAAATCATTAGACCATCTACTTCTCTTGTTATCATTGAGTTGTGTAAAGCTGTTAAACTCATCTTTTGTTTTTATTTTTAAATTAAAAGTTACATAAACTATTTATAAAAATATAAAAATTAATTGCCTGTAATTTTTAACGAAAACGATCTTATTATCGATTTTAACGAGGCGTGTCGCGGCGAAATTTCAAGTGTCAATTACGTCGAAAGGACACATCATTCACTCAAAAAAAAATTATAGACCTAATGAAATTCGATCTAGTTTTACCAATTTCAAATTTATCATAATCGGCTATGCCGCATGATAAACTTCCCCTTGTAAGATGAAATGTGTATTATTATTTGATGAAAAATTGTTAAGCCAAGGATTTCATTACGAACATCACAAACAAATCATAAGTGATTTTGAGAACTTAGGTGGAAGAGGTAATTTGAATTCTTTTTTAATTAATCTTGACAACATTAATTAATAAAGAAAACATAAATTGAATTACCTACCTCCAAATATTTTCTTGGATAAAAATTAAAATTTCGTATATTCTTTATTGTCGTCCAACTTCTTCTTGATGTGGGAACAAAAACATTCTACCTCGAATCTTCAAAATTTTCGCAAAAAGGTTTGAGGTTGCAGGAATTTTGATGCTAAAATTTTGAAAGATTCTCTATTTAATTTTAAATTATTTATTAACAAAAACATGAATCTACTTTAGAAGAAAAAACTGAAGGTGAAATTGAAAGTTTATGAAAAATTTCACTTACAATAAATTAGCGGAAAACTCTTTCAGAACTATTGTCTTTTCGCCTTTTCTTCTCGTTCGTCCAATCAAACTACCATAAGGGACCTGAAAAACCATCAGGAAACAACACAAAATTAGGAGCTAAAATGGGTTTTATACATTTTTTGATGCTTAAAATGCTTTTATTTTGATCAGGTATATTTACACAATTAATTAAATATACACAATATCATATTTATGGCAACTTCTAATATTAAAAATATTTTATTAGCTTGACAAGATTTGTGCAATTTTCATGTAATTCATTTACGTTCACTTCAAAGAACCGAAATCATCAAACCTTGTCAAATCTTTATTACCCAATAAAATGCAAAAATAATCTTGAAAAATGCATTCAAAAGTTTTTTATATTGCTTGTCTAGAACAAAAAATCACATTTTTTAAAATAAATAAAAAATATAAAACAAATATAAAAATTATAGGTACACAATTTTTTCAAACATTTTTTTTTTCAAATAAGCAAATCCAATTTTAATACTATTAATTGATAAAATAAGTAAAAAATAATTAAAATTTTTGGATTTCTAATTCAAACGAACGAAATCTAATCGACAAATATTTAAAAAGCAAAAAAAAAGTCTAAAAGAAGCAAAACAAGAACATAATCATTTGAAACTTTTTTAAGTGAAATCTGTGGTGTGTGATAAAAATAAGTTTAAAATAATTTATTATAATACACCTTCTGCGACCACCAAAATTAACATCCTGACGGAATTCAGACTAGTAAAAATGCTGCACAATCGAGGCAGTCGAACACAATTTTGTTAACTTTAAATCATTTAAAGTTAAAAAATGTTAAAAGCAGTCTCACCAACATTATAATTATATAATTGGCTATATACAATCATCATGCCACTACAAAATTCAACGCAATGCATATTATGGTTCTTAGGCATAATAAATCAAAATTTTGAGTTACAAAATTTTTATAAAATTCTTCACCATTTCCTACTGTCGTTTTTGAATTTAAAAAATTAATGTGAGGCGAACTATCTTAGTAAAAATTGCTTCTGCATTATAACGAGGGAAAGTGCTTAATTTTGTGGTTGTCCAGATAAACAAGTCAAATCAGAACGAATTTCAGACTTGATCAGACCTGAACAGTTTCAAATTAAGGAAACAAAAGTTGCATAAAATTCGGGCAATGGCTAAAAACTGTAGAAAAGTATGCCGCGATCTTTCACTCAAAACGCCGAGATAACCGTAACAAATACGAAAAATTATTGGGAATTAAATTTTTTACAAAAAGCACCTAAGGTCCGTATGACACGATACTTAATTGAATTCCAATTTTGCGCTGCAATGAACTTACTACATTTCCGCAGTTCTGCGTAAAATTGGATACAATTGAGGAAGAAAAGAAGGACCCTGTCGTAAGCCCCTTACAGCAAATTAATAGTTTAAACATGGGATTATTGAAAATTATTTTTAACTTGAATTTTTGTACTTGAGCATTACATAAAAACTTCGACAAATTTATGGTAAAACTAGAAAGTATGGCAAAACTTTCTGAAATCTAAAAAAAGGTAAATTGATATGTAGGTATCACAAGTGTTTAAAATTTTTCCGATTTCCTAAAAATCGTAATGTAACGAGTGTGTTCAAATTTACATCTACAAGGTAAATAACGATAAATTATTAAAATTTGAAATAATGTAATATTAATGAATTAAATGCAAAAGTAATTAATATGAGAGTGCAACACAAATTATTACACTAGAAAAGGGTCGCCATTTTCTAATGTGCGATTACCCTGGTTGTGCGGCCTAAAGGCCGAACCAATGAGAAATAAATGCATTACAAATAAATAGATAAGATAGATGTACAGAACTGGTGTTTTATTATTAAGATGACTGTTTACCTAATTGAGTGTAAAACATGCTACAGTACATCTGTTTTTATATACTTGGTGCAATGATAATTACAAAATGTTGATGCATTTTAAGGATCTTTTCTGCTACGTGCCTGCTATCGACTATTGCATCAAGTATATAATTATATCGACTATAAACAACATAAATCAGCTTGTTACCATTTGTGCTTCTTTGCTTGCTCGTCATCGTTTAGCTCGTCAACAACATCGGACATTTTTGTTCCAAATTTTTTACTGGTGACTAAAAATGGTGCCTTTACATCAACATCAAAAACAGAAAGGAATGGCTGAGTCATAACAAACAAGCAAATCCTCGTGCAAAAGCTGGTGCTCATCCATGCAAGGTAATGTTGTGCATCTGGTGGGATAAAGAAGGCGTCATCTACTATGAATTGCTTCCGAGGAATGTAACCATCACTTCTGAGATTTATTGTCAACAACTGCGTCACGCACGCACATATATGAATTAACGAGATTTCCACTGCAAATATGGAAATATACTTAATAACAAATAATATTGAATAAAATATGTTTATTTCAGTCAAATTAAATGTGACTGACATTTTTTTACCATTAAAATATTTAGATACATTTACAGTAATTATCACGTTAATCCATTCATGCGCATCAATTGCAGCTCCTATTTTAACAATTTGGCAATCATTCCAATTACTTCCAAATAAATAATTTCAGGATTTCTAAGGAATTTCCAATAACTTGATAATAAATATATACATTCTTTTAGGGGAGTTTACCCCTCACGTTACAATATTTATATTTATAGAAAAATGGATATGATTGTAAACACTTGCCTTTCGCCGATAATATGCAGATGATCCTGTACAAGTTCTGGAGAAGTATGATAATGAAGTAGTGTAAGAAAATTGGGCACATTTTGATCAAAAAAATCCAAAATCGATTTTCTGCGATTTTTCGACGGATTTCTACTTTAACATACTAAAAAACGTCCTCTCAGAACCCTGAGCTTCTTACCGAATTCTTCGTCTGAAGTTTGACATTTTTTATGAAGGAGTGAAAATTATATTTTTCTACAAAATAATTTAAAAATTTTTTTTATTTAAGCTATATTGCTCACTATAACTCATTAAAAAAATTAAAAACACTTAAAATTTTTTAACAACATCCTCGAAATCATGAAAAGAAGAATTTCCTAAAAATGATCAGGGGGTTCTGATTTTTGGATGTTTTAAGGTTTGGGGTTCTAATAAAAACTCCGAGTTGGCGACCTCGGCGACCGCCCGGAAGTGCCGCCATTTAAAAAAAATGGCGAAAACAAAATGTTTTTTCGCAATATTTCCTTACCAGTTGACTTTAGGACGAAAATGACTGCCATAAATCTTATGGAGAACAAAATTTACTACAACTTTTATCTAAGGTATTTTTCTCTAAGTCCAATAGTTGCTGAGCGCCAGCACTGTTAAATAGAGCACATTTTAGAAAATATCAAAAACGCTCGATTTTGCTCTGACTTTATTTATAATTTTTGGTTACTCTCTCTCTGAAAAAGTCTATTATATGATAAAGTCTATTAATATAAAGAGAGTAACCAAAAATTATAAAAAAAATTCAGAGCAAAATCGAGCGTTTTAGAAATTTTCTAAAATGTGCTCTATTTAACAGTGCTGGCGCTCAGCAACTATTAGACTTAGAGTAAAATACCTTAGATAAAAGTTGTATGAAAATTTTATTCTCCATAAGATTTATAGCAGTCATTTTCGTCTTACAGTCAACTGGTAAGGAAATATTGCGAAAAAACATTTTGTTTTCGCCATTTTTTTTAAAATGGCGGCACTTCCGGGCGGTCGCCAACTCAGGGTTTATATTAGGACCCCAAACCTTAAAACATATCCAAAAATCAGAACCCCCTGACCATTTTTAGGAAACTCTTCTTTTCATGATTTCGAGGATGTTGTTAAAATATCTTAAGTGTTTTTAATTTTTTTAATGAGTTATATGATAACAATATAGCTGAAATAGAAATGTTTTTAAAAATATTTTGCCGAAAAACATAATTTTCATCCTTCATAAAAATTTTCAACTTCAGACGAAGCATTCGACAAGAAGCTCAGGGTTCCAAGAGGACGTTTTTTAGTATGTTAAAGTACGAACAATTACCTAACGAAATCCGTCGAAAAATCGCAGAAAACCGATTTTGGATTATTTTTTCGCAATTTTCTTATACACTAAAGGAACATTTTTCTAATTTGTAACAATTTATTTTAGCCCATATGCCTAATTGGTTTGTTTATTATTTATTTTTAAATTCATAGCGGAGGGGGGGGGGAGGAATTACTCCTTTTTTTACGAAATACGATTTTTTGTACGAAATTTAATTCGTACAATTAATAATTATATTCGTAATTCTTATGGTTCCTGCCACGTTCTGAGTGGAAGTTCGCGGTAAGAACATTTTTTTGACCGATATTCATGTAAGCAACTTTTGTACCGAATGGATCATGTTTGAGTCTAAAATTAGTTCCATTTAAAATCCCGGTTTGATTGACCTAGAATGAATTTTCTCGAAAATTATGCACCTTTCCGCGTATTGAGCATGCAATAAAGGCAACAACATACTCCACCTAATTTTTGACTTCCACAACACATAATATGAATAATCATGAATACAACACACAACTTTTTTCTCCACGGAAGGGTAAATTTTATACGTACACAGTTGCTTTACCAGTTGCCTCTGTAAAAAAGCTAAATTTCAAGTTTTTTAAATTTTTAGAAAAAATCCGACAAGTTTCAAAAATTTTACAGAGTTGAACACAGTTTCTTATAGCACCCTGTGTAGATATTTCACACGAGACTAGCAAATCGGTAACAATGCAATTGTTATGACGAAATATCGTTGTTTTGGAACAAACGGCGCTGAGGTTCTGGTGTGTAATTAAAACGTGCCCTCAAGTGTTGAGGAGAACCAGGCACAGACGTACTTTCCGATAGTCTTCTCGGAGGCGGAATCGGAGGTGACGGAGAAATGTATCTACACAAATTTTGACGTCTTTATTTTATTCAACATTTTTACCACCACCATCACCCATTATTTATAAAAGTAAAACTTACCTTCTACACAGACTAGGTGAAGTGGTTGACTCGATAAAATTTTGACGCGCGGCTAACGGACTTTGATTGTCGGCGCTAACACCACGGTTATAACGAGGAGGTGGATCGGGACTTTGGTGCCTCGAAGAGCGTCCACTACGGTCGTCGCTTAGTTGGAGTTTAATGTAGGAACCAAACTTTCGTTTACCTAAAAGCAAAACTATGTAATTACTTTACAATTTCGCTGCAAGTTTTCCTACCTAAATCTTCTTTTGCGGCCTCCTCCGCCTCTTGCGCCTTTTGTTGTTGCTTCTGTTGGTGATAAAAACGTTGCAAAACTATTGGACTAGTGTTACCGTAAGCGTGGTGTTCTTGATTTGCTTGATTTCGAACCGGGAGCGGTGAACCGACCGGCGAATGCCACCTGTTCTCGTTCATAATCTTCCTTTGCTGGTAAGGCGACTTGAGTTCGTTTCTGTTATCGCCTTGCACGGTTTGTAAATAATTGTTGGGTTGATAAGTAGCGTGGTAAGGTCGATAGGGCGAAAAACTCCGATTGGACGACGAAGCGTTACTCGTCTCACTTTGGTTATAAGTTAGGTGTATGCTTTGGCAGGTGTAAGGTAATGAACTATCTCTTTGGTGACTAGCGGAATTGTGAAAATTGGTAAAACGGGAAGCGTGGTGGGAACGACCGTCTGGTGGTAAAGAATTTCCGCTAATTTGATAAGAGTGCTTAATTTGATATTCTAATGAATTGAATGGATTTGTCGTGTCCACTCGAGACGACGAAGGCGATTTGATGCTACCATTTGTTAGGGTTGCTTGAGCTGAATCTACTAATTGAGGCCTTTGGTACGTAAAGTTTTGACGCCGGCTTGACAGTAACGGTGAAGCTGTGTGTCTGGGAAAAAAAACATTTAAGTTTCAGCATAGACTGAATAATCATGTGCAGGGAAAATGCTAGTTAAAATTTGAAATGGTATGAGAACAGTGCAATTTAGAGGGTTGTCATCAACTTTAGTTTCAAGTGATGAAATTATGTTGGAATCGCTTTTCATCATAGCCAAGATGACGCCCAACTTGACAAGAATTTTGCACATGCTAAATTATTATTGCAATTTCTAAACCTAGGGGGGTATTTTTATACTTATGTACATGGTGTTCGTTTATGTTTAAAATTAAATAAGACTTAAACCCTGATAACGAAAAATAAGTGCCCTCTGAGTTCAAAAATTTCGTAAAAAGTTTTATATTATTTATTGAACAGCTAGTTTGGCCGGATTTATATGCGGCAAAAACATCAATATAATTGTTCATGCGGTTAAAATTAGTTGTAATAATGCTGAAATATTGCTAAAATTTTATTTTTGCAATTACAAATAATAGTCCAGGCAACGAAGCCGAAAAATTGGCTCAAGCTTGCAAAAAATGGTAATTTTTCGTAAAAGTAAAAATATGTGAGTTATAGGCGAAAACCGCATCTAGGGGGCTAAAATCCTCATTTGGGGGAACGCCGGCTTGGGATTTTTATGAGACATTTTGGGGGTTTATTAGAACACTTAATATACATCTTTGCCAAATTTCAGCTTGCCCGGACCTTCTGTAAGCTCAAACCAAAATTTTGAAAAAATTTATTTTTCTCTTCATTTTCCAACCTTGGCCACAATTTCAATTAATTTATTATTAAAAGCATTTCCCGTGTCCGAAAACATTTCTCTCCCTGCAACGAATTAATATTGTGCCATTTTAAGGGTGGGTCGTGTTTTTGGTCAATAATTTAAGTATTAGTGTGCCATGGAAAAATATGAGTAAAAACTATTTTATAGAGAATTTTATGCTCTTCAATTATGGTGTGATCATAATTTTTCATACAAGCATAAATAAGCGAGTTATCGGCAAAAAATCGCGTTGGGGGAGCTAAAACCCCCGATTGTAGGGGACGCCGACGTGGGATTTTATGGGACTTTTGGGGGGTTCATTAGAACACTGCAATGTACTTCTCTGCCAAAATTCAACTGGCCCGGATTTTTTGCAAACTTCCTTCCTTGCCTGGAAGGCAACAAACCTTCCTTGCCTGGACTATCAGTGATAAAGGAATATAATAAAAATTAAAATTGATTATGTACTTTAAAATATTTTGGCAATTAAATTGTCAAGTGCTGATAATTTTTAAAATTGATCATGAAAATGTATAGACCATAAACAAATGCATATCTTTCCAATAAGCCTTGTTTGTTATCCAAATTAGATAAAAAAATACTATGCAATAAAATCTTTTCTGCATTTTTATCTAATTTGTTTAAAAATAATTTAACCATATATTAACTATAACTATAGAGATGCGACTTGAGATGAGTGTCAACCAATGGAGATTTGTTTTTCAAAAGTTAGTGATGATTTAAATTTATCCGTCCCTCCGAACTACCCTATATAATTATAAGTTTGTTTTCTTTCCTAGATCATATGGTTTGCTATTTATGAGTAAATTTTAGTAAATTAAATGTTAAGAATATTTGAAATTTCTCACCATTCCTACAACCAAGAATCACATGAAGGTTAAACAAGATCAATCCCATCACAAGTCTCTTCTTGGTTTACTAATCTTGCTATTGGCACTGCTTAATTTTTGTTATAAATGATATTTGAGGTGAAATCCAACTTGATGAAGGAGATATAGAGCTGGCAAAAAAAAGGCTACAAGAAGTTCGTTGTAAGTAAATGGTAAATATTATCTGCCGTGCATCGAATATCACGTAAAAAAAAGTAAGTTCACGTCCAGTGAGTCTTGCCAATTGGGGGCGCTTTAGACAACGCTCGATCAGTATCAATTTTAAAAGGGGTAACTCTCGGATTTACCTTAAGAGATAATTTATCAACATATCGGCCCCAACTCTACCCAGGAGTCCCGTCTGATGACGGACACTTTCGGGAGTAAAGTCAAATTTTTAATTAAAAGTTTTACCCCTCCCCATATTTAAATATTTGGTTCATTCCGGTTGTATTAAAATTATTGAATGTATACATCTGTACTAATATTTAAAATTTTATTATTAGTCCTTTTTGAAGTTTTGTTTACAAAATTGTGTACTAAAAATACCACGTATTCATGTTTTGTTTTTTGAATTCAAATTTCCGATTTACTGTTTGATTTAGTAATTTGGGGGGGGGGGGCCTACAACCGCAATGGTGATCCGGAAATTGAAATTTCCCTATAGAAATGGCTTAATATTTCGATCAAAAAAGTCATTAGCTATAATGTAAAAACAGGATCATTAAGTTTAAATTGAAAAAACAACCATAATTTAAGTAAAAACGAAATACGGCGGTTGGAGTGGCTGGCGGCCTATTTTTCGAGGAAATTGGCTCCGCCCCTAACATGAAATTTAGCAAAAAATGGGGTAATTAATTATCGGACTTTTTGGGTATGTTTCGGTCCGAATGTGCCTCTGACGCCGTTGCGGACGTGAAGATTTAAAATAATCCGAAAAAAGTGCGAAAATCGGAAACTTTCATACCAGGAGCTACAAGTCGCGTAGCGTCAGGCTCGCATAGGGGTCCCCTGTCGGAATAAGTGAAAATTTTTCACTCGGAAATTGATTTTTTCTTTGAGATTCGGTTAGCTGGGGGTGTGATTAGTGGATTTAGTAAAAAATATTAGCAAAAAAATCGAAAATTACCCGTGTATTAACGAAAAAGTGAAAAAATAACTTTTTTTTTGAGTGTGCAATCGATTCGAAAGTTGTTCCATTGTCAAAACCTATTCTCCGGGCCTTCCGCTCCGCTCCATTAGGCCCTCTAAGCGGTTTTGACAATGGTTTACTGGGATAAACATACTAGAAGGGCCTTCCATCAAGAAATCCGGGATCAAAAAAATCGGGATCATAGAAAACCTGCATTTAGCATTTAAAAGTATAGTTGCGGTATGCCGCAGTTCCCTTTTACGTTTCACCCCCAAAACATCGCATAAAAAAAAATAATGACAAAACCTTTCATCGATGTAACCGGTACGGGAGACGTGTTGCATCTGCCGCTCCGTAAATCGCTAAGTTTAAGAGTATATCAACTCACTCGGACCGACAACAGAATGGGCGAGATTCCACAAATTTTATTCATGCGCGTCGGTGAACGTGTAAAATTTACGATTTTCAAAGTTATTTCTTTCCTATTAAAAGTCCTTAATCCAAGAATTTTATTATTTAATTTTACTCTATAAACCTTAAACTTCACCAAACTTAATAGGAAAAAGTCAATTTCGGAGGGCTCATTAGGGGTCCTTAACCATTTGGGGGCATAGAAGTGCATTATATTGAAATTTATAATATTTTAGCAAAAAATTTAGGAGAAAAAAATTGAAAAATTGCCACTGTATAAATTGTTGCTTTATTGTGCAGTTTGTAAAAAATTTGTATCAATAACTTTTTGAAACTAGAAGAGGGGCCGGAACTTGTTAGGGCAAACAAGCTGAAAAATTAGTTCGTTTGCAAAAAATTCATGCAAACTGCAACTCGCTTAATTTCATATCCAAAAGAAAATGAAGAGCACAAAATTTTCTACAAATTAGAACTTGTCAAAATTTGCCTATGTCAAACTATTCCTGAAAAAAAAAATCAATTCCAAAAAAACGAAATGAGTTATTTAAAAAATTGAAATTGGAACCAAGTTTTTGAATAAATCGTATTTCAAATAATTATTTTTACTTTCCGAACCCCTAGGTAAGGAAAGTATTGTTTTTACATGTCATCATCACCTGAAGTGAATTCTGAAACATCAAGTGGGTAGAGAATTTTGTGCTCTTCAATTTTGGTTTGATGATAATTTTCGGTAAAAATGAAATTAAGCGAGTTTAAGGGGCTAAAACCTCCAAGTGGAGAAGAACAAGCTAGAGGGTACCTATTATCAGTTTAATGTCATTTCTCCTGAATGTCTTAGAAAAACTGATAGATAGGCATATCAGGGAGATGTTTTGGCTAACTCGCCTCTACATAGACACCAATATGCATACCAATCAGGGAATCAGGGCAATGTGAATTAAGTATACACGAAGTAACTCACAAGATTGAAAGGGCTCTCGGAAGTCAATAAATTGCTCTAGGAACCGTTCTAGACGTATAGAGGGCATTTGACAACACGTCCACAACATAAAAACGTTTCGAGACAAGACAAAACAATTTGTCTCAAAACGTTTTGTTCTATCATGTTTTCATATAAAACAAAATGTTTTGCCTCAAAACGTGTTAGGAAATCAGCGCTAATTTGGCACAGACGACTGCGGAGGTCTCTGCCGCACGCGGGTGTCCGCAGAGAGGTGTGAGATTCTGTCTCCTCTAATGTGGTGCCTGGAACTGGAGCAAACAGGTGTACTGATAAACACCAACAGTACACACAACCAGTACAACAGTATACCGTCTGGTAAACAGATGGATCTAAAATTACCGAAGCAGGTATATGCATCAGGAAATGAACAGGTGATGCTCTGAGCATAAAACTGGGAATGTCTTGCAACTGTATTTCAGGCAGAATTAATTGCAATATTGGTCTGTGCCGAAGAAATGAGATGGAGGGACTATGTAAATAGACGGATCTGAATCACGACAGAGCAGTAAGGGTCTTAGAAGAGGTAGAGATTTCCGACCTTCTTGACAATGCACTGGTAAAACTGGCGACTCACAATACTGTTATGATGGGAATCTACTTTCAAGGTTTCATACACAACTGCTAAGCAAAAGATTGGGGACATACTACAAAAACAACACCTCGCTTACTGGACTAAAGCTATCGTAGATGCTCATCAAAGATCCATCAGATGGGATCAGGTGTAAGGAAGTTCTTCAGCTGAAAAGGATAGTAGTGCTTTTTACAGGCCAGTGCTGCCTCAGTAGTATTGGGGTAGCTGAAGATCCTATATGCGGAGAGGATGAAATCCCACATCACATTGGCAGGGGTAGGCAACGTCACCTTGGATTTCCATATCTCAGTCGCTTAGATGCAAAAGCTGACATGTCAAAACTTTTCCCAAAATGAGATTAATACATCAAAAAATTAGAAATGCAAAATCCTACATACCCATCAAAAATTATAAGAGAAAATCCCGACAAATACCGAGTTATACGAAACTAAAATATCACCTTAGATGCAAAAACCGACATTTCCAAAGCTCAACATTTCGATAACCCGTGACCATTGAATTTTCAAAGGTTTTGTCAGTTGTGTAGTGTGCTTTGACATATCTATATTCCCCTGATCGTGGTTTTGGACAAATTGAAAATATTTATAAAAAACATGCGGTAGTTGTTCATCCTGATGACTAAATAAATATAATTAAAAAGTTTGCAACTGTTCACAAAATTGGAAGTGATGTGGTGATTAATTAAAGATTGGAGAAGCGAAACTCAAAATGTTTTGAAGCAACCCAGTTATTGGCATTTCAAATTTCAACCTTCAAAAAGATTAATAATTATTAAGGTGGTTAACTACAACTGTGAACAGTCGTTTTCAAGCTGATATTTAGGAATTAAATTTGAGAAAACTGTTACAGCTATTGAACTAAAATTTAGGATACTTATTTATTCACATTTAAACTAACACCTGAAATTTTTGTAAAGCTTTTTATTGAAAATTGTACAAGGTAGATCGACACGTAACTCATGTTTCGAAATGACGCGCCCATCTGAATTTATCTGAAATAAATGAATTTTTTAAATTCTTGTTCTATATGAATGTGGCTCCAGTTGGAACCTCGAAAATTTAATTTAAACAAAAAATGACAAAATGGCGAGGATTTAAAAAAAAACTTCGATTTTTACAACCAAATATGGGGATAATTACCTATCACCTGTCACCCCAAATCGCTCCAAAACTTTTTTATAGCAAAAGGACCCTTATTAGAGTGTCCTGTAAAAATTTCGCCCGAGAAAGTATATACAAAATTTTGAGAAAAATCGATTTAAAAAGTACGGGAAAGTCGCATCGATTATGCCGTCGAAGGCGGGCCAAGTGCATCAGTCGCTCGTGGTCTAAGCCACGCCCTGCCGAGGTCATAAATACATGTAGCGGTCGCCCCATACCGACAGCATTTGTCAGTCGACTTCCGTGCGGTAAACATGTAGGTCTCTAAATAAACATAAAAAACTGGCTTGGCCAGAATTATGAGCAACAAATAACCTACCCTACGCTGCTCCGCAGCTCCGGGAGCCGCTAACGCGGCAGAGCTAAACATACGAGAAGGCGCCACGCATCAAGCAAACCGGGATGAAGGCAACCGGAATTTTAAACCCCCAAAAAATCGCCTAAAAACAAAAAATAATGGCTGACGCGCCTTAGAATCTCGTTAATCCACATGAAAATTAGCTAACTTCAAAATCGATTTACTCAAAATTTTGATAATACTTTCTCAGAATTTTTTTGCAGGAGGGGGCCTATATAAACCTTCATCTTTCCATTAGGAAGGTTACAAGTAAGTTCGTAATGACAGGTGATAGGACATCCTCACCCCTGAAATATATTCTAAATGCCTACAAAAAATCAAGTTAATCAGCCAAGTAGTTTGTTTGGAACACGTGCGCCCGACCTGAGAAATGTAGTTCTGAGATAAATCGTTTTAAACTTTTTCGTGCTGTAATGAACTAATGAACTCCATTAAAGAAAATCCGTTATAATTCGGGTAATTTGATGAATTTTACTTTAATATTTTCTTGACACATTTGCAAGACCCCAAACTATAAAAATATGTAATAAAGAAAAAACGAAAAAATTTATCGGTCACAGCAGTTAAACCCTTAAGGTGAAAGGTGGAGCTCCACTTGCAAGAGGTGAAGCAACTTATAAAAGTGTTTATGTACACTCTAAAGCAACGGTGGGCAACCTCCGGCCCGCGGGCCAACTCCGATCCGCGTAAAGTTCTAATCCGGCCCGCGAGATCTTTAGAAGAAATAATATATAAATATTTTCAAAAACAAAAATTTTAAAGAAAAGGATTAGGTTAGTTGTACCTAACATAAGGAAAAAGGAGAGATCTACAGTTTAATTTTCGATATAATTCGTCTTATTTAAATTAAATTAAAAAGTATTGTAAAAAGTAAATTGAAAAGTACACTAGACCCTCCATGTACGCGAGTTCGATGTACGCGAATTCAGAATAACGCGAATTAGATTTTGATACCTGAATTTTTTATACGCGAAGCAAAATTCCCTTTAAGGCGAATTAAGTTTTCGCGTATTATTAAAATAACTAGGTGGCACAGTCGGCCTACCGGTCGCCTTTAGCCATCTAGACCGTGTCGAATGTGGTTGTTCGGCCTTCGGCCTCACTACAAGGTTCTAAAGTAGCCTATGTTTTTCGTAGCGTTGTAAATATCGTAACTTCTACACCAAATTTGGTTAAGATTGGTCAAATAGAAATGTAAAGCACTTGCACGCGTATTTGTATTGTCCAGGGCCGTCTCATCCAAGGGTGCAAAGTGTGCGTAGCACACGGGCGCAGAAACATTTGGGGCGCCGGCCAGATGTAGACGTTCATAAAAACCAACCTTAAGATTTTTTTTATTCGTGCTTTATTTTTAAGGCATCAGCTATCTTTATTTTTCAAAAAAAAACTAACAACAAAGCACGTTTGCTGACTAACACTTTGTGTTTATAATCAAACTTCTACAGGGCACAGGTTAATTTTTATGCTTCCTGCCGTAGTACATTTTTGTTGTGCAAGTAGTACATATAAATATCAGATTACTAGATTACTAACTAAGCCGACCGCCTAAGATCTGTGAAAAACACGATATCACAAGTCAAATTCGCCGACTACAATATTGTTGTTATCGTTTTGCAGAATTTCTTGTAAGCATTTTTAATCAACAAAGTACTGTGAAATTAGTTTCCCTGCAATTAATTTAGGGAGACCTCGTAAAAAAAAAGTTATGTTTGGTTATGAAGGCAAAGACGAGACAATTGAGTCTCCTGAAAAACATTTTAAAGTTAATTTTTATTTTGTACTTGATGTAGCCATATTAAAGTTAGACGAAAGATTTGGGGTTTTTAAATGACCACAATGATTCATTTAGCTTTTTAAATAATTTAAATTGTACTGTTAAGTTGGATTCAGGCACAAAATTGAAGTATTGTATGGATTTACAAATTAAACTGTCATCAGGCGATGATTCGGATATAAATGCAATAGATTTAAGTAATGAGATTGAAGTTCTACCGAGCTACGTAAAATCAACGTTATCCGTTTTAGGAGTTTTGGAATATTTGCATTCCAATGATTTACTTAGCACTTTTCCAAATCTTGCAGTAGCTCTAAGAATTTTGTTAACAATGCCCGTTACTGTTGCTGAAGGTGAAAGGTCTTTTTCTAAATTAAAACTTATAAAGAACTATTTGAGATCAACAATGGCGCAAGAAAGGCTCACAAACTTAGCAATTATAAGTATTGAATACGATATTGCCAAAACCCTAGAAATTAATGATGTTATAAAAGAATTCGCTAGTAAAAAAGCCAGAAAAATTCATTTTCAAGAATAAATAAAAATAATTATTGTTTGTTCAGGTTTAAAAATTATACATAATTTAGTATTACATGTACACTACTACTATTTTTTTATAATATACAGGGTGTATACAAATTGGCGCATAAACTCTCTAGTACGTTAACCTCCATCAAGTTAGCCCCCCTTTAATCGAATTTTTAACTTTTTCTTATGCCAAACGTTAGGTAATCGTTAGGTAAGATTTGGTAGTTCGATTAAAAGATTTGGTAGTTCTTTGTTTTTTCGTAATTAAGCAATCAAATTTTTTTGTCAAGTTAGCCCCCCTTCAATCGATTTTTTAACTTTTTTTTAGCTCATTTGATCGATTATAATACGCAGAGGTTTGGTACCCCAATAAAAAGTTTTGGTAGTTTCTAATTTGGTGGTAAATAATTTATTAAGTTGGAAGTTTACTTATACGCACGCGCTAAACTTCACGTGTATACAACAATAATTGTTTATTGCCAATTTGGCCTGATTTAAACCATTTTTTAACCTTTTTTTAATGCCAAGCGATAGGTCATCATCATGAAAGGTTTATTAGTTCGATTAAAAGTTTTGGTAGTTCTTTGTTTTTCGTAATTAGTTAACTAATCAAATTTTTTTTGTCAAGTTAGCCCCCTTCAATCGATTTTTCAACTTTTGTTTAGCTCATTTGATAGATTATAATACGCAGAGGTTTGGTACCCCAATAAAAAGTTTTCGTAGTCATTAATTTGGTCAAATAATTAATTAATTTTGAAGTTTTACTTATAAGATATACATACAAAGTATAGCGCAGATTGTATTTCTTATCGACACCTGATATAAATAACATTGTAACTCAAGTTACAATGTTATCCAACTATGCTGTAAACGGTATTTCTTATCGACACCTGATATGAATAACATTGTAACGCAAGTTATAATGTTATCCAACTATGCTGTAAACAGCTTCCCCAAAGAACAAACTATAATTTTGGTTTATGAATCGTCGTCCTATCTCAATTAAAAATACTGTTAATTTAACAAAATAACATCATTGTTACTGCAAATTATATGTAGCAAAAAATCTTTAAAATGCTCTCATGTAAAATAAGCAAAATAGAGTTACAATGTTATTCATATCAAGTGTCCTTATAATCTTATTAAATCATCTTATTAGAATGCAGCGCAAACTTTTTGTATAATGCATAGTTACATTTTTCATGTTTGTTGTATAAATGATTCATCTTAAAAATTAATTAATCATTTGACCAAATTAGTGACTACGAAAACTTTTTATAGGGCTACCATATTTCTACATATTATTATAATCTATCAAATGAGCTAAACAAAAGTTGAAAAATCGATTGAAGGGGACTAACTTGACAAAAAAATTTGATTAGTTAACTAATTACGAAAAAACAAAGAACTACCAAAACTTTTAAACGAACTAATAAACCTTTCATGACGATGACCTATCGCTTGGCATTAAAACAAGGTTAAAAAATGGTTTAAATTAGACCAAATTGGCAATAAACAATTATTGTTGTATACACGTGAAGTTTAGCGCGTGCGTATAAGTAAACTTCCAACTTAATAAATTATTTACCACCAAATTAGAAACTACCAAAACTTTTTATTGGGGTACCAAACCTCTTGCGTATTATAATCGATCAAATGAGCTAAAAAAAAGTTAAAAAATCGATTGAAGGGGGGCTAACTTGACAAAAAAATTTGATTGCTTAATTACGAAAAAACAAAGAACTACCAAAACTTTTAATCGAACTACCAAATCTTACCTAACGATTACCAAACGTTTGGCATAAGAAAAAGTTAAAAATTCGATTAAAGGGGGGCTAACTTGATGGAGGTAGTACGTTATCTCGTTCTGGGGGAGCGTTATTAGAGTCTAATTAGAATTTCTTTATGATTTTTCTTAGGGTCTATTAACGCTCCCGCATAACGTACTGGA
Source organism: Podabrus alpinus (assembly GCA_932274525.1). NCBI lineage: Eukaryota > Metazoa > Arthropoda > Insecta > Coleoptera > Cantharidae > Podabrus > Podabrus alpinus. The sequence continues at coordinate 5,377,083 of OW026453.1, forward strand.
GACTTTCGGTGCCAATTTTTATACACACTGTATTTTGTTTAGGTGTTAGTTTAAGTTTATAAATTTGTCTATTGGCGATTTACATTACCGTTGGTGGCGCCACCAGCAACAACAACATGGCTGTGTTTAGACGTATATTTCGAAATTCAAAGTCATAGTCTGGTGAAAATTTCCAAACATTTTAGTATGGTGTTAAATTTATTGTAATATGTTTGGTTAATTAGTTGATTTTGTTATGTTTTAAGCCTGAAGAACGAATTTTTATTTTCATTTAATACGTCATTTACTAATTTGAAATTCTTCCGCATGGTGGCGTTTGCTTAATGTAAATTGCGAATAATTTTTTTCATTGAAAGTCGTTTTCTTTAATAAAACTGATGGTACTAGATGGTTGTTCATCATTTTGGAACAAATGGATCCCATTTCGTGTCTTACACACACAAAATTATTTTTTTTACTTTTTAAAACGAATTTCGAAAGGCTCGACTCTGCGTAGCGCGACAGTTCAAGATGTAGCTAAAACAAGGCACCAAATTTTTAAACTCTTCTAAACGTCAATGACCTTGAAAATTTGAAATTACCGCCTGCGGCGCATGGGAGCGGCAAATATAGGTTTGCACACAGGCGCCAAATACTCTTGAGACGGCCCTGGCATTGTCGATCGGTTGACAGCATTCATTATTGTTTTTTAAGTTGATAATCCATTCATGCGCGTCCATAGGGACGCGCATGAATGGATTATCGAGATTCCTTAAAGGAAGGCAGGCTACTCAAAATCAACTTTTCTTTCCTTTGCGAATTTTTGCACTATTTCAATAGAAAAACATGCGCATGGACCTATATAATAACTGTGCCTGTTTAATTTAAAATTAAACAGGGTTTTAATTGGTCGGTTGGGTTCCTTTTCAAGGAAACAAAAGTGGATAGCAAATCAGTCAGAGAAAAGATTAGACACATCACTAAACAAGAAGAGCAACATTCAAGGCAACCCATACGTCAGAGAGATGGTTCGACGATGGAGAAGAAGATGGGACAAAAGAAGCTGGAAAAAGAGAAGACATCGATTAAACGGGCATATCTAAAAATAGCCTAAAAATACATAAACAATCAAATGGAACGTCTTAAGCACTTCAAAGGATAATTGCAGTTCCACAAACAACATCATACATCAAAGAAATCCGCAAGACACAACACATCCCAGACGCCATTCTTTTGGAGGTGGCAATATGTTTAATTTAGAAATTAAACAGGTTTTTGTTGGTTGGTTGGGTTATAGTTTAGAACCATCCTGTATATAAATAATTTAAGCAAATATGCAAAATTGTACAAACCTACGTAGAAAAGTGTAAATAAAGCTAAAAAGCATTCTAACACTTTTCAGTAGGTCAATTAAAATAATTCATTTCCGCATTGTAATCATATCAACATTCAAAACAATTAATCATCAGTTCAATTAATGCATTTAAAATTATTATAATGGAAAATTTATATCATAGTCATCAGACGGGGGGTGAATCACTGTGGCAGTATAGTGTACACTTGTGAAGCAGTATAAGCAGTAAGTGGCAGTATAGGCAGTAAGTGGCAGTATCGGCAGTATGTGGCAGTATATGGTAGTAAGCGGCAGTATTAGGCAGTAAGTGGAAGTATTAGGCAGTAAGTGGAAGTATTAGGCAGTAAATGGCAGTATTAGGCAGTAACTGGCAATATTAGGCAGTATTGGCAGTAAGTGGCAGTATCGGCAGTAAGTGGCAGTAAATGGCAGTAGTGGCAGTATGAGGCAGTATTGGCAGTAAGTGGCAGTATGTGGCAGTAAGCGGCAGTAAGTGGCAGTAAGTGGAAGTCCGGTGGAAGTATTAGGCAGTAAATGGCAGTATCGGCAGTTTTTAAACACGTTTTTAAACTGTCCTCTTTTAAATCCAATAGTCAATATAGTGGGTAAAGATAAAAATCTGAAAATCACGTAAACCCGACCAGCAAATGACAGCGCAAATAATAGCAATTGCCAAAATTACTTTTTCAACTATATTTTTTCAAATATTTTTTTTAAATTAATATGTAAGTTTTTTCATTTAAAAAAATTACCAAGTGTTTAAGATAAAAATCTGAAAATCACGTAAACCCGACCAGCAAATGACAGCGCAAATAATAGCAATTGCCAAAATTACTTTTTCAACTATATTTTTTCAAATATTTTTTTAAAATTATTATGTAAGTTTTTTCCGGTTTTTTCATTTAAAAAAATTACAAAGTGTTTAAGATAAAAATCTGAAAATCACGTAAACCCGACCAGCAAATGACAGCGCAAATAATAGCAATTGCCAAAATTACTTTTTCAACTATATTTTTTTAAATATTTTTTTTAAATTAATATGCAAGTTTTTTCATTTAAAAAAATTACCAAGTGTTTAAGATAAAAATCTGAAAATCACGTAAACCCGACCAGCAAATGACAGCGCAAATAATAGCAATTGCCAAAATTACTTTTTCAACTATATTTTTTTAAATATTTTTTTTAAATTAATATGCAAGTTTTTTCATTTAAAAAAATTACCAAGTGTTTAAGATAAAAATTTGAAAATCACGTAAACCCGACCAGCAAATGACAGCGCAAATAATAGCAATTGCCAAAATTACTTTTTCAACTATATTTTTTCAAATATTTTTTTTAAATTAATATGTAAGTTTTTTCATTTAAAAAAATTACCAAGTGTTTAAGCTAAACTTTTTGGCCACCAAGCTACAAAAAAACCATAATAAAATTACAAAATCAGCCCTACAATGAAGAACAGCCGGCTTTACTAGTATCCTAGTATGTAAAAAATACTTTACAATTTTGTTGTAAAAATTTACCTCGTAACAACCGATGTTCGACGACTCTATTTTTAAACAATATTTTCCTTACTAGGGGTTCGGAAAGTAAAAAGCATTTTGCGGTGTTCAGTGCTATGCTAAACCAGGTTATCAGAAATTAAAAATTCTACAAGATTTAGTAAATATCGGGTAGCATCTCTAATGTTTTTTGTAATTGCACTTGAAAATCTGTGCCTGGTGACACGCAAGAAAGTGCTGACGGCACGCCCTAGTAAAATGCAGACTCAAGTTTTAAATTACAGCAATGTCATACTGTTCGGGGAATCACCGATTAACTAACGCAATCTATTTCACTTACGACGGAGACTTTTATGAAATTTTAATTTTTTTCCGTTTTTTCATTGACTTAAAATAATACTGATTTAATTATTTTATATCAATAGTCCAGCCACAGTTGGGAATTGCTATTCTTTACTTTTTAATTAATTAAAATCAATTTATTGCAACTAATTGTCATTCCAGCCCTAACAAGTCCATCATTGGGCAACGATAAAAACCTTTGGCGGCATATACAGCGCCTACACGTCGAAAGAATGTCTCTATGTTCTCAACTTCTCATTGCAATGTGATAACCAGATAACGCATTCCTTTGAAGGAAGAGATAAATAATTCCCCGATAATTAGCATCTAGGCTTTTGTTGAGTCAATAATTATGAGGTGACTCGAAAAACACTAATAAGACAAGATTGTCATTTTTCGATTGCGTATTCAAAACTATAAGCATTAATTAATTTTTAGTAACCGAACCCATGCTCATCCCATGATAAAATTTGGTACGCATGCTCAGCACATTTGTACAAAAAAACTGTAAAAAAATTAATCAAAACAAAAGACCGCTTTAGAAATAGGGGTTGAAATAGGGTTAAAATTAAAAAATTAATCCAGTTAAGGGTTGAAAATATAAAATGTGGTTAATATTTAAACAGAATGTTCGTTTACCTTTACAGAACATTTTTTATTTTTAAATTTAGACCACCGTGGATGAAGTTACAGTCGTTTTCCTACAAGTCTACACAACTTTTTGACTTTTTGAAAGATCAAAACAAGGAAACGAGTGCCTTTTTGGGCAAATCCTTTAATTTGTATGTTTTATTTCTTACTAAGATGGTGTGTACCAAATATTGTCAAATTAGGCATGGGTCAAGTAAATTCATGATTCGATTTGAGACGGAATGACCCTTTAAGATATGTATTGTTTTAGGACATGGTACAACTTTATCTATTATTTATAAAAAAATTAATTTTACTTGTTCCATGTCCATTTTGAATAATTAATTATTTTAATAAATAAAATCATTTTGAAAAAAATAACTAATAATGTTTATTTATCTGATAACACTACAAATAATAAATTGTATAGGTAATATTGAAATCTACGACATATTTAAAAAAAATTAATTCGAAACTTCAATTGCGATTTTCTCATAATTACCTTTTTAGGACTTGGAAAAAACCAATGTTCGCGGTCTCGTGTGCTGGCTGGTATTACGTGTTTATCAGATTTTTATCTTTACGCACTACTGGCTTTTAAAAGAGTGCAGTTTATAAACGTACGAATATTTGGCTTCATATTTGAAAAATGTGACATGTTGAAAATTTTGAACTATAAACTGGAAAAATAATAACTATTTTTCACTCTTTTCACTCTGGGCTGATTTTGTAATTTTATTATGATTTGTTTGGTGGCCAAAAATATTCTGTTTCAACCGGGTCCAGCCACAATAATTGGGAGTTGCTATTCTTTATACTTATAAATGCTTATAATTTAATTAAAATCAACTTATTTTCTGCCACGTCCGCATTTTTGCAAATATAGCTCAATTTCAATAGAAGTGCAAATTGAACATGAGATTAATTACAAACATAAAGATTCTACCAATATAAGCTTATAAAAAATACAAAAATTTAAATTTTATTTAAATTTAAATAATCTATTTCTTCCTTCTTATGGGTTAATTCCGATTTTACTATAAAAATGTAGTTAACATTTTAATATTTCATTCTCTTTATTCGCATGCACTAAATTCCACGCGAATAGAACAATTTAAACCATTTTCAACTTTTTTTAATGCCAAAATAGTCGATAGTGCGTAAAGATAAAAATCTGAAAATCACGTAAACCCGGCCAGCAAATGACAGCGCAAATAATAGCAATTGCCAAAATTACTTTTTCAACTATATTTTTTCAAATATTTTTTTAACTCAATTTCAATAGAAGTGCAAAATGAACATAAGCTTAATTACAGAGACAAAGATTTTACTAATATAAGCGTATCAATACAAAAATTAAAATTTTATTTAAATAATCTATTTCTTGTAAATAATTCTTCCTTCTTACGGGTCAATTATTTTAATTATTGTGGTTTGATGTTTTTAAATTTGTAACGGGCAGTAAATGGCAATATTAGACAGTAAGTGGCAATATTACGCAGTATTGGCAGTAAGTGGCAGTAAGCGGGAGTATTAGCAGTAAGCGGCAGTATTGGCAGTAAGTGGCAGTATTGGCAGTAAGCGGCAGTAAGTGGCAGTAAATGGCAGTATGAGGCAGTATTGGCAGTAAGTGGCAGTATTGGCAGTAAGCGGCAGTATTGGGCAGTAAGTGGCAGTAAATGGCAGTATGAGGCAATATTGGCAGTAAGTGGCAGTATGAAGCAGTATTGGCAGTACTTTATTAAATACTGCCAAATGGGAGTACAGTGTACATTTTAAAACTCAGTGATTCACCCCCCGTCATCAGATTAATACCTTTAATTTAATTGGAATGTGATAACCTAGCTATTAAGTTTTTGTATAAATAGTGTATTTAAAAATTAATAAACCAGTAGCATTTAAACTTACAACTTGAGTGTTATTCATCAATAAGTTAGGAAAGGTACTTCTAGCCACCTTTTCCTAATTTAGAGTCACTAGAACTTACAACTCTATTGTTTCTCAATTCACCTAAATTAAGACGGGTACTTCTTGCCACTCTCATCTTAATTTAGACAGTGCCAAATTTGGTTCCGATCGGTCAAACGGTTTAGGAGTCCATTAACTATACTAAGGCCCGCGGACGAAACGTAAATATTATTCTGGCCCCTGTTATACAAAAGGTTGCCCACCCCTGCTCTAAAGCAGTGGTTCCCAAAGTGGTCCACGTGGACCCCCAGGGGTCCATAGGAGACCACACGGGGGTCCACGTAGACGTGAAAAGAAAACAGGGGTTCACAAGTTGTAAGTGTAGGGTGATATTTTTTAGAAGTTTTGGGAATACAGTAGAAATGTAGCAGCAGGGGGTCCACAAGAAAAAAAAGTTTGGGAACCATTGCTTTAAAGGCTTATGCAGAGGGGAAGCCATTTTTCTCATACGACCCCAAAAGTATTAGAAATTGGGGTACCTATTAACAAGGATAAGAAACAAATTATTGCAAAGCTACTAGAAAAACACTATGGAAGTGAATAGGAAAAAGAAGATGAGCTTATTTTTTTAGAAAAGTTTTCAAAAATGTATTGAAGAGAGCATAAGGTAACTACAGAACAAGAAAACTGTAAAGAATAGATGGTTAATCTGTAGTAATTGACGATTTTTAAATAAATATTTACGAGTTTAGGTGCAAAACCCGACATGTCCATTCTAATAATTAATTTTTGAAGACTTCTGACTGCCCCTCATTTTTTCAATTGATTTGTATATTTTTCTCTATGAGTAGCAAGCTATACCAAAAAAAATGGTTACTTAATTCGATCGCATAAAGATTTTATGAGTTTTTCTGCATTATCTCGCTTTCTATTTCACTGGACTTGTCGGGTTTTGCATCTAAGCAACTGATCTGGTAATTGAGGAGATAGTACAGGCACCCTTAGGATGCATACTCAACTTTATTGAGGAGATGCAGATGTTGGAGTGAACACGGAATGAGGAGCACAATAAGCTTTCAGTGCAGTGGGCGATATTACAACACAACCCGATGACAATAATAGTAGATAGCAACTCTCCTTTCAGCTTACAGTGCATATATTGACTAACAATTTATTTCAAAATTTTAAATCACTTTTATAACTTTGTAAGCCAATAATGTTTTACTTAATACACCATGCAGTAATCAAGAATTAGACTACTAAATGTCACCGTTTGTAAATAAACCATTTCAAATTTTACTAGTCTTTCCGGATCAATATGACTATTTTTGTAAGTTTATGATTGCGGTTGCAAGAAATATAAAACAATGCATGCATGCATGTTAAGAGCCAATGCACACACAAACTCTTGCACAAACTGCTAAAATTAGAAATAAAAAAACGAAACTAACCATGCAACGTACCTAGGCAATGCTTTCTTATTTGCCAATAAATCTGCTTGTTCCAAAGCTTTCTGAAACCATTCACCAACGTTCACATTGGCGGTTTCAAATTTTTTGATAAATTTTTCGTTTTGTAATTTATTGTACTTGGGTCTTTGCTTTGGATCTTTCGTAAGACTGAAACATTTAAAAATCAACAAAATTTACTTCGGCAACAAAAGGTTCTCACCATAAATTAATAAACTGTCGAAACTCGGGGGTAAATTCAAGCCTCTCCGGTAAAACAGGCGGAGCTTGACCGATCACTTTAGTTAAAACCTCAAAATCAGTCTTACAATCCTGGTAAGGATAAACACCGGTAGCCAATTCGACCAAAGTAATCCCAAGAGACCACACATCGGCCCTGATGTCGTAGTCTGGATTGTTAGGATCAGGCTCAATCCGTTCGGGCTAAAATTTTCAAACTAAGTGACCAATTTATTACCCGACACTTCAACTTACTGCCATATATGCTGCACATCCGGCACTCCGCGTTTTTGCCATCGAATCCACCAAACGTCCACTTATACCAAAATCACACAATTTAATATTTCCACGTTCATCTAAAAGTATGTTTGACGGTTTTACGTCCCTGTGAATCACACCGTGCTTTTCTTTCAAGTACGACAACGCCTTAACGGTCTAAAATGAAAAGGATAAAAACTGACCGATCAAAAAGAAGGTGACTAAAATTACTGCAACTGTCACTTTTCCAATGATGTATTCGGGTATGGCCTGCTTCAACCGTTTTAGCAGTTTATCGAAACATGTGGCCATAAGTTCCATGCATATCCAGACTTCGGCATCGGTTATAAAACACCCCAAACATTGCACTATGTAAGCACAGTCGTGCGACTTGATAACCACTTCGATATCCATGATTATCCGTTTATTTTCTTCACTATTTCCCGAACGCCTCATTTGCTGCAAAAAAAGGTGGGTTAAGTTTCGTCGGTTTAGGTCACAGTTTACCACAAATTACTTTGACAGCGATAATTTCGCCACTGGGTCTGTGCCTCATTTTGACTACGTGTCCGCATGTACCGTTCCCCAACTCTTCGATATGTTCCATATCCTTTAACTCAGTCATGTATGTGATACCCTTAATTTTAAGTTTGCCACTATTTTTCATAATTTCTTTCAATTTTCTGTCAGTCTCAAGATTGTCGTTACGTTTTGGTGAAAATGGTAATTCCTTTGGTCTCCTCATTACTGGCGAATTTGATAAATTTTCCACTACGGGTAAATATATATGATTAATAGGTACAGTGGTTTTTGTAACAGGCGAATAGTAAAAGAAAACTTGAGGTACTACATACATCCTAAACTGGGACGATTTGGTTTACGTCCGCTTCCCCGTTCGGAACCATTGGAAATATTAGGCAATTGTTGAGAACGTAAAGTAGGATTTCCTGTGGTTAAACCAGTTAATCGTTCTAATAAAACATTTATTTTATTTTCTTCACTAGACATTTTCTTTCAGGTGGATCTCGCTATGACAGCCATTTAACCGATTTAACCTGTAAAATGTTAATAAAAACTGACGATTGACAGTTTCTAGATAATTTGTACGGAACGTTGCCTAACCCTGAGGCGTAAACTAAAATAAATAACAAACCTTTGATATGTATACGGGGTGCTTCCTAATTATGTCCTGACGGCCTGAAATTTGCTTTCCCACTTGAGTAAGTATCCCTAACTTTAATAGTTATTTATGTATTAAGGGAATTATGAGGGCCTTAATTACCGATGGCAAAGTTTGCGTCCCGAGGGCCTCTGGCCCGAGGGACAGCAATTGCCAGAGGTTATTAAGGCTCTATAATTCCCGTGGTACATAGATAATTTTATTTTTGACCGATTTTCATAACAATATGTCCATATTTAGAACGCAATAAATGTTTAAATTCATAATTTTTCTGGTATATTTGAATTAGGTAGCGTTGATTGTAGCATTGTTGGTTGTTGCTAGGTTGTCGCTATGTTACATGTTTATAAGCAAACTTTATTTATCAATCAATGTTTTTCCGTTAAAAACGTGTTTATTTTTTACCACAAATCGACGATCTTTTTCTGATATAATGGAGGATATTATAAAAAAAGCGGAAAAAGCAAGACAATCATTACTTCCATCGAAAAGTGAAGCCCTATATCAAAAAGAATACAACTTATATCTGAAGTGGCTGACACAGAGAAATGTTATGTCAAAAGATGCCAACGAAACTGTCTTTCTGGCATATTTTCAAGAACTGGTAAAGTATTTTCAGTATTTTCTGGTAGATTTGGTAATAATTGTATTTATTCGTTGCAGTCAGAAACGTTTAGCCCAAATTCGTTATGGACTAAATGGTCAATGCTCAAATCGATGGTGACCATATATGAGAAAAGAGATACCACCAAGTTCAACGAACTAGAGGCTTTTTTGAAACGGAAAAGTAAGGGGTATAAGCCGAAAAAGTCTGCTGTCTTATCTCCTAAAGATGTCATCAAATTTCTAAAGGACGCCCCTAATGAAATTCATTTATTGCATAAGGTAATTTTTTTCTCAATTTTCTTTTTCGTTTGTTTATGTCGTTTTATTTGTTATAGGTTGTTCTAATTATGGGTTATTTTGGAGGATGCAGAACTCAGGAACTTCTAAATATGAGTATAGCAGATATAGAGGACCGGGATACTGTTATGGTAGTGAACGTACCGGAAAGTAAAACTGGTGTATCGAAGAAATTTACAGTTGTGGATGAAAAAGAGTTCTCTGCTTTGCCTTTATTGAGACTTTATATGTCCTTGCGTCCTGAAGGTACAAAACGATTTTTTTTGAGCTTCCGACAAAATAAATGTACAACTCAGCCAATTGGAAAGAATATGTTTGGCAAAATTCCCAGCAAAATCGCAATGTATTTAGGATTGCCAAACCCACTAACCTATACGGGACATTGCCTTCGTCGCACTTCTGCTACTGCCCTAGACAATGCAGGAGCAACTATGACAAACTTAAAAAGACACGGAGGTTGGAGAAGTTCCACGGTGGCAGAGGGGTATCTGGAGGACAGTATTGAATTGAGAAATAAAACGGCGCGTATGCTGTCTACTTTGCCATCAGAAGAGGCAGGCACCTCGACTGTAGTGAACAGCAACAGCACCACCCATAAAAAAGAAGAAATTGTTTCCAGCGGCGGAAGTAATTTTCAGGGAACATTTGAAAATTGTACATTTATTATTTGTAATGACGTGAATAAGGAAAATATGTCTTAGTTTTCATTACATATAAACGTTTATAAGCATTTCTTGTATCATTTTCACCTGTAAAAGGTAAGAGGGAGTTTTTGAACTTTAATATCCCAAGGGAGTTATGACCCTCATTATAGATATCGTAACTATGACGATATAAGCTTATAATGTCACTGTCAGAAATAAAATTTTTAATTGCATCGTAGTCATAGGTAAGAGCTAAAATTAGACAAGTTTTGTTGGGGATAGGACAACCCAACGTGGTCGACTCTTATTTAGTTCTCATGTAATAGAAAATGTTTTCTATTGTGTTGTGATTAAATCTATCGAAATTCATAAACAACTAGTTGAAAATTGATATCGAGACGGCAATAGAAAAACGAACGATTGACACCAATAGCCCAGGCAACGAAGCGAAAATAAAAATAATAAATACGAAAGTTTTGAAATTTGGTGATAATGTTTATTATGGCTTACTATTGAACGTGTCAAAAGTCCTGAACAATTAAAGGTGCGGAATCGCCGCCATCTTGGAAGAAAGGTGCATTTTTATGATTTTTGTTGTATAACTCCTTAATTATCGTGTTTATTGGAAAAATTATTCTTACAAAAGTTGGAGAGCATTAAATTTCCTTCAAAAAAGTTCTTATTCATTTTTTCGTATAAATAATATTTTCTCGTACAAATGGACGATGAACGTGAATGTAGAAACTTTGCGAACATAGAAATTCATATTAATTTAATACTATTAATTGTATTACGACAAAGTTTTTATTGCACAACATTTTTATACTCACATCTTTGTGTACGACGCTTCTTAACGGTTTGAGTGATAGTTGGGTTATCCTCAACCACATCAGGATGAACCGATGAACCGACATCAGGCTCATCTGTACAGGATGATCGTCTTGAGCACTTGAGCTTGTTGTTGATGATACCCTCTCGTCATCGGTATAATCGTCCTCGTCTCCATCCTCATTTTCATCGTCGACTATATTTGGTCCATTGAAACAGTCTCCGTGGTAATTGTTGCAAACGGTTGTGCATGCGATTCCCGCTTTTTTGCAGCCGCATAATCCTCCACAGCCAGTTTTGCATTTGCAAAAAATTAAATTCAATAAAGTCTCGGGTACAATGGAGTCCAGCGTTCGAATTGGACTGAGGCACTCTTGGACTCGTTTCCAACCCCATGATTCAGGGCGTAATTCATTCCCCAGCCATTTTTGCACTTGATGGTACACGCGAAAAGAATGCTGCCTGGATGCTCCTTCTGTTAGTGGTAGCGAGGCGATATCCGGTTTAATTTTTGTCACGAATTTTGTGAAACAATGAAATCTGTGTTCATTCAAAGAATTTTCGGCAGGACGTGCACCGTAGATGGCAAGGAAAAAACGTTCTCCAGCTTCAGCGATTGTTTCGTGCGAAGAATCACGATTGTTGAAACTTTCAGCGATATCGTGTAACTCTTTATTTTTTTGGTACAACTTCACGCACTTTATTTTTCCTTTTTTGAAAATTGTTGACGTGGTGTCGCAGCCACTAAAGGCATGCAAGAAGAGAATGCTGTTGGTAAGTCCTGATGATTGCAACTGCTGTGATGTATAATACACCCTTGTCGCAATTTTCCCCTTTCCCGGTTTGACAAAAAAGATATTCTTTTCCGATGGTGCCAATGCAAGCAGTACAACCAACAGATCAACATCTTCACCAATAATAGCCACGGTTTTTTTCGATGAAGGTACTTGGATTGCAGTGTTAACGATTAAACAATCTGCATCATCAGTACTTTGTCGAAATCCTATTCCCTGATCTCTTAACTTGGCTGATAGCATTTCAATTAACTGGGTTTTATTTTTATCGTTCGATAAAAACTGATCCTGCCGAACAGTAACATTCATGTTTTCTTCTAAATTTATATCCACAGACCTTTTTGCAGAAGATCGGCGATTTTGTTCCGTTTTCTTCGTACTATTGTTGGTATTTAAGTAACCATCGAACACTACCGTGCAATTTTGACCGTAATGTCTCTGAATATAGTTGACGTAGCTTGCACAAATAGTTGAATACGAGTAAGTTGAATTTTGTTTCCAAATGACTCGATGCAAGAGAAATCCACCGTCCACAATGTTAACACAGTTTTCTAGAATGATATCTTCGTTCGACGGCTGAAAGATATCGTACATCGAGGACTTATTAGTTTTTCGCATACCAGCTTCATTAAATAGCGACAATGGATACGGAGCCAACTCGTATTTTAAATGGGTTTGTAGCTCTTCGTTGTTTTTTTTAGAAATAGCAATTCTTTGGAAAATTAGTAAGGGATCGAGGGGTACAACTTCTCCATGAATTTTCACTGCAGAACTTAGAGTAGCTAGAGGCAGAACTTTGTCTTTCCGGGACAACTTTACTCCGTAAAAATTATTGCCAATCATCTTTTTCATTGCTAAATTACCAATTTCAATAGCCTTGTAACAATTTATGGTTGTATCGCCAATTAGTCCGGTTGCTAATGACATGATATCTCTGAGAACTGGGAATGGAGGGTGATTTGTGAACCAATCATAAATCTTTTTGGTATCTTTCGCGTTTCTTTGTATCCTTGACTCTTGAAAATCGACGTGTTGGTCAGCAGTGGCAAAAAACATGTCAGCGAATTCTTCTAACGATGTGCAAACATTCAGAGTAGCCGTTGTTCCAAGGATCCATTTACTTAGGACACTGTCTGTAATTCCTCGTCCACGAGTGAGACCACCTGAGCTTTTCATGCTTCGCATCAGTGTCTGTTCGATTGACATATCGGACCAGATTCCAGCCCAAAATGAATCTGTCCTTATGGTAAAGTATCCTTCGTGGACATACTTTTCGAATTCTTCCTTCGTCATTAAAGATTCAAGCTTAAACATATCCTGCAGATATATATGGCAAGATTTAGCATAGAACAAATGGCCACTGGCATGGAAAAATGGAATCATTTGCTGGACGCTACGAAGATGTTTATTCCAATCACCCGACCGTTCTGCGTCGATATATTCTTTCATCAATGTAACCATGTCAAAGTATTGAACCCAGAGGGAGGCCGTTGCTCCATTTTTTTTCAATTCCTGCAATTTTTCTTTTACTTTTATTTCAACTTTCTGCAGCACGTTATTCTGACTAATAATGTCTAATGATGGAGGATCGATAACGAAGTTGTTGAAAATTTCTTTAATAGTTTCTTGCTCTGCAATTGTGATGTTCAAATTCTTCAAAATTATTTTTGCCAAAGCTGTCTGAACTAATAAATGAGCCCGGACGGCTCTAGCATAAGCATGGCCTTGCATCATTTTTTTTGCAGAATTTGGAGCGTAAATCGTACTCAATAATTCTTTCAACCCACTTCCTGCCATTACATACCCGATGCAGCCGAGAAATGATAACAAGAGATGAAATCCACCAAGTCTGATCACAACATTAGAGAAACAGGAGTCGTTCGGAGATGCAGCAACAATTTCACGTGCTTTCATATAGAGAGGTTGATCAAAAGTAACGAAACAAGTTCGTTGTTTCAATTTAAGGCACTCTTCCGCAGCATACTTGAGTACGGTGTAAACGGTATCATAATTACTCGGTGGCGAATTCACAAAAGGAAGTGGAATTACCTTTGTTACTGCATAGGGCAGACTTTTCGTTACACTATGCATAAATCCTTTCCATTCGGGAACAAAGGGGATATCCAGAAATTTTCCACACATCCACAAAATGTCATGTGGTTGGGGTGACGGTACTTCGTCTTGCAAAGGTCTCAGACAAGATAGATCCTCTATAATGATGTTCTTTAAACCAATTCCTCCGACATTTTCAAATGTTTGCAGTGGAATAACGCCAAGTTCTCCAATTTCCTTCGTAGATGGGAACTTTATTATTTTTTTTATCTCTTGACCCGTAATAAGCGATGTTTTGGGTGTTATACATTTGATAACCCCCATGCTGTGGAATGTATTTAAACCGTCGATCGTTGAAACGTTAAAGTCGGCATTGTCAAAAACAAATTGACCGAATGACCCTGGAAGTATCCTTGGTGCGGGATGATAAATCGCTGACGTTTCAAATATTTGAGCATCGTGATACGAAGCACAGAAGCCCAAATTCGAGAGGAGAGTTATTAAATTTTTACTTCCGTATTTGCGGTATAAAAATATAGCGAGACTTATTTGCACAGGCGATAGAAAAGAACACGGTATTATTGCTGAAATAATAGCGTGAGCTATGGCGATACTTTTTTTGTTGTCCTTTGCATCACTTTTCTTTTTTTTTTTCACGACAAGGTTGTCTAAGAAGGTTTTTAGAGTTTCAGGAATATCGGTACTCGCATTACTGAAAAAATTGTCAGTCGAGGGATAAGAATCATTCTCATAGACTTTTGATTGAATGTCTTCCTTTATAATAGCTGCTGCCGTTGTAACTATTCGCAGCCGTTCTTCACGCGCATCACTTTTTTTCATAGTATACCAGGAATCTGCCAATATTTTCATTTCCGTTTCACGAAAACAAACGATAGGAGTCTTCTTTTGATTTTGAGTGATGATTATTCTGTCTCCATATTTTTGTTTCAATTTCGTCCTTACCGTTTGTTCGTTGGGAACATATTCTGTACATTGAGAAATCAACTCGGATAGCGATGTTTGACAATCCTCGGTATTCTCAAGATAAGAATAAATTAATTCCATGGCTGTTGTCACATCTTCGACTTCAGGACGGCCTCGTTTTTTTCCGGTTGGCGTAGAATGCAAAAAAAATGAGACACAGCAAGATTGGTGGTATATAGCGTCACCAGCAACCAAATCAGCAGTGTTTATGACACGATGTTTGACTTCTTCTCCCCATTTATCGTTTCTTTTCTCTGCTGCTTCAAGTACTTTTTCTCTCAAATTTATACTCCGGACGTTGTAAACTTGCCTACGTTTATCGATGTGTTTTTTCTTTTCTTTTTCGTAGAATACCTCATCGATTTTTTCTGTGCAATAAAAACATTTATCTTTAAAATCGAATTCAGGCAAAGAGGATCGCAAACTTTCAGTACGCCGCGTGGTGCTACACGATGCAGCTGTGTCGGTAGCATTGTAACAAGTCGGGGTAGCGTTAATTAATTTTAAACCCACTTCCGACTTCTTGTAACAAAACTGGACCCCGTTTTTAGTTAAAGGGGTTGTTCTGGTTTTAATAATATTGATAGCTGCCACCACTTAATCTGTTGTTTTCTCGTAATAACCACTTTGGGGTGATTAATTTCTGAGGTAGATTAAGAAACCTCTTAATTTGAATCTTGTTCACCTGGAAGTTGTTGTTTGTTTAGGTAACGTGACTCCTCTTATTAGAGCCGTAGGAAAACCCAGAGAGATAATTCCACTTCACTAATTACTGGTCGATCGCTGGAGTAACGATCATTTAAAGATTTAAATTGGTATAATTACGTATATTGAACAAAAAATTAAATGTTGTACAAGAAATAAACAGAGTACACAATTTCACCAAAAATATTACAAGTTTTTTACAATGTGAGTAGTTTAATTTAGAGCCGTAAAATCCACACCCGCAATACAAAAATATTACAAGGGTTAGCTTGCAAATTTCACAATACCTATGTAATTCGAAGATCCTTAGCTCCAGGGGTGGTAAGTTTTGAAATGGTTGAATCCTTCTCGTAATCCCAATTGTTTACACTTATTGTTTTAAAACAACGGAATCGTTTAATGATTAAAATTTAATAACAAAAAAAAATGATAGTATATTTAACACTGTGAATAAATTATTAAATCGCGCTCTCGAATTTCCGGATAATTAAATAAAAATAATAAAATTTACACTTGTCTTCGTATTGTAACAACCCAACCGGTTGCTAAGGGTAGCTAACGGGAGCGTGGGCCAGGGGGGGGCTTATATGCCGAAAGTAACTTCTCTCTTTCACTTCTTACTTTTTAACAATCTGCGGGCGCCACTCTTTTCTAATAAAAGAGACTTATGAAACTTAAAACAAAAGAAAAATCAAAACTTAAAAAAAAAAATATTTATTCAGGTACTTTCCAAACGAACAAAACTTATTATTGTATTTACAATTACTTAGGTAAGATCAAAAATACAGGATGAATCATTTACAAACTATTTACAAATCAAAAAAAGGGAAATTAATTATATACACAAGTATATATACAAGTAGTTCAAATGACTTGACGTTTCATAACCGAACAGGTACAATTTATTTTGGCTACTTACTGAGTATCAAAACAACAAAACAAGTGACTTGTATTCCCCCTTAACCACGGTAGGAAATCTTTTACTTTATTTACTAATTATCAAGAAGTGAATAATTACTTTAATTTCTACTTTTCGTAGATCAAATAAATGAATCAAATTGAATTCGGGATATGTGCAAAATCTACACCCACAAATGACAACAAAGACTGGCCCCCTGAATTCTAACCTTACAAATGGCCGGAGCAGTGACCTTATTTGTACCTCGGGAAGAAATGAATACAGGACGGGAGCTTTGTCAGAGTGTCTTGTAACAGCCGAAAACACTCTCGAGGAGACCTACGTCTTGTTAACCAAAACGTAATGGATCGATCTGCCTTGTCAAACCAAAAGCATCTCGGGGATAGTAGGTGGGCAAAGGAAATGAAAGCGCCTTGCGAACCGAAAACACTTTCAGGAGAACGTACGCCTTGCGAAACCGAAAACATACGATGATGACACCAGAGAAATTGCCTACCTTCCTGCGATAGCGACTAAAGCTTATAAAATTGCGTCTTTCTCCGGCGTCACCTAAACAGGATGGGTAAAAGTTGTGTGAATTTATTTTTGTTGGCATTAAAGTGACCGAATCATATTTACAGGGTCCTGTCATTAACCTCCAAAACTTAATAAATATTCACATCGGCTGACAGTTGTACACAACTGATATCAGCCGACTAACCTAAAAATATTTATTTCGTTACAGTAGATATTGAATTAATAATTAAAGTTAACTTGGTGCCGAAATGTGAGCCCGGCTTTGACTCTCTATAAAACAACGATTGAACGACCGAACTCGGAACGGTCTTCGCGAAGGAAATCCTTTAATTTTCGGTCCGCGGTCCTTTTATCAACTTTTTCCCGTTTTTTGAATATTAATATCACGCCTTCGATTGGAACTATATGGCCAATCGCTTGTGTGATTTTGCCCTTAATTTACAAGAGGGGTGTCTTATTAATTGGATATCTCAAAACTTACTTCCCTGCACGTGTGTAACTAATTTACTGTGTGACCAGGGTAGTTTTCCCACAGATTTTAGGTTACTTAAGCTATAAAATGTTTACCAATTTCTGTGAAAGAAGTCGAGCATTAAGTTGAAATTACGCCCTCTCGTTAAATTTGAATAGTTATTAGTATTTTCTTTTGGCGGTATTTCCATGCATAATGTTCTACTTCTCTTCCCATGTGGATTTTACTAACAAGTGACTTATTTATCACCAGTTGCGTTGATTTAACTAAGGAATTGGAGTAATAACCAGGCTAGATTTCAAACAGGTGGCCGTACCCGGCATTCCGTTTGAAGGGTGGCCCTTGCTATATCGGATCCTTTGAATTAATGTACCACTTTCCTTAGTCAAATCAATGTACAGGGTGTTCGCATCTTGCCTGCCTATTATTTATGCTTTTTACGATAACCGAGGTATTCTAATTTTACCTCAGTCAGTTTAATCATAGAAATTACCTATGTCGGAATTTAGCTGTACAAACTTAATGTTTGTAAAGTAACTATAATTGAAAAAGAAAGGGCGGTTTGTTACAGCATATTTTTTGGTGAGTGCAGCTCTTATGCTATCTGATCGCGTATAATTTTTTCTACACAACACATGAACTTTCACGGTTTTACACCTTCCAACACTAAATGTTTATTGTCTTTTCTGTCCACACTAGCTTTTATCAATGTAATGATACCTTTTTCTTTCACTTCTACGTTACTGCCACTAGAAATATTTTCCTCGCAAATGAAACATTTTTCGCTTCCAGCCATCGCAATAGACTACGTGGCATTGAATTCAAGAACAGCTGCTGGTTAGGACCCTACACAACCGTCCCCCTCTTAGCGACCGTGAAAGGTTCGAACCTATATTATTAAATTATTATTATATCGTCGTCATGCTCGCATACCTGAGCCACGGGTTATATATATACCAAAACATACGACTTCTAGCCTCAACAGGCTACAACGGTTTTATACCTGGCTGAAACCTATCAATATTTACATGGCACATGCTATTAGGATTTTTCCTGTGTAAGTGTATGTGTGGAGAAACGTTTTTGGAGCAATTAATCCATCTGCTTCATGTTCATCGTCCATTTGTATGAGAAAATATTATTTATACGAAAAAATGAATAAGAACTTTTTTGAAGAAAATTTAATGCTCTCCAACTTTTGTAAGAATAATTTTTCCAATAAACACGATAATTAAGGAGTTATACAACAAAAATCATAAAAATGCACCTTTCTTCCAAGATGGCGGCGATTCCGCACCTCCAATTGTTCAGGACTTTTGACACGTTCAATAGTAAGCCATAATACACATTATCACCAAATTTCAAAACTTTCGTATTTATTATTTTTATTTCATGAAATTTGGCCTTCGTTGCCTGGGCTACAAATGCAACCCAAAATTGAAAAGGAGGGGCTGGTGAAATAAACCTTGGTTATGTCGCTGAATATATTTCGCAAACACAAAAGAAAATAATGATAAAGTCATTGCCAGGAAAGTTGACATCATCTCGTCATAAAAGCATAATCGTCTGAACTAAGCCAATACTCCCTAGTCAAATGAAGTGTATTTTAAAATAAGAATATATTGGTTATCTTTTTTTTTAATTTTCTTTCTCACTTTCCTTTTAGTTTAACAAATTTGAACTTGTCACCTGTCAAACCAAATATAGGTTATGCTGAAAGGAAACTTTTATGTTTTTATTGTCGCTTACCAAATTTATTTATTTATTAAGCAATAGTTATGAACAAATTCAAAATAAGACACAGCATAAGTATAGGTATACAGCACCTGTGCAATGCAAAAGCAAAACAATGAATGGCAAAAATTGCGATTTTGAGATTTTTGTACCGTTGCGTTGATAATTTCTTTGTCAATCTGTTCAGAGCTTTACTCAAAACTAACTTTTGGCAATTACATTGTTTTGCCTTTTCACACAGACCTGAAGAAAAACAAAATTGTGTAACACCCCACGGCGTTAAAGAGTTGAATTAATTGAAATTTTTCGGATTAACTGCCACCACATCGAAAATTTTTGGTTACTTTACCTGAAACCTGAGCTTTACGATGAACACTCAACTTGGGAATACGTAGCGCTGACCATGATCGAATTTCGGAAGTCGTAGGATGATTAAGATTAAACAACGTCTTAATTATTTCAACAATAAAAAAAAAGAATCGCTCTAATTTAATTATTTATTAATTATCAAACAAAAATAATTAATGTTTTGGACATAAAAATTGTACATATTAATTAGCATTAATTAGCAATAAATAATAATTTTACAACAAAATTTCTCGTATAAAAAAGGTGGAGAATTTAATTCTCTACAAATTTGGTTCTCACCATTTTTAGCGAGAAATGCAAAATACTCCTGCAAATTACAAAACAAAAATCCAAAATTCCGGAAACAATCAGTCGTAATCACTTTCTTCAGAATCACTGGAGCCATTAGCATGGATGATAAGTTCATCGACCGTTATATCTAAAGCCTTTTCTCGCTCATACCAATCTTGTATTACCTTTTCGGTGTGACAAACACAGTTTTTCCATACTTCAGGAGAACAATTTTCTAATGCTTCATTCCACATATCAATTACGTTTTCATTACCATAACCATCTCTTCCAATGTGCTTGTTGTAGTAAGTTTTACAATGAGCCCATACTAATTCAATTGCATTGAATTCACAATGGTATGGTGGTAACCGTAAAACTTCATGTCCGTGGCTTCTTAATAATTCGTCCACTTCGTAGCGTTTTTCTTTTTTATGTAGTTTAGCTAGAGCTAGCAATTCTGGTTTAAAGCAGGACGGTTCAAATTCAATATTGTTTGCAGTTAACCATGCTGCAATATTTGGTTTTGTCCATGCCGAAGTAGGCATTTTTTCTACTACAGTAGAATGATACGATGCGTTGTCCATAATTATGAGAGATGGTTCTTCTAAATTGCATATTAATTTTTCAGCAACCCATTTTTTAAACAGTTCACCATTCATTTCACCGTGGTAATCCTCTTTTTGCGATTTTGAAGCAAACACTAATGAGGTATTATTAATAAATCCAGATTTTGACCCAGCGTGAAGTACAATGAAACGTTTTCCATCATAACCTTCTGGTTTCCTAACGCTTTTTGTAGAGCCATCTTGCCACGACATTCCAGGATTACCTTTAGAAAAAATCCATGTTTCATCTAAAAACACGACATCACGTTGAAACTGAGAATTTAAATTATTTCTATAATTCTGAAAAAAATGAATTCGATCTATTGCAATACTGCTTTTTTCGACCAATGCTCTTCGATTATTTTCTTTAGCAAATTTAAAACCAATTTCGTGCAAAACACGATTTAAGCTCCTGTTGCTTAGTAAAATATGCAGCTGTTCAATCTCCTTGTTTAACAAAGCAACGGTTAAATGTCTTTCTGCAAAAAATACACAAATTACATTTTGTGTTAATTATAAATGACAACGAAACTTACTTTGACTGTACATGTTATAAATTGTGTTTCTAATGTTCATTTTCGATGATTCTGGTAAATCGCTAGTTTTAACTTTCCTACGTTTTCGGTTTTTACCGGGACTTGATAATTCTGGATTTAGTGAACTACGGTTTCTAATCCGGGCAACAGAAGATACACTGATTCCTAAAGCATTGGCAACACGCTGCAATTTATAAAATATTTTATAAATATAAAATTAATGTAAAGTAATCTTTTTATATTCACCTCTTGAACACACTGTAATGGAATTAAACTGCCCCCGTGCTGTTTTTCAAGTTCAAAATAATTTAATAAATTTAAAATCAACTGTTGCGATTGAGATTTTAATGTTCTTCCACGTACAGAACTAGACATTTCGAGAGTTCTGAAAAGAACTAATTTTGTATTTTGACTAATTTTGACAAGCTTAAATCCACAAACCGAAAACTTAAACCACGAAAACTCCAAACTTCAAAAATACTAAAAGTGACAGAAATTTTATATAAATTACTACGCGAATCAAATTCTTTTTCCGGTACTAGTTACGACATGCTATGAGTATATCTGTCTTTTACTATCGTCTAACAAACGCAACAGCGTATGTCGTTACTGGAAACACGTGCAATATATTTTCGTGCTTTGTCATATCAATACAAAATGACTGGTAATGCTCATAAGCAATACGTCGTTGCTATATTCAGTCAATCTATGACGAGACGTCTTCTTTCATGGCAATGACTTTATACACTAAATTCGATTCAACATTTTTAATTGAGGGGGGTATGTATGCTATAAAATCTGTTACTACTACTGAAAATAATATTATTTATTTAACGTATAACATCTTACAAAAATTTTAGACAATTCTAAGTTATTACAATTTTTATGGCATAGAGAACAATTTTTTAATGTAGAAAACTAAAATTCTTAATCAAGGCAGCTGATAATAGGCTTACAAGCTACGATTAAAATTCTCAAATCTTCATCGTTTAGGTAACTAAATATTTTTTCAGTACAATTATAAGGTAACTGAGGAAAACTATTAAAGGTAAAATGAAAAAATCGATAGCCTTGTTCCAATAACTCTTTTCTTCCTTCTTTCGTTCTAAAATTTTCCAATAAAAATCTTAAATCTTCGTCGCTTAGATAACTAAATATTTTTTCAGTACAGATATGTGGTAACTCAGGAAAGTCGTTTAGTAGTAAATGAAAAAATGTATAGCCTCGTTCCAGCAACTCTTTTCTTCTTTTCCCTTTCATAAAATTACTTTGTATCATACTAGCATATCTTGGATATTTTATTTTATAACCATCTGATCCTAACCCCCTTACTATATTTTCATTTCTAGCATATATTGCTAATCGACTTATACCTTTTGTCAAGATATCATAAAATGAGACATTAACATTACTAATCTTATCACTCTTCATTCTGGCTATTTCTTCCTTAAACGTCTTCACTAATTCTTCCTTAGACATCTTCACAAAATAACGAAATTTATTATCACTAATACTCCTTTTAAATTTTACACATAAATTTGCAGTTTCCATCCGAAGTAGGTGCGATTCCAGAATACTTAGAACTTCTCTTATGTCATAATCACCGTCCCAAATAAAACTGGAATATCCATAATCGACAAGTAATGATGAATTGACAGAACTTAGAACATCTCCACATTGCATTATGTCATGATCACAGTCCGAAATAACATCGTGATCATCAAAAACATCATTTTCGAGATCATCATTAATATACCAACTATGCCTAGCATATACAAGGGGTGTCCAGTTGTTTTTAGTAATAATATTAATATCTGATCCATAGTTTAGAAGAGCTATAACGATTTTTGCATACCCTTTATAAGAAGCAATGTGGAGCGCTGTTTCACCATATATATTTCTGGAATCAATGTCCGCACCGAACTTTAAGAGAAACTCGACAACCTCAGAATTACCACTGAAAGCAGCTATGTGGAGTGGCGTTAGTTCATCTTTAATTTTCAAATCAACTTTGGCGCCGCATCTTAGCAATACTTCCACAACCCCTTGATGATTATTAAGAGTTGCAATATGAAGTGCAGTATTTCTATTTTTCTGCCTAGCATTTATATTGGCGCCTTTGTTCAAAAGTATTTTGGTTATTACTTCGTTGCCTTTTTGGGCCGCAATATGTAGTAGCGTTACATCATTTGTACATGTGAAATTAACATCTGCATTATATTGTAAAAGAGCCTCAACAATTTTCACATAATTTCCTTTTTGGATAGCAAAATGAAGCGCCGTTTCACCATTTTGGGTTTGAGCATTTATATTAGCTCCCATACGTAGAAGCAATTTTGTAATTTCTTCATTATTATTATTACCGAAATCTTTATTATAGTAACCAGAAGGTGATAAACCTTGAACTTGATTTAAAGCAGTCAAATGTAATGCTGTTCTTCCATATTTATCACTAGCGTTAATATCAGCACCATTTTCTAAAAGTACTTGAACAATTTCTCTGCATTCCTTCTGAACAGCAATATTTAGTAGTTCAGGATTATCATCTACATTAGCTCTATTCCTTAAAAGTAGCTTGGTAATTTTTAAATCTGCCTTTTTAATTGCATAAAATATAGGAGTTTTTCCAGTTTTATCTGCAGCATATACATTGGCTCCATAGCTTATCAATAGCTTGGCTATTACCTTCTGTCCGTATATGGTTGCAACATGTAAAGGCGTACGGCCTTTTTCATATTTACAAACAGATAATTTATTTACATCAGCACCGTATTGTAAGAGCCTTTCAACAATTTTCACATTTCCAGTTTTTGTAGCATAAATAATTGCCGTTTCATAATTTTGGGTTTGAGC
The DNA here is from genome assembly GCA_932274525.1 of Podabrus alpinus. Lineage (NCBI taxonomy): Eukaryota > Metazoa > Arthropoda > Insecta > Coleoptera > Cantharidae > Podabrus > Podabrus alpinus. The sequence continues at coordinate 5,401,105 of OW026453.1, forward strand.
ATTTACATTCGCTCCCCTACTTAGAAGCAATTTCACAATTTCTTCATTATTGTGATCTTTATTAGGAAAACCAAAATGTGATCTTTGTGATAAACATCCCGCTAGAATTAGCCATCCTTTACCTTTATTTAAAGCAGCAAAATGCAATGCCGTTCTTCCATATTTATCACTAGCGTTAATATCAGCACCATTTTCTAAAAGAACTTTAACAATTTTCACATATCCTTTATGTGTAGCAGCAAGAAGCGCCGTTTCACCATTTTGGGTTTGAGCATTTACGTTAGCTCCCCTATTTAGAAGCAATTTTACAATTTCATCATTATTATCGTGATGATCATAAAGAAAACCAAAACCTGATATTCCAAATAATAGATATGAATTTGATATTCTTTCACGTTCATTTAAAACAGTAAAATGCAATGCCGTTCTTCCATATTTATCACTAACGTTAATATCAGCACCGTTTTCCAAAAGAACTTCAACAATTTCTGTGCATTTCTTCTCAACAGCAATTTTCAGTAGATCACAATTATCGTCTACATTAGCTCTATTCCTTAAAAGTAGCTTGGTCATTTTTAAATCTGCGTTCTCAATTGCATAAAATATTGGGGTTTTTCCAGTTTCATCTGCAGCATTTACATCGGCTGCAAAGCTTATCAATAGTTTGGCTATTACCTCCCGTTTATTTTTGGTTGCAACATGTAAAGGCATACAGCCTTTTTCATATTTAATAAAGGATAATCTATTAACATCAGCACCGTATTGTAAGAGCCTTTCAACAATTTTTAAATATCCATTTTCAACAGCATTATGTAGCAACCAATGATTACTTACATCTTCAGGGTCAATTGTAAAACCATATTCAAGTAGATTTTCCACAACCTTCCTATATGTTCTTCCAGAGCCGTAGACTGCAGTGTGAAGAGCGCTCCTGTTATTTTTGTTATTCACAGCAGGACCATACTTTAAAATATCTTCTATAATTATTAAATGTCCTTTTTGAACAGCCAGGTGTAGTATAGTTTTATCATTATTGTCTTGAGCATCAACATTAGCTCCGTTTTTCAACAGTAGCATAACAATTTCTTCATGTCCTTTTTCAACAGCCAGGTATAGAGGAGTTTTACCATCTTTTCTTTTAGCATCGATATTAGCACCTTTGCGTAAAAGGAATTTAATCATTATTTCATTACCTTTTTCAGCAGCAAGGCACAGTGGTGTATAACCGTTTCTACTAAATGGGGAGATATATAATACAGAATCAATACAAGCTCGAGTATTTAATAGATGTTCAACAAGCTGTAAAGATCCAGTCTCAACTGCTGTAAAAAGAATTGCCCCGTAGTTGTTTCTATGAGTAAAACTTGCACCCTTATTTAATAATAATTCGACAATTTCCATTTTCTTACCATTAGCTGCAATGTCAAGTGGAGTAATACCAATTCCATTTTCAGCATTAATATTAGCACTTTGATCTAGAAGCATCTCAATAATTTCTATATCACCAATTCTAACAGCAAAATGAAGTGGAGTTTCAGAACGTTTTTGGTTTTTACTATTAACTTCACAATAGTTTCGTAAAAGTAATTTTGTAATCTCTGAGCGTGTACACTCTAACGCATCACACAGTAAAACGTATCCATCTGACCATGCTGCCATAACTAAATGTTTTTGAATGTCACCACGGTTTATTGACCAACAAAGATTCGTCAAAAATTGGCATGGACCTAAAACATATTTTTAATTTTAATCATACAATTCATGGCCTATACCAGATGTTTTTTTAAAAATTTAAATTTATCAGTCGAAATAACTTTTCCTTTAAAAAATTGAAGAAAAAGATAAAACTCGTCAGGTTAGATAGCGAGGGGACGTTCAAAACCAATCCTGTTTGAATCTGAAATTTAACTCCCTCGCCACCAGCTACCCCTACTTTCAAATTTTAAATAGCACCCCGTAGCTTGCGATAAATCATTTTAAAGGGGGAAAAATCATCTTTCATCCACCTTAAAAAATTGGATTTAGTGAATCCGTTTGCGAGCTAAAATACGGAAAAAATAGCTACATTCCACCGGCATAGCACTGGAAGATAAATGAGGAGAAATTATTATCTCCGTTGAATATTACTCATCTAACCACGATGCATTTACAACGGTATGCTCATACGCATGTTGTGTGACGTCACGTGCGAATTGGAATTGTGATGCGAACCATCTTGCGCTTTTGCGCAAATACACCGGTTATTTTCCATTTTTTTGATAATATTTATTATTAATATCTACTAATCACACCCCCACCTATCCGAATTTCAAAGAAAAATTCAAATCGGAGCGAAAAAATTTCACTCGATTCGAAGGGAACGTGTGATGCATTTCCCCGCGTCTGCCTGGGGAACCGCGGCATATTAGATGCTCATTTTCCCTACTTTTAAAAAGTCGATTTGGGGGTTGTTTTTCAACGGTTCTCGAAAATTTTTGTTTCATAAAAAACATACTATTTTTTAGGTTTATTTTATCCTCACGATGACATGCAACAATCCATTTTTCAGAAATGTCTTCAATTTGTGGAAATCGGAAGTATTTGATTTTCTGTCCCTTTTGTCGTTTTATTATTATTACCACATTTCGCAACTGTACAACCCGGCATTTTCGAATTTAATAATAGAATTTTCAATTTTCACAAATTCGAATAATTTCAAATAATTTGAATTCGACAGAAGACAGAAACAGTACGAGTTCACGAGTACGGTTCGTACCACGTTCGTACACGATCGTTCGTAATTTAGTTCGCACGTGACGTAATGCGCTGTAGTAAACGTGTTTGAGAAAAATAATAAGCATACCGTTGTAAGTGTATCGTGCATCTAACTATAACAACAAACAAATAGATTTTAAAGTATTCTCTAACACTTGAGGAAACATATTCATAGTGGTGGTGACTACAAGGCCAAAAATTGATTATGGGGCTCCTAAATTGACAACAGCAAAGGACAGAGAACTGGCTAAAGCTTCGAATGCGAATAACATGGTGAGTATCACTGGATTAGGTACTATTCGGCGCAGCCGATTCGACGCGACTTATATGGCGCGAGCGATTTGACGCAAGATTTTTCGGCGCAGAGTCGATTCGGTGCGAGTCCGATTCGGCGCATGACTATTCGGCACACGTCTTTTTCGGTGCCATAGCACTTTCGGCGCTAAGCCGTTTCGGCGCAAAGGCCCAAGTCATTTGATGCAAATATTTTTGGCGAAAAACTGATTTATCCATTCCATTCCTAATATTTTTACTTTGTTCCTCTGCGAAATCTTCACGTTCAAAAACTAACACTAACCTAATGACAGACCCACCTCTTCGCGCACATCCACCTCTTTGCGGCAGATTTAACTTTACGCGGAGATTTATTAATATCAATATATAACAGATCTAGCACCAAATCTGCTCTGAATAAACCTCACACCGATAAGGCTCACGCCTAATGATCCTCGCGCCGAATGAGCTTCGCGTCGAATGAGCTTCGCGCCGAATAAACCGGCGCCGAAAGGGCTTCGCGCCGAAAGGGATTCGCGCCGAAAGGGCTTCGCGCCGAAAAGGCTTCGCGCCGAAAGGGATTGCGCCGAGCAGGGTTGGCGTCGAAACGGCTGCGCCGAAAAGTCCTATTCCCGCATCACTAGAGAAAAACCTACTTATTGGCCAACAGATAAGAATAAGCTACCCGATGTAATAGACTTCTGTGTTGCAAAAGGAATCGACAACAGAAAAGTCAAAACGGAATCCTGCTTGGACCTCACCTCCGATCATTCGTCAATAATAGTGCGTATTTTGTACGAATTATTACTTTCCCATTTACGTAGTAAAAGAAAGTATTGTTATCGAGTTAAAAGCATTTTTCCCATGGTCTATGAGCCCATACGAATTGTTTAAGACCAATTTTGGAATGATGTCCGGATGTGTGTGTGATCTGTGGTCATTTTATCGTCAACGTTTTCAGACAAACGCGTGCACCGTTTGAGTTGAAATTTTATACACTAGTTTGAAGCAGCTGTTTAAAGAGCTGATTAGATTTTGGTTGAAAACCGTCCATTTTTAACCCATTTTTTAGAAGAATGAAAATTGCTAAAGAGAATTGCCGCTTCCTGGTGGAATATATGAGATTAAAAATCATATCAATCGAACGAGATTATTTTTCCGCATCTTATGATACCCCACACTTGATATTTTCCTCGGAAATTATTGTTAAAATGCAAAAATAAAATAAGCGCTATTAAATGAATATGGTTTGCCTTGAATAATTTTGATCTGCCAAAGTGATTTGTATTGTTCATTAGTCATTACTATAATTTAATATTTTAACTAATTTACTTGTATAAACATATTATGTAATTAATATCAAACGAATTTTACGTTCCCATTTACGTAGTAAAGGAAAGTATTGTTATCAAGTTAAAAAAAATTTTGAGTTAGCATTTTTCCCATGGTCTATGAGCCCATACGAATTGTTTAAGACCAATTTTGGAATGATGTCCGGATGTGTGTGTGATGTATGAAGTGTGATGTATGAAGTATGAAGTGTGATGCAGGGCCGTAGTTAGACATTTGCCATGGGGGGGGTTTTTTTTTTATGGAATTAAAAAAAAAGGTTGGCATAATATGTCATAATTAAATTTATTGTTGTAATCAGGAAATACTAAGCATAAATTACAAATAAAATATTAATAATGATACATTTAAAAAAAAAACAATTTAAAATTATAAACATTTTTCTATTTTTGAGGCAAAACTTTTCGATGACTTCTTCGGGGTGAACTTGAATATCCCTATGCACAGACATTAGAGCAAGTCCGTTTAAACGCTCGTTCGACATTGAATTTCTTACCCATGACTTTAGTCGTCGAAGGGTCGAAAAAGTTCTCTCCAGAGTAGCTGTAGAACAGGGCAGAGTCGCTAAAATCTGCAATAAACTTTTAATAATTGGAAAAAAGCTTTCATCGGTTGCTATAAAGGTATCAATCGCAGTTTTTGGCAAATCTTTGCAATCCTACCATTTGGTTTTCCACAAATCTAGCTCTGCGGAAAAGGAATTAAAATTTTTTTCGTATAATATACAAGAATCCTTGAAAGCTTCCTTCTTGATTTCGAGACATTTTTCTGGAAAAAGAAACTGCAAACTCAAAATAGCTTTATGATGTTCAGAGAAGCGATCTTGCAGTTCTACCAGAAAGTGGTCGACAAAAGGTATGAAAATGTTCCTTAAATAATATTGTTCGGCATTTTCTGCCATAACATTACTACGATGAATTTGACGCTTTACAACTCTAGGCATTGTCATCTCTCCACCCATTTTTGTCACCAGTTCTTCTGAATTTTTGTAGATGGCACTGAAGATTTCATCGCAGTTCTCACGCCAAAATTGGATTGACTTTCTAATAAGCTCTACATGGCCCAGGCACGTCACTAGATCTACATTCACTTTCTGTAGAGTTTTGGTTAAATTTACCGAATAGCTAAACATTTTGTTTAACGTTAAAAGGGAAATAACAAAATCGGACTTTGTAATTGTAGCCGCTAGTTGCAACGCCTGAAGAGCGGTATCTCCAGTACTTGTCTCTTGCAGAGCCTCAAGGGCTTCAATAATATATTCATAGAGTTCTACTAAACGGGCAACAGACTCATGTTTTTCAGTCCATCGCGTTTCGCAAAGACCTAGTAACGTATTGGAAGACTTGCTATCACCACCCCTTATAATATTGTTTAACACATGTGTTCGCTGTGATGCAAGTCTAAAAAAGTTTACCACAGATTTCACTGTACCTATACAGTTTCTAATCACTGCTATTTCGCACGAATGGGCAATCACTAGATTCAAGGTATGGGCGCTACAGTGCACAAATTTAGCCTTAGGATATTTTTCACTTATTAAACTTCGCACACCTTTATGTTTGCCACTCATGACTGCGGCACCGTCGTATCCCTGACCGATAAAAAGATCTAAATCCAAGCCGAAGTTTTTCAAAATTGACAATATGGTATTTGTTAATCCTACTGCTGTAACATCTGTTACTACTAAAAAAGTCATAAAGTCTTCTCTTAATGCACATTTTTCGGTATCTATATACCTAATACAGAATGAAAGTTGTTGATTTCTCGAAACATCCTGGGTCTCGTCGACTAAAATTGAAAAATATCCGGCCTTTTTTATTCTCGTTATTAGAGATTGTTGAATAACATCACCGCACAACTCAATAATTTCATTTTGGACTGTTGGACTCGTGTACATTGTTTTAGAATTCGATTCATGGGAAGCAATATGATCTCTGAGAACAGAGTCGCCGCCTTGTGCCCTATATCTTAGCAGGGCTCTAAAGTTCCCGTCGTTAAAATTTGGTTCCTTGAAACCTATTGGACCTGCGTCATTAGTGCCCCTCAATGACAGCTCCTGACGCCCACACAACAAAATTGTTTCGATAATGGGCTTAAGTTTCCTTCGGTTTTCATTTGCTTGCTTTATTCTCTCTGAATCCACCAAGCTGGCAACGTCAGGTACTTTTCCACCCATAACCGATACAAAATTTTCTGCTTTCAAAGATGCGTTCTTGTGGTAGTCTTTGGTTTGATGCGCTTCAAAAGTTTCTCTGGCATTTTTCCAGTTAACAAACGGTTTTGTAACTAAATTTCCTAGTTCTTGCCTGCCCTTTCCTCCAACTAGTTGGCTAAATAAAACACAAAACTTGCATAACGCACCCAGTCCTTTTTCGGAATAAGCTAACCAAGGATAGATTTTTAACCACTTCGTTTGGAATGAGAGGTGCCTCTTTTCAGAAACGGGAAACACGTAGTTTTCAGAAGGTGTCCAGCATTTAGTTAAAGCTTCAAATTTGCTCAAATCATTAATATGAACTTTCTTCACAAAATTTCCGATGTCCAGCGGATTTGATCCACTTTCCTCTGTTGGGATTTCACCTAATTCAAATGAATTTATTTCAGTAGAAGGTAAACTACAAGAAGTCGAAGCAACAGAGGGGTCAATTGTTGCATCCGTAGTTGATGACGCTTTGGTTTCGACACTGGCACTATCATTTGTTTTCTTCCGCTTTTCAATAAAGCCAAAAATAGATGACTGATGTAGCCTTTTCATTTTAGGTCTTAGTCACTGGCGTAACAAGCAGTTGTTAAATAACTATATTTAATAAATAAACAATAATTCTCTTACCTGATCTACTTTAAAACACAAAAACGGAATTATTATAAATTTTAATAATAAAATTTACGTGTAGTGAAGACGCGCACGAAAACAAGAATACTTAATAACTTAAATGCTTTACATAAATGTGGTCTTACGTCTTAGTTAATAAAAATAATGTAATTTTTATTTTACAAAATAATACATTCATCTATCAGTTTATATTTGCAGACTAGGCCACTGACAAATGACTTCAGATTGAAATTTGCAGACTAAGTAAAAAGCGATTACACTTTGTACTTGACCTGCATCATTTATTACTTCATTTTTTTTAACAAATGTTAAAATTTAAAAAAAGTGCATGTGAAAGTTATAAAACCATGGGGGGTTAAGTTAAGCTTCAACACTTGGTTGCAAAAATGACCTGCAGCTTTTATTACTTCCTTTGTAAATTTTTTCAGTTTACAGTTTAGAGATGAATTTATCTGTCCTATTATATATTGTTTATTTATTTTGTTTTCACGCGCACATTGGAAACATTTCTTAAATGTAGTAATTATTTAGAATTGCTAAACCCATGGGGGGGGGTTTGAACCCCCAAAACCACCCCCTTATATACGGCCCTGGTGTGATGTGTGATGTATGAAGTGTGATGTGTGGTTATTCTCTCGTCAACGTTTTCAGACAAACGCGTGCACCGATTGAGTTGAAATTTTATACACTAGTTTGAAGTAGCTGTCTAAAGAGCTGATTAGATTTTGGTTGAAAACCGTCCATTTTTAACCCATTTTTTAGGGGAATGAAAATTGTTAAAGAGCATTGCTGCTTCCCGGTGGAACATATGAGATTGAAAATCATATCAATCGAAAGAGATTATTTTTCCACATCTTTTGATACCCCACACTTGATATTTCCCTCTTAAATTATTGTTAAAATGCAAAAATAAAATAAGCGCTATTAAATGAATATGGTTTGCCTTGGATAATTTTGATCTGTCAAAGTGATTTGTATTGTTCATTACTATAATTTAATATTTTAACTAATTTACTTGTAGAAACATATTATGTAGTTAATATCAAACGAATTTTTTAATTACTTATAAAAAATTAATTCTGACGTCATTACGCCCATAGTTAAAATTTGATTGCATATAGACGGCACGGCATTCCGCAAATTTCTAATTTTTTTTGGAAAATGTCAATTTTAAAAATTTTTCAATGCAAACATGTTATATAATTGTTAAAATGAAAATATAAAATAAGTGCTTTTAAAAAATATGAGTTACCATGTTAAATTGCAAATTAAATTTCGTAACTTTGATATCTCAAAGTAATTTGTGTATTTTATCGAGTTAAAAATTTTTTTGAGTTAACATTGTTTTATTAATATTTAATATAAAATAAAGTGGAATCTACTAAATGGGAAAGTAATGTGTTGTCACATCAGAATTTTTTAATTACTTATAAAAAATTAATTCTAAGTTAACATCTTTTTTATTAATATTTAATATAAAATGAAGTAGAATCTACTAAATGGGAAAGTAACGTGTTGTCACATCAGATTTTTAAAGAAAGAGAAACAACTATCTGTCCAGCAAAAGAAGTAAATGGAATATCTTCAAAGAAGACTCAACAAACTGATCATACTGGACATCCTTTTCAAGACTGAAAAAATAGCTGAAAACGGGCATTATGCAAGATGCCAACTAGATAACTTAAGGATAAAACTAAATTAAATAAAGCTGGCAATGAGTTAATCTATAATAGCCGATGATATTGGGAATTTACATCACCGATGAGGGCGCTAACGTCGCGTCATAATGGCTGTTCTAATTAGTATAGCACGATATTGCACATAAGTTATTAATGCGTATTGTAATAATATAGCTAGTCGACTGAGTTGTAATAGTGGTAAAATTCAAATTCTAACACACAATTAATTAACAAATACACGTATAAAATTTTGGGTATACTAAACGGAGTAGTTAATATTATGGACGCGTAGTGGCGCATGGTTAATGTAAATTCCCAATACTAGAATATGTGGAGGCTCCTTTTCAAATGGATCTGCTAATTAAAATATTCAGAATGGTGATATCGGAAGAGTTATTAACAACGAAAAACCATATAATGCTCAGATTTAATTGATCACTGAAAAAATTCTGACAGACCTAAACAACAAATGCCATCTAAGATTTTCAACCCCATTATTAGAATAAAAATTATTTTCCCAACCAATGAAAACTCGCTCAAATTAATATGATCCCAAAACCAAGAAAAAAGGCCCAAAACGTTAAATCCTATATGCCAACAACCTTGTGCCCTGTGTTATCTCAAGTCTTCGAGAAAAGTCTTACTCCAACAATTAAAACCTACTATATAATAGAAGAACGAACGCTAATTCCAAACCATCAGTTTGAGTTTCAAAATCGTCACACAGCCATTGAACAAATGCACAGTGGTCAGAAAAATCTATCAAGATCTTGAAACGAAACAGTTTTGTTCAGCGGATTTTCTTAATATAATAAGCAGTCTTCGACAAATTAAGTGAAGTCTCTCACACCTCTGATATTTTTTCGTTTAACAAAGAAAATGAACTGACTGACCTTTATATTAGCAGTCTGGAGTACTACAAGCAAGTACGCTAGGCCCTAATAGTAAATACAGGATTTACTGTACACGTCCGACTTACTAACATCAAGATTCACAGCGGTAGCCACATTTGCAGATGAAACCGCAATTTTGTCATCCCATAATAGATAGTATATAGAATTCTGCAAATAAACCTGAAACAAAGTTAGGGCATATGACCTTCACTAAGAGAAGAGAACTTTGTTCGCATTTCAAACTAAACGGTTGTGGAAACCTGTAGTGCATTTTGAAATTTTTTCCTTGTGGGAAATCGCGATGTCGATCTGGTAATTTGAAATCAAAGGGTTAAGTTACTTCCCTTAGTTTGTATCACGTAACAAGAGGTTCTAAAACTTCATGAAATTTATATTGAAGAGGGTAAGACGAATTCCGATCCCCGGAATTGACAAATTTCCTATATATAAAAAATGAGATGCACACAAATAATGCAATAACCCAGATCAAAAATTATTTGCGTTCTAAAAGAAACCGATTTTTTATTATCCTGATGACATACGAAACAATTGCAAACTTAAAATCCACATTTAGGGGAATCCCACATTTAAAATACACGTACAGAATGATGTAACACTTGAATTCAGAAAAATCGAAAGTATTGATGATATTCAAGTTTGTTCACATTTTAGAAGTGTGAATGTTCGCGACTGTGCTAGCATTTTAGTGTTCATGCCTTAGTTTACCATTTTAAAAGTATGGCAACCCCGTACCTATGTAGAGCCCATATTATAGATACCAAAAATTTATATGTATTTTTCTCTTCTAATACGTACTTTTCCTTAATATGATGTACACTTCTTGAAAACGAGATGCTGGTGTAGTAAACTTTATTAATGATAATAAAAGTAATTTATTATAAACTATGAATGATGATATTATTTAAAATATCGTAACACACAATACAAAAAACTAACATTCGCTGCACTTTCTTTATCTATGATTCATAACCAAATGATCGTGTCTCGTCTACCGTCACGTGTTTTTTCTACCCTATTTTTTTCAATAATAATAATACGTTATTGAACTACGCAACGCTATTTTGGGAACCGTTTTGAATGTTTTACGGATATATTTTAAATTTGAATTTTTAATTTTCCGCGTTTAAAAATATTGCACGAATTTCCATTGACGCTAAAATTGTAGGCAACCCGATGTAACAGGGTTTCTATAAAATTATACATACATACGCGAGGACCAAATAATAAAATATATAATAAAAACAGTCTAGAAAGTTAGGGGTAATTGTTAGCTAAAGAAAATGGAGTGTCGAGTACAAAAAAAATGAACATTTCCGACATATCTTTTTGTTTGAGTTTAAGCGAGGAGTTAAGCCATCCGAGGGCGCTAGAACCATTTGTGCCGTTTACGGAGAAAACCCCAACATGGAAATTACTGCACGAAAATGGTATTCTCGTTTCAAAATGGGGCATTTTGATATGAATGATTTCCCACATTCAGGGAGACCATCCGGCTTTGATGAAGGCCGATTAAATGCTTCAATTCGTGATGATCCACGTCAATCAACTCGGGAATTGGGCAATATGATGAATTGTGACCAATAAACTATCATACGACATTTGCATTCCATGGGAAAAGTTCAAAAGTTGGGTACCATACGTTTTGAGCGAAAACAATAAAAATCAGCGTGTAACTATTTGTGCTTCTTTGCTCGCTCGTCAACAACATCGGCCGTTTTTGTTCAGATTGTTATTAGTGATCAAAAATGGTGCCTTTACATCAACATCAAGAACAGAAGCCCTAGAGCAAACAAGCAAATCCTCATGCAAAAGCTGGTGCCCATCCACGCAAAGAAATGTTAAAGAAGGCGTCGTCTACTATGGGTAGGTACACTTCTAAGATTTATTGTCAACACTGCGTCGCGCATCATAATGCCCATCCGCTTACTGCTAACATTACAAAAGTATTTATTCAAGACCTCGGTTGGGAGGTTATTCCACATTCGCCCTATTCTCCTGATCTTGCTCCATCAGATTTTCATCTTTTCCGCTCTCTATCCAACAATCTCCGCAGAATCTCATTTAATAACGACGTTTCTCTTCAAAACTGGCTCGACGACTTCTTCACTTCCAAACCACCGGATTTCTTCAGACGTGGAATCGAAAAACTGCCAGAACGTTGGGAATCAATCATAAATAATGCAGGAGAATATATTATTAATTAGTTTATATTAAGTAGTATATATTTTATTTTTAAGAAATGAAATTTTTAAAAAATTTTCCCCCCTCCTCATCGCGAATTTCTGATCGAATTTTGTGTAAATTGTTTGCACATCGTTTGTGTTTTTATGTCCGTATTCTCGATATCGATTTTAACTACATGTGGGAAAACGAATTTTTTTTAAAAAACCGTCACATTTTAAAACTGCAGGAATTAGAGTATTTAACTCAATTGGTGCTACTTCAGTTGTAACTTTATAGTCCAGGCAACGAAGCCGAAAAATTGGCTCAAGCTTGCAAAAAATCCGGGCAAGCTGAATTTTGGCAGAGATGTACATTGGAGTGTTCTAATGAACACCCCAAAAGTCCCATAAAATCCCACGCTGGCGTCCCCCACAATCGGGGTTTTAGCTCCCCCAACGCGATTTTTTGCCGATAACTCGCTTATTTATGCTTGTATGAAAAATTATGATCACACCATAATTGAAGAGCATAAAATTCTCAACAGTAATATCCCAAGTGCATAAAAATAGCCGATTAAATTTTGACGTTTTTAAACAAAGTTTTGCTAAGCAATATGTCGAGTAAATTTGCCACGTAACAAAATCACGAGTGCGTAGCACGATGGATTTTGGGTGGAAAATTTACGAGAAATATTTCTTCAAAGCAAAACTTTGTTTCAAAAAACGTCAAAATTTATTCAGGCTATTTTTAAGCACGTGGGATATTCAGCATGATTATTTCTTGAATAAATGTATCTTATTGGAACGATTGAATTATTTATTATAATTTACATTGCTGCAATTAATGAAAAAATTACAATTTTTTGGCCGTAATATTCCACATTGTTTTTATTACACCTTCTTTGTAGTTTTCTCCATTTACTTTCCTCATGTTATAACCCCAATCAGCTAAAATTTCGGCAAGTTCTTCTGCGGTGGTTTCTTCAAGTAATTGGTATTTTCTTAACTCACAAAACTCTTTAAATTGATACCATACCGATGCCTTGGTCTTTTTGGTATTTGTGGGAACACTTTTATTTATTGCAGATTCAATATGTTGCAAAGAATTATCTGCAAAATGTGACATTGTGCATTTAATTTTGTAATTTTTTTGTTTGTTTGTCTAAGCACGTTGATAATGTTCGAAAAAAATTTAGGAAGTGATTATTTTCTGACATAAATTTACCCGCTGAATATTTTCCATAGCAACGTAAATCCTTATATATAAAAATGCTTGTATGTATGTATGTATGTTCCGCATAGACGCCTAAACCCCGTAACTGTGGGCGTTGAAACTTTCACGAGATCTGGCGACATTCAAGAGTAAACTTTTCGTCGTCTTTGATTTTAGTAATTCGTCACCGACCGCGTTCGGTTTGGAACTATTTTCGCCTTCACGCCTTGACGCTAAAAGCGTGCAAAATTTGCGTTCGGTTTGGAAAATCCGAGCTTTGAAGGCGTTCCAAACCGAACGGGGGTTAGCGCTATGGTGTTTAAAATTTAAACTTGAGGTTGTATTTTAACCTAACTTATTTTGTCTAAATTTAAGATCAGGTGGCAATAAGTACCCGTCTTAATTTAGGTGAAGTGAGAATCACTAGAGTTGTAAATTCTAGTGATTACTCTAAATTAGGAGAAGGATGGCTAGAATTACCCCTTCCTAACTTATTGTTGAATAACATTCAAGTCGTAAATTTAAATGCTACTACTTTATTAAGTTTTATATACAGGTATTTATACAAAAACTTAATAGCTAGGTTATCACATTCCAATTAACTTAAAGGTATTAATCTGATGACTTATGATATAAATTTTCCATTAATAATTTTAAATGCATTACTTGCTGATTATAAATTGTTTTGAATGTTGACAATGCGGAAATGAATTATTTTATTGACCTACTGAAAAGTGTTATTGTGCATTTTCGCTTTATTTACACTTTTCTAATAAATTTGTACAATTTTGCATATTTACTTAAATTATTAATATACAGGATGGTTCTAAACTAGAACTCACCCAACCAACAAAAACCTGTTTAATTTCTAAATTAAACATATTGCCACCTCCAAAAGAATGGCGTCTGGGTAGTGGCGTTTCATCATTGAACTGCTGAAATTGATAATTTTGAATCCTCTTCTGAAGTGTCGTCCTCAAGTAATGGTATTAAATGGTGAACACTTTTCCGCGTTGTTTGACCCTTTGCTTTTTTGACACTGACGACTCGTAGTGTGCCGTCTGGATCTGGATGTTTGTTACTAATTTTTACTAATGGCCATTGACTGGGATTGATGTCTTTTTCTTTGATGATTACTATGTCTCCTATTTGAAGGTTTCTGTGTTTTGATTGCCATTTGTATCTTTTTTGTAGTTGATTTAAATACTCCGATGACCATGCCTTCCAAATGTCATGCTTGAGTTTTTGGACTAATTTCCATCTGGAACTTAAATTTGTTGTCATCATGTTGTTTACATGAACTGGTGGTATTAGTTCATGTAAGCTGCCGCCTCCAAAAGAAATTTTAAAAATGCCTGAATCCAATTTCGTAATATTAATGTTTTCTGCTTGTATTGTTATTACGTTTATTAAGACTACTAATAATAATATTAGCAATGTATTTGCCTTTGCTGAAATTGATGATTGTTTCGGTTCTTCTTTGTTGTATTGATTTCGAAGTTTTTTGTTTCTTGGTTGATCTTTTTTAAATGGTGTTTTATTAATGTTGTGGACGAATTCTTCTTTTTTGGTTTTTTCCGCATAATGTGCCTTGCTTTTTTCGTTTTCTATGATTCTTTGATTTTCTATATCTCTATGATATAAATTTTCCATTAATAATTTTAAATGCATTACTTGCTGATTATAAATTGTTTTGAATGTTGACAATGCGGAAATGAATTATTTTATTGACCTACTGAAAAGTGTTATTGTGCATTTTCGCTTTATTTACACTTTTCTAATAAATTTGTACAATTTTGCATATTTACTTAAATTATTAATATACAGGATGGTTCTAAACTAGAACTCACCCAACCAACAAAAACCTGTTTAATTTCTAAATTAAACATATTTGTTATAGCGTGTTGAGCGTGTTTGATTCGAGATTGTGCGAACTTTGATTTGTATTTTGAACTTTATTAGTGTTTAATACAAAAGTTGTGATCGAAAAACGACTGGTGCGTAAAAACAAATAATTTATTATTACAAAAATTTAAATTCAAAAATTCAAATTCAAAAATTAATTTTAAATTTTACCACCGCAGCGCCGCGCTATTGCTGCCCGACCTATTTCAAGAAAGCGTCGAAAGCTTCTAAAATGGGCGGAGCTATAGCGTTTCATGGCGAGTAAAAGTCCCAAACCGAACGGGCAAAAAGTGTTTGTTGGCGCCATATAGCGCCAATAGCTCCAAACCGAACGCGGTCACCATAAGACGGTCATCAGCAGTTAAACGCTTCAGGCCACAGTCGTTGTCATAGTTACGAAGCGATTTTGACGCTAAAAGATTAATTAAATGACTTTGACATATTATAGTCAGTAGCGGCTCGACAAATAGGGGGCACAACTTTGACATAAGAATGATGTATGTATTGTTGTGTTTCGCGTCATTCCAATTAGGAAATCGATATGCACTAGGATAAAAGAAAACG
The DNA here is from genome assembly GCA_932274525.1 of Podabrus alpinus. Taxonomy (NCBI): domain Eukaryota; kingdom Metazoa; phylum Arthropoda; class Insecta; order Coleoptera; family Cantharidae; genus Podabrus; species Podabrus alpinus. The sequence goes on from OW026453.1 coordinate 5,416,752, forward strand.
CAATCTGGAGAGGTGCAAGTTGTTTTTTTATTGTTGTTAGATTTAAGTTTGTTCATTGTTGTTAGATTTAAGTTTGTTCATGTAGTTAGTTACCAGCACCAAGCAAATAACGTAGGCGGATATACCCGCAGGAACAGACAGAAAACAAAATCAAAAGAAAATGAATACGGTTTCCAAGCAAAACAACGGGGAAGAAAGGAGTCGTTTTATATCTGACGTCTAAGATAGACGTGCCGGACTGAGCTCCGAGGAAAATTAGTCAGAGATTGCATTCAGTTTAGATCTGACGTCTAAGATAGAACTGCCGGACTGAGCTCCGAGAAAAATTAGTCAGAGATTCAGTCGTTTTATATCTGACGTCTAAGATAGACGTGCCGGACTGAGCTCCGAGGAAAATTAGTCAGAGATTGCTTTCAGTTTAGATCTGACGTCTAAGATAGAACTGCCGGACTGAGCTCCGAGAAAATTTAGTCAGAGATTGATTCGCTTTAGATCTGACGAGTGAGATATACGTGCCGGACTGCGTTCTGATGAAAATTAATTATTAGAAAATTAGAAACGAAGAAAATTAGAACACCGATAGGTACGGTGAAGGTTCACCGAGTCACAAAACCGTACGACTGAGTTAAGACGTGACCAGTAAATAACCCGAGAAGCCTCAAGGCAGAAAGAAAAGCTGAGGTCAGCATTTGGATTGGATTAATCAATTTGGACCAGGTGCAACGGTGCAGAAAGTGTAGTGCGACGGTTAATACCCAAGGTTAGAGAGTTTTTTGATAATTTTAAGTTCTGTTTCTGATTCGTTATTGTTGATTGGTTATTTGTTATTTTATAATTCTTGTTTGATTATTAAATTTTGATGTTAGCTGAACCAGTTTGTAGTTTTCTTTTATGTTAATGCTAAGCCGAGATAAGCCCGATAAATAACCTGAGATATAAGAGCTTGCTGGAACAGTAAGGTGAGAGAAAGATTTGTTGTTCTACGACTTTAAGAGCATAGAAAAGAGTAGACGCAACAGTATGTATGTATGTATGTATGACAGATGACAGATGACAGAAAATATAAAATAATAAAAAAGTACAGAAAACCAATACAACTTTATAATTTATATTTGGATAAACAATTCTTTGAGTGCCATTGTCATTATTTTAAGGTTAATATTCTTATATCAAAGTCAGTTAATTCCAGGCAGGACATCGTAGGAAATAAAACACCAATAACAAAGGCTAAGAAGGTAAGTAAAAGAAGAGCTGCCGAAAGTGAGGAAGTACGCGAAATTCGGCTTGAAGCATTACGCGACAGAGCTTCGACGTCAAGAGCTGGCGAAACTGAGGAAGTACGCGAAATACGGCTTGAAGAATTACGCGATAGAGCTTCGACGTCAAGAGCTGGCGAAACTGAGGAAGTACGCGAAATTCGGCTTGAAGGTAAACGCGCCATAGCTTCGACGTCAAGAGCTGGCGAAACTGAAGAAGTACGCGAAATCCGGCTTGAAGATAAACGCGCCAGAGCTTCGACGTCAAGAGCTGGCGAAACTGAGGAAGTACGTTTAGAACGACTTAATGTCAATCGCTTACGATTAGTTCGATCAAGACAAAAATTGAATTTAACATTGGAAGCATTTAATTACGACAAAGACTACGATTACATGAATCACGAGGATGTAGTAATAGGACTTATGAACAAACTTTGCTTGCATTGTCGTGTTTCGAAGTTCGCTAAGGAATCACCAGGAATGTGTTGTTCGAACGGCAAAGTTGTTTTGCCACCGCTGATTGATCCACCTGAGCCGCTTCTAAGTTACCTTACTGGCACCACTGCAATTTCAAAACACTTCCTGCTAAACATTCGCAAGTACAACTCATGCTTTCAAATGACTTCATTCGGAGCAACAAACATTTTCTCCAACGTCGGTTACATGCCCACAGTCATTTTAAAGTTGAAATAATAAAAAAATTGTTCATAATGTGTTGGTTCTGTTTACTATACGTATGTCTAGCGCCGCAGGCGCTAGTATCTACTATAATAAAATGGTTGCCTAGATGTTTCGCGTTCTGATTGGCGTATATTATAATGAAGGAAATAATCATATATAATATATTAAGTGCATTTTTGATTATCGGTAACAATTTGACTACGTTGCTATGAAAACTTTGTTATCAAGTAAATGTCCGAATGCGAAGCATGAGGATATTTACTATTGACAACAAAATTTGAATATAGCAATGTAGTCAAATTGGACGATAATCAATAATGCACGTAATAAATTCGGTAAGACTATTGCACACATTAGAATTTGGAGGTTAAATATAATTGAAGTAGTGTTTCTATGGTTATTGTGTAGCAGATTTGACAATTTAAAGCATTACTTTGTATGTCACCGCTGTGGCGAAATGGTGATAGTACATGAGTACATGATTAGCAATGAGAATATCCGAGGTTCGAATCTTGGCGACGGCGAATTTTTATTTCATATAAAAAATGTATCACATGATATAAAGTAAACGTACACAATTATCAAAAAGAAGCATATGTGCAATTATCAAAGCAACTTGAACAATTATCGCGTAATTCTAACTCCATTGGTTAGAATTGATCGGATCCCTAAATATCATTGGTTGATGTTAGTCATGTGACACATGTGTGCAATAGTCTATAAAATAGTTTTATTCATATTTTTCCATGGCACACTAATACTTAAATAATTGACCGAAAACACGACCCACCCTTAAAATGGCACAATATTGATTCGTTGCAGGGAGAGAAATGTTTTCGGGCACGGGAAATGCTTTTAATAATAAATTAATTGAAATTGTGGCCAAGGTTGGAAAGTGAAGAGAAAAATAGTTTTTTTCAAAATTTGCCCAAGTAACGAAACCGAAATTTTGTTTTGAGCTTACAGAATGTCCGGGCAAGCTGAAATTTGGCAGAGATGTATATTGAAGTGTTCTAATAAATCCCCAAAATGTCTCATAAAAATCCCAAGCCGGCGTTCCCTCGGCTTGCCCGGACCTTCTGTAAGCTCAATCCAAAATTGAAGACCCTGATGCAAGAAGGAGATAAGTAACGTTTTCCAAACTTTTCAGGAGAAGCAAAATAAATTTCTTTTTATTCGTTTTTTATAGTGGTATTGTGTCCCAATGAAAGAGAGTAACGTATATTTTTAATTTATGGCATAAAAATGATGTACGGTGCAAGAACGGGATTGTTACACACATAATTTTGGATCAAATCATGTTGACTGCAAGAACGGGATATGTAACACAAACATAAAGACTGAAATAAACTGATTTTTTTTTATTAAAACTACTACTAGAATCTTGATAAGGGTCTTCCACATCAACTACACTTTTGTCGGTACCACTCATAATTTTAATCTTAAATTTAACTAGAAAACACCGTAAAACTACCATGAAATTCAATGGTTTATTCCAGACTTCTAATTGCACCTGCACGTTGCAAGAAGGGGACATGATAAGATGTGTATAGGATAAACAATAAATGTGAAGTGCAAGAATGGGATATGTTAAGTGTACATATCCCATTCTTGCACCATTTTGTACGAGGGGATATGTTATTTTCACTTGTAATTCCGAATTTATTTAAAAAAAAAATTCCATAATTTTACCAAGCGAAGAATGTTCGTTTTAGAACCCAAATCTGCAAAAATCTTACTTTTCAAAGTTTTGTACATATCCCCTTCTTGCACCAGGGTCTTCAATTTCAGTTTCGTTACTTGGAAGATAATATATTATAACTTGGGCAAATTTTGAAAAAATCTATTTTTCTCTTCACTTTCCAACCTTGGCCATAATTTCAATTAATTTATTATTAAAAGCATTTCCCGTGCCCGAAAACATTTCTCTCCCTGCAACGAATCAATATTGTGCCATTTTAAGGGTGGGTCGTGTTTTTGGTCAATTATTTAAGTAGTAGTGTGCCATGGAAAAATATGAAAAAAACTATTTTATAGAGAATTTGATGCTTTTCAATTATGGTCTGATCATAATTTTTCATACAAGCATAAATAAGCGAGTTATCGGCAAAAAATCGAATTGGGGGAGCTAAAACCCCCGATTATGGGGGACGCCGGTGTACCCGGGAATATTTACCCCCTTATATTTTACCCCCCGGGGGTAAAATTTCCCTAGGGATATTTTACCCCCGGTAAAATTTCGCTAGTATAATTTTACCCCCCGGTAAAAATTCCCTAGTGAATATTTACCCCCCGTGATAAATATTAAGGGGGTAAAATTTCCCTAGGGATGCAATTAAATAGCTGTTGTATAAAAATTTTTATTGCTATTTTGTATCAAATTCGATAATATTTCACTATGTAAGATGTTAAAATATCCTCCGTGGGTTTTTGACAAAATTTGATAGTTAAATAGTTATACATGAAGAGGTCTCAAAGTGCGAAGATGGCGAAATTATTTTATAAAGGAAAATTTATTCAAAAATTACTAGAATTTAATAATTTTTTTTCTACGAGGATTTTTTTACTGAAACTACAGTTTCATAATGGTTAGAATTTTTGTGTTTCAAATATATGCCGAGCTTTTGTAATTTTCTTCATCGGAAAGCTGCATTGAGCTAGGAAATCTTAGCCATGCAGAAGGATTCTTTGAAATTTGAGTGTAGGAATATAAATCGGCGCCTATGAGAGCTGCCTATGAGAGACGGTCGCCAGCTTAGCGGTTAAGTGCGTTGCTGCTAATGCTAAATACCTGGTTCAACTCCGGGCTCAGTAAAACTTTATTCTGACCGTCTCCCCTCGGAAGGCAATGGCAAACCACCGAGGTGTAATCTGCCTGGAACAGCCTCTCTGGAGATGAAGTGTATACATTTCCCGCGGTTCGGAGCCCGCGTTAAGCAGTAGGTCCCCTATGTGTATGATAATACTTCAAACACACAACACACACATAGGAGAGAGGTCGCCAACGTCTGAAATCAGGCACGGCACTTTAAGATATCACGACGTTCGGAAACGAACAATACGACTTACAAGAATGAGAGCTGCAATGAAAAATATTTCTACTTCCGTTGCCCACACTGCATTTGTATCCATTTGCGTGTTTTCCATATAGTTTGTTGCGCCAGAAAACCGATCAACCTCTTTTGTTTTGATTTTCATGTAATCTGTTACAATCTTCCTCACTTGTTCATGCTCATTTTCACTTCCGGTAATGCATAAAGATATGCATCTAAAAAAACAATTGCCGTCTGCCTTGACGTCTACAACAGTGTGTGGTGGATGTAGCAACGAATTCCTCGTTGATATAAAATTGGAATTAATGTGGAACTCAAGTCCGAACTTCTCACAAAGTCGCTTTTGCCATTTTTGATTTACAGGACAAAAGCGGAATTTTAATTTTGTTGGAGTGGAATCGATTACTTCGAGAGAAGATGCATCTTCTTCGATAGTAGTAGTATTATCTTGGTCTACGCTACAATAAATTTTACCCAATTCATTACTTTCCCGTGGACTAGACATTTTCTTCTGATGTTTATGATACATTTTTTGTTCTTACTGGATACCTGTTTTTATTATATATAATATTAGTAGATAGGTTGGTAATAAAAGTTGTAGAGCTGGAAGCTGGACAGACCTAGATGATGGTATTAAATAATTACAGATTAGGAGAATTTGAGCAGCAATCAAGCGAAAGCAATACTGCGGAAGGCGACTAGGGTGTACTTAAAGTGCAAAATAATTTTTTTACCAAATAACTTGCTTGAAATTGCATAAACGTTTGACATAGTGCAATTTTATCGATATTCAGACATAAAGAGCAATAAAACACTTATTTAACAATAAAATTCCTTCATGAAGGGGGTAAAATTAGTGAACTTTTATTAAATTTTAACCCCCCGGTAAAATATCACTAGTGAATATTTACCCCCGGTAAAATATCACTAGTGAATATTTACCCCCGGTAAATATTCACTAGGGAAAATTAATTAAATTTTATTTAATTTTTACCCCCCCGGTAAATATTCACTAGCGATATTTTACCCCCTTTTATTTTTTACTAAGGGGTAAAACATCACTAGTGAATCTTTACCCCCGGTAAATATTCCCTAGTGAATATTTACCGGGGGTAAATATTCCCGGTTACACCGGCGTGGGATTTTATGGAACTTTTGGGGGGTTCATTAGAACACTCCAATGTACATCTCTGTCAAAATTCAGCTTGCCCGGATTTTTTGCAAACTAAAAACCTTCCTTGCCTGGATTATTATGAATATCAATATATTTAAAAACATAACGCAATGGAAAACATTTTCTATTATAGGAGAAATAAGTAATAGCCTTTTTATTATTTAACAATCGTTCGATGATACTTTTTCGAAAGTATTATATTATAATTATGTATCCAATTAATCTATTGGACTTTTGGTATTGCAATACTATCGATTGATACCAAATACGACCCAAAATTCAAAAAAGGGGGAGCTGGGGAAATAATCGTAGGTTATGGCGTTGAATATATTTCGCAAACGGTGCTAATACAAACGAATATAATGATCACACAAACATACAAAAACGATTGACCCAAATTCTATTTAAAATTGGTAATGGGAGGGGGGAGGAACCTATAATAACTGTTACTACTACTGAAAGCTGTTCCAGTGTGTGCAAAACCGTATCGTACCAACTTAAAACAGCGCGAAACAATCGAAGAATGCGGAATTGTGAGCGAAACGAATTCCTTGTACGCTAGTCCTGTCCTTCTCGTGACAAAGAAAACAGGTAAACCGCGTTTAGTAGTGGAAGGGCTGAAGAAATTAAGGTTGAGGTTCGAAGCGTTGAAAGCAGCCAGGTTGACGCTGAAACTACGGAAGTGCGAATTCGGGCGAAAAGAGGTCGAATATCTGGGCTTCGTGGTGTCAGAAGATAAATTAGGTCCGGAAAAATCAAAAGTGCGCGCGATCGACAATTTTCCGGTACCGCAAAACTTTCATGAAATAAGACGATTTCTGGGTTCAACGTCATATTTTAGAAGATTTGTAGAGAATTACGCGATTCGGGCGAAACCGTTAAGTGACTTGACGCGGAAAGAAATTCCATTTAAATGGGCGGAAAGCGAACAAAGTGCGTTTGATGAGCTTAAAGACGGAAAATTATACCGGGTGATACAAAGCGCAAATCGAATTAGGTCGCTATACGTAATTTCGCGATCCTTGCGTAAAAGCATCGTGATCAAATATCACGAACTAGTAGGTCATTTTAGTGTAGAGCGAACATGCGCGAAAATTAGGGAGATTTATTGGTTTCCACGGATGAAGTACTACGTCAGACTTCGAGTGCGATTTAAAAGTGCGCATGGAAAACGTCGGGTAGATTAAGTACCTGTAATTTTACTAGGTTAAAGCCCGCATTTCATTATAGCTTCTAGCAGCCGAGCTTCTCCAGCCCAGCTTCTAAATTATATTTGTAATGCATTGACTTATACGGGACCGCACTCACTGTAGCTTCTTGAAGCTGCTGATAACAAGTATCGAATTTCAGAAGACCGGCTTCTAAAGTGGTCCACGTGGAGTAGTGTAGTTCTAATTGGTTAATATTTATAATAAGGACTTATTATTGGATAATATAAAATGGTCCACGTGGAGTAGTGTAGTTGTAATTGGTTAATATTTAGAATAAGGACTTATTATTGGATAATATTTCTATTACGAAAATTCTCTTAGCGAGTCCACGTGGACGCGTGTACTTCCCCTGATAAAAGATGCATTTCTATACCAGGCCGGCTTGTGACGCGAGAGTTGTAAATTTTTACAACTGAAGCTGCAGAAGCCGCCGGTAATTAGATACTTCTAAATATTAGATAATAATATGTGTTGTAAAGTTATTACTAATAATAATTTATTTATCTAATTGATAAGCAATATGAAAAAAATGGAATATTGATGTCGAAATTTTTTCGATGCTGTTCTGTACCGATTTTTAAATTTTTTGTATATTCCGGGATTTTACGCATTCTTCAATCGGAAAATAAAATGTATCATAATATTATCCCAAATGACTAATAATTTTCTTACCTTTCCAATAATAACATCCAGTTATTATCATTTTCGACGCCTACTATTTATTTTATACATTCTTGTTCTAGGTGTTAATCATCGTAACACAATTTTGGTTATTCGATGTCATTGTTAATTTATTGTTACGTTATCAAATTTTAATATTCTTTTTCGAACAACGACAATTTTCTGTTTCCAAATGTTATATTCAATTATATCCCACAGTCATAATTTTAATTTTATTTCAACATTCACAGAAACTACCCCTATTATAGTAATTTATTTTGCTCAGATTTTGACAAGAAGTAAACAATTTTAAAATTAAAAAGTGTTCCGAGAACACATGTTAGATACAAAATAATATTAGTGAATAGAAGTAATACAAAAAATCAATTAATTGATATACAAAAAATCAATTAGTTTTAATCAATTAATTGATTTCTTGTATTACTTCTATTCACTAATATTATTTTGTATCTAACATGTGTTCTCGGAACACTTTTTAATTTTAAAATTGTTTACTTCTTGTCAAAATCTGAGCAAAATAAATTACTATTAATACTATAAATTAGAAAAAAGTATCTAATTACCGGCGGCTTCTGCAGATTCAGTTGTAAAAATTTACAACTCTCGCGTCACAAGCCGGCCTGGTATAGAAATGCATCTTTTATCAGGGGAAGTACACGCGTCCACGTGGACTCGCTAAGAGAATTTTCGTAATAGAAATATTATCCAATAATAAGTCCTTATTCTAAATATTAACCAATTACAACTACACTACTCCACGTGGACCATTTTATATTATCCAATAATAAGTCCTTATTATAAATATTAACCAATTAGAACTACACTACTCCACGTGGACCACTTTAGAAGCCGGGCTTCTGAAATTCGATACTTGTTATCAGCAGCTTCAAGAAGCTACAGTGAGTGCGGTCCCGTATAAGTCAATGCATTACAAATTTAATTTAGAAGCTGGGCTGGAGAAGCTCGGCTGCTAGAAGCTATAATGAAATGCGGGCTTAAGTTGTATTTGCTGAGTTATTTTGTTTTTACAAGGTTAAGTTGTATTTGCTGATTTATGTTGTTTTGTTATTTTACTAGGTTAAGTTGTATTTGCTGATTTATGTTGTTTTGTTATTTTACTAGGTTAAGTTGTATTTGCTGATTTATTTTGTTTTGTTGTTATACTAGGTTAAGTTGTATTTGCTGATTTATCTTGTTTTGATGTTTTACTAGTTTGAGTTTATTTGAGTATGCATGGGTTACATCGGGAGCTGTAACTGTCAGGATGGACGAATGTTACAGATTTCTGTAAACGAGATAAGTGGCGCGCATGCGATACCGACTGCGAGGTGTTGTTAGTCAGTCGAGCGTGAGACTCAAGAGCGAATGCGTCGAGACATAGCGATATTAAGTGTTATAAGTGTAAAATTTGTGCATTAATCGAAGCTTATTTAAGAATAAATAATTTTAAGCAGAAAAGTATTTTATTTTTAACATTATGTAATTAATAGTTACACCAAGAATCTGCATGTTAATATAAAAAATTGTCATATTTTTATAGTCTTTGTCAGTGATAATTCAACTATCATCGCTTTGCATCGTTTGCAAGCGCGCAATGTGTACGAGTGAGGGGGGGGGGATGACGAAAACTATAGAAATGTTAGCGCCAGTTGAATATTTGCGATAAATCTTTATTGTGCTTAAAAAATGAATTTACATCCGATTACATTATTTGTTTACACTTCATCTTCTTCCCCTTATATAAAATCAAAATTAATTTATTAGAAATGTTAAAAATTTAGAATCGAGAATGGTATCGCTTGTAACAATCAATTGTTACAGCCGTTTTGCGTTGGCAAATTAGTTTGTCAACAAGGTTTATTTTCTTTTTTTAAATTATATTTAAGTTTTTGACGTAGCATAATTTTCCAACACCTTTTTAATTTCGTTTGATTTTTAATCAACATTTCAATTTTTTAACGCCTGTGGTTATGCAACCTTGATACCACCATTTTTAGCAGGGCGATTTTTCGATTACGTCCAGGTCGGATGTTTAAGCAGTCAGGAGGGGTCAGCAAGCCAGTCATGGCAGCATGACGTAAAATATTTTGTGCTCCGTCAAAATTTTAGTTTTCTTTGGGTTTTTCGGAGTAATTTAGTTTAAGAATGGTTTTAAGTGGCGAGGGTGTACATCGTGCAGGATGTGATGGTATTCTTTAAACACCAAATGATCAGTATGATCAATAATCGATTTTTGTAATCAATGAATTTTAATTGCCGCTACGCCATTTTGGAAAGATACGATCGTTGCAATTTCGGAAATCCGGTTCGAAGCTGTCCAACGCTACCACTGCATTGAAGTTATCCTTTTTTTTCAACGCCAGTTATAACTCCAATAACTGTGGACAACCCGGAGGGTTATTAGCAACTCCAATAAAGAAAAGGCTCGATCACTCGAATATCAATCGGCGCAGACACGAAAATTTTAGCCATCTGGTAATTTCAAGAGCTTCCGATGAGGTGAACATCTGTTCGAAAGACTCTTCAAAAATTGCGTGAGTTAATTTCACTTAACAAAATTATTTTAAAAAAATAAAAATTACTTAAATAAATTTATTGAAAATTACGACTGACATCGATTTTAGACATACAGCATAATAATAATCTATAATTACAATTGTGACTATTTATAATAAAAATATTGCTTATTACTAATTTTACAGTTATTGAACTTTAAAAGGAATGCGATAGACTGCTGAATCGAATGTGAGTCAGGCTATCGTAACATATTTGAAATTTTTAATTATTATATTAATGCATGGTTTTACTTTAACATAACACCTCCCCTCTAGGACCAAAATTAGGGTAACCTTAAATTTTGAAGTCCGATCTGTTCGATTGGTTTCTGTTCGATTGGTTTCTCTTTGATTGTTCCGGATGGTGTTTTCTTCTTAAAAACTCTAACTAAAACATATGTGATTAAAATAATGAAAATTAACATATATAACATGATGGTCCATCCACTTGCTTGATGGAAGTACACAGGAGCTTGGGATGTTTCTTCAATGTTTTCCTCGATTTGATGCAATTTGATTTCTGTTGCTTTAATTTCGTCCAAATTTATCGGTTCCAATTCGATTGGCCTGAAGGTAATGTTGACATTATTGTGTCTGTTGCTAGTGTATTCGAATTTTAACTTCGGGATTTCCACTAAGTTATTTTTAAGTCGTTTCTCTTGTGTCGTTAGTAATTTTGTTTGTATTTTGATCCTGCATTTACCATTTAGTGATATTAAGTATGTTCCATTTAACGAAATAGTTTCTGTTGTTGCATCGCATTCTTTCTTGATTACGTCTTCTCCCTTTGTTATTACCATCCATTGATTACTAGAGACCTGTTGGACTTCCGTGTGGGCCAAACTTAAACTTTCTTGCTGACAATTTTGGTATTTCTTTGTGTGTTGAATAAGATGAACTTCGCAAGGTGACTTTTCTTCGATTTGGTTAATTTCCAATTTGCACAAAAATTTGTTAAAATTTATATCTTTACATCTTTGGTTACTTAATGCGAAGTTTTGCTCGTTTATTACAAGGAATTTGGCTTTGGGAATGATTATTGAGTATAAGGGATTATTAAATATTGGACAGGAAAATAGATGAAAATAATTATAGTCGATTTTTTCGACGACTGGGATTTCTAATATGAAATGTATTTTGGTATTTTGGATAAAGGCTTTAATATTTATGATTTTATGAAATTCGTGAATATTTTCCAAATTTGGGTTTATAGGCAATTTAGAATTTGTTAATAATAGCTGTATCTGTAACAATTCGTGATTAAGGTCTTTGGCTTTTAATATTGATGGATGCATAATGTTTGCTGATGCAAAGGTGATCGCTTCTTCGAGTGTTTCTAAAATATCTCGTATTGTTGCTGCGGCTGTTATTAATTCTAGATAAATTGTCGTCATCGTTAATTTTTCATCTACTTTAGTTTTGTAAAAATTAGTTGCATTTATATTAAGTTCCATGAAGGTTAATTTTTCTAGTAAAAGTGCTTGATTTCTTGCTATTTTAATAATGCTGTTGTTGAAGTTTTCTATTGCTGAAGTTGTTAATTTAATTTGTTCCTTAAATAGCAACTTTACTTTATTTTGATCGTTGGTCAATTGGTTTATTGCATAGTTATATTTTTCTGCATCTTCATTATCCAAATTTCCTGTAATGGTTTTAATTAGTCCGCCCAATCCATTAATGAAACCTCTTTTTCTTCTATGATTTTCGTAAAGATTAATTTGTTCGAATTTTGTATTAGTTTCGGTTATGGTATGTTCCAAAAGGCTATGTAGATTTTGATTATTCCATCGATGTGTTTCCCCGTTTTCATGTTTACTGTATATTAAGGTTAAATTGTTAAAACTACTATTTAATTCACCTAATTCCCTTCTAAGTGGTGCTATATCTATTACTCTAATAAGCGTCCAGTAACTAATTTGATTATTAACTATTCCTAATCTAAGTGGTAACATTCCGGGGTTGTTCTTCAAGTCTTGGATGTCGACGGTTGCGTAGCAGCATCTGTAACAAGAGTAGGTCTTCTTAGTAATCTAACATGTATCTTCTGTATTCGATTATTTTTATTCCGGATTTCCGCCATGTTATTGTTAAATAATTTTGTAATGATAAAAGGTCCGTAAAATTTTTTCTTAGTTTTTCTTCTTATGTTACTAGTTTTCTTGCCATCTACCCTCATAATTCGTAGGTGTTCGATTGGGGTTGAAATCATCCTTTCGATCATCCTATTTGATTGTGAATTTATTGGTGTAGTAAAATGAACCTTTACCTTGTGTAAGTTTAACAATTCTCGTACGATATCGTGTTTTATCTCCGTCCCGTTATCCTTTGTTATTGATTCTGGAACTCCGTAGTATGAAAAATGTGTGATTAAGGCATTCGCAAGTTCAGTAATATTTTTACTTGTTATTGGAACTGCTTGTCCGATTTTTCCCAAACTGTCGATTAGTGTCAGAAATTTTTGGTTTTTTGTTTGTACCTTCAACTCTCCCTGGTGGGTTGTCTTAATTATGAATTGGTGTTTTTTATCATCTATAGCTTCTTTAATGATGTGGATTGCTGTTACTCGTTCGTCGTTTATGTTGGAATGAATAGTTCCATCATCTTGGCCTTTCGCTGCCGGTTCATTTGAATTGTTCAGTAACCCGTTGATTTCGTTTACGGTAGGCATGGGTGCTCCTGCCCATTCTTTCTCTGTATCCAAATCGATTATTCTGAGGTCGTTTTCGGATTCGTCTAGATTGACTGCCATCGAGATGTCGTCATCGTCGTCGTCTCCTAAATAGATCGGTATCGTTTTGTTTTTCGTTTTTAGTACCTTATCCTTGAAATTAATTTTGGCTTCTAAAAATTTTAATAAATCTACACCTATTGAACCGTCGTATTTATTGTTAAAATTAAAAAGGTAGAACTTGTGCTTGATTGTAGAATCGATTGAATCGGGTAACCTTATGTATGCTACTTCATCATGTTGACTTACTTGATGAGCTGTCAGAATTTTGAACGATTCGTAATTAATTTGGTTAGGGAAATATTTATGTGCGATTTCTTGATTTATTAAAGATTTTGTTGATCCTGTATCTATTAAAAATTTTAACTTTAATTCTGGAATTTTAATATATGGCAATTTGGAAAGAGTCGTTATATTAAGGTTTATTGTATTATTTGTCGTGCTGGTACTGTAGGCTTCCATGTGGAAATTTTCGACGTACTCATGTTCGTTGGAATTTTCCAATGGTTGGCTAACTTTTGTTTCATAAACTTCATCACAATTTTCTGCTAGTTCATATGTGGGTGTATCTTCATAATCTCCTTGTTCTATATCTTGATAGTACAATACTTGTGTTTCTTGTTGTGGGATTCCTGATCGACGGGTATTCCCAGATGAAATGTCCATTGGTTCTGGTTCGTAGCGTTGTTGTGGAGGTTTAAATGTGTTCCATTGTGGTCCATTATAATTAGGTTGTTGATAGTTTCTCTTGTAACTGTAATTATTTGTTTGCTGTGGGACCATTCTTGATTGCGTTGATGGGCCTGAAAATCTTCCGAAAGTTCGAGGTTGTGAGGCAAATGGATTTGGTGTCCTTGTTGTACTAGCTTGTTTGAATACGGGTGGTCGAAGTATATTTTGGGTTTGTAGTGGCTGCTGTCCAAAATTGGTTAACATAGGTGGGTTGACACTCGGCATTGGAGTTGGATGAAATGGTTGTTTCTTTTCTATCGGTTGATATTGCCGTTGGAAATTTAAGATGTTTGTTTTATTTTGGGCGTACATGAAATTTTCTTCTTCTGTTACGTACGCCATTGCCGCTTCTAGATTGGGTGGCTGTTTTAATCTTACAACTAGGCCAATTTGACCGTTCAAACCCTGAAGGAATGTTTGGAGTGATAAATCATCGTAAATTTTCGTTTTTACCAACTTGACGTTTGGGTCCGCTTCATGTAATTGTAGATGGGTTAAAAGTAAGCTTCGTACATCCTGACATCTCATTCCGAATTGATATGAGGATTCGTTTTTGTATGGTTTGAGGCTCATCAGATCACGTAGTAGACAATTTTCGTCGCGTTGATCTCCAAAATGTTGTAATAATAATTTTTTTATGTTACCCCAGGTATTTGAATTTTCTCGACTAGCAATTAATGTGAGTGCTCGTCCTTCGAATTTGCCCAGTATAACTTGTATAAGTTGTCCGTTGACAACATCATCTGAATTTGTTGTACCAAATCTTCTCAATAAATGTTCACATGCATTAATAAATATCGATAAAGTCGCTGGATTGCCATCATATTTTGGTACTAATTCGCAGTTAAATCTATCTAGTTGTGCCATTTCGTAATTATTACTAGGGGGATCGTTTGATAGAATATTTGGAATACTTTGTAAAATTGATTCCGATGATAGGGTTAAATTATTGAATAATTCGGTTATTTCTGCTTCTGACATTCAGGAAGGAATAAAGGAAATATAATAATGAGCAAAAACTTACGCTAAGCAAATGAAGAACGTTGTGAATTTCTTCATCCCTTGGTTATAAATCTTTCGAAACTTCTTCCCTCTTATTGGATTGATTGATTGTCTTCTATTTGTTTCTTCTTGTTGCACTTTTTATTTGTTTCTTCTTATCACTTAAAATTTAATGTTGGTTCTCAGTTGATTGTTAACACAAAAAGGGTTATTTTAGAGAATTTGATCTAAAGCCCTTCTGAGTATCCTACCGACTGCGCCAGTTAATTTCACTTAACAAAATTATTTTAAAAAAATAAAAATTACTTAAATAAATTTATTGAAAATTACGACTGACATCGATTTTAGACATACAGCATAATAATAATCTATAATTACAATTGTGACTATTTATAATAAAAATATTGCTTATTACTAATTTTACAGTTATTGAACTTTAAAAGGAATGCGATAGACTGCTGAATCGAATGTGAGTCAGGCTATCGTAACATATTTGAAATTTTTAATTATTATATTAATGCATGGTTTTACTTTAACATAACACGTGCGTTACCTTAAATATCATCCCAAACACAGCTGGGGAATCTAGAATAAGTCTGGTGATATTGAATATCGAATTTAATTACTTTTTTATCAATTCAGAAAACAATAGCTACATTTTTATGGTTTTTATCAATTTTATACATGTGTGTTTTTTTCTTGACTACTTTTAGATTGAACTTTTACACAACAGAAGTCCTGTTGACATTTATGAGGAACGGAGGCATGCCATCGAATCCGAACAAACTAAATAACGTAAATATCCCACCAGCACAAACTGTAAGTATTTAGATTCAAGGATTACTTACTGTATAAATTGTATAATGACCAAGCTATAAAGCGCGTAGTATAGCTAACCATCTTGTTACCTGCTCAATTAATTTTTGCCTACCTTTTGTAGGGTTAGTAGTTAGTTTTTTCCTGCTTTTGTTAAGTAGCAGAGCGTCTTTTTAGTAACGCTAAAGTTTTTAAAGTAATGAAATTCATAGCCACACCAGATACGTGTGAAGATTCATCTCGAACAACTCTCAGCAACACCATTGCGACGTCAATTTATTCGTCGGATTATTTTGTATATAAATTTTTATTCATCGATTATAAATCATTTACTGTGTGTAACCAAGAATCTGTCTATTTGTTAACAATTAATTCTATGTTAGTTTTCATTAAACGTGTGTATTCTAAGCAGTCAATTTTATTTTATTTTAAGTTCCATTTTGTCCCGATAAAAGCAACTAGTTTAGCGAAAGCTTCTATTCGAGGCTGGCGCCCAAGAGAAATTAATATTGTGCAGAGCAAGGCCCCTTTTAAGAACTCACGACTACCGAAAGGTAACCCAGCATCTCCGACGCGGGGTAATTCCCAAGAGCTAGCTGCTCCGTACAGTACATTCACAAGCAAGACAAGCGGCAGATGTGACCGAAACTATTTGGTAGCAACCGAGTTTATGAGCTTTCATAAGTTGCGCCCTAGCATTAAGCCATTTCACGCTTTATCAATGCGTGTCTGACGAGATGAGCCCCATTATATACGGGGTGACGACAAACTGCAGGCACACGATAAGGCAAGAATGGTCCATTTTTGATGATGTGGCATCTTGTCCTTATACATTTCTATATTATTTAGTTTTAACTTGTTTTTGAATAAAAAAATTGAAAGTTGCTAAGGAATTGTGTGAATCCAATCAACCCTTTGTGGCATCGCTGCACTTTTTATGTATGCACAGCTGGACCTAACTTATTATTACATTTTCATAGAATTAGGCAATTATTTTACAGATTTCACTCTGAAATGCTCTTGAACTTACCTGGATAGGATACATAAATTGTCAAGGATTGACACAAGAAAGCAGACGAAGTTCTGAAAATAGGAATCAACCCCTCCAATGGGTGATGGCCATCCAGCCAGAGATGTTGGAGGATCACAATGAGCTACCTACGTTCACAACTTTTTCTTCTTCGCAATTTTCTTACACTATAACGTTGAACTATTTTTGAGGGATTGGTAACCCGAGAGTGGCATTGGAGTCAAATCTTTAAATTGATGTTAAAGAAAGGGTAAGTTGGAGAAGAATAAACTAGCAGCGAGATAGATGGGTTTCGAGGATATCCAATAAAGAGAATGGTAGAAAAATAAAATTCGAGAGATAAAATAAATAAAAATAAATGTAAAATAACTGTGCAAGTATAGAAATTAAAATATAAAATAAAAGAATATCATACGAAAATTAAAGTTAGAAATTAAAAAAATAGAAATTGGCTAACATTAAAAATAAGAATCTGACTTTGATTTGGAACAACCTTGCCAACTGCATAAAAAGCAAAACAAACATCTGAAAAAATGTAAGTCGACGATTTCATACTTTCCAAGTGGGTTGATGAGAGAGTTTTCTCCATCTTGGTCTCAAATTAACACTGATGTTAAAGGAAAAAGCTTTAGTGAAAAGTAAAATTAAAAAAATTGATATTACTACTACTACTAAAAGTAATATTATTTATTTAACATTTATGACATCTTACAAAAAACGTCGATGATATTAAATTACTATAATTTTTATTGCATATCATAGAACAATTACTAAAGAAAAATAACATAGATAACATAATCATAATAAGATTAAAATTCTCAAATCTTCGTCATTTAGGTAACTAAATATTTTTTCAATACAATTATAAGGTAACTGAGGAAAACTATTAAAGGTAAAATGAAAACATCGATAGCCTTGTTCCAATAACTCTTTTCTTCCTTCTTTCTTTCTAAAATCTTCCAAGAAAAATCTTAAATCTTCGTCACTTAGATAACTAAATATTTTTTCAGTACAGTTATGTGGTAAATGAGGAAAATCGTTGAAGAGTAAATGAAAAAATGTATAGCCTCGTTCCAGCAACTCTTTTCTTCTTTTCCCTTTTATAAAATTACTTTGTATCATACTAGCATATATTGGATATTTTATTTTATAACCATCTGATCCTAATCCCTGTACTATATTTTCATTTCCTGCATATATTGCTAATCGACTTATACCTTTTGTCAAGATATCATAAAATGAAACATTAGCA
Organism: Podabrus alpinus; assembly: GCA_932274525.1. Classification (NCBI taxonomy): domain Eukaryota; kingdom Metazoa; phylum Arthropoda; class Insecta; order Coleoptera; family Cantharidae; genus Podabrus; species Podabrus alpinus. The sequence continues at coordinate 5,434,923 of OW026453.1, forward strand.
TTACTAAAATTCTCACTCTTCATTTTGGCGATTTCTTTGTTACATTTATTCACTAAATGGCTAAATTCATTATAGCAACTCATTTTAAAATTGTCGTATGAATTTGCAGTTTCCATTTTAACTATGTATTGTTGGAGTATCTCTAGAACTTCTTCACCAGGAGGGATGCCACGATCATCATTAAAATAATATTCGTCATAATCAGAATCATAATTATTTGCAATAGTATTATAAAATGAATTAATACCAGCCTTAGCATATCCAAGAGGTGTCTGATTCTTTTTACTAATAATATTAATATCTGATCCATAGTTTAGTAAAGCTCGAACTATTTCTGCATACCCTTTAAAGGAAGCCATGTGGAGCGCTGTTTCACCATTTATATTTCTGGAATCAATGTCGGCACCAAATTTTAAGAGAAACTCGACAACCTCAGAATTACCACTGAAAGCAGCTATGTGAAGTGGCGTTAGCTCATTTTTAATTTTAAAATCAGTTTTGGCACCGCATCTTAACAATACTTCTACAACCTCTTTATGACCTCGAAGAGTTGCAATATGAAGTGCAGTTTTTCTATTTGTTTGCCTAGCATTTACATTGGCTCCTTTGTGCAAAAGCATTTTGGTAATTACTTTGTTACCTTCTTGGGCAGCAAAATGTAGTAGCGTTAGATCATTTTTAAATGTGGAATTAACATCTGCATTATATTGTAAAAGAGCCTCAACAATTTTCACATATCCTTTTTGTGTAGCAGCAAGAAGCGCCGTTGCACCATTTTGGGTTTGAGCATTTACATTAGCTCCCCTATTTAGAAGCAATTTCACAATTTCTTCATCATCATTATTATCGTGATGATCATAAAGAAAACCAAAACCTGATATTCCAAATAATTGATATGAATTTGATATTCCTTCACCTTCATTTAAAACAGTAAAATGCAATGCCGTTCTTCCATATTTATCACTGGCGTTGATATCAGCACAGTTTTCTAAAAGAACTTCTACAATTTCTCTGCATTTCTTCAGAACAGCAATTTTCAGTAGATCAGAATTTTCGTCTACATTAGCTCTATTCATTAAAAGTAGATTGGTCATTTTTAAATCTGCGTTCTCAATTGCATAAAATATTGGGGCTTTTCCAGTTTCATCTGCAGCATTTATATCGGCTGCATAGGTTATCAACAGTTTGGCTATTTCCTCCCGTTTATTTTTGGTTGCAACATGTAAAGGCATACAGCCTTCTCCATATTTAATAACGGATAATATATTAACATCAGCACCGTATTGTAAGAGCCTTTCAACAATTTTTAAATATCCATTTTCAACAGCAGTATGTAGCAACTTATGATTACTTACATCTTCGGGGTCAATAGTAAAACCATATTCAAGTAGATTTTCCACAACCTTTCTATATATTCTTCCAGGGCCGTAGACTGCTGTGTGAAGAGCGCTCCTGTTATTTTTATTATTCACATCAGGACAATACTTTAAAATATCCTCTATAATTATAAAAGGTCCTTTTTCAACAGCCAGGTGCAGTATAGTTTTATTATTATTGTCTTGAGCATCAACATTCGCTCCGTATTCCAACAGTAGCATAACAATTTCTTCATGTCCTTTTTCAACAGCCAGGTACAGAGGAGTTTTACCATCTTTCCTTTTAGCATCGATATTAGCACCTTTGCTTAAAAGAAATTTAATCACTACTTCATTACCTTTTTCAGCAGCAAGGCACAGTGGTGTATAACCTTCACTAAATTTAGAGGTATGTAATACAGAATCAATACAAGCTCGAGTATTTAAAAAATGTTGAACAAGCTGTAAATATCCAGTCTCAACTGCTGTAAGAAGAATTGCCCCGTAGTTGTTTCTATCAGTAAAACTTGCACCCTTATTTAATAATAATTCAACAAGTTCCATTTTTTTACCATCAGCTGCGATGTCAAGTGGAGTAATACCAATTCTATTTTCTGCATCAATATTAGCAATTTCATCTAGAAGCATTTCAATAATTTCTATGTCACTATTTCTAACAGCAATATGAAGTGGAGTTTCAGAACGTTTTTGGTTTTTACTATTAACTTTACAATTATTTCTTAAAAGTAATTTAGAAATCTCTGAACGTCTGTGCTCTAAGGCATCGCGCAGTAAAACGTATCCATCTGACCATGCTGCCGAGTAAGATAAACCATATTCACTAATTAATTCTCTTACAGTTTCAAGTCTTCCATCCCGAACTGCACAAATTAATCTATAGCTTATATCACTCTGATAGCTTGCCATAACTACTTGTTTTTGAATGTCACCACGATTTATTTAGTTTTTTTAATTAGTTCAAGATAAACTGCATGCCAGTGATTAAAATATAAAATTTACGCCGCAGTTGTATATTCTTGTGTACAGGTGAAAGATCAGCACTTGCGGTAAACCCAAGAAAGATTTGTCAATAAATTGGCATGGACCTAAAACATATTTTTAATTTTAATCATACAATCCATGGCGTATACCAGATGCTTTTTAAAAATTATTTAAATTTATCAGTCGAAATAACTTTTCCTTTAAAAAATTGGAGCAAAAGATAAAACTCGGCAGGTTAGATAGCGAGGGGATGTTCAAAACCAATCCTGTTTGAATCTGAAGTTTAACTTCCTCGCCATCAGCTACCCCTACCTTGAAATCTTAAATAGCACCCCGTAGCTTGCGATAAATCATTTTAAAGGGGGAAAAATCATCTTTCATCCACCTTAAAAAATTGTATTTAATGAATCCGTTTGTGAGCTAAAATACGGAAAAGAATAGCTACATTCCACCAGCATAGCACTGGAAGATAAATGAGGAGAAATTATTATCTCTGTTGTATATTCCCCATCTAACTATATCAACAAGCAAATAGATTTTAAAGTATTCTTTAACACTTGAAGAAAAATATTCATAGCTGGTGGTCATTATAGCGTCAAAATTTGATTATGGGGCTCTATATTAACTACAACAAGCAAGCACGCTAGGCCCTATCCTGTATTAACTGTACACGTCCGACTTACTAACATCAAGATTCACAGCGGTAGCCACATTTGCAAATGAAACTGCAATATTGTCATTCCATGGAGATCCCATAATAGAATATAGAATTCTGCAAATAAACCTGAACAGGATACAAAACTGGCACATCAAAGCTAACGAAACAAAGTCAGGGCATGTGACTTTCACTATGAGAAGAGATAATTGTTCGCCTTTCAAACTAAACGGTTGTGGAACCCTGTACTGCATTTTGAGATTTTCTCCTTGTGGGAAATCGCGATGGTTTAAAACAATTAAGTTTACATCTCCATTCCAAAAAAAAAGGATTGATTTTTGACACCAATCAGAGGTAGCGTAGAGCTGCCACCAACAAGCTGATTTCAGGGAGCTTGTCGAAAGCGTAGGAAACAATAAACGTCTCAGATGGCAAGTAATAACAAGAAAGTAAAAAGAAAGTTTTACTTTAAAAATATGACGGTACACCAAACAAAATACAAAAAAAATAAGAAAAATCGTAACATAGCAATTTCTCACCCTTTATAAAACAGCTTTTAGTTTGAAAGAACACGGATCTCCAGGATTGCAATATCTCAGGTTTGGACACTAGATCAGCAGTCTAATCATTGCTACTGTTTTATTAAAGTTATTTACAAGATTTATATACAAAATGTACAAACTGCAAAATAGTCAGTAATGCATTAATTTGGAACAATGACCTAATCGATTTGCGTATTAATTAATTAATTGTTAAATATTAAAGTTCATATATAAAATGTTGATGATACAAGTATTAGTGAAAATTGTAATATTTTTAACCTACATTATTCTGCTTGACTGGTAGTTTTTACTTTATTTACAAAATTTAACGTAGGTCTACATTTTTAATTTAATTAATGTTGTATACAGGATACTTTATAAGAACAAAAAACTGTTTAATTTTAAATTAAACATCGTGTCTCGTCTACCGTTACGCGTTGTTTTCTATCCTATTATGGACCGCGTTCGGTCTGGCACTTTTTTCGCTTTGAAGCTCCGTCAAACGCATTCTGATAGTTCGATTTGGAGGTTTTTCACGTTTTCAAACGCTTTATCTGCGTTCATTAAAGAATATTGCTTGTTTTAAGCTTCCAAAATGGACGGAATTACAGCAGTAGCACGAACGGAAAAGCTCCAAATCGAACTGTCGCACAGTGGGGTATTTGGCCTCAAAAGGTGGCATTTAATCAAATACTATTCCAACGGATTTCTAAGTAGGATATTTATTTTCAGGGCTCTTAGTAGTATCTAAAAAATACTTTGCATAATTCTGGTGCATTTATTTATTAAGAAAATGAATTTATTTGAAAAACTTTGAAAAATTAACATCATCAGCAAAAAACACAGAAATAGTTTTTGGAAGATATGTGTAAATATCATGTAAATATACACTTATCCGAAAATACAGGTTGTGATATCACAATACAACAAATATTTAATGGATACGAATTAAAAAATTCAGAAGAGAAGTAGTTAATATAATTTTTATATTTATTTTTCAAGTATAGCGTTAAAAGTAAAAATAAAGCAAACATTTTAAATAATGTCTTGGTCATCTTCTTCGTCATCATCCATCGATCGCATCATCACGTCATCGTCAGCGTCATCGTCACTCTCGGAAATCTGTTTATGATTAAGTATCAATGACTTGGTCAGTAGGGGGTTTTAGTAAATGTAATACCTGCTGAGATAAGTATCGAAGATTTTTTTTTGGTAATTCTCTTTTGTTTGTTATAACAGGGTCAGAGGTTAAAAGAAATCTGTTCAGAACGTCTCTGTTTGAACTTTCGCGGCTACATTTTCTCGAGTTATGTTCACGATATCTCTTGAAATCCTTATTGCAAGCTTCCTGTGCTTCTTCGCTTAACTGACCTATAGGCAGTTAGACTTAGCAGGGTGACTTAGAAATTTTTGAGTTCTCCAAGTAAAACGCGAATTAAAAAGAACCTCGCAAAGACTCGCAGCCAAAAAATTTATTTTAAAGTCTCAAGTATCAGTATTATCCGAAAAAAAAAAATAGTAACTTCATCTACCTTCATTCATATTCAAATCTTCTTTTGTTTCTGATAATCTTTTACAAAAATTAATACAATGCATTATATGATTGTAACCATATTTATTTAAAGATCAATTATTACAGACTTTATCTAAGATATTTGAACTTCTTGTTCCATAAGTAAAAGTTACAATTTATAACGATTTCTAGCAAAAATAATCTTTGAAAAGTATGTGTTAACCCCCCCCCCTCAGCAAATTATAGCATCTTTTGACGATGTAGTGGAAAGTTGGAACAAGTAATGTTCCTATAAATTCACATAATGGTGCCCAAGATAGTGTAGTTTACGAAAATCTTAATAGGGAATATGCATGTAGCATTTGATTTTTGTATTTTATGCCACCTTTTGAGGCCAAATACTCCACTGTGTGTCGGTGTGGGCTCGACGGAGCTTAAAAACGAAAAAATTGCCAGACCGAACACGGCCGTAATAGTTACTGTACAACGTGTAAACTTCCTATTTTTTTAATAATAATTAAAATACGTTATTGAACCACGCAATGTTATTTTGGAAACCGTTTAGATTGTTATGAGATAATATTTTAAATTTGAATTTTTAATAATCCGCGTCTGAAAATATTGCACGAATTTCCATTGAAGCTACAACTGTAGGTCCCCCGATGTAATAGGATTTCCATAAAATTATACATATTGTCATGTTTTGTTATGAAAAGCCAATGAAGAATTACCTTAACCAAACTAAGAATCAAATTATATCACCCAAGTCTTTAATAAACAACTGAATCACATTAAAGATGCGATATTTTGAATCAAAATACTTCATGACATCACATAAAAATTGTTTTGTGTTGTAAAATAAAATGTAATAAAAATGTATAAAAACTTAATTTAATTGACATAACCATTATTTATAATTTGTATTATTATATTTTAAATCATATCATAATTTAAACAAAGTGGATTGTTCGCGTAGTTATCAAAAACAATAAAAAGTGTATTTAAAAAGCTACAAAATTACCTTAATTCAAATTCAAAATTCAAGACATTATTGGTTGAAAGAATTGAACGAAAATGGACTTATACGCAATTTATCAAAAATACGAACAAAGAGAGAAACAATTATTTGTTTAAACAAGCAGTTGATATCCAGACCTCCGTTAAGAGAGACGAAAAACCAAAACTGGAACAAAAGTTAATTAGTGATAAAATGTGCGAAGAAGTTTAATTAAATTTGATAATTAAGAAACCTATCAATCCAGGAGGAAGAAATTAAATATTGTGGTAAAAAGAAAGGAAACAATACGTACCTCCAATAAAATTGTATTTTGGAGTAATTGCGTTGCGAATGGATGCAGATGGGGAAAGAGAGAATTTTGGAATGAAGAACATCAAATGGAATGCATACACCACTCAACATTGAAGTCAACAAAAGACCAGGTAGCAAATAAACATTTATAAAACTTTAGTGCGCTTTAAAAAAAATAAATACACAAAACGGACAAGATAACAATTATGATATTGATAAACAAATTAATTATTAAATGCAATTTTTAACAAAAAACCTGTTGATTTTATTTTTGATAATTTAATGTAGTATAAGCAACTAATCCATGATTTTGAAATTAAAAGTATAGCATTTTTAATGGTTGATTTTATTTTTTTGATAATTTCCACTCAGGGGTTGATTCTAGGTGAAGGAAAAGGTAATTCAAATAATCTAGGAAATCACCAGTGCCGTGTAACCTGCGAAATGCTCGAATTTTGAGAGCCCCTGATTTTTAAGAGTAATTAAAGTAGTGTGTTTCCAAGGGTGGAAATTAAGCTTAATATACCTAAGGGAACATAGCAATATGCGAGGGCCTAATAATAAAATATATAATAAAAACAAAACAAATTAAAAACAATAAAATGGGGATATTCAGAATGATTTTGGGCAAAGAGCTTGCGTTCATTTTAAGCGGAAGCTATTAAAAAATCGTATGTGACGTCAAGTACCTCCTTAAATCCGTAATTATGAACATCATAAAAAGGTGATACCGCGTCAGTGATGGTACACATCGCACACCCAATGCAGTACCAACATAACTCAAAAACGATAGTTTCGAGATAATGAGCCTTGAATATTTCAAGTTGCATTTAAACATAGCAAAGTAAGACTATCATAAAGTGGTCCCCATTGTTTAATATTGAAGCTACAGTTATGAAAGTTTTACACTATAAAATATTGAATTTTTAACCAATATTTTAGTGTTCAAACTCGAAACCGTCATTTTTTGAGTTATGTTGGTACTGCATTGGGTGTGCGACATTATTGCATATCGGACTCTTCATCATTATATTGGTTCTGTAATTACACGGTTTGCGAGATATCTTAAAATCCAAGATGGCGGACTAGGGAGTTGCGAACCCCCCCCAACGCGAATTTGGTGTCAATTGTTTGCGCATCGTTTGTGCTTTTATGTCCTTAGTCTGAATATCGATTTTAATTAGCTGCTGGAAAATAAATTTTTATAAATCTCCGAGTAGGGTTTATACAAAAACCGGGTACGGTCCCCTAAGTGTGGCCGCTCCAAATAAATTGAAAATTTCCTATTGCAAAGAGGAAGGTTTATATAGTTTACTGATATAATTTAAACCTGCGAAAGTATTATCAAAATTTTGAGTAAATCGAATTTGAACTTTGCAAATTTACATGTAAAATTAACGAGATTCCCGCGCGTCGCTCATTCTGTTGACGGTACGTGCAATATGAATGACCCTAACACTTAGAGTATTTCGCACCGGCAGATGCAGCTCGTCTCTCGTACATGTAACATCGATTATTTTTTGTTTTTACGCGATTTTTTGGGGGTGAAACGTAATAGTTTACTGCCCCATACCGCAACTATACTTTTTAATGCTATTTCAAGGGTCTCTAAGCTCCCGGTTTTTTTTGATGGGAGGCGCCTTCTCGTATGTTTAGCATAGTAACCAGAGTCAAAACCGCCCTGGAGGGGTGCAGAGCGGAGCGCAGCGGCGCCCCGAAAGGGTAGGTTTTGACGATGGATAAACCTCCCTATCGAATGCACACCCCAAAAATCGAAGAAAAATTCGCTAAATTTACGTACTTTCAAATTGATTTTTCTCGAAATTTTATGTATACTTTCGCAAGTGAAATTTTTACAGTATACTCTATAAACCTTCCTCTTTGCTATAGGAAATTTTCAATTTATTTGGAGTGGTCACACTTAGGGGACCGTCCCCCAAAAACCGACTTTTTGAAAAACCGGTTTTCGAATTCAATATTTGCAAAAAACCGGTTTTCGAATTTTTGTCAAAAAAATTAGAATAGGGAAAAATATTTAATTTAATTTATATAAAATAACAAAAAACGAAATCAATATCAAAGTCAAAATATAAAAAAAATTAAGGATTATATAAATTACTTACGCAAAATAACGAAAACTTAAAACAAAAATTTCAAATAATATTTACCGATATTTACCTATATTATTTTCACTAATTTTAATTTCTCCTAAGAAAATAGGATTTTAAAAAACATAAAATATCCACTGAACGGTGGCTAAGTCTTGTTCTTATTTTTGTAATTGTAAATACTCATTCGCTAGCTACTGAGCTTGGTTTTATAGTTTTCAGGGCATCAAATAACAAATCTAAGTTTTTTGTTCTTTTATTCGTTGCCTCAAATAATGAAAATTCAGCTTTCAGTGTCTTTGGATTTATAAGTTTTTCTTCAGGGTCTTTAAGAAACTTATGAATTGATTTTTCCATGGCTTCCTTTAAAAAAGCATTAGTCTGATGAGTAGTTTCTTCGATTTGCACTTCATCAGAATCACTTTCCACAAGTTCGTGCTTTCCACATAAAAATTTGAAAATATTCTAGACAATATCTTTCCAGATAGTTTAATAATTTCGGTTTTTGAAGCTAAAGAAAGTTTGTTTGCTGCCCGTTGCATAGAATGAATAGCAAATCAAATAAGTTTAAAATTAATTTTTACACAATAATATGAATTCTTTCAACCGGTTTTCTTAATTTAAAAATGTAAGAGGGCTTCCTTAAAATTGTACATACACATTAACGCGAGAGCCAAACAATAAAATATGCGATAAAAACAAAACAGGAAAAAATAGTAAGATATGGGATATCAAAATAATTTTGGGCAAAGAGCTTGGCTTAATTGGAAGCGAGAGCTTTTAAAAATTCGTATGTGACGTCATGTACCTTCTTAAATCCATCATTATGAACATCACAAAAATGTGATATCTTGTTAGTGATGGTACATCGGACTCTTGAACATTATATTCGTTCTGCAATTGTTTAGATGTAAAGTCTTTCAGTTTCAAGCCAATGCGATGTTCTCGTCGTGTTCAATTTGTTCAATCTCTAATTATTCCATCTACAATGAATATTTACATATTTTCCTCACAGGGGCTACATGGGTATAAGCAGGGGTGGGCTGGAGCCGGCTCGGTCCGGCTCGCGCGAGCCGGTTGTTAAAATGTTTGAAACTCGGCGAGCCGCTTGTTAAATTAAACCTAAAACCAAAAAATAAGCTAATTTCGATGCCATTCCTTTTATTACATCTTGGATGAACCAGAATCACAGGTTAGCAACAGAAACAAGGGTAAGAAAAGGGCACAATGTACTCATTAACCGTTTTTTTTGCTTCGAAATAATAGCGAGCCGGTTGTTCAAAATTTGGCAGCCCACCCCTGGGTATAAGTTCTGAGCTGTTTTCAGTGAAAAATATTTATTTACTACATAATTCTAAAAGTTTATCAAAACTTAAAAGTTGGTAATATAATGGGCGTAAAAGATTAACTGTTTCAACTTTTCCAAAAAAAGGTTCAAGAGGTTTCTGCCCTGTACCTGTTTTTAAATTTATGTGCTTGAGGGTAAATTGAATAGATTAATAAAAGTACACTTTTCGAATTCACTAGAAAATTATTTTATATTTTAGAATTTCTAATCTCAAGTGAATTTATTTTTCTTTGCCAAGCCATGGGAGGTTTAGAGCCCCTGTAGCCCCCCTCATAAATCCGTCACTGCAACCGATTCAATGGAAAATACTATGTAAGAGCTAGATACTAACGTCTGAAAACTTCGATTCTGCTGAAATTCAACAATATTTTAAGTGGATCCGGAAATGCTACAGGCAAAGGAGAAAATGATCGACAATAAAGAAGACAGCAGAGTAAATGTTGAATTATGTAATATTCTGAAGCTGGGCCCAAAACAAAACAAGTCCGGTCTTCCTTGAATCCAACATAAAAGAGCATATCAAAAAGAATATAAATTTCTAGTCATAAAAAATAAGTTATATAAATTTCTTAAAATTGCCACAGCTTTCACAGAAACTCCCGTCGTTGTTCTTAAGGGTATGGTTTAGAGACATATTTAAAGTAATTGTTACATCATTAGCGGCAGTATTGGGACTGCTGACATTAGCAGGTTTACAAGCTTCGATTAAAGTTCTTAAATCTTTATTAAGTAACTAAATAGTTTTTCAGTACATTTATATGGTAACTCAGGATAATCGTTAAAGAGAAAAAATTGATATCGTTATCTTAGTAACTCTTTTCTGCCTTCCATCTTTTTAGCAGCACACACTAACACAGTGTAGTATAGTTCAGCCGGAATTACATCGAGCATCAACATTAGCTCTGTTTCCTAAACGTAGTTGAACAACTTTTACATGTCCTTCTTCAACAGCAAGGTACAAGGGTGTATAACCTATAATATGGGCTCCTTTTTTAAAAGAAGCTAACAATCTGTGAATGTCCACTCTGAGCCGCAATATGAAGAGGAGTTTCACCCCTTTTATCTTTAACATTGATATTATCACCTCTGCTTAGAAGCAATTTGGTAACTTTTTTAATACCTTTTTCAACAGCAAAGCACCAGGGGGTATAACCTTCCATATATGAAGATGTCGAGATATACCCAGAATCAACATAAACTCTATAATTTAAAAGATTTAACGATCTTAAATTTAATAGACTTAACGATCTGTAAACATCCTAGCCTAGCCGCATCAAAATGAGTTGTAACGTTGTTGTTTCTATCGGTAAATCTAACTTCGCTATTTAACAATAATTCGGCAATTTCCGTTTTCTTACCTTCAATAGCATCATCAAAAGGAGTTCTATTAATTATATTTTTAACATTAACATCAGCACCTCTGTCTAAAAGCATTTTGACAATTATTATTTATGTTACCATTTTTAACCTTAAATAATTAACCAAACAAAACTCGTGTCTCAAGTACCGCCATGCAAATAATATACAGGATGCTTTTGCCACCGATTTACCTCTAAATATTTGGGGGTGCCCCACGATACGCGACTCCGGTGACGCCAACATACATCAGACGAAAGAAACAAAACCAGGTCAGCACTAAGTCAGTTGCAACCATTTATCAAATGGTCAGGACCTTATCGTAAAGGCTCCTAGATACGTCTCAAACGCCAGAATTCGTGAGGACACCGGCGTGGAAACAATCGACGACTTTATCCGACAACGGACGGGTATATTCTACGATCGCTTGGTCACCTCTGAAAACCCACTAATCAGTGGTCTGGGTCGAACTATCAGCTCGATGATCACTTACGGCTTAAAAGTACCAAGGCGATTCTAGCGCCATGACTGTCTACAAAAGCTTGTAACGAATTTTTACATCCGTCACTAACTTTTGCAACACCGTGTATATAAGATTTTTGAAATCGACCGATTTTCGTGACCGCTCGGTGAAGCATCCATCTTGAATTTTGTTTTTGATCAAGTCAGACGCAGTTATATTTGTCCTGACCATTTTTGTTAATTAGACGACTAATTAATTAGAATTTACATCTAGATTAGTAGATGGTTGTTTTACGCGATTGCGGATATTATATAAACATCTAATTTTCGTAAGTAACTTGTTGATGTAACTTCTTTAAGTGATTTGGTTCCTTACAATTTTTAGATCACATGTGTTTGCCAAAACACATATTACGCCAGGGCTGTTTTAAACTGTTATAAATTGAATGACAAGGTCAACTTTTCAATATTAAGATTGGCTTATTAATGATTGCGGATGTCAACTAGTAATTTATCGAATATTAATTATAATTACACATTACAAGTTAACGACTTCAAGAATAACATTCAATCTTTGAGGTTCTCTGTTAACCAATTCATTCCATGGTGTTCCAAGCTGTCAAGTTCAGCTGCTTCCGTACTATCAGTGGAGTCGATCGAAGACGTATTCCATTCATCTTTCTGGTGCTACAGTATTCAAATTTGGAGTCCGCTCATTGTCAAGAGCGAGTATTTTGTATTTAATTTCAGGCCACAAAAGTACTTTTGGGTGAGTTGCAATTTGTAAGACTTTTAAATTTGTATCTGTACATTTAACAACACCATTTCTTTTTTTTATTACGTGATCAGCTCGCTGATCGTATATGAATTGTTGCTATATACTACCACAGTTATTGTACAGATATTTCACGATTATATTTTAGTTATCATATTTTTGTATCTTTTATTTAATCTACATCATTTTGAAACACGACCCACAACCCTAGCTTCCGCTAAATACGAGCTGGTTTTATACTTCCATCAGGGTATCTGTCAACAGCAAATTTACTGTCAATTTTAGTTAGTTGGCAGATGTATCTTTGATACCTTGTAATTCTGTGGATCTCATTAGTCTTCAGAATTTACAAGAGTAGAAAAGTTTACAAGCTGATTGCTTTAGTATGATTGAACTTGTGAATGTATTATTTTAATTGATTAATTGCTGCCACCAGGAACCGTAGTTAGATGGAATTGGCGAGTCCGGTTCCTAACTCGTGAATATTGCTTAAAATACTTACTTTAACTTCTCATTAATTTGTTTAATTGATAGCGTGATGAGCCTTAGAGCAGAAACGTGGGAGAAATATTTACGACAAACGATAGATTACTTATAGGAGATTTCAATAAATGGAGACACCTTTAGCTTAATTAAAACAATTTATTTAAATAACAAAAAAAAACCCAGACAGAATTTAACAGCTATTATTTAATTATTCTAATCCGACCAGAGTAAAGTTTGTAAAAGATATTTCTATAATTAAAGAAAATGGTTGATACCTGAAGTTTTATAATCCTCTTTACTTGCACATGTACGTAATCCTTCCTTCTTTTTTTATTTTACTATTTCACTTTGGTTACTTTTGAAAGTACGCGTAATTCGTAATGGTGGATTTAAATAGTTTTATTCGATTAGGATTTAATGACGCTGTCGAAATTTTAATGAATTACACTTTGAGATTCGAGCTGTACTAATTTACTTGAAACTTTAGCGTATTTACTTTAACCGACACGAGTATTTTATAGTTAACTTAGGTTGGACTTGGTTAATTAGATTGACTAGAAACTTCCGCGTTGAAAATAGCGTCTGATTGGTTTACGCGTATGTGCTTGAAAAACCGGCAACTGGCAACTAACTTGACTTTTGCTTCCGGGGTCGTATTTATTGAATCAGATTTTCCCTTGGAGAGGGTGTAACGACGTACGAGGTTTATTAATTTCGGACCTCGAGTGGAGACTACATATATGGTTTCTTCGGGATAGTTTCTATTACTCGCTTTCGTTCTAGAAATCCAGCGGGGTGCCAAAGATTCTATAGAATGGAAAGCTTTGGCTCCATTCACAAAATAGAAACTGATATTTCTTTTTCCAAGAAGAAGTTGCATGTGCAGGCAAGTGAATTACTTTATGACCCAGCATAACTTTCAAAGTCTTTGTCGCTTACTTTTAACTTACTGGAAATTCTCGTTACAAATACATTAACGCTTCCGCTCTTATTGTTACAAATACTAAAGGGACGGATATTGTAAAAGTTTACAATATCACTCGAGAATTTCCAGTGTATCTCAAACAAATTTTACCCTGGTTTAGCAATTATTATAAACAAAATAATTATTATAAACTAAATAAGTTTCAATAATTATAACCTAAATGGTTTACACATAATATGGTTTAATACTTATAATCTATTTTATAACATGGTTTAATGTTTATTTTCATTTATTTATCACCATGAAATAACCAATTACAGCGAACATAACCTACAGGCTACAGCAGTAGAAATAGCAGACCGGAATGGTAAACTTATCCTAGCAGCAGTATACTGTCCTAATGTATCCATCAAAAGAGAAAACTTTGAATCTTTCTTTGAAACCCTCGGACACAGATTTATAGCTGGAGGAGATTTTAATGCAAAACACTCTCACTGGGGCTCCAGATTGATTACACCAAGAGGCAGACAACTATATCAAGCAATGATGAGAAAAAATCTGCATCAACTCTCCTCAGGGCATCCAACCTACTGGCCAACGGATGTAAATAAAATACCCGACGTGATCGACTTTTGCATCACTAAAAGCATTGCACGCAATTACTTAAAAATAGAGGCTTGCCTGGATCTTTCGTCAGATCATTCTCCTCTACTCGTCACCTATGAAAGTCAAGTAACTGAAAACATTGCACCACCTAGTCTGTCAAGCAAAAATACTGATTGGGAGGAGTTCCGTAAAATTTTTTCAGAACAAATAAATACGAATATCCGATTAAAATCAGAACAAGATGTAGATGAAGCAGTAGAAAAATTAAATCATACAATACAACAAGCCGCGTGGTCCGCTACTCCATCAAAGCACAAAATCGATCAGCCAGGATATTGCCCCGACCATATCAAGAAGAAACTCGAAGAAAAAAGAAGATTAAGAAAACGCTGGCAGACTACTCATGCTCCGATAGATAAAACAAGACTAAATCGTTCTACTAGGCAATTGAAAACAATGTTATACGATAATAAAAATCAAGCTATTAAAAAGTTTTTGGAAAATCTCTCACCCACAGAATCGACAGACTACTCTTTGTGGAAAGTTACGAGGAAAATCAAACAACCCCAAAATATACGACCACCAATTAGAACACGGGATGGCAGCTGGGCCAGAAGTGATGAAGGAAAAGTCAATATTTTTGCGGAACATCTTGGCAATGTATTCACACCATTCCCAATGGAAATACTACCAGAGGAGGAAAAATTCATACATCAGTTCTTAGAAGCACCTTATCAAATGGACCTTCCCATTAAGCCCATAAAAGTAGCAGAGGTCAAATCGTGCATAATGAACAGCATCAACCCAAAGAAAGCACCGGGGTATGATCTAATAACAGGAAGAGTCCTGAAAGAGCTACCACCAGTAGGAACAAAAATGATAACAATCATATTTAATGCCGTCCTTAGATTGGGTTACTTCCCTTCACAATGGAAGGTAGCCCAAATAATAATGATACAAAAACCTGGAAAGGATCCAACGGAAGCTGCCTCTTATCGACCGATCAGTCTCTTGCCTGTTCTATCCAAGGTATTTGAAAAAACTTTTGTGGCCAAGCTCAAACCACTCCTTGAAGAAAACCATTTAACACCCAACCATCAATTTGGATTTCGACAGAATCATTCCACCATAGAGCAGGTACATAGAGTTGTTAGGAGGATTAGAGCAGATTTGGAACACAAGCGATACTGTTCGGCGGCCTTTTTGGACATCTCCCAGGCCTTTGATAAGGTGTGGCATGCAGGATTGGTCTACAAGATCAAGAACAGCTTACCTCATCCATATTGTCAACTACTGCGGTCTTACTTGACAAACAGACACTTCCTCGTAAAGTGTGGGGACGCATATTCCACCTTGGTTCCCATAGAATCTGGGGTACCACAAGGCAGTGTGCTTGGCCCATTTTTGTATATTCTATATACCTCTGATCTGCCAACTAGCACCAACACCGAAATAGCCACCTTTGCGGATGACACCGCAATAATGTCCTCACATCAGGACCCAAACGTGGCCTCTAGATTCCTGCAAAAACACCTTGACGAAGTGGATGAGTGGCTTAAGATGTGGCGAATCAAAGCCAACTGCACAAAATCAACCCATATAACGTTCACCTTGAGGAGGGGGACATGTCCGGTGGTCTCATTAAACAGCATTCCGCTCCCGCAAAGTGAGGAAGTCAAATACCTCGGTCTTCATCTGGACAGACGGCTGACATGGACAAAGCACATTTGGAAGAAGCGGTTGCAATTGGGCCTTATCTACCGCAAGGTGTCTTGGTTGATGAGTAGAAATTCCAATCTCAACATCGAAAACAAACTTCTAATTTATAAAGTCATCATCAAACCTGTGTGGACATATGGCATACAGTTGTGGGGTTCTGCTAGTGAATCAAATATTGGTAGATTACAGCGTTTCCAGTCTAAAATATTGCGGGCGATTTGCAATGCACCTTGGTACATTCCAAACGAAGTCATACATCGTGACATGTGCATGGTCACGGTCAAGGAAGAAATTGCATCCAGAAGCAAAAAATACCAACTCCGACTTAGCGCTCATCCAAACATCTTGGCTTCCGATCTTCTTATCGTCCCCAATTTTAGAAGATTAAAGAGGTTTGACCCTCTAGACCTGCCCCAGCGAACCTAGTGACTTTAAAGTCTTATTTGTGATCACAATGAAAACAATGTAAATGTTTTTAGCAGTCATTATGAGGCTTACCGATGGGTCAGCTTCATCTATGTCATTTCCTTAGCCAAACAATAATACTTATTGTTATTCATGTAACAGATTGTATTAAAATCTAGGATGTTAATAAAAAAAAAAAAAAATTTCACTTTGGTTACTTTTGAAAGTACGCGTAATTCGTAATGGTGGATTTAAATAGTTTTATTCGATTAGGATTTAATGACGCTGTCGAAATTTTAATGAATTACACTTTGAGATTCGAGCTGTACTAATTTACTTGAAACTTTAGCGTATTTACTTTAACCGACACGAGTATTTTATAGTTAACTTAGGTTGGACTTGGTTAATTAGATTGACTAGAAACTTCCGCGTTGAAAATAGCGTCTGATTGGTTTACGCGTATGTGCTTGAAAAACCGGCAACTGGCAACTAACTTGACTTTTGCTTCCGGGGTCGTATTTATTGAATCAGATTTTCCCTTGGAGAGGGTGTAACGACGTACGAGGTTTATTAATTTCGGACCTCGAGTGGAGACTACATATATGGTTTCTTCGGGATAGTTTCTATTACTCGCTTTCGTTCTAGAAATCCAGCGGGGTGCCAAAGATTCTATAGAATGGAAAGCTTTGGCTCCATTCACAAAATATAAACTGATATTTCTTTTTCCAAGAAGAAGTTGCATGTGCAGTCAAGTGAATTACTTTATGACCCAGCATAACTTTCAAAGTCTTTGTCGCTTACTTTTAACTTACTGGAAATTCTCGTTACAAATACATTAACGCTTCCGCTCTTATTGTTACAAATACTAAAGGGACGGATATTGTAAAAGTTTACAATATCACTCGAGAATTTCCAGTGTATCTCAAACAAATTTTACCCTGGTTTAGCAATTATTATAAACAAAATAATTATTATAAACTAAATAAGTTTCAATAATTATAACCTAAATGGTTTACACATAATAATATGGTTTAATACTTATAATCTATTTTATAACATGGTTTAATGTTTATTTTCATTTATTTATCATTGATAAATTCATCTTTACGTGTTAAAATTACGTGGTCGATATATATAAATAATAATGAATAAAACGCGGGTTGTTACAACTGCCCGAATTCAAGCGACACCAAGATATGATAATTCCTGAATCTTGCGACTTCAATGATTACTAAATCCAGGAACTGTAATACCACAGGTTATACGGGGATTATTTAGTTCTCCCTAGGTTTTGTGTTTTCATTCCAAGTTTCTCTTCAAACAATAAATAGCAAATTCAATAGTTAATAAATAAATGGGTATCTTCTTAGGTGATCCTTGCACCCCCCCCCCCAATTAATAAAAAATCCTCACGTCCCACCACATAACCTCTTCATGCTTAAGACACCAACCTCAGGCAAGATAATGGGCACGTTCAGCCGGGCCCAGCTGCTGGGTTGCATCAGTAAAGCAGCTGGGTATGCTTTATTGCAGCGGAAAGAATTCGGCTGAACGGTACGTAGTTATTAGTTTACATAACCTAAAAATATGGCAAACAATTTTTTGAATTTTATGATTCTAGAAGAAATAATGGATGACGACTTGAATTATAACATTCTAGTTGAGGGAGCACAACTGTTAGTGCAGCCACTTGCTGTTGTTGCTCCGGTGAGAAATGAGGATTACTACGAAATTATAATTCCAAATTATAATTTGGATGATTTTAAGGCTCATTTCAGAATGTCCCGAAGAACATTTCAGGTAGGAGAAGATTTATTGCTCGCTGTCTATTAAATTATTGTTAAAAATGTTAATATTCCTTGTTATTATAGTTCTATGTCAAACGATCGTGCCATAGGATCGTGCTCAAACGGATAAATTCGTAACCGCTGGCTAACAAAGCGTAGATTTTTACCGCTGGGAAGTTTACCCAGCTGCTGGGTTACAACGTATACCCAGCGTACCGTTCAACCGGGACCGCTTTCCCAGCAGCTGGGCCCGGCTGAACGTGCCCAATGTAATTCAAAATGGATTAAAATTATGCTTACTCTAGTTTATAATAACCTTTATTCTTTATTCCAAACTTCTCTTTCTGAGACTTTGGAAGGGAGTTCGTTTTCCTGCTCGCCGCGGCGAGTGGCAGGGAAGAATGTATGCAGGGGATATATTATTTTTAGTTTCACAATTCATCACATTTTATCTCCGGTGGTTTTCCGTAAACTTGAGCACGCTAAATAATGGAACATACCCATGACCATCCCATGACCATGTTGGGAGATTAGGTGTGTGAACCCAGTGTGGGATAGTTATTTGTATTGTAAAGACAGTGTATATTTTTGTAAGTAATAAAGTAGTTAACAGTTAGTGTATCTTGTCGAATACTTAATACCTTTAATAATAAATTATGGAAGCACAGTTAGCATGGAAAGGAAAAATTTTTCAGTGATGGGTTTACGTATGTTTTTGATAAATTTAGTAGTCACGGAAATGTGAAGTTCTGGCGATGTGAAGAGAGAGGCGGTTGCAAAACACGAAAAAAAAATCACCATTCCCATGGTAGTTAAGCTGCTCAAGTCGAAGCAAAATAAGTTGTCACCAAAATTAAACGTCGCGCGGAAGAAACGGTTGAAGCTACAAGTCAAGTATTATACATGAATGTACGTAGGTTTATCGCAAGGTGCCCAGGGAGTCCTTCCAAGTATTCCAGTTCTTCGTAAAACTGTTACCTATAAGAAAAAGAAATGAAATAAATGCGGCGTCTTCAAACCCGGTAAATTTAGAAAATCTTGTTAGTTCAGAACGCTACCAGATTTACGAACCTCAGTTCGATGTAGTTGAAAATTTTTTATTGGCCGACAGTGGGCGTAACTCTGACCGAATTATTATTTTTGGTAGAAGACGAAACGTAAATAATGTTCCTCTAGGGCTCTAGGGTGTCCAAATAATGGTACGGTGATGGGACATTTAAACCAACGCCACCATTTTAGTATACGATATATACACAAATATAGTACCTATACGATACTAGCCGAAGCACATGATGGAGTTTATCCTATTTTTTACGCTCGTTTGCCAAATAAATTACAAACCACCTACACAAGAATGTTTCGAATGATATATTCTATATAGAACCAGGCGTCAATATATACCAAATGGGGGTGCGCGGCGAGTCGAGTTAAGCGGCATTCACATAGGGTCATAGGGTATTGTATGTGGATGGTAGAATCGGTAAGAGTTAAAACGCATTAACTCGGGTAGGAACGTTCAGGTAAGGAACGCTAAGAAAGTAGGAACGCTCCAACCTGAGTTAATGCGTTTTAACTCTTACCGTTTCTACCATCCACATACAATACCCTATGTGACAGCCGCTTTATCCTAGACCCGCGTAAGAACGGAAAAGAGAAATGCCTTCCTCCTTAAGTAAATTCCTTCAATTAAACATTTATTATGCAGTCCTCCCAAGTGAAAGAAAGCAATATGACCTGCGTCAAAAAGTTTGACAACCTTATTGCTGTAAATTAAAGAACATTAATTTGATTACCAATTTGACTTCTCAATCTTACACTGCAATAAAAACTATACAAACCAATGAATATTTTATTGATTTTCAACCATTGAAATGTGTATGGGAGGGTAACCTTATCATGTCCCCCTCTCCCATAGATCCTCCACTAGTGATCCATTTTTCGGAATGAAAATTGATTGATTCAGTGTTAACTATAAAATTACCCAACTGTTTGACCTTCACTCTCCGCTCCATACAATTAAAATCGGTACTGAGAAACCTGGATGGTTAACTGAAACAATTGAATGCATGATTAAACTTCGTGAAAACGCGTACAAAAAGTACTCCAAAACAAAATTAAATGCGGACTTCAACTATTTTAAAGAACTTCGAAACTTGGTAACTCAAGCTATCAAGAACGAGAAAAAAGCATATTTTAAATATGAAGTGGAAGCTAACATACAAAATCCAAAGAAACTCTGGAAATTTTTTGATCGCACAAATATTCATTCGAAACCCAAGAAAGAAATTACCCTTGATGATGATGCAAATGCTTTGAACGATTTTTTTACGAATGCCGTCCCAAACACAGCTATCGATTCTAACACATTTGACGACTTTTCGTGTGGTATCTACCCTTTAATGACTGGTACATTGGTATTCTCCCCTGTTAGCTGGGAAGATGTAGCTAACGCCATCTGTAGGCTGAAGTCAAATGCTACTGGTGTTGATGGAATCAATTCCAGAATGTTAAAACTTATTTTGCCTTATTGCTTGTCTAGTTTCACTGACCTCATCAACTCTTGCTTGGTAAATTCGACAGTGCCTGATCTATGGAAAAAATCAATTATTTTGCCAATTCCTAAATTGAGCACTGCCAGCAGCTTTGGCGAGCTACGGCCAATAAGTATTCTTCCAGCGCTATCCAAAGTACTGGAACACTTCATTCGGAAACAACTTCTCACTCATATTGAATCAAATCTCGTAGTACCTAACACCCAATCTGGTTTCCGTTCTAGATTTAGCACCTCAACCGCTCTATCCAAAGTGTCTGGAGATGTTCTTGCAAATATGGATGCTTCAAAAATAACGCTGGCCACCTTCCTGGACTACAGCAAAGCCTTCGATGTCATTAACCATGAATTGCTAATTGCCAAGTTGAAATATTATGGCTGTAGCAGCTCGGCACTGAAGCTACTGTCTGATTATCTTTTCGAACCGCACACAGAGGGTCAAGTTGAATGGTAAAATATCCACTGAACTTAAAATTAAATGCGGAGTTCCTCAAGGTAGCCTCCTTGGGCCCTTACTATTTATAATTTTCACTGCAATCTTCCGAAAATCTTACCTGATTTCTGCAACTTCCATATGTATGCTGACGACACACAGCTATATATTTCTGGCCTACCACTTAATGTAAATAATGTTATCAATAGAATGAACGATAGCTTGGCATTGGTTCAACGCTGGTCACTCAGTAATGGGTTAATTCTTAACCCCACGAAAACTGTCTCTATGTGCATGGGCAGCCCTCGCCAATGCTTGATAGCGGAAAAAACCAAACGTACCGACGTTTGTGTAAACGGTAGTTTAGTTAAATGTTGCACTAAAGTAAGGAATTTAGGAGTAATATGGGATAGCCATCTGTCTTTCGCT
This sequence comes from Podabrus alpinus, assembly GCA_932274525.1. NCBI lineage: Eukaryota > Metazoa > Arthropoda > Insecta > Coleoptera > Cantharidae > Podabrus > Podabrus alpinus. The sequence goes on from OW026453.1 coordinate 5,456,689, forward strand.
GATAATGTTAACAAGATTACCAGCACATGTTATTTCAAGCTCAAGACACTCTATAGATATAAGAACCTTCTACCATCTCAGGTCTGGTGTTGTGTCATATTTGTTGATTTAAATAAGAACATGTGTAAACGTATCTTTAGTAACAACTCTAGCGCCACCTATATATTCAGGTGTAGGTAATAGAAAAGGTTATATTACTATGTGTGAAGTTATGTATATTGTTATTAGTTAAATATAGTTGTTATGTTATTACGGATCAGTTATTTCAAGAGGTTATGGGCTCAGGCAAGCGATGCTTATTTACGATAATTGATTAAGTTAAAGTGATATATTTTTTTGTGTTCAAGCATGGCTTCAGGAAATATAAGCGTGCTCGGGATCGACAAACTAATAGGAAGGGAAAATTACAGCACGTGGAAATTTGCAGTTCAAGCGTATTTGGAACACGAGGAACTATGGGATTGTATCCAAGGTACTGAAGCAGATAAAACGAAGATAATAAAAGCCAAGTCAAAGTTAATCTTGTTAATCGACCCTATAAATTATCCGCATGTACAGAATGCAAAAAATGGTAAAGAAGTATGGGATAGTCTGAACAGATTATTTGAAGACTCGGGATTAACGCGTAGGGTAGGTTTACTACGGTCACTAATAAGTACACGGTTATCGGATTGCAGCAATGTAGAAGAATTTGTTAACAAAATAATCACCACCGCACATAAACTTTCAAGTATTGGTTTTAAAATCGATGAAGAATGGATAGGCACCTTATTGTTAGCAGGTCTTCCGGAAGAATATAAACCAATGATCATGGGTATTGAAAGTTCGGGTGTGACCATCACTGGAGATTCGATAAAAATGAAATTGCTTCAAGACGTTAAGAACAACGGTAGTGAAAGATTAGATGAATCGGCACCGGCATTTTATTCTAGGAAGAATAATGAAAACAAATGGAAAGGTCCTCGTTGTTATAGATGCAATCGGTTTGGTCACAAAGCGCATGATTGTAACACAGAAAATATTAACAATAACTCTAAATCAAAGTACAATGGTTTTTGCTCTGGATTTACAGTAGAACATAAAAATGATGATTGGTACATAGATTCTGGTGCTTCGACTCACATGACCAATAATGACAATTGGCTAATCGACCGACTAGATTCGAAAATACAGAAGATCAACGTAGCAAACAACACTAGCCTACCAGTTGTTGGTGCAGGTACTGTAAATATTAAAAATAAAGATGGCGATCCTATAAAGATTTCAAACGTTTTATATGTACCCGGATTATCAACCAATTTGCTTTCAGTCAGCGAATTAGCAAAAAAAGGTTTAACCGTTTATTTTAACAATGAAGGCTGTAAAATACTGCATCAAAAAGTATTAATCGCAACTGGTTCTTTAATTAACAATATGTTTCGGTTAGATCAGCAGAAGAACGTTAGCTATATGGTAAATATTAAACTTGAACAACAAACATGGCATCGTAGATTAGCTCACATCAATTATCCCGATTTACAAAGATTGAAAAATGGAACGGCAACAGGCATTGATTTTGTGGAAAACAAAGAAGTGAGTACGTGCGTCGCGTGTTGTCAAGGTAAACAAACTAGACTTCCATTCAAAAGTTCAGAAAGTAGAACAACAACGGTTCTAGAAATTATTCATTCTGATCTATGTGGACCGATGGAAACAATTTCTAACGGTGCGGTGGTGCCAAATATTTCTTAACCTTCGTTGATGATTTTACAAGAAAGGTTTTTGTATATTTTTTAAGATCAAAACACGAAGTGTTTAGAAGTTTTCAAGATTTTAAAAATCTAACTGAAACTCAAACAGGAAACCGGATTAAAATTTTACGTTCAGATAATGGCAGCGAGTACTGCAATAGCGATTTTAAGAATTTCTTGGTGAATAATGGAATTAGGCATCAGACAACAAATCCTTATACTCCAGAACAAAATGGGTTGGCTGAAAGAATGAATCGAACATTAGTTGAGAGGGCAAAATGTATGATTTTTGAAGCAAAATTAAGCAAAAGCTTTTGGGCAGAGGCGATCAACACCGCATCATATATCACCAATCGTTCACCTACCACAATTCTACATAAATTGAACAAAACTCCTGAAGAGATGTGGTCAGGTAAGAAGCCAGATTTAAGTCACATGAAAATTTTTGGTTGTCGATGCATGGTTCATATCCCAAGTGAAAAGCGAAGAAAATGGGACCCCAAATCAAAAGAACAAATATTCGTAGGGTATTGCGAAGAAACAATAGGCTACCGTGTATTGGATCCTTTAACAAGAAAACTTACAAAATCTCGAAATGTGACATTCATGGAAGACATGCTTTCTGAAATTCCTGAAAATAGAAACAAGTCAGTCAAATTAATGCCGCTAAATAATATACTTCCAAAAGGCTCTATTAATAATGACGTTGAAGAAAATTTGGATGAAGAAGCTGAAGTCGAAGTAGATAAAAAGGTGGAAGGTGTTATGATAGAAATAGAGAAACCAGAAGAAAAAATAGAAGCTGACGTAGATGAAACGAACAATTTAAGAAGATCAGAACGACAACGAAAACCCAAAGAAATGAATGATTATGTCACTTACTTGTCGAATACCAATAATGAAGAAAGTGATCCTCTAACAATAACAGAAGCCTTAAACAGCAACAATAGCGAACTGTGGAAAAAGGCTATGAAAGCAGAATATGAATCGTTAATGGAAAATGAAACTTGGTCGCTAACTAACTTACCATCAAACAAGAAAGCGTTAAAATGCAAGTGGGTTTTTAAAACTAAAAGGGATGGTAACGGTAACATATGCAGATATAAAGCTCGATTAGTAGTTAAAGGTTGTTCACAAAGGCGAAATATTGATTATGCAGAAACTTATTCGCCGGTAATTAGATATACGTCTGTAAGATTCTTAGTGGCATTAGCAGTGAAATATGACCTTACGATCAATCAGATGGATGCCGTAACGGCGTTCTTGCAGGGAGATTTAGATGAAGAAATCTACATTGAACAACCAGAACAGTTTAATGAAAACAATGACCAAGTTTGTCGCTTAAACAAGGCAATGTATGGACTAAAGCAGGCTAGTCGACAATGGAATAAAAAATTAGATACTACATTGAAGACAATAGGATTAAAACAATCATGTATGGATCCCTGCATATTGTAATGAGATGTCGAGCCTCTCGTTGTGCTGACAAAATTATGTAGTGAGCTTTTACTCCTAATACTGCCACACGTTGGGCTAGCCAAAATTGCTATGTAGGCCTCTGCCTTACCGGATCTAAACCTTTTTAATATTAATGTTTGTACGAGTGTACGTAAATGTACCCCGTCAATGGAATTATATGTGAAATTTAGTAAATACAAATAAATGGAAATAATATTATGCCTCGGCTTAGCTGGTTCGTAGTGCATGTGTCTTACCTTGTACAGGGTGAGTTCGTTCCTTGACCAATACTGTAAAATAAATTTATGGCGAGGAACAGGTCAAAATAAATATCCTTCGTTACAATATTAATAATGTTTTTATTTAGCACACAAATGTAAATAAAGGTTTTGTTATATGAAAAAGTTCTATTATTAAATCTAATTATCAAAATTCTGAACGTTAAATTAAGAAAACACGTGTCGTATGGAGTCCGAAAATTTCACTTAGTTATATTAAAATTGTATTTTAATGTGCACTTTACCTTAGTAAATTCAGGAATTTTATCGTTGCTCGTACTGGAGATGGTACAATTTGCGCACCAAAATACACTCAATGGATTTATTACCATCAAAAGGTTGCCAGCTGCAGTTTGTTAACCTCGTTTTGTGTCGATTACTATTCTCTTGAAATATTATCAATCCTTTACGTTTATCCACTTATTTTTGGCTTTACGTAGGTAAGTAATTAATTTCTTGATTTTTACACTCGTATTTTATACTTTTACCGATATTTTCACTATAAAATCACTTTTTATTAGGACGATTAAAATTCGCCACCATTCACGTGTGTAATCTAACACAAGGCCTCTTCTATTGTTTTTAATTTTTCTATCTCGAAATTCATAGCAATCTCGATGTTTGAGTAGACGCATTTTATTGGTTGATCGCAAAAATCAATATTATCGGAAGTTTCACAGTACAGGTATGCATTAAGCCAATTGTGACTCGTTGAAATTTTATAAGTAAAATTTTTATATTTTCAGATTGGATTGACTTCTTCCTAAGTGCTTCGTGGTTGAATAAATAAAGATGCTGGACATGAAATTTCCATACACAGTTCATTAACTTGTGACACGTCGAACTCACGTAATGATTTTAAGAACTTATTTAAATTTAACGCTAACATAAATTTTTACATAAATCAATTAATTAACAGAATTCTAACTTTTGAAATACCTTTCTTATTACTAACAATCTTTCATTTACTATAACTAAACATTTTTAACAAAGACAATTATTAAAAGTTACAATTTAAATTTATTTTATTCAAACCTGCTTTATGTCCTTTTATACAAATCATTTGACTTTGAACTAAATTTCTTGGTATCGGACGAAGTTTTTCTGATTACTTTGATAAGTCACATGCTTTATTAATAATAAAATTTTACCGAAACTTAAATAACGTATTTCCATTGACGTGGCATCTCGATATCGCAATATATTACAAAATGGCAGACCAAAAAATGTTGTTCGTAGCAGTATATGTCGATGACTTGCTTATATTTTCAAATAATTCAAATGAAACTAATCAACTCAAGGATGAATTAAATAAATGTTTCAAGATGAATGATCTCGGAGAAGCCAGTCATTGTCTCGGGTTAAAAATAACAAGGGATAAAGAAGGAGGTAAAATTTGGTTAGATCAAGAAGCATACGTGAAAGAAATACTAAAACAGTTTGGTTTGTCTGAATGTAACGCAGTTAAAACACCTTTTGATCCCAGTCAGCAGTTAACAAAGGATATGTGCCCACCAGAAGACAATAAAATGGAAGGAATACCCTATCAAGAAGCTGTTGGATCACTTCTATACTTGTCACAAGCAACAAGACCCGACATTTCACATGCAGTGAATACGGTGAGCAAATTCAACAACAATCCAGGTCCGGCTCACTGGGCAGCCGTTAAGAGAATTTTTAGATATCTAAAAGGCACAGCGAACACCAGATTAGAATTCTCAAAATCAAGCAACAGTACGATTATTGGATTCTGTGATGCAGATTGGGCCAATGATAAAGATGATCGACGTTCATGCACGGGATATGTATTTACATTATGTGGAGGGGCGATCTCCTGGAACAGTCAAAGGCAACCAACAGTAGCATTGTCGACTACAGAGGCAGAATACATGGGGCTATCGACAGCTACTAAAGAACTATTATGGCTAAGGCAGTTGCACAATGAATTTCTACCGGCAAAGGAGCAATTACCCATTACCATATACTGCGACAATAGAAGTGCAATCGCTCTGGCATCATCTAATGGGTACAACGCAAGAACGAAGCATATTGATGTTCGACATCATTTTATAAGATCTAAGATTGAAGATGACCAATTGAAAGTAGAACACATTAGTGGGGAAGATATGGTAGCGGACAGTTTAACAAAAGCAACATTTTATCCAAAACATATCTTTTGTTGTAACAAGATGGGACTCCGGGTAGAATAGCGGGGAGTTCTTTTTAAAGCTACGTTTACATATGTGTTCTAGTGGGGATGTTGATTTAAATAAGAACATGTGTAAACGTATCTTTAGTAACAACTCTAGCGCCACCTATATATTCAGGTGTAGGTAATAGAAAAGGTTATATTACTATGTGTGAAGTTATGTATATTGTTATTAGTTAAATATAGTTGTTATGTTATTACGGATCAGTTATTTCAAGAATATTGACTACTGCATCACGGTGTATTATGCATGCTTAACTGATGAGCTGAAAAACAAGCTGCAGGTATTGCAGAATGTTTGTCTTCGCTTTGCCTATGACATCTATTACAGGGATCATGTTACTCCGCACTATTCTACGCTAAGAATATTGAAACTAGACGCACGCTTCGAAATGTTCTTTGCAGTACTTCTTTTTAGTATATATAAGTCTGGCCATCCGGGCTACCTTAAAGATTTCTTAATCAGAAGGTCAGACTGCCATAACCTAAATCTACGTTCGAATGACCACCTATCTGTTCCGCAATACCGTAGTGCTAAATTCAAGGGATCGTTCCAATATATTGCGCCCTGCAGTTTTAATAAATCTGAGGATCTATACTTGACGTACAAGGACAGGAAATCTTTCAAAAAGAAGATGATGGAGAAACTCAGGGTCTAGGTGAAAAACAGCTTTGCTGACCCTTCACCCTTTTGAGCAATTTTATTTATTTATTATTTTTAATATTTTTTTTTGCTCAATAAAATTAACTTAACTTAACTCGTTATGCACTTGTTAATAGTTTTAGGGACGGTTCTGATATACTGTTGTAGTTATTAAAAACTTACTTATTTCTCCTGTAATAGAAAAAGTTTTCTATTGTGTTATGATTAAATCTAACGAAACTCATCAACTTAGCAGTGTAATAACACCAATTTTGTTAAGTACTTTAACTTCTATACTTTTAAAATATGGCGGTTATTGCTTGGGGATTGATCACAATTCATTTTCCCATAGCTAGTTGCAAATTGATTGAGACGAGAATAAAAACACACACAATCGACACCAAATAATGCGACCCAAACCTCAAAAGGGGGGCTGGTGAAATAAACCTTGGTTATGTCGCTGAATATATTTTGCAAACACAAACGAAAATAATGATTATACAAACTTTAAATGTTATAAAATCTGTTACTATTACTGAAAATAATATTATTTATTTAATATATGACATCTTACAAAACATAATGTTAACATAATTAACAGATCCTTAATCAATATTAAGGCAGCTGATATTAGTTGGCTTACAAGCTACGATTAAAATTCTCAAATCTTCATCATTTAGGTAAGTAAATATTTTTTCAGTACAATTATAGGGTAACTGAGGAAAACTATTAAAAGTAAAATGAAAAAATCGATAGCCTTGCTCCAATAACTCTTTTCTTCCTTCTTCCGTTCTAAAATCTTCCAATAAAAATCTTAAATCTTCGTCGCTTAGATAACTAAATATTTTTTCAGTACAGATATATGGTAAGTGAGGAAAACTATTAAAGGTAGAATGAAAAAATCGATAGCCTTGTTCCAGCAACTCTTTTCTTCTTTTCCCTTTTATAAAATTACTTTGTATCATACTAGCATACAATGGATATTTTATTTTATAACCATCTGATCCTAACTCCCGTACTATATTTTCATCTCCTGCATATATTGCCAATCGAGTTATTCCTCTTGTCAAGATATCATAAAATGAAACATTAAGATTACTAATCTTATCATTTTTCATTTTGGCTATTTCTACCTTACAGTCATCCACTAATTCATCACCTTCTATAAAATTGCTAGTCACTTGAAATTTTACAGTTTCCATTTTAACTGTGTGCATTTCAAGAATTTCGATAACTTCTTCCCAAGGATGATTAAAAGGATTGTCACTATCATCATCTAAATGATAATCAATTGAAATAATATCATTAATAATACGAAACATACCAGCATTCGTTAATTCAAGGGCTGTCTGATCGCGGTTACTAATAATATTAATATCTGATCCATAGCTTAGAAGAACCATAACGATGTATCCAAACCCTAGAAAAGAAGCAATATGGAGCGCTGTATAACCATTTTTACTTCTGGAATTAACGTCGGCACCGAATTTTAGGAGAAGCTCGACAATTTTTGACAAACCATGTCGAGCAGCTAGGTGAAGTGGCGTTATTAGGTGATTTTTCATTTTCAAATCAACTTTGGCGCCGCATCTAAGCAATACTTCCACAACCCCTTGATGATGATTACGAGTTGCAACATGAAGTGCAGTACCATCTATTTGGTTAACATTTATATTGGCTCCTTTGTGCAAAAGCATTTTGGTTATTACTTCGTTGCCTGCTTGGGCCGCAATATGTAGTAGCGTTACATCATTTGTATATGTGGAATTAACATCTGCATTATATTGTAAAAGAGTTTCAACAATTTCTACATATCCGTTTTCAACAGCAGTACGTAGCAACTTCTGATTATGTACATCTTCAGGGTCAATAGTAAAACCATATGCAAGTAGATTTTCCACAACCTCTCTATATATTCTTCTAGAGCCGTAGTAGACTGCTGTGTGAAGAGCGCTCCTGTTATTCTTGTTATGCACATCAGGACAATACTTTAAAATATCCTCTATAATTATGAAACGTCTTTTTTCAACAGCCAGGTGCAGTATAGTTTTATCATTATTGTCTTGAGCATCAACATTCGCTCCGTTTTTTAACAGTAGACGAACAATTTTTGTACGTCTTTTTTCAACAGCCAGATACAGAGGAGTTTTACCATCTTTTCTTTGAGAATCGATATTAGCACCTTTGCTTAAAAGGAATTTAATCATTACTTCATTACCTTTTTCAGCAGCAAGGCACAGTGGTGTATAACCTTCACTAAATTTAGAGGTATGTAATACGGAATCAATACAAGCTCGAGTATTTAAAAGATATTCAACAAGCTGTAAATATCCAATCTCAACTGCTGCAAGAAGAATTTCCCCGTAGGTGTTTCTATCAGTAAAACTTGCTCCCTTATTTAATAATATTTCAACAATTTCCATTTTCTTACCATTAGCTGCGATGTCAAGTGGAGTACTACCACTTACATTTTCAGCATTAATGTTAGCCCTTCTATCTAGAAGCATCTCAATAATTTCTATATCACCATTTCTAACAGCAATATGAAGTGCAGTTTCGGAACGATTTTTGTTGTTACCATTAACTTTAAAATTATTTCTTAAAAGTAGTTTAGAAATACCCGTATGCCCATACTCTAAGGCATAACGGAGTAAAAAATATCCATCTGACCATGTTGCTAAGTAAGATGAACCAAATTTCGTAATTAATTCGCCTACTTTTTCCAATCTTCCATCCAGAACTGCGGAAATTAAATTATGCTTTAATGGATTCTCATAAGTTGCCATAACTAGTTTATAGGTGGTAAGCTCCAGACCAGTAATTAAAATAAAAAATTTGCGCTCCAGTTGTACTCCACTTAAGGTAATCGCAAGAGCAATTTTCCAAAAAATTGCCACAGACCTAAAAAAAATACATCAAATTTAATTCATCGAATACACTAATAGCCTATATACAGTAGCGGGAATGAAAATTGCATCTGCTTAAATTCTTTTAACAATTTTTATATTGGTTATAGTGTCACATATTGAAAATTCAAAACTCAAAATTCATAATTAATTAATATAAAACGTGGCAACGTTGGAAATTAGAAGAAATGTTTGATTTTATTAAAGCCGTTGACATAGGAAATGACAGAGGCAAAAAACGAGATGATAATAATTATCACATACTGGGAAGTCTGGCTTTAACTGTGAGATCCACCAAGTCGACATAATTAAAACAAAGAGAGTTCAAGGCAAGTGCAATCTTAGCGAGAGGGATACGACGTTATAAATAAGCCCTCGGGGCGACGCTAAAGGCAGTAACGGTAGTTTTGTTGATCGGGCACGTCGTGGGTGTCGTGAGTTAATAATCAAGGATTAGCAGTCCACAATGTCCACAATGATCATCATCCCTCTTGCACTGCACGGATTCAGAGTGACCAAAATCATATTGGTACTCGTAAGATTCTCTCTGTAAATATGTTATTTTATTTTCAATATAATTAATTTGTTATGAACTTTGGATTTATTATTCGTTACGCCGCTCCAAACTTAAAGTGATCCCTAAGAGCTACACCACCCAAAAACTCCATGACTTAGGGAAACTACCCCTTAGCGTGACAGGACGCATGCAAGTTGGGCCAGCGGTCAATTTATTTTAAAATTATTTTGGTGGGTAGCTTAAGAAAACCCGTAAATTGGGCCAGCGGTCGGCGTGGGCAGCTTAAAGGTAAAGCCATTAAATAATACTCAATTGTATATATTAAGTATCGCAAAACGCAAGTAATTTTTAAAAGTAGGGAAATTAGCATCGAATATGCCGCGCCCCCCAGGCAGACGCGATGCAATTCATCGACGTTCCCTTCAAATCGTGTGAAATTTTTTCGCTCCGATTTGAATTTTTCTTTGAAATTCGGATAGGTGGGGGTGTGATTAGTAGATATTAGTAATAAATATTATCAAAAAAATGGAAAATAACCCGTGTATTGCCGAAAAAGTGAAAAAATTAAATTTTTTTTCTTCGATTTTTGGGGTGTGCATTCGATAAGGAGGGTTATCCATCGTCAAAACCTACGCTTCCGGGGCGCCGCTTCGCTCCGCTCCGCTCTGCACCCCTGCAGGGCGGTTTTGACTTTGGTTACTAGGCTAAACATACTATAGTCCAGGGGTGGCCAACAGGTCGATCGCGATCGACCGGTCGATCGCGACTGTTAGTCCAATCGATCGTGGCAAGGCAAAAAATATAAATACGTAGACCAGACTGCGCAACGTAATCACCAACTGCTGCACGCATCATAATATTTATTTATCCTCTATTCTACGCAGTATAGTCTTTTGTTTTCGGCTCGCGATGACCAATAAGAAGGAAGCGTGTGGGACGCGGGGGAGGGGCGGGTGTCAATCCGTCCCGTGTTACGTCTCAGTCAGTCCGTTGACAGTTGACGACAGAGACTACCGGAGTGTCGACAATTACCGATGTAAATCACGATTAGACTCTGTCTAATCGTCACAGAAAAATTGAGAAGATGGTTCAATTCATCAGTTATCCGTTTAATGATTCCATTGATCATAGTGATATCTATGAATTGGCTACAAAATTTGCAGATACATTTCAAATGGAGCAGATGATGTTACAAAACGAAATTATTACTCTGCGCTGCGACATATTTCTAAAAGCAAGGTCATCCTCAGGTCAAGATTTCTGGGCATTTGTTTCCAACGAAAAATATCCAAATTTCAAGAAATGTGTTGAACAACTTCATTCGTGTTTTGGTTCAACATATTTATGTGAGTCAGCATTTTCCTACTTAAAACAAATAAAAAATAAATACCGGTCTCGCTTGACAGACGCTCATACATTGGATTCTTTAAGGTTGGCAATTTCCAACTACAATCCTGATTATGCTAAACTAGTGGAAGATGCTCAGACGCAATGCTCACACTAATATATAGTCAAATAAGTAGTTACTAAGAATAATTTTCACATTTATGTTTTTTCTCTTAACAAAATAAAAAAAACTATATGATTTTGTACTGAACTATGCTGTTTCATTTAAGATTTCAATAAGTATGTAATTGGTAGATCGCACAGGGTTTCGTTAGTAAACAAGAGATCTTGGGTCTAATCAAGTTGGCCACCCCTGCTATAGTCCATCCGTTTTAAGAATGCAGAACTAGATTGTACTAAAATTGTGAACTCGGAACGTGATTGGTTAAAATTTATTCCCGTTTACAGTGTCGAAATTTCGTTTGTGATTGACCGATTGATGACTCGCGAATATTTTTTTCTAAAAGTTTCTGGCAAATTAAAAAAATTTGTACAAGATAAATTGCTATTTGATAAAAAAATACATTTAACTCGATTTTTTCAAGTATCAAATAAGTGACATTTGTTTTTTGTCGCTCACACACTTTAATTATTTGACGTTTCCCAGTGTAAATCTGACCTGCCATTCAAGGCGACCTCTACTGCAATCCAAAACCAGATAGACTATAGAAGCGCCTTCCGTCAAGAAAACCGGGATAAAAGAAACCGGGAACTTAGAGAACCTTGAAATAGTATTAAAAGGATAGTAGCGGTATGGGGCAGTAAACTTTTACGTTTCACCCCCAAAATATCAAATGAAAAAAAATTAACCATGGCAGTTTTCTCAGTGTGCGAGAGCAAAGGATTAAAATAATTATAGAACCTTTTCTGGCCCAATTTACACGGGTCCCTTATAATCTTTTGGCCCAATTTACGGGTAGGCTTAAAAAGAACCTGACCACCTGGCTCAACTTACAAGCGCCGGCGTGACAATAGGTGTTTTAATATTTAATAATATCCCACCTTTCGAGCCATTTAATTTTAGTCCATTTTCAAGGCTAAAAAATAACCTATACCCATAACTAAAATTTTATAATTAAGCACAAAAGGTCATTTAATCTACAAATATATTAATTTAAAAAATGTATACTGCACATTTTAAATGATACTTTGACTTCATTAGAAAAATATCTAAAAGAATACCTGATGCAATATTCATGACCGCTAAAAACTGTAAAAAAAAAATATTGAGTTATTCGAATTATCGCATAGGTTGTCATTAAAATTTTGGGTGTTGAGCGACTTTTACCTTTAAAATGTTCAAAATTTAAAGCCACGATTTTCATTTTTTCGTTATAAATTTGTCCATATTCCATAGTTAATTAATCCGATGATCGGATAATTAGCTTAGGAACTGGAAAGATTGTTTTATGTTAGTATATTAATGTTAAGTTGAGTTAAATGTAAAGGTCATATAAGTCTACAGGTAAAATTTAAACTATTGTTTTTAATTAATAAATATGTGAGAAGAAGGAGAACATTAGTGACACCAAGTACGACCCTGACCTATACCAGATTAAGAAGATTAAGAGGATTAAGAGAATAGTTAATCCAAAAGTAAGTAATCGAAAAAATGGTGCTACCCGAACTGCACCACGGCTTATCAGGGGTCATTTCTTGTAGCCAGGTAAATGTAATCCCTTGACCGAACTGCACCACGGTCAAATGTCGTTCCGTAATCGCTTTACCGAATTGCACCACGAGCAAACCGAGCAGGTATCACAAGCAAACAGATAATATAAAGAAATAAATACACAAATATCTAAATTCTTTGCAATTTAAATTTCGAGTTTAATATTGCTGTGCGCTGACGTAGCCTCGGAGCTTTGTTCGGCTTGCACTCTGAAATGTTAAAACCTTGTACGAGTGTACGTAAAAGTACCTCGTCAATAGAAATGTAAGCAAATTATTCTTGACAAATACAAATAAAATAAATTGATGCCTCGGCTTGACTAGTTCGGATAGCACAGACCTACCTTTTCCCACGCTGGGTTCCCTCCTTAGCCAAATCTCAAATCTGAAATGCAATATTGTGGCTTTTGGAATGATCATACACAAATTATGCTCCGTTTTATACAGCAAATCGTTTTTTATTATGAATTTCAAAATGTAAATAATTATAGTTAATAAAATTCTTATCTCTAATAACAAAGATCTTAATTCTATGATAAACCTAAACGTTTTTCCCGCACGTGTGAAGTTAATCGTCAATTTGCACAAAATTTTTATGTTTTTAATAATTTTGAATGGGACGGTACCTTTTATCTGGTGTAATTCTGTTTGTTCGGTTCATGTACCATGAAATTATGCAGTGGTATTCGTTCGATGACCTTCAAGGGTGTGTGGTTTATCTGGATTGAATTTCCTCGTGGTAGTTTATGTTTGTATCGTGACCAAAGTTTTCGTTCAAAATAATAGTGAATCTTCTCAATTTTGCACAAATTTTCACTTTTTAACATACGTAAGTATAATGTTCTTTCAATTACTAACTTTTTATTCACTTTCTTAATCAAATTTTATTATATTTTTAACTTTTTAGCTGGACACACCAATCTTTATCACACTTATTTTTATTAAGCAAATCAACCTATTTCAATTGTTTTTACCCTAGCTACTGGTATTTTCAAGGCACTTCTGATTTCGTTTTATTGGTCGATGTAAAATCAATATTTTTGCGTTATAATTTTCCAGGTTCGTACTTAGCCCAAAATAATTTGTAAAATTTTTAATGAAATTTTTTTTTTTTATGTTTCAGATTTATTTGAAGTATTAACATCTCCTGTGGTCTTCCAGTAAACTTTTGAAGAAAATGTTTTTCGCATTTATGGTTCATTGAATATCGAGGCACTTCGACACGTAAAAATTTTGTTATTTTAAAAAGTTCCCACGTTTCAACACCTTTTTATAACTAATACTTTGAACAAATTGTTTTTGATTTCAAATTACATTTTTTTTTTATATCACTACTTAAATTAATTTACAATTTTAACAAACCTTTATTTTAAAAACAGAATTAAAACGTTGCATTTGAATTTACCTTGTTTTCTCATTCCGTGACCTTTTTCTCCATTAGATTTATGACGTTAAAACAATTCTTTGGTGTCGGATAAAACCCTCTCGTTTGAACAAATAAGTCTCGTGCTACCTTTGTTAATAAATTAAAAACTTTGAATCAAAACGTGATCATTTGTATTGACGTGGTATTGGTACACTGCAATATATTAATTCATATTATATTATACAGGGTCGGAGCAGGTATTAATAAAATAATAACCCAAAACAGTGAAAAAATTAAATTTTTTTTGCCTTCGAATTTTGGGGTGTGCATTCGATAAGGAGGGTAATCCATCGTCAAAACCTACTCTTCCGGGGCGCCCCTCCGCTCCGCTCCGGGTTGCACCCCTCCAGAGCGGTTTTGACTCTGGTTACTAGGCTAAACATACGAGAAGCGCCACCGATCAAGAAAATCGGGATAAATGCAACCGGGATGTGAGAGACCCTCGAAATAGCATTAAAAAGTATAGTCGCGGTATGCGGCAGTTATCTATTATACGTTTAACCCCCAAAAAATCGCGTAAAAACAAAAAATAATCGATGTTACATGTATATAGGAGGCATCAGGTTAAACTCCAGCATTGTGCTTTAACTTTTAACAATAAAACCACCTTACCTAAAATATTACAATAGAGGTGGTGCAATTCGGACGACCGACCCTTGGTGAGGTGTTTACCTGAAATTACGGTGGTGCAATTCGGGTAGGAGATTTGTGAACTAATCTTTTCGTGGTGCAATTCGGGTGCACCGGAAAAAATAATTGTTGTGTATTCATCATGTCCGTGACCGTCCACTGGACCAACTTTCAACCGACCGACTCAGCTTGAACCGACCGACTTTTAACGGACCGACTATTTTTTCGACCGACTATCGATACTACCCGAAGGTGATCACTACAAGAATGATTTCCAATTCGACTATTTGTCACATCATATAGTTTCATTTTACAGCCATGACAACTGTGAGGTGTCTAGGAATCCTTCGGGAAACCTGGCCTCAATCGTTTATCTTTCTTATTAAGCAATATTGTGAGTTTTTGGTTAAAGCGTCGTTGGGGGGGGGGGCAGTTCTGACCTTGGCAGATTCATAACTCTGTTGGTTTGGTTGCCGTGGAAATAATAGGGAGGGAACGATTGAGGCCAGGTTTCCCGAAGGATTCCTAGATACCTGTCGCTATGGCATCTCCACGAAAACCAAACCAACAGAGTTATGGATCTGTCAAGGTTTGAACCCCCCCCCCAACGACGCTTTAACCAAAAACTCACGATATTGCTTAATAAGAAAGATAAACGATTGAGGCCAGGTTTCCCGAAGGATTCCTAGACACCTCACAGTTGTCATGGCTGTAAAATGAAACTATATGATGTGACAAATAGTCGAATTGGAAATCCTTCTTGTAGTGATCACCTTCGGGTAGTATCGATAGTCGGTCGAAAAAATAAAGTCGGTCGGTTGAAAGTCGGTCCGTTGAAAGTCGGTCGGTTCAAGCTGAGTCGGTCGGTTGAAAGTCGGTCCAGTGGACGGGAACCATCATGTCGTCTAATTACGTAATTTATGGTTTACTGGCCGAAGCCTAACTTTATTTAATAATATGATCCATTTGGTGACAATACGATGTAATACCACTGTTTAACTACTTCTCTTAACTCTTCATCATAATACTTCTTCGTTTATATATTAAACCTAGGCTCATGGCAATTACGCAAATATACTGTTATCTTTACAGCTGATTAGTCGAGTCTTCCTAATACAGAGTTGACCCAAAATACAATAATAATCGAATAGTTTTAGTAACTAAAAAGTTATTCGAATAGTGTTAGTAACTATCGATAGTTCAAATGAAGACCAATTATCAAATAATTCGATAGTTCCATTTTTAGTAAGTTAAAAATAAATAGTACCGCTCAACATAAGTACTGTGTAGCAAAAATTTCCATTGATATTGATTCATTAGCAAAAATGTCACAAGGTAAACGATTTAAATCGAGTTGTCAACAGTTTGTATTTAATTTATTGGAATATTCAAAACACTATTGTTGTACAAAACTTTTTAACGTTATAAAACCTATTAAAATTTAACCTCAATTTATTTGTAGTTTTGCACGTTAGACTGACCGCGATTTTAATTTACTATTATACGTCACTTACTAATTTGAAATTCTCCCGCATGTTGGCGTTTGCTTAATGTAAATTACGAATAGTGATATTTTATATTATTATAACAAAAATTTATATTTTTTCCTTCGTAACACTTACTTTTCCTTAATATGGCGAAAACTTCTTGAAAACTAGATGCTATTGTACTAAACTTTGTTTAATGATAATGAAAGTTATTATAAACTATTACTGATAATATTGTTTAAGATATCTTAACACATACAATGCTAAACACCAACGTTAATAATTCTCTGCACTTTATTTATGATTCATTACGTTATAAACTTAACAACACATGCATAATTTGAGGTTAAACGTTAAAACACTTGGTCGATTTGAATTAAACTGTCAACACACGCAGAGTTGCCAAAGCATAAAATAATTATATACAGGGTGATTTAGAAAAAATCTGATGTTGCAATCAGCTTTAAAGGTGCGAATGAATGTATAAATATACGCTATACAGACCCTTCGAATTTCGCCATTCTAAGAAAAACTATCTAAATATATAAAAGAGAAGATCTGTTTGCGTGCGTGCGTGTGTGTTTGTTTGTTCGCTATACGTTCCTAGACCCGTGGACCAATCTCAACCAAATTTTGCACAGTTATTTTGTAGCTCCAGGCGCAACTATTCTCGCATATATGGAGAAGAAATTCGCTCGGGGAAAAAAGTTATTCGCTTTTTTCGAAAATCAAATCACAAGTTTGACAGAAAATTTAATTTGTCAAATAATTAATCTGACGTACAATCAGTGATTCAAAATACTGTCAACAGATGGCGGGGATGGCGGCTTTAATTCGAAAAATGCAAACCACTAACAAAAAACCACTAACAAATTAATCTGAATGCCGCGAATAAGACCGGAGCACTTTATATAGGTCGCAGAACGTGGAAGATCCACCTCTTTGCGGAAGATTTAACTTTACATGAAGATGTAACTTTATGTGAAGATTATGTATGTATGTATGTATGTATGACAGATGACGGATGACGGATGACAGAAGACGGATGACAGATGACGGATGACATATGACAGATAAAGGCCGAACAACTATGGCCTTCACGGATCTATTATTGTCCGCCCTGTGAGGCCGAAGGCCGAACAACTTTGGCCTTTACGGATCTATTATGGTTCGGTCTGTGAGGCCGAATGCCGAACAACTATGGCCTTCACGGATCTATTATGGTCCGGTCTGTGAGGCCGAAGGCCGAACAACTATGGCCTTCACGGATTTATTATGGTCCGGTCTGTGAGGCCGAAGGCCGAACAACTATGGCCTTCACGGATCTATTATGGTCCGGTCTGTGAGGCCGAACAACTTTGACCTTCACGGATCTATTATGGTCCGGTCTGTGAGGCCGAAGGCCGAACAACTATGGCCTTCACGGATCTATTATGGTCCGTTCTGTGAGGCCGAAGGCCGAACAACTATGGCCTTCACGGATCTATTATGGTCCGGTCTGTGAGGCCGAAGGCCGAACAACTATGGCCTTCACGGATCTATTATGGTCCGGTCTGTGAGGCCGAAGGCCGAACAACAATGGCCTTCACGGATCTATTATGGTCCGGTCTGTGAGGCCGAACAACTATGGCCTTCACGGATCTATTATGGTCCGGTCTGTGAGGCCGAAGGCCGAACAACTATGGCCTTCACGGATCTATTATGGTCCGGTCTGTGAGGCCGAAGGCCGAACAACTATGGCCTTCACGGATCTATTATGGTCCTCCCCTTGTAAGGCCGAACAACTATGGCCTACTCGGATCTATTCTGGGTCTAGATGGCTAAGGGCGGCGGATGCCGCCCGTGCCAGCTAGTCTATATATAAAAGAGCTTGTCTGCTTGCGTGTTTGTTTGTTCGCTATACGTTCCTACACCCTTTGACCGATCTCAACTAAATTTTGCACAGTTATTCTGTAGGTCCAGGCGCAACTATTCGTGCATAAATGGAGAATAAATTATCGCGGGGAGCAAAGTTATTCGCGTTTTTCGATTTTTTATTGATACGCTGTATACTTTATTTACAACAAACCCTTACTTACTTACAGGGCCGGGCTGGCCTGAACGTTCCTACACCCTTGGACCGATCACAACCAAATTTTGCACAGTTATTCTGTAGGTCCAGGCGCAACTATTCGTGCATAAATGGAAAAAAAATTTGCGCGGGGAAAAAAGTTATTCGCGTTTTTCGATTTTTTATTGATTCACCCTATACTACGGTGAATCACCCTATACTGCGCTTTCGCTAGATGATGAACAAAACACGTGTTTGCAGGGCCGGGATTTTAATTAAGTTGACGGCGAAATACTTGAGATGGGGGTTCGGGGGCGACGGAGAGAGAGCAAAAACCATCTCTTCCGACTTCCCAAAAACGAAGAATTTTAAAATTGTTTTTTTTTGAAAATCTGCAGCAATCTTTCGAAACTTGGAAATTTTAGCATCGCAAACGCGAGGCATCAAATTGTAAGAATTAATTCATAACGCGACGATGTAATTGGTTCAATATTTGACGTGGTAAAAGGGCGAAATGATTTCTGCAATTTGGAAAAACCGTTTTTGGAAATTATAACACAAAAACGTACTCGAAACTTCTTCGGTTGTCTAAAACATTGGCCTTCATTGATCTATTATGGTCCTCCCCCTGTGAGGCCGAAGGCCGAACAACTATGGCCTTCACGGATCTATTGTGGTCCTCCCCCTGTGAGGCCGAACAACTATGGCCTTCACGAATCTATTATGGTCCGACCTGTGAGGCCGAAGGCCGAACAACTATGGGCTTCACGGATCTATTATGGTCCTCCCCCTGTGAGGCCGAAGGCCGAACTACTATGTCCTTCACGGATCTATTATGGTCCGCCCTGTCATGCCGAAGGCCGAACAACTATGGCCTTCACGGATCTATTATGGTCCGCCCTGTGAGGCCGAAGGCCGAACAACTATGGCCTTCACGGATCTATTATTGACCGCCCTGTGATGCCGAAGGCCGAACAACTTTGGCCTTCACGGATCTATTATGGTCCGCCCTGTGAGGCCGAACAACTATGGCGTTCACGGATCTATTATGGTTCGACCTGTGAGGCCGAAGGCCGAACAACTATGGCCTTCACGGATCTATTATGGTCCTCCCCCTGTGAAGCCGAAGGCCGAACAACTATGGCCTTCACGGATCTATTATTGTCCGTTCTGTGAGGCCGAAGGCCGAACAACTTTGGCCTTCGTGGATCTATTATGGTCCGGCCTGTGAGGCCGAACAACTATGGCCTTCACGGATCTATTATGGTTCGCCCAGTGAGGCCGAAGGCCGAACAACTATGGCCTTCACCGATCTATTATGATCCTCCCCTTGTGAGGCCGAACAACTATGGCCTTCGCGGATCTATTATGGTCCTCCCCCTGTGAGGCCGAACAACTATGGCCTTCTCGGATCTATTCTGGGTCTAGATGGCTAAGGGCGGCGAATGCCGCCCGTGAAAGCTAGTATCATATATATGACATTTAGCAAATCAGGATCCTGTAGATAAAAGTATGATCTGCGTTTCTCGGGTTGAATTATGGGATGGAGTGGTGAGTGACCTGGAAAAAATGGGAGTGATCGGTTGGAAGCAGTTGGCGGTGGATAGAAAAGCATGGAGAACTGTAATTATTAATGAAGCAAAAAAGCACAATAACCAGTAGATAAATAGTAGATATTATGTAGATGTATAGGACAAGGATGAGGACTAATCCACCTCTAATACGGATTTTGTAGGTTCCTAGGAACAGCTATTTTCGCAAGAATGTAAAGCTATTAAATAAATAAAATAAAAATTAAGTTATGAACATTATGAATTGTAAGTTAATGTGCGCATGCGATTATATATTACACAAGCTAGTCGTAAAGTAGATTCCGTGTGCGTAAGTCGTCATAGTAAATGTTTATCAACCAATGGTGGCATTCAGCAGAGGTAACAGTTGTGCAACTGTTAGGGATTTTTCTGCTGGCACGTCCGCTACCTGCTCGATTCTCCCAACATGTTGAGGAACGGTCGGCCATTTTTTGTAGCTAAAATTCTTCGCTCGTCTTTGGTAACTGTTGTGGAAAAATGGCGGGAAGTGATTATTCGAATATTTATGAATATATATTTTTGTGGGTAGCCGCTAAATGAGTTTTAAGAATAAATTCAGTAAACATTGACAACTGTAACTTCAAATGTCAAAATTATATCGAGCGGACCGTTCAGCAGAATTCCGCTACCTTTACTCAACTGTTCTACAACAGTTACACAACTGCTTTTTCTGCTGAATGGCACCAATAATTGAAGGGGCAAGTGGATAAAGGGGCTATGTGACATTTCTTGATTTTATGATATTTTGTCGTGAATGAAGGGGCAATGTATAAAGGTAACTCATGCACTCTTTAACCATGTGAAATGTGCACTATTTCTCGATATTTTCACTTGATTAAGGGGCTATGTGCCCCTTAATCCCTAGCAACAAATTTTACTAATTGGCTTTTTACTCAATAAACGGTTTTTGTCACATAGCCCCTTTATCCACTTGCCCCTTCAATTAGTACATAAGTTGTATACAGTGTAAACTTAATCAATATATTTTATCCATAATAGTTCTCTTTGAGTTTACCACTGTTTCTAATTAACACAATAAAAACCAATTCTGTTTGAATCTGAAGTTTAACTCCGTCGCCACCAGCTACCCCTACTTTGAAATTTTAAATAGCACCCCGTAGCTAGCGATAAATCATTTCAAAGGGGGAAAAATCATCTTTCGTTTGTGAGCTAAAATAGGAAACAGAATGGCTACAAGCCACCGGCATAGCACTGGAAGATAAATGAGGAGAAATTATTATCTCCGTTGTATATTACCCATCTAACTATAACAACAAACCAATAGATTTTAAAGTATTCTTTAACACTTGAGGAAAAATATTCATAGTGGTGGTGACTATAAGGCCAAAAATTGATTATGGGGCTCTATATAGACAACACCCAAGGACAGAGAACTGGCTAGCTAATACGAATGCGAATAACATGGTGAGTATCACTAGAAAAAAACCTACTTATTGGCCATCAACAGATAACAATAAGCTACCTGATGTGATAGACTTCTGTGTTGCAAAAGGAATCGACATCAGAAAAGTCAAAACGGAATCCTGCTTGGACCTCACCTCCGATCATTCGTCAATAATAGTGCGTATTTTGTACGAATTATTAAAGAAAGAGAAACAACTATTATCTGTCTAGCAAAAGAAGTAAATGGAATATCTTCAGAGAAGACTCAACAAACTGATCATACTGTGTGCTTCTTTGCTCGCTCGTCATCGTTTAGCTCGTCAACAACATCGGCCGTTTTAGTCCAGTTTGTTATTGGTGACGAAAAATGGTGCCTTTACATCAACATCAAAAACAGAAACGAATAGCTTAACCCTAACAAACAAACAAATCCTCGTGCAAATGCTTGTGCCCATCCACGCAAGGTAATGTTGTGCATCTGGTGGGATAAAGAAGGCGTCATCTATTATGAATTGCTTCCGAGGAATGTAGCCATCACTTTTAAGGTTTATTGTCAACAACTGCATCGCCTGGAGGCTGTAATTGAAGAAAAACGACCGGTAAGACGGCATCAAGTGGTTTTGCAGCATGATAAAGCCCGTCCGCAGGCTGCTAACATTACAAAAACCGCTATTCAAGCTTCGGTTGGCAGATTATTCCACATCCACACACATTATATTCTCCTGATCTTCCTCAATCAGATTTTCATCTTTTCTGCTCTCTATCCAAAAATCTCCGCGGAATCTCATTTAATAACGACGTTGCTCTTCAAAACTGGCTCGACGACTTCTTCACTTCCAAACCACCGGATTTCTTCAGGCGTGGAATCGAAAAACTACCAGAACGTTGGGAATCAATCATAACCAATGCAGGATAATATATTAATGATTAGTTTATAAGTACTATATATTGCCATGATACAAACCGATAAAAATTTATAAATTAATCTGAGGGAGATGGACTGCAGGTTTGGTTCGATGAGTTGGACGCATTCTCTATTACTATCCGAACTTTGTTATTGTTCGAATAAGAACAAAAATTAATATTTCCATTACATCTACTGTGAATAAATTGGGTAGCTTTATTGTGTTCAATCAATTCAGATCAATGAGATCTAGCCAAACATCTCGTAAATAATTAAAAGGATCCAACTTGTCATATGGGGTCATTAACCTGAAATTAATTTTGGTTGTATTTTTATTTTGTAAAATTTATTTGGTATGCAAATTCGTACTTACATTATAATGTTTATCTTGTATTTGTTGGTTGTGCGCTAATAATAAAAACAAAGTGAATTTAATTAATTTAGTGCGGCCACATCTGTAAAGGTAATAAAAAAAAAACATTGTGCGTGTAGAAAACCTTTTGACGCCTGATATTCACGAGAAAGACATTACAGTAATGCAAGATACCACTGGAGCTACATCAAACTTCCGAATCTGAAAAGAAAAGAACAAATTTATTATGAAAATTGGCATAAAATTACAACTTACCCTGTATAAAGCAATCGATCAGAAAAGATAAGACCGAGGTTATAAAAGTCTGGACGAACAAAATTATTAAGTCAGTCGAAATTTATAATTGACGCAGTGAACGTCGACGAACATTGTATTTTTAGAGTATTTCATTTTTATGGTTGGTACTGGTGAAAATTTTGGAAGGTTGGTCAATTTTTATACGTTGTACAAGAAAAATTTGGATATAATTAATTCGATTGAGATTGTTAATGCCAAGTTTGGAAAATTTATTACATCTACGACGATTAGCATCATTATTTGTTTATAGCAATCGTGTGGATAGCAAGTTTGATACTGCTAGGTTATGTATGAGAACTTAATCACTGCCGATGTTGAAATTTGGAGGTTACTAAAAATAAAAAATTTTATTTATGCAATCAAGTTTAAAAATATTGAAGAAAACTTTGAGATTCACATTGGATTCGACATACCTGGGTTCGTTATAGATGTGTATGGAAACTTTAATGAAATTGGACTTGTAAAATTACATGGGTCATCATTCGTGAACGAAATTATCTGCATAAACTCCAGTGCGGTACGCTTACAGGGTAAGAACGTTTATAAGTTTTATATTGGAACTGTTTATTATACCTTTAATTATTTCTTCGTGGTGTGTGTTAGCGCACAATATTTGTATTTGAATATTTTGTATGTACTTTATTATTGTTTTGGTACGAATTTGCATATTTTTGGGAACCAGAATTATATTTCATTTGGTACTGTTAATAAAACCAGATTAATTGTATACGAGACATTGAGTTATTTATTCATTTCCAAAGAAGTGGGCTACATTCGCAGTTCTGTAGTAGAAATTGGTATCGAACAAGGCGTGAGATATTTAAAGATCGTAAACATTCGTATTCTGAATAATAATTTTAATTTATTAAACAAGTTAAAGTCTGCGTCTTATTTACAAGGGCCGACTCCTGCAGTTAATCACCATCTAGAGCTAGCCGTGGTTATTGCAGTATTATTAAAGGAGCTGCCTGTTATAAATTATTATTATTTAGGGCAAATAACACAGCAATATTTTATTTTTAAGAAATTAAATTTAAAAAAAATTATAAGAACTCCACGAACTTATGCATCAACCCGGCATATCGAACTCTCGAACATTAGGTATATTCGTTCTGTAATTACACGGTTTGCGAGATGTCTTTAAATCTAAGATGGCAGGCTAGAGAAATGCGACCCCCCCCTCATCGCGAATTTTTGATCGAATTTGGTGTCAATTGTTTGCGCATCGTTTGTGTTTTTATGACCGTATTCTCAATATTAACTGCATGTGAGAAAACGATTTTTTTTTAAACAACAGTCACATTTCAAAATTGCAGGAATTAGAGTATTTAACTCAATTAGTTGTAACCGTAAGAATATCAATAGATTTAAGAACATAACATAGATTTAAAAACTTAACATAATGGAAAACATTTACTACTTATTATAGGAGAAATAAGTACCGAATAGCCTTTTTATTATTTAACAATCATTCCACAATACTTTTTCGAAGGTATTACATTATAATTATGTGTCCAATTAATCTATTGGACTTTTGATATTGCAATACTATCGATTGATACCAATACGACCCAAAATTCAAAAAAGGGGGGAGCTGGGGAAATAAACGTAGTGATGTGTTTCAAGCTACCAGGGCTATGCAAAACATTGAATTTCTTGCTCATATTTAGATTTTACATAGAATTTGACCTCATTTAAAATACAGAGATAACAAAGATGAACAAATTTAGCAATTTCACAAATAATGAACTAATAGAGATCTTTAAGTATTGGGGAATGTTATTAAAAGCTGTAGAATTATCTCACAGAGGTTATTATCACCTCGAAATTTCAAAATAAAGGATTGTTTGGCTCAAATATAGTAAAATTACTGTGTATCTTATCAGAAATGAACATAACCTCTACGATACTGTACAAAAATGGAATTTATTCCGTGAACTACAATTATTGTGTAAAACTGATTATATGAAAATTTGTTAAATACTTTACTCTTTCTAATGATAATAATTTGCAACCGAGAATCTCCAAAAGTGTATATAAAGGTCATTTTCGCTTCAATTTGATAACAAACTTTGTGATAAAGAAAAGGTTGGAAACTTCGCTAAATCTGGTCCAGAAAAGTGCTACCGTATCCACGAGAAGTAGGGGAACCACACAGTCAATCAACTCATCGTGAATGAAGGCGCTCCTGTAAATTTAAAGTCAGTTGGTGAACATAAAATACAAAAAGGTGTAAAACTTTACTCACTGATAACCAAAATTCGACGAATTTGAGGCACAGCGCATCAAAATTCGACAGTCTTCTTCGAATGCTCAAAATGATCGGACGTGCGGCTCCGTAAATGAAAAGTCTTCTTTGAGCTCTTGAAAGTACAAGATGTGTGGCTCCACAAAAGTGAAAGTTTTACAAAAGTGATCAAGATGGATGGACAGGTGTCTCCATAAAATAAAAAGTCTATTTTTAGCTCTTGAACAAACAAGACGTGTACCTCCAGGGTGGAAAGTTAATCCAAAGTTACCCAGATGTTCGACCAATTCAATATTTATCTAAATTAGATAATAAAATTTTACAAATGGCTACCTTTCATTAAACATCTGAATAATCAACGAGTTAAAAGTACGACTCACTTCTTATGACTGGAAACCAATATCAACAAATATTCACTGGCACTCCACGAATACGATATACACAATCAACAAGTGTCAACTGGCGATTCAACGTCGTCAAAAATCACAGAACGGGAGCTACAAATTTCATCGACGCTACCAACGAGCAACAAGTTCAGTGCAACACCGTTAAGTGACCGTGCGATAGAGTTGTGTTTGTGCGCAGACCCTTTTAAAAACAGGGAGGATTTGAATTCAGGTATAAGAAAAACTTTATTATTTACTATTTACATTTTGTCTTCAACGTTTACAATAGGACGTGACTAGATTAATAGCACTATCCTCGTCATCAATTTAATAAACATTTTTGCAATTATTTAATTTTATAAACAACATTTTACTTATAAACAATTTAAGACTGCTATTGGAAAGCAGAAGGTTTTGAATTAATTCGAACCGCCAAGAAGAAGGAAGAAAGTTTGGATGCATCAATTTGATTTATTTGGTATTAAATATTGTCGTTATTTTTCAGATAAAAATTTATCTGACATTTATGTGTTCGCTTGCGATTTAAAAATTATTTTCACTAATATACAACTACATTTCAATTCAAAACAATCTTTTATTTATCAACTCGATTCAAATAACAGTAAGCATCACAACGCTTAAAGATTACATCATTGAAAGCAAATTTTTTTATCTCAATTATAAAAACTTCGACGATTCAGCTCAACAAAATTAATTTTAATACAATAAGCATCTCTATAATTCAACGAATCCACCACACCTTGAGGGAATCTCAACGATTGAGTTAGATAAATGGGACAAGAGCAGTGAATTTCTGAGTAAATTTACACCACCTGAAGACTTCATTTCATTTTATAAATTTTGCTTTTACTTAAAAGCTGGCGCCTGACAAAACCCAGGGTGGTACAGTTTATGAAGGGAATTACACAGCAGTAGGTTATGGCGTTGAATATATTTCGCGAACGGGGCTAATACAAACGAAAATAATAATCACACAAACATACAAAAACGATTGACCCAAATTCTATTTAAAATTGGTAATGGGAGGAGGGGGGGGGGTGAAATTATAATAACTGTTACTATTACTACTGAAAGTAATTTTATATATTTCGAGTATGACATCTTACAAAAATCGTATAAAATATTAAGTCAAAGCTATGATTAAAATTCTCAAATCTTCATCATTTAGGTAACTAAATATTTTTTCAGTACAATTATAAGGTAACTGAGGAAAACTATTAAAGGTAAAATGAAAATATCGATAGCCTTGTTCCAGTAACTCTTTTCTTCCTTCTTCCGTTCTAAAATCTTCCAATAAAAATCTTAAATCTTCGTCGCTTAGATAACTAAATATTTGTTCAGTACAATTATAAGGTAAGTGAGGTAAACTATTAAAGGTAAAATGAAAAAATTGATAGCCTTGTTCCAGCAACGCTTTTCTTCTTTTCCCTTTCATAAAATTACTTTGTATCGTACTAGCATACAATGGATATTTTATTTTATAACCATTTGATCCTAACTCCCGTATTATATTTTCATCTCCTGCATATATTGCCAATCGAGTTATTCCTCTTGTCAAGATATCATAAAATGAAACTTTAAGATTACTAATCTTATCATTTTTCATTTTGGCTATTTCTACCTTACAGGCATCCACTAATTCATCCCTATCTTTAAGATTGCTATTCCCTTGAAAATTTACAGTTTCCATTTTAACTGTGTGCATTTCAAGAATCTCTATAACATCTTCACAAGGATGATAATAGCCATAAGGAGAATTGTCACTATCATCATCTAATACACTGTCATAACTCATCCTAATATCCGCATATTCAATGGCTGTCTGATCGTGGTTACTAATAATATTAATATCTGATCCATATCTTAGAAGAGCCACAAGGATGTTTCCAAACCCTTGATAAGAAGCAATATGGAGCGCTGTTTCACCATTTATATTTCTGGAATCAACGTCGGCACCGAATTTTAAGAGCAGCTTGACAATTTTTAAAAAACCACATTGAACAGATATGTGAAGTGGCGTTGGTAGGCGATCTTTAATTTTCAAATCAACTTTGGCGCCGCATCTTAGCAATACTTCCACAACCCCTTGATGATTATTACGAGTTGCAATATGAAGTGCAGTTTTTCTATTTTTTAGCCTAGCATTTATATTGGCGCCTTTGTTCAAAAGCATTTTGGTTATTACTTCGTTGCCTGCTTGGGCCGCAATATGTAGTAGCGTTACATCATTTGTACATGTGGAATTAACATTTGCGTTATATTGTAAAAGAGCTTCAACAATTTCTACATATCCGTATTTGACAGCAGTATGTAGCAACTTATGATTATGTGCATCTTCAGGGTCAATAGTAAAACCATATTCAAGTAGATTTTTCACAACCTTCCTATTTCTAGAGCTGTAGTAGACTGCTGTGTGAAGAGCGCTCCTGTTATTCTTGTTATTCACATCAGGACAATATTTTAAAATATCCTCTATAATTATGACACGTCCTTTTTCAACAGCCAGGTGCAGTATAGTTTTATCATTATTGTCTTGAGCATCAACATTCGCTCCGTTTTTTAACAGTAGCCGAACAATTTTTGTACGTCGTTTTTCAACAGCCAGATACAGAGGAGTTTTCCCATCTTTTCTTTGAGAATCGATATTAGCACCTTTACTTAAAAGGAATTTAATCATTACTTCATTACCTTTTTCAGCAGCAAGGCACAGTGGTGTATAACCTTTAGTAAATTTAGAGGTATGTAATACGGAATCAATACAAGCTCGAGTATTTAAAAGATATTCAACAAGCTGTAAATATCCAGTCTCAACTGCTGTAAGAAGAATTGCCTCATAGTTGTTTCTATCAGTAAAATTTGCTCCCTTATTTAATAATAATTCAACAAGTTCCATTTTCTTATCATCAGCTGCGATGTCAAATGGAGTAATACCCAATGCATTTTCAGCATTAATATTAGCACTTCTATCTAGAAGCATCTCAATAATTTCTATATCACCATTTCTAACAGCAATATGAAGTGCAGTTTCGGAACGATTTTTGTTGTTACCATTAACTTTAAAATTATTTCTTAAAAGTAGTTTAGAAATACCCGTATGCCCATACTCTAAAGCATAACGGAGTAAAAAATATCCATCTGACCATGTCGCTAAGTAAGATGAACCAAATTTAGTAATTAATTCGCCTACTTTTTCCAATCTTCCATCCAGAACTGCGGAAATTAAATTATGCTTTAATGGATTCTCATAGGTTGCCATAACTAGTTTATAGGTGGTAAGCTCCAGACCAGTAATTAAAATAAAAAATTTGCGCTCCAGTTGTACTCCACTTAAGGTAATCGCAAGAGCAATTTTCCAAAAAATTGCCACAGACCTAAAAAAATACATCAAATTTAATTCATCGAATACACTAATAGCCTATAATACAGTAGCGGGCATGAAAATTGCATCTGATTAAATTTTTTTAACAATTTTTCTATTGGCTGTAGGTGTTTTAATATTTTAATAATTTCCCACCTTTTGGGCCATTTAATTTTAGCCCATTTTCAAGGCTAAAAAATAACCTTTACCCATAACTAAAATTTTATAATTAAGCACAAAAGGTCATTTAATCTACAAATATATTAATTTAAAAAATGTATAGTGCACATTTTAAATGATACTTTGACTTCATTAGAAAAATATCTAAAAGAATACCTGATGCAATATTCCTATAAAAAAATATATTGAGTTATAAAAATTATCGCATAGGTTGTCATTAAAATTTTAAGTGTTTACCGACTTTTACCTTTAAAATGTTCAAAATTTAAAGCAACGATTTTCATGTTTTCGTTATAAATTTGTCCATATTCCATAGTTAATTAATCCGATAATTCGATGATCGGATAATTAGCTTAGGAACTGGAAAGATTGTTTTATGTTAGTATATTAATGTTAAATTGAGTTAAATGTAAAGGCCATATCGTCGCCTGTGAGCGTAAACCTCGTATCGCAAAAACTGCTGTTCTTCAGAAAGTGCAAAAAACTATTTTTATAGCATAGAGTTGATTTAAAATAATTAATGTAGACTGATGAGCACTTTTATCAAAATAAATAATTTAAGCACAACGAATAAACTACCTAATAAATTACAAACCAGCTAGTTTGTAAACATTATGAGTTAGGAGTTGGCATTATGAGAAACGAAGTTTTGAAATTTGAGTAGAACAAGCGTAATTCGTTTCTTATCGAGATACGAGGTATTGGCATCCATGCTAGACAAGTTCCTAAAGGCCGAAAAACACTTAACTCTAAACAACTAAAATTTGAGTTACGAGGTTTTGACTCACAGGCGACGATATAAGTCTATAGGTAAAATTTAAACTACTGTTTTTAATTAATAAATATAAAAAAACAAACTTTGCGATGGATACTACTAATTGGTAGTATTAACGTGGAGTCAATCTATAGGTAACAGATTGAGATGGTATCTACCAATCATGTAGTATATTTTCTTTTACCGTTAGTTTTTTTTTTCCTTTTTTCTTCTCAGGCTAAACCACCCGGGAAGAAGTGTATATTCTGCTAATTTATACAGATTAATAACAATAAATTATTTAAATATTTAACAATATGAAAATGCGGGTGAACATATTAAATTTGATAGATGGGATGAAATGTGAATGGATAAATAAAATAAAATTTTAACAATATACATATAACAATAATACATGGGCTCGAGTAAAAATGGGTGGCAAATAATAAATTGGATAACTGGAACAGCAATAACAAATTAATAATACTAATAAGGCTCTTTCGAGACGTAATAATAATATTATGTAACTTAAGCTGAAGCACAAATGGCAGCAACCAATAATTGTATAACACGAACAGCAATAAAAAAAAAAAATGTTTAAATATATAAAATGGAACATAAAACGGTAAACGTTTAGAAAGTTAAAAATGGATGGAATTAAAAACAAAAATGAGAACTGATGGTATTAAATTTTTAGTGCCAAGTGTGAGTACAAACAAATTCATATGGAAGTAGATTAAGGGATGGTATTGAACGCTTTTAGTGTATTGATTATTGATTTGCAGAATTTGGTGAATAATTTTGATATGAAACTGTTTTTTGCGATTTGTGTAAGGTCGAAAGGTGAAATATTATAAAAGTGGCAATGGTTAGTATAAGTGTGTCTGGTGTTGGTATATCTTGGGCAGCAAGACAATAAATGTTGCAGAGTCTGCCTACTTTTTGAATCGCAGGGGCACACGTCAGTAGGACTGATCTTAAACCTAAACAAATACTCGCGCGTAAACGAGTGACCCGTCAATATCTGTGTTATTTCAAAAGAGGTATCAAAGGCACCTCGAAACAAACGAACATCTTGTAGTGTAGGTAAATGCTGCCGGGTGGTTGAGCCTTGGACGGCATTTCTGTACTCGGTGTCCCAAGTACATGCCGACTCAAGGCGAATCACCCTTCTTGCGTAACTTAGAGGGAACTGGTTGTATATCATGCGGCTGTGCGAGACAGCCGCGTCTTTGGCACATTGATCTGCAACCTCGTTCCCTTCGATACCACAATGAGCCTTTACCCAGACAAACTTGATGATCGTCTGATTCTTTAGCTTGAGAAGTGAACGATGGATGGAGTTGACCAAGGGTACAGTGCTGCTCCTATTAGCGATGGTAACAAGCGAGGATAGGCTGTCGGAGAATATGCACGCGGAGTGCAATCTCCTGGGGGAGATCCAAGACAGGGCAGCGTCAATCGCATATAGCTCGGCTTGAAACACGCTACAAGCACAATTTAACTTGTACTTGTGGGTTTCTTGTCGAGCTTCATGGTATATAACGATTGCCGCGCCGACCTCCCCACCTTCCTGCTTGCTACCATCGGTAAAGATAGCAGCACTGACATTGTCGCATATTCGATCGACTTCCAGCGAGTCGCTTACTTTTTCAAAACAGATCGTTTGTCTGTAACGGGGATGTAACATTCCCGCTGGCGACGTACGATTTTGTAAGACGACGTCATCTGGAAGTCGATCAAAAGTACCATCCATTTTCACTTGCTCTACCCTTGCTACCTCCTTTATCCTTAGCTCGATTGGTGTAAATCCTGTGGTGTGTATCCACCTTTAGCTAAGAACAATTTAGGAATAAGCATATTATATTATTAGCGAGTAAGCAATATGATTAGTATGAACGAGGAATGAGAGTATCAGAGTAGCAGTCGTATGATAGCAGTATTAGTGTGACAGTATTAGTGTAACCATGGCAGGAGACGTATGGGACAGTAGTGATCGAACTGTCTTGTGAATCCTTAGTGTATATAAGTTATGTATAAAATGTACAAAGAGTATTAAATATAAACCAATAAATATACAACAGTGTTATTAATAAATACCAAGTAGCACCAGAAAAGAAAAGTATCAAATTACTTTTCACATGGCGACCGTGACAAGTGGCAAAAGAACCGTGACACGTGAAAAAAGGACCCGTTAAAAATAAAGAACATTAAGTGAAAAATTTTTAGTTTTCGAAAAAGTGCACATAAAAATGGGTGCTACAAAATAAAAGGAATAAAAATGACAGTTAAACGTGATCATCGTAACAGTGCCAAAAGGACACGTAAAAAATAACGGGCAAAAAATTAAGTGCAAAAATTGTTAGCAGTGTAATAACCGAAAGTTCAAATAAACAATATTAAAAACATGGAAACGGTGCTACATTACAAATTGACTACATAGACACGTATTATATGGAATTTACAAATGTGCTACAAGGGTAATGTGGAAAATAAGTGCCTAAAAAATCGACAATAAATTTTAAAAAATTAAGTGACAATTAAGTTTATTACAGTTCAAAGTTAAAAAGTGCTTCGAAATGGTGAAAAATTTTCCAACAGGAAGCGCATCGGATAGCAAAAATGAAAGACATCAGGTCAACATGGTTCAACAGGATGGGAAAATTTCCGATCAACGACCAGCATTTTGCAGATCGACAACTTTCAGCAGGAAATGGAAGTGCAATTTTATGCTTTATGTTTTATGTAATGGGTAATATGATAGATTTTATTTTAATTACGAAATTGCAATTAAAAATTTTGTATAGGTGTTAAAACTAAATAATTTTAATTAGTAAATTTTAAAGTAATGACTTTTAACAAAGTTATTTAAAATTCAATGATATGGAACTTAAGTGGTTAAACGAAAAACCAAAACGTTATTTAAAAAACCAAAAATTTATTACAATCATTAGTAAAAGAAAGGTCAATAAAAATAAAACTGCATTGTTTGAAATTGTTTGAAGTTTTGAAATTGATTATTATAATGTAAAGATTATAATGCATATTTTAGAAAAAGAGAAAAATTTTAACAAATTAATTAATTACATTAAATTAAATATTAATAAATCGTATTAATTTGAAACAGTCGGACTAATTAATAATTTCGAAATATCATTTTAAATGTTTTTGAGAATAAACACAAGTGTTATTTGAATTTTTCATTAATAGGTAATAAAGAACAAAAATTTTGCTAACGAATTTTAATAGGTGATAAAGAACAAAAATTTGCTAACGAATTTTAATAGGTAAATAAAATTTTAAATAGGTTTTGTTAATAAACATAAAAAATTTTTTATTACAATTTTAATAAAGACAAATTTCATTACAATGAAAACGCAAGTTCAACAAATAGCTTGTAAAGATATTATAAATGCTACAAAGTTCATCAACACGGAAAGGAAAGAATTTGCTGATAGGTAGTTTTGCTATGATAAACTTTATTATTCATATGAATAAAATGCGAAAGTTAGAAATGCAATGAAGAATTTATTTTTCAAATTAGGAAATTTTATTGCATAAATTATAATGTCGAAAAATGTCAAAAAGTTATTTTACTCGGTTAAAACGTTAAAGATTCGATAACCTATACGTTATTCAGTTATTAAAACATCTGTAAATTCAGTAATTAAATACAGCTTCAATGTAAGCTAAAAATTCAAATCTTGTTCAGCGTGGTTCAGCACTTGTGCCTCGTTGAAAGATGTTGAAAAATAATTCTACGGTAGAGAACAAACAGTTTCTAAATAAAGGTAATACATCAAATGTATCGGTAAAATTGTACATTATTATTACGATTTTTAAGTCCGCGTTATCAATCGATAACGATAAAAGTACAAGGAAGTAAAATCACCGCACTTAAATATTTCTATAAAGGATAGGCGTCATGAACTTAAACTTGTAGAAATACTTAAGAAACAGAAGGATAGGCGTCATGAACCTAAACTTGTGAGTATATTTGAGAAACCAAAGGATAGGGTAGAATTGTTATTGAAAACTTTAAGAAAAATGGAGCACATTATAACAAACAGTAATACATTAAAATATATATACAGTCTCTAAAAGCTATTCATATAGATCCAAAAACCTAATCGATGACAGCACGAGATGCCTTATCGAGGATTATTGGGAAAATTCTATGTAAATGAGCTAATATACCGGAAATAACGAATAGTTAAATATGTAAAGAAGAAAATATTCCGGAAATCGCGATTTAATTAATAATGATAATAAGGGAAGATTAATAAAATAAATAAGCGCTATAGTATAAAAGCAACTCCAAATGTGTCATGACGATGACCACAAATTAATATATAAAGTAAAAGGAGTGCAAAGATTAAAAAATAGAGACATGTGCCTTCCAAAAAATACTGAATAATATTAAAACGATAATAATCTTAATATTAAAATATTCGACAGGTATCGACAGTTAAATACAAAAATTAAAGTAAATAAATTGTAACAGCATTGCTACGTAAAATGACATAATAGATCAAATTTCAAAATAATCGACATCAGAATAAATAAATTAAAGAACTATCCATCACAAAAAAAAAGCAAATTGAGTAAAAGTCAACTAAAAGATGAAACAAAAAGCAAATTTATTTAAATTTCAATTAAATGAAGAAATATTAAGCGTTTATAAATTTTATAAAACCAAAATTTGAGAAAACTAATTTTAATTTAATAATTATGGTTATATTTATAAGAGGGTTTTAGTTTATGTAATAATGTAAATTATAAATAATCAAATAGTATAAAAAACTAATATTTTAATTTGAATTTATTTGTAAATGTTAAATAAGGAAAATCTGTAAATAAAACTTGAGTAATAATATCAAATTTCCGAGTTTAAGTTTGTTTATATCCAATGTAATGCTAGGTTAAGATTTCTTTAATGCAATGTATGTATGCCATTATTATGTGTGTGTTTTATATTATTAGTAGTTATAATTTAAATGGTCTTTTAATTAGTAATTTTTAAACTTTTAATTTTTAAATTTTTAACCGATTCCAATAGGTTTATGCATATTGTTAAGTGGCTTTAAGTTGTAATGTAGTATTAACAACATTTAAGAAAAAAAAAAAAAAAAGAGAGGTGGAGAGTTTAACCCAACTCTAAGTAAACATTACGAGCATCTCAAATATTTGTAAGAGGAAAAGAATTTAAATTCCAAGGAGATAAAATTCTTTTACTTGCCCAGGGAGATGTGGTGTGTATCCACCTTTAGCTAAGAACAATTTAGGAATAAGCATATTATATTATTAGCGAGTAAGCAATATGATTAGTATGAACGAGGAATGAGAGTATCAGAGTAGCAGTCGTATGATAGCAGTATTAGTGTGACAGTATTAGTGTAACCATGGCAGGAGACGTATGGGACAGTAGTGATCGAACTGTCTTGTGAATCCTTAGTGTATATAAGTTATGTATAAAATGTACAAAGAGTATTAAATATAAACCAATAAATATACAACAGTGTTATTAATAAATACCAAGTAGCACAAGAAAAGAAAAGTATCAAATTACTTTTTACAATCCAGCTAAGGCTAACGCAGATATTGCCGAGACCGTATGAAATGCGCGAGTAGCCCTAATGGCGAATGCCCGTTGGAAGGAGCGTAGCCATTTCAGCACATACTTATACCTAAGCACTCCACACCAAATAAGAGAACCGTAAGTAATGGTGGGTTCGATGACCGCGTGGTATATCGTCTCCACATTACGTGGATTGATACCCCACGTAGGCCGTACGAACCCACATAAAGTTTTAAAAATTTTGTTTGCTTTGACTATGATGTGTCGAACGTGTTCATTGAATTTTAAATGTTGATCCAAGATAATTCCTAAAATTTTAATATAAGGCTCAAAAGTCAAAACAGTGTTCCCGAAAGAAATTTTGCAAAATTTGGCTTTTGGTGTGAAGGCTATTGCTTGAGTTTTCGGGGCGCTAAATGTTAGTTTAACACCTGCGCCCCACTCACCGATCGCAAATAGTGCTGCATTGGCACGCTCCTCCATCTGCACTATATTGGACGAGCTCACGATTAGAAGGACGTCATCTGCGAATGCTTGCAGATGACATCCTTCCGGTAATCCTACATCGAGAAGTTCGTCCAATATAATGTTCCAAAAAGTAGGTCCACAAACAGAGCCTTGGATGCATCCTTTTGTCATACCCTTGCGCGACTTTCCGTCAGCGTAGGTCAGCTCAACAGACCGATCAGCGATATAACTTTTCAATAAATTATATATGTTCGGCGGGCACGCAATGTTTCGCAGTCTATTGAATAATGCTGGCCACCAAGCGTTGTCAAACGCCGCTTTTATGTCTAAGGATACACCAAGTACCAAGCACTTACGTTTTTTCTCACGTCGGATGATGGTGATTGCATTGTGTAGTGCGTCGATCGTAGATGTCTGTTCCCTGAATCCATACTGTTTAGAACTCCATGCCTGACGTTGAACACCAAAGTAATGTAGCCTTTTGGTGAATAGTTTTTCTAATAATTTCCCGAATACCGGGAGAAGGCCGATCGGTCTAAAAGCCGATAGGTCGTTCGAATCGGACTTATTCGGCTTTGGTATGATCTTGACGAAGGCCCTCTTCCACGGCTTCGGGAAATGGCTAATTTTCAGGCAGGAGTTCATTCGTTTAGTTATGAATTCAGGGTAGACCTCCGCAAACACGATGCATATATCCGAAGTGAGATTGTCAATGCCTGGCGCCCTGTTTGGACTCATTGTACTTAATGCTTCTAATACCTCTCCCTCTGTGAATTCCTCTTCATCGATAGTATCACATTCGTAGGGCGAATCAAACATGTGTCGCAGTTCTCTGTGTCTAAGTCGCGTATCGACGTCGTCGTCGGGGTAGAAATGCCGAAGCAGTTTTGTGGCTGTTTCGTCGCTGGTATCTGTAAATCTGTTTTCGCACGTTAGTGTAAACGGAGGGCGTTTAACGGGTGCGTCCTTAATCAGTCTGTTAGTCAATGACCACACACTTTCTTGGTGTTGCCCGTTACAAAAGTTTCGAAAGTTCGCGGTAGAGGTGGTGCGTATCAGGTCACTGTATTCTTGCCTTAGCTCCTTTTGGTCTTCTAAAAGCCATGAAATATCAAGGCCTTGTCGAAGACCGGAGTGAATACAGTGATGGATCCTGATACACCTCTTTTTTAAATCTTCCAGCTCCTCAGACCACCGCGGGATATACGGTTTAGAGTTTCCACGTATTTTCATCGAGGAGAAGCATGATTTGCGTATGTCCTCGGTAAGAATTTCGACCGTGCATCTAAGTCGTTGGAATTAACGTTTGCGAAATTTATATCGAGAATTTTTGAAATTTTCAAATTTTTCTCAAGGTTTGTCCTAAAATTTTGCCAATTAGCGGTTTTATTTTTAAAAAGGTATGTCGAATCGTTGATGACTGCATTTACAGAGTCATCGACTAAAATTTGGTATGTAAGGGCATTGTGGTCTGATGACTGACAAACTGATTTGTCTACGCACCAAAGGGACAAGCGGGCGGTGATGCGCTCGGAAGCCATCGTGACATCTATAATTGATGCTATGAGGTTGCCATTTCTGACAACCTCGAATGTCGAAGTACTTCCTTCGTTGCATATATTTAATTCGTGAGAATATGCTACGCTTAGGACATCATCGCCGCGTTTATCACTTCTGATCGAACCCCATGCAGGATTCGAACCGTTAACGTCCCCGCCAACAATAACGTGTGATCCTTTGATCGGTCCTAGATAACTAGGAAGTTGTTCAGATTTACCAGAGTACTGTTTTCGTCATGATCAGGCTCGATGTACACGCTTCCAACGTACAAGCACCGCTGTCTAAAGCTGATCCTGACCACGCAGAGGTTAGTATCGCAGTACTGGGACATACCCAGCACCGCTCCCAAACTCTGTTTGACCAGGATACAACTCTTGACCCTGGGTTTATCCAGACGGTTCTTGTTACTTTGGAAGACGTGTACACCATCCACACCTTTCATTTGATTGATTCGTCCTACGTATGGTTCAGTGATTAGAGCGACATGTCTGTCGCTCTTCATGAAGTATGAGAGGAATTCACGGTGAGAGGCATAGGAACGCCTTAAGTTACATTGAACAAAATTTATCGTCTTACCAGCCATATTCGATTTTTTCCTTCAATCTACTTTCCATTGTCGAATATATTGAACAATTTATATTGGAAGTTGCCGAATGGCAGATATTTAATTTAGTTTTACGGTTGTTATTGCTGTGTACACAATTGGAGCACTTTGGGGGGTTGTTTAAACTGTCACAATTTTTGAACTCGTGTTCACCACCGCAGTGGGAACACGTTATATGTTTTTCGGTACAGAATTTACGCAGGTGACCATACTTAAGGCATCCGTAGCATTGTTTAACGTTTATGTATTCACCTACGTGAACCCTACCGTAATCCACATTGATTTTTTCTAGTGCCATCATTATACTAAAAATTTTTGGGTATGTTTCTAATATTATATTATACAGAGATTTATGACGGTTGTTTTTTAAAAATTTGATTTTGATGTCATCTGTATTGTGATTAATGGAAATTTTTTCATTTTGACTAATAATTAATTGGATTAGGTCTCCAGAGTCCACTTCTCTGCGGATACCTTTAAAAATAACGCATGGGCGGATATTGTAAGGTTCTTCTAGTTTTAATTTAGTATTTTCCGCCAAGCATTTACTTATATCAGTCTTTTGAGCTTCATCCTCCATAACAATTTTAATTTTACCGTTAGTTTGCCATACCTACTTTTCCTTAATTCCCGTCTTGAATGTTGAAAACTATTTTTATATTGCTATTATAACCGCTTATTTTAGGGAAGACAAATTTGAATTTTAACCTTAAATAATTAACCTCGATAAAAGTACCTTTACATTATTAGACTTTGCATAGGGTTTTGTATTAGATTTGGTCTAATGTAAAAATTTTCGCGTTTACAATGCACGATTTTACATTGGACTTCGTCCGTTGGATTTTGCATTATAGATCATTTTGAGTCACGTGACTTTGACAGGGCGCGGCCATTTTGTCGCGAGGGCATACCTGTCGGGACGTCACCTCGAAATGATAAATTGTGATTTAAGGTTATGATTATTAGGTGTAAACTTCATAATCATAACCTTAAAATAAAAATCAATTACGAAATTTGACAGGGCGCGGCCATTTTGTCTGGAGGGCATACCTGTCGTGACGTCACCTCGAAATGATCTATTGTGCCAGGGCGACTTAGGTCGATCCCCTTCTATTTGTTGTTAGGTTAAGTAATATTATTAAAAAGATAAAAAGAATTAAAAATGTATAAAATTTGTGTTAAATTTAATTTATAAAATCCTATGTCTTTTATGCGAGAGGAAAGAAACCAAGCCTGGTGTTGGAAATATCTCTACAAAGGTGTAAGTGGCGACACCTATTAATATAAGTATGACACTTGTAAGCTTTATGACATTTTATGTATGTAACTTTGTGCTGTCAGTCTTATACTACCATTAAACGTGTAAACATATTATATCGTTGTATTTCTTCGATCCCTCCCTCATGTCCAACAGGTTATGTTGCCCAGATAACGCGGAAAAGTGTGGTTTGTAAAAAATACAGAACAATAAGTGTTAGTACTCGTTTAAAATGGCGGTTAACTATTTAACCAGTGTACCTAAACTTCTAGGGAGAGAAAATTTCAGCGACTGGTCGTTCGCGGTTGAAAATGTCTTCATACTAGAAGGTTTAACAAAGTGCATCGACGGTACAGAAACTGATACAGTGTTGATGGCCAAGGCGAAGGCTAAATTAGTGTTAACGGTTCATCCTTCTTTGTTTGTACATGTCAGAGAAGCACAAACAGCGAAAGAGGTGTGGACGACATTAAAGAAATTGTATGAAGATTCGGGTCAAACGAGGAAAATTAGTTTACTTCGTACTCTAATATCGTTGCGGTTGGAAAATTGTGATTCGATGGAATCCTACGTAAACCAAGTGGTTGAAACTTCTCAAAAGTTACGTAGAACAGGATTCAAGATTGATGATGAATGGATAGGTTCGTTACTTTTAGCTGGATTATCTGAAAAATTTGAGCCCATGATAATGGCAATTGAACATTCAGGCATTGCTATTGAAACAGATACCATCAAAACCAAGTTACTCGATATGCATGTAGATGGCGGTAATAGTTCTACAGGCGCGTTTTCTGTAAAATATAGCAAAAACAAGTGGAACTATAAACGCTATTCGAAAGATGGCAGCACCGGTGACGTCAACAAAACGAAATCAAATGACAAAAATGACATTATTTGTTTTAAGTGTAAAAAACCGGGACATTTTATGAACAAGTGTTCAAGTGTCATAAAAGAAGGCAATAACAAAAGTGCAAAGACAAAAAGTGCATTTAGTGCAGTATTTTTATGTGATACTTTTGACAGAACTGAATGGTACATCGATTCTGGTGCTAGTGTGCATTTAACTGCAAGAAAGGATTGGCTACAAAATGAGGTGGCACCCGATGTAACAGAAATAACAGTTGCCAACAAATCGAAGATTCCAATGATGTCAACAGGAGATGTCGAAATATCTACGATTGTAAATGAACAAACATTTGAAATCATAGTAAACAAAGTGCAATATGTGCCAGAATTAACAACAAATCTTTTATCCGTAAGTCAATTAATTAAAAATAATAATAGAGTTGTCTTTGATAAAAAAGGTTGCAAAATTTACAACAGCAATAATTTGTTGGAAGCAATAGCAGATTTGCATGGTGGTGTCTATAAATTAAATCTTGAAGAATCACAACATGCAGCATTTGCAGCTGTTTCGAGAGAGTTATGGCATAGACGATTTGGTCACTTAAATTACAAATCCTTGGAAAAAATGAAGGATGGTA
This sequence comes from Podabrus alpinus, assembly GCA_932274525.1. NCBI lineage: Eukaryota > Metazoa > Arthropoda > Insecta > Coleoptera > Cantharidae > Podabrus > Podabrus alpinus. The sequence goes on from OW026453.1 coordinate 5,497,549, forward strand.
TTGTTAAAGGTTTAGAATACACAGGAAGATCCAATACAAATACGATATGCCAGGTTTGCTGTGAAGGTAAGCAATCCAGGTTACCATTTAAAAACAAGGGTAAAAGAGCATCATCAGTATTGGAAGTAATACATGCTGACTTGTATGGACCCATGGAAACTAAATCGTTAGGTGGTTCTAAGTATTTCTTGTTATTCTTGTTGAAATTGAACCGGCACTCCACGGTAAATTTTCAAAAATGAAGAACTTTTAACGATCAAATTGTTGTGAAAATTGTTGTGACATCTTAAAATGTCGGCTCCAACGAATTCTATCCGTTGACGGCGAAATATTTGAGATAGGGGTTCGGGGGCGACGGAGAGAGAGAGCAAAAACCATCTCTTCCGACTTCCCAAAAACGAAGAATTTTAAAATTGCGTTTTTTTGAAAATCTGCAGCAATCTTTCGAAACTTGGAAATTTTAGCATCGCAATACGCGAGGCATCAAATTGTAAGAATTAATTCATAACGCGACGATGTAATTGGTTCAATATTTGACGTGGTAAAAGGGCGAAATGATTTCTGCAATTTGGAAAATTAAAAATTTATTTTTGCCTTTAATACGTCGAGGAGACAAATATAAATCGAAAATGTCGAATGAAATTTTCTCGAAAAAAATTTGCTTTGCAACGAAAATACACATTTTGCATATTTTAAATTTTACCCGAAATCGCCTCTGATTTTGATTTTGAATAACTATGGCCTTCACGGATCTATTATGGTTCGCCCTGTGAGGCCGAACAACTATGGGCTTCACCGATCTATTATGGTCCTCCCCCTGTGAGACCGAAGGCCGAACAACTATGGCCTTCGCGGATCTATTATGGTCCTCCTCCTGTGAAGCCGAAGGCCGAACAACTATGGCCTTCTCGGATCTATTCTGGGTCTAGATGGCTAAGGGCGTGCCAGCTAGTATTTATATATATTGCTTAATAAACATTATTATTATTTTAAATAGTTTTTGTAATTACCCTCGGTGCTATAATCTATTGATTGTGCCCTTGATACATTAATAACTATTACTTCCTGAAAATATTTGCAGCCTCTAAAATTAGCCGGATGATTCTCACCGCAATTAACGCATATCGGTGGGATATTCTTCTCCTTATCGCAATCCTTGTAGAGGTGGTTGCCGTGGCATTTAACACATCTCGGCTCAAGGTGGCAATAATTTTTTGTATGGGAAAACCGCTGACATCTTGTACATTGGGGAATATCGCTAGACTTTCTTCTGGGTTCTACGCTAACTATATTGTAGTAGAGTTTTTCTATTTTAAAAATATCTCTGGCTACTTGATTTTCACTTAAATCTACGAAGCATGTGCCAGTTGGATACTTGTATTTCTTTAACAATCTTGTGACTTTGGTTACCGGTAAATTAGGGTTAGCAATGTGCAGTTCTTCCATTACTTCTTTTTCGGTTAATGATTTTGGCACATTCTTGATTGCAACTGATAATAGCTTTTTTTGGGGATCTAGGAATGTATGGAATTTTAAATTACTTTTCGTGTAATAATTAGATAGCAGTCTGTAGTTTTCTATGGTTGTTAGATTGATTCGTATTTGGTCATTATTGTATGATGTTGTGAATTGTGATTTTGCTATCTTTTTAATATCTTCTATGATTACAATATGGTTATTCGCTTCGTGTAGAAATATAAGAGGTATTTTAATTTTCACTTCATTCCCTTGGATGGGATTATTTTGATGTTGATTTCTATTTCTGATTTGAAGTTGGGGATCTTCAATTTGTTTTTCTAAATGATTAGGTAAATAATATTTCTTTTGTGATAAAACTTATCGTGATTCTATTTGTAACGTTTTTGTAAATCCGTATCTGTGGGTGATATGGCATTTGAGCCACGCTTGTTGTTAGTGGTATCATTTTCAAATTGAGAAAGATTTCCGTGAGGTTTGATAATAATAATTGGATCTACATACCCTTGGTTATCATTAGCCATGTTGGTGTTGTTACAAAATTTTTCTCATTTCGCAACAGAATTTAAATTTATTTAAATTCATTAATACATCAAGCGCCACTTTCCCTAAGCCCTGTACAACGAACGTGATATGACGAGAAGTATGAGACGCGCATGCGAGAATAATTAGTCTTGGTTTTGACGAGTAACTAGACAGTCGATTTTTGTTATCGAGTTTATAAATCGATAAGTTTATTCGATTTTCAATCGCCAGTTTAATTTAATTCGTACGTGTTAGTATTTTCACTGTGACTACGGATTTAGTGAGAATCAAGCGTATCGTATTTTCGTCAGCCAATTCACCGTTTTTGATATAATAATTTTTTTATATCGTCGACCACATTTTGTATCTCGAGCGATTGACACGCAGGGTTACCAACTGTTATTTGGTGCGAACCGTCTGGTAATTATTTTTGACAAACAAGTTGTTGTCAATTGGATGATTGAATATTTTTTGGACAATCATCTTGATTTATATTTGGATTGCATAAGTGTACCACTCCAACGCATTCTACTGAGGGGCGCCGATCCATCATCGTTCATCCTGCCGAAACCTGCTGTTCGCGTCATCACGTCGGTGTTATACGTCCGAGGATTCTTGGAGGGAAGCCAATTATTGTGTCCACATTTGCTGCCACCTATTCATTCAAGGAGCCGATTGTCGCAATATAAGTTTGTACACGTGCCTGAGCTCACGGTAACGTATTCTTTTAATTTCTTGTTTGTTTATGGTGGTATATTTTTGTTCATTGAAGCCAACATTTACATTGGCGGGGTTACCCTTCTGGTTTCCCAGTTTGTGTATACATATTTGACGTGACGTTGGTCAAATTCATTAACGTGCACTGTATTTTAAGCACGTCTCAGCCACGCTTGCTTTGTCGAGTTGATTTTATTAAATATTGTCAATTCAAATATTGTTTTATTTCGACGAAAACGTACCCTCATATTATTTTCAGCATTGCACGGAGTGGAATTCGCAACCCTCGCTCACCGCTACAGCGAGTTAGTTTAAACAGTCCATCAGGGTACCACGCAATAAAAGTAGAAGGTTTTACTTTCTGCGTGAGTCGTTTTCTTCTCTGGGCCGTTCCCTCATTAGGAACGGGGAGAAAGGATTGCGTTTCAGTTGTAACAACCCGCGATAAGCTCTTATTATTTAAATACCGACCACGAAATTGTAACACGTAAAGATGAATTTATCAATGAAATTAAATGAAAGTAAATGTTAAACCATATTATGCGTAAATTATTTAGTCTATAATTATTGAAACGTATTAGTTTATAACAATTAAGCCAGTGTACAGATTGTTTGAGAAGCACTGAAATTCTCGAGTTAACATTGTAAAATTTAACAACCCTCCTTTGAGAAGTTGTAACAATGAATTAAAAACTTTCATATTTTGTAACGAGAATTTCAAAGCTAGTAAAAAGCATTGAACAAAGATTCAGAAATTGTAAAAAGTCATAAAGCAGGGTTGCCACAGAGATCTAAGCAAGAAGTGAGTGAAAAAAGTGTATTAATTTTCAAAAAAGTGAAAAAAGTGTATTAATTTTCAAAAAAAAGTGAAAAAAGTGAAAAAAGTGTATAGCAACTTTGAACAAAAAGTGTAATATTTTTAAATTGTTTTTGATTTTATTAACATAAATTAAAACAAATACGTTCATAGTAATTTAATAATCAGAAGTTTTTGCTTTCTTATTGAAAAAGTTTCGGTTTTGAACGTCTTGCGACATTTTTCCGATACCTCCCTGTCCTGTGCTCGTTGCATGTTGAATCTTAATCCTGTCTAATTCGCAATTTACATTAAGCAAACGCCACCATGCGGGAGAATTTAAAATTAGTAAATGACGTATTACATGAAAATAAAAATGCGTTCTTCAGACTCAAAACATAACAAAATCAATTAATTAACAAAACATATTACAATAAATTTAACACCATACTGAAAAATTTGCAAATTTTCACCAGATTATGATTTTAAATTTCGGAATATACGTCTAAACACAGCCATGTTGTTGTTGCTTGTGGCGCCACCAACGTTAATGTAAATCGCCAATATACATAACAGTTTTAACTTGATATTTTTATTTGTTATTTAAAATCTACAATTGTGTGGTCGGTCATCTTGGCTATTATGGTTATCATCAAATCTGTGTTGATTGCGAAAAAGTGCTTATGTCATGTTTTTGCAAAATTGGGGTTTTGACTTATTCAGATAGAGGAAAACTTGCTCTTTCTTTTGGTATAATTGCTTAAGTCATAGCGTACATATTAAGGCAGTTATTTAATAGAATACCTTTCGCCTAAGTCGAAAGTAATCAATTTAATTGGTGTAATTTTCAGTTTTTCTCAATAATTATTTAGTTATATGCCTGTAATAACATTACATTTAATAATAAACTTGCAAAACAAAATTATATCCCTAAAAAAGGTTCCTCAGTAAACCAAATTCAATTTTGCCCATAATTTGTTTTCGCCATTATCTCAGTTTGACAAATATTGACTTAAGCACTTTTTCGCAATCAACACAGAAATATTATTGTTAATACCAACAAAAAAATCCAGAAAAGATACCAACAACAAACATTTTTTTAAATTTGAATTTGAAAAAATATAAAATTGAAAATTATTTATTAAATATATTAAAAAATGTAATTTTTATAGGCGAAATCGTAAAAAAAGTGAAAAAAGTGAACTTTCTTCAAAAAAGTGAAGAAAAGTGTATGATTTTCAAAAAAGTGAAAAAGGTGAAAAAAGTGACACTGTGGCAACCCTGATAAAGCCATATAGTTTATGGTACGCACGTGTACACAACCCCTTTGAAGAACCAAGTTTCTCTTTTTATGAAAAGACTCAACGATTTCTAATTTTTAGAAATCGCTTGAAACCGTTAGATTTTCAGAACTAAATCGGGTAATAAAGCAACCCTTAAAAAACTTTCGAATAGTCTCTACGCAGGGACTAAAATCAAGAAGCCACGTACGATTTTTTTCCCACTTCCCCGAGAGGAAGTTATTCAATAAATAAGGGCCAGAACCCCAAAATTAAATCAGTTGCCAATTAGCAGTTAGTCAGTCGCTCACCGCCACGCGAAGTCAGTTATCAATCACCACGCGAAAGTCAGTTCTAGTCAGTCACGCGAATTAAGTCAAGTATAAACTACGCGAGTTAAATAAAATAGTCAAGTTAACAATCAAACTTAGTATCAATTAATAAAACGGTAACTTCATATAAAAGTTTCGCGAGTATCAAATTTAAATTAAATAAATTCAATTTAAATCAGTCATTGTGTGAGTTACACGTAAAACGAAGTCAATCTAAGGCAAGACGGAAGGGTTGTGTTTACAAGCAAACGTCAGGTGTAAAATACAGGTACCACTTATTTTAATTTACATCTTTCACAATCTGTTACATTGGGCTAGCATACCATTACCTAAATAAGATTAGTCATAAATCATTGTACTGTAGATGTTTAATTTTCTTGAATCGTTCAATTGTTAAAAGTTTCATTTAGAGTTTAATAAATTTGTTAATCAAATTTAAGGAGTTTTATTTTGGTTGTGATTTTCTATGAGTAATTAATCATCTGTCTTAAATATTTTTCCTACGTTCTGGAGAGCGGTACACCTACCTAATTTAGAAGTAAGTGAGTATTTAATTTGTTTCTCACGAGTTAGAATCCAGACTCGCACACTAATTAATTAAATGGATTCTGGTGGCAGCGAATCAAACTAGTCAATTATAAATTCAGTTCAGTGGTTAAATTAATTACATCAGTTTAAGATAAAGTAATCAGCATTATTTGAATCAATAGTTGCTAAAATAAAGGCAGCTTTGTTAGACAGTGTTACTGTTATCTATTTCAATGTCATCCATATCAACGTCTTTGTTAGCAGTATTAACTCAAGGACTGCGGGCTCCGATCCCGCAGATAATGCTCCTATCGTAATTAATAACTAAAACTTTTTCTTTCACTTTGTAACTATCTTCCTAAAACTACTGAACAATAGCCGAGTTTGTTCACCAAATGCAGGGTATGAGACGAGAGTGCACGTTTATTAAAACACGTCTGTTCTATACGCTTTTCACGCTCGGACTCATATAACTTTTATGGCTTATCATAGAGCCAGCAGGATCCTGCTTTAGGAGGCATAAAAATGGCGTTTTTGGGGGATTTTTTTAGGACAGAAAAAAATAAGCAAGTCTAGCGAAGTTTTTAGATTATTTTATTGCATATTTGAACATTAAAAAGAAAATTTTTTGAGCGAAAAATATTCAAACGCAGCAGATTTTTATGCTCATTTGTGCAACACCTTGCAATTGCAGTCTCCAATCGGTGGGAAAGATGAAGCTCGTAATTTTCGTCCAAAACAAAGAAACCAAAGAAAATTTTAATTTTCATATATTTTTCTTCTAGATGAACTAAGAGAAACCCAAAAAATTGTGAAATTTAAAATTTTTCTCAGGTTTGAAAAAAAATGTGTTTCTTGTAAAAATAAAAAAATATTTCAACTTGCTAAAAAAGTTGTTTAGAATTTTTTTTTCATGAATATTTTTAGTTCAAATAGAAGAGAATACAAAACTGAAGCTAACAAGCCTTGGTTCGTTTTGATTGGTCGTCTAGTTTTTTTGCAATCACGCCCGTGTTATGTTAAAGTAAAACCATGCATTAATATAATAATTAAAAATTTCAAATATGTTACGATAGCCTGACTCACATTCGATTCAGCAGTCTATCGCATTCCTTTTAAAGTTCAATAACTGTAAAATTAGCAATAAGCAATATTTTTATTATAAATAGTCACAATTGTAATTATAGATCATTATTATGCTGTATGTCTAAAATCGATGTCAGTCGTAATTTTCAATAAATTTATTTAAGTAATTTTGATTTTTTAAAAATAATTTTGTTAAGTGAAATTAACTGGCGCAGTCGGTAGGATGCTCAGAAGGGCTTTAGATCAAATTCTCTAAAATAACCCTTTTTGTGTTAACAATCAACTGAGAACCAACATTAAATTTTAAGTGATAAGAAGAAACAAATAAAAAGTGCAACAAGAAGAAACAAATAGAAGACAATCAATCAATCCAATAAGAGGGAAGAAGTTTCGAAAGATTTATAACCAAGGGATGAAGAAATTCACAACGTTCTTCATTTGCTTAGCGTAAGTTTTTTGCTCATTATTATATTTCCTTTATTCCTTCCTGAATGTCAGAAGCAGAAATAACCGAATTATTCAATAATTTAACCCTATCATCGGAATCAATTTTACAAAGTATTCCAAATATTCTATCAAACGATCCCCCTTGTAATAAACGAGCAAAACTTCGCATTAAGTAACCAAAGATGTAAAGATATAAATTTTAACAAATTTTTGTGTAAATTGGAAATTAACCAAATCGAAGAAAAGTCACCTTGCGAAGTTCATCTTATTCAACACACAAAGAAATACCAAAATTGTCAGCAAGAAAGTTTAAATTTGGCCCACACGAAAGTCCAACAGGTCTCTAGTAATCAATGGATGGTAATAACAAAGGGAGAAGACGTAATCAAGAAAGAATGCGATGCAACAACAGAAACTATTTCGTTAAATGGAACATACTTAATATCACTAAATGGTAAATGCAGGATCAAAATACAAACAAAATTACTAACGACACAAGAGAAACGACTTAAAAATAACTTAGTGGAAATCCCGAAGTTAAATTTCGAATACACTAGCAACAGACACAATAATGTCAACATTACCTTCAGGCCAATCGAATTGGAACCGATAAATTTGGACGAAATTAAAGCAACAGAAATCAAATTGCATCAAATCGAGGAAAACATTGAAGAAACATCCCAAGCTGCTGTGTACTTCCATCAAGCAAGTGGATGGACCATCATGTTATATATGTTAATTTTCATTATTTTAATCACATATGTTTTAGTTAGAGTTTTTAAGAAGAAAACACCATCCGGAACAATCAAAGAGAAACCAATCGAACAGAAACCAATCGAACAGATCGGACTTCAAAATTTAAGGATACCCTAATTTTGGTCCTAGAGGGGAGGTGTTATGTTAAAGTAAAACCATGCATTAATATAATAATTAAAAATTTCAAATATGTTACGATAGCCTGACTCACATTCGATTCAGCAGTCTATCGCATTCCTTTTAAAGTTCAATAACTGTAAAATTAGCAATAAGCAATATTTTTATTATAAATAGTCACAATTGTAATTATAGATCATTATTATGCTGTATGTCTAAAATCGATGTCAGTCGTAATTTTCAATAAATTTATTTAAGTAATTTTGATTTTTTTAAAATAATTTTGTTAAGTGAAATTAACTCCCGCCAGTTTATAAAAATCGTAAAAACGAAACCTGGAGAAAACGCGCTTTAAAGTTTACGATAAGAAAAAGCTAATTTTCGATTACTTACAGTAATAATATCCTAATCAGCTATTCCTCATATAAAGTAAACCTACAACTTCCTCAAAAAACTCATTTTGATGCAGTTGGTCGAGTCTTTCAGGTACATAGTTCCTATTCGACCGAGGGAAGGAGCGCGCGCCCCAGATGCTCGAGCGCTCGTATACCTGCTCGACACCCCACTGCGTTTAGTGCTGTATATTTGAAATTATTGTGAATTAGCCTCTATAACTTTGGATACATATTCTTAAGGGCTCGCCACATAGCCTGTGATGTGCTATGCCAATGTCACGTTCACATAGTTATGAGTTGCTATGCTATTTTGCGCATGACCATGACATCGTTCAACGTTTGTTTTGACGTAGCACAGAGCATAGCATAGCACAGCACAGGCTATGTGGCGAGCCCTTTAGATACATTAGGAATAGATTTAAGCAATTAAAAAAATCGATTTTTTGAGCCTTCTAAAGCAGGATCCTGCCTTAACCCATTAGTTCCTAAGGTTCGAAAATAAAACTAATTTTATGTTTTTACTGCATTTTATTGCTTACCATATACTAAAATAAAAATTTATAAAGTTAAAAAAAATTATACCTTTGTAGTATTTTTACAAAATAATGTTGCATAAAAATATTTATTATTGGTAGAGCACGGATTTGTCAACCCGAATTTCAAAATTACCTAGAGATTCTGGAAGCTGACGGTTTATATAGTATAATAAAAATAAAATTTGCGGTAAATTCAGAAGTTTTTGAATAAATCGACGTTGACGTTCGAAAAATTATGTAAGTGACGCGCATATGGAATCTCATGTAACCTGAATGAAATTTCATAAATTCATAATCATAAATATGCAAAAATTAAATTTTGTGATTATATCGACATATTTCATAAAGAACATAATTAATGTTCTGTTGAGAATAAATTGTAGCAGCTGAAAAGTAATTTCGTTCAATAACATAATAAAAAATTAATTATTGTAAAAATGTTGCGTATACAGATAACATAATTAAAGGAATTAACATAATTATCCTTAATCAATATTAAGGCAGCTGATATTAGTAGGCTTACAAGCTACGATTAAAATTCTCAAATCTTCATCATTGAGGTAACTAAATATTTTTTCAGTACAATTATAAGGTAACTGAGGAAAACTATTAAAGGTAAAATGAAAATATCGATAGCCTTGTTCCAGTAACTCTTTTCTTCCTTCTTCTTTTCTAAAATCTTCCAATAAAAATCTTAAATCTTCGTCACTTAGATAACAAAATATTTTTTCAACACAGTTATGTGGTAAATTAGGAAAATTGTTAATGAGAAAATGAAAATACGTGTAGCCTCGTTCCAGCAACTCTTTTCTTCTTTTCCCTTTTATAAAATTACTTTGTATCATACTAGCATACAACGGATATTTTATTTTATAACCATCTGATCCTAACTCCCGTACTATATTTTCATTTCCTGCATATATTGCCAATCGAGTTATTCCTTTTGTCAAGATATCATAAAATGAAACATTAAGATTACTAATCTTATCACTCTTCATTCTGACTATTTCTTCCTTAAACAACTTCTCTAAATAACTAAATTTATTATCACTACTCATTTTAAATCCTACACATAAATTTGCAGTTTCCATCCTCACTAAGTGCCATTCGAGACTACTCAGAACTTCTTGAAATTGCATTATGTCATGATCACACTCCAAATTATAAACATCATCATCAGAATCAGAAGTATCTGAAAAATCAAAGGCAAAGTGATTATAAAGTGAAGCAATACCAGCCCTATCATACATAAGGGGTGTCCAATTCCATTTACTAATAATATAAATATCTGATCCATAGTTTAGAAGAGCTTCAACAATTTTTGCATACCCTTTACAGGAAGCCATGTGGAGCGCTGTTACACCATTTATGTTTTTAGAATCAACGTCAGCACCGAATTTTAAGAGAAGCTCGACAATTTTTGAATAACCTCTTTCAGCAGCTATGTGGAGTGGCGTTAGTTTATTTTTACTTTTCAAATCAACTTTGGCGCCACATCTTAGCAATACTTCTACAACGCTTTCATGACCTCGACGAGTCGCAATATGAAGTGCAGTTTTTCTATTTTTTTGCGTAGCATTTATATTGGCTCCTTTGTTCAAAAGCATGTTCGTAATTACTTCGTTGCCTTTGTGAACAGCAATATGTAGTAGCGTTACATCAGTGTTAAATATGAAATTAACATCTGCATTATATTGTAAAAGAGCCTCAGCAATTTTCACATATCCTTTTTGTATAGCAGCAAGAAGCGCCGTTTCACTATTTTGGGTTTGAGCATTTACATTAGCTCCCCTATTTAGAAGCAATTTCACAATTTCTTCATTATCATTATTAACGTGATCATCATAAAGAAAACGAATACCTGATATTCATAATAATTGATCTGAATTTAATATTCCTTCATCTTTATTTAAAACAGTAAAATGCAATGCCGTTCTTCCATATTTATCACTAGCGTTAATATCAGCACCGTTTTCTAATAGAACTTCAACAATTTTTATACATGTTTTTTTAACAGCAACATTCAGTAGTTCAGGATTATCGTTTACATTAGCTCTATTCGTTAAAAGTAGCTTGGTCATTTTGAAATCTGCGTTCTCAATTGCATAAAATATTGGGGTCTTTCCAGTTTCATCTGCAGCATTTACATCAGCTGCATAGCTTATTAATAGTTTGGCTATTTCCTCCCGTTTGTTTTTGGTTGCAACATGTAAAGGCATACAGCCTTTTTCATATTTAATAACGGATAATCTATTAACATCAGCACCATATTGTAATAGCCTTTCAACAATTTTTAAATATCCATTTCCAACAGCAGCATGTAGCAACTTATGATTACTTACATCATCAGGGTCAATAGTAAAACCATATTCAAGTAGATTTTCCACAACCATCCTTTCAGAACTGTAGACTGCAGTGTGAAGAGCGCCCCTGTTATGCTTGTTATTGAAATCAGGACAATACTTTAAAATATCCTCTATAATTATTAAACGTCCTTTTTCAACAGCCAGGTGCAGTATAGTTTTATCATTATTGTCTTGAGCATCAATATTAGCTCCGTTTTTCAACAGTAGCATAACAATTTTTGTATGTCCTTTTTCAACAGCCACATACAGAGGAGTTTCACCATGACTTGTTTTAGAATCGATATTAGCACCTTTACTTAAAAGGAATTTCATCATTATTTCATTACCTTTTTCAGCAGCAAAACACAATGGTGTGTAACCTTTTCTACTACATCTAAAGGTGTGTAATACAGAATCAATACAAGATCGAGTATTTAAAAGATGTTCAACAAGCTGTAAATATCCAGTCTCAACTGCTCTAAGAAGAATTGCCTCATAGTTGTTTCTATCAGTAAAATTTGCCCCCTTATTTAATAATAATTCAACAAGTTCCATTTTGTTAACATCAGCTGCGATGTCAAGTGGAGTAATACCAAATACATTTTCAGCATTAATATTAGCACTTCTATCTAGAAGCATCTCAATAATTTCTATGCCACCAAATCTAACAGCAAAATGAAGTGGAGTTTCAGACCGTTTTTGGTTTTTACTATTAACTTCACAATTGTTTCGTAAAAGTAATTCAGAAATCTCTAGACGCCCATACTGTAAGGCATCACGCAGTAAAACGTATCCATTTGACCATGCTTCTGAGTAAGATAAACCATATTCACTAATTAATTCTCTTACTCTTTCAAGTTCTCCATCCCAAACTGCATAAATTAAACTAGAGCTTATATCACTCTGATAGCTTGCCATAACTAAATGTTTTTGAATGTCACCACGATTTATTTAGTTATATTTAATTAGTTCAAGATAAGCTGCATGCCAGTGATTAAAATATTAAATTTACGCCGCAGTTGTATATTCTTGTGTACAGGTGAATGATCAGCACTTGCGGTAAACCCAACAAAGATTTGTCAATAAATTGCCATAAACCTAAAACATATTTCAAATTTTAATCATACAATCATGGCCTATACCAGATGCTTTTTAAAAATCAATTAAATTTATCAGTCGAAATAACTTTTCCTTTACAAAATTGGAGAAAAAGAAAAAACTTATCAGGTTAGATAGCGAGGGGACGTTTTAAACCAATCTTGTTTGAATCTGAAGTTTAACTCCCTCGCTACCAGCTACTCCTATTTTGAAATTTTAAATAGCACCCCGTAGCTTGCGATAAATCATTTTAAAGGGGAAAAAATCATCTTTCATCCACCTTAAAAAATTGTATTTAATGAATCCGTTTGTGAGCTAAAATACGGAAAAGAATAGCTACATTCCACCAGCATAGCACTGGAAGATAAATGGGGAAAAATTATTATCTCCGTTGTATATTCCCCATCTAACTATAACAATAAACAAATAGATTTTAAAGTATTCTTTAACACTTGAGGAAAAATATTCATAGCTGGTGGTGATTATAGGGCCAAAATTTGATTATGGGGCTCTATATTGACAACAACAAGCAAGCACGCAAGGCGCCCTATCCAGAATTAACTGTACACGTCCGACTTACTACCATCAAGATTCACAGCGGTAGCCACATTTGCAGATGAAACTGCAATATTGTCATCTCATGGAGAACCCATAATAGTATATAGAATTTTGCAAATAAACCTGAACACGATACAAAACCGGTGCATCAAAGCTAACGAAACAAAGTCCTTCACTATGACAAGAGATACTTGTTCGCCTTTCAAACTAAACAGTTGTGGAACCCTGTAGTCCAATCTCCATTCCAAAAAAAAGATTGATTTTTGATACCAATCAGAGATAGCGTAAAGCTGCCACCAACAAGCTGATTTGAGGGAACGGTGCTACCCGAACTGCACCACGGTTTATCAGGGGTCATTTCTTATACCCAGGTAAATGTAATTCCTTGACCGAACTGCACCACGGTCAAATGTCGTTCCGTAATCACTTTACCGAATTGCACCACGAGCAAACCGAGCAGGTATCACAAGCAAACAGATAATATAAAGAAATAAATACACAAATATCTAAATTCTTTGCAATTTAAATTTCGAGTTTAATATATTAATTCATATTATATTATACAGGGTCGGAGCAGGTATTAATAAAATAATAACCCAAAACAGTGAAAAAATTAAATTTTTTTTGCCTTCGAATTTTGGGGTGTGCATTCGATAAGGAGGGTAATCCATCGTCAAAACCTACTCTTCCGGGGCGCCCCTCCGCTCCGCTCCGGGTTGCACCCCTCCAGAGCGGTTTTGACTCTGGTTACTAGGCTAAACATACGAGAAGCGCCACCGATCAAGAAAACCGGGATAAATGCAACCGGGATGTGAGAGACCCTCGAAATAGCATTAAAAAGTATAGTCGCGGTATGCGGCAGTTATCTATTACGTTTAACCCCCAAAAAAATCGCGTAAAAACAAAAAATAATCGATGTTACATGTAGGAGGCATCAGGTTAAACTCCAGCATTGTGCTTTAACTTTTAACAATAAAACCACCTTACCTAAAATATTACAATAGAGGTGGTGCAATTCGGACGACCGACCCTTGGTGAGGTGTTTACCTGAAATTATGGTGGTGCAATTCGGGTAGAGATTTGTGAACTAATCTTTTCGTGGTGCAATTCGGGTGCACCGGAGGGAACTTGTCAAATTTTAAAGAGAAGTCCTCAAAATGCATAATTTATTAATTAATTTTAAATGTAAAGTAGTTGTAATTTCAAAACATTTTGAGATACCCTAATTTAAACCATGATAGTATTTATTCTTAATTATGATAACAATCTTATATATAAAAATGCTTGTATGTGTGTGGGTGGGTATGTATGTTCCGCATAGACGCCTAAACCCCGTAACTGAGGGCGTTGAAACTTTCACGAGATCTGGCGACATTCAAGAGTAAGTTTTTCGTCGTCTTTGAATTTAGTAATTCGTCACCATAAGACGGTCATCAGCAGTTAAACGCTTCAGGTCACAGTAGTTGTCATAGTTACGATGCGATTTTGACTCTAAAAGATTAATTCAATGACATTGACATATTATAGTCAGTAGCGGCTCGAAAAATAGGGGGCACAACTTTGACTAACCTTAAAAATGACATTGACATATTATAGTCAGTAGCGTTGCACAATATTTTTAAAATTATCAAAAATCATTTTGCATATACAGGGTAAAACATAAATAGTGCGCGTTTTAGCAAGACCCTTTTCATAACCTAGAGAGTGACCCTGATAGTGTTGAATAGCCCCCATGGGCCCCCCGATAGTGTCAAAGTGACGGCATTAACTACATAACCTAAAAATCATTTTGCACATACAGATTTAACTTTACATGAAGATGTAACTTTACGTGAAGATTATGTATGTATGTGTGTATGTATGTATGTATGTATGACAGATGACAGATGACGGATGACAGATGACGGATGACGGATGACAGATGACAGATGACGGATGACAGCTGACGGATGACAGATGACGGATGACAGCTGACAGATGACAGATGAGATGACGGATGACAGATGAGATGACAGATGACGGATGACAGATGACGGATGACAGATGAAGGCCGAACAACTTTGGCCTTCACGGATCTATTATGGTCCGGTCTGTGAGGCCGAAGGCCGAACAACTATTGCCTTCACGGATCTATTATGGTCCGGTCTGTGAGGCCGAAGGCCGAACAACTGTGGCCTTCACGGATCTATTATGGTCCGGTCTGTGAGGCCGAAGGCCGAACAACTATGGCCTTCACGGATCTATTATGGTTTCACCCTGTGAGGCCGAAGGCCGAACAACTATGGCCTTCACCGATCTATTATGGTCTTCCCCCTGTGAGGAAGACTTTATATAGGTCGCAGAACTCGCCGGAATTGTGCAAGAAGACGCAAATCCACCTCTTCGTGGAAGATCCACCTCTTTGCGGAAGATTTAACTTTACCTGAAGATTAATTTGTTTTTAATTGGTTTTCTAAAGAAAAACTCGCCGGAATTGTGCAAGAAGACGCAGACCCACCTCTTCGTGGAAGATCCACCTCTTTGCGGAAGATTTAACTTTACCTGAAGATTAATTGAAAAGTGAAAATTGTGTAAAAAATTTGGACGTATGTAGCGCTCTTATTTACGCCAGAAATGGACGGGCAAACCGTTTTTGGGATTAGTTCCATCAAGACAAAAATTGAATTTAACATTGGAAGCATTTAATTACGACAAAAACTACGATTACATGAATCACGAGGATGTAGCAATAGGTGTTATGAACAAACTTTGCTTGCATTGTCGTGTTTCGAAGTTCGCTAAGGAATCACCAGGAATGTGTTGTTCGAACGGCAAAGTTGTTTTGCCACCGCTGATTGATCCACCTGAGCCGCTTCTAAGTTATCTTACTGGCACCACTGCAATTTCAAAACACTTCCTGCTAAACATTCGCAAGTACAACTCATGCTTTCAAATGACTTCATTCGGAGCAACAAACATTTTCTCCAACGTCGGTTACATGCCCACAGTCATTTTAAAGTTGAAATAATAAAAAAATTGTTCATAATGTGTTGGTTCTGTTTACTATACATATGTCTAGCGCCGCAGGCGCTAGTTAATTTATATATTTAGATGTGATATCGTAATTTTACATCTTTTTAAGGTAATTAGATATGTTCTTTTATTTTACTGCGAATCTGTATAATGTTGTTAATAAATTATACGATTATTCTACGTGTTTTTATTTATTTAATAAAAAAAAACTACCAAAATATGATATAGGTATTCGAAAGAATATTTTTAATGTTAATTATTTGATTTGAAAATAATTGCAAATATAGATAATAATATGATCTTTAATTTATTGATAATATAATTTGAACAGAAATTTTCCATTGAACAGGTCCGTATTCAAAAATATTTATGGTTATTAATTTTCATATTTAATTAACACAAAAATTGACTTTTATAAGACATGTTATAAGAAAATGTAATAACCAAAAATAGTAAAATTAAATAATAAACAAAAAAAAAGCATTTATAAAAAAAGGGGGGTCGGATTACTACACTACTACTGAAAGTAATTTTATTTATTTCGCGTATGACAACTTACAAAAATCGTATACGATATTAAGTCATTATAACTTTTATGGCTTATAGTACAATTAATATAGAAAACTAATAACACAGATAATATAATTAAAGGAATTAACATTATTTATTAACCTTAATCAATATTAAGGCAGAAGACGGTCATGGTCTGAACGTTAGCGCGATCAACTGCTAACACAAGGCACCCCGGTTCGACTCCGGGTATTGTCTAAAAATTTCTTGACCGTCTTCCGTGTTTCGGAGGGCACGTTAAGCAGGCGGTCCCCCTGTGTTAATGATTTGCCATCATAACAATAAAAAACAGGGTGCAGGCACATCGAAAGGCAAGCCTAGCAAGCTACCTGAGATGTAAAAACCAAACTGCTCATAGAACCAACAGTGCCTTGAACAGAGGCACTATAGTTGGGAAGTACAGGACGTAGTCCTAGGTTAAGAAGAAGAAGAAGAAGAATATTAAGGCAGCTGATATTAGTAGGCTTACATGCTACGATTAAAATTCTCAAATCTTTATCATTTAAGTAACTAAATATTTTTTCAGTACAATTACAAGGTAACTGAGGAAAACTATTAAAGGTAAAATGAAAATATCGATAGCCTTGTTCCAGTAACTCTTTTCTTCCTTCTTCCTTTCTAAAACCTTCCGATAAAAATCTTAAATCTTCGTCACTTAGATAACTAAATATTTTTTCAGTACAGTTATGTGGTAAATTAGGAAAATTGTTAATGAGAAAATGAAAATACGTGTAGCCTCGTTCCAGCAACTCTTTTCTTCTTTTCCCTTTTATAAAATTACTTTGTATCATACTAGCATACAATGGATATTTTATTTTATAACCATCTGATCCTAACTCCCGTACTATATTTTCATTTCCTGCATATATTGCCAATCGAGTTATTCCTTTTGTCAAGATATCATAAAATGAAACATTAAGATTACTAGGCGATTTTTAATTTTCAAATCAACTTTGGCGCCGCATCTTACCAATACTTCCACAACCCCTTGATGATTATTACGAGTTGCAATATGAAGTGCAGTTTTTCTATTTTTTTGTCTAGCATTTATATTGGCTCCTTTGTGCAAAAGCATTTTGGTTATTACTTCGTTGCCTGCTTGGGCCGCAATATGTAGTAGCGTTACATCATTTGTACATGTGGAATTAACATCTGCATTATATTGTAAAAGAGTTTCAACAATTTCTACATATCCGTTTTCAACAGCAGTACGTATCAACGTATGATTATGTACATCTTCAGGGTCAATAGTAAAACCATATTCAAGTAGAGTTTCCACAATCTCGCTATAAAAGCTTTCACACCTATAGACTGCAGTGTGAAGAGCGCTCCTATTATTCTTGTTATTCACATCAGGACAATACTTTAAAATATCCTCTATAATTATTAAACGTCCTTTTCAGCAGCCAGGTGCAGTATAGTTTTATGATTATTATCTTGAGCATTAACATTAGCTCCGTTTTTCAACAGTAGCATAACAATTTCTTCATTACCTTTTTCAGCAGCAAGGCACAGTGGTGTATAACCTTCACTAAATTTAGAGGTATGTAATACAGAATCAATACAAGCTCGAGTATTTAAAAGATATTCAACAAGCTGTAAATATCCAATCTCAACTGCTGTAAGAAGAATTGCACCGTAGGTGTTTCTATCAGTAAAACTTGCTCCCTTATTTAATAATATTTCAATAATTTCCATTTTCTTACTATTAGCTGCAATGTCAAGTGGAGTACTACCACCTATATTTTCAGCATTAACATTAGCCCTTCTATCTAGAAGCATCTCAATAACTTATATGTCACCATTTCTAACAGCAATATGAAGTGCAGTTTCGGAACGATTTTTGTTGTTATACCATTAACTTTAAAATTATTTTTTATAAGTAATTTAGAAATATCCGTACGCCCATACTCTAAGGCATAACGAAGTAAAAAATATCCATCTGACCATGTCGCTGAGTAAGAGGAACCAAATTCAGTAATTAATTCGCCTACTTTTTCCAATCTTCCATCCAGAACTGCAGAAATTAAACTGTGCTTTAATGGATTCTCATAGGTTGCCATAACTAGTTTATAGGTAAGCTGCAGACCAGTGATTAAAATAAAAAAAAACTGATGTGACAACACATTACTTTCCCATTTAGTAGATTCCACTTCTTTTATATTAAATATTAATAAAACAGATGTTAACTCAAAAAAATTTTTAACTCGATAAAATACACAAATTACTTTGAGATATCAAAGTTACGAAATTTAATTTGTAATTTAACATGGTGACTCATATATTTTAAAAGCACTTATTTTATATTTTCATTTTAACAATAATATAACATGTTTGCATTGAAAAATTTTTTAAATTGTCATTTTCCAAAAAGAATTAGAAATTTGCGGAATGCCGTGCCGTCTATGTGCAATCAAATTTTAACTATGGGCGTAATGACGTCAGAATTAATTTTTTAGAAGTAATTAAAAAATTCGTTTGATATTAATTACATAATATGTTTATACAAGTAAATTATTTAAAATATTAAATTATAGTAATAAACAATACAAATCACTTGGACAGATCAAAATTAAACTAAGGGTACGTTTATGTTGGAGCTGCGATAAACGATAAGAGCAGCGATGTGAGCAGCGATGAGAGCAGCGATAAGAGCAGCGACAAGAGCAGCGCAAAATTCATTTCTATGATATGCAGTTTATAGTGGAGCTTCGACAATAGGCGTTTATGTTGGAGCTGCGATAAACGATAAGAGCAGCGATGAGAGCAGCGACAAGAGCAGCGCAAAATTCATTTCTATGATATGCAGTTTATAGTGGAGCTTCGACAATAGCGACGATCTCTGCTTTGTAGGTGATGTTTCATTTATTATCTAAATCAAACCAATTAATTAAAAATATTTTGTTTAAAAATGAGTGATTCTGAAGAAGAAATACTTTTAACTTCAAATGCCGTAAAGTATTATATTGTTGAAAGTGCTAATAAAAAGCGCAAATGCTCTGCGCACCCTAGAAATACCCAAAGGTACATGTTTGGAGAATATCATCATCTTTGCAAACAATTAAGGCAACACCCTGCAAAATTTATGGAATATATGAGAATGAGAATAGATACCTTTGATTACATACTTTCGCACATCTCTGATGGGATTGAAAAAAGATGGAGAAATTGTCATAGTAGACCAATTTTATCCGAAAAGCGGCTAATCACACCTGATAAAAGCAAAGAAAATAGGCAGTACAATTAGCGCCGCTCTTATCGTTGCTCGGCTGCCAAGCGTGTTTCAACGCATCGCTCCAATATAAACACCTGCATATAAAATAATGACATCATTTTCTTTGCTTCGCTAGTATCGTCGCTCTTATCGTTTATCGCAGCTCCAACATAAACGTACCCTACTCGTTGCTCTGCTGCCAAGCGTTGCTCAACGCTTCGCTCCAATATAAACACCTGCATATAAAATAATGACATCATTTTCTTTGCTTCGCTAGTATCGTCGCTCTTATCGTTTATCGCAGCTCCAACATAAACGTACCCTAAGGCAAACCATAATTTTTTTAATTTGCCGTTTTTTAATTTGTATATCACGATTACTCGAAACCAGTTCATTTTTCGAGAAAAAGTATATCTACAAATTTTGTCGGGTATACAGTCGGCTCGACGACGGTGTATTATTTTTCGCGATCCGTTTGACGCCGCCCGGCGTAGCGCAAAAAACGGCAAAAATATGTAATTAAAATCGTCGTCTCGCTTAGCGCTCGAAAGCGATCTGCGACCTAGGCATTGTTTTGCAAAAATGCAAATCTAAATTCGAGAGGATCCAAATGAGACCAAACAATCGAAACTTTAATCTGAAAATAAGCGAGCCCGGCGCAAAAAACTATTCTTTTACCCCCCCCCCCTTAAACGGTAACGGGACAAAAATTGGAAAATTTGGCCATACCGATTGTCCGTTTTCGCCGCCCCCACCCCTCTAGCAAATTTCAGGTCGATCGGACGAAAACTCTGGAAGTAGATAGAAAAATACGAAAAACCGCGAGGAGCCCTCTTGCCAAGCGCTGGAAAAAAATTTCGAAAAAGAAAAATTGTTTCGCCCCCTCGCCCGGAGCTTCCTGAAAAATTTCAACTCTCCAAAGTGAATGCCGAAATTTTGTGACCACTTTGAAGCGCCATTTCACCCCCTCCGTTACGTCCCATGAAAAACGGGAAAATTTTCCCGTTCAATCCTCGTAAAACCACACGGGTATGCAAAATTTCAACTCTCCACGACCCTCGTAGCTATACGCACTAAATTATGAATGAGTGAATAAGTGATTTGCTCAAATTTATGTGTTTAATACAAAAGTTGGATAAAAACTTGGATCAAAATTATCCAAGGCAAACCATATTTTTTTAACAGCACTTATTTTATTTTTGTATTTTAACAATAATTTAAGAGGGAAATATCAAGTGTGGGGTATCATAAGATGCGGAAAAATAATCTCTTTCGATTGATATGAGTTTCAATCTCATATGTTCCACCGGGAAGCGGCAGTGCTCTTTAACAATTTTCATTCCCCTAAAAAAGGGGTTAAAAATGGACGGTTTTCAACCAAAATCTAATCAGCTCTTTAGACAGTTACTTCAAACTAGTGTATAAAATTTCAACTCAATTGGTGCACGCGTTTGTCTGAAAACGTTGACGATAGAATCACCACACATCACACTTCATACATCACACACACATCCGAACATCATTCCAAAATTGGTCTTAAACAATTCGTATGGGCTCATAGTCCATGGGAAAAATGCTGACTCAAAATTTTTTTTAACTCGATAACAATACTTTCCTTTACTACGTAAATGGGAAAGTAATTGCGCTCCAGTTGTATATTCCGGAATCGAGATCAATTCTCGACTATTAGTACGAGCATAATAGCCTATATACAGTAGCGGGCATGAAAATTGCATCTGCTTGTTTACAATATTACAAATCTTTATTCATAAGTACGATTAGTAACTTTCCATGAAATAATGTGATAATAAAATGCCAAAATCTTATTAATATCATTAATCTTTTTTTTTTCATTAACAGGAATTGCTTCTTGATAAGCTTGTCTGTAGTGCGAAATAGTAAATTGAGTAACATTTTCCCTACCGATTGATTTCGATATTTTTTTTTATAAATGTGGGACCACCAGTTCTTAAAATCAATAATATCCTTGTAAGTAATAGTAGTATCAGTAAATGGTTTGGTCTTTTGACAAGTTACTATCATTTTTTCACATTTTTCAGTGAGTTAAATGCGATCAGCTTTTCTTATAACGTTTTCTTTACATTCCCAAAATCCCTATCGCAGGGTAAAAACGAGTGGCCACGAATAGGAAAATAATGAAGAATCTTTTTGAATTATTTGGCAGCTATTAGGGCCATTAAAAAAACCATTGTAGTATTGCGATTTTGCCCTGGGAATCCGTCTGAAAATATGTGGAGTTTTGTTATTTCTGGAGGTATATATTTTGAAATATAATCCAGAAGAAAACTCCATACTTCGTCAGGACCTTTGTGTGCCTGACCCTCATGATAGGTTTTTCTAGCTGTATTAATGTATTCTTCCCCATGAAGACGAGCAATTTTCCTTTTGGTTTGTTTCCATTTCTCAAATTGTTTCGTTCGTATTTTCATAGATCTATTAAGGCCGTATTAATAGACAAAGTGTTACTTACACTTCCAAATTTACTTGAAAAATTAACCCCTTACTACTTGAGTAACTGATTTTTATCAATGCATTTCATCTTAGTTCATTTTACGAAGTTTCTGAATTTCCAAGTGTTTTTGCCCGAAAGGCGCCTATGCAATATAAATTTTTACCCTTAAGTACGTTCTTATACTTAAGTCTCCTCAATCGTGATGCTTCTTTGACAGAAGCGTCGTGACCCATCTCTTTCTATGCATGTGATGTGCGTTCGATTTATTTTCACATACATAGAGGACCTACTTGTTTAACGTGGGCTCCGAACCACGGGAAGTGTAATACACTTCATTGCGAGATGGGCGCTCATGGCAAATTACCTCGGTGGTTTGCCATTGCCTTCCGAGGAGAAACGGTCAGAATAAAGTTTTTACTCTGCCCGGATTTGAACCGAGCATTTCGCATTAGCAGTAGGCGCACTTAACCACTAAGCTATGACCGTCTCTGGTCATATACTTAAGTAACGACTATGAATTAGAGTGTAAATAGTAGAAATAGAACCATCCCTACACGTTTTACATTAATAAACTTGCCAATAACAAATAATTTTTTCATAAAATAATTCGACTGCAAAGTTGCCTGTACGTAAGCTTATAAAAAAACGAATAAAATGACATTACAGATAAGAATGATTGCTATATTGCATTTTTAAAAATAAATATTATTCTGTAATGCATCTAATGAGTGAGTGGTAAAACAGTACAAGAGCCGCCCTTGTATTGTTCTTCCACTCAATCAAAAATACATGGTCTTTGGCTATCTCACTTTAAAATGTCATTTTTGGCGCTTGTACGGTTCTTCCACTAATGGCGCACAGTGTGGTGGAGGCGGACAAATGGTGATTTTTAAAGTAATTCATTTGGTCTGTTTAATAATAGTTTCTTGCTAGGAACATCCCAAGGATTCAGGAACACAAAAAAAATCATAAAAAATGCGCTTGGAAAGTGTCGAAAAAATGCGGCAAAGTCAACCTTTTTTATATACGCGTCCCCTATGGGACGCGCATGAATGGATTATCGAGATTCCTTAAAGGAAGGCAGGCTACTCAAAATCAACTTAAAAAAAAACAATAATTTTTGTAGCAGCAATTCACGTCCAAATAATTATCAATAATACGGGATATCGGGTTCGTGGACAGAAATAAATCAAACAAGTGTTTTTATAGTCGACGTTTCGGCCTCAAAAAGGAAGCCATCTTCAGAACTTAAAAAACATAGGTGGAAACTGTTTACAATACATTGAAGGGGTCTGCATTGGTGTCACATGCCAATAAAAACAGAAACATTCGGTGGCGTAGAATTAAAACGTTGCATAATCCCAAAAGCGAATTAGTCAATACCAATAGGATTTTCATAAATAACCTCATGTACAATATTAAAATATACAGTCAAACTTTACACAACAACATGCATGTTGTTGTGAAAAGTTTTTTAAGTTCTGAAGATGGCTTTCGTTTTGAGGCCGAAACGTCGACTATAAAAACACTTGTTTGATTTATTTCTGTCCACGAACCCGATATCCCGTATTATTAATAATTTTTGTGTTTTCCCACAGAATATTGCATAAGCCACGATTCGAAATGCTAAAGTCTGTCATTTTAAAATAGTTTTAAATTGTTTTTAATATCTTTCTGTATCGTCCGTTGTGCTTATGAGTTGTTTACATGGGCATTTGGGAAAACTTTATTGATTTGTTAATCCAATAATACCTTCGGTAAAAATTGGACAAGTCTCAGTAAAAACGCTCTTGTGTTCGCATCTGCAAGTATCTGCAGCTGAAATTTGGAGGGCAAGTACTAGAGATCAGAGCCGTCTTTCACGAGCATGGGGCCCTAGGCTACCGAGTTTTGGGGGCCCTTTTAATTACTTTGTATAACGTAACCATTATATTTTATTTTTTTATCATGTAAAACAAAATTAAAAGTTTTTACATGCAATAATTCCAAATTTACACTGAATCTTATCATGATACTATAACTTTAGAGATATTCTCACGCGCACATCGGCACGAATCATACGGCGTCTTTTAGGGCGAAATTCGCGTATAGGGCACACTATGACGCGATACGTTGCCGCGTTCTAAATTCGTTCACCAAGTGATCATATCTCTAAAGTTATAGTATCATGGAATCTTATGACATTTTCAATTTCAAGCGTTTGAGTCTTATTTTAGCGATAACCGATTGCGTCTTTCGAAGCACGACGAAATGCTCCGAAATGAATAGAGGGCATCAAGTCAATTCGCGGAGCAACTCGACGTTGGCGCGAAACTTCTGCGAAGCTCGCCAGGCGCACTGTTGACTCCCGCTACCGAGAACAAGTCGAGCTCAGGCGAAGCTTTTCGGTGTTTTTATTACGTCGTTCTGTGCGGAGTGATTTCGATACATACGGCGTTTTTAGTCAATGCAATAAACTGATGCATGACATATATATGTGATTTTCTCACGCAATATTCAGTCGTCAAATAGTTTTTTAAGTGTAAAAACATGTTATTCGAATTTGGGGGCCCCTCTCAGGCCTGGGGCCCTAGGCACGTGCCTAGTCTGCCTATTGCTTAAAGACGGCACTGCTAGAGATACTGTGTAGATAGATAGTGTGTTTCATGCGTTCTCACACAACTAAAAGTTTAAGAGAAGTTAATATTTCAAAAATCGAGTTTTTAGGTCGAAATTAGGTCTACAAACCGTTAAAAATGTACCTAATTCTTTGTTTTGTTTTGGCACTTGTGTGCTAGTAACGAGAAAAGAAATAATATTTCAACTTGAAAACTGAAAAAAATCAATGTACATATTTCCGTTTTTAAGCAAAGTTAAAGTACCTATGTATACGGTACATATTATATCGACACCCCCAAGGAACAAAGCCGTAACTCATTTTTACCTATTTTGCAGGAGAGCCAATTGAAA
This sequence comes from Podabrus alpinus, assembly GCA_932274525.1. Classification (NCBI taxonomy): domain Eukaryota; kingdom Metazoa; phylum Arthropoda; class Insecta; order Coleoptera; family Cantharidae; genus Podabrus; species Podabrus alpinus. The sequence goes on from OW026453.1 coordinate 5,522,759, forward strand.
GTTTCAAAAAGTTAAAAAAAGCGATAAAAACGCTGAGTTACAACTTTGTTCCACTGATTATCTCTGTAAATATTTGTCGTAAATTAAAATTTTTTTTACCAAAAGAAAGATATTTTTGTCAGGATTACAGTGGTAGTCATAACTCAGGGACGGGTGACAATGTTCCATCATCGAATTTTAATATTTTTTGGTGACTTTCGGGTAGTTTAATGTTAATAAATGACAGCGGCAACCCTCCTATAGCAGGATAAACCAACTTTTGATAGAGAAAATCGACTTTGAAAGTACATAATTTTACATGTAAACGGGTGGAATCTCACTCATTTTGTTGACGGTACGTGCAAGTTGAACTAGTCTTAGACTTAGCCGTTTGCGGAGAGGCAGTTGCAGCCCGACTCGACTGCATGTAACATCGATTATTTTTTGTTTTTGCGCGCTTTTTTGGGGGTTAAACGTAATAGATAACTGCCGCATACCGCGACTATACTTTTTAATGCATTTTCAAGGGTCTCTCACATCCCGGTTGCATAGATCCCGGTGTTCTTGATCGGTGGCGCCTTCTCGTATGTTTAGCCTAGTAACCAGAGTCAAATCCGCTCCGTAGGGGTGCAGAGCGGAGCGGAGCGGCGCCCCGGAGGAGTAGGATTTGACGATGGATTACCCTCCTTTTCGAATGCACACCCCTAAAATTCGAAGGCAAAAAAAATTTAATTTTTTCACTTTTTCGGCAACAACCGCCTTATTTTCCATTTTTTCGCGAATATTTATACTAATATCTACTAAGCACACCCCCCCCTACCCGAATTTCAAAGAAAAATTAAAATCGGAGCAAAAAAATTTCACCCCATTTCAAGCGACCGGCCGACGATGTGACACATCGACCCGGTGGTACATCAGCGACACCCGTACTATTTCAACTCGCAGCATCTTTCTTATTTTCACACTTTTTTCGAATTTTTTTTTATGATCACCTCCGCGCCGACAAAAGTTATACATTCGCATCAAAACATTGCCAAAAAGGCCGTGATAAACACAAAATTTTTCGAAATTAAAAGTTGGGGGCGTGTCAATAATTCTTCAAGCCACGCGAAAATTATGCCGGCAGCCTATCCCGGCCATGGGTTATGGTTTTTACTCAATTTTCGGTATTAATTCTTAAAAATCCTCAATTATCCACCCCTTATTGTGTACCTTAACCCTTTGTTGACCTATATATCAAGGGAAAATTTTTTTCGGATATTCCTTGTCACCTGGGCCGTTCACTCTCTCACCATAACTCAAATTTGTCGTAACTCGAGTTACGGCTTTGTTCGTTGGGGGTGTCGATATGTAGTACTCGTATATAAAAAAGGTTGACTTTGCCGCATTTTTTCGACACTTTCCAAGCGCATTTTTTATGATTTTTTTTGTGTTCCTGAATCCTTGGGATGTTCCTAGCAAGAAACTATTATTAAACAGACCAAATGAATTACTTTAAAAATCACCATTTGTCCGCCTCCACCACACTGTGCGCCGTTGACCTTTTTTTAGGTATTTACCGTGTTTCGCCGAAATGTACTTTTTTTTCATAAAAATAATATGGTCACCATACATATAAGCCAATGCATTACAAACTTGGCTTTACCAGCCAAGCTTCACAAGCTCGGCTTCAGAAGCCTCAATGAAATGCGGACTTAACAGTATTTCTCTAATTATTCAATCTACAATGAATATTTACATATTTTCCTCACAGGAGCTACATGGGTATAAGTTCTGAGCTGTTTTCAGTGAAAAATATTTATTTACTACATAATTCTAAAAGTTTATCAAAACTTAAAAGTTGGTAATACATATAATACTGGGCGTAAAGGATGAATTGTTTCAACTTTTCCAAAAAAAGGTTCAAGAGGTTTCTGCTCTGTACCTGTTTTTAAATTTACATGCTGGAGGGTAAATTGAATAGATTAATGAAAGTACACTTTTCGAATTCACTAGAAAATTATTTTATATTTTTGAATTTCTAATCTCAAGTGAATTTATTTTTCTTTGCCGAGCCATGGGAGGTTTAGAGCCCCTGTAGCCCCCCTCATAAATCCGTCACTGCAACCGATTCAATGGAAAATACTATGTAAGAGCTAGATACTAACGTCTGAAAACTTCGGTTCTGCTGAAATTCAACAATATTTTAATAGTGGATCCGGAAATGCTACAGGCAAAGGAGAAAATGATCGACAATAAAGAAGACAGCAGAGTAAATATTGAATTATGTAATATTCTGAAGCTGGGCCCAAAACAAAACAAGTCCGGTCTTCCTTGAATCCAACATAAAAGAGCATATCAAAAAGAATATAAATTTCTAGTCATAAAAAATAAGTTATATAAATTTCTTAAAATTGCCACAGCTTTCACAGAAACTCCCGTCGTTGTTCTTAAGGGTATGGTTTAGAGACATATTTAAAGTAATTGTTACATCATTACTCGCAGTATTGGGACTGCTGACATTAGCAGGTTTACAAGCTTCGATTAAAGTTCTTAAATCTTGATTAAGTAACTAAATAGTTTTTCAGTACATTTATATGGTAACTCAGGATAATCGTTAAAGAGAAAAAATTGATATCCTTGTTAGTAACTCTTTTCTGCCTTCCATCTTTTTAGCAGCACACACTAACACAGTGTAGTATAGTTCAGCCGGAATTACATCGAGCATCAACATTAGCTCCGTTTCCTAAAAGTAGTTGAACAACTTTTACATGTCCTTCTTCAACAGCAAGGTACAAGGGTGTATAACCTATAATATGGGCTCCTTTTTTTAAAAGAAGCTCAACAATCTGTGAATGTCCACTCTGAGCCGCAATATGAAGAGGAGTTTCACCCCTTTTATCTTTAACATTGATATTATCACCTCTGCTTAGAAGCAATTTGGTAACTTTTTTAATACCTTTTTCAACAGCAAAGCACAACGGGGTATAACCTTCCATATATGAAGATGTCGAGATATACCCAGAATCAACATAAACACTATAATTTAAAAGATTTAACGATCTTAAATTTAATAGACTTAGAATTAAATATTATTTAATAGACTTTAATAGAATAGAAACAACTACGATCTGTAAACATCCTAGCCTAGCCGCATTAAAATGAGTTGTAACGTTGTTGTTTCTATCGGTAAATCTAACTTCGCTATTTAACAATAATTCGGCAATTTCCGTTTTCTTACCTTCAATAGCATCATCAAAAGGAGTTCTATTAATTATATTTTTAACATTAACATCAGCACCTCTGTCTAAAAGCATTTTGACAATTATTATTACTATGTTACCATTTTTAACCGCAAAACAAAGTGGAGTATTAACAGTAATTGAGAAATAACTATATGTTCATACTGAATAGTATAACGAAGTAAAACATATCCTACTGACCAAGCTGCGGAGTAAGATAAACCAAATTTACTAACTAATTCTCTTACTTTTTCTAGTTTTCCATCCCGTACTGCAGAAATTAAACCGTAGTTTATATCCTCATTGTCCAAATAACTACTCTTCTTGATAATAATAATTTATCATCAACCTAAAACAATAACGTGAGCCAATCTATAGGTAACCGATTTGAGATGGTATCTACCAATCATGTAGTATATTTTCTTTTTCCGTTATAACCGCTTATTTTATAGACAAATTTGAATTTTAACCTTAAATTAACCAAACAAAACTCGTGTCTCAAGTACCGCCATGCCCCATGCAAATAATATACAGGATGCTTTTGCTACCGATTTACCTCTAAATATTTGGGGGTGCACCTATAGTCTATCCGTTTTAAGAATGCAGAACTAAATTGTACTAAAACTGTGACGTTCGAGCGTGATTGGATAAAATTTCTACACGTTTACACTGCCGAAATTTTATTTGCGATTGATGACTCACGAATATTTTTTCTAAAAGTTTTTGGCAAATTTAAAAAATTTGTAAGAGATAAATTGCTATTTGAATAAAAAAAACTTTTAATTCGATTTTTTCAAGTATCAAATAAGTGACATTTGTTTTTTGTCGCTCATACACTTTAATTATTTGACGTTTCCCTGTGTAAATCTGACTTGCCGTTCAAGGCGACCTCTACTGCAATCCAAAACTAGATGGACTATAGATAAGGGACTCCGTTGAGGCCAACATACATCAGACGAGACGCAAAAAACAAAACCAGGTCAGCACTAAGTCAGTTGCAACCATTTATCAAATGGTCAGGGCCTTATCGTGAAGGCTCCTAGAGTACGTGCCATATAAAACTAGACTTGTCCATGAGACTTGTCAATTGTCGTAGGTCCTACCTCCAAGATATCACGAACTAATCAAAGAAGACTAAGTCATTCAGTGGTGCACCGTTGCTTTCTTACAACTTTTTACGAATTGTTTGTTAGTTAAATCGTTTCTTATAGTTTTCTTTTTAAATATTAGATATTATATTATTCTTCTGATAGTGAATTAATGTTTAGTTCTGACAGCGTAGATTAAAATTATCAAATAATCTAAATAAACAAATATAAACAAACCAGTATTATAAATACGCGGAAAGACTAAATTGAGATTACAAATAAAATAAATTCATTTTACTACGCCAATCATACGTATTATAAAACACTGCAAATTTGTTATCTTTTTAAAAATGATTGACCTTGATTGGGATCCACGTCTTTACGCCTAAGTCAATACGCCTAATCCTTTACGCCTAAAGGAATTTATGCCTAATGGTTTTAATGTCTAAAACCGACTACGCCTAAAACTTGAACGCCTAACGCAATTACGCCTAATCCTTTACGCCTAAAACATTTACGCCTAATGCTTAAAATTTTCTAAAAATCGTACAAACATAAAAAATGTAAAAGCCGAGATAATATGAGATTTATAGTAAAAGTTTATTAATAGTACAAGCCCTTACTTCTAAAAAATTTATACTTAATCAATTTTTTAATGTTTACCAGTTGATACTTATTTTCATAGTTTATTATTTTTTCAATAATTCACAATAATTAATTAATCGTAATAATAATTTATTTACAAGCAAAAAAAGTACAAATGTTAAACAGCTTGAAGCTCAAAGTTGTGCGCGATGCCTCGAAGGTAAACGTCGATTTCGAAGTTCAGTGGACCTAGACCATCCCCATAGGACTCCACGATTCTCTTGATGTTGGCAGCGGTTGTTCGGTAGCGCACACGACCTGTTGGAGGTTCCAATCCTGCCACGTACTGCTCAATTTTCAATTCGTTTGCACTCTGTTCCATTTTTAACACCTCTATAAATTTCCAAATAGAGGGATGGCATGCACTCAATAAAGAATGAAAACTCCGGTGCCATCCTTCAACCGAGTTGTTTGTCTTGGGGAGGTCATTCAAACTGGCCTCGTAACAGTTCCAGAGTTGTATAGAACCAATCTTGGGTTTTTTTCGGGTTCCGTTGTTACGAAGCCGGCCAATCCAGTTATCCTCAAAATATTCAAGAAAAGGATCCAGAATATCTCCATTATCAACATAAAATGGAGATTCAGTTAATTGTACGAATGCCATAACTACATCATCGGGAGGGACGAAAGCAAGTGCAGCCAACTTTCTTGCACGAAGAGAAAAATCTGGGTTCTCCACATCGGCATATTTTTCTCTGAGATCAGGTATTGACGCAATTTTTCGCTACAAACTTTGACTAAAGTGGAAGAAACAACCCCTGTTCTGTGAATTAGGAAACACGTGTTGAAAAGCGTTAATCTGAGCCTTCTCGAAATCTGTCATGATGGAAGTTGGAGCAAGGTTTGGTTTTATGTTCTTTAGTGCCTCAAGAACTCGGACGTAGGTCTGCTGTCGCTTATTTGGCAAGAGACAGAACACAGAAGGAATCACATTGTGGTACTTGACACCATGAATTGTGAAAAGTTGCTCAAGTAATGGCGGCACAGTCTTGAAAGTACCATCAGCGTACCAATGGCTACAATTTGCCATAAAATCTAAACCCAATTGAGTACCGAATATTAAAATGCGATCTTCTTCAGGTCCACTGTCAAAAATAAGGAACTGCTGAATGGTTCCATTCGAATTAAATTCGGTGACATAATCTGGAATTTCAAGTTCCGTAAGGTTCGAAGGTGTTGGAAGTGCAGCCCCAGCCACTTGACGCGCTCTTTGAATGTTGCGCTTCAACCGATCTTTCGAAGGAAGTGCGGCTTTTACCGCAGCTGGAAGTCCAATACTGGTTGCGACAATAATCTGGTGAGGTGTGTCTTGACTGTCCCGAGCTTTATCCTTGATTTCTGCCAGGACTTGCCGGGTTTTGACCTCCGCTGCCCGTGGTACGTGGTTGTGCTCTTCAGCACTCTCATAAACGATTAATTCACCTCTTGTGTGAACAACGGCTAGACATTTACTTTTGTTGTATTCTACACATTTCCAAAAAATTTTATCGTTAACATTCCTGTTTTTGGTATACACGAAGCTTTTGTGTAGTAATTGATCATTCCCTTTTCGACTTTTGATAAACATAAGAACCATTTTTTAAATTTAATCAGAGTTAAGAATGAGTTACTTTTATTACTAAAAGTTATGTAGGTCTTATATAGCAACCAAGTTTTGAACATAATATAAATAATAGCCAAAATTCCATCAAAATCGGAGCAGTGGTACGATTTTTAGAAAATTTTAAGCATTAGGCGTAAATGTTTTAGGCGTAAAGGATTAGGCGTAATTGCGTTAGGCGTTCAAGTTTTAGGCGTAGTCGGTTTTAGGCATTAAAACCATTAGGCATAAATTCCTTTAGGCGTAAAGGATTAGGCGTATTGACTTAGGCGTAAGTGTGTTAGGCGTAAAATTTTTAGGCGTAAGTACGTGATACCCCTTGATTGACTATATAGGCGATTCTTTGCATACCTTGGACCACTGTTTATTAAGCGGCAATGCAACTCTCTCATATGCACTCAAATAAATACAATGCTATGTCTTTCCTAACCTTTTAAAAATAATGTTACCAACTATTATGATTGACAGTTCTACTTTTAGGTGGCATGAGCTCTAGATACGTCTCAAACGCCAGAATTCGGGAGGACACCGGCGTGGAATCAATCGACGACTTTATCCGACACCGGACGCGTATATTCTACGATAGCTTGGCCACCTCTGAAAACCCACAAATCAGTGGACTGGGTAACTAGCAGCTCGATGATCACTTACGGCTTAAAAGTCCCAAGGCGATTCTAGCGCCATGACTGCCCGAATTCAAGCGACACCAAGATAAGATAATTCCTGAATCTCGCGACTTCAATGATCGCTATATCCAGGAACTGTACTACCACAGGTTATAGGGATATTATTTAGTTCTCCCTAGGTTTTGTGTTTTCATTCCAAGTTTCTCTTTACAATTAAAACAATATTGCAAATTCAATAGTTATGTAAATAAATGGGTATCTTAGGTGATCCTTGCAACCCCCCCCTCCCATTAATAAAACGTCCTCACGTTCCACCACATAACCTCTTCATGCTTAAGACACCAACCTCAGGCAAGATAAGGTAATTCAAAATGGATTAAAATTATGCTAACTCTCGTTTATAACCTTTGTTCTAAACGTGCTAATTTAAATCTCTTGTTTCTATTCCAAACTTCTCTTTCAGAGACTTAGGAAGGGAAATCATTTTCCTGCTGAAGAATGTATGCGGGGAATATTTTATTTTTAGTTTCACAATTCATCACATTTTATCTCCGGTGGTTTTCCGTAAACTTGAGCACGCAGGGGGCAGCCCCCCCCCATGTTATTGTAGTGCATGGAGCCGTCCCTGCATGGCGGATATTAACCATTTAAATATTCAGTAGGTTAAGTTCTTTAGGCTAGCCAGCTATACCAACCTAAAGAATCCTAAATAATAGAATATACCCATGACCATGTTGGGAGATTAGGTGTGTGAACCCCATAGTGAACCCAGTGTGGGATAGTAGTTATTTGTATTGTAAAAACAGTGTATATTTTTATAAGTAATAAAGTAGTTAACAGTTAGTGTATCTTGTCGAATACTTAATAGTTAAGTACTTGAATTTCTCTGCTTTTAAAATATGGCGGTTATTGCTTGGGGATTGATCACAATTCATTTTTCCACAGCTAGTTGCAAATTGATTGAGACGAGAATAGAAACACAAACAATCGACACCAAATAATGCGACCCAAACCTCAAAAGGGGGGGCTGGTGAAATAAACCTTGGTTATGTCGCTGAATATATTTTGCAAACACAAACGAAAATAATAAGGGTATTCACACACTCTCTAGTATTTATACACCCTTGTATTTTATAGCTTGTAAATACAACAGGGAATTCACACTCCCTTGTAAATTTAACACTGTTGTAAATACATCATTTGTGAACACACCCTGTATTATATTATCATAAAACCTATATAAACTTAAACTTGCTTTCATCAGCTGTCAACACATTATTTGTAACAACGCTAATATTAGTAACCTTAAGTAAATTATTTTAAAATGCCACGAAATTCAGATAAAGAAAAATTGATTAATGCCATCTGCACACAAGCTACAGTAGATTTAATCACTGCGGATTTAAGTGAGTATATTTTGGGACAGGCCGTGCCGTGCTATGATGCAAAGAGGCGGTCGCATCAGGCGGCATCGTGAAGGGGCGGGAAAAGCAGAGAAATCAAAATATGAGAATTTGAATCGTTCAGTAATTACGCAACGAAATATTGGTCTCTGTTTCCTTTGTTGATTTATACGATTTAGAATTTATCGCGCGCCTCTCTGAGTAAGCGCTTTCGATACACTTGATTTCGGTTTCAAGTTTCAATAAAGTTCGCTGAAATACTTTTGATATGACAGGCCAAAGCGAACAGGATCATGCTGACAAATACACAGTTGACAAAAAGAACAAAGATAAAGGTATACAAAACTTTGATAAGACCTGTGGTCACCTACGCGTCAGAGACAATGTGTATGTCGGTAGACGAGGAAGCAAGACTCAGAGTTTTCGAACGACGGATTATGAGAATTATATTGGGACCAAAGAAGGGGGTCGACGGAGAACAAAGAGCCTTTATGAACCACGAAATTGCAAGATCGATCAATGGTGAAGACATAGTGAGATACATAAAGTCGCAACGCATGAGATGGTTGGGACACGTCATGAGATCAGAGAACGCAACTGCGATACCTGGAGAGAGTAGACCTCGGGGAAGACCGAGGATTAGATGGTTAGACCAGGTGAGACATGACTTGAGAGAGATGGGGATCGACGGCTGGGCGGAGAGAGTCTATGATAGACGGGGTTGGAGGGATATCGTGGATAGGGCCGTAAGTCACCCGAGACTGTGAAAGTGTGTGGGAAGGAGCGAACTGGGGAAAGGCTGCGGAATAAGTGACAAAGAGGAAGAAACACAAAAATGTAACGAAACAACCTGTAATACGGGGATTAATCCACCCCTATAAAAAGGATTTGTAAATCTCGTAAAGAGATAGCGATATTCTTTTTAGAGTGTAATCTATATAAATAAAAATGAATGTGAAAACCTTTGTCACGGCATCACATGATAACGGCTGGACCGATTTTGTTAATTTTTTTTAAAAAGTGTTTGTAATAGTCTGTAGATGGTTCTTACGTAAAAAAAAATTGGAAAATTTGCCCGGGAAGTTGGAAAATTCGGGAAAAATTGAAAGTGCTTTTTATACCGTCAATAGGTGGCGCGACCTTAAGTACCTTAAGTACCTACAGAAGTAGGTAGGTAATTAAAGTACCTACTTTATTTTATCGTTACCAAGTGATGTCAAGGCATCACTTGGTAACGGCTGGACCGATTTTGTTAATTTCTTTTTAAATTGTAATAGTCTGAAGACGGTTTTTTCGTAATAAAACATTGAAAAAGTTGCCCCGGAAAGTTGGACTGAATCGAGAAGGCTGCAAGTAACTTATAAAGACATTGCAAAAGGTCTATATAAGCTGCACAGAATAGATTGTGAATCGCAGCTTTTGTTCACTTTGTACCACAAATTAAATCAATTATCCGTTGGTTCAAAAATGGTTCATCGTTATTGCGCCGATGAACAACTTGGACTTGGACCGATGAGCGACTTGGACCGATTTTGTTATTTTTTTTTTAATGTTCGTAATATATACTCCGAATAAGGTTGTTAGGTAATGAAATGCTGGAAAAGTTGTTCGCAAATTGGAAAATTCGGGTAAAACTGAAAGTTCATTTTAGTTAAATAAGTGATCAACAGATGGCGGCTCTAATTTGGAAGTCATACAAAATTACTTTAAAACCAAATGAAAACGATAACCGTTAGTACGGCTCTGTCACATAGTGAGGTTTGATAACGTATTTTTGTTTTTGCAAAACAAGCATTTTGCAAAAATTTACCTCGCGTAGGCGGTTCTCCCAGGGTGAGGCAATTAAGCGTTTCCAAATACGTCACAGTGTTTCGTGGCAAGCTGTCAAGCTGCCAACGAACTGATTCAAATTTGTGATAAATCGTGTTTTTTGGTGGTGAAAATTGAATTTTTTTACATTTTATAAACCGTAGAGAGTGTCGTGTAAAATTATTACTGTAAGTACTTCCGTTTATTTTATTTGCCGAATTAATCGTAAACCTAACCTAAGAATTTTACACACATAAAAGTGTTCGTGACGTCACATGGAATTGCCTCATTGCTTTAATTCAATTCGTCTGTCGGGTCACCTTATGAAAAACTGAAAGTGCTTTTTTGATTCGACAGTAACAGTCACTTACCAACTTAAAGAATCAAATTTTGGTTGGTAATATTTCTAACTGGCAAGTAGCTATATAAGATATACTTCATTTCATGGAGTAAAATAAAACCAAAAGATTTGTAGTGACCGGGAATTATGTATTAACGGATAATCCGGATTAAATGGATAATCCGGATTAAATGGATAATCCGGATTAAATGGATAATCCGGATTAAATGGATAATCCGAATTAAATGGATAATCCCTAATGGAAATACTATATAAGTGCAACTTTTTATATCTTCTTCTTCTATATAAATAAAAATGAATGTGAAAACCTTTGTCACGGCATCACATGATAACGGCTGGACCGATTTTGTTAATTTTTTTTAAAAAGTGTTTGTAATAGTCCGTAGATGGTTCTTACGTAAAAAAAAATTGGAAAAGTTGCCCTGGAAGTTGGAAAATTCGGGAAAAATTGGAAGTGCTTTTTATACCGTCAATAGGTGGCGCGACCTTAAGTACCTTAAGTACCTACAGAAGTAGGTAGGTAATTAAAGTACCTACTTTATTTCTATAGTGAAAACCATTGTCAAGGCATCACTTGATAACGGCTGGACCGATTTTGTTAATTTCTTTTTAATGGTTCATCGTTATTGCGCCGATGAACAATACTATTTTTTCATCTATACTATGATTTTTGATCTACAGTGGCGACTTGGACCGATTTTGTTATTTTTTTTTTAATGTTCGTAATATATACTCCGAATAAGGTTGTTAGGTAATGAAATGCTGGAAAAGTTGTTCGGAAATTGGAAAATTCGGGTAAAACTGAAAGTTCAGTTTAGTTAAATAAGTGATCAACAGATGGCGGCTCTAATTTGGAAGTCATAAAAAAATTACTTTAAAACCAAATGAAAACCACGAATAAATTAATATATTACGCCTGTCAATTTATTTAGTAGCGCTATCTATTGATAATATGTTTATATTTGATCCGGTGATCAAATAGTGTGATAAATAGTGATCAATAGCGATAGTGAGGTTTGATAACGTATTTTTGTTTAGTTCGCCTCAATACTGGGGTGATTTAGAAAAAAAGCAAATAAGGAAGAAAGCATTTTGCAAAAATTTACCTCGCGTAGGCGGTTCTCCCAGGGTGAGGCAATTGCTTTAATTCAATTCGTCTGTCGGGTCACCTTATGAAAAACTGAAAGTGCTTTTTTGATTCGACAGTAACAGTCACTCACCAACTTAAAGAATCAAATTTTGGTTGGTAATATTTCTAACTGGCATGTAGCTATATAAGATATACTTCATTGCATGGAGTAAAATAAAACCAAAAGATTTAAAACGCTCAAAATAATACTGATAATTAAAACGAACAGAATGCCGCAAATAAGACGGAGTAATTTAGGTCGCAGAACTCGCAATGCTGCAACCCAAAGATATATTCGAAATAATCGAACTGCAGTGCAACGCGAGGAAAATGAAATTGAACGGAATAGTGCAAGAAGGCCAAGAAATGTTGCGTTGAATACTCATCGAGCTGCTTTCCGTTACAACGTGACAATTGATTACGGTGCAGACCAATCCGTTGCTATTGGATCCATGAGCGTTGTGTGCCCACATTATAGGCATTGAAATACAAAACTGAAGCCCCTGGATTGTGTTGCGCAAGTGGAAAAGTCAAATTGGCGCCATTGGTCCCCCCACCAGAACCATTGCGCTCATTGGTTTCTGGAGCAAGCACAAATTCCAAACATTTCCTAACACAAATTCAGAAATACAACAGTTGTTTCCAAAAGACTTCATTTGGCGCAACAAATGTGGTGCGGGACAATTTCATGCCCACTTTCAAGGTAATTATTACACAATCTTATTTAAACATTATTTGACAACAACACTATTAACATACATTAACATTTACAGATTCAAGGACAAATATATCATCGAGCAGGTTCGCTATTGCCGCCTCCGGATGCAGGCTTTAAATTTCTGCAGATTTTTTTCATGGGAAATTCACCACAAGAAGTAGATCAACGTTGTGCACACAACAGTTCGGTGAAAAGACCAATCGTGGAACAACTTCAAACTTTTTTTCATCAACACAATGAATTGATTGCATTGTTTAAAACCGCACTGGACCGCATGCCATCTGATAATCACAAAATTGTTATCAGAGCCGATAGGACTCCTGCGGGAGAACACGCAAGACGTTTCAATGCGCCAACAATTGATGATGTCGCCATTGTCGTCGTTGGAGAAAATTTGGAATCACGTGATATCGTTCTGCAACGGCGAAACGATCAGCTGCAGCGTGTGTACGAAACGCACCGATCATATGATGCGTTACAATATCCCATCATATTTTGGCAAGGTGAAGACGGTTATGATTTCTCGCATAAGATGGTAAATCCGCTTACAGGCGCTAAAACGAACAAAAAAGTCATTTCAATGAACTACTACTCATATCGATTGATGGTTCGTGAAAATGAGGACAATCACATATTGAAATGTCGCCGTCTATTTCACCAATATGCTGTCGATATGTACGTCAAAATTGAAACTGAACGGTTGCTATTTATCAGATTGAACCAGACAAACCTCCGTTCTGAAGAGTATATTCACCTTCGAGATGCCATCAATACTGACGGAAACGCACAGAATATTGGCCGCATGACGATTCTCCCAGCAACGTACGTCGGAAGTCCACGACATATGCATGAATACGCGCAAGATGCCATGTCCTATGTTCGCCATTACGGCACACCAGATTTGTTCATCACGTTCACTTGCAATCCGCAGTGGATAGAAATTCGACACGAGTTATTCCCTGGCCAATCACCCATCGATCGCCATGACATCACAGCGAGAGTCTTCAAACAAAAATTGAAATCATTGATGAATTTAATTGTGAAGCATCGCGTGTTCGGCGAAACGCGCTGTTGGATGTATTCAGTGGAGTGGCAGAAACGCGGATTGTCACACGCACATATTCTCATTTGGTTGATTGAGAAGATAAGACCGAATGAAATCGATGATGTAATATCAGCAGAAATTCCCAATGAAGAAGAAGATGCAGTCTTGCATGAGGTTATTACTAAGAACATGATTCATGGCCCCTGTGGAACATTAAATAACAATTCTCCGTGTATGGTCGACGGAAAATGTTCGAAGCGGTATCCAAGGGCATTAGTTGCAGAAACAATTACCGGAAATGATAGTTATCCAATGTATCGTCGCCGATCGACTGCGGACAATGGAAGATCAACAATTGTGAAAGTTAATCAACAGGAAATTGAAGTAGATAATCGTTGGGTTGTTCCGTATTCGCCATTACTATCGAAGACATTCAAAGGGCACATCAACGTCGAATCTTGCCATGCCGTGAAATCCATCAAATATATCTGTAAGCATGTGACCAAAGGAAGTGACATGACTGTGATTGGAGTTGATGCGGAGAATTCCTAAGATGAAGTCACTCAATACCAATTGGGCCGCTATGTTAGTAGTAACGAAGCAATTTGGCGCATTTTTTCATTCGCCATTCATGAAAGATATCCCACTGTTGTACATTTGGCAGTACATCTGGAAAACGGACGAGTGTATTTCAATCCTGATAACGCAGCGGATAGAGCGGCACGGCCACCGTCGACAACATTGACAAACTTCTTCTCGGTTTGTCAAGCAGATGCTTTCGCTCTCACTTTGCTGTATGCTGAAATGCCACGCTACTACACATGGAACGCATCATCGAAATCTTTTCAGCGTCGAAAACAAGGTACACCAGTTGAAGGACATCCAAATGTATTTGCTTCAGACGCTCTGGGTCACATCTACAGTGTGCATCCAAATAACGACAAATGTTACTATCTTCGATTGTTGTTGGTGAATGTTCGTGGTCCGACGTCGTTTCAACAACTAAGAACCGTTAATGGTCATCTGTGTGCGACTTACCGTGAGGCGTGTCAACTCTTACAGTTGCTCGAGAACGATTCGCATTGGGACAATACGCTCAAAGATTCCGTCATATCTTCATCACCGCATCAAATTCGCACACTGTTTGCGATTATCATATCCACATGTTTCCCTTCGAATCCGAACGGTTTGTGGGTCAAATATAAGGACGACATGTCTGAGGATGTTTTGTATCGTGTGCGTCGCCAAACTTTAAATCCTACATTGCAAGTGACTGCAGAAATTCACAATGAGACATTGATCATGATAGAAGATATGTGTTTATTGATGGCGAATAAATTGTTGCCGTGTTTGGGCATGATATCACCCAATCGTTCAATGCACGATGCATTTAACCACGAGTTACGAAGAGAACAACAATACGACACCGAAGCATTGAAGTTAAATTTGGGCAGGACAACGTCTGCCGGGTCAGCTAGTAGCTAAAATAAAAATATAGTTTCAAAATAATATTCGTATGTTTTGTGCAGTTTTTATCACAATTGAAGATTATCGCAATGAAAAAAACATTTATGGGGCGGCATTTCTAAGACTTGCATCATATTGAAAAATCTACCGCACGGACCTGTTTTGGGACATATGTAGACTGCGCCGATGGTCAGAAATTAATCCTTTTGTTTGGGTTAGTGACCATAGGAACATGTAGATTGCGCCGATGGTCATTAAGGGTAGCATACAGATTGCACCGATAGTGTACCTGGGGGATTTAAAAGTATTACCAAGTCATAATGGGGTTATTATTGTAAATCAGATTATTAAATAGGCGAAGGCACGTATCCAACCTAAAATTGAAATTTTCTTATAGAGATGCTGTACACTGAAGGTCTGAATAGTTGATTAAGCAAATAAAATTTGCGGTACATGGAATTTCACACGGTTTTTTGGGCGATATTTCGATTGTTAAAATTAGCCCCCCCCCCCCATAAAATGTAACAGAAATTGGCGTTATTTTCGGGCTTTTTTGGTCCGAATGTGACTCTGACGCCGTTGCCAGAGTAAAACATTAACGAAGAATAGAAAAATTCCGAAAAAAGTGCGAAAATCAGCAACATTCATACCAGGGGATACAAGTCACATAGCAGCAGGCTCGCCTACTGCATATTAGCCGTACCCGGTCCGAATGAGTAAAAAAGTTTCTCAAACGGCCTATTCTCATTTAAAAAGTTTATGAGCAGATTGACTTCCAACTCATTCCATTTTTTATTCGGCCCCTTTCTTAGGCGATTTGCTTTCACTTTTATCGTCGACCATATTTTTAGCCATTTCAAATTTAATTTACTTAAATGCACTAACGTAATTTGTATTAAAATACAACACCAAAACAACACGTCCAAGGGCTACTTATAAATACAACACCTAAGTGTATCCCATTTTTAGGAAATAAGGAAAATTACTGCAGAAAAGTGTTAGCAACTTTTGGATTATGGCACTTTATTACCAACTTGTTAGATTTATAGTATTTCGAAGAAAAATATATCTCTATCAAAATGAATTTTTGACTTTAGATTTTTAGCAACAGTTAAAGCCATCCTTTAATTTCATTTAGATTTTTCAATTTCGATCAATAATTATATAATAGGGGGGAATAACTAGTAGGGGAGGGATAAATACACCCTAGTAAACTTGTGTATAAATACAAGGGCAATATACAAGAGAGTGTGAATACCCTTAATGATTACACAAACTATAAAATGCTATAAAATCTGTTAATACTACTGAAAATAATATTATTTATTTAACATACATGACATCTTACAAAAAAACGTAAACAATGTTAAGTTACTACTTAACAGCTGATATTAATAGGTTTACAAGCTACGATTAAATTTCTCAAATCTTCATCATTTAGGTAACTAAATATTTTTTCAGTACAATTATAAGGTAACTGAGGAATATTAATGCTTAAATGAAAAAATCGATAGCCTTGTTCCAATAACTCTTTTCTTCCTTCTTCTGTTCTAAAATCTTCGAATAAAAATCTTAAATCTTCGTCGCTTATATAACTAAATATTTGTTCAGTACAATTATAAGGTAAGTGAGGTAAACTGTTAAAGGTAAAATGAAAATATTGATAGCCTTGTTCTAGCAACTCTTTCCTTCTTTTGCCTTTCATAAAATTACTTTGTATCTTACCAGCATACATTGGATATTTTTTTTTATAAACTTCTGATCCTAAGACCCGTACTATATTTTCATTTGCTGCATATATCACCAATCGATTTATTCCTTTTGTAAAGATATCATAAAATGAAACATTAGAATTACTAATCTTGTCACTCTTCATTCTGGCTATTTCTTCCTTAAATGTCTTCACTATTCCTGTATTCGGTAAACGATGAATTATATTATCACTACTCATTTCAGATTTTACTAAATATGCAATATTCATCCTAGTTCTGTGCGATCCGAGTATACATAGACTTTTTTCAAATTGCATTATGTCATGATCACAGTCCGAAATATCATCGTGACCATCAGAATCATAATTATTTACTAAGGGAGCATAAGGGAAATCAAAACGACCCGTACAATATACAATGAGTGACGAATTGTTTTTGCTAATACTATTAATATCAGATCCATAGTTTAGAAGAGCTGTGACGATTTTTGAGTACCTTCTATAAGAAGCAATATGGAGCGCTGTTTCACCATTTATATTTCTGGAATCAACGTCGGCTCCGAATTTTAAGAGAAGCTCAACAATTTTTAAGCAACCATTATGAGCAGCTATGTGAAGTGGCGTTAGGTGATTATTCATTTTCAAATCAACTTTTGCGCCACATCTCAGCAATACTTCCACAACCTCTTTATGACCTCGAAGGGTTGCAATATGAAGTGCAGTTTTTCTATTTTCTTGCCTAGCATATATATTGGCGCCTTTGTGCAAAAGCATTTTGGTTATTACTTCGTTGCCTGCTTTGGCCGCAATATGTAGTAGCGTTACATCATTTTTAAGTGTAGAATTAACATTTGCAATATATTGTAAAAGCGTCTCAACAATGTTCACATTTCCTGCACGAGTAGCAAAATGAAGCGCCGTTTCACCATTTTGTGTTTGAGCATTTATATTAGCTCCATTTTTCAACAGTAGCATAACAATTTCTTCATGTCCATTTTCAACAGCCAGGTACAGAGGAGTTTCATCATGACTTGTTTTAGAATCGATATTAGCACCTTTACTTAAAAGGAATTTCATCATTACTTCATTACCGTTTTTAGCAGCATAACACAGTGGTGTATAACCTTTTCTACTATATTTAGAGGTATGTAATACAGAATCAATACAAACTCGAGTATTTAAAAATTGTTCAACACGCTGTAAATATCCATTCTCAACTGCTCTAAGAAGAATTGCACCGTAGGTGTTTTTATCAGTAGAACTTGCTCCATTATTTAATAATATTTCAACAATTTCCATTTTTTTACCATTAGCTGCGATGTCAAGTGGAGTACTACCATCTTCATTTTCAGCATTAATATGAGCCCTTCTATCTAGAAGCATCTCAATAATTTCTATATCTTCATTTCTAGCAGCAATATGAAGTGGGGTTACAGAATTTTTGTGGCGTCTACTATTAACTTTACAATGATTTCTTAAAAGTAATTTAGAAATCTTTGAATGTCTGTACTGTAAGGCAACACGCAGGAAAACGTATCCATTTGACCATGCTGCCGAGTAAGATAAACCATATTTACTAATGAATTCTCTTACTCTTTTAAGGCTTCCACTCCGAACTGCACAAAATAAACTATTGCTTATATCACTCTGATCGCTTGCCATAACTTAATGTTTTTGAATGTCAACACGATTTATTTAGTTATATTTAATTAGTTCAAGATAAGCTGCATGCCAGTGATTAAAATATTAAATTTACGCCGCAGTTGTATATTGTTGTGTACATCAGGTGAAAGATCAGCAATTGCGGTAAACCCAACAAAGATTCGTCAAAAATTGGCATGGACCTAAAACATATTTTTAATTTTAATCATACAATTCAGGGCCTATACCAGATGTTTTTTTAAAAATTATTTAAATATCAGTCGAAATAACTTCTCCTTTAAAAAATTGAAGAAAAAGATAAAACTCGTCAGGTTAGATAGCGAGGGGACGTTCAAAACTAATTCTGTTTGAATCTGAAGTTTAACTCCCTCGCCACCAGCTACCCCTACTTTGAAATTTTAAATAGAACCTCGTAGCTAGCGATAAATCATTTTAAAGGGGGAAAAATCATCTTTCGTTTGTGAGCTAAAATAGGAAACAGAATGGCTACAAGCCACTGGCATAGCACTGGAAGATAAATGAGGAGAAATTATTATCTCCGTTGTATATTACCCATCTAACTATAACAAGAAACCAATAGATTTTAAAGTATTCTTTAACACTTGAGGAAAAATATTCATAGTGGTGGTGACTATAAGGCTAAAAATTGATTATGGGGGTCTATATTGACAACACCAAAGGACAGAGAACTGGCTAAAGCTACGAATGCGAATAACATGGTGAGTGTCACCTACATACTAGAATATGTGGAGGCTCCTTTTCAAGTGGATCTGCTAATAAAAATATTCAGAATGGTGCTATCGGAAGAGTTATTAACAATGAAAAACCACATAATGCTCAAAGATTTAATTGATCACTGGAAAAATTCTGACAGACCTAAACAACAAATGCCATCACTCAGATTTTCAACCCCATTATTAGAATAAATGACTTTCCCAACCAATGAAAAGTCGCTCAAATTAATATGATCCCAAAGCCAAGAAAAAAGGCCCAAAACGTTAAATCCTATATGCCAACAACCTTGTGCCCTGTGTTATCTCAAGTTTTCGAGAAAAGTCTTACTCCAACGATTAAAACCTATTATATAATAGAAGAACGAACGCTAATTCCAAACCATCAGTTTGAGTTTCGAAATCGTCACACAGCCATTGAACAAATGCATAGTGGTCAGAAAAATCTATCAAGATCTTGAAACAAAACAGTTTTGTTCAGCGGCGTTTCTTAATACACTAGACCCTCCATGTACGCGAGTTCGATGTACGCGAATTCAGAATAACGCGAATTAGATTTTGATACTTGAATTTTTTGTACGCGAAGCAAAATTCCCTTTAACGCGAATTAAGTTTTCGCGTATTATTAAAATAACTAGCTGGCACAGTCGGCCTGCCGGCCGCCATTAGCCATCTAGACCGTGTCGGATGTGGTTGTTCGGCCTCACTCCAAGGTTCTAAAGTAGCCTATGTTTTTCGTAGCGTTGTAAATAACTTCTACACCAAATTTGGTTAATTTTGGTCAAATAGAAACGTAAAGCACGTGCACGCGTATTTGCATTGTCGATCGGATGACAGTTTGACAGCATTCATTATTGTTTTTTAAGTTGATTTTGAGTAGCCTGCCTTCCTTAATAGTAGGGGAGCCCAAGCGGGGATTTGGGGATTTACTCGAGCGCGGCAGATTAATATACAGGGGGATACCTTGTGCCCGGTTAAGTACCTCCACCAAATATGAGCCCCATATATATGGCCGCCCGTCAAGGATAAAGGATCAGATTAGTAAAAAAAAATTGAGCATCAGAAATTCTCGAGCGTGTCAGATTAAGGTAGGGTGAGTTAATTACATGCTAAAAAGTGTACATTCCACTAATCTGACGATTTGAGAGTGACGCAAAGAATGGGGAGTACAAAGTTGAAAAAAAAAACGTCATCTCGACATTCTCGAGCGTGGCTAATTTTTTTTTAATTTTGAAGGGAATAATTCAAGAATAACGAAAAATATATAATCTGACGATTTCCACAAGCCGAAGTAACAAAAATTCGTCGATAAAGTTCAATGCGTGCAGCTGTGTGATGGTGGTGATGCCTATATTCCCCGTTTCTATTTCTCTCTCACTTTTTCTCTATCTATTACTCTCTCATTCCGTTCTCACTCTGGTTTCTGTTGCCATGACGCCATTACAGCTGATCACACAGACTCGTTCGTGGCATGATATTATGTACCCAAGTAACATTTTTCCCTGGTGAAATTAAAATTTCTCTGCTAGAGCCCTGGCAAATTTCTGCCAGATGGTTATAACAGGGTTTCTTATGGCAGACCTCTTACAGATACCTGTCAGGTGTCTATAAGGAATTATGCGCAGGGCCCTGTAAAATATCTGTGGCAGGGCCCTGGCAGGTACCCCTTCGCAGGTAATTTGCAAAGCCCTGTAAAATATCTGTGGCAAGGCACTGACAGGTACTCTGTTGCAGGTAATTTGCAAAGCCCTGTAAAGTATCTGTGGCAGGGCCCTGGCAGGTACTCTGTTGCAGGTAATTTGCAAAGCTAGGATAGTTTGCAAAGGTATTTGCATGCTATTTCCTGAGCTTTTCAATTAATTAAGTTCAATTATTTAAAAAAATTTAAAAAAATTTTTTTTTAATTGTCAGATTAGGCAAATCCCTCTAGATAATCGTCAGATTATGAGACAGCACGTCTAGGACATGAAGACGAACCATATATATCTTAATCTGACGCGCTTGAGTATGTCAAAATGGCGAATTTTTTTTGCACATTCTAATGATGGCCGCGAGTTTGCGTCACATCCAAATCGTCAGATTATTATATGGGAGCTTTTTCTAGGCTCACTTAACATCCCTTTAGAAAATCTGACGCGCTCGATAAAATTTTTTTTTTTTCGTTTTCAACCCTTACGTACGCCCACCCCCATCAAGCAAACGATCAGATTAACATACGTACATTATTAAAAATACGTAGGACATGGATGCTATCAATATCTGACGCGCTCGAGTATGTCCATGCAACAGTTTATTTATCATAATTAAATCAATTAAAAACAAGAAAGTTAAAAAAGTACTCTACACGAGTAGAGTAAACATGAAAGTGAGGTTATTGTTATTGTGCCGGTGACTTCGTTGCGTTTAAGGTCACATGATTTATTTTAAATTATCATTGAATTTTAAAAAGGATTATTTATAACAAAATACAATAAATAGAAGTTATTTTTGCTGATTTGATATTTAATATATAGGATTAATCGGAAAATACTGTTTTAACTAAATTTTTTTATTCATGTATCATGTTCCCCATTATAAATAGCAATTAATGAAGTGGCCGCAGACTTTTGCACAGTAGTGTACACACATATATCCATTTTTATATTATACTAGCTGGCACGGGCGGCATCCGCCGCCCTTAGCCATCTAGACCCAGAATAGATCCGAGTAGGCCATAGTTGTTCGGCCTTCGGCCTCACAGGGGGAGGACCATAATAGATCCGCGAAGGCCATAGTTGTTCGGCCTTCGGCCTCACAGAGAGAGGACCACGATAGATCCGCGAAGGCCGTAGTTGTTCGGCCTTCGGCCTCACAGGGGGAAGACCATAATAGATCGGTGAAGGCCATGGTTGTTCGGCCTTCGGCCTCACAGGGCGCACCATAATAGATCCGTGAAGGCCATAGTTGTTCGGCCTTCGGCCTCACAGACCGGACCATAATAGATCCGTGAAGGCCATAGTTGTTCGGCCTTCGGCCTCACAGACCGGACCATAATAGATCCGTGAAGGCCATAGTTGTTCGGCCTTCGGCCTCACAGACCGGACCATAATAGATCCGTGAAGGCCATAGTTGTTCGGCCTTCGGCCTCACAGACCGGATCATAATAGATCCGTGATGGTCAAAATTGTTCGGCCTTCGGCCTCACAGACCGGACCATAATAGATCCGTGAAGGCCATAGTTGTTCGGCCTTCGGCCTCACAGACCGGACCATAATAGATCCGTGAAGGCCATAGTTGTTCGGCCTTCGGCCTCACAGACCGGACCATGATAGATCCGTGAAGGTCAAAGTTGTTCGGCCTTCGGACTCACAGACCGGACCATAATAGATCCGTGAGGGCCATAGTAGTTCGGCCTTCGGCCTCACAGACCGGACCATAATAGATCGGTGAAGGCCATAGTTGTTCGGCCTTCGGCCTCACAGACCGGACCATAATAGATCCGTGAAGGCCATAGTTGTTCGGCCTTCGGCCTCACAGACCGGACCATAATAGATCGGTGAAGGCCATAGTTGTTCGGCCTTCGGCCTCACAGACCGGATCATAATAGATCCGTGAAGGTCAAAGTTGTTCGGCCTTCGGCCTCACAGACCGGACCATAATAGATCCGTGATGGCCGTAGTTGTTCGGCCTTCGGCCTCACAGACCGAACCATAATAGATCCGTGAAGGCCATAGTTGTGCGGCCTTCGGCCTCACAGACCGGACCATAATAGATCCATGAAGGCCATAGTTGTTCGGCCTTCATCTGTCATCTTTCATCTTTAATCTGTCATCTGTCATCTGTCATCTGTCATCTCTCATCTGTCATCTGCCATCTGTCATCTTTCATCTTTCATCTGTCATCTGTCATCCGTCATCCGTCATCTGTCATCCGTCATCTGTCATACATACATACATACATACATAATCTTCACGTAAAGTTACATCTTCATGTAAAGTTAAATCTTCCGCAAAGAGGTAGATCTTCCACGAAGAAGTGGATCTGCGTCTTCTTGCACAATTCCGGCGAGTTCTGCGACCTATATAAAGTGCTCCGGTCTTATTCGCGGCATTCAGATTAATTTGTTAGTGGTTTGCATTTTTCGAATTAAAGCCGCCATCCCCGCCATCTGTTGACAGTATTTTCAGATTAATTTGTTAGTGGTTTTTTGTTAGTAGTTTTTTATATATTTGACAAATTAAATTTTTTGTCAAACTTGTGATTTGATTTTCGCAAAAAGCGAATAACTTTTTTCCCCGCCACTGACTGTACGTCAAATTAATTATTTGACAAATTAAATTTTTTGTCAAACTTGTGATTTGAATTTCGAAAAAAGCGAATAACTTTTTTCCCCGCTCGAATTTCTTCTCCATATATGCGAGAATAGTTGCGCCTGGAGCTACAAAATAACTGTGCAAAATTTGGTCGAGATCGGTCCACGGGTCTAGGAACGTATAGCGAACAAACACGCAAACACGCAAGCAAGCAAGCAAGCAGATCTTCTCTTTTATATATTTAGATAGATTATGCGTTATCCAAATAGCATAAACAAATTTGGAGGTATAGGTGTATATAAACCTTACGTCGAAGCTAAAGATATTCATTGACAGTTGTTTACATAATAAATAGAGATGTATGCAGGGGTGGGCTGCCAAATTTTGAACAACCGGCTCGCTATTATTTCGAAGCAAAAAAAAACGGTAAATGAGTACATTGTCTTCATTTATTTTTGTACAGTATAAAATATATAATATATATCAGGGGTGGGCAACCTTTTGTATAACAGGGGCCAGAATAATATTTACGTTTCGTCCGCGGGCCTTAGTATAGTTAATGGACACATTTTTGTTACTTGTATTTTTTTCTGAAAATATAAAAATAATAATATTTATAACAAAGTTAATTAAGTACTATATTTATTTCTCTTATCATTTATAACAAATTACAAAGAAAAAAATTCGCAAAGGAAAGGAAAGTTGATTTTGAGTAGCCTGCCTTCCTTTAAGGAATCTCGATAATCCATTCATGCGCGTCCTATGGGAGATTCCTTAAAGGAAGGCAGGCTACTCAAAATCAACTTAAAAAACAATAATGAATGCTGTCAAGCTCTCAACCGATCGACAATGCAAATACGCGTGCACGTGCTTTACGTTTCTATTTGACCAATCTTAACCAAATTTGGTGTAGAAGTTATAGTCCAGTCAAATTACGAAATCTTCAAACATAAAATTATGTAGTTTGGCGATTGTTAAGGATCGATAGGGGGGTGCATTCTGAGCATACATTTCAATTTGAGGGGTTCTCCGAAGGTCAGCTGTACCTCATTTCGCTAAAAACGCGTTTAATTCGATATCTCGAGAACGGTTAGTGTTAGGCAAAAAATTGTAGAGACCTTTTCTCTTCTAAATTAAATTTACTAACTTTTTTATCTAAAACTTTTTTCTCTACTACCAATACCTTCGGAGTTATACCTTACTTTACCGAGCGAAATCCGCGCCATTGTCACAATATCATCGACATCAGTGGGTATTCAGTAAAATTTTTGCCTTTCGGAAGTAATAAGTTGAAAAATATTGA
The DNA here is from genome assembly GCA_932274525.1 of Podabrus alpinus. Classification (NCBI taxonomy): domain Eukaryota; kingdom Metazoa; phylum Arthropoda; class Insecta; order Coleoptera; family Cantharidae; genus Podabrus; species Podabrus alpinus. The sequence continues at coordinate 5,547,549 of OW026453.1, forward strand.
TGTTAAAAAAAAGTTTCAGATAAAAAAGTTAGTAAATTTAATTTAGAAGAGAAAAGGTCTCTACAATTTTTTGCTTAACACTAACCGTTCTCGAGATATCGAATTAAACGCGTTTTTAGCGAAATGAGGTACAGCTGACCTTCGGAGAACCCCTGAAATTGGAATTTATGTTCAGAATCTACCCCCCTATCGATCCCTAATAATCTCCAAACTACATAATTTTATGTTTGATAAACCCATTTTGAGCCGTAATTTGACTGGACTATTACGATATTTACAACGCTACGAAAAACATAGGCTACTTTAGAACCTTGTAGTGAGGCCGAAGGTCGAACAACCACATTCGACACGGTCTAGATGGCTAAAGGTGGCCGGTAGGCCGACTGTGCCACATAGTTATTTTAATAATACGCGAAAACTTAATTCGCGTTAAAGGGAATTTTGCTTCGCGTATAAAAAATTCAGGTATCAAAATCTAATTCGCGTTATTCTGATTCGCGTACATCGAACTCGCGTACATGGAGGGTCTAGTGTACTTTTCAATTTACTTTTTACCATACTCTTTAATTTAATTTAAATAAGACGAATTATATTGAAAATTAAACTGTAGATCTCTCCTTTTTCCTTATGTTAGGTACTAACCTAATCCTTTTCTTTAAAATTTTTGTTTTTGAAAATATTTATTTATTATTTCTTCTAAAGATCTCGCGGGCCGGATTAGAACTTTACGCGGACCGGAGTTGGCCGGAGGTTGCCCACCGTTGATATATATAACAAAACAAAACATTTATTGCACAAAAAAACTAATAAATTCCAAATTTAACATACTATACTATGTAGTATATGAATAATTAATTAATTAATGTAGAGTCAATATGCCTTGTTCATTTGCAGAAACATCATTATTGTGCCCTTTTCTTACCCTCGTTTCTGTTGCTAACCTGTGATTCTGGTTTATCCAAGATGTAATAAAAGGAATGGCATCGAAATTGGCTTATTTTTTGGTTTTAGGGGTAATTTAACAAGCGGCTCGCCGAGTTTCAAACATTTTAACAACCGGCTCGCGCGAGCCGGACCGAGCCGACTCCAGCCCACCCCTGGATGTATGTAATATAATATACAAAGTAATTTCTACTCCGTTCACAGGCGCTGAAACGTAGCACTTGAATGATACAAATACGGTGTCAACGATGTATAGTTTTTTTTATGCATTATATTTAATTTTTTTATCAATTAGGTATATTTTAGTTTTTGTATGCATTATATTTTACCTATTTCGTAAATAAACCTTAGTTTTAAACTTTTGTGTTTAGTCTTAAATAAATTTTGGAACCTAACCCCCTTTTTGCTATTGCTTCTGTGGTTCCATTTACGCGAATTCCATGTACGCGAGGTTTTTGGCGAACGGAACCCTCGCGTACATGGAGGGTCTAGTGTATATCAAAATAAATTTTTATTATTAGCCCATATTTTACCAAAAATTAAGTGTATTTTTCTATTCTAATACCTACGTACTTTTTCTTAATATGATGCACACTTCTTGAAAACGAGATGCTGGTGTAATAAACTTTATTTAATGTTGATAAAAGTAATTTATTATAAACTATGATATTATTTAAAATATCGTAACACCCAATACTAAAAACAAACAATAACATTCGCTGCACTTTCTTTATCTATGATTCATAACCAAATGATCGTGTCTCGTCTACCGTCACGTGTTATTTCTACCCTACTTTTTTCAATAATAATTAAAATACGTTATTGAACCACGCAACGCTATTTTGGGAACCGTTTTGAATATTTTGAGGATATATCGTGGGCATACTGGAAAAAGTGACCAAGTCAAGTTGAGTTGTTTCTAAATACTTAAATGAAATTGAATGTTTAATATTTTGTGAAAAAACAGCTTTTTAAAAGTTTTAATTTTTGTTTTAAGAAAATGAAACTTTAACAATACTTCTTATTAGGGCTTTTGCTAATTTTTAAATTTTTTAAAAATACTGAGCAAACTTAAACAACACAGTTTGTCGTGACTGAGAAAACTGACTTGGTCACTTTTTCCATCAGTATGCCCACGATATATTTTAAATTTGAATTTTTAATTTTCCGCGCCTAAAGATATCGCACGAATTTCCATTGAAGCTAAAACTGTAGGCCACCCGATGTAAGAGGGTTTCTATAAAATTATGCATACATACGCGAGAGCCAAATAATAAAATATACCGGGTGTTCATTTTAAAACTTCCAGCAATTAATATCTCAAAAACCAAGTCAGATGAAAAAATGTTTCGGACAAAAGTTGTATGATAGCGAGGGGAAAGAATATGGCATAATTGTTTTTATAATTTATTGACCTTTTCAAGGTCATTTGAAGGTCAACTTTGTTGTTTTAAATAGCACCTTATATATTTTTTAGCAGATTCATATTTTTCATGAATAAATAAACAACTTTTGTTGGAAAATTTTTTTTATCCGACATTAGGCTTTTCGAGTAAGATGCGTTGAAACAAAATAAATAATCAACATTGTTAATCAAAATTTAATATTTACAAGTTTTAGAAGGCTATTTATTAGTAGTATTAAACAGTGGAAAAAATGTTTGTAAACGAGTGTTTTCATAACAAGTTTTCAAAATGTTCCCCATTTACAGCTAAACAATGATACAGCCTTTGTTAAAACTCGCTTCTAACTTTTTCAAAAGTTTCTTTCGTAATATTTTTGCAAGCCACTGTGATTCGAAATTTTAACTCTTCACTATTAGCTGGTATTGTATCATAAATAACAGATTTTAAATGTCCCCATAAAAAAAATCAAGAAGAGTTAAGTCAGAGGCAGCGGCGGTTTGTCAATGGAGGCTTAGCCTCCTCTCAAATTGTTGGACGGACTTGCTATTTATATTTCGTTTTAAATTAGTATTTTTTCCACTTTTTAATCTTTTTTGAATTTGTTTAAAACAAAATTTAATTTAATAATGAAATTAGCTTAAGAACTTGACTTACGCCTGAAATAAATTCGAAATAGTACATATATCCAGCGGCTAGCCTTTCTTTATCTTATTAGTTTACTAGTACAGAGTTAGGCAACCCAGAATACGGTAGTACGTCCGAGATACGTCATAGAGGCTACTCGTTAGTAAATTTCATAATGAACATGAGCGAATAACAGATGAATTGTAAGTAATAAGCTTGTAACATAAGCGCATACTATTCTGTGTTATTTTACTAAATGTACGAACATAGTAATTTTACATGCATTGAGGCTGGGCTCATATGCGTGGGCCGCTTATCAAAGGAGACACTTGCAATTCTTTGAATTATTGATGCATAATATGTTCTAAATATAATCATGTAATTCGAATAAGGATTCCCGAATTTTTTTTCAAATTTGAACGGATTTTCCACATTTTTTTCAAAATCGACCAAACGGACCAATGCGAGCAGTATTTACAGTGCAATTAAGAAAACAACAATTAATTGACGTATTTAATTTTATAATCGGAAGCGATGATTTTAAAAACGACTCTCAAACTATTAGAGAAGCGGTAGGTTTAAGACAATATTTAAATGAATCAAAATTTTGCTTTTTATTAGAAACTTTTAAATTAATTTTTGAACAGACAGACGCAGTATTTTCAATTTTACGAAGTAAACTTACCGATATTAATTTCGCCAAATGTCGTTTAACTAATCGAAACTCGGCACAGATACCTTAGCGATGATTTGTATTTTGACAACATATTTAACAGTTTAGAATTTAATTGCGAGCCGGCTTAGAAAAAAAAACGAAAAACGACATTTGATTTACCAGATATGCGTCAAAGTTATAAACAAATTTTTGCGGAAATTTTGGATACGGTTATCGTGCAAATTGAAGTTAGATTTGCAGACTTACATAAATTAAAATTTTTTGATCTATTAACATTTGCTAAATTTTCAGATTATAGGAAAAACTTACCTCAAAATTTATTAGATATAGTCTATTAGAGCAGTATGTTGACTAGTTAAATAGCAGTATGTTAAATAAAGTATCTCCAGATACTGATCAGGGTCGGCTCTTGTATGATTTTCATTGTTTCTACCATATATAAAAGAGCTTGTCTGCGTGTTTGTTCGCTATACGTTCCTAGACCCTTTGACCGATCTCAACCAAATTTTGCACAGTTATTCTGTAGATCTAGGCGCAACTATTCGTGCATAAATGGAGAAAAAATTCAAGCGGGGAACAAAGTTATTCGCGTTTCTCGATTTTTTTTACACACCCGTTATACGGATACCCTTACTTCACCTGGCCATCCTTGCTCACTCCGCTTTCGCTAGATGGTGCTCTTAATCTATTGCTAGATGGTGCTTTTTGCCGATTTTAAATAAACGCCGTTACCGTTAAGTACCCAAGCACCGTAAATACTGGCCGTGGTAGATGCCAGCAATTCGACTTGCGTTCATTATTAACCAACAGAAGCAACAACGGCCGGCACTTCCAATACGAAGGCTATGTGCAAGTGATTTGAATTTTTAAAAATTCGATGCCAGCGATCACGGTGGCGAGATATGGCACTTTTTATGGTACTACAGATTGTAGCAGTGTTTATGGATTTGTATTATTAAATGATGTTTACATTATAAAACGAGAAATTTAAATCAATTTGTGCAATTAGTTGAAATTATTTCAATTGTTTACATACTAATGTAAGAAAATTGGCCAAATTTCGATCAAAAAAATCCAAAATCTGTCTTCTGCGATTTTTTGATGGATTTCGTTTGGTAATAATTGTTCGTACTTTAACATACCTACTAAAAATCGTCTTGTCGGAACCCTGAGCTTCTTACCGAATTCTTCGTCGAAAGTTGACATTTTTTATGAAGGAGTGAAAATTATATTTTTGTCAAAATAAGTATAATTATTTAAACAAATTTATATTTCAGCTATATTGCTATCATATAACTCATTATAGTTATTAATTATATAAGGGGATTAGAGGCTTGTTAATTCCCGAATGTAATTCAACGTTTTATCCACGACCATGGTCAAAACCACAAGTATAAATTCTGGTTTTGAGAAACGTCAGATTTAACAAATTTATTTTGATCAAGAATACTGATTTTGAGCTATAAACTAGAAAGTCTTGGAATCGTTTCTATGACATGCGTTTGTTTATTTGTCAACAAGAGCGACAAAATTTGCAAAATCGACACAAAAAATGATTGAGAATGCTGAATCTCAGAATGATTTCTTCATTCCGGCTGAAATCCAGCAAGAAGCTCAAGAAGCAACATTACGTTTGTTACCAAAAAAAAAGCAAAAGTGTATACGAGAAGGAATTGATGGAATTCGACAACTGGCGAAAATCAAGGGGAGTCGGTAAAGAAGCAATTACAGAAGAGGTGCTATTGTCCTACTTCTTCCATGTAAAGAAGCGGTTTGCTGCCTCTTCAATGTGGACAAAGTATTCAATGCTAAAATCAATGTTGAAAGTGCACAAATGTATCGATATTTCGAAGTATGGTAGACTTACTTCATATTTGAAAGCCGAATCAAGATGTTATAAACCAAAGAAGGCAAAGATACTAGAGAGAAACCAAATCGAAGAATTTTTGAAAAAAACATCGGATGAGGAATATTTGCAAGTTACGGTAGGAAGTACATGATGTCAATATATAAATTTATGCATTGAGGTTTTTATTTTGAATGTTTTACAGGTTGCAACGATCTTGGGAGTCGCACGTGCGTGTCGATGCAATGAATTAACCTTTTTAGATATCAGCCATGTCCAAGACAAGGGCAATTACCTGTACGTACTCATTGCGGATACGAAAACAAATATTTCAAGAAGTTTCACGATCATGGAAGAAGCTTTTTCAGTTAATGCTGTAGAAATGTGTCGAAAATACATTAACCTGCGACCTAAAACTGCCGATGGGAGATTTTTCTTACGATATGCAGCTGGAAAATGTACTACACAACATATAGGCATCAACACAATTTCGGAAACCTTTTCAAAAGTAGCTTCATTTCTTGGGCTCCCTGATCCAGAAAGTTTTACCGGACATGGAATGAGGCGTTCTTCGGCAACATTATTGGCCAATGCTGGGGGCGATATTACCACTGTCAAGCGTCACGGTGGCTGGAAATCAACTACGGTAGCGGAAGGTTATATTGAAGATTCATTGTCCAGCAAGATGGGAATTGCTGAAAAAATCCAGGTCCTATCTAATGTCGACAAAGTTGTGGGCCCCTCTAGTCCTTCAGAAAATCGTTATCAAGTGAATTTGAATAATAATCCCAATCCTTCAAAAACTACTTATCGAGCGAATTTGAATAATAATCCAGGTCAAAGTGACAAAATTATTGATATAAATGTGAATGTTAATATTTCTAAATAAAATTGAGAAACGTTACTTTTGACAAATTTATTTTGATAAAGAATACCAATTATAATAATGGTATTATGAATTCTAATCCACTAGTGTATTATGAATTCTAATACACTAGTGTATTAAAAGGCCTCTAATCTACGGAAAAGGGACGTATTAAACCTTCATAATATAGTGGTCGTGGATAAAATATTTTAAGTGTTATTAATATTTATGGGTTACTAGCTGACCCGGCAGACGATGTCCTGCCTGGAATTAACTGACTTTGACATAAGAATATTAATCTTAAAATAAAGACATTGGCACTCAAAGAATTTAACTATTTACCTAAAATGGTAGCATTATGTTTTGCGTATGGATGTACAAATAAATTCAAGAGTCGGCAGACATATGTGGTTTTTTTTGCATGTAGTGGTGTCTCCATACATACATACATCCAGTTTTACACAAATGTGAAATATAAAGGAATATAAATGTTTTCTTACCCCTTCTTAGAGCGGTTTGCACACTTTTATGAAAATACACCCTTGGTAGAAGACAAACGTGATCGACAAATATTTACGTTGTTTTGTATTAATTTGAAATTAATCAGTAATACAAATGTCATAAATTAATTAATTTGTCACTTTGTAACTTGATTTTTGCTAATTTTAAAAATATTGTGCTACGCCACTGAGTATAACATATTCAGTGCTATTCCCATCACCTTAGTTATAACCAATTGTTGGCAAATTGTTGGCAATTTGACGTATAAATGACATTTGACAGCTACGGGTTATTCAAGATGCACCTTAGTTAATGTCAATTATTGGCTAAATTACATTTTCACTACCAACTTTTAGTGAAATTCTTAAGTTATGTCAATTAACCTCGAAAATAGCCAATCTTGACAAATTTTGCGATTAAAAACAGCAAGTAAGTTCTTACTTATAAGTAAGAACTTGGCATTAGCCAATTGGCTGCAGGCAACACCTATACATCACTTGCTGGGATTGACATTAGATATAAAATCAAGTTTTAATCCGTAAAATTGTAAATTATCGCACTAATTTTAAATTTTTAATTTAATTAAATTAAAATTTAATTTTTAATTAAATTAAAATTTAATTTTTGATTAAATTAAAATTTAATTTTTATTTAAACTAAAAAAATTTAAATTACAATAAAAAATTTTAATTGAATTAAAATTAAATAGAATGTAATAGGTAACTTCAAGTTGTAATTTTTTTATATCGTTGGTTGCTGTTGCAAACAGGGCATATGAAAGATAGTCAACAGTATTCTCACATTCCGAAAAGCATCAGAGTATAAAATTTTATATTTAGAAAAAGGTGAATTATTTATATAGGTTTGAACATTTTAGGTATTTGCAGCTTTACAGTTTATGGCACAAGGTTCATATCAAAAAGGTGTGGGGCAGGATTTTTTATAGGTACAGCATGTCGCAAAGTTCGGTGAGTCGATGTATCGCAGAGGTTATTACTCGATAAACATTATCGTGGAGCATTTGGGGTACATTATTCATTTACAGCATATTTTTTAATCCTTGACTTCATCTTCACTCCTGATATTTCACCATCGAGTGTGGGATATAGAGTAATTTATTTTCATGCTATTTTTAATTATAGAGGAAGAGAATAAACGACAATGAGCAAATAGGTGTTAGCGATGATGCTAACGGTCGCACTGTTAGAAATGCAGTTAACCAAAATCATTTTTGATTAATCGTTTATTGTATCAATCACTACATTAAATAAAATTTGTATTTTAGTTTTTCAATTTATTTAGCGCCTCTTTTACCATATTCATAGCATCAGCAATTTTTTGTAATAAATTGATAATAAATAAATTTTTTTCTTGAATTTCTTCAAATGTTGGGTCTAAAATTTTACGAAAAATGGAAGATAACAAATTATTATAAGAAACTTACTAAATAAATGTACTTACTCAGTAGAATTGATGTAATGTTTTATAACGTACGTGGGTAATCCTGTTGAGGTCTTTTTTTGGTAAATGCAAGCTCAATTATACTAGGGTTAATTTTGAATTAAATTTTGATAAGAAAAACACTTCTGTATTCTGTAATGACGCTGCAAGATGAAAGTTTAGTTATTATTCTAACCAAATTCTAACAGCTGTCAAATTAAAATTATGCGCAGATGCTAGTAACATTTCTTTAAATATGAACAAAATGTTGGTAACAAAATATTGAAATCGGAATTGACAACTTAGCCAATTGGCTAAGAACTTGGTAAATTACCAATGTGATGTGAATAGCACTGATTATGTCAATGTCATTTTTAAGGTTAACATTCTTATGTCAAAGTTGTGTTTCCCTATTTGTCGAGCCGCTACTGACTATATATCAATATCATTTAATTAAACTTTTAGTGATTTTTTTTGTGCGGATAATTTAAAATTTATTTTTTCGTATTTAGCATTTATATGCTTAGGGGGAATGAGATATCAATTTTGGTGATGATCGATGAAGGTCCAAAAGAAACTTTTTTTGTGCGGGTAATTTTAAAAAATTTTTTTCGTATTATTCTTTTAGACGATTAGTGGGAATCAGATATATATTTTTTTAAATTTCTGAGTGTCTTTAGTCCAAAATTTTGTGGAGGGGGAGAAAATTATATTTTTATAAAATTGTTTTATGTTACCTATTGATATACCAAATATGAGGAATTTATTGCAGACTTTAATAAAAACTCTTGTAGTGGGGGTAAATGTGAAAAAAAAATTCCACTTTTAAAGAGGGCGTGTCTAAAGACCACCGATATGTGAATTTCATTAGAAACAAAGAAGAATTTGATTTGGACTTTGGAGTAGGGGTATAAAACAATTGGCTTTCCCTGACGTTATTGTGTCTTAATTATTGGGTAACATAATCTTAGGTGTTAAATTTATTTCGGGTAGTACACTGTTAGTTGTAGTATGTGTATTATTTTTCTACTTTACTTTATTAGTATCACTCGTATGTTTTTCACTTCACTTTCCGTCACTTTGACACTATCTTTTAATAATGTCGAAGGAAAGGAGTGCCTTGCTAAAACGCGCACTATTTATGGTTTACCCTTTACATGATTTACGTCAATATCAGAATTTTAGAATTAAACTTTTAGAGTGCCTTGCTAAAACGCGCACTATTTATGGTTCACCCTTTACATCATTTATGTCAATGTCATTTAATTAAACTTTTAGTGTCAAAATCGCATCGTAACTATGACAACGACGTTGACCTGAAGCGTTTAACTCCAGATGACCGTCTTATGGTGGCGAATTACTAAAATCAAAGACGACGAAAAGTTTACTCTTGATCCTCGCCAGATCTCGTGAAAGTTTCAACGCCCACAGTTACGGGATTACTGCCCGTATATACTAATAGTCGAGAATTGATCTCGATTCCGGAATTAATTCTAGTTTCTACCAATCAGATCACTGAAATTTATGCCGTATCATAGCAACAGCAGAATTAATTCCGGAATCGAGATCAATTCTCGACTATTAGTACGAGCATTAGGCGTCTATGCGGAACACACACACATACATACCCACACACATACAAGCATTTTTATATATAAGATAATATGATAGCAATATAGCTGAAATAGAAATTTGTTTAAATATACATATTTTGTCAAAAACATAATTTTCACTTTTTCATAAAATATGTCGAAGAATTCGGTAAGAAGCTCAGGGTTCCGACAAGACGATTTTTAGTATGTTAAAGTACGAACAATTACCTAACGAAATCCGTCGAAAAATTGCAAACGACAGATTTTGGATTTTTTTGATCGAAATTTGGCCAATTTTCTTACATTAGTATGTAAACAACATAATTGAAATATCAATCTAAATTCTTAGGTTAGGTTTACGATTAATTCGGCAAATAAAATAAACGGAAGTACTTACAGTAATAATTTTACACGACACTCTCTACGGTTTATAAAATGTAAAAAAATTCAATTTTCACCACCAAAAAACACGATTTATCACAAATTTGAATCAGTTCGTTGGCAGCTTGACAGCCTGCCGCGAAACACTGTGACGTATTTGGAAACGCCTCATTGCCCAAATCGATTTAAATTTCTCGTTTTATAATGTAAACATCATTTAATAATACAAATCCATAAACACTGATACAATCTGTAGTACCATAAAAAGTGCCATATTTCGCCACCGTAATCGCTGGCATCGAATTTTTAAAAATTCAAATCACTAAGCCTCAATGAAATGCGGGCTTCAAATGAATTAAAAATGAATAATTAATGATCGATAAATTAATTGGAGATTGATTAAAAACAGTAAGAAAAAAGTTTTTTTAAACACATTTGAACAAAATTTTATTTCAAGTTTTTTAGTTACATATATTTTTAGAAAAAGCACTTTCTGAGAGAAAGTAAAAAGAAAAAAGTAAAAAATACAATAATGAAATTTTAAATTTAAAGTTTAAAAATAATTTTAAAAATAAAATCAAAAACTTAACTTAACTAATCTAAAACTTAACTAAATTCAGGCAGTAAATAAGTGTTCTTCTTCTTCTTCGCTTCAAGTTTTAGGCAACTTTGCCTGTTACGGAACCCAACGCTTTCTCGGACGTCCTATATTTCTTTTTCCTATGCATTTATAATTCATAGCCTTTGCTGGTAATCTATCACTGTTCATTCGGTCGACATGTTATTTCCAACTTCTTCTGTAGTTCTTTATCTTTTGATTTAGATCATATATATCCAGTTCATTTCTTATATCTTCATTTCTCAGTCCATCCATTCTACTGCAACCCTTCACTCTTCTGAGAAATTTCATTTCCTGTGATTGGATCCGGCTTTCTTGCTTTTTTGTTGTGGTCCATGCTTCACTTCCGTATGTAACCGTTGGCACTGCAATCGTCTTATAGAACTTTAGTTGGGTTTCTTTTCGTGTTTTATTTCGTAGATTTCGATTTATAGTTCCACATATACTGGTAAATTTATTTAATTTTTGCTCGATATCGTTACTATAGCCATACGTCAGATCGTATCCCAGATATTTAAAGTTCTTAACTTGTTCTAATATTTTTCCATTAATGACTATTTTGGTTCTTGTTGGTGATGTGCCTATAAAAGCCATTGTTTTTGTTTTTTCGGCCGATATCTTCATTTCATATTTTCGACAGATTCCTGAAAGTATATGTACTCCCCTTTGCAGATTGTCTTCTGTTTCAGCAATTATTGCTGCATCGTCAGCATATAAAATACAATTTAAGATTGTATTCTTATCCAGAGCAATTCCTTCGTTATATTTCTCTTTCCATTTGCGTACTATTTCGTCAATGTATATATTAAAGAGGATTGGAGATAGACAGCAGCCTTGTCTTAAACCTTTGTTTGTTTCTATTTCGTCTGTTATTTTTCCTTGTATATCTACAACTATTCGGGTATCCATGTATAGACTTTTAATTGCATTAATGAGATGTTTAGGAAAGCCTCTTCTCTCCATTATCTTCCAAAGGAGGTTTCTATCCACATTGTCAAACGCTTTTTCAAAATCTAGAAAAGCTATATGTGTTTCTTTATTAAATTCTCTGCGTTTCTCAATTAACTGTTGCAATGTGAATATCCCGTCTATTGTTGATCTTCCCCCTCTGAAGCCCATCTGTTCTTCACTTATGATGTTTTCTGTGATATTCTTAATTCTATTCTTCAATACTTTTGTATATATTTTGTAAGCAGAGTCCAACAAGCTAATACCTCTGTAGTTCTGACAATCGTTTTTATTTCCTTTCTTAAACAGTGAGATAACTTTAGCTTTCTTCCAGTCATCTGGTATTGCTTTTTCTTTCCAGCACATATTAAAGAGGTGTAAAAGTCTTAAATGCAGCAGTGTGCCGCCATATTTCCATAATTCTGCATTCACTCCATCCAGCCCCGTTGCTTTTCGATTTTTGGTGTTTTTTAGAGACATCGTCAGTTCGTTCATGTCAATATCATCCAGTCCTTTTATATCCTCTTTTTGCGCTTTTGTCTCCTCTGCCTCTTCTTTAAACCATAGCTGCTTATAGTGGTTTATCCAATATTTTTCTTCTATGTTGTTTATTTGAATTTTTTCTTTTTCTTGTTTATTTAAAGTCTTCATCACCTTATACGCCAGTATCTGTCTACCATGTACATCATGTTCGATATTACTAATGAAGCGCTCCCAGGATTCCGCATGTGGTTTCCTTGTTAGAGATTTGGTTTTATTTCTTTTCTGTTTGTATTCATCGATGTTTTCAAATGTTGGATTATTAATATATCTTTTATAAGCGTTTTGTTTTTCTTTTATTGCCTCTTCCAATTCGTCTGACCATATTCTTAGGCCTTTCCTTTTTCTATATCGCTTTTTCCTTCCCAATGCTTCGTCCGCAGCCTCTTTAACTATTTCCTTAAGACTTTGCCATTCTTCATTAATATTTTCTTTCGTTTCAAAAAATTCCAACTTTCTGTTTAGTCTACTCTGGTACAGGAATCTCACGCTATCTTCTTCTAGCAAGTATACCTTATATACTTGTTCTTCTTGTTTTATTGTTGGTTTCTTTTGCTTCCATCTCGCATAAGCGTCGATTGTTGCAACCACCATAAAATGATCAGATCCTATATCTCGACCTCTATACACTCTCGTATCTCTAATCTGTCCTGCTAATTTCCTATTTATTATTATATAATCTATAATGGATCTTGTTCCTCTAGCAGTCCATGTGAATTTATGAATATCGCGTTTTCTGAAGAATCCGTTCGTTATTTTGAGGTCGTTATAGGTGACGAAGTCTCTTAAAATTCTTCCATTTTCGTTACAGGTCTCTTCTCCATAAGGTCCTATTATGTTTGGAATTGGGACGTTCCCAACCCTGGCGTTTAAATCGCCTAGTAGGATTACTTGATCGTTTTGGTTGCAAATATTGAGGACTGCTTGTAATTCTTCATAAAAGGATTTGGATTCGTCAATTTTTCCGTCTTCTGGTGCATAGGTGCCTATTATTGTTACACCTCCTCTTTCCATCTTCAGTTTTGCTGTAATTATGCGTTCATTTATATACCTGTAGTCTTTTATACTATCTTCCCATTTCTTGTGTATATACAAAGCAATTCCCTTACTCGCTCTTTCTTCCTTTTTGACTCCACTGTATATCATTATATAATCTCCACTATATTTTATTCCTCTCTCTTTTTTTTTGGTTTCTGTAATAGCTGAAAAATCTATTTTCATTTCTTTCAAATTCTTTTCTAGTTCAACTTCTTTTTTTGCCAGTCCCCTCACATTCCACGTAGCCACCTTTATTGTATCATTAATCCAAACTCGTTTGTTCTTTCTTCCTGCATGTGTCGTCAACCGTAAATCTGTCCTAATTCCGAGGCTTCTTTGAGTTCTGTAAGTATATAAATGTTTTACATGAATGAGTTACTAGCCCATTGCATAACCCCGAAGGGGATCTCCCTCTCGCGTTTGCCCTGCCGATTCTTCCCATCCATCAGGGTTGGTTACCCGATCTCTGAGAATCCTCGGCCGGTTACCAGGGACCACCAGCTTGGAGGTGCGAGTAGGAATTGAGTAGGAGAGGCTGTAATAAGTGTTCATTTAACAATAATTTTTTTTATTCACGTACGTAAGTATCAGAGGCATACTGATTGAGGAGATATCATTTAGAAATCAGCTACTTCTGCCCATGCAAACAAAGCTTAGACGTCAAGCAATGATCAGGAAACTTACATCAGCATAGTGCGTCAAAGGAGGAACAATATGGCCAAACATGTATCGCATTCGCTTTAATGTATGGCCATGGTTTCGATCTTACTTCCGAAGGAGAATGATCTCCTCAGATACATACTGGTGAAGCAATACCTTGATCGAAATTGCCAGGACAAGATGTATCACTCATATTAGAAAATGATAACTGATTATCAAATACGCAAGGTACATTTGGTTGTGGAAAAGATATTGCGAAAGAAGGTAACGCGTTAAAAGAATTAGTATTGGTGTATCCTTGACTTGAAGATTGTCTTACTGCTTGAGGTAGCTGATCGGTAGTTATTGTAGTGCTTACACTACAATACTGTTTTGGTGCTTGTGCTTGGAGGCGTGGTTGTATAGTATAACTTTGTGATTCCATCGTTTCCTGAGGATGTAGTGCAATTTCGTTCGGTCTGCGTGATAGTGGAGGTATTGTCGACAAATCAGAATAAGCTGGCGGAATGTGTAATCTTTGACGAAGAGTTGCATCTATATGACCATATTGATCGCGTGTACTAGAACAAAGTCGAGTAAAGGTGCTACTTGATCCACTGGTTGTTGCAGTAGATGGTAGATGATTGTGCGAAGAATGATTACCTGGATAATTAGATAGGTAATCGCTTAGAAAAGGGTTTGTACCTCGCGGACGTTGCTCTTTTCGGGGATTAACACTGGAGAGGTTGTGCGCAGTAGGCCTTTGGGAACTATTCGGATTTACAGCAGTAATGTGTTGGTAATAATCATCTGACCTACTAAACTGTGAACGAGGGAAAAGCCGAGCAGGAATCTCTTCTTTTACAGAAGTGGTGTGTATTAAATTCCGTGGCTCGATCTAATAAAGAGTAATAATAATTACAAAATGCTTGAAATAGGGGAGAGTGTGTAACAGTGAGGCATTTGAATTATTTTCTGTTTTAATTAACCCACACAAATGCCACATTAATAGTTTCCCAAAAGTAATTTCCAACAGAATTTTCTAAAGTGATTGTGCATAAATAAAGCAATATTGTAATAAATTAAAACATAAAAATGTTTTATGTTTTAATTTATTACAATATTTACTGGTTGTAAAATTTTCATTCTTTGTTGATATTTGTTTAACAAATTCAACATAGATTTGATTAAAGCAATATTGTTTAAGTTTTGATGAATTTGATGAATAAATACTTACATAATTAGTAGGTTTGTATGAAGGTATTTGTTTTCAATTATTGCTAATAATACCTTAGATCAACGTATTAGAAAAATAAATAGTCTTACTGTTACAAACTATCGCATATAAGATAAATTTAAACCATGAAGAAATGCATGATAAAAATACCTGTGTGGGTAGTCCCCAAGCAACGTTTGATTCACTTACAGCTGGTTGCTGTAAAATAGTTCTTGAGAACTATTTTACACTATAGTAGAACACTATAGTAGAAACAACAATTCAGTTAGAATGAATACATTTTCATATTTCAAATATTATATTTGGGCAACAGAGCAGTTGGTATTGCAAGCAACAAACGTGTAAACGTGAGCTGGCGATTTGAGATTTTAAAGACATCGAGAGGTGATTAGCGGAATATTGAAATTGATATAATAGTGTCCATTAAGTCTGGGAGATATTTATAAATAAAACAACTCATGGTATTTGGTACGGCTTATGCAAGAGGTGTAACATAACGTCAATATGCAACTATGGCAGCGGCGCTGGGATATATACCAGCCCATAGCGCGCAAACAAATAATCCAACAATGAATAACCAACAACATACAAATGTCATGCAATCTGAACAACAAACACAGGTAACAATGATGCAATACCCACAACAACAACAACAAATAATGCAAACAACAATTCCTTACAATACTCTACCGTACTACGGGCAACAAAACCCGGGAAATCAACAAGTAAGTGCACCATTGATTGTCACACCTTACCAATATTTACCCGCAGGAAACAATTTATATCCACCCGCAGGAAACAATTTATATCCACCACTACCGCAACCTAATACTAATGAATGGATATTGGCTAAAAATCATAAAAAACGTACAAGAAGCCCCGAACAAAACACCAGGATTTATAAGCACTTGCATACAAAAATTTTGGGTAAGATCTAGTTTAGGGGAAAAGCGTGCTAGATGCTTCATATTTTGTGCCAAGATGTGTTATTGTATCATGATCATTTCTTCTTCTTCAAGTGCCGTCCCCGCTACGGAGTTTGGCAATCATCATTGCTATTTCTATCTTTGAAACGGCTGTTCTGAACAATTGGGTAGATGTACACTTATACCATTCTCTCAGATTGTGCAGCCAAGATGTCCGCCTCCGGCCAGTACTTCTCTTTCCCTGGATTTTTCCGTGCATGATCACCTGCAGTAGTTGATATTTCTGTCCTCTCATCACGTGGCCCAGGTATTCAAGCTTCCGTCTCTTGATGGTAGTTAGAATTTCCCGCTCTTTCTTCATTCTTCGGAGGATCTCCACATTCGTCACCCTATCCGTCCACGACACCCCAAGCATTCTTCGATATACCCACATCTCGAAGGCTTCCATTTTATTCATGCTGTTCTTATTTAAAGTCCACGTCTCCACACCATAGAGAAGTATGGAGAAGACATAGCTTCTAACTAGTCGAATTTTAAGTTGTAGGTTTATGTCGTGGCTACAGAAAACGCTCCTCATGCTTATGAATGCTGCCCGGGCCTTTTCAATTCTTATTCTTATCTCTTGAGTCAAGTCGTTGTTGTTGTTGACATATATTCCCAAATATTTATATTTATGCACACGATCAACGGGGCACCCATTAATGTATATATTCCCGTTCACTCTATGTGTCTTCGAGATAATCATGAATTGCGTCTTCTTGTCGTTTAGTGTCAGCCCGTTCTCTTCGCTAGCTGTTACTACCTTATTTAGAATGTGTTGTAGGTCTTCTATCGTTTCCGCTATTAGGACGGTGTCGTCGGCGTATCTAATATTGTTGATAGGTTTTCCGTTGATTTTTATCCCTATCTCTTCGCCCTCCAGCGCTTTTCTCATGATCTCCTCCGAGTAGATATTAAAAATCATGATCATTAAATGCTTATAAAACTTTTGGGGCAAATGTATAATTTGCTTGTAATTAATTATTTAAGAGGGACATGTTGCATCGACTATGGGAAGGGTACGTAAGGTGCATAATCGAATTTCAATATTTTTTGGTGACTTTCGGATAGTTTAATGCATTTAGAAGTCACTGGTACCAATTTTATGGGCGGATAAACCAACTTTTGATAGAGAAAATCGACTTTGAAAATCGTTAATTTTACCATGTATCACTGACGCGCGGGTGGAATCTCACCGGAATCTCACTCATTTTGTTGACGGTCCGCGCAACTTGAACTAGTCTTAGACTTAGCCGTTTGCGGATCGGCAGATGCAGCTCGTCACTCTTACATGTAACATCGATTATTTTTTGTTTTTACGCGCTTTTTTGGGGGTTAAACGTAATAGATAACTGCCCCATACCGCGACTATACTTTTTAATGCTATTTTGAGGGTCTCTCGAATCCCGATTGCCTTCATCCCGGTGGTCTTGATCGGTGGCGCCTTCTCGTATGTTTAGCCCTGCCGCGTAGCGGCTCTGAGCACGAAAAACCGCCCGGAGCCCCGGAGGGGCGTAGGGTAGGTTTTTTGATGCTCGCAGTTCTGGCCAAGCCAACGTTTATTATGTTTTTTTACCCCACAATTAAAAATTTAATTTTTTCACTTTTTCGGCAATACACGGGTTATTTTCCATTTTTTTGCGAATATTTATTACTAATGTCTACTAATCACACCCCCACCTACCCGAATTTCACAAAAATCAGATCTGTAGGCGTAACTTTGCCGGAAAACTTGGGGGGGAGAATTAATTTTTTTAAATAGCTGTAACTCCTAAACGGCGCTAGATATCGAAAAACTGAGCAAAAAAAATCCCCCCCGCCCTTATTCTACTCGCCTGGTGAATTGTCGGTAGGAAGGCGTGTGCAAAAATTCAGGTCGATCGCGCGCAAAAAAAATTTTTTTTAGGTTACTTTGTTGAAACTTTCGAAACGTTATATCTCCGTAAGTACGCATTTGCCCCAAGAAATTTTTGCGTTTTACGGGTATATTATGACCCCCCCTCACCCCTCCACCCCCCTTTTTTTGTTTTGAAGATTTTCCCCTAAACTAGAATCATACCAAAATTTTACAATTAAGCACAAAAGGTCATTATAGTAAATTATATAAAAAATCTATAGTAAATTGAGATGGTATCTACCAATCATGTAGTATATTTTCTTTTACCGTTAGTTTGTCATACCTACTTTTCCTTAATTCCCCATACCTACTTTTCCTTAATTCCCGTCTTGAATGTTAAAAACTATTATTATATTGCTATTATAACCGCTTATTTTAGGGAAGACAAATTTGAATTTTAACCTTAAATTATTAACCAAACAAAACTCGTGTCTCAAGTACCGCCATGCAAATAATATACAGGATGCTTTTGCCATCGATTAACCTCTAAATATTTGGGGGTGTACCTAGATAAGGGACTCCGTTGAGGCCAACATACATCAGACGCAAGAAACAAAGCCAGGTCAGCACGTCGGTTGCATCCATTTATCAAATGGTCAGGGCCTTATCGTAAAGGCTCCTAGATACGTCTCAAACGCCAGAATTCGGGAGGACTCCGACGTGGAATCAATTGACGACTTTATCCGACATCGGACGGGTATATTCTACGATCGCTCGGTCACCTCTGAAAACCCACTAATCAGTGGACTGGGTAACTAGCAGCTCGATGATCACTTACGGCTTAAAAGTTCCAAGGCGATTCTAGCGCCATGACTGCCCGAATTCAAGCGACACCAAGATAAGATAATTCCTGAATCTCGCGACTTCAATGATCGCTATATCCAGGAACTGTACTACCACGGGTTATAGGGGGATTATTTAGTTCTCCCTAGGTTTTGTGTTTTCATTCCAAGTTTCTCTTTACAATTAAAACAATATTGCAAATTCAATAGTTATGTAAATAAATGGGTATCTTAGGTGATCTTTGCAACCCCCCCCCTCATTAATAAAACGTCCTCACGTCCCACCACATAACCTCTTCATGCTTACGACACCAACCTCAGGCAAGATAAGGTAATTCAAAATGGATTAAAATTTCGCTTACTCTCGTTTATTATAACATTTGTTCTAAACGTGCTAATTTAAATCTCTTGTTTCTATTCAAAACTTCTCTTTCAGAGACTTGGGAAGGGAGATCATTTTCCTGCTCGCCGCGGCGAGTGGCAGGGAAGAATGTATGCGGGGAATATTTTATTTTATAGTTTCACAATTCATCACATTTTATCTCCGGTGGTTTTCCGTAAACTTGAGCACGCAGGGGGCAGCCCCCATGTTATTGTAGTACATGGAGCCGTCCCTGCATGGCGGATATTAACCATTTAAATATTCAGTAGGTTAAGTTCTTTAGGCTAGCCAGCTATACCAACCTAAAGAATCCTAAATAATATAATATTGGCGATTTACATTAGCGTTGGTGGCGCCACCAGCAACAACAACATGGCCGTGTTTGGACGTATATTTCAAAATTCAAAGTAATATCCTGGTGAAAATTTGCAAACATTTCAGTATGTTGTTACATCTATTGTAATACGTTTTGTTGATTAATTGATTTTGTTATGTCTTGGGCCTGAAGAACGAATTTTTATTTTCATTTAATACGTCACTTACTAATTTAAAATTCTCCCGCATGGTGGAGCTTGGTTAATGTAAATTGCGAATACCCATGACCATGTTGGGAGATTAGGTGTGTGAACCCCATAGTGAACCCAGTGTGGGATAGTAGTTATTTGTATTGTAAAAACAGTGTATATTTTTATAAGTAATAAAGTAGTTAACAGTTAGTGTATCTTGTCGAATACTTAATAGTTAAGTACTTGAATTTCTATACTTTTAAAATATGGCGGTTATTGCTTGGGGATTGATCACAATTCATTTTTCCACAGCTAGTTGCAAATTGATTGAGACGAGAATAGAAACACAAACCATCGACACCAAATAATGCGACCCAAACCTCAAAAGGGGGGCTGGTGAAATAAACCTTGGTTATGTCGCTGAATATATTTTGCAAACACAAACGAAAATAATAAGGGTATTCACACTCTCTAGTATTTGCCCTTGTATTTATACACCCTTGTATTTTATAGCTTGTAAATACAACAGGGGATTCACACTCCTTTGTAAATTAAACACTGTTGTAAATACATCATTTGTGAACACACCCTGTATTATATTATCATAAAACCTATATAAACTTAAACTTGCTTTCATCAGCTGTCAACACATTATTTGTAACAACGCTAATATTAGTAACCTTAAGTAAATTATTTTAAAATGCCACGAAATTCAGATAAAGAAAAATTAATTAATGCCATCTGCACACAAGCTACAGTAGATTTAATCACTGCGGATTCAAGTGAGTATATTTTGGGGCATATGTAGACTGCGCCGATGGTCAGAAATTAATCCTTTTGTTTGGGTTAGTGACCATAGGAACATGTAGATTGCGCCGATGGTCATTAAGGGTAGCATACAGATTGCACCGATGGTGTACCTGAGGGATTTAAAAGTATTACTAAGTCATAATGGGGTTATTATTGTAAATCAGATTATTAAATAGGCGAGGGCACGTATCCAACCGAAAATACGGTTTTTTGGGCGATATTTCGATTGTTAAAATTAGGCCCCCCCCCCCCCATAAAATGTAACAGAAATTGGCGTTATTTTCGGGCTTTTTCGGTCCGAATGTGACTCTGACGCCGTTGCCAGCGTAAAACATTAATGAAGAATAGAAAAATTCCGAAAAAAGTGCGAAAATCAGCAACATTCATACCAGGGGATACAAGTCACATAGCAGCAGGCTCGCCTACTGCATATTAGCCGTACCCGGTCCGAATGAGTAAAAAAGTTTCTCAAACGGCCTATTCTCATTTAAAAAGTTTATGAGCAGATTGACTTCCAATTCATTCCATTTTTTATTCGGCCCCTTTCTTAGGCGATTTGCTTTCACTTTTATCGTCGACCATATTTTTAGCCATTTCAAATTTAATTTACTTAAATGCACTAACGTAATTTGTATTAAAATACAACACCAAAAAAACACGTCCAAGGGCTACTTATAAATACAACACCTAAGTGTATCCCATTTTTAGGAAATAAGGAAAATTACTGCAGAAAAGTGTTAGCAACTTTTGGATTATGGCATTTTATTACCAACTTGTCAGATTTATAGTATTTCGAAGAAAAATATATCTCTATCAAAATGAATTTTTGACTTTAAATTTTTAGCAACAGTTAAAGCCATCCTTTAATAAAAAAATTGCGGAAGATTAATATTTACTAGTCTAAAACAGCCCTTGAAATTGATTAAAAATAGGAGTTTTTACCGAGTTCAACCATACGTCACAAATTGTTATATTGGCTGTATATTATAATAAATTGTTTGATTAACATTTTTTTTAATATAAAATAAACATAATACTATCTTCATTAATTTCACTTTTAATGTTTAATAGATACCGAAAATTCTTTTGAACCGTTTCGATCTGGTTTCTCATTGGGTAATAATTTATCTTACGTAAGATTAGTGTGGGGGGGAGGGGTATACATTTTCTTATTTTGTCTTACTAGGGGGAGGGGGGAGTCTAAAAGTAGGAAAAAACATCTTACGTAATACATGAACGGCCCCCTACTACGAATTTCGCGGTGTTGGTTACATTATGCAAACCAAACGTTAAATTTTATCTATAAATTTGCAGAATATCACATGTTTTGAACTGTTTACGATTAATGCAAAAAAATACTATCGCTTTTAAAAAACCAACGTAGTAATTGAAATTTACTTTAATTAAAGATATATTGATCACGTCAATTCAAAAGCAAATATAAATGAAAATTGCAAAGTGAACATTAAAATCTCCCTAAACGAGTTAATGAGCTCTAGACAACAATTATTTATAGCACCAGATAGCCGGGAAGGAACACCGGCTTACGCATAGTCTGTGGAGCGGGTTATCTGCTAACTTACTGAACGAGTTGCGATAAAATTAATTAATGCCATCTGCACACAAGCTACAGTAAATTTAATCACTGCGGATTCAAGTGAGTATATTTTGGGACATATGTAGACTGCGCCGATGGTCAGAAATTAATCCTTTTGTTTGGGTTAGCGACCATAGGAACATGTACATTGCGCCGATGGTCATTAAGGGTAGCATACAGATTGCGCCGATGGTGTACCTGAGGGATTTAAAAGTATTACTAAGTCATAATGGGGTTATTATTGTAAATCAGATTATTAAATAGGCGAGGGCACGTATTCAACCGAAAATTGAAATTTTCTTATAGAGATGCTGTACACTGAAGGTCTGAGTAGTTGATTAAGCAAATAAAATTTGCGGTACATGGAATTTCACACGGTTTTTTGGGCGATATTTCGATTGTTAAAATTAGGGGCCCTCCCCCATAAAATGTAACAGAAATTGGCGTTATTTTTGGGCTTTTTCGGTCCGAATGTGACTCTGACGCCGTTGCCAGCGTAAAACATTAACGAAGAATCGAAAAATTCCGAAAAAAGTGCAGGTGCAAAATTCCAGGTGACGGACGATCTGAAGACGATGGAGGTAGGAAACTGGAAAGAAACAGCCAAAGACAGGAATAAATGGAGAAGAATTGTGATGGAAGCGAAAACAGATAAGAGACTTTGAAAATGAAATGCAGATAAAGGGGACTAATCCAACCCAACAAACGGATATGTAAAGTTTCAATGTAGAAACAGCAAAATTCCGCCTAGGAATGTAAAAGCTATTAATAATAATATAAATACAAGGGCAATATACAAGAGAGTGTGAATACCCTTAATGATTACACAAACTATAAAATGCTATAAAATCTGTTAATACTACGATACTACTGAAAATAATATTATTTATTTAACATATTGTAATGTCCGGGGGCGTATGGGACTGTACACTTTAAAGAACTGAATCTTTACTGCTCAAATAAATTTTCTAGCTATGAGATCTTTTCTTTACAGGTTGGGTTCGCTTATTTATTTTAATAAATCTTTTTAAAGATTGTACGTTTTTTTGAATTGTTATACTTTATTTTATGACTTGCTTATTTATTGATTTTGTAATTAAATAAATAACACATTAATTACTCAAAATGAAAATTATTTATTTTAATCAAATTATTTAATATTTTTATAAAAATTGTTTGATATTATTATTAATTTACTATTTTTTTACTCAAAAGTTTAAGTCTGCAGATTTTAAATGTTGACGCAAGCACGCAAACTTATTACTAGCATCTTATTTATATTTGACAAGTTTATTTAACTAAATAAATGTTCGTGGTTAATTGAATTCTGTATTGTTATTTCGCGTTTGAAATATTCACTTTAGTATTTTATTGTGGTTTCATAAGTGGCTGTTGTTGATAAAAAAAAGGTAAGTGATCCATTTAAAAGATGGCGAACCATTTTTTTTAACCATGTGGTCAATTTTCGATTTTATTGGTTTTTAAAGTAAATCTCGCTTCCAAATCACTTTAAATACATTTTCCTTATCCAATTTGTATCGATGTATCGATTAACAACGATATTTTTCAAGTTTTAAATTAATTTTTTGTAATTCCGTATTTCGATGTGTCACACTTTGAAATTCACAAATTTTTACTTTTCAATCATTAACCTTTGTTCGATTCATCTTTTGAATCACCTTTTGCATTTTTAATAACTTAGTTTTATTACATTTTTTTGCATTTTTGTAATTGCAATTTATTTTAACCACCTCGCCATATTTTGTGGTCACCAAGCACCCTGTTTACTTTTTTCCCAAAACTACTTCGTTCATAAAAATTCCAAATCCTTCTATTTGATTGGCTCCAAAATAATTGTACTTTCAACGAAAGTGTTCTTATCGTTTTGTAATTAATTGTTTTTCGTTTTTAGAAACACTTAAAATCGTCCGAAGCACTGAATTTTATCAACCGTTCGAAGCACTAAATTATTTATGGAAATTATAAACTAATAACAATATTTACTAAAATTAACTTATAATTAATAGAAAAATTTATAACTATCTACAAGAAAAATCGTCATTTTGGTATAGGTAGATACCTATTTATTTGTGTTGTTTATTTTTATTGATCAGTTAAATCATTATATGATTTAACTTTATAATGATTATTAATTTATTATAAAATTAAGCATGAATTCTTTTAACGTATAATCTCTATTGTTAAATTTTTAATCTTTCAAAATTTTATTAAGGACCGTAATTAAATTTATCTAATCAATTCTTCTTTGTGTATTTACCCAAATTAATTATAAACTTAAGGTGGCTCAAAACACCGCAATATATATATGACATCTTACAAAAAAACGTAGACAATGTTAAGTTACTACAATTTTTATGGCATACAGAACAATTTTAATGGATATTAATAGGTTTACAAGCTATGATTAAATTTCTCAAATCTTCATCATTTAGGTAACTAAATATTTTTTCAGTACAATTATAAGGTAACTGAGGAATATTAATGCTTAAATGAAAAAATCGATAGCCTTGTTCCAATAACTCTTTTCTTCCTTCTTCTGTTCTAAAATCTTCGAATAAAAATCTTAAATCTTCGTCGCTTATATAACTAAATATTTTTTCAGTACAATTATAAGGTAAGTGAGGTAAACTGTTAAAGGTAAAATGAAAATATTGATAGCCTTGTTCTAGCAACTCTTTCCTTCTTTTGCCTTTCATAAAATTACCTTGTATCTTACCAGCATACATTGGATATTTTTTTTTATAAACTTCTGATCCTAAGACTCGTACTATATTTTCATTTGCTGCATATATCACCAATTGATTTATTCCTTTTGTCAAGATATCATAAAATGAAACCTTAAGATTACTAATCTTGTCACTCTTCATTCTGGCTATTTCTTCCTTATATTTCTTCGCTAATTTTCTATTCAGTAAACGATTTGCAGTTTCCATCCCAAATTTGTGCGATATGAGTACACAATAAGTTTTTACATATTGCTTTATGTCATGATCACAGTCCGAAATATCATCGTGATCATCAGAATCATAATTATCTAATAAGGGAGCATAAGGGAAATCAATAAGACAAATTAAAAATGCAATGGGTAACGGATTGTTTTTGCTAATAATATTAATATCAGATCCATAGTTTAGAAGAGCTGTAACGATTTTTGAGTACCTTCTAAAAGAAGCAATATGGAGCGCTGTTTCACCATTTATATTTCTGGAATCAACGTCGGCACCGAATTTTAAGAGAAGCTCAACAATTTTTAAGCAACCATTATGAGCAGCTATGTGAAGTGGCGTTAGGTGATTATTCATTTTCAAATCAACTTTTGCGCCACATCTTAGCAATACTTCCACAACCTCTTTATGACATCGAAGGGTTGCAATATGAAGTGCAGTTTTTCTATTTTCTTGCCTAGCATTTATATTGGCGCCTTTGTGCAAAAGCATTTTGGTTATTACTTCGTTGCCTGCTTTGGCCGCAATATGTAGTAGCGTTACATCATTTTTAAGTGTAGAATTAACATTTGCATTATATTGTAAAAGCGTCTCAACAATGTTCACATTTCCTGCACGAGTAGCAAAATGAAGCGCCGTTTCACCATTTTGTGTTTGAGCATTTATATTAGCTCCATTTTTCAACAGTAGCATAACAATTTCTTCATGTCCTTTTTCAACAGCCAGGTACAGAGGAGTTTCACCATGACTTGTTTTGGAATCGATATTAGCACCTTTACTTAAAAGGAATTTCATCATTACTTCATTACCTTTTTTAGCAGCATAACACAGTGGTGTATAACCTTTTCTACTAAATTTAGAGGTATGTAATACGGAATCAATACAAGCTCGAGTATTTAAAAGATATTCAACAAGCTGTAAATATCCAATCTCAACTGCTGTAAGAAGAATTGCCCCGTAGGTGTTTCTATCAGTAAAACTTGCTCCCTTATTTAATAATATTTCAACAATTTCCATATGCTTATTATCAGATGCAATGTCAAGTGGAGTACTACCATATGCATTTTCAGCATTAATATGAGCCCCTCTATCTAGAAGCATCTCAATAATTTCTATGTCATAATTTCTAGCAGCAATATGAAGTGGGGTTACAGAATGTTTGTGGATTCTACTATTAACTTTACAATTATTTTTTAAAAGTAATTTAGAAATCTCTGAATGTCTGTACTCTAAGGCATCACGCAGTAAAACGTATCCATCTGACCATGCTGCTGAGTAAGATAAACCATATTCACTAATTAATTCACTTACTGTTTCAAGTCTTCCATCCCGAACTGCACAAATTAATCTATAGCTTATACAACTCTGATAGCTTGCCATAACTAAATGTTTTTGAATGTCACCACGATTTATTTAGTTATATTTAATTAGTTCAAAATAAGCTGCATGCAAGTGATTAAGATATGAAATTTACGCCGCAGTTGTATATTCTTGTGTACAGGTGAAAGATCAGCACTTGCGGTAAACCCAACAAAGATTTGTCAATAAATTGGCATGGACCTAAAACATATTTTTAATTTTAATCATACAATTCAAGGCCTATACCAGATGTTTTTTTAAAAATTATTTAAATATATCAGTCGAAATAACTTCTCCTTTAAAAAATTGAAGAAAAAGATAAAACTCGTTAGGTTAGATAGCGAGGGGACGTTCAAAACTAATTCTATTTGAATCTGAAGTTTAACTCCCTCGCCACCAGCTACTCCTACTTTGAAATTTTAAATAGAACCTCGTAGCTAGCGATAAATCATTTTAAAGGGAGAAAAATCATCTTTCGTTTGTGAGCATAATAGGAAACAGAATGGCTACAAGCCACATGCATAGCACTGGAAGATAAATGAGGAGAAATTATTATCTCCGTTGTATATTACCCATCTAACTATAACAACAAACCAATAGATTTTAAAGTATTCTTTAACACTTGAGGAAAAATATTCATAGTGGTGGTGACTATAAGGCTAAAAATTGATTATGGGGGTCTATATTGACAACACCAAAGGACAGAGAACTGGCTAAAACTACGAATGCGAATAACATGGTGAGTGTCACTAGAGAAAACCCTACTTATTGACCAACAGATAAGAATAAGCTACCTGATGTGATAGACTTCTGTGTTGCAAAAAGAACTGACAACAGAAAAGTCAAAACGGAATCTTGCTTGGACCTCACCTCCGATCATTCGTCAATAATAGTGCGTATTTTGTACGAATTATTAAAGAAAGAGAAACAACTATCTGTCCTCCCAGCAAAAGAAGTAAAAGAAGACTCAACAAACTGATCATACTGGACATCCTTTTCAAAACTGAAAAATAGCTGAAAACGGGCATTACGCATGATGCCAACTAGATAACTTAAGGAAAAAACTAAATTAAATAAAGCTGGCAATGAGTTAATCTACAATAGCCGATGATAACGACGAAATACTAGAATATGTGGAGGCTCCTTTTCAAATGGATCTGCTAATAAAAATATTCAGAATGGTGCTATCGGAAGAGTTATTAACAACGAAAAACCATATAATGCTCAAAGATTTAATTGATCACTGGCAAAATTCTGACAGACCTAAACAACAAATGCCATCACTCAGATTTTCAACCCCATTATTAGAATAAATGATTTTTCCAACCAATGAAAAGTCGCTCAAATTAATATGATCCCAAAGCCAAGAAAAAAGGCCCAAAACGTTAAATCCTATATGCCAACAACCTTGTGCCCTGTGTTATCTCAAGTCTTCGAGAAAAGTCTTACTCCAACGATTAAAACCTATTATATAATAGAAGAACGAACGCTAATTCCAAACCATCAGTTTGAGTTTCGAAATCGTCACACAGCCATTGAACAAATGCATAGAGTGGTCAGAAAAATCTATCAAGATCTTGAAACAAAACAGTTTTGTTCAGCGGCTTTTCTTAATACACTAGACCCTACATGTACGCGAGTTCGATGTACGCGAATTCAGAATAACGCGAATTAGATTTTGATACCTGAATTTTTTGAACGCGAAGCAAAATTCCCTTTAACGCGAATTAAGTTTTCGCGTATTATTAAAATAACTAGCTGGCACAGTCGGTCTACCGGCCGCCTTTAGCCATCTAGACCGTGTCGGATGTGGTTGTTCGGCCTTCAGCCTCACACCAAGGTTCTAAAGTAGCCTATGTTTTTCGTAGCGTTGTAAATAACTTCTACACCAAATTTTGTTAAGATTGGTCAAATAGAAACGTAAAGCACGTGCACGCGTATTTGCATTGTCGATCGGTTGACAGCTTACAACTTGACAGCATTCATTATGGTTTCTTAAGTTGATTTTGAGTAGCCAGCCTTCCTTAAAGGAATCTCGATAATCCATTCATGCGCGTCCCTATGGGACGCGCATGAATGGATTATCGAGATTCCTTTAAGGAAGGCTGGCTACTCAAAATCAATTTTCCTTTCCTTTGCGAATTTTTGCACTATTTCAATACAAAAACATGCGCAGGAACCTACATAATAACTGTGCCAAATTTGGTTCCGATCGGTCAAACGGTTTAAGAGTATATAGGGAACATACACTACTGTGCAAAAGTCTGCGGCCACTTAATTAATTTGCATAAATTTATTGTAGAACATTTAATAAATGAAATAAAAAGTCAAATACGAATTAATTTTATTTCAGTATTTATAAAAACTGTTTAAAAACTGTCTTTTAAAAAAATTTTGAATAATTTAAAATTTAAATAAAACGCACAAACTAAATACGCACAGAAGGCAAAATAACGTTTTCAAGACGAAAAACTAAATCAAACTGAAAGAATATTTAACAAATGTTTAGGAAATATAAAATTCACACCAAAATATGAACCGATTTATGGTTTTACAACCCATCTGTTTCATTTATGTGCTATTTTGAGATAAAGGTGCCGAGAGACGTAAAATTTATGTTTCTTTTAAATTTTTTGTAACAACTGTGCTCAAAGCAATTTAAAATTCTTACTACATTTTTTGTACAAATACTTATTTCATTATTTTAATCTGTAAAATAGAGATTAATTAATTATAAATAGCAATTAATGAAGTGGCTCTAGCACTTGAATGATACAAATACGGTGTCAACGATTTATAGTTTTTTTATGCATTATATTTAATTTTTTTATCAATTAGGTATATTTTAGTTTTTGTATGCATTATATTTTACCTATTTCGTAAATAAACCTTAGTTTTAAACTTTTGTTTTTAGTGTTAAATAAATTTTGGAACCCAACCCCCTTTTTTCTATTGCTTCTTTGGTTCCATTTACGCGAATTCCATGTACGCGAGGTTTTTGGCGAACGGAACCCTCGCGTACATGGAGGGTTTAGTGTCTAAGCAAAGTCTTTGACAAATTAGGTGAAGAACGTTTGTTCTACAAACTAAAAAGAAATCTCTCACGCCTCTGATATTTTTTCGTTAAACAAAAAAAATGAACTGACTGACCTTTACATTAGCAGTCTGAAGTACCACAAGCAAGCACGCTAGGCCCTAATAATAAATACAGGATTTACTGTACACGTTCGACTTACCAACATCAAAATTCACAGCGGTAGCCACATTTGCAAATGAAACTGCAATACGAGTATTGTCATCCCATGGAGATCAGATAATAGATAGTATATAGAATTCTGCAAATAAACCTGAAACAAAGTTAGGGCATGTGACCTTCACTATGAGAAGAGAACTTTGTTCGCCTTTCAAACTAAACGGTTATGGAAACCTGTAGTGCATTTTGAAATTTTTTCCTAGTGGTAAATCGGGATGTCGATCTCGTAATTTGAAATCAAAGGGTTAAATTACTTCCCTTAGTTTGTATCACATAACAAGAGGTCTAAAACTTCATGAAATTTATATTGAAGAGGGTAACACGAATTCCGATCCCCGGAATTGACAAATTTTCTATATTAGGTATATAAAAAATAAGATTGTAATATTGACTTTTGAAATTAATTTATATTTTAAAGTTACCGCTTGTTTTGTTTAATATAAATTTTAAACGTCCTGTATATTCACAATGTAAGCGACATCTATTGGTTCTGGGTTTCTTAAGGGTAAAATTTTGCAGAGGTACACGTGTCCAGTCGTTTCCGTAAAAACAAGCGTCACTTGGTTTTGAGAGTTTCAATAGAACGGTTGTGCGATTTTCCATTATTTTGCATACAGTTAATTTCAGAGTGTTAAATTTATTCTAGTGTGTTGGCATTTAATTAACAGGTATAATATTTATGCATTATATTTTAATAAGTTATTTTTCTTTACAAATCTGGGCAAGAATAATATGTTTATTCAATTGTTTCGTGGTGTCACGTGTTTTTCATTGTTTTCAAAATTATTAATAGAATCTTAACAGGTGCTTTTAAAAGATTTCACATTATATTTAAATTTGGTTTTCTAAATGCAATTTTAAAGTTTTATTATCAAAGTTAGAAATGCTTCACTTATGTAAAATATTTGTTACAAGGTTATAAAGACCACGTGCATTCTTGGGAGTTGAATGTAAGCGGGAAATCTACCTAAAACCAGGGTGTTAGAATTCAAGGTTAAAACTAGATAGTTGCCACGTGTTGGGTACTTTTAGACTGCAAGGTCAGCTTTCCATCGGTAACTTGTTTTATTAATACAAAGTATGCTAACAATTATTATATACAGGGTGTTTTTAATTTCAAATGAGTTTAGATTTATAAATAAGAAGTTTCATTATTTTAAATTGGTAATCTGTTATTAAGTTATATATTATTATACAGGGTGTTGTCAAAGTTATTACAAATTATTTGCAAGTCCAAAGACTTGATTGGAGGAATTCAGTCATAGTTTAAGTTGACACAACAGCTTAAAATGTGATGAAAAATATGTCCGCAAATCTTTCTATCTTGGTAAATAATTGACTTATTTAAAACAATGATTTTGGTTTCATTACGTGTACATTTAGCTTCGCCGAATTTGGGTAAAAGATTCTAAACAACCCATTATTAGCTTGGAAAATAAATTACTCAAGACTAATACTGCTTAAATGCAAACCATAAAGCAAATTACATTGAACTGTTCCCAAAGATTTGTTGTTAATTAAGTTATCATAACTTATGGGGACGCGCATGAATGGATTAACGAGATTCCTTAAAGGAAGGCAGGCTACTTAGATCGGGGTTTTAATATTGGTAATTAGGTATCTTATGTATTCAAATACAGGATGGTTGAACTTGTTTGAATTAGGTTGTGATTTTAATTTGTATTTGAACAGCTGTACCTATATATGTTTTTCTAGAAGAACGTTGGTCATGGCGAGATATATAATATTTTAGCCTATATAAAACTAACGAAGGATTCCTTGATTTTAACCAGCGAGCCAAATATAAATAATTATTTCAACTGAGTTTAAATAAGTTACAATTAATTAGTTAGTAAATTGTAATTCAAGGGTGGTTATTTAAAGGTAGATTAAAAGGTTGTTTTTTTTATGAAGAAAAGATTATAAACGATCCTAAGGATTGAATCTAAACAAGTAATTTAAAAGTTATCGAAATCATTAAAGCGATGTAAAACAAATCGACTTTCAGGGTAATTAAATCTACAGATTTATTAGGTCACGAGTTAGGTAAATCTTTGCTTCAGGTTAAATTCCTCAAACAAGAAGATTAACGATAATAAAAGAATTGACTTGCCCAAATTTGGTTGTTTTATTTTGTGTTGGAAGTTAAAGGTTGTCTCTCTTTCGGAGCAATCATTTGTCTTGTTACAGTTGTTTTTGACATTATGTTTTGTACACCGGAAGAAAGAGTTTGGTTACGAGATGACGATCGTAGGTATTTCACAACGTGGTGATCCAGGTTATTTTCCTGGATCTAAAGTGTGATTTTAGATTTGAACTTTGTTAGTTCTCAATAGATGGCGTTTTCTGGAGAGGATGTTGGCGCGAAGTTCAAATTCAAAAGTTGCATCTTACAAGATGCACACAAATATTACAATAACCCATCAGATCAGAAATTATTTGCGTTCCAAAAAGAACCGATTTTTTATTGTCCTGACATACGAAACAATTGCAAATTTAAAATCCACATTTAGGGGAATCCCACATTTAAAATACACGTACAGAATGATGTTGTAAAACACCTGAATGGAGCAAAGTTCAAAATAAAATAAATAACAATAACTTTTTTAATAAATTACATGCCTAGTGATATTATATTTTGTTCATATTAATTTTCAAGAACGAGTAATTTACGTCTTTTCTTATTCACATTTTTTAAATTTTCGCGCCAAGCTAATGTTTTTACGTAAATTTATATGTATGTATTTCGCCTTCTTGGCTCCTCCTTCGCGCATTGTATAAGTTTTGAGCTTTGGCACGAGCTCTACCTATGTACCTTAGAGCCCATATTATACCAAAAATTTATATGTATTTTTCTATTCTAATACCTACGTACTTTTTCTTAATATGATGTACACTTCTTGAATACGAGATGCTGGTGTAATAAACTTTATTTAATGTTGATAAAAGTAATTTATTATAAACTATGAATGATGATATTATTTAAAATATCGTAACACACAATACTAAAAACTAACAATAGCATTCGTTGCACTTTCTTTATCTATGATATCTATGATTCATAACATCATAACCAAATGATCGTGTCTCGTCTACCGTCACGTGTTATTTCTACACTACTTTTTTCAATAATAATAATGGGCTAATCCCTCAAATTTTTTTTTCATTAAAATCGAAAATTTAAGTGATTTTAAACCCCTCTTGCGTAAAAAATTTTTTTTTAGCAATTTTAACGATCGTATTGAAGTTCAAAAATTGAAATATTTTTAAATAATTAAAACGCGGTAAATAATGACGTATCATAAGGTAAGCCAATAAGAAGCCAATACACTCCCACTATTGAAGGTTAATTAGTTTTAAATGTCAGTTGGTATACTATAACCTTAAAAGTTTAAATAATAATGTATTTAAATGTAAAGAATGAATTGAAACTATATATTATTATTTTCTTTTACTACAATCTTTTAAAACAAGAAGTAAACACAATCTGCTATTTATTTACAAATTGCATATTTTCATAGTGAACGTAGATGGCGTATTATGTATGCATGGTTGCCAACTTATAATAAGTATTTGAATTTACGGATTTTTAACAATTTTTAAACACATCACATGGGTAGACTCAAGGATGTCATTTTCGCATACATATAAACGTGGCAACGTGGTAAATGCAATTTTAATTGCGAATTGTGATTGGACGACCTTATGATACGTCACAGAATGGCGACTTTTCAAACGTATACGTTTAAAAAATGCACTTTATTTAATTAGTATAGCGTTTTAAAATTATATATTTGTAATTATATATAGTATTTTGCTATGGGCCATCGATTTTTATAGGTAAAAATTATATTTTTGACAACACGGGACAACCCCACCACGCAACGCTATTTTGGGAACCGTTTTGAATATTTTGAGGATATATATTTTAAATTTGAATTTTTAATTTTCCGCGCTTAAAGATATCGCACGAATTTCCATTGAAGCTAAAACTGTAGGCAACCCGATGCAAGAGGGTTTCTATAAAATTATACATACTACATACGCGAGAGCCAAATAATAAAATATACCGGGTGTTCATTTTAAAACTTCCAGCAATTAATATCTCAAAAACCAAGTCAGATGAAAAAATGTTTCGGACAAATGTTGTATGATAGCGAGGGGGAAAGAATATAGCATAATTGTTTTTATAATTTATTAATTATAAAAGTATAATTATATTTTATAATTATATTTTTATAATTTATTGACCTTTTCAAGGTCATTTGAAGGTCAACTTTGTTTTTTTAAATAGCACCTTATATATTTTTTAGCAGATTCATATTTTTCATGAATAAATAAACAACTTTTGTTGGAAAATTTTTTTTATCCGACATTAGGCTTTTCGGGTAAGATGCGTTGAAACAAAATAAATAATCAACATTGTTAATCAAAATTTAATATTTACAAGTTTTAGAAGGCTATTTATTAGTATTAAACAGTGTTTTCAAAATGTTCCCCATTTACAGCTAAACAATGATACAGCCTTTGTTGAAACTCGCTTCTAACTTTTTCAAAAGTTTCTTTCGTAATATTTTTGCAAGCCACTGTGATTCGAAATTTTAACTCTTCACTATTAGCTGGTATTGTATCATAAATAACAGATTTTAAATGTCCCCATAAAAAGAAATCAAGAGGAGTTAAGTCAGAGGGGACCTAGCTGGCCATTCTATCGGTCCTCGTCTGCCGATCCACTGCCCTGGAAATTTATCATCTAACCAGTTTCGAACAGGTATAGTATAGTGAGAAGGTGCGCCATCTTGTTGAAAATGCAAAACACTTTCATCGAGCTCCATGTGTCCTTCTTCGTCGCTTTGATTTTCT
This sequence comes from Podabrus alpinus, assembly GCA_932274525.1. Classification (NCBI taxonomy): domain Eukaryota; kingdom Metazoa; phylum Arthropoda; class Insecta; order Coleoptera; family Cantharidae; genus Podabrus; species Podabrus alpinus. Next base: position 5,582,223 of record OW026453.1, read on the forward strand.
AACGCATCAACTATTAAAGGATAGATTGCATCTTCAAGCATTTCTAGATATTTTTGGCCTGTTAAATTTCCTTCAATAAATAATGGTCCAATAATTGTATCACCATCAAGTATACGAGCCCACACATTTACCTTCTGCGGCCACTGTGTATGTCCATCAGTAAACACATGAGGATTTTTATCACACCAATATCAACAGTTGTGTTTATTGACAAATCCATTTAAAAAAAAGGTTGACTCATCAGAAAAACAAGTGGATTTCAATAAATGTGGATGTGTAGTTAATAATTGAAGCATTTCTTCACTAAACTCCACTCGTCTGTCTGGATCATCCTCGGTCAAAGTTTGATGAATCTGCATTTTATATGGGTGAAATTTATGCAATTTTAGCGCCTTATGAACAGTACCCACTGATAGCACACTCAAAAAAATCCAATCTTACCAGCCAGAATAACGAACTTTAAACCAAGATCAAAAGTTCTGTAAATTGACCCAATCATTCCGGGTCCTTGAATCGAGAATAATTTAAGAATGGCAGGTTTATTGTAAGCAGGCATCCTCTATTTAAACATGCTCATTCTTAATTTATGCTAATCACACCCGAGGTTTATTTCAAAGTGAACACATTCTGGTTCCAAGATTTATGAAGTTATTAATTTTAGAATGACCAGTCTTAAAAATAGTTTAAAAAATTCTTGTTTTCTTCTCAATATGTACTAGATCTAAGTAAGGTCCCCTTCTTATTTTATACTAAAAATTCTTGTTTCTAGGATTTTAAGAATTCTTTTTTCAAGAATTGTCATTTTTAATACCTGTTTCTTGGAGTCTGAAATTAAATTTTGAAAATTAGAAATAAAATCTTACCTTGACCGAGGATCGAACCCGTGACCTTCCCTTCATTGTCCGTCAGCGTTAACCTCTGTGCCACCTAGCTATTGTTATTTTAGTTGTAAGTTGTTTAGTTATGACTACAAAAATTTAATTTATAAGAAAAAAGGACTAATCGGATTTAATTTTCTAATTACATTTGCGGCGGATTATCAGATAATTGTAATACTACCAAACAAAAATGAAATTTGTATATAAACGATTTCGACAGTCAGTCAACTTGAATAAATATATACTGGTATTAAAAAATCCAAATGGTTGGATACCAAAGTAATAGGCAACGAATGAGCACCCGTGGTCCGCCACACTCTCTCGTGCGGCCCTTCAAATATTTTTCCCTTCAAAACGTATTAAAAATTTATTGATATTCAATTTTAAATTTAAATTATTTATAATTCAAATTCAAAAAGTAAATTAAAATAATTATATCAAATTAGTAATTGTGATGCAATTAAAAATATATTTAATACATAACTATCCGAAAACATATGTACCAGCATTATTAATACCACTAGTGACCGCTATGGCGCTGCGATCTTAAATTGAAACGCCTATAGCTAACAAAATTCGTTGAAAAATCGCAATGACCGATTTTGGATTTATTTAAATCAAAATGTGCCTAATTTTCTTATACTATTATACGTCACTTACTAATTTGAAATTCTCCCGCATGTTGGCGTTTGCTTAATGTAAATTACGAATGGTGATATCACAAAAATTTCTATTTTTTCCTTCTAATACTTACTTTTCTTTAATATGGCGAAAACTTCTTGAAAACTAGATGCTATTGTAGTAAACTTTGTTTAATGAGAATGAAAGTTATTATAAACTATCTCTTATTATAAAAGGCCAAGTCTTTCTTTCTGTCTGTCCCACGGAAATACCCGAAGCAAACCGAACCGAACGCACAACGTATCATCGGATCAACGTATCAACGTATCATCGGATCAACGTATCATCGGATCAACGTATCAAAGGATCAACGTATTTAAATTTCCTATATAGGTGAAAAATCTCTTATTATAAAAGGCCAAGTCTTTCTTTCTTTCTGTCTGTCCCACGGAAATACCCGAAGCAAACCGAACCGAACGCACAACGTATCATCGGATCAACGTATCAAGGGATCAACGTATTTAAATCTATATTGTTGTGTTATCTAGGGAGCAACTACTGTACCACCCAAATATGCAAAAAGCCCCACGTTGGGTAATCACTAAAGATGTTGTGATATAAAGGTGCCTCGTGCTTCTTGCACCTTTGATAAACACAATCTTACTTACCACGACTAGCTCCAGCACTTGAGACTCTTTTATTATTAAAACTGTGAAACGCTGAACTGCGATGGATCGTCTTTGTAAATCTGACGCAGACCTTAAGTTAGTTGCTTTAATAAAACTGCAACTCGACATACGAATAATAATAATTCGTTGGTTTACCCCGCTTTGTGTGTAATAAATTCCTAGTACTATCCTGTGAATGTAACCCTTTCTATTGAAATTAAATAAAAGAAACAATATCTCATAGGTGATTGTATTGGTTATTATTATTATTACAAAACCAGGTGAATATTTGCTGTGGCTATTAGATAGATGTAAATTTGAAAATGTTAAATTATAAGATACATAAAAAGTTTTGTTACAAAAATATTGTCCACGATTATTCAAATAATTAAATACTTTCGAAACTTTTAAAAATGTTTTAATTAAATTTAAGTAAGAGTTACCTTTGTTTAGTGCGCCACTGGGTACGATAATATTAACTTCCGCATAAACGGGTGGAACAGGTGTGTTGTTATCAGCAAATTTACCAGATGTGTTGGTGTCCTCGAATCCAAAGAACGGTATCACGTCCAGATGATGTCCAATAGTATATCCAAAATTATCAGGTCCGTAGAAATCAATAGTAATATTTGATTGAGTAATGTTGAAATTTCTTAACTTAAACCAAAATTTACTTTCAGGTAACCTCCAAAATTTATCCAACGAAACAAAGTTTTCAAGCATAACCAGGCCATGCTTGATATAATAAGCAGCAATAAAATTTTCCAACTGCTGTACAAAATTGCTCTCAAAAAAATCACCAGCATAAACCAATATCGATTGAAATCCAATAATTTTTAATCAATCTCGAAATCGCACAAAATTTTTGCCAACTATGAAATTTTTCTCTCGTACCAACTGTTAATTCTAAACTAACCAAAATATTCTCAACTTTTCGAAGTTTACTCGAGCACATTACAAATACAACTGAGAGAGGTTAAATTGTTCCAAGGCCTTTTATAGACTTCGTGCGTGGACCGGAAATGGTTGTATCCAAATTGGAAAAAATTCAAAATTGTTGACGGAAATCCCAGTGATCCGGAGTTGATAGACATTCGGTAAATATTCTTTTGATTTTTAAACACACACTGCACTCATAATTTTAATCAAAACACTAATTTTAACATAATTTTCAGATTTCAATCCGTAATCATAAAACATCATAGCAAATTTCACCCTTATTAAATTTTATACAAAATTGGCGCAAAACCACAGCAAAAGTAATGTTACATAACATAACAACAATACAAAGAGGTAAGTTCAAATCTACATCATTAAAAACTTAAAATTTATTGAAAAATCAACCAAAGCAAACATTTCAGTTCAATGACCTCGAATCACAGCTGAGGTCCTCAACCAACCATGAGAATTGTTCTGCACAGATACCATTGATCTGGATTAATGAAGAGAAATTAAGCCACCTAATGTTTCGCAGGGATGTACCAGGAAAATATCAAATTTTTGCTCTATTGCGAACAACATGAACTCAAACGTAAAGTCACCGAGAATGAGTCAGATCTGCAAAACTTAAATTTCCAGTTCAATATATATAAAAGAGCTTGTCTGTTTGTTTGTTCGCTATACGTTCCTACACCCTTTGACCGATCTCAACCAAATTTTTCAGTTATTCTGTAGGTCCAGGCGCAACTATTCGTGCATAAATGGAGAAGAAATTCCCGCGGGGAGCAAAGTTATTCGCGTTTTTCGATTTTTTATTGATTCACCCTATACTACGGTGAATCACCCTATACTACGCTTTCGCTAGATGGTGAACAAAACACGTGTTTGCCAATATTATAGTATAGTATAGGGTATACCACTGGACCGATCTCAACCAAATTTTGCACAGTTATTTTTGTAGGTCCAGGCGCAACTATTCGTGCATAAATGGAGAAAACATTCGAGCGGGGAAAAATGTTATCCGCTTTTTTCGATAAATCAAATCACAAGTCTTGCAAACAAAAAATTTAATTTGTCAAAAATCGAAATATTCTGACATACTGTCAGTGATTCAAAATACTGTCAACAGATTCACTTAAGATGTTTTTCATTCGAAAAATGAAAAACACTAACAAATTAATATATTAGAATTTAGTAATTTCAACGCTCAAAATAATACAAATAATTACCTAATCCGTTGACGGCGAAATATTTGAGATGGGGGTTCGGGGGCGACGGAGAGAGAGCAAAAACCATCTCTTCCGACTTCACAAACACGAAGAATTTTAAAATTGCGTTTTTTTGAAAATCTGCAGCAATCTTTCGAAACTTGAAAATAATAGTGAACAACTATGGCCTTCACGGATCTATTATGGTCCGCCCTGTGAGGCCGAAAGCCAACAACTATGGCCTTCACGGATCTATTATGGTCCGCCCTGTGAGGCTGAAGGCCGAACAACTATGCCCTTCACGGATCTATTATGGTCCGCCCTGTGAGGCCGAACAACTATGGCCTTCACGGATCTATTATGGTTCGCTCTGTGAGGCCGAACAACTATGGCCTTCACGGATCTATTATTGTCCTCCCCCTGTGAGGTCGAAGGCCGAACAACCATGGCCTTCACGGATCTATTATGGTCCGCCCTGTGAGGCCGAATGCCGAATAACTATGGCATTCACGGATCTATTATGGTCCGTCCTGTGAGGCCGAAGGCCGAACAACTATGGCCTTCACGGATCTATTATGGTTTGCTCTGTGAGGCCGAAGGCCGAACAACTATGGCCTTCACGTATCTACTATGGTCCGCCCTGTGAGGCCGAAGGCCGAACAACTATGGCCTTCACGGATCTATTATGGTTTGCTCTGTGAGGCCGAAGGCCGAACAACTATGGCCTTCACGTATCTACTATGGTCCGCCCTGTGAGGCCGAACAACTATGGCCTTCACGGATCTATTATGGTCCGCCCTGTGAGGCCGACGGCCGAACAACTATGGTCTTCACAGATCTATTATGGTCCTCCCTGTGAGGCCGAAGGCCGAACAACTATGGCCTTCGCGGATCTATTATGGTCCTCCCCCTGTGAGGCCGAACAACTATGGCCTTCTCGGATCTATTCTGGGTCTAGATGGCTAAGGGCGGCGAATGCCGCCCGTGCCAGCTAGTTTCCTATATAGGTGAAAAATTATGTAAATAAAATATAACTTATATTTGGTCTGCATTGAAAAAACAGATCAACGTATCAACGTATTTAAATTTCCTATATCGGTGAAAAATTATGACAGCTATTTCCAAAAAAGCATTATGTGAACTTCCATAATGGATAATGAAAATTTTGAAAATCCTGCTGCAAAGCGACGGCGATTGAATCGTGAGAGAAAAGCACGTACAAGAGCTAATAACACAGAAGAACAGCTTCGATTACAGCGACAAGCTGACGCTCGGTCTCATGCGATACGTCGACAACGTGAAACTTTGGAACAAACTCAAGCGCGGCAAGCTGCTGACGCTCGGTCCCATGCGATACGTCAACAACGTGAAACTTTAGAAGAAACTCAAGCGCGGCAAGCTGCTGACGCTCGGTCCCATGCGATACGTCAACAACGTGAAACTTTAGAAGAAACTCAAGCGCGGCAAGCTGCTAACGCTCTATCCCATGCGACACGTCAACAACGTGAAACATTAGAAGAAACTCAAGCGCGGCAAGCTGCTAACGCTCGATCCCATGCGATACATCGACAGAAAGAAAATCGATACCAAAGTCAAGCAATTCAACTCCAAATAAGAGCATTGAGATTTGATGAATCTCACGTTACTCGACACGATTGTGGAGAAATGAATTCCATCTGTCAGTTCTGCGGCTCCAAGAATTTCGCCAAGGAGCGTCCAGTTGATAAACAATTTAACAACTGCTGTCATAAAGGAAAAGTGAAGATTCCGCAACCGCTCGATTAACATGGGAATCTATTGTTATACTAGATGATACCCCGTCCGAGGACGGGCAGGCAGCCAAGGTCATATGGCTTTTGGATTGCACTGAGAGCTTTCCTTAATCTTCATTCAACTTAAGTTACCTTGGGTAGCTGCCCGTCCTTCTAGGTGCCCGTCCTCGGACGGGGTATCATCTAGTGTTTTAATAATTTGCAAATAAAATTTAATTTCAAGTTACCACTTATAATAATTAATGCTTTATGAATTATGTATCCACAAACAATTAGTAATTATTATAAAGTAGAAACATTTAACATAAACTCAAACTAAACGCGTTTTTGATTTGTTTCCATCTTCCTGTTTTTCTCATTTGTTCTCCTAAGATCTAACTACAACATACGGAGTACCGAGCGAAGCCCCACACCTCCTTTGTCGCTTATTATTGTTACTACACAGGCTTGTTTCTCTCGCTATAAATAAGTAATGTAATTAATAGTTACACCCAGAATCTGCATCTTAATATAAAAAATTGTCATATTTTTATAGTCTTTGTTAGTGATAATTCAACTATCATCGCTTTGCATCGTTTGCAAGCGCGCAATGTGGACGAATGACGGGGGGCGGGGAGGACAAAAACTATAGAAATGTTAGCTCCAGTTGAATATTTGCGATAAATCTTTATTGTTATTAAAACACTAGATGATACCCCGTCCGAGGACGGGCAGCTAGAAGGACGGGCAGGCAGCCAAGGTAACTTAAGTTGAATGAAGATTAAGGAAAGCTCTCAGTGCAATCCAAAAGCCATATGACCTTGGCTGCCTGCCCGTCCTCGGACGGGGTATCATCTAGTATAACAATAGATTCCCATGTTGATCGAGCGGTTGCGGAATCTTCACTTTTCCTTTATGACAGCAGTTGTTAAATTGTTTATCAACTGGACGCTCCTTGGCGAAATTCTTGGAGCCGCAGAACTGACAGATGGAATTCATTTCTCCACAATCGTGTCGAGTAACGTGAGATTCATCAAATCTCAATGCTCTTATTTGGAGTTGAATTGCTTGACTTTGGTATCGATTTTCTTTCTGTCGATGTATCGCATGGGATCGAGCGTTAGCAGCTTGCCGCGCTTGAGTTTCTTCTAATGTTTCACGTTGTTGACGTGTCGCATGGGATAGAGCGTTAGCAGCTTGCCGCGCTTGAGTTTCTTCTAATGTTTCACGTTGTTGACGTATCGCATGGGACCGAGCGTCAGCAGCTTGCCGCGCTTGAGTTTCTTCTAAAGTTTCACGTTGTTGACGTATCGCATGGGACCGAGCGTCAGCAGCTTGCCGCGCTTGAGTTTGTTCCAAAGTTTCACGTTGTCGACGTATCGCATGAGACCGAGCGTCAGCTGGTCGCTGTGATCGAAGCTGTTCTTCTGTGTTATTAGCTCTTGTACGTGCTTTTCTCTCACAATTCAATCGCCGTCGCTTTGCAGCAGGATTTTCAAAATTTTCATTATCCATTATGGAAGTTCACATAATGCTTTTTTGGAAATAGCTGTCATAATTTTTCACCGATATAGGAAATTTAAATACGTTGATCTGTTTTTTCAATGCAGACCAAATATAAGTTATATTTTATTTACATAATTTTTCACCTATATATAGGAAATTTAAATACGTTGATCCCTTGATACGTTGATCCGATGATACGTTGATCCGATGATACGTTGATCCGATAATACGTTGTGCGTTCGGTTCGGTTTGCTTCGGGTATTTCCGTGGGACAGACAGAAAGAAAGACTTGGCCTTTTATAATAAGAGATGAATTTACATCCGATTACATTATTTGTTTACACTTCAAATTATTCTTCTTCCCCTTATATAAAATCAAAATTAATTTATTTCAAAAGTTAAAAATTTAGAATCGTGAATGGTATCGCTTTATCAATGCGCGTCTGACGAGATGAGTCCCCATTATATACGGACTGACGACAAACTGCAGTCACACGATAACGCAAGAATGGTCCATTGTTGCTGATGTGGCATCTTGACCTTATACATTTCTATATTATTTAGTTTTAACTTGTTTTTGAATAAAAAAATATAAATCACTTTAATGTTTTGTATGAAATTAAGCGATAGTTGCTAAGCAATTGTGTGGATCCAGTCAACCCTTTGTGGCATCCCTGCACTCTTTATGCATGGGTCCTAATTGTTAACACAGCTGGACCTAACCTATTATTACATTTTCATAGAATTAGGCAATTATCTTACAGATTTCACTCTGAAGTGCTCTTGAACTTAACTGGACAGGACACATAAATTGTCAAGGATTGACATGAGAAAGCAGACGAAGACCAGAACACCTCTAAACATACTTGATGTATTAATTTTAGTTTTTTTTCGCAATTTTCTTACACTATAACGTTGAACTATTTTAGTGGATTTGGTAACCCGAGAGTGGCATTGGAGTCAAATCTTTAAACTGATGTTAAAGAAAGGACAAGTTGGAGAGGAATTAATTAGCAGCGGGACAGATGGGTTTCGAGGATATCCAATACAGAGAATGGTAGAAAAAAATAAATAAAAAAATTTTTTAAAAAAAAGCTTTTATAAAAACATGCACTAAAAAGTTAAAAATAATTTTTCGTCACAAAAAGGATCAACAAAATAAAATCAACCCATACAAAACCTCCAAAACTCAATTTGACTAATTAGAGTAAAAGCGTGGGACACTAATTGACTAATTGTGCTTAAAATTTATTGCCCCCCCCCCCCATCGAATTTAAACTTCAAAACCCTGAAAACATTTAATTGAATAAAAGCGTGCGGCTGTTAATTTTAATTTAAGTAATTGCTAAACAGCCGCAGTTAAAATTATTTTTAACTTTTTAGTGCATGTTTTTATAAAAGCTTTTTTTTAAAAATTTTTTTTATTTATTTTTTATTTATTTCTTTTTAGTCTTCCAAAAAATTTTTTTAAGAAAAAAGAAGCAAAATATTAAAAATTTATTAAAATTTCTAATTCGAAAAAAAACCTTATTAAAACATTAATATTTTGTTATAAATTTGAAGAAACATTTCTTAATCGCTCCATTTCTTTTAAAAGGTTTTTGCCCCGTTAATTTTGTACAATCTATTTCTTCTATCTGTAGACCATCTAACGTCCGAACTCGACTTAAGGCGACATATGCTTGACCTTCGGCAAAAAGTTTTGGTCCTAAATAGATCGTACATAATCGACTGTACTCCCCTGCATCTTATGAACTGTGGAAGCCCATGAAAGAACCATCGGCAGCATTCTTCGTTCTGCCGTTCCATAACCGTATTTCGCGGGAAATTGAATCGCCTTTGGTTGAACTATATGAATACCGGCACATCCGAAGTCCACACGAACTGATGGTATGTCGGTTGCATAAATTTGTGCTCGACGAAAGTGTGGCCAAATTATCTCCGTAATGAAGCCAATGGCACCATTAACAAGCCCTTTCGAAACATCTATGTTGGACCTCAACATCACTTTTGCTCCAACAAATAACTGTAATTCTTTTGGCAGACCTCCAGTTTTATTAATGTCCAATGGAATGATGTTTTCCAAATTTTCATTGGCTATGTTTCGTGTAGCATCAACAATTTGATCCTGAGCTATGATCTTAAACATTTCAGTATTTTTTTCTCTGTAACTTTGTAAGACCACTTCATTGTGGTCTTCAACTTGTCGATTTGTAGGGTAAATACGTAGGGCTTTCCCAATAGCAAATTCACCAGTAGCTTCCTTATACACGAAATTATCACAATACACGAAATTATAACAACAGCTTACAGAAAGCGCGCTTTTGTGAAACAGCTGATATTCGCGAAGCCATTTTTAAGTTGCGCGATTGCTTTAAATGACGTATTTCGATGCGTATAGTGTTCGAAAAACACGATGAGACCTGGGGCAAGCTTCGATAAGGCACTAAATATTCGTTCCAAACCATCAAAGTTGAATTGAGTTAATGAACAGAGTTAATTGCTTTAAATGACGTATTTCGATGCGTATAGTGTTCGAAAAATACGATGAGACCTGCTTTCCGTTGCCATGGTAACCGTAATAAGTATTATTTCAAGGGATTCCTATGATTTCCGTTGCCATGGCAACCGTAATAAGAAACTCTTTGTATTTAAACCATTTGCTATGCTTTCCGTTGCCATGGTAACCGTAATAAGGATTATTTCAAGGGATTCCTATGCTGTCCGTTGCCATGACAACCGTAATAAGAAATTCTTTGTATTTAACCCATTTGCTATGCTTTCCGTTGCCATGGTAGCCGTAATAAGTATTATTTCAAGGGATTCCTATGATTTCCGTTGCCATGACAACCGTAATAAGAAATTCTTTGTATTTAAACCATTTGCTATGCTTTCCGTTGCCATGGTAACCGTAATAAGGATTATTCCAAGAGATTCCTATGCTGTCCGTTGCTATGACAACCGTAATAAGAAATTCTTTGTATTTAAACTATATTCAAGTTGCGCGTATAGGATATGCGCGAGGTCAATTTTGTACGAGCTAAATAAAAGCTTTTAAAAATAAAAATCTAAAGAGATAGAATAAATAAAAATAAATGTAAAATAACTGTGCAAGTATAGAAATTAAAATTTAAAATAAAAGGAAATCATACGAAAATTAAAGTTAGAAATTAAAAAAATAAAAAGTGACTAACATTAAAAATAAGAAACTGACTTTGATTTGGAACAACCATGCCTACTGCATAGAAAGCAAAACAAACATCTGAAAAAGTGTAAGTCGACGATTTCGTACTTTCCAAGTGGGTTGATGAGAGAGTTTTCTCCATCTTGGTCTCAAATTAACACTGATGTTATAGGAAAAAGCTTTGGTGAAAAAAAACTTAAAAAAATTGATATTACTACTACTACTAAAAGTAATATTATTTATTTAACATTTATGATATCTTACAAAAAACGTCGACGATATTAAATTACTATAATTTTTATTGCATATCATAGAACAATTACTAAAGAAAAATAACATAGATAACATAATCATAATAAGATTAAAATTCTCAAATCTTCATCACTTAGGTAACTAAATAGTTTTTCAATACAATTATAAGGTAACTGAGGAAAACTATTAAAGGTAAAATGAAAACATCGATAGCCATGTTCTAGTAACTCTTTTCTTCCTTCTCCATTTCTAAAATCATGCAATAAGATTCTTAAATCTTCATCACTTAGATAACTAAATATTTGTTGAGTACAGTTATGTGGTAAATGAGGAAAATCGTTCAAGAGTAAATGAAAAAATGTATAGCCTCGTTCCAGCAACTCTTTTCTTCTTTTTCCTTTTATAAAATTACTTTGTATCATACTCGCATATATTGGATATTTTATTTTATAACCATCTGATCGTAATTCCCGTACTATATTTTCATTTCCTGCATATATTGCTAATCGACTTATACCTTTTGTCAAGATATCATAAAATGAAACATTATTAGCATTACTAATCTTATCACCCTTCATTCTGGCTATTTCTTTGTTACATTTATTCACTAAATGGCTAAATTCATTATTGCAACTCATTTTAAAATTTTCATATGAATTTACAGTTTCCATTTTAACTAAGTGTTGTTGGAGTATCTCTTGAACTTCTTCACAAGAAGGGATGTCACGATCATCGTTATAATCGTCATTATCGTCATAATAATCGTCATCATCAGAATCATAATTATTCCCAAAAATGTTATTAAATGAATCATTACCAGCCTTAGCATATTCAAGAGGAGTCTCATTCTCTTCACTAATAATATTAATATCTGATCCATAGTTTACAAGAGCTCGAACAATTTTTGCATACCCTTTATTAGAAGCAATGTGGAGCGCTGTTTCACCATATATATTTCTGGAATCAATATCGGCACCGAATTTTAAAAGAAGCTCGACAATTTTTGAACAACCTTTTTCAGCAGCTATGTGGAGTGGCGTTAATTCATCTTCACTTTTCAAATCAACTTTGGCGCCACATCTTAGCAATACTTCCACAATGCTTTCATGACCTCGACGAGTTGCAATATGAAGTGCAGTTTTTCCATCTTTTTGCCTAGCATTTATATTGGCGCCTTTGTTCAAAAGCATTTTGGCTATTACTTTGTTGCCTTTGTGAACAGTAATATGTAGTAGCGTTACATCAGTGTTAAATGTGAAATTAACATCTGCATTATATTGTAATAGAGCCTCAACAATTTTCACATATCCTTTTTGTATAGCAACAAGAAGCGCCGTTTCACCATTTTGGGTTTGAGCGTTTACGTTAGCTCCCCTATTTAGAAGCAATTTCACAATTTCATTATTATCGTGAGGAACAAAAGGAAAACGAAAATATGATACTCCTAATTGATATGAATTTGATATTCTTTCATGTTCATTTAAAACAGTAAAATGCAATGCCGTTCTTCCGTATTTATCACTAGCGTTAATATCAGCACCGTTTTCTACAAGAACTTCTACAATTTTTATACGTTTGTTTTCAACAGCAACATTCAGTAGTTCAGGATTATCGTTTACATTAGCTCTATTCGTTAAAAGTAGCTTGGTCATTTTGAAATCTGCGTTCTCAATTGCATAAAATATTGGAGTTCTTCCAGTTTGATCTACAGCATTTACATTGGCCGCATAGCTTATCAATAGTTTGGCTATTTCCTTCTGTCCGTTTATGGTTGCAACATGTAAAGGCATACAGCCTTCTCCATATTTAATAACGGATAATCTATTAACATCAGCACCATATTGTAATAACCTTTCAACAATTTTTAAATATCCATTTTCAACAGAAGTATGTAACAACTTATGATTACTTACATCTTCAGGATCAATAGTAAAACCATATTCAAGTAGATTTTCCACAACCTTTCTATATATTATTCCAGGGCCGTAGACTGCTGTGTGAAGAGCGCTTCTGTTATTTTTATTATTCACATCAGGACAATACTTTAAAATATCCTCTATAATTATAAAACGTCCTTTTTCAACACCCAGGTGTAACTGTTCAACTGCCTGGTGTAATATAGTTTTATCATTATTGTCTTGAGCATCAACATTAGCTCTGTTTTTCAACAGTAGCGTAACAATTTCTTCATATCCTTTTTCAACAGCCAGGTGCAGTGTAGTTTTATGATTATTATCTTGAGCATTAACATTAGCTCCGTTTTTCAATAGTAGCATAACAATTTTTTCATGTCTTTTTTCAACAGCCACGTACAGAGGAGTTTTACCATCTTTTTTTTTAGAATCGATATTAGCACCTTTACTTAAAAGCAATTTAATCATTACTTCATTACCTTTTTCAACAGCAAGGCACAGTGGTGTATAACCTTCACTAAATTTAGAGGTATGTAATACAGAATCAATACAAGCTCGAATATTTAAAAGATATTCCACAAGCTGTAATAATCCAGTCTCAACTGCTCTAAGAAGAATTGCCTCGTAGTTGTTTCTATCAGTAAAATTTGCTCCCTTATTTAATAATAATTCAACAAATTTCATTTTCTTACGATCAGCTGCGATGTCAAATGGAGTAATACCAATTTTATTTTTAGCATCAATATTAGCATTTGCATCTAGAAGCATTTCAATAATTTCTATGTCACCATTTCTAACAGCAAAATGAAGTGGAGTTTCAGAATGTTTGTGGATTCTACTATTAACTTTACAATTATTTCTTAAAAGTAATTTAGAAATCTCCGAACGTTTGTACTTTAAGGCATCACGCAGTAAAACGTATCCATCTGACCATGCTCCCAAGTACGATAAACCATATTTACTAATTAATTTTCTTACTCTTTTAAGCCTTCCTTGCCGAATTGCATATTTTAAACTACAGCTCATATCACTCTGATCGCTTGCCATAACTAAATGTTTTTGAATGTCAACACGATTTATTACGACGCAGTTGTATATTCTTGTGGACAGGTGCAAGGTCAGCACTTACGGTAATCCCAACAAAGATTGCTCACCGACCTAAAAATACGTCAAATTTTAATCATCAATACATTACTAGCCTATAATATAATATCTATAGGGTCATCTGGGGTAAATATGCAACAAAATATAAAAACTTTCAATTTTTAGGGCACTTAGAAATACAAATTAAATATTCTAATTTTACTATCCCATGCAGTTTTTCGTGATCTTGACAATTATGCATAAATATTAGCATAATAATTACAAATCAATTGAAGAAAAAAAATAAAAACTGTGTTTCACTTTTAACCTTTTCACTTTTGATTTTGGGAATAAGTCAAACAAACATGAGAAAATTTACAAATACAATAAAGAAAAAACTAATTAACAAAAAAACTATAACTAAAAGGACATCATCATCTGCTGTCTATTTTTTATGTGAAAAATTAATATTAAACTGATGCTGCGATTTATTTTGTAGACGTAAACAAAGTTATACTAATAAAACTGAAATTTATTTTGCACATTTTTACACCGTTTGTGAAAATACTTCGTAGACAGTGAAAAATTTGAGAACTAATATTTCAGATTTTTGTATCTATTTAATTAAACTATTAATGAAATAATGACATTCACAATTTTTTGATAAATTAATTTGTTAATTAATTACATGCTTGTTTCACTTTTACCCTAATTTTTGTGTGCTTCATATTTACCCCAGATGACCCAACGGTTTTTTTTGCAGTTTTTAAATTTCTTTATACTCTGATGATAATTCACTATTTACATAACCGTTGGTGGCTTCACTAGCAACAACAACATGGCTGTGTTTGGACTTATAACTATGGTGACCATATGTACTTATTTTAGTAGGACAGTACTCTTTTTTAGAACGATGTCCTATGTACTTAAAAACTTCTCCAAGTACTTACTTATTTTTTGTACACCCGCCGGGGGGGGGGGCACCCGACGCTGCCCCAAACCTCATGGTTGTTTCCTTCAGTGCAACCCCAGAAAAAAAAGGTCATCAATCGTAATCGTCGTATATTTAGGTACGCCACACGGTATGGTGAAATGGGGTTTTTGTGGACAAACGGTTGCTGAGCCTTCAATTTTAGGGCAAAAAATCTGGAAGTTGTCTTACTATATCCTTAATCCTTAATATAATTATATAAAAATGAAAAAATGGATGTATGTATATTCCCTATAGACTCCTAAACCGTTTGACCGATCGGAACCAAATTTGGCACAGTTATTATGTAGGTCCCTGCGCATGTTTTTGTATTGAAATAGTGCAAAACTTCGCAAAGGAAAGGAAAGTTGATTTTGAGTAGCCTGCCTTCCTTTAAGGAATCTCGATAATCCATTCATGCGCGTCCCTATGGGACGCGCATGAATGGATTATCGAGATTCCTTAAAGGAAGGCAGGCTACTCAAAATCAACTTAAAAAACAATAATGAATACTGTCAAACTGTCAACCGATCGACAATGCAAATACGCGTGCACGTGCTTTACGTTTCTATTTGACCAATCTTAACCAAATTTGGTGTAGAAGTTATTTACAACGCTACGAAAAACCTAGGCTACTTTAGTACCTTGGAGTGAGGCCGAACGCCGAACAACCACATCCGACACGGTCTAGTAGGCCGACTGTGCCAGCTAGTCCTTAATAGAATAGAAGAAAACAATAATTTTTGTGTTTTCTCACAGAATAATGCATAAGCCACGATTCGAAATGCTAAAGTTCGTCATTTTAAAATAGTTTTCAATTGTTTTTAATATCTTTCTGTATCGTCCGTTCTGCTTATGTATTGTTTACATGGGCATTTGGGAAAAATTTATTGATTTGTTAATCCAATAATACCTTCGGTAAAAATTGGACAAGTCTCAGTAAAACCGCTCTTGTGTTCGCATCTGCAAGTATCTGCAGCTGAAATTTGAAGGGCAAGTACTAGAAAGAGATACCAATGATACCACAACAAAATTTTCGGTGTGTCTCATGCGTTCGTTCTCACACAACTAAAAGTTTAAGAGAAGTTAACATTTAAAAAAATCGAGTTTTTAGGTCGAAATTAGGTCTACAAACCGTTAAAAATGTAATTCTTTGTTTTGGCACTTGTGTGCTAGTAACGAGAAACAGAAATAATATTTCAACCTGAAAACTGAAAAAAATCAACGTATTTCCGTTTTTAATCTAAGTTAAAGTACCTATGTATACGGTACATATCGGACCCGGACAACTGGGAGAGTCAAACTGGGCGACCGGCGACGTGTAACTGGGTGACGGGTAAACTTGGCGACGTATGACTGGGCGATGTATGACTGGACGACAGGTAAACTCGGCGACGTATGACTGGGCGACTGGTAAACTTGGCGACGGTTAACTGGGCGACGGGAAAACTGGACGATGATGAACTCGGCGATATTCCGGTAACTTTTGATAACGACAATAACATCGATTATTTTTTGTTTTTACGCGATTTTTTGGGGGTGAAACGTAATAGTTTACTGCCCCATACCGCAACTATACTTTTTAATGCTATTTTGAGGTTCTCTCACATCCCGTTTTCATTTATCCCGGTTTCCTGGATGGGTGGCGCCTTCTCGTATGTTTAGCCTAGTAACCAGAGTCAAAACCGCCCTGGAGGGGTGCAACGCGGAGCGACGCCCCGTAAGGGTAGATTTTGACGATGGATTACCCTCCTTATCGAATGCACAACCCAAAATTTGGAACATTAACAAGATACATAAATATATCATATTTATGTCGCCTAGTTGACCGTTGCCGAGTTTTCCCGTCGCCCAGCTAAACGTCGCCAAGTTTTATCGTCGCCCAGCTAAACGTCGCCAAGTTTTATCGTCGCCCAGTTTGCCCATAGCCCACTTGTCCGTCGCCAAGTTATACGTCGCCCAGTTTGACTCGCCAAGTTGTCGCGTACCGGGTACATATTATGTATATAAAAAAGGTTGACTTTGCCCCATTTTTTCGACACTTTCCAAGCGCATTTTTTATGATTTTTTTTGTGTTCCTGAATCCTTGGGATGTTCCTAGCAAGAAACTATTATTAAACAGACCAAATGAAGTACTTTAAAAATCACCATTTGTCCGCATCCACCACACTGTGCGCCGTTGACCTTTTTTTAGGTATTTACCGTGTTTCGCCGAAATGTACATACTTTTTTTCATAAAAATAATATGGTCACCATACTTCTAACTCAAAATTCAAAGTGATTTCATGGTGAAAGTTTGCACAACTTTTTATATCTTCTTATTTACATAGTTTTTATATTATATTATAAGCTAAGAATTCGTGAACGCACCATTAGAGAGTACCTTTTGATCTGAGAAATGCTGATAGTGCGGCATATTAAAAATATTATTTTTGTTATTATCAAATTATCTGAGATAAGAGAGATTCCATAGACGGTGGCGCATTTCCATTGAAGCTAAAAGCGTAGGCCCCCGATGTAAGAGGGCCTCTGTAAAATTATACATACACATTAACGCGAGAGCCAAATAATAAAATATGCGATAAAAACAAAACAGGAAAAAACAATAAGATATGCAGGCCGGCCACTAGCAATAAGTAACATTTATTTATGAATTTATGGCACTCAAAGCAAAAATTTATGGCAAATTTATGGCACTCGATACAAAAATTTCGGTGCACCCGAATTGCACCACGAAAAGATTAGTTCACAAATCTCCTACCCGAATTGCACCACCGTAATTTCAGGTAAACACCTCACCAAGGGTCGGTCGTCCGAATTGCACCACCTCTATTGTAATATTTTAGGTAAGGTGGTTTTATTGTTAAAAGTTAAAGCACAATGCTGGAGTTTAACCTGATGCCTCCTACATGTAACATCGATTATTTTTTGTTTTTACGCGATTTTTTGGGGGTTAAACGTAATAGATAACTGCCGCATACCGCGACTATACTTTTTAATGCTATTTCGAGGGTCTCTCACATCCCGGTTGCATTTATCCCGGTTTTCTTGATCGGTGGCGCTTCTCGTATGTTTAGCATAGTAACCAGAGTCAAAACCGCTCTGGAGGGGTGCAACCCGGAGCGGAGCGGAGGGGCGCCCCGGAAGAGTAGGTTTTGACGATGGATTACCCTCCTTATCGAATGCACACCCCAAAATTCGAAGGCAAAAAAAATTTAATTTTTTCACTGTTTTGGGTTATTATTTTATTAATACCTGCTCCGACCCTGTATAATATAATATGAATTAATATATTAAACTCGAAATTTAAATTGCAAAGAATTTAGATATTTGTGTGTTTATTTCTTTATATTATCTGTTTGCTTGTGATACCTGCTCGGTTTGCTCGCGATGCAATTCGGTAAAGCGATTACGGAACGACATTTGACCGTGGTGCAGTTCGGTCAAGGGATTACATTTACCTGGGTACAAGAAATGACCCCTGATAAGCCGTGGTGCAGTTCGGGTAGCACCAAAAATTTATGGCACGCGATACAAAAATGTATGGCATTCGATACAAAAATTTATGGTAAATTTATGGCAGCATCCCGAGGGGGGAACTCCCTTTATACCTCGCCCCATCCAGACAATTTACAAAAAAATGTGTGCATATTTCAAGCTAAAAAGAAACCAGATTCGTGAATTACCCTGACTATTGTAGTAATAGTCAGGGACGTGCTCAACCAACTTTTTTTAGGGGGGAGCAATCCTTAATTTGCCAATCGAATCAATTAAAAATTGCCTGGGTATAAATTGGGACATCAAAAATAGATCATGTTATAAATAATAAAAATATAATTTTCCCTATTAAAAATTCTTAAACTTAAAAAAATAAAAACATTTTATTTTAAAAAATATTCAATATTTTCAGGCCGCCCCGGCCCTGCAAACACGTGTTTCGTTGTTTAAAAATTTATATTTATAGCAAAACCGTGTTGTAGTAAAGCAATTTTTGAGGAACCTTACAACTTTTAATTTGTCCTTTATAATCGCGGTCCTAAATAAAATAATTATGAATACTTAACCCTTTCACCGGTTTACCCACAAATTTGTGGGTAAAAAATGAAGAAAATATTTTCAGAACCCCACAGATTTGTGGGTAAAAAATTAAGAAAGAAATGCAAAAAATTTGTCAACAACAATCACATAAATTTTTATATACCGGGTGACCGGCCGAAAACTGAACATAGGGAAATAACATGGGAAATTGATTTTTTCTAAATTCCTGCTTTCCATTATAACTTTATAACTGATATGAATAAAAAAAATACCAAATTAAAGAGATTTTTTCCGCGCCTAAAGATACCAAACACTTAATATTTTGTTTTTTAATTATTGTTAAAAGTCGATAGTAAAATTAAGAAATAGCGCTTCTTAAAAAAATATTAGCAGGCTGGGTCTTTGCATTACGTCTAATGTGCCGCATTGCTATTGTATGAAAGCCAAATATTACAAACAAAAGTTACTTTGACAGATTAAAATTAATTTTGTTAACAATGAAGTGGTCTGTTGAAGAAAAAGTTTTCATGGTAAAATATTATTACAGCGGTAATAGTTTACGCCAAATACGTGACTTATTTTCTGTTAAATTTAATAATAGCCAAATTCCATCAATATCGGCCATACAGAATATAATTAAGAAATTTGAAGACACTGGTAATACTTTGACAAATTTAAATAAAGGTATTAACCAAAATTATGAATTGAAGTTGTCTTATCATTATTTTTTAAATAGGATATCAGAGAAACAACCATGAATTGGAAGAAACTATATTAGGTTTAATTTCTGCGAATCCAAATGCAAGCATTAGATCCATTGCAGCTGAGTGTAATGTTGGTAGAGAAAATGTTCGAACAATTTTAAAAAAGCACAAGTACCATCTTTTTAAATATCAATGTCATCAATATTTTTGTTTGACGAAGAATCCAGGCTTGTATTTTGTGAGAAAATGCAAGAACGTGCTAACAGAAACCGAAACTTTCTGAAACAAATATGTTTTACAGACGAATGTACATTTACATTAAACAATGAGCCAAATGTACAAAACCATCGCTATTGGGCTATACAAAATCCGAGACTAAATTTAATGACCGGCTCACAATATCCTCAAAAAATTAATATTTGGGCTGGCATTTATAATAACCGTGTTCTTGGTCCATTTGGAATACTTGGAAATTTAAATTCAGATATGTATTTAGATCTTCTTATAAATAATATTGGTCCTGCGTTAGACGAAATAGCTTCTGAACACCATGAGGTCTGGTTTCAGCAAGACGGTTGTCCAGCACATTGTGGGGTAAACATTAGAGATTATTTAAACCAAGCATATCCAAATCGATGGATTGGTCGTGGTGGTGCTATAAACTGGCCAGCCCGATCTCCTGATCTGGCACCGTGTGACTTCTTTTTGTGGGGTCATATTAAAAGCAAAATTTATAAAACTCGTCACCCAAATATTGATTCTTTGAGGAACGCGATCTTTGCAGAATGCAATCAAATTACTGCTAGACAGCTAGCAAATGTAAGAGAATCATTTTATAATAGATTGGGTTACTGTTTAGTGCAGAATGGAGGGTTATTCGAATACTTGTTATAATATTATTATTATTTGGTTACTTTCGTTCAGTATTTAATAATCCAATTGATATTTTTCTTATTCTTGGGTTTTGTTGACTAAATAAAACTACTTTTAACTTTTAATATTGGTCAACTTGTTATAATAAAATAATATTCAAATTGCGTTCTTATTATTTTTAAAATAAAAACAAATTTAAAAAGTTTAAAAACAATAGCAATGCGGCACATTAGACGTAATGCAACGACCCAGCCCGCTAATATTTTTTTAAGAAGTGCTATTTGTTAATTTTACTATCGACTTTTAACAATAATTAAAAAACAAAATATTAAGTGTTTGGTATCTTTAGACGCGGAAAAAATCTCTTTAATTTGGTATTTTTTTTATTCATATCAGTTATAATGGGAAGCAGGAATTTAGAAAAAATCAATTTCCCATGTTATTTCCCTATGTTCAGTTTTTGGCCGGTCACCCGGTATAAGATATAATTTTTATCAAATTTGATCATGGGATGAGCATGGGTTTGGTTACTAAAAATAATTTAAGTATTTTAAATTATTTAATTTTAACTAAAATTTATGATATTTTATGGCAAAGTCGTAAAATTTATGATTTTTATGGCAATTTTCAAAATTTATGATTTTTTATGAATTTATGGCAAGTGGCCACCCTGGATATGGGATATTCAAAATAATTTTGGGCAGAGCTTGGTTTAATTTGAAGCGAGAGCTTTTAAAAATTCGTATGTGACGTCATGTACCTTCTTAAATCCATCATTATGAACATCTTGACACTCTTGAACATTATATTTGTTCTGCAATTGTTTAAGTCTTTCAGTTTCAAGCCAATGTGATATTCTTGTCGTGTTCAATTTGTCAGGGAGGTCTGGAAAAAAAAATTTCCAGATCAATTCAAGAAGTGAACCGATTTGCAGAATCACATCAATATTCTGAAGCTGGGCCCAAAACAAAACAAGTCCGGTCTTCCTTGAATCCAACATAAAAGAGCATATCAAAAAGAATATAAATTTCTAGTCATAAAAAATAAGTTATATAAATTTCTTAAAATTGCCACAGCTTTCACAGTAACTTCTGTCGTTGTTCTTAAGGGTATGGTTTAGAGATGTATTTAAAGTAATTGTTATATCATTACTGGCAGTATTGGGACTGCTGACATTAGCAGGTTTACAAACCTCGATTAAAGTTCTTAAATCTTGATCACGTAAGTAATTAAATATTTTTTCAGTACATTTATATGGTAACTCAGGATAATCGTTAAAGAGAAAAAATTGATATCCTTGTCTTACTAACTCTTTTCTTCCTTCCACCCTTTTAGCAGCACACACTAACACCGTGTAGTATAGTTTAACCGAACTTACATCGAGCATCAACATTAGCTCCGTTTCCTAAAAGTAGTTGAACAACTTTTACATGTCCTTCTTCAACAGCAAGGTACAAGGGTGTATAACCTATAACATGGGCTCCTTTTTTTAAAAGAAGCTCAACAATCTGTGAATGTCCACTTTGAGCCGCAATATGAAGAGGAGTTTCACCCCTTTTATCTTTAACATTGACAATATCACCTCTGCTTAGCAACAATTTGGTAACTTTTTTTACTTACTACCTTTTCAACAGCAAAGCACAACGGGGTATAACCTTCCTATATGAAGATGTCGAGGTATACTCAGAATTAATATAAACTCCATAATTTAAAAGATTTAACGATCTTAAATTTAAAAGACTTAACGATCTGTAAACATCCTAGCCTAACCGCATCAAAAAGACTTGTAACGTTGTTGTTTCTATCGGTAAATCTAACTCCGCTATTTAACAATAATGCGGCAATTTCCGTTTTCTTACCTTCAATAGCATCATTAAACGGAGTTCTATTAATCATATTTTTAACATCAGCACCGTTTCATCATAAACATTAACATCAACCGTTTATTTTATAGACAAATTTGAATTTTAACCTTAAAATAACCAAACGAAACTCGTGTCTCAAGTACCGCCATGCAAATAATATACAGGATGCTTTTGCCACCGATTTACCACTAAATATTTGGGGGCAGGGGTGGGCTGGAGTCGGCTCGGTCCGGCTCGCGCGAGCCGGTTGTTAAAATGTTTGAAACTCGGCGAGCCGCTTGTTAAATTACCCCTAAAACCAAAAAATAAGCCAATTTCGATGCCATTCCTTTTATTACATCTTGGATAAACCAGAATCACAGGTTAGCAACAGAAACAAGGGTAAGAAAAGGGCACAATAATGATGTTTCTGCAAATGAACAAGGCATATTGACTCTACATTAATTAATTAATTATGCATATACATAGTATAGTATGTTAAATTTGGAATTTATTAGTTTTTTTGTGCAATAAATATTTTGTTTTGTTATATATATCAACGGTGGACAACCTCCGGCCAACTCCGGTCCGCGTAAAGTTCTAATCCGGCCCGCGAGATCTTTAGAAGAAATAATAAATAAATATTTTCAAAAACAAAAATTTTAAAGAAAAGGATTAGGTTAGTACCTAACATAAGGAAAAAGGAGAGATCTACAGTTTAATTTTCGATATAATTCGTCTTATTTAAATTAAATTAAAGAGTATGGTAAAAAGTAAATTGAAAAGTACACTAGACCCTCCATGTACGCGAGTTCGATGTACGCGAATCAGAATAACGCGAATTAGATTTTGATACCTGAATTTTTTATACGCGAAGCAAAATTCCCTTTAACGCGAATTAAGTTTTCGCGTATTATTAAAATAACTATGTGGCACAGTCGGCCTACCGGCCGCCTTTAGCCATCTAGACCGTGTCGAATGTGGTTGTTCGACCTTCGGCCTCACTACAAGGTTCTAAAGTAGCCTATGTTTTTCGTAGCGTTGTAAATATCGTAATAGTCCAGTCAAATTACGGCTCAAAATGGGTTTATCAAACATAAAATTATGTAGTTTGGAGATTATTAGGGATCGATAGGGGGGTGGATTCTGAACATAAATTCCAATTTCAAGGGTTCTCCGAAGGTCAGCTGTACCTCATTTCGCTAAAAACGCGTTTAATTCGATATCTCGAGAACGGTTAGTGTTAAGCAAAAAATTGTAGAGACCTTTTCTCTTCTAAATTAAATTTACTAACTTTTTTATCTGAAACTTTTTTTTTAACATCAATATTTTTCAATTTATTACTTCCGAAAGGAAAAAATTTTACTGAATACCCACTGATGTCGATGATATTGTGACAATGGCGCGGATTTCGCTCGGTAAAGTAAGGTATAACTCCGAAGGTATTGGTAGTAGAGAAAAAAGTTTTAGATAAAAAAGTTAGTAAATTTAATTTAGAAGAGAAAAGGTCTCTACAATTTTTTGCCTAACACTAACCGTTCTCGAGATATCGAATTAAACGCGTTTTTAGCGAAATGAGGTACAGCTGATGACCTTCGGAGAACCCCTCAAATTGAAATGTATGCTCAGAATGCACCCCCCTATCGATCCTTAACAATCGCCAAACTACATAATTTTATGTTTGAAGATTTCGTAATTTGACTGGACTATAACTTCTACATCAAATATGGTTAAGATTGGTCAAATAGAAACGTAAAGCACGTGCACGCGTATTTGCATTGTCGATCGGTTGACAGCTTGACAGCATTCATTATTGTTTTTTAAGTTGATTTTGAGTAGCCTGCCTTCCTTTAAGGAATCTCGATAATCCATTCATGCGCGTCCCTATGGGACGCGCATGATTGGATTATCGAGATTCCTTAAAGGAAGGCAGGCTACTCAAAATCAACTTTCCTTTCCTTTGCGAATTTTTTTCTTTGTAATTTGTTATAAATGATAAGAGAAATAAATATAGTACTTAATTAACTTTGTTATAAATATTATTGTTTTTATATTTTCAGAAAAAAATACAAGTAACAAAAATGTGTCCATTAACTATACTAAGGCCCGCGGACGAAACGTAAATATTATTCTGGCCCCTGTTATACAAAAGGTTGCCCACCCCTGATATATATTATATATTTTATACTGTACAAAAATAAATGAAGACAACGTACTCATTTACCGTTTTTTTTTTTGCTTCGAAATAATAGCGAGCCGGTTGTTCAAAATTTGGCAGCCCACCCCTGTTTGGGGGTGTATAATATGTTCCATCGAATAGACCCAGTTATGTTTGCGATCAGTAGATGGTAATTCGCAAAATAATTATGATTCTGAAAAGATCATATAAAGTAGTGTAGGTATAAGAGCTGAAAGGGATTTTAACTAATTTTTTTTAAATTTTCTTTAAATAATTAATTTTTAACACTTTAATTTTTATTGCAAATATCGCAGAGTATAATACAAAAATACTTAGATAGTATAAGAGAATACAATATTACATACTTATATAAAATATTTCAGCTTTATTATTTAAAGCCACCATCAGTTGGATTTTGATTGAATTCAACAAACTTATTATTATTTAGTAGTGATCACTTTGAGGTAGTATTTTATGCTTTTGGAAAAAGTGCGGTACAATTAAGTTTAAATAAAGAATATTACATTAAAATAAAATCATAAAACATAGTAAAGAACACAAATTTAACACATAGTCCAGTCATACAAAGAAAGGTTAAACAGAGAACAGCTTCTAAGTTTTTGACGGAACGAGAAAATTTGTGGAAGAAAGTTCCAAAAATCACAACGTTGTGGATTGGTTGTTTCAAATGCTTCCTTACGTCCAAAAATTGCCTCCTGTAGAGAGACGGTTAGTGCTTGTTCACAACGACATAAGAAATACGGAAGATGAAGATTTTAATAGATACATAAAATTTTAAAACCTTTCCAATTTAATGTATTAGATGTAACAACCCGCGTTAAGCTAATATTATTTAAAATACCGACCACGAAATTGTAACACGTAAAGATGAATTTATCAATGATAATTAAATGGAAGTAAATATTAAACCATGTTATAAAGTAGATTATAAGTATTAAACCATATTGTGTGTAAACTATTTAGTTTATAACTATTGAACACATTTGTTTAGTTAATAACTATTAAGCCAGGGTACAATTTGTTTGAGAAGCACTGAATTTCTCGAGTCAACGTTGTAAACTTTACAACTCTCTTCCTAAAGAAAATTGTAACAAAGGAATTAGAAACTTAATATTTTGTGACGAGAACTTCAAAGCCAGTAAAAAGTACTGAACAAAGATTCAGAAATTGTAAAAGGTCATAAAGCAATATAGCTTATAGCTGCACATGGGCACTATCCTTTGAAAAAGCAAAGTTTCTCTTTTTATGAAAAGACTCAACGATTTCTTAATTTTAGAAATCGTTTGAATCCGTTAGATTTTTAGAAGTACATCGGGTAATAAAAGCAACCCCTAAAAACTTTCACATAGTCTCTAAGCCGGGTAAAAAAATTAAGAACTCACGTACGATTTTTACCATCTCCACGGAAGGAGGTGATTCAATAAAATAAGGGCCTTAAGCCAAAATTAGTGAGTCGCGCCCTGCCACGCGAAGGCAGCCGTTCAACATCTCGCGATTCAAGTTGTGAGTCGATCTTAACATCACGCGAAAGTTAGCGTTCAGTTACGCGAACTACAGTTCTAGTCATTTACACGAATTTAAGTTCAACATAAAATACGCGAATCTAATAAAATAATCAAGTTAATTAATTCAGTTTAGCACAAATTGATAAAGCGCTAACTTCATACGCAAAGTTTCGCGAGTAGTATAAGTAAATTCTGTTTAAATCAATCATCGTGACTTACGTGAAATAATTCAAAAACCGTTAAAAGCAAGACACAAAGGATAGTAACCACATGCAATTGTCAGGATTAAAATTCAGGTATCTCATATTTTATTTTTACAATCTCTTACAAATTGTTACGTTGGGTTGGCAGAAAATTTCCTAGTTAAGCTGGGTTTTAAAGCTTATATTGTAAACCTTTAAATTATTTTAAAACTTTAATTTCCTAGAATAGTTCAATTGTTAAATTCTTTTTTTTTTATTTTTAATAAATTTGTTATTCAAATTAAAGGAGTCTCATTTTGTCGTAATTTTCTCTGAGTAATTAATTAGCTGTTTAAAAATTTTTCCCCGCGTCCTCTAACGACCGCATTTCACACCTACCAAAATAATAAGTAAAGAAGTAATTAATAAGAAAGTAAGTAGTATTCTTATAGTTTATCACGAGTTAGAACCCAAACTCGTACATTAATTAATTAAATGGGTTCTGGTGGCAGCAATTAAAGTAATCAATTAACTAATCAATTAGAAGATCAATTTAAAAGATCGACAATTTTATTTAAAACTAAAGTAGCAGAGTTTTACATAGATAACTATGCTTAATGAAAATTTTACGTTTTTACTTTCCCGAAGTTTATACCAATTTTGGACATAAGATGCATATAAAACAACCAATCCACGATTTTGTGATTTTAGAAACTTTCTTGACTCTATTCAGGTTATTTAAAGAGTTTAAATAAAAATATCCAATTTCCACATTATTTCCTCGCAAAATTGGGTAGGTACCTAAGACTGGACTTAACAGCAGAACTTAAAAAAAATAGTATAGTATATAAAACAAAGCAATACAAATGCGTAAAAAAGGTATAGGTACAAAAATATTCAAATATGTGGTTTTTTTACCTGCGGTGTAGTCAGACCACCTAAAATTTGTTATGATAATTTATTATTGATATAAACACACTCTGGTATGCACTTGGGTTTTCGAATTTTAACAAAAATCGAGGTCTGGGACACAAAGGGTTAATTCAGTTTGACGTACATGTAGTAACAAAACTTCTTCAATTTCTTTATAACCTTTAGAAGAAGCAGTGTGGATTGGTGTTACTCCATTATCGGCAACTTGAGTAACGTCAGCTCCATTTTTTAGTAACAGTTTCACAACATCCATGCGTCCATTGCTAACAGCGTTATGTAATGGTGTACTTCCGTCAACGTCTTTACCATTCACATCAGCTCCATCCCGTAATAGACACTGGACAGCTTCGAAATCACCATTACTAGCAGCTACGGTAATATCTTTTTGGAGATGCTGAAGAATTTCCGATATATCCAAACCTTCCAGTTTAAGGATCAATTGAATCGATGCCATATGTTTTATAATATCCAAAACAATGGGATGATTTTGTCCAAAAACAGCAGTCGTTCGAATAAAACCGTTTATGTAGGTCTGCAGTGCCCCAGCTAATTTATATTGAGCAAAAAGTACATTTGCAATGTTGTATTGAGTAACCAAGGCATCGGGATGTTTTAGTCCCAAAACGTTTTTCTGGGCATTTAAAACCTCTTGATGAATTTGCAACGCTTCAGAATATTTCTTTTGCTTAAAGAGTACTATGCCGATATCATCTAGCGTTCTTAAGGTATCAGAATCGTTATCACCTAAAACAACCTTCTTCTTCTCGAAAATCTCGTTATAAATTTTCAGTGCCTCTTCATAATTGCCCTGGTTAGTGAGCATCATCGCTGTATTTTTTTGATCAAGCTCAGAGGGTGGCATTTCGTGTCTTTTTTGAAAAATTTCTTTATTGATATTTAACGCTTCCGCGAATTTTCCTAGTCTATCCAAAACTAATGCCATGTGAAACCGAGTTTCTACAGTTTTTACGTGATTTGGCCCCAGAATTTCCTTCTGCTTTTGATAAACTTCTTGATAAATATTTAAAGCTTCATCATATTTTCCCTGTCTGTACGTCAATAAGCCGATTAGACTTTTTGTGTTTAAAGTGTCTTTATAATTTAAACCCAGCATTTCTGTTTGTTTCGTGAAAATCTTTTCTAATGTATTTAAAGCGTTTTGGTAAAACCCTCGCCTGTACAATACTGTGGCGATGTGTGTGTGAATATCTAAAGTGCCAGGATTATCTGGTCCTAGTATTTGTTTTCGTTTTTCTAGTGCGTTCATGAAAATACTTAAGGCCTCTTGGTAATTGCCTCGATTCATGAGTTCTATAGCTGAATCCATACGAACGGATACATCACCTTGTGATATCCGTTTCAACTCTTCGACTTTGGAAAAGTTTCGACGCATTGCAGCAACCACGAGCGTTTGGTTTTTTCCATTACAAGCACTCATCACAGCTTTTACTGTATCAATATCCTCTATCTTGTCGAGGACATTAAGAACTTCAGCATCATCGTTCTCAATACTTTGAAATGATTCACTTACTAATTCAAATAATCTAGTTATGCTTTCATCTTCGGTATAATCTGATGGGGTTTTACCAGCGTCAGAAACAGGATTATATACTGCATAATTGGAGAATAGAATTTTTGTGACAGGTAAGTGAGAGAACTTGGCAGCATAATGCAGAGGAGTAAATCCCTTGTTACCGATTATATTAGGATTAGCTTTATTTTGTAATAGAACATTGACAACCGTGTCATAGCCCTTCCATGCAGCATAATGTAATGGCGTTACATTTTCAACATTTTTGGCATTAACGACAGCTCCTGCTTTAATGCAATTCTGAACTTCGAAAGAGTTGTTCTGTTTCACAGCTTCAAACAAATTGTTAGTTGATGTTAATAGATCGATAATGTCTTGATTCATAGCCAAATCTAACGGTCTTTTATTATTAAACTTGTCAAAAGAGTTATAAGCTGCTCCATTTTCTAATAAAACTTGCACGATAGTTTTATACCCCTTAAAAGCAGCAACGTGCATAGGAGTTAAACCAATATCGTCTTTAGTATTGACGTCAGCACCTTGCGCTATGAAGTACTTTACGATTACTAAATGACCTTTCATTGCAGCATGAAACAGTAATGTCCGATTAGCATCAATAGGATCGTTAATGCTCAACCCTTTACTGAGGAAAAGCGTTACAATATCTTTATGACATTCTATGGCTGCAATGTGCATCGCTTTGAAACCGGAGGAATTTCGAACATTTATATCGAAGCCTTCATCGATTAAATATTTTACTATCTCGAAATGACCTCGTTCTGATGCGATATGCAATAACGTTAAACCGTAGCTACTTTTATCATCCAGATCTACTTTATCGAACTGCACTAATATTTTAACGACTTCCAATCGACCATGTGCCACGGCTAATTGGACGGCTGTTCTATTCCTGTTATCTAGAGCATTAATGTTTGCTTTATGATCTAGTAAAACTTTTACAACTTTACTATGACCCTCTCCAGCTGCCAAATGCAATGACGTAAGATTGTCGTTACATTTAGCATTAACGTTAGCTCCATGTGCTAGTAAAAGCTCAACCACTTCATCGTAACCCTTTTGCGCTGCTACACACAATGGTGTTACATTATTAACACCCAACGGGTCAACATCAGCTTTTTTCCTTAATAGAGCGGCCACCATTTTTTTATTGCCTACCATAGCAGCCATATGTAAAGGTGTGGTATCACTTACGGTAGCTTTTAATTTAACACTTGCTTTATGTTTAATCAAAACATCGACAATATCTGTGTATCCAAGAGCAACTGCTAATGATAAAGCATCACTACCTTCTGCATTTACGTCAGCTCCATTTGCTATAAGAACCTCAACTATTGCCTTGTTGTTATGTATAATAGCAGTAATCAAAGGAGGCACGTCGTTACTGTTACGATTTAAATCGACACCTTCTGCTACCAAAATCTCAACGACTTCCTTATTGCCCGCATCAAGGGCTGCATGTAATGGTGTAATATCGTGAGCACCTCGTATGTCGGGTAAGGCACCTTTTTCTATTAAAAGGTTAACAACATCCTTGTGGCCATTTGAAGCAGCTAAATGTAACGGTGTAAAACCTTGGTTATCTCTAGCATTGATATCGGCTTCCTTTTGTATTAGCAAACGAACGGCATCCGTATGACCATATATAGCAGCTGCATGTAGTGGTGTCTGGTGATTACCGGCTTTGATATTGACTTCAGCTTTATTGTTTATCAGAAGTTCAATAAATTTCGATGCCATTCCTTTTATTACATCTTGGATAAACCAGAATCACAGGTTAGCAACAGAAACAAGGGTAAGAAAAGGGCACAATAATGATGTTTCTGCAAATGAACAAGGCATATTGACTCTACATTAATTAATTAATTATGCATATACATAGTATAGTATGTTAAATTTGGAATTTATTAGTTTTTTTGTGCAATAAATGTTTTGTTTTGTTATATATATCAACGGTGGGCAACCTCCGGCCAACTCCGGTCCGCGTAAAGTTCTAATCCGGCCCGCGAGATCTTTAGAAGAAATAATAAATAAATATTTTCAAAAACAAAAATTTTAAAGAAAAGGATTAGGTTAGTACCTAACATAAGGAAAAAGGAGAGATCTACAGTTTAATTTTCAATATAATTCGTCTTATTTAAATTAAATTAAAGAGTATGGTAAAAAGTAAATTGAAAAGTACACTAGACCCTCCATGTACGCGAGTTCGATGTACGCGAATCAGAATAACGCGAATTAGATTTTGATACCTGAATTTTTTATACGCGAAGCAAAATTCCCTTTAACGCGAATTAAGTTTTCGCGTATTATTAAAATAACTATGTGGCACAGTCGGCCTACCGGCCGCCTTTAGCCATCTAGACCGTGTCGAATGTGGTTGTTCGACCTTCGGCCTCACTACAAGGTTCTAAAGTAGCCTATGTTTTTCGTAGCGTTGTAAATATCGTAATAGTCCAGTCAAATTACGGCTCAAAATGGGTTTATCAAACATAAAATTATGTAGTTTGGAGATTATTAGGGATCGATAGGGGGGTGGATTCTGAACATAAATTCCAATTTCAAGGGTTCTCCGAAGGTCAGCTGTACCTCATTTCGCTAAAAACGCGTTTAATTCGATATCTCGAGAACGGTTAGTGTTAAGCAAAAAATTGTAGAGACCTTTTCTCTTCTAAATTAAATTTACTAACTTTTTTATCTGAAACTTTTTTTTTAACATCAATATTTTTCAATTTATTACTTCCGAAAGGAAAAAATTTTACTGAATACCCACTGATGTCGATGATATTGTGACAATGGCGCGGATTTCGCTCGGTAAAGTAAGGTATAACTCCGAAGGTATTGGTAGTAGAGAAAAAAGTTTTAGATAAAAAAGTTAGTAAATTTAATTTAGAAGAGAAAAGGTCTCTACAATTTTTTGCCTAACACTAACCGTTCTCGAGATATCGAATTAAACGCGTTTTTAGCGAAATGAGGTACAGCTGATGACCTTCGGAGAACCCCTCAAATTGAAATGTATGCTCAGAATGCACCCCCCTATCGATCCTTAACAATCGCCAAACTACATAATTTTATGTTTGAAGATTTCGTAATTTGACTGGACTATAACTTCTACACCAAATTTGGTTAAGATTGGTCAAATAGAAACGTAAAGCACGTGCACGCGTATTTGCATTGTCGATCGGTTGACAGCTTGACAGCATTCATTATTGTTTTTTAAGTTGATTTTGAGTAGCCTGCCTTCCTTTAAGGAATCTCGATAATCCATTCATGCGCGTCCCTATGGGACGCGCATGAATGGATTATCGAGATTCCTTAAAGGAAGGCAGGCTACTCAAAATCAACTTTCCTTTCCTTTGCGAATTTTTTTCTTTGTAATTTGTTATAAATGATAAGAGAAATAAATATAGTACTTAATTAACTTTGTTATAAATATTATTATTTTTATATTTTCAGAAAAAAATACAAGTAACAAAAATGTGTCCATTAACTATACTAAGGCCCGCGGACGAAACGTAAATATTATTCTGGCCCCTGTTATACAAAAGGTTGCCCACCCCTGATATATATTATATATTTTATACTGTACAAAAATAAATGAAGACAATGTACTCATTTACCGTTTTTTTTGCTTCGAAATAATAGCGAGCCGGTTGTTCAAAATTTGGCAGCCCACCCCTGTTTGGGGGTGTATAATATGTTCCATCGAATAGACCCAGTTATGTTTGCGATCAGTAGATGGTAATTCGCAAAATAATTATGATTCTGAAAAGATCATATAAAGTAGTGTAGGTATAAGAGCTGAAAGGGATTTTAACTAATTTTTTTTAAATTTTCTTTAAATAATTAATTTTTAACACTTTAATTTTTATTGCAAATATCGCAGAGTATAATACAAAAATACTTAGATAGTATAAGAGAATACAATATTACATACTTATATAAAATATTTCAGCTTTATTATTTAAAGCCACCATCAGTTGGATTTTGATTGAATTCAACAAACTTATTATTATTTAGTAGTGATCACTTTGAGGTAGTATTTTATGCTTTTGGAAAAAGTGCGGTACAATTAAGTTTAAATAAAGAATATTACATTAAAATAAAATCATAGAACATAGTAAAGAACACAAATTTAACACATAGTCCAGTCATACAAAGAAAGGTTAAACAGAGAACAGCTTCTAAGTTTTTGACGGAACGAGAAAATTTGTGGAAGAAAGTTCCAAAAATCACAACGTTGTGGATTGGTTGTTTCAAATGCTTCCTTACGTCCAAAAATTGCCTCCTGTAGAGAGACGGTTAGTGCTTGTTCACAACGACATAAGAAATACGGAAGATGAAGATTTTAATAGATACATAAAATTTTAAAACCTTTCCAATTTAATGTATTAGATGTAACAACCCGCGTTAAGCTAATATTATTTAAAATACCGACCACGAAATTGTAACACGTAAAGATGAATTTATCAATGATAATTAAATGGAAGTAAATATTAAACCATGTTATAAAGTAGATTATAAGTATTAAACCATATTGTGTGTAAACTATTTAGTTTATAACTATTGAACACATTTGTTTATAATAATTTGTTTAGTTAATAACTATTAAGCCAGGGTACAATTTGTTTGAGAAGCACTGAATTTCTCCAGTCAACGTTGTAAACTTTACAACTCTCTTCCTAAAGAAAATTGTAACAAAGGAATTAGAAACTTAATATTTTGTGACGAGAACTTCAAAGCCAGTAAAAAGTACTGAACAAAGATTCAGAAATTGTAAAAGGTCATAAAGCAATATAGCTTATAGCTGCACATGGGCACTATCCTTTGAAAAAGCAAAGTTTCTCTTTTTATGAAAAGACTCAACGATTTCTTAATTTTAGAAATCGTTTGAATCCGTTAGATTTTTAGAAGTACATCGGGTAATAAAAGCAACCCCTAAAAACTTTCACATAGTCTCTAAGCCGGGTAAAAAAATTAAGAACTCACGTACGATTTTTACCATCTCCACGGAAGGAGGTGATTCAATAAAATAAGGGCCTTAAGCCAAAATTAGTGAGTCGCGCCCTGCCACGCGAAGGCAGCCGTTCAACATCTCGCGATTCAAGTTGTGAGTCGATCTTAACATCACGCGAAAGTTAGCGTTCAGTTACGCGAACCACAGTTCTAGTCATTTACACGAATTTAAGTTCAACATAAAATACGCGAATCTATGAAAAATCACCTTGTTAATTAATTCAGTTTAGCACAAATTGATAAAGCGCTAACTTCATACGCAAAGTTTCGCGAGTAGTATAAATTAAATCAGTAAATTCTGTTTAAATCAATCATCGTGACTTACGTGAAATAATTCGAAAACCGTTAAAAGCAAGACACAAAGGATAGTAACCACATGCAATTATCAGGATTAAAATTCAGGTATCTCATATTTTATTTTTACAATCTCTTACAAATTGTTACGTTGGGTTGGCAGAAAATTTCCTAGTTAAGCTGGGTTTTAAAGCTTATATTGTAAACCTTTAAATTATTGTAAAACTTTAATTTCCTAGAATAGTTCAATTGTTAAATTCCTTTTTTTTTATTTTTAATAAATTTGTTATTCAAATTAAAGGAGTCTCATTTTGTCGTAATTTTCTCTGAGTAATTAATTAGCTGTTTAATATATTTTCCCCGCGTCCTCTAACGACCGCATTTCACACCTACCAAAATAATAAGTAAAGAAGTAATTAATAAGAAAGTAAGTAGTATTCTTATAGTTTATCACGAGTTAGAACCCAAACTCGTACATTAATTAATTAAATGGGTTCTGGTGGCAGCAATTAAAGTAATCAATTAACTAATCAATTTAAAAGATCGACAATTTTATTTAAAACTAAAGTAGCAGAGTTTTACATAGATAACTATGCTTAATGAAAATTTTACGTTTTTACTTTCCCGAAGTTAATACCTATTTTGGACATAATATGCATAAATAAAACAACCAATCCACGATTTTGTGATTTTAGAAACTTTCTTGACTTTATTCAGGTTATTTAAAGAGTTTAAATAAAAATATCCAATTTCCACATTATTTCCTCGCAAAATTGGGTACCTAAGACTGGACTTAACAGCAGAACTTAAAAAAAATAGTATAGTATATAAAACAAACCAATATAAATGCGTAAAAAAGGTATAGGTACAAAAATATTCAAATATGTGGTTTTTTTACCTGCGGTGTAGTCAGACCACCTAAAATTTGTTATGATAATTTATTATTGATATAAACACACTCTGGTATGCACTTGGGTTTTCGAATTTTAACAAAAATCGAGGTCTGGGACACAAAGGGTTAATTCAGTTTGACGTACATGTAGTAACAAAACTTCTTCAATTTCTTTATAACCTTTAGAAGAAGCAGTGTGGATTGGTGTTACTCCATTATCGGCAACTTGAGTAACGTCAGCTCCATTTTTTAGTAACAGTTTCACAACATCCATGCGTCCATTGCTAACAGCGTTATGTAATGGTGTACTTCCGTCAACGTCTTTACCATTCACATCAGCTCCATCCCGTAATAGACACTGGACAGCTTCGAAATCACCATTACTAGCAGCTACGGTAATATCTTTTTGGAGATGCTGAAGAATTTCCGATATATCCAAACCTTCCAGTTTAAGGATCAATTGAATCGATGCCATATGTTTTATAATATCCAAAACAATGGGATGATTTTGTCCAAAAACAGCAGTCGTTCGAATAAAACCGTTTATGTAGGTCTGCAGTGCCCCAGCTAATTTATATTGAGCAAAAAGTACATTTGCAATGTTGTATTGAGTAACCAAGGCATCGGGATGTTTTAGTCCCAAAACGTTTTTCTGGGCATTTAAAACCTCTTGATGAATTTGCAACGCTTCAGAATATTTCTTTTGCTTAAAGAGTACTATGCCGATATCATCTAGCGTTCTTAAGGTATCAGAATCATTATCACCTAAAACAACCTTCTTCTTCTCGAAAATCTCGTTATAAATTTTCAGTGCCTCTTCATAATTGCCCTGGTTAGTGAGCATCATCGCTGTATTTTTTTGATCAAGCTCAGAGGGTGGCATTTCGTGTCTTTTTTGAAAAATTTCTTTATTGATATTTAACGCTTCCGCGAATTTTCCTAGTCTATCCAAAACTAATGCCATGTGAAACCGAGTTTCTACAGTTTTTACGTGATTTGGCCCCAGAATTTCCTTCTGCTTTTGATAAACTTCTTGATAAATATTTAAAGCTTCATCATATTTTCCCTGTCTGTACGTCAATAAGCCGATTAGACTTTTTGTGTTTAAAGTATCTTTATAATTTAAACCCAGCATTTCTGTTTGTTTCTGGAAAATCTTTTCTAATGTATTTAAAGCGTTTTGGTAAAACCCTCGCCTGTACAATACTGTGGCGATGTGTGTGTGAATATCTAAAGTGCCAGGATTATCTGGTCCTAGTATTTGTTTTCGTTTTTCTAGTGCGTTCATGAAAATACTTAAGGCCTCTTGGTAATTGCCTCGATTCATGAGTTCTATAGCTGAATCCATACGAACGGATACATCACCTTGTGATATCCGTTTCAACTCTTCGACTTTGGAAAAGTTTCGACGCATTGCAGCAACCACGAGAGTTTGGTTTTTTCCATTACAAGCACTCATCACAGCTTTTACTGTATCAATATCCTCTATCTTGTCGAGGACATTAAGAACTTCAGCATCATCGTTCTCAATACTTTGAAATGATTCACTTACTAATTCAAATAATCTAGTTATGCTTTCATCTTCGGTATAATCTGATGGGGTTTTACCAGCGTCAGAAACAGGATTATATACTGCATAATTGGAGAATAGAATTTTTGTGACAGGTAAGTGAGAGAACTTGGCAGCATAATGCAGAGGAGTAAATCCCTTGTTACCGATTATATTAGGATTAGCTTTATTTTGTAATAGAACATTGACAACCGTGTCATAGCCCTTCCATGCAGCATAATGTAATGGCGTTACATTTTCAACATTTTTGGCATTAACGACAGTTCCTGCTTTAATGCAATTCTGAACTTCGAAAGAGTTGTTCTGTTTCACAGCTTCAAACAAATTGTTAGTTGATGTTAATAGATCGATAATGTCTTGATTCATAGCCAAATCTAACGGTCTTTTATTATTAAACTTGTCAAAAGAGTTATAAGCTGCTCCATTTTCTAATAAAACTTGCACGATAGTTTTATACCCCTTAAAAGCAGCAACGTGCATAGGAGTTAAACCAATATCGTCTTTAGTATTGACGTCAGCACCTTGCGCTATGAAGTACTTTACGATTACTAAATGACCTTTCATTGCAGCATGAAACAGTAATGTCCGATTAGCATCAATAGGATCGTTAATGCTCAACCCTTTACTGAGGAAAAGCGTTACAATATCTTTATGACATTCTATGGCTGCAATGTGCATCGCTTTGAAACCGGAGGAATTTCGAACATTTATATCGAAGCCTTCATCGATTAAATATTTTACTATCTCGAAATGACCTCGTTCTGATGCGATATGCAATAACGTCAAACCATAGCTACTTTTATCATCCAGATCGACTTTATCGAACTGCACTAATATTTTAACGACTTCCAATCGACCATGTGCCACGGCTAATTGGACGGCTGTTCTATTCCTGTTATCTAGAGCATTAATGTTTGCTTTATGATCTAGTAAAACTTTTACAACTTTACTATGACCCTCTCCAGCTGCCAAATGCAATGGCGTAAGATTGTCGTTACATTTAGCATCAACGTTAGCTCCATGTGCTAGTAAAAGCTCAACCACTTCATCGTAACCCTTTTGCGCTGCTACAC
Source organism: Podabrus alpinus (assembly GCA_932274525.1). Taxonomy (NCBI): domain Eukaryota; kingdom Metazoa; phylum Arthropoda; class Insecta; order Coleoptera; family Cantharidae; genus Podabrus; species Podabrus alpinus. The sequence goes on from OW026453.1 coordinate 5,619,866, forward strand.
ACAATGGTGTTACATTATTAACACCCAACGGGTCAACATCAGCTTTTTTCCTTAATAGAGCGGCCACCATTTTTTTATTGCCTACCATAGCAGCCATATGTAAAGGTGTGGTATCACTTACGGTAGCTTTTAATTTAACACTTGCTTTATGTTTAATCAAAACATCGACAATATCTGTGTATCCAAGAGCAACTGCTAATGATAAAGCATCACTACCTTCTGCATTTACGTCAGCTCCATTTGCTATAAGAACCTCAACTATTGCCTTGTTGTTATGTATAATAGCAGAAATCAAAGGAGGCACGTCGTTACTGTTACGATTTAAATCGACACCTTCTGCTACCAAAATCTCAACGACTTCCTTATTGCCCGCATCAAGGGCTGCATGTAATGGTGTAATATCGTGAGCACCTCGTATGTCGGGTAAGGCACCTTTTTCTATTAAAAGGTTAACAACATCCTTGTGGCCATTTGAAGCAGCTAAATGTAACGGTGTAAAACCTTGGTTATCTCTAGCATTGATATCGGCTTCCTTTTGTATTAGCAAACCAACGGCATCCGTATGACCATATATAGCAGCTGCATGTAGTGGTGTCTGGTGATTACCGGCTTTGATATCGATTTCAGCTTTATTGTTTATCAGAAGTTCAATAATACCGTTGGTACCGTTGATGGCAGCTAAATGTAATGGGGCGATACCTTTAGTGTCAGACGTATTAACTTCAGCTTGACATTGTAGTAAGAACTCGGCAACATCTTTGTAGTTTTCCTTAACGGCAGCGTACAGTGGTGTTTCAATAAGAACGGTTTTGGCGTTCACTTTTGCATTTGACCTTATTAAAATTTCAGCGACTTCCTTATGACCGTACAGTGCTGCGTAGTATAATGGTGTGCTATTATCGATAGTTTTTGCCTCAATGTCGACGCCATGTTCGAGAAGAACGGTAACCATTTCCAAATGGTTCATCTGTACTGCAAAATGTAATGCAGTTCGGCCTGCAGTAGTGGCAATATTAGGGTTGGAAGTTTTTTTCAGTAGCGTCTTAAGAATTTCGAGGTACCCATATCGTGCCGCAAAGTGTAAAGGTGTGTTGTTATAAGTTTTGTCGACGGCATCAACATCTGCTCCATTTTCTAATAGGAAATTAGCGATCTCCTCATGATGTTTTTCTATTGCGCAATGTAATGGAGTAATACCATCTGCAAGTCGAGAGCTAATGTTGGCTCCTTTTTGAATTAAAGCTTTCACAACTTCCAAATGGCCGTTAAACACTGCGACATGTAATGCTGTAGAATTTTTGTCAGTTATAACGGCGTTAATATTTGCATTATTTTGAAGTAATAGTTGAACTACCTCTAGATGACCAAACTCGGCAGCTTCGTGTAAGGGAGTATAACCACCTTCAGTTTTATTAGAATCGGCGTTTTCATCTTTTTCCAGTAGTATCTTGACAACATCGACGTGATTATTCCGTATTGCATGGTGTAACGGTGAAAGACCACACATATCACGAGCAATATTAGCCTGATTTTTTAACAGCACTGCGACAGTATTCGTGTGACCATTTTGGGCAGCAAGATGTAGCGGTGCGGTACGTTTATTATCTAGCTGATCAACATTCGAACCTGCTTCGTTTAAAAGAAACTCTACAATATTTTGTCTTCCATTAGCAGCAGCTATATGGAGTGGGCTTTGACCTTTGATATCTTTAACATCGATGGATCCGTTTTGATCAACGATAAACTTCATAACTTCCAGACTGGGTCCTTTCGCAGCAAAATGTAATGTGGTCCACGAATTAATACTTCTTGCTTGGATATCTGCTCCTTTGCTAAGACAATCCTTTAAGCTTTCTAGATTTCCTTCTTCTATAGCAACAAACATATTTTGTTGGTTAGTAATAGTAGCTAAGCCTCGATCGTATTTCTCTTTCAATGCGGAAGGATTATCTTTCACGAACTTGCCCATTTTCTTCTCGCCACCCATTACATCTTCTTCGGTAAGTTTTTTTGCGTTTAAAATAACGGCTAGTGAAGAATCAGATAATAATACATCAACTACTGCATTATCATGCGCTAAATGATTACGTAAACATTTTCCCGTCAATACAGGCGCATTATCATCTAAAAACAGTTGATCATTTTCCAGGTAATGATCAGAGCTGCCCAAAATTGACATTATATCCAGAACCAACATTTCCACCACCGCTAGCAATTGTTTGTCACTCTTATAGGAAGGCAATGAACTAAATGAGCTATTGCTTAAAATAGTTTTTAATTCAGACATCTTGTTTAGTGCAAGCTGTTTATTATATTCTTCGTTTGTTAGGTTAGTAGTTGCAGTAGCTTGTCTTTGTTTTGATTTTTTTTGTGTAGGATTAGAAGGACTTTTTTCATTCAACTTTTCGTTTAGTTCCTGAATCCATTTGATGTTACCTTGTTAAGATAAAATGTTTAAGTAAATGGAATTAAGAATGTAAAAAACAACAGAGCATAAGTTTTTTGTAACCAAGTAGAACGCGTGTGTGAAAGACCTCCATCAAGTTAGCCCCCCTTTAATCGAATTTTTAACTTTTTCTTATGCCAAACGTTTGGTAATCGTTAGGTAAGGTTTGGTAGTCCGATTAAAAGTTTTGGTAGTTTTTTGTTTTTTCGTAATTAACTAATCAAATTTTTTTGTCAAGTTAGCCCCCCTTCAATCGATTTTTCAACTTTTTTTTAGCTCATTTGATCGATTATAATGTGTAGAGGTTTGGTAGTCCTATAAAAAGTTTTGGTAGTCCCGAATTTTGTCGTAAATAATTAATTAAGTTGGAAGTTTACTTATGCGCATGCGCTAAATTTCACGTGAATAGAACAATAATAATTTATTGCCATTTGGCCTAATTTAAACCATTTGTAACTTTTTTTAATGCCAAACGATTGGTAATCGATACGTAAGGTTTGGTAGTCCGATTAAAAGTTTTGGTATTTTTTCGTTTTTGCCTAATTAACTAATCAAATTTTTTGTCAAGTTAGCCCCTCTTCAAACGATTTTCAACTTTTTTTAGCTCATTTGATCGATTATAATGTGTAGAGGTTTGGTATAGTCATATATAAAGAGTTTTGGTAGTGCCAAATTTGGTCGTAATTAATTAATTTAATTTAAGTTTTAAAATCAAATGTATATTTAACCCGTAACTGGTATTCCGGGGTCTGGGAGACACTCTTGAATGCATAATTCTTTGTTGCACTCGCGCCTTTTGTAATATAATTGTCATGTTATCAGTACTTTCAAATTAAATCATTTCTGATGTTGTTGCAATATTTGAGCGGTGTAGGTAAATGTAAAACTTATTTATTACACCTGAAAGTCTGAGAGACCACTGAGTACCACTTACGTATGTATGTGACTTAAGCGTAACCATTCCGTAACGTAGTCGATTTGTAATCGGCTATATACATACATATAGGTGTATTTTTAGCAAAAGAAAATATATTTGGGCTTGTATATGGTATAAATATTATTTTATGATTATTTATCGTTGTTTGTATTCAATTTTTAAACCACTTGTTTATGAGTTTATGATGTTTTTCTTACTACAAATAAATAACTCTGCATTTGTTACGTAACGCATATTAGCCCAGTCATAACGACTTCAAATAAGAAAAATGTTACCTTTGTCCAAAAAATTTAAAACGTAAAACTCAGTATCTATGTTGTAAGTGTAAAAAAAAGTGTAAAAAAAAATTTGTAGCGAGTGTAAAATAATATTCATTATGAAATATAGGGGTAGTTAATTTTTATGTGCGTGTTAAAAATTTTGTATTATTTTAAGTTTTTATTATAGTTCAATGTATAAACATTTAATATTTAAATCATTTTGTCTAAATAATTTCAATATTTTTATAAATTTACTTACAAATATAAAAGCCTATTATTTCGCCGATATTTGAAAAAAATTCTAATTATTCCTTAAATTAAATTTCGTTGGATTGGTTTTTCGCATATGCTAACTTTAAAAACACATACTAATGTCATCCAACCTTCAGATAACAAATATAATAACTTAGGCTAATTTTAAGGGCTAGGTGTCTCTCAGACCACGGCGTACCGTTTATGTATCAAAAGTAGGACGGTACCAGTTACGGGTTAAAATCCACATTTAGGGGAATCCCACATAACTCAAAAACGATAGTTTCGAGATAATGAGCCTTGAATATTTCACGTTGCATTTAAACATAGCAAAGTAATAATATCATAAAGTGGTCCCCATTGTTGCATTACAAATGATAACAGAGGTTGCTATGTAAATTTTGCTGACATGTACCGCCAACGCGTCTGCAATGAGATCACGCATACCTTTGAAGGAACTTATAAATCGACACTTGATATGAATAACATTGTAACTCGATTTTGCTTATTTTACAGGAGAGCATTTTAAAGATTTTTGCTACATATTTTTTGCTGTAACTTTTTTATTATTTAATATACATACATATATCGCATAAGTAAAACTTCAAAATTAATTAATTATTTAACCAAATTAGTGACTACGAAAACTTTTTATAGGGCTACCATACTTCTACTATTATAATCTATCAAATGAGCTAAACAAAAGTTGAAAAATCGATTGAAGGGGGCTAACTTGACAAAAAAATTTGACTAGTTAACTAATTACGAAAAAACAAAGAACTACCAAAACTTTTAATCGAACTAATAAACCTTTCATGATGATGACCTATCGCTTGGCATTAAAAAAAGGTTAAAAAATGGTTTAAATTAGGCCAAATTGGCAATAAACAATTATTGTTGTATACACGTTAAGTTTAGCGCGTGCGTATAAGTAAACTTCCAACTTAATTAATTATTTACCACCAAATTAGAAACTACCAAAACTTTTTATTGGGGTACCAAACCTCTGCGTATTATAATCGATCAAATGAGCTAAAAAAAAGTTAAAAAATCGATTGAAGGGGGGCTAACTTGACAAAAAAATTTGATTGGTTAATTACGAAAAAACAAAGAACTACCAAAACTTTTAATCGAACTACCAAATCTTACCTAACGATTACCAAATGTTTGGCATAAGAAAAAGTTAAAAATTCGATTGAAGGGGGGCTAACTTGATGGAGGTGTGTGAAAGTCAAGTAGTCGTCAGTCAGAAGTAAAAGTAAAAATTGTAGCGAACATTTCATCAATGTATTATTTCAATTACTGCGCAAACTATTTAGTTACTTTGTTTAGAGTTAATGTGTTTATTTCTAATAAATATTATTCTACATCAAGGTGTTACTAATTTAAAACCCAACATACCTGTTCTGAGTACAGCCGTATAAAAAATTTCGCAAATTATCCTTCTTAGTTCATCAGGTTTGTCGTTCTGTTTTCTTGACTCAACACTGCGAAAAATTCTTCCTGCCAGCTGGGCAATTTCATTAAGACTATACGATTCTAATTTAGTAGTAAAATTGATCAATGTTTGTTTAGCAAGCGATTTAATTCCTTTGATAATGTTACGGTCAAACTTAGTATCGTTTAAGTTAACACATATGCTCTTCAATACTCCAAATCCTTTAATATAATCAGTTCTGAAATTTTCCGATTGGGTTCCTACAAAACTGAATATGCTAGTAATTTTATCAAATAGCTCCGTTTCGTAATTCGTCTTGTCGGTTATATAATCACTCAATTCTTCAACGGATTTTTCAAGCTTGTCGTGTTCGATCAGTTTAAAATTCCCCACGCTTATTTTATTGAATTCGACAGTGCTAAGCACTTCGATAGTTTCTTTTATTTCGACCGAATCGTCACTGTTAATAATTTTTTTTAAAAGTGTTTTGATTGCTTCGATTTTGTTGGTATAAAGAATATCGTTAACCACATCTCCAACTTTTTTAATATCATTTTGAACGTTGAAAAAAAAATTCGTATTTGCATTTTTCTCAATTTCCATTCGCTTAGCGAGCGAATTGGCATGAGACAGTGAATCCCGCAAACTTTTAATGATCGTTCCTGTTTTGTTGGGCAACGATAACATCACAAGACGACTAACAGTGTTAGATAATTTAGGAGCATCCCGAGTGTTCTTAAAATGCTCCCCAATAACCTGTAAAGCTCTTGTAATAATTAACTGTCCTATCCTTTCTTTCGGATCAACCGATAACGCTAACTTTATATTATCACTTATTTTCTCTAACGAATGGATATCTCGAATTTGTTGATAATCGCTATACAGCTTATCGAACTGTGGATAATCACCGATAATCTCCGCAACTTCTTCAGGATTTAACTGCCGTTTCAAGATATCCTGTTCGCATTTAAGTTTCCTAGCAAAATTTTCCAAGTGGTTAAGCATTTTACCTTTATTCAATGTAGTACGATAAAATAAATTCAGTTCTTGCCGTTTCGTGTGAGAAGAAACAAAACAAACTAAACAGAACTCCATTTCTTCCCAAGGTAATCCATCTGAAGATGATTTCACCTGCCTCTTTAATACATGAATATTTTGTGCAATCGACTTGGCTATAAACAAAAACTTTTCATCCACTTCTTTCATTTTGCAGTAATCCGTTGTTAGCAAACGAATGCTTTGAAGTGTCAAATCGATCCGTTCAATGGTATGACGAAGACTATCCGTATCATTTTGATCCTCACCGGAAGGAGATTTTGAGAAGAAACGCAAGTCTATTAACTTCTTTTGAACAAAAATTTCCGTTTCATTTGATAATAATACGTTCTTTAACTTTAATTCTTCGTAAGCTCTCGAAATAATTTTATCCATCAATTGTTCTGAATGGATGCTCCACTGTTTAATGAGAATGTCCAGAAGCTCAGTGTTACCCGAACGAATGGCATAATAAAACCCATTATGGCGTTGCTCATCTTCATGTTCTGGTAATAAAGCAGTTCTAATAGATAAATTATTTAGAATTCTTCCATCATTGTCAAAAAGATACTCCAGAATTTTTGATTTATTATGTTTGCAAGCTAAAATAGCTAAATTGGTATTTTTGATAGGGTTGGCAGTGTTGTCATAATAATCTACCAAAGTATGTTGATCTTCTACATTAGTTATATGCTCAATTACACTGCCCAATTTTTTAAGACTATCAATATCACCTTGCGATATTGCCTTTTCCAGTTCAGTTAATACCAGAAGATAAAGTTCTTGGACTCGGTCTTTTTCGTAGTAGAGTTTTTCATATTCTCTTACCAGTTCTTCTTTTGATGAGTACGAATGCGATATAAACCTTTTATTTTCTTCTTTGTTTGAACAACTTTTTTCTATAGATACTTCCATGACGCCTTTATTTTTTATATCTATACTGGTTTAAGATAGCAAAGTCCAGTATTTAAGAAGAAACACCTGGTAGACCAAAACCAATACCAATCCGAATGGGTTTTTGATTAACTGAAAATAGTTGTATTATTAATAATTATTGTTTATTAAAAAGTTTCTACTACCAACCTCAAAAGAATTTCGGTTGTGAATGTGACTAAACCAACTACTATTTATTCGACGACGATTCAATCTTCGTTATCTAACTCTTCTTCGGTGCTACAAAAGAAATAAAATCTGTAAGACTAAAATTTCATAATAGTGACCAAACAAAATAATATATGCTTTTACGGTCAGGTAACAAAGCGAGGACTAGGGGTGCGCATATAATCGATTAATCGATTACCGTAATCGAATAATCGATTATTTCATAATCGATTATGATAATTTATAATAATCGATTAATCGATTATAGAAATAATCGATTGTGAAAATAATCGATTGTGAAAATAATCGATTGTGAAAATAATCGATTGTGAAAATAATCGATTGTGAAAATAATCGATTGTGAAAATAATCGATTGTGGAAATAATCGATTATGAAAATAAACCTGCAATTACAAATTTTTTTATCGCAACATTATAATATGCTTCCAGGTACTTGGTTGGAGGTTATGTGGTGCAATCTGAATAATTTGAACCCACGGTAATACGAATCTCCAGAATTCAAACTCAATAAAATGATCTACAAAATTTTCAAAATTAAATTAATGTATGTAGATTAACTAATTAATATAAGTTTATTTAAATATTTTCAATTCCAGATCAAAATAATTTTTAAATGTTTTTTAAATAAAAATTTAATTCCAATTCATAATTTGATCGAGTTTCTTAATTAGTGGGTAGAATTACTGTGGGTTTGCACTTTTGAGATTGCACGACATGTTTATCTTTGGTACTACATAATATTACAAAGTCATGTCTGGTTGTCCGTCTTTCTTCGTGACGTAGTAAATTCATTATTATTTACATTATAAAATTTATTAGTTACGTTCCACAGGTTTAAAAATGAAAAGTGTTCGTAATCTAGACAAAATGCATGTATTTCTAAATACTTGTTTAGGTATATCCTAAATAAATTAATATCAAAAATCATTTTTATTTTATCCAATATTTTTGGAGTTTTATAATAAATTAAAAATAGTCTATTTCCCCAAATTCTTTATTATGAAACGAGACGCGTTTCGAGAATCTCAATATATTCTCATGTTCGGTCGTTGAAGGCTGTACAAAACAGAGCAAAATTAGTCAATGTAGAAACATCAACAAATCACATTTTACTTACTACATAAAAACGTATGAGGTGTCAAAAATTTATATCAAATTAAATTAATAACAGTCGTTGGTATATCAAATGAAAAATTAAAATAAAAGACAATTATTATGTTATCAACTGGTGCTTAGCAACACTTCTTATAAGCACCACCGTAACTCCGTAACACAATTAGGAAAATAATAAATTATATAGTAATTTAGTAACCCTTAATAGCCCTACCTATTATAGTTATGAGTTCATAATCGACTATGAGTTCATAATCGACTATGAGTTCATAATCGATTATGAATTCATAATCGATTATGGGTTCATAATCGATTATGAGTTCATAATCGATTACGAGTTCATAATCGATTACGAGTTCATAATCGATTACGAGTTCATAATCGATTATGAACTCATAATCGATTATGAATAACCGATTATTTTCAATAATCGATTAATCGAAAAAAATCGATTATTTTTTATAATCGATAATCGATTATGAAATTTCATAATCGCGCACCCCTAGCGAGGACATACAGTGTAGCCTATAAAGTGAGGACTACTAGAAGAAATAGACTTAGAGCATCTAAGACCAATTAAAAAAACTTATTTCCTCGATGAGAATCATAAAATCATGAGTATACTCGAAAATTATGAGAGAGAACCAGTCTTCCTTTTTTACGTGTATATTAAACGTAGTGAGGACCGACCGTTTATCTATTGTAGTCATAGAGGTATAGTATATTAAAACTACTGGAGGCACCACCAGTGTTGTCAGATTTTAGAAATTTAAGGCGCCAAATCGTTGCCGAAAAAACGCCCAAAGGCGCAACTAATTGATCACGTGGCGCCAAAATTGAAATTTATTGTTATTTTCTGTAAGGGGCCGTCCATTAATTACGTAAGGATGATTTTTGTAATTTTGGACCCCCTCCCCCCGCCACGTAAGGATACGTAAGATTGTGGCAACCCCCCCCCACATCTTACGTAAGGATTATTTAAAAGAAAATTAATTTTGACCCCCCTCTCCATCCCTTATACTTATAAAATATGAATAATAATATATTATACTAGCTGGCACAGTCGGCCTACCGGCCGCCTTTAGACGTCTAGACCGTGTGGGATGTGGTTGTTCGGCCTTCGGCCTCACTCAAGAGTATCGCAGGCATACGTGTAGACCGTGGTTTTTCGGCCTTCGGCCTCACTTCAAGGTACTAAAGTAGCCTATGTTTTTCGTTGCATTGTAAATAACTTCTACACCAAATTTGGTTAAGATTGGTCAAATAGAAACGTAAAGCACGTGCACGCGTATTTGCATTGTCGATCGGTTGACAGTTTGACAGCATTAATTATTGTATTTTAAGTTGATTTTGAGTAGCCTGCCTTCCTTTAAGGAATCTCGATAATCCATTCATGCGCGTCCCTATGGGACGCGCATGAATGGATTATCGAGATTCCTTAAAGGAAGGCAGGCTACTCAAAATCAACTTTTCTTTCCTTTGCGAATTTTTGCACTATTTCAATACAAAAACATGCGCAGGAACCTACATAATAACTGTGAAAATTTGGTTCCGATCGGTCAAGCGGTTTAGGAGTCTATAGGGAACATACATACACACATACATCCATTTTTATATATTTAGATAGATAATAATAAATACAAAAATTTAAATTAAATTTTTATTTACATAGATGAAAAACCGTTCGTAAAGATCACCAAAGTTTGATGCCATTTTCTGTAATTCACACTATTATGCCACTATGTTTAATGATTTTTAAGTACTATATAATTCAATATATGATATTTCCATTATACCTGGATATAATTACCAACATAAAAAGAAAAAATTATATTAGATTGTTAAATTTAATTTAAAAAAATATTTTAAGAAACTTACGTAAGGAATACGTCGGACCCCTCCCCCCTTACGTAAGGGTCCGTAAGATATCCAATACCCCCTCCCCCCCAAAAAACCCTTACATAATTAATGGATGACCCCTAATCGAATGCAATGAACTTCATGGGTGACACCCGGGGCGGATTATTTCTTGTTGATGACCTTTCTTTTTTTTGGAATGTACAACGCGCATGCTCGGCTTTCAAATTCAAAGTTGATTATTTATCGCAATAAACCGCAACTACATTTCTCAGAAACCGCCCAAATTGCGGTTTGCGGTTTTTGAAAAATTTTTATCGCAAATTATCTTCCAAAGTCGCCCAATTTGCGGTAAATCGCCCAATCTGACAACACTGGGCACCACCTGCATATAATCCCTATAGAGATAAAACGGTCCGATTTTACTGACGTTCCCCCACTCCTTAAAGGTATAAACTCGACTTGACATTCTATTGGGAATTTACATCACCGATGAGGGCGCTAACGTCGCGTCATAATGGCTGTTCTAATTAGTATAGCACGATATTGCACATAAGTTATTAATGCGTATTGTACTAATATAGCTAGTCGACTGCGTTATAATAGTGGTAAAATTCAAATTCTAACACACAATTAATTAACAAATACACGTATAAAATTTTGGGTATACTAAACGGAGTAGTTAATATTATGGACGCGTAGTGGCGCATGGTTAATGTAAATTCCCAATAATAACGTGGTAAAGATGGCAATGACAGCAGTAGTTTCTTAAATTTGATCAATTTTAGTTAAAGAGTGGTGTGTTTTTGTGAATTTAACTATTTCTTAATTAAATTATCTAGTGAATTGTTGCTTTTTTAACCTAAAATGGTATTTTAGGTTAACATTTTAAATAATGTGTGTATTTTTAATTAAAAACCACAATATAATATGTCTACAATTATTTTAATCATTTATCACATCCTAGTTTCTTATAATTCATTTATTTAAACGTTTAAACATCATTTATCCTATGATTATGCACTACAAGATTTGACAGAATCCTTTAAGGAGTGGGGGAAGCGTAAACTTACGTCGGACCGTTTTGTTGCATCTAGTGGTGTCTCCAGTAGTTTTAATATATACCTCTATGATTGTAGTGAGGTCCGTATAAATGAATTGTCCTTCTAACAATGTGAGGCCCTATATACAATTATTTAATCGCGGATCTGACAAAGTGAGGTTCGACGGTGTTGCCATGGTGTCATAATGCTAGATCACCATTTTTTTATCTTTCAACCAAGTTTCTGTTTATTTCGCAAGATAGTCCAGTCAGTATAGACTTTCATAGTGAAGAATACTGGGGGGGGCGAAGAACGTGATTATGAGTGGTAAGATCCCGGTGGGCTATGTTTTGGTCTCATTTGATGTGTGCTCCCTGTTCACTAATGTGTCTAAGGAGTCTACGTTGGCGGCTATAGAGAACAACTGGGACTTGATAAGACCGTTCACGAGCATCCCGATGGCCCGATTTTTGCAGTTGGTCTCGCTGATTTTTGATAATAGCTACTTCGCATATGAGCAGGTGTTTTATTCCCAACTAATTGGTAGTGCGATGGGAGACCCTTGTTCGCCAATTTTTGTCTCTTTCGTAATGAATGATTTGTTAATAAATTTTTTTGGATCGATCAGCTTCGAGATCCCATTTTTGCTTATCTATGTTGACGATATCCTCACAGCTGTGCCCGAAAACAAAATAGATTATTGCTTGAAGATATTGAATGAATATGATAGCCGTATTAAATTCACTCATGAGAAAGAATTGGATAATAACATCTCGTTCCTTGATCTGTCCATTACTCGATCCGAAGATGGAACGCTGTCCACGGATTGGTATAGGAAACCTACGTCAACGGATCGAATATTAAGTTTTTACTCCTCCCACCCTTTAAACCAGAAAGTAGCATTGGTTAAAACCATGTTGCACAGAATAAAAACATGTGTTTCTAACGATCTTCTTGATGAACGGGTTCGAGAACTTAGAACAATGTTCATTAAGAATTGCTACCCCACCCGTTTACTAGACCGCATTCTCTTGGACTACGGATCACCCCCTACACAGAAAGTGACCAACAATGATGATGACAACACACCTATCAAGAAATACATGAAAATTACGTATCATCCATGGCTCGCCGAAAGGATGAAACAGCTTTTTTATGCGGTGGTTGATCCGATACAGTTTCAACTGGCATTTCATAACCCCTTCACACTGGGTAGAATCCTGTTCACGGCTACTAAAGATAAAATACCTAAGTTAGAGCAGAGTAATGTTGTATACAGAGTCAAGTGCAAATGTAATGCTTTTTATGTGGGACAAACGAAACAACTGTTGAACAAGAGACTGAACCAACACAGAAGTGACATACGTAGGGGGGGGGGACCACTACAGGGCTCTCTGAACATTCATTGGGATGTATGCATGGTTTCCTTTCGGAGGATGTCGAGGTGTTGGACATGGAGAGTAACTGGCACAAGAGGTTATTTCTGGAAGCAGCTCACATTATGACCACGGAAAACAACATAAACAAAATGACTGATTTTAACAATATAAATAGTGGGTACAAGAACATTTTAAACAATTTCGTTGACAAGATTGGTGGTATCACTTGAACAACCTCGGATGTCATGCGTGAAGTTTAAATAGAATTTAAAACTGAGTGGTGTGCGTATGTCAGTGTAATCGCTGTCAACGGTATCAGTTTTCTTATCTGTTTTAGTTTATGCATGCTGTTTTGAAAATTTGACTGTATTTTAATATTATACATAACATTTTTATTTACTTGTGACACCAGTGCAGGCCCCTTCATTTTATTGTAAACAATTTCCACCCATGTTTTTTAAGGTATGTCTTATGCTGATGCTTGTGTTTATGTATTCTCACGTTTTATGTTATATTATAGTTCTGAAGATGGCTTTCATTTTGAGGCCGAAACGTAAACTTTAAAAACAATTGTTTAATTTATTTTGTCCACAAACCCGATATCCCATTTATTTAGTATAGACTTTCACCCGTGAATAATTATTTAGTGAATTTTTTTTTCACAGCTGTCTCGGGGGGGTCACTGGGAGTGTAAATTCAAAATGGCGACCAAATCATGCTTATGCGTATTATATTCGAAAAATGGTTTTTTAAGTGAAAAACGGTTTTTCTTGAATAACTCGGCCGGTTTTGATTTTACAGAAAAACCGTGAGAACAAAAGTTGTATAAATTTTGATTCTCTACAAGTTTAGTCCTCACAGTTTTTCTTCTAGGATCAAGATTTTTTGAATTAACCCTGAAAAAAGCGACAAATTCGAAATATTTCCATTATCTCGTTTATTTTCAACTTTACGGCACAAATGAAGAGGACCAAACATGTAGAGAATCAAATTCTGAACAACTTTGGTTCCTACCTTTTTTTTCAAAAATCGATATTTAAGGTCGTACGCCAACCATGGAGAAACAGAGCTAAACTCTTTTCCGCACCACCAAAGAGCTAGAGTTTCAGGCGCGTTTTTTTTTATGACGTGGTATCCCCTATGGGCCTAATCCACGTACGATAGCTGCGCGGAATAACGAAATGTAATCTGAGAGTCCGGTTGGAAAAGTAGCTATGTCAAGGTCCGGTTGGAAAAGCAGCTTACTCAACGTCCGCTTGAAAAAGCGGCTATGTCGCCCACTACATTTTCTAATCTCATGAAATCCATGATGAAACAATTTCGGGAGCGAGATAGCCGCTTTTTTCAGCTAACTTTGAGTTACCGGCCTTTAAAAACGAACCCCGACATAGCTGCTTTTCCGACCGGACTCTGATACATGGTTATTCCGCGCAGGTATCGGTATCTTGTCTGTAGGCCTGAAAATATCGTTCCGGAACTATTTTTTTTTAGGTTTCTTAGCTGATGGTCCTGCCAAATCCATATCCTCGGTTTCTTCTTCGGCCAATTTTTGTGGCGTCCAGCTCATTTCCAAGCCACATTTGCTTGTTGGAAGCTATAACCGCCACCTTCTTTTGTTCGCACAGCTGCCTATGCCAGGTGCCGCCAGCGTCTGGGGCAGACTGGTCAATCAAGTCCCACGACCTTTAATATCGATTCTTGGAAAAACAGGTAGAGACTAAAATTTTCAGAAATTGTATTCTATACAACTTTTGCCCTATTGATTGTACCTGTAAAATTGAAAATAAAGGAGATAATGCGAATATTTCGAAATGGGTACATATTTTTGGGTTAAATTCCGAAAATATCGATTTTTGGAAAAAAAAAAGGTGGGAACCAAAGTTGTTCAGAATTTGATTCTCTACATGTTTGGTTCTCTTCATTTGTGCCGTAAAGTTGAAAATAAACGAGATAATGGAAATATTTCGAATTTGTCGCTTTTTTCAGGTTTAATTCAAAAAATCTTGATCCTAGAAGAAAAACTGTGAGGACTAAACTTGTAGAGAATCAAAATTTATACAACTTTTGTCCTCGCGGTTTTTCTGTAAAATCAAAACCGGCCGAGTTATTCAAGAAAAACCGTTTTTCACCTAAAAAACCATTTTTCGAATATACGCATAAGCATGATTTGGTCGCCATTTTGAATTTACACTCCCAGTGACCCCCCCGAGACAGCTGTGAAAAAAAAATTCACTAAATAATTATTCACGGGTAGGGTCGGTTTTTTGGATATAATGACTGGACTAAGACGTTTAATATAGTGCTACACGTGAAATGCTTTACATGTGATGTTTTTTGAAGACGCTTAACAAGGTAAGGAAATTTGGGGGAAGTTATCTATCTCTGACTAGCTGAAAAAAAAATTCTTCAGCTACACACTAAAGAACAGGCTTGTTTTAGTCTATAGAAATAATATTTTGCGAGATTCCGATGAAAAAAACACAAAATATCGACTTTTGAAAAGTACGGGAAATTAGCATCGAGTATGCGGCAGACCCCGGTCGATGTCCCATCGTTCGCCCGTTGTTCCTTGAAATCGAGTGAAATTTTTTCGCTCCGATTTGAATTTTTCTTTGAAATTCGGATAGATGGGGGTGTGATTAGTGGCTTGAACCGACCGACTTTCAACCGGCCGACTTTCAACGGACCGACTTTCAACCGACCGACTTTTAACGGACCGACTATTTTTTCGACAGACTTTCAACGGACCGACTTTCAACCTACCGACTTTCAACCTACCGACTTTTAACGGACCGACTATTTTTTCGACCGACTATCGATACTATCCGAAGCATTCACTACAAGAATGATTTCCAATTCGACTATTTGTCACATCATATAGTTTCATTTTACAGTCATGATAACTGTGAAGTGTCTAGGAATCCTTCGGGAAACATGGCCTCAATCGTTTATGTTTCTCATTAAGCAATATCGTGAGTTTTTGGTTAAAGCGTCGTTGGGGGGGGGAGTTCTAACCTTGGCAGATCCATAACTCTGTTGGTTTGGTTTTCGTGGAGATGCCATAGCGACAGGTATCTAGAATCCTTCGGGAAACCTGGCCTCAATCGTTTATCTTTCTCATTAAGCAATTTCGTGAGTTTTTGGTTAAGATCAGGTCTCCGTATGGATTCCTTGTCACCTCTCGTCAGGGCTGCCCACGGTTGAGGTCACCTAGACTTCCCAGACACCTGTCGCTATGGCATTTCCACGAAAACCAAACCAACAGAGTTATGGATCTGCCAAGGTTAGAACTCCCCCCCCCAACGACGCTTTAACCAAAAACTCACAATATTGCTTATTTGATTATAAACAAATTCAAATAATTCAAACGAAAGTAGAAATTCAAACGAAATGTAGGTACAGGTAACTTAATTTTTAAAGCGACCTTGACTAGCAATTAAGTAGTACCGGGATAATACCGAAATCGAGATGAAGATCTAAAAACACGATCATTTTCTGGTTTTCCATGGTCTGATTTTACATTTTATAAATTAGTTAAGGGCAAAAATTTAAATAAAGTAATGATTTTGACCGGCGCGGCGATAGAATTACAATTCATTGAGTTGTGATCATGAAATGATTCTTCTTATCGCGAGTAGCTAGTAATGGTATTTTATCTCGCATTCTAAATAAATTTATCGTCTTCTACGCGAGGTAAGAAAGTATTTTAATTGATGCAAGGTCATAATTCAGGAATCGTACAAAATGAGTACCGGGCGCTATTGCCAGTTTTCCGGACCTAACTTTGCATGGTACACTGTAATGTAATGTTAACAAAATATACTTGTATGGAATGTATACATTAATAGAGCGCCCCCAAGCGGTAAATCTAAAAACTAAAAATATGCAAAATTGTGGTGCTTCTATTAAAGTGAAGTCCACTAAATTTTAGTACGAATAGCATAGCTGATGATAGAGGGGGCTAATAAACAATTTTGTAAAGTGAGGTCCGTATATGGACCTCACTTTGTCGTGGACCTCGCTTTATATGTAATTTTTGCATAGCCGGTCCTCACTTTATACCCTGGTAAAAAATAAAATATTACAAAAAAAGAAGTTAAGTGGTAAATAATTAATTAATAATATATTATTTAAAAATTTTGAAGAATCGGATTAAAATTATAAAATTTTGCATGGAAAGTTAATTTAAAAAGATAACATAAAATTTCATGGGTATATTTTCTCGCAATTGGTAACACCCCCCCCCCACAATTTGTTGAGAGATATCACAGCAATATAGTGCCATGATATTTTTCAAAGTTTTTGGGTTTCAAATTTGAATAAGTGGATTTTAATAAAAACTTTGTAATTTTGCAACCAAGTACACTAGACCCTCCATATACGCGAGTTCGATGTACGCGAATTCAGAATAACGCGAATTAGATTTTGATACCTGAATTTTTTGTACGCGAAGCAAAATTCCCTTTAACGCGAATTAAGTTTTCGCGTATTATTAAAATAACTAGCTGGCACAGTCGGCCTACCAACCGCCTTTAGCCATCTAGACCGTGTCGGATGTGGTTGTTCGGCCTTCGGCCTCACTCCAAGGTTCTAAAGTAGCCTATGTTTTTCGTAGCGTTGTAAATAACTTCTACACCAAATTTGGTTAAGATTGGTCAAATAGAAACGTAAAGCACGTGCACGCGTATTTGCATTGTCGATCGGTTGACAACTTGACAGCATTCATTATGGTTTTTAAGTTGATTTTGAGTAGCCTGCCTTCCTTTAAGGAATCTCGATAATCCATTCATGCGCGTCCCGCAGGGACGCGCATGAATGGATTATCGAGATTCCTTAAAGGAAGGCAGGCTACTCAAAATCAATTTTCCTTTCCTTTGCAAAATTTTGCACTATTTCAATACAAAAACATGCGCAGGAACCTACATAATAACTGTGCCAAATTTGGTTCCGATCGGTCAAACGGTTTAGGAGTCTATAGGGAACATACTGCTGTGATCCAAGCTACCGAGCCAACACAAAATATAAAATTTCTAGCTCAATTTAAAATAATAAATAAAATTTAACCTATTTAAAACTACACAGATTGAAAAGATAAACCATTTGCACTATTTTTCAATATTATGAGGAAATAAAGATCTTTAAAGATTGAAACACTAGATAAAAAGCTGTTAGATAAATTCATTAAGGAAATTGCCATATCAAAATTTCATAAAAAAGGATAATATTTAGATCAGAAATAGTAATTTTACTGAATGCTGTTATCAGTAAAAACATAACCAATAATTTTGTACTACAAAAATTGAATTTACTTTGTGAATAACTCATTATGTGTAAAACTGATTATATCCAGATGTGTTAAATTATTTGCTCTATGTGAAGGTCATAATTTGATTCTGTGAATCCATAAAAAGGTCAATAATGCTCAAATTCGTTTGAAAAGCGATAACAAATTTTCGTGATAAGAAATGTTCAAATATCTATCCAAAAAGTGCGTACAAATCGGCTACTGTACAACAAAACGTCTGGAAATCAATGGACAATTCATCTCATCAAAAAGAAAAGCAATTCTGAAAATTTAAAGAGATTTAGACAAAATAAAATTTTATGAAGTATGGAAATTGACTTACTGATAATGAAAATAGACCAGTTTTCGAAAAGTGCGCAAGTTGGGCGTACCATGTTGTAGTAAGTCGTGCGATGTTAGCATGCAAAGCAATATTAGTTCAGGAAAGCACTCGGATGGTGACCGACTAAAATTAAAAATAGGACGTGCCATATAAATATTGAAATTAAAGAAGAGTCATCCTAGAACGCTTGAAATGACAAGACGTGTGTGTCGTAAAAATTAAAGTCTTCCCAGAGCGCTTGAAATGGACGGATGTGCCATGAAATAGTTGTATTTTAACGCTTGAAAGGACAGGACGTGTGTGGTTCAAAAGTGGACAACCCAAGTTAAAATCATCCAGATGTCCAACGCGCCGAATATTTGTTAAAAGTTAGATAATGTGGATTATCTAAAAATGGCTACCGATTAGTTGGAACATCTAACCACCAATAATGTGTTAATTTCGACTCACTTTTCAAATATCCTGGAAGCGAATATTTTCAAACAACTCACCCGTATTCCAGAAAATTAAAACAACTGATCAACAAGTATAAATCAAGTAATCAACACCGTACAATCACTTTAAAAACAGGAGCGAGTTTATCATCAACATCAACAAGTGCGACGTTAGTTGAGTGCTACGCAACGGAGTGAGCGCCAATCGAAATAGTGTTCAGTGCGCATGCTTTTTAAACAAGCAGGATATATTCAAAAGGTATTTGAAAATTTATTATTTTATTAAAATTTGGCCCTCAGCGCATTAAAAATAGGACGTGACGAATTTATCGCACCATCCTCAGTAAAAATTTCATTAATAAACATTTTTCTATTATTTACTTTTCGACGAATAAAATTTAACATAAAAACATTTAAACCCGTTACTGGAAAACGGAGGCTTTGAATTTGATTCAAGCAAGCAAGCAAGAAGAGAAAGAAGTTTTTGGATCAACGCATTTCGACTTTATTTAATATTTAATAATTATTGTAATTTGCCCACAGATAAAAATTTATCTGTATTTGTTTATAAAAATTTTAGCGCAATGCGATTTGATATTTTGACCAATATAAAATTATTTTTGATTTAAATGCAACTTTTATTGATTCAACCACAACAGTGAAGTATTCCAATTTTTAAGATCATCAAAAGCAAAGGTGAATTTCGTTTATCTCTCCATACAATTATTTTGTCGACAATTTTCAATTTATGAAGGATTTTATTTTGATCTTAATAAACATCCCTTAATTCAACTGAATCTACAATACCTAGAGGGAATCTCAACGCTGAGCTATACTAGAGGGACAAGGGTGGTGAGTTTCTTGATAAAATTGCACCCTTGAAAATTTCAATTTTCAATTTATAAATTTTTCTTTCACTTTCAAACATAAAACCGAGGTGTGCAACTTTATGATAGAAACTTCACAGCAATACATACATACATTTTTATATACAGCCTTGGCCAAATTACTGGGGCACCCTTTAACATAGCGGTAAATTCCTTTTCAGTGCAATATTTAAGCGGTCTATTGTTAGCAGGTAGTCCGAAATGGTATTGGGATTATAGTACAAAGAAATTTTTGTCCGTTATTATATTTTGGGGGCCATAAAATTTAAAACTTTGAAAAATGTATAAAATTGTTAGTTTAAAGAAAGCGGTCATTCAGTTAGTTTCGAATTTTATGTTCTACATTTGTGTTCAAATTATTTTAAGATTATTTCTAAGGCATATAAATAATTTAATATGCCAAAACATAGTGATTTAAGTGAAAGCAAAAGGGCACAGATAATGCTCTTACATTCTCAAGGCGTAAACCAAACTGCTATTAGTAAGCAACTAAAATGTTGGTTCAAAATACCTAAAAAGATGCGAGGAACTAAATTCGTTCAAATCCAGAACAAGAAGTGGTAGAAAACGCATAACAACCCCCTCTGAAGATCGGATGTTGCGACGCGCGAGTACTCGAAATCGCAAAATGACGTCGAAAGCGCTCGCTAATCAAATGCGTGAAGACGATGGGCCATCGATTTCGGCACGAACAGCTAGAAGACGACTTACAGAAGCAGGCCTGAGGGGTTGTAAAGCTAGGCGTAAGCCATGGCTTTCGGAAAAAAATATAAAAAAGCGACTGGAGTGGGCTCGTGAACACCGCAATTGGACCACTGCGGATTGGGAGCGAGTAGTTTGGTCCGATGAATCAAACTTTGAGGTAAGTTAAATCAACCCTTTATTTTGCAAATTCAATGATAAAAATTTAACTTTAAACTAATTTAAAAAAAATAATTGATTTTGACTTTATTATTTTTTTTTACATAGGTTTTCGGCACCCCTGGGGCTGTGTACGTACGTCGTAGACCAGGGGAAGAATACAATCCAGACTGCATCGTACCTACGGTTAAACATGGCGGAGGGGGGGGGGTCATGATTTGGGAGTGCATGGGATCAGCAGGGGTAGGAAAGATGTTCGTGTGCGAGGGTAGAATGAATAGTTCTACATATACGACAATGTTAGAGACCAATCTAATGGAATCCTACAATGATATCTTTCCTAACAAGGATCCCCAGGACATAATATTTCAGCAGGACAATGCTCCTTGCCATACCTCGCGAGCGAGCAGGCGGTGGTTTGAGTCAAAGGGGGTGAATGTGTTAGATTGGCCTGCACAGTCACCCGACTTAAATCCCATAGAACATTTACGGTTTGTTCTCAAGAAAAATGTAGGACAACATAACTGTAAATCTAAATCAGACTTGAGGGAAAAATTGCCGATGGAATGGAGTAAATTGTCGCCTTCTATCTGCAAATCATTAGTCGACAGTATGCCAAGAAGGGTTGCAGCTGTGATTAAAGCCAATGGAGGACCCACAAAATATTAAAAAATAATGTTGAATAAATATTTTAATAAACTTTGATCGGTATTTTCTTTATATTTTCTTGCTTTAGTAAAATATTACACTTTTATTAGGGTGCCCTACTAGTATGGCCAAGGCTGTATATAGATTGTCGATCGGTTGACAGCATTCATTATTGGTTTTTAAGTTGATTTTGAGTAGCCTGCCTTCCTTTAAGGAATCTCGATAATCCATTCATGCACGTCCCATAGGGAGGACGCGCATGAATGTATTATCGAGATTCCTTAAAGGAAGGCAGGCTACTCAAAATCAATGCCAAATTTGGTTCCGATCGGTCAAACGGTTTAGGAGTCTATAGAAAACATACATACATACATACACACATACATCGATTTTTATATAGATTATGTGTTATCCAAATAGCATAAACAAATTTGGAGGTATAGGTGTATATAAATCTTACATCGAAGCTAAAGATATTCATTGACAGTTGTTTACATAATAAATAGAGATGTATGTACTATATACAAAGTAATTTCTACTCCGTTCGCAGGCGCTGAAACGTAGCACTTGAATGATACAAATACGGTGTCAACGATTTATAGTTTTTTATGCATTATATTTAATTTTTTTATCAATTAGGTATATTTTAGTTTTTGTATGCATTATATTTTACCTATTTCGTAAATAAACCTTAGTTTTAAACTTTTGTTTTTAGTCTTAAATAAATTTTGGAACCTAACCCCCTTTTTTCTATTGCTTCTTTGGTTCCATTTACGCGAATTCCATGTACGCGAGGCTTTTGGCGAACGGAACCCTCGCGTACATGGAGGGTCTAGTGTATTCAAATTTCCCACCTCCCTAAACGAGCGCACCTAACCTAAAACGCGAGGCAGGAGCCCCCACCCGCAAGCTCGTGATCTATCTAAGACACCCTACGTTATGTAATTAACCTAAAACTCGCTTGATTACAAAAATTACCCCAAGCTCGTTGGAAGTTTCTTATGTAGGTAAACGAACTCGAAAACAGTCGATCGGTCAACGGGATTAATTTAAATTAATCGAATTACTCGCAGTGAGAAGACATCCTCAAATAAAGACCTGATTAACTTAATTACGTATCTTAATAATATGCAGTAAATTACGTTACCGAATTGGAAGTGACGAGTTTACCCACTTTGAAATAAATACACAAATAATATTCACCTTGCTGTAAATTAACTACTAAAAGCTTGCACATATACATAAAAATGTCACAATGATTCGACACAACAACCACACTCGTCGACCAACTCAATCGTAGTGGTCCCTTCCCGCTTCGTTTCGCGTCCTCCCACCATAACTCCTCTTTCATTGGTTGTTCTTCGTTACGTTGTCAACTGTATATTTCCGCCGTGTTATCACGCTTGTACTTCGCTGGCGCGATATTTAAAGTAGGTATTATCATTACAACTTTATAAAGAAATTATATTTTTGCTGTTGAAAGGTTAACGACAAGTGGGAATTTGTTTTTTAAAAAAACCACTAAATTTGTTTTTAACAGAAAATTATTGTAATAGATGTCGTTAAAAAATTGTATTAAAGTTTTAAACCGTAGTATTTTACTGATATAATAAAAAAGGTGGAATTCGCTTTAGCGGCAGTTCCTAATAAGCTTCTATATAGTTATCTTTCTGGTGTGAAAAATTGTTGTTAGCTAGTTATTTTTGGAACGCCATATAATGTAATATCACATAATCAGATAGTCTGCACTAATTAAATTTTTGCGGTTGCTATTTATCAATTCCTACATAATAATTAAACTTTTCCATTCCATTCGTAACTTTACTTCTCCTGTAATGTACGGTCTATTTTTTTGAGGTGGATCAATCCTCTTCTTTCTCTTTTATTTACAACTTAACTTTACTAACCACATCAAGCCACTGCTGTGGTTAAAATAAAAATAATAAAAATTTAATCATTGCTAATGGAAAATGATTTGGAGCGTTCTGATTTGCTCTGAAGCATACGAACGGACAGACACGGGGCCAGATCATAAGGCCTCTTTCTATACTTTGTATATAGAAGCCTAATATAAACAATATTCTACCAAAATTGAAAGAAGAATTGCAAACATTGCGTTCAATAAGATTTTGCAAACATCGCGTTCAAGTAATAAATATCACGTGTTGGAAATCATCATAAGCAAAGAAAAATTAACTTTTGATTGTTCCCATTTTCATTCCTATAAATTACAGTCAGACGCAGGAATCTTTAAAATCTTTAAAAAACTTGATTTACCATGTTATTTCGGTGAACCGTTATTTCTCTATGTTCGCATCAAACTTTTGTTATAATTAAAAATTATTATAAAAACCTACAATTTATTCAGCAATGATTTAATCTTCGTTATATAACTCTTATTCTTCAGTGCTATAAAAGAAGTAAAATCTGTAAGACCAAAATTTCATAATAGTAATACGTGTTAAGCTATGACCCCCCCCCACTTGAGCAAAACGAAAAAAAAAAAGTATGGAGAATTTGTTGCTACGATATTGCTGCAAACGCAATTTACGATGATGACTAAGGAGTCGGAAACACGTGTTCACCGTTCATCGTTGATTGTATAGTTTGTTTCAGAATAATTGGAATTAAAAAAAAGTCATAGCATTAAATTACGTTGATATAAAAACGTACAAACTATAAACAAAACATAATAATAGAGATAAGATTAATTATTTTAATCTCGCGCCAGCCTTTAGCAATGCATATTATGTTCTCTTGGTTGACCAGACAATCTTATGTATTATGTGTCGTCTTTATATCAACGTAATTTGATGCTATGACATTTTTTAATTTCAATTATTCTGAAACAAACTATACAAAGTTCAATATTTGGTAGAGTAGATGCGAAAGGTCAAAAGTTATACTGTCATCGGCGCATTAACGAAAACACGTCCAAACACTAAAAAGCCCAACTAGAAAACATTCGTTGCATGTTTACTTTCGTTTACTTTCAAAATAAAATAAATAACAATAACTTTTTTATTAAATTATGCCTAGTGATATTTTTTTCATATTAATTTTCAAGAACGAGTAATTACGTCTTTTTTTATTCACATTTTTTAAATTTTCGCGCCAAGCTAATGTTTTCACGTAACATTTATATGTATGTATTTCGCCCTTCGCGCATTGTATAACTTTTGAGCTTTTGCACGCAGTCTATGAATATTTTTTTGTAGCCATCGCGAGTTATAATGGTGGGGATGCCAGCTTAATATTATCCTGTCATTTGCACTTTCAAATAGCCGTAACTCGAGAACGGTAAGAGAAACAAATTCGCGCTTGCGGCAACAAATTAGAATCATTTGAGATTATATAGGTTATGATTACCACTGGATGAAACATGGACTTCATAATACAGATCAGACAAAAATGACAGATACCTGTTTTTCTGATGGACAGTTTTGTATCTTTTTAATATTTGATATCTGTTATCATTTAGTTAAAAGAAAGTTATAAGTTATAAGTATTAACGTTAAACAACCGCATACGAAATTTTTTTCGAGATTTATGAATATTTCGAAAACTAAGAGTTACAAACGAAAATAAAAGAGATACAAACAGGTACAAACGATTGAGACTAGCATTGCACTACCCCCCCCCCCCCCAACGAATTTTTTAAATATCTCAGAAACGAAAGAGGTACAAACGAAAATAATGTCGGATGACAATTCGGACTTTCACTGTCCCCCTCAGTGTAGACTTTACCTGTAGACGTGTAGACCACACAACCAACGTATTTACGTATTAAATAGTAGATCAAAAATGTTACGAAACAAAACATTTTTGTTTGATTGTGTTCAAAACTGTTTTCTACATGTATTAACAAATTTGTTAGCAAGTTTTGTTTGATCAGTGTGTGTTGGATCATATTTAATGCATGCAGCGCCGTAGCGAGCTCTTCTGGCGCCTGAGGTAAATTTGAATATGTGCAAAAGTTTCCTATCATTTTGAAAATTTTAAACTATTATATTTATTGGGTTTTGTCGAGGTTTAGCGCCCCCATTGCGATGGCGCCTGAGGCAAAGCTTCGGTCGCCTCACCCTTTCTACGGCGCTCGCTTAGAGTAATGAAAACAAATGGATGCTTATCAGGAAGTCATTTAGGCTGCCAGGACCGAGGGGTCTGGGGGGTATGGAATACCCCCCAGGTACACTTAATTTATTGCGAAAGAAAAACTTTCACTTTTACGTCCCTCGGTATTAAGAAGAACGGTACTGAGATAGTTATAAAAAGCCTAAAAATATCACCAAAAATACCCCCCTGCCGGATTACAAACAAAAATTGCAAATGATTCAATGAAAATTTTTGATGGTTCTGAATAATGGCAAGTGTACCTGGGGGGGGGGTATTCCATACCCCCCAGACCACCCGGTCGTGTAATATCAATTTTTATCGTTGGGAACTTCTGAAGATCTTATATAAAATACCCATAGTATGCCAGAATCACCGTTTGCATGGTAACGTAACGGATTAGCCCCCCGAATATGGAGATTATTTTTATCGGTAGGAATTTTTCTTTTCAATTTAATTTGTTTTTTACTAACTGTCGCGATGATGATGTGATAGTTTTACCGGTTTTACCCAGTCAGTTAAAGGGAAATGAAAAAGAACGCGGGTTGGCATCAACTTTCTACAAAACGAGGTTTCAGGATTTACTTCAGATCTAAAGTAAATCCTGAAACCTTGTTTTGTTCACCATAGATGGTAAAGTTTAAATGTACGAAATAATTATTCAGAATAATTATGTATTATTCAAAACCTTTTTCAATTGACTATTATAAATGCCTCAGTCGCCTCACCCTTGCTAAGGCGCTGACTACGTTAATTGTATTGAATACTACTACCGTAGTTGTAGTTGAATACTACAATACTTATTTAAAATAAAACCATATTCTTCAAGGGAACAAAACAAAAATGAAAAAACAATTATAATATAAACTCAAATTAAAATAATCTTTAAAATTAAAAAATAAACATTCCAAAAGTAAACACATAAATTAATATTGTAATTAAATAATTTAAAAGGTTTTTCTGAACTATAATTGACGAATTAAGACGGATCGAGGAATTATTTTGCCTTACTAAAATCGTGATTAAAAATACCTAGTTTTATCAGTTTTCAATTTACAAGGTTAAAACAAAAATTACAACTTTTCTCAATATCTCCACAATACTAAGAAAGTGTTAAAAATAGTTGATTATTTTATGCTGAGTCAATTTTATGATAGCTTGACTGTTTATGTTTATGTGTTGCAAAGTACATTGTTTCTTATCTCAATGCGTGCTCATAATAATGTAACTTGTTATCAGATTTCGATATCGACTTTCTACCTTAATAATAATAATAATAATAAAATTTATTGTAATAACAAATAAAGTGATATCACAAATGGTTAAATACATAGGTTGCTCAAGATTTAAAATTTAACCTTTCAGAATTTGGCGATGATAATAATTATCCACTTCAAACTGATGGTATTTGAGTCCTGTGGATGCAAATTTCGGTAAATGCAATTTATTTTTTCGAATTTGGCGGTCGCTGTTACTGCAGTTACGTTTTCGGACTCCATGAACCAATTTCTGGTCATTACAGCTACGTGACTCGAAAAAGTCCTCGGGCATCTAATAAAAATTGCAATAACTGCAATGTAATTCGATTTTTACAAGTAATTTGGGAAGAAAACGGCGGTTTAAACTTCCCATTTGATCAATTATTCCTTAAGGTCACCGATAAACACAAAAAAGTTTAAAAAAATTCAACCACAAACAGAAATTATAAGGTTTAAATCATTGCATAGTTGCAATTCTAATTAAATTATGTATGAAGAAGTCCTCGGGCACCATATATTATATTACTGTAACGCTTCCTAGAATTGTGCAATAGTTTTAAAATGCAGTTGATGCATTTTGTAAATAGTAGAGATGACATTAAGCTCAGTCTTAATCTTGACATTGAATATTTAGCACAATGGAGCGTAAAAATACCAAATACACAAGTTTCGATTTAAGACAATTAGTTATTTTTCATTCTGCCAATGGAAAATCGCAGCGGGAAATTGGGAAGTTACTCAATATGAGCAAGAGTACTGTAGCGGATATTGTTAAGCGCTTTAACAAAGAAGATCGGATCGATTTCAAAGAAAAAAGTGGCCGTCCACGTATATTAACATATAGAGATGAGAATTGTATTGTAAGAAAAGTTAAAAAAGACCCTAGAATTAGTGCGCCTAAATTACAAACTCAAGTGCTACACGAACTAGGGAAGAATGTGCATGTGGATACAATTCGCAAAGTTTTAAAAAAAGAAGGGTACAATGGCCGGGTGGCTAGGAAAAAGCCATTTGTAAGTCAAGTTAATAGGAAGAAACGCCTTATTTACGCTAAAGAGTACCTAGAAAAAGACATAGCATGGTGGAACGATGTTATATTTACGAGAGTAAATATAACATCTACGGTTCTGACGGTCGAACCATGGTGTGGCGTAAAGCCAATGAAGAACTGAATCCCAAAAATTTATGTGGTACGATCAAACATGGACTTGGAAATGTCCTTGTTTGGGGTTGTATTTCCACTCAGGGGACAGGCAAATTAGTTGTGATCGACGGCATAATGGACCGTTTTAAATATTTACAATTACTTCAAGAGAATTTGTTACCAAGTGCGGCCCAAATGGGAATTCAAAACAGTTTTAAATATTACGAGGATAACGATCCGAAACATAAATCCCATTTAGTGCAAGAATTTCTTTTATATAAATGTCCCAAAGTATTGCATCCGCCCGCTCAGTCACCCGATCTTAATCCCATAGAAAATCTATGGGATGAATTAGAACGTAGGATACGAACCACCCCTATAAACAACAAACAACATTTAATTCGACGTTTACAGGAGGAATGGGCTCTTATAAGCGAAGACTATTTAAAAAAAATAATTTGTAACATGCCCAATCGACTCAGAGACGTTATAAAACAAAAAGGATACCCCACAAAATATTAATTTTTTCAGTTTCCCTAAACTACTGTGCTAATTTATGTAGTGCCCGAGGACTTGTTCATACATAATTTAATTAGAATTGCAACTATACAATGATTAGAACCTTATAATTTCTGTTTGTGGTTGAATTTTTTTAAACTTTTTTGTGTTTATCGGTGACCTTAAGGAATAATTGATCAAATGGTAAGTTGAAACCGATGTTTTCTTCCCAAATTACTTGAAAAAATCGAATTACATTGAAGTTATTGCAATTTTTATTAGATGCCCGAGGACTTTTTCGAGTCACTACGTACTATAAAAAATCAGCCTGCAGCAATGTTCATTCAGAAAATTGTTTTTTGTTAATACCTAAAACTGACTCATTTAAGATCTAACTTTTTTAGTCTCTTTTTCAACTTGCCACTGAACCCCGGAAGAACAAAAAAAATTTACTTCATGAACGTTTGCTTGGTTGATTACTTGGTTCAGGATGTTAATTGTCTACATAAGGTTCGTTTTGAATTTTCGGAAAGATTTAAAAAAATATATCACTCTTCATTTTGATTTAGATTATGTGAATTTCGTACAATTAAGTGGTTATCCATAAAGGACGTCCACAGTTTTTTTTTTGACTTTGCAACCCCCCTCTACCAGGAATGTCCTATGGTCACAAATCAAAGACGCCCCCCCCTCATTTGTCTAAAATTGAACATAACACGACATTTGGAATTTAAGGAGTAAATAATTTTTTTTACAAAATATTACATGAAAACATTCAAACACAATTTTACAATTAATTAGAAATTCCAAAACTAGAATTTTATGCTGGTTTTTTATTACATTCAGTTAGTGTTGTGTCGGTTTTGTTTTTGTTAACTTGTACGTGTTTATTGTAGTTGTTGTTATTATTGTAAAGGTTTTATTGTAAAAAGGTTTATTGTAAAAAAGATTATTGTAAAAAGGCTTAGCCGTAGATGAAATAAATAAATAAGTAAACTTAAAAATTAATTAATCATTTGACCAAATTAGTGACTACAAAAACTTTTTATAGGGCTACCATACTTCTACATATTATCTACATCTATCTATATAAAAATGGATGTATGTGTGTATGTATGTACTATGTTCCCTATAGACTCCAAAACCGTTTGACCGACCGGAACCAAATTTGGCACAGTTATTATGTAGGTTCCTGCGCATGTTATTGTATTGAAATAGTGCAAAAATTCGCAAAGGAAAGGAAAGTCCCATAGGGACGCGCATGAATGGATTATCGAGATTCCTTAAAGGAAGGCAGGCTACTCAAAATCAACCGAGAAATCAACTTAAAAATCATAATGAATGCTGTCAAGCTGTCAACCGATCGACAATGCAAATACGCGTGCACGTGCTTTAAGTTTCTATTTGACCAATCTTAACCAAATTTGGCGTAGAAGTTATTTACAACGCTACGAAAAACATAGGCTTCTTTAGAACCTTGGAGTGAGGCCGAAGGCCGAACAACCACATCCGACACGGTCTAGATGGCTAAAGGCGGCCGGTAGGCCGACTGTGCCAAGCTAGTATTATTATAATCTATCAAATGATCTAAACAAAAGTTGAAAAATTGATTGAAGGGGGCTAACTTGACAAAAAAAATTTGATTAGTTAACTAATTACGAAAAAACAAAGAACTACCAAAACTTTTAATCGAACTAATAAACCTTTCATGACGATGACCTATCGCTTGGCATTAAAAAAAGGTTAAAAAATGGTTTAAATTAGGCCAAATTGGCAATAAACAATTACTGTTGTATACACGTGAAGTTTAGCGCGTGCGTATAAGTAAACTTCCAACTTAATTAATTATTTACCACCAAATTAGAAACTACCAAAACTTTTTATTGGGGTACCAAAATAAACCTCTGCGTATTATAATCGATCAAATGAGCTAAAAAAAAAGTTAAAAAATCGATTGAAGGGGGGCTAACTTGACAAAAAAATTTGATTGGTTAATTACGAAAAAACAAAGAACTACCAAAACTTTTAATCGAACTACCAAATCTTACCTAAGGGTCATTCCATCTCAAATCAACTGAAAAATAGGCAAAATTAACTCGATCCCCACCAAATTTGACGAAAATTGGTACACATCATCTTAGTAAGAAATAAAAAATACAAATTTAAGGATTTGTCCAAAAGGGCATTCGTTTCGTTGTTTTGGTCGTTCAAAATGTCAAAAAGTTGGTGTGTAGACTTGTAGGAAAACGGCTGTAACTTCGTCCACGGTGGTCTAAATTTAAAAATAAAAAATGTTCTGTAAAGGTTAATGAACGTTCTATCCAAATATTCAATCACAATTTAATTTTCCAACCCCTAACTGGATTAATTTTATAATATTAACCCTATTTAAAAAACGATTTTTTTTTGTTTATTTTTTTACTGTTTGTTTGTGCAATTGTGCTGAGTATGTGTGCCAAATTTTATCATGGGATCTGCATGGGTTCGGTTGCTAAAAATAAATTAAAAATATGGAATGCAAAATTGAATTTTACAAAATAATGTTTGGCGGTATAAAATCAAAATTAAAATATAGGCCAGAAGGAATTGACTACTATTAAATTTTGGGGTACAAATAGATCAGCAAATTTTGCCAATTTTGGGAGCTTTTTTGAATTTTTGAAGATCTTTTCAGCAATTTGCAATGTTAATGTGCACAACTTTACTATAAGTACCCAACTGCTCGTATTCGAGTATTAAAAATTAATGAATTTTGTCATATTTGTATTAATATTATAAATGTGATAAAACTCTTTTTCTGATTTATTAATAATATTATTGATTGCGCCGACTATATACAGGGTGTCCCCGTGACCGTGGAGAACTTTTGAGGTGGTGATAAAGGACACTTTTCTAAGACAAATTTTCAAATAAAATATTTGCCCAAGTCCAAACCCTTGGGGGGGTACCTTCCTTTAAAGCAATTTTTTGAATTTCTAATTTCAAACGGCCATAGCTCCGATATTATTGATTTTTTAAGGTTAATGGATTAGAACTTTTTTAAAGATCATTCGCTTGTCTACAAAAAAATTAGGTTATAACCCCTTATCGTCTAGAATCAACGAATTTCGAGTTATAAATTAAATTAAGGGAAAAAATGTTTAAAAAATTCAGGTTTTTTTTAAATTTTCTTGCGAACCCCGTATCTCTTAAACGAAACGTCTAAGAGAAAAACTAACGGCCCAAACCGGATAGGGAATTTAACGGGCTACAACTTTCGTCAAATAAATTTTTTTGGGCAACCTACCGTTTTCACAGAAACTCTGAAAATAATGAACAAGGTGTAGGTAAAAAAAATAAATGATATTTGCCCATGATAAAATTTGGCACACATACTCAGCACAATTGCACAAACAAACAATAAAAAAATAAACAAAAAAAAATAATCGTTTTTTAAATAGGGGTTGAAATAGGGTTAATATTATAAAATTAATCCAGTTAGGGGTTGAAAAATTAAAATGTGATTGAATATATTTGGATAGAACGTTCATTTACCTTTACAGAACATTTTTTATTTTTAAATTTAGACCACCGTGGACGAAGTTACAGCCGTTTTCCTACAAGTCTACACACCAACTTTTTGACATTTTGAACGACCAAAACAACGAAACGAATGCCCTTTGGACAAATCCTTAAATTTGTATTTTTTATTTCTTACTAAGATGGTGTGTACCAATTTTCGTCAAATTTGGTGGGGGTCAGGTAAATTCTTCAGTTGATTTGAGATGGAATGACCCCTAACGATTACCAAACGTTTGGCATAAGAAAAAGTTAAAAATTCGATTGAAGGGACTTGATGGAGGTGCAAAATTACCACGTAGAGCAATCTTAAGGCGCTCGTACAGCACAAATATTTATTTTACAGAAAAATAGTTACGACATAAATTATAGGAAATTTTCTCTAGTTTAATTTATTATCCAACCATTTTCATCGCAATGTGAGCCTCAGAGTAGATATTGTCAAAAAACTTGTTATCATTTGCAATTTTTGAATATCGCGGGGCAGCGGACAAAAAAATAAGATGACAAAGTAAAAATTTAGGCATCTCAAAATGCATAAAAATAACAAGTTTCAGAAACATCAGAAAAATTTCCCACTTGGCTTTTCTGTACCAAAAATCAAGACACTAAATTTCAAATGAATAGCCGGTATTTTTTAACCTTACCTACTGATCCACTATTAACATAAGTTATATTGTAAAAGTACACCAACAAAAAGCAACAATTTTTAATAAATTAATGGCAAGTAGTTTTAACACACTGCATCACAGTTGATTGTACATTTCTTTTAAAATAACTCGCGATCACTCGGTTACACTTTGTATTATGACTAACTAGGCTAACTAGTACTTTCGGAATGTAAACACAATTTTGTTATTGTGAAACTTGAGGGTTACATTAATTCGATCAGAGGTTCTCAACATGTATTCCGCGGAGATTTGGTGCTTCGAGGAAATATTTTGTTCGAATTTTTAACAAAATTGGAACTCCGCATTTCAGTTGCACTTAGAAAATTTAAATCAGGAAAGATAAAAATCAAAAATAATAAGAAAAACGTGATAAAGAAATTAAAATAAATAAAAAAAAAGAAGAATGATCAGTTATCAGTTTTTGTTCTAGATTTGCAAACAACCCTAAAATGTACAGAAAATTGCAAGAATTATTGCATACAATTGCATATATTTAAACCATCTTATTGTAAGTACACAAAAATCAGAAAGTTATACAGGGTGTCCCCGTGACCGTGGAGAACCTTTGGGGTGGTGATAAAGGACACTTTTCTAAGACAAATTTTCAAATAAAATTTTTGCCGAAGTTCAAACCCTTGGGGGTAAGTACCTCCCTTTAAAGCAATTTTTTGAATTTCTGATTTCAAACGACCATAGCTCCGATATTATTGATTTTTTAAGGTTAATGGATTAGAACTTTTTTAAAGATCATTCGCTTGTCTACAAATTAGGTTATAACCCCTTATCGTCTAGAATCAACGGATTTCGAGTTATAAATTAAATTAAGGGAAAAAATGTTAAAAAAATTCAGGTTTTTCTTTTTTTAATTTTCTTGAGAACCCCGTATCTCTTAAACGAAACGTCTAAGAGAAAAACTAATGGCCCAAACCGGATAGGGAATTTAACGGGCTACAACTTTCGTCAAATAAATTATTTTGGGCAACCAACCGTTTTCACAGAAACTCTGAAAATAATGAACAAGGTGAAGGTAAAAAATATAAATTCACATAATTACTAAAAATCTCAATTTGATTTATAGCATTTGTTTTAATGTTAAAACATTGTTAAAACGTATTAAATAATACCGTGCAACACCTTTTGAAAAGAGCACGCCTGTGTGCTGAAAATGAGGGAGGCCATTTTGAGCATTTATTAAATTAATTTTGTGAATTTATTTTTTTTACCTACACCTTGTTCATTATTTTCAGAGTTTCTGTGAAAACGGTTGGTTGCCCAAAAAAATTTATTTAACGAAAGTTGTAGCCCGTTAAATTCCCTATCCGGTTTGGGCCATTAGTTTTTCTCTTAGACGTTTCGTTTAAGAGATACGGGGTTCGCAAGAACATTAAACAAAAAACCTGAATTTTTTAAACATTTTTTCCCTTAATTTAATTTATAACTCGAAATCCGTTGATTCTAGACGATAAGGGGTTATAACCTAATTTGTAGACAAGCGAATGATCTTTAAAAAAGTTCTAATCCATTAACCTTAAAATATCAATAATATCTGAGCTACGGCCGTTTGAAATCAGAAATTCAAAAAATTGCTTTAAAAGGAGGTACCCCCCAAGGGTTTGGACTTGGGCAAAAATTTTATTTGAAAATTTGTCTTAAGCCCGTCTTACATCAGGTCATTTCTGGCGCCATTTCTTGAGCCATTTCTGCGCACAACGGTATACGCAAGCGCAAATACTATGAACTCGTCTCTGCGCAGAAATGGCTCAAGAAATGGCGCCAGAAATGACCTGATGTAAGACGGGCTTTAGAAAAGTGTCCTTTATCACCACCTCAAAGGTTCTCCACGGTCACGGGGACACCCTGTATACCGGATAATTATTCATTTAAACTGATAATTTTTGGTATTTCGGTATTGGCTTAATTTTTGAAAATATTTTAATTTTTGTAATTTGTCATACATTTAATATTACCTCAACATTATGGGCCCACATTCCCAGCCTAGTCTGAAAAAAATAATATATCTTATTTTGAATAACTTCAAATTTTGAAAAATTTGCACGTGCAGTTTTGAGTCTGTAACATAAAAATAATCAGGGTTTTCATATTTCCGCATTCTACTCTACATAGTTATTTATAAAAAAAATTGATAACACTAATAAATAAAAGTTCTTATCACTGTTTATCAGTTATTGGTGGTCACTGCATTCAATGATATAATCCCATTGTTTGTGACAAATAAAATTTTGCAATTTTACAGTAAACAATTGGTGAATGTTTAACTATTAAAAACTGGTAGGTAAATTTTAAATATTTTTCAAAAAATTGTGGCGTTCGTTTTTTGTTCGGGCAATCTTGATTTTGATATTTTTTGCCATTAGCCTAGAATTCGATAGGTAAACACGACATAAAATTATCTAGTGGTAAATTTTATGCTAATCAGTAAATTTTGCATAGCAAGAATGTTAAATAAGACAAAAAAAGTCACTCAAAAAAGTCCCCATACGGCACCATTTTACCCAGAGCCGTAGCAAGGGTGAAGCGACTGAGGCTTTTGCCTGAGGCGCCATCGCAATGGAGGCGCTAAGCCTTGACAAAATCCAATAAATAATAGTACCTTTTTTTGGGGGTGGGGGGCCCATATATTCAAATTTGACTGAATTCGAAAATTTGACCACGATTTTATTTGTAAAATCGCCTAAAATTCCCTGCCGGCCTTTTCCCCAAGTGGGGATTTTAATCCTCAATAGTAGTTTTTCGTCTATAACTCGCTTACTTTCATTTTTAGTGAAAATTATCATCAAATCAAAAATTGAAGAGTACAATAAATCTATAATCTATAAATAATAATCTATAAAACAGATTCACAAAATTTGCCTACATCATACTAAGTACTATTTATGAAATAAAAATAAAATCCAGAGAAAACAATTGAAAAAAGTTTTGAATAATTTATTCTTATTCTGAATAAAAATTTCGTACATTTAAACTTCACCATCGATAGTGAACAAAACAAAACAAGGTTTCAGGATTTACTTCAGATCTGAAGTAAATTCTGAAACCTCATTTTGTAGGGAATTTTCTCCTCTTCAATTTTGGTGCAATGACTAGGGGAAGACAGGGGATTCCCTTTAACTGACTGGGTAACCGGCAAAAATATCACATTATTATCGAGACAATTATTCAAATATAGTATTTAAACTAGCCACTTGAAAATCGACCTTTCGGCCGATTTTCGTGGCTAGCTCTGCGAAGCGCGCGGCCTGTGGCCTCGCTGTCGGCCTCCCGATTGTTTATGGGCTTACCGACCGGTTTTTGGATCTTTTAAGGATTCCATGGTCGAGTGTTGGTTTGCATGTGAGATCCCGGGTTTCTTTGGTCCGGATTTGGCGTCTCAATGGTGAAGCGAACCCGAGTCGGCCTTCGGCCTCCCGATTGCTTTTAATAAGAAGGGTCGGCCTTCGGCCTCCCGCTTGTTATTCCTGTTACGGGTCGGCCTTCGCCTCCGATTTACTTTCGAATATTGCAGATCCGACATCCCATTGCATATCCGCGGTACAAATTCAAAATTCGATTTGGCGACTTTCGGCCTTTAAAATAATTTTGAAGGTCACGTGTCTTCGAACAATTTAAAGCCAACGACGGTGTCTATCGAGAACCTTAATTTGGGCAATTTTGTAAAATTTCAAAAATTCGCCTTAAGGGCCGTAACTGGGCCCTCGAAAGAGATTTCAAGGTCAAAATGATGGTGCTTTTAATATCTGCGCGAGGGCAATAAGATGTCGCACATTTCAAGGTCTCCCAGATCCGGGGTAACCGTCGGAAGGACACGTAAGCGTCACCGCGCTGTCGCACGAAAAACATCCAAAGACCTAATCGGGGTCGCCCAACAAATCTGCAGACGATTACGCAATATCGTCATACTTTATCTACGACCTACGTATTGCTTTGCGGAAACGCGAATCCAAATTTGAGGCCGTCGCGATGCGATCCAAAAATCGAAATTTTAATCTCCACCAAAAAGGTCGAGGTTTGTAATCGAAATTTTTCAAAATTTGCATTTCTGCAATTTGCCGGATTATCGGACGTCCGACGAAAAAAAGTGTTACTTTCGAAAAGGCGGTGCTCGAAATTTGTCGCCCGAAACCGTTTTCCAAATTAAAAATTTTTCGCGCTCGTCGCGCCAGGACGGCATCAAGGTGGAAATTTTGAGAATCCTTCAAACGGCCACGGGGTCCTTATTTATGGGAGTATTTTTAATTTTTTACCGGCAACCGAGGCAGATTCCGGGGATACACGAAATTGCATTTATAGCTTTTTTTTGTATCTCGCACCGTACGGCTATAAAATGAAAAAGTAGTTTTCCAAAATAATTTCCAAGGGTTATAGTGCCTTCAAAACCGAATAGCAAAATTTTTTTTTAACGACATGAAAAATGTAATTAAAATCGTCGGCTCGCTTAGCGGCCGTAAACGATCTACGACCTACGTATTTTTTTCTGTGCAAATCTAAATTCAGGCGGATCCAAATGAGACCAGAAAATCGAAACTTTAATCTGAAAATAAGGGAGGTGGGTGAAAAAGAAGAAAAAAACGCGCCCCCTCCCTAAAACGGAAACGGGACAAAATTTCGAAAATTTGGCTCTACCGATTTTTCGGTTTCGCGACCCCCACCCTTCTCGAAAATTTGAGGCCGATCGGACGAAAACCCCGGAAATAGATACAAAAATACGAAAAATCGCGCTGCGCCGTTTTGCCGAAAGAAATTGTATCGCCCCCTCCGCCGCCGTCCGGGGCTGCCTGCAAAATTTCAACTCTCTAATGTGAATTTTAAAATTTTGCTACCACTTTGAACCGCCACTTGACCCCTTCCGCAACGTCTCATTTAAAAACGGACAATTTTCCCGTTCAATCCTCGTAAAACCACACGGGTATGCAAAATTTCAACTCTCCACGACGTCCGTAGATATGCTCTGTAAATGGTAAGTCAGTGAGTGAGTGAGTGTCACGGTCAGATTTATATATTTTAAATAATCTTCATATTCGGGGAGGGGGTATTGCGTTACGTTACCATGGGAACGGCGATTCTGACATACTATGCGTATTTTACAATATAAGATCTTCAGAAGTTCCCAACGATAAAAATCGATATCACATGACCGGGAGGTCTGGGGGGTATGGAATACCCCCCCCCCAGGTACACTTGCCATTATTCAGAACCATCAAAATTTATTATTTTTCGTTGAATCTTTTGCAATTTTCGTTTGTAATCCGGGAGGGGGGAGGGCAGCAGGGGATATTAATACCAAGGCACGTAAAAGTGAAAGTTTCTCTTTCGCAATAAATTAAGTCCCCCCGGTCCCGGCAGCCTAAATGAGTTCCTGATAAGCATCCATTTGTTTACATTACTCTAAGTCAACGCCGCGAAATGATAAGAATCTCTTGGGAGGGGGGCGCATATATTCAAATTTGCCTCAGGCACCAGAAGAGCTTGCTACGGCGCTGATTCTGGCTATTTAAATTAAAATTACTCCGGTTTTTATTACTTTTTTAAAAAATAAAATGATCATCAGGGGCGGTGGGGGGGATACATAAGCCCCATATCATAAAATTTATGATGATACTATCTTATATTAGTATGTAGGTCGTGGGTGTACCTTTTAATTAATACATCTTATATAGTGCCAGTTAATGCAAGAACGGAAAGTATAACCCCCCCCTCTTAAATAAAACGGTTAACTTTTATTAAACGTTTATTTTGCACAATTTCTAAGTAAATGCAAAGCAAATATTATAAACGATTGACACAAAATTCGACCCAAAATTAGCAATGCGGGGGGGGGTTACATTTCCCCAGTCCACCGTTTTAAATTGTAAGATATTTTGCGATTGGTGCTAAAATAAACGAAAATAATCACCACACAAGCATACACAAACGATACACAGATGATTAACACCAAATTATCCAAATACTCGAAATGGCGCGGGCTGAGGAAAAGCGTATCTGGTGATTAGTACGACAGCATTTCGACGATAGAAAGTTGTACTACGAGTTAAATTGTTACAAATTGCTGCAATGGTTGTATGATATACTATTATATTACTTGTATTTAATACAACTACAGTTCTTGTA
Source organism: Podabrus alpinus (assembly GCA_932274525.1). Taxonomy (NCBI): domain Eukaryota; kingdom Metazoa; phylum Arthropoda; class Insecta; order Coleoptera; family Cantharidae; genus Podabrus; species Podabrus alpinus. The sequence goes on from OW026453.1 coordinate 5,658,574, forward strand.
TCACATACCACTACATTAATACTACTGCGGTAGTTGTACTTAGTATCACTACGGCAGTTATATTGAATACTACTACGTTAATTGCATTAAATATTACTACGTTCAGCGCCGTAGCGAGCTCTTCTAGCGCCAGAGGCAAATTTGAATATATGCTCCCCCTCCCAAAAGATTCCTATCATTTTGAAAATTTTAAACTATTATTTATTGAGTTTTGTCGAGGTTTAGCGCCCCCATTGCGATGGCGCCTAAGCCTCACCCTTGCTGCGGCGCTTGCTTAGAGTAATGAAAAAAATGGAAGCTTATCAGGAAGCTTACCGGGGGGTTTGGGGGTTTCGCACTTAATTTGCGAAAGAAAAACTTTCATTTTTACGTCCCTTTGTATTGTAAGATGCAACTTTTGAATTTGAACTTCGCGCCAACGTCCTCTCCAGAAAACCGCCATCTCTTGAGAACTAACAAAGTTCAAACCTAAAATCACACTTCTTCGACGACACGGAAAATAACTTGGACCACCACGTTGTGAAATACCTACGATCGTCATCTAGTAACCAAACTCTTTCTTCCGGTGTACAAAACAGAGTGTCTAAAACAACTGTAACAAAACAAATGATCGCTCCGAAAGAGAGACGACCATTAACTTCCAACACAAATAAAACAACCAAATTTTGGGCAATGTCAATTCTTTTATTAACGTAATATTCTCGTTAGAGGAATTTAACCTGAAGCAATGATTTAACTAAATCGTGATCTAATCAATCTGTATACTATTTAATTACCCTGGATGTCGATTTGTTTTAAAATCGCCTTGTTACTTTGACTATTGCACACATGTGTCACATGACTAACATCAACCAATGATATTTAGGGATCCGATCAATTCTAACCAATAGCGTTAGAATTACGCGATATCAAGTTGCTTTGATAATTGTTCAAGTTGCTTTGATAATTGCACATATGCTTCGTTTTGATAATTGTGTACGTTTACTTTATATCATGTGATACATTTTTTATATGAAATAAAAATTCGCCGTCGCGTCGGGAAGATTCGAACTTCGGATTTCTCATGTACTATCTATCGCTAAACGGGGTAATGTAAACTCCCCTCCAAATTGACCTGTTTTTATTTTCTTCAATTTTGGTTTTTAAGTCGGCATGTAAATTCCCCTCGAACCGTATAATCCCTAGTTATACGTAAGTAGGAGATTATAACAATTAGAATTTAAGTACGGCTTGTTAAATGGACAGGGCCGGTTTAGACAATTTCGTTAATTCAAAATTATTTAAATAATCGAATTTGAAAAGTACGGAAAAGTACCATGTGCATGGACAGGGCCGGTTTAGACAATTTCGTTAATTCAAAATTATTTAAATAATCGAATTTGAAAAGTACGGAAAAGTACCATGTGCATGGTGCACAACCGGTCGAATGCCACTCCATCGCTCGGCGGGCGCGCATTTTGTTGACGGTACGTGCAAATCGATATACTCTTACACTTAGAAAATTTCGCAGCAGCAAATGCACCTCGAGCGTCGTACATGCAACATCGATTATTTTTAGTTTTTACGCGATTTTTTGGGGGGGGGTCTCTCGCATTCCGGTTGCATAGATCCCGGTGTTCTTGATGGATGGCGCCTTCTCGTATGTTTAGCCTAGTAACCAGAGTCAAATCCGCCCTGGAGGGGTGCAGAGCGGAGCGGAGCGCAGCGGCGCCCCGTAAGGGTAGGATTTGACGATGGATTACCCTCCTTTTCGAATGCACACCCCTAAAATTCGAAGGCAAAAAAAATTTAATTTTTTCACTTTTTTGGCTATACACGAGTATAGCCAAATATTTTTTTAGTTTTTACGCGATTTTTGGGGGGGGGTCTCTCGCATTCCGGTTGCATAGATCCCGGTGTTCTTGATGGATGGCGCCTTCTCGTATGTTTAGCCTAGTAACCAGAGTCAAATCCGCCCTGGAGGGGTGCAGAGCGGAGCGGAGCGCAGCGGCGCCCCGTAAGGGTAGGATTTGACGATGGATTACCCTCCTTTTCGAATGCACACCCCTAAAATTCGAAGGCAAAAAAAATTTAATTTTTTCACTTTTTTGGCTATACACGAGTATGGCCGAATATTTTTTTAGTTTTTACGCGATTTTTTGGGGGGGGTCTCTCGCATTCCGGTTGCATAGATCCCGGTGTTCTTGATGGATGGCGCCTTCTCGTATGTTTAGCCTAGTAACCAGAGTCAAATCCGCCCTGGAGGGGTGCAGAGCGGAGCGGAGCGCAGCGGCGCCCCGTAAGGGTAGGATTTGACGATGGATTACCCTCCTTTTCGAATGCACACCCCTAAAATTCGAAGGCAAAAAAAATTTAATTTTTTCACTTTTTTGGCTATACACGAGTATAGCCAAATATTTTTTTAGTTTTTACGCGATTTTTTGGGGGGGGTCTCTCGCATTCCGGTTGCATAGATCCCGGTGTTCTTGATGGATGGCGCCTTCTCGTATGTTTAGCCTAGTAACCAGAGTCAAATCCGCCCTGGAGGGGTGCAGAGCGGAGCGGAGCGCAGCGGCGCCCCGTAAGGGTAGGATTTGACGATGGATTACCCTCCTTTTCGAATGCACACCCCTAAAATTCGAAGGCAAAAAAAATTTAATTTTTTCACTTTTTTGGCTATACACGAGTTATTTTCCATTTTTTTTATTATATTTATTACTAATATCCACTAATCACACCCCCCTCTATCCGAATTTCAAAGAAAAATTCAAATCGGACCCTAAAAATTTCACTCCATTTGAAGGGACTGTAACCCGATACCCGTGCAGACCCCGTGTTCGACCGGCTACATGAATTTACTTTCCCTTATTAAATAAGTAGGTTATATTTTGTAATTTTTCAAATACAATTTTACAACAATCGTTCAACAAAAACGCCGTCCGGAAAGAAATCCTGCGTACGGTCCTGAGTTGTTAACGGGAATTTCAATTTATTGGTTTGATTCTGCATGTAAACTCCCCTCATTCTTAATTGCTTAGGAGGGGAGTTTACATGTGAGTTTAAGTGTTGGCCTTTTGCTCGGAGGGGAGTTTACATGCTTTTTTGAAATTTACCTGGCGCATTAGGGGAGTTTACACCTACCCCGCTAAACATGTACTATCTCACTTACGCCACCGCGCTGACATATAAAGTAATGCTTTAAATTGTCAAATCTGCTACATAATAACCATAGAAACACTATTTTAATTATATGTAACCTCTAAATTATAATGTGTACAATAGTCTTACCGAATTTATTACGTGCATTATTGATTATCGTCCAATTTGACTTCTTTGCTATATTCAAACTTTGTTGTCATTAGTAAATGTCCTCATGCTTCGCATTCAGACATTTACTTGACAACAAAGTTTTCATAGCAACGTAGTCAAATTGTTACCGATAATCAAAACTGCACCTAATATATTATAAGTGATAACCCTCTGTGGACACAAACTCTCGTGCTAATCCAGAGGGGGACGATCGCGAAAATAGTGCCGTCAAATATAAAGTCGAGTGGACTGGCACTTTGCCAGCGACCACAAGTTTTTCAAGATGACCCGGTCGCATCGCGCTCTGTGATTTAATATGATTTGCAGGGTCGCTTGGGGGCTCGGAGCCTCCGGTATGGATGACGGTCGGCTGGGCCTTAACTTTGTCGCCGGAATTTCCGCCTATTAAGTTAATGACGAGTGGACTTTCACCTATACTGACGTTAAGGGACCACTAGGTGACCCGGTGCGACGTGTTGGATCGCGGCGAGCGGTGTATCCGGTTCAATTGAAAAAGTAGAATCAAGTGATAGTGCCTGACCTCCCGGACACAAACTTTCGTGCTAAACCGGGAGGTCATCGGGAGCCTGCATCATCGATGCAGCAGGGAAGATCGCAGACGACAGCGGAAGTAATGCCGAGAAGGTAAAGCCCGCTGTCGTCGGGGAGGGGGTTTTAGTCAGTAAAATCTGACACTACCATCCCTGATGGGGTGGTGCCTATGAAGGTTTCCCCCTTCCCTGCAGGAAAAAAAAGTGATAACTTTTAAATTACTTGTTTTGATTCAATCCTTTGGATTGTAATAATCTTTTCTTCATGTACTTAGTACTTTGATTAAAGATTTTCTAAAGCTATGTGTTTTGTTTTAACACTAGCGGTAAATGGAAAACATACCTTTTAATCTACCTTTACACAAACACCTTTGAATGAAAATTACTACCTAATTTACCAATATAAAAACCCAGATCTACGTTACTACAACTTAAATGAATACAAGTCTTTGGGAACGGTTTAATGTAAACTTGCTTTATGTTTGCCTTACGTGGCATTGTAGTCATGAGTGATTTATGTTCCATGCTACCAAGGTATTTGGGCCATTCATACAGAGTCTTCGGAAAGCTAAATGTACTTAAAAATACGAAACCAAAACATTGTATCAAATAAGTCAATCATTTACAAAGATAAAGCTTTGTTGACTTATTGTAAACCATATCTTAAACCGTTGTGGCCGATTTAATCAATGACTGAATTCATCTAACTAGTCTTCATAATTGTAAAAAATAAGTAACCACATCGACGAAACACCCAGTATATGATAATAAATTAATTTACTAGTTGTGTATCTATTTTAAATAATAAAACCTTTCATTTATAAATTCAAGCTGATTTGAATTTATAATCACCCTGTATATAAATAATTATTACATCTACTTTGTATTTTTCATACGTTGCTTTTTATCAATGTTTATTCTTAGCGTTTCAAAGAATTGTTATCTTAATGGTACTAAACAAAGGAAACGTATCGTATTTCATCACCCACTCTTATTCCAACACATGGCATAATTTACCTTGCAATAATTAATATTTTCTATACACGAAATCATTTCTGTGTTGATTGCGAAAAAGTGCTTAAGTCAATATTTGTCAAACTGAGATAATGGCGAAAACATAATTAGGCAAAATTGAATTTGTTGTACTGACTAACTGTTTGTGGGTACAGTATAATTTTTTTTCATATTTGTTCTTAAATATGATGTAAATACAAGAATAAAATAAAGAAATCCAAAAAAATTGAGAATTAACGGTTTTACTTGACTTAAGTGAAATAACATCATGATGTTTCTATGACATAAGTCATTTTACCCCACTAGTTTTGATCTAAATTTTTTTATTATAACAGACAAAACAAAAACAGAAACGTTTAATCAGTCTTCATCCTCTGATTGCGGTGTTGGTGAGTCTACCGTGGGAAGGCTTTTGTAGAATTCGTGAAAGATGGAGTCCACTAAATGCAGGATACTTAATAGATCTTTCTTTTTTTCTGTACTTATAGGGACTGGTGCCGAATATTGCGGTGTAGCAATCAGTCCTACTACACTTTGTCGTCGTCTAAGGAAAGATATATTTTTAAATTTCAAATCGTCCAAAGAAGTCTTGAATTGCACGATTCCAATCTGTTCTTGTGTAAATCTGGCCCATTGGACACTGTGCCAGGTAAACTTTTCGTTCTCAGAATCCTTTTTCTTCAATTGCAGCTTGTTCTTATAAAACGCTTTGAAATCTAAAAATTGAGGCTGCTCCATTTGCGCAACTTGAAATTTGCCTTTTTTACCTACCGAGCGTATCAATTGCACCCAATCGCGAGGATGATGTATTCTCATATTTGTTCTTTTCTTCATCCTTTCTATCATTGCGTGTGCAGTATCACATTCCATATGAGAATGCCCACTGACCATATACTTGTGGTCAATTATTTTTAAGTTCTTATTTGTTCGCAACGCCAAAAAACACATTGCTGCCATGTGGGAATTTCTGTTCTGCTCGGTGCATGCTGATGTACAAATATGCTTAAGTAGACATAGGATATTTAACACAAATTTAGTTGGTCACTTTTGACTTAAGCAAAAGGTATCCATTATAATATCGCGCTTAATATGTACGCTATGACTTTGGCAGTTATAGCAAAAGAAAGAGAAAGTTTTCTTCTATGGGAATATATCAAAACCTCAATTTCGCAAAAACATGACTTAAGCACTTTTTCGCAATCAACACAGATTTATATCTAGAACTGTATTTAATAAAACGATTTTAATGTAATATAATTAACTTAACCTTTCAAATTTACTTTTAACATCATGTTTATGATGCTATAATATTTGGAAACAATAAACTATCGCAAAACCCAAATCAACTCAACTTTGCCCAAGATCAGTAATTAACACATTAAATAAATTATAATTGTTCATACCTGGTTAATCAACACTAAAACCCGTAAAATTAAAACAATGAATTTATCTAAATTCAACGAACTAAACTCTCGTATTCAAAGTCCACGCTACAAGTGCAAGCAAAGAAGTGCAAGTGGTTTCGTTTCACCGCTCGTTGTTGAATCTCGTCGTGTTCCCCCGCCATCGTTACCGAAACTATTCTTTATAAAACTTCAAATATACATGGCGACTAAAAATATTCTAACCCAAAACAGCGGTAAATTTGAAATTAAAATAATTCAAATTTGCAATCTTACAGTATTAGAAAGAACGGTACTGATGAGATAGTTATGAAAAATATCACCCCCCCCCCCATTCCGGATTACAAACAAAAATTGCAAAAGATTCAACGAAAAATAATAAATTTTGATGGTTCTGAATAATGGCAAGTGTACCTGGGGGGTATTCCATACCCCCCAGACCCCCCGGTCGTATAATATCAATTTTTATCGTTGGGAACTTCTGAAGATCTTACATAAAATACGCATAGAATATCAGAATCACCGTTTCCGTGGTAACGTAACGGAATCCCCCCCGAATATTTAGATTATTTTTATAGGTAGGAATTTTTCTTTTCAATTTAAATACTATATGTATTTGATTAACTGTCGCGATGATAACGTGATAGTTTTACCGGTTACCCAGTCAGTTAAAGGGAAATGAAAAAGTACGCGGGGTTGGAATCAACTTTCCTAAAATCCCCTGTCTTAGCATTGGACCAAATTTGAAGAGGAGAAAATTCTCTACAATACGAAGTTTCAGGATTTACTTCAGGTCTGAAGTAAATCCTGAAACCGTGTTTTGTTTTGTTCACCATCGATGGTAAAGTTTAAATGTACGAAATAATTATTCAGAATATGAATTATTCAAAACCTTTTTCAATTGTTTCCTACAATACTTAGTATGATGTAGGCAAATATTGTTAATATCTGATTTATAGAGAATTTTGTACTCTTCAAATTTGATTTAAGGATAATTTTCTCTAAAAATGAAGGTAAGCGAGTTATAGGCGAAAACCTACTGTAGTGGATTAAAATCCCCACTTGGGGAAAAGGCCGGCAGGGAATTTTAGACGATTTTACAAATAAAATTGCGGTCAAATTTGAATATATGCGCCCCCGTAGTTGTGTTTGATACTTCTAATACTACTACCGTAGTGGTATTCAATACAACTATATTAATTGTATTGAATACTACTACGGCAGTTGTTTAATCAATTAAAGTATCGAAGCCACAAATAATGATATTGTTATTATCTTTACTTGGTATTGAATAAATCCCTTTATCATTTTCTTTCGGTTTTACTTATTGGAAATATACTAATATCTATATTATAACGGGATCTGGATCTTTTTTTCCTACTAACTGACTCAGGTTCGATCAACTTCTGATTTAGCCCCAATTAAAAGTATAATTTGACTGTTAGTCCAGGCAACGAAGCCGAAAAATTGGCTCAAGCTTGAAAAAATCCGGGCATGCTGAATTTTGTCAGAGAAGTACATTGGAGTGTTCTAATGAACCCCCCAAAAGTCCCATAAAATCCCACGCCGGCGTCCCCCACAATCGGGGGTTTTAGCTCCCCCAACGCGATTTCTTGCCGATAACTCGATTATTTATGCTTGTATGAAAAATTATGATCAGACCATAATTGAAGAACATAAAAATCTCTATAAAATAGTTTTTTTAAATATTTTTCCATGGTACACTAATACTTAAATTATTGACCGAAAACACCCACCCTTAAAATGGCACAATATTAATTCGTTGCAGGGAGAGAAATGTTTTCGGGCACGGGAAATGTTTAAATAATAAATTAATTGAAATAGTGGCTAAGTTTGGAAAATGAAGAGAAAAATAGATTTTTTCAAAATTTGCCCAAGTTAAAGTATCTTCCAAGTAACGAAACCGAAATTTTTGTTTGAGCTTACCGAAGGTCCGAGCAAGCTGAAATTTGGCAAAGATGTATATTGAAGTGTTCTAATAAATCCCCAAAATGTCTCATAAAAATCCCAAGCCGGCGTTTCCCTCAAATGAGGATTTCACCTCAAATAGCTCATGTATTTTTACTTTTACGAAAAATTACTATTGAGCAAAGTTGAAGAACATAAAATTCTCTATAACTTGTGGCGCTGCAGTAACACCGCACTTAGGGGGCTAAAATCCTCATTTGGGGGAAACGCCGGCTTGGGATTCTTATGAGACATTTTGGGGGTTTATTATAACACTCCAATGTACATCTCTGCCAAAATTCAGCTTGTCCGGATTTTTTGCAAGCTTGAGCCAATATTTCGGCTTAGTTGCCTGGACTACTATTAGAATCGGGGAAATGATCTCATATATAGATAATTTTTTATTTTGAGTAAAAAATGTGGTTGAATAATAATGTTTTCTTTCAGAGTAGATGAGTCAAGACCAGTACTTTTTTTGGAAAGTGTCTCGTTGCAGGTTTTATAAGATTTGTAAAGTGAAATATAATACACTATATTAATAACTAATAATCCTATTTTCAGCTAATAAGTATTAACAATGACTATTGAGAGAAGCGGATGTTGTGGTATCGGGGATCCACCAAATCTTTCCTTTTTAAAATATTCTACTTTGCTCTTCTAATGTTAACGTAGGGCATTATGCACTTATCTGGGCAAGAAGTTAATTCGTACCCATCAAGAGAGGACTTTGTGAGAAAACACGAAAAGCTCTACTATGAGAAAGCAAAAGAGGCAGAACGTTTTCCTCTCATGGTGTTAACTGAACTCAAAAAGGCAATAGCAGAAGGTAATGTTCTTGCCTTTAAAAATATAAGCAATTTAATTAATTGCAGAAATGATGTAGCAGATCAAGTAAGTTTGAAAGATTTTTATGACAATGCTGCCAACCCTATTAGATGTACCAATTTAGTTATCCTGGCTTGCAAACATAACCAAATAAAAATTTTAGAGTACCTATTTAGCAGTGAATCTAAAATTCTAGATAATCTATCTATTGAAATCGAAAAAACTACTATACTACCAAATAATGAAGATGATCAACGTCATAATGCGTTTTATTACGCTATACGTTCGGGTAACATCGAACTTCTGGACACACTGATCAACAACTGGCCCGAAAATTATTTTGCTGTTAATTTAGGAAAATTGGACGAAATTCTTTCGACAGCTTACGACGAATTGAAATTAAAGAACGTAGCATTGTCAGAAGAAATGGAAATTTTTGTTGAAAATCAGCTAATAGGTCTCCGTTTCTTCTCTACTACTTTTGGACAAGACCAAAATTTTGGGGATGATCTTAATAATACATTAGAACGGATTGAATTAATACTTCGACACATTAGTTTGCTCAAGACAGATTATTCAAGCATGGAAAAAGTAGACGAAAAGTTTTTATTTTTAGCAAAGTCTATTGCACAAAATATTCATATTTTAAAGCGCCAGTTGAAATCCACTTACGATAGATTGCCATGGGAAGAAATGGAGTTTTGCTTGGTCATTTTTGTTTCTTCTCACACAAGACGACAAGAAAATAATTTATTTTATCGTGTTACATTGAATAAAAGCAAAATATTAAACTACTTGGAATATTTTGCAAAAAGACTTGAAGACGAAAGGGAGACTTTAAAAAGCGATAATAATGGTCAACTCGCTCGTCTTCCAAGATTAAATCGAGACGTAGTTATTGCTGGGATTATTAGCAATTATCCTCAATTTGAAGAGTTTTTTATTGATTATCAACAGGTTAGGGATAATTATTCGTTAAAGAAAATAAGTGATCACATCAACTTGGCGTTATCGGCTGATCCTCAAGGAAGGGAAGGACAGTTAATTATTGCAAGGGTTTTACAGGTTATCGGTGAACATTTAAAAAACACTTTGGAGTCTCCTAAGTTGTCTCGCACCACAAGTGAGCTTTTTCTACTGTCGTTATCCAAAAACGCAAGAAAAATCATTATAGATTTACGCGATTCCCTATCACATGCTGATTCGCTCTCGAAGAGAATGCAAATTGAAGAAAATGCAGATATTGACTTTTTCGTTAATATACAAAATGACACAAAAAGAATTGGTGATGTGATTACTGATATTCTTTATAAAAACAAAATCAAATCAATCAGAATATTACTAAAAAAAATTGCCGATAGTCAAAATTCAGATGAAGTACAAGAGACTGCCGAGGAACTTCGCAGTATTGAATTCGATGGAACAATTGCACAAAAGTTTAAAATGTCTGAAGATGATAAGTTCGAAAAACTTATTAAGGAATTAAGCGACAAAATAGTCGGCAAAACGATTTACGAAGTGGAGCTCTTTAACAAAATTTTTAGCCTAATGAATGGCGAAGCAACCTCAAAAGAAAATATTATAACTGACTATGTTATGGGATTTATGTTATTAAAAAGCTTAAGCAATGGTTTGCAAGAGAACAGGGGTTATAAAAATAATATTAACGCTATGCAATTCATTGCTAATAAAACATTACAGAACATTACTCCAAAAATAAAACCTAACCGTCTCAAAGAGATTGCCAAGCTACTAATAAAAATTTCTCGAAGTGTTACGTCAAGTATACAACACGATAATCTGGATGAACTAAATATATTACTGGGAAAACTCTTTCTTTTTGCTGAATTTGCTACAGGTGATATCAAATGGATTGAGGAATTAAGAGAAAGGTTGTATGAAAAAGATCCTGTCGTTCCACCACCGCCAAAAGGCGGTAAACAACGGAGGATGCGCAATGCAAAAGAAGAAAAATATAAAGATCAGCTTGCACTAAAGCTTTCTGTACTGAAAAGCATTTTAAGCGACCGATTGAGTGAAAAATTAATTTCCTACAAGAGCGATGTTAAATTGAAAGCGGTACTAGAAATGCTTCTTCTGGATATAATGTCAATTTTGGGCAGCTCAAAAGGGGTTCTCGAAAATAACCTACTTTTTTTAGATGATAATACTCCTTTATTAAATGGAAAATGTTTACGAAACTATTTAGCCCATGATAACGCCGTTGTTGATGTATTATTATCTGATCCTGCAGTAGCTCTAATTTTAAACGCTAAAAAGCTTATGGAAGTAGATATAATGACAAATAAAAAGAAAATTGGCAAGTTCGTTGGCGAGAATCCTTTCATATTACAAGAGACATACCATCAAAAGTTGGCTACTATTACTGACCAGAAAAAGATGTTTCTTGCTTTGGAAGAGGGAAATCTAGAAATGTTACAGGAGTGTCTCGGGAAAGGAACAGATATTAATGGTAGAAGTAGTAATCTGTGGACGGCTTTACATTTTGCTGCGAAGGGACCCAGTTTGGAAGTTATCAAATTTATTATTGGTCAACATTTAAGCGTCCATGTTAAGGATAGTAACGGTCAAAGTCCACTGCATGTAGCTGCTGCATATGGGAGGCAAAATATTGTAGAGTTTTTTGTACACGAAGCAGGTTCACGTGTTGATGATCCAAATAATAGAGGAAAAACACCGCTACATTTTGCTGCCCAAAATGGTCACACGGATATCGTGGAGGTTCTATTAAAAAATAATGTTAATACTGTTACCCAAGATAACGATGGATTTGCACCTTTACATTATGCAATAAAGTATAATCATATTGATATTGCTAAGCTTCTGCTGGAAAAAGATGTTAACGTTGATAGTAACGAAAGTGTTGGTGGTTTTACCCCGCTGCACTCAGCTGCAGAGAATGGTCACCTAGAGTTAGTTCAATTTTTACTTCAAAATAAAGCAGATATTAATGCTGGAACTGATAAAAATTATGGACCCTTACATGCAGCAGTCATCAACGGTCATCTGGATGTGGTGAAGACATTAATTCTACATGGAGCTAATGTTAACAATAGAATTATATGTGGTATTACACCATTACATGGGGCAATAGAAGCCGCTGATGAGAAGATGGCTAACGTTCTATTAAAACATGGAGCCGATGTTAATGCAGTTGACAAAATCTATAACAACACACCTTTAAACTATGCGGCAAGATTTGGCAACATTGGAATTGTTAACATTCTACTTAAAAATAAAGCCAACGCTAGTGTTGGTACTTTTACAGGCCAAACTCCTTTACATTTTGCAGTACGAAGAAACCACTTGGAAATAGTTACTGCTCTCCTCGAACATGGTGTTGATGTTGAGGCCAAAACTATGAATCAAAGTGCACCGTTACATTACGCAGCAGAATGTGGCCATAAGGAAGTTGCCGAAATTTTAATAAAAAATGGTGCAGATATTGACGACAAAGCCTTTGATAATTGTACACCATTGCACATGGCTGCCGAGGAAGGCCATAAAGATGTTGTAGATCTCCTAATAAAACATAAAGCTGATGTAAATGCCCAAACCGTTAAAGGATTCACACCGTTGTTCTTTGCTGCCATGAACGGCAGCAAAGATATTATAGACTTTCTGATAAAAAATAAAGCTGAAGTCCATGTCAGAACCAATAATAATAAGACGCCATTGCACACAGCCGCTCTAAACGGACGTGGAGATGCTGTTGATTTGCTAATCAAAAATGAAGCTGGAGTTAATGTTGTAGATACTGATGGGCATACACCGTTACACTACGCTGCTTGTAACGGCCACATAGACGTTGTCAACTTTTTAATACAAAATGGAGCCGACGTTGATGTAGAATCCCTTGAAGATAATACACCATTAATTATGGCCGTGGAAGCAGGCCATAAAGAAATCGTTGAGATTTTAATAGCTAATGGAGCTAATGTTAACAATGTCAAGGCTAACAATGCGACACCTTTATTTTTTGCGATTAAAAATAATCACAAGGAAATCGTTGAAACTCTTATAGCAAATGCAGCTAACGTTAATGAATCAGTAGGAGACAATTTATCAATAGCAGTTGCAATTGGATACATAGATATTGTTGAAATATTGCTGAAAAATAAAGCTATGGTTAATAGGAAAGATCCTGCTAATTCTACACCATTACATATGGCTGCTCTATTGGGTAATAAGAAGGTGGTTAAAGCTCTCATAACAAACGGAGCTGATGTTGATGCCCTAACCATTGAGAACGTAACACCAGTATATTTTGCAGCAGAAGGGGGCCATGAAGATATTGTTAGGATTTTGATAGCAAGTGGAGCTAACTTGAATATTAAAACCGACATAGATATGAATCCATTAGAGGTGGCAATAACACGTGGTCATAGTAATGTGGTAAATCTTTTACTAGCTAATAAAGTAAATATTACTGTTAAGTGTAACAATCGAACACCTACTGAATTAGCAGTGGAACATGGTCATTTTGAGGTAGTTAAAATGTTATTACAGTACAAGAACGTTGATATAAATGCCAGAGGTGACGATGGTTCTACGTTATTGCATCTTGCTTCCGGTGGAAATAACTTAGAGTTAATAAAATTCCTAGTAGAGGAAGGCTGTGATATTAATGTTAGAAATGCTTTTGGTTTGCAATGCATACACATTGCGGCCAAAGAGGGTTATAGAGATACGGTAGAATTTTACCTCAGTAAGGGATTCAGTATTCGTGATCCTGGTGTAGATAATCAGACATTATTGCACCATGCCACAACGAAATGTAATTTAGACCTTGTAAAGTATTTGATAGAACAAGGTGCTGATGTTAACACTCAAGATTCTAACGGATCAACACCTCTGCATTTTGCTGCTAATTTTGGTTGTAAAGACTGTTTCAAAATTTTATTACTAAATGGAGCAGTTCATAACCCTGTTAACAAATTTTACATAAGACCATTGGAAATGGCCAAGGATAAAGACGTCATCAATCTATTAGCTACAACTGAGACCCTGTTTGAAGCTGTACAACGTAATAGCTCTTTGGAAGTTCTGAATTACATTAAAGCAGGAGCTTTCGTGAATGCCAAAAATACTGAGAGTGAAACTCCATTACATTATGCTGCACAGAAAGGTTATGACGGCGTTGCCAATGTCCTTTTACAAAATAACGCTAATCCTAATGTAGCTGATAACAAAGGACTTACTCCTTTGCATTATGCTGCTCAGTTCTCTCATTTAAAAGTTGTTAAAGCTCTATTGTCTAATTCTGCAGTATATAATGCTATTTCTGACTGTGGTAAAACACCATCAGATTTTACTATAAATAAAAGTACAACTAGCTTATTATTGGACCTAGTGGACGAAACCTTTAAAACAATTAAAAATGGCAATCCCCAAGTTGTTCATGACCTCTGCAAGATCAGGGATATCGACACAGTAAAAGCAATAATGGGTGCTTGTAATAGAGAAAACAAAACGCTTGTAGTTGTTGGAATGCTTAATAACTGTTCAAATGTGGACCAGTTAAAACAGATAGCACAAGAAGATGTATCCGTCCAAATTGACTTAGCTTTAGACCTACTGAATCGAGACCATTACCGAGAAGCCTTCAGTATTTTCCAAAACGCATTTGAAAAAAGAAAAGAAATATTAGGATCAGATAATCCTGGCACTTTAGACATCCAAAAACACATAGTTAATGTATTATACAAACAGGGCTTTTACCAGGAAGCTTTAAATACATTAGAGGAGATTTTCCAGAAGCAGACAGAAATGCTGGGTTTGAACTATAAGGATACTTTAAATACGAGAAGTGCAATAGCTTTGGTGCTGCATAGCCAGGGAAAAGATGAAGAAGCTTTTAATATTTGCAAAGAAGTCTACGAGAAACAAAAGGAAATACTCGGGCCAAATCATCCAGATACTTTAGACACTCAGATTTACTTTGCATTGGTATTAAGTAGGCAAGAAAAATACGAAGAAGCATTAAACTTAAATAGAGTAGTTTTTGTCAAAAGTAAAGAAATATCAGGTGCTGACCATCCAACCACTTTGCAAGCTGAAAATAATATAGCGATGGTACTTGCTAAACAAAGTAAATTCCAAAAAGCACTGAAAATTTATGGAGAGGTTTTCGAGAAAAAGAAAGTGGTGTATGGTAGTAATCACTCTGATACTTTAAGAACGTTAAATAACATTGGTGTAATATTCTTCAATCAACAGAAATATGTTAAAGCTTTGAAAACTCATCAAGAGGTTTTAAATATTCAGAAAAGCCTGTTGGGACCATATCATCCTGATACCTTGGTTAGTCAATACAACATAGCAAATGTTCTTTTTGCTCAATACAAATTGATTGGATCATTTAGATTCTACAGAAAATGTATTGATCATATAAAAATTGTTTTTGCACCAGAGCATCCCATGGTTTTGGATATTTTAAAAAATATTGAAACGATTCATAGGGGATTTAAGCATGAAGGTAGCCATGTATCGCAAATTCTCCATATACTAATGCAAGACATTAAGATTGCTGTTATGAATGGTGATATACAAAATGTTCAGAATCTGTTAAAAGACGGAGCTAATGTCAATGATAAAGATATATTTGGAAGAACTCCATTACATTATGCCGTTAGCAACGGACATATAGATGTTGTCAAAATCTTATTACAAGACGGAGCTGATGTTAGTATAGTATGTAATCAAGGAAAAACGCCATTACAAATTTCTACTTCTAAAGGTTATAAAAAAATTGCAGAAGTTTTGTTACAACATGTAAGTCATAATGAATTAAATGACTGGATTAAGTCAAAAAGCAGTGCCGGAGGTTGTTTGGACGGTACTAAATCCTGATTGAAGCGAGGTGCAATTTATTATAACAAATATTGAATGTAAATACTTTTTCATGAAATAGTTGTGCAATTACTATATTGAATTATTATTTATCACAATTAAAGATTGTTCTATTTTTTACTTTTGTTTGCTTAATACAAACTAATATGCAAAATTTTCCTCTAAATTCAGTATTTCGAGTAATTTTTCAGGAACACAGAAAATTTTAATCAATTGTTGAACCTAATTTTCACAAATTTTAAAATTCAAACATTATTCTGTATTCAACTATGGATTTGCTACAACATTTGTCTGCAGAATTTTCATCTAAATGCAGTATTTCGAGTAATTTTCCAGGAACACAGAATTTTATAATATAATATATATTATATACCTTGATACCCGTAAAATGCTAATCTCAAAAAATAAACTTACTTATTGCATGTTTTTAAGCATTAATGGTGTAACGCCCACCTCATATGTAATTCACTATAATTTTTCCATTAAATAAAAACTGTCATTTGTAATTTTTAGTATTAATTAGTAATTAAATTTAAGAAAAACTTTGAACCAATATTACCTCTGTACGCCTATGTTGACTCGGCGTAATAAATTAAAATAAGAGACATGTAACTTAGTACTAAAAACATTTCCCACAGTTTTGGATAAAATAAAATGTAACACAAATAGCCACTTAAGGGTGGTCCTTTGAATTTGTTAAGACGAGACGATGGACCGTAAAAATAAGGATCGCTAACAGTTAAGTCTCGCCAAAAACGATTAGATGATTTTATCTCACACATGGCACATGCGAAAAATTCAAGGAACACCAAACTTTAAAAGCTAAAAGCAATTAGTGCAATATTAAAATTGACAGATATTACAATTAATAGCTACCCTTAAATATAAGAACATGAAAATAAAAGCTTTAGGGATGGCAAGGGCAAATCCTCCGTTGGTTAAAATATAAGATGGCACTTAAATGATAGCATAATATTTGGGTGGTCGGGAGCCTGTACACTCCGCATAAAAATAGTAATTAGCCCTTAACACCATCTCAAAAGAGCAGGACCTTATATGTGTTTCACATATTCAGGCCCCACTCCAATTAACAGAAATCAAATCAATATAAAGGCAGGAAAAATCAAAAACTAGTTAGTCCTTCCGAGAGAGCCGTGCCATTTTGCCAATTAAATAAGACCGTGCGTGAGTCTTTAATTTCGAGATATTCAACTAAGTTCATTTAAATCAATTCATTTAATATTTAATGGTAATTCGACCGAATCATCAAATTCAGTTCTTTTCGGGAAGTGCTCACAAAATTTTAATTAATTCTTTTGTTCGTTAATTTAATTTCACTAAATTAAAGTGACTAAACTCAATTTTCTTTCATTTTTTTCTTCATAAATTTAACGAAGTCAAATCGCTAACTTGATTAAAAAAATTGAGTGCTCGAGGGTTTTTGTGAATTATAAGTAAAAAGTTAACAGTAAGGATTATTCTCCGCACTCGCAAGCCAAGAGTTTTCAACTTCAATTGTTATTCGCCAAGGAGGGCCAGACAAGTAACTTCCAGGTATTTAAAATAAGTTTACCTAACCGGTGAAATTGAAAGGGTTTATTCTTATTTATCGGTCTTATTGTCTCTCTTAATCCAATCTTGATTAATTAAATTAGAGTAGACTATTATTGTAACATTCATGTAAAAATTCCTTAATTTTTTCTTTTACGATAAATCGTTTTATTAATATTTAATAAATTGATTAATTTGAAATTTATGATCTTTTATTATAAACATAGGTGTTTATATTTTGGTGTGGAACTGTTTGTCATATAATCCTGCGTCTTTGAGGAAACATCCGTTTTCCACGTCTACCTAAAATAAAGTAACCATTTGAAGAAGTAAGTATTCGAGTTTTGGATCATCAACTCGCTATCAAATTCCATTTCGATAGAAGACCGACGATCCTGGTGGCAGCGCTAATTAAAAGAAGGGGTTAATTAAATTTAACCCATCAGTAAGTAAAGTACATTTGGTGGATCCGTGGTGGAATTATTCAAACTATCGTTCCGCGTTTAGTACAATGGCGTGCGCCGGTGCTTGCTTGTGGCAAACTTAACTTATCAATAACTTTTTCGTTGAAATTCAATATTCCCGAGATAAATTTTTTTACTATTGACAATATCGAAAGACACAAACGGAAAACAAAACAATGCGTTCTTACGATTACAGCCACAAATCCATTTGTTCGGTAAATAAATATTCGTATTAAATTGTCTTTTATACATTTTACCTCGACTTGTATATACCGGCAATTTCTTATCACTAATAATTGTTCTTGATAACTAAATTTAAAAATTACATTCATTTTTAAAAACGACCTTCTTCGTAAGAGATTTGAAAAACGACTAAATAAAATGCCTTAGTTAGCTTATCACGTCATAATAATTCTGCATATTTGTTATTTTAAAAATAGAACTTATACTTTGTAATTTAAACAGCCCTTTGTGTTCGGTTTGAAATAAAACAAACGACGCAAACATTTTTGTAACAATAAATTTTATTTGAGCGCACAAAAAGTTTTGTAATTATTGTTAACTAATTTTCGAAAAAATCCTATTTTTACGGGTTATTATGAGAGAAGCTGAGTCAATAAATAATAAGAGTAATGTTCCATTTCGTAATGTGAATGCAGAAAAAACCTAAGTCCAAATTTCTTGATCTACATTTTATTACAGAAAATTATAGTTTGAGAATTGTTTTACAATGCAGAAAAATCTCAAGTCCAAAATTATTATAAAATTTTATTAGGATTAGAAATATTAGTAAATTCATAAACATTCAATTTATCTAGTAGGTATAAAGGACATTATATCTATAATTTCAATTAAAGTTTATAATACAAGATCTTTCTTTAAAATATAATTGCATGAAATCCTAGTCCGGCTATATACTTGTATAAATATGTAATGTAAAGCCAGCGCTGATCTAACTGCAAGTGGCTGCATCTGGGTACAGAACGACTGTACATTCGATGCGTGTACGTATCACGAGCTTTAAGAATTATTATTGTATAAAAATACATAAATTTTAATTTTATGCATTCATAATTTTATTTAAAGTTGCAAAATCCGTCAAAAAATAATTTAACTAGTGTTTTGCTATAAATATGTGCAAGAAACTTTGTGTAATTAAAAGTTTTTAAACAATTTATTGCTTATGCCCTAATTTCATTGCAATTTGTTTAACAATTGATGAACTAATATTAAAATTAGTTTTTCTTTTCAAAATTCGAATTCTAAACTACCTCGAAACAAAATCATAAAAGATATATACCACGTAAAACTATACCAATTGCTATAGCATTGTAGTCTGCGTTTCATTACAGCTCGGCTGCGCACAAGTGTATAGCGTTCTAGTTAGACAAACATTTTGATAGCGGACTGGACGTGTATTTATTATTACACTTTTTATGTGACTAGCTGTTAAATTATAACTGATATGCTAGCGAAAATAAGAAACACGCTTTCAAAGCCAAGCTGATAATGCACCATTCTTTATAATAATTTAAATCTGATTAAGGTTATAATTATATAATTAATTATGCAAGTATTGGTATTTTTATTGTTATTTTTGGTGGTTCTGCAGCTCTACAGATCCTATGGTAGAACCGCCACTGATCAGTTGGTGTTAAATCAGAATCTTAGAAAGTAACTGTTCAACCTAAATTGCCAAATTAATGTGTCTGTTAAAGAGTAAAGTTTTCATTTAAATTTGAACAAATTTATTTTTATGTTTTTATTCGGGATTCAAACTATTGTAGTAACCACCCTGTATATGAAATGTAGTAACCACCCTGTATATGTTAAACAAAACCCATTAATTTTTACGACCTACCACAATCTCTTTTAATTGATTTAAACTGTCACAGAAATTTCTTAAAATATTTTTTATCTTTATGGGATTCATGCGATTCTCGACCTAATGAACTTTAAAAGATCACTGAGTAATTAAAAATATTAGCAAATGTTCAATTAATATATTTAGAAACAATAAATCAATAATTAGAACTTAACAACCGGTGAAATTGCCTTATTTTCATTAAATTAAGAATTACAATTGTGAAGAAATCAATTGAAAGAGACTGCTTTTATCTGTTAAACAAATATTATCAAATAAGTTTTGACACACTAATTATTAAATTTAAGCCCAAATCGATTCTCTTACTTAAAAAGGAAATTAAGTTGACAGAAATATGACTCCTAGGGTCGATGTCTAACCTAAATACCAATTTATCAATTGATAAGTTTTCTCCCTAAAAGGGACGAAATTCTCATAAATACGACTGAAAAATTAGTAAAAGAGGCAGTCGCGCTTTATATTTTCAATAGCCACATACTTCACGTCAGTTTGAATTTTGAATCTAAATTAAGTGTTATATTTGTAAGTTATAAAATCATTAAATATTAAATTCTATAAAATTATTAGTTTCGCGATTTCGACATTTACAATATTAAGGATTATTTTTTTTAAGGTAAGAGAATCGATATATTTTTGTTATTTAATTGCACCATTTAATTATATTTTGCACGATTATTTTGTTTTTTTGTATTTAGTTTTTTTTTATTATTAAATAAAACCCCATTAAATTTATCGTTGTATTTAATTTGGCAAAAGAGTTTATTCCCTACGTCTTAAATTACCGAGTCACAATTACCTATGAGTTTGATTATTCTCATATAAATAAAAAATAGTCTGGTGGCAGCTACATTCTCAAAGTCCAACTGTGGAATACTACAATAGTACCGGCAACAGGTAATAACAACATCACCTACAGCCCCTATGAGACGTGCCCTATGGGACGCGCATGAATGGATTATCGAGATTCCTTAAAGGAAGGCAGGCTACTCAAAATCAACTTCAAAAACAATAATGAATGCTGTCAAGCTGTCAACCGATCGACAATGCAATACGCGTGCACGTGCTTTACATTTCTATTTGACCAATCTTAACCAAATTTGGTGTAGAAGTTATTTACAACGCTACGAAAAACATAGGCTAGTTTAGAACCTTGGAGTGAGGCCGAAGGCCGAACAACCACGGTCTACACGTATGGTTGCGATTTCCCCGAGGCCGAACAACCACATCATAAACGGTCTAGATGGCTAAAGGCGGCCGGTAGGTCGACTGTGCCAGGTAGTATTTAATAACAATCAAACTTTTTCATTCCATTCGAAACTTTACTTCTCTGTAATGTACCACTGCTAATATGGTAAAAAATAAATAAAAAATTATTTTTCACATCAAAGTAAAACCAGAAAGTCCATTTTAAATTTAAAACAAATTTTAATTTTATTATACATACAATGTGTTTACAATGACAATTTCGAGGGTTCTGATTAGGGTTGACTTATGCGGACGGACACGGAGCCAGATCATAAGGCTTGTTGCTATACTTTGTTCACTGCTACCTCATAATTCATTTCGTACGCCCTACGCTAAATAGTTGTTTTTACTTTTATATATAGATACTTAAACTACATGCTCATGCTGTCACATTTACTTAAAAGCAACGCAAACATAATCCTCATGTCGTTTAAAATATAACATGGATTGACGGGCAAGTCCGTCACGCGCCATACGCTAAATAATGCGATGTCGGACATATCCGTCATCAGCATTGAACGTGTTAAAACACATTTTTATTTTATTATACTATATATGATGTGTTTACAATCACAATTTCGAGGGTTCTGGTTAGATTTTAATTATGCGGACAGACAGACAGACGGATGGACAGACATGGATCCAAATCATAAGGCTTCTTTCTATACTTTGTATAGAAGCCTAATAGCGCACTGGGTACCCAATTCTTAGACCTCTATACGCACTGAGTATTTTTAACACGATTTGAAACGCTCTGTATGATTTTGAATTATGCGGACAGACGGACGGACGGACAGACACGGAGTCAGATCATAAGGCTTCTTGCTATACTTTGTATAGAAGCCTAAAATTCCTAACGATAAAAATAATCCTCATATTCGGAGGGGGAGGGGATTCCGTTACGTTACCATGGAAACGGTGATTCTGACATACTAGGCAAGCTATGTGCAAGTTCACAACTAGCGCCCACTGGTTGGGCGCGCCGGCACTTTTCATGGTATACCTTTTATCTTTGCTTTTATTTACTAATATAAAAATTTGAAATCAATTAGTATATAAATGAATTTAAAGTAAAATTAATGTAGTAACGTTTTAGTGAATATTTTTTGCAGCAAGTTAGTATAGTTTAAAACGGTTTAAAAGCATAGATTTTGTTCTTAATTATGGTTTTTCTAAAATTACAACAAAAATTAAAACAAAATGTTTCTTCGCAATATTTCCTTACCAGTTAACTTTAGGACGAAAATTACTTCTACAAATCTTATGGAGAACAAAATTTACTAAAACTTTTATTTAAGATATTTCTTTCCAAGTTGAATAGTTGCTGAGCGCCAGCGCTGCTTATTAGAGCACATTTTTGAAAGTTTCAAACACGTACACTTTCCATTATTTAGAACCATCAAAATTCATTGTTTTTCGTTGAATCTTTTGCAATTTTCGTTTGTAATCCGGGTGGGGGGGGGGGGCAGCAGGTGATATTTTTCATAACTATCTCAGTACCGTTCTTCTTAATACCAAGGGATGTAAAAATGTAAGTCTTTCTTTCGCAATAAATTAAGTGTACCTGGAGGGTATTCCATACCCCCCAAACCCCCCGGTAGCGGCAGCCTAAATGAGTTCCTGAATCCTGATAAGCATCCATTTGTTTTCATTACTCTAAGCGAGCGCCGTAGCAAGGGTGAGGCGACCGAGGATTTGACTCAGGCGTCATCGCAATGGGGGCGCTAAACCTCGACAAAACTCATTAAATGATAGTTTAAAATTTCCAAAATGTTAGGAATCTTTTGGGAGGGGGGCGCATATATTCAAATTTGCCATTAACATTACCTACAGCACACTAAATTTGATTAAATAATTTTCAAATTTTGAAATTCAATTAAAAAAAAATCTTACGTAAGAAATTCTTTCAATATAAACCAAGAGGAAAGCGTAATATCGGCAGACCTAGGAAAAGATGGACTGATCAGAGGTGACGTAACGGGTTTATATAACCTAAAACGTGAAGAAGAAGAAGAAGAAGACGTAAGAAATTGTCTTGACCCCCCCTTCCCCGAATAAGAAAAAATAAGATGTAAGCTACCGCCCCCTCCCCCTAAACGTCTTACGTAATACATGAACGGCCCCTAACATCGTAAATTTCATACTGTGGATCTCTTCCAAAGTATATTCATGCTGTAAATGCAATTGCAAATATTCCACAATAATATGAATTTAATTGGGGGTGTACTACATAAAACACATTACTTTTAGATGTTACGTCTTCTCAATATATGAATGACATTGGTTGTGAATGTTTCTTTGATTTAAACTGTCATATATTATGTGATTTATTTCTCCATCATAGTAAGTACAAATCCAAGAATGTATTGTTGCAGTTGTGAATATCCTAATAAACAATCATGTGGCCTAAAATGATTAAACTCACGTAGAATTGCATGAAATAAATCTATTTAATAATCAGATAAGTAACCGTTCGGGTTATGCACTGAATATTGGTCTCGTAACTCTTTTTGATTTTCTGAAACCAATGCAAACATGTTGATATGTTTGACCTTGACTTTTATTGGCGGTTAATGCTTCTGCTGGAACTATTGGAAATTGATTTCTTATTATTGGATATTGTAGTTTATTCGATAAATTCAATTTATGTTTTGCTTGGCAGATTGGCGTTAATATATTTTCTATTTGATTGTTTTTCATAATAATATAATATACTTTATGTATTAATTTTGCCTTATTTCCAACTCTATCTGAGAAAAAATTTAACCAAACAATAATTATTATTACTTGGCGATACTGAGGCGATATATTTAAGTAGCACGGAACTTCTATTTATCGTGAACTAATTCTAGGACCGTTAAGAACTCATAACACCTTCTTCCATTTTAAATATTATTTTAGATGTAGGTACATGACTCCTTCGTCCACTGCAGATTTCTATATTACAGTAATATTTTTACATTTTTGAATGTGCCATCGATTATCACAAGGGGTTTGATAACGTACGACACGATAAACTCGCCAGATTATTAAAAGAAATAGGAGTAAATAATCGAGATCTAAGAATCATCAGCAATCTCTATTGGAACCAAACATCTTCCATACGTTTACAAGGAGAATTATCCGAAGACATTAGAATCAAACGGGGCGTCCGACAGGGGTGTGTGTTGTCGCCGCAGCTGTTCAACGCATACTCGGAGTGTATTTTTCGAGAATCAATAGAAGAGATAGACCTTGGAATTAAGATTAATATCATAAGGTTTGCTGACGATGCGGTAGTGTTCGCTGACAGCTTGGAAAATCTTCAAGAACTAATAACAAGATTAGTAGAAACCAGCCAGGAATATGGACTCTCGTTGAACATAAAGAAAACGAAATACATGGTAATCTCGAAAAACAATAACCACCCAGGTCAACTGATGGTGGGCGCACAGAATATAGAAAAAGTTCAGAAATGCACTTATCTGGGAACAACGTTGAATGAAGAATGGGACCACTCCATCGAAATAAAATGTCGGATAGAAAATGCCAGAGCCGCGTTTCTAAGGATGTCCAGATTGTTTAGATGCCACGATATGTCACTGATAACAAAGGCCAAAATGGTACGGTGCTATGTCTTCCCAGTTCTGTTGTATGGGGTGGAGTCTTGGACCCTAACAGAGGCCTCTTGTAAAAAGCTGGAGGCTTTCGAAATGTACAGGCGCATGCTAAAGATACCATGGACAGATCGAATCACAAACCAAACTGTCCTTGAAAGAATGGGTAAAGAGAAAGAGCTGCTAGTTAACATAAAAACGCGAAAGCTGGAATACCTTGGACATATAATGAGAACTTCTTATGTCTCGAATTCAATTCTTTTATTTGGTCTTGCATAAGAATTTCTGAAATTCTTTGCGGAATAACGAATCTATTCGTTTGCTTGTTTTTTGAAATTTCATTGCCATCTTGTTCAAAAATGTCTACTTTTTGATTTGACTCAATTTTTCCTCCAGAAATTCACCTATTTCTTCATTTTCCATTAATATCATATCTTTTTGGACATTTTTAATTGCATATTCTAATGTTTCTTCACCAATAATGCAATAAATTTCCCGAATTTGCATCGCTCGCAGCATCTCTAAGTAGTTTTGACAGTCCTGCATTTACCTTTGAAACATAATTAATTATATAGGAAGCAATTCCATATTCTTCCAAAACAAATTGCAAAATCCATATTTGATTCAAATAAATATAACATAATTTTATTGTAAGCGTTAATTCCGACTTCTAGACTGCTTCTTTTAAAAAAAGTTTGTGTTCTAACAATATTGAACTAAACTATATTGAACTTTATAGCTAAAATACTATAAACTTCTTCAGTTATATTTAATTTTCCAATATGCATTCAAACGATAAAAAATATATACCAGTTATCAGCTTTTTAATTTTTACTCATATTTTGTGGTTTATAATTTTACTTAAATAAAAACCGTTAGGCCAATCAATTCAAAGCGTTTCTTTAGACATAAAATAAAAAAATAAAATAAAGTATGACTATTTGATAGAAAATAAAATTTCTATTAAAGTTAAATAAAAGTTACATGAAATTCAGGGAACAAGAAAACAAAGAAAATAAATCGAACGTAATCAAAATTAAAAGATTAAAATATTAAAATTTTATTTAAAATAAAACCGCTCTCCGATAATGTCCACATTTTACCTATCATTATCACCAACGTTCAATTTTATTAAAACTATTGTAGTTTATTAGTACGTACTGAGTTTATGAGTTTATTACTATTGAGTATATTGTATATTATATAACAAGATCATTTATTTCATTGCAAAATTTAAAAAATGTTTTCAAAACGCAATGAAGAAAAACTGCAACAAATGAAAGTCTTTGTAAGAACGAGGTAAGAAGAAGAATTTAGGTCAAAAAACAATAAACAAAAATTGACATTTTTCACTTTGCAAAATTGATTTAATTGATTGAAAGTGATGATTTTTTTAGGCCACTTAGCACCCAAGAAAAAGAAGGCCGAGAGACATCGTGTATCGAAATCACAGGTCCTAAAGAGCTTTCGGTAAGACAACAACCTAGTCGAAAGTATGTTTTTGATCAAGTATTTGCACCTCATTTTAAACAAGTGGACGTTTATAAAGCTGTTGTTCACCCATTAATAAGTGAAGTGTTGACTGGTTACAACTGCACTGTATTTGCATATGGACAGACCGGTAGTGGAAAGACCCATACAATGATTGGCAATTCGAGATCTGATTTTGATGTACCTTGGCAAGATGTAAGTTGGTATACAATAAAAGATCAATTGTGATCAAAATTTGTTTATGCTAGAATGACTCGTCTGGGATAATTCCACGTGCAATGGCTAATTTATTCGAAGATTTGCAATTGACGCAACAACAGCATACTGTACGTATCTCTTACATAGAACTGTATAATGAAGAAGTGTACGATTTACTAGCTGAAAATGATGATAATGATAGAATAAGGTGAAACTGTGTTAAATTTCAAAAAGTAAAATCTAATCCAGTTTGTTTATTTAGATTGTTCGAAGACCAACAGCAAAAGGGATCTGTAATAATTCAAGGAATTGAACAAGTAACTGTAGAGAATAATAAGGATGTAAAAAAAATACTAGATAAAGGTCAAGATAAGAGACGTACAGCAGCAACTTTAATGAACAGTCAATCGAGTCGTTCACATACTGTTTTCACAATTACAGTTGTTACTCACGAAACTACTGAAGGCGACATCGTGTTAGAGAAGACTGGAAAATTAAATCTGGTTGATTTGGCGGGTACCGAAGATATTAGCAGGTCCGGAGCAGTTGAAAAAAGGGCTCGAGAAGCTGGAAATATTAATCAGTCTTTGTTAACACTGGGACGTGTGATTAAATCGTTATCCGATAATTCTGGTCATATTCCATACAGGTAATAATTTCTTATTAATAGGGCTTCCTTTCTCTAATTCTTTTCTTTCATTATTCTTTCATATTATAACATTTCTGTTATTCGGAGTAACTGCATTTAACTTTAACGATGCTCAAACGTTTGACACCAATTTCATCCTAAAATTCCATTTGGGGGAGGGCAATGTGTCAACAGCCCTATTGCTTCTTCTAATTCATCTGACGAAATTCTCAAGCATTTCCTTTTTCTATAGCTATAGCGCTTCTTCTTTCCCAATGCTTTATCTCCTCTCAAAATATTCCAACTTTTTGTTTAGTCTACTCTGGTACATAAATCTCACGTTAATTTAATCCAGAAAGTATACTTTATAATCTTGTTCTTGTTTTATTGTTGGTTTCTTTCGATTCCATTTTGTATAAGTGTCAATTGTTGAAACCATCATAAAATGATCAGAACCCATGTCTTGACCTCCATAAACTCTCTTATCTCTAATTGTTACACCTCCTCTTTTAATTTAAATACTAGTTATTCATTGATGAATGGTGTATATTTTCAACATTTTTATGAGGCATACTATTCGTGAAATAACTTACCAAGAACACAATCCACTTTTAAAATATGTAATTGGTTCGTTGCACGAAGAGAAATGTTTTGAGAAAAGCGATATGCGTTTAAAAATGAACTCAATTGGAACAAGGTTTAAAATTGAAGAGCAAAATAGTTCAGTCAATAAAGCCTAAAAATTGGCTTGAGTTTACAAGAAATCCGGGCAGACAAGTATATAGGAATTTCTTAATGAACCCCCAAAAGTCGTATAAAATCTATAAAAATTGATAATTTTGCTCCCCCCCCCCCCCAACAAAACGGGCTCTTGCCTATTTTCGTTGCATGAAAATTTATCATTGAACCAAATTAAAGAGCATACAATTCTCTACAATATATATTTTTCTATGGCATATTACAAGTTTTGTAGATAATTTTATGTTCTATAGAAAAGATTGGTTACCCTATCTTTAGTTTTTGAGATATTCTAAAAAAGGTTTTTTTTCCAATAAAATAGGCCCGATTTATTTATGGTGATTGCAGCTTATACTGATAAAATAATACAATAAAATATACTGATGACGGTCATGGCCTGATAGTTAGCGCGATCAATTGCTAACGTAGGGCTCCCCGGTTTGACTCCGGGTACAGTCTAAAATTTCTTGACCGTCTTCCGTGCTTTCGGAGGGCACGTAAAGCCGTCGATCCCCCTGTGTTAATGATTTGCCATCTTAACAATAAAAAACAGGGTGCAGGCACATCGAAAGGCACGCCTAGCAAGCTATCTGAGATGTAAAATTCAAAAATGCTCACAGAACTAATTACAAAAATTAGTAAAGAACAGGTCCTAGACCTATATTAAGAGGGAGAGAGAGACTGATTAATTCAAAGAATTTTTAGAATAATGAACATACAATCAATTTCGAATACAGCAGGAAAGGAATTGAACTGGTAGAGATGTTTCCTTTGATCATGAACCCTGAAGTGCACAAAGCGGACCTACAAGGGCTAAATAATTAAAAACGTTAGCTCTTTTAATCTGTTTACTAGCCTCCAAGTATTCAACGCCGAACATTCTGAAGTTATCAAATAGATGTTTTTTATTCTGTGACGAATTTGCGTCAAATCTGTAGGGATCATTACCAAAGGAAAAACGAAATGATTCCAATCCATTTATCATCTAATTTTACTATAGTTCTATAATGGTGAATTTAGATTTAAATATAATTTTTCCAATTTTAATATCAAAGTTTCTATGAAAGAATCATCTATTTAGTCGGCATTTTAAAAAATCAAAACTTTTTTTTTAGTGAATCAAAGTTAACTAGAATTCTTCAAGATAGTTTAGGGGGGCGTACTAAAACGTCCATAATAGCCACAATATCTACTGCAACCTGCAACGTAGTAGAAACGCTAAGCACATTAGAATACGCAAAACGTGCTCAAACCATCAAAAATCGGCCAGAAATAAACCAACGCATGTCCCAAAAGGCTGAAATGGATCAATGCCTTGAAGAATTGGAAAAATGTCGTCGAGATTTGCAAGGAAGTCGTAGTGGCACTGGTGTTTACTTGGCCCAAGAAAATTATGAACAATTAATTGCTGATAACGACAATAATAAACAAGAATTGAGTGTAAAGATTCAACATATTCGCGATTTAACCAAAAATCTAAATGAAGTAAACGCATCATTTGAAAAAACAAAAGAAGAACTCGATGCCTGCCGTGAAAGGTTACTTCAAATCGAAAATGAAAAGAATCGGCAAGAGTTTTTAGCAAATCGTTATGAAGAAAAGGCCGAGCAGTTGTACAATGAAGTTCAGAGTTTAGTTACCTCCGTTAAGACTTCCAAAAACATTGATGCCGCCCTACGTGAAAAAATTGAAAAACTGTACTCTACGGCAAACGAAAATCGTGTAAGTCTCAAACAAATGAGCAATATAGTTAAGAATAAATTTGAGGACATGTGTGATGATGTAGTAAATTATAAAGAGAATTGTAAAGTTAACGATAATCGTATGCTTAGTATGTTGAAGAGCATTCAAGATAAACACTCTGACTATTTTGATACTAATGAAGCATTTATGGATTATATTTTATGCCATTGGAGAACCTACGCAATTGCTCATCAAGCATTTGCTGAGAACAGTAAAACCGAATTGGAAATCTGGATGAAACAGTTTGTTACTTCTTGTAAATATCATGCAACAGAAATAAAAAAACAAAGGGATGAAGAAAAATTACTCATAAAAAAATTACAAGTGGTCGTGGAAAATACCAACACGCAGCAGTCTCAAACTGTGTGCAACATGAAATCGCAGGTAATTTTTCCTTTTAGTAATTTATTAAACAATATTTATTTACAGGTTTTTTAAATTTATCGGTATATTTAAAATACTGTTTTTTGTCACAGCTAGAAAATGGACATCGAATAACAACCAATATGTGTCACTCTTTTGAAGAAGAATTTGGTAATTACACAAATGATTTGTTAACTGAAGTATCGAAACTCACAGTTTCGACAAAAATGCAGTTCGATCAAAAAGTCATGGAAGAACAGCTTGCCCTGGGTCAGGTTCGTTCATACATTTTTTTTCCTTTCTTTTTGTAAGAATAAATTTTAGGAGACAATTAAAAACCTTCAAAATTCTATAGAATTTTTAAGGAGTAACTACGTAATGTTGCAAAGTAATTGCAAGGCCTCAAAAGAAGAAACCAGTTCAAATTTATCGACTCTTAACAAATTAGAGAGTGAGATTACAGATATGCGTGCATTTATTAAAGACTGGAGTTTTAACCAACTACTTACTCATAATGATGAAAGTTTTTCCCTCTTGATGAAACCGCTCGACAATTTCGAGAAGATCCAGGTAAGGACAAATTTGGCCCATGTGCTGTCGAGGAAAAGAGACATGAAGTGATAAACTAAAATTGAGGTTTATTAATTTTCTTCAGAAGTTAATATATAATTTGGGGACGGTAACCTAACCCTGGTCACCCCAAAAAAATTTAAAAATTTTCCTACAGCAAAGAGGAAGGTTTATAGAGCATACTGTAAAATTTTCACTCGAGATGATATACATAAAATTTCGAGAAAAATCAATTTGAATGTACGTAAATTTAGCGAATTTTTCTTCGATTTTTGGGGTGTGCAATCGATAGGGAGGTTTATCCATCGTCAAAACCTACCCTTTCGGGGCGCCGCTGCGCTTCGCTCCGCTCTGTACCCCTCCAGGGCGGTTTTGACTCTGGTTACTATGCTAAACATACGAGAAGGCGCCTCCCATGAAAAAAACGGGATAAATTAAACCGGGAGCTTAGAGACCCTTGAAATAGCATTAAAAAGTATAGTTGCGGTATGGGGCAGTAAACTATTACGTTTCACCCCCAAAAAATCGCGTAAAAACAAAAAATAATCGATTTTACATGTACGAGAGACGAGCTGCATCTGCCGGTGCGAAATACTCTAAGTGTTAGGGTCATTATAACTGCACGGACTCTCAACAAAATGAGCGACGCGCGGGAATCTCGTTAATTTTACATGTAAATTTGCAAAGTTCAAAATCGATTAACTCAAAATTTTGATAATACCTTTGTAAGATGCAACTTTTGAATTTGAACTTCGCGCCAACGTCCTCTCCAGAAATCCGCCATCTCTTGAGAACTAACAAAGTTCAAATCTAAAATCACACTTCTTCGACGACACGGAAAATAACCTGGACCACCACGTTGTGAAAATACCTACGATCGCCATCTAGTAACCAAACTCTTTCTTCCGGTGTACAAAACATAATGTCAAAAACAACTGTAACAAAACAAATGATTGCTCCGAAAGAGAGACAACCTTTAACTTCCAACACAAATAAAACAACCAAATCTGGGCAATGTCAATTCTTTTATTATCGTTAATATTCTTGTTTGAGGAATTTAACCTGAAGCAATGATTTACCTAAATCGTGACCTAATAAATCTGTAGATTTAATTACCCTGAAAGTCGATTTGTTTTAAATCGCTTTAATGATTTCGATAACTTTTAAAATTACTTGTTTAGATTCAATCCTTTGGATTGTTTATAATCTTTTCTTCATGTACTTAGTACATTCTTTGAAGATTTTCTAAAGCTATTATGTGTTTTGTTTTAACACTAGCGGTTAATGAAAAAAATACCTTTATTAATCTACCTTTAAATAACCACCCTTGAATTATAATTTACTACCTAATTCAAACAAGTTCAACCATCCTGTATTTGAATACTAACGATACCTAATTTACCAATATTAAAACCCCAATCTCAGTAACCTGTTTTCCTTTAAGGAATCTCGTTAATCCATTCATGCGCGTCACTGTAAGTTATGATAACTTAATTAACAACAAATCTTTGGGAACAGTTCAATGTAATTTGCTTTATGGTTTGCATTTAAGCATATGTAGTACTGTGTAATTTATCTTCCAGTCTACCACGGGATTTGGGCCATTCATACAGAGTCGTCGGAAAGTCAAATGTACACGTAACGAAACCAAAACCATTGTTTTAAATAAGTCAATCATTTACAACTATATAAAGATTTGTAAACTCATCGTACATCTTTACGCAGCCTTGTAACTCTTACTTAGTAACGCTTACTTGGGGCTTAGTAATAGATTGAATTCATTTATCAAATCTCTTTAACTGCAAACAATTATCAATAACTTTAACAATCACCCTGTATATTAATATAATTATTTTAATAACAGATTACCTATTTTAAATAATGAAACTTCTTAATTTATAAATCTAAACCCATTTGAAATTAAAACATCCTGTATATAATTAATTTTAGCATACTTTGTATTAATAAAACAAGTTACCAAGAGAAAGTTGACCTTGCAGTTTAAAATATCCCTTTATGAATTCACCCAACACGTGGCCTTTATAACCTTGTAACAAATATTTTACATAAGTGAAGCATTTCTAACGTTGATAATAAAACTTTAAAATTGCATTTAGAAAACCGAATTGAAAGATAATGTTAAATCTTTTAAAACCACCTTTTAAATTTCTATTACGATAGTTGACACAATGAAAACACGTGACACGCGAAACAAAAAGAATTAACATACGAGTATTTTGCCCTTTTCAATAATAAATATTATAAACTATAATTAAAAGATTTATACCTGTACAATATATCACCACACTAAAATAAAGTTAACACTTCAAAAATGATCTGTATTGAAAATTAAAATTGTCGAACCTTTTAAGTTCAATGGCACACACCTAAGTGACGCTTGTTACCGAAACCACCAGACACGTGTACCTCTGCAAAATTTTACCCTTAAGAAACCCAGAACCAATAGATGTCGCTTACATTGTGAATATACAGGACGTTTAAAAAATTATATTAAACAAAACAAGCGGTAAATTTAAAAATATAAATTAATTTCAAAAAGTCAATATTACACCTTCTAAAGTTTAAATTATATGAGTAAACTATATCAACCTTCCTCTTTGCAATAGGAAATTTTCAATTTATTTGGAGCGGCCAGGGTTAGGGGACCGTACCCTATAATTTAAATGTGCAAATTAAAATTCTTGTCCTTGATAGTACACAAATTAATAATAATAGGCCAATGCTTAGATGCGATTTTTAGTAAAAATCGGTAAAAAAAACCTTGAAAGAGATCGCGAATGGGCCAAGCTTTGTAATTAAATGTAAAATAATAAGGAGAAGTACAAATCACATTTCTACCGAAATTTATGGATCTCTTAATACCCGACAATTTTTAATTGTTTTTAATTACGTTTTACCATGCTATTTAATAAATTCCATCGGAGGTGAAAATCATTTTTTGAATATCTAGAAATTTTATTATAGCATTCCAATATCGTAAGCCATACATTTTTTCAGATTTCTAATTTCATGTTTACGCTATTTCCATCAATCTTAAGTAAAATTGAAGCATTAACACAAATCACGATTTCATCTCGAAAGTTTGCGTCTAGAGAGGATAACTTCAAATGATTCTCATGCCTAAACTACTTATCATGCGTGGTAGCCGATTTTGATAAATTTTAAATTGGTAAAACTAGATCGAATTTCATTAGGTCTATAATTTTTTTTTTGTGTGAATGAGGTGTCCTTTGGACATAATTGACACTTGAAATTTCGCCGCGCCACGCCTCCCCAGTGCAATGATTGGTAGGTCACCATTACCTTTAGAATACAATATTTTTTAAATTTTTCGAAAATTTGTTGAAATATTTAATAATGTGATCGTTTTCCTAAAAAATTACACGCAATTAACTTATTTTTATAAATAGTTTATGTAACTTTTAATTTAAAAAATAAAAACATAAATGGAGTTTAACAGCTTTATACAATTCAATTATAACTGGGAAGCCCCTAGATAGTATAATCGTCTAGGGTCTGGGTTCTAGGTGGTCGACTTTTAGGACGTACCGTGGGTTCGATCCTTGCATCGGCAAATTTTTTATTCATACTTTCGTTATGAAATTATTAATATACAGTCGACTCTCAATAAATTGAAACTCAAGGGACCAGAGAAGGACCAGAAAAATTTCAAATTACCATTAATTATTACCAAATTATCGAGAGATTCAAATTAACGAGTGTTCAAATTATCAAGAGTCGACTGTATCACGATTTAAAATTAAATTCAGTTCTTTTCTTAAATTAAATTGGATGAAAGGAGAATCATAAAAAAAACATTTTCTACTAACACGTACATAGGTATATCATAATTTTATTTTCCAAAGAGCTAGAGAAACAATACAACTGTTTTTACATTTACAAATGTTTACTTAACTATTTATTTTTCAAGTTCATTTTGGTATTAATAGGGGTATTCACTTCACTTCGTACTTTCGTCGTAAATGGCGTAGATCTCGATTTTCGTAAACTTAGTAGAATTTTTAGTGTACGAAATCTACGCATTCGTAGATGTTGGCTGTGGTTGGTAGCAGTTTCGTAGATGTGGTACATATACATAACCTAATTTGAAGTTAACAAATAAAAACTAAACCTCAATAACAATGAATAACGTAAGTAAATGTGAATTAAATATTTGAATGAATAAATTAATTATTAATCCCCTAAAAATTCCAATACAAACATAAACTGTCAAATAAACATAAACTCAAATAATCTACAAATACAAGTACGAAAGAATTTACGCAACATTCACAAGGAGTATGTTCACGTCACGTAATTCTACGAAAATTACAAGTACGAACTTTACGAACTTTACGCAATGAAGTGAATACCCCTAATATTGTTATTGCTACATAGTACATATTAACAATTATTGCTATAATATATTAACTGACCTGCATTGATTTAACTTAATATAATGTTTTTATTTGAATCTTAGAATTTCACTTCATTACAAAATTATTTTGTAATATTCCTTTGATTATTTTGGTACAGTTTCCTTTTGTATTTCGGCAAGGACTAATCCTGGAGAAAAAATTACATACGTAATGCGCCGAAAAACACTACTGAATTCACGAGTACTCCGAGTCGACTACGCTAACACTCGTCTCACTCGGAGTATTTCTCGCTCATTCACGGTAAAGCTTGTGTTTCTCGAGCTTATACCTAAATAACTATTTTATTCAAATAAAAAAATTTATAACTTATTTTCCATCATTCACTACAAATTATTTCCTAGGTTTCAGGTAAAAGCACACAAACCAAGCTTTTGGAAAATCTCAAAGATGAAAGATTAGAAGAAGCATTTGTTGAGAACGTTGAAATGCAAAATGACGTGTTTTTAGAAAAAAATGAAACTATTTTCAACGGAAATATTTTACAATTAGCGGTGAGTAATGAAAATTTTACTTTTTTCTGGTCTCGAAGCTGTTATTTTAGACGCACGGTAACGAGTTAACTAATCATGCTGTGCAAGAAACTAGTCAAGTTAAGAATAAGGCGTTAGAACTAACTGTGAATTTTGCTGAAGTACCTCATGTTGTACAAGTCATGGTTGATAGTAGAAGTCGATTTGAAAATCAGTTGACCCAAAATTTATCTGATTGTATAGACAGAGTAACAAACTTTACGAATGTCAAATATAAAGAAATTATTCCAAGTGGTGATACTCCTATTAGAATGCAATACCATTGTCATAATTTAAATCCTCTAACACCGAAGGAAAACATTTTAGGGCGCTTTCAGGAGAGACTACGGGTGATGGAGTGATGGAGCAAAAGAAATTTAGAAAGAATTGAGGCTAATTTAATTTTATAATGCATCGAATTATTTTTTTTATATTACAACTTTTTATTTAATTTTATTAATAATTGATTTTTATTTTAACATTGATTTATTTTATTAAACTACTAGATGATACCCCGTCCGAGGACGGGCAGCTAGAAGGACGGGCAGCTACCCAAGGTAACTTAAGTTGAATGAAGATTAAGGAAAGCTCTCAGTACAATCCAAAAGCCATATGACCTTGGCTGCCTGCCCGTCCTTCTAGCTGCCCGTCCTCGGACGGGGTATCATCTAGTATAACAATAGATTCCCATGTTGATCGAGCGGTTGCGGAATCTTCACTTTTCCTTTATGACAGCAGTTGTTAAATTGTTTATCAACTGGACGCTCCTTGGCGAAATTCTTGGAGCCGCAGAACTGACAGATGGAATTCATTTCTCCACAATCGTGTCGAGTAACGTGAGATTCATCAAATCTCAATGCTCTTATTTGGAGTTGAATTGCTTGACTTTGGTATCGATTTTCTTTCTGTCGATGTATCGCATGGGATCGAGCGTTAGCAGCTTGCCGCGCTTGAGTTTCTTCTAATGTTTCACGTTGTTGACGTGTCGCATGGGATAGAGCGTTAGCAGCTTGCCGCGCTTGAGTTTCTTCTAATGTTTCACGTTGTTGACGTATCGCATGGGACCGAGCGTCAGCAGCTTGCCGCGCTTGAGTTTGTCCCAAAGTTTCACGTTGTCGACGTATCGCATGAGACCGAGCGTCAGCTTGTCGCTGTGATCGAAGCTGTTCTTCTGTGTTATTAGCTCTTGTACGTGCTTTTCTCTCACGATTCAATCGCCGTCGCTTTGCAGCAGGATTTTCAAAATTTTCATTATCCATTATGGAAGTTCACATAATGCTTTTTTGGAAATAGCTGTCATAATTTTTCACCGATATAGGAAATTTAAATACGTTGATACGTTGATCTGTTTTTTCAATGCAAACCAAATATAAGTTATATTTTATTTACATAATTTTTCACCTATATAGGAAATTTAAATACGTTGATCCTTTGATACGTTGATCCGATGATACGTTGATCCGATGATACGTTGTGCGTTCGGTTCGGTTCGGTTTGCTTCGGGTATTTCCGTGGGACAGACAGAAAGAAAGAAAGAAAGACTTGGCCTTTTATAATAAGAGACGGTACAGTAATCTTTTATATTTTTTCACTTAATTTAATAAAAAATAACACTTTCAAATTTATTGGTTTGTTTTTTATTGATAATTATTAATTTCCACAAAATAATTTAACTTATAGATTTTCAAATTACAAACTAACATAGATACACCTTAACATAAACTTATATAATAATTGTTACATAATGACTACTTGAATACTTAAACAATATTGACTGAAATTTAATTAACTTGAGTTTTTATGTGATATGCCAAATTTGTTTATTGAGCGAAATTTATAATTGAAGGATGTTCGAGAACATTCTTTTTGCTTAAACCAGCAATGAAAAATAATTAAAACATTGGCATTTCCTGATTACATCATTTATGGAAAATTACTAAGTTACATAATATTTTATGAGAATATAACTGTACTACTTAACTCGACGAAACACCATGTTTTTTTACTTGTAAATTAATTTTAATATTTAAACTTCAGAATTTCTAAGATTTGCAATTCAACAAAAATATAATAACAAGTTTTGTAGTTTTTTTTCTTATTTAAAAATAATTTATTAATACAAGAATGTAATATGATCGGTAATAATCGCACTTCTGATGTAATATGATCGCAAGTTAATTCGGCAAATAATGTTACTAAAAGTTACGAAACGTCGTTTTAATCCTTTATTTAATTCAAAAATACTATTGGTTTCTCTATTATCTTCGATAATACTTTCTCTTTCGTCTTCTATTGTATTCTGTTGGTCAGAGTTGATTCGAAAAAGTTTGTATTAGATTCTAGTATATCCTCGTTCAATAATGTTGTCCTCTTTATATAGTCTTTGGTTTGAGTTGGTGCTCTCTTTTAATCTGGTCTTTTAATCCGGTCTTTTAATTCGGTACAAGTCAGGGTCTTACTTTGTGCCACTCATGTCCATCCTCTTGGTCAGGGCCGGCCTTAGTGCCACTAATGTTCTCCTTCATCTCACAAGTACATAAAAGTACAGATGATTTTTTGTATTCCTTCTGACAATTAATGTGACCCTTTTTTAATAAATTGAAGAAAATCTCGGCGGTTCTCCGATTTTGAATCGAAAACTTTAATCTCCACTAAAAAGGTCAAGATTTTAAATCGAAATTTTTCAAAATTTGCATTTCTGCAATTTGCCAGCTTATCGAACGTCCGACGAAAAAAGTATTACATTCGAAAAGGCGGCGCTCGAAAAATGTCGCCCGAAACCGTTTTTGAAATTAAAAATTTTTTCGTGGTCGTCGCGCCGGGACGGCATTAAGGTGGAAATTTTAAGAATCTTTCGAACGGCCACAGGGTCCTTATTTACGGAAGGATTTTTAATTTTTTACCGGCAACCGAGGCAGATTCCGGAGATGCACGAAATTGCATTATTTATAGCTTTTTTTCGTATCTTGCACCGTACCGTAAAAGGGGGTTGAAAATGGATGGTTTTCAACCAAAATCTAATCAGCTGTAGTGTGTATCCACCTTTAGTTAAGAATAAATTATTAGTAAGCATATTATTTAGCAAGCATGCCAGTATTATGAATGAGAATGGATCGTGGTAGTCGAGTAAGACAGTAGTGATTGATGAGTCGTATCGTGAAGAGTGAATCCTTAGTATATCGAATGTAAATTTATAAAATGTACAAAGTGAAATTAAATAAAATATTAAATATTAATGCAATGGAGTTCTTAATGATTACAAAGTGACCCAATAAGAACGAACTTATCACACAGCTCTTTAGACAGCTACTTCAAACTAGTGTATAAAATTTCAACTCCATCGGTGCACGCGTTTGTCTGAAAACGTTTACGATAGAATGACCACACATCACAGATCATACACACACCCGGACATCATTCCAAAATTAGTCTTAAACAATTCGTATGGGTTCATAGACCATGGGTAGAATGCTAACTCAAAATTTTTTATTAACTCGATAACAATACTTTCCTTTACTACGTTAATGGGAAAGTAATATTATTCCTATTTCTAATTTTAATTTAGTATTCTTAAAATAATAATGTTAAATTTTACTTAGGGGCCGTTCACGTATTACGTAAGACGTTTTTTCCTACTTTTAGACTCCCCCCCTCCTCCTAATAAGAAACAAGGTGGAACTCGCTTTAGCGGCAGTTCTTAGGCTTCTATACAGCTACCTTTCTGGTGTGGAAAGTTGTTATTATCTGGTTATTTTTGATCGCCATATAATGTAACACCACATAATCAGATAATCTGCACCAATTAAATTTTTTGCGATTGGTAATTATCATTTACTATATAAGTAATAACAATCAAACTTTTCCATTCTATTAGAAATTTTACTTCTCTGTAATGTATGGTCCTTTTTTTGAGGTGGACCAATCCTCTCCTTTCTCTTTTATTTATAACTTAACTTCACTAACCACATCAATAAAAAATTATTTTTTCACATCAAAGTAAAACAAGTAGTTTATATAGGGAGACCTCTTCGAAAATATCTTTAACTTAGTAAATTTCTTTCGAACATTTGCGTATTTATAAATTGCATTAGCGAATCGAAGCAACGGAAACGCAATACTATATAGACGAAGTATTTAAAATATAACAACGTATCAGTTGATCAACGTTATGATTGGCTCTGAAACATGCGGACGGACACGAAGCCAGACCATAAGGCTTCTTTCTATACCTTGTATAGAAGCCTAAATAAGGCTTCTTGTTATACTTTGTATAGAAGCCTAAAAGTAACTAGAATTTTTGTTGGTAAAACCGTGTAAAACTAGCTTTAACTGATTTCGCGGAAAAAAGTTAACCTTAAATACATACCAAAAACAAATGTCAATAATAATTATAACCTACAATATTGACACATAAAAATATTACTTATCAGTCTGTTACCTATGTTGACAGCCCAATATTGCTTTGTTAACTTATCAGACGACTTGACAGACTGGTAACTGCTAACAGTCATTGGTGAATACAAATATATCACATTAACAGACTGTTATTGACTTGACTCTCTGTTAGCAACTTAACAGAGCTTGGTGAATACGGCTGTAAATGTCACTGATTACATTTTTGCTTGGAAAAACAAAAACACGTCTGGACTAGTCGACTGTTTACTCGCGACACCGGCAGGCCGCTTGTATTAAATTAATAATTATTATTAATAATATTAAAATTAATTATTAATAATGAAATTATCATCTTAAACCTAGTAAAACACTTAAATATTAGTGGGATATTCGAATGTTTGAATATGCCGTAGTTGGTAATTTGTTCGAGAGAAATTCGTCCAACTCAGCATTTGTACGAATGAACATATTTAATCGACAGGGCATTTTCAAACAAATTTCTGTCGCACATAACGCTGTCGAACAAATTACCTAGAATCGAGTATTCGAATACTCGATTTCCCAGCCCTCGTAGATATAACACTACCATAACACACCAGCTACAAGATTTTTTTTTAATTAATTTGATTTTGATTAAAAAATATTAGTTTTTTGATATCTATGATATCAAAACCCTAAAATAGCATCGTCCGAACCAAGTAACGTGATATAACATGCTTCGAAAATATTATTTTTAAAGCATGGTATATAAGTTACGTTCGTAATATAGATTGTACCATAATTGCTGACTTTCGATGTGATAAATACTGAAGAAAGATATGATTTCGCGCTATGCTGAAGAAAAATTGGTCACAAAGTTGCTAATGATTGTAATTTTACATACAATTTCTTAACGGTGTGGATATATTGTTCAAAAGATAAAAATACAAATAACGGATAAGCAGATAATGCAATAAATGGATAAACAGATTAACGGATCAACAGATCAACAGATCAGCGGATCAATGTATCAACGTATCAATATATCAACGTATCAATGTATCAATGTATCAACGTATCAATGTATCAACGTATCAATGTATCAACGTATCAATGTATCAACGTATCAATGTATCAACGTATCAACGTATCAATGTATCAACGTATCAATGTATCAACGTATCAAAGGATCAACAATTTACTATATAGGTTACACTTTGTATTTAAAATTTAGGTAATACTTTTGAAAAGGAATCGATATAGCAAGTACCACTAATTTATAAACATGAACAACTCAAGCAATTATTCTAGCAGCGACTTTTCCGATTCCGATTTTGATTCTGATGAAAGCAATACAAAACATCATCTAACCTGTAATAATAATAAATTGCATTAGCGAATCGAATCAACGGATTAACAGATTAACGCAATACTATATAGACGAAGTATTTACAATATAACAACGGTTCAGTTGATCAACGTTATGATTGGCTCTGAAACATGCGGACCGACACGAAGCCAGACCATAAGGCTTCTTTCTATACCTTGCATAGAAGCCTAAATAAGGCTTCTTGTTATACTTTGTACAGAAGCCTAAAAGTAGCGCACTGGCTACCCAGTTCTTAGACCTCTATACACACAGAGTATTTCCAACACGATTTGAAACGCTCTGTATGATTTTGAATTATGCGGACAGACGGACGGACAGACGGACGGACGGACAGACACCGAGCCAGATCATAAGGCTTCTTGCTATACTTTGTATAGAAGCCTAAAAGTTTATACCCCCCCCCCCCCCCCAAATAATATTACGTAAGATTAATTATTACCCAATGAGAAGCCAGATCGAATTGGGTCAAAAAAATGTTCGGCATTTTCGGTAATTTGCTTTAATATACAACCAATATAACAATTTGTAACCTATGGTTGAACTCTGTAAAAACAACCCTATTTTTAATCAACTTCAAGGGCTGTTTTAGACTAATAAATGTTAATCTTCCGCAATTTTTTTTTTCAATTCTACTATATTTATAAACCTTCAGCATTCCGAATCTCTATAGGGAATTTGTCAAATCTGGGACCGTTTTACGTGCATTTCAAGAGCACGTAAAAAGCAGCGCCGTAGCAAGGGTGAGGCGACTGAGGACCATCGCAATAGGGGCGCTAAACCTTAACAAAACCGAATAAATAATAGTTTAAATTTTCAAAAAAATAAGAATCTTTTTTTGGGGGGAGGCATATATTCAAATTTGACTGAATTATAAAATTCCCTGCCAGCCTTTTCTCCAAATGGGGATTTTAATCCACTACAGTAGTTTTTCGCCTACAACTCTCTATAAAACATATGATTCTCTATGATCTATATATATAAAATTCAATGTATGTATGTATGTATGTATGTATGTATGTTTTCTATACAATTCTACACCGTTTGACCAATCTCTATCAAATTTGGTGTAGAAGCTATTTACAATGCTACGAAAAACATAGGCTACTTTAGAATCTTGCCGCGAACTTTGGTCAAGCGCTGTATTAGCTTGACCAACGTTAGTGCGGATCAACGTTTCAACGGATCAACGTATTAACGAACGATATCTATATATATTAAATTCAATGTATGTATGTATGTAAGAAGAACAGGAATTGGCAATATCGCTGCGTGCTTTCGAAAATTCCTTATTAGAAGACGAAGGGGAGGAGGAAAAGGAAGAACACAAAGAACAAGAGTAATTGGCAAAAATAAAATAAAGTAAAATTAGAAATTATTGTGGTTTTTGTGAATACTTAACAGTTTTGTTAAACTTTTTTTTATTAAACCTTGATTTGTATTTTTTATTAATTTATTTATTTAATCCTTTTTTAATACGTTTGGTATTTGCGATGACCAAATAAGACGCAAGGTCATTATGCGGATTGGATCTAAAAAATACATGTAGACAAATATTGAAATTTGGGCAGGACAACGTCTGCCGGGTCAGCTAGTTCTCTATAAAACAGATTAAGAAAATTTGTCTACATCATACTACGTAAGTATTTATAAAATGAAAAGAAAATCCAGAGAAAACAATTGAAAAAGCTTTTGAATAATTCATAATTATTTCGTACATTTAAACTTTACCATCGATGGTGAACAAAACAAAACAAGGTTTTGCACTAATTAAATTTTTTGCGGTTGGTAATAATTATCATTATGTTTCCTATAGACTCCTAGACCGTTTGACCGATCGGAACCAAATTTGGCACAGTTATTATGTAGGTTCCTGCGCATGCTTTTGTATTGAAATAGTGCAAAAATTCGCAAAGGAAAGGTAAGTTGATTTTGAGTAGCCTGCCTTCCTTTAAGGAATCTCGATAATCCATTCATGCGCGTCCCTATGGGACGCGCATGAATGGATTATCGAGATTCCTTAAAGGAAGGCAGGCTACTCAAAATCAACTTCAAAATCAACTTCAAAATCAACTTCAAAATCAACTTCAAAATCAACTTCAAAATCAACTTCAAAATCAACTTCAAAATCAACTTCAAAATCAACTTCAAAATCAACTTCAAAAACAATAATGAATGCTGTCAAGTTGTCAACCGATCGACAATGCTCACGGTCTCCACGGTGCAAGTGCTCCACGGTCTACACGTATGGTTGCGATTTCCCCGAGGCCGAAGGCCGAACAACCACATCATACACGGTCTAGATCAGTGGTGGGGAAACTACGGCCCGCGGAAAGGTTTAATCCGGCCCGTTTAAGAGTGCCGTCGTGAGAATGTTTGAACGCGTTCTTACTTCGTAATGTGACGACCCGCATAAAAACTACCTGCGGCGATATCCAAAACACAATAGCATTCTGGACAAATCCATCCGACCTAAACAGATGACTCATCTTCGCTCGAAACTTCCAGACACTCTCGCATTTTCGATTCATTGTTCTGTTTTCTCGAAAGAACACGTCATGGCGCCAACACGTTTGAGATAATGACCACGTAATTGTTTGTGTAATCCCCGTAACTCCCACTGCCTCAACAAACACCCGCGCAAGAGCATTAGTTAGCAGTAAGCTTTCGTCAATTGCGTTTCTGTGTGTTGTTCTCCGTAGTAGGTAACGTCTAAAATGGATGTTAAAAAAAGAAAAGTGGATTC
The DNA here is from genome assembly GCA_932274525.1 of Podabrus alpinus. NCBI lineage: Eukaryota > Metazoa > Arthropoda > Insecta > Coleoptera > Cantharidae > Podabrus > Podabrus alpinus. The sequence continues at coordinate 5,702,444 of OW026453.1, forward strand.
AGAATGTCGAGTTTTTAAAGAAGAATGGACGTGGAAATATTTCTTTACTTTATTTAAAGAAAAACCTGTGTACTTACTGTGTGCTTACTAGCGTTTGACGTACGTCAAAGGAAAGGAAAGTTGATTTTGTGTAGCCTGCCTTCCTTTAAGGAATCTCGATAATCCATTCATGCGCGTCCCTATGGCCCGCTACGATTGTCTAGTTATTACAAATGGCCCGTCTTAAAAAAAGTTTCCCCACCACTGGTCTAGATGGCTAAAGGCGGTCGGTAGGCCGACTGTGCCAGCTAGTATTTAATAACAATAAAACTTTTTCATTCCATTCGAAACTTTACTTCTCTGTAATGTACCACTGCTAATATGGTAAAAAATAAATAAAAAATTATTTTTCACATCAAAGTAAAACCAGAAAGTCCATTTTAAATTTAAAACAAATTTTAATTTTATTATACATACGATGTGTTTACAATGACAATTTCGAGGGTTCTGATTAGGGTTGAATTATGCGGACGGACACGGAGCCAGATCATAAGGCTTCTTGCTATACTTTGTTCACTGCTACCTCATAATTCATTTCGTACGCCCTACGCTAAATAGTTGTTTTTACTTTTATATATATCTTTTGCAATTTTCGTTTGTAATCCAGGTGGGGGGGGGCAGCAGGTGATATTTTGCATAACTATCTCAGTACCGTTCTTCCTAATACCAAGGGATGTAAAAGTGTAAGTCCTTCTTTCGCAATAAATTAAGTGTACCTGGAGGGTATTCCATACCCCCCAAACCCCCCGGTAGCGGCAGCCTAAATGAGTTCCTGAATCCTGATAAGCATCCATTTGTTTTCATTACTCTAAGCGAGCGCCGTAGCAAGGGTGAGGCGACCGAGGATTTGACTCAGGCGCCATCGCAATGGGGGCGCTAAACCTCGACAAAACCCATTAAATGATAGTTTAAAATTTTCAAAATGTTAGGAATCTTTTGGGAGGGGGGCGCATATATTCAAATTTGCCATTAACATTACCAACAGCACACTAAATTTGATTAAATAGTTTTCAAATTTTGAAATTCAATTAAGAAAAAATCTTACGTAAGAAATTGTCTTGACCCCCCTTCCCCCGAATAAGAAAAAATAAGATGTAAGCTACCGCCCCCTCCCCCTAAACGTCTTACGTAATACATGAACGGCCCCTTAGTAGAGTCAAATTAGAAATGTATGCTTGAATGCTCCGATCGCACCCTTAACTTTATAGCTCGAAAAATTACACAACATAAATATTTTTCTACTCAACAACGGAATTTATTATTTATATTTTAATTAGTCCATAGTCAAAAATATCCTTGAGCCGCACCTATACTATTCTCATTATTATCATGTTATTCGTGGGGAAAAAAGTGTCCGGAGTAAGTTAATTAAGAATTACATTTTTTTCCATTTCCCAAAAGGGCTTTACCGCGCTCGCCACCACTGAGTTCATAATGTTCTTGCTATTGGACGATCAGTGACAAGATAACACCAAGCGCATGACACTGCGCATGTTAAATTCTGCACATTTAGGGTTTGCAATTTCAAGAGCGTGTTGGTTCATAACCCACAATATTTTAATCCTGCAATTAGTATCTAGTGAGTAAAATTGATTGAACAGTGTTTAAAAATTGATTTTTACAACTAAAGACGAAATTTTGTGTTTAGAACCCAAGAAATAGGAAGACTAGGAAGGTTAGTGGTACCATTTTCACTTTACTTTTTTTTATTTAATAATCGCAAGCGCCGAAGATGATTTCAAGTTTTCATGTTTCATCTTTGTATTTCGATATTTTAATTGTGCAAGTCATAAAATTTAAAAGAGAAAAGCAGGAAACACGTCGAAAAGTTATAAACTTTTGCATTTGCGGCGTTCGACCTTAGGAGAACCCGTTTTTGAAATAATAAAGCAGTTATGGGTTCAGTTCGTAGAATTTCCCTTAATAGTTTTTAATAAAATTTTGTGAAAATGTGGTTTCTGTTCTCAAGAATACGTGTCATAGATATCGCCTAGGTTTACACAATGAATTTAATTTACCTGTATTACTTACAATGGCGATAACAGCGTTTTAAGGACTTTCAACCCTGCAAAAATTAAACATTGAGGCACAAAATTAATATTTACTCTTTTATTTTATCCAATTGAAATGCAAATCAAACTTTTAATTCGTTAGTTATTTGGTAAATTTAGTAATTGTTAGCAGTGGCGGCCCGTAACTTCTTTCAATGGTAGGGCACAAAATTATAAATTTACTTTTTTACTTATAGTGTAAGAAAATTGGGCACATTTTGATCAAAAATATCCAAAATCGGTCGTCTGCGATTTTTCGACGGATTTCCTTAGGTAATTGTTCGTACTTTAACATAATATACTATAGTATATAGTATACTAAAAAACGTCCTCTCAGAACCCTGAGCTTCTTACCAAATTCTTCGTCTGAAGTTGAAATTTTTTATGAAGGGGTGAAAATTATGTTTTCCGGCAAAATATTTTTAAACAAATTTCTATTTCAGCTATATTGTTATCATATTATAACTCATGAAGAATATTAAAAACACTTAAAATATTTTAACAACATCCTCGAAATCATGAAAGGAAGAATTTCCAAAAATGGTCAGGAGGTTTTGATTTTTGGATATGTTTTAAGGTTTCGGGTCCTAATAAAAACTCTGATTTTTATCTAATACTAGCTGGCACAGTCGGCCTGCCGGCCGCCTTTAGCCATCTAGACCGTGTTGGATGTGGTTGTTCGGCCTTCGGTCTCACTCAAGGGTATCGCAGGCATACGTGTAGACCGTGGTTGTTCGGCCTCACTCCAAGGTTCTAAAGTAGCCTATGTTTTTCGTAGCGTTGTAAATAACTTCTACACCAAATTTGGTTAAGATGGTCAAATAGAAACGTAAAGCACGTGCACGCGTATTTGCATTGTCGATCGGTTGACAGCTAGACAGCATTCATTATTGTTTTTTAAGTTGATTTTGAGTAGCCTGCCTTCCTTTAAGGAATCTCGATAATCCATTCATGCGCGTCCCATAGGGACGCGCATGAATGGATTATCGAGATTCCTTAAAGGAAGGCAGGCTACTCAAAATCAACTTTCCTTTTCTTTGCGAATTTTTGCACTATTTCAATACCAAAACATGCGCAGGATGTTTTGGTTATTTTGGTATCGGAGCGGAGTTACCAAAAGTCTTTAGCGGTTTTTGCACACAAAGTCGTTGGGGGGGGGGAGCGAAATTTAAAAAAATAGGGATTTTAAAGCACAGTTTACACCTACATTTTTACACTACCTGGAGACTCTTCTTAAAGACTTTGAAAGCCTTTCGAAAGATTTTTAATAAATTTAGAAAGCCTTTTCGAAGGATTTTCGAAGACTTAAAAATTTCTAAAATTTTAGCATAAAACTTCCTAACTAAAATTTGTAGTGGGAGCGCGCAGGCGATAAAATTTAAAAAAATGTCGTATGATATTGCTCTATTTTTCTGCTTGGGGTATTATATACTCCCCCCCCCCCAACAAACTTCTGTTTCCTTTTTATTTAAATTTTGTGCCTTCCCATTGAAAGAAGGCACGAGTCTTTCTCCAGTTAGATTTCATTCAATAACAAATTGACCAAGTAACCAGCTCACATATTGACATTTTAAGGATACTGTGCAGAGCCGTAGCAAGGTAGAGGCGACTGAAGCTTTGTCTCTGGCGCCATCGGAATGGGGGCGCTAAACCTTGACAAATTTTCAAAATGATAAGAATCTTTTTGAAGGGGGGGCGCAAGAACAGCATGCTACGACGCTGATACTGATGTGTTTGATCTTCTGGAAATACGTGCGGATTTTTATTGTCCCAATACCTGCAATTGTACAGTGGCGGCTGGAGCGCGACGAAGCCACGCCCTCTCAAAACAAAAGCAAATCGGGATAAAAATAATGTTTCTTAATACGCAGCTCGTGGACGCAGCTGAATATTGGAGAATCCGACATCGCTTGGACCATAAACGTGGCACAGATTTAAAACACTGTACTGAAAAGTGAAAAATGTAATTTTTGTCATCTTCAGCAAGAAGTCCGACGAAAATAAATGATATCGCCTTATCACAACTTCGAAACAAAATCAAGTATGTAAAAATATTAAGCACCAAAAATTACCACTATAGAATTTTCTACATTTTGAATTCTACGACTTTTTCTCTAAAATTCTAAAATATACAGGGCGTTTCAAAATTTTTCGCCATTTTTTCTGACGGATTCTACTAATAAAAAGAATACGAAAAGTTATGTGTCCGAAAATCTTCGTTTGCTAGATATGCACATTCTTTTTTTTTCCTGCAGGGAAGAGGGAAACCTTCATAGGCACCACCCCATCAGGGATGGTAGTGTCAGATTCTTACTGATTAAAACCCCCTCCCCGACGACAGCGGGATTTACCTTCTCGGCATTCTTCCGCTGTCGTCTGCGATCTTCCATGATGCAGGCTCCCGATGACCTCCCGGTTTAGCACGGAAGTTTGTGTCCGGGAGGTCAGGCGCTAGCACTTGATTCTACTTTTTCAATTGAACCGGACGCACCGCGATCCAACACGTCTCACCGGGCCACCTAGTGGTCCGTGATCGTCAGCATAGGTGAAAGTCCACTCGTCATTAACTTAATAGGCGGAGATTCCGGCGACAAAGTTAAGGCCGAGCCGACCGTCATCAATACTGGAGACCCCGAGCCCCCAAGCGACTCTGCAAATCATATTAAATCCCAGAGCGCGATGCGACCGGGTCATCTTGAAAAACTTGTGGTCGCTGGTAAAGTGCCAGTCCACTCGTCTTTATATTTGACGGCACTATTTTCGCGATCGTCCCCCTCTGGATTAGCACGAGAGTTTGTGTCCACAGAGGGTCTACGCGCTATCGTCGTACCGACAATAATCTACCCCGTCGAACGACCGTCACTACTCGACTCGGACCCGACCCGCCGATTAATGACGATATTCTTCGGGAATTCTCTTGGGAACTTCTCAAGGGAACTTACAACGCTGTCATTGACTTAACTGTAGGGCGGGGACTTGAGCTTCGGCTTGCTCAGCTCGTCCGTCCCAGATATGCACATTCAATAGTTTTTATCTGCTTATTTTGGCAAAACATTTTTTGGGTTGGAAACTAAAAAGTACATGAATTAGAGATGCATCATGAACAAATAAATAGGCAGAGGTGTCATTTTAAGGTAAAGTTAGGAAATTTTTTTGAGTCAAGGAAAGCGGGAAAAATCTCGAATTGTCGGGGGATTTTGAATATTTTTCTGGAAAAATATGAAACAGACTTCAAAACTTAATTATTTTATTACAAGCAAAGAATGTTTTTATTTTTTTTAAAGAATTTGTGTAAAATTGTTATGTAAAAATTTTTTTTGTTGGTATTATTGTGGTGGCAAAAATGGCACATACCGACCAATTCCAGCTTGACGTTTCTTGTAGTCAAGTGTGATATTGTAATAAAAGTTGGTAAGTTTTAATGTGTGTGATGTTTTTCGTATTTTTCTCAAGAATTTAAAAAATCAGAATAATGCCAATGGGTAATAAAAAGAAATTAAAATATAGATTTTTAATTTTTTTTTGTAAATATGTATGTTTTATAATAAAATATGATTGATATGAAAATATTATGTAGGAATGAACAATAGATGAGACGGGGGGGGGGTTATTTTTATAATGACTGGAATTTTTCTTATGCGATCCTGGAAAAGTCAGGGAATTTTAAAACTAAAGTTGGTTGGATACCCTGATAAAGGACGTCCACGCCTTGGGGGAGGGGGCTTTACAAAATGTGACGTTCGCATAAAAATCTTATTTTTGAGATTTCTAAGAAAATTGTGTTTGATATTTTTACAAATTGATCTAAATTCTTGCTTGTTTAATTCCAATTTTTATTGCTGCCATAAAAAAATATAAAAATTAATAAATAGGCTTTTTAGTTTAAAAGATTTGTGACTTTAGGACGTTCCGGGGGGGGGAGGATAGTGACCGACTGTGACAAGGGAGGATTGAAAAGTCAAAAAAACTGCGTCGTCCGTTATGGACGACCCCTAATTCGTGATTACCTAGGTTGTGCGGCCTAAAGGCCGCACTGGGAGGGCTGATCATCAATTAATTTAGAGTTACAAACAGACATACGCACAAATATATTTTGGCTATTATAATTTTCGGTAACGATGATGATTTAGTGCCCATTCACAATGGACGTAAGCATAAGAATTACATAAGCATAAGTTGGAAAACTGGTTTTAAATGGGAGCGTTCACAATGCAGTTACTTAATTGTTATGTTTAGGGAGGCGCATAACAACTACATAAGAACTACATAAGAAGTTGGAATATTTCAACTTTTACGTATTTCTTATGTAAATTAACCATAATTTGAACGATGCGCCGTTTTTCACGCAGTGAACACACCTTCTTGTGTGACAGTTCAAATAATAATATAACCTAAAATTGTACATTCTTTTGTAAACGCTCTAAAAATTTATAAATTATGAATATATTTATATTTATAAATTATAAATAAAAATAAAATATATATTTGAATGATGCTCCGTTTTTCTAACCAATAGAAACGCTGTCAGGGTTCACAGACCTTTAATATTAATATAACCTAAAGTAACAAAGTTATTAGTCATGTGCATTCTTTTATATACGTTGAAGATCCCAGAATACAGAAATTATAGAAAGGTATGTACAATTTACTCAAATAGTTTCGTGTTGAAACTTCATAGCGCCTGCGCATTTTTTTAATTTTTATGTAATTCTTACGGTCATTGTGAACGGTCCAATCTTATGTTTATAGCTTATGCTTATGTAATTCTTATGCTTACGTCCATTGTGAATGGGCACTTAGAGTTTTGGGATAGGGGTCCACACAAATATCTAATAACAACGTCGGTTTTTCCTGTAGCACGGAAGAAAACCTTGAAAATACCCATTCAATGATAAACGTCGTCTTATCCAAAAATAATAATTTTAAGTACCTACGTAAATCAAAAACCAATAAATTTGTATTTTTCATTCTCTTTTAATTTTCTAAAATATTGGGGGTTGAGGAATACCCTCCAGCATGTGGGTATCAAGATGGCCATGACAACGAAGAGTAATAATATTTTCGAAGTAACTTCCTTTTTATTTATATTTTGTTCCCTCACTGAAATTGTGTTTGTTGACAAATCCGTTCAAAAATTTTTGAAACATTGACTTTGGGTCATAAATTCTCTGAAACTTCAGTTTACAAAACTTGATTCTTTTACCAAAATTGTCTTCGCCAAGTTGTTGGTTCATGTATGCAGCGCCGTAGCAAGGGTGAGCCCTCAGGCACCATCGCAATGGGGGCGCTAAACCTTAACAAAACCCAATAAAAAATAGTTTATTATTTTCATAAAGATAAGTATCTTGGGGGGGGATGCGCATATATTCAAATTTGACTGAATTTGAAAATTTGACCGCGATTTTATTAATTTGTAAAATCGCCTAAAATTCCCTGCCGGCCTTTTCCCCACGTGGGGATATTAATCCACTGCAGTAGTTTTTCGCCTATAACTCGCTTATTTTCATTTTTAGAGAAAATTATCATTTAATCAAAATTGAAGAGTACAAAATTCTCTATGAAACAGATTAACAAAATTTGCTTACATCACACTAAGTATTTATGAAATAAAAATATAATCCAGAGAAAACAATTTAAAAAGGTGTGGAATAATTCATATTCTGAATTACTCACTGGGTAACCGGTAAAACTATCACGTTATCATCGCGGCAGTTATTCAAATATATTTAAACTGAAAAGAAAAATTCCTACCGATAAAAATAATCTTCATATTCGGAGGGGGGGGGATTCATTTACGTTACCGTGGAAACGGTGATTCTGATATACTACAGCTCCACCAAGCTTAGAAAGGACGCGGCAAATATGCCAACTAATTTGATAAAAATTTGAATGAACCAATGAACGTTGAGTTATTTCTCAAGTACATTTTGTTGTAAAAGTTACAAATCATTGCGTGTGTGATTTTTACAAAATTCTTTTGAATTTAATATTTACTAAAGTTATTCCAAAAGTGCTTTATTTAATATTTGCGATAACATTTTTTACGTTTTTCCTGACTGCAATTTGACAAAATAATTTATGGATTTTAAATATTCGCGTCGAGAAACTTCTCATCTGAGTGCACATTTTTAATTTTAGCAGCGCCTGACACGCCCCCTCAGGTCGATTCTAAGGTTGGGGGAGCTGTATGCGTATTTTTTATTAGATCTTCAGAAGTTCCCAACGATAAAAATCGATATTACAAAACCGTAGGGTCTGGCGGGTGGTATGGGATACCCCCCAGGTACACTTGTAATTATTCAGAACCATCAAAATTTATTATTTTTTGTTGAATATTTTGCAATTTTCGTTTGTAATCCGGGAGGGGGGGATATTAATACCGGGGGACGTAAAAGTGAAAGTTTTTCTTTTGCAATAAATGAATTGTACCTGGGGGGTATTCATATAAGCATCAATTTGTTTTCATTACTCTAAGTCAGAGCCGCGAAATGATAAGAATCTTTTGGGAGGGTATATTCAAATTTACCTCTGGCACCAGAGGATCTCGCTACGGCGCTGCATGTATGGACCAATAATTGAAATATTTGTTGACTTAGAAACCCTTCACATCGCAAACAAATGACCTAGTACTTCCATCTGCGAAACTTCATCCAAAATTCTGCATTGCTTATTAATTTTGCTACCATGGAACCGTTCAAATTTTCGTACTGACGTTATGACGTACTGGTGGCCTACATTTTTTCAGGGTGGGTTTCAGTGAAAATTTACTACTAAAATACTACACCATTTTCGAGTGTAAAACTCAAATAATTGAGTGGAGTGGACATGTTTATCGCTGCTAACGTGATTTTCATTATGTTATATTATCTTGTATGCACCAGCGAGCGAGATTGCGAGCCGCTCGTAGATCCTCTCGCTGAGAAGTTGCGAGTAAAGACTTAGGGGACAGAATGACGAACAGATCTGCGAGTAGCAAATAGTGGAAGTAAACTGCTATTTTTACAACGAACACCGTTAAGTAGATATTAAATTAAATTCAAAATTAACTGGAGAGGAGGGAGTTAAACTTAAAATTCAAACAGTTTTGTATTTTTTTTTCGGCTGGCTACTTTTGAAATGAACCTTTGATTTAGGTAAAAAATATTTAATAAGCAATTGATTTTAATAGTTTTTATTCACGCCACGTATTATATTAAAGAAGTGCGGCATCGAACGCTAAATAGGATTTCCTTTATTTAAAACAGTTGCCGTTCAATGCCGCACCTCTGCAAACTTACTTAAACTAATACCGTATGATTAAAAAGGTTTTTTCTTTTAGGTAGAACTCCGCAACTGGCCGCTTCTAAACTAATAGAAAATATGTCGGCCAATAACGACAGTACAAGCTACAATTTAATTGTTGCTGTTCGTGAAGGTAAAATAAAAACCGTAAGAGAGTTAATCACGTCTTTTGGTCTATCATACTCAAAATCGTGGTCAAACGGTTATGTTTTACTTCGTGATGCTGTTAAGAATGAACACACCGCTATTATTAAGTTACTATTAAGAAGCGGTTCGAAAGTTAACAGCAAAAGTAAAAAACGTTCCGATACGCCACTTCATTTTGCGGTTAAAAATGGCGATGCAGAAATTGTGGAGTTGCTCCTAGACGCAGGTGCTGCTGTCGATGCTAAAAATCGGGATGGTACCACTTCGCTCTACAATGCAGTTTTCGATGATTTTCGTAAAATAGAAATTATTAAATTGCTCTTAAATAGGAGAGCCAATGTCGACCATGGAAATAGGGAAGGTGTAACTCCGCTTCACATTGCGGCTACGAAAGGAGATTTAGAGATTGTTCGTCTTCTTTTAGAACATGGAGCGTACGTTAATTCTGCAAGTACCTCTACATATAGACAACCTTATGTACCAGTGATTCCTCTTGATTATGAAAAATTTATCCAAGAAACTGCTGCCCGATACATACCATATGAAGCAATTGATCTTATGGGTCCGTTGCGAATGGACTACATGCAAGCAAATTTTCTATGTGATACTGCGCATAGGTTAAATAATAAGTATGCTACCTATTGGAAAGGTTGCACACCAATATTTGTAGCTGTCGAAAAACAACATGAAGCAGTTGTTGAGCTACTCTTGGAGTGTAACGCTAATGTTGATAGTGAGGATAAGAATGGTACGACTATACTTCATTTGGCTATTAAAAAGGGAAATTCAATAATTATTAACACGATTTTGAATTTTTCACCAAATGTACATAACAAAGATAACAGGAGTGCTCTTAGAACTGCAGCGTTAGGCCGTGGAAGAGAGTATAGGAAGGTCGTGGAAATTATGCTTCAAAAGGGTTTTATCGTCACCCCTGAAGATGTAAATGATCGTGACTTGCTACGCACTGCCATTGAGAAAGGATATTTGCAAATTATTGAACAACTATTACAACAAGGTGCCGATGTTAATATATTACATAGAAAAACAAAACAAGGAAAAGGTTATATGCCTTTACATATTGCAGCCATATTCAAACAGGAGGAAGCAGTCAAACTTTTGTTAAACCATGGAGCTTATATAAATGCTAGAGATACTATTGGAAGAACTCCAATATTTTATGCTATTAAGAGAGCAGATTTAAAAATCTACAAGTTACTTATAAACAATAGAGCTCGAGTAAAAGGTAACAGCAAATTACTTAATATTGCTGTTAGAAGGCAATGCAAGGAAATGGTTGAAGATCTTTTACAACGTGGAGCCGATATTAACGCTAGTGATCGGCACGGAAGAACGCCATTGCATTTTACTGGTTTTAATGCAGGAGTACAATGTTTTCAAGATAAGGTGTATGCCAGACCCATGATTAAGAAAGAAATTGCCCAGTTGCTTTTAAGTAGAGGAGCTAATGTAAATGCAAGGCAACGCAATGGTAAAACAACGCTTCATTACGCCGCTGAAAATGGATATGTGAAAGTCGTTCAAACTCTTTTGGAATATAACGCAGATGTCAATTTAGCAATAATGGATAAAAACTCGACTACAGCGCTCCACATTGCTGTGTATAACGGCTGTATGAAAATTTTGAAAATGCTTCTGAACAAAGGAGCCAATATAAATGCTAAACAATGTCACGGAGTCACTTCACTTCATATTGCAACTTTTCAAAGTCGTATAAATGCTGTAGAAGAATTGTTAAAACACGGCGCCCAAGTTGATTGCAAAATGAAATTCGGTAGAACAGCACTCCATGTTGCTGTTCGAAGATATTTTCCAGAAATGATCGAGGTTCTTGTAAAGTATGGTGCCGACATCGATTCTAAAGATGAAGCTGGTAATACAGCGCTCCACATTGCTATCGAAAAAGGAACTACACCATTTGTACAAATGGTGAAGGTTCTTCTAAAGCATGGTCTTGATATTAATATTACAAATAACAAAAATCAAACCCCGCTCGACTGTGCTATGGATAGAATCAGTTCACTTCGTAATAGAACTACCTTGTTTGATTTGCAAGATGATCTTTATGGCACTACTGTTTCGGAACATGTTGGCAAAACTCTTCAGCGTCATATTGTTAAGATGAAAACTGCAAATTTATATGTAAATGAAAGCGATTTACTATCACTTAGTACCTATAGTGAAGTAAATGATGTTCTGAATAAATATAACGAAGAAATAGCACGTATGAAGAGTAAGAAAATTAATAATACTAATTATTCATTTTATGATATCTGGACAAACGGTTTAGATCGTTTAATATCGCATACAAGAAATGAAAATATAGAAGAGATCCTATATTCAAATGATTATAAAATAAACTTTCCGATCTATTCCACTATGATGGAAAGTATATTTAGGAAGGCGAAAATACGAAAGCCTTTACTGGAAGAAGGCTATAAATTATTTCCTATTCTCTTTAACAATGTTCCTGTGTTACCGTATAATTGTAATGAAAAAATAATTGGATATCTAAGCAATTATGATTTAGCAATTTTAAAGCGTGCTTTTGAAAAGGAGGAAGGAAGAAACGAGTTACTAGAACAAGACTATCCAATGACTGAAGTTTGTGATTTTATAACTTCTGAAATATTGGTTTATAATCCTTTCGACTTCATCGCTAATTAAATAATTGTAGTTTATTATTTTGTAAATAAAATTTTTTAAATATATTTTTTAAAAATCAAAATAAGTACATGTAATCTGCAGTTTGTTTTTTAAGGTTAGAATAGGCGTATTCCTTTTACCCGTTTTATTTCCATCTCAGTTACGCAACTGAGACGAAGTGAGCTGAGCCGAACAGAGATTAACTGAGTCAAAGTGAGAAAAACATAAGGTGAAAAGAACAACAAAAGTATGTACAATACCAACCCATGATATAATAATTTACCTACCAACCAAATTTGTCACCTGATTACGCGCATCGGGCGCATCCTTAGATTTTGTTATTATAATCTGTTAAACTTATAATAAAAATTTCGAATCGTTCCGATAAAAATTACAAGTCAAATATTCTTTGAGAAGACATTTTTAGGTCAGAGTGTAAGAGTAAAAGATTGAAACATAAATCGACAGACAAATTTATGTTTTGCAAATGTATAATAATTTTATAGGAAAGAAAGTATCCTCAAAATATTTTTATACACGTATAATAAACCATGCGGTGGATAAAACAGTCCTAGTACGGCTGACGTAGCGTCTGTCGACTATTTGCATCGTCAATAAGAAAGTCACCATTCGATAGCGGTTCGAACCAAACGTCAATTCATGCAAATGCTTTGCTATAATTTTATATAGGACTGATGGACACTTTTATGCGATCCATAAACTCGTGTCTGCTGTCAATACAAAAACACACACGTGCGGTATTCAAAACCGTGTGAATGAATGCCTTTTGTTTTGCTATCTCCAACATGTGCCGACATGCCGTCATCTGGTTAAATATTTAACATTGAAGGTATACGGATTTCGCAATATTGAAAGCGAATAAAAACTATACAAAAACTTATTTTGCTCGAGTCCAGACAGGCACAAAAAAATTGTTATTCGGGACTCATGTGTTGATATATCCCCGACACTTTCGATTTAAAGAAAGACAAAAGCGTGCCTTCACACTTCGCTGAACACCCAATCAGGATGCATATCCCTTCTTTCCAATTTAATGAGGCCCAATTATAAGGGCTTAAATCAATCTTTAAGTGGGAATTATTCTAATTTTGGAATGGGAAAACATATAAAAGGCCCTGCAGATTGCAATTTGGAGAGATTCTGAGTGATTTAAACAGAATCCCATACCGTTCTTGTACAGTCGCGCTGTTCGTAACGCTTCAAAGCGGAATTAAACAATAAGATCTCGCATTTAATTCGAGATTTTTAAATCAATAAAATTCAATTGTGCTTAAAAAATTGTGCATTCATGCCCAGGTAAAATTATCGAACTATTTTTCGTTACGTATTGTTAATAACTTTCAACCAATATCGAGAGTTTGCGAATTATTTATCGAATATTCACCGCCTATTGTTAATAACTTTCAACCAATATCGAGAGTTTGCGAATTATTTATCGGACATGCACCGCCAATTTGTTTATAACTTTTAAATAATATCGAGTGTATTTCAATTAAATTATCGAACTTTAGTCACGCACTATTTGCCGCTTTGATGCAACTACGTTGCATTTCTTTTTATCGGTATATCATAAAACAGGTGTTGCGTTGCGAACACATTTGTGCATTCCAGTAGTTTTTTATCGGTCACCACATATACGTTTTCATCTTTACGCAGTGCCGACTCTAAATAATTGTAACTTCGCGGATAATTATTCCAGTGAATTATTTCGAACGGAATCCCCTATTTATCGCGAAACGGAGTGCGTACACTACCCTGTCATTCCACCACCTTCCGATTTGAAGAGGTTTTGGAAGCTGGTTATCGCACCGACTTCATGGTATGGTTTAAGACATCGTATTCAGCTCCATTCCGCATTCCGAGGACGATTCTCACTCTTGGAAGACCCGCCAGCGACTTTATCTAGAGGTCGAACACCAACAATCAAAATAAGTAAGAAACCTTTATATATTTTTAAGATTTGTGATGTTAGGTGGTCACCCTGGCCACAGGTTATGTTTATGAATATTCAGTTCAAAACCCCTGGAAGTCGATCGCAACCTTTTGTACATCTTTTGTTGTTAACTAATGTTAGTGTCTATTATTAACGTAATTTTTACTACGCCATTCGGGCGTCCATATTTTAACCAGCAATTTAACGTAATATTTTAAGTTTAGCATTGCAGCTAAAGTTCATGAAAATTAATCAATACCATTGTTTAATTTTCATGATCAATTTTATGAGTCATAGCTTTAGATGTTATCGAGTTGCACTTAAGTAACTATTTTTGTGGAGTGCTGTATTCGATACGCACCCCTTTTACGTATGAACTTTCTTGGTCATACTTGGCAAATTGACAGTTTTTGTTTTTGTAACAGTAATTGTTTTACGAACATTAATTTTGCAACGGGAACCACACTGAAAGGTTCCGTCAATTGTATATATTTATTTTTATACGATACATGTAAATTTGATAGTATCTTGTGTAAATCTTGTCAACTCCCCCCTGATATTATTTTATTCATTACATTTTTGTTATTTCCCAACTGTGTGTTTTATTATTATTGTGTGAGTGTTTATTTAGCTATTTTCACCAACGGAAAGTTCGCCTCCTGTAAAGGTAAGGTCATTGAGCGAGGCTTTTCCGGAGTGAGAATTCGTAGTAAGATCATCAAGTTGTCGCGTACCAGCTTGGAAGGTGTGATAACCAGTCCCCTTCAAAAAGATTCAGTTCTTCGTATGCGTGGCGCCCATTTAAACTCCCTCGTGTATATTAGCCCCACCGATTTTGACTTACCTCCCCCCCCCCGTGTAAATTATTCACACCGATTTTGACCATTTTTAGAATCGCGATCGAGGATTGCCCGGTCGTCGATTGGAAACACACGCTTCGCGACGTGCCGTCACACGACCCTTTTTATTCCTTTCACCAACCCACCCCTTCGCGACTTTGAGCTAGTCACCCTTTATATACCTGTTGGAAAGGTGTCGTGGATGCAAAACGTGTTGTTACAAATTATTTTACAAATTACATAATTTCCAAAAAGATGAAATAGAAACTTATTGAAACCGGCAATTAACATTAAATAACATAAAATAATCCGAGCTATTTCCTACTTTGTCTCAGTTGTAACACTTCGAAATAGCAAGATCACTTGGGTTAGGGTAGCAGGTAATTTTCTCAGTTAAAACTCAATTCGGCACGGCATGGTACATTAGTCAAAACGGACAAAAGAACACCCTTTTAACTGAGTATCTCAGTACAATCTCACTTAAAATAGGTAAAAAGAATACAGCTATTATAAACAATTGATCAACAGTGTTGCCAACAGAGAGGCAGTCATAGCTTTGGCAGTTAAGTGCGTCTACTGCTAATGCGAAACGCTCGGATCGAATCCGGGCAGGGTAAGAACTTTATTCTGACCGTCTCTCCTCGGCAGGCAATGACAAACCACCGAGGTAATCTGCCAAGAAAATCCATCTCGAAATGAAGTATAGTACACTTCCCGTGGTTCGGAGCCCACGTTAAACAAGTAAGTCCTCTATGTATGTGAAAACAATTTGAACGCACATCATATATAGAGATTAGGTACTATTCGGCGCGAGCGATTCGACGCATGACTATTCGGCGCCCGTCTTTTTCGGCGCAAGCGGTTTAGGCGCAACGGCCCAAGTTATTTCAATGCAAATATTTTTGGCAAAAAAACTTATTTATTCATTCATTCGAGCTTATCCATTCCATTCCGAATATTGTTACTTTGTTCCTCTGCGAAATCTTCACGTTCAAAAACTAACACTATGTAGAAATCCGTGGAAGCGTAATGTAGAATTTATCCCACCGCTAAACCACCAATGTAGAGAACCGTGGTTGGGGTGAAGTAAAAATATATTAAATTAATCTCACGGCTAGTAAGCCATCAAGGTAGAAATCGGAGGTGCGTTGATGTAGCTTCTGTCGCTGCCACCACGAGCTTCCTTTTAGTTATAAATCACCTTAACCTATTTTACAGGTTCCGTAATTTTGGGAGGGGACGCTCGACGGACTCCCTAATTAAACCTTACCTAATTTTTGTAGCGATGGTCGTTCGGAAACGCAGGTAAAGGATTTCTCAACACTGACACTTGCGTATTTCCAAGCAATAATACATTGAATTCTTTATAACAAAAAAAATCTATTGATAACTTTATACAAAGAAATAAAGTTGGTACATGATAAAAATAATTTACAAAATAACAAATTACTGGGAACAGGTTGGTCTGGTCACGATACCTTATTTTGATGCGCCTCGACAAGCTAAGTCCCCCAATGTAATATCCAGGAAGACTTTGAAAACACAACAAACTTCTCTTTAACTTTACTAACAATAACCTTTTTAATCGCGTACTATAATTACTCAAAATTAACACGACTGAATACTTTATTCAAGCAACTTCGACTTTTAAATTAAGCAACTTTATACTTTTTAATTAAGTATTGACTTTATACTTTTTTTATTAAGTATTGACTCGAATAACTCTTAAACTTTTGATCGCGTAACAGATCAACTAACACTTTACTTTTTGATCGAGATCCAGCTCGAGTAACCACTCGTGAATTTCTCCTAAGTTGGTATTTTTATGACCAATTTCGCACTTTGGATATTCATTAACACCACCCCGCGTCAGGCGAAGACCCAATCACTTTGGTTCTTCGTCCTGCCTAAAAATAAGGAGTATGTGACTTAATCTCCTCATTTTACAAAACTTTCTTCCTTTTTACATGGGTGGCCGTTCAAGGACCGTGTGACTTTTCAGCGGCACCTTATTTTTAAAGTTTCCTCGAAATGAGGGTTTATTTAAACTATTCCCACACATTAGGCAAATGAGCCGTTAAATTAAAACTACGCTTTTCGCTCCCTTGCTAATACTTATGGAACAAGGCTCTTTGGCGGCGTAGATATAATTTAAACGCCCATTTCCTCACACGTGTAAAATACGTGCGAAATACACATGCAGTGTAAAATTATTTCTATCGTATGCCTTGACTTATACAAATCGCTACGCCGAAATAGGGCCCGGCGCTCTTTGAGAGCGACAGACCGCCGCATCTGTGCCGGTATTCTTGTGGGCTTGCACCCACCTTGACAAATGGTTTCCTGATCTTTTCGGCAAAGTCAATGCATCGATGTTTAAAAATTAAATCCTACATAATTATTTTATGCATTAAATTAAATAGGGTATTCTTAAATTACCTCTATTTAATTATCTCAATTACAATTATCTAAGTCGGTAATGAAAATACTTAAACCGTATTTTCTTGGTCGGTATTTAAATTAATTAAGCAAAAGCGCGGGTTGTTACAACTAACCTAACGGCAGATCCACCTCTTTGCGGCAGATTTAACTTTACGCGGAGATTTGTTTGTTTTCTAAATAAATATCAAAAACTAACACTAACCTAACGCCAGCTCCACCTCTTTGCGGCAGATTTAACTTTACGAGGAGATTTGTTTGTTTTTAATTTGGTTTATAAAGAAATATCAAAAACTAACACTAACCTAACGGCAGATTTAACTTTACGCGGAGATTTATTAATATCAATAACAGATCTAGCACCAAATTTGCTCTGAATAAGCCTCACGCCGAATGAGCTTCGCACCAAATAAACCGGCGCCGAAAGGGATTGCGCCGAACAGGGTTGGCGTCGAAACGGCTGCGCCGAAAAAGTCGCGCCGAGAAGTCCTATTCCCCATAAATATTATGTAGAGATGAGATTTTTAGGTTTCTACCTTTTTTTTATTTTTATGATATTAGTACCAAACTTTGTTTTGTGGAAAACTACGTTATATAAGCCCTATTTGTTTTGACCATTTTTGCCTTTTTTCATTTTTACGACCTATTTTAACATTTTGAAAACTGCAGTTGAAATTGAGAAAAAATTTAATTAAATATAAATTTTTTTTATTTATTTATTTATTGTTTCATTTAAATTTGGTCCCCGGTGGGGCAAACCCACCATCCCCACCATGTACCAACCTAAAAAAAAGTATCTAAAAGTGGTATACCTAGTGGTTTAACGGTTTTTTATCCTAATTTAATTCACTTCACATGTTTAGCACATGTCCTTCATCGTTTATGTGAATTAACACGTTGGGGCACGTGGTTAAGTGCAGCAATTTTTTATTGTGAAAATTTTGATAAAATTAAAATGGTTATTTTGGAATTAGATGACGAATCCACCAAATCAATTATTAAAGCAAAAGAATGCTTTAAAAATGCAAGCTTACAATCGGACCTAATTTACATTCAAACGAATTTTCAAAACATAATAGACGTTATAAAAAAATTGGAAACCGTAGGATTGCCACTAGCAACATTTTTGGATGATTTTTTAAAATTGAAAAACGAGTTGGCACAGTGCGGTGGTTCAATTGCAAAGAAAGTGGTTGAAAAATTATAAACAAAGTATTGGATCTGTTTAATTTAAAATTAAACAGGTTTTCTTTCCAACCACCCTGTATATAAGTAAATTAAGCAAAAACGCATAATTGTATCAACCTACTTAAAGAAGTGCGAATAAAGCAAAAATGCCTTCATGGCACTTTTAGTAGGTAATTTAAATGTAATTCATTTCCGTACTGTAAGCATATCATAGTTCAAAACATTTACTCATCAGGTCAATTAACTTTAAAATATTAATGAGGTAAAATTAAAATCATAGTCATCAGGTCAATAACTTTAATTTAAAATTAAAATGTGATAATTTAGCACTTAAGTTTTGTATAAATAGTGTATGTAAACTTAATAAAATCAGTATCATTTGAACCTACAATTTGAGTGTTACTCAAACCACATAAGTTAGGAAGGGTGCTTCTTGCCACCTTCTCCTAATTTATTCAGGATCGCAATCCGGGTTATGTAACTGTTAAAAATTTGTGTGATATTTTCGGAAGCGGTTCTGTATAAATACATACCTCTAACATCGTGCGATGTAGAGAGGTCATTTTCAAAGTACAAAAATATTCTAACTGACAAAAAACACAACCTTACCAGTGAAAATATTGAAAAAATGTTAGTTTGTTAAAGCTACTGCAATACTTCAAATAAATAATTTTAACATGGAACATGTTTTTACGGTCGTTACCTCACAAAAATCGACACCAAAATTCGACACGAAAAATCGGCACCACATGTATAATTCAAATTTATTTAATTCACATTGTAGCCGAAACTAGTTAGTCGTAAAAATTGTTTCGTTTGATTGACCCAAAAACCCACGATTAAAAACATCCTAATTACATATTTACTTTGGGGGTCACGAGAAGTTATCTAAGTTCAAATTTATAGTTTATAATTTGAATATACAGTAGATTATCGAATAACATCTTCGCATTCACAATAATGAATTTTCAATAACAAAATTTTTATTACCAAAAATTTAAATCCGAAACCGAGCGCAAAAAGAAAATTTGCTTATATATATAGTAAATTTTTATTATTTTAAATTTTTTAATAAATGTTTTAATAATTAATGCCGTTATTATTTTAATACCTGATTGGTGGGTTTAGTTACATAAAACCACTAAAAATGTACAATACCAACCTAAAAGAGCATTTTTTTAGTAGGTACCTTTTTTTGAATTTATACGACCTAAGATGACTTTTTTTAGAACCTTTTTAGTACCTTTTTTTGAATTTATACGACCTAAAATTACTTTTTTTTAGAACCTTTTTTTATAATTTTTACGACCAAAAAATCGCATCTCTAATCATATGCATAGAACGAGATGGGTCACCAAACCCTCATTAGGGTAAAGGACTGAGAAGGTTGCTTATTCACAACTCCCGCCTACATCAAATTTACTGATTTGTGATTGGTTAATTTAACATGTTAGATTCTGATCACCATATGCTAGGGAAGCAGGGGTATTGCATTTGCAATATTGACTCACGACATTTTTTAATGGGAGAACACAAAATATGAAGAAGAAGAAGGAAAAATATAAGTTGACTGTGTTTTTATTTTCTTAAAATTATTATATTTGGTATTTATTTCCGATTTTAGATAAGGGGTCACGTGCCCTTGTGTACTTTAGACCTTGTATGGAAAACCTGGAAAAGTCAGGGAATTTAGAACTTGTCATGGAAAGTCCGGGAATTTTAAATTTTTAGCGCCAATGTCAGGTAAAGCAAAAGATTTGTCAAAGAAATATTTTAATTTCAATTTTCAGATAAAATATTTTTAAATTTGCAATAATTTTTTTTTTAAATTTAAATTTTTGTCAGGGAAAACCTGGAAAAGTCGGGGAATTTGCTTTGAAAAATTTAGTGGGAACCCTGTTAGAGTTAGCCACCACTGTAATATAACTAAGTGTAAATGTCGCATTTATTTCTTTACGTGCACGACATACCATTAACCTTAGTTTATTTAAGTGAATCGTTTGGGGGGGGGGGTGAATAAACTAAACCGAAAGGAATTTCTACAAAGTTTTTTTTACGGAATAACAAGGGAAGCCCGGCCGGGTTAAATTTGCAGAAGTGCGGCGTTAAACGGTGATTGGTTAACATTTAAATGTAGCAAATCTTATTTGCCGTTTACCCCCAAGGTACACTTGCCATTATTCAGAACCATCAAAATGTATTATTTTTCGTTGAATCTTTTGCAATTTTCGTTTGAAATCCGGGGTGGGGGGTGACATTTTTCATAAATATCCCAGTACCGTTTTTCTTAATACCGAGGGACGTAAAACTGAAATTCCAGCCCCCCGGTCCTAAATGAGTTCCTGATAAGCATCCATTCGTTTTCATTTCTCTAAGTCAGCGCCGCGGCGTAGCAAGGGTGATCGCAAAGGGGGCGCTAAACCTCAACAAACCCCAATAAATAATAGTTTAAAATGATAAGAATCTTTTGGGAGGGGGGCGCATATATTTAAATTTGCCTCAGGCGTCAGAAAAGCTTTCTACGGCGCCGGTACTCTGCATTTAGCCAGGAGACGTTATTAATGTTGTTTTATAGGAACCAAAAGGGATTCGATAACTTACTGTCGAGCCTGTGACATTGTGACTGAGAATGTTAAAATTTTAATCAACTGTTAGACCCGTTTTACATTACACTAAATTTTTCAGTACTAAATATCCAATGCGCGCGCCGAATCAGGACACTGACAACAAGAAATTAGAACATGTTCTAATTTCTTGTTGTCAGTGTCCTGATTCGACGCGCGCATGATGTAAAATTAGTTTCATAATTTAAAATAACTGTTGGTATTGAAATGAGGCATTTTGTTCATTTGCAAAAAGTTTTTATATGCTATTGGCGATTTACATTACCGTTGGTGGCGCCACCAGCAACAACAACATGGCTGTGTTTGGACGTATTGTTCTAAAGCCGATTGCTTTAGTTTGATTGAACTTGTGAATGTATTATTTTAATTGAATTAATAGTTATAATTGCTGCCACCAGAAACCGTTTTAGAGAAAATTGGCGAGTTGGTTCCAAACTCGTGAATATTGCTTAAGATACTTACTTTAACTTTTCATTAATTTGTTTAATTGGTAACGTGATGAGCTTTTAGAACAGAAACGTGGGAGAAATATTTACGACAAACTATTGATCACTTATAGGAGATTTCAATAATTGAGACACCTTTGGCTTAATTAAAACAATTTATTTAAATAACAAAAAAAACCCAAACAGAAATTAACAGTTATGCACCTTTAAAGGTTTTACTAAATTACAATACTAGAATTATGCCCAAAATTATTTAGTTATTCTAATCCGACCAGAGTGAAGCTTGTAAAATATTTCTTTTTAATTAAAATGGTTTGATACCTGAAGTCTATAATCCTTTTTCACTTGCACCTGTGCGTAATCCTTCTTTGGTTATGGTTGGATACTTTGAAATTGCGCGTATCTCGTAATGGTTGGTCGAGATAGATTTATTTGATTTAATTTTGATGGAGCGGTCGAACTTTGAATGAATTACACTTTGAAATTCGAACCGTACTAATTTACGTGGAACTTTATCTTATTTACTTTAATTAACGCGAGTATTTTATTATCTAACTTAGGTTTGAACTTAAATTGTTTAAACTGACTAGAAAACTTACGCTTTGAAATAGCGTCGGATTGATTTACGCGTATATGCTTGAAAAACCGGCAACTGACTGACTTTCGCTTCCGGGGTAGTATTTATTGAAAACGATTTTCCTTTGGGGAGGGAATAACAACGTATGAGGTTTATTAATTTTGGACCTCGAGTGGAGACTACTTATATGGTCTCTTCGGCGTAAGTTTCATTACTCGCTTTCGTTCTAGAAACCCAGCGGGGTGCCAGAGATTCTATAGATTGGAAAGCGTCGGTTCCATTCACAAAATTCAAACGTATATTTTCTTCCAAGAAGAAGTCGCAAGTGCAGTGCAAACGAATTACTTTATGACCCAGCATAACTTTCAAAATCTTTGTCGCTTCTTTTAACTTTGCTGGAAATTCTCGTTACAAAGCTATTAACGTTTCCGTTCTTATTGTTACAAATATTAAAGGACGGATATTGTAAAAGTTTACAATATCACTCGAGAATTTCCAGTGCATCTCAAACAAATTTTTCTCTGGTTCAACACTTATTATAAACAAAATTAATTATTATAAACTAAATAAGTTTAAATAATTTTGAACTAAATAGTTTACACATAATATGGTTAGATACTTATAATCTAATTTATAACATGGTTTAATGTTTATTTTTATTTAATTTTCATTGATAAATTCGTATTTATGTGTTAAAATTACGTGGTCGATATTTATAAATAATCAAGAACCAAACGCGGGTTGTTACAGTATATTTCGAAATTTAAACTCATATTCTGATGAAAATTTGCAAACATTTCAGTACGATGTTAAATTTATTGTAATATGTTTTGTTAATTAGTTGATTTTGTTATGTTTTGAGCCTGAAAACCGAATTTTTGTTTTCATTGAATACGTCACTTACTAATTTGAAATCCTCCCGCATGGTGGCGTTTGCTTAATGTAAATTGCGAATTACATCTTCGGTTAATAATTCTTGGTTCAACATATATTTAAAATTCCTTTTCCTTCCATTCTTCTTTCAATCCACGGTTTAGTCCATAATCGCTTTTTTTCAAAGTTGTTTGATTTTTTGTTTTTACAAGTAACATTGTAATAATTATCACAGCCGCAGCACATAATTTTTTTCTTTTGCTAATTTGCATTTTTATTTAATTATTTTAAATCAACCAATTGACTTTTTACCTAATGCGCGCGGCGCATATTCAGTCACTGAAAAAGTTAAAATCGTCAGTTGCAGTTGCAAACAGGAAAGAATTACAACAAGTTTTCTATCTTCCTTATTCGACGCGCGCATTAGATTTTTAGTACTAAAACTTCCAGTACTGAAAAATTTAGTGTAATGTAAAACGGCTCTTAAACCTAATTTTCATAAATTTTAAAATTTAAACATTTTACTGAATTCAACTATGGATTTGCTACAATTTTTGTATGCAAAATTTTCCTCTAAATTTAGTATTTCGAATAATTTTCCAGGAACACAGAAAATGTTAATCAATTGCTAAACCTAAGTGTTGGTATGTAAGTTACAATGTGACTGATAGATGGCGCGACATATTTATGTCGCTAGTTATCTTTATACCAATGTTAAATATAAGGGCACCTGGTTTGTGGTTTTACTCACTCAAGTATGAGTCCACATCCAGGTTAGTGATGTAATAATTGTTTGTTTATTAAGTTGTATTGCCAATGGGCTCTTATTAAATTGTTTATGTTGTGATTGTTGTATTTATTCTCTTGTCTACTGCCAACCTTCCCAATAGGTTATGGGCCCAGTAACATTAAGAGAATAAAGTTGTTTTTGTTTGATTTAAATTTGTGCAAATTATTGCATCCAAAATTTTATAAATAAAAAATTATGGAGGCGCAATTAGCAAATTTGCAACAACAGATCGAACTGTTACAATCGCAGTTGAGGACTCGATCATCTTCAACAGTTGTAACAATGGGAGGACTGCCGCAATCAAAGCATTTGAATGGAGAAAATTATAGCGAGTGGAAGCACGCTATGAAAAATTTTCTTATCGATGCTGGTATGTGGAAGCATGTGGAATGTGCTCCCGGTACGGTGTTAGATGAAGATTTGGATCAACGAGTTCTGGCGAAGATCAATTTGTCCATTAATCCAGGAGCAGCAGCTGAAATAAAAAACGTGAAGACAGCGAAAGAAGCTTGGGGCAAATTAAATCGAATATATGAACAATCAGGTACGCTACATTTGATTGGTTTATACGCGAAACTGTTCAGAATCCGATTGGATAATTGTGATAATATGCAGGATTATATTAACAAAATGTTGTGTATTACTGATCAATTGGAAACAATTGGTGAACCGTTCAAGGATCATGTGATTGGTGGTCTAATGTTGGCGGGATTATCTGAAGAGTATCAACCGTTATTAATGGGGATTCAAGGATCAAAGCAAAGTACTACCGTAGAATTCGTGAAAAATTTGTTGTTACAACCAAGTGTTCAAAAAATTCATGCAACAACTTCAGAATCTAGTGCGTTTTACAGCAAAAAGAAATGGAATCAAGCCGACAAACCAATGGAAGCTCAAAATCGAAAAATTAAGTGTTTTAAGTGCAAAACCGAGGGTCACAAAGCTAACATTTGTCCACAGATGAAGAAGGTACAGCCAAAGAAATTTACAGCCAATAGACGATCAGAAACCACCCAGTTCATTGGCATGTGTAATGATAAGTGTGATAGAAATAGTGAATGGATTTTAGATTCTGGTGCTTCAGTTCACATATCGCCGAATGCAAACAATTTTAAGGACTACGAACATTACGATTTTTGTAATATCGAAGTTGCTAATGGTACAACGTTGAACAGTGCTGGTAAGGGTAAAGTCAAAATTGATCTTATCGGTAATAAAGAATTAATGCTCCAAGAAGTTATTCATGTACCAGGAGTTACAAGGAACTTGATTTCGGTTGGGCAAATGGTTCAACATGGGAATACGTTAGTGTTTGATAAAAGACATGGCTGCAGAATTACAAATGTGCAAATAAACATTGAAAATAAAAATGTGTTGGGTAGTGCAAGATTAGAAAAAGGTGTGTATAAACTAAACGAACCTGTTGAAACTGTGAATCTTGTGGAGTTAAAAAATACTCATGTGTTGTGGCATCGAAGATTGGGACACATAAATCGTGTAGCAATGAACTTGTTAAATAATGGTTTAGCCGAAGGCGTTAATATCAAGGATAAAAACAGTAAACCGTGTGAAATATGTGTGAAAGGGAAATTGTCAAGAACACCATTCAATAAAAATGGCGCATCTCGAGCAACGAATAAACTCGAACTAATTCATTCGGATGTCTGTGGTCCTATGAATACAAAATCGATTGGTGGTGCAAGATACTTTCTAACGTTCACCGATGACTTCTCGAGGAAAACAACAGTTTATTGCCTTAAAAATAAAAGTGAAGTAACTGAAAAGTTTTTGGAGTACAAGTCGTTTGTTGAGAATCAATGTGAAGAAAAAATTAAATGTTTACGATCTGACAATGGAACGGAATATGTCAATAAGGAACTTTTGTCCCATTTAAGAAGATTTGGAATTCAACATCAAACAAGCGTCCCATATACACCAGAGCAAAATGGGGTTGCCGAAAGGCTAAATAGGATTCTAGTCGAAAGCGCAAGATGTATGCTGACAGAAGCCAATTTAGGAAGCGAGTTTTGGGCAGAAGCGATACTAACGGCAACGTATTTAAAGAATCGGTGTCCGACAAAAAGCTTGAATCGGATGACACCTGAAGAAGCTTGGAATGGTAAGAAGCCAAACTTATCGAATTTAAGAATATTTGGTTGTAAAGCGTTGGTGCACATACCAAAAGTGTTTAGGAAAAAATTCGATAATAAGGCTGAAGAATACATCTTTGTGGGATATAGCGAAACAGTGAAAGGGTATAGGTTTGTTCACCCTATAACGAAGAAATTGAAAATATCAAGAGATGTGGTGTTTTGTGAGGATCAATTAATAAAAACTAGCATCGAAGAGCCGATTGATAGATTATTTCCTCAACAAACCACGGTTAAAATAATTTCCAATCAAGACGACTTCACTCGTGATGGTATTTGTGTTGTTAACAACAATAATATAGTTAACGATGTTGAAGATGCTGTTGCAAATAACGATGAACATCAAGAAGTTGACGATGTTGAACAACAGGAAGAGCAAGTGGAGATTGATTTGCCAAGACGTTCGCAACGAGTAGTTAAACCAAATAAAAATGTGTTTAACCCGGAATTTGTAGTCTACCAATCAATTGTAAATGATCCAACAACACTTAAAGAAGCTCTTGAAAGTGAAGATAGTGATGAATGGAGGAGAGCAATTGATGAAGAAATGGAATCGCATAGAACTAATAAAACTTGGATTCTATGTGATGTTCCAGAAAATCGAAAGGCGATTAAAAGTAAATGGGTGTTCAAAACAAAATTTACTGCCGAAGGAATTATAAA
Organism: Podabrus alpinus; assembly: GCA_932274525.1. Classification (NCBI taxonomy): domain Eukaryota; kingdom Metazoa; phylum Arthropoda; class Insecta; order Coleoptera; family Cantharidae; genus Podabrus; species Podabrus alpinus. Next base: position 5,729,172 of record OW026453.1, read on the forward strand.
TCGATACAAGGCTAGGTTAGTTGCGAAGGGATTCTCTCAAAAAGAAGGCATCGATTACGATGAAACGTATGCTCCGGTCGTACGACATAGCTCGATCCGTTTGTTGCTAGCCTTAGCAGCAAAAAATGATTGGAATATCGATCAAATGGATGTAGTAACGGCGTTTTTACATCCAAAATTAGATGAAGAAATCTATATGGAATTGCCGGATAAAAGAACCTGTTTATTGAAGAAATCTATTAATGGATTAAAACAAGCAAGTCGAGTGTGGTACAAAGAGCTAGACCAAACCATTAAGCAATTACAGTTCAAGCAATCTAAGTTTGACCCATGCATTTACGTCAAAAGCAAGAATAACAAGCAATTAATCTTGGCTGTATATGTTGACGATATCTTGATTTTTTCTCAAGATGATGCAATGAAGAATGAGGTGAAACGTCATTTAGAGAAATCATTTAATATGAAAGACTTAGGTGAGGCACACTATTGCTTGGGAATAAGAATTACTCGAGACAGGCAAAATGGTGTTATAACATTAGATCAAGAAAGATACATAAATGAAATCTTACAAAAATTCAACATGAATGAAAGCAAAGAAGTGTCAACACCATTCGATGCAAATCAAGTGCTAACGAAAGATATGCAACCAAAAACCAACGAAGAAAAAATTGACGTTCCTTATCAAGAAGCCATAGGAAGTTTGATTTATGCAGCTCAAGGTACAAGACCTGATATTTCATATGCTGTTGGAAAAGTTAGTCGGTACAGTAATAATCCGGGTAAAGCACATTGGGGAGCTATTAAAAGGATTTTTAGGTACCTAAAAAAGACTAAAAATTTCAAACTAACATTTAAAAAAGGAAATGGTGACTTGCACGGGTATTGTGATTCGGATTGGGCAGCGGATGTAGACGAAAGAAGATCTACTGCTGGTTACGTGTTTTTGATGAGTGGAGGTGCTGTAAGTTGGGCTTCAAAAAAGCAACCAACAGTAGCACTTTCAACAACCGAAGCAGAATACATGGCATTGAGTTTTGCAGCACAAGAAACCATCTTTATTCAAGGTCTTTTCAAAGAGTTGGAAACTAATTTAAACTGCATAAAAATATTTTGCGATAATAAAGGGGCCGTAGATCTCAGCAAAAATGCAGGATATAGGTGCAGAACCAAACACATCGATGTCAAGCACCACTTTGTCCGTGAAAAGCAAGAAATTGGACAATTAAAAGTGGAACATATCGGAACAGAAGATATGGTAGCGGACTCCCTCACAAAAGGTTTACCAAGGGATAAACATTCATTATGTACCAGCAAGATGGGTTTGGAGATTTAGGATTTTAGTTACATCGTAACTAGTGGAGGTGTTGGTATGTAAGTTACAATGTGACTGATAGATGGCGCGACATATTTATGTCGCTAGTTATCTTTATACCAATGCTAAATATAAGGGCACCTGGTTTGTGGTTTTACTCACTCAAGTATGAGTCCACATCCAGGTTAGTGATGTAATAATTGTTTGTTTATTAAGTTGTATTGCCAATGGGCTCTTATTAAATTGTTTATGTTGTGATTGTTGTATTTATTCTCTTGTCTACTGCCAACCTTCCCAATACTAAGTTTCACAAATTTTAAAATATTTCTGAATTGAACTATGAATTTGCTCAAACTTTTGGCTGCAAAAATTTCCTCTAAATTCAGTATTTCGAATAATTTTCCAGGAACACAGAAAATTTTAATCAATTGTTCAACATAATTTTCACAAATCATAAAATTTAAATATATTTCTGAATTCAACTATGGATTTGCTACAACTTTTGTATGGGGTCGTCCATAAATTACTTCGCGCTGCTAGGGGTGGGGCTTCCGACCTTTGAGGCGATGGGGGGCGGGGGTTTTCAAAAGTTGCGACGTCACAAAATATATAGATTCGCCACTGAAGCCAGTGGTGTAGCTAGGGGGGGGCGGATCGCCCTTCATAGATGTTTCCTCTGGGGTGCTACCCCTAAAAAAAAGAAATTTGAAAAATTGGGGGGTTCAAGAATATGTGACGTAATACTTGGAGGGGGGTCTAGGTTTGTGTGACGATGGGGGGGTAGGGGGTTAAAAATTGCGTGACGTAATTTATGGACGACCCCCGTACAAAACGAGGTTTCAGAATTTACTTCAGATCTGAAGTAAATCCTGAAACCTCGTTTTGTTTTGTTCACCATCGATGGTGAAGTTTAAATGTACGAAATATTTATTCAGAATAAGAATTATTCAAAACTTTTTTCAATTGTTTTCTCTGGATTTTCTTTTTTTTTCATTAATACTTAGTAATTATGATGTAGGCAAATTTTGTTAATCTGTTTTATGGAGAATTTTGTCCTCTTCAATTTTGATTTGATGATAATTTTCACTAAAAATGAAAGTAAGCGAGTTATAGACGAAAAACTACTGTAGAGGATTAAAATCCCCATTTGGGGAAAAGGCTAGCAGGGAATTTTAGGCGAAGTTGCTAATAAAATCGTGGTCAAATTTTGGAATTCAGTCAAATTTGAATATAAATTCCCCCCCCCCCCCAAAAAAAAAGATTAATATATTTTTGTAAATTTTAAACTATTATTTATTGGGGTTTGTCAAGGTTTAGCGCCCCTATTGCGATGGCGCCTGAGGCAAAGGCCTCAGTCGCCTCACCCTTGCTACGGCTCTGGTTGCAGTTGCCAACCTAAGCAAAAGCAAGCAATTATTCTTTAAATAATTCGACGATTGTCCTGATTGGTTGGATGAACATGTTGTGTTTATTACAATGTGAAAATCCCTTGTGAAATTCTGGAAATTTAAAAATTGAGTTGTTGAAAGTCAGAGAAGTTTAGATACATTTGCTCCCCCCCCCCCATCGGGAATTGTTTTATAAACTTGGGGTAATCGTTTGAGTTTCAAATGTTTTCCATAAGAATTCAATTCTTTAGAACAATAATTATGAGAGGACTATAGAAATGATTGTTTTAATAAAATTAATACCAATTATCGTTTGAGCTTATATTCCCATCGTTTGAACCCCAAACGTAAAAAAGTTAGGGCGTTTAAAAGATTGTGAAATTGTAAATTTTAGCAACATCGCTCCGAGCAAGTAACGATAAACAGTTTTTAACCAATGAGAATTTAGGAAAGTTTCAGCGCCAATCATTTCAATCCATTCTAATCGCAAAATTTTTCTCCAGGAAAAATTCATGAAGGGAGTCAAAACTTTTTTATCGTTGCTTTTTGCAGGTGTATGTACAACACAACTTTGTAAGGCACTATTTCATTTCGTTTAATTTAGCTTGGACATGGGATCCATAGGGAACGACTAAATCATGACGTTGCGATTTTTGGGAACTTCTTGTCGAAAATTTAGGGGGTTCTTTTCTAATGTAAAACCATGTAAAACTAAATGGTTCATGCGAAAAAATAATATGACAAAAAAAAACTCGATTCTGAAGGATTAAAAAATTCAACGGAGACGCGGCTTTATGCAAAGTAGTTGTTTGTTAGGTCTTTTTAAAAACGTTAGAAGATAACCTCAAAAAAGTTGTATTTCCGTTAAAACATGTAACATTTTTATTTTATAACTTTTTCAAAGAAATTTACTCGTTGATTGATTTATTTGTTAATGTGGTAGTGAAAAAACTATACAATAATTGATTGCATAAATTTATTTGAAAGGTAATTACATTTATTTGAGATTCGAGAAATTTTAAAGTTGATTTTTATTTTTCTATTATTTTCAGCAACTAAGAACAACAATTGTGAGAATAATAAAAAGAGCCCACTATGGAAAAGCCGAAGAACCATCTCCTGGTTTTAACTGAACTGGAAAAGGCAATTTCCGAGGGTAACGTTGAAGATTTGAAAACATCAAGCAATATAATAATCGACTACACAAGTAATGTAGAAAATCAAGCAATTTTGAGAGATTATTATGACGATACCGACAATCCTATTAGAAGTACCAATTTAGTTATCCTGGCTTGTCGGCATAATCAAGTCAAAATTCTCAAGTACTTATTTGGCACTGAAAGTAAAATTGTGAATAATTTATCAGTTGATATCGGAAGACCTGTTATATTACCAGATGATATAGACGAAACGCAACATAACGCGTTTTATTATGCTATACGTTCGAGTAACACTGAACTTCTGAATATCCTCATCGATAAATGGCCCGTTAACTATTTTGATAATCATGTAAACGAATTGGATTTAATTCTTTCAAAGGCTTATGAAGAATTGAAGTTAAAAAACGTACTACTGTCGGACGAAATGGAAGTTTTTGTTGAAAATAAATTAATAAACCTCCGTTTCTACTCAAATGCTTCTGAAAGTAAACATGGTTTTAAGAGTGACCTTAATAATATCAGAGAACGGATTGAATTAATCCTTGAAAACATCAGCCTCTTAAAGACAAATTATTCAAACACAGAAGAAGTGGATAAAAGGTTTTTATTTGTCGCAAAATTTATTGCACAAAATATTCATACATTAAAACGGCAGTTAAAATCAACCTACATTAGATTACCTTGGGAAGAAATGGAGTTTTGTCTAATCAGTTTTGTTTCTTCTCACACTAAACAGCAAGAAACTAATCTATTTTATCGTGCCATATTGGATAAAAGCAAACTAATCAACCATTTAGAAAATTTTTCTAAGAAACTTGAAGGCGAAAAAGATATTATAAAGGGTAAATATATTTTATTTCTGTTTAATTTGGATTTATTGTCTATTGTCTTGTAAGGCTGCATGCACACTGATGCAAATAAACGTTTTGAGTCTAAACATTTTTTGTTTTTAGATGAAACAAAATGCAATTTAAAGCGACAAAATATTTTGTCTCGTATCAGTGTGCATGCAGCCTGAGGGTAAACCTTTTGGTTTAAACCTTCTAAAATTAGCTCAAAACAGCCATTGTCTAAATTAAGATGAGGGTGGCAAGAAGTACCCGTCTTAATTTATGTGAATTGAGAAACACTAGAGTTGTAAGTTCTAGTGAGACTCTAAATTAGGAGAAGGTGGCAAGAAGTACCTTTCCTAACTTATTGATATGAATAACACTCAAGTTGTAAGTTTAAATGCTACTGCTTTATTAAGTTTTAAATACCCTATTTATATAAAAACTTAATGCTAATTATCACATTCCAATAGTATAGTATAAGTTATTAACCTGCTGAATTGATATAAATTTTCCATTATAATAATTTTAAATGCATTAATTGAACTGATGATTAATTGTTTTGAATGTTGATATGATTACAATGCGGAAATGAATTATATTTTAATTGACCTACTGAAAAGTGTTAGAATGCATTTTAGCTTTATTTACACTTTTCTACGTAGGTTTTTTTACAATTTTGCATATTTGCTTAAATTATTTATATACAGGATGATTGGAAACTATAACCCAACCAACCAACAAAAACCTGTTTAATTTCTAAATTAAACAGCCATTTATGATTACACAGTACAATTGTTAATTATAAATTATTTGAACTTACTGGGGAGGTCAGAATGTTTGAATTTCTTCAGTTTTCTTGTGTCACCACCGTCAGAGCCATAGCAAGGGTGAGGCGACTGAGGTCTTTGCCCCATTGCGTCATCGCAATGGGGGCGCTAAACCTTGACAAAACCCAATAAATAATAGTTTAAAATTTTCAAAAAGACAAGAATCTTTTGGGGGGGGGGGTGCATATATTCAAATTTGACCGAATTCCAAAATTTTACCACGATTTTATTTGCAACTTCGCCTAAAATTCCCTGCTAGCCTTTTCCCCAAATGGGGATTTTAATCCTCTACTCTGCAGTAGTTTTTCGTCTATAATTCGCTTACTCTCATTTTTAGTGAAAATTATCATCAAATCAAAATTGAAAAGTACAAAATTCTCCATAAAACAGATTAACAAAATTTGCCTACATCATACTAAGTATTTATGAAATAAAAAGAAAATCCAGAGAAAACAATTGAAAAAACTTTTGAATAATTCTTATTCTGAATAAAAATTTCGTACATTTAAACTTCACCATCGATGGTGAACAAAACAAAACGAGGTTTCAGGATTTACTTCAAATCTGAAGTAAATTCTGAAAGCTCGTTTTGTAGGGAATTTTCTCCTCTTCAATTTTGGCGCAATGACTAGGGGAAGACAGGGGATTTTAGGAAAGTTGATTCCAACCCCCGCGTTCTTCTACATTTCCCTTTAACTGACTGGGTAACCGGCAAAAATATCACATCATCGAGAAAATTATTCAAATATATTTAATAGTCCAGGCAAGGAAGGTTTTTAGTTTGCAAAAAATCCGGGCAAGCTGAATTTTGGCAGAGATGTAAATTGGAGTGTTCTAATGAACCCCCCAAAAGCCCATAAAATCCCACGTCGGCGTCCCCCACAATCGGGGGGTTTTTAGCTCCCCCAACGCGATTTTTTGCCGATAACTCGCTTATTTATGCTTGTATGAAAAATTATGATCAGACCATAATTAAAGAGCATAAAATTCTCTATAAAATAGTTTTTTTTCATATTTTTCCATGGCACACTAATACTTAAATTATTTATTGACCGAAAACACGACCCACCCTTAAAATGGCACAATATTGATTCCTTGCAGGGAGAGAAATGTTTTCGGGCACGGGAAATGCTTTTAATAATAAATTAATTGAAATTGTGGCCAAGATTGGAAAATGAAGAGAAAAATTTATTTTTTCAAAATTTGCCCAAGTTATAGTATCTTCCAAGTAACGAAGCCGAAATTTTGGTTTGAGCTTACAGAAGGTCCAGGCAAGCTGAAATTTGTCAAAGATGTATATTGAAGTGTTCTAATAAACCCCCAAAATGTCTCATAAAAATCCCAAGCCGGCGTTCCCTCGAATGAGGATTTTAAGTGCGGTGTTTCGCCTATAGGGAACTAGTGACAAGCAACACGGCACCTAGCGGAATTTTGGCGAACTTAGTTAAATGACTAGTATCGTTTATTTTACGCAATTTTGCGTATGTTGTAGTGGTGATTTTAAAAGTTTTCGACGATTAACAAAATTTTCTAATAATATACTTCGATATGAGCGCTAATCAATATTGTTCAGTGCCTCAATGGTCATCTTAGGCAAAGAAAAATCCGGAGTTAAGTTTTCATTTATTCCCCACGGCTGAAGACCCTCGTGGTAAATAAATTGGGAGTACATTTATTGCAGAAGATTGGATGCACAATGCTACAATATTTATTTTGTTCTGCTTCGCTTCTACGAGGGTCAAGCTGAATTTATTGAGAATAAAATAGATCTAGTAAGTTGTTAAAAATAAAACATACGGTATTATTTAGAGAAACTCTTTATCTGTCATTTGAAGTTTAGAAGTTCAAAATACGTTCGTTATAACTCAAGTTACTAATTTTTTAAAGTGACATTGCAAGTGAAAACATGGAATTAACAAGAGAGCTTTTTAAAATCATGATTTATTATGATTTTAAAAAAGATTTAAGCGCTTACGAGTGCAAAGAGAGTTTAGATTCAACTTTTAGTGAACAAGCACCTTCCTTGGCTACAATTTACCGATGGTATAAGGAATTTGAACGCGAAAGGAATTCCGTTCAGCATCAAAAAGGAGCAGGACGTCCTTCTACCGCTGTTACCGACAGAAACATTGCTGCTGTTAAAAAAATAATTAAAGAGGACAATAAATCCACTTATGGGGTAATAGAGCATCAACTCAAGATTGGATCCTCAGCTGTTAAAACAATCATACACGATCACCTGCATTTAAAAAAAGTGGTCCGTCGTTTTGTGCCGCATCACCTTTCTGATTTCCAAAAAGCAGAGCGTGTAAGAATTTGCCATGAAACTCTAAATTTGTTAAATAATGGCGGACACCAAATTTATTCCAAAATCGTGACAGGTGACGAAACTTATATTTCCTTTTTCGACATACCTACTCGTCAAGGGAGTCATGTATGGATTCACGAAGATGAGGAAACTCCAACAATGATCAAGAAACAGCGAGCTATGAAAAAAGTTATGTATGCGGTATTCTTCAGAAGTACGGGCCTAGTAAATGCCATTAAGCTAAATGGACAAAAGACAGTTACAGCTAAATGGTACACTGAAAAATGTTTACCTGATGTGTTCAGTAGAGTTCCAGCCAAGGGAATTATGCTCCACCATGATAATGCATCATCCCATTCGGCAGCTATAACTCGCCAGTTTTTGGCTGAAAAAAATATAAAAGTCATAGAACATCCGCCGTACTCACCTGATTTAGCAATGTGCGACTTTTGGCTATTTTCTGGGCTTAAAAAAAATTTGCGGGGCAGAAGGTTTTCGTCTGAAGAAGAGATTTATACCGCAGTTCATACTTATTTTGAAGGTGTTCCGAAAGAAGATTGGTTGGGAGCTTTTAAGCAATGGAAAGAAAGAATGGTCAAGTGTATCATTGTTGGAGGGAATTACTTTTACTCGTATTAATGTTTTATCACATAGAACAACGTGCCCTTCGTTTAAAACTGTTTCGCCTTCATAAACACATCTAGATGTTTCAGACCCCTCTAAATATTTGAGATAGTCAAGAAGACTTAATCTTAATTCGTAAGATTCTGACATATCTGCAAATTTTAAAAATTAAACATAAAACCCCACGTCGAAAATAAGCGATCTAAAACTCACCTAACCGTATATATTATTTAACTGCAGGAAGATGAACTACTAAACAACACTAACCGTAATTTGTCTTGAACAAAATAACAAGTTCACTTGAAAAAAGGAATGAAAAACTCGTAAAATACAACGAACACAAGCACGGCTGTCAGACGAATGTTTTTTAACGTAGTTCACATTTTTACCCAGCGGCGCTGCGATCTTAATCGCATATCCCTATAGCTCACGTATTTTTACTTTTACGAAAAATTACCATTAGGGGGAGCTAAAACCCCCGATTGTGGGGGACGCCGGCGTGGGATTTTATGGGACTTTTTTTGGGGGGGGGGGGGTTCATTAGAACACTCTAATGTACATCTCTGCCAAAATTCAGCTTGCCCGGATTTTTTGCAAGCTTTAGCCAATTTTTCGGCTTCGTTGCCTGGACTATAAATAGAAAAAGGAAAATTCCTACCGATAAAAATAATCTTCATATTCGGGGAGGGGGTATTGCGTTACGTTACCATGGTAACGGCGATTCTGACATACTATGCATATTTTATATAAGATCTTCAGAAGTTCCTAACGATAAAAATCCATATCATATGACCGGGGGGTCTGGGGGGTATGGAATACCCCCCCAGGTACACTTGCCATTATTCAGAACCATCAAAATTTATTATTTTTCGTTGAATCTTTTGCAATTTTCGTTTGTAATCCGGGAGGGGGGGCAAGCGGGGATATTAATACCGATGGACGTAAAAGTGATAGTTTTTCTTTCGCAATAAATTAAGTGTGCCTGGGGGTTATTCCATACCCCCCAGACCCCCCGGTCCCGGCAGCCTAAATGAGTTCATGATAAGTAGAGTCCGGATTTATATGCGGTAAAAAACATCTTTAGAGCATTTTATATGCGGTTAAAATAAATTAGTCGATATATGCGGTTAAATGAAAACAAAGGAATATAATGCAAAATCGAAATTTTTAGTATTATATAGTACAGGGGTGGCCAACCTGCGGCTCTTTGAAGGATCATTTGTGGCTCTCGATAAATGTACCCGAGTTCCCTTTTCATTTTTGTGCTATTATATTTTAAAAAATTATTATCGTTCCGTATGTGTTTCAAATTTTGAAAAATGGCTCGACTATCAAGGAGCTTGGCCACCCCTGGTATAGTACATAAATAATATTTACATATATAATTATTAATTTAGGAATTCGCAGAAATATAATTTATTGAAATCAACGTCGGCAAATTTTCTGGATCGGGCGGGTTAAGATTAGTTTAGAAGTTACAAAAAAATGGTAATATTTTTCAGACCCCAATAAATAAGAAGTGATAATAAAATTTTTAATTTATTGATTTAAAAGGTTTCAGACGTGCTAATGCGTTATTTTTTTAAATGGAACGTGTTGCAAGGGATAGAAATTGTCCAGAAAACGTGTACCCATAAATCAATGTGTTTGACAAGGTTGGATTTTGTACCACATTTTTAACATTAGGATTTTATTTTAAGAAACTTGCACCTCCATATTTATAACTAATCATAATTATGCCAAATATTGGCTATATATGCGGTTATGTGCGATTATATGGATAATAATTTTATATGCGGTAAAAATCCAAAATATTAAATTATATGCGAAATAAAACTTCGTATTTTGCTTCATTTCGTAGAGAAGGGTATAGATCATGTATAGATACTAAAAATTAGCTTTCTGTGATAGGGGAAAAATATTAATTGTACGCACCCTGGTGGCTGTAATATCAACTAAATATTTGACGTCACGATGATGCTAAAATAAAAATGAATTCTAGGTTAAATTAATTAAAATACGTTAAATTTATTATTTTTTATTAAATTATTTATTTATCACTTAGTTGTAATGTATTATTATCGTTCAAAACCAAATCAAGGTTTTACTGAGCGAGGTCAAGCGAGGTTATATCATTAGCGTACATTAGCGTGACGTCACGTTTGTTGTTGCTTACAGCGCACCATCGGTAATATTTTATCCCTATAGAGCAAATAAAACATGTAAAAACATTATACTATACATAAATCCGGACTCTACTGATAAGCATCCATTTGTTTTCATTACTCGAAGTCAGCGCCGCGAAATGATAAGAATCTTTTGGGAGGGGGACGCATATGTTCAAATTTGCCTCAAACGCCAGAAGAGCTTGCTACGGCGCTGACCACCGTTATCCTGTAGCTTCCCCACAAGCTGATTAAGATGCAGTTCATTATTTATTATTATTATAAAAGCTTTACATTCGTTTGAATATATGTAGCTATCCCTGTTCCAGGATTTACATATCCTTTTCCAGGGGAGGATTAAATCCCATAAAATACATTGTATTTGTTTCCTGTTTTTTCCTTTCCTATACATTTACAATCTTAAATGATTTGTACGCCCATCTCCTGCATGTCCCTGATCACCTGGTCCCATCGTCTAACTCTTGGTCGACCTCTTGCTCTGTCCCCCCCCGTTGGTCTCCATAAAGTTATTACTCTAAAGTAATTTAAAGTGATGGTCTGAAACAAAATTTTTACATAGGAGAATCGGTTTTAATCTGTTTATTAGAAGTAATTTCCCAAAAACTTCTGACATAATGAGAAGTAAGCTGATCGGCCTATATGACTGGTTTATCTGTATTTTTTCCTGATTTTGCTATAAAAATAAGGACTGCCTCCTTTCATTGTTTGGGAAAGTAACTTAGATTTTATTTCTTTTGGTGACAATTGCTTCAAAATCAGACCCATAATATCTTGTCCTGATGTTTTTTTGGAGTTGGTGTTAGTAATAATTTATTGTTGCCCTTACCTCTTTTTTTAATTATATCAATTCAAAAATCTAATTGGAAGGGTGTATCCAAAAATTCGAGCATCTTTTTCTCTTCTGCAACAGACACTTGCCTGAGTTCGGGTTGGTACCTATTAACTAAGTGGTTTGCAAACGTTATCGCTTTTTCTGTGTACGAGCCCACTTTCCGTCTGCTTTTATGAGTTGTGGATTATGCTGTTGTGGCTTTCCAGAGAGAATAATCTGTTGATTCTGTCAATGACAGTTCAGTTGTTCCAGATAGTTTTGATTGGCCCTATTTTTTATTTCTTTGATAGCTTTTGTTTGTCTGTAGGATTTCCTCAAAAATCGATCAGGTCTGCTATTTTTCTCCTATCTGTGGGCCAGTGTTGGTTGTCCAATTGATATGTGACTAAGATGACAATTTTTCATGGCCTTGAGAAGTTTTCTGTCGTCTGTTCGTATTATTCTTACCCCCTGTGCGTATGCTAGACATTGTAATCACAATAAAGCAATTTACAAGAGATTTTGAAATATTGTTCTAAGGTAGTAATGGTATATTTTGGTAGACTTACAAGTAGATGCATGCTGATGCTTTTCTACCTCATGGTGCTTGATTGAATTTTTAATAATAATTACTGAACCTCCATGTGCAATACCATCAGGATGTTTGGTGTCATAAATGGCGTGCAAAGGTAATCTTAAATAGTTTTAGTTCGTAAAACGCGTTGCATTATTTTGACTTGATCATTACTTATCACTGCACCTTGATTGTAGCACATTGGGACATTTGGGTGTGCGAATTGCATCGCAGCACGATCTTAAGTCTTAATTTCGCTTGTCGATGTGTTTTTACACTTCTATTTCTACTAATTTTTATCGCAAATTTACAAAAAACAAATTGAAACCTTTGTATTAGCACAAAGAATAATATACTTTTTTTTATGTACTACATAAATTTTATGCAATTGTAGAAAAAAACAAAAAAGTTGTTTTGAAATTGACTTTTTTGAAAATGCCAGAACAATATCATTTAGTTGTGAGGAAAGTAGTTTTATTCTTTTCACTATAGTCATAAATTTTTTTTATTTTGGTCATTGTCCTTCTGGTTATTGTACTATCTTTCAATGTCAAAATAATAAATATAACAGTTTTGAATTTCATTCTGTGGCGTTTCAAACTCAGGTGACCTCATCAGACACAAATATCGCTACAAATAATACTTAATTATTGGAATTGTTTTAGGGGATTTTCATTACATGAAGCTCTAAACATGATTAAAGATGATAAAGCTGAAAGAAATATAATTTCCTCTTTTTTTATTAAGAAATAAATTTTTTGTTAAATTTTGCAAAAAAAATCTTTTTTTTTTACTTTTTATGTTTATTTCTTTCTTCTCTTAGTCACACAATGCTAGTTTTTATTAAAAAAATTTAAAGTCATATGTGGACGCCATAGGCATATCTGGGTTAATTTCAAATTTTTTGACTCCTTAGTTTTAATTTTATTTATTATTAAAGTTAGGGGTCAGAACTTTTTACTCCAATAATAATTGTTTATAATTACAAGAATTTTATTGTTTACTTGTTAAATTTTAATTTTATATTTTTCTCAGGCTAATAATTTATTTATTTTAGATATGAATATTGGTCAACTCTCCAATCTCCCCAAGTTAAAGCGTGACAAAGTTGTTGCCGAGATCATCAGCAGTTATCCGCCATTTGAAGAATTGTATAATGATTATCGACAAATCAGGGATATCTATTCGTTAGACAAGATAAATGTTTATATCAAGTTGGCATTATCAGCCGATCCCAAGGAAAGAGACGGTCAGTTAATTATTACAAGGGCTCTCCAGGTTATTGGTGAATATTTAAAAAACACTCTGGAGTCCCCTAACATATCTAATACTACAAGTGAGCTTTTTTTACTATCATTACCGAAAAACGCAAGAGACATCATTATAGATTTCCGTAATTCACTTTCACATGCCTGTTCACTCTCCAAGCGAATAGAAATTGAGGAAAATTCGCAAGTTAATGTTTTTGTTAATGTTCAAAACGACACCGAAACAGTTGGTGATGTAATTTCTTATATTCTATTTATCAACAAAATCAAATCTATCAGAATACTTTTGGAAAAAATTATTATTAGTGAAAATTTAAATGATATAATGGAGATCGCCGAAATACTCGACACTGTCGAATTGGATCAAATAGTTACGGGAAATTTTAAAATGTTGGAACATAAGAAGCTTAAAAAACTGCTCAAAGAATTAAGCAATAATATAACTGATTCGACGAATTACGAAAAGGATATGTTGAACGATTTGATTAATAGCATCATTAATGGTGGAGAAACTCAATCGGAAAATATCCAAACTGATTATATAACAGGATTGGCATCATTAAAGAGCCTATGTATTGGCTTGAAGGACAATAAGACTGACCGTAACGCTATTAGAGGAATGAAATTCCGTGCTAATCATACGTTGCAGATTATGTCTTCCAAAATAGAACCTGACGATCTTAAATCAATTGCCCAACTTGCCATGAAAATCTCACGCAGTGTTGGGTTAAGAATGCAACAGGACCAACTCGATAAAGTCAACAGATTAATTTGCGAAATATTTTATATTGTTGAGTTTGCAACAGGTGACGTTAAATGGATTGAGGAATTAAGAGAAAAGTTTACCGAAAATGGTTCTTTTATTCCTACACGTAAACAAAAGCAGACTTGCGGTGTGACAGCAGAAAAATATAATACGCTACTTGCAGTGAAGTTATCTGATCTGAAAAGTGTATTAAATAAGAACTCGTTAAGTGGACAATTGGTTACGAAGTTATCTAACTATAAGAGTGATAAAAAATTGCAAGCAGTAGTAGAAATGCTTGTGCTTGATATTATGTCAATTTTAAGTAGCTCGAAGCATTCCCTGGAAAATAACCTACTGTTTTTAGATGATAATACACCTTTATTAACTGGAAAATGTTTACGTAATCATTTAGCTCATCACAATGCTTTAATTGATATTTTATTATCCGATCCTTCAATGGCTGTTATTTTAAATGCTAAAAAGCTTTCTGAAGAAAATTTAACGAAAACTAAGAAAAAACTTGGCAATTTAGTAAGCGACGATCCTATTAAGTTAAGAGTGAAATACAATGAAGCGTTAGTTAACATTACCGATCAGGAAAAAATGTTTGCTGGGTTGGAAGAAGGAAATCTCGATATCTTGAAGTGTTGTCTCAAGGGGGGAACAGATCTTTATGCTAGAAGTATTAATTCGTGGACCCCGTTACATTATGCTGCTAAGGGACCGTGTCTTGAAGTTGTAAAATTTATTGTTAATCGATATTTAAACGTCAACGTTAAGGATATCAACGGCCAAACCCCACTGCATATAGCTGCCATACATGGAAGGCAACATATTGTTGAGTTTTTTGTAACGGAAACAAGTTTAGGTGTTGATGAACCAAATAATTGTGGCAAAACGCCACTACATCTTGCTGCTCAACATGGTCACAAAGATACTGTTGAAGTTCTATTAAATAGTAAAGCTAATACTGGTATCTTGGATATGCGTGGTCTTTCACCTTTATCATTTGCAATAATGAATAATCATGTCGATGTCGCTGGCATCTTACTGGAAAAAGATGTAAATGTTGATATTAACGAATCAATGGGTAGCTTTACCCCGTTACACGGAGCTGCACAGAGTGGCCATCTAGAAATAGTAAATTTTTTACTTCAAAATAAGGCAGATGTCAACGTTAAAAATGATAGAAATTGGATGCCATTACATGCAGCGGTATACAACGGCTGTCTGGAAGTTGTGAACACTTTAATTCTGAATGGAGCTGATGTTAATGCTCGAGTTATAAATGATTGTACACCATTATATTATGCAGTAGAAAACGGCGATGAGAACATAGTTAACGTTTTATTGGCGCACGGAGCCAATGTTAATGCTGTTGAAAAAACCCATAAATTTACACCTTTGCACTATGCAGCGAAAAATGGGCACGAAGAAATTGTGAAGACTCTCCTAAACAATAAAGCCAACGCCAATGTCGCCAGTGCTGCAGGCATAACTCCACTGCATTTCGCAGTACAGAGTGGTATTTTGAATATAGTAGCCGTTCTTCTCCAACATGGTGTTCAAATTCACGATCAAGATAACGATAATGCTACACCGTTACATTATGCAGCAGAAAATGGTCATACGGAAGTTGCGGAATTTTTAATAAAAAATGGAGCAAACATTAGTGCTAAAACCAAGAACAATTTAACGCCACTACATCAAGCTGCTCTGAAAGGCTACAAAGATGTTGTAGAACTTCTTATCGAAAATAAAGCTCCAGTTAACGTGCAAGACATTAAGGGTAGTACACCGTTACATGAAGCGGCAATAAACGGTAGTCAAGATATTATTGATCTTTTAATAAAAAATAAAGCTAAAGTTAATACTAAAACCTGTGACGGTATGACACCGTTGCATAAAGCTGCTATAAACGGCCATGCAGGTGCCGTTGATTTCCTAATCAAACATAATGCTCATGTCAAAACTAAGGGTAATTGTGGTCATTCGCCGTTACATTCGGCAGTTGTAAAAGGTCACAAAGATGTAGTTAATGTTTTGATAAAAAATGCAGCCATAGTCAATGAAACGGGCATTGAAGATAATACGGCGTTGCATATAGCCGTGGAAGCAGGTTATAAAGAAATTGTTGAGATTTTGGTAGCAAATGGGGCCAAGGTTAATCTCAAGAGTTGTGATATGACGCCGTTGTTTTTTGCCATTAGTAGCAATCAAAAGGAAATTGTTGAAATTCTCATAGCAAATGGAGCTGATGTTAATGTAAAAGGCAATGAAGCTTTGTCGCTAGCAGTTCTTGCTGGATACAGAGATATTGTGGAAATTTTGCTAAAGCACAAAGTTCGTGTTAATGTAAAAGGCCCTGAAAATATTACGCAATTACATTTGGCAGCTAGAAAAGGTCATAAAGAGATAGCGAATGCTCTGATCTCAAGAGGAGCTGATGTTAATGCCATGACTAATAGTAAGGAAACGCCGTTAAGTGGTGCAGCACAGGAGGGTAATGAGGAAGTTGCTGAAATTTTAATAGAAAATGGAGCTAACGTTAATGCTAAAGGTGATTATACGGCATTGCATATGGCAGCAGAGTATGGTCATAGTAACGTTGTAAAACTTTTGCTAGATAATAAAGCAAATGTTAATATTAAAGATAATGAGAATAGAACGTCCTTAGAAATGGCAGTAGCATATGGTCGTTTGGAAGTGGTCAAAATGTTACTGAAATACAAGAAAAATAAGGAGAAAAAAGTAGATATGAACTCGAAAGGCAACGATGACTGGACGTTATTACATATTGCTTCACAAGAAAGTAACTTGGAGGTAATAAAATATCTAGTAGATGAAGGCTCTAATATTCATGCTCGAAATGGCTCTGGGGCCGAGCCCATTCACGTTGCAGCCAAAGCAGGTCATAAAGATACCGTCGAGTTTTTTCTAAGTAAGGGATTACATATTAATGAAATTGGTGGAGGTAATCAGACATTATTACACTATGCTGTAAAGACAGACCAGTTAGAAATTACCAAGTATTTGATAGCACAAGGTATCGACTTGAATGCTAAAGATTCTAACGGCTTAACCGCTTTGCACATTGCTGCTGCCTTTGGTTTTAAAGATGTTACAGAAGTATTATTAAGACATGGTGCAGTTTATAACCATGTCGACAAATTTGATAGAACACCGATAAAATATGTCAAGGACAAAAATGTTATTGCTCTATTAGCATCAACTGATAAATTGTTCGAAGCTGTAAAACATAACAACTGTGTAGAAGTTGAGAATTCCATTAAAGCAGGAGCGTTCGTTAACGCCAAAAATATTGAAAATGTAACACCATTACATTATGCCGCATGGAAAGGCTACGAAGAAGTTGTCAAAATTCTATTACGAAATAAAGCCAATCCTAATGTAATTACTAATAAATGGTTTACTCCTCTGCATTATGCTGCCAAATTCTCGCATTTAAATGTCGTCCTAGCCTTGTTATCCAATTACGCCATATACAATGCCGTTTCAGACTGTGGTAAAACGCCATCAGATTTTACTGTAGATAAAAGTATAACTTGCTTACTTACATTAGTGGATGAAGCTTTTAATAAAATCGAAGAAGATAACTCTACAGTTGTTGATAATCTCAACACAATAAAAGATATTGATACAGTAAAAGCAGTGATGAACGCTCGCAATAGGGATAACAAAACGCTAGTGGTTGCTGCAATGCATGGTAATTTTTCAAAAGTCGACCAATTGAAAGAGGTAGCACAAGATGATATATCCAAACAAATTAATGTAGCTTTAGAATACCTCGACCAATGCAATTACCAAACGGCCTTAAATATTTTAAAAAATGCACTCGAAAAACGAAAAGAAATATTAGGATCAGATAATCCGGGCACTTTGGATATTCAGAAATTAATAGGTCACGTTTTATACACACGGGGAGATTATCAAAAAGCTTTAAATGCATATGAAGAAATTTTACAGAAACAGGAAGAAATACTGGGTTTGAATGATAAGGAAACTTTAAGTACAAGAAGTTTAGTCGCTACAGTTCTGCATAAACTGGGAAAAGATGAAGTGGCGATTAAAATTTTTGAAGAAGTTTACCAGAAACAAAAGGACATACTAGAACCAGATGATTCAGATTTTCTAGATACTCAGTTTCACATGGCACTCGCGTTGGATAGACTAGGAAAACATGAAGAAGCTTTAAATATCAATAGAGCAGTTTTTGAAATAAGAACAAATATGTTTGGTGAAAACGACCCAAGCGTTGTGCGTGCTCAAAATAATATAGCTATGGTGCTTGCTAGCCAGGGTAATTATGAAGAGGCATTGAAAATTTATAAAGAGGTTTTAGAGAAGAAGAAGGCGGTTTTAGGTGTTAATCATTCTGATACTCTACGAACGTTACATAACATTGCCGGAGTCCTCGGCAATCAAAAGAAATATCCTGAAGCATTGAAAGCTCATCAAGAACTTTTAAATATCCAGAGCAACATTTTAGGGCCAAATCATCTCGATACCTCGAAAACTCGATACCACATGGGAAATGTACTTTTTTCTCAAGGTAAATGGATTGCTGCGCTTCAAGCTTACAGAGAAAGTTTACATCATATGAAAACTATTTTTGGATCAAATCATTTCAGTGTTTTGGATATTTTACAAAAGATAAAGACTCTTAATGAGATATTTAAGATTGAAGGCAACGAAGCGTTGGAAGTTCTTCAGCAATTGCAGAAAGACATCAACCTTGCTGCTAATAATGGTGATTTACAAGCTGTTCAGCGTTTATTACAAGATGGAGCTGATGTCAATGATAGAGATATGGATGGAAGAACATCATTACATTTTGCTGTCGGCAATGGACACTTGGATGTTGTAAACATATTGCTACAAAGCGGTGCCGATCTTACTCAAGTTACTAATAAAGGTAATACACCATTACACACTGCCACTTCTAAAGGTTCCAAAGAAATTGTCGAAGTTTTATTACAACATGTAAATCGCGATATATTAAACGACTTTATTAATGCTAAAACCACTGCTACTGGTACTGCATCGCTTCACGTTGCAGCTAAGAATGGTTCTTTGGATGTTACCAAGTCTTTATTGAAGAAAGGTGCAATTTATGACATTCAAAATAACGAAGGTAAAACACCACTTGATCTTTGTAAAGAGAAAAAGGTTCGTAACTTTCTGAAACTAGTTGAAGAATTGTTTGAAGATGCCAAACATGGTAAAGTTAAAATTATTTACAAGCTCAGAGCGATGCAACCTGATGACTGTGTAACTGTAACAAATGCACGTAATAATCAAGGAAAGACGTTACTTCAAGTGGTTATAGCTAATAAACACAAGAATGTTGCATGTCAATTGTTAGCAATGCTAAAAAGGCCAAATTAAAATTTATCAGTCATTATTTTATAGAAGGTGAACTTAAAAGCTTTAAATTATACCTTTGAAAATTTTTTTGTGTAATCTAACAAGGGGAAGTTTACCATGTGGCATCGCCGATTTTGATAAATTTGAAATTGGTAAAACTAGATCGAATTTCATTAGGTCTAAATTTTTTTTTCTCTCGAAGAAGGTATGCTTTGGATTTTATCGACACTTGAAATTTCGTCACGCCACGCCTCCCAAGTGCTACCATTGGTGAATGACAAATATCTTTAGAATACAATTTTTTTTAAATTTTTCGAAAATTTGATTAAATATTTGATAATGTGATCGTTTTCGTTAAAATTACAGGCAATTAACTTATTTTTATAAATAGTTTATGTAACTTTTAATTTAAAAAATTAAAACATAAGTGGAGTTTAACAGCTTTATACAATTCAATTATAACAGGGAATCCCCTAGATAGTGTAAACGTTTACACTATCTATGTTATGTTTTTATTTTTTAAATTAAAAGTTACATAAACTATTTATAAAAATAAGTTAATTGCCTGCAATTTTTAACGAAAACGATCACATTATCAAATATTTAAACAAATTTTCTAAAAATTTAAAAAAAATTGTATTCTAAAGATATTTGTCATTCACCAATGGTAGCACTTGGGAGGCGTGGCGTGACGAAATTTCAAGTGTCGATAAAATCCAAAGCATACCTTCTTCGAGAGAAAAAAAAATTTAGACCTAATGAAATTCGATCTAGTTTTACCAATTTCAAATTTATCAAAATCGGCGATGCCACATGGTAAACTTCCCCTTGTAAGTTAATATTGTATAATATCTATATTTTTTAATTTTGTACGTTACGATATTTGCAATAAGATATTAAAATGTTTAAAAAAATAACCAGTTTTATTATCTTGAAATATTTTTTCAAACAAATTTTTAGCAAAAGTCTGAGTATAAATTCGACTGATGTTTTCAGATAGTAGTTGAAACCTCTTAAGACCATTTTATATCTTGTGCAAAGTGTCTTGACAAAATTGGATGGACCTATTATATCTAAAGGATCGATCTCTAATTTTGCTGTAGTTTTTAAACATTACTTTCCCATTTACTAAGTTCAAATTAATTGCTTTAGTCCAGGCAAGGAAGGTTTTTAGTTTGCAAAAATGTAGGGATGTAGAGATGTACATTGGAGTGTTCTAATGAACCCTCCCAAAAGTCCCATAAAATCCCACGCCGGCGTCCCCCATAATCGGGGGTTTTAGCTCCCCCAGCGCGATTTTTTGCCGATAACTCGCTTATTTATGCTTGTATGAAAAATTATGATCAGACCATAATTGAAGAGCATAAAATTCTCTATAAAATAGTTTTTTTTAAATATTTTTCCATGGCACACTAATACTTAAATTATGGACCGGAAACACGACCCACCCTTAAAATGGCACAATATAGATTGATGAAAATGCTTTTAATAATAAATTAATTGAAATTGTGGCCAAGGTTGGAAAATGAAGAGAAAAATAAATTTTTTCAAAATTTGCCCAAGTTACAGTATCTTCCAAGTAACGAAACCGAAATTTTGGTTTGAACTTACAGAAGGTCCGGGCAAGCTGAAATTTGGCAAAGATGTATATTGAAGAGTTCTAATAAACCCCCAAAATGTCTCATAAAAATCCCAAGCCGGCGTTCCCTCAAAGGATTTTAGCCCCCTAAGTGCGGTGTTTCGCCTATAGCTCACGTAATTTTACTTTTACGAAAAATTACCATTAAGCAAAGTTGAAGAACATAAACTTCTTTTGGTACTGCAGTAGGTAGTACTACAATACATACTGTAATAGGCAAATTAAACTTTGTTTAATGGTAATTTTTCATAAAAGTAAAAATACGTAAGCTGTAGGCGAAAACCGCACCTAGGGGGCTAAAATCCTCATTTGGGGGAACGACGGCTTGGGATTTTTAGGAGACATTTTGGGGGTTTATTAGAACACTTCAATATACATCTTTGCCAAATTTCAGCTTTCCCGGACCTTCTGTAAGCTCAAACCAAAATTTCGGTTTCGTTACTTGCAAGATACTATAACTTGGGAAAATTTTGAAAAAATCTATTTTTCTCTTCATTTTCCAACCTTGGCCACAATTTCAATTAATTTATTATTAAAAGCATTTCGCGTACCCGAAAACATTTCTCTCCCTGCAACGAATCAATATTGTGCCATTTTAAGGGTGGGTCGTGTTTTCGGTCAATAATTTAAGTATTAGTGTGCCATGGAAAAATATGAAAAAAAAAACATTTTATAGAGAATTTTATGCTCTTCAATTATGGTCTGAACATAATTTTTCATACAAGCATAAATAAGCGAGTTATCGGCAAAAAATCGCGTTGAGGGAGCTAAAACCCCCGATTGTGGGACTTTTGGGGGGTTCATTAGAACACTCCAATGTACATCTCTGCCAAAATTCAGCTTGCCCGGATTTTTTGCAAGCTTGAGCCAATTTTTCGGCTTCGTTGCCTGGACTAATTGGCGTATTCCTAAATATCGTTAAATATTATTTTAACAATAATTTAAAAACAAATATCAAGTATCGTAAGACATGGAATAATAATAATCTCTTTCGATTGATACCATTTTCATTCTTGTATGTTCCACTGGGAAGTAGAATTATAGCTCTTGATCAGTTTTCATTCTTCTTAAAAATGAATGGTTCCTTTGTAGTAAACCGTGGCTGTGGTTTACAAATTTTTACACTAAAAAAAAGGGATTGGTTTCTGACACCAATCTGAGATAGCGTAAATAAGCTGCCACCAACAAGTTAATTATAGGAAACTTGTATCCTCTATGTTAGTAACGTCTCTTCTTTTAAGGCGTAGGAATAAACCTCTCAGATAATAAATAAAAGAAAGAATGACAATTAATTACTTTAATTTAATAACAAATGGAATTTACAATCCCGACAAAGTAATACAAAAATTTACACAAATGAAAATTAACATAATATGATTCCTTACTTGGTATATAATATAATGTTCCTATGATATCCATTATAGTTTGGAAAAAAGGCGATGAGTCGAAGGTGCTTCAAAATTTCAATATTTGGCCCATTTTTATGATAACGACTACATCATGAAAAAAAACGACTTACTTGCGACTGACTAGCGACTGATCTCGCGACCGATCTCGTTGAGATGTTCTAAGACACCCTTTTTCCACTAACCTTATCTGAACTTAATATGGTACTTTGGGTTCAATATCATTATCTCGTTATACTCAAAATCCAAGGGTTGAATTTACTTCCCTTAATTTGTACATGGACTTACCAAATAACAAGAGGTTCTAAAACTTCATGAGGTCTATAATAGAATTATAAGTAGCAGCTTATTCAATATTTAAAATGTTTGAGGACCTCTGGTTTGGAGAGATTCAATTGTTTACCCTTAATCAATTCGATAACATTTAACATCAGCAAGTTCAGATAATATATTTATAGTTAAAATTATTAATTTAATATATTCTTTAGCTAATCTGATCCTGTATAATTATTTAACAAATCATATAATTATATCGCGAGTTTTTACTTATAATCTAGGTAAAAACTTTAAATAAAAATTTGAATTAAAAGAATTTATCCCTGTTTAAATATTCGATAGGAAACAGGAGCAAATAAGATAATTATATGATATTGATTACTTATATTAATTTGGTGATTAAGTTTAAAATTATACAGGTCCGTATTAAAAAAAAGACATGCTTACTTAATAGGTATAAAAGAGAAATTATGATGACAGTAAAAAGACAATTGTCAGATAATTTACAATAAAATATAAAAAAATACAAAATAAAAATAATTTAAAAAAAGAAGGGGGGGTCGGATTACTACACCTTCATTGAAATCTAATCACTCTTTGGACAGCTGGTTCAAACTAGTGTATGAAATTTCAACTCAATTGGTGCACGCGTTTGTCTGCAATCGACGAAAAACAACCACATGGCATACATAATATGTAGATGCATCCAAATTTTTTTCCAAAAATGGTCAGAAACGTTTCGTATGGGCTCATAGACCATGGAAAAATTGCCAACTTAAATTTTTTTAGCTCGATCACAATAGTTAGGTAAGTCTAAGCATACTTAGGTAAATCTTCAAAACTCACCTGCGGCGCAGATTTACAATGGAGATTAAAAATTGGTCTAAAACTGGAAATTCAACTCGTTATAAAAGCCCAACCGCACAATGCTGACGTACTGTGCCCAGTGGTACCTACAAACAATTTTTAACCAATGAGAATTAATAACAATTTCACTGCCAGCCATTCCAACCCTCATTCTCATTGCTTAAAATTGAATCCAGTTCAAGTTCACGATGGAGAAGGTTAAAAATGAAGGTAAATTTGTAGTAGTAATTTTTGAAAGTTCATAGAAGGGGCAACTGACCCCTTTTGATGAGGCTAATTTTTTCACATACGGACGTTTGCCAAATGATCAAATGTACTCATTGTGTGATAAACAACATCAGCATTATTCACGCTTCGTCTGGAAGCGGCATTATGTAAAGTGCTATTCGCTATTTAATTTTCAAGGTTTTATTTCAAAAATTCTGGGAAATTTTCAACGCCACCTAATTTTTGAATGTAGAACAACAAATAAATCATATTATTTATGTATCTTTGTTGATCTTTGTTTGTGTACATTGCTTATCACAAAGTTCCCGTAGTTAGGTTAAATTGGTCTTGTTGGACTTGTTTATGTTTTTTGCGACGAATTTCATGGAAGTTGAAAAATCATCAATCCTACTGAAGAAATTTGTTTTAAGTAGTATGCATTATTTTATAATAAAATGTTTTTATCCTTCCAGAAAAGTCGTGGAATTGAGAAATTTTCAAATTTAGTAATTGAAAGGCAGGGAAGTTATGATTTTTAACCAAAATTCGGGGAAATAATTTAGGTTATGGAAAATTCTTTGCAACTTTTAAAAATCAATTTTTTTTAATTCAAAAATTTATAAATTGTTTTCTATATTCTTTTGTTGAAAACATTTTTTTTTATGTCTGTTTGAATTTGGTAAAGAACATTTTTTTCGTACTAGTTAATGCGGTAAAATTAAGTTATTCATGTTACAAATTTTCAGTGAAAAAAAACTAATTTATTATTAATAAATAAATTGTGTTATATTTACACAAATATAACGTATTTGTAAATTGTAAAACTGGTGTACACTAAAATAACAAAACCAAATGGTCTTATTTCAAATTATAACAAAATTACCTTTTTTGATTAAAAGAAACAATATGAAAAAAATTCTATAGGTACATTTATTTTATTATTAGCATATTTCTCAAATCTTAGTTAATTCTTCCTACTATTTTTAAATAATTCCTAATGTACGTAGTACTAATATTAAAATATTTTATTTTTAGCAACTAAAAACAACTATTGGGAAAAGACAGAATTTGTTAGAAAATATAAAAGGCTCCACTATGAAAAAGCAAAAACCCAAGAACTATCTTCTGGTTTTAACTGAACTTGCAAAGGCAATATCCGAAGGTAATATTGAAGGCTTCAAAAGCTCAAGTAATTTAATAATCGACTACACAAGTAATGTAGAAAATCAAGCAGCGTTGAGAGATTATTATGATGGTACTATCAATCCTATTCGAAATACCAATTTAGTTATCTTAGCCAGTAAGCATAATCAAGTGAAAATTCTCGAGTATATATTGGGTAGTGATTGTAAAATTTTAAATAATTTATCTATTGGAATTGGAAGACCTATTATATTACCAGATGACGAAGATGAAGCACGGCATAACGCTTTTTATTATGCTATACGTTCGTGTAATATTGATCTTCTTGATATGCTCATCAATAAATGGCCTGATAACTATTTTGCTGTTCATTTAGAAAAATTGGATGAAATTCTTTCAAGCACTTATGAAGAATTAAAGTTAAAGAACGTACCGTTGTCATACGAAATACAAGGTTTCGTTGAAAATAAGTTAATAAACCTCCGTTTCTACTCGAACGATTCTCGAAGTAATCCTGGTTTTAAGAGTGACCTTAATAATATTAGAGAACGGATTGATTTAATCCTTGAAAACATCAGCCTCCTACAGACAGATTACTCAAACACGGAAGATGTGGATAAAAAGTTTTTATTTGTAGCCAAATTTATTGCACAAAATATTCATATATTAAAACGACAGTTGAAATCCGCCTACATTAGATTGCCTTGGGAAGAAATGGAATTTTGTTTAATCACTTTTGTATCTACTCACACAAAATGGCAAGAGGTTAATCTATTTTATCGTGTTACGTTGGATAAAAACAAAATAATCAATCACTTGGAACATTTTGCTAAGAAACTTGAAGCCGAAAAAGATCTTATACAAGGTAAATATATTAATATAAAATTAATAAGCTAAAAAGGCAATAATTTAATCGATAATTGAATACTGAGAGCCTCGGGAGAATTCTAATTTTTATTTCTTACTAATCTTGTTAAATTTAATTTTATCGCACTAATGCTTTATTTATTTTAGGTATAAATATTGGAAAACTCGCTGAAATCCCCAAGTTAACACGTGACAAAGTTGTTGCCGAAATTATCAGCAGTTATCCTCCATTTGAAGAATTATATAAAGATTATCGACAAATCAGGGATATCCATTCTTTAGAAAAAATAAATGTTTATATCCAGTTGGCATTGTCAGCTGATCCTAAGGAAAGAGACGGTCAGTTAATTATTACAAGGGCTTTACAGGTTATAGGAGAACATTTAAAAAATACTTTGGAATCTCCAAACTTATCTAAAACAACAAGTGAGCTTCTCCTACTATCGTTACCAAGAAACGCAAGAAAAATCATTGTAGATCTACGTAATTCACTATCACATGCTTATTCGCTATCTAAAAGAATAGAGATTGAAGAAAATAGTGATATTAATTTTTTTATTAATGTACAAAATGACACCAAAAAAGTTGGTGATGTAATTACTGATATTCTTTATAATAACAAAATAAAAACAATTCGTATACTTTTAACTAAAATTGTTAACAGTAAAAATGCAAATGAAATAAAACAGGTTGCCGAATTATTTAACACTGTTGAATTAGATAAAACAATTACTGGAAATTTTAAAATGTTGGAACACAAGAAACTTGAAAAAATTGTGAAAGAATTGAGTGATATTATAACTGACAAGACGAATTACGAAAAGGAGCTGTTTAAAAAAATTAACAACTTAATTAATGGTTCAGGAACTCGATCAGAAAATAACAGTACTGATTATGTTACAGGAATTATATCATTGAGAAGCCTAACTCATGGCTTTGGCATCAATAAGATTGATCACAACGTTATTAGAGGAAGAAAATTCCAAGCAAATCAGACATTACAAACTATTACCTCAAAATTAGAAACTAACAGCCTTAAAGAAATTGCTAAGTTGTCGACACAAATTTCTCATAGCGTTGGGTCAAGATTACCAAATGATAACCTTGATAAAGTGAATTACTTAATTTGCGAAATTTATTATATTGCTGAATTTGGAACAAGTGATATTAAATGGATTGAAGAATTGCGAGAAAAGTTGAATGAAAAAGATACTTTTATTCCTACACATCCACAAAGGAAGATTTACAATATAACCAAAGAAAACTATAATAAGCAACTTAAACTAAAACTATTTGAATTGAAGGGTATTTTAAATAAGAACTCATTATGCGGGCCAGTAATTGAAAAATTTTCTTTCTATAAGAGTGATAAAAAATTGCAAGCAGTCGTAGAAATGCTAGTGCTGGATATTATGTCAATTTTAGGTAGCTCAAAGCTGGAGAATAATCTACTGTTTTTAGATGATAATAGTTCACTATTATCTGGAAAATGTTTGCGTAACCATTTAGCGCATAATAATGCCTTAGTTCATATTTTATTATGTGACCCTTCAATGGCAATTATTTTAAATGCTAATAAACTTACTGATGAAAACATAATGAGAAATAAGAAGAAAATAGGCCAGTTAGTAAGGGAAGATCCTATCAAATTGAGAGAGAAATTCAATCGGGGCCTAGCAACTATTACTGATCAGCAAAGAATGTTTGTGGCTTTGGAAGAAGGAAATATAGAAATCTTAAAGGATTGTTTAAAAAACGGGACAGATATTAACGCTAGAAGTTTTAATTCTTGGACCACATTACATTTTGCTGCTAAGGGACCCAGTCTTGAAGTTATCAAATTTATTCTTGGTCAAAATGTAAACGTCAATGTAAGGGATAGTGATGGTCAAAGTCCACTGCATATAGCTGCTATGCATGGAAGGCAAGATATTGTTAATTTTTTTATAAAAGAAAAACATTTAAATGTTGACATTCTAAATAATATAGGCGACACCCCACTTCATCTTGCAGCTCAAAATGGTCAGAAGGATACTGTTGAAGTTCTATTAAAAAATAAATCTGATACTGTCATCAAAAATATGTGTGGTATTTCACCTTTACACTGTGCAATACGGAATAACCATGTTGATGTTGTTAAAATTCTACTTAAAAAAGATATAAACGTTGATATTAATGAAACTATGGGTGGCTTTACGCCATTGCATGAAGCTGCAGAGTTTGGTCATTTACAGCTAGTTAATTTCTTACTTCGAAATAAGGCAAATGTTAATGCTACAACTGATAAAAATTGTATACCATTACATACAGCAGCGTTAAACGGTCATCTGGAAGTGGTGAACGCTTTAATTCTAAAAGGAGCTAATATAAATGCTAGAGTAAGGAACGGTTGCACGCCATTACATTATGCCGTAGAAAACGGCCATGAGAAGATAGCTAATATTCTATTGAAACATGGAGCTAATGTTGATATTGTTGACAAAACCTATTATAATACACCATTACACTATGCAGCAAAGGATGGGCATGAGGGAATTGTTAAGAGTCTGCTGAAGAACAAAGCCAATGCTAATGTTGCCACCATTGCAGGCATAACTCCATTACATTTTGCTGTACAGAGTGGCCATTTGGAAATAGTAGCGGTACTTCTCCAACATGGTATTCGCATTAACGCTCAAGATAAAAATGATGCTACACCATTACATTACGCAGCAGAAAGTGGTCATAGGGAAGTTGCAGAACTTTTAATAAAAGACGGAGCAAAAACTAATGCCAAAGACATTCGCCATATAACGCCACTATATACAGCTGCTCTGCAAGGTCACAAAGATGTTGCAAATCTCCTAATACAAAATAAAGCAGAAATTAACGCTCAAGATATTATGGGTAGTACACCATTACATGCAGCTGCCATGAAAGGCAGTCAAGATATTATTGATCTTCTGATAAAAAATAAAGTTCAAGTTGATACCAGATCCTTTGTTGATATAACACCATTGCATTTAGCTGCTTTAAATGGCCATGTAGATGCTATTACTTTGCTAATTAAAAATAAAGCTGATGTCAATGCTAGAGCTAATTTTGGTCTTACACCGTTGTATTCAGCTGTTGCGGAAGGTCATAAAGATGTTGTGAACCTTTTAATAAAACATGAAGCCCAAGTTGATACAAGAGGTATTGACAATTCTACACCATTGCATGCAGCCATACAAGCAGGACATAAAGAAATCGTTGAGATTTTGGTAACAAGTGGAGCCAATGTTAATGTCGAGAGCAACAACCTGACTCCGTTGATCTCTGCTATAAAATTTAATCACAAGGAAATCCTTGAAGTTCTTATAGCAAATGGAGCAAAAGTTAATGTAGAAGGCTCCGACCCTTTGGCACTAGCAGTTATTGCTGGATATAGAGATATTGTGGAAATTTTGCTAAAGCACAAAGCTCTTGTTAATATAAAAGGTCCTGAAAATGCTGCACCATTACATTTAGCTACTAAAGAAGGTCATAAGAAGATAGTGAATGTTCTGATAACAAATGGAGCTGATGTTGATGCTTTAGCTATTAAAAATGTAACACCATTATGTATAGCAGCCCAAGAAGGTCATGCGGAAGTCGTTGAGATTTTAATAGCAAATGGAGCTAACGTTAATGTTAAATGTGACGAAGATGGTACACCGTTACATATGGCAGCAGCAAGTGGCCATAATGATGTTGTAAAAGTTTTATTACATAATAAAGCAAAAATTTATATAAAAGATCACAAAAGAAGAACGCCTTTAGAATTAGCAGTAGCGCATGGTCGTCTAAAAGTGGTTAAAATGTTACTGAAATACGATAAAGTAGATATGGACCGTGAAGGTAACGATGGTTGGACGTTATTACATATTGCTTCACAAGAAAGTAACTTGGAGTTGGTAAAATACCTAGTAGAGGAAGGCTCTGATATTAATGCTCGAAATGCCTCTGGTTCCAAGTCCATTCACATTGCAGCCAGAGAAGGTCATAGAGATACTATGGAGTTTTTCCTTAGTAAGGGGTTAAACATCAATGATCGTGGAGCAGCTAATCAGACATTACTTCACTATGCTGCAATGAAAGGTCATTTAGAAAACGTGAACTATTTAATAGCACAAGGTGCCGACGTTAATGTTAGAGATGCTAATGGCCAATCTCCTACGCACATTGCTGCTACATTTGGTTATAAAGATGTTACAGAAGTTTTATTAAAATATGGGGCAGTTTACAACGCTTTTGATAATTTTTATAAACGACCATTGGAAATTGCTAAAGACGAGAACGTGATTAATCTATTAGCATCAACCGATAAATTATTTGAAGCTGTAAAATGTAACAGCTCTTCAGATGTTAAAATTTATATTAAAGCAGGAGCGTTTGTTGACGCTAAAAATGTTAAAAATGTTACACCATTACATTATGCTGCATGGAAAGGCTATGAAGAAGTGGTCAATGTGCTATTACAGAATAAAGCTAATGCTAATGTAGTTGGTAACAAGGGGGTTACTCCTTTGCATTATGCTGCCCAATTCTCTCATTTAAAAGTGGTCATGACATTATTGTCCAATTCTGCAGTATATAATGCTCTTTCAGATGGAGGCAAAACGCCATCAGATTTTACTGTAGAAAAAAGTATAACTAGCTTATTGGACCTGGTGGACGAATCTTTTAAAAAAGTTAACAACGGTAATTCTCAAGTTATTCGTGACCTTAACAAGATAAAGGATATTGATACATTAAAAGCAGTGATGAATGCCCGTAATAGAGAAAATCAAACACTAGTAGTTGCTGCGATGCATAGTAACTTCTCAAAAGTTGATCAGTTGAAAGAGATATCACAAGGTGATTCATCCGCTCAGGTTGGTGTAGCTTCAGTGCTCTTCAATCAAGGCAAATACCAAGAAGCCTTAAGTATTTATAAGAGCGTATTGGAGAAGAGAAAAGAAATACTAGGATCAGATAATCCTGGCACATTAGATATACAAAGAGACATAGCTAACGTATTTTATAAACAAGGGGCTTACCGAGAAGCTTTAAATACGTTTGAAGAAATTTTCCAAAAACAGAAAGAAATGCTGGGTTTGAATAATAAGGATACTTTAAGTACAAGAAGTTCAATTGCTTTAGTGCTGCATAGACAGGGAAAAGATGAAGAAGCTCTAAATAGTTTTCAAGAAGTTTATCAGAAGCAAAAGGAAATACTGGGGCCAAATCATCTAGAGACTTTAAATACGTGGTTTTATATGGCGCTAGTATTGGATAGACTAGGAAAGCACGAAGAAGCATTGTATATCAATAGAGCGGTATTTGAAAAAAGGAAAAAAATATTTGGTGCCAACCATCCAATGACTGTGTATGCTCAAAACAATATAGCGATGGTACTTGCTAAGCAGGGTAATTCTGAAGAGGCGTTGAAAATTTATAAAGAGGTTTTTGTGAAAAAGAAGGTGGTGTTAGGTATGAATCATGCTGATACTTTGAGAACGTTACATAGCATTGCGGTAATCCTTGGCCAACAAAAGAAGTATCATGAAGCGTTGAAAGCTCATGAAGAAGTTTTAAATATTCAGAAAAACTGTTTGGGACCTAATCATCCTGAAACCTTGCTTACTCGATACAACATGGCAAATATACTTTTCGTCCAAGGTAAATGGATTGGTGCATTTCGAGCATACAGAGAAAATTTAGATCAATTAAAAGCGGTTTTTGGACCAAGTCATCCCAGTACTTTGGATAGCTTAGGAAAGATAGAAGCACTTAATAAGATATTTAAGATTCAAGGCAGCGATACGTGGGAAGTTATACAGCATCTGCAGAAAGAAATCAACATTGCTGCAGATAACGGTGATGTACAAACTGTTCAGCGCCTGATAAAAGATGGAGCCGAAATCAATGATAAAAACATCGATGGAAGAACACCATTACATTTCGCCGTTAGCAATGGACATAAAAATGTTGTGAATATTTTACTAAAAAATGGAGCTGACGTTACTCAAGTTACTAATAAAGGTAATACACCATTACACACCGCAACTTCTAAAGGTTTCAAAGAAATTATCGAGGTTTTGTTACAACATGTAGGTCGTGACACATTGAATGACTTTATTAATGCTAAAACTATTGCTGGTGGTACTGCATCGCTTCACGTTGCAGCTAAGAATGGTTTTTTGGATGTTACCAAGTCCTTATTAAAGCGAGGTGCAATTTATGATATTAAAAATAGTGAAGGTAAAACACCATTTGATCTTTCCCAAGAACAAAATGTTAATAATTTTCTGAAACAAGTTGAAGAATTATTTGAAGATGCTCAACATGGCAATGTTAAATTTATTGATAAGCTAAGAGCAATGCAATCTGATGACCTTGTAACCGTAACAAATGCACGTAACAATCAAGGAAAGACGTTACTGCAAGTGGTTATAGCTAATAAACACAAGAATGTTCTAAATCAATTGTTAGCAATACTAAAAAAGCCAAATTAAAGTTTATCAGTCGCTAAAGAAGGTGGATTTAAAAGCTTAAAACTTGCAATGATGCATTTGAATTTTTTTTAAGTATTGTATAAATATCTATATTTTTTTAAATTTTGTACGTTACGATATTTCCAATAAGAGATTAAAATATTTATAAAAGAACCGGTTTCATTATCTTGAATTATTTTTTTAAAGCAGCAAGTTTTCTTTTAGCAAAACTCAGAGTATAAATTTCCATGCACAAATTTTCGTAGACGATTGCTCAAGAATACGAATTTTTCATTCGTATGCGAAAGTAACGTAGTTGAGTAGTATGCGAATATAATCGAGTGAGTTCGAGAATAAGGTCCCAGGTAATACAGAGAATTTGCATTGTCGGTACAAGATTCATGTAATTTCGAGTATAAAATTAAAAACATTTGTAACCAAATAAGGTCGGAACAAAGGTGGGGTATCCTGGGATGTTAGAATGGACAGCTGATTTTCTTTTGAAGCATTCTGTTAAATAAATCTTGCTATTTATGAATCCCATTTGAATCGCATTGTTAAATCAGCTTTTGGGAACTTTCTTTTTAGAGCCATTTGCAGATTTTTAAGGTGTTTGAAAGAAATTACTTTTTGGTTAATTACTTCTTCACACTAAGTGCCATGAAGTATTATCCAAGTGGGAGAAGAAACGTTGGACGTCCAAGGAAGAGATGAGCTGATTAGAAATCGGAACAGGCCTAAAGCCTACACCGTGAAGCAGACGACGACGACGACTTCTTCACACTCTATTTCTTTTAACGCTAAACATTCGAATACAAATAAAATAGTATAGGTACTCGTGGCAACTTATAATTGAACCCAAAAGTGGTAAAATTTCAAAGGTTGTCATAAAAATTCCACTTAAACTGGACTCTGGGACAATCTTTATGTTCCACTGGGGAGCAGGGGCGGATATAGGGGGGGGGCACAGGGGGCACGTGCCCCCCCAAGGATTTTTTTTATATCGTTTTAATTATTGTTACTACAGATACGTTACTGCAACTAACTACATCTCCAAACAAATGCATTAGGCCAACGATCTTCAGTCGGCCGCAGGCTGCCTTCCCCCGCTGATGTGACGTATCCAAGGTCAAAGCCTTTTAAATCGTGTTTCGGCTATCCACTGTCGGCGCATGGGGGAAATATGAGCGACATTTTTAGTTCAATAGTTGGCAGTCGCGTAGTTGGTAGTAGTGGCCCTAAACTCGAGTGAGCTCAGTGAGCTGTCAACAAGTGCAAGTGTAGTGAGGTTAAACTAACCAAGCAGATGAAGTTTTGAAACTGTTTGCAAGAAAGCACAAGCGGAAGTTGTCATTTTCAATTAATTGATCATTTAAGAGTATAATAGTTGTTACTCCTTTCTTTTCTGTGTATTTGTTGGTTTTAACAATAGTCTAAGCCTAAGCCCTGTATATAGCCTATCTAATTACTTTGATATTTAAATAAACAACTACAAACTAATACTAAAACTCCTTTTCTTTATTTACATATAAAAAGCAAATACCTATAAAAGAGTTTTAGTTGGCACTAGTTTTAATTTTGAGGTAAACCTTAAAATTATTATAAAAATCACCGTTTTTAGGGGGAGGGGGGAATTTTGAATTTCTCAAACAAAACTATGATAAAACTGTGTTTTCAGAGACTATATTTTTAAAAATTTTCCGGGGGAGGGCCGCCCTTTTCCCTGGGGGGTATTCCATACCCCCCAGACCCCCGGTAGTGCCCCCCCCAAACCTAAATCCTGGATCCGCCTCTGCTGGGGAGTAGCATTGCTCTTCAGCAAATTTTCTAAAAATAAAATGGGTTAAAAACAGTTAAAAATAATCACTCAATCACAATACTTTCCTTCAATACGTAAATGGAAAAGTAAAAAACTTACAATGTAAGCATACTTAGGTTTGTCTTTGGGCATATCCAACCCGAGTTCATGTGGGAGAAGGTAAATTTTTAACAGTTTTTATGCATTTAACGGTTGTTTCTTCGATGTTTGAAAATTCATGGATGGGGTAGTTCCTACTTGCCTTTGAGGTTTGTTTGAATAAGTCTACAAATCACGTCTGCAACGCAAGTTTACTGTTACGCTGAAAGCCATCATGGTGTTCGTACTTAAGTTAAGTTAATTAATGATTATTTTAATCATGATTTTAATAATCTTTTAAAAGGCACTCATGACTCTGTTAATTAAAATTGTTCAGTTTATTAACTGAACTACATTTTTCAAAATTTTAGTGCAATTCGTAATTTATTTTTCAAGTTGCTACTATAAACAATTCGTCCCTCCTAGTATATCCACTTGTGGTTGGTTAATTTAAATTAAAAATTCTGATAAATTTACAGCGCCACCTTGGCAGGTAGATCATCGTGGTATCAGTTTAGTATAGTTTGTTTCAGATTAATTGAAATTTAAAAAAGTCATAGAATCAAATTACGTTGATATAAAAGCGTACGAACTATGTGATAAGATATGCTGTCGACCAAGCATATGCATTGCTAAAGGCTTGCGCGAGATTAAAATAATTAACCTTATCTCTATATATTAAGTTTCGTTTATAGTTTGTACGTTTTTATATCAACGTAATTTGATGCTATGACTTTTTTTTATTTCATTTAAAGTGAAATATAGCCAGGGGTGGGCAACCTTTCGTATAACAGGGGCCAGAATAATATTTACGTTTCGTCCGCGGGTCTTAGTATAGTTAATGGACACATTTTTGTTACTTGTATTTTTTTCTGAAAATATAAAAACAATAATATAACAAAGTTAATTAAGTAGGGAAAGGCTTGTAATTTGACCACCCTTAGCATTTTTGCTCATAACTCATCTTCAAATTGAAATTTTTTGGATTCCTTTACACCATTGGAAAGAAGAGGTCTTTAGCTAAAATTTTGCTACAGATACTTATTAGATTACTCAAGAAACAAAAGAGTTATGACCATTCTCCCGAAGAGTCGAAAATTGGAAATTTTAATTTTTGGCATGTAAGTTGACCACCCCCTAAAAAGTTGCTGAAAAGTAAAAAAAAACTTAAATGAAACCAACTGATATACAAAATTAATGATCTTTTATTGAGTTTTAAGTACAAAAGTTAAAAAAGAATAAAAAAAAGATGAATAAATTAATCATCATCACTTTCTTGATGATATAAATAATGTTATAAAAAATGGTTTTACAATTGTAACCGCCAACCGTCCTTTGGAACACTTTTCCTAGGAACGGCTGGAGTTATTAAAAACAATAAGCAAATGCTGGTCGACCACAAAATTCCACTTAGGCACTTATCGATCTACTGAGAATATTTATAGATTATGCTGCCACCACCGTTCGACCGATTAGGCCCACCGTAGAATTCTGTTCCCCAAAAAAAACCACCCTATCAATTCGGTAAGCGACTTCCTGGTAATGAGTCCCAGACACTCCCCGTTCTGACGTTACGTCCCCCGGCTAAATGTTGAAGTTGAAACTTCGGTGCGGGCAAAACGACACTAAGCTCGACACTGAAAATAAAACGTCCTTTTCCTCAACAGGAAAAACGAAAACACTGAATTTTAAAACCAATATTTATTACTATAGTCCATCCGTTTTAAGAATGCAGAACTAGATTGTACTAAAACTGTAAACTCGGAACGTGATTGGTTAAAATTTATTCCCGTTTACAGTGTCGAAATTTGGTTTGTGATTGATGACTCACGAATACTTTTTTCTAAAAGTTTTTGGCAAATTTAAAAACTTTGTACAAGATAAATTGCCATTTGATGAAAAAATACTTTTAACTCGACTTTTCTAAGTATCAAATAAGTGACATTTGTTTTTTGTCGCTTATACACTTTAATTATTTGACGTTTCCCTGTATAAATCTGACTTGCCGTTCAAGGCGACCTCTACTGCAATCCAAAACCAGATGGACTATAGGAATAAATCATTAACAAATACATTTACACTTTAAATCTCCCTTACAATTTAGGGTGGCCCTTTTAAACACCTATAGACATACAACCTAAAATAACTATTCAAAAAAAATATATCATCTTTCTGTTCGTAAAGAAATCAAAAATTCACTTACATAGGTGATATAATTTATCCTTCTACCTTGGATCTCCAGACAATCCAATACGGCCAAACAATGCCTTATCTATGGTCCCAAAACAACGACAAATTCGTAACAAATGTCTCACACTAGAGAACACACAATTTATTTACGGGTTTAATGAACAAACTATTTGACCTTTTAAACACTTAGAATTCACAAACACAACAATTCGGCAAGACGCTCCCTTGTCTTATTTGCCCAAAACAAAATCAAAACTGGTAATCCGTCAAACCGCACGCGAGAATCTATACAATAGACTCCGTCGGACTCACTGAAAAGACTTCCCTTAATCCCGAGAGCCCATGGCCCCCGGCCTCAGCTCAACGGGCGCACCCCGACTTCTGCTCTACGGGCTCACTCCCGACTACTGACTACGGGCTCACCCCCGACTACTGACTCCCGACTAATTTATTCAACCATATTTATACCTTTCACCTTCCATAACGTGAGAATTGCACCACTGGCAAATTTTACCTATAGACAGATACATCATACATCGCTTTTTTAACGAGAAGCAAATGTCTACTGATTGCTTTAATGCAATCAAGTCTTGATTATTTCATCAATGAAATCGCGTCGACTGCATTGAAAATATCCAGTCATATTAGCGATACTTCACTGTTGTCTGAAATTAAATAGTTCCAGACACAGGAAGTTCGCATGCAAACGAATATTGATAAAATACATTATCAATACTCGTTCGCGTTATGAACCTTATCTCTTCCGCTGGTGATAAATATGGTTGATTAACAATCGTCAGTTATTATCGCAATAATAATTTATAAATACGATATCACAATTTAAAATATTAAAATTAATTTTTATGACTTAAAATCCCAGTTTGTTACACAATGCAAACAGTAGAAAAACTGGGGTGGTCATCTTACATGCCACAAATGTGGTCATCTTACATTCTCGACAATTTTGAAACGCACACAAACACGATTATGTGTGGAATTCACTTTGAATCATTAAAATTCAATGAAAAACAAGTTAAGCACA
Organism: Podabrus alpinus; assembly: GCA_932274525.1. NCBI lineage: Eukaryota > Metazoa > Arthropoda > Insecta > Coleoptera > Cantharidae > Podabrus > Podabrus alpinus. The sequence goes on from OW026453.1 coordinate 5,766,609, forward strand.
TATATTTAGCTTGCAATTTGAACGAAAATAATCACTTTATGAACGCACACAAAAATCAATATTTTAATATTTCTCAATTTTGTTTTACACAATGTCTACAGGAACTACTGCGTCGCGTCTGGACGTTTCTAAACTACATAAAAATTGATGGCCATGTCAATGAGCACGTGGGCAGTTAAAATTTCGGAGTTGGCATTTGTAGTTTCTTCAAAAAGACTAGGTGGTCATCTTACATGCATGGTCAACTTACATGCCTCTCCCCTACTATATTTATTTCTCTTATCATTTATATCATGATGGAGGAGGGGTGTGGCGATATCAGTACCGATACTACGGCTGTGTCTCACGAAAAATTAAAACGAGTGTATTTAAGCGAATATAGAAGTGAAATAATTGCGAAATTGTTGATCTATAAAAAGTGGTAGTGTGTTTGAAGAGGTGAAACGACCTGAGGTGATACCAAAGACCGGAATTGGGAAAAATAAGAACGAATTATTGAAAGGTTAGAATTTTGATAAATAAAGATAACACACGAGGTGTAAGGTGGTCTGCCTAAAGCAAGGCGCAAATTAAAATAGTATTATTGTGTGTAAGAACGGCAAAAATTTTGAAGGAGTACTACAACTTACGAGGGGTTGACCCGAGTAGTAGTCTCCAACGGGATGAGTAACAGGTCGCAATACGACAGTGAAGAATCGACCACCGAGGAAGGCGACAGAAAACGAAGAGCAGAATTCGCTATCTTCAATCGAAGTAAAAAACTTAACAGAACCCCAAATAAACAACTACCGAAGCCGGTAGACGGTATGGAAGAACTAACTAATATGGTGAGAGAGCTAGTGAAGGATGTAAGAGACATTAAAAGCGGCCAGCAGATGTATGAACAGGAAATTAATAAGCTAAGAGACGAAAATAAAAACCTAAAGATACGCGTTGATGTGCTGGAAACGAAAATAATTCAACTGGCGGCTAAAGACAGGAAAAACAACATAGTTATAAAGGGAGTACAGATGAACGAAAACTCGCTTAAACAGGAGGCTGAAAAATTCTTAAATGAAGAAATAGGAGTTGTTATCAATCTAAAGTCAGCTGAACTAATAAAGACAAGGTCGGCACAAACATTTCTCATAGCGAAATTGAACAACTGGCAAGACAAAATGGAAGTCATGAAAAACAAGAACAAACTGAAAGGGTCAAGAAAGTATATCGAGGATGACCTATCTATAGAGGAGAGAAAAGTACAGACTAACCTGAGGAAAATTGCGAAGACAGAAAGGGAAAAAGGAAATGCTGCTAAAGTAGGCTACAGAAAAATATTTATCAATGGCGAGCGCTGGGAATGGGAAAAATACTCAGAAAAAATTGTTAAATACACTGAAGTCCCCGGGTTGCCAAAAAACTAAGAATAACAAATGGACGGTCCAAAACGATGAAGAAAAATGCGCGAAAACGGCCAAATGATTGTGAATTTATTACATGGAAAATTGCGACATGGAATGTAAGAAGTATTAACGGCAAAGAAATGGAGCTGGCGGAAGAATTTATTAAATGTAACTTGGATGTAATGGCAATAACAGAGACAAAAAAGAAAGGGGAGGGTATAATGGAGATTGGAAATGGGATGATACTAATCTATAGTGGAGTACCAGAGAAAGAAAGAGCGGCAGCTGGAGTGGGATGTGTTATAAATGGTAAATATAAAAAATGTATCAAAAATTGGATATGTGTTTCAGAAAGATTGATGACCGTGACCCTACAGAAAAAACAGCTAACAACAATAATAGTGGTGTATGGCCCAAATGAAGACGCATTAGTTACAGAAAAAGATAAATTCTGGGAAGAACTACAACTAACAATAGAAAAAGTAGCGGGAAATATCTTTGTTGTGGGAGATTTCAATGGGCGTATAGGCAACGTAAAAGTAGGATTCGAAGAGGTCATGGGAAGGTTTGGCGAGGAAACCCGGAACGACAATGGAGACCGATTGATTGATTTCAGTCTGATCAATAACCTAATTATTGGAAATTCCTGTTTTGAACATAAAAAAATACATAAATACACACGTGCAGAATGGAGTAGAAACGAAAAATCAATAATAGATTATATACTAGTAGAAAAGACGCTAAGGAAATCGATTATGGATATCAGAGTCCGTAGAGGCTACGAAATTGGCAGTGATCATCTGATGCTGGTAGGAATAATAAAAGAAGATGGTCTGGTAGAAACAAATGCTAAGAATACGAAAACGACAAGTAAAGAAATTATCAGGACATACAAACTGAAAGAAGAGCGAATAGCCCAAGAATACCAAGAAAAACTCGAAGATGAACTTTCACGCCCAGAAACAATAAGTGAAGATAATCTGGAAGGAAATTGGAAGATATTTAAGGAAACAATAATTAATGCGGCCAGGCAAGCGTGCGGCACAACAAGAACAATAAAAAATAAAAAACAGACAGCATGGTGGAACCAAGAGGTCAAGGAGGAAGTTAAACAGAAGAAAATAAAATGGAAGAAATTTTTGACCCTAAAAACGGAAACAACTTACCAGGAATATAAAGAACAGAGATTAAAAACAAAACAGTTAATAAGTAACAACAAAAAACTTGCCTGGGAAGAATTTGGGAAAGAAATGGAACGTAACAAGAACCAAAATCAAAAACTATTTTACAGTATATTGAAAAACCTGAGAAAAAATAAGCAATGCCCATTAAATCAGTTAAAAGACAAAAACGGAAGTTTACTAAGCGACGAACCAGCCATAATGTCAAGATGGAAGGAATATTTTGAAGAACTACTGGAAGCGAATAAAAAGAAAGACATATTAGACACCAAAATAGTAAAAAGAACTGAAAACAAATCTAATGGTATTACGCTAGAAGAAATAAAGAATGCAATTAAAAGACAAAAAACAGGAAAAGCTGCGGGCCATGACGATATTAAGCCGGAAATGCTAAAATACATGAGTGAAAAAGGACTCATGGCATTACATAGAATTTTCAACTTGGCATGGACCCAAGAAAAAGTCCCGAAGGACTGGGAAGTGGCGGTGATATTGCCAATATTTAAGAAGGGGGATAACCGAGTATGCGAAAACTACCGGGGAATTTCATTATTGTGCACAGCAGCTAAAATGTACGAGGCAATCTTGGAAGCACGTTTAAGAAAACTGATTGAACCAACATTAGATGAAGCGCAGAGTGGATTTAGAAGAGGGCATGGCACAAACGATCATGTATTTACGATCCGACAAATTATAGAAAAAGAGTTAGCCCACGGAAGATCTTTTTGCATGTGTTTTGTTGATTTGGTGAAGGCGTTGGATAGAGTACCTAGAGACACAATTTGGAAAATTTTAAGAGACAGAAAAATAGAGGAAGATCTCATACGAGCAATACAAAGTATGTACGCCAACACAAGGAATTATGTGCGAACCGGAAATCAAATATCGAAAGAATTCAGCACAATAGAAGGATTGAGACAGGGTGGTGTTATGAGCCCGCTGCTGTTTATTGTCCTAATGGACGAGATAATTAAAGAAAATACTAAAACAACTAAAAAGATACTGATCGGACACAGAAACATGAAAAGGGTTGGGATTTCTGAATGCGCTTTTGCAGACGATTTGGTAATATTTGCAAGGAATGAGAAAGAACTGCAGCACAACATAAACGTCTAGATAAAGAGCTTAAAAGCAAGAAATATGGAAATAAACACCCAAAAAACAAAGGTTCTGGTGATAGATAAAGAAGAAAAAACGGCTGATATTAGAATAGGAAATGAAAGAGTGCAACAAGTCAAACAATTTAAATATTTAGGTGCGATGGTTGAAAGCAATGGCAGTTACGACGCAGAGATTAACAACAGAGTGGGATCAGCTGCAACGATATATCAAGCACTGAATAGAGCAATAATAAAAAAAGAAAGAAATTTCAAAACAGACAAAGTTGACAGTCTTCAAAACGATATATCTACCGATACTGAGATTCGGATGCGAAACCTGGCTAATAAACCCCAGAGCGAAGAGCAAACTCGAAGCGACTGAGATGAAGTACTTGAGAAGAGTGGAAGGACTGACTAGATTAGACCGAATAAGAAGCTCCGATATCAGAGATACGCTCAATATCGAATCACTGAAGGTAAAAATAGAAAGACAACAACTTAGATGGTTCGGACACATCAATAGGATGAGGGAAGATATGCCAGCGAGACAGACGTGGTTGGCGAGAGCAAGTGGAAAAAGAACACGAGGCAGACCCATGAAGACATGGAACGATAGCATACGAGGAATACTGGAACAGAAAGGACTAACATGGAACGAAGCTAGAAAACTATCAGTTGACAAGGAGAGTTGGCGCAGATTCATAAAGTGATATTTGTTGTAAAGATTAACATGTAGATTTAACAACCTCGACACCTGCGGGTAAAAGAGGATATTTGAATATAAATAAATAAATAATCATTTATATCAAACTAGCTGGCACGGGCGGCGTCCGCCGCCCTTAGCCATCTAGACCCAGAATAGATCCGAGTAGGCCATAGTTGTTCGGCCTTCGGCCTCACAGGGGGAGGACCATAATAGATCTGCGAAGGCCATAGTTGTTCGGCCTTCGGCCTCACAGAGAGAGGACCATGATAGATCCGCGAAGGCCATAGTTGTTCGGCCTTCGGCCTCACAGGGGGAAGACCATAATAGATCGGTGAAGGCCATAGTTGTTCGGCCTTCGGCCTCACAGGGCGAACCATAATAGATCCGTGAAGGCCATAGTTGTTCGGCCTTCGGCCTCACAGACCGAACCATAATAGATCCGTGAAGGCCAAAGTTGTTCGGCGATCGGCCTCATAGGGCGGACAATAATAGATCCTTGAAGGCCATAGTTGTTCGGCCTTCGGCCTCACAGACCGGACCATAATAGATCCGTGAAGGCCATAGTTGTTCGGCCTCACAGGGGGAGGACAATAATAGATCCGTGAAGGCCATAGTTGTTCGGCCTTCGGCCTCACAGGACGGACCATAATAGATCCGTGAAGGCCATAGTTGTTCGGCCTTCGGCCTCACAGGGCGGACCATAATAGATCCGTGAAGGCCATAGTTGTTCGGCCTTCGGCCTCACAGACCGGACCATAATAGATCCGTGAAGGCCATAGTTGTTCGGCCTTCATCTGTCATCCGTCATCTGTCATACATACATACTGCCGTGTATAGCTACTGAATTTGGAATTTTTATAGCGGGGAAAACAACGGCTCTTTTTATTAATGCTCCAGACTAGCAATGCATGAACTCTCAGGGTCAAAGGCGGGATCATGCAAATAAATTGAAATACTCATATGCTTTCTTTAATTATTGATCTTTTTTATAAAGATGACTCAAAGTTTGAAATTATATCTGTTTCCTCTTCAATCTGATACTGCTACTTAATGAAATTAAAAGGCAAACGTTATCAAACGAAAGTAATAAAATTTATTTAACACAATAAGATAAATTTTTAAACAAAATATTAGTTTTCGCATACGAAACAAATCAAATTTTACAATGTGAAAAATTCATAACAAAATCCCCCAAAAGTTTATCCGCGCCCGAAATTTATAAGAACGATTCGTCTATTAATTAAAGAGTAAGTGCGTCACTTAAAACTCTTACCGAAAAATGTACCGTTGTTCCGGAGTTTATTGATGTAGCGCCGATGATGCGTAGCATAGATGCGAAGACACTCATTGAAACAGCCTCCGATTTTTTGACCACACTGAAGCAGGAAGGAACGACCAGTAAATTAATTCCAAAGATTTCTTTCAACAGATTCCATTCACTTAACCATAAAATGCAGCCATTAAAATTTATTTCCAAAATTAACATCCAAATTTTTATATCCAAAAATATTAACTTATTTCCAATGATTAATCCAAACTTATTTTCAATAATGAATATCCAAATTTATCTTCAAGTATTAATACTATCAGCGTGTTCCAATACTTCAACCACTGGCTTGTGAATCTCCACAAAAAAAAACTTATTCAAATTTTCAATACAAAATCGCCCACCTTCACTCTTTGGCGGCTCCTATTCGAATTTCTCCTTCCTTATCATTTTCAAAGTCGCACCAAAATTCTCTTCACTCGCGCATACGCACATTTCAAATTTTATAATTATCACTTTCTTTAAATAGCGCAAAAATCCTATTTTAACAAATAAATGAAACCAATTTAATTTGTTTCTCATTATTTTCATTGAATCAAAACAATCACCAATATTTTGTTCTATACAAATTCTTCATATCTCCTCAGATTTAATAACGTTTGCATGTTCTAGAATGTGAGGCAAAAAAGCAGCTAAATAATCTTCCGATCAGAGAAGATTCAGATACAATTAAATTATTCACCTGTTGTGGTCTTATATTCAATTACTAAATTATGAGTATTTCAACTATTGAGTCAATTACATCATACCACCCTTTACGATGAGCAGGACATGACAATACATACATACATACATACATACATAATCTTCACGAAAAGTTACATCTTCATGTAAAGTTAAATCTTCCGCAAAGAGGTGGATCTTCCACGAAGAGGTGGATCTGCGTCTTCTTGCACAATTCCGGCGACTTCTGCGACCTATATAAAGTGCTCCGGTCTTATTCGCGGCATTCAGATTAATTTGTTAGTGGTTTTTTGTTAGTGGTTGGCATTTTTCGAATTAAAGCCGCCATCACCGCCATCTGTTGACAGTATTTTCAGATTAATTTGTTAGTGGTTTTTTGTTAGTGGTTTGCATTTTTCGAATTAAAGCCGCCATCCCCGCCATCTGTTGACAGTATTTTGAATCACTGACTGTACGTCAGATTAATTATTTGACAAATTAAATTTTTTGTCAAACTTGTGATTTGATTTTCGAAAAAAGCGAATAACTTTGCTCCCCGCTCGAATTACTTCTCCATTTTGCAAAAAAAAGTTGCGCCTGGAGCTACAAAATAACTGTGCAAAATTTGGTTGAGATCGGTCCAAGGGTCTAGGAACGTATAGTGAACAAACAAACACGCACGCAGATCTTCTCTTTTATATATTTAGATTACAAAGAAATGAAAAAAATAAGTAAGTATTAATCACAAAACAGTAAATATAAATGAAAACAAATTTTAATTTCACTTTAAAACCATTCATTTACTACGACACTACGTGACTATACGGGGGATTCCCCGAACGAAGAAACGAATTGTCGAACATTTCCGACGTTAAACGATTATTGGACATTTCCGACGTTAAACGATTATTGAATATATCCGAAGTTTCTGCGTTACGACTTTCTATGTTACGACGTTAGTACTAAATTATGAACATAGATGTAGTTATGTGTGCTTAATTTAAATAAAACGAATTATATCGAAAATTAAACTGTAGATCTCTCCTTTTTCCTTATGTTAGGTACTAACTTAATCCTTTTCTTTAAAATTTTTGTTTTTGAAAATATTTATTTATTATTTCTTCTAAAGATCTCGCGGGCCGGATTAGAACTTTACACGGGCCGGAGTTGGCCCGCGGGCCGAAGGTTGCCCACCGTAGAAATATACTATACTATGGTTTGGTATCAGTATTCGTGTATCTGTGTGTATGTGTACATCGTTTATTACAAAGTTCCCGTAGTTAAGGCTCAATTACACGAGGACAGTGACTTGTACAAGTTACTAAAAGCAAGTAATTTCGATGATAGTTGTGATTACACGGTGACAGTACTAAAAGCAAGTAATTTATATGACAGTTGTGTTTCCATAGTGATAGCAACTTGCTTGCATTGCTTTAAACAATGAATTAAGTTAACCTATAAGTTTTTTATTTTATTTTTTACGTTTGATGTACTTAAATCTTGTATACCCAATTCTGTAACAATTCTTTTAAGCGCCGCTTTACGGGCTTATTTATTTTTGTGTATTCCTAGCTTAGCGTTCCAGAGGCATTCTTCCTCTCTATACGTATAGTTCTACAAATTTTACAGTTGTCTCTTCTTCGCATTTAGCGCACATTTTAAATTTAATTTAACCTTACTCCACAACAAACGACGATACTATCACGAAATGCTGCAACGGCTGCTAAAACGATATGCTTACACGGGTGTAGTTATCAGGAAAGTGGAAGTGGGGGTAGCCACTTGCTCAAGTAAATATAGGATTGCTGTCTATTCACTGTACTGGAATTGTTACTAAAACCAACACTGGAAGCCAGTACTAAAATACATGATTACACGAAGACAGTACTAAGATCCAGTACTGGGTTTTAGTAACTTGTACAAGTTACTGTCCTCGTGTAAAGGCCGCTTAAAACCCAATACTGCATCTTAGTACTGTCTTCGTGTAATCATGTATTTTAGTTATTAAACAATTCCAGTACAGTGAATAAAAAGTAATCCTATTTACTTGAGCAAGTGGTTACCCCACTTTCCTGATAACTACACTCGTGTAATCATTTCGTTAGATTAGATTTTTTTATTTTCTTGCGACGTATTTAATGGAAGTTGAAAAATTATGAACCCCAGTAAAGACATTTGTTTTGAGGTATGCATTATTTTATAATAAATTGTTTCTATCGTTGTAGAGAAGTCGGGAAATTAAGAAATTTTCAAATTTAGTAATTAAAAGGTTGGGAATGTTTGATTTTTAACTAAAAGACGGTGAAATATGTACTACGTCGATTTGAATTTGGCAAAGGACATATTTTCGCACAAATACGGTAAAATTGAGTTCTTAACCTTGTTTGTTTCAATATATTATGTAAATGGAATTAAAAAAGTCATAGCATTAAATTACTTCGATATACGAACGTTAAAACTATGCGCAAAATATAATAAGTATAGAGATAAGATAACGTATATAACAAGATAAGGAATGCATTGCTAAAGGCACGTATTCAGGAAATTGTAAAACTTTTAAATTGAAAGAATAAAATACAAGAACTCAACATAAAATAGTATTGCACAAAGTTTACTGTTTTACTGTGCACCTGTGTTATCGCAATAATTTGCATAGTTGTACGTTCTTATATTATGAAAGTTATATTTATGATTCTATGCTTTTTTTTTAATTTCATTTATGTTGAGACAGACTATATCTAAATAATATTCATGCCATTTTTCGCTAAATTAATAATCTCTAAAAAAAGGGGTATGGCGGATATTAATTTAGTAAAAATTAATTACCAACTTTGCCTTTTCAAAAACTAGTGCGGGCTGATACTGTAGTATCAATTAACCAGGATTGTCATTGTTAGATAGGATTTGAAATGGCAAAACAAAATAGATGCTGCATAATTGTTGTTATGGAATATTATTTTCACTATTTTCCGCCATTGACATTTTTTTATCGTGTTTTCTTTTTGATTTAAGACGTCAATTTTTTTATGAGTCCGGATTTATAGTACGTACTATATATTGAACTGTATTTCAATGCCTAGCCAAAATTCGATAAATTTCAAAAATTAAAATTAAAATTAACGTGTTAAATGACAAAATGTAACAAAAAATTATTGTAAATTAAATTTAAAAGAAGAAGGGAGAATTTGGATTTGGAAAAATGTCTTTGTGCGCAGACGAGAAACTTTTGAGTTGGAAGAAGGAGGGGACAGTACACGTCGAGCAGTCGACTGGATAGGACGTAATTGAGCGAGTCCGTTGAAATTTTTGTAAAGTTAATTTGTTATTAATAAAATAAAAGCGAAATTTTAGTTGATATTTGAAAGAGTGCGTTTCATTTAAAGTGGGTGAAAAAAAGTGTTTTTGGAAAAGAAAAATAAAGTTAAAGAAAAATTTTGAATTCACAAAATTCAAAAAAATAAATAGTTGATCGCTGGTCATAAAAGAACACGACAATATATATAGCACGTGAAAAACGGCCTATCGTGGCTAGCTCTGCGAGGTTCGCGGCCTATTGCCTCGCTGTCGGCCTCCCGCTTGTTTATAGGCTTACCGATGTGCGGTTAATTAGAATTATATAATTTTTGATTTTATTATTAGGAAATCGAATGATTTCGAAAAGAACACGCTTAAATTATACGTAAAATTATCAAAAATTAATGTAACATTAATTTTTTTGACATAAAGAAATTGTAAATAAAATGTACATAGTACATTTATGATAGTTTTTTTTTTACTTTAATATGTGGTTGGCAGTAAAAACAAGCATTTAAAAAAAATCTGTTAAGTAATTTAAAATATTTCAAAAAACAATGACCTCCTAAACCAAAAATGTAAAAAAGTTTTATTTTCAAAATTACCATTTTACGGCCACTTTACACGAGGGGATTTTTTCATGCGATCGATCGCCGCGACTTGTTGCCGGGATTTTTCGCAGCCAGGCTGCTGCGACCTATCGCATTGTCACTTTACACGAGGCATTTATATTCAGGCGACTTTGTAATAAATGACGTATTTGCTACAATACCAACCTCTAGTGTCAACTTGAAAATATACTACCTTATATATTCAGATTAGTAAATAATTGTTACTTTGACATTTAAATTTAATATAATAATATTAAAAAAAATAATATTCAAAAATAAAACAAAATTTACCTTACTTTATAAATTATAACAAATTATACTATAATATTATATTCAGATTAGTAAATATAACCTAATTGTTGCTTTGACATTTAAATTTAATATATTTTTAAGTTGGCACTACAAAATCGCATGAAATTAGAACAAGTTCTAATTCATAAAATCGCACGTGCTCCAAGTTGCAGGGACTAATCGCATGAGCGATTTTGTATTACACGAGGCGCTTAGTTGCTGCGACATGGCGCGGCGATCGATCGCATGAAAAAATCCCCTCGTGTAAAGTGGCCATAAGATTTTCTAGCAAATTTAGCTCCTGGTTGGTCAGTTAAATTTTGGACTTTCTAAATTAATTTTTTAAAAACACTAAAAATTTTTATTTATATTTATTATTAACTTTTACACAATTAATACTTTAATTCAAATTATAACTTGTAACTACTAATATCTTCTTAACGAATAATCTAACATCTACTACTGAACTAATGATCTAATACTACTACCCTAATAATAATAATACAACTCTTTTATCATTTCTATGTAACTCGCGATTCTGCAGTTTTCATGGGAAAGTGCGGAATCGTACCTCTCATGGGTGCAATGCTTTTCTTGACAAATGAAACGGGAAGAATTGATGATCTAATATCCAGTTTATGGGAAAATATAACTGGTCCCTTTTGATTGTCCAGCAGTAATCTGCCAACATATTTGGGTTCAATTTGCCCTGGTAACGTTTTTCCATCTTAGAAATGTCCTGAAATGTCCGTGCTCATCGCTCACAGCCCCCAAATTTTGAGGAAAAAATCAAAGTGTAAGTGTAAAATATGAATCCTGAGTGACATGTTGCAACCCAATGCTTGATAAGCCAACAATAGCCTCGCTAACCAACTCTCTGTAGCTCTCACTCTTATGGTTACCCAAATAATTTGCAACATTCTTAAAAGATTTCCATGCTGGTTTTTCTAAATCGCCCAGTTTTTCTTTGAATACCAGTCGTACGAAAATACCCTCTTTTATCCTTGCATCACTTATTTTGGGGAATTTTTCTTTTAGATGCAAAAATCCACTCCCATTGCGATCCATTGCCTTTACAAAATTTTTGATCAGGCCTAATTTGATATTCAATGGTGGAAGAAGTACTTCGGATGGCTCTACAAGGGTTAAATACTTCACATTTTTTTGTCCAGGAATTAAGGATGCACGCGTAGGCCATATTTTTTTTATGACGGCGGTGGTTTGTTCTGTCTCGACTGTCCCATTCACATAAGAATAAGCAACAGAATTTAGTATAACCCAGCTGAAGTCCGAGTAACAGGGCTTTTGAAAATTTTGAAAATTTTGAAAATTTTTTTGTCGTTGTTTGCCGACCCACGAAAAGGGGAGGGGGGTTTTAATTAAAAAAAAAAAAGTTTTAATTTTGTCAAAAATTTCCGGTTTTCCCTAAAAACCGGTTGGAGGCGGCGTCGGGCGGGGAGGCGTGGGGTCGGGGCGGTTGCCACCTCCGCCCCCTATCCATAGCCACCATTCCCAGGGTCCTAGCCCTCTCGGTTCCGGAGTTATGGTGTTTGAAGGGAAGTTTGAAATTTGAAAGCCGCGGTGAAATTTGTGTGACGAATTTCCGTTAACAATTTCCGTTACCAATTTGTGTGACGAACGATTTTTTTCAGTTAACTGCCCGTGCGATACCCGTGCGATAAGAAGCATAGCTTCAATATCCCGGCAACAAGTCGCGGCGATCGATCGCATGAAAAAATCCCCTCGTGTAAAGTAGCCATTAAGACTATATTAATCCATTCGCACCGTCAACAGAATGCAGTGGTAAATCAGCCGCTAATCGAATGCGAGCTTCTGATTGGTTGAGTTAATGAGAAACCATGTATTTCACCATCCTTTAAATGCAGTTTATATGAGCTAAATATGAATATTCCGCTTTTTTTATATCTACTAATAGTCGTGCCATAAGTTCTGATACTTGTTTGGAAGCCGATTTTAATGATTTTAAAATAATAATCCTCTATATAAATTGCTATATTTTATTCGGTACATTCTAAGGAATTCAATTTTGTACGATTTATTCGAAATGGTCACCTTTTGCCTTCACAAGGGCCTTTAAACGTCGCGGGCAGTCATCCATTGTGGCACGCACTACTTTTATTGGTATAGATGTTCCAACCTTGATCATATTCCGTTTTAAGAGCTCAATATTTTTATGGGGTACTTTGCAAGCTTGTTCCTCAAGAACAAACCATAATTTGTAATCCAAAGGGTTCAAGTCAGGACTACCTAAAGGTCAGTCTTCCGCGGCAATAAACTCAGGTAAATTTGTTTGTAGTCATTCGTTGGGTTGTTTTCGCTTTATGCGCTGGTGTAGAATCTCGCTGAAACACCCTAAGGTTTTCACGAAATAAGTGTAATAACTTGTAATATTCAATAAAACTATGTTGTATTTAATAACCTTTTATTGTCTAATATTAAGCTTTATGTAACGAGCGTGCGTGCTACTTAAATGACTTATCTAAGAGCGACTGCCATAGTGCATCGCTGTACGCCAGCTGTCTAGCTCGACATGCGCTTTGTCCTTGACAACACATTGACATATATGTTACAATAAGTTGTAATTTAGAGGGTTAACTACGAGCTGTAACATTTTTTGGTATTTTTTCCCCCGTTATTTTTCACGTTTTTTCCCCTTTTTCACAAAAAACAGCTGCGTTACTGCTTCATACGACACACCTCACCAAATCATTACTATTGTTGGATAATGGCCATTTTTCACCCCCGAAATTTTTTTAGGGGCTTCATTAGAGCTGTAAGCCTACACAGGATCGTTTTTCATGTTGAATTTTTCTTCGACTGTGAACATTTTTTCGTCAGTAAACAAAATATTTTTGTGATCTTCATACGCGTGCCGGTCCAGGAGTCGTTTTGTTCTTTCTTGTCTAATATTTTTTAGAGCAATTGTAAGACGATGTATTGTAATCCTACGATAAGCCCCAAGTTTTAAGTCATCTTTTAACACGCGAGAAATGGTTCTTTTCGAAATTTGAATTTCCTAGCCATAATTTTTTGTTTCCTCAAGGGATTTCTTCTCATTCGCTCGCGAACTGTTTTAATAACTCCAAGAATTCTTAGAGTTCGTGGTCGACCTCTTTTTTTTCGGTTATCTACTCGAGAAGTTTCATTCTATCGATGGATAGTTAAAAAGAAAAAAATTTGTAATCCGTAATTTTTTTTAACAAATTTAAAATTGCACTAGTACTTTTATCATTGTTATGTATAGCAATTACAACAATACGATTATCGTTGACATCCGAATTCATGTTTACTATTTAAGACTTGAATTTCAACTTTCGCCCACTTATATACCTGCAAATGATCTTTCCAAAAATACCATTAGCAACCCCCATCCCTTAATCTTCATAGTAAAAATGAACGGTGCTTTGTTAGTATCAGAACTTATGGCACGACTAAACCTTCAGCTTTCCGAATATCTATATATATTAGGGAATTTTTAAAATCCAGGTGCCATTATTGAGTACCCTTCTCATAACGTATTTATACAATCCTTTTATTTTCAGAAACTTGGAATAACCATTGCAAGAAGGCAGAATTTGGAAGGGAATATAAAAGGCCCTATTATGAAAAAGCAAAAGCCGAAGAACTATCTCCTAGTTTTAACTGACCTGGAAAAAGCAATATCCGAGGGCAATATTGAAGACTTGAAAAGCTCAAGTAATTTAATAATCGCCTACACAAGTGATGTAGAAACTCAATTGACTTGGAGAGATTATTATGATAGTACTAACAACCCTATTGGAAGTACCAACTTGGTTATCCTAGCCTGTAAGCATAATCAAGTGAAAATTCTCGAGTATATATTGGACAGTGATCGTGAAATTTTAAATAATTTATCTATTGGCATTGGAAGACCTATTATACTACCAGATGACGAAGATGAATCACGGCATAACGCATTTTATTATGCTATACGTTCGTGTAATGTTGATCTTCTTGATACGCTCATCAATAAATGGCCTCATAACTACTTTGCTGTTCATTTAGAAAAATTGGATGAAATTCTTTCAAGGACTTATGAAGAATTAAAGTTAAAGAACGTACCGTTGTCAGACGAAATACAAGGTTTTGTTGAAAATAAGTTAATAAACCTCCGTTTCTACTCGAATGATTCTCGAAGTAATCCTGGTTTTAAGAGTGACCTTAATAATATTAGAGAACGGATTGATTTAATCCTTGAAAACATCAGTCTCCTACAGACAGATTACTCAAACACGGAAGAAGTGGATAAAAAGTTTTTATTTGTAGCCAAATTTATTGCACAAAATATTCATATATTAAAACGACAATTGAAATCCGCCTACATTAGATTGCCTTGGGAAGAAATGGAATTTTGTTTAACCACTTTTGTATCTACTCACACAAAATGGCAAGAGGTTAATCTATTTTATCGTGTTACGTTGGATAAAAACAAAATAATCAATCACTTGGAACATTTTGCTAAGAAACTTGAAGCCGAAAAAGTTCTTATACAAGGTGAATATATTAATATAAAATTAACAAGTCAAATAGAGAATAACGTAAACAATTAATCTTATTATGTTAGGCCTGTGTTTACCAATTTTTTTTCAATTTAGTTTTAAGAGCATTGGGTTTTACATTTTAGGTAGCCTTCTAGGCTGGACTTTGATGTGCCTAAACGCTGTTTTTTTTATTGTTATAAAAACCGCTGGTTTTTAAACAGCGGAACCGACGGCTTAATGTGCCCTCCGTGAGCACCGATTAATAAATAATTTAATACTACAAAACTTTGGAGTACAGTAGTACTCCAAGTCTCCGAATCAATTGGGACCGGACCCCATTCGGATAATCAAAAATTCGGATAATTGGATTTTTCCGAAAAAGGGTACTGTATGGATTTTTAATTAATTAAATGAAAAGGCAACACTGTTACATGTTATATAGAGTACTTCCAAGTGCTGTACATTAGTATGTATTGTAAATGAAAGTCATTGCTTACTGAACATCTCGGTCAAAGCAAGCTGTTTGACTGTCCGTTTTCGGGCAGCCAAGTCGCGCATCCCCTTGACAGTGAGAAGTTGCATGTGGTCACACTCGGACTGACGCAAAATCATTGTTTTGCGAATTGCAGTACGTTTCCGTCTTAAATTTTTTTTCTAAAAGGGATTCGGATAATCAGCGATTCGGATAGTCGGAGTTCGGATAATTGGAGTTCTACTGTATTTTGGTTTTTATTGTTTACTTAATTTGTTAAATTTTAATTTTTTCGGGCTAATGATTTACTTTATTTTAGGTAAGAATACTGAAAAACTCGATCAAATCCCTAAGTTAAAACGTGACCAAGTTGTTGCCGAGATTATCAGCAGTTATCCTCCATTTGAAGAATTGTATAAGGATTATCAACAAATCAGGGATATCCATTCTTTAGAAAAAATAAATGTTTATATCCAGTTGGCATTATCAGCTGATCCTAAGGAAAGAGACGGTCAGTTAATTATTACAAGGGCTTTACAGGTTATAGGAGAACATTTAAAAAATACTTTGGAATCTCCAAAGTTATCTAAATCAACAAGCGAGCTTTTCCTACTATCGTTACCAAGAAACGCAAGAGAAATCATTGTAGATCTACGTAATTCACTATCACATGCTTATTCGCTCTCTAAAAGAATAGAAATTGAGGAAAATTGTGATATTAATTTTTTTATTAATGTACAAAATGACACTAAAAAAGTTGGTGATGTAATTACTGATATTCTTTATAATAACAAAATAAAAACAATCCGTATACTTTTAACTAAAATTGTTAACAGTAAAAATGCAAATGAATTAAAAAAGGTTGCCGAATTATTTAAGACTGTTGAATTTGATAAAATAGTTGCAGGAAATTTTAAAATGTTAGAACACGAGAAGCTTGAAAAAATTGTGAAAGAATTGAGTGATATTATAACTGACAAGACGAATTACGAAAAGGAGCTGTTTAAAAAAATTAACAACTTAATTAATGGTTCAGGAACTCGATCAGAAAATAACAGTACTGATTATGTTACAGGAATTATATCATTGAAAAGCCTAACTCATGGCTTTGGCATCAATAAGATTGATCACAACATTATTAGAGGAAGAAAATTCCAAGCAAATCAGATATTACAAACTATTACCTCAAAATTAGAAACTAACAGCCTGAAAGAAATTGCTAAGTTGTCGACACAAATTTCTCATAGCGTTGGGTCAAGATTACCAAATGATAACCTTGATAAAGTGAATTACTTAATTTGCGAAATTTATTATATTGCTGAATTTGGAACAAGTGATATCAAATGGATTGAAGAATTGCGAGAAAAGTTGAATGAGAAAGATACTTTTATTCCTACACATCCACAAAGGAAGATTAACAATCTAACAGAAGAAAAATATAATAAGCAACTTGAACTAAAGCTATCTGAATTGAAGGGTATTTTAAATAAGAACTCATTATGTGGGCCAGTAATTGAAAGATTTACTTTCTATGAGAGTGATAAAAAATTGCAAGCAGTCGTAGAAATGCTTGTTCTGGATATAATGTCAATTTTAGGTAGCTCAAAGCTGGAGAATAATCTACTGTTTTTAGATGATAATAGTCCATTATTAACTGGAAAATGTTTGCGTAATCATTTAGCACATAATAATGTCTTAATTGATATTTTATTATGTGACCCTTCAATGGCAATTATTTTAAATGCAAAAAAACTTACCGATGAAAATATAATGACAAATAAGAAGAAAATAGGCCAGTTAATAAGGGAAGATCCTATCAAATTGAGAGAGAAATTCAATCGGGGCCTAGCAACTATTACTGATGAGGAAAGAATGTTTGTGGCTTTGGAAGAAGGAAATATAGATATCTTAAAGGATTGTCTCACAAACGGGACAGATATTAACGCTAGAAGTTTTAATTCTTGGACCACATTACATTTTGCTGCTAAGGGACCCAGTCTTGAAGTTATCAAATTTATTCTTGGTCAAAATGTAAACGTCAATGTAAGGGATAGTGATGGTCAAAGTCCACTGCATATAGCTGCTATGCATGGAAGGCAAGATATTGTTAATTTTTTTATAAAAGAAAAACATTTAAATGTTGACATTCTAAATAATATAGGCGACACCCCACTTCATCTTGCAGCTCAAAATGGTCAGAAGGATACTGTTGAAGTTCTATTAAAAAATGAATCTGATACTGTCATCAAAAATATATCTGGCCTTTCACCTTTACACTGTGCAATACGGAACAACCATGTTGATGTTGTTAAAATGCTACTTAAAAAAGATATAAACGTTGATATTAATGAAACTATGGGTGGCTTTACGCCATTGCATGAAGCTGCAAAGTTTGGTCATTTACAGCTAGTTAATTTCTTACTTCGAAATCAGGCAAATGTTAATGCTAATACTGATAATAATTGTATACCATTACATACAGCTGCGTTTAACGGTCATCTGGAAGTGGTGAACGCTTTAATTCTAAAAGGAGCTAATGTAAATGCTAGAGTAATGGACGGTTGCACGCCATTACATTATGCAGTAGGAAACGGCCATGAGAAGATAGCTAATATTCTATTGAAACATGGAGCTAATGTTGATATTGTTGACAAAACCTATCATAATACACCATTACACTATGCAACAAAGGATGGGCACGAGGGAATTGTTAAGAGTCTGCTGAAGAACAAAGCCAATGCTAATATTGCTACCATTGCAGGCATAACTCCATTACATTTTGCTGTACGGAGTGGCCATTTGGAAATAGTAGCTGTACTTCTCCAACATGGTATTCGCATTAACGCTCAAGATAAAAATGATGATACACCATTACATTACGCAGCAGAAAGTGGTCATAGGGAAGGTGCAGAACTTTTAATAAAAAACGGAGCAAAAACTAATGCCAAAAACGTTCGCCATATAACGCCACTATATATAGCTGCTCTGCAAGGTCACAAAGATGTTGCAAATCTCCTAATAAAAAATAAAGCAGAAATTAACGCTCATGATATTATGGGTAGTACACCCTTACATGCAGCTGCCATGAAAGACAGTCAAGATATTATTGATCTTCTGATAAAAAATAATGCTCAAGTTGATACTAGAACTTTTGATGGTATGGCACCATTGCATTTAGCTGCTTTCAAAGGCCATGTAGATGCTATTACTTTGCTAATTAAAAATAAAGCTGATGTCAATGCTAGAGCTAATTTTGGTCTTACACCGTTGTATTCAGCTGTTGAGGAAGGTCACAAAGATGTTGTGAACCTTTTAATAAAACATGAAGCCCAAGTTAATACAATAGGTATTGACAATTCTACACCATTGTATGCAGCCATACAAGCAGGACATAAAGAAATCGTTGAGATTTTGGTAACAAGTGGAGCCAATGTTAATGACGAGAGCAATAACCTGACTCCGTTGATCTCTGCTATAAAATTTAATCACAAGGAAATCCTTGAAGTTCTTATAGCAAATGGAGCAAAAGTTAATGTAGAAGGCTTCGACCCTTTGGCACTAGCAGTTATTGCTAGATATAGAGATATTGTGGAAATTTTGCTAAAGCACAAAGCTCTTGTTAATATAAAAGGTCCTGAAAATGTTACATCACTACATTTAGCTGCTAAAAGAGGTTATAAGAGGGTAGTGAATACTCTTATAACAAATGGAGCTGATGTTGATGCTTTAGCTATTAAAAATGTAACACCATTATGTGTAGCAGCCCAAGAAGGTCATGCGGAAGTCGTTGAGATTTTAATAGCAAATGGAGCTAACGTTAATTTTAAATGTGACGAAGATGGTACACCCTTACATATGGCAGCGGCAAGTGGCCATAATGATGTTGTAAAAGTTTTATTACATAATAAAGCAAAAATTTATATAAAAGATCACAAAAGAAGAACGCCTTTAGAATTAGCAGTAGCGCATGGTCGTCTAAAAGTGGTTAAAATGTTACTGAAATACGATAAAGTAGATATGGACCGTGAAGGTAACGATGGTTGGACGTTATTACATATTGCTTCACAAGAAAGTAACTTGGAGTTGGTAAAATACCTAGTAGAGGAAGGCTCTGATATTAATGCTCGAAATGCCTCTGGTGCAAAGTCCATTCACATTGCAGCCAGAGAAGGTCATAGAGATACTATGGAGTTTTTCCTTAGTAAGGGGTTAAACATCAATGATCGTGGAGCAGCTAATCAGACATTAATTCACTATGCTGCAATGAAAGGTCATTTAGAAAACGTGAACTATTTAATAGCACAAGGTGCCGACGTTAATATTAGAGATGCTAATGGCCAAACTCCTACGCACATTGCTGCTACTTTTGGTTATAAAGATGTTACAGAAGTTTTATTAAAATATGGGGCAGTTTACAACGCTTTTGATAATTTTTATAAACGACCATTGGGAATTGCTAAAGACGAGAACGTGATTAATCTATTAGCATCAACCGATAAATTATTTGAAGCTGTAAAATATAACAGGTCTTCAGATGTTAAAATTTATATTAAAGCAGGAGCGTTTGTTGACGCTAAAAATGTTAAAAATGTTACACCATTACATTATGCTGCATGGAAAGGCTATGAAGAAGTCGTCAATGTGCTATTACAGAATAAAGCTAATGCTAATGTAGTTGGTAACAAGGGGATTACTCCTCTGCATTATGCTGCCCAATTTTCTCATTTAAAAGTTGTCAAGACATTGTTGTCCAATTCTGCAGTATATAATGCTGTTTCAGTTGGAGGCAAAACGCCATCAGATTTTACTGTCGAAAAAAGTATAACTAGCTTATTGGACCTGGTGGACGAATCTTTTAAAAAAGTTAACAACGGTAATTCTCAAGTTATTCGTGACCTTAACAAGATAAAGGATATTGATACATTGAAAGCAGTGATGAATGCCCGTAATAGAGAAAATCAAACACTAGTAGTTGCTGCGATGCATAGTAACTTCTCAAAAGTTGATCAGTTGAAAGAGATATCACAAGGTGATTCATCCGCTCAGGTTGGTGTAGCTTCAGTGCTCCTCATTCAAGGCAAATACCAAGAAGCCTTAAGTATTTACAAGAGCGTATTTGAGAAGAGAAAAGAAATACTGGGATCAGATAATCCTGGCACATTAGATATTCAAAGAGACATAGCTAAAGTATTTTATAAACAAGGGGCTTACCGAGAAGCTTTAAATACGTTTGAAGAAATTTTCCAAAAACAGAAAGAAATGCTGGGTTTGAATAATAAGGATACTTTAAGTACAAGAAGTTCAATTGCTTTAGTGCTGCATAGACAGGGAAAAGATGAAGAAGCTCTAAATAGTTTTCAAGAAGTTTATCAGAAGCAAAAGGAAATACTGGGGCCAAATCATCTAGAGACTTTAAATACGTGGTTTCATATGGCGCCAGTATTGAAGGGACTAGGAAAGGACGAAGAAGCGTTGTATATCAATAGAACGGTATTTGAAAAAATGAAAAAAATATTTGGTGCCAACCATCCAATGACTGTGGGTACTCAAACTAATATAGCGATGGTACTAGCTAAGCAGGGTAATTCTGAAGAGGCGTTGAAAATTTATAAAGAAGTTTTTGTGAAAATGAAGGTGGTGTTAGGTATGAATCATCCTGATACTTTGGGAACGTTACATAACATTGCGGTAATCCTTGGCCAACAAAAGAAATATCATGAAGCGTTGAAAGCTCATGAAGAAGTTTTAAATATTCAGAAAAACTGTTTGGGACCTAATCATCCTGATACCTTGAATTCTCGATACAACATGGCAAATATACTTTTCGACCAAGGTAAATGGATTGGTGCATTTCGAGCCTACAAAGAAAGTTTAGATCAATTAAAAGCCGTTTTTGGTCCAAGTCATCCGAGTACTTTGGATAGCTTAGCAAAGATAGAAACACTTAATAAGATATTTAAGGTTCAAGGCAGCGATACATGGGAGGTTATACAGCATCTACAGAAAGAAATCAACATTGCTGCAGATAACGGTGATGTACAAACTATTCAGCGCCTGATAAAAGATGGAGCCGAAATCAATGATAAAAACATCGATGGAAGAACACCATTACATTTCGCCGTTAGCAATGGACATAAAAATGTTGTGAATATTTTACTAAAAAATGGAGCTGACGTTACTCAAGTTACTAATAAAGGTAATACACCATTACACACCGCAACTTCTAAAGGTTTCAAAGAAATTATCGAGGTTTTGTTACAACATGTAGGTCGTGACACATTGAATGACTTTATTAATGCTAAAACTACTGCTGGTGGTACTGCATCGCTTCACGTTGCAGCTAAGAATGGTTTTTTGGATGTTACCAAGTCCTTATTAAAGCGAGGTGCAATTTATGATATTAAAAATAGTGAAGGTAAAACACCATTTGATCTTTCCCAAGAACAAAATGTTAATAATTTTCTGAAACTAGTTGAAGAATTATTTGAAGATGCTCAACAGGGTAATGTTAAATTTATTGACAAGCTAAGAGCAATGCAATCTGATGACCTTGTAACCGTAACAAATGCCCGTAACAATCAAGGAAAGACGTTACTGCAAGTGGTTATAGCTAATAAACACAAGAATGTTCTAAATCAATTGTTAGCAATACTAAAAAAGCCAAATTAAAGTTTATCAGTCGCTAAAGAAGGTGGATTTAAAAGCTTAAAACTTGTATTGTATAAATATCTATATTTTTTTTAATTTTGTACGTTACGATATTTCCAATAAGAGATTAAAATATTTATTAAAGAAACGGTTTCATTATCTTTAACTTTTGTTTTAAAGCAGCAAGTTTTTTTTAGCAAAACTCAGAGTATAAATTTCCATGCACAAATTTTCGTAGACGATTGCTCAAGAATACGAATTTTTCATTCGTATGCGAAAGTAACGTAGTATGCGAATATAATCGAGTGAGTTTGAGAATAAGAGGTCCCAGGTAATACAGAGAATTTGCATTGTCGGTACAAGATTCATGTAATTTCGAGTATAAACTTAAAAACATTTGTAACCAAATAAGGTCGGAACAAAGGTGGGGTATCCTGGGATGTTAGAATGGACAGCTGAATTTTTTTTGAAGCAGTCTGTTAAATAAATCTTGCTATTTATGAATCCCATTTGAATAGCATTGTTAAATCAGCTAATTTTGGGAACTTTCTTTTTAGAGCCATTTGCGGATTTTTAATGTGTTTGAATGAAATTAATTTTTGGTTAATTACTTCTTCACACTAAGTGCCATGAAGTATTATCCAAGTGGGAGAAGAAACGTTGGACGTCCAAGGAAGAGATGGGCTGATTAGAAATCGGAACAGGCCTAAAGCCTACACCGTGAAGCAGACGACGACGACGACTTCTTCACACTCTATTTCTTTTAACGCTAAACATTCGAATACAAATAAAATAGTATAGGTACTCGTGGCAACCTATAATTGAAGCCAAAAGTGGTAAAATTTCAAAGGTTGTCATAAAAATTCCACTTAAACTGGACTCTGGGACAATCTTTATGTTCCACTGGGGAGTAGCATTGCTCTTCAGCAAATTTTCTATAAATAAAATGGGTTAAAAACAGTTAAAAATAATCACTCAATCACAATACTTTCCTTCAATACGTAAATGGAAAAGTAAAAAACTTACAATGTAAGCATACTTAGGTTAGTCTTTGGGCATATCCAACCCAAGTTCATGGGAGAAGGTAAATTTTTAATTTTTTTAACAGTTTTTATGCATTTAACGGTTGTTTCTTCGATGTTTGAAAATTCATGGATGGGGTAGTTCCCACTTGCCTTTGAACTTTCTTTGATTAAGCCTACAAATCACGTCTGCAACGCAAGTTTACTGTTACGCTAAACGCTGATAGCCATCATGGTGTTCGTACTGAAGTTAGTTTTAATCATGATTTCAATAATCTTTTAAAATGCACCCATGACTCTGTTAATTAAAATTGTTCAGTTTATTAACTGAACTACAGTTTTCAAAATTTTAGTGCAATTCGTAATTTATTTTTCAAGTTGCTACTATAAACAATTCGTCCCTCCTAGTATATCCACTTGTGGTTGGTTAATTTAAATTAAAAGTCTGGTAAATTTACAGCGCCACCTAACCTTGGCAGGTAGACCATCGTGGTATCAGTTTGGTACCCTATGGTTTGGTATCAGGGTATCAGTATTTGTGTATCTGTGTGTATGTGTACATCGTTTATTACAAAGTTCCTGTAGTTAAGTTGGATTGGATTTTTTTATTTTCTTGCGACGTATTTAATGGAAGTTGAAAAATTATCAACCCCACTGAAGACATTTGTTTTGAGGTATGCATTATTTTGTAATAAATTGTTTCTATCGTTCTGGAGAAGTCGGGAAATTAAGAAATTTTCAAATCTTGTATTTTAAAAGGTTGGGAATTTTTGATTTTTAACTGAAAGACGGTGAAATTTGAATTTGGCAAAGGACATATTTTCGCACAAATACGGTAAAATTGCGATGCCTACCTAATATAGTACCACATAGTACGTGTATTCAGAGATAAAAATATTACTGCTGATTTAAATAATAACACCGTAATTTGCTGATTATAACTTACCAATTATATCACGCACACCTCGTTGATGTATCTTGTAAGTTTTGAAATTATAACTTGGGTAAATTTCCTGATTTTAAATAGTTATTATTAGTCATCGAAATTCAATTGGCGTCTTATTATAATTACTAAAAATTGTTAAATCATTTATTAAATATTGCGATGCAACGGATTGTAAATAATAAATGGAGTTCAAAAAATATACAATGTCCAGATAAAAAAAAATTTAGAAGACAACAGCAGAGAAATAACTCGTAATATGAGATACTTGTAAGTGATTACGATAACACCTGCAAATTCTTCATAATTCGGGGAATACCCTAGTTTGTAATGCCGCGGATATTATCATTAAAGGCGCTGATACACATACTACTTACTGGCACGAAAGCATGCTATTATGACGTATTGCCAGCTAGTGGCATGTGTATACAACGCTGCTATTAACCCTACAGTGCATACGTCATTAAAAATCACACCAGTGCATACGTAGGGCCTGTCAGACCCATAGCTTTAAATCGATGAATGTTTGGATATTTCAGGAAACTAAATTAATTTTTGAAATCTATATAATTTATTAAACTTCATAAAATTAGAAAATTTAAAAAAAAATCAAAATTGTTGAGTTTTCCCAAACTTTTTTCGTCGTGGACCCCCACTTACAACTTGTGAACCCCTGTTTTCTTTTCACGTCTACGTGGACCCCCGTGTGGTCTCCTATGGACCCCTGGGGGTCCACCTGGACCACTGAGTTAAATCAAATAAATTATTGCGAAATATTCAAAGTCACATTGTAGTTGTATATTATTGTATTACGATGACGTACAAGAATTGTAAAAATACTTTTGATAATATGATTACATGGAAATTATAGCATTTTTATTAGGTAGGTATAAAATTATTTTGCGAGTAATGATTACCATTAGTTGTTATTACCAGCTAAAATTTTGTTTTACAAAGCTTATAATTCGATAGAAATCCGATTAATATAAAATAGTAACGCCAGTGCATACGTCGGGCCTAACAAAGCCCTTTTATTGGCAATCCATTCAACTTTTTCAAGATTTTTAAACACATATCGATGTCTTTTCATATTTTAGACAGCTACTAATGATATGGTGAAATTTATTTCAACGGTTCTTTTTTTATATTCATTTAAATTTTCACTCGGGCCTGCTAGGCCCTACGTATGCACTGTAGGGTTAAAAAGAATGTGTGGCGACCTTGAATTTCGATTGTTAATTTTATTATTTTTAATTTAAATTCAAAAGTTGTCGGCGCCAACTCCTTTAGGTTGGCAACCAGCCACGCAGGAAATGACTGCGGGTAAAAAAAGTTTTTTTAGTTCAGACGGAGTAGTAGTCCGAAGCAACAGCAGTTCACGTGAATCATCTATGTTTTGTATTTTTTAAGTGTTTTTTAACGATTAGATTTTTATCTGTTTTTTGCTGAATTGACATTATAATCGTGTTATAATATTTACATCGTTTAAATATATTTGTTATTCGTTGTGTGTGATTTTTATTAACAAAGATCCCACAAATGCTTTCAAAGAGTATACCAGTGAACCGCACGACATTTGATCTTTGTGCTTTTTAATCCTACTATTTCATGCCAGGGTATGTGTGAACGCGATCATAGCATACTAGTACTTAGTGTGCTGTTAAGATTTGTACCACTTTGTTATTGTCATGATTTTTGCATAATCAAAATGTCTCGATGGGGCGATAATAAAACGTTACTTGACGAATATTCTAAAAATTTGCTTGTTGCAAACTTCTACTGTGCATTTACTAACCCAATTTTTCACCCAAATTTTGCTCTTTTTTTATTTGTGGTGTTCTGCAAGTTTTTTTACCATAAAAGAATAAATTTCAAATTTATAATAATTTTTCATAACAGTTGTAGATACCTAATTTTAGCGAGGAAATTTTATTTTATAAAATTCTATTATAAAATTAAGTCGTATCAAGAAAAAATTGTCGGTCTGATGAGACACTATCATTGGAAGGTCAAGATAAGAGTCTCATTTCACCTGCGTTGCAAGAAATAAGAGCAACTTCTGTTCTGGGATTGTGGCATTGTGTGGGTGTCAATTTAGCGCTGATACAGCTAATATTGATGACTGACAAAATGCCTACCATATCTTGGTACTACCAGGTACTACGTTGTGGTTGATTAAATCAACAATAACAATTTTATAAATTGTTGTGTACGCACAAAGATTAATAAAACTCAATTGGATTACTTACTCGGATCGGAGGGTGATTCCGGACTGGACTAGACTGGACATCGGACTGGACTAGACTGGACTTGACTAACTTGTCTTCACACCCCAAGGTATCTTGGGGTATCGACTTTAATCAGCCTACCAACCCAAGAATATTACCTCTAGCCAATCACCGTTCACCCCTCCTACCCGCTCTTTATTTAACATAAAATAATAATATAAAAAACCCTGCAGGGCCGTCTCGCATACATCACATAAATATCCTCAACAAAAACTAAATTTATTAAAATAGAAATATTCTGTTTTTCTTTATTAATTCTGTATGTTAGTTATTGTAGGCAAGCAAATCTTTGCTCCAAACTGTTGCCTTCTACTAAGTACTAACCCAACTTTTCATCAAAATTTTCCTCTTTCTTTTTATTTGTGGTTTCCTTAAAAGTTTCATTACACACGGCGTTGCAAGAAACATTATATTATAACATTGTTTATTTCGTTTCGAAAACGATAAACTTCCAGTGTGAAGATTAAAGTACTAATCTAGCAACGTGGATCACTGACTGGCATGTGTATTCTCGCTAGGTTTGATAGCATGCTATCTCAATGCATGCTAGAAAAAATCATGCTATTTCAGTAGCAAATGTATTATTCAAGGAGCATGCTATCAAACAGCACGCTTTTTAATCATGCGTTTTTTATAATATTAAATTCTAAATATTGATTCGCGATGTGGTGTAAAATTTTCAAAAACTACTGTAATATTTTGTCGCGAGTGTGAAGCATCCGCGATAAAAAATTTATCTTAATCGAACAATACTTTTCGTACATTTTGTGGGGCATTTTGGAAGTTTTTGTAAATTTTGGAAAATTGAAATTATTTTTCCCACGTACCGGTTATATAGAGACGGTAATCAGCTTAAGCGGTTAGGGGCGTTGCTGCTAAAGCTGAATGCCCGGTTCGACTCCGGGCTCAGTATAAACTTTATTCTGACTGTCTCCCCTCGGAAGGCAATGGCAAACCACCGAGGTGTAATATGCCAAGAATAGCCTCTCTGTAGATGAAGTGTATACACTTCCCGCGATTCGGAGCCCGCGTTAAACAAGTAGGTCCCCTATGTGTGTGATAGTACTGCACAACACAAATGCACAACACATGCAAAGGAGAGAGGTTACCAACATCCGGTAACGGATAGGCACGTGAAGAAGAAGACCGGTTATATTCGCCAAATAAAACAGAAAGCGTTGTTCAACATTTTTCGAAAAACCCACTCGTTTCGCTTAAAATTTACCGCAAATATTTAGATACAAAATCGGTCCGATTTCAAATCGAAATTTTTCAAAATTTGCGTGTTTCCAATTTGCCACCTTATTTAACGTCGAACGAAAAAAGTATAACTTTCGAAAAAATGTCCATATATTTCACCATGTAGTATTTCCAGTGGCGTGTCGTGACTTTTATAAGATGGGAAGCTGAAAGCCAGTAAATGCGCCGCAGGCGAAAATTTTGAAATTTTCAAGGTCAAGCCGCCTAAATAAGAATTACTAATTTCTATTCAATTATATTGCTTTCGACAAATAGGTTTAGTAGGCACAAGTTTTCAATTTACTGATGTGACAAAATTAAACTTACCTACCTTTATTTAAAATTAAGTGGGATCCTCCTACTCTTTTTAGAAAATTCGTCAATGACGTCATCATAAAATTTTTGTTGGCGAGAAATTTTTTGAAGTAATTCCTTTTCTATGGATAACAGCGCCAAACTAGAAAGTCTTTCTTGTTCAGTAGAATTTCTAACAAAGTTTTTAATTCGTTTTAGAGCGGAAAAACTGCGTTCTGTGGATGCACTTAGTAGTATACCTATGGGGCTTCTGGCGCAAAGTAGGGTTCTGCGCAGGTCTACTGCGCATCCTCCCAAAAGGATCCCCGGTTGCATGGCACCCAAGAGGAGCCCCTTGGTGTCGATGACTTTTGTTTACATAAGCACGGGTGACATCATGTTTACATAAACATGGTCGTTATTATGTTTACATTATAAGAGGTGATATCATATGATGATATCATGTTTACATAAGCAAGAAGGTAAAAGAATCGAACACTTAAGGCCGTTTTGGCATGCGCGGGGAGGCGGGGTATTATAAAGTATTGTTAGAAGCAATTTTAAATAAGTTTAATTTTATATTGTATATTTTAAGAATTGTTTATTGTATTATGTAAATGTAGACACACTAAGGCCTTTTTGGCTTGCAGGGGGTGGCGGGGTATTATAAAGTTTTAAATAATGTCAGCGGGGATTTGGTACACTTCAGGCCGTTTTAGCATGCGCGGGGAGGCGGGCTATTATAAAGTATTGTTAGAAGCAGTTTTAAATAAGTTTAATTTTATATTGTGTATTTTAAGAATTGTTTATTGTATTATGTATATGTAGACACACTTAAGGTCGTTTTGACATGCAGGGGCGGAGGGTATTATATAGTTTTAAATAACCAAAGCGCATCGTGCTACATCAATTTATTGCTACAGTTGTTTTTATTATTATTTAATAGTGACATCTTCCTCTGGTCATAGTAAAACAACGTAAGATGTTTATTATAGATGTTTCTATTAGGATCGATGATTGTTACCACTTTGAAAATTTGAAAAGTTTAATTAAACAGGAAAGCATATTTAAAACACAAAAGGGATATTGTAATAAAAAATGTAATTTTTATATAGAGATTGATGTGTAAAAACATAAGTTAAATATACTCTTATTTAGAATCGCCCTGTATATTATTATTTTATATAAATTAAAAACAAAATAAAATATTTATTTGATGTGATTTAGAATTTTTTAATATTGAAATCTTAGGATGACAAAAGTTTATGTAATATTTACTCGTATTTAATTAAAAGCATTCCATTTAAATATGTTTATTATGATAAATACATCACGCTTAAAAGGTAATTAGTAAAAATTTATAAAACTAAATCTTCTCATATTAATTTGTTAGTTGAATGTGGTAATTCTTGTTGATAACAAGTGCGAATTGTGTTTCTTAAAAAAAGTTTTTGAATAATAAATTGATTATGGCAGATATAATAATAAGTGATATTATGTCTACGTCGTGTCGCATAAGAGAAATAATGCAAAATGCATTATTGCTAATTTCAAATAACCCCGATGTGATAAAAAAATGGTTAAATTTATCTACAAAAAACATAAAAATTTTAAATAAAGCATTAAAAAAATGTGAATTAAATATAGGACAAAAAAGGCATTTGGAAAATACAATTGGAATATTAAAAGGTGAGTCAATATAAAATTTTAATTTCTTATTAAATTATAAATTAGGTCATTTCTATATAATATAAAAAATTTTAATGTCGAACATGAAAAATATTTCTTATTAAATTTAAAGTAAA
Source organism: Podabrus alpinus (assembly GCA_932274525.1). NCBI lineage: Eukaryota > Metazoa > Arthropoda > Insecta > Coleoptera > Cantharidae > Podabrus > Podabrus alpinus. The sequence goes on from OW026453.1 coordinate 5,796,398, forward strand.
CAGTGTTTATTTATATAACTAATTGATTAATTTATTTTGTTTATTCGAATATGATAATTTGATGCAATAGACGGGTAGGTAAAATGAAAAAGTTTTAGTAATTTTTACTTGTTTTTGTGATACGCACATTGTATATATAAAATTTTAATTCCGAAATTGAAAAAAATATTTTCTTATTAAATTATACATTTTTATATAATATAAAAAATTTTAATGTCAACAATGAAAAATATTTCTTATTAAATTTAAAGTAAGCAGTGTTTATTTATTTAAGTAATTGATTCATTTATTTTGTTTATTCAAACATGCTAATTGATTGAGTAATTATAGAATTCGATAACATAGGCGTACTAAAAATAATTAATTTTTGAAGCCATAGGCGTAGGTAAAAATAATTTATGAGGAATAACCATGATAATTTTTATTCATTTAAAAAATTTTACTTTAATTTAAAAAACTTCCATCGTTATTTTGTTTTTGGCATTAAATTTTTTAGTTATACTAGGTTAGTTTTTATTTTGTGTTGTAACATTCGAGAACTATTTTAGGTTATCAGACCAAGATTAAAAATATACGACATCGTGGAGCAGGAATTAACAGCGGTAAAAAACGCGGTGATCGTGTGCGCTGGGAAGACGTCCAATCGGCCTTCAAAGGACGGGTTAGGACGGGGGTGGTTATCAACCTCAAACACAAGGACCCCCAAGCCTTCCTAGAGGATGCCCGATTCCTAGTTGCAATTCGAGTGAAGAAACTTTTAAAAAAGCATAACATGCTCAAAATTAATGTGGACTTTGGATGTAGTTATACAAAAACAGGACTCGAGGAAGCAGACGTGAAACACTTTAAGTAAAAACTTTATAAATTTTATATAACTTTTTTTTAAAATAATTATTTTTCAGCACCCGAAACAGCGTAATCGATGGCGCTACGGATTTAAAAAGGTGGTGGGAGGAGCACGTTCGAGCAGCCGTGATGACCCAAATGGAAGAGTTCCAATTCCGGGACAGCGGCTGGACCCTCGATGCTGTAGTAAATTTAGCAGTAAACATCAACAAATACGAACCTCTGAGGGGGTCCTCCTATATTCCGCTACCTAAAGATATTCAAGCCAAGAAAGCGTGCGTCAATGTGCAAAATGAGGACAACGCGTGCTTTTATTGGTCCATTGTATCGGCATTGTACCCTGCTTCAAGAGACTCTCATAGATTGTCGTCCTACCCCCATTACTCTGAAGTTTTAAACTTGGAGGGTTTAGAGCTCCCCATGACGCTTAGACAGGTTAGTAAATTCGAGAAATTAAACGACATCTCCGTCAACGTCTACGTCTTGGAAAAATCCGGTAACCATCATCGCGTCCTACCAGTCCTCTTGAAAAAAAACAAACTAAATCGTCACGTCAACTTGTTAATGGTGCAGTCCTCCTATAAGAAACCTACAGATGATACTACCGTTAGCTACCATTTCTGCTGGGTTAAAAATCTCAGCAGACTTGTTAAGAAACAAGCGACTTCACATAAAACATGTATTCATATTTGTGAGAGATGCATGCAATACTTTTATACGGAAGAAAAATTGCAAAGACATGAGTAGGATTGTATCGGTACGAATGAGTGTAGGGTGACGATGCCTGCCAAGGGGGAAGTGGTAAAGTTTAAAAACTATAATAATAAAGAACGGGTACCGTTTGTAATTTATATGGACATTGAAAGTTTGCTTAAACCCGTGGACAAAAAACGTGGTGAAAAGACAACGGTATATCAGGAACATGAGGCCTTCAGCCTTGGCTACTATTTTAAATGCGAGTACGACCAGAGCCTTTCTTATTACAAAAGTTACCGCGGATTGGAGTGTGCTAAATGGTTCGCTTGCGAGTTAAGACAGATTGCCGAGGATGTAGAGCCTGTTTATTGGGCGATGCAGCCGATGAAATTAACATTACAGGAAGAGCACGATTTTCATCAAGCCTCAAACTGCCATATTTGCAATAAACCGTTTTCAGAAAAAAACTTTAAAGTTCGCGATCATAATCATATTACAGGCGATTTTCGTGGGGCAGCACACAATTCTTGTAATTTAAATTACAAAGACCGCAAATCTATACCGGTAATTTGTCATAATTTAAGCGGCTACGACGCACACTTTATTATAAAGAATATAGCACAAGAAATTGAAGGATCAATATTTATTCTTCCCGTAAACAAGGATAGATATATATCTTTCACTAAATCGCTTGAAGGTTCGGCAATTAAATTTAAATTTATAGATTCGTTCAGATTTATGCCATATGCTCTAGAGCAATTGGTCTCGTATTTAGACGATTTGAAGATCGTTAGGAGCGAATACCCGGACGAGCGACAATTAAAATTGTTGAGACGTAAGGGTGTTTTCCCCTACGATTACGTTCAATGTAGAGCAAATTTAGAAGAGTTAAAATTACCCGAAAAATCAGATTTTTATAGTAAATTACGCGAAGAGATCGATCCGATCTGTCTCAAAGTCTCATCGACCTGATCGATCCGATCTGGCGTACCTGACCTACCTGTTACCTATAGCAGTTGAAGCTGATCGACCTGTTGACCTTGAGGATCAACCCTCCAAAACTTTATGTGTGCAGCACTTGAGGATCAACCCCCCCTCCCCCCACCCCCAAAGCTTTATGTGTGCAGCACTCGGGGGAGGTTTTTTAGAATAGGTCTGAGTGAGATAGAAAGAGTCCATTAAGCGTCTTCAGCAACCCCTCCATATCACCTCAGTAAAATTGTATTGATGCCTCCCCCCAAAGTCAATTCAGAGTGATCATGAACAATCACAAGAGATCCGAATTTTACTTTAGTAATTAATATATCTAAACTATAGATAATGTATGAACGAATGGGGTGCTGGGGGTGCAGATAGAATCATCCTCCAGCATGAAAAAAAAATTGAAATTTTTCTAAGTATTGTTCATATATATTTAACCGGGCTGGCACGTCACGAGGATGTTGCTTTGTATATCGAATTAGATTATGTTAACGAATGTGATGAATCTTTGATCTATTTATGATAATATTTATATTGAGCTCCGAGCATACCTGTTATAACAGTAATGAATCTATAACAGTTTCACGCGGGTGCACCTATAACAGTTTCTCGCGGGTTCACCCATCAAAGGTCAATTTTATAAGGAAGAATTACATAAAACTTCATATCCGTACACATTTTTAATAGAAAAAAACTACGCAAGAAGGGAATTCATGTGTACTTCAAATGGATCGGTTACCCTGCACCTTCTTGGATTTCATCAAATGCATTATTGTAAACATTTTTTTATTATATTAAATTATTATATCAAATTATAATGATGCTTTATTATCGTATGTTGATTCCATTTCCACTTCAAAGATATCAGTAAAATCGGAAATAGTTTCTGATACCACAGGCAAATCTCCAGAGAACTCGATTTTTTCTTCCAAATTAATTAATTTATCTTCATCGTTCTCGCAATTTGAAGTTGTGCATTCTTTCTCCAGACACGATGAAATAATTCCTTGTAGAGATAACCTAAATTGCTTTGCAGAAGGATTGGGATTATATCCGTTTCTATGGCGTATTTGGGAAAACAAATTTTCAATTGGATCTTGACAAAGCCTATTTGTTAAAAGAAACTTGTGATATCGACATCTATCAAGCTTAAATTTCCCGAACACAGGACCCATTGTTTACACCGTTCTTCATCTTGGGTAGGAAAACCATAAAACCTAACAGTTTGCAATCCTTTTTTCTTTTCATTGCAACCAGCGTAATTACACTTTGAATAAGACATATTTGTTGGAATTACAAATTAATTAGCTTCGAGAAGTTGTGTTTATTAAAATAAAATGTTACGCTTATATAGAATAAACTTGTTACCAATCAAAGATAATCTCTTTAATCCGGTTGATAATTTCTTTAATCCGGTTGATCAGGTTCACTACATATTTATTAGCACTAAAATAAACTTAAACTATTATTATTATATTGTAACTTTTATTGTTTCATTTACTTATATACCTATAATTGTGACGTCACAATTTTGAACCTCCCCCGACCCCTAACGCCACAAAGGTCGGACCCCCCCCCCAGGAGCGTGACGTAATTTATGGACGACCCCAAAGCGTATTCCATAGGAGGAATCCTGGAAATCTTTGAAAGTCGTTGGAATTCCTTCAAATATTTTGCAAAGTAAATCCTTGGAATTCTTTAGAAATCCTCGGTGTTCTTTGTAAATCTTTCAAATTCTTTGGAAAGCATTGGAATTCCTTGGAAATATTTGAAAATCATTGGATATCAGCGTACACGTAAATCTTTGAAATTTTGTTTTCCGAGTTTTGTATACTTAAATATTTATTTATTTTGTTTTTAATTCGTTGAAAATCACGGGGAATTTTTCGCAAATCACTAGGAATTCCTTAGAAATCGTTGAAATATTGCAATACCTTAAAAATCTCTGGAATGCCTACTAAATTGTTGAAAACTTTTTAAAACATTTGTAAATTCTTGGAGTTTCTTGCAAATCTTTAATAATCCTTGGAATTCATTGAAAATCGTTGGAATTACGAATTCTAAACTAAAATGTTCAAAACAAATAGGAGAGAGTGATCAAAAAGAAACTTTCTTGAAAACCGTGCTATTTTATTACGAATTTTTTGAAAATAAAAATATTTGAAAATGCCCATATCTTGCAAACGAAACAGCAAACGAAAGTAAAAATAAATTTTAAGTGGGATCTTAGCAAACAGTATTGTTAAAATCATAAAGGAATGTTTTTGTTAAAAGACACCCTTGTTATAATCTACATAAACCCCCAATAAAGGATTTATTACCTGCTCTAAGTAAGTACATATCTAAGTTTGAAACCATTATAACAGATGTACATGGCTAGTTAGTAATAACTTTGTACGCTGCGTGGCGATTAGGTGATTTAAAGCACCATCTGGCGTACAAAGTTCTCCAACTTATAACCAAATTTAACATTGCGTGCAACATCTATAAGTATATAAAATCAATGGTATAAGCAAAGATTAAGCTACGTTCCAACAGCTTCCATAGTATGCGATGTTGCGATGATTCACTTCTATATCGTTTGCAGCCGCCTATCGCGTATAAAAAGAATGCCTACGAGTAGGTAACTATTTTTTTTAAATATCTATTTCAGTAAATTTCAAATTTTTATTCAAATAAAGAAAGGAATTTAAATTGATAAAAAATTTAAAAATCCTAAATTTTAAATTATATAAATAAGTAATTTTTGTTTTTAATTTTGCAAGGCAAATAAGGGAAGCGCTGCTTCCCTAGCTTCCATGGAAAACACGCCACTGAGTATTTCACTACCCTTTAAATGCTATTTTTATGAGCTAAATATGAATATTCCGCTTTTTTTTTAATATCTACTATATAAACCTTCAGCTTTCCGAATTGGGGATTTAGGGAATTTTTAAAATCCGGGTGCCATTATTGTGTGCTCTTCTCATAACGTAAATTATACAATACTTTTATTTTCAGAAACTTGGAATAACCATTGTAAGAAGGCAGAATTTGGAAGAGAATATAAAAGGCCCCATTATGAAAAATCAAAAGCCGAAGAACTATCTCCTAGTTTTAACTGACCTGGAAAAAGCAATATCCGAGGGCAATATTGAAGACTTGAAAAGCTCAAGTAATTTAATAATCGCCTACACAAGTGATGTAGAAACTCAATTGACTTGGAGAGATTATTATGATAGTACTAACAACCCTATTGGAAGTACCAACTTGGTTATCCTAGCCTGTAAGCATAATCAAGTGAAAATTCTCGATTATATATTGGGCAGTGATAGTAAAATTTTAAATAATTTATCTATTGGCATTGGAAGACCTTGTATACTACCAGATGACGAAGATGAAGCACGGCATAACGCTTTTTATTATGCTATACGTTCGTGTAATGTTAATCTTCTTGATACGCTCATCAATAAATGGCCTCATAACTACTTTGCTGTTCATTTAGAAAAATTGGATGAAATTCTTTCAAGGACTTATGAAGAATTAAAGTTAAAGAACGTACCGTTGTCAGACGAAATACAAGGTTTTGTTGAAAATAAGTTAATAAACCTCCGTTTCTACTCAAATGATTCTCGAAGTAATCCTGGTTTTAAGAGTGACCTTAATAATATTAGAGAACGGATTGATTTAATCCTTGAAAACATCAGCCTTCTACAGACAGATTACTCAAACACGGAAGATGTGGATAAAAAGTTTTTATTTGTAGCCAAATTTATTGCACAAAATATTCATATATTAAAACGACAGTTGAAATCCGCCTACATTAGATTGCCTTGGGAAGAAATGGAATTTTGTTTAATCGCTTTTGTATCTACTCACACAAAATGGCAAGAGGTTAATCTATTTTATCGTGTTACGTTGGATAAAAACAAAATAATCAATCACTTGGAACATTTTGCTAAGAAACTTGAAGCCGAAAAAGATCTTATACAAGGTGAATATATTAATATAAAATTAACAAGCCAAATAGAGAATAACGTAATCAATTAACCTTCTTCTTATATTAGGCCTGTGTTTACCAATTTTTTTTCAATTTAGTTCTAAGAGCATTGGGTTTTACATCTTAGGTAGCCTTCTAGGCTGGACTTTGATGTGCCTAAACGCTGTTTTTCTAGTGTTATGATGGTAAATTATTAAATCAGCGGAACTGACGGCTTAATGTGCCCTCCGAAGCACGGCTTAATCAATAATTTAATACTGCAAGACTTTGGAGCATTTTAGTTTTTATTGTTCACATAAATTGTTAAATTTTAATTTTTTCGAGCTAATGATTTCTTTATTTTAGGTGTGAATACTGAAAAACTCACTCAAATCCCCAAGTTAAAACGTGACCAAGTTGTTGCCGAGATTATCAGCAGTTATCCGCCATTTGAAGAATTGTATAAGGATTATCGACAAATCAGGGATGTCCATTCTTTAGAAAAAATAAATGTTTATATCCAGTTGGCATTATCAATCAGCTGATCCTAAGGAAAGAGACGGTCAGTTAATTATTACAAGGGCTTTACAGGTTATAGGAGAACATTTAAAAAATACTTTGGAATCTCCAAACTTATCTAAAACAACAAGTGAACTTCTCCTACTATCGTTACCAAGAAACGCAGGAAAAATCATTGTAGATCTACGTAATTCACTATCACATGCTTATTCGCTCTCTAAAAGAATAGAAATTGAGGAAAATAGTGATATTAATTTTTTTATTAATGTACAAAATGACACTAAAAAAGTTGGTGATGTTATTACTGATATTCTTTATAATAACAAAATACAAACAATCCGTATACTTTTAACTAAAATTGTTAAGAGTAAAACTGCAAATGAATTAAAAAAGGTTGCCGAATTATTTAAGACTGTTGAATTAGATAAAACAGTTACTGGAAATTTTAAAATGTTAGAACACGAGAAGCTTGAAAAAATTGTGAAAGAATTGAGTGATATTATAACTGACAAGACGGATTATGAAAAGGAGCTGTTTCAAAAAATTAATAGTATAACCAAAGGCGCAGGAAATCGATCAGAAAATAACAGTACTGATTATGTTACAGGAATTATATCATTGAAGACCTTAAGTTACGGCATCTGCGTTAATAAGATTGATCACAACATCATTAGAGGAATAAAATTCCAAGCTAATCAAACGTTACAAACTATTACCTCAAAATTAGAACCTAACAGCCTTAAAGAAATTGCTATATTGCCAACAAAAATTTCTCATAGTATTGGTTCAAGAATACCAATTGATAAACTTGTTAAAGTGAATTACTTAATTTGCGAAATTTATTATATTTCTGAATTTGGAACAAGTGATATCAAATGGATTGAAGAATTGCGAGAAAAGTTGAATGAAAAAGATACTTTTATTCCTACACATCCACAAAGGAAGATTTACAATGTAACAGAAGAAAAATATAATAAGCAACTTGAACTAAAGCTATCTGAATTGAAGGGTATTTTAAATAAGAACTCATTATGCGGGCCAGTAATTGAAAAATTTTCTTTCTATAAGAGTGATAAAAAATTGCAAGCAGTCCTAGAAATGCTAGTGCTGGATATTATGTCAATTTTAGGTAGCTCAAAGCTGGAGAATAATCTACTGTTTTTAGATGATAATAGTTCACTATTATCTGGAAAATGTTTGCGTAACCATTTAGCGCATAATAATGCCTTAGTTCATATTTTATTATGTGACCCTTCAATGGCAATTATTTTAAATGCTAATAAACTTACTGATGAAAATATAATGAGAAATAAGAAGAAAATAGGCCAGTTAGTAAGGGAAGATCCTATCAAATTGAGAGAGAAATTCAATCGGGGCCTAGCAACTATTACTGATCAGGAAAGAATGTTTGTGGCTTTGGAAGAAGGAAATATAGAAATCTTAAAGGATTGTCTCACAAACGGGACAGATATTAACGCTAGAAGTTTTAATTCTTGGACCACATTACATTTTGCTGCTAAGGGACCCAGTCTTGAAGTTATCAAATTTATTCTTGGTCAAAATGTAAACGTCAATGTAAGGGATAGTGATGGTCAAAGTCCACTGCATATAGCTGCTATGCATGGAAGGCAAGATATTGTTAATTTTTTTATAAAAGAAAAACATTTAAATGTTGACATTCTTAATAAGATAGGCGACACCCCACTTCATCTTGCAGCTCAAAATGGTCAGAAGGATACTGTTGAAGTTCTATTAAAAAATAAATCTGATACTGTCATCAAAAATATGTGTGGTATTTCACCTTTACACTGTGCAATACGGAATAACCATGTTGATGTTGTTAAAATTCTACTTAAAAAAGATATAAACGTTGATATTAATGAAACTATGGGTGGCTTTACGCCATTGCATGAAGCTGCAGAGTTTGGTCATTTACAGCTAGTTAATTTCTTACTTCGAAATAAGGCAAATGTTAATGCTACAACTGATAAAAATTGTATACCATTACATACAGCAGCGTTGAACGGTCATCTGGAAGTGGTGAATGCTTTAATTCTAAAAGGAGCTAACATAAATGCTAGAGTAATGGACGGTTGCACGCCATTACATTATGCAGTAGAAAACGGCCACGAGAAGATAGCTAATATTCTATTGAAACATGGAGCTAATGTTGATATTGTTGACAAAACCTATTATAATACACCATTACACTATGCAACAAAGGATGGGCACGAGGGAATTGTTAAGAGTCTGCTGAAGAACGAAGCCAATGCTAATGTTGCCACCATTGCAGGCATAACTCCATTACATTTTGCTGTACAAAGTGGCCATTTGGAAATAGTAGCTGTACTTCTCCAACATGGTATTCGCATTAACGCTCAAGATAAAAATAATGCTACACCATTACATTACGCAGCAGAAAGTGGTCATAGGGAAGTTGCAGAACTTTTAATAAAAAACGGAGCAAAAACTAATGCCAAAGACATTCGCCATATAACGCCACTATATACAGCTGCTCTGCAAGGTCACAAAGATGTTGCAAATGTCCTAATAAAAAATAAAGCAGAAATTAACGCTCAAGATATTATGGGTAGTACACCATTACATGCAGCTGCCATGAAAGGCAGTCAAGATATTATTAATCTTCTGATAAAAAATAAAGTTCAAGTTGATACCACATCCTTTGTTGGTATAACACCATTGCATTTAGCTGCTTTAAATGGCCATATAGATGCTATTACTTTACTAATAAAAAATAAAGCTGCTGTCAATGCTAGAGCTAATTTTGGTCTTACACCGTTGTATTCAGCTGTTGCGGAAGGTCACAAAGATGTTGTGAACCTTTTAATAAAACATGAAGCTCAAGTTGATACAAGAGGTATTGACAATTCTACACCATTGCATGCAGCCATACAAGCAGGACATAAAGAAATCGTTGAGATTTTGGTAACAAGTGGAGCCAATGTTAATGTCGAGAGCAACAACCTGACTCCGTTGATCTCTGCTATAAAATTTAATCACAAGGAAATCCTTGAAGTTCTTATAGCAAACGGAGCAAAAGTTAATGTAGAAGGCTTCGACCCTTTGGCTCTAGCAGTTATTGCTGGATATAGAGATATTGTGGAAATTTTGCTCAAGCACAAAGCTCTTGTTAATATAAAAGGTCCTGAAAATGCTGCACCATTACATTTAGCTACTAAAGGAGGTCATAAGAAGATAGTGAATGTTCTGATAACAAATGGAGCTGATGTTGATGCTTTAGCTATTAATAATGTAACACCATTATGTATAGCAGCCCAAGAAGGTCATGCGGAAGTCGTTGAGATTTTAATAGCAAATGGAGCTAACATTAATGTTAAATGTGACGAAAATGGTACACCGTTACATATGGCAGCAGCAAGTGGCCATAATGATGTTGTAAAAGTTTATTACATAATAAAGCAAAAATTTATATAAAAGATCACAAAAGAAGAACGCCTTTAGAATTAGCAGTAGCGCATGGTCGTCTAGAAGTGGTTAAAATGTTACTGAAATACGATAAAGTAGATATGGACCGTGAAGGTAACGATGGTTGGACGTTATTACATATTGCTTCACAAGAAAGTAACTTGGAGTTGGTAAAATACCTAGTAGAGGAAGGCTCTGATATTAATGCTCGAAATGCCTCTGGTTCCAAGTCCATTCACATTGCAGCCAGAGAAGGTTGTAATGTATTTGAATTTAAATAAATACGCGCCAATGTACTGTTACCAACTACGCATGAAAAGCTAACATGCATGTAAATATTGTAAATAATAATCAGTTATAATTTAGTGGTTACTTGTAAATATTAATTATTAATAAATTGTACATATCAAAATGTAGTTCAATATTTAACATTTGGCGACGTAGGATAAACTAAGATTACAACGACTGGAAAACGTGGAAAATTTTGTGAGGTTAAGAGCTGTTTTACATTACACTAAATTTTTCAGGACTGAAATTTTTAGTCCTAAAAATGCAATGCGCGCGCCGAATTAGGATGATAGAAAACTTGTTGTAATACTTTCCTGTTTGCAACTACAACCTGACAATTTTAACTTTTTCAGCGACTGAATATGCGCCACGCGCATTAGGTAAATTGTCAAATAATGTCGATTGGTTTGTAAGTGTTTAAAAGTGATTTAAAATAATTAAATAAAAATGCAAATTAGCAAAAGAAAAAAATTATGTGCTGCATAATTATTACAATGTTACTTGCAAAACCAAAAAATCAAACTTTAAAAAAAAAGCGATTATGGACTAAACTTCCAATGATTTGTTCGCGTTTGTTATTTTTTTTGTAAAATTATAAGAAGCTTGTACTCTTATAAAATAAAATCTCGGGTGTGAGGGTTGGGATAATAAAACAACTGTTAACAATACCTACTTATATAGTAGGTATATGAAAAGATGCATTACCAACCTTTTGCCATTACCAAGAATTTTGAATTTTAAATTATGAAACTAATTTTACATCATGCGCGCGCCGAATCAGGACGCTAACAACAATAAATTAGAACATGTTCTAAATTCTTGCTGTCAGCGTCCTAATTCGGCGCGCGCATTGCATTTTTAGGACTAAAAATTTCAGTCCTGAAAAATTTAGTGTAATGTAAAACAGCTCTAAGGTACAAGTGTTGACTCAGATTATTGGTATATTTTTAGCATTGCCGAAACCGTTGGAATCTAAATACAACATACAACTAACAGACGAGTAAGTACTTAACCATTTAAGCACGGAAGAAAATTTCTTGGTTTGGTATTACACCGGAACACGATTTGGAAAGAAATTTTACAGTCGTTGGTTATTCAAGTAAAAATATAACTCAAGATGACTGAAGAAAGTAGTACTGTACAAAATAGGACTGAAGGAACCATGGGACGAATGGATGAATATAAGTTGGGAGAAAATTGGTCAATTTATTTTGAAAGACTCCAGCTGTATTTTCTGGTAAATGGTGTTCATGAGTCGAAACAGGTGCCTTTATTATTGACATTAATTGGGGTCGAAGCGTATACAACCCTCAGAGATTTGTGCGATCCGACATTACCACAAAACAAGAAACTAGAGGAACTGTCGTTATTATTGGGTCGACAATTTACACCAAAAGTATCAGCGTTCCGAAAGCGTATCGAGTTTTTAAGGATGGAACAAGGAAGCGAGGGGATCCACGATTGGTTTGCTCGAGTTAAGAAGGGCGCTAAAGAATGTGAATTTGGAGCAACGTTGGAGGAATGGGTTAAGACCAAGTTTGTAACAGGGCTGAAAGCGGGACACATACTAGACAGGTTATGTGAAGAAAAACCGACACAAAAGCTAGAAGTCATGTTGGACATAGCTTCTAGTAGAGAAGCAGCAAACAAACAAGAGACCCCCACGATTAATAAGGTCAGTTTAGTAAGCAGGAATAAAACAATGCCCACGATAAATAGTGGCAGTGATAGGAGAACGGAGGTAAAATGTGTACATTGTGGAAAAGGAAACCACACTTTTGGGAGGTGCAAGTACAAGGGATATGTGTGCAGAATTTGTAAAGAAAAGGGCCATTTAGCGGTTGTGTGTACAAAGAAAAATGAAGATAATCATCTGCTGGAAGAAGAGAGAGATCTTTTTAGTGTGGAACGGGCAGCCTCTGATTGTAATTATGTGGAACCGATGTGGATAGACGGAAAGGTTAACGGGAAGAATGTAAAATTTGAAGTAGATACCGGGGCAGGAGTCTCGTGTATGCCAGAGGCCATGTATTTGGATAGATTTGAAGAGGTTCCGCTAGCACCAGCAATGGTTCGATTGAAGACATACAATAATGGGGTGATAGCAACAATGGGCACGATTGAGGTGGATGTGGTAATCAATGGAAACAGGGCGAAGGCCGAATTAATGATAGTACGAGGAGGTAACAGACTATTGTTAGGGCGAGATTTATTCAGGAAATTAAATTTTAAGATGATAAGTCCAGAATGTAAGGCACAAATAAATCAAATGCATGCCTGTAAATCGGTAGATGTTGCTGGTAAGTTACAAATGTTACTAAGTAATTTCAAAACTTTGTTTAAGTCGGAATTGGGTAACTACAATGGAAATCCGATTAAATTGGAGTTGGTGGAGCAGACAAGACCGATATTCCATAGACCTAGACCTATTCCGTATGCCTTCAAGGCTAAAGTGGAGTTGGAATTGGAAAGGTTGGAGACGGAAGGCATTATTGTCAAAATGGAAACTGCAGACTGGGGAACAACGTTGGTACCAATCCTAAAAGCCAACGGTAAAGACCTGCGTCTATGTGCTAATTATAAGACAACCTTAAATAAGTATCTGAAGGACTGCAACCACCCACTGCCCCGAATAGAGGATATTTTTGTGGCATTACAAGGCGGTCAAAAGTTTTCCAAGCTAGACTTCTTAAATGCGTACAATCAGTTGACCGTAGACGAGGAGACTAGTATGATGTTGGCATGGAGCACACACAAAGGCATTTACAGAATCAAGAGGTTACCATATGGCACCAAGCCTGCTTGTGCGATCTTTCAAAGTATCGTGGAAAAAGTACTGTTAGGCCTGAAAGGAGTAGTGAATTTTTTGGACGATATTGTAGTAACGGGTCGATCGGATGAAGAGCATTTGGAAAATTTACAGAGTGTTTTAGAAAGATTACAAAAGGCGGGATTTCGGATGAACTACAAAAAGTGTGTTTTCTTTCAGGATCGCATAGATTATCTGGGTCATACAATATCAAGGGAAGGTTTAAGTAGCAACGAAAACAAGGTTAAAGCAATTATAGATGCGCCAAAGCCTAACAACGTGACAGAAGTTCGAGCATTTGTAGGAATGTGTAATTATTATGCTAAATTTGTTCCACGTTTGTCAGAGATATTAAAACCCTTATATGACTTGGTAAAAAAGAATACAGTATTTCGTTGGACAAGAGAAACTGAGGAATCAATGAGACTAGCCAAAAAGAAGCTGGCATCGTCAGAAGTATTGGTGCATTACGACCCTCTAAAACAGGTACGATTAGCGTGTGATGCTTCACAAAAAGGGATAGGCGCGGTCCTGATGCATGTGTTGGATAATGGACAAGAAAGGCCGATAGCATATTGCTCACGAATTTTGTCAAAGGCAGAGGCAAACTATTCTATGATACACAAGGAGGCGCTAGCTATTTATTGGGGAGTAAATAAATTTTATCAATACTTGGCAGGTAGAAAATTTGAGCTAGTAACCGATCACAAACCATTGCTAGCACTGTTTGGAGAAGACAAGACACTACCCCAGATGGCTGCGGGAAGGTTACAGAGATGGTCTTTGTTTTTAGCAAATTTTGATTACAATATCAAGTATGTGAAGGGCGTAGAAAATGTGCACGCGGACGCTCTTTCAAGGTTGCCCTTACAGGTGCAAGCGGAGGCTGAGCAGGAACAGGAAGGGTGTTGCCAACTAAATTTTGTGGAGGATTCGATGGCGCTCGATTTAAATGCACTTAGGGTCCAAACAAGGAAAGATGCAGTCACGGGACAAGTGATGAATTTTATCAGGTACGGATTTCCGAGCATATCAGACAATGTGCATTTAACCCCATATGTAAATAGAAAAGAGGAATTGTATATAGAAGATGGGGTAATAATGTGGGGGTATCGTGTCATCATTCCAACGAAATTTCAAAAAAAATTATTAGAAGAGCTACATAGTTCTCACATGGGAATGGACAAGATGAAATCTACCGCACGATCGTATTTTTGGTGGCCTAAATTGGATAAAGAGATCGAGGACTACGTTCGTAATTGCAAGGTATGTGCATGCAATAGACCGGAACCACGAAAGGCACCAGTGAAGCCATGGAGTAAAGCGGGGAGAGCATATGAAAGAGTACATGCAGATTTTTTAGGTCCCTTTGCTAACAAAATGATGCTGGTAATTACGGATGCGTATTCAAAGTGGCCGGAAGTATTTATAATGAATAGCACGGATGCCGATGCTACGGTGAGGAAGTTTCGAGAGTGCGTGGCAAGATTTGGTATTCCCAACAGTATTGTAACGGACAATGGACCTCAATTTACATCAAAGGTTTTTATGGAATTTTGTAGTTTAAATGGGATAAGACACATTACATCACCTCCGTTTCACCCGGCAACGAACGGAGCTGCCGAGAATTGTGTTAAATCGGTGAAGCGTGGAATCAACAAGGCTTTAAGTGATAGCAGGAATAAGGGAGTTGCGTTGGAAACCTTACTGCAGCGTTATCTGTTTAGCTATCGGAATGCAGAACATTCAACGACAGGAATGACACCGGCACAGCTTATATTTAATTACAAGCCCAAAACACGACTGGATTTGCTAAGACACAGTAAAGAGCGACCAGGGGAAGAGAAGAAGAGTGGAAAAGGGCGAGAGGCACAGTTCCAAGAAAACGAGGTGGTGTATTGTCGAGACTACAGAAATCCAAATAAGAAGCAATGGAAAGAATGTACAATTGAGGAGGTTTTAGGAGAACGAACTTATTTGTGCAAGGTAAGGGATGAAGACTTGGTATGGAAGAGGCATACAAATCAAATTCACAAAGGTGCAGTAGGGGGAAGAAGAGAGACAGGTGGCGGAGATGTTCAAATAAATGAAGAAAATACACCCACAATTCAAGAAAGGAGGTTACCGGAAGTCTTGGAACCTACAAATGGAGCGAGCGAGCCACTGGAAGAGATGCCGATTAGCGTTCAGGAGGAAGAATCGGTGAATCGAGAGGAAGGGAGAGTAGATATGGAAATTCATGGAAGCCAGGAGAGTGCAGAGGAACGGACGAGACCCAAGAGAAATACTCGACCTCCCCAGCGTTTGAATTTGTAGGGGGTATTGTAATGTATTTGAATTTAAATAAATACGCGCCAATGTACTGTTACCAACTACGCATGAAAAGCTAACATGCATGTAAATATTGTAAATAATAATCAGTTATAATTTAGTGGTTACTTGTAAATATTAATTATTAATAAATTGTACATATCAAAATGTAGTTCAATATTTAACAAAGGTCATAGAGATACTATGGAGTTTTTCCTTAGTAAGGGGTTAAACATCAATGATCGTGGAGCAGCTAATCAGACATTACTTCACTATGCTGCAATGAAAGGTCATTTAGAAAACGTGAAGTATTTAATAGCACAAGGTGCCGACGTTAATGTTAGAGATGCTAATGGCCAATCTCCTACGCACATTGCTGCTACATTTGGTTATAAAGATGTTACAGAAGTTTTATTAAAATATGGGGCAGTTTACAACGCTTTTGATAATTTTTATAAACGACCATTGGAAATTGCTAAAGACGAGAACGTGATTAATCTATTAGCATCAACCGATAAATTATTTGAAGCTGTAAAATGTAACAGCTCTTCAGATGTTAAAATTTATATTAAAGCAGGAGCGTTTGTTGACGCTAAAAATGTTAAAAATGTTACACCATTACATTATGCTGCATGGAAAGGCTATGAAGAAGTGGTCAATGTGCTATTACAGAATAAAGCTAATGCTAATGTAGTTGGTAACAAGGGGGTTACTCCTTTGCATTATGCTGCCCAATTCTCTCATTTAAAAGTGGTCATGACATTATTGTCCAATTCTGCAGTATATAATGCTCTTTCAGATGGAGGCAAAACGCCATCAGATTTTACTGTAGAAAAAAGTATAACTAGCTTATTGGACCTGGTGGACGAATCTTTTAAAAAAGTTAACAACGGTAATTCTCAAGTTATTCGTGACCTTAACAAGATAAAGGATATTGATACATTAAAAGCAGTGATGAATGCCCGTAATAGAGAAAATCAAACACTAGTAGTTGCTGCGATGCATAGTAACTTCTCAAAAGTTGATCAGTTGAAAGAGATATCACAAGGTGATTCATCCGCTCAGGTTGGTGTAGCTTCAGTGCTCTTCAATCAAGGCAAATACCAAGAAGCCTTAAGTATTTATAAGAGCGTATTGGAGAAGAGAAAAGAAATACTAGGATCAGATAATCCTGGCACATTAGATATACAAAGAGACATAGCTAACGTATTTTATAAACAAGGGGCTTACCGAGAAGCTTTAAATACGTTTGAAGAAATTTTCCAAAAACAGAAAGAAATGCTGGGTTTGAATAATGAGGATACTTTAAGTACAAGAAGTTCAATTGCTTTAGTGCTGCATAGACAGGGAAAAGATGAAGAAGCTCTAAATAGTTTTCAAGAAGTTTATCAGAAGCAAAAGGAAATACTGGGGCCAAATCATCTAGAGACTTTAAATACGTGGTTTCATATGGCGCTAGTATTGGAGAGACTAGGAAAGCACGAAGAAGCATTGTATATCAATAGAGCGGTATTTGAAAAAAGGAAAAAAATATTTGGTGCCAACCATCCAATGACTGTGTATGCTCAAAACAATATAGCGATGGTACTTGCTAAGCAGGGTAATTCTGAAGAGGCGTTGAAAATTTATAAAGAGGTTTTTGTGAAAAAGAAGGTGGTGTTAGGTATGAATCATGCTGATACTTTGAGGACGTTACATAACATTGCGGGAATCCTTGGCCAACAAAAGAAATATCATGAAGCGTTGAAAGCTCATGAAGAAGTTTTAAATATTCAGAAAAACTGTTTGGGACCTAATCATCCTGATACCTTGAATTCTCGATACAACATGGCAAATATGCTTTTCGTCCAAGGTAAATGGATTGGTGCATTTCGAGCCTACAGAGAAAGTTTAGATCAATTAAAAGCCGTTTTTGGACCAAGTCATCCCAGTACTTTGGATAGTTTAGGAAAGATAGAAGCACTTAATGAGATATTTAAGATTCAAGGCAGCGATACGTGGGAGGTTATACAGCATCTGCAGAAAGAAATCAACATTGCTGCAGATAACGGTGATGTACAAACTGTTCAGCGCCTGATAAAAGATGGAGCCGAAATCAATGATAAAAATATCGATGGAAGAACACCATTACATTTCGCCGTTAGCAATGGACATAAAAATGTTGTGAATATTTTACTAAAAAATGGAGCTGACGTTACTCAAGTTACTAATAAAGGCAATACACCATTACACACCGCAACTTCTAAAGGTTTCAAAGAAATTATCGAGGTTTTGTTACAACATGTAAGTCGTGACACATTGAACGACTTTATTAATGCTAAAACTACTGCTGGTGGTACTGCATCGCTTCACGTTGCAGCTAAGAATGGTTTTTTGGATGTTACCAAGTCCTTATTAAAGCGAGGTGCAATTTATGATATTAAAAATAGTGAAGGTAAAACACCATTTGATCTTTCCCAAGAACAAAATGTTAATAATTTTCTGAAACTAGTTGAAGAATTATTTGAAGATGCTCAACATGGTAATGTTAAAATTATTGACAAGCTAAGAGCAATGCAACCTGATGACCGTGTAACCGTTACAAATGCACGTAACAATCAAGGAAAGACGTTACTGCAAGTGGTTATAGCTAATAAACACAAGAATGTTCTAAATCAATTGTTAGCAATACTAAAAAAGCCAAATTAAAGTTTATCAGTCGCTAAAGAAGGTGGATTTAAAAGCTTAAAACTTGCAATGATGCATTTGAATTTTTTTTTAAGTATTGTATAAATATCTATATTTTTTTAAATTTTGTACGTTAGGATATTTCCAATAAGAGATTAAAATATTTATAAAAGAAACGGTTTCATTATCTTTAATTTTTTTGTTTCTTTTTAGCAAGTTTCTTTTTAGAGTATAAATTTCCATGCACAAATTTTCGTAGACGATTGCTCAAGAATACGAAGTTTTCATTCGTATGCGAAAGTAACGTAGTTGCGTAGTATGCGAATATAATCGAGTGAGTTCGAGAATAAGGTCCCAGGTAATACAGAGAATTTGCATTGTCGGTACAAGATTCATGTAATTTCGAGTATAAAATTAAAAACATTTGTAACCAAATAAGGTCGGAACAAACGTGGGGTATCCTGGGATATTAGAATGGACAGCTGAATTTTTTTGAAGCATTCTGTTATATAAATCTTGCTATTTTTGAATCGCATTGTTAAATCAGCTAATTTTGGGAACTTTCTTTTTAGAGCCATTTGCGGATTTTTAAGGTGTTTGAAAGAAATTAATTTTTGGTTAATTACTTCTTCACACTAAGTGCCATGAAGTATTATCCAAGTGGGAGAAGAAACGTTGGACGTCCAAGGAAGAGATGGGCTGATTAGAAATCGGAACAGGCCTAAAGCCTACACCGTGAAACAGACGACGACTTCTTCACACTCTATTTCTTTTAACACTAAACATTCGAATACAAATAAAATAGTATAGGTAGGTACTCGTGGCGACTTATATTGAGCCCAAAAGTGTTGAAGTTATATCTAATCACCCTGTATATATTGTATTCTGAACGACACCTATGTAGTGTACTGTGTAGTATATGTAATCAAGCCGCATGGCGTGTAGTGTAGATCCTATCGGAACGTATTATTAATAAAACTATTGAAACGTGTCTTATGACTTTATCTTCCATATTAAATTCTTACAACAGGTTATGTGCTCCAGTGACGAGAATAAAGTTAATAAGTGAACACAGAATGTCTCAAAGTTATATTGCAAATGTTCCGAAGTTGAAAGGAAGAGAGAACTACGATGATTGGTCTTTTGCAGCAGAAAATTTCCTAATAATCGACGGAATGCTTAAATGCATCGATGGTACGGAAACGGACTTGACTAAAGATGTGAGAGCTAAAGCAAAATTAATCTTAACGATCGATGCTTCACTCTATCCACATATTAAGTCAGCAACGACGACAAAAGAATTGTGGAACAAATTAAAGTCATTATTTAGTGATTCGGGTTTCACAAGAAAAATTAGTTTACTTCGAGTGCTTATTTCAACGAGATTGGAAGAAAGTGATTCAATGATCGCTTATGTGAACAAAATCGTGGAAACCTCACAAAGGTTACGCGCGACAGGTTTTAATATTAGCGAAGAATGGGTTGGTTCATTGTTACTAGCGAATCTATCGAGTAAATTTTCTCCGATGATCATGGCTATTGAAAATTCGGGAATTGAAATCACGGCAGATGCGATAAAAACAAAATTGCTAGATATGCAAGATAACGCTGTCGGTACAGCAGGAAACGCTTTTGCTAGCAAAGCGAGCAAAGCAAGTTGGCAACCACGATACACTTACAACGGTATGCTCATACGCAGGTTGTGTGACGTCACGTGCGAATTGGAATTGTGATGCGAACCATCTTGCGCTTTTGCGCAAATACACCGGTTATTTTCCATTTTTTTGATAATATTTATTATTAATATCTACTAATCACACCCCCACCTATCCGAATTTCAAAGAAAAATTCAAATCGGAGCAAAAAAATTTCACTCGATTCGAAGGGAACGTGTGATGGATGCATTTCCCCGCGTTTGCCTTGGGAGCCGCGGCATGTTCGATGTTCATTTTCCCTACTTTTAAAAAGTCGATTTTGGGGTTGTTTTTCAACGGTTCTCGAAAATTTTTGTTTCATAAAACAACATACCATTTTTTAGGTTTATTTTATCCTCACGATGACATGCAACAATCCATTTTATTTTAGAAATGTCTTCAATTTGTGGAAATCGGAAATATTTGATTTTCGTCCCTTTTGTCGTTTTATTATTATTACCACATTTCGCAACTGCACAACCCGGCATTTTCGAATTTAATAATAGAATTTTCACAAATTCGAATAATTTCAAATAATTAGAATTCGACAGATAATTTGAGTTCACGAGTACAGTTCGTACCACGTTCGTATACGATCGTTTGTAATTTAATTCGCACGTGACGTAATGCGCGATAGTATACGTGTTTGAGAAAAATAATAAGCATACCGTTGTAAGTGTATCGTGTTGGCAACGCAGAAAACCAAATGACAGTTTTAGTTCAAATGACAGTAATCGAAACGTCAAATGTTTCAAATGTAAACAGTACGGGCATTTTAGAAATAAGTGTACAAGTAATGCAGTTTCCACCGAAAATAAAGACAACAAAAAAGGCAGATCTGAACATGCTGAACAAAATGTCGAACAATGCAGAATTGCAAGAAATAATGGTAGCAAATAAAACAAAAATTCCAGTGCTAGGACAAGGTGAAGTTAAAATCACAACTGTAGTCGGTAAAGAAAGTTTTAATGTTCGAGTTCGAGATGCATTATTCGTTCCGGACTTAACAACAAATTTACTATCAGTAAGTCAGTTAATAGCAAAAGGAAATGAAGTGAAATTTAATGCAAATGGTTGTGAAATTTACAGTAACAAAGAATTAATTGCAGTGGCAGATTTGGTTGAAAATGTTTACAAATTAAATGTAAGAAAATCTGAGCAATGTTTGTTAGTAAACTCAACAAAAGTTACAAGTGAAACTTGGCATCGGCGTTATGCTCATTTAAATTTTGAAAATTTGGTAAAAATGAAAAACGGTGCAGTAGAAGGACTAATTTGTGATGATGAAAGAAAAATCAGTAAACAGAATTGTATTGTGTGTTGTGAAGCCAAACAGACAAGGTTAACATTTCCAAAAGTAGGATCACGTGCTAAAGGTTTATTGGATGTCGTACATTCAGATCTTTGTGGACCAATGGAAAACATGTCAATAGGTGGATCGAAGTATTTTTTGTTATTTCAGGATGATTTCAGCAGAATGGTATTCGTATATTTTTTGAAGACAAAAGATGAAGTATTGGATTATTTCAAAGAATTCAAAAATATGGTTGAAAATCAGAAAAACAGAAAAATAAAAATCTTAAGGACTGACAATGGTGGCGAGTACACAGGTAAACAATTTGAAATATTTTTAAAAGAAAATGGGATAATTCATCAGAAGACAAATTCGTATACGCCGGAACAAAATGGTTTGGTAGAGAGATCAAATCGTACGCTAGTAGAAAAGGCAAAATGTTTATTATTTGATGCAGATTTACCTAAGAAATTCTGGGCAGAAGCTATAAATACAGCAGCATATTTGAAAAATAGATCAATTGCAGCATGTTTAAATGATAAGACACCTCTTGAAATTTGGTCAGGTAAGAAGCCAAATGTTAATAATCTAAGAATTTTTGGAAGTACTGTAATGGTTCATGTTCCCAAAGAAAAAAGATTGAAATGGGACAAGAAAAGTAACAAACAGATTTTTGTAGGTTATAGCGAAACCACAAAAGGTTACCGAATTTACAATCCAAGTAACAATTCAGTAAGAACAAGTAGAGATGTTATCATAATGGAAAACACGAAGTCAAAAATTGATCAAGTTATTAGTATAGAAATAAATCAAGACAAGGAAGTACTAGCAGATTCAGTGGGAGATGTAACAGAAATCGAAAATCTAGAAATACAAGATAGCGATGGGGATTCTGATTATATACCTGAAAGCGAAGTAGAAGTTATCGAAACGGTGAGAAAATCGGAAAGAAAACCAAAACCGAAGAAGTTTGATAATTTCGTAACATACATGTGTACAGAAAATATTGACTTGGACGATGAACCAATGACGGTAAAAGAAGCTTTATCGAGACCCGATAAGAAAAAGTGGAAACAAGCGATGACGGAAGAACTTCAGTCGTTTGAAGAAAACGAAGCTTGGGAATTGGTGGACGTACCAGCAAAAGAAAATATTGTGCAGTGTAAGTGGGTTTTTAAAAGAAAATATGATAGTGGAAATCAAGTGCGATATAGAGCAAGGTTAGTTGCGAAAGGTTTTACGCAAAGACCGGGAATAGATTTCGAAGAAACTTTTTCACCAGTAGTTAGACATTCCACATTAAGGTTGTTAATTGCTTTGTCCGTAAAATTAAATTTAGAGATTAGACATTTAGATGTAACAACAGCATTTTTAAATGGAATTTTAATTGAAAAGGTTTATATGATGCAACCGGAAGGTTTTAAAAAATCTGAAAACAAGGTATTAAAATTAAAGAAGGCAATCTATGGATTGAAACAGAGTTCACGAGCTTGGAATATGAAAGTCGATGAGGTTTTGATAAATTTTGGTTATAAAAAATCTAAATTTGAACCATGTTTATATATTAAAAATGTAAATGACTTGTTAATCATTGTAGCTTTGTATGTGGATGATTTTTTAATTTTTTCTAATAACAAAACAGAAACTGAAATTTTAAAAGAGGAATTGAGTTCAAAGTTTAAAATAAAAGATTTGGGAGAAGCCAAACAATGTTTAGGGATGAAAATTGTTATTGATAAGAATAAGGGTAGTATTACATTGGATCAAAAGGATTATATTAATCAATTGTTGAAAAGATTCAATATGAATAATTGTAGTACAGTTAGTACACCAATGGAATGTAAATTGAATTTGGAAACACTTGATGATAATATTTGTAATAAGGATTTTCCTTACCAACAGCTAATTGGTAGTTTAATGTATTTAGCAGTTTTAACAAGGCCCGATATTTCTTTTAGTGTAAGTTTTTTGAGTCAGTTTAACAATTGTTATAATGAGTCTCATTGGAAACATGCCAAAAGGGTTCTAAAATATTTACAAGGAACAAAAGATTATTGTTTGAAATTTGTAAAAGATAATGCTGAACTAGAAGGATATGTAGATGCCGATTGGGCAAGTAACACTTTCGATAGAAAATCTTATACAGGATTTTGTTTTAAGTTTTCTGGATCAGCAATTTCTTGGGAAAGTAGGAAACAGCAGACAGTGGCTTTGTCAAGTACTGAGTCTGAATATATGGCAATTTGTGAAGCTTCAAAAGAGGCAATGTACCTACGTAATTTACTTTGTGAATTAACAGGAGATTTAAATTGTGTAGTATTGTATAATGACAGCCAAAGTGCTCAAAAGCTTTCGGTGAATCCAGTTTTGCATAAAAGGTCAAAACACATTGATGTAAGGTATCATTTTGTAAGGGAGGCTATTGCTAAGAATTTAATTGTTATTAAATATTTGAAAAGTGATGAAATGCCAGCAGATGTTCTTACAAAAGGTTTAAATGTAGTGAAACATTATAAGTTTCTGGAAAAGCTAGGTTTAATAAAGCTTATTATTCAGGATGCTTTGATATAGTGGGAGTGTTGAAGTTATATCTAATCACCCTGTATATATTGTATTCTGAACGACACCTATGTAGTGTACTGTGTAGTATATGTAATCAAGCCGCATGGCGTGTAGTGTAGATCCTATCGGAACGTATTAATAAAACTATTGAAACGTGTCTTATGACTTTATCTTCCATATTAAATTCTTACAACAAAAAGTGGTAAAATTTCAAAGGTTGTCTTAAAAATTCCACTTAAACTGGACTCTGGGACAATCTTTATGTTCCACTGGGGAGTAGCATTGCTCTTCAGCAAATTTTCTAAAAATAAAATGAGTTAAAAACAGTTAAAAATAATCACTCAATCACAATATTTTCCTTCAATACGTAAATGGAAAAGTAAAAAACTTACAATGTAAGCATACTTAGGTTAGTCTTTGGGCATATCCAACCCAAGTTCATGGGAGAAGGTAAATTTTTAATTGTTTTAACAGTTTTTATGCATTTAACGGTTGTTTCTTCGATGTTTGAAAATTCATGGATGGGGTAGTTCCCACTTGCCTTTGAACTTTCTTTGATTAAGCCTACAAATCACGTCTGCAACGCAAGTTTACTGTTACGCTAAACGCTGAGAGCCATCATGTTGTTCGTACTGAAGTTAGTTTTAATCATGATTTCAATAATCTTTTAAAATGCACTCATTACTCTGTTAATTAAAATTGTTCAGTTTATTAACTGAACTACAGTTTTCAAAATTTTAGTGCAATTCGTAATTTATTTTTCAAGTTGCTACTAGGTATAAACAATTCGTCCCTCCTAGTATATCCACTACTTGTGGTTGGTTAATTTAAATTAAAAAGTCTGGTAAATTTACAGCGCCACCTAACCTTCGCTGGTAGACCATCGTGGTATCAGTTTGGTACCCTATGGTATCTGTGCCTATGGTTTGGTATCAGTAGGTGTGTATCTGTGTGTATGTGTACATCGTTCATTACAAAGTTCCTGTAGTTAAGTTGGATTGGATTTTTTTATTTTCTTGCGACGTATTTAATGGAAGTTGAAAAATTATCAACCCCACCGAAGACATTTGTTTTGAGGTATGCATTATTTTATAATAAATTGTTTCTATCGTTCTAAAGAAGTCGGGAAATTAAGAAATTTTCAAATCTTGTATTTTAAAAGGTTGGGAATTTTTGATTTTTAACTGAAAGACGGTGAAATTTGAATTTGGCAAAGGACATATTTTCGCACAAATACGGTAAAATTGCGATGCCTACCTAATATAGTACCACATAGTACGTGTATTCAGAGATAAAAATATTACTGCTGATTTATAATAATAACACCGTAGTTTGCTGATTATAACTTACCAATTATATCACGCACATCTCGTTGATGTATCTTGTAAGTTTTGAAATTATAACTTGAGTAAGGGAAAATTTCCTGATTTTAAATAGTTATTATTAGTCATCGAAATTCAATTGGCGTCTTATTATAATTATTAAAAATTGTTAAATCATTTATTGAATATTGCGATGCAACGGATTGTAAATAATAAATGGAGTTCAAAAAATATACAATGTCCAGATAAAAAAAAATTTTAGAAGACAACAGCAGAGAAATAACTCGTAACATGAGATACTTATAAGTGATTACGATAACACCTGCAAATTCTTCATAATTCGGGGAATACCCTAGTTTGTAATGCCGCGGATATTATCATTAATATAATGGCATATTCATAAATAACTTTAATCTTTTTTCATATTCAAAGAAGAATAGTTGATCTGTGGCTCACAAAATTGAAGGCACACTCGAAATACTCTGATAAAACCCTGCATATTCTCTAAACTAATAATATTTAATTAATTTTTTTTTTCGTATTATTATTAAAATATGATTTCAAATTCTATAAAATGTAGTTAAACTAAAAAAAATTATTTCATAAACAAGAAACTACTTCAAACATGAAAAATGTCATATTTGCATTACACAAAATTAAAGGCACACTTTTGCAACGGTAATTACATAACCGCATCTTTGCACTTTTTATAAAATATCGGATATCCATCTATTATTGTAATTACATACACAGCGAAATTCTGCATTGGTACATCTCTTGCATCATTCTAAAATGGTTATTTATTTAAAACTAGACATACGTATAGTAAACAGAACCAACACATTATGAACAATTTTTTTATTATTTCAACTTTAAAATGACTGTGGGCATGTAACCGACGTTGGAGAAAATGTTTGTTGCTCCGAATGAAGTCATTTGAAAGCATGAGTTGTACTTGCGAATGTTTAGCAGGAAGTGTTTTGAAATTGCAGTGGTGCCAGTAAGATAACTTAGAAGCGGCTCAGGTGGATCAATCAGCGGTGGCAAAACAACTTTGCCGTTCGAACAACACATTCCTGGTGATTCCTTAGCGAACTTCGAAACACGACAATGCAAACAAAGTTTGTTCATAACACCTATTGCTACATCCTCGTGATTCATGTAATCGTAGTTTTTGTCGTAATTAAATGCTTCCAATGTTAAATTCAATTTTTGTCTTGATGGAACTAATCCCAAAAACGGTTTGCCCGTCCATTTCTGGCGTAAATAAGAGCGCTACATACGTCCAAAGTTTTTACACAATTTTCACTTTTCAATTAATCTTCAGGTAAAGTTAAATCTTCCGCAAAGAGGTGGATCTTCCACGAAGAGGTGGGTCTGCGTCTTCTTGCACAATTCCGGCGACTTTTTCTTTAGAAAACCAATTAAAAACAAATTAATCTTCAGGTAAAGTTAAATCTTCCGCAAAGAGGTGGATCTTCCACGAAGAGGTGGATTTGCGTCTTCTTGCACAATTCCGGCGAGTTCTGCGACCTATATGTAACAATTCAAAATTAATACAATATTAATACAAGAAATTAATACAAAGTATCTGTTATTTTCAACAGGAATGATATCATTTACCGGGGAATAACCGCGTCCGGGTGATTTCATGACTGTCGCACGTATAAGTTATTTTATAATAGAACACAAAAGAAAGTAATAGTACAATGTTAGTACAAAGTATTTTTAATAGCTAACACGCGTGATCTCATTTACTTTACCGGGGAATCACCGTGTCTGATGACTTCATACTTGCTACAAGCGTGAGATATTTTTCTTTGTATAAAGACATTAACATTGCATAAGTCCGGGGAATTACCGGGTTTCAATGACTTCATCGCCACGCGTAAGTTTTTTGTGCTTACGGGGTGCGTGATGACACTATAATATATAAGGACGTACTAACATGATGGGGACAGTCTGATTTTAGTTCGACAACGATTATCTTCAATTATCTCAAACTTACCTTAAATTGCTATTTGGTGTATTTTATTTTAAATACAAGTGCAATTAATACCTTCAAAGAAAACGTATTTATTTTGTGACAA
Organism: Podabrus alpinus; assembly: GCA_932274525.1. Lineage (NCBI taxonomy): Eukaryota > Metazoa > Arthropoda > Insecta > Coleoptera > Cantharidae > Podabrus > Podabrus alpinus. The sequence continues at coordinate 5,823,881 of OW026453.1, forward strand.
AATAATCAAGTTGGATTATTTTCTTGGTTAAAGACCATTTGCATTATAATTATTGTATATCTAATTAATGGAATTTTTGTGTATTTCACTAAAAATCATTGAATGTGTTGTCAAGTCACATTTAAACTTAGTGAACTTTATTTTTAAATCATCAAGTGTTTAACCTAATTTTTGAACATTAATAATTAATAATGAATATTAAAATAAGTTAATAATTCTTTCGTTTATAATTTGAACATCTTTACGTTAAGGAATAACTATCGTCGACCAAGTGCGTGATTAATTCATAGCATAAACAATTTACATCGCGAAAGAGTATAACTCTTATATAAAAACAATGAGTTCATATTACAAAAACAATAATAATGTTAGTGTTTATTTAAGTCAAAAAAGTGTTGAACTATAACATTAATACAATTTGTTTCGCGAAATAAAAACAATCTTCGTTGAAATAAGCAACGTATTTAGTTTGGTGAATCCCCTACCTGCATCTTTATTCAAATAAAGAAAATACATCTACACATGTGTGCATGGATGAAATCATTCAACGTACTCATCAAACAGGTGTTTTATTGCTGCATTGGCAAATACTTCACCATAGGCAGCGCATAAATAATTTCTTTAAGGTATTGTGTATCTAATTAATTTGTATGTATTGAATTTGATTTATTTTATTACAAATCATCCTACTGTGATGTTTAATGTAATTTGGAGTGAATCTGTGAATGTATGAGAATAGATTATAGGTTTGTGCTAATTTATGTATGTATCATTTTAAATTTTGTTTAAATTCAAATAATAAATGTTGAGATTTGAAGTATTTCTTATTTCTTTGAACGAAATTCGACCTACCTGGGAAGGGGTCCTTAATTATTTTTAGTCATTCTCTACTTTGAGCTAGCTTAAGGGTTACATTTGGCGCTGCCCAACGCGTGGCCGATTTATTGAATTTTTAGTAAAAAGGTAATGAGAAATACGATCGAATTTTAACTTTTCTTTTAAAAAAAAAATTTATATTATATAAACAGCAAAGAAAATTGTAATGCACAATTGCGTATTTAAAGCAAAATCCAAGTAGCAATTTTAGGCTATCGCGAAATAAATACCTAAACTTTTCTTTATGCAAATAAGTATTTTCTACGCGTTATATTTAATTAGCAGGAACGTAATTTTAAAATTAATATTTAATAACCCTGGTAATTCAATTAATATATAAAACGTGAAAATGGAGTCAAATTTCTTATCAGATAACGAGATTTTGAAGGAACTAACTTTGCGGAAACAAGTTTTGGGTAAAACTGCTCAACAAAGAAAGGCACAATTGAGAATTTTGTTAAAAAGTGGGCACAATGAATTAGAAAATGCGGAAGGATTTGATTCACTAGCTAGATATGTAGAAATAGCTATACGAAATTTAAACCGTCAAATTCCAGAAAAAATTCACGGAATAGAGGTAATAAAGTACAATTCGCATTTATCACATATTACCACCTGCGTAAACCTCCTAGATCATCAAAACGATATGATGCTAGAGGCTATTATTCAAGGGTTTATTTTAGATATCGAAATGATACAATCCCAAATTTTAAGTCGCGAAGTAATAAAACACGAAGAAATACCAGCGCCTTTATCACCAGTATTAGCTAGTAGAATCGCGGTACAAAAAGATTTCGCGATATACAAATGGAATGTACGATTTTCCGGTCATGATTCAAAAGACAACCCTTTAACATTTTTAGATAAAATTTTAGATTTAAAAGAATCACGACAGGTGTCTGATGAACAGATGTATAAATCATCTTCTGATATCTTTGAGGGGGATGCGAAATCATGGAATCGAAATATTAAGTTAGGGCAAGCAAAAAAATTGGACACAATTGATCCAATGCTTTAAGAATGAATTTTTGCCATTAGATTATTTGAATCAAATTGAGAAAGAAATTATGTTAACAGTACAAAAACCAGAGGAAAATATTTTCTCTTTTATTAATAAAATGCAAACTTTATATCGTCGACTGGACAATCAGAAAACAGAAAATGAGATTGTAAAACAAATAATTAGGAATCTCAATCCATTTTATGCTAACCACGTAATGCTGAATAAATTTGAAAAAATCCATGATTTAAGAGAACATTGTAAATTAATTCAAAATCTAAAATTACGAACTGATGGCTATTCAATCGCGGGTGCAAGACGTAAAGAAACCTATAATGTAAATAAAGTGTCTTTTCGAGATGCTGACCCTATCTTACCTTCAGTAACTTCAAATAATTTACCTACTACCTCGGGTGAAGAAGGACGCTTTGATAATAGTAACCTCCTGTGTTGGAATTGTAATAGCAGAGGTCATGGCCACCGTGATTGTACTTTAGCCAAAAGAATTTTCTGTTTTGGATGTGGTAGTCCAGATATTTTTAAAAACAATTGCGAATATTGTAATTCAGTATCTCCTACAACAAGACGGTTTCAAAAAAACTTGAAAGTGGGCGCTGCAACAAGCGAACCCAGCGCCCAAAAGCATTTACCCCACCAAGGTCATGTGAGTACCAGCGCGCGACATTTCAATATGCGAAGTCGTGGAAGGGGGCGAGGTCGGAACCCTCCCTTATTGGTTCACAAAGATTCAATCGACCGAAAGTAAAGTTTGAACAAAATTTCACCGATAAGAAGGAATGGCAGAGTTGGCTATATAAAGTAAAGACGTTTTTCATAAATCCAATTGATGAATTGCAAAAAGCCAATAAAAATAAAGACCATTCCCTGTGTAAATTAAAAAAGTCCCCTAGAAAAATAAAGAAATCAATAAATAATGTTGATAAAACTAAAGAAATAAAGAATAACTTTGAAAATCTCCCTAACGCCTCCCCAATGTTTATTACGCTAAAGAACGACAACAGACCACATTTGCAATTAAATATAGGAAAAAAATTAGTAAATTGCCTATTAGATACGGGAGCCACTAACTCGGTAATTAATACTGCAGGTTTAGACATGTTAAGAAGTGAAAATGTCACTTTTACGATTAAAAAAATAAAAGGTCATATAAAAGTTGCAGATGGTAATAACACCCCAATAACCGGCGAAATATCTTTAAATATCGAAATGAATAGTTTGGTCAAGTCTGTAATTTTCTTACTCGTTCCCTCGTCGCCTAAAACATTTTTACTCGGCGCTGATTTCTGTCAATCATTTAATTTATCTTTGCATTTCTCTGATTTTTCTTGGCAAATCCCTATTAAGCAAATTATTATGTCGTCTGACCAAGTAGTGTTGACCTGTGATCAACAAGATAAACTAAACGAAGTTATTAATAAATTCCAATCTTTGTCAACCAAAGAGATGGGTTGTATAAATGTCACCTCCCATCTTATTGATACTCAAGATGCTAGGCCTTTTAAACAAAGACAATACAATTTGTCACCCGCGATGCAAAAGATTTTATCAGATGAAGTAGATAAAATGCTAGAGCTTGGAGTTATTCAACCCTCGTCCTCAGAATGGTGTAGCCCCATATTATTAGTGGGAAAGAAAGACGGTGAATATCGTGCCTGTTTTGACGGACGTAAACTTAACAGCGTCACAGTTAAAGATTCATACCCATTGCCTCGTACAGAAAGTATTCTCAATCGTTTACGTGATGCCAAGTATTTTAGCTCGATCGATCTAAAGAAAGCATTTTGGCAAGTTCCCTTAGAACATTCCTCAAGACCAAAAACTGCCTTTTGCATACCTGGAAAGGGTTTATACGAATTTACCCGAATGCCTTTCGGTTTGTCAAATTCCGCTCAAACATTGCAGAGAGTAATGGACCAAATTTTGGGTCCCTTGCTACATAAGGAATTAGCCTTTGTATATTTGGACGATATCTTAATAGCATCCCCTACCTTTAACGAACATGTCTCTACCCTGACCGCAGTTTTTGAATGCCTAAAGAAAGCTAACTTTAGAATTAATGCAGAAAAATGTAAATTTGCCTGTCAATCACTTAAATTTTTGGGTTTCATAGTAGATAACTTTGGTTTAAGAACTGATCCAGATAAGGTCAGCGCGATTCAGAATTTTAAAACTCCCACCAACACCACTGAAATAAAAAGATTAATAGGCATGGTCAGTTATTATCGTATTTTCCTTCCCGGTTTATCTACCATTTCCAGTCCAATTACTGCCTTAATAAAGAACACAAAGAAGGGACAAAAAATAGATTGGACAACTGAAGCTGAAGAAGCTTTTGAAAAAATTAAGGTTTTAATTACTACCTCCCCAATACTTATCTCGCCTGATTTTAAGGAAACATTTTATGTCCAAACCGACGCTTCACAAGTCGGCTGCGGGGTTTTATTGTTTCAAATTAAAGATGGATTAGAGCACCCAATTGCCTACGCTAGCAGAGCACTAACCGCCGCTGAACAAAAATATTCAGCCACAGAAAGAGAACTCATTGCCGTTATGTTCGCAATATCTAAATTTCAGGGTTACATTCAGGGTTTTAAGTTTATAGTCATTACTGACTGCTCTGCCTTAAAATGGTTACATAAAATCTCAAACCCTTCAGGCCGTTTAGCACGCTGGGCCCTACGGTTATCCCAGTTCGATTTTGAAGTGAGACACCGGCCTGGTAAATTAAACATTGTACCTGACGCGTTATCCCGCGATATATCACTTTTACAAACAAACAAAATCATTCCTGACGAATGGTACAAGAACATGTTGGAAAAGGTTGCCGAATCCCCAGAAGATTTCCCTAATTTCCAAATTGAAAATTCTTGCCTATACAAGTTTGTCCCCACAGAATTTCATAATCCTTCAAATATCCCTGAATGGAAGCTAGTAATACCCCCCGCGAACCGTGCGGACATTTTCAAAGAATGTCATGATGACCCTTTAGCTGGACACTTTGGTGTAGCTAAAACACTAGCCCGAATCTCTGAACTCTATTATTGGCCACATATGCGCAAAGATGCCAAACAATACGTTTCTAATTGTCTTACGTGTGGTGCTATGAAATGTACCAATCAAAAGAGCCCAGGTCTCATGGGTACTCAAAAGAAAGTCTCGTACCCATTCCAGTTGATTTCACTAGATTTATTAGGCCCATTACCCCGTTCTAAATCAGGAAATCAACACCTTTTGGTCGTAACGGACCATTTTTCGAAATTTGTTTTAGTACAGCCTCTAGCCAAAGCTACGGCGGCTGCTGTAATTAAGTTTTTAGAGCGACAAGTCTTTCTGATCTTTGGAGTGCCTCAGATAATTGTATGCGACAATGGTGCTCAGTTCCGATCCAAAGATTTTGTAAAATTAACCAAGGAATATAATGTCCAGAAAATATTTTTCAATGATTATTTTCATGCTCAAACTAACCCTACTGAAAGACAAAATAGGACTATAACCACCGCTATAGCTTCCTACGTGAAAAATGATCACACCGAATGGGATCGGAATATTTTTAAGATAGCACAAGCTATGCGTACCGCCAAGAATGAGGCGACCGGTTTCTCTCCCTCTTTTTTGACATTTGGCCGATATATCCCTATTTCCGGCGAGTATTACGGAATTCCCTCCCTTGAACACGATACAATAAAAAAAGATGAGTATATCCGTTTAGATAAGACTCAAGAACAATTGCCCCTATTGTATCAAGAAGTCCGTAAGAATTTAAAGAAAGCTTATGAAGCTAATAAGTCACATTATAATTTGCGCAAAAGACATGTAGTATATAATGTTGGTGACTTGGTATGGAAGAAACAATTTCCACAATCAGATGCCTCTAAGAAATTTGCTGCCAAATTAGCTCCCCGATATCTTTTATGTAAAATAGTGCGAAAAATAGGAGATCTATCCTATGATTTAGAAAATATGAGTGGAAAACCAGTAGGTAGATGGCATGTTGAACTCCTCAAGAAGTGCACCGCTACCAATTTTCCTCCAAGTGATTAAGCCCTTATTTTTTTCTGTTGTATATTATCGTTACCTTTTATAATTTCTTTATAATTTATTTACCTTATTTTTTAGTTCATAATGACCCAGTATCTTAGTAATGTTTTTGTTAGTTAATAATATTCCTTTAGTTTTGGTGGAGAAATTGTTATATCCCCTCAAAACGTGAATTCATGAACAATTTTATTTTAATGTTTAGTTTTAAAAAAAATTTTTTTTTTTGACGAATTTAGTTATCAAACACGTCCCGGTCGTACGACGTAAAACTGCGTGCAAAAAAAAAAAAACAACTGTTCCTCGTTGTTAACTTTTTAAATAACATTTTAGTGACCCAAACAACTACCTTACCTGAAATTAGAGGGTACGCTTTGCGAAGTATTGGAATAGCTAACCAATAAATCGTTTAGTTAAGCCAAGTACAGACTGGTGTTGCATTGGCCTAGCTACCCAATGTTATCATTAGTCGTGCGTTAATTTCATGTTTGTGATAGGTCAGTAAGCGAAAAATAATTTCTCATATAATTTGTATGTTAAGAGTAAACCCATATCGTTTACTTTACTTGTACCTTTATGTGAACAAATAAGTTCTGCCTTTAATGAGATAAATTTTTCTTACCTTGAATTATTTTAATTAATAAGCTCATTAATCATTTACCTTTTTGAACAAAGAAAATGTTCAATTGTACTACCTATTAAAAATATCTTGAGTACCTTCCCAAAATATCGTATATTTCTGAAGACAAATACCTTCAGTATTTTTAAAAATATGTTTAGTATTTTCCAAAAAAAAAAAAAAAAACCTTATGTTTTGAAAACATCTACCTAGTGTCTTGAATATAATTGAGATCCAGAATTAAGGGTACAATTTACCGTCATCTATACCTTTATGTGCACCTTTACCTTTGTTATGATTTCCGATAGGAATCATACGGAACTTCCTTATCTTATCTAAAATAACTTGAGCAATAGATACGTTTCGTCATTTTAGTAGTAAAGCAAATAACCCCAGAGACACCTAAGTTGATATTTCCACTTTGGAAAAGCTAAATTTAATCGCAAGTTTTTTTCTGTTTTTCCAACGACAATTGATAAAACAGACTAGATTCCATCTCATTAGATACCATTTTTAGCGTGGCATCAAATTCCAAAGGAAATGAATTTTGTAAATATGATTTTTTCATTTTCCAGGCACTGTAAATATGATTGAGCCCAAATTTTACCATAATTTCAATGTCCAAATTAATCTAGACTTCAGAGTTTCCATCTGCATTTGTGGGTCCCACGGCCAGCGAATGATCCCGTGATTTCGCGAACCGCCCTCTTTTACAGTGGTCACAACGAAATTTAGGCTGACTTACACCCCTATTCACTAACTCCGTTTTCGATCGATCGAATCGTTAAGTATTCGATGGATCGAAAAGAGTGACAATTCGTATCCAGTAACTAACGAATCGAGACGTTATCGTTCGGTCGATCGTTAAAACTTCTCGATCGATCGAATGTTTTCTCGTGACGGAGAAGGGTCACGTTAAGCTTCTCGATCATCAAAAAGTCCAGTGCCGTGCGCATTATAGTCAGATAACCTTTAAATTTACGTGTTTGTCAATATTTATTTTCAACTTTTTGAAATTACTACCTTGTAGATAATTTGATAAGCGAGTGATCTATTGATTTATAATGGATTTATTGATTTGATAGCATTGGGATCATTGGGATTATATTTGTTGCTTCTCGATCTATCGAAAAGTCCAGTGCCGTGCGCATTATAGTCAAATAACCTTTAAATTTACCGGTTTGTCAATATTTATTTTAAACTTTTCGAAATTACTACCTTGTTGATAATTTGATAAGTGAGTGATCTATTGATTTATAATGGATTTATTGATTTGATAGCATTGGGATTATATTTGTTTATCTTAAATACGTATTATTGCTGCAGACATTTTGGATCAACAAAACAATTTTTAGCAATTATCACAATCACAACTAGATAATATAAACTAATTCAATATTATAATTTACATATTCAAGTTCAATTTGGTATATTATATTATGTATGTAGTTGCAAAAGATTATAATATGACATAACTACCAACCTAATTTTTTTAAATTTAGAAATTCCCTTCAGATTTCTTTATTTTATAGGTTATGATTATGTTTACAACAGTGTTGCCAAACGTTAAGCTTTTGGCGTTTTCCATATCGATAAAGTGTAGTTACAGAATACGAATTTTTACCACAATCGATAAATGACACATCTCGATCGCCTACTTTTCGATGATCGAAACGTTTTCGATTGAAGTTAGTGAATAGGGGTGTAAGACTTGCGACTGGTAATCATCGCGAAATTTCAATTCTTTTAATGATTATTCTAATTTTTTTAGTAATTAGTTAATTTTATTTTAATAATAGTAAGAAATTAGAGGATTTAAGTTTCTTGTTTTGATTAAATTCTCCCAACCAATTTAAAACAAGTGGCGCCTAACATTAAATTTGTTTATTTAGATTCGAGCTTATCGTAATTAATAAAGATTACCTATAATTCCGAAAAATTAAGACTATTTCCTAAATATCTTTTTGTAAAAAAATGTAACTTCTCGTTATTTTTTTTTAATTTGTTTTTTTTGGTACTATTAGGCGATTGTAACAATTCAAAATTAATACAATATTAATACAAGAAATTAATACAAAGTATCTGTTATTTTCAACAGGAATGATATCATTTACCGGGGAATAACCGCGTCCGGGTGATTTCATGACTGTCGCACGTATAAGTTATTTTATAATAGAACACAAAAGAAAGTAATAGTACAATGTTAGTACAAAGTATTTTTAATAGCTAACACGCGTGATCTCATTTACTTTACCGGGGAATCACCGTGTCTGATGACTTCATACTTGCTACAAGCGTGAGATATTTTTCTTTGTATAAAGACATTAACATTGCATAAGTCCGGGGAATTACCGGGTTTCAATGACTTCATCGCCACGCGTAAGTTTTTTGTGCTTACGGGGTGCGTGATGACACTATAATATATAAGGACGTACTAACATGATGGGGACAGTCTGATTTTAGTTCGACAACGATTATCTTCAATTATCTCAAACTTACCTTAAATTGCTATTTGGTGTATTTTATTTTAAATACAAGTGCAATTAATACCTTCAAAGAAAACGTATTTATTTTGTGACAAAATAATCAAGTTGGATTATTTTCTTGGTTAAAGACCATTTGCATTATAATTATTGTATATCTAATTAATGGAATTTTTGTGTATTTCACTAAAAATCATTGAATGTGTTGTCAAGTCACATTTAAACTTAGTGAACTTTATTTTTAAATCATCAAGTGTTTAACCTAATTTTTGAACATTAATAATTAATAATGAATATTAAAATAAATTAATAATTCTTTCGTTTATAATTTGAACATCTTTACGTTAAGGAATAACTATCGTCGACCAAGTGCGTGATTAATTCATAGCATAAACAATTTACATCGCGAAAGAGTATAACTCTTATATAAAAACAATGAGTTCATATTACAAAAACAATAATAATGTTAGTGTTTATTTAAGTCAAAAAAGTGTTGAACTATAACATTAATACAATTTGTTTCGCGAAATAAAAACAATCTTCGTTGAAATAAGCAACGTATTTAGTTTGGTGAATCCCCTACCTGCATCTTTATTCAAATAAAGAAAATACATCTACACATGTGTGCATGGATGAAATCATTCAACGTACTCATCAAACAGGTGTTTTATTGCTGCATTGGCAAATACTTCACCATAGGCAGCGCATAAATAATTTCTTTAAGGTATTGTGTATCTAATTAATTTGTATGTATTGAATTTGATTTATTTTATTACAAATCATCCTACTGTGATGTTTAATGTAATTTGGAGTGAATCTGTGAATGTATGAGAATAGATTATAGGTTTGTGCTAATTTATGTATGTATCATTTTAAATTTTGTTTAAATTCAAATAATAAATGTTGAGATTTGAAGTATTTCTTATTTCTTTGAACGAAATTCGACCTACCTGGGAAGGGGTCCTTAATTATTTTTAGTCATTCTCTACTTTGAGCTAGCTTAAGGGTTACACCTATATAAAGTCTTCCTCACAGGGGGAAGACCATAATAGATCGGTGAAGGCCATAGTTGTTCGGCCTTCGGCCTCACAGGGTGAAACCATAATAGATCCGTGAAGGCCATAGTTGTTCGGCCTTCGGCCTCACAGACCGGACCATAATAGATCCGTGAAGGCCACAGTTGTTCGACCTCACAGACCGGACCATAATAGATCCGTGAAGGCCATAGTTGTTCGGCCTTCGGCCTCACAGACCGGACCATAATAGATCCGTGAAGGCCAAAGTTGTTCGGCCTTCGGCCTCACAGGGCGGACAATAATAGATCCGTGAAGGCCAAAGTTGTTCGGCCTTCATCTGTCATCTGTCATCCGTCATCTGTCATCCGTCATCTGTCATCTCATCTGTCATCTCATCTGTCATCTCATCTGTCATCTCATCTGTCATCCGTCATCTCATCTGTCATCTGTCATCCGTCATCTGTCATCTCATCTGTCATCCGTCATCTGTCATCTCATCTGTCAGCTGTCATCTGTCACCCGTCATCTGTCAGCTGTCATCTGTCATCCGTCATCTGTCATACATACATACATACAGACACACATACATACATAATCTTCACGTAAAGTTACATCTTCATGTAAAGTTAAATCTGTATGTGCAAACTGATTTTTAGGTTATGTAGTTAATGCCGTCACATTGACACTATCGGGGGGCCCATGGGGGCTATTCAACACTATCAGGGTCACTCTCTAGGTTATGAAAAGGGGGCCCGTCTTGCTAAAACGCGCACTATTTATGTTTTACCCTGTATATGCAAAATGATTTTTGATAATTTTAAAAATATTGTGCAACGCTACTGACTATAATATGTCAATGTCATTTTTAAGGTTAGTCAAAGTTGTGCCCCCTATTTGTCGAGCCGCTACTGACTATAATATGTCAAAGTCATTGAATCTTTATTGTGCAACGCTACTGACTATAATATGTCAATGTCATTTTTAAGGTTAGTCAAAGTTGTGCCCCCTATTTTTCGAGCCGCTACTGACTATAATATGTCAATGTCATTGAATTAATCTTTTAGCGTCAAAATCGCATCGTAACTATGACAACTACTGTGACCTGAAGTGTTTAACTGCTGATGACCGTCTTATGGTGACGAATTACTAAATTCAAAGACGACGAAAAGTTTACTCTTGAATGTCGCCAGATCTCGTGAAAGTTTCAACGCCCACAGTTACGGGATTTAGACGTCTATGCGGAACATACATACCCACACACACACATACAAGCATTTTTATATATAAGAAGATGAATCAAATGCGTAGAGAAACCGATATTTCGGAAAGAAAAATTATGTTAAAACTAGTTTGTGAAGGTAAAAGTTATCGCGAGGTTAGAAAAATAGTCGGCAGATCATTTTCAACAATCGTAAATGTGATAAACAAATTTAAAAACGAAGAAACTTTCCAAAAAAAGCTGGACAAGGTAGAACTAAAATACTTGCACCTCACAACGAACAGCATATAGTGAGAGAGATTTTAAAAAACCAAAGAAATCAATTACTAATTTAAAGACGCAAGTTTCTGAAATAATCGAAAAGACCATATCTGAAGAAACAATTCGCAGAACACTGCGAAATAGTGGTTTTAATGGTCGTGTAGCCCGTAAGAAACTATTCATTTCAAAGGTTAATAGAAAGAAGCGGGTAAAATTCGCTAAAAAATATATAAATAAAGACCCAGAATTCCGGAATAACGTAATTTTCTCTGATGAGAGCAAGTTGAACATATTTGGATCAAATGGAAGACAAATTGTGTGGAGGAAAGTCAAAACAGAGTTGAAGAAAGAAAATCCTCGTGCTACAGTCAAACTCCGAGGTGGAAATGTGATGCTCTGAGCGTCCATGGCTGCCAGTGGCGTCTGGAATTTAGAATTTATAGATGTAAAAATGAACAAAGAACACTACCTGAAAATTTTACAGAAAAATTTAAAAGACAGCGTGAATAAATGAGGTCTTCATAAGGTTTGGTAGTTTCAACAAGACAACGACCCCAAACATACAGCCCATATAGTAAAGTTGTGGTTGATCTACAATGTACCAAAACAGCTGCATATACCGCCCCAATCTCCCGATCTCAATCCAATTAAGCATCTATGGCCGGAATTAGAACGTAGGTTAAGAAAAACTTCAATTACGAGCAAGAGAACTCTACAACACAGATTAGTTGAAGAATGGAATAATATTGAGGCAAGTGTTACTGAAAAATTGGTTAAAACCATGCCGAAACGTTTGCAAGCCGTAATTGATGCCAAAGGCGGGCTCAACCTGTTTATAGAATTAAAAATTTAAGTTAAAAAACAATAGGATTTTGTTCCTGTGCCTTCAATTTTGTGTAATGAAATTGTTACATTTTTCATGTTTAATATACTAGATTCTTGTTTAGGACTTTTTTTTAAATTTTTTCTAAGTTTTCTAGAATTTGAAATCATATTTGAATAATAATTCGAAAAAAAAATTAATTAAATATTATTAGTTTAGAAAATATTCAGCGTTTTAAATTTTGGAACCTAACCCCCTTTTTTCTATTGCTTCTTTGGTTCCATTTACGCGAATTCCATGTACGCGAGGTTTTTGGCGAACGGAACCCTCGTGTACATGGAGGGTCTAATGTATTTGATAGAGAATTTTATGCTCTTCAATTATGGTCTGATCATAATTTTTAATACAAGCATAAATAAGCGAGTTATCGGCAAAAAATCGCGTTGGGGAGCTAAAACCCCCGATTGTGGGGGACGCCGGCGTGGGATTTTATGAGACTTGGGGGGATTCATTAGAACACTGCAATGTACATCTCTGCCAAAATTCAGCTTGCCCGGATTTTTTGCAAACTAAAAACCATTCTTGCCTGGACTATAACGTTTGTTTTAAATAAAAATAAATTAAGAAAAATAAAATATTGAAAAAATTTGCTTGTAATAAAAATTCCCGGAAGGGGAACCCCCGAAAATTTTACTTTTAAAATATTTGTAATAAAGTACTTTAATATATAAATAAATAAAACTTTAAAAAAATTGTAATAAAAAGGGGAACCCCCTTTACAAGTGCCCAAATGAAATGAAATGAAATCCTGGCTACGGGCCTGTGTTATCATGTATCATCTTACCTGTAACGCATCTAAAAAAAGTTACGACGTCAGCGAAAGAACGAAAAAATGTATAATCGTTGTATTTAATTATGAGCCCATGTTACTCCTGAAATCATAAGTAAAATAATAGTCAAAGTTCCATCAAAATCGGAGCAGTGGTTTTCAAGAAAATCGGCAACAATTGTGCAAACTTGGTCTTGTTTATTATGTTAGTCATTAAAAGACAGTTTCGATATTACACTGAATGCATTTCCCATTACTTCTACTATGTTAAACTTAATGCAGTTTGATAGAACAGGCGGACTTGTAGAACACGGTTTTGATAAAACACGGAACGGAACCTCTGATTTGCATTACTTCTTGGTTTTGCTTAACTCGTTTCGATATTGCGAGGGTTACCTGTACAAAAAATCTTTGAACGGCGATAAGAAAGTTTAAAAATTCCGCGTGAATAATTTTAAGAATGCAATTTTAACAGCTAAATCGTATTCAGCAAGTATTTTCTATGGTGATCGATCTAAAAAAATTAGAAAAATTGTTTTTCCTTTGTGGAAAACTTTTGCAAAACCCCGACAAAATTACAAAATCGACGGCTAAATATTGATTCGCGATGCGGTGTAAAATTTTCAAAAACTACTGTAATATTTTGTCGCGAGTGTGAAGCATCCGCGATAAAAAATTTATCTTAATCGAACAATACTTTTCGTACATTTTGTGGGGCACTTTGGAAGTTTTTGTAAATTTTGGAAAATTGAAATTATTTTTCGCACGTACCGGTTATATAGAGACGGTAATCAGCTTAAGCGGTTAAGACCCGGTTTTACCACGTCTAGTCAAAGTGCTAGTTGACGCTTGACTAATAGTTGACGATCATTTTGCAACGGTAAAATGATCGTCAACTATTAGTCAAGCCTTTGAGTCAAGCGTCAACTAGCACTTTGACTAGAGGTGGTAAAACCGAGCCTAAGGGTGTTGCTGCTAAAGCTGAATGCCCGGTTCGACTCCGGGCTCAGTATAAACTTTATTATGACTGTCTCCCCTCCGAAGGCAATGGCAAACCACCGAGGTGTAATTAGCCAAGAATAGCCTCTCTGGAGATGAAGTGTATACACTTCCCGCGATTCGGAGCCCGCGTTAAACAAGTAGGTCCCCTATGTGTGTGATAGTACTACAAATGCACAACACTCAACACATACAAAGGAGAGAGGTTGCCAACATCCGGTAACGGATAGGCACGTGAAGAAGAAGACCGGTTATATTCGCCAAATAAAACAGAAAGCGTTGTTCAACATTTTTCGAAAAACCACCTCGTTTCGCTTAAAATTTACCGCAAATATTTAGATACAAAATCGGTCCGATTTCAAATCGAAATTTTTCAAAATTTGCGTGTTTCCAATTTGCCATCTTATTTAACGTCGAACGAAAAAAGTATAACTTTCGAAAAATTGGCGCTCGAAAAATGTCCATGTATTTCACCATGTAGTATTTCACTACCCTTTAAATGCTATTTTTATGAGCTAAATATGAATATTCCGCATTTTTTTTTAATATCTACTATATAAACCTTTAGCTTTCCGAATTGGGGATTTAGGGAATTTTTAAAATCCGGGTGCCATTATTGTGTGCTCTTCTCATAACGTAAATTATACAATACTTTTATTTTCAGAAACTTGGAATAACCATTGTAAGAAGGCAGAATTTGGAAGAGAATATAAAAGGCCCCATTATGAAAAATCAAAAGCCGAAGAACTATCTCCTAGTTTTAACTGACCTGGAAAAAGCAATATCCGAGGGCAATATTGAAGACTTGAAAAGCTCAAGTAATTTAATAATCGCCTACACAAGTAATGTAGAAACTCAATTGACTTGGAGAGATTATTATGATAGTACTAACAACCCTATTGGAAGTACCAACTTGGTTATCCTAGCCTGTAAGCATAATCAAGTGAAAATTCTCGAGTATTTATTGGGCAGTGATAGTAAAATTTTAAATAATTTATCTATTGGCATTGGAAGACCTATTATACTACCAGATGACGAAGATGAATCACAGCATAACGCATTTTATTATGCTATACGTTCGTGTAATGTTGAGCTTCTTGATATGTTCATCAATAAATGGCCTCATAACTACTTTGCTGCTCATTTAGAAAAATTGGACGAAATTCTTTCAAGGACTTATGAAGAATTAAAGTTAAAGAACGTACCGTTGTCAGACGAAATACAAGGTTTTGTTGAAAATAAGTTAATAAACCTCCGTTTCTACTCAAATGATTCTCGAAGTAATCCTGGTTTTAAGAGTGACCTTAATAATATTAGAGAACGGATTGATTTAATCCTTGAAAACATCAGCCTCCTACAGACAGATTACTCAAACACGGAAAATGTGGATAAAAAGTTTTTATTTGTAGCCAAATTTATTGCACAAAATATTCATATATTAAAACGACAGTTGAAATCCGCCTACATTAGATTGCCTTGGGAAGAAATGGAATTTTGTTTAATCACTTTTGTATCTACTCACACAAAATGGCAAGAGGTTAATATATTTTATCGTGTTACGTTGGATAATAACAAAATAATCAATCACTTGGAACATTTTGCTAAGAAACTTGAAGCCGAAAAAGATCTTATACAAGGTGAATATATTAATATAAAATTAACAAAAGCCGAATAGAGAATAACGTAATCAATTAACCTTCTTCTTATGTTAGGCCTGTGTTTACCAATTTTTTTTCAATTTAGTTCTAAGAGCATTGGGTTTTACATCTTAGGTAGCCTTCTAGGTTGGACTTTGATGTGCCTAAACGCTGTTTTTTTATTGTTATGATGGTTAGGGGTGCGCATATAATCGATTAATCGATTACGTAATTCGAATAATCGATTATTTCATAATCGATTATGATATTTTATAATAATCGATTATTGAAATAATCGATTATTCATAATCGACTATGAGTTCATAATCGATTATGAACTCGTAATCGATTATGAACCCATAATCGATTATGAATTCATAATCGATTATGGACTCATAATCGATTATGAACCCATAATCGATTATGAATTCATAATCGATTATGAATTCATAATCGATTATGGACTCATAATCGATTATGGACTCATAATCGATTATGAACTCATAGTCGATTATGAACTCATAGTCGATTATGAACTCATAGTCGATTATGAACTTATAACTATAATAGGTAGGGCTATTAAGGGTTACTAAATTACTATATAATTTATTATTTTGCTAATTGTGTTACGGTGGTGCTAATAAGTAGGGGTGCGCGATTATGAAATTTCATAATCGATTATCGATTATAAAAAATAATCGATTTTTTTCGATTAATCGATTATTAAAAATAATCGATTATGAACTCATAGTCGATTATGAACTCTGTCATTTTTTGCACTACATTAACTATTATCGAAACCATGCATTTCTCCAAAAAAAATTCATTAAGAATAATTTATTGATTTAATACTTTAATTTTTTAATACATGAATTTTTTATATTTTTCTAATTTTTAATAAGGTCAAAAATAAATTAAAAACCAGGATATAAAAATCTCGGAGCGATTACTTTCAGTCGAAGAATGTAGTAAGATTTTGCAAACATCGCGTTCAAGAGATAAATATCACGTGTTGGAAACGTGTTTGTCAGCAAACAATTTTCTTAATGTATGTACACATTTCTGCCAAGAAGCAAGAAAAAAATTTCTTAGCAAGCATGTTTGTAAAATTTGTAATTGCAGGTTTATTTTCACAATCGATTATTTCTATAATCGATTAATCGATTATTATAAATTATCATAATCGATTATGAAATAATCCATTATTCGAATTACGGTGACGATTAATCGATTATATGCGCACCCCTACTAATAAGAAGTGTTGTTAAGCACCAGTTGATAACACATTACGGTCCGGTATCAATCTGTAATAACTTACCTGCGTAGCCGATTATAATGTTACTTACAGGTGTGTTGATGAGAATTTACGATTCCTTCATAAAAACGCTGATTAAATCTGAAGTACCAAATATTTTGTTTTTAAATTTTAACTGAATGTTACTATTGTATTATGCATTATGTAATTAATTTATTGTTAACAATAATCCATCTAAAAGGCTTCTAATTAAAATTCATTTTGTAAAAGTATACACTTTCACTCAAAATATCGGACAAATAATTTAAATCCATATTGATGAAAAAGGGTTGCAATCTTTAATTGAAAAGCAAAAAAATATTTTTTTAAAACTATCAAATTTATAAACAAAAATACCTAAAAGTTGAATGGCAAATCCATATTTGGATTCAAAATATTTGGATTCAAAATATGAATCCGAAATATGAAACGAAATGATCGACTATGAGTTCATAATCGACTATGAGTTCATAATCGATTATGAGTCCATAATCGATTATGAATTCATAATCGATTATGGGTTCATAATCGATTATGAGTCCATAATCGATTATGAGTTCATAATCGATTACAAGTTCATAATCGATTACGAGTTCATAATCGATTATGAACTCATAGTCGATTATGAATAATCGATTATTTTTAATAATCGATTAATCGAAAAAAATCGATTATTTTTTATAATCGATAATCGATTATGAAATTCCATAATCGCGCACCCCTAATGATGGTAAATTATTAAATCAGCGGAACTGACGGCTTAATGTGCCCTCCGAAGCACGGCTTAATCAATAATTTAATACTGCAAGACTTTGGAGTATTTTAGTTTTATTGTTCACTTAAATTGTTAAATTTTAATTTTTTCGAGCTAATGATTTACTTTATTTTAGGTGTGAATACTGAAAAACTCGCTCAAATCCCTAAGTTAAAACGTGACCAAGTTGTTGCCGAGATTATCAGCAGTTATCCGCCATTTGAAGAATTGTATAAGGATTATCGACAAATCAGGGATGTCCATTCTTTAGAAAAAATAAATGTTTATATCCAGTTGGCATTATCAGCTGATCCTAAGGAAAAAGACGGTCAGTTAATTATTACAAGGGCTTTACAGGTTATAGGAGAACATTTAAAAAATACTTTGGAATCTCCAAACTTATCTAAAACAACAAGTGAGCTTCTCCTACTATCGTTACCAAGAAACGCAAGAGAAATCATTGTAGATCTACGTAATTCACTATCACATGCTTATTTGCTCTCTAAAAGAATAGAAATTGAGGAAAATTGTGATATTAATTTTTTTATTAATGTACAAAATGACACTAAAAAAGTTGGTGATGTTATTACTGATATTCTTTATAATAACAAAATAAAAACAATTCGTATACTTTTAACTAAAATTGTTAACAGTAAAACTGCAAATGAAATAAAACAGGTTGCCGAATTATTTAACACTGTTGAATTAGATAAAACAGTTACTGGAAATTTTAAAATGTTAGAACACGAGAAGCTTGAAAAAATTGTGAAAGAATTGAGTGATATTATAACTGACAAGACGGATTACGAAAAGGAGCTGTTTAAAAAAATTAATAGCATAACCAATGGCACAAGAAATCGATCAAAAAATGACAGGACTGATTATGTTATAGGAATTATTTCATTGAAGACCTTAGGTTACGGCATCTGCGTTAATAAGATTGATCACAACGTCATTAGAGGAATAAAATTCCAAGCTAATCAGACATTACAAAATATTACCTCAAAATTAGAACCTAACAGCCTTAAAGAAATTGCTATATTGTCAACAAAAATTTCTCATAGTATTGGTTCAAGAATACCAATTGATAAACTTGTTAAAGTGAATTACTTAATTTGCGAAATTTATTATATTTCTGAATTTGGAACAAGTGATATCAAATGGATTGAAGAATTGCGAGAAAAGTTGAATGAAAAAGATACTTTTATTCCTACACATCCACAAAGGAAGATTTACAATGTAACAGAAGAAAAATATAATAAGCAACTTGAACTAAAGCTATCTGAATTGAAGGGTATTTTAAATAAGAACTCATTATGCGGGCCAGTAATTAAAAATTTTACTTTCTATAAGAGTGATAAAAAATTGCAAGCAGTGGTAGAAATGCTTGTTCTGGATATAATGTCAATTTTAGGTAGCTCAAAGCTGGAGAATAATATACTGTTTTTAGATGATAATAGTCCATTATTAACTGGAAAATGTTTGCGTAATCATTTAGCACATAATAATGTCTTAATTGATATTTTATTATGTGACCCTTCAATGGCAATTATTTTAAATGCAAAAAAACTTACCGAAGAGAATATAATGAGAAATAAGAAGAAAATAGGCCAGTTAATAAGGGAAGATCCTATCAAATTGAGAGAGAAATTCAATCAGGGCCTAGCTACAATTACTCATCAAGAACGAATGTTTGCGGCTTTGGAAGAAGGAAATATAGGCATCTTAAAGGATTGCCTTAAAAACGGGACAGATATTAAAGCTACAAGTATTAATTCTTGGACCACATTACATTTTGCCTCTAAGGGACCCAGTCTTGAAGTTATCAAATTTCTACTTGATCATAATGTACGCATCAATGTGAAGGATAGTGATGGACAAAGCCCACTACATATAGCTGCTACACATGGAAGGCAAAATATTGTTAATTTTTTTATAAATGAAAAACATTTAAATGTTGACATTCTAAATAACATGGGCGACACCCCACTTCATCTTGCAGCTCAAAATGGTCAGAAAGATACTGTTGAAGTACTATTAAAAAATAAAGCTGATACTTTTATCAAAAATTTAACTGGTGTTTCACCTTTACACTGTGCAATAAGTAATAATCATGTCGATGTTGCCAAGATTCTACTGGAAAAAAATATTAACGTTGATATTAATGAAACTATGGGTGGCTTTACGCCATTGCATGAAGCTGCAGAGTTTGGTCATTTACAGCTAGTTAATTTCTTACTTCGAAATAAGGCAAATGTTAATGCTACTACTGATAAAAATTGTATACCGTTACATACAGCAGCGTTTAATGGTCATCTGGAAGTGGTGAACGCTTTAATTCTAAAAGGGGCTAATATAAATGCTAGAGTAATGGACGGTTGCACGCCATTACATTATGCAGTAGAAAACGGCCATGAGAACATAGCTAATATTCTATTAAAACATGGAGCTAATGTTGATATTGTTGACAAAACCTATTATAATACACCATTACACTATGCGGCAAGGTATGGGCATCAGGGAATTGTTAAGAGTCTGCTGAAGAACGAAGCCAATGCTAATGTTGCCACCATTGCAGGCATAACTCCATTACATTTTGCTGTACAGAGTGGCCATTTGGAAATAGTAGCTGTACTTCTCCAACATGGTATTCGCATTAACGCTCAAGATAAAAATGATGCTACACCATTACATTACGCAGCAGAAAGTGGTCATAGGGAAGTTGCAGAACTTTCAATAAAAAACGGAGCAAAAACTAATGCCAAAGACATTCGCCATATAACGCCACTATATACAGCTGCTCTGCAAGGTCACAAAGATGTTGCAAATCTCCTAATAAAAAATAAAGCAGAAATTAACGCTCAAGATATTATGGGTAGTACACCATTACATGCAGCTGCCATGAAAGGCAGTCAAGATATTATTAATCTTCTGATAAAAAATAATGCTCAAGTTGATACTAGAACTTTGAATGGTATGACACCGTTGCATGCTGCTGCTGTAGATGGCCATGCAGATGCTATTACTTTACTAATAGAAAATAAAGCTGTTATCAATACCAGAGCTCATTATGGTCTTACACCGTTACATTCAGCCGTTGCGGAAGGCCACAAAGATGTTGTTAACCTTTTATTAAAACTTAAAGCCCAAGTCGATATAAAGGGTATTGAAAATTTTACACCATTGCATGCAGCCATACAAGCAGGTCACAAAGAAATCGTTGAGATTTTAGTAACAAATGGAGCTAATGTTAATATCAAGAGTTACAATCTGACTCCGTTGGTCTCTGCTATAAAATTTAATCACAAGGAAATCGTTGAAGTTCTTATAGCAAATGGAGCACAAGTTAATGTAGAAGGCTTCGACCCTTTGCCACAAGCAGTTATTGCTGGATATAGAGATATTGTAGAAATTTTGCTAAAGCACAAAGCTCGTGTTAATATAAAAGGTCCTGAAAATGCTACATCATTACATTTAGCTGCTAAAAGAGGTCATAAGAAGATAGTGAATGTTCTGATAACAAATGGAGCTGATGTTGATGCTTTAACTATTAAAAATGTAACACCATTATGTATAGCAGCCCAAGAAGGTCATGCGGAACTCGTTGAGATTTTAATAGCAAATGGAGCTAACATTAATGTTAAATGTGACGAAAATGGTACACCGTTACATATGGCAGCAGCAAGTGGCCATAATGATGTTGTAAAAGTTTTATTACATAATGAAGCAAAAATTTATATAAAAGATCACAAAAGAAGAACGCCTTTAGAATTAGCAGTAGCGCATGGTCGTCTAGAAGTGGTTAAAATGTTACTGAAATACGATAAAGTAGATATGGACCATGAAGGTAACGATGGTTGGACGTTATTACATATTGCTTCACAAGAAAGTAACTTGGAGTTGGTAAAATACCAAGTAAAGGAGGGCTCTGATATTAATGCTCGAAATGCCTCTGGTTCCAAGTCCATTCACATTGCAGCCAGAGAAGGTCATAGAGATACTATGGAGTTTTTCCTTAGTAAGGGGTTAAACATCAATGATCGTGGAGCAGCTAATCAGACATTACTTCACTATGCTGCAATGAAAGGTCATTTAGAAAATGTGAAGTATTTAATAGCACAAGGTGCAGACGTTAATGTTAGAGATGCTAATGGCCAAACTCCTACGCACATTGCTGCTACATTTGGTTATAAAGATATTACAGAAGTTTTATTAAAATATGGGGCAGTTTACAACGCTTTTGATAAATTTTACAAACGACCATTGGAAATTGCTAAAGACGAGAACGTGATTAATCTATTAGCATCAACCGATAAATTATTTGAAGCTGTAAAATGTAACAGCTTTTCAGATGTTAAAAATTATATTAAAGCAGGAGCGTTTGTTGACGCTAGAAATGTTAAAAATGTTACACCATTACATTATGCTGCATGGAAAGGCTATGAAGAAGTGGTCAATGTGCTATTACAGAATAAAGCTAATGCTAATGTAGTTGGTAACAAGGGGGTTACTCCTTTGCATTATGCTGCCCAATTCTCTCATTTAAAAGTGGTCATGACATTATTGTCCAATTCTGCAGTATATAATGCTCTTTCAGATGGAGGCAAAACGCCATCAGATTTTACTGTAGAAAAAAGTATAACTAGCTTATTGGACCTGGTGGACGAATCTTTTAAAAAAGTTAACAACGGTAATTCTCAAGTTATTCGTGACCTTAACAAGATAAAGGATATTGGTACATTGAAAGCAGTGATGAATGCCCGTAATAGAGAAAATCAAACACTAGTAGTTGCTGCGATGCATAGTAACTTCTCAAAAGTTGATCAGTTGAAAGAGATATCACAAGGTGATTCAGCGGCTCAGGTTGGTGTAGCTTCAATGCACTGCAATCAAGGCAAATACCAAAAAGCCTTAAGTATTTACAAGAGCGTATTTGAGAAGAGAAAAGAAATACTGGGATCAGATAATCCTGGCACATTAGATATTCAAAGAGACATAGCTAACGTATTTTATAAACAAGGGGCTTACCGAGAAGCTTTAAATACTTTTGAAGAAATTTTCCAAAAACAGAAAGAAATGCTGGGTTTGAATAATAAGGATACTTTAAGTACAAGAAGTTCAATTGCTTTAGTGCTGCATAGACAGGGAAAAGATGAAGAAGCTCTAAATAGTTTTCAAGAAGTTTATCAGAAGCAAAAGGAAATACTAGGGCCAAATCATGTAGAGACTTTAAAAACGTGGTTTCATATGGCGCTAGTATTGGAGAGACTAGGAAAGGACGAAGAAGCGTTGTATATCAATAGAGCGCTATTTGAAAAAAGGAAAAAAAAATTTGGTGCCAACCATCCAATGACTGTGTGTACTCAAAATAATCTAGCGATGGTACTTGCTAAGCAGGGTAATTCTGAAGAGGCGTTGAAAATTTATAAAGAAGTTTTCGAGAAAAAGAAGGTGGTGTTAGGTATGAATCATGCTGATACTTTGAGAACGTTACATAGCATCGCGGTAATCCTTGGCCAACAAAAGAAGTATCATGAAGCGTTGAAAGCTCATGAAGAAGTTTTAAATATTCAGAAAAACTGTTTGGGACCTAATCATCCTGAAACCTTGCTTACTCGATACAACATGGCAAATATACTTTTCGCCCAACGTAAATGGATTGGTGCATTTCGAGCCTACAAAGAAAGTTTAGATCAATTAAAAGCCGTTTTTGGACCAAGTCATCCCAGTACTTTGGATAGCTTAGGAAAGATAGAAGCACTTAATAAGATATTTAAGATTCAAGGCAGCGATACGTGGGAGGTTATACAGCATCTGCAGAAAGAAATCAACATTGCTGCAGATAATGGTGATGTACAAACTGTTCAGCGCCTGATAAAAGATGGAGCCGAAATCAATGATAAAAACATCGATGGAAGAACACCATTACATTTCGCCGTTAGCAATGGACATAAAAATGTTGTGAATATTTTACTAAAAAATGGAGCTGACGTTACTCAAGTTACTAATAAAGGTAATACACCATTACACACCGCAACTTCTAAATGTTTCAAAGAAATTATCGAGGTTTTGTTACAACATGTAAATCGCGATATATTAAACGACTTTATTAATGCTAAAACCACTGCTACTGGTACTGCATCGCTTCACATTGCAGCTAAGAATGGTTTTGTGACAACCCGCATTTAATTCATTATTATTTATATATATCGACCACGTAATTTTAACACGTAAAGATGAATCTATCAACGATAAATAAATGAAAATAAACATTAAACCATGATATAAAATAGATTATAAGTATTAAACCATATTATGTGTAAACCATTTAGGTTATAATTATTTAAACTTATTTAGTTTATAATAATAATTAATTTGTTTATAATAATTATTGAACCAGAGAAAGATTTGTTTGAGATGCACTGGAAATTCTCGAGTGATATTGTAAACTTTTACAATATCCGTCCTTTAATATTTGTAACAATAAGAACGGAAACGTTAATAGCTTTGTAAGAGAATTTCCAGCAAAGTTAAAAGAAGCGACAAAGATTTGAAAGTTAGGCTAGGTCATAAAGCAATCCACTTGCACTGCTCAAGCCGCCTCTTCGTGGAAGTAAAAATACGTTAGAATTTTATGAATGGAACCGTCGCTTTCCAATCTATAGAATCCTTAGCACCCCGCTGGGTTTCTAGTACGAAAGCGAGTAAGGAAACTTGCGTGGAAGAGACGATATATGTAGCCTCAACTCGAGGCCCTAAAATTAATAAATATCATACGTCTTTATTCCCTCCCCAAGGGAAAATCGGATTCAATAAATACTACTCCGGAAGCAAAAGTCAAGTTAGTTGCCAGTTACCGGGTTTTCAAGCACATACGCGTAATTAAATTAGACGCTAATTAAAAAGCGTAATTTTTCTAGTCAGTTCAAATAAATATAAATTCAAAGTCGAATCAAATACTCGCGTAAATCAAATAAATTAAACTAAAGTTCCAATTAAATTAGTACGGTTTTGAATTTCAAAGAATAATCCATCCAAGGTTCGACAGCTTCGTAAAAATTAAATCAATTAAATCTATCTCGACCGATCCATTTCGAGGCGAGCGCAATTTCAAAGTATCCAACTACAACTAAGAAAGGATTACGCACAGGTGCAGTCAAAAGGGCTTATAGACATTCAGGTATCAAACCATTTTTAATTAAAAGGAAATCTTTTACAAGTTTTACTCTGGTCATATTAGAATAACTATATAACTGTAACCATAATTCTAGCATTATAATTTAGTGAAACCTTTAAGGGTGTATAACTGTAAATTTTTGTTTGGGTTTAATTTTGTTGTTTGAATAAATTGTTTAATTAAGTCAAAGGGGCCTTAATCATTGAATTCTCATATTAGAATAACTATATAACTGTAACCATAATTCTAGCATTATAATTTAGTGAAACCTTTAAGGGTGTATAACTGTAAATTTTTGTTTGGGTTTAATTTTGTTGTTTGAATAAATTGTTTAATTAAGTCAAAGGGGCCCTAATCATTGAATTCTCCTACAAGTAATCAGTCGTTTGTCGTAAATATTTATCCTGCGCTTCTATACAAAAAGAAAAGCTTCTCACGTTACCAAACTAAACTAATTAATGAGAAATTAAAGTAAGCATTTAAAGTTAAATTCATGAGTTGGCGATCGGACTCGAAATTTCATCTAACTACGATCGCTGGTGGCAGCAAATTCAATTAAAATAATACATTCACTAATTAAATCAAACTAAAGCAATCACCTTTAGTAGAGTTTTTTGGATGTTACCAAGTCCTTATTAAAGCGAGGTGCAATTTATGATATTAAAAATAGTGAAGGTAAAACACCATTTGATGTTTCCAAAGAGCAAAATGTTAATCATTTTCTGAAACTAGTTGAAGAATTGTTTGAAGATGCTAAACATGGTAATGTTAAAATTATTGACAAGCTAAGAGCAATGCAACCTGATGATTTTGTAACCGTAACAAATGCTCGTAATAATGATGGAAATACTTTATTTCAGATGCTTATAGCTAATAAACACAAGAATGTTGCAGGTAGATTATTAGAAATGCTAAGAAAGTCGGATCAAAATTTACGAGAAAAGTTGAACTGATGTTAAAATCAGTATTATTTTATATAACTTGAATTAACATTGTATAATATCTATATTTTTTAATTTTGTATGTTACGATATTTGCAATAAGATATTAAAATTTTTATAAAAAATAATAAATTTGATTATAGGTCCTTACTTATTTTTACAATTCTTCATTCTTGCAGCTGTTTGTTTTTAATTTAAAAAGACTTAACAACTTCCACTTTTGAGCTAAAGGTAGCCGGCGTCCTCATTAAAATATACTACTAAAACATTCGATTTGAGATATGTGTGAAAAAATTGAAGATCATTGTTTAATCAATTGTTTTTGATGTTCCAAGTTTGAGGTTGTCAAGGACGTTGTTAAAACGCGTGGTTAGTTAGAAAACGCGGCAGGGGTAAAACCAGAAAATCCAAACAAGTGGAATCAATTGGTACAAAACAGCAAACTTGGTGTTCAAATGCCGAATTGGAGAACTCGAGAGAGATATTAATATGGTGATATAAAAATAAGTTTTCAAAAGTAGGTATTCTAATTTTTCCTATATGTACGTTTCCCGTATTCGCCGCCAAATTGGAAACACGCGAAAATAATAGTATATATCCCAAAGGACTTAGGTGCATTATTAATCCTAAGCTAAAGTTTTGCCTGAAACGAAGTAGAGAGTAAAAACTCGCACGAGGGATTAACATCCACTTTAGTCCTGAGGTAAACATATTATAGTACATTATTTTATGCATTTCCGGGACTTAATCTGCAATTAATATTTATTTAAGCTTTAATTTCAACATAGCCCTCTCAAAATAAATGTCAGTTTGACGTTTCTTAACAATCAAGTTGCATGCAGATGTTTTATGGAAACAATGCATTTATTTTTACTTAAAATTTAAAGTTGAACTTTAATCTTTGACAAAAGGGACTAAAAAGCAGTTTAAGTCCCGTAATTGCATAAACATTATTGTGACTATTCGTGAATATAACAGTTTGGGTTGGCCTGAGAGCAAAATGTCAATTGTCTGAAAAAAGCAAATTAAATTCTTCACAAGAAAGTTCTTATACCGGGTGTTCATTTCCAAAGTAGCCAGACGAAATAATTTTCTTTTCTAGTAAATTTGAGAAAAACAAATACACGTTGGTTTAGGCCGTGTTCAGGTTAGGAGCTTTACGCGCTTTAAGAAAAACGTGAAATATTGCGAAAGTTTCAAAATAGAGTATAATATCTACTGCTACTGTGTACATGAATACACCACATATGTATTTACAACCAATTTACAACAATAGCGGATACAGGAGAACAACGTGTTTAGTACTTCCCATGAATTTACAAATATCGAAAAAGTAACAGTTGCAAAATCTAACTTAATTTTAGTATATTGACTAGCTCGGCCGATTTTCGTGGCTAGCTCTGCGAGGCGCGCGGCCTCCCGATTGCTTATGGGCTTACCGACCGGTTTTTGGAACTTTTAAGGATTCCATGGTCGAGTGTTGGTTTGCATGTGAGATCTCGGGTTTCTTTAGTCCGGATTTGGCATCTCAATGGTGAAGCGAACCCGAGTCGGCCTTTGGCCTCCCAATTGCTTTTAATAATACTAGTCCAGTCAAGATAGGTTTTCAACCTACAAAAATTCCGCAAAGAAAAAGAGGACCGTCAAAACCTTTGTTTCAATGTGTAAACGTGTCTATATGCACATCGATGTAAAGTCTACTCGTATCTGCAGAGACAATTTGGATGTGGAAAAATTGGATCACTGGTTTGATGCGCATGATCCTTTTCCTGCGGACTCTGAATTAATGTCTATCAACACGGGAATAATCGGTACTAAAAACATCAATTGCAATCTGGCTTTGGAAATCGGGACAAAAATGTTAAACAAGATCATCGGTTCAAGTTACGATGCACTTAAATTTAAACGAAAAGAAAAAGTTGCACCCTTGTCGACAGTTGTAAGCAGCATAATAATTGATAACACGCCTGTCTCAATCAATCCACTTTTGCTTTTCCAACGAATGAGCATTTCAAATAAATCGATCGAAGATCTCCAGGATTGTTTTACCTACGAACTTTCACCGTACCCACTGTCTTTGTTCAACGAGGAAGGAATGAGGAAGGGTACTAAGTCTACACGTTACAGTTGTTTTGTGCCTCTTCAACGTTCTGAACCGTTGGGAGTGAGACGTGTCGATGTGGTTGACGGAGGATTTCTGTTACATAAAGTTGTATGGCCCCGTACGAATGCAACGTTCGAAACGATATGTACAAACTATGTTTCATACATAAAGCGACATTACGTAAAAGACGTTGTTATTGTTTTCGACGGTTACCCTGAAGATTCAGAAGCAGTTGTTTTAAAAGGTTGGGAGCGGAGAAGACGCGCCGCCAAGCATCGTTCTGCAGACATCGTTGGCAACGCAACGTCTTTCCCTTCCACAACACTACAACTTTTGTCTTTACCATTTATCGTTAAAATTGAAAATGGCCGATTTATTCAAGAAAATCCATTTTTCATAAAATTCAAGATGGCGGCGATAGCAAGTGGCCGATTTGGTCGACTTTTGGTTTGAGGACTCCCAGTGACCCCCCCCCCCCCAACGATTAAACCAAGAAAGAACTTAACGGAATTTTTGTAGGATCAGCTTGATTTTTTGCCTATAATGACTAGCCTATACGGGTCGGCCTCCGACTTACTTTCGAATATTGCGAATCTGACATCCCATTGCATATACGCGGTACAAATTCGATTTGGCGACAAATTTCGACCTTAAAAATAATTTTCAAGGTCACGTGTCTTGGAACAATTTAAAGCCAACAACGGTGTCTATCGAGAACTTTAATTTGGGCAATTTTGTAAAATTTCTGAAATTCGCTTTAAAGGCCATAACTGTGCCCTCGAAAGAGATTTCAAGGTCAAAATGTAAGTGCATTTAATAACTGAGCAAGGACAATAAGATGTTGCACATTTCAAGTTCTCCCAGATCTGGGGTGACCGTCGGAAGGACACGTAAGCGTCACCGCGCTGTCGCACGAAAAACATCCAATGACCTAATCTGGGTCGCCTAACAAATCTGCACACGAATCCAAATTTGAGGCCGTCGCGATGCGACCCTAAAATCGAAATTTTAATCTCCACCAAAATTTTTATTTTTGCAATTTGTCCGCTTATCGGACGTCCGACGAAAAAAAGTGTTACTTTCAAAAAGGCGGGGCTCAAAAGATGTCGCGAGAAACCGTTTTCGAAATTAAAAATTTTTTCATGGTCGTCGCGCCAGGACGGCATTAAGGTGGACTTTTGAGAATCCTTCAAACGGTCACAAGGTCCTTATTTACGGGAGGATTATTAGTTTTTTACCGGCAACCGAGGCAGATTCCGGGGATGCACGATATTGCATTTATAGGTTCTTTTCGTATCTCACACCGTACGGGTATAAAAAGAAAAAGTAATTTTCCAAAATAATTTCCAAGGGTTTGTACAAGGTGGGGCAAAAGTAATCACCCTATTGGAAAACGCTATAACTTTTGCAGATGGCGCCAAATGTCAATTCGGTTTTGACATTTGTGAAGTAAACAAACGCAGAATACAAATCGACAAGCCATGAATCGGTTTACTCCGCAAGAACGCGGAATAATTGTTTCCATTTTTTTGCGCAACAATTCGTCGGTTGTGTTGGCGCAGCGTGAATTTCGTCATAGATTTCCTGGCTGTCCGACACCAACTGGACAAACACTGCGGCGTTTGGCCACTCGCCTTGTTGAGACTGGGACAACACGAGATGCTCCCAAGACTGGCTGGCCCCGGAGCAGCCGTTCTGCTGAGAATATCGCTGTTGTTGCCCAAGATGTCGAAGAGGAGCCCGGAACACAATTGCTTGGGCATTAGCCGGCGGTCCCTACGCAGAATTTTGGTGAAAGATTTGAAAATGTTCCCTTACAAAGTGCAGACAGTACATCAGCTGTTAGCTGTTGACCGCCAAACGCGTCTAACCTACGCTCAAGCCATCCTGAATCTCAACGAAGAGGAGGACGATTTTTAATCGAAAATTATCATGAGCGATGAGGCTCATTTCCATCTTAGCGGTTACGTGAATAAACAAAATAATCGTTTCTGGGGCACCGAAAATCCGTGTATCACCCATGAAGAGCCATTACATCCGCTAAAAGTTACTGCGTGGTGTGCTGTTTGCGCTGGAGGAGTCATCGGACCATTTTTCTTTGAGAACGCCGCGGGCCAAACGACGACTGTGGACGGCGCGCGCTACAGAGCCATGATTACCGAATTTTTTCTTCCTCAATTGAAGTTTATTTATTATATAGAATAAAAAACGGATTAGCATTGCCAATCTAAAACTTATTCCTGCATATTGGCAGGACATTCATGTTGTCATAATAAAAATAAAATAATTTATCAAAATTAATATTGCTGGTTCAAGTAGGTTTCTGTATGAATTTTCTCCGGGTTTCAAACCGTGTATCGTATTTACTATTGTAACTAACAATTAATCTGCCTGGTTTTTGTGTAGTTTGTGGTTCTAATAATGTTTCTTTTTTAGGTTTCCATATCGGGATTGCGTGGGCATTT
This sequence comes from Podabrus alpinus, assembly GCA_932274525.1. Lineage (NCBI taxonomy): Eukaryota > Metazoa > Arthropoda > Insecta > Coleoptera > Cantharidae > Podabrus > Podabrus alpinus. The sequence goes on from OW026453.1 coordinate 5,854,434, forward strand.
TTCCATCGTGACTTGTTTGTTAAGTATAAGTTTTTCATGTATTGGTTTGGTGTCTTTTTTCTCTTTTCATTTAATCACTTTTATCGATTTTTAGGTTACACCCAAACCTTTTTCCTTGTCGGGTTGTTAATTTATATGATTAGATCTTCGTTTTCAGTTATGTTGATGGTCTTGTTCTCGAGGAACTTACACATCAGGTCGGGTGGTGTTTCTTCGTACAGCTCGTCCAGTTGTGCAGGGAGATGGATGCCATGATAGGCCGCCAGCTCCAACTGTTCTTGCATGTACAAATCGCACTCCCGTATCCGATGTGTAGGTTCATCGAGAATATCGCACGCCGGACATAGTCCGTCCACCGATTTCCCCAATCTCTTGAGGTGTCGGCCGAACTCGCCATGTCCGGTTAGCATCTGCGTCATCTGGAAGGAATTGTTCATTATTTTATTACTTACCTTGGGGATGAATTGGTAGGTAATTCTACCTACCAGTCCATCGTCCCATCTTTGTTGCCATTTTTTTTGGATTATGTCCTCCATTTTTCTTTTGATGTCCACTCTGTATTTGTAATCTTTCGGGTCTATTCTTACCCCCATAAAGGTGGTTACTTTCTTGTTTCTGGCTTCACGCCATGACAGTAATCGTAAGAGTTCTAAGTCGATTGGGTGGATACCTGCCAAAACACCCGCGGCTATGGTCGACACAGTCCTATAACATTTTGCTATCACGCGACAGCAAAATCCATAGCACGATATCAGCCGGGCCAACGTGTGCTTATCCCCTATTCTATGTATCCAGATCTCGCTTCCGTATGCCAAGATGGGGACTACCGCCCCCTGGTAGATCCTTCGCATAGAGTTCGAGGTGTCCAGGTTCCAACCGCTTTTTGCCATTCGATGCAGCGCATGGACTAGTTTACTGGCTTTGCCGCAAACGTAGTTTACATGCGGTTGCATCGATAGGTTTTCGTCAATAAGGACCCCAAGGTACTTATATTCCCTTACCACCTTTATTTTCTTTCCGTTAAGTCTGACATCTAAATCATAATTATGAACACGCTTCGGATACAAGCACATGATCTTCGTCTTCGTTTCCGAGAGAGCGAGTTTCATGTCCTTGCACCATCCGCTTAATTCGTTGACGCACGTTTGAAGTTTTTCTTGCAGTTGGATTCGGGAATCCGCCGTGACGACGGTCGCGATGTCATCCGCGTACGCGAAGGTATGAGTACCCTCCTGTTTGTCTTTCTTTAGATAATGATCCAGAAGTGAGTTCCACAGGATCGGGCCGAGGACCGAGCCCTGTGGACATCCCTTCGTGGATCTTTTCCCTACCTTTGAGACCCCGGAGGTGAGAGTCACCTCCCGGGCTGAAAGGTAGCTTTTGATCATGACATTTAACCTGTGAGGGAGCCCTTTTTCGCTCAGCGAGCGGAACAGGGCTGGCCACCACATGTTATCAAAAGCTCCGGAGATGTCGTAGAAGATTACCGCGAGAAAACCCTTGGCTTTCTTCCGCTTCATCTCCGTAGTATCTATTTTTTCGTAGAATGCCTTAAGGGCGGTTGTGGTACTCATACCTTCCACGAAGCCATATTGGCACCGATCGTGGTAAGGGGTATTACTTTCTAGAATTCTTCTTTTCATTATTTTTTCCAATATTTTGCCGAACACCGGCAAGAGGGTGATCGGCCTATAGTTCTTGATGTTGCTTGTTTCCCCATCTGGGTTCTTGAGTAGGATCTTGAGGACCCCCCTCTGCCACAGCTTGGGGAAATAAGCAACTTTAATGCACGCGTTGTAAATACCCATTAACACGTTTTTGATGACAACATAGAGTTTTTTAAGAAAAGATCCCTGAATGTTGTCAAAACCCGGTGCCTTTCTGGCTTGCGTCGTCCTGATTAGGTCATCCAGCTCGTCGCTTTCGACCTCCCTAACCTGCGCCATGTCCGGCACGCCCCTCAGATTTTCGAAATCCGACCGCATGGTTTGGTGATCCACCGTTGCATCGGAGTTTCGATCGTCGTCGGGGAGTAGACCGTTCATGAGGTAGGTTAGGGTCTTTTCCGGCGTTTCCGTTATCCTCCCGTCCCCGTCACTGAAGGTGGTGAGGATGTTTTTCCCCTTATATTTTCTTGCAGCTAATTTGTAAGTAACCCCCCAGGGATTAGGTACAAGGTCGTCCTCGACGAACTTTTGCCAACTGGCCTGTTTGGCCTTTTTCAATGTTTCCAGGAATTTGTCCTTAGATTCCATCATTGCAATGTACAGCCCGTTCTGTTCGTTCTCAATGCGGTTCCTATACAAAGCCGTCTTCCGCGAGAGATACTTCTTTCGCGCTCTTTCAAGATTGTCGGTCCACCAGTCAGGACGGCCAACGTAGATCTTCTTCATTTGGGCTTTCCTATTTATTAGATCCTGGATCCTTCCGTGCAAATCGGAGACCATGTCCTCGATTTCGTTTTCGGTGGTTAGATTGTCCGACCTGGGGCCGTTTTCCTCTACCCACCGAGTTAACTCTGTCTCGATGGTTTCCGCTTGGATGGTATCCGGGTTTCTATTCCTACTAATCCTGATGGGATTATTAGGTGCACCTATTTCAAATGTGATGGCTTTATGATCAGTGATAATGACATGTTCCGCAATGTCCCATGAGTGGGTTGCATTGACGGTGTCGCAAGTGCCCAACGTTAGATCTATGTTGCTCTTCCTGCCGAGGGAGTCCTCGAACGAAGGCGGTTTGTTAGGTCGATTGAACACGAAGAGCTCGTGCTGCACATTGAATTCCTCCAGTGCCTGTGCCCTGGAGTTGGAATCTACGGTGTCATACCACACCCTTGATCGACAATTAAAGTCTCCGCAAATATAGATCTTCCCCTTTCCGCAAACACCCAGTGCTTTCCGGAGGTCTTCGAGTGGAATTTGTATATCCTCTGAGGGAGGAAAATACGTGCCTATGAAATAGTAGGTCACTTTGTTACTGAAGGTAATTGACACGACCGTTACAAACTTGCTGGAAACTTGCGGGAGGAAGGAGAACGTGAATTCATTTCCTACCGCATCGTTAACCATGATGCAAGTTCGGAAGTGGTCGCCTCCGAGTTCCTCAGGTTTACCTGCAAGACTTTGAAGGGCTTACTCATTGACGATGTCTGTAAGCGTTAGTACTGAATGGGCATAATCCATAAGTCTTGCTTTGTAGACCTTACACACGTTGGATCCTGTAGTGTGCCTGGCATCGCTATGTTTAGCTCTGATGCAGTTAATGCACACATGTTTTGCCCGATCATTCTGTACACCACAGGCACGTGAGGCGTGTTCTGTGGAGGAGCAGAATGCACATGCATCACTCCCTTTACAATATTTTGCTGTATGTCCGAAGCGCTGACACTTATAGCAGCGCGTGATCGTAATGTGGTCATGGATGCGGTAGCTCTTCCAGGAAGCACGAAACTTCCCGTCTTTGATAGCCGCCTCCCTGACCAGGGGGTGAACCTCCAGGATCCACTTATTGTGGGTCTTACCCTTGGAATGCACCGGGTTGATGCTCCTGAGCCAGGAGCTCCCGGCCGCTGTTGTTGCTTCGGGGTAGTTCGCGGTAAACTCCTCGACCACCCTTTCTTTGGTCAATGATTTGTCGACCATCTGTATGGAGATTGAGGGCCAGGTAGCTGAGGGCTCCCGGGCCACCAATTTCTTCTCTTTCAGCAACGAATTGCCGATCAAGTTTTTGAGCGACGGTTGAGAAGACTCAACCATCACTCCGTTGTTCTTTATGGTGTATACTCTATCAGGTTTGATTTTAAGATCTGTTAATTTTATGCTGGTCAATTGTACTTTGGTTTCGTCAGCCGATTTATTAGTGTTTCCCTTCGTCAGGGTACACTATGACCTTTATGAATTTTCTGGTGGGCATGCTACGGGGGCCGCCAGCGGCGATTTTCTTAGCAGCCTCCAGGTAATCCCTGGGGGGGTTTTGCTTGTCTGTTTCTGGTGTAGACTTGCTTTCGATGACCTGAAGGGTCGGTGCTGCCGGGGGGGTGGTCTTGCTGATGGCTTTGACCACCTCCTCTATGATTTCTTTTGTTTGAGGAGGGGAGGCTGAAGGCGCTCCCGTCCCCATTCTGTTCCTTCTAATTCCTTCTTGGACTAGTTCTTGAATTAGTCCTTCGACGTCTTTTATCCTCTCGAGGGCCTCTTCTCGAAAGTTGAGGGCCTCCTTACTTCTCATCAGAAATCTACGTACTTCGTGTACGTTGTTCATTGCCGTTTTCGAGGCTTCCTTCAATTTCTTGTCCGACCATATATCCAAGTCAACGTCCGATGTTTGGCTACTGGCCAAGTCCGGAGTAGACTTAACGGTCTGCTCCGTACTTGTGTTCACCCTCGCATCTTCGGTTTCTTGGGTATCGTTTTTCTTCTTTTTAGCTTCTTCTTCTTTTTCGTATTCTTCTTCAATTTTACGCTTTCGGTCTTTCTTCCTTTGGTTTTTAGTTCTTTTACTCTTCTTGGTTTCGTCGCTTTCTGTTTCTTTTTCATTTTTTTCTGCTATGTCAAGTTCGATTTGCTTTGCTTTGAGTAACGACTCAAAGTCACCTTCATCACTGTCCTCGCTCGCCGAGGGGTCGGTAGTGTCCATAAGTTCGGTTACTTCTTTTTTCTTTTTACGTGTTCTTTTGGCCCGAAGTTCTGGCAAGAGTGATGGAAAATGCATAAAACGGGCCCGTATGGTCATCAACTCTGGCGGCGGCCACTTGGCCGATATCATTTTCTCGACTTGATGGAATAAATTCTAATGGATTAAATAAACAAATTTCACAAGCAGAACCAAAGTTTTTCATTATAAAAAAAAATTACAGCAAAAGAACATCGGGTGATTACTTTTGCCCCACCTTGTACCTTCAAAACCGAATTGCAAAATTTTTTTTTTATATAAAATTTTAACGTCGACATCGGATTTGGCGAGCTATTTTAATAATTTTTGATGCAAAACTTGTTGGGAAATTATTCTTCCTCGACCAAAAAAAATCACTTCAAAGCTGTCGGTGTACACGTGTACATGCAGGACTTTGGTTTGTTTGGTCCGGCTTTGGCTTCTCGACAACGACGAAACGAACACGAGTCGGCCTCCCAATTGCTTGTCAGAATATGGGTCGGCCTTCGGCCTCCAACTTGCTTATAAGTATACGAGTCGGCCTTCGGCCTCCCACTTGCCTTTATGAATACGGGTCGGCCTACGGCCTCCCACTTGCTTTTAGGAACACGAGTCGGCCTGCGGCCTCCATATTTTTGCTCCATCAAAATTTCATTAGCACGGACCAATCGATTTTACAAAAATTATGTGAGACGTCAAAATGTAATTTTAATGAATTTTTAAATTTGCCGTTTTTTAATTTGTATATTACCATTACTCGAAACCGGTCCATTTTTCGAGAAAAAATGTATCCACAAATTTTGTCGGGCATACGGTCGGCTCGACGACCGTGTATTTTTTTCGCGATTCGTTCGACGCCGCCCGGCGTGCCGCAGAAAACGACGAAAAAAATGTAATTAAAATCGTCGGCTCGCTTAGCGGCCGTAAACGATCTACGACTTACGTATTTTTTTGCAGAAATGCAAATCTAAATTCGAGCGGATCCCAATGAGATCAAAAAATCGAAACTTTAATCTAAAAATAAGCGAGCCAGGCGCAAAAAACTATTACATTTTTGACCCCCCCCCTCAAACGGAAACGGGACAAAATTTCGAAAATTTGGTGCTACCGATTGTCCGGTTTCGCCGCCCCCAGCCCTCTCGAAAATTTGTGGTCGATCGGACGAAAACCTCGGAAGTAGATACAAAAATACGAAAAACCGCGCGGAGCCACTTTGCGAAGCGCTCGGAAAAAATTTCGAAAAAAAAATTGTTTCGCCCCCTCGACCGTCGCCCGGGGCTGCCTGCAAAATTTCAACTCTCCAAAATGAATTCTCAAATTTTGGGACCACTTTGAACCGCCATTTCACCCCCTCCCTTATGTCCCATCTAAAAACGGACAATTTTCCCGTTCAATCCTCGTAAAATCACACGGGTATGCAAAATTTCAACTCTCCACGACGTCCGTAGATGTGCTCTGTAAATGGTAAGTCAGTGAGTGAGTGTCACGGTCAGCTTTATGTTTTTTTTTAGATACGTTACCCTTCCCCAACTCTTAATTGTGTGACAGTAATTTATAATTATTTATATTCCAATTACATAATGTTCAAATAATATAAAACCTCCATTATTTGAGAACTGCTGCTTGAACAATTGTGAACGCACCACAAATTTGTAGGAAACTTGGGTTTTCTGTCGACTCAACACAAGTTGACATTTTGTCAAAATCAATTTATGTGGATTTGTTTTTTCTTAGTTGATTGTAGAGGTAGATTTTAAAATATCAATTTTAATGAAATAAACCGGCACTCCTTTGCTCGATCTACTACAAAATTTAATTGGTGGTTACAAACGTTTAAATAATTTTAATGGAATGGCAGTTTTATTAAAGTGTTCAAAATTTATTAGGTTAAGTTTACCATCTAACAGTTTAAAATCGTACAGTTCTCGCCCAGGAAAGGTCAGTTTTTAATTTTTTTTTCTGTGCTTTACCCTAATTGTTCTTTTTAATTTTTTAGATAGGTCTGGTTCTTGGGGGCCACATCAATGCTCGCAAGGAATTCGAACTGACCGCCGGAGCTAACAAATACAATAAGATCAGCGAAGGCAAATTATGCGAATCTATAAAATTGTGAGTATTTTTTTCTCAAGAAATGTCCGTTTTTCTATTATAATATGGTGTGCATGTGGTTTTCCAATATTTTATTTTTCATTTTATTGTGCTGATAAAGGAACTGTTAACAACTTTGGTGACTTGATAACATTTATCTGTTGATATTTAGAAATAGTACTTGAATTTTGAAGTATGCATTTAAAATATTTTAAAAGACCGTATTGAGTTGAAGTTGAATGTTACTTTTTAACGATTTAAATTTACTTTCTAAGACCATTCATCAGGAGGGGACTGGTTTACGTACATAATTGCAAATAGAAATTTGTAATTGTTGCTCTATTCAACTGATTTTAAAATCACGAATGCATTCTCTAATTAAAATTTAAACTAAACTTGTGTTAATTTTAAACGTAAATTTTAGTCATTAATTTTAAGGTGGTGAATACAGACTAAAGACATACATGGTTTGACACTAACACCGCGGTTTTATTTGTAAAAACATTAAAGAACTAGCTGGCACTGGTCACTAGCCGGTGATTGCCTTGGTAGTGCGCCCCCGAGGAAACCGATCAACATATCAAGTTAGCGTTACAGACAGAAATTAAAGCTATTATATACCTCGGTTGTGTGACCTAAAGATCACATTAATTCGTAATTGACTGGTTGTCCGGTCTAATTGAAGGCCAACATCGGCTCAATGAATCACTTTCTCGTTACAGACGCTGATAAATTTAGACTAGGGTCATTCAGTCACATATCGACTGAAAAATAGGCAAACTTGACTAAACCGACGCCAAATTTGACGGTAACTTGGTACACACCATCTGAGTAATAAATAAAAAATACAAATTTAAGGATTTTTCCAAAAAGGCATTTGTTTCTTTGTTTTGGTCCTTCAAAAAGTTGGTATGTAGACTTGTAGGAAAACGACTGTAACTTCGTCTACAGTGGTCTAAATTTAAAATTAAAAAATGTTCTGTAAAGGTAAATGAACGCTCTATTCAAATATTTAACCACATTTTATATTTTCAACCCCTAACTGGATTAATTTTCTAATATTAACCCTATTTCAACCCCTAATTCTAAAAGGGTATTTTTATTTTGTTAATTTTTTTACTATTGTTTTGTGCAATTGTGCTGAGCATGCATACCAAATTTGATCATGGGATGAGCATGGGTTTGGTTACTAAAAATAAATTAAGTATAGCCAGAAACGGACAAAAATCAGTTTTTCGCCGATTTCTCAAATTTCTTTTAACTTTATGATAAAATAGTTTAATATAAAATTAAAGCTAATTAAACTCTCTACAAAAAACTTCTATACATATTTTTTGTCAGATTCTTATTTACATAGTAATAACTAGTGATGGGACTATCGAATTATTCGATAGTTAGGCTTTATTCGAACTATCGATAGTTTCTTTTTTTTTAGTTACTAAAAACTATCGAATGAATTTTTAGTAACTAAAACTATTCGAATAACTTTTTAGGTACTAAAAATATTCGAATAACTTTTTAGGTACTAAAAATATTCGAATAACTTTTTAGGTACTAAAAATATTCGAATAACTTTTTAGGTACTAAAAATATTCGAATAACTCTTTAGTTACTAAAAATATTCGAATGAATTTTTATTAACTAAAACTATTTGAATAACTTTTTAGTTACTAAAAATATTTGAATAACTTTTTTGTTTACTAAACCTATTGAATGAATTTTTAGTTACTAAAAACGTAAAAACTAATAAAACTATCAAATGAAATTTTAGTTACTAAAACTATCGAATGAATTTTTACAGTCATTTATACGTGTTACGCGTTCATAAATTATTATAAATTATAATCTTTGTTTATTAACTTCAATCTTTATTATAAAAATTATAAACAGTATTTTTAGAAAATTGTTAGAAAGAATTATTAGTATTACACGATTTATACCGCAATACGCGGCTTCCCGGTTCTCAAACGCCATCCACCTCTGTCAAGAGCATCTTCCTCTTCTACTTGGTAGGTTTCCATTCCTCTTCTTATACCATCATTCCAAGATCTTCTTGGTCTTCCCCTTTTTCGTCGACCGGGAGGTTTCCATCTCCAGATCTTCTTTGGCCATCTTCGATCTTCCATCCTGAGCACATGTCCGAACCATTTTAAGCCTCTTCTATCTATTCTGTCTGTAACTGTATCTTGGGCCCCCATTCTTCTTCGTATTTCTTCGTTTGTAATATGTTCCAGTCTTGATACCCTGGAACTTCGTCTCAGATAGTCCATATCTACAGCCTGAAGTTTTTTCTTCATATCTTCTTTAATTACCCATGCCTCACTACCATAACAGAGCACCAATTCCACCATTGCCCTGCCAATATGTTTCTTGGTTTTCAATGCGATGTGCCTATTCCACCAAATTTATAAAATAGGGGTTGTTTTAACTTATGTACCTCAAAGTTTGATTCATCTGACCTAACTACTTTCTCCCAATCCGCAACGGTTCAATTTAGGTGTTCACGAGCCCACTCTAGTCTCTGTTTTTTGTTTTTTTCCGAAAGCCACGGCTTACGCCGGGCTTTACAACCCCTCAGGCCTGTTCTGTAAGCCGTCTTCTAACTGTTCGTGCCAAATTCGAAGGCCCACCGTCTTCACGCATTTGGTTAGCTAGCGCTTTCGACGTCATTTTGCGATTTCGAATACGCACGCGCCGCAACACCCGGTCTTCAGATGGGGTTGTTATCGTTTTCTACCACTTCTCGTTCTTGATTTGAACGAATTTAGTTCTTCGTACCTTTTAATTGCATTTTGAACCGAATGCCGTGAACATTTCATTTTTTTTTACTAATATGAGTTTGATTTAACCCTTGCGAATATAAGAGAATTATTTGTGCCCTTTTACTTTCGCTTAAATCGCTATTTTTTGGCGTATTAAATTATTTGCATACCTTAGAAATAATTTTAAATATTTTAAACACAAATGTACACCAAATAAATTGAAACTAACTGAACGGTCGCTTTCTTTAAATTAAACAATTTTGTACATTTTAAGATATTTTAATTTTTATGGCCCTCATAAAAATAATAAGGGACAACATTTTCTTTGTATTATATCACAATGCCATTCTAGACTACCTGCTAAAAATAGATCGGTCAAATATTACACTGAAAAGGAATTTACCGCTATTTTAAAGGGTGCCCCACTAATATGGCCAAGGCTGTAGTATTTAATTGTTTATTATCGGATTACCAACCGCAAATTAATAAAAAAAATTTATTAAACTAGCGAATAAAAAATTTTTTTATTCGCTAGTTTTTACTTCCCTATAAGGAAGTATTGTAATCATGAAAAAATTCGATGTCGATATTTTAACGGAAATATCCGTTTTGAGCATTTCTGAATCCGTTTTGACTACTTTCGCAATGATGTCTGTATGGATGTATGTAACGCAAAATGTCTGTAAGTTCTGTATCTCTGGAACGAATTGTCATATAGTAACAAAATTTCATATTTAACACTTTAATCGGTATACAAAGGCACCATTTGATTTTGGAGGAAATCCTTAAACCGGAAGTAGTACTTCACTTGAAGGACGAAATGGTTTTTCTTAAATATCTCAGGAACGAATTGTTATCTAGTAACCAAATTTCATATTTAACACTTTAATCAGTATACTAAAGCACCATGTGATTTTGGAGGAAATCCCTAAACCGGAAGTAGTACTTTACTTGAAGGACGAAATTGTTTTTCTTCAATATCTCAGGAACAAATTGTTATATAGTAACCAAATTTCATATTTAACACTTTAATCGGTATACAAAGGCACCATTTGATTTTGGAGGAAATTCTTAAACCGGAAGTAGCACTTCACTTGAAGGACGAAATGGTTTTTCTTAAATATCTCAGGAACGAATTGTTATCTAGTAACCAAATTTCATATTTGACACTTTAATCAGTATACTAAAGCACCATGTGATTTTGGAGGAAATCCCTAAACCGGAAGTAGCACTTTACTTGAAGGACGAAATGGTTTTTCTTCAATATCTCAGGAACAAATTGTTATATAGTAACCAAATTTCATATTTAACACTTTAATCAATATACGAAAGAACCATTTGATTTTGGAGGAAATCCCTAAACCGGAAATGGCACTTTACTTGAAGGACGAAATAGTTTTTCTTCAATATCTCAGGAACGAATTGTTATATAGTAACCAAATTTCATATTTAACACTTTAATCGGTATACGAAAGCACCATTTGATTTTGGAGCAAATCCCTAAACCGGAAGTAGCACTTTACTTGCGTGAAGGAATTTAATTAAATAATAAAATAAAATTTAAATAATATTTCTGCGAATCTTTAGATGAACGATGAAGGAATGATTCCTTATAGGGAAGTCATGTGCTGGCCACATCAGATTTTTATTCGATAGTTTTATTCGTTAGTTCTTATTCGCTAGTTTTTATTCGCTAGTTTTTATTCGATAGTTTTTATTCGGTAGTTTTTATTCGATAGTTTTATTCAATAGTTTTTATTCGATAGTTTTATTCGATAGTTTTTATTCGATAGTTTTTATTCGGTAGTTTTTATTCGATAGTTTTTATTCGAATTGATGTTTAGCAACTACATTTTTAGTTACTAACTATCGATAGTAAAAAAAAACTAGTAACTAACTATCGATAGTCAAAAAATTTCGATAGTGCCCATCACTAGTAATAACCGTGCAAAGTAGAGCTAAGTTGCGCGACCACCGTTATATTTATTTAAAAAGGTCAGAATCGATTTTCAATTAAGAGCGCGCTGCGAAAAGAGAGAGAGGGAAGCAGTAGATATGATGTTGAAAGAAGCCTCTAATCTTTTGTAGAGATTTAAAAAATTTAAAAAAATTATTTGCGCCATATCTAAGGGAACCCTTGAACCCTTTGTGCATTAAGTTGATTTTATATAGTTTAAAACTCCACTAAGGGCACATTTTGATTTACAAGTTTTGTACAAGTTTTCTATAATTGATGATGAAATCGCTTCAAAATCAGGTTTTGTCCTTATAATGATCTGCAGAAGGCAATAACGAAGTTCCATTAAAATCGGTTGTCATAAAAATTCAAAAATCCTTTTTCATAAATTAAATTAACCTATTTACTTTTAATTTAAAGCGCTCAAAATTGGTTATTGCCTTCAATAGTCTTTCCTTATTAATATAAAAAAAGAATTACATTGATACGACGTTTAGTTTTTTAAATTTGTACAAAAGATTAGAGGCTTCTTTTAACATCATTCCCTCTCTCTCTTTCCGCAGCGCGCTCTTAATTGAATAGATTTTCATCATAAATATTTATTATCTGAATGTAAGTTTACCACATCATCTATAATTTTGATAAAAAGTTTAGCATAATACAAAACAGCAGTTAAACCAAAAATACATTATTAGATTTTTTTTGTGTACTTAATTTGTTTGCATGTTAAGGCCAGATAAATGTGACACATTTCAGTTTATACCCTCAAATATCAGGGTGTATAACTTTGGAACTAATGAACATAGTAGGCTGATTTATTTTCAACAAACTTATTAATTTAGATTGCTGGAACAAATATTTTTTTAATTGTGAGTTTTGCACCCCTAACGGGTCTCTTTTTTCGCCTAAAAATTAATATTAAAATTATTAATAACAGCATTCATGATTGTTTTTAAGTTGATTTTGAGTAGCCTGCCTTCCTTTAAGGAATCTCGATAATCCATTCATGCGCGTCCCATAGGGACGCGCATGAATGGATTATCGAGATTCCTTAAAGGAAGGCAGGCTACTCAAAATCAACTTTCCTATCCTTTGCGCATTTTTGCACTATTTCAATACAAAAACATGCGCAAGGACCTACATAATAACTGTGCCAAATTTGGTTCCGATCGGTCAAACGGTCTAGGGGTCATCCATTAATTACGTAAGGGTTTTGGGGGGGAGGGGGTTTTTTGGATATCTTACGGACCCTTACGTGGGGGGGAGGGGTCCGACGTATTCCTTACGTAAGTTTCTTAAAATATTTTTTTAAATTAAATTTAAAAATCAAATATAATTTTTTCTTTTTATGTTGATAATAATTGAGGCCGTGAGCGCAAGAGTGGTGTAACCCTCAAATTGCCAAAATTGGGTTTTTTTTGTGTAATGCCTCTGTCTTAGTAATACCTTTCAAATAAAATCGATGTAACCAACATTATTGTAATATTCTAATAAATGGAAGCCATACAATGTTTTTGCATTCCATAAATGTAATGCATATTTCAAAGCTTTAGTGGTGAATATCTGCAATAGTTATATTTGATGGTTACACCACTCTTGCGCTCACGGCCTCAATTATATCCAGGTATAATGAAAATACCATATATTGAAATATATAGTGCTTAAAAATCATTAAACATAGTGGCATAATAGTGTGAATTTTAGAAAATGGCATCAAACTTTAGCGATCTTTACGAACGGTTTTTCATCTATGTAAATAAAAATTTAATTAAAACTTTTGTATTTATTATTATCTATATAATATATTATTATTCATATTTTATAAATATAAGGGGTGGAAAGGGGGTCAAAATTAATTTTCTTTTAAATAATCCTTACGTAAGATGTGGGGGGGGGGGTTGCCACAATCTTACGTACCCTTACGTGGCGAGGGGAGGGGGTCCAAAATTACAAAAATCATCCTTACGTAATTAATGGACGGCCCCCTAGGAGTCTATAGGGAACATACATACATCCATTTAATAATAGATTATATGTAGGTGCAAGTTTTTTAAAATAAAATCCTAATGTTAAAAATGTGGTACAAAATCCAACCTTGTCAAACACATTTATTTATGAGTACACGTTTTCTGGACCATTTCTATCCCTTGCAACATGTTCCATTTAAAAAAAATAACGCATTACCACGTCTGAAACCTTTTAAATCAATAAATTAAAAATTTTATTATCACTTCTTATTTATTGGGGTCTGAAAAATATTACCATCTTTTTGTAACTTCTCTAAACTAATCTTAACCTCGGATACGGCCAACTCGGCGACGGTCAACTCGGCGACCGGACAACTCGGCGACGGACAACTCGGCAACCGGTCAACCCTTTTAAATTAATAAATTAAAAATTTTATTATCACTTCTTATTTATTGGGGTCTGAAAAATATTACCATCTTTTTGTAACTTCTAAACTAATCTTAACCTTGGACACGGCCAACTCGGCGATTCCAACTCGGCGACGGTCAACTCGGCGACGGACAACTCGGCAACCGGTCAACTCGGCAACCGGTCAACTCGGCGACCGGACAACTCGGCGACCGGACAACTCGGCGACGGACAACTCGGCGACGGACAACTCGGCGACGGACAACTCGGCGACCGGTCAACTCGGCGACGGACAACTCGGCGAGTTTAGTTATAACATATAACTGCCTGTTCATAAGACATAAGATTTAAAAACATCATAATTTTAATAAATAAAGTTGAAATCATCGAAAGTTATGCCGTATATAAATCTTATGTAATTCTTATGTCCATTGTGAATAGGCATATAACATATTATCATAACTCGGCTTAGTTATTTTATGTTTTATTTTTAGAAAATCATGAAATTAATATTCTGCATATTTTTATGGAAGTCTATTTTAAATTTATTATTAAGTTATTATTAATCTACATTATTTAAAATATTTTAATCCATAACATAGTTGTGGGATATACCACGAAGATATTCAATAATATTTTCTCGATCATACGCAACAACCTTATTTAGAATTCTGTTATCGGCTTCTTGATAACGTCTTCTTTTCGCTGGACCTTCGTGGCCAGCAATATTTCTTTCACAATCGACATCATACATTTTAATAATTTTTCTTAGCTTGTCTATAAAATTCCACAAAGTAGGATGAGCAATACCACTACCAAAACCCAATTGTAGTTTGCGATGGCAAGCTTCTGCGAAGTTGTTTGTTCTGTCGCTTCCAAGCAAGGTTTGTTCGTAAACTGACCAAATATTAGAAGGAAATAAAGCTGCGGCTCTTGTTCCATTATTTCTTAGGCGTCCTATATAATTGTTGGTAAACCATTCTAAAATTGGTTCAAACTCTCCAGGAAAATAATTTTCCAGATTTGTAATCGCGTGAATAATGTCTTCTTGGGGAACAAATGAAACAGAAGTAATCATTTTAGCTTTTACTGCAAACTCGGCATCGCTATTATAACTTGGCAGAAGATGGTTTAAACTCGAGTGTTTCCGAAGATTTTTAACCAAGTGAAATAAGCAACCATGAATATTCACTTCTGGAAACACTGTGTGAATAGCTTGATGGATCGCTAATTCGTAATCCACACTTATACTTTCTGGAATAAGTTGAGGCCAAAGATTTCGTATCATACCAAATAATTTAGAATACGTTTCACTGCTTGTATCCGGCAGCAAACAAAACAATATGGGAAACACTGCGCGTCCATCTTTTCTGGACAATATGACGAAAATTTGAGAGAAGAGAGAAGGACACAGTAAAAATGTGCCATCCATATAGAGTTCTTTCATCTGTCCAGCCCATGTCGAATGGTATTCACGACCAAATATTAAAATTCGCTGTGGATCGTGTTCGTTGCTTCCCGAATCTGCTAGAAGAAACCGCTAAAAATTCCCTGGACTGTACTCATAACGGGAATAATCTTCGGGAATAATTATTTCTTCACGAATAGCTGGATTTGGCGGTGCATCCAAATTTCTTTTTCTTATCCTTTGTACGTTTTTACGCATCACATTACTACTTGGAAGAATGCCTTGCACCGTAGCAGGAACATCTTCAACGGCTTGTGCTCTTATTTGTGCTGGGCTTTCCATGGTTGTACTTGCGAGGTGCTTCACTTTTGATGATACAGTTTGGAGTAAAACATTTGCTGCATTTCCAGTGTTACTACATGTATGGTCATTTCGTATAGAATTAAAAGAACCGTCCGCTATTAATATGCCATCGATATAACAATAGTTGTAACATCAATAATATTCCAACACCTCCACTAGTTATGGTATAACTATTGCTAATCCCATCTTGCTTGAACAATATTGGTGTTTTTCTTTTGCTAATGCCTTGGTTAACGAATTTGCCACTATTTCCTGTGTTCCAATATGCTTGACCTGAATTTCTTTTAAATCTTGTCTTTCGCGAACAAAATGATGCCTTTTATCAATATGTTTTGTTCTACATCGATATCCTGCGTTTTTGCTTAGATCAATTGCTCCTTTGTTATCACAAAATATATCGATATTAAAATATTTGTAAATAATTTAGATTAATAATAACAATTAAAATATTTGTAAATAATTTAGATTAAGTTAAACAAGCTTTCTTTTTGTACTTCTTCCGCGTAATAAAACAAAATTTACTTTTGCGACTAGTTTCGCGAATATATTCGCATCTTCAGGCAAAAACTACATTAGTAAATACACTTGTCGTTTGAATAATAATTCAAACGACAAAATTTATCAATTAGTTTAGATAAGCTCACGTTCCAATTTTACACTTTGAAATTCAACAAATTTTAGTGTTGTTTTTACCAATATGACAAACTCAATCAGCCCATGTGTATAGTATTATTTTTGACTGGTGAGTCACTTTTGATATAATTTTTTAGAATGTTTTACTAATGTGTGTATTTACTAATGTAGTTTTTGCCTGAAGATGCGAATATATTCGCGAAACTAGTCGCAAAAGTAAATTTTGTTTTATTACGCGGAAGAAGTACAAAAAGAAAGCTTGTTTAACTCATCATAGCACTCCGCTTTGCACAAGATTATTATAATTTAGATTAATAATAACAATAAATTTATAATAGCCTTAAATAAAAATATGGTATTAATTTTCTAAAAAAAACATAACTAAAATACACTCGGTATCGCCGAGTTGTCCGTCGCCGAGTTGGCCGTCGCCGAGTTGTCCGTCGCCGAGTTGTCCGGTCGCCGAGTTGTCCGTCGCCGAGTTGCACGGTCGCCGAGTTGGAATCGCCGAGTTGTCCATCGCCGAGTTGTCCGGCCAGTTGAATTTTTCAAACCCAGCAGGGGTTGAAAAAATAAAATGTAGCTGAATATTTCAATAGAGCGTTCATTTACCCTTCCAGAACATTTTTTATTTTTAAATTTAGACTACTTTGGATGAAGTTACAGTCGTTTTACTAAAAGTCTACACACTAACTTTTCAACTTTTTGAAGAACCAAAACAAGGAAACAAATGCCTTTTTGGACAAATCCTTAAATTTGTATTTTTTTTATTTCTTACAAAGATGTTGTGTACCAAGTTTCGTCAAATTTGGTGGGGGTCGAGTAAATTCTTCAGTTGATTTGAGATGGAATGACCCAAAGGACTTTTGTTTTGGTCTTTCAAAAAGTTGGTGTGTAGACATGTAGAAAAAGGACTGTAACTTCATTCACGGTGGTCTAAATTTAAAAATAAAAAATAGCCTTTGCAGTTGCATAAAATCAATTGTGACTTCAAAAAATGTTTTAAATTGCCCGTTGTACAATTATTATTCTAATAAGAATAACAGCGCCGCTTATATTTTCGCACCAATATTTTGATGCCAGTCCTCCGTCGGGAGCAAACAAGTAGAATGACTAAAAACCCACATGTAGATTTTATTGTAGTTTTTATTTTGCTCCTGCCCTTTTTTGATTTGGAAACTGACCTGAAACTTACCCAATTTTTATTATTTGTAGTTTATTAAAACCTCCCCCCTAGTTTTAGTTAGATTAATAGTAAAAAGTAATAGTAATAATATTGTTTCAGGTCGGTCGCCACGTCTTAAATAAAAACTTTAATAGACGAAATTAGCATCATGGCCACTAACAGAGATGGCCGTAGTAGTTCCGCATCTTCTCACAGCGGCAGCAACATACCCCCGAATCGCTCTTCTATCCGCACCCCTAAACGACAGCGTCCAGCCACAAGTAGTTCCTTTGAAGAAAAAAATAACGATTTATTATGCCCCGTCTGTTTTAACTTAATCGACGAAGCGTATCTGACCAAATGCGGTCACACGTTTTGTTATGAATGTATCATGAAGTCCATTGAAAATTTGAAGCGTTGCCCCAAGTGTAACGTTTCGATTACAAGTGAAGAAATGATTTTCCCAAATTATTTGTTAAACGATTTAGTGAAAAAGCACAAAATTCGAGTGAACGGTTTAGAAGCTCTCGGAATGAGCCGCGATAATTCCACCGAGTTTCCCGCACCTGCGGACGGTTTGCGCGATTTCGTCGCATCGGAATCGCAAAATTTAACCCTCCCAGATGTGAACGTCATGCTCGAGGTTTTAACGCAGAGGAAGCAACTGTTGGAGGCGGAATCGTGTGCAGCACAAAACAAACTCCTCCTCGAATTTCTAAAGCAGTTGTTACAACAAAAAGAAGATCAAAAGAATCAGATTGTTAAGGAAGTTGCGATTATAAATAAAGACATAGCGGAAGTCGAGCAAATTTTGAAAGACGTCCACAATAAGTGTCCAACTTTGGAGGAAGTGGAGCGCGCGGTTGCGTCGGTTTCGGAAGGGGACGCTTCCGCTGCAAGCATCATGAAGAAAGAGATGCTGCATCTTATCGACAATATTGGGTCCACTACAAAAAAAGAGGAACCAAATTCCTCAGACAGCATCGGTAAACGCATGGGGCTGTCTTCGTTAGCTACGAGACGTCGGCGAATGCACGCCCATTTTGACGACTTTGTTCATTGCTATTTTTCGACGAGATCGCAAGATTTATTTTTACATAAAGAAGGAACGGAAAAGATGACCAGGACGAGCGGAAATTCGGGTTTGGACGAATTTAGAGAAAACTTGGTCAAATTTTCGCGATACAATAATTTGCGCTTATTGGCGACGCTTAATTATTCGAGCGACTTGTTCAGCAATTCTACGATTGTTTCCAGTATCGAATTCGACAAGGATAACGAATTTTTTGCTATTGCCGGTGTTACCAAACGCATTAAAGTGTTTGACTATGGAGCTGTGATAAAATCAACCGTCGATCTTCATTATCCCTGTATCGAAATGATTTCCAATTCTAAGATATCCTGCGTCAGTTGGAACAGTTATCAAAAGGGTAAGTAATAATTTAATCAACACTTCTTTTAGTACAGTTAATAGGTATTTGCTTACGGAAAAAATATTGGAGAGCTGTGTAATTTGATTTATGAAACAACACATTAATTTTGCAACACTGGAATGTAGATTGAAAATTACATTTTTTAAATATATTTATTGGTTTTTGGGTCCAAGGGATTATAAAATAATCTCCCCAAGTTCAAAATATCCCAATAAAATTTATCTGCTTGATAAATTAATTTTTTTAATGGAGAACACCATAGATATATTTGTAAGCCATTTTAGTCCAGGCAAGGAAGGTTTTTAGTTTGCAAAAAATCCGGGCAAGCTGAATTTTGGAGTGTTCTAATGAACCCCCAAAAAGTCCCATAAAATCCCACGCCGGCGTACCCCACAATCGGGGATTTTAGCTCCCCCAACGCGATTTTTTGCCGATAACTCGTTTATTTATGCCTGTGTGAAAAATTATGATCAGACCATAATTGAAGAGCATAAAATTCTCTATAAAATAGTTTTTTTTTCATTTTTTTCCATGGCACACTACTACTTAAATTATTGACCGAAAACACGACTCACCCTTAAAATGGCACAATATTGATTTCGTTGCAGGGAGAGAAATGTTTTCGGGCACGGGAAATGCTTTTAATAATAAATTAATTGAAATAAATTGTGCCCAAGGTTGGAAAATGAAGAGAAAAATAAATTTTTTCAAAATTTCCCCAAGTTTACTATCTTGCAAGTAACGTAACCGAAATTTTGGTTTGAGCTTACAGAAGGTCCGGGCAAGCTGAAATTTGGCAAAGATGTATATTGAAGTGTTCTAATAAACCCCCAAAATGTCTCATAAAAATCCCAAGCCGGGGTTCCCCCAAATGAGGATTTTAGCCCCCTAAGTGCGGTGTTTCGCCTATTGCTCACGTATTTTTACTTTTACGAAAAATTACCATTAAACAAAGTTTAATTTGCCTATTACAGTATGTATTGTAGTACTACCTACTGCAGCGCCATAAGTTATAGAAATTTTATGTTCTTCAACTTTGCTTAATGGTAATTTTTCGTAAAAGTAAAAATACGTGAGCTGTAGGCGAAACACCGCACTTAGGGGGCTAAAATCCTCATTTGAGGGAACGCCGGCTTGGGATTTTTATGAGACATTTTGGGGGTTTATTAGAACACTTCAATATACATCTTTGCCAAATTTCAGCTTGCCCGGACCTTCTGTAATCTCAAACCAAAATTTCGGTTTCGTTACTTGGAAGATACTGTAACTTGGGCAAATTTTGAAAATATCTATTTTTCTCTTCATTTACCAACCTTGGCCACAATTTCAATTAATTTATTATTAAAAACATTTCCCGTGCCCGAAAACATTTCTCTCCCTGCAACGAATTAATATTGTGCCATTTTAAAGGTGGGTCGTGTTTTCGGTCAATAATTTCAGTATTAGTGTGCCATGGAAAAATATAAAAAATAACTATTTTATAGAGAATTTTATGCTCTTCAATTATGGTCTGATCATAATTTTTCATACAAGCATAAATAAGCGAGTTATCGGCAAAAAATCGTGTTGGGGGAGCTAAAACCCCCCGATTGTGGGGGACACCGGCGTGGGATTTTATGGGACTTTTGGGAGGTTTATTAGAACACTCCAATGTACATCTCTACCAAAATTCAGCTTGCCCGGATTTTGTGCAAGCTTGAGCCAATTTTTCGGCTTCGTTGCCTGGACTATTTTATATTATGTTCTTATATTTCCTTTAATTTTTATCCAAGGTCCTATAAATTTAAATTTCATAGTTTTATTTTTTTAAATAATTCTTACATTTAGAAAAAAAGGAAAAATAGATTATTGTGTTTGTGATTTATTAGGATATATTTATGTAATGGGGCTTTTCATGCCATATTAATCGTCTTTTAATCGTACATTTTTTGATTTGGCTGATTTTTCGTAATCTTTTAGTTTCTAACAAAAGCGACTTATTTTATTGTTTTTAAAAATTTTACTTTCAATCGTTTATAAGGTATGAATTTTTGAAAGGTTTGCTCAGTTGTTTTTCAAATGCCCATAACTTGCTGAAAAGTAATATCAAAAAATAAATAGGTGTTCCTTCTGGAACATGCTTTCATTAAAAAATTATTGGAAACTTACCAGACTTCATAATTTAATTTTTGTTTCTGTTGTAGAAAATTTAGTCTACTTTACAATATATTGCTCTAAAGAGAATACAAGTCTTTCAGAGGCCCAAATAAAGATAATAAAATTATTTCCATACTAAAATCCTTATCGTGGTACAGATTTAAAATAATATTTTGGTCTAAAAAATGAGAAGATAAAGCCAAATCTAAAAATGAAATTACGAGGTCACATAATTTTATATGAAATAGATCCCATATTATTTTTTTTTTCCTGTTTCCCCATTGGGTTAAACCACCCAACGGGGGAGTATATTCTGCTATTGGTTACTGTGTTTCAAAATATAGCGACAAATTTCCTGGATAGGACGATTCCATCCCTTTTAATCCTTCTTGGAATTTTCATCTTTATTTTTTTGATTTAGAACCAGGGTCATTCCATCTCAAATCGACAAAAAAACGGGTAAAATTGACTTGACCCCGACCAAACATAACGAAACTTGGTACACACCATCTTAGTAAGAAATAAAAAACACATATTTAAGGATTTATCCAAAAAGGCATTCGTTTCCTTGTTTTGGTCTTGCAAAAAAATCAAAAAGTTGGTGTGTAGACTTGTAGAAAAACGACTGTAACTTCATCCACAGTGGTCTAAATTTAAAAATAAAAAATGTTCTGTAAAGGTAAATGAACATTCTATTCAAATATTCAACCACATTTCATATTTTCAACCCCTAACTGGATTAATTTTTTAATATTAACCCTATTTCAACCCCTATTTCTAAAGGGGTCTTTTTTTTGGTTAATTTTTTTACAGTTTTTTTGTACAAGTATGCTGAGCATGCGTACCAAATTTTATCATGGGATGAGCATGGGTTCGGTTACTAAAAATTAATTAAGTATAGGCAGAAACGGACAAAATTCAGTTTTTCGCAGATTTCTCAAGTTTCTTTGAACTTTATGACAAAATAGTTTTATTTAAAATTAAAGCTAATTAAATTCTCTACAAAAAAATATTTACACATATTTTTCGTCAGATTCGTATTCACATAGCAATAACAGCTCAATGTAAAGCTAAGTTGCGCGAACATCGTTAAATTTATTTAAAAGGTCGGAATCGATTTTCAATTAATTGTATGTAGTACTCGTAAAAGAAACTTGAGAAATCGCGAGAAACTGATTTTTGTCCGTTTCTGCGTATACTTAATTAAATTTTAGTAACCGAACCCATGCTCATCCCATGATAAAATTTGGTACGCATGCCCAGCACATTTGTACAAAAAAACTGTAAAAAAATTAACCAAAAAAGATCCCTTTAGAAATAGGGGTTGAAATAGGGTTAATATTAAAAAATTAAACTAGTTAGGGGTTGAAAATATAAAATGTGGTTAAATATTTGAACAGAATGTTCATTTACCTTTACAGAACATTTTTTATTTTTAAATTTAGACCACTTGTGGATGAAGTTACAGTCGTTTTTCTAAAAGTCTACACCCCAACTTTTTGACTTTTTGAAAGACCAAAACAATGAAACGAATGCCTTTTTGGACAAATCTCTAAATTTGTATTTTTTATTACTACGATGGTGTGGACCAAATTTTGTCAAATTAGGCATGGGTCAAGTAAATTCATGATTCGATTTGAGATGGAATGACCCACCAGAGAAATTCAAAAACTACTGTCGCGTTTTCGCCCCTTGTGTATCAGTAAAACGAAATTTTAAATGTCGTTTTTTCTCATGATGACCATTTCGGTATTACAAAAATTGGTATATTGTTTCCGACATTAAATTAACCAAATTTGCAGCTCTCTAACATTTCTTTTCAGCAAAAGTTCCGAATTTTCAACCTGTTGACTGGACTATTTCCGGATAACTTAAGAAATAAATTAATTTTTATTCTCAGGTACGCTGGCATCGAGCGATTATGAAGGCACGGTAACAATTTGGGACGCTTCGACGGGACAACGCACGAAAACTTTTCAAGAACACGAAAAACGTTGCTGGAGCGTCGACTTCAACGAAGTAGAAACGCGTCTGATCGCTTCGGGGTCGGACGACGCTCGCGTTAAGCTCTATTCGTTAAATTCGGAGCACTCTATAGCTACTCTAGAAGCAAAGGCGAACGTGTGTTGTGTGAAATTTAATCCGCGCAGCTCGTATCACCTCGCCTTCGGTAGCGCCGACCACTGTGTTCATTATTACGACATGCGCTATATGAAAGAAGCCGTGGGTATTTTTAAAGGTCACAAAAAGGCTGTTAGTTACGTTAAATTTTTAAATAGCGAAGAAATCGTGTCCGCGTCCACCGACTCCCAATTAAAAATGTGGAATATTAGCACTCCGTATTGTTTGCGGTCTTTCGTAGGGCACATTAACGAAAAAAATTTTGTTGGTTTAGCCACGGACGGCGACTACGTCGCTTGCGGTTCCGAAAATAACGCGTTGTACGTATATTATAAAGGTCTTACCAAAAAATTATTTAGTTACAAGTTCGAAGCGGCTCGTGGTATTTTAGAGAAGGAACGGCGCGACGAGGATCCGACCGAGTTTGTTTCTGCCGTATGTTGGAAACAACAATCTAACGTGGTTGTGGCAGCTAATAGTCAGGGTACCATCAACATACTCGAACTTGTTTAAACTCCGCCCCCCTAACTTTTGTGTTGTTTGTTTTAACGGTAGCTGCAACGTAGAATTTGAATGTGTATTACGTAATTTTAAGTTAAACTTTTGCCAACTCGGTCGCGTCTGAGTTGACTTGAATAAATAAATAAAATAAATCTGAATTTATACGGTAATACGCACAAAGACGACGTTGTAAAATAATTTTATAAACCAGCTAATTAGGAAAAAATTTTGCTCACTACAGATTAGATTAATTGTGTGTGCCAAAAATACTATACATTAGTTGGATGTTAATGTTTTCGTTTGTTACGCATGGGGGAAACCCCCCCCCTCAAGAAAGATTTTAAGAATTATTAGATATTTTACGGTGAAAACATTGATCGAAAAATGTGGTTACATTTTTGTTCCTATTAAATTTGTTAGTCGTTGCTTGTTCTCTGAAAACTGTTTTTATTGATTTATGCATTCTAAATGGAAGAAGACAATGTTCAGGTCATTTTTTAAAATACGAGGTTTCCGTTTTTAAATTAAAAATGTAGATCGTGACTTCGCTGTAATTTTAAGTATTAATGTAAAGAAATAAATTTTATTTTAAATAAATGTAAATAATTATTATTCATGTTCGTGTAGATAATATAAAAGCTAAATGTGAAAAACGATTAAACTTGAATTTCGTTTCCTTATTGAAAATAAAAAAAATTGTGATTTTTTGGATCAAATTTAAATTATATTTTGTATTGAGATTTATAAAAAAAAATTTAATGGTGATTCGATCGTTTTTTGTTAATGTAAACACTAAAGTGGAATTTTTAAAAATAAAATGTAAAAGTGGTAGGTGATTTAATGTACTGCCCATTTTTAGTAGGTGATTTATTGTTTTTCAATGTTTCCTTTTTACCATTGTAGCATTAGAGCAATAAAGATTCTACAACCCTACAATTTTTTGTTTTTGAAACTCCGGTACCCCCCTCCCCCCATCTCGAACTTGGTGGTTTTGGGATGATCGTGTTTTGAATTGACTAATTTAGTGACTTCCTGAGCGGTCAAACTAATTTTATATGGGCGTGAAAAATTCTGTTTTTTTTAAATCAAAGACTAAAACTATTTCAGACTGGGTTGTGGCAAAGCAATAAAATTCAATGAGATAATTAATGGCGTGGCTTTTAGTCTATTATTTCTTTTTTAAATTACAATTATGTTTGCAAAGATCTTTGAAATTTCGTATTTTTCGTATTATTATTCCAAAAAATTTGTCTCCTTTGACTGAATCGGTATTAAAATCTTGTATGTTCAGCCATATACTGAACTAATTGGTATTGAACCAGTGCGGTGATAATTTAGATCATAATTAACCGAACGATATTGAATTCCTGTTCTTTACATAGTATCTTGTTCTGTAATACTAAATTCCTTTTTGGAATTTTTTCGCCCAATTTTTATTGGGAGCAATACCTGTATGATGACTCTCTAGTAGTATTACACAAACTTTTTAACTAGCGCCACACAATACAAAGAAAAAAGTGTTAGTTATAGTTAAATATTGTTTAGAATAACATTTCCCAAATATTTTTAGTCTAAAACATTTTGGAGCTAAAAAATTTAGAGAGGGTTAGATTTATTTTTTATTTTAATTCTTTTTCAATATATACAAGTAAATTACCTATTTTTTTAATAACAAATAATATTTTTTTGCATATCCTTGTGATAATGCAATAAAAATATTCATGAAATCAACGAATTTCAATCAATCGAGAAAAATTCACTTCTTTATGAAACTTTTATAGTATTAATCAAACAGTTCATTTATTGGATTTACAAATTTGTTCATCCATGAATTTCAATCTGTGAACCACCAGAGTTCATTGATATTATGAAAATTATTTGTTTGAGTATACATAATATAATCGTCAGGGTTCCGCAAAAATGCAAGTAATTTCTTTGGCGAAACCCAAAAAAGGTTTACTCACAGAACCCACTTTGGGAACTTCTGGTCTAGAAAATCAATTTTGTTACTACCAAGAATCCAAATTTGTTTAAATATTTTGTCTTTATAATGTATGAACGGACCTCCCCAAATTAAACATTTTTCGGCCCTAAGTCACACAAGGATTTTAGAGTGTAGCCGGTCTCTAATAACCGGCTGCACCTCTGCTTGATTTTCTCAGCTTTGAGAATTGATTTTTCTCAGAGAATCATGAATGAATGAATGAAATTTAGCACTACAGGCCTTGAAGACCCATGGCTTGTTTAGCTATACTAGCCCATATCTTCCTGTTTTTCGCTTTTTCTTTCCATTCAGACATGTGCAAACAGTCCAAATCATCCTGTACTTCTTTTCTCCATCTTGACTTTGGTCTTCCTCGTCTTCTCTTCCCACTCATTGTCATTTTTAACACAATATTTGGTATTCTCTCTTCTCCCATTCTTATTAAATGCCCCAACCACCTTATTATCTGTGCTTTTACCACTCCAACAATGGTATCTTCTCCATATAGTTCATTTATTTCTTCGTTGCCATCTTCCATCTACATATTTTCCGCCAAAAATTCTTCTCAGAATTTTTCTTTCCCACACATTCAACATTACTTGGTCCTGTTTCCTGAGCGTCCAGACCTCGCTTCCATACGTTACCACTGGACGTATCATTGTTCTATAAACTTTTACCTTCACTCTTCTAGAGAACATTCCACCAATCAGTATCCTTTGCAATGCATATGCACTTTTATTTCCTGCCGTTATTCTGGCTTTGATTTCCTCATTGTTTCCAGGCTCTCTTGTTACTAGTGTTCCCAGATAAGTGCATGTTTGTACCTCTTCAAATTTTAATGTTTCGCCCAGTTCTGATTTTACTTGCAGATATTGACCTTGTTCGAACGGCTTATCATTCCACACCATATACTTAGTTTTTTCGACATTTATTTCAAGTCCCATTCTGTTTGCTGCCTTCAAGATTTCCTTTAAAATTTTTTGCAACTCCTGTTTTGTTCTTGTTATAACTGTTATATCATCAGCGAATGCAAGACATTGTTGTCGTTTGTGGAATATGGTATTATTTCTATTGATTTTACTGTCTCGCAAAGCCTTCTCCAGTACTACATTGAACAAAATCGCAGAAAGCGGGTCACCCTGTCTTAGTCCGCTCTTGATTTCAAACTTTCTCGACAACTTCCCATTCATTTTTACCCTATTTGTTGTTTCTTCCAACGTCATTTTGACCAGTCTTATCAACTTATTGGGGACACCAAATTCTTTCAGTGCTAGGTAAAGCTGTCTTCTGTTCACACTGTCATACGCTTGTTTGAAATCCACGAAAAGCAGGTACGTTGGTATTTTGTGTTCGTAGCTTGTCGTTTGTAGTTCTTTTAAGACATAGATTTGGTCAATTACTGACCTGTTCTTCCGAAAACCACTTTGGTATTCTCCTACCATTTTTTCAACATATTGACTCAATTGACTTTTGATACACGTTGCTAAGATTTTATACGCAACGTTCAACAATGCAATGCCCCTATAATTTTCACATTTCGTTTTATCGCCCTTTTTATGTAAGGGACAAACTATTGCCTCTCTCCATGATTTTGGCATTTCTTCGCTATCCCATATTTTCCCAATTAGTTCTTGCACCATTGATTCAACTACATCTCTGCCATATTTAATCATTTCGGCTTGTATTTGGTCTTCGCCCGCACTTCTATTATTTTTCAAGCTCCAAATAATTTTCTGTATGTCTTCTAATTTAGGCTTTTCTACATTTGGCTCATTTGTGCTGTCGTTGAGTAGATCTATTGTTTCTTCGTTATTTGTTTGTCTATTTAGTAATTCTTCAAAATACTCGGCCCATCTCTCCATAACTTCTGTTTGGCCTCCTACTAAATTCCCTTGTTTATCCTTGCAGAGCGATGTTCTTGGCGTATATCCTTTTCTTACTTTTTTGCGCCTTGGTAAAATTTCTGACCTCTCTGTTTCTGAAATTCTCTTCCAGAGAATCCAAATTTTCTATTGTGTATTTTCTTTTCTTATCTCTGATCAGTTTCTTGCATATTTTTCTTTGTGCTTCATATTTGTGTTTGTTTTCCAATGTTTTTGCCTCTAGCATTCTTTTTCTTGCTTTCTCTCTTTTGCTAATTTCTTCTTGTTTTGTCATGGTATGACTCCAAGTCATACCATTCCTTGTGTTTATGTTTTCTTTCCATTTTTTGTTTGGATGCTGCTCTTTTCATAATTTTAACCAAGCGCTCTGCTCTTCTATATTTCCAGGTTCTTGCTCTTTTCCTGCTTCTTCCTCTACTGCTTTTACATACTCTTCTTGAACCTTCTGCTCGTTAAATTTGATTCGAATTGACATCCTTGTCTTGTGGTTTTCACTTTCGATTTTTATTGGAATTACCGACTTAAATTTTGTTCCCAACAAAAAATGATCGGAGTCTATATCTGGCCCTCTATACGTTCTCACGTCGTTAATACATGTCTCACTTCTTATCTCTACTAAAACATGGTCTATTTGGTTTACATTCTTCCCATCTGGTGTTGTCCACGTTCCTTTATGTATTGTTTTGTGTTGGTATTGGGTGCTTATTACTTTCATGTTATGTTCAATTGCGAAATCTATTACAAATTTTCCATTTTCATTTGTCTCTGAATGCATACTATACCCCCCCCCCCTATAGTTGGTCGGTATGCCACTTCCCTTCCTATTTTCGCGTTGCAGTCGCCAAGTACCAGCTTCACATCATATTTGGGAATTTTTCGATATTCTTTGTCTAATAATTCGTAATATTCTTCTTTGATTTCAATTGGTTTTTCGTCCGTTGGTGCATGTATATTGATGATACTTATTTTTTGGTATTTGCCTCTTAATCGTATTAGGCACATTCTATCCGAGATTGGTACAAAATTATTGACTGCAGGTTTCAGTCTATTACTTACTACGAATCCTGTTCCCAATCTTCTATCATTTCCGCTGCTCATAAAGAATGTATATCCTTCTATGTCAAAAATTCCGCTATCTTTATGTTTTGTTTCCTGTACTGCCAATAAGTCAATTCTATAGTTTTTCAATACCTTTATTAGCTGTTTCATCATTCCCCCCTCAAAAATTCCTCTTACATTCCAAGTTGCCAAAAATATTATTTCATTGCCTTGTTTCTTCTTTACCTCTTTTTTGTCCTTTTCAAAATCCAGATCATTTCTTCCAGGTCTCGCCGTTTTTGTCATATTTTGTTTCCGTCCGGCTTCACTCGCTGCTAGTTTTTTGCAGGCGGGCGTTCAACATGTTTTTCTATTTTCCCAATGTCTTCGTTCCAGTTCCAGCGGTCTTTATTTATGAATACCTTCCTATATCCCACCTTTGCTTCGTTTCCCTTTTATCTTTCTCTCTTTGCTACGCTTCTTAGCTCAGATTGGACCTTCCTCTCTTCTCTTGATAGATCATCATCTATGTATCTCTGGTTTGTGTTTTCCTTTCATTATTTCCATCTTTTCTTGCCAAGATTCAACTTTAGCTATTACAAAGGGATCTACTGTTTTTGGTTTTATCATTTCGACTTCTATTATTTTTGTGTTTACATTCAAGTCTTTCCTTAAGAAATTCTCCACTTCCTGTTTTAGATTGGCTTCGTTAAATTTAACACCTTTTACTACGATGTTATTTCTTCTTTCTTTGTTCTCCAAGCGATGTAGTCTGCTCTCTAGTTTTGACAGTCTTTCTTTTAATTCGATGTTTTCGCTTTTTAACATTTTTATCTCTTCTTCCTATGATGTTTGGCTTTTTCTCACTTCTTTTATTTCCTGCATCATATCTTTCATCTCCTCCATTTCTTCTACAACTTTTCTATCACTTATTCTAGTTAACGCTTCTTTTGTTTCGTCGGTATATTTCTGCACTGGCCACACGCTTTTTTCCAGTACGCTCAGGTGGAATAGTCGCTATCGTTTTCTAATGCGTTTTTCCTTTCAATACCGCTCATTCCTCGCTTACGCAAGCCGGTTGGAACTGTATAAATTGTCGCGGTATAAGTCTACCATCCAGGTCAACCCTTCGGAGATGATAAACCTATTCTTTTCTTTTCCAAGTTGTTGTAAAATGACTCAATTATTCACTTTACAAAGTCTCAAATATATGCAACCCAAACTACTTGTTCTTATCTTTCTAACCTTTCTAATTTGAAACGAAGTAAATCAAAGTTTTACCTGTTTTTCGATTCAAAATCAAGAATTTACTCTGGATCGCCTTTACACACCTTATCCTTTCACTCCTCAACACTTAAATCAAAAAATTTCTATGGTTTCACTGCTAAAAAACGCAATCAAAATTTTATCGCAATCAAAAAAATACGACCTCGCATTTACGAGGTCATGCCAATAAATTTATAAAAACAGTTATATATCAATTCCCAGTTTATACCAAATAGGCTATTGACTCATCTACTTATTACCTGTTAGTGTGTGAATCATGTATAGATTTCTGCACTCGGTCTATGACCTAGTACTTAGCAGATGATGCAGATATCTATAACATTTCACTCTATTAGTGGCTAACGTGGGAATTTCCCCAACTTACATTTACAGTAAACTGTTAAGAACTCACTCAGGTCTTTTTCTCCTAAGTTCGGTCACAGTACGCACCAGACCGGAACCACAAACAGTCTACTTTTTACCTGTACATACATTCATATAAAATTTAGAACATTTTCTTCACAAAATTTTTTTATTCTTTTAGGGTGGAAGACAAATTAACAGCGGGAAAATGTTTTGTTTTTTGGAAACTCGATTGTAAATATGATGCAATAGCTGTGGTCGGTCTCGGCGATAAGGACCAAGAGCACGACGACTTTGAAAACTTCGACATAGAGAAGGAGTCGATTCGAATCGCCGCAGCAGGTACAAAGTCACTTTTAAATTTCTCGATTCGTTAACGCATCTCTTTTATTTGTTTCAGCTGGATGTAGGGCTCTTCAAGAGGTCGGCGTGAAATCGATATGTGTGGATGATATGGGAGATCCCGAAGCTGCGGCCGAAGGTAGCACCCTCGGTTTGTGGAAATTCCAAGAATATAAATCTAAACAAAAATGCGCTCCCGAGTTTGACCTGTACGCGCCGACGAAGGTTTCCGAAGAAGATGAGGACGCATGGAAACTAGGTGTAATAAAAGGAGCAGCGCAGAATCAAGCGCGATGGTTGGCGGACATGCCGGCAAATTTGATGACTCCGTGCATATTTACAGAAAACGTTAAGAAGATATTTGAAGGTATACCGGTTTGTGTTCAAGTGCACAACGAGGAATGGGCGAAAAAGATGGGAATGAATGCATTTTTGTCTGTTGCACGCGGATCCGATGAACCACCGTACTTCCTTGAACTCTCATACAGCAAAGGTGGACAAAGTAAACCGTTCATTTTGGTAGGAAAAGGAATTACCTTTGATTCTGGTGGTATTTCCATTAAACCTTCAAATGCTATGGACGAAATGCGAGCCGATATGGGTGGTGCTGCTACTTGTGTGGCAGCTTTAAAAGCCGTCGCCGATCAACGCTTAAAAGCTAACGTAAGAGTTCTAATTCCTTTGTGCGAGAATATGCCTTCCGGTAAGGCGGTAAAGCCTGGCGATATTGTACAAGCAATGAATGGAAAAACGATTGGGGTTAATAACACCGACGCCGAGGGGCGATTAATTTTGGCGGATGCTTTGTGTTATGCAGCAAGATTTGAACCAGAATGGATCATGGATATTGCAACCTTGACGGGCGCTATGAGGACTGCACTTGGTACCTCCGCATCGGGAGTTTTTACAAATTGTAATGCTCTTTATACACAGTTAGAAGAAGCTAGTAAAATAACTGGGGATCGTGTCTGGCGTTTTCCGTTGTGGAAGCATTATACTAGGGAAGTAACCGAAAAAGCCGCATACGATCTCGATAATATTGGAAAGGGAGGCGGAGGCGGTTCTTGTACGGCAGCTGCTTTTCTTAGAGAATTTGTGCCAAAACATATCAACTGGTTACATGTAGATATTGCAAGTGTTATGGGTCCAGCTACGGAGTTGCCTTATTTAGTCAGAGGTATGACCGGTCGTCCAACCAGAACAATAGTAGAATTTATAAAGATGCAAAGTTGTTTGAAGAAATGTGCGTAAATATTTTTGTTGTTTGTATATTTTTCATGAAGCGTTATAAAAATGAATTATTTTCAATAAAACTTAAGAATTTTTTCTAGTCTAATTTGGTGGTATTATTTGACCATAACATTCCAAGACAAATGGGAGTAACTAGAGTGAATTTGCCTCAATTTCCTAAAGATGATTCTGTTTTTTTACACATTTTTGTTGTCACTACACTTCCTAAGGGGTCGTCCATAAATTACGTCACGCAATTTTAAGCAATTTTTAACCCCATCGTCACACAAACCTAGACCCCCTCCAAGTATTACGTCACATATTCTTGAAACCCCCCCCATTTTTCAAATTTCTTTTTTTTTAGGAGTAGCACCCCAGAGGAAACATCTATGAAGGGCGCTCCGCCCCCCCTTAGCTTCACTACTGGCTTCAGTGGCATAGCCAGTCAAAAAATAGTTTTTTTTAAATACTTATAATAAAATATTTAATCTATATATTTTGTGACCTCACAATTTTTGAAACCCCGCCGCCCCCTATCGTCACAAGGGTCGGAAGTCCCCCCCCCCTAGTAGCGTGAAGTAATTTATGGACGACCCCATACAAAAGTTGTAAGAAAAATGTTTCAATTTTAAAATTTGTGAAAATTAGGTTGAACGATTGATTAAAATTTTCTGTGTTCTTGGAAAATTATTCGAAATACTGAATTTAGAGGAAAATTTTGCAGACAAAAGTTGTAGCAAATCCATAGTTGAATCTATATATTTTGTGACGTCACAATTTTTGAAACCCCTCCGCCCCCCATCGTCACAAGGGTCGGAACCCCCCCCTAGGAGCGTGACTTAATTTATGGACGACCCCTAAGTCAGTTACTGAGTGAGATAATCAGGCCCGTAGCCAGGAGGGGGCACGTGCCCCCCCCTAAATGTTCAAAAGAATTAAAAATTTTGAAAGTAAAACATTTGAATTTCGAAAATAAAATAGGTATACTTTGGAAAAAGTTTTTTTCTGAATTTATTTGGCGTAATTCATTCCTTCGGCCTCACTCCAAGGTTCTAAAGTAGCCTATGTTTATCGTAGCGTTGTAAATAACTTCTACACCAAATTTGGTTAAGATTGGTCAAATAGAAACGTAAAGCACGTGCACGCGTATTTGCATTGTTGATCGGTTGACAGCATTCATTATTGTTTTTTATAAGTTGATTTCGAGTAGCCTGCCTTCCTTTAAGGAATACAAAAACATGCGCAGGGACCTACATAATAACTGTGCCAAAATGGGGAGCTAAAACCTCCGATTGTGGAGGACGCCGGCGTGGGATTTTATGAGACTTTTGGGGGGGGGTTCATTAGAACACTCCAATGTACATCTCTGCCAAAATTCAGTTGCCCGGATTTTTTGCAAACTAAAAACCATCCTTGCCTGGACTATAACGTTTGTTTTAAATAAAAATAAATTAAGAAAAATAAAATATTGAAAAAATTTGTTTGTAATAAAAATTCCCGGAAGGGGAACCCCCGAAAATTTTACTTTTAAAATATTTGTAATAAAGCAGTTTAATATATAAATAAATAAAACTTTAAAGAAATTGTATTAAAAAGGGGAACCCCCTTTACAAGTACCGCCCCCCCCCCCAATGAAATCCTGGCTACGGGCCTGGAGATAATCATTGAGGGTGACGGAGTGTTTTTTCAATGCATTCTATTTGAAATTGTTTAATATTTTGGGAATATACGGAGCTAAAATCATTTAAATGCCATTTACTCATCAGTTTGAACGTTGACAAAATTTGTAAACGATCGGGAGGTCGACAGTGAGGCCTCAATAATAACAAATAAACAATAGCTAAAAACAGTGGCGGCTCGTGAGAAATATGTTTGGCTGTTCTGCATTATAAAAAAGGGAAGGTATCAGTAAAATGCTAATCTCAAAAAATAAACTTACTTATTGCCCGTTTTTAAGCATTAATGGCGTGCACCGGTGCTTGCTTGTGGCGAACTTAACTTATCAATAACTTTTTCGTTGAAATTCAATATTCCCGAGTAAATTTTTTTTCTATTGACAATATCGAAAGACAAACGGAAAACAAAACAAAGCGTTCTTACGATTACAGCCACAAATCCATTTGTTCCGTAAATAAATATTCGTATTAAATTGTCTTTTATACATTTTACCTCGACTTGTAGTATATACCGGCAATTTCTTATCACTAATAATTGTTCTTGATAACTAAATTTAAAAATTACTTTCATTTTTAAAAACGACCTTCTTCGTAAGAGATTTTAAAAACGACTAAATAAAATGCCTAGTTAGCTTATCACGTCATAATAATTCTGCATATTTGTTATTTTAAAAATAGAACTTTGACTTTGTAATTTAAACAGCCCTTTGTGTTCGGTTCGAAATAAAACAAACGACGCAAACATTTTTAAAACAATAAATTTTATGTAAGTCCAAATTTCTTGATCTACATTTTATTACAGAAAATTATAGTTTGAGAATTGTTTTACAATGCAGAAAAATCTCAAGTCCAAAATTATTATAAAATTTTATTAGGATTAGGAATATTAGTAAATTCATAAGCATTCATTTTATCTAGTAGGTATAAAGGACATTATATCCATAATTTCAATTAAAGTTTATAATACAAGATCTTTCTTTAAAATATAATTGCATGAAATTGAATATAATTGCATGAAATAAGAATTATTATTGTATAAAAATACATAAATTTTAATTTTATGTATTCATAATTTTATTTAAAGTTGCAAAATCCGTCAAAAAATAATTTAACTACTGTTTTGCTATAAATATGTGCAAGAAACTTGGTGTAATTAAAAGTTTTTTAACAATTTGTTGCTTATGCCCTAATTTCACTGCAATTTGTTTAACAATTGATGAACTAATATTAAAATTAGTTTTTCTTTTCAAAATTCGAATTCTAAACTACCTCGAAACAAAATCATAAAAGATATACCACGTAAAACTATACTAATAATTGTTAGCATTGTAGTCTGCGTTTCATTACAGCTCGGCTGCGCACAAGTGTATAGCATTCAAGTTAGACAAACATTTTGATAGCGGACTGGACGTGTATTTATTATTACACTATTTATGTGACTAGCTGTTAAATTATAACTGTTATGCTAGCGAAAATAAGAAACACGCTTTCAAAGCAAAGCTGATAAGGCACCATTCTTTATAATAATTTAAATCTGATTAAGGTTATAATTATATAATTAACTAGCTGGCACGGGCGGCATCCGCCGCCCTTAGCCATCTAGACCCAGAATAGATCCGAGAAGGCCATAGTTGTTCGGCCTTCGGCCTCACAGGGGAGGACCATAATAGATCCGAGTAGGCCATAGTTGTTCGGCCTTCGGCCTCACAGACCGGACCATAATAGATCCGTGAAGGCCATAGTTGTTCGGCCTTCGGCCTCACAGACCGGACCATAATAGATCCGTGAAGGCCAAAATTGTTCGGCCTTCGTCCTCACAGATCGGACCATAATAGATCCGTGAAGGCCATAGTTGTTCGGCCTTCGGCCTCACAGACCGGACCATAATAGATCCGTGAAGGCCATAGTTGTTCGGCCTTCGGCCTCACAGACCGGATCATAATAGATCCGTGAAGGTCAAAGTTGTTCGGCCTTCGGCCTCAGACCGGACCATAATAGATCCGTGAAGGCCATAGTTGTTCGGCCTTCGGCCTCACAGACCGGACCATAATAGATCCGTGAAGGCCATAGTTGTTCGGCCTTCGGCCTCACAGACCGGACCATAATAGATCCGTGAAGGCCATAGTTGTTCGGCCTTCGGCCTCACAGACCGGACCATAATAGATCCGTGAAGGTCAAAGTTGTTCGGCCTTCGGCCTTACAGACCGGACCACAATAGATCCGTGAAGGCCATAGTTGTTCGGCCTTCATCTGTCATACATACATACATACATACATACTGTAGCGTCCGGTGCTTTGAAGAAGCACGAGAACACACACAATTGGTTTTCGGTCACCTACCTTTATTTTGACTCTTACTTCTCAGGATAATATGCGTCGGGATCTGATTCAACCAACAACACTTTAGTATACGAGCTTATGTTCGAACGAATTCTTGATTCCAACAAAGATAAAACACGGTTGGATTCCGTTAACAAGTTTTTAATAAATTGAACAAATTCCAACATACAACATATACCACAAACAATCTTTATCTGAACTAATCTTCTACGCACTGAATAAATAAATTGTAGCGAACCTGCTAATCGTATCGTGCGCACAATTTTCTTTCTTCGCTCTTCTAACTTCCAATCTCTCCGTCCAATCTTTTCACGATCCAACTCTCGTGCGGATTTGATCGTCCCAATATTCTACGACCTCTTCTAATAGACCGGATAATTTTGTATCCGGATCTCACCTACGTATCCGTATGATACGATCTCGACCACAAATCTTTGTTGCCGACACCTTCCGTATTCCACTATTTCAAGGAATATTAATTTCTTGGAGGAATTATTTTCCCCTTGTAGCACCACCGTTTAATTCACGAATATAATTTATTTCAGTTATATTTAGGGTGAATCTCAATTAATTTCGCGACTGTGTCTCACAGTACTGTTTTGCGACCGTCCCGTTTCGGGATCTTGATGATACTCTTTCTCGCGAATATAATTAATCTCAATTATATTCAATTGAATCGTAATTATTCGCACGACTGCGTATCGCAGTAACTAATATGCGACCGTCCTGTTTGGGATTCTTGCTGCTACTGTCTTATTTACTTTAGGTAACTTTCGTTACTATATATTTTTGTTTTAAAACCGGAGCTTCATATATTCGCGGTTTGTTTGTATATGGACGACGGTTCTCTGCACGTTTGATTTTTGCCATGTTGTATATAACGTTTACATACAACATGTAACACGAACAACTTAAAATTAATTCAAACGACACAAAAAACAAACACATGCTAACAATGTGTTTGAACCGACGGTATCCAACCGTTGTTCTTTCATTGTTGGTACTAACCTATCCTCAACCTGGATAGCGCGTATCACAACAATACATACATACATAATCTTCACGTAAAGTTACATCTTCATGTAAAGTTAAATCTTCCACAAAGAGGTGGATCTTCCACGAAGAGGTGGAATTGCGTCTTCTTGCACAATTCCGGCGAGTTCTGCGACCTATATAAAGTGCTCCGGTCTTATTCGCGGCATTCAGATTAATTTTTTAGTGGTTTTTTGTTAGTGGTTTGCATTTTTCGAATTAAAGCCGATGTAACAACCCGCGTTTGGTTCTTGATTATTTATATATATCGACCACGTAATTTTAACACGTAAAGATGAATTTATCAATGATAAATAAATGAAAATAAACATTAAACCATGTTATAAAATAGATTATAAGTATTAAACCATATTATGTGTAAACCATTTAGGTTATAATTATTGAAACTTATTTAGTTTATAATAATTATTTTGTTTATAATAATTGCTAAACCAGGGTAAAATTTGTTTGAGAAACGCTGGAAATTCTCGAGTGAAGTTGTAAACTTTCACAACACGTTTCCTGGAATGTTTGTAACAATGAAATCGGAAACGTTAATATTTTTGGTAACGAGAATTTTTAGCTATTTAGAAAAATCCAACAAAAGGACTCTAAAATTGTACAGTCATAAAGTAATATACATTCACACTGCACGTGCGACTTCCTCTTGAAAAAATATCAGTTTCTATTTTGTGAATGGAGCCAAAGCTTTCCATTCCTTTTGAATCTTTGGCACCCCGTAGTGTTTTTAGAACGAAAGCGAGTAATAAAACCTACCCTAAAAATACCATGTATGTAGTCTCTACGCGAGGGCTCAAATTAAGAAAGCTTATACGTCTTTTCTACCACCTCCACGGAAGAAGGTGATTCAATAAAATAAGGGCCTTAAGCCAAAATTAGTCAGTCGTTCAACATCACACGATCGAGTCGCGTCCTGCCACATGCAGTCGTAAACAACATCTCGCGATTCAATTAAGTTAGTTGCCAGTTGCCGGTTTTTCAAGCATATACGCGTAAATCAATCAGACGCTATTTCAAAGCGTAAGTTTTCTAGTCAGTTTAATCAATTTAAGTTCAAACCTGAGTTAAATAATAAAATACTCGTGTTAATTAAAGTAAATAAGATAAAGTTCCACGTAAATTAGTACGGTTCGAATTTCAAAGTGTACTAATTCATTCAAAGTTCGACCGCGCCATTAAAATTAAATCGAATAAAACTATCTCAACCAACCATTACGAGATACGCGCAATTTCAAAGTACCCAACCGTAACCAAAGAAGGATTACGCACAGGTGCAAGTAAAAGAGGATTATAAAACTTCAGGTATCAACCATTTTCTTTAATTATAGAAAATCTTTTACAAACTTTACTCTGGTCGGATTAGAATAATTAAATAATTTTGGGCATAATTCTAGTATTGTAATTTAGTAAAACCTTTAAAAGTTGCATAACTGTTAAATCCTGTCTGGGTTTTTTTTTGTTATTTAAATAAATTGTTTTAATTAAGCCAAAGGTGTCTCAATTATTGAACCCTCTTATAAGTGATCAATCGTTTGTCGTAAATATTTCTCCCACGTTTCTGTTCTAAAAGCTCATCACGTTACCAATTAAACAAATTAATGAAAAGTTAAAGTAAGTATTTTAAGCAATATTCACGAGTTTGGAACCAACTCGCCAATTTTCTCTAAAACGGTTCCTGGTGGCAGCAATTATAACTATTAATTCAATTAAAATAATACATTCACAAGTTCAATCAAACTAAAGCAATCAGCTTTAGAACACCGCCATCCCCGCCATCTGTTGACAGTATTTTCAGATTAATTTGTTAGTGGTTTGCATTTTTCGAATTAAAGCCGCCATCTGTTGACAGTATTTTGAATCACTGACTGTACGTCAGATTAATTATTTGACAAATTAAATTTTTTGTCAAACTTGTGATTTGATTTTCGAAAAAAGCGAATAACTTTTTTCCCCGCTCGAATTTCTTCTTCATATATGCGAGAATAGTTGCGCCTGGAGCTACAAAATAACTGTGCAAAATTTGGTCGAGATCGGTCCACGGGTCTAGGAACGTATAGCGAACACGCAAACAAACACGCAAACAGATCTTCTCTTTTATATCGAGATCGGTCCACGGGTCTAGGAACGTATAGCGAACACGCAAATACGCAAACAAACACGCAAACAGATCTTCTCTTTTATATATTTAGATTATGCAAGTATTTTTATTGTTATTTTTGGTGGTTCTGCAGCTCTGCAGCTCCTATGGTAGAACCGCCACTGGCTAAAAAGTAAATAAAGATAGAGACTAGCGTCTGATACCTTTTTATTTTGGTAGAAATAATTTTCGTGTGCGCCCGGCCTTATTTTATTATAACCTCGAATTTTCAAAACTAACCACAACACATCAAAAATGGTAATTACGATCGGTTTCGAAGGCAGTGCCAATAAATTAGGAATAGGAATAATAAACGATGGCGTTGTTTTATCAAACTGTCGAAGAACATACATAACACCCCCTGGTGCAGGCTTTTTGCCGAAGGAAACGGCTCAACACCACCGCGAAAACATCCTCGCCCTTCTAAAAGAATCTTTAACGGAGTCCAAAATCGATGTCAAAGACATCGATGTAGTTTGTTACACCAAAGGCCCCGGCATGGGGGCACCTTTAGCTTCGGTTGCTATCGTCGCACGAACTCTGGCACAACTATGGAACAAACCGTTGCTGGGTGTTAATCATTGCATAGGCCGTAAGTACTCTTTTTCTACCCTATTTTCTTATCATTTCAACCAGCCCGTTTTAGATATCGAAATGGGCAGACTAATTACGGGTGCTAAAAATCCGACAATTCTATACGTCAGTGGGGGTAACACGCAAGTCATCGCTTATTCTCGAAAACGGTACAGAATAATGGGTGAAACGATAGATATAGCCGTGGGTAACTGTTTGGACCGTTTTGCTCGCATTTTAAACTTATCTAACGCACCTAGTCCGGGATACAATATCGAACAGTTGGCTAAAACTGGTAAAAAGTTTGTTACACTTCCGTACTGTGTCAAAGGAATGGATGTCAGCTTTTCGGGTATTTTATCCTACATGGAAGAGAGAGCAAACAATCTGTTGGAGACGGGCTACACGAAAGAAGATTTGTGCTTTTCCTTACAAGAGACTTTGTTTGCAATGCTGGTGGAAACTTCGGAGCGTGCTTTGGCTCACTGCAACTCGCAAGAGGTTTTGATTGTCGGCGGAGTTGGGTGCAACGAACGGTTGCAGGAAATGATGGGGATTATGTGTAAAGAAAGGGGTGCAACTTTGTTTGCAACTGACGAACGATTTTGTATCGATAACGGTGCTATGATTGCTTATGCGGGCGAAGAAATGTTTAAAAGTGGGGTTAGAATGAAATGGAAAGATTGTGACATCACGCAGCGGTTTCGAACTGATGCGGTGGAAACGACGTGGAGAACCGATTAAAATTGTATTTTTAAGCCTTTATTAAAAAAATTTTCTAAAAAACTATTTAATTTTTGATTCGAAAACGTGGTTTCGCAATGAAGCGGTAGATGGCAGCACCTGTCCAGGTTGTATCGATTTTCTGCAGTTCCAGTTTGTTGTCGCCATTTCGTGATTTCAACGAAGCTGTCCAAGCTTATATTTATTTTATAAGAAAAAATAATCAAAAAGGTTATGTTAAATGTATGTTTTAGTTTAGTGTAAAGCGATGATGACCACATTTCAACAGGAACATTTAAATTTAAACGGAATAGGAACGAATAACGTAAGTTTTGCGACGCCCCTAATGCGGTGCCCGAATTGGAATAGCCGATGTAATTCAGTTAAAAACTTTTAGAAAGCGTACGAAATGCACGTAGAAAGCACAGAGGACCCGGAGCCGCCGGTGCCTGGGACGGAAGAACCGCCCGCGAAACGTAGGACAGGAGGTAAGTATTTTTTTAATTTTAAATATTCATAAAGAGTTTAAAAAAAACTACCAACTACCGGCCTTCATACTAATGTGCGATGTTTCGGTCTGCTTGCGATGTTCCAGAATTGAGATCACTTGGCTCGTTTACCACGTGTGGAGTTGCACAAGCCCGATTATGCTGTAACCGTTTCCGTCACGGTTACATGGTAGGAATCTTAACAAAACGACCCTTTTATGAGTTTGAGTATCAAATTTAATCACTTTTTTATTGTATCAAAATTTTGTTTACTCAGGCTAC
This sequence comes from Podabrus alpinus, assembly GCA_932274525.1. Lineage (NCBI taxonomy): Eukaryota > Metazoa > Arthropoda > Insecta > Coleoptera > Cantharidae > Podabrus > Podabrus alpinus. Next base: position 5,895,408 of record OW026453.1, read on the forward strand.
GTGAAGGTAGTCAAACTTGCTTCGAATTCTAAATTTGTCGTCATCAATTTTGAAACTCAAACTGTCAGGAAAATAATTAAGAATTCGAGGTTTGTTTCTTAAATAAAAAACATTTTATACTTTTTCATTTTTTCCAAAGTGAAAGAGGGGGGTTTGTGTTTAGACAAAGCTACTTTTCTTTTATTTTTCCAGATGCAAATAGGTGTAAGCTATCGCTTGGCAGCACACGGTGTAGAGTCCTGTGTGTCGCGCTCTACTTGAGATTGACCAAAACTCGCTCTAAAGATTGATTGATTCAGCTGTTTTATTTTTACTTATGGGTTATTTGATTTATAAATTCTAAATAAGTATTTTGAATAATTTTTTATGTTTAAATTAATGGCAACATGTAAAGAAAAGTTTTCTCGTAATTTAAAAAAAAAGATGACAAGAAAATTCCGATTTCCCAATTTTCTTTGTATAAATTTTTAGAATTTATTCAACGAGGTTAGGTTCGTGTCGCCGGCCCCCCATCGCGACGTTTTTAATCTAATTACTGCTGATTGTTTGTACCTCAATGTGTAGGCAAAATAGAAATTAAGATCTCATTAATCCACTCTTGTGCGTCAGTGTCAAAAGGTCTAGCGGAACAGGATCTGACTAGCTATGTGTAGATAAGCCCCATTTCTATCTGTAAAGCCACATTTTTTTGATTTGATTGTAATTGAACATCGGATTGGATGACACTAATATTTTCATTTCTTTGTTAATGGCGATCTATAATAATTAGGATTAATATGAGGGGGGGGGGAGATATCCAAAGCTATCTTTGCCCCACATCAGCTTTTTGTTTAACAATGGTGTATTGCAAAATTTGTCTTTTACATAGTCATTCTTAAATTTGCTTAAAATTCCCCCGCGGCTCTTTTTCAATTGCATTAAAATTAATACTACACCTTTTCCACAAGTAATTCAGAAATCGTCAACCGTTATTCAGATTTGTCAATTGATATTCAGAAATCGTCAACCGTTATTCAGATTTGTCAATTGATATTCAGAAATCGTCAACCGTTATTCAGATTTGTCAATTGATATTCAGAAATCGTCAACCGTTATTCAGATTTGTCAATTGATATTCAGAAATCGTCAACCGTTATTCAGATTAGTCAATTGATATTCAGAAATCGTCAACCGTTATTCAGATTTGTCAATTGATATTCAGAAATCGTCAACCGTTATTCAGATTTGTCAATTGATATTCAGAAATCGTCAACCGTTATTCAGATTTGTCGATTGATATTCAGAAATCGTCTAATTCAGAAATCGTTAATTTTAATTCAGAAACCGACAAATGAAATTAGAATGAAATGCAAAAGTGGGGCTTTTACAGTGCAGAATAAGGCTTTAATAAAAATCTAAAAAATAACAATATTTTAATTAATTTTTTTATATATCGTCCCCTTAGTGCTACAACTAGGTAACTCGAATTTGCGATATTTTGAGTTAGCTACTTGTACCCACCTAATTTTAACCACTTTCTTTAGTGATACAACTAAATATGTTGTATTATGTTTCTAAATATCAAATATCCACTTAATTTAATCCTTTTTGTGCTATTTTCGACTTTAAACTCAAGCTATTTTTTATCAGTAATTTCAAGTTACCTAGTTGTAGCACTAAGGGGACGATATATCCAACAGTAATTCAGAAATCGTCAACCGTTATTCAGAAATCGTGAATTGGAATTCAGATTTGTCAACTGATATTCAGAAATTGTGAATTGTAATTCAGATTTGTCAACTGATATTCAGAAATCATGAATTGTAATTCAGATTTGTCAACTGATATTCAGAAGCCGTCAATTTTAATTTAGAAACCGACAAATGAAAATTAGAAAGTACTTAATGAAATTCAGAAAGTATCAAATGTTCAGCTCAATTAAACCATCAGTTGTTTGTTTTTCTAAAAATTTGAATGTTATGATTCTGTGTTGATTAATTTAATCCCTTAATCTGTGGATTAAGGGATTATCGTAATATTAATCTTATATAAGTAAAAATACATTCTTAAATAAATCGAAAAGGTAATAATTGAAATGGAGTTTGCGTTATTTGTGGTTTCAATATGAGAAGACTTTCAGTAAGTGTGCTCGTGCTGCACAATACATCATGCAGCAGCCTTAGCAATGGAAGATATGCCAGTCGGTCGCTAAGTTATTCGCAAAAAATTTCTTTAACATATTGTTGTGAAATAATTTATGTTTTTCTTATAATATATTTTTGTGTCCTCACAGTGCTCAGGGTCGCTTATATTTGTGAAGATTCTTCAGACGTGACACACAATCAAAATAAGAGACAGGACATATTTAACACAATTTATTAACAACATTCACCTCAATCGACAACCAACAATACAATTAAATTACTAACTAAAATCAACTATAATCAACAACTTAAAATCCCTACTTATTTTCTGTTATAATATAGTAAAGCTTTACCTTTTCTTTTCTTTCCGTTTAACGCACTTAATTTTTCCACACGTATTTTTCCGCACTGACGAACTTTCGACAATTTCTTCGTTCACCTATATTCTTCCACGTACTGACTTCTACTGCTATCAATTTGCATCAAAACCCACTGGCAGTGTTGTCAGATTGGGCGATTTACCGCAAATTGGGCGACTTTTAAAAATAATTTGCGCTAAAAATTTTTCAAAAACCGCAAACCGCAATTTGGGCGGTTTCTGAGAAATGAAGTTGCGATTTATTGCGATAAATAATCAACTTTGAATTTGAAAACCGACCATGCGCGTTGTACATTACGTAATGCGTACCACCACTTGTACAACCAAATTGGTAAATTGGTTGTTTCCTTGAGTGCAAACCCTAAAAAAAAAAGGTCATCAACCTAGGAGGCGGTGCCACCCCAAGAAATTATCCGCCCCGGGTGTCACCAAATACTTTATAATTGACAATACGGGAAACAATATATACAAATAATTGGCGACAAGATTTACAGCTCCTCTACCGGCCTGAATTGTCAATTAACACGTACAAATTGTCATTTTATGTTTTGCATTATCGTATTATGCATTGATTAGACTTGATTACACTTTATTTCATTGATAATTATTTGTGCAATGCATTATAATTATTTTGTAGGCATTTAAAACTTGTTATAATTACATTAAACTTCCATACTAACCGGGGTAGTGTGCAATTCAACTCAATAGGTGGCGTTGTGAATAGTGTCGCCGGTTTTTACAGCTATAAGTTTCCCGTATTGTCAATTATAAAGTATTTGGTGTCACCCATGAAAAGTGGATTGGATTCGAAAATAACAGAAAATGTAGAAATTAACAATAAATTTCAATTTTGGCGCCACATGACGCCCACACAACGCCTTTGGGCGTTTTTTCGGCAACGTGTTGGCGCCTTAGATTTCTAAAATCTGACAACACTGCCCACTGGTCTGATACTCCTTTTACTTTATAACTGCTCTACAATCAATTCTTCTTCTATCTATGTTATTCAAACACTATCTATCTGATTTTCTCTTTATTTTTGAATTTATTAGTAAACTGCAAAAATACTTGATTCTCCTTCACTCTAATTGCCTCAACACAATTGATCTGAGACTCACTTCATCAATTCTTAAATGCAACTGGTCTGCAAATCATCTACTTTGTAACTCAATCAGCAACTGCCTAACACGTCTGGTACGCGTGTTCTCTATTCAGCAACTGTCCTACCGCCCTTTATTATCTTGGCATGGTTACCACTCGCTCTTTCTGCTTATGTTTTATCTTCTAAGAATGCCGCACTATCCTACGTATTTTTTTATTATCTCGTTACAAACAAAACTTAAATCTAGCAACATTTTTTTAATTTTTAATAATCACATTCATTCTGAACAAATTTTAATTAAACAATGTTGACATATCCTCCCTCTCATCTTGATTGCGTATCCCGTATACATTTATGAGGGAGCTAGCTTAAAGTGGACACAACAATATATAAAAAATAAATTAAAATATTATTATTTTAGATTTTTATTAAAGCCTTATTCTGCACTGTAAAAGCCCCACTTTTACATTTCATTCTAATTTTCATTTGTCGGTTTCTGAATTAATAATGACGATTTCTGAATCAAAATTGACGATTTCTGAATTTTAATTTCTGAATTAGACGATTTCTGAATATCAATTGACAAATCTGAATAACGGTCGACGATTTCTGAATATCAATTGACAAATCTGAATAACGGTTGACGATTTCTGATTTAGCATTGGAGAGTATGGGCCAAGTCGCAACAGAATGTTAGTTGACAAATCTGAATTACAATTCACAATTTCTGAATATCAGTTGACAAATCTGAATTGCAATTCACGATTTCTGAATATCAGTTGACAAATCTGAATTACAATTCACGATTTCTGAATAACGGTTGACGATTTCTGAATTACTGGTGGAAAAGGTGTAGAAATTTAGTTCATTTTCAACAAATCTTTTTGACGAAAACGAAATTATTGATAAATTGACTGATATTTAAAAAACGTCAGGGCCGTTATGGAAGCCAAAATAAAAGAATTTAGTGATCTAAAAAACAATTGAGTTATATAATTTGATCAGTAAATCTTAAAGAAATTGACATCGGTGGAAATATGGGTTCAAATTTACCTTGAATAATATGTAGACTTCTATCATGAGAGGGGGGGGGGCAAAGTAGCCCAATTTAAAATTAAAATCGAGATTTAAAAATTATGAGTTAATTTTTATGTAAGAAATCTTGCTGGCGGTAATTGTTATTGATTTTCATTGGTCAGTTAAAACGTCCTAACTAACAAATTAGTTTTCAGAACGAAAAAGAGTTTCCATGGATGTTATTAAGTCCATTTTCATATCATTCAACAAAAATTTGATATAATCATACATTACAGAAGGCATTAAATACAATTTCATAATGAAGACAGCTTTATAACATCTACATAAAGTCAGTTTTCTCCAGAAAAACAACTTGTTAGTTAGGACGTTTTAACTAAGCACGGCAGAATATCTGGAGGTTCTTCTGGAAAGTAATTCAATAGTTGCTCCATGTTATAAAAAATATGAGGAACAACGTTCAATGTTTAATTAGTTGACAAATCTTCAAAAATATTTTGAATGGAGGGGGGGGGATAATTATTTAATATCATTGGCGCTGCTATAATGGTATTAAGTTCGTACAAAACACAACATTTTTACTATGTATAGGTATGGTGACCATATTATTTTTATGAAAATAAAGTACATTTCGGCGAAACACGGTAAATACCTAAAAAAAGGTCAACGGCGCACAGTGTGGTGGAGGCGGACAAATGGTGATTTTTAAAGTAATTCATTTGGTCTGTTTAATAATAGTTTCTTGCTAGGAACATCCCAAGGATTCAGGAACACAATAAAAATCATAAAAAATGCGCTTGGAAAGTGTCGAAAAAATGGGGCAAAGTCAACCTTTTTTATATACATTATGTACCGTATACAGAGGTACTTTAACTTAGCTTAAAAACGAAAATTCATTGATTTTTTTCAGTTTTCAAGTTGAAATATTATTTCTGTTTCTCGTTACTAGCACACAAGTGCCAAAACAAAACAAAGAATTACATTTTTAACGGTTTGTAGACCTAATTTCGACCTAAAAACTCGATTTTTTTTAAATGTTAACTTCTCTTAAGCTTTTAGTTGTGTGAGAACGCATGAGACACCGAAAATTTTTTTATGGTATCATTGGAATCTCTAGTACTTGCCCTCCAAATTTCAGCTGCAGATACTTGCAGATGCGAACACAAGAGCGTTTTTACTGAGACTTGTCCAATTTTGACCGAAGGTATTATTGGATTAACAAATCAATAAATTTTTCCCAAATGCCCATGTAAACAATGCATAAGCAGAACGGACGATACAGAAAGATATTAAAAACAATTGAAAACTATTTTAAAATGACGAACTTTAGAATTTCGAATCGTGGCTTATGCAATATTCTGTGGGAAAACACAAAAATTATTGTTTTCTTCTATTCTATTAAGAACTAGCTGGCACAGTCGGCCTACCGGCCGCCTTTAGCCATCTAGACCGTGTCGGATGTGGTTGTTCGGCCTTCGGCCTCACTCCAAGGTACTAAAGTAGCCTATGTTTTTCGTAGCGTTGTAAATAACGGATCGGTTGACAGTTTGACAGCATTCATTATTGTTTTTAAGTTGATTTTGAGTAGCTTGCCTTCCTTTAAGGAATCTCGATAATCCATTCATGCGCGTCCCTATGGGACGCGCATGAATGGATTATCGAGATTCCTTAAAGGAAGGCAAGCTACTCAAAATCAACTTTCCTTTCCTTTGCGAATTTTTGCACTATTTTAATACAAAAACATGCGCATGGACCTACATAATAACTTAATAACTGTGCCAAATTTGGTTCCGATCGGTCAAACGGTTTAGGAGTATAGGGAACATACATACATCCATTTTTATATATATTAAGGATTAAGGATATAGTAAGACAACTTCCAGATTTTTTGCCCTAAAATTGAAGGCTCAACAACCGTTTGTCCACAAAAACCCCATTTCACCACACTGTGCGGCGTACCTAATAAATATACGACGATTACGATTGATGACCTTTTTTTTTCTGGGGTTGCACTGAAGGAAACAACCATGAGGTTTGGGGCAGCGTCGGGTGGCACCCCCCCAGCGGGTGTACAAAAAATAAGTACATTTGTAAGTACTTGGAGAAGTTTTTAAGTACATAGGACATCGTTCTAAAAAAGAGTACTGTCCTACTAAAATAAGTACATATGGTCACCATATGTATAGGAGATAGGTATTAAAATTTCGAACACATTGACTTAGCAAGTTTATATTTTAGCGTTTGCAGATACGTTTTAGCTAATTATGGCACAACACTTTTACTCTATTTTCTCAAAAACTGTAATCAATCTACGAAAACCAATGCCATATTTGGTTCCAACGCTATCACCTTACCCTAAAATTATTCAAATATAATTGATTACAAAATCAGTGCAAATAAAATTTGGAAATGTATTTTTTTATTAAATTCTTAAAATTGATATTTTCATCTTATTATTTTATATTCCATTTTTGTTTTGTAATAATTATGTATTAAAACATCTTAGTTTGTCTCCCTCTGGAAGAAATCCTATGGACGCACATGGCGGTGCGTGGTGGGCGGAATATCAAATTGATAATATGACAGGTTGTAACTTTAATTTTATCACATTTTCCTGTCATGATTAGGGCTGGAAAATTTCGAATTATTTTATGTACTTTGGCGATTATTAATATTGATTAATATAATATATTCGAAATCTTTTGAGCTATTTAATATGGTTTGACGAGGTTGTGCGGCCTACAGGCCGCACAATGGGGGAGATTATTACCGTAAGTCTAAGCAGAAATTATATATTATAGGCTACGTATTTTTTTCCCGACTTCGCCTGATCTCAACTACCCATAAATAATAACTACAAACACTTTCTAGATGATTCGTTTATGAGGTATCGTGATGAATGAGTCAGTGAGTGAGAGTTACAGGTTTAAACATTTTTTATTAAAATTCTGTCAGTTCAGATTGACTAATTTTTTAGTTAACCTAAAATATTTATACCAAATAATTTAAACCTATTACTTTTAAATCTCTTTTCCCTGATCACATTTTTCATAACTTTTTTATAATATTGTATAATAAAATAATTATTATAGTGTCAACGCTTAAGTCGATAAGTCACAAAATGTTATCTGAAATGTTGGAACATTTTCAAAATTGTAATTTCTTTATTCAGTTTATTCACTATTATTGCATTAGCTCTTATGTAAATCATCTTTAGAATCATAGATAATCCCAATAATGACATATTGTTACTTATCTACTTTAAGATTCGAGATTATTATGAGAAATGTTGTGAGGATTTAAACACAAGATTCATAGATGCATTGTAACAAATCTTACTAAGAATCTTTGATCATAGAATATCATATTGGCAAAGCATAAAGTACCTTTACATTATTAGACTTTGCATAGGATTTTGTATTAGATTTGGTCTAAATGTAAAAATTTTCGTGTTTACATTGTTGGATTTTGCATTAGACTTTTAGGTTACTCTCCCACTAACTCAGCCATTCGAAACTAAATTTCTTCTGCTACACACTAAAGAACAGGCTTATATCTGTCTATGAAAACAATAAAAAATGTGAACATGGTCAAAATTATTTAAATAATCGAATTTGAAAAGTACGGAAAAGTAGCATCTTGCATGCTGTAGAACCGGCCGATGCCACTACTTCGCTCGGCCGGCGCGCATTTTGTTGACGGTACGTGTGGTGGGATATAGTCTTACACTTAGAATATTTCGCAGCGGCAGATGCAGCTCGACTGTGTTACATGCAACATCGATTATTTTTTGTTTTTACGCGATTTTTTGGGGGTGAAACGTAATAGTATACTGCCCCATACCGCAACTATACTTTTTAATGCTATTTTAAGGGTCTCTCGCATTCCGGTTGCCTTAATCCCGGTTTCTTTGATCTGTCGCGCCTCTCGTATGTTTAGCGCCCGCCGCGTAGCGGCTCGGAGCACGAAAAACCGCCCGGAGATGCGGAGCATCGGAGGGTAGGTTTTTTGATGCTCGCAGTTCTGGCCAAACCCCAAAATTCGAAGGCAAAAAAATTTTAATTTTTTCACTTTTTCGGCAATACAAGGGTTATTTTCCATTTTTTTGATTATATTTATTACTAATATCCACTAATCACACCCCCATCTATCCGAATTTCAAAGAAAAATTAAATTCGGAGCAAAAAAATTTCACTCGAGTTCAAGGGACCGCTAAATAGGTATGTGGATGCGACCGTGTTCGACCGCATACAATTTGGTTACTTTCCCTTCTTTTCAAAAGTCGATATATTTTTTATTTTGACCATGTTCACATTTTTTATTGTTTTAATAGACAGATATAAGCCTGTTCTCTAGTGTGTAGCAGTCGAAAATTTTTTTCGACTGGCTGAGGTAGTGATATAGTCCCCGACTTTTACATAGGATTTTTAAGAATAGGACGGTTCTATTTCAATAGGATTTTGCATTAGATTTTATTGGTGAGCATGCGCAGCGTGATTGTATGACTCGTAATCTGTCATGGCCGTGGTTGATTTTGTTAACCTAAAATTTTTAGAAATTAATTTGTTCAGTTTTTGTCTAGTTTTGTGCATATGTACTTTATTGACTACTTATTTTGCCACAAAAACTAAAATCTAACCAAAGATTTTAACATAATTTTATTCTCAGCACTGTCATATGTCATTAAAAATCCTATACAAATATCCAATTCGCGATTTCGATTAAGGAAAATCACGTGACCAAATATTCAAAATGGCCGCTTAAAACGGGTAGTTATATGTTTTGCCATCATAAGCAAGGTTATTATATTTATGCACATTAACGGGTTCAGAAACGTGTTGTGGTTTGTTTATTATATATTTTTTAACAATAAACAATATTTTGAAATTCTGTGGGAGTTCTGAGGCTAGAAACTTTTGTGAGGGTGAAGCTTTGGCAAACGCTAAGCACGTTGTGTTGTGTGGGAAAACGCCTAGTAACGACGGATTACATCATATTTATAGCTTAGTTTTACAAACTACAGCTTTGTCTTTGAAAATAATAATTTTCTGGTTTGAAATGTTTACTGCACATAACCATGTATTTTGTAGGCTCCTTTCCCATTTTGAAGCTTTTCATCCACGCTTTTCTGCTATCAATTACTTCCACTTCACCCAACGGATTTGTCCATTTCACTTTGAATTTTCCTTTCATGGGAAACTTCTGGAAACTAAGGTCAGAATTCTTTCTAGCGCTAGAATTACATCCGTGAACACAACAAAACGCTCTTGATTTTGATTTACCTGTATTCATTTTGTCGTTTGCCTAATAACAAATTAATTTCGGAGGAATTTTCAAACGCAAGCAATTAGAAGCAATATTTAACGTTAATACCGGCTATAAACATGTACTAGATGCACATGTAAAACTTATAACAATGCCCGTTTTAGCGAGTTAACATTTCTGCCGCCAGACGTCGCTTCACTTAGCTGTAATCGCGAATAGTGTAAATGCGTTTAGATTCGAACAAAGCTATGTGCAAGTTCACAACTAGCGCCCACTGGTTGGGCGCGCCGGCACTTTTCATGGTATGCCTTCTATTTACTAATATAAAAATTTGAAATTAATTAGTATATAAAAATGAATTTGAAGTAAAATTAATGTAGTAACATTTTAGTGAATATTTTTTTCAGCAAGTTAGTATAGTTTAAAACGGTTTAAAAGCAACATTTCATTACAACAAAAATTAAAATTAAATGTTTCTTCGCAATATTTCCTTACCAGTTAACTTTAGGACGAAAATGACTTCTACAAATGTTATGGAGAACAAAATTTACTAAAACTTTTATTTAAGATATTTCTTTCAAAGTCGAATAGTTGCTGAGCGCCGGCGCTGTTAAATAGAGCATATTTTTGAAAGTTTCAAAAACGCTTGATTATGCGAAAAATTATAAAAAAAGCAGAGCAAAATCGAGCGTTTTTGAAATTTTCATAAATGTGCTCTATTTAACAGCGCTGGCGCTCAGCAACTATTAGACTTAGGCCCGCTTTTACAATAGTCGGTTAAGGCTCAGTTACTTTACACTGATGTTTAATTTGAGGTTTGACGTTTTCTCATTGGACATTATGTTAGATTTATCACCAGTGTAAAGTAACTGAGACTTAGGCCCGCTTTTACAATAGTCGGTTAAGGCCCGCTTTTACAATAGTAGGTTAAGTCTCAGTTACTTTACACTGGTGATAAATCTAACATGATGTCCAATGAGAAGACGTCAAACCTCAAATTAAACACCAGTGTAAAGTAACTGAGCCTTAACCGACTATTGTAAAAGCGGGCCTAAGTCTCAGTTACTTTACGCTGGTGATAAATCTAACATGATGTCCAATGAGAAGACGTCAAACCTCAAATTAAACACCAGCGTAACACCAGGTGTTTAATTTGAGGTTTGACGTCTTCTCATTGGACATCATGTTAGATTTATCACCAGTGTAAAGTAACTGAGACTTAACCGACTATTGTAAAAGCGGGCCTTAGAGAAAAATACCTTAGATAAAATTTGTAGTAAATTTTATTCTCCATAAGATTTATAGCAGTCATTTTCGTCCTCAAGTCAGCTAGTAAGGAAATATTGCGAAGAAACATTTTGTTTTGACGATCGCCGATCGTTAATATTTTTAATGATTTGTTTAAATATACATATTTTGTCAAAAACATAATTTTCATCCTTTATAAAAAATGTCAACTTCCGACGAAGAATTCGGTAAGAAGCTCTCAGGGTTCCGATAAGACGATTTTTAGTATGTTGAAGTAAGAACAATTACCTAACGAAATCCGTCGAAAAATCGCAGAAGACAGATTTTGGATTTTTTTTGATCGAAATTTGGCCAATTTTCTTACATTAGTATGTAAACAATTGCACAAATTGATTTAAATTTCTCGTTTTATAATGTAAACATCATTTAATAATACAAATCCATAAACACTGATACAATCTGTAGTACCATAAAAAGTGCCATATATCGCTAACGTAATCGCTGGCATCGAATTTTTAAAAATTCAAATCACTTGCACATAGCCCATACAAATATCGAATACAAATGTACAATACAAAATATAATAATGTAAAGGTACTTTTATGGGAGTTTTAGAAACACATGTTGTAGTTTGAAAGGTGATCAAAAGATGGTGCTACTTAATTTGAAATTTAATAAATTGTTTTATTATAATTCTTCATATGCCACGGATATTGAGGAGATCAATCTGTGATTGGTGCTCCAGTCATTTAGTAGCACCATTTGTTGATAACCTTTTGACCTCCACCAGGTGTTTCCAAAACTCCCATAAGGTTTGTCTATCTGACACTACATAATCCAAGCTATGAATGAATAATATAACAAGGTTTCCACTCTTTTGGAAAACCTGTAATAACTTGAAAAGTCGGAGAATTTAGAAATGTATAAATTTCGTATTTATTTTTAAATGTAAATCAAGGCAATTAAAACTTAAGTGAAAGAAAATTCTTTAAAACGTAAATAAAATTGAAATTGTATTTATATTGCATAATATTTAGTTTAGGCAATTTATGTTTGATTTATGAAATCTACTAAGTTTCGAGAAGTTGAGAAAAACTTTCAATTTTGATCAGGGAATTTGTTTTTGGAAAATTGACTAACCTTGACGTGAATGCGGTTGTAGGTTTAAAGGAGATATAAAACTCAAAGAAGGTTGAAATAATTTACTAGTAATCTCTGCTGTTGGTGTATGTATTTGTGATTGGTCAATTTTTTGCCAACCTAAAAAGTTACAGTGTGACTTTATGGCCACGCAATCACTTAATTTGGGTTAACATGGTGTTTTCTTTCATATTGGTAAATTTTAGTTTACCTAAACTGAGTAAAATCGAAATTTGTTTTGGAAAACTGGCGTTTCCCTATTATTTTAATCGTGAGACACTTTTAATAATATTTAAAACTTGGCGTAGAACTCGGAAGGATTTTTTAAAAGGTGGGTTACATGTCCGCGACGGATTTGAGAACTAACCTTGCAGGTACACTTTACTTGGCAATTTTCAAAAACATCAGCAGCGTCCACTGGGCAAGCTCTTTAAAAATATAATTTGAAAATATTACACAATAAACGATTGACACTAATTTCATTTAAAAACTTACAACTGATTTGGGGCAGATTTTCGCCCCCTCCCCTACAAGTTTTCACTATCGTTAAGACGCCAACAATTGACACTAATTTCATTGGGTGGAGCTGATGACACGGACCTAACAAGGATTGTGAAATTATGAGGGTTTTCTTACGTTTTAACAACTTTTTGCAACATAATTTGTACCATAAAATTGTCTCTTTTTTTTCCTGCGAATTGCGACTCATTTGCTTTAAATTTTATTTTGTTATAGATTTGGGCAACACCGATGATACTTTTAGTGATCTAATGCAAACTGGTGAAGTTATAACTGGTAAGTTCGTTTCCTAACTCTGAAAGTGTGTACCGTGTATTTCCTTAAGGTACTAAATCATGGACAGAGTTGTCGCAATTTAGTGAAAATTTTCGGCGACGTGTGCTTTGACCGTCTTGTGAATATCAGACCTGGCGACACATTCTTGTTCGAGTAAAAAATTATTATATTTTGAACAGCTGGACCAAGTAGTATTTTGAAAAAAATTCACGAAGTAAACCTATTCTAGGGCTTTCAAAATAATTTTAAATGAAAAAAAAATTAAACATTGAGATGGGGACGTTTGGGGTCCCTTCTTAATCTATATTTTTTTAACGGTGATCAGAAGGGTGCTTCATAGTCAAAACAATTATTTTTTTACCATAAATGCCTTTCAATATCTTCGACCATTAGGCAATTATTTTTTTGTGTTACTGTTAAATTAAGGGGGTTACCTACTGTGAACAGTCGTTTTCAAGCTGATTTTTAGGAATTAAATTTGAGAAAACTGTTACAGCTATTGAGCTAAAATTTAGGATACTTATTTATTCACATTTAAACTATATATAAAATGGACGTATAGGGTATAGGGCTCGCCACATAGCCTGTGATGTGCTATGCCAATGTTAAACATTGAAATAGAAACATAGGGTTTCAATAGTGACGTTCACATAGTTATGAGTTGCTATGCTATTTTGCGCATGACCATGAAATCATTCAACGTTTGTGTTGACAGAGCATAGCATAGCACAGGCTATGTGGCGAGCCCTTATGTGTGTATGTATGTTCCCTATAGACTCCTAAACCGTGTGACCGATCGGAACTAAATTTGGCACAGTTATTATGTAGGTCCCTGCGCATGGTTTTGTATTGAAATAGTGCAAAAATTGGCAAAGGAAAGTTGATTTTGAGTAGCCTGCCTTCCTTTAAGGAATCTCGATAATCCATTCATGCGCGTCCCTATGGGACGCGCATGAATGGATTATCGAGATTCCTTAAAGGAAGGCAGGCTACTCAAAATCAACTTTAAAAACATTAATGAATGCTGTCAAACTGTCAACCGATCGACAATGCAAATACGCGTGCACGTGCTTTACGTTTCTATTTGACCAATCTGAAGGGGGTTACCTACTGTGAACCGTCGTTTTCAAGCTGATTTTTAGGAATTAAATTTGAGAAAACTGTTACAGCTATTGAGCTAAAATTTAGGATACTTATTTATTCACATTTAAACTAACACCCAACATTTTTGTAAAGCTTTTTATTGAAAATTATACAAGGTACAGATCGACGCGTAACTCAAGTTTCGAAATGACTGTCCAATCAGGCGCATCGTTTCCGACCGATCCAGTTATCTGAAATAAATGAATTTTTTAAATTCTTGTCCTATATGAATGTGGCTCCAGTTGGAACCTCGAAAATTTAATTTAAACAAAAAATGACAAAATGGCGAGGATTTAAAAAAACTTGGATTTTTACAACAAAATATTTACTTTTCGCGGCCTGCAAAATGGTAATTTTAAATATATTTTGGATATTTTAGGTTCTGACTGGAGCCTGAAATATATTCTAAATGCTTAAAAAAAGATCAAGTTAATCCGCCAAGTAGTTTGTTTGGAAAATGTGCGCCCGACTTGAGAAATATAGTTTTGAGATAAATCGTTTTAAACTTTTTCATGCTGTAATGAAGTGGATAGTGGTTGATATTCGTAACCTACCCTTAATCGCGTATACAAGGGCCATACAGAATACATTCTTCGACTTTGAAGAAGTGAAATTCGGCACTTATTTCTTCTTTTGTGGCAGTTCTCGCCTCTTTAGAATAGTAAGACGCTCGGTGATTAGACAGTATGATGCGTTCGCCGTCTCTCTTATATGCGTAAATTTTGGCCTTCTCGCCGATTTTTACATAATATATGTACGAATACCTACCTCGGTTTTTATCCCGTCTTTATTTACAAATAGACGTGTATTTTTTAGAAGATCAAAAGTCACTGAAATTTTTTTTTTTTTTATTAAAGAACCAACATATTTTTGTAACTCATATTATTTTGTCACGTTTTACTGAAAGTAGTTTATTTTGAAAACTTTTATAAATAAAAATTAGCATAATAAATTAGTCAAAATAGATTTAAAAAAACAAACAATTTTAGGGATTTTGTACCTAACATTATTTGTTTGTGTAAGAAATGTGTCAGTTGAAAACCTTGTATATTAACTGTACCCATAAAAAACATAGCAGTAAATTAGTTAACAAACTCCAGATGTTCCTGGGGGGTTTCAATTTGTAAGAAAAAACTTTTAAGCTCCTTTTTCACAATCAATTCGATTTTAAGGGTGTACGTCAATTTTTAATAATTTTCTTTTTTAACAATTTTTTTGGTTTTTTGGACTCCTAAAGACAATTACAAACAGCTACAACTTATATTTGTTAAATTTATTTTTGTATCTTTTGTATCAAGTACAAAATACAAAAATTAATTCCGTTTTAAAATGTAATCATGATTTAAAAAGTTTTAATAATGAACTCCATTACAGAAAATCCTTTATAATTCGGGTAATTTGATGAATTTTACTTTAATATTTTTTGGACACATTTGCAAGACCCCAAACTATAAAAATATGTAATAAAAAAAAATCGAAAAAATTTATCGGTCACAGTAGGTAACCCATTTAATACAAACATTATCCCAGTGTTAAAAATATTTTTGGGAGAAGACAAAAAATGTCCCAATGATTAAAGAACATGATTAACATTTGTAGAACAGTTAAGGTACACTGGTAGCTATGTCGCTTGCCAGTGCTTACTCTGTCACAACTTTTATAATAATGTGTAAAACTCAACTACCACAGTCATACATAATTTTGAGTCCCCCGCCCCTGGAAAAATCCTGGGGTTAATGAAAAAGCAGCACCAAATGTAACTTAGATTTTTATAGGTCCTGGAGCAAGAAGCAGCACAATAGCGGGCATCCTGGGTGGTGCCTTAGCCAAGTTGTCGTCCAGTCAGAGCGATGCAGTGAACCGGGCAAAAAAGTACGCCATGGAACAGAGTATCAAGATGGTCCTCATGAAACAAACCCTAGCACACAAACAACACGTACGTCATTTTTATCAGTCGAGCGTGCACGTTTGTTATATATATTTTTTAGTTCACCGTATGAAATATTCTTAATTATAATTTAATTTTGATTAAGTTTTTCATAAATGTGGCATATTATTTCTGAAGCTTCTCCGGTGAATTTGCATTCCAGGAGTTGATATTTGCGGTCTTTTTGTTTTGAATTTTAACTTTTTATTTATTAGATGTTCAAGATGATTCTTTTTGTTGTAACGTGTCAGCAGCGTTACAAATAGTAAAAATAATAATCACAATTTCTTCACAGAAAAATAAGACCTTCCAGAGACATCAAGTTTTAGTTTTAATGTGCAGGTTAGTGGTGCGTAGTAGTTAGATACACGCGCCCGCACAGGGGGCGAGAGCTCGCCCCCAAAATTGATTTGTAACTTCTTGTGACGTGGTAATTGTCCTCTGTTCCAGCAAATGGAAAGTCAGAGGACTCAGGTTCAACGGCAACAGGCTCTCGCCCTTATGTGCAGGTTAGCGTTAATTTAATTTTTTTGTAACACCTTACTGATAGAAAAACTAACACACTTATATTTCTTTTAACCTTTCTAAAAGTAACGTGCTACAATTTATCCACATTTTACTTGCATGTTACCGATTTAGTGTGATGATAACTAAAACTTTAGAAGTCGTCGAGATTATTAACATTTTCTCCGACTTGTGATGCTTTGCTGATAAGATCTGACTAAACCGCATCAAATTTAAATCTTTATTTTCTTTAAAACAGAAATTTAAATTTTGATTCAAAATCGTATGCAAACATTCTTTTTTTTTTTCATACATTTTATTTTATTTTTTTACGTAACATTTTTATTGCTTTTTGTGCCAGGGTGTATGTCGGAAGTATTAGTTTTGAGTTGAAGGAAGACACAATTCGCCAAGCGTTTTTGCCGTTCGGACCGATCAAATCGATAAATATGTCGTGGGATCCCGTTACTCAAAAGCACAAAGGGTTCGCTTTTGTGGAATACGAAATACCCGAAGCGGCGCAGTTAGCGCTCGAACAAATGAACGGGGTCATGATTGGTGGACGAAACATTAAGGTGGTCGGACGACCTAGCAATATGCCGCAGGCTCAAACCGTAATCGACGAAATACAAGAAGAAGCAAAGAGTTACAATCGAATTTACGTTGCTTCCATTCATCCCGACTTAACGGAAGACGATATTAAAAGGTTTGCTTAGTTTTGGTTTTCCAGAGTTCCATTTATAATTCGACATTTTTAGCGTCTTCGAAGCGTTTGGTCCGATCATTTACTGCAAACTCGCGCAGGGTAGTTCGGCGTTGAAACACAAAGGGTACGGTTTTATCGAGTACGAAACTGGGCAAGCAGCAAACGAGGCGATCGCAAGTATGAACTTGTTCGATCTGGGCGGTCAGTATTTACGTGTGGGACGTGCTATTACGCCTCCAAACGCCCTCATGGGTCCTTCCACAGGGTCGAGCGTGATGCCGACAGCGGCCGCCGTGGCTGCAGCTGCCGCGACTGCGAAGATCCAAGCGATGGATGCCGTGGCAAGCAACGCAGTAGCGCTTGGATTGTCAAAATTGAGTCAACCCTCAATTCCGGTTGTGCAGAACCCTCCATCATCCGTGTTGCCACCGCCGGGTCTCGCCATACCTCAACTACCACCTCAAACTTTAGCCCAACCGACCTTAGTAACTCCCATCATAAGCACAGCTCCACCGCCCCCTGCAAACAATATTCCTCCTCCGATGATGATCAACCCTACTTCATTAGAACCGCCACAGCCCATTGTAAATCCTGCGAAGGAAGCTATGAAGAAGGCTCAAGAAGCTCAAATGAAACAGCAAGAAGAATTACAAAAGAAACTTTTAGACCAAAACGAACCCCAAACGTTACAACAACAAGAAAACATGTCCATCAAAGGCCAAAACGCTCGACACCTTGTCATGCAGAAACTTATGCGTAAAGTCGAATCCAAAGTTGTCATATTAAGAAACATGGTCGGTCCTGAAGACGTCGATGAAACCCTCCAAGAGGAAATCCAAGAAGAGTGCAGGAAATTTGGCGACGTGGAACGCGTCATAATTTATAACGAAAAACAGTCCGAAGACGATGATGATACCGAAATCATCGTCAAAATTTTTGTAGAATTCACCGAAACGAAAGGTAATTAAAATTGTTTTATATTCACGTGTCGTGTGTTTTGACGATTTGTTTTTAGAAGCCGAAAAAGCGCGAGACGCGCTGAATGGTAGGTATTTTGCCGGACGAATGGTACAAGCAGCCTTATACGATCCAACGCTGTTTGATCACAGCGACCTCTCGGGTTAATTTTAAATCTGCTTCTTAGTTAAATCAAAAAATAATTGTTCATTAATTTAAAAAAAAATTAATAACGCAAAATTATATGAATTACTTTTTAATGTTTTTTGTCTTTATTTAACTGCAACATGTACAATTTTATATTCTATTTTCTTTTTTTGTTATAAAAGATTTTTACATTTGTAAATAAAATGAAGAAAAGTAGCATACAATTTACTTTAAGGTTGAATTAATTTAAATCGTTTGGCAGAAGGACTTAAATATGAAGTGACGTAGTTAAATAAATACCTAGGGTACATGAATGACCACCTCTCTAGGTGAAAATACTCGAAAATATTTAATAAGTGCATTAAATTATTTACAAATAATTTTTGTAATTTTTTTCCCTTCTATCTCCTTATTTCAAATTTAGTGCAGCAGACATAGGCCTAACGTGTGGAAAACTAGAAAAAGTATTGGTGGCTCAGCTAGTAAAGTAATTGGTAAGATTATTGAATTATCCTTTTCCTTAATTTTCACTGTTTTTATTTTTGACTTAAATCTGATTGTATGTTTCTTTAATTATTTTTGATGTGGTTTCTTCGAATATGTGTTTTAATTTGAAATGCATATTTAAGATGGAATTCAGGCTTTCAGAGAAACGATCAATAGGAGTTGGAAGTATTGATATCGATTGATGCAGACCAAATGAAAGTTGAAACGGAAGATGTGCCAAATCACATGTTCCAGTTTAAAGGCTGATTTAAGCGACATTTAGCTATGTACTGACAGAGCCGTAGCAAGGATGAAGCGACTGAAGCTTTTGCCTCAGGCGTCATCGCAATGGGGGCGCTAAACCTTGACAAAACCCAATAAATAATAGTTTAAAATTTTCTGAAGACTGAGTTCCAAAATTTGACAACGATTTTATTTGCAACATCGCCTAAAATTCCCTGCTAGCCTTTTCCCCAAATGGGGATTTTAGTCCTCTACAGTAGTTTTTCGTCTATAACTCACTTACTTTCATTTTTAGTGAAAATTATCATCAAATCAAAATTGAAGAGTACAAAATTCTCTATAAAACAGGTTAACAAAATTTTCCTACATCCCACTAAGTATTTATGAAATAAAAAGAAAATCCAGAGAAAAAAATTGAAAAAAGTTTTGAATAATTCTTATTCTGAATAAAAATTTCGTACATTTAAACTTCACCATCAATGGTGAACAAAACAAGATTTACTTCAGATCTGATTACAACTCTTTCAACTTTTCGAATCGTTATATCTCAAAAACGGTGGCTCTTAGGAAAAAAAGTATTTAGACATTTTTTGTAGATAATTATCTGATCTACAATTTTTGAATGAGATAATTTTATGATAAAACGTACCGTTTTGCTGAAAATCGCGAAAAACCCGTTTTAGTGACCTTTGACCCCGAATAAATTTTTTTCCAGGTGTCGGATCGATGAGGACTTTTTAGATTTCATTTATGATGGTGTTTTGAACAATCCTACCAATTTTCAGCTGGCTGCGAATTATTGCAACCTCGAATGTTTAAATTGACCGGACTACCCCCCAGGTACACTTGCCATTATTCAGAACCATCAAAATTTATTTATTTTTCATCGAATCTTTTGCAATTTTCGTTTGTAATCCGAGAAGGGGGGACAGCAGGTGATATTTTTCATAACTATCTCAGTACCGTTTTTCTGGGTCCGGATTTTTAACACTGACCACGAAATTGAAATTTCCCTATAGAAATGGCTTAATATTTCGATCACAAAAGTCTTTAGCTTTAATATAAATAGCGGATCATTAAGTTTAAATGGAAAAAAACAACCAAAATTTAAGTAAAAACACATACCCGACGCTCGGAGTGGCTGCCGGCCTAATTTTCGATCAAATTGGGGTAATTATTGGAATTTTTGGATATATATCGGTCCGAATGTGCCTCGACGCCGTCGCGGACGTGAACATATTAAAAAAATCCGAAAAAAGTGCGGAAAGCGGAAACATTCATACCAGGGGCTACAAGTCGCGTAGAGTCAGGCTCGCGTACTGGCATCGGGGTCCGCTGTCGGAACGAGTAAAATTTTTTCGCTCGAATTTGATTTTTTCTTTGAAATTCGGATAGGTGGGGGTGTGATTAGTAGATATTAGTAAAAAATATTAGCAAAAAAATCGTAAATTACCCGTGTATTAAGGAAAAAGTGAAAAAATTAAATTTTTTTTTTCGAAATTAAATGTTTGGGGTGGATTTTTTGACTCGTCCGGCTGTGGGCATCGAAAAACCCAAGCCTGCGGTGCTCCGCACCTCCGGCCAGTTTTTCATCGCCTGGCCGCTACGCGGCAAAAGCTAAACAGACTTAAAGGCGCCATCCATCAAGAAAACCGGGATCTAGAGAACCTTGAAATAGCATTAAAAAGTATAGTTGCGGTATGTGGCAGTTCCCTTTTACGTTTCACCCCCAAAAAATCGCGTTAAAAAAATAATGACAAAACAGTAACCTTTCATCGATGTAACCGGTACGGGAGACGTGTTGCATCTGCCGCTCCGTAAATCGCTAAGTGTTAGAGTATATCAACTCGCTCAGACCGACAACAGAATGGGCGAGATTCCACAAATTTTATTCATGCGCGTCGGTGAATGTGTAAAATTAAGAATTTCAAAGTTATTTTTTTCATATTAAAATGCCCTCATCCGAAAATTTTATAATTTAATATCACTCTATAAACCTTATACTTCACCATAGTTAATAGGAAAAAATCTGATGTGGCCATCGCATAATTTTCCGAACAGACGTAAATTTTTGTATTATATTTTTTAATAAAATGGTTACATAATTTCTTGCAAACGAGGCATTTCTGGACCCATATTATTAGAAACTTTTCATCTTATTTTCACAAGTAGAATACCTTTTACTATTTATTTACAAATACGAAAATGTTTGAAACGCCCTGTATATTTTAGAGAAAAACTTGTAGGACAAAAAATGTAGAAAATTCTATAGCGGTAATTTTTTGTTATTTATGTTATATATAAGTTATGACGCATAATGTCATAATAGCTCCAGGTAAACCCCCTTTCCCGTTTGACGATTTAATTTATTTTCATCTGGCTTCGTCCTACGACAGGAAAAAGTTTATAAAATATGCAAAATTTGGAATGATTTGCTTGCTTCGTTTAGACGCTATCGTGTTCACAGACGTACACACACACACATACAGACATCCTTCCAAAAATGATAAAAATGGATTCAGGGGACCTCAAAACATGAACATCTGTCAAAAAATTGGGGGGTCAAATTTTGCCTGATAACAATACTTTCCTTACCTAGGGGTTCGGAAAGTAAAAATCAATTTCGGAGTACGGGTTAGCGTACTCGACTCGTTTTTCTTAATATCCAGAGACGTAAAAGTGAAAGTTTTTCTTTTGCAATAAATTAAGTGTACCTTGGGGGTATTCCATACCCCCCGGTCCCGACAGCCTAAATGAGTTCCTGATAAGCATCCATTTGTTTTCATTACTCTAAGCGAGCGCCATCGCAATGGGGGCGTTAAACCTCGACAAAACCAATAAATAATAATTTAAAATTATCAAAATGATAAGAATCTTTTGGGAGGGGGGGCGCATATATTCAAATTTGGGGGACGGTGCAATAAGTAGCCTCAGCCGAAAAAAATTTTCTTCAGCTACACACTAAAGAACAGGCTTATTTTAGTCTATAGAAAAAATATTTTGCGAGAAATCTCTAAAAACAACCCCAAAATCGACTTTTTAAAAGTAGGGAAATTAGCATCGAATATGCCGCGCCCCCCACGCAGACGCTATACAATTCATTGTCGTTCCCTTCAAATCGCGTAAAATTTTTTCGCTCCGATTTGAATTTTTCTTTGAAATTCGGATAGGTGGGGGTGTGATTAGTAGATATTAGTAATAAATATAATCAAAAAAATGGAAAATAACCCGTGTATTGCCGAAAAAGTGAAAAAATTAAATTTTTTTTTCTTCGAATTTTGGAGTGTGCATTCGATAAGGAGGGTTATCCATCGTCAAAACCTACCCTTCCGGGGCGCCGCTACGCGTTGCACCCCTCCAGGGCGGTTTTGACTCTGGTTACTAAGCTAAACGTACGAGAAGGCGCCACCCATCAAGAAAACCGGGATGAAGGAAACTGGGAGCTTAGAGACCCTTGAAATAGCATTAAAAAGTATAGTTGCGGTATGGGGCAGTAAACTATTACGTTTCACCCCCAAAATATCGAATAAAACATAAAATAATCGATGTTACAAGTACGAGAGACGTGCTGCTTCTGCCGGTGCGAAATACTCTAAGTGTTAGGGTCATTGATTCCACGCGTACCGTCAACAAAATGAGCGACGCGCGGAATCTCGTTAAATTTTACATGTAAATTTGCAAACTTCAAATTCGATTATTTCAAAATTTTGATAATACTTTCTCACATAGTAGCGTTGTAAATAACTTCTACACCAAATTTGGTTAAGATTAGTCAAATATAAACGTAAAGCACGTGCACGCGTATTTGCATTGTCGATCGGTTGACAGCTTGACAACATTCATTATTGTTTTTTAAGTTGATTTTGAGTAGCCTGCCTTCCTTTAAGGAATCTCGATAATCCATTCATGCGCGTCCCTATGGGACGCGCATGAATGGATTATCGAGATTCCTTAAAGGAAGGTAGGCTACTCAAAATCAACTTTCCTTTCCTTTGCGAATTTTTGCACTATTTCAATACAAAAACATGCGCAGCAACCTACATAATAACTGTGCCAAATTTGGTTCCGATCGGTCAAACGGTTTAGGAGTCTATAGGGAACATACATACATAATATACACATACATCCATTTTTATATATATTGCTATGTGCTGACGTAGCCTCACGTTGGGCTAGCCAAAAATTGCTATGTACCCCCTTGCTAATTGAGTTAAAGGTTCTGTTCGTTAATGTTTTATATGGGTGTACGTAATTGTACCCCGTCAATGGAAAAATATGTGAAATTTTATAAATACAATTTAATGAAATGATGTGCCTCAGCTTAGCTCGTTCGTAGTGCATGTATCTTACCTTGTACAGGGTAGGTTCGTTCCGTTACCAATACTGTAAATAAAATTATGGCGTGGAACAGGTCAAAATAAATATCCTTCGTTACAAAATTATTAATGTTTTTATTTAGCACACATTTGTCAATAAAGATTTTGTTATAATCAAAAAGTTCTATTATTAAATCTATTATAAAAATTCTGAACGTTAAATTACGAAAAACACGTGTCGTATGGAGTCCGCAAAATCGCACTTAGTTATTATTAAAATTGTATTTCAATGTGCACGTTACCTTAATAAATTCAGGAATGTTTTCTTTTATTTGAATGGGAGATGGTACAATTGCGCACCTAAATACACTCAATGGGTTCATTTACCATGAAAAACTTCCAGCTGCAGTTTGTTGACCTCGTTTTGTCGTGATTTCTATTTCTTCGAAAATACTTCCAATCCTTCACGTTTTTCACTTTATTTCCAGTTCTACGTAGGTAAGTAATTATTCTGATTAATTTTACACTTGTATTTTGTATTTTCACTAATTATTTTCACTAATTTATCAATTTTATCAGGACGATCAAAATTCGCCACCATTCACGTGTGAAAATTAACACCAACCTCCATCGATTGTTTTATTAATTTTTTTTCTCAAAATTCACCGCAATCTCGATGTTTGCATAGACGTTTTTTTTTATTGGTTGATCGAAAAATCAATATTATCTGAAGTTTCACAGTACAGGTATGGACTAAGCCCATTGTGGTTCGTTGAAATTTTATAAGTAAAATTTTCTTTTATATTTTTAGATTGGATTGCCTTCTTCCCAAGTGCTTCGTGATAGAATAAATAAAGATGCTGGACATGAAATTTCCATACGCAGTTCATTAAGTTGTGACATGTCGAACTCACGTAATAATTTAACAAACTTATTTTAAATTTAACGCTAACATAGATTTTTTTACATTATCAATTAATTAACAAATTTCTAACTTTTAAAATACCTTTCTTATTACTGACAATCTTTCATTTACTATAAATTAACATTTTTAACAAAGACAATTATTAAATGATACATTTCAAATTTTTATTCAAACCTGTTTTATGTCCCTTTTTAACGAATCATTTGACTTTAAGCTAAATTTCTTGGTATCGGACGAAGTTTTTCCGATTACTTTGATAAGTTACATGCTTTAATTCATAACAAAATTTTTACCGGAACTTAAATAAAGTATTTCCATTGACGTGGTATCTCGATACCGCAATATGTTACGGTCAATGATGTGAATTGGGCATTGACGTCAATGGCCGGACAATGACGTCAATGACCATTTTTGCTAGACATTGACGTCATTGTCCGGTCTTTGACGTCAATGCCCGTTCACGGTGGACAATGATGTAAATATTTTTATCAGATTGTAATATTTACGTCTTTGGCCGGTCAATAACGTTATTGGCTAAAAGTGAACGGACAATGATGACATCAAAATTTAATGGATAGGAAGCAAAACCAAATATATCGAATTTTGCTTATATTTACAGATCGTCCATCAGTGAAGTATTATAATGTTTAATAATTTATTAATAACAATTTTTAAAAATAATAAAAATTATTAGATTAGATTTTTTAATTTAATCATTTGACGATTTCTAACGATTACAAAGACATAACGAACAAAAGATAAATGGATACCATGGATCACAATGAAATAATTAGGCGCTCTTTTCCATTTATGGTAATTACATCATACTTACGTATTATCCTATAATGCTTCGTGGTTTTCTTGGACCCCTCTTGTAAAAGCAAAGTCTTCGCCTCTTTACCTTCAATAATTCGGTCGTTGTATTCATAAATATTTAAACACGATTTATTATCATCGCGTTTTGTTTGAATCGTTAAGTTAATACTCTCATTAAATCGCCTACGCATTTCATTGTGATCCATTTATCTTCTATTCGTTTTGTCTTTGTGGGGACAGTTAGCTAACGCCCGCCACTCAAAATCGATTGAAAATTTTTCTATAGCAAAGAGGAAGGTTAATAGAGTATACTGTAAAAATTTTATGTGAGAATGTATAGTCAAAATTTTGAGAAAAATCAATTTGAAAGTACGTAAATTTAGCGAAGAAAACGTTCGAATAGGCCACGCCCCCCAGGCAGACGCGATGAAATGCATCGGCTTTCCCTTCAGATCGAGTGAAATTTTTTCGCTCCGATTTGAATTTTTCTTTGAAATTCGGATAGGTGGGAGTGTGATTAGTAGATATTAGTAATAAATATTAGCAAAAAAATGGAAAATAACCCGTGTATCGCCGAAAAAGTGAAAAAATTAAATTTTTTTTTAATTCGATTTTTGGGGTGTGCATTCGATAGGGAGGTTTATCCATCGTCAAAACCTACCCTTTCGGGGCGCCGCTCCGCTCCACGTTGCACCCTTCCAGGGCGGTTTTGACTCTGGTTACTAGGCTAAACATACGAGAAGGCGCCACCCATCAAGAAAACCGGGAGCTTAGGGACCCTTGAAATAGCATTAAAAAGTGTAGTTGCGGTATGGGGCAGTAAACTATTACGTTTCACCCCCAAAATATCAAATAAAACAAAAAATAATCGATGTTACAAGTACGAGAGACGTGCTGCTTCTGCCGGTGCGAAATACTCTAAGTGTTAGGGTTATTCATTCTGCACGGACCGTCAACAAAATGAGCGACGCGCGGAATCTCGTTAAATTTTACATGTAAATTTGCTAAGTTCAAAATCGATTATTTCAAAATTTTGATAATAAATTCTCGGTTAATATTTTTGCAATTTGCTATATTAACTGTGTTCTTTAGTGTGTAGCTGAAGAAAATTTTATTTGAGTGAGGCTACTTATTGCACAGTACCCCAAATTTTCCTCAGGCGCCAGTAGAGCTTGCTACGGCGCTGTGTACTGATAGAGAAGATGTGGTACTTCTTTTTGTTAATTTTATCTAACCACCCAAAAAGTAGTGAAAAGAAAATTGAATGCCTCTTAGGTCCCACGAGCAGTCGTAAATCAAATTCCTAGGATTGGGGAAATAATTTTTAAGAACGATAATAAGTACTTGGTCAAGATTAAAAAGACCATGATCATTTATTTTACAGACCTACAATTTACTACATAGGTACATTCACTCACTTTTGGGGTTTTCCAGGCATAATTTCATATTCGGGCCTAACTGGGAAAGTCTCCATACCTTTTTCCAACGGTACAGGTTTCCCTGACTTCTGTCTAACCGCAATTGCGTTTCGTTGTTTCATTTCAATTATCGCTAAATTTTTCTTAAGTTCCTCGTCGGTCGGTGGTTCCTTCCTACGAAAACGCAGCCACGACTCCCATTCGGAAGACTTTTCTTGTTCGAAATTTTCCTTTTCGGGTGGAACAAACCATCTTGACGGTTTCCTTTTGCCCCGTGACGGATCGGCAGGAATTTCGTAATATTTGTTACCAAAATAATCGGAACCCTTCAAGTCGCCAATAAATTGGCGCGGTTTCAACGAACTTATAAAGTATTTCCAAACTATTCGGAAGAGGTGACGATGGGTGGGCGGCGGTTGAGCCATTCAGATTATTTTTATGTAGAAATCAATTATTAAAAGTTTACTTTTTCGTAAAATTATAGTTTAAATCACTTATAGGTTATTTTGTTATGACGTTTCTGTAAAACATTTTTATTGTAGATGGCGCTGCGAATCGTAGTCGTGTATACGGTGATTCGTAAAATTACCATCAGCCAGCAGCTGATAAAATGAAGAAAAAATTTAAATTACAATTAACTTTTGCATAATTGAAACGGTGTATAAATTTAATTTAACTTGCAGGACGATTAAGTTTTTTGAAATTTTCACCTTTGAACATAAAAATAGGCCAACCAAACAAAATACGTAAGTTGTTTGTTCAAAACTTTAAGTTAATTGTTCAAATTGATAAACAAACAAAATTTTGTAATAATAATTAACTCGTAATGTGAGATAAGAAGTGATTTGAAGTAATAAAATTTTTTGAAAAGTTGATGCGATGGCATGCGCTATCCGTGATGTCACTTTCAGGCGTGGTGCAGCGCGGGGGTCACGGGGATCCGTTAAGGGAAAATTGGCATGGCTGACCATTTCGAGTCCAGATGAAATAATGCAAAAATGTGATTAAAAGATTTAAGTAATTGTGATTTTCTTCGCTAGTGTGTTGAAATTTATATTGGATGGTGACTTTTAGTTGATTTTGCGTACGTAAAATATTATTTAGGTTATTTTTGACAACCGTGTTCGTTTCGTCCTTTCACCAATAAACCAGTCCAATTTTAAGTACATTTGTACTTTAAAAACATTCCATATTATTCCCGAATTTTATGATTCCTTACGCCCTATTTTTGTTGGTTTGTCAAATTTAAGCATTAGTGAGTGATTGACACAAATCAAAATTTACTTCTATGCCTACCTACCTGTTTGATAAATTAATTTGTGTCAACTGTGCTCGAGAATATTTTTTGATTCTCTCAATATTTGAACACACACGTAGATGATGTCAGCTTTTTTATAGAATAAACCAAGAGGAAGCGCAATATGCTGGAAGATTTTTTGCTCTAAAGTGATTTTTAATCGAATGTGATAATGTCGTTCTTTAATAACATAAAAAAGGCGCTGCATTTCGGCGGCAACGATGCCAAAAAGAAGAAAGTTTTTAATAATGTTCGGATGGAATGCGATCCCGAAGAATTTTGGGACTTGATCGGCGAACTAGGCGACGGCGCTTACGGTAAAGTTTACAAGGCACAGCACAAGCATAATGGTTTGCTCGCTGCTGCAAAGATGTGTCGGTTGGACGGCGAAGAAGATTTGTCTGATTTTATGGTCGAAATTGACATTTTGTCCGAGTGTAAACATCCAAATGTCGTGGAACTCATCGAGGCGTTTCAGAAGGAGCAGCAGTTGTGGATGTTAATCGAGTACTGCAACGGTGGAGCTGTTGATAGTATTATGACTGAACTTGAAAAACCGTTAAACGAATCTCAAATTGCGTATGTGTGCCAAAGTATGACCGAAGGACTTCAGTTTTTGCATAAAGTACATGTAATTCATCGTGATATTAAGGCTGGAAATGTATTGTTGACCATGGACGGTGGTGTTAAATTAGGTGAGTCACTTTTAACCTCATTTATTTTCTTATCATTACATCTACCACTTTGGGCTTTTCTTCCGTGAATTACTGCATGCAGGAAATATTACTTTAACCTTTTTATAAGGCATGACAGCATAGGGTAGCTTAAAAGTCGTATTTTTAAATTTTAAAACTAAAAATTCGCAGCATAATTCATTAAACTTATTAAACCCCCCCCCCTTCCGCTCATGTACTAATTTATTTTTGTAACTTCAAGTGGACATAATTGCAGAACTCAGGTTTGACCCTCTAACGCGGTTTTTCGCCTATAACTCGCTTAATTTTGTTTTTAACGGAAAATTATCGGACCAAAATTGAAGAGCACAAAAAATCACTTCACTTCAAATGATAAAGAAAGAATGTCTGGAGTAGTAGATCGATATCGACAAATTTTTTAAATAATTTATGTATATTATGATAGAGAATTTTGTGCTCTTCAATTTTAATATGATGAAAATTTTCCGCAAAAATGAAATTAAGCGAGTTACTAGCGAAAAACCGCGTGAAGGAAACTTTTGGGGGGGATCATTAAGGGGCCGTCCATTAATTACGTAAGGATGATTTTTGTAATTTTGGACCCCCCCCCCGCCACGTAAGGGTACGTAAGATTGTGGCAACCCCCCCCCCACATCTTACGTAAGGATTATTTAAAAGAAAATTAATTTTGACTCCCCTCTCCACCCCTTATATTTATAAAAGATGAATAATAATATATTATACTAGCTGGCACAGTCGGCCGCCTTTGGCCGTCTAGACCGTGTCGTATGTGGTTGTTCGGCCTTCGGCCTCACTCAAGGGTATC
Organism: Podabrus alpinus; assembly: GCA_932274525.1. NCBI lineage: Eukaryota > Metazoa > Arthropoda > Insecta > Coleoptera > Cantharidae > Podabrus > Podabrus alpinus. The sequence goes on from OW026453.1 coordinate 5,924,901, forward strand.
ACAGGCATACGTGTAGACCGTGGTTTTTCGGCCTTCGGCCTCGCTCCAAGGTACTAAAGTAGCTTATGTTTTTCGTAGCATTGTAAATAACTTCTACACCCAGTAGCGGCGTTAGGGTAGGGCGCGGTTGGGCGATCGCCCAGGGCGCTGGACATAAAGGGCCCCCTTTATATCCTCTCGCTCATTGAGCGAGTAAAACAAATAACACAGAAAACTAATGTTCAAGTCTCTCATGAGGCTACTACTCTAGCCGAACAGATTAAAGATTTCAGCTTTATAGTTTCGTTGGTTGTTTGGTATGACATACTTTTTCAAATTAATGTAGTTTGTAAATCTCTACAATCAACATATATGGATCTCAGTAAATGCACAGAAATGTTGAAAAAATGCTGCACATTCTTGGAAGATTATAGAAATACAGGCTTTAAAAGCGCCATTTTAACTGCAAAGGAATTGGCTGAAGAACTTGAAATTGGACCTGTGTTTAGAGCCACAACAAGAATGCGACGTATTAAGCGTCAGGCTGGTGAAAATGCCCACGATGAGCCTATAACTTGTCCAGAAAAAAAATTTGAGGTTGAATTTTTCAACTGTCTTTTGGACACCACATTAATTTCAATTAATGAAAGATTCGAACAATTAAATGAGTACTCGGAATCTTGGTCTTTTTTATACAATATAAAACAAATTCCAGAAAAACTTGACCTTATCAAACTCTGTGGTGATCTCCAATTAAAATTAGCTATAAACTCTAAATCTAATATAGATGGTTGTATGCTGTGTGATGAGCTCATAAGTCTGAAATCTTTTTTGCCTGATCAGAATGTAGTAACTCCAGTTTTTGTTTTAAATTTTATTAAAGATGGCAACTTACAAGAACTATACCCAAATGTATGGATAGCATTGCGAATATTATTGACTATACCTGTAACGGTTGCTAGTGGGGAGAGGAGTTTTTCAAAGCTTAAGCTGATAAAAACCTATCCGCGATCGACAATATCACAATTTAGATTGACAAACTTAGCAACATTGTCAATCGAAAATTAAATTGCTCAAAACATCGACTTTGATCAATTAATAAAAGAGTTCGCCGATAGAAAGGCTAGAAAAGTCAAATTTTATTAGTTTTTTTTTTTCAATAAATAGTTATTTCTTTTAATAAATGGTTATTTTATTATATCCTTTGCCTTTTTTCGTATGGGTTTGAATTGTAGTAAAGGGGCGCCGTAGAAATCTCGCCCAGGGCGCTGGTAGTGCTAAAACCGGCCCTGTCTACACCAAATTTGGTTAAGATTGGTCAAATAGAAACATCGATCGGTTGACAATTTGACAGCATTCATTATTGTTTTTTAAATTGATTTTGAGTAGCCTGCCTTCCTTTAAGGAATCTCGATAATCCATTCATGCGCGTCCCATAGGGACGCGCATGAATGGATTATCGAGATTCCTTAAAGGAAGGCAGGCTACTCAAAATCAACTTTCCTTTCCTTTGCGAATTTTTGCACTATTTCAATACATAAACATGCGCAGGGACCTACATAATAACTCTTCCATATTTGGTTCCGATCGGTCAAACGGTTTAGGAGTCTATAGGGAACATACAGCCTTGGCCATATTAGTGGGCCACCCTATAAAATAGCGGTAAATTCCTTCTCAGTGCAATATTTGACCGGTTTATTTTTAGCAGGTAGTCTTGAATGGTATTGTGATATAATACAAAGAAAATTTTGTCATTTTATCATTTAATATCACTCTATAAACCTTAAACTTCACCATAGTTAATAGGAAAAAATCTGATGTGGCCATCGCATAACTTTCCGAACAGACGTAAATTTTTATATTATATTTTTTAATAAAATGGTTACATAATTTCCACAATTTTATATTTTGCCAAAATAGGAGGAAAAAGACTTTTGAATGCCTATATCTTGCAAACTAGGCATTTCTGGACCCATATTATTAGAAACTTTTCATCTTATTTTCACAAGTAGAATACGTTTTACTATTTATTTACAAATACGAAAATTTTTGAAACGCCCTGTATATTTTAGAGAAAAACTTGTAGGACAAAAAATGTAGAAAATTCTATTCGCAATTTACATTAAGCAAACGCCACCATGCGGGAGAATTTCAAATTAGTAAATGACGTATTAATTGAAAATAAAAATTCGTTTTTCAGGCTCAAAACATAACAAAATCAACTAATTAACAAAATATATTATAATAAATTTAAGACTATATTGAAATGTTTGCAAATTTTTACCAGACCATGACTTTGAATTTCGAAATATACGTCTAAACACAGCCATGTTGTTGTCGTTGGTGGCGCCACCAACGGTAATGTAAATCGCCAATAGCGGTAATTTTTTGTTAATATTTTTACATAATATTTAATTTCGTCTCGAAGTTATGACGCATAATGTCATAATAGCTCCAGGTAAACCCCCTTTCCCGTTTGACGATTTAATTTATTTTCATCTGGCTTCGTCCTACAACAGGAAAAAGCTTATATGCAAAATTTGGGATGATTTGCTTGCTTCGTTTAGACGATATCGTGTTCACAGACGTACATACACACACACATACATACATCCTTCCAAAAATGTGAACATCTGTCAAAAAATTGGGGGGTCAAATTTTGCCTGATAACAATAATTTCCCTACCTAGGGGGAGTACGGGTTAGCGTACACTCTACTCGATTTTCTTAATATCCAGAGACGTAAAAGTGAAAGTTTTTCTTTTGCAATAAATTAAGTGTATCTGGGGGGTATGTATTCCATACCCCCCGGTCCCGACAGCCTAAATGAGTTCCTGATAAGCATCCATTTGTTTTCATTACTCTAAGCGAGCGCCATCGCAATGGGGGCGTTAAACCTCGACTAAACCCAATAAATAATAATTTAAAATTATCAAAATGATAAGAATCTTTTGGGAGGGGGGGCGTATATATTCAAATTTGGTGGACGGTGCAATAAGTAGCCTCAGCCGAAAAAAATTTTCTTCTGCTACACACTAAAGAACAGGCTTATTTTAGTCTATAGAAAAAATATTTTGCGAGAAATCTCTAAAAACAACCCCAAAATCGACTTTTTAAAAGTAGGGAAATTAGCATCGAATATGCCGCGCCCCCCAGGCAGACGCTATACAATTCATTGACGTTCCCTTCAAATCGCGTAAAATTTTTTCGCTCCGATTTGAATTTTTCTTTGAAATTCGGATAGGTCGGGGTGTGATTAGTAATAAATATAATCAAAAAATGGAAAATAACCCGTGTATTGCCGGAAAAGTGAAAAAATTAAATTTTTTTATTCGAATTTTGGGGTGTGCATTCGATAAGGAGGGTTATCCATCGTCAAAACCTACCCTTCCGGGGCGCCGCTACGCGTTGCACCCCTCCAGGGCGGTTTTGACTCTGGTTACTAAGCTAAACGTACGAGAAGGCGCCACCCATCAAGAAAACCGGGATGAAGGAAACTGGGAGCTTAGAGACCCTTGAAATAGCATTAAAAAGTATAGTTGCGGTATGGGGCAGTAAACTATTACGTTTCACCCCCAAAATATCGAATAAAACATAAAATAATCGATGTTACAAGTACGAGAGACGTGCTGCTTCTGCCGGTGCGAAATACTCTAAGTGTTAGGGTCATTGATTCCACGCGTACCGTCAACAAAATGAGCGACGCGCGGAATCTCGTTAAATTTTACATGTAAATTTGCAAACTTCAAATTCGATTATTTCAAAATTTTGATAATACTTTCTCACATAGTAGCGTTGTAAACAACTTCTACACCAAATTTGGTTAAGATTAGTCAAATATAAACGTAAAGCACGTGCACGCGTATTTGCATTGTCGATCGGTTGACAGCTTGACAACATTAATTATTGTTTTTTAAGTTGATTTTGAGTAGCCTGCCTTCCTTTAAGGAATCTCGATAATCCATTCAAGCGCGTCCCTATGGGACGCGCATGAATGGATTATCGAGATTCCTTAAGGAAGGCAGGCTACTCAAAATCAACTTTCCATTCCTTTGCGAATTTTTGCACTATTTCAATACAAAAACATGCGCAGGGACCTACATAATAACTCTTCCATATTTGGTTCCGATCGGTCAAACGGTTTAGGAGTCTATAGGGAACATACAGCCTTGGCCATATTAGTGGGCCACCCTATAAAATAGCGGTAAATTCCTTCTCAGTGCAATATTTGACCGGTTTAATTTTAGCAGGTAGTCTTGAATGGTATTGTGATATAATACAAAGAAAATTTTGTCCCTTATTATTTTTATGAGGGCCATAAAAATTAAAATATCTTAAAATGTACAAAATTGTTTAGTTTAAAGAAAGCGACCGTTCAGTTAATTTCAAATTTTCTGGTGTACATTTGTGTTTAAAATATTTAAAATTATTTCTAAGGTATATAAATAATTTAATATGCCAAAAAATAGCGATTTGAGTGAAAGTAAAAGGGCACAAATAATGCTCTTACATTCGCAAGGGTTAAATCAAACTCATATTAGTAAAAAAATTAAATGTTCATGGCATGCGGTTCAAAATACAATTAAAAGGTACGAAGAACTAAATTCGTTCAAATCGAGAACGAGAAGTGGTAGAAAACCTATAGCAACCCCTTCTGAAGACCGGGTGTTGCGACGCGTGAGTATTAGACATCGCAAAATAACGTCGAAAGCGCTAGCTAACCAAATGCGTGAAGACGGTGGGCCATCAATTTCGGCACGAATAATTATACCTGGAAATACCATATAATTACCAACATAAAAAGAAAAAATTACATTTGATTTTTAAATTTAATTTAAAAAAATATTTTAAGAAACTTACGTGAGGAATACGTCGGACCCCTCCCCCCCTACTTAAGGGTCCGTAAGATATCCAATACCCCCTCCCCCCCAAAAAACCCTTACGTAATTAATGGATGACCCCTAAGATGTCTGCTAAATTACAGTTTGCCTGAACTCTGATGTCATTTTTGAAAAATACATTCTAAAAACCTACCATTCTGTTCTAAGATAATTATTTTTGAATACATTTTAAATTTTTTGTGTTATCACACCACCCATTTCTCTCCCGATATTTTTATTCAACTCCAAATAATTATTAATTGTTTCACAGTTTTTGAATGTCTTTTAAAAACATATTTTTGTTATGTCCTAACCCCCCCCTCAATCCAATTATTTATTATACTCTGACCTCGAATCTTAAACCCCTAAAAAAACATTGCTATTTTTTTCCGGCTAAATGTGAACCAATGGGATAGCTTAGGTAGGCACCTACACCTCAAATTCGACCTAAATCATTTAGGTCATATGTTTGGCCAAACCTATTTTGATAGGTAATCTACTTGACGTCAGATCACAAAAATAAATGATCCGATCTAGCGCCTGGTATGTCGTCTGTCTGAAAAGTATTTACAACATAATTATGACTTAAATAATATAGGTCAATTTGAGGTATAGGGGGGGGGGTGTTTACCTCTGAAGAAAATCTCTACACCAAAATTGCAAACTGCACGATATTGGCAAAAAAAATTATAAACGATCCTTAAATGTATAGGAAATTGATATAATTGTGTCCCTTTATTGGGAGGGGGGGAACCAGGGTCTACCCAGTTTTAAATTTACCGGTATGAGGGTAAATTATAATTTCACCCCGCGTGAAAAGTTATAGACGTTTTCTCGTATAAAGGGCAAAACTGCACGATATTGGCAAAAAAAATTATAAACGATCCTTAAATGTATAGGAAATTGATATAATTGTGTCCCTTTATTGGGAGAGGGGGAACCAGGGTCTACCCAGTTTTAAATTTACCGGTATGAGGGTAAATTATAATTTCACCCTGCGTGAAAAGTTATAGACGTTTTCTCGTATAAAGGGCAAAACTGCACGATTTTGGCAAAAAAAATTATAAACGATCCTTAAATGTATAGGAAATTGATATAATTGTGTCCCTTTATTGGGGGGGGGGTAACCAGGGTCTACCCATTTTTAAATTTACCTGCATGAGGGTAAATTATAATTTCACCCCGCGTGAAAAGTTATACACGTTTTCTCGTATAAAGGGCAAAACTGCACGATTTTGGCAAAAAAAATTATAAACTATCCTTAAATGTATAGGAAATTGATATAATTGTGTCCCTTTATTGGGGGGGAACCAGGGTCTACCCATTTTTAAATTTACCTGCATGAGGGTAAATTATAATTTCACCCCGCGTGAAAAGTTATACACGTTTTCTCGTATAAAGGGCAAAACTGCACGATTTTGGCAAAAAAAATTATAAACGATCCTTAAATGTATAGGAAATTGATATAATTGTGTCCCTTTATTGGGAGAGGGGGAACCAGGGTCTACCCAGTTTTAAATTTACCGGTATGAGGGTAAATTATAATTTCACCCTGCGTGAAAAGTTATAGACGTTTTCTCGTATAAAGGGCAAAACTGCACGATTTTGGCAAAAAAAATTATAAACGATCCTTAAATGTATAGGAAATTGATATAATTGTGTCCCTTTATTGGGGGGGGGGGTAACCAGGGTCTACCCATTTTTAAATTTACCTGCATGAGGGTAAATTATAATTTCACCCCGCGTGAAAAGTTATACACGTTTTCTCGTATAAAGGGCAAAACTGCACGATTTTGGCAAAAAAAATTATAAACTATCCTTAAATGTATAGGAAATTGATATAATTGTGTCCCTTTATTGGGGGGGAACCAGGGTCTACCCATTTTTAAATTTACCTGCATGAGGGTAAATTATAATTTCACCCCGCGTGAAAAGTTATACACGTTTTCTCGTATAAAGGGCAAAACTGCACGATTTTGGCAAAAAAAATTATAAACTATCCTTAAATGTATAGGAAATTGATATAATTGTGTCCCTTTATTGGGGGGGAACCAGGGTCTACCCATTTTTAAATTTACCTGCATGAGGGTAAATTATAATTTCACCCCGCGTGAAAAGTTATACACGTTTTCTCGTATAAAGGGCAAAACTGCACGATTTTGGCAAAAAAAATTATAAACGATCCTTAAATGTATAGGAAATTGATATAATTGTGTCCCTTTATTGGGGGGGGGGGTAACCAGGGTCTACCCATTTTTAAATTTACCTGCATGAGGGTAAATTATAATTTCACCCCGCGTGAAAAGTTATACACGTTTTCTCGTATAAAGGGAATCTCTTTTGATCGTAGTTTAGAGCGCGAGGCCGAAGTTTTTCCTCAAATATCTCGAAAACTAAGCAAGCTAAGGTAATAGATTGTCCTTACCTTTTTTGTAGAGCGTCAAATTACCTACAATAATGACGACACGATAATATTTATCGTCACATCAGTCGTTAAATTAGCACGCGCCGTCAAACTCCAAAAATCATTGTTTTCGTTGGTTTTTTAAATGTTGCGTTGATAATTTTTTTCGGCTATCTAAAATGGAATTAAAAATCCAAAATCATTCACATATTATTGAAGAACTTTAAAAAATCCTTGCTATGGTGCAACCGATTTTTAGACCCGTCTGTTTTTATTTTGTAGCTATGTAAACATAAACATCTGACTTTTTGGAGTATTCTTTGTTTTTTGGCTGTTTTGAGATCTTAAAATCGAAAAACAAAAATGACTTTAGTTTTTTTGTGTTAAGGGGGTTACCTACTGTGAACAGTCGTTTTCAAGCTGATTTTTAGGAATTAAATTTGAGAAAACTATTACAGCTATTGAGCTAAAATTTAGGATACTATTTATTCACATTTAAACTAACACCTAAAATTTTTGTAAAGCTTTTTATTGAAAATTGTACAAGGTACAGATCGACGCGTAACTCATGTTTCGAAATGACGCGCCAATCGGGCGCATCGTTTCCGACCGATCCAATTTTAAATATATTTTGGATATTTTAGGTTCTGACTGGAGCCTAAAATATATTCTAAATGCCTAAAAAAAATCAAGTTAATCAGCCAAGTAGTTTGTTTGAAACACGTGCGCCCGACCTGAGAAATGTAGTTCTGAGATAAATCGTTTTAAACTTTTTCGTGCTGTAATGAAATAATGAACTCCATTACAGAAAATCCGTTATAATTCAGGTAATTTGATGAATTTTACTTTAATATTTTTTTGACACATTTGCAAGACCCCAAACTATAAAAATATGTAATAAAAAAAAATCGAAAAAATTTATCGCTCACAGTAGGTAACCCCCTTAAGGGCCGGTTTCAGCAACCTTAACCTGTGTTAGTTAACACAAATTAAAAATAATCCGTTGTTAAATTTTGAATGGGTTGTAGCAACCTTTTCTAATATGTAATTAGTTAATCTCGGATTATGTGTAGAATAGTTATGGTGGTACTCCTGAAACGACAACAACGCCTACTTCATACTATGCAAGTAGTTCAATTAGTTCGAAAATTATCAACAAGTGAGGTTTATAACCTATATTCTGTGAATACAGTTCATTGAAATATTTTATATTTTACATATATTTTACTGAAATGGCACAGAAAAGAACAAAAAATTATAAGAAGTAGAGAAGGAAGACAATTGCGGCTACTAAATGTAAAATTACGTGATATTGATAAATAAATTGTTAATTTGTTAATAACTGAATTTTTTTTCTCAAAAAGTACTCGGGTGTTCATAAAAAATATTAAACTTTTATTTTATTTTATTGCAAATTTAATTAAGCTTTAAAAATTAATCCGCACGTGTGTGCAGTCGATGGCACCTATCACGCCTGGAATTTGAAAAAAACATTTTAAACAAAATTGTAATAATTTTTTTCTCTGGTTTTCTCTGTATGAGACGGTCAAATTTATATTAATTGCGTATTTACACACTTTTCTATAATAAAAGGAGGTTAGGTTTTTGGTAATTTAACTTTAATCACTGGTCAACTAGTAATTAAATACTTTGGGTATTTAACCTGTGTTAAGCATAAATTAACGTTGCTACAACCCAAACTACAGATTTAATCTATGATTACGCTAATCATTGATTAAATTTAACCTGTGTTAAAAATTATATTGCTAAAACCCAAATCGGACTTAATCTATGATTAAATATTTAATCTATGATTAAATTCCTAAATTAAAGTTGCTGAAACTGGGCATAAATGTGATAATCAATTTGATTAAATAAAGGAAGTGATTTGAGGGGTTTAAAATCAAGATAGCTCGGCCTTCGGCCTCGCACTTGGTTGTTCACCTGGTTATCTACATTTTACAGAATAAAAGGAGTAATTGGACTAAGTAAATGGAGTTACATTTAGTAATCACGTCAAGTTAAATAAACGATTAGATTTATAGTTATAAATGAAACATAGCTCGGCCTGTGGTCTCGTTTCTAATTAATCACGTTAATATATACCTTTTACTAAATAAAACGAACTACTGATTTTCAGCGAGTTCATGTGTTGACTCGGACATATTAATTGTGATAATCGATTTGATTAAATAAGTAAAAGTATTTTCAGAGTTATGGAAATAATAAGGCTCGGCCTGCGGCCTCGCATTTAGTTAATCATGATATCTAACTTTTGGTAAATAAAAGGACCTATATACTGACAGACGGCTTTCAACGAGTTCATGTAGTAACCCAGAAATATTAAATGTGATTATGTAGTTGTTAAATAAAAGAAGAAGTTTGAAGGATTTATAAATAACATAGCTCGGCCTTCGGCCTCGCACTTGGATGATCACTTAATTATCCACCATTTACAAAGTAAAAAGAACTAATTGGACTAAATAAAAGGATTTATATTTAATAAATCAAGTAAAGTTAAATAACCGAAGAGATTTATTCGGTTATAAATATAACATAGCTCGGCCTGCGGCCTCGCTGCTAATTAATCATGTTAATATCTACCTGTTACTGAATAAAATAACCTACTGACTAACGGTTTTCATCGAGTTCACGTTCTAACTCAAGACACATTGAATGTGAAAATCTAAAAATTTAAAAAAAAATTCCAGAGATATAGAAATATCATGGATCGGCCCGAGGCCTCGCATTTAATTTTAATCGCGTTGATAGCTACGCTGAATAAAAGGACGTATTGACAGACGGTTTGGAGCGAGTTTTCGGTTTTCAATCGACCCAGAAATGTGATAATCTATGCGATTAAATAAAACAAGAAATTTGAAGGGTTATAGAAATAACGTAGCTCGGCCTACGGTTTCGCATTTCATTAACCATGATAATGTTAACCTTTTAATTAATAACAGAACCTACTGAGAGACGGCTTTCAGCTAGTTTATGTTCTAACACAGACGTATTAAACGTGATAATCTATTTGAATAAGTAATTAAACGATTTGCTGGGATACAGAAAGAACATGGCTCGGCCTGCGGCCTCGCATTTAATTAATCACATTAATATCTACCTTTTTCGGAATAAAAGAATCTACTGATAGACGACTATCTTCGAGTTCATGTTGTAAGCCAAGCTTATTAAATGTAATAATATGGTTGTTAAATAAAGGAAGAAATTTGAAGGATTTACAAATAAGATAGCTCGGCCTTCGACCTCGTACTTGGTTATCTAAATTTTACAGAATAAAACGACTAATTGGACTAAACGAAAGGAGTTACATTTAATAAATCACGTCAAGTTAAATAAACGAAGGGATTTACAGGATTATAACTATAAAATAGCTCGGCCTACGGCCTCGCTGCTAATTACTGAAGTTAATATCTGCCTGTTGCTGAATAAAAGGACCTATTGGCAGACGGCTTTCAGCGAGTTTATGTTCTAACCAAGACGTATTAAATGTGATAATCTATGTGATTAAATAAATCAAGAAATTTGAAGGGTTATAGAAATAACATGGCTCGGCCTACGGCCTCGCATTTAATTAATCATGATAATAACCACCTTTTAATTAATAACAGGACCTACTAACAGACGGCTTGCAGCGAGTTCATGTCCTAACACACCCGTATTAAACGTGATAATTGATTTTAATAAATAAATACAATGATTTGTTGGGTTATAGAAATAAATGGCTCGGCCTGCGGTCTCGCATTTAATTAATCACGTTAATATCTAACTTTTGCTGAATAAAAAGGCCTACTGACAGACGACTTTCTTCGAGTTCATGTTGTAACCCAATCGTATTAAATGTGATAATCTAGTTGTTAAAATAAAGGAATAAATTGGAAGGGTATACAAATAAGATAGCTCGGCCTTCGGCCTCGCTCTTGGTTGATTATTTGGTTATCTACATTTTACAGAATAAAAGGACTAATTTGACTAAATAAAATAATATTTTATTGACGCCTTTATTTAACCTGCGCGCAATATCGAACTTGGAATGTCCACAAAATATTTTCCTTTTGTAGTACGAAAAAGAAACCAGGGTATTTGTTTAAAATTTTATTCCCAATAAGATTCGTATTAAATCGATTATAAGACCTAAAACCAGCCAACATCCAACACTTCTCCGAAAAGTAAATTTAATTTGTTGATTTGTTTACAAAACTACTAAATAAACAAAGAAAGGTCTAAAAATTGGTTGTACCATGAAAAGGATTCTTTGGCCCAGTTTTTCAATCTCGGGTTATCTTTAATCAAAGGGTTATTTTCATAGAAATAATAATTGTTACAAGAATGTGATCCATGGAAATAAACCTTTGGTTAAAGATAACCCTAGATTGAAAAACTGGGCCTTTGAAGTACTCAGATAACGTGTGATATTTTTAAAAAATTTTAATTCCATTTTAAATGACCGAGAGAAATTCTTGGCGTAACATCAAAGAAACGACGAAATTGAAGTCTTTTGGAACTCGAGTTTCAGAAGACGACGCGTGCAAGCTAAACGACTGACTTATGATAAAATTAATGTTGTTCCAATCATTATTATAGATAATTTATCGCTCTACAAAAAAGGCATAATATATAATTTTTTACCCCATCTTGCTTAATTTTCTAGGAATTTGAGAAAAAATCAATACAGTCGTGTTCTTTGTTTATAACATTGTTATTAATTTTTCAAAGCAAAATGAACAAAAAGCCATTTATGGCGTTTTTAACCTGGGAAGACTAATTGGAGAGTTCGATGTACATACTTAATTCTTAATTCTTAATACGAATAGTATAGGTTTTGCGGCCTAAAGGCTGCACAGACACATACAGATAAATTTAGACCATTAAAGGCCAGTTGCTCAGTCGTGGATTATCTTCAATCTGGATCTTCTTCCCTCGCCCCTGCAAGAAAGTACTTCTAGGGATTTTAAAAAGTTAGCACAAAGTAAATCAAACATGAATTTGAAGCCATTTCGTACATCATTTTAATTAAATGGGGGGGGGGTACCAGGTAATTTACTTTTTAGAACAAATCTGTACCAGTTCGGAACAACGGCCTAAGTCCATTTTTTTCACTTTTTGAGATATATATATATATCAAAAAATTCGTTTTTTTGCGCTTTATCAATCTGTATAAAAATCTCAAAAAGTTAAAAAAATGGACTTAGGCCGTTGTTCCGAACTGGTACAGAAATATATTTATGTTGTTACAAATCTCATTTTTATTTACAAAAATTTGAAGGAAATTTAAAATCTAGAAATCAAAATAGCAAATACGAACGTGGTAGGATCTTTCGCGGATGTGGTAGATCTGTACATTACCTTTGCGGTTTTTCTGCTTTAGTAAAGGAAATAGCTTTTATCTTAGATTTGCCTATCATTCAAACTGAACTAACTTTTTACCGGTGTTAGAAAATGAAACATTTTTGCTTTGTTTAGCCCCATTCTGCAGTTCAGCCATTCAGAGGCCAAACTGATCAACTCCAATTGAAAAGAGTTTCCTAATTTTAGTACATCATGAGCACTTGATTAATGCTAAACTAACTACCTATTAAATATTTAAAAGTTTATTTGAAATATACATACTTATTTCACATTTTCTAATATCAAATCTACGTCATCAATAATTCAATATATCTGTAATATTTATTTATTTATATAACATCTTCAGATTAGTAAATGTTTTCAACATCATAAATTTTTCTGAGCGACCCAAGTATTCAAATTCAAAGTTTATTCTTTTTTCAAAATCTTATCTAGGACGGGGGGGGGGCGTCAAAGTAGTTAAACTATGGTTGAGCGAATCAAGATGAACTGGTTTGTCCTTTCGTTTCTAGTATTTAAAATGTAAAAGTAAAAGTTCCATAAGTAAAGAACCAAGAAAAGGATGGGGTCGGAAAGTCTACGCTTCATTTATCGATTTCTCGCGTTTACTTTAGAAAATTTCCATAATATATTTTTAGTGAAACTACATATAACGGAAATTCCTAATATAAAAAGTTTCAGTATTTTTTACAATATCGATCTGTAGTTAAGAAAAACCATTTGAACCTCCAGCTGTTTCTACTGTAGTTGCATACGTAAAGCCCTAATAAAACTACTGCAATTATGGAAATGTCACCGCTGAATTTCTTTAAGAGTTCAGTTTGGTCTACCGTATTGAATTTGCAATAATGCAGGTTTTCTGAAGGTAATCACATTTATAGTGAAAGTCGTATCATTAAACCTATTAAGACGTCGCATATTACAATAAAGAAAAACAAAATGTACTGGTTGGTTTTCCATATAAGAAAAATCTCAAGATGTAACGACGCGACACTGTGGATATGGCGTCGATATCTTAGCAGTCCATTCGTCTTTCACTGTAGTTTCTTCTAAAGTTCAAAATTTTTAATTATTACCATCCATCGCCACATCAAGGATGCTTAACTTAATTATTTTTATGGTATTTATTGAAGGAGATCCATTGGGGACATTTATTTCACTTTTTGTCGTGATTTTAGAGCTTTAATGTAACAAATTTTTCCCATCTTAACTTATTTTTTACGATAGAAATATAAAATTTGTTTACACTTATTTACAATAAAAAAGTGGCGAAATCACTTAAACGGTATTTTTTTTCTCTAGAATCGATAAGTTACATTATTTACAAAAGAAAAAAATTTTATTGCTGAATAATATTAACGAGTTGTTTCACAAACGACCACAAATTTTATAAAACAAATATAAATGTGTTTTGTGTAAGTTCTCATTAATTTACATCCTGTCTAAAAATATTTAAATTGACCTTACTAATAAAAATTAAGATTTTAATATTCATGATTCATCTCACATAAAAGTATTAGGCGGACGCAATTGAATTGCCAATATTAGCTTAGTTTAGGTCAATTGAAAAGTATTCCTCAACTAAATTACTCTTGATTGTTGACAATAATTATTAAAAAAATTTGATTCGTTTCAAGAATTTTACCTCCAAGCGCTATTATAACCATAATGGGAAAAGTGGGTGATTAATTATGCTCAAAACAGGAAATTTTTATATTTGAATTATTAATTTATTTTATAAATTCTGAATTATTTAAACTTTGTTTGCATTTCAAAGGTTTCCTCCTTTTAAATAGTTAACAGGATTAAAAAAATCGATAGAAAGTTGAAACTAATTCTTCTAGGTTTTATTTAAATTCGAATAAACGAAGGGCTTCGGATTTATTTTACTCAAATGCACATTTAAAAAATCATTCTATTTAATTTCCCTTCTCTCTTTTTGAGTTTTAACAAAAACATTTTTTTTTCAGCCGATTTTGGCGTTTCTGCAAAAAACAAATCGACGCTTCAAAAGCACGACACTTTCATAGGAACGCCTTATTGGATGGCACCCGAAGTGGTTTTGTGCGAAACATTCCGCGACAACCCCTACGATTTGAAAGTTGATATTTGGTCAATGGGAATCACATTAATAGAATTCGCACAAATGGAACCACCAAATCACGAAATGTCGCCCATGAGAGTTTTGTTAAAGATTCAGAAATCCGATCCACCAAAACTCGAACAGCCTTCCAAATGGACGAAAGATTTTAACGATTTTATTGGTAAATGTTTGATCAAGGATCCACAAAAGCGACCCACTTGTGATGATTTATTGAAGCACCCGTTTATAAACTGCACCTTGGATTCCAAATCCATCAGGGATCTGCTTTTGGAGTATAAGGCAGAAGTAGTAGAAGAAGATTTAACGGATGACGATCCAGAGGTAGGTTTAATTTTATTTTTTATTTGGTTTTTACTCGAGTCCTTAATGTGCGTGTATTTAAATGCTTTCATGCTTAGAGAGGTAGGAAGCATCGCAAAAATAAGGAACTCTATCAGAGAATTGGTAAGTGTGGTTTTTGAGATCATAATGTTGTCACTTTTTTGTGGTTAAAATATTCGAGATAAAATGTAATTTATATTATCACGACATATTTGTTGTGCATGCGGCTCTCCTGATCCTCCACAGTCTCCAATACCAGCAAAGGTGAGGTTCTAACATTTTATAGAAAGGATTTTTTTTTATTTTTGTGAACTGCGTGGTGTAAGAGTGGTTTAATTTTCAGGAACGAACAACCAATGTCCCCCTAGACATCGAAGAAGATTCAACTTCTGTACGAAGTACAGATGCTGAAAAACGTAAGTTGTAGTTTGAGGTTTTTTAGAGTTATTGAGTTTGATCTTAATTTAGCAATTCAAGCTGAGCCCACTGCTAAACGAGAAATTGAAGCCGAAGATGTTGAATGTAAGAAATTGAAAAAAGATCCAGAATCTCCACTTAGTGGAGCTGAAGCAGACAAAAAGGTTAGGAACTTTTTCTTCTTTTTATTTTAAGTCCGATTTGGTTCCTTTTGTGCTGAAACTCTTTTAATATCTATTTAGGGTGACAAAAAGGATGAAGGTCAACGGCGTTCTTCCAGAGAAAAGGGCCCGGCACCTTTACCGCCGCCTTCCATACCCGAGTCTTCCAGTGTAACGGAAAAAACCGTTGCACCACCACCTACAGTCCCACTTCCGGTGCTTCCAACTCCCCCATCTTCTCCTATTACTCCTCCTTCCACTCCATCACCAGTTGAAGTATCTCCCGTAACAGTTACCGCGTCTTCAGTACCTCCTCCTCCTCCACCCGTTTTACCCCCTCCTCCGCCCGTTTTACCCCCAAGTTTAAGTGAGATAAAAGAAAAAAGTGAACCTTTCAAATTGAAATCGACAGACTCTTTAGACGCCAACACGAGTACAAAATCTTTTAATAGTATAAAAAATATATTCGAAGGATTAGCACAAAGTGAGAAACCAGTAGAAAAAGTTGGCAAAGACGCAGTTGTGGTTAACAGTGCCGAAGAAGTTGGAAATTTGGTTGTAGTTTCGACTCCCCAAATGGAACGCAATAAATTGAACACTTCTACCGTTACCATCATCACCGATTTACCCGATCCTTCCAACAGTTTAGCTTCAAACATCAGTCAGGTAGTGGAAACAGAAACAATCGAGAAAGTGAACTTACGTTTTTTATATATTTTTAGGTGACCGTCGTTACAACGCACCCACCCGTTTTGGTGGACAACACCCACAATTTAGCCTCCCCTCGTGCGTCCAACAGCGAAGTCGTCATAGTTTCCAATGAAACCAACAAAACTCACGTCAACGAATCATCAACCGATGACGAATGCTGCCCCTCGTTAGACTCGTTAGAATTCCCGCCACCCAGCGAATTTAGAGACAAACCATCGAATGCCAAAAAATTGGATGACAGTGAGGTTTTAATCGAAGATTCTAGTTACGTTATAAACGACTCGGGTTTGAACGTGTCGGGCGACAATTTAGCTCTCCTCGACACGAGTCACGTGTCGGTGGTTAAAATAGACGAAGAGAAGGTGCAAGTGAAAGATTCTGCCTCGATTTTGTATAACAAGTCGGGCGGTGAGAGTCAACTCAGAGAATCGACCAGTGATTTGTCGTCGGCACAAAGCGGTAGCGTTAAGAGTGAATGCGGGGATGAAATTCGTTCCACTTCCATTATTGTGGACGGTTCTGTTTCCAAACATAAAATGAACGGTCAAATCGTTTACTCTTCCAGTCAGGATGATATTTATAAGAAGAACAACTTAAATGGTAAGTTTAATTTAACGTTTTTTGGGTTTGTTTCATTTTTGTGTGTGGTGTTAGGTTCGAGGTCGCACAGCGATAGCGGATCGGTACGAAGTACGGATTCAAACCGACGTCCACCATCCGGTAAAAGTATGGAGCACTCGGATGTGGAGAGTATTTCTTTAGCTAGTCATGATAGTCGAGGTAGTAGTGGTAAAGGACAGAGAAGTGAATCGGGGGAGAACGAAGAAGATGTGGTCGTGTTAAGGAAAAGATTGCCGCCGTCGCGAACAAAAGACGAATTGCACATTAGAAATCAAAACCGTAAGACTCGTAAACGTACAAGAAAGTTTGTTATTGATGGTGTGGTTATTACAACGACAACTAGTAAGGTTATTTACGATGATGAAGAAAACAGCAACACACTGGATCCGCACGTTTTTAGAAAGCAAGAGCTGCGCGAGTTGAAGTATTTACAGAAATTGGAACAGAAACAGTTCCAAGATTTGTACTTGAAAGAAAATTTGGCTAGTGAGCAACAAGAGAAGAGGTTCGAACAAGAAAGGTTGAGTCTGGAACGGACGTACGAAAGTGACCTTGAGATGTTGAGTAGGCAACAGAGGCTACAAATCGAACGAGCCGAAGCGCAACAGGAGACGGATTTGCGCGCATTATCTAAAAAGATACGCTGCGATCAGGAGCGCGAATTGAAACAATTTCGCGATGGTTTGAAACAAGAACTGAGACTATTGAAAGCGGAAATCGATCGATTGCCGAAAGATTCGCGAAAAAATGAGTTCAAAACGCGTAAGGAAAAGTTGGACATTGAACATTTGGAGAGGGAGAAGACGTTTTTAGAGAAGCTGAACGAAAATCACGAAAGTTCTTTGCGTCGGTTGAGCGACTCGCATCGCGAGAAGATCGCGCTCATGGAACGACAATTTTTGCAACAGAAACAACAGTTGGCTCGAACGCGAGAAGCTGCTTTGTGGGAGGTCGAGGAAAAGCAGATTCACGAGAAACATCAATTGGTGAAGAGGCAATTGAAAGACATTTTCTTCTTGCAACGGCATCAAATGCTTATAAGGCACGATAAAGAGATGGAGCAAGTGAAGCGACGTGCGGCGCGCAAGGAGGAAGATTTGATGAAGAAGCAAACCGTCGAAAAGCGATCTCTGCCCAAAAGAATACGAGCGGAAATGAAAGCAAGAGAAATGATGTTCAGGGAGTCCATGAGGATTTCAGTTTCAGGCACAAACGATCCAGAAGTTGATAAGGGTAAAATTAGAGAGGTAAACTTTTTTGTTATTTAAATTTTTCGATTTTACCAACATTTTTTGGTCTGCAGTTCCAAGAAAATGAGAAGAAACGTTATCAGGCTGAACAACAAAGGTTTGAATTGAAACACCAACGGCAGTTGGAAGAACTTAGGGCGATGAGCGACGCTACCATCAAGGAACTGGAACAGTTACAGAATGAGAAACGTAAAATGTTGATGGAACATGAAACTTTGAAATTAAAGCAGAGAGATGAGGCTGTTTCCAAGGAGCTCAAAGAATGGAAGGGCCAGTTGAAGCCACGAAAACAGGTACAACAAATTTGAATTCCATAACATCACAAAATTTTGATGTTATTTTGTTAGATTGCAGTAAATGGTTAAATGCTTAGCATGTTTTATTAATTTGGAGGCGGTTGATTTTTATATTCAGTTAATCTTGCAGTATCAAATTTAGGGAAATCCCATAATACATAATGTGTTCCCAATCACCTCGAAACATTACATAACACTAACACCCAAACTTTTGATATTAGTTAAACCCACTGAACTGTACGGGGGTAGCCCACTTATAATGAATTCTTTAATTGCAAAAAAAATTAACATGAGATAATTGTTAAAAGTTTTCTAATTTCCTTGCTTAACTATGTGTTATTTTGGACATTATATTTGGAGGCTTGTTCTGGAATGACCAGAATCAATATATAAATGAAACTTTTGTTTGACTCAAACAGCCAATGAAAATTTTTTAAAGGTGGGGCTACAATAAAATAGTTGGGTTTATATTGGCTGGTTTAGTCAATATAGGTCAGTCATATCAGACATCATCCTCCAATTAGAGTTCCCAGGTTGAAAATACCATGAATCGGTTTGGTTGCAGATTTTATAGTTAGGATTCATTTTGCTTCGAAAAGTTCTAAAATTATCTACAAACATCACCAAGGTAAGCTTGCACACGCCTTCAAACTCCAAAAGTTGAATCCAAAAATCATCGATATTACCATTTTTTAAATGTTGCACAAAATGATTCATGTGCTTTATAACCTGGGAAGACTAATTGAGAAGGTTAACCCCTTAAGTTAGTGTAATATGACTGACCTCCAAACTTCCAGTTTAAACGCATTTAAGAAATAAAGGAATTGCCAGAATCAACATATAAATCTCCAATTAGAGAAGTCGACTGGGTGCTTTTTGGAGGGTTCATTTTAGGGCGGAGGTAAATGTGCCACCAAATGTACCTGACCAGAAAAGGGTACCGGTAAATGTGCCACCGACCAAAAGGGTTCTTTAAAGAAACACAGGTATTTGTGCCACTAACAGTGAAAAAATTAAATTTTTTTTGCCTTCGAATTTTGGGGTGTGCATTCGATAAGGCTGTAGGCCAGCTCGGCAAATGGTCAGATATTTAATCCGGGTCCAAATTTTCTACCTGGAAATACATAGACCAACTCGGCAAAATAATAAATTTTGGCTTGGCCAGAACTGCGAGCATCAAAAAACCTACCCTCCGATGCTCCGCATCTCCGGGCGGTTTTTCGTGCTCCGAGCCGCTACGCGGCAGGCGCTAAACATACGAGAGGCGCGACAGATCAAGGAAACCGGGATAAATGCAACCGGGATGTGAGAGACCCTCGAAATAGCATTAAAAAGTATAGTTGCGCTATGGGGCAGTAAACTATTACGTTTCACCCCCAAAAAATCGTGTAAAATCAAAAAATAATCGATGTTACATGTAGGAGATGCATCAGGTAGATGCCGTTTTCTCCGGTGGCACAAATACCTGTGTACTTTTAATATCCTAAATTCGTAGCAGGTAGAATAACATTACTGGTGGCACATTTACCTCCGCCCTCATTTTACCACTCAAATAAATACCCATTTGCCTTACCTGGACTACTTGGGAATTTTTTAATTAACTTTCAAAATAGAAAAAATATCAAATACCTGCAGCCTAATGAATTCTTTTTCTGAAAACAAGATTAAAGTATTATCTATTGCAAAAGTATCATCAACCCTCTTTCCTTCATGACATTCGATTTTCTACCAATTTAAATTATTCAACTGTAACCAAAAAATTGCTCTCTCATTTAACCCATTCACCACCGGTTTACCCACAAATTTGTGGGTAAAAAATGAAGAAAATATTTTCAGAAACCCACAAATTTGTGGGTAAAAAATGAAGAAAATATTTTCAGAATTCCCACAAAATTGTGGGTAAAAAATGAAGAAAATATTTTCAGAAACCCACAAATTTGTGGGTAAAAAATGAAGAAAATATTTTCAGAACCCCCACAAAATTGTGGGTAAAAAATGAAGAAAATATTTTCAGAACCCCACAAAATTGTGGGTAAAAAATGAAGAAAATATTTTCAGAACCCCACAAATTTGTGGGTAAAAAATGAAGATACAGAACCCCCACAAAATTGTGGGTAAAAAATGAAGAAAATATTTTCAGAACCCCACAAAATTGTGGGTAAAAAATGAAGAAAATATTTTCAGAACCCCACAAATTCGTGGGTAAAAAATGAAGAAAGAAATGCAAAAAATTTGTCAATAACAATCACATAAATTTTTATATAATAAGATATAATTTTCCTCAAAGAATATCACAATGGTCCTCGTAATTAAAGATTTATCAATTTATTTTCCCTTTTAAAAATTTTGAAATAATTATTTTTTTTATTATTAAAATTTCGAAATCATAAATTTATTTTTCTTGATTCTAAATAAATCCATAAAGTTACCAAAATTTAAGAATAAAATAGCCCCTTGACTCAACATTTTGAATGCCTTTAAGCATAAATATTTTGGACTCCCAAATTTTGGTAAAATCGGTGAAAGGGTTAAGAAATACAGTTCAGTGGTTAAACCTCAATTTAATGTACAGGGTGATTATAATTTTCACAGAAATTTGATTTTGCTGGAAATTTGTAGGAAGTAAGAAAGGTTTCTTTCCCAAAATACACAACAAGACATCAAAAAACCTAAGAAAATGTTGAGGAAATCACTGGAGAGGTTTGTTCCAGTAAGTGTGTTCACTTTATTGGTGAATTTACCCAAGTACTCTGCTAGAAAACGAACATTGAGTGTTGACACAATTCATTTTTTTATTGAAATATGAAAATATTTATGGATGGTGTACGCTTAAATTATTTTATTACGATGTTTTGCCGCTCCCAAAGACTTGACAATTACCTTTTAATTTAGAAAATTAACGACCACTACCCAAAGCGTATGTGACGTAATAGATTGTTTCAAGGGGTAATTAATTGCAAAATAGTTAATTTTAATGTATTAATGGCCGATTTATCAATCTCCAGTTAAAGTTCCAGTTAAACTTATCTGACAAGTAAATGAGGTTTGACGTCTTCTCATTGGACTAAATGACGTCATATTTATGGTAGATTTATCTGACAGGTAAATTTAACTGCAGATTGATAAACTGGCCCTTAATAGATTTAGTCACTAATCAGTAATCACAAACATTTAAAACAAAACATGTAACGTCATTACTACGACTTATTACGTCACAAATAATTCGTTGATAAATTTCGCCCATTAAAATTTCATTTGCAAGTCCTTGCGGGTCGCAAAAAAATGTTAAAAAAATAATTCAGGCGCAAAATAACTCCAAAAATACTTTTAAATTAAAATTTAAAAATGGATGGAAACACACCAATTATTAAGACCTGAAAATTTAAACATTTGGATGTGTATGATTTTTTGTATACCTCTCTTAACTTTTGAATCAACAGTGCTAATGACATCACAAGTAAGTCTGTGTCATCACCTCACCATCTTTTGTTTTTCGACGCGCAAGAGTGGATTAACCAGATATTTTAATTTATATTTTTTGCATCACCATTTTTAACAACATTGGTGTCAACTGTTTGCGCTTTAATGTGCTTCCATTCTCGTCATTTGTGTGACTCGATGGTTGCAAAAGTATTTTGCAATAACATTGAATTAACAGATTATTTTAATTGCAATTTCTTGTTTTTGGTGGGGCGGTGACACGGATCCTTCGAAAGTTGAGAAGGGAGAGAAATTAGTAAGCAATTTTAGCTCCCCAAACTATCGCTTATTTACTATTACCATTTTGTAGTTTTTACATTTCTGCTTCCTCACCCAAATTAAAATTTGTAGAAAAATTTTTTTGTGTAAATTTAAATAAATAACCGTATAGCTTGTGTATTATACTAACAAGTGCATGCATTATTGTAGAAACTAGAAGAAGAACTTTACCAAGAATCGAGGAAGGGTCGTTACTTGCAATATTTGCCGAAATTATATGAGAAGTCGAGAAATAAAACGTCAATTTCTTCAGACGCTTCCTCAGCAATACTTCCTTATTCCACTCCCTCCACACCCACCGACCATTCACGTACCACTTGGGGTCATGCGAGATCTTGGAGCACCGGCACCTCCCTTAGCTCACGTTTCGACAAATCTTTAACCTCCTTGTCCGAATCTAAACCGCAAAAATCCTCAAATTGATTATTGTGTCGTCTTTTAATTTCGTTATTGTGCTAATGTTTTATCTAACCTATTGAAAGCTTTTTTGTCCAGCCGTATTACTTTTTTGTTTATTTTTTGCTTGGTTTGGGTGTTTTGGTTGTGGGTTTTGTTTTTCGTTTTACCTTAATACAAAATCCCCGATGCATTTACGAGGCCCGCTTTCTTATCAAACAAGCAGGTTTGTTTATTTATTAGATTGTATGATAATATTTTTAATTATTTGTAAGTAAGAACAGTTAAGCAGCACTTTTCTGTCAAGTTAAAACATTTGGGCGGTACGGATGGTTGTGGGTATTTAGAAATTTTAATGTTGCTGGTGGAATATTGTAAATATGTATAATCCTATGGTATAATGTTTAATTTGTGTACAAAAATGTTGGCTAAACTTTTGGAAAACGCAACTGAAAATGTTTTAGAACTGCTGAAGAAAAAAGTGTTTGCTACATTAATTTTTTACTGTTGACTCAATTGATTCAATACGGAGGATGCTAATTAACTGTTCTTGTTTAAAAATAGATCAAGGTGTTCAATAAATTGGTAGACATTTTGAAAATTGACAAAAATTATC
Organism: Podabrus alpinus; assembly: GCA_932274525.1. Lineage (NCBI taxonomy): Eukaryota > Metazoa > Arthropoda > Insecta > Coleoptera > Cantharidae > Podabrus > Podabrus alpinus. Next base: position 5,948,182 of record OW026453.1, read on the forward strand.
GCCTAAATTTAGGTTTTTGTTAAAATTTGTAACGATTAGTGATTAATGATTACATTTTCTAATGGCTTGAAGACTGGAAATTTTCTTCATAGAAATTGAGAAAATTTCAAGAATTTCGGTACTTTTGTAAATCTTTTTCAGTGATTACAGGGGCAGCCGATTTAGGCCCAAATTAATTTAAAATTTATATTACTTCGTAATTTATCGGCATTTTCTTTCTGAAATTTTTAAAGGAAAAAGTTCAGCTCATTTCAGACATTAAATGTCCCACGAAATTGGAAGGTTTCGAGTTCTTATTATCATTTGGGGGAAGGAAATCCAGTCTGATGTGCATCATCTGCACCCCGGATGATAAGATAAGGGTTTCCCCGAGATAACATAATATTATCAAATAAGAAAAATAGGATGTTATGAAGAACAGTTCACAAAGTTGTATTAAACTTGTAAATGAACCGTTTTAGCCTTAAATTTGTGCTACCTTTTTCATATAAAATAACGTTCATTTTCGTAATTATTATTATAGTCCAGGCAAGGAAGGTTTTTAGTTTGCAAAAAATCCGGGCATGCTGAATTTTGGCAGAGATGTACATTGGAGTGTTCTAATGAACCCCCCAAAAGTTCCATAAAATCCCACGCCGGCGTCCCCCACAATCGGGGGTTTTAGCTCCCCAACGCGATTTTTTGCCGATAACTCGCTTATTTATGCTTGTATGAAAATTATAATCAGACCATAATGGAAGAGCATAAAATTCTCTATGAAATAGTTTTTTTTCATATTTTTCCATGGCACACGGATACTTAAATTATTGACCGAAAACACGACCCACCCTTAAAATGGCACAATATTGATTCGTTGCAGGGAGAGAAATGTTTTCGGGCACGGAAAATGCTTTTAATAATAAATTAATTGAAATTGTGGCCAAGGTTGGAAAATGAAGAGAAAAATAAATTTTTTCAAAATTTGCCCAAGTTATAGTATCTTCCAAGTAATGAAACCAAAATTTTGGTTTGAGCTTACAAAAGGTCCGGGCAAGCTGAAATTTGGCAAAGATGTATATTGAAGTGTTCTAATAAACCCTAAAATGTCTCATAAAAATCCCAAGCCGGCGTTCCCTCAAATGAGGATTTTAGCCCCCTAAAGGCGGTGTGACACTTGTGTAAATTTGCGTGTAGATTTACGTGTAAATATTTTGTAGGAATATTTCTATATTTTCTCGCAAGTTGTGCGTGTAAAATTGCGCAGAAGAATATTCGAAGGTGTGGTCTATTTTTTCTTGTGTTGTGTTTTTGACAGTTGTTAAAAGTTTGAATTGGCATTAATTGCCAATTTGAATCCATTATCACGTTTCTTTTAGTATTAAACAACACAAGGCGACCAGACATTCACACTTCTTATAGCCACTTACCGATCGAATTTTCAATTGACCAGAACGCGCATGTGCAAATTGTAAATTTACGTGTAAATTTTTACACAAGTGGCAAACACACTCGCAAAAAAATTTGCTAGCAGATTTGCAACAAAATTTACGTGTTGGACACGGTGTAGAAATTTACACGTAAATCTACACGCAAATTTACACAAGTGTCACGCCGCCTTAAGTGCGGTGTTTCGCCTATAACTCACGTATTTTTACTTTTACGAAAAATTACCATTAAGCAAAGTTGAAGAACATAAAATAATCTATAACTTGTGGCGCTGCAGTAGGTAGTACTACAATACATACTGTAATAGGCAAATTAAACTTTGTTTAATGGTAATATTTCGTAAAAATAAAAATACGTGAGCTATATAGGCGAAAACCGCACCTAGGGGGCTAAAATCCTCATTTGGGGGAACGCTGGCTTATGCTATTTTAAGGGTGGGTCGTGTTTTCGGTCAATAATTTAAGTATTAGTGTGCCATGGAAAAATATGAAAAAAACTATTTCATAGAGAATTTTATGCTCTTCAATTATGGTCTGATCATAATTTTTCATACAAGCATAAATAAGCGAGTTATCAGCAAAAAATCGCGTTGGGGGAGCTAAAACCCCCGATTGTGGGGGACGCCGGCGTGGGATTTTATGGAACTTTTGGGGGGTTCACTAGAACACTCCAATGTACATGTCTGCCAAAATTCAGCTTTCCCAGATTTTTTGCAAGCTTGAACTAATTTTTCGACTTTGTTGCCTGGACTATTAAGATATTGACATAATATTTATATGAGAGCTAAATTGATCCGTTCCTCACCATGCGGCATTTGAAGCTCCGTCTAACATTTTCTGATAACTCGATTTGGAGCTGTTCTGCACTTGCAAACGCTATTTTTCCGTCCATTTCAGAAGCTTAAAACACGCAAAGTTCTTAAACGAGAGCAGATAAAGCGTGAAAACCCCTAAATCGAACTATCAGAATGCGTTGACGGAGCTTCAAAGCGAAAAAAGTGCCATACCGAACACGGTCTATATAGTATCAGATTGAAAAACCATATGGGAGTTTTGGAAACAACTTCTATTGAAAGATAATCAACAGATGTCACTACTTAATGTGAAGTCTTAATAAATTGCTTTATTACTGTAATTCTTCATTGGTTTGGTGCCACGGATTTTTAAGAGGTCTGTGGTTGAGGCTTAAGTCTTCTTTCCACTTTTTACTTTCCGAACCCCTAGGTAAGGAAAGTATTGTTAGTTTAGTAGCCTCATCTGTTTATAACCTTCTTCTTTCATGCCTCACTCCTTCAACTAAATGTAGAAACTGGCTTTGAAATTTTAGCGTCCGAAATCTTCATATTAATAAGTCGTGCGTTTGTTGTTTTGTACTGATCTTGAATTATTAGATTAGATTTGGTTTCTCTGTGATGTTAGATCGGAAGATGTGAGGAGAAGTTTTATTAATTTGATCTTTTGTAAGTCTTTGGGTTAATTGTTGTTTTATTTACGGACTGTTGCTGTGGTCGTCCTTCATGACTTGAACATCCAGAACTTGTGGATGCCCTAGATGATAATGCAGAGTGGTTTTTCATTTTGAAGTCGATAGGTGAAAAAGTCTCGTCCCACTGCGGTGTCCAAATTGGCCTCTAATAACTTGAACATCACACAATGGTTATGTGGCGGGAGGGGGAGTGTACTAAAAAAAATTATGCCTCTCGCCTATGCCTAGCAGAATCCCAGACAACACTCAATAACTAATGGATATCTAATGGATATCCACTATATTAGGATGTCTGTAAAAAAGCACGTAAAATACATTCAAATAAGTGTAAGTTTTATATTCAAAATTATAGTAAAACTACATAATATTGTGTATTATTCCATTGATAATAATGTAATTTCACACTACTATCAATGGAATAATACACAATATGTATTTTTACTATAATTTTGAATGTAAAAATTACACGTATTTACATTAATAATGTAATTTCACACTATTATCAATGGAATAATACACAATATGTATTTTTACTATAATTTGAATGTAAAAATTACACTGATTTACATTAATAATGTAATTTCACACTATTATCAATGGAATAATACACAATATGTATTTTTACTATAATTTGAATGTAAAAATTACACTGATTTACATTAATAATGTAATTTCACACTATTTCAATGGAATAATACACAATATGTATTTTTACTATAATTTTGAATGTAAAAATTACACGTATTTACATTAATAATGTAATTTTACACTATTATCAATGGAATAATACACATTATGTATTTTTACTATAATTTTGAATGTAAAAATTACACGTATTTACATTAATAATGTAATTTTACACTATTATCAATGGAATAATACACAATATGTATTTTTACTATAATTTTGAATATAAAAATTATACGTATTTACATTAATAATGTAATTTCACACTATTATCAATGGAATAATACACAATATGGTTTTTTGCTATAATTTTGAATGTAAAAATTACACGTATTTGAATGTATTTTTACGTGCTTTTTTTACAGTGCACTGGATATCCACTAGATTTCAGTGTTGTCTGGGATAACTATGAGGAAAAATTCTTTATTTCAGGAATATACTATTATTCACTTGAATCAACCAAATCGTAATATATAATTTGAAAAAAAAATTAAATATAGAAATTTTCTTTGACAAAGTAAACGGAATTTCTTAAGTATACCTACTTATTTCTTTATTATTTTTTAAATATTAATAAAGCACCAGGGCGTTTACACCAGAATAGTAAAATCATTCGCGATTTTTTTAATAATCATTCTAAAATATAATCTGAAAAATCGATTAGTCAAATGAAAATATTAAAAACAAGCTGGCACAGTCGGCCTACCGGCCGCCTTTAGCCATCTAGACCGTGTCGGATGTGGTTGTTCGGCCTCACTCCAAGGTTCTAAAGTAGCCTATGTTTTTTGTAGCGTTGTAAATAACTTCTACACCAAATTTGGTTAAGATTGGTCAAATAGAAACGTAAAGCACGTGCACGCGTATTTGCATTGTCGATCGGTTGATAGTTTGACAGCATCCATTATTGTTTTTAAAATTGATTTTGAGTAGCCTGCCTTCCTTTAAGGAATCTCGATAATCCATTCATGCGCGTCCCATAGGGACGCGCATGAATGGATTATCGAGATTCCTTAAAGGAAGGCAGGCTACTCAAAATCAATTTTCCTTTCCTTTGCGAATTTTTGCACTATTTCAATACAAAAACATGCGCAGGGACCTGCATAATAACTGTGCCAAATTTGGTTCCGATCGGTCAAACGGTCTAGGAGTCTATAGGGAACATACATACATTTTTATATATATAGATTCCTGGTGTGAAATTTTCATATATATCTTTTCTGCAATGTCCCGGGAGGGGCAAGAACGAAATTTATTATAAATTTTTAATTTGCAAGTACGAGAAATAGCGGACGACATAAATTGGGGCAATTTTCCTTAATTATACAGCTTTTCAAACTTGTAAAGAAAGCGATTTTTTGCTCCAGTTATTCGGAACTATTTGACTTGCAATTAACTTTTTAGTGAGGTTTGTTCTAGGTTGAGAATCCCACTTATTAGTAAAGAAAGAACATTTAAAAAATATCTAGGGTGAATCAAGGCTTCTTCGATATCTCCCGTTAAAATGAAGTTATTTTGAACGAGATTTCCACCTTTTCTTCAACTTTTACCTAAGAGCTTGTAGTTTGTTAATTATTAAGGCTAAATATTTGATAAAATACTTTGTAATAAAATGGACTAAAGTGTTTTTTGTACACGAGACGAAGCTGATAATTCTACGATTTATTGAACACCCCTTCCGCAAAAATGTAAAACCCGAGCAATAAAACTAAAAATTTGTTTACAGAAATTGGAAGAAATCTTCGCACAACAATTAGACGAACAAGAGAGAGTTTATGGTCCTATAATGCCACTGGCTTTGCCGTCAGACTTACCGGAATTAAATCAAGATTCTTGTTTGATGGTGGGTTCTACTCGTAGCAGTATGTCTTCTGTGTCGGAAGGTTGAAATGATTAATTTAAATTTTTCGCGTGGGTAGTTGAAAATGATAGAAAAGTAAATAACAAAGGCCTAGAAAATGCTTAAATTGTACATATTTAGTGTATAATATGGGCCGAGCAGACTGAATACAATAAAGTTTAGAGTTAATAGGAAATGAAGATAATTATTGTTGTTAGCATTTTTAACTTTTTTACGTTTGAAAGTGCCTCGTTTTATAATCCTAAAAGAAAAACAACGGACAAGAAAATCGTCGAATCGGTCGAGTTGCTTCTTCCAATTAAATTGTGTCATAATAAATTTTTTAAATGAACTAATTTTAGTGATGTATGTACCTATTAGACTGATGGCAGGAGGCGGTGGGTGCGTGCAGAGTTTTGATACTTTTGAATTGATTTGAATGAAATTTTGTAATTTTTAGGAATAATAGCTTAAGAGTTATTTTGATTGTTTTATTCGAATTTAAAAATAAACGAACAACTCGGTTGTACAAAATAATGAGTAATAGAAAATTAAATTTAAATGGAGAAAAATATGTTTAATCTATTTTAACATTTAAAAATAAATTATGTATATTTAATTATTTTACTAACGATTTTAAATTTATTCTACTTAAAAGTAAGGTGATAAAATAGAAACATTATTGGAAGACATATCGAACTATCATACATAATTATGGATAATTTGTGTATTATTGAGATTTAACACGAGAACAGTGCGATCATTTACAAATTTTTTAAGTTATTTTTTATCTATCTTTACACTCTGTTTTTGTTTTCAGTTTATGATTGTTCTGTTTTCCTTACATTATGTACAGTATAATTTGTATATTATTACATTTACCTTTGTGCATATTATATTTACTGAATAATTATTTTAATAAAGTTACTCAAGAAATTATTTCTTCCATGTTTTAGTATGTCCTGCAAATCCAAAAGCCTGTCCAGAAATTCATTACCATTGATAGTGTTGAGTTTTAAAAAATTAAATTGGATGTGAAAATTATTTTTTGAATATGTAAAAATTAATGTTCTAATAAGCCATGAATTTTTCCAGATTTTTAATTTCACGTTTACATTGTTTCCATCAATTTTACGTAAAATTGACGTCTAAGAGGACAACTTCGAAAGACTCATCCCTAAACCCCTTATCTTAGATAGGCGTTCTTGAGAATTTTTTTTGTAGATAATTTTATTTCCTGCAAAAAATTCCATTTGAATTTTTCGCTATCTCGCTCAGTTTTCGCAGCATAAACGATTATCGATAAACATATGCCATTTTTTTCTCAAATTCTCATGTTGGTATTTGCATTTCTGAAAAATTTGATTTATACTTCTCTATATTATTTTACACTGTCATATGCTTGTTTGAAATCCACGAAAAGCAGGTACGTTGGTATTTTGTGTTCGTAGCTTGTCGTTTGTAGTTCTTTTAAGACATAGATTTGGTCAATTACTGACCTGTTCTTCCGAAAACCACTTTGGTATTCTCCTACCATTTTTTCAACATATTGACTCAATTGATTTTTGATACACGTTGCTAAGATTTTATACGCAACGTTCAACAATGCAATGCCCCTATAATTTTCACATTTCGTTTTATCACCCTTTTTATGTAAGGGACAAACTATTGCCTCTCTCCATGATTTTGGCATTTCTTCGCTATCCCATATTTTCCCAATTAGTTCTTGCACCATTGATTCAACTACATCTCTGCCATATTTAATCATTTCGGCTTGTATTTGGTCTTCGCCCGCACTTCTATTATTTTTCAAGCTCCGAATTATTTTCTGTATGTCTCCTAATTTAGGCTTTTCTACATTTGGCTCATTTGTGCTGTCGTTGAGTAGATCTATTGTTTCTTCGTTATTTGTTTGTCTATTTAGTACTTCAAAATACTCGGCCCATCTCTCCATAACTTCTGTTTGGCCTCCTACTAAATTCCCTTGTTTATCCTTGCAGAGCGATGTTCTTGGCGTATATCCTTTTCTTACTTTTTTTGCGCCTTGGTAAAAATTTCTGACCTCTCTGTTTCTGAAATTCTCTTCCAGAGCATCCAAATTTTCTGTTCTTATCTCTGATCAGTTTCTTGCATATTTTTCTTTGTGCTTCATATTTGTGTTTGTTTTCCAGTGTTTTTGCCTCTAGCATTCTTTTTCTTGCTTTCTCTCTTTTGCTAATTTCTTCTTGGCATTCCAAGTCGTACCATTCCTTGTGTTTATGTTTTCTTTCCATTTTTTGTTTGGATGCTGCTCTTTTCATAATTCTAACCAAGCGTTCTGCTCTTTCTTCTATATTTCCAGGTTCTTGCTCTTTTCCTGCTTCTTCCTCTACTGCTTTTACATACTCTTCTTGAACATTCTGCTCGTTAAATTTGATTCGAATTGGCATCCTTGTCTTGTGGTTTTCACTTTCGATTTTTATTGGAATTACTGACTTAAATTTTGTTTCCAACAAAAAATGATCGGAGTCTATATCTGGCCCTCTATACGTTCTCACGTCGTTAATGCATGTTTCACTTCTTATCTCTACTAAAACATGGTCTATTTGGTTTACATTCTTCCCATCTGGTGTTGTCCACGTTCCTTTATGTATTGTTTTGTGTTGGTATTGGGTATTACTTTCATGTTATGTTCAATTGCGAAATCTATTACAAACTAGCTGACCCGGCAGACGTTGTCCTGCCCAAATTTCAATATTTGCCTATATGTATTTTTTAGATCCAATCCGCATAATGACCTTGCGACTTATTTGGTCATCGCAAATACCAAACGTATTAAAAAAGGATTAAATAAATAAATTTATAAAAAATACAAATCAAGGTTTAATAAAAAAAAGTTTAACAAAACTGTTAAGTATTCACAAAAACCACAATAATTTCTAATTTTACTTTATTTTATTTTTGCCAATTACTCTTGTTCTTTGTGTTCTTCCTTTTCCTCCTCCCCTTCGTCTTCTAATAAGGAATTTTCGAAAGCACGCAGCGATATTGCCAATTCCTGTTCTTCTTTCTGTTTCTTCTTCATATAGGCAGCAGCCAATTTTTCCTCTCTTTTTCTTTTTCGTATACGTTTTGCTGCGACTTTCCTTTTTGCAAAATTTAATGCATCCCTATGCATGGGGTTTCCGCCAAAATCTTGCAATACTTCTTTTAAAGATTTTATAGTGGCTTGAGTGAATTCCTCTTTTACTTCCCAATCTTCATATTTAGCGAACGATAAAGCCCTGTTTAGCGCCCCTTCCACAACCTTATTTAATTCTCGCAAAGCCATTTTTTGTAAAGACATTTTCAGTTCACGTTCAACACATTTAAGTCATAATAAGTCATTTGGTTTATATAGTATTTTTATTATAAATGAAAAGGATTAAAAGATTAACTATATTTAAAAATAAAAGGCGCCACCTACCGGTGAACAACTTAGTTGATCACGCAAAATACGAAAATTTACTCCCCCCTCTGATACAACCTAAAATAGTAAAAAAGAACTTCGTCTCGCCTCAATTTAACACCTTCAGATAAACTCCAGAGTGATAATAAAACATAGATAGTACAAATTTCAATGTGATTTATTAAAATGGAATTGAAATCAGTAGAGAGCGATATGATAAACAATGTTTTTCGATTTGTTTTCCGGCGCAAAAACAAACAACGAAGACGCCTCACAAGGATAGGACCATTATAGATCCGTGAAGGCCATAGTTGTTCGGCTTCACAGGGAGGCCAAGATTCAGTTCATATAGGGTTATATGATAGATTAAGAGCACTATCTAGCGAATGCAGAGTGTGCATGCATTATAAATATACCACATAAATATTAACAAAAGGTGTATTGTAAGTATAATTACCTTGAAAGTGGGCATGAAATTGTCCCGCACCACATTTGTTGCGCCAAATGAAGTCATTTGGAAACAACTGTTGTATTTCTAAATTTGTGTTAGGAAATGTGTGGAATTTGTGCTTGCTCCAGAAACCAATGAGCGCAATGGTTCTGGTGGGGGGACCAATGGCGCCAATTTGACTTTTCCACTTGCGGAACACAATCCAGGGGCTTCAGTTTTGTATTTCAATGCCTTACAATGTGGGCACACAACGCTCATGGATCCAATAGCAACGGATTGGTCTGCACCGTAATCAATTGTCACGTTGTAACGGAAATCAGCTCGATGAGTATTCAACGCAACATTTCTTGGCCTTCTTGCACTTTTCCGTTCAATTTCATTTTCCTCGCGTTGCACTGCAGTTCGATTATTTCGAATATATATTTGGGTTGCAGCATTGCGTGTTCTGCGACCTAAATTACTCCGTCTTATTTGCGGCATTCTATTCGTTTTAATTATCAGTATTATTTTGAGCGTTTTAAATCTTTTGGTTTTATTTTACTCCATGCAATGAAGTATATCTTATATAGCTACATGCCAGTTAGAAATATTATCAACCAAAATTTGATTCTTTAAACTCACCAGTGGTGAGTGACTGCTACTGTCGAATCAAAAAATCACTTTCAGTTTTTCATAAGGTGACCCAACAGACGAATTGAATTAAAGCAATTGCCTCACCCTGGGAGAACCGCCTACGCGAGGTAAATTTTTGCAAAATGCTTTTTTCCTTATTTGCTTTTTTTCTAAATCACCCCAGTATTGAGGCGAACAAAACAAAAATACGTTATCAAACCTCACTATGTGACAGAGCCGTACTAACGGTTAACGTGTCGCCAATCAAAACGTAATAACCAAATTACAAATTAATTAAAAAAAAAATAACAAACCTTGTAATGCTACACCGGCATTATCTGCCTGATTTATATCAATCACCGGATCAAATATAAACATATTATCAATAGATAGCGCTACTAAATAAATTGACAGGCGTAATATATTAATTTATTCGTGGTTTTCATTTGGTTTTAAAGTAATTTTGTTTGCTGACTTCCAAATTAGAGCCGCCATCTGTTGATCACTTATTTAACTAAAATGAACTTTCAGTTTTACCCGAATTTTCCAATTTCCGAACAACTTTTCCAGCATTTCATTACCTAACAACCTTATTCGGAGTATATAGTTATTACGAACATTAAAAAAAAAATAACAAAATCGGTCCAAGTCGCCACTGTAGATAAAAAATCATAGTATAGATGAAAAAATAGTATTGTTCATCGGCGCAATAACGATGAACCATTTTTGAACCAACGGAGCTACGATTCACAATCTATTCTGTGCAGCTTATATAGACCTTTTGCAATGTCTTTATAAGTTACTTGCAGCCTTCTCGATTCAGTCCAACTTTCCGGGGCAACTTTTTCAATTTTTTATTACGTAAAAACCGTCTTCAGACTATTACAATTTAAAAAGAAATTAACAAAATCGGTCCAGCCGTTATCAAGTGATGCCTTGACAATGGTTTTCACTATAGAAATAAAGTAGGTACTTTAATTACCTACCTACTTCTGTAGGTACTTAAGGTCGCGCCACCTATTGACGGTATAAAAAGCACTTTCAATTTTTCCCGAATTTTCCAACTTCCCGGGCAACTTTTCCAATTTTTTTTTACGTAAGAACCATCTACGGACTATTACAAACACTTTTTAAAAAAAATTAACAAAATCGATTTTCCATTTTCATTTGTCTCTGAATGCATACTATACCCCCCCCCCCTATAGTTTGTCGGTATGCCACTTCCCTTCCTATTTTGGCGTTGCAATCACCAAGTACCAGCTTCACATCATATTTGGGAATTTTTCGATATTCTTTGTCTAATGATTCGTAATATTCTTCTTTGATTTAAATTGGTTTTTCGTCCGTTGGTGCATGTATATTGATGATACTTATTTTTTGGTATTTGCCTCTTAATCGTATTAGGCACATTCTATCCGAGATTGGTACAAAATTATTGACTGCAGGTTTCAGTCTATTACTTACAACGAATCCTGTTCCCAATATTCTATCATTTCCGCTGCTCATAAAGAATGTATATCCTTCTATGTCAAAAATTCCGCTATCTTTATGTTTTGTTTCCTGTACTGCCAATAAGTCAATTCTATAGTTTTTCAATACCTTTATTAGCTGTTTCATCATTCCCCCCTCAAAAATTTCCCTTACATTCCAAGTTGCAAAAAATATTATTTCATTGACTTGTTTCTTCCTTACCTCTTTTTTGTCCTTTTCAAAATCCAGATCATTTCTTCCAGGTCTCGCCGTTTTTGTCATATTTTGTTTCCGTCGGGCTTCACTCGCTGCTAGTTTTTTGCAGGCGGGCGTTCAACATGTTTTTCTATTTTCCCCTTGTCTTCGTTGCAGTTCCAGCGTTCTTTATTTATGAATACATATCCCACCTTTGCTTCGTTTCCCTTTTCTCTTTGCTACGCTTCTTAGCTCAGATTGGACCTTCCTCTCTTCTTTTGATAGATCATCATCTATGTATCTCTGGGTACCTCTTAGTCTGTGTTTTCCTTTCATTATTTCCATCCTTTCTTGCCAAGATTCTATTTTAGCTATTACAAAGGGATCTACTGTTTTTGGTTTTATCATTTCGACTTCTATTATTTTTGTGTTTACATTCAAGTCTTTCCTTAAGAAATTCTCCACTTCCACAACAAGGTCAATATCTGCAAGTAACATCAGAACTGGGCGAAACATTAAAATTTGAAGAGGTACAAACATGCACTTATCTGGGAACACTAGTAACAAGAGAGCCTGGAAACAATGAGGAAATCAAAGCCAGAATAACGGCAGGAAATAAAAGTGCATATGCATTGCAAAGGATACTGACTGGTGGAATGTTCTCTAGAAGAGTGAAGGTAAAAGTTTATAGAACAATGATACGTCCGGTGGTAACGTATGGAAGCGAGGTCTGGACGCTCAGGAAACAAGACCAAGTAATGTTGAATGTGTGGGAAAGAAAAATTCTGAGAAGAATTTTTGGCGGAAAATATGTAGATGGAAGATGGCAACGAAGAAACGACCAAGAAATAAATGATCTATAATATGGAGAAGATACCATTGTTGGAGTGGTAAAAGCACAGAGAATAAGGTGGTTGGGGCATTTGATAAGAATGGGAGAAGAGAGAATACCAAATGTTGTGTTAAAAATGACAATGAGTGGGAAGAGAAGATGAGGAAGACCAAAGTCAAGATGGAGAAAAGAAGTACAGGATGATTTGGACTGTTTGCACATCACTGAATGGAAAGAAAAAGCGAAAAACAGGAAGATATGGTCTAGTATAGCTAAACAAGCCATGGGTCTTCAAGGCCTGTAGTGCTAAATTTCATTCATTCATATTATTTTACACTTAACTACCAAGTTTCGGCCATTTGTGATCTCTTTCGAGGTTCAATTCTAAAAACACTGGCCTGTAAGCATTTAGGTTAGAGAATTTCTTTCTCGAGGGTCGTTTGGTAAAAATAATACAATTTCATTATAATATCACAAATTTTATTTATAATTCGGTAACGTTTCATATCAACAAAAAATGTCAAAATTAAGTTCATTTTAATAAAATAGCAATAATTTCATCTATGAATAATTTTCATTTTGGTTAGCAAGGTTATTTAAAAAAAAACACGAAAAATACCATTTTGAGCAAATTTTTATACGTGAAATTAAACTATAAGGCCCAGTTGTTCGGCCTTGGGTGTTATTTTTTAAACCAGGCTCATTTCTATAGGAATAATTGTATACAAGGAAATTAACTCTGGTTAAAAGATAACCAGAGACTGAACAACTGGGCTACTTGCTTGTATTACACTATGCAATTTATCGTACCAGAAATAATACAATTTGGGCGTCGAGACTGGTTTAAACTCTTTGCACACTGCGTCGAAATTGTACCACCATTTTTTGTGTAATACAAACATTAGTTGATTAAATAAAAGCAAACAGTAAATTACAATAAAAAGTACCCTATGCAATTTTCCCTTACACTAAAAATACACCACTATACAATAAAGTTACACCACAAAAAAAATAAAAAATATACATGTTAAGCACTTATACAATTCAACAAATTAAATATCTGAATTTATTATTCCTTATTGATTAAGTTTATTATGATTACATTAGAATGCATTATGTATATAACATACCCATTTTTCAAATTACAAACTAAATTAAAATACAAATTTCAAATTCGAGTTTTAATTCAAGCAGTGTCATCCTCGACTTCATACATTTTACCAAAACAAGTTTTTGTTTCATTTTAAAAAATCTTAAAACTAAATTATTTCTTAAGTCTTCCCCCAAGTTTGTGCCGGAATATCAACTTGCGGGAGGGGGTTATGGGGATACGTAATCGGGCAAGGCCCCCCGGCCGCGACCTCTGCCTCTACCCCTTCCTCTGCCTCTCCCCCTCCCGCGTCCGCGTCACCTTCGTCCATCCGTCATGCCTAAAACAAACGTAACATATTTACCAAAAAAAATACATCAACATATTGAAAAACTGGCCCATTTTACTTTTTCGCCAATATCTCGTTTCTCGTTGATTTTAGCACAAATACGGCGGCGCCTGTTCAACTTGCGATTTCCAAATATTTTCAATTTAATAGCGGTAACTCGAAAACCGTGACCATTTTTTGGAATAAATTGGCAAGAACTGAAATTTACGAAAATACAAAGGAATTTTTAATTGTTCATGGCTCGAGCGCCTCTAATGATTTACTGCATAAAAAATACTTCAAGACCATTTTTGTAGATAATTTTGCCGGGAGGTGCACGCTTTTCGAGTTATTGCTATTATTGGAACGGCTGTGCAAAAAATTTTAACCGACATTTTTTGTAGTAGTAAATTGGCAGGAAACCGAGTTGTTTATAAATTGATGATATAAAGAAATGCAGGATTTTTTATTGGTCTAGTGGCTTGACCATTCACTGCACACAAATATATCGGACCATTCTTGTGGATGGTTTAATTTTCTACAAAAAATATACCGCTTTCAACATACCCATTCTCGTTTTATCGCCTAAATCAAGCAATGTCGGGCGTGCCGTTGTCATCTAGCAAGGTTAGCATCGTACTAGAATAAACTCAATTGTTCATAGGTCCAATAGTGTCTCGGAGCGGACTGAATTCTTGGCTGCACATGAGCTGAACATCAGCTTCATAAGAGCAGATACACTAGACTAGACACAAAAGTTGCAAATTATGGGATCAAAGCCTACATTATGCCGAATGAAAATAAAGGTTTTCGAGTTACATTTAATAGCAATACACAGGGTGAACAAATAATGTTAACTTCTTTGATAGCTCCATTTCCACTGAGAAAATATCACAGAGCTTAATTTGAAAATTATATATTTGATGGATATTATGCATAACTTTAATTATTTTGAACAAGAATGTTCTGCATTGGAAAAGAAAAATGGATTAGTTTTTTTTCCGATAGAATACTGTATTATTTTACATACTTTTAAAGCTTGTGCCTGTAAAGCTAAATTGATTCATCGAACCCCCACCACCATGTACCATTTAGGCTGCACAACCAAGGAAATCTTATACCAAACGCTAAAAGCAGCTGTATTCCGTGCCAGCTGATGTAAATAGTGACTTATATAATTGCCTGAAGTCAAAGGGGATGTGTATATATAGAGGGCCAGCTACATGTTAAAAATTAAAATTTTGCACATTTTTCAGTTTGACAGATGACTTTTGCACGCCACCTGGTGGACAGGGTTATCGCGAAGTTATTTTTATGTGATTATCAGCTATTCGGTGCGATTCTGATTTGCACATGGTTATATAATCATATTGTTATGACTAGATTGCTATCCTAAGTTATAACCATCATCTCCGTAACAATGTTACCGAAAATTGCTATTCTATTTAAACACGCATAATCATGATTGTTATAATTTAAGCATAACTAAACCTTGTTATAAATAGTTCAAATGTACCGTAAAAATACTACAAATATGACACATCGTTCCATCAGTTGTGATTTAAAAACTTTAATTTTGTTTTGTAATTTTGTAATATATAGGTATATCAAAATAAATTTTTATTCAAAATTGTTTCAAGTTAAATTAATTAATTTACAGTTTATACACTTTTGTTTGTGTTTTTTATTTTTAATATAACTAATTTTTTGTGTACAAAAAGAATTTGTATATAATATTGTTACATTTTTTTTTAATATGGTCGTGAAGGAACAAATTCACCTCCATCAATCGCCCATTAAATCTGTTTATCAAATTGAAGAATCTGGAATATTTTTTTTATCCTTTAAACTTTTTATGACGCAATGAGCATTTAAACTTTTGTTTCATAATATAACAAATTGCGGGTTACAATTTTTTATTTGTTTTGACTTTTTTAAATGTTTAAAATTGAAATTATATTTTTGTAACATTTTTTTAAAGAGAATTTGAAATTTTTAAATACATTGAATTACAGTTCAATATCAGTCGCTTAGAAGCAAAAGCCGACATGTCACAACTTTTCCCAAAATGAGATTAATACATCAAAAAATTAGAAATGCAAAATCCTACATACCCATCATAAATTATAAGAGAAAATCCCGACAAATATCGAGTTATACGAAACTAAAATATCATCTAAAGCCTGTATTACATCAGACAATTTCTGCGCAGAATGGTATACGCAACGCGCAAATGCTATGAACTCGTCTCTGCGCAGAAATTGCGGCAAGAAATTGTCTGATGTAATACAGGTTTTAGATGCAAAAACTGACATTTCCAAAGCTCAACATTTTGATAACCCGTGACCACTGAATTTTCAAAGGTTTTGTCAGTTGTGTAGTGTGCTTTGACATACCTATATTCGTATGTAACAGCATAAGGGTTTCGACTATATTCAAAGATTCAGCGAGTATAGGTTTTAGCAAGGAGATTGCACGAACGTAGCGCAGCGGAGTGAGTGTCAATCTCCGCAGCTAAAACCTGTACGAGATGAATCTTTGAATATTGTCGGTACCCGCGTTGCTGTTTGGATGATAATTCCGTGAAGAAACGACACAACTTCGAATAAAAACGAATTTTTATATGAAATAAAAATCAAAAAATTTATATAAAGTAGTGTTTCTATGGTTATTATAACTATTGGACGCATTAGAATTTGGAGGTTAAATATAAATAAAGTAGTGTTTCTATGGTTTTTATGTAGCAGATTTGACAATTTAAAGCATTACCTTGTATGTCAGCTGTGTGGCGTAACTGTCATAGTACATGGTTTGCAATGTGAACATCCGAGGTTCGAATCTTGCCGACGGCGAATTTTTATTTCATATCAAAACAATTTAAAATATTTAAATTGACCAAAGGTTATTTGAAATATATGCAATGGTTATTTGAATTTATATTTGAATATAAATTCGTAGGATTTCAATATAACTGGATATTGCACTAGGTGCACGAATTGTATTCGTTCATCTACAATGTAAATTAACGCACGCTGATTGGTCGAAACGACCATCATGTGACACTGAATGCAATTATCCCCCTGATTGTGTTTTTGGACAAATTGAAAAGATTTATAAAAAACATGCGGTAGTTGTTCATCCTGATGACTAAATAAATATAATTAAAAAGTTTGCAACTGTTCACAAAATTGGAAGTGATGTGGTGATTAATTAAAGATTGAAGAAGCGAAACTCAAAATGTTTTGAAGCAACCCAGTTATTGTCATTTCAAATTTCAACCTTCAAAACGATTAATAATTATTAAAGTGAAAGGTGGAGCTCCACTTGTAAGAGGTGAAGCAACTTATAAAAGTGTTTATGTACACTCTAAAGGCTTATGCAACCATTTTTCTCATACGACCCAAAAAGTATTAGAAATTGGGGTGCCTATTAATAAGGATAAGAAACAAATTATTGCAAAGCTACTAGAAAAACACTATGGAAGTGAATGGGGGGGGGGGGAAAAGAAGATGAGTTTATTTTTTTAGAAAAGTCTTCCAAAATGTATTGGAGAGAGCACAGGTAACTACAGAACAAGAAAACTGTAAAGAATAGATGGTTAATCTGTAGAATGTAATTGAGGTTTTTTAAATAAATATTTACGAGTTTAGGTGCAAAACCCGACATGTCCATTGTAATAATTAATTTTTGAAGACTTCTGACTGCCCCTCATTTTTCAATTGATTTCTATATTTTTCTCTATGAGTAGCAAGCTATACCAAAAAAAATGGTTACTTAATTCGGTCGCATAAAGATTTTATGAGTTTCTGCATTATCTCGCTTTCTATTTCACTGGACATGTCGGGTTTTGCATCTAAGCGACTGATATACAGCATTTACTAACTATAAATAATTCAAATATTTATATAACAACTGTCTTTCTTTTTGACAATGGTCAAAATGATTGTAACAAGCACTAAAATGCCATTGCTATGATAACCATGAAATATAACAATAATTGCTCACAAACCACGCCCCCATGCTTATGCCTGCAAAATCAGAATAGCAAATTGGCTCAAATAACCATATTGTTACAAAATAACCAACTGATTATCATAGCAAGATTGTTATGTCAAATCAGAATCGCACCGATTATAACTTTTAGCATAGTTCCATAAAAGTTGTCCCTCTATATATCGCTACCATAATGCAGAATGTCGTATGTGAAGTTTGCATTGTTTTGAGATAATGAGAGTAGAATAAACACCACAATTTGTGAATTCAATATTATACTTCAAGTGTACATTCAAACTCACTAACGTTGCAAGTTACACGTACGAAGTTCAGTCAGATCATAGAGCTGAAGTTTACGAATATTTCTATGTACATATGTCTAAAACTCAAAAAATGTTACATACGACCTTCTGCCATTATGGTAGCGATATAATCCTCTTTGCTAAGGGCCAATTGTAAAACAGAAGATCATCCTCGAGTAAGGGTGAGCTTATTTCAGCTTGCCTCCAATTTTTTAACGTAATAAAACACTTGTCGACTGGCCTAGTAGTAAAATCTGTGAGTTTACAAAAAATTGTTGTTTACTATAAAATAGGCGAAACATAAAGGAATTTTTCATAGCGCCTTTTATGACACAACAAAATACATCAGACCAATCTGGGGTCGTCCATAAATTACGTCACGCAATTTTTAACCCCCTCCCCCCCCGATCGTCACACAAACCTAGACCCCCTCCAAGTATTACGTCACATATTCTTGAACCCCCTCCACCCACAAATTTTTCAAATTTATGTAATAAAAAGAAACCCGGGGCGAATTTCATGGGTGTCATCCCCACCTCGGCTGATACCTTTTTCTTAGGGGTAGCATCCCAGAGGAAACATCTATGAAGAGCGGTCCGCCCCCCCCCCTAGCTACGCCAGTGGCGTAGCCACTCAAAAAATAGTTTTTTTTAAATACTTATAATAAAATATTTAATCTAAATATTTTGTGACGTCACAATTTTTGAAACCTCCCCGCCCCCCATCGTCTCAAGGGTCGGAACCCCCCCCCCCCCCCAGGAGCGTGACGTAATTTATGGACGATCCCTACGCGTAGAAAATTTAGTTCTCAACAAAAAATATACAAGAAATTTTATTGGAAAGTGCTGAGTTTTCGAGTTATTACCAATTAATAGCAATAACTCGAAAACTGTCCACTCTGTAGTAAATTGCAATATTGACATTTTTGTAGTAAATCGGCCAGAAAATCAGAATTTCAAAGAAAAATTACCTTGCTTACAAAATAGACTTCAAAGAGTGAAATTTACAGAAATATCAAGGAGTTTTTGATTTCTCATAGCTCTACTATTATTTCCTGTACAAAAAAATGTATCGGACCATTCATGTAGATAATTTAATTCTCTACAAATGCGAAAATAACTATTTTTACGATAAAATTAACGGAAAACGAGATATAGCAAAAAGAGCGAGGTCGATTTCTGGTAGCCACTTGAAAACTGGACGATTATGAAAACTTTTTTCTCATTTTACGACAACTTTTCTAAGAAATTCTCCCCAAATAAACCAAACTAACTCACCTATGTTGCTCGTGGTTTTTTCTAAATACGCCAGTGGACCTTGCAAGAGTCCACCCTGCTGCGCAAATTGAGGTCTAGGACCGCCCATACCCTGCTGCATAAACATGGCCTGTTGAGGTGACATCATCCCTGGTCCAACTCCAACCCCAGATGCACCCATTCCTGGGGGGACCTACAAAAATAACAAATGTAGTTTACAAATTTTTAACAAATTGAACAATTCAGCACAATCATAAACGTTTTCATCGCGATATTGTTAATTCATACGTACCCTTGAAAAAGATTTAGAAAAATGAAATAAAACTGCGATTGTATACTTTTCAGTGCATTTATTGACAAATTTTTTAACTATACAATCTTTTAATTTCAGTTTATAAGGCCAAAACAAAAACTATTAACAACGATTTGCAGAATCGTTACATACAAACTAATATGTATATTAATTAATTTCCTATCAAAGGCACATTTGAGCAAACAATTTCTAATGTACTACTTATCGATACAATAATCACATTATCATTATACATAAATTGCAGTTTTGGAAAGCCCTGAGATTAAACAAAATGGAGGATTCCCTGAAACGGATCAAATTAAATACCATCTCGTCTTTGGCACAAGTTCGTTAAATTAAATAACGCGGAACTAAAATACTTAAAAATAGAAAGAAAAAAAAAGGAAAATCTAACTACAACAGTAAATCATGCCCCAAGAGATCAACGACGGTCTACCTGCATCTGTTGCTGCAACTGCTGCATTTGTTGTTGTTGCTGTTGGAGTTGCATCTGTTGCTGTTGTTGCATTTGCTGCAGCTGCTGTTGTTGCTGCATTTGTTGTTGTATAGTGGGCGACATTCCAGAAACCATCATAGGATTTGGCGTTTGATTTCCTGGAATACCTATGGGCGACTGCGGTATCGAACTACTTCCCGCACTGCTACCATTACTGATCATGGATTGAGAGGTACCGGCTTGCGCGGGACTTTTCGAGTAGCCCTGCAAATCGGCCAACAAATTTTGCCACACGGCAATTTTTTCGTAATGTCTTTTAAGCAACTCTTCCTTTCGTGCCAATTCTAACTTTAATTCACTGATATCTTCCTTGACCACCATTTCGGGCTTCAAGGCGGATAGCAAGAAGCGTTTCTGTAAGAAGAACGCCTCCATTTGTCGAGCCAAGTCGACAAATCGTAACGTCGTTTGTTCAACTTCTGTGCGAATGTCATCTTTGTCCGTGCTGCTCACAGCTTCCTCTTTCGTTAATACGTTGAGACAATGCTAAAACGGAAAATGGTGTAATTCTTGCTTAATAACGTCGAGGTTGAACTAAAATACCTGAAATGCTTCCTCAAATTCGTCCACTAAATTCCCGCTACTGTTGGTTGGAGTTGCCATTGCAGAAACGGGTGGTGATGCTGAAGCTTCCTTCATTGATCAATTTTTATTGTAAATGTTTGCATTTTACACTGTTAACTGCTTTTAAACGATTGATCTACATGCTTTCGGAAAATTTGCGGTTTTTACGATCAACAAAACAAACACAAGAAAAACGTCAACATGTCAACTACGAAAAGCGCCACTCGTGGCGGGCGGTTATACCAATCAGCGTGGAGTCACCAATCGAAGTTTTGTACACAGTGTAGATGAATTTTATGCCAAGTGTAGTAAAAAAGTGTCAAATATAATAAATCCCAAACAAATATTACAACATTCTACTTGAAAATTATCTAAATATTTTATAGATAAAAGATACTACTAGCAAAATTAAGTTCAATGTTATTCTAAGGGTACCACACACGATGATGTACACAGTAACAACGTTTTGTTTAAATAACAAAAACTGTTGTTTTGTTTCTTCTTATAAATTTTTCAACTAAAATCGTCGTTTAATAAGGGTCGTAGCACCGAAACTATTGATATTTTGGTATTATTCATGAAATACTATTTTAAAGATCCCGAAATTATCTACAAACTATATTAAATCTTTTATTGTCTCAAAACAACTGCTGTCGAGTTATGGAATAAATTAAGCAAGAAATTTTATAAAACTTCGAAACTTTACTTTTTCTGTTTTTCTTGCAAATTCGGTATTTCTTAAGCCGTGTTCGGTCTGGCACTTTTTTCGCATTGAAGCTCCGTCAACACATTCTGATAATTCGATTTGGGATTTTTCCACGCTTTCAAACGCTTTATCTGCTCTCATTTCAGAACTTCACGTGTTTTAAGCTTCCATAATGGACGGAATTATAGCGTTTGCAAGCGCAGAACAGCTCCAAATAGAACTATCAAAAAATGTTTGACGGAGCTTCAAAGTGAAAAAGCGCCAGACCGAACACGACTTTAAACGAAACGTTTTAGACCATTCCGGATATAAAATTTAATGAGGTACAATTTTAGTCTAGTAAACAGTAAACTACTAGCGCTGCGAAACCCTCCGGGTTTTTGGCGCTAAGCCTACCGGCGGCAATCCGCTACGCGAATTCCTGACGAGTCGGCCTTCGGCCTCCAACGTCGTTTTTAAGAATGCGGGTCGGCCTCCCAATTGCTTTTAAGAATACGGGTCGGCCTTCGGTCTCCAACTTGCTTTTAAGAATGCGAGCCTTAATTAATAAACTTAATTCAACGCAATTAATTAAATAGTTAATGAGTTATTAATCATTGCAGTAAAATGAAATTGAAAATGCAAATTTAATACGCTTATTATTAGCAAGAGCTAAGGGGCCATCCATTAATTACGTAAGGATGATTTTTGTAATTTTGGACCCCTTCCCCCGCCACGTAAGGGTACGTAAGATTGTGGCTACACCCCCCCCCCCCACATCTTACGTAAGGATTATTTAAAATAAAATTAATTTTGAGCCCCCTCTCCACCCCTTATATTTATAAAATACGAATAATAATATATTATACTAGCTGGCACAGTCGGCCTACCGGCCGCCTTTAGCCTGTTACGGATTTTTGTAATCCATAACTTACGTTCCATCCTGTGTATCATTTGTTCATAGAAGGCGCATTCTATCCGCGCCGAGGTGGGGATTTGTTCAAGACTGCGCGGAGGAGAGTCTTTGGTGAACCTTTGAATTGGCAAGACGCTTGTGTGTCCATTTTTTGAAAAGATAAGGGGTGTGAAATTTTTCACACACCGATGTTAATTGGTATTTCTACTGTGTGGCAACCGTAGACTTCTGGGTTACGAATTTAGCAGATATGGAACATAGATATGGCTACCGGAACACTTTTCGTTCGCGTAGACTAGTTGAGTCTGACATATCTTCGTTGATGGAAAATGGCGGATTTTCTCCTATCAAGGCTACTTGGTCGAATCTGTGGTTTATGCTAATTCATTGGTGAGTAACGTTTATGTTGCTTAATTGTTTCATAGTGGTTTATTTCGATTGACTTCTCTATTTTATTCCGTCCATCCGGAATTTGCCTTATTCAAAGTCACCATCATTGGCTGATGTCTTGTTCTTTTGTATTATATTTTATTAATATTTTTTACATTTTGGTCATCTTTTGTTCTGCATTTTTATTTACAGAATGGTTGCAAATATAAAGATAAGTGGCAGGTTTCAACTTTCTGCACGTCGTGATAAATTGCAATCTACTTATATCGCACGTTCGCATACGTTGATAATGATACCAATGTTGGAATGTTATTGTCGCAGAAACTCCAGCCTTGGCTGGTCGTTAGATTTATCGCCGATACGGACCTGGTCACCCGCCGAAGATAGTACGCCCCTGCGTACCCCCATTTGTAAATTTATTTTTATTTTGAATTTGAATTTCTGCCCTTACCAACTGCCACACAAAAAAAGCCTTAACTGGCCTATATATAGCGCAGAAGAGTGACTTTAAGACCAGTAACCATGTGAACGCGGTAAGGGCAGAAATTGTGAGTACCTTTTACTTATTTATTTAATTACTTATTTATTTACTTATTATTATTATTTATATTTATTATATTTATTTATTTATAAATATTATTATTGAAAATTTATTATAGAAATTTTCAACATATCTTCAAGCAATTGCTAACTGAATAAACGAATAATAAGTAGCGTACGGCCGTATATTTGTTTTGGAGTTATTGAATTGTTACAAGTGAAGGTTGTTCGGAATATTCCCGCCTGCCGTAGTTGAAGGTTTACTCAACAGTTATTTTTGATAAACGTAGTAATGACTACTGATTTTATATTATTACGTTTGGTAATGAAACTTTAATTGTGTATTATTTCCATTAGTTTATATCGAACGTCGCTGGTAAAATGCATTAGCAGAGAGACAACGAAATGATCGACATGGGTTCAAATTTCGTATTTGAAATTTTATGTCGATATTTTTTTTCTTGTTTTTAATTATGATTTTATGTTTTTTTATAAGGGCGGCGATGTGCGACCAAGGTACAGTGTGTTGCATTTCATCGAGGTCACTACTGTTTGATTTTTATTGTTGGAAGTTAGACGTGATGCCACACTTTTGTGTGATTTTTATTTTACCACTCGAACGTTTTGGTTATTTGATTTTGGGGTAGTGATTCTTGGTGTTTATGTCTTTGCCACTGTACTGGTTTTGGCCTGCTACTACACTGTTAACATCCGACATCGCTTATCACGACCTTGCCTTACGATAATTTCAATCTTATTGTTGATTTTATTTAAGTGTATTAGGAAAGCTGCTTCCTTGAGTTTCTCCGAGGTGTTTCTTCAGACATGACCCGCGGCCTGCCGCCGCTACAACGAGCTAGCTTATAACGACCACCAGGGCCCCACGCAAAAAAGTAGAGGGTTTCTACCTTCTGCGTGGACATTATCTGTTCCGAGCTATCTTCTCATTAGAGTAGTAAGGACAGATATTATATCAAGCCATCTAGACCATGTCGGATGTGGTTGTTCGGCCTTCGGCCTCACTCAAGGGTATCGCAGGCATACGTGTAGACCGTGGTTTTTCGGCCTTCGGCCTCACTCCAAGGTACTAAAGTAGCCTATGTTTTTCGTAGCATTGTAAATAACTTCTACACCAAATTTGGTTAAGATTGGTCAAATAGAAACGTAAAGCACGTGCACGCGTATTTGCATTGTCGATCGGTTGACAGTATTCATTATTACTTTGCGAATTTTTGCACTATTTCAATACAAAAATATGCGCAGGGACCTGCATAATAACTGTTCCAAATTTGGTTCCGATCGGTCAAACGGTTTAGGAGTCTATAGGTAACATACATACACACATACATCCATTTTTATATATATTGTTAGATAAAGATAAACACAAAAATTTAAACTAAATTTTTATTTACATAGATGAAAAACCGTTCGTAAAGATCGCCAAAGTTTGATGCCATTTTCTATAATTCACACTATTATGCCACTATGTTTAATGATTTTTAAGTACTATATATTTTCAATATAATATGGTATTTCCATTATACCTGGATATAATTACCAACATAAAAAGAAAAAATTATATTTGATTTTTAAATTTAATTTAAAAAAATATTTTAAGAAACTTACGTAAGGAATACGTCGGACCCCTCCCCCCTACGTAAGGGTCCGTAAGATATCCAATACCCCCTCCCCCCCCAAAAAACCCTTACGTAATTAATGGATGACCCCTAAACGCATTTACACTATTGGATATTTGTATAGATCATTTCGAGGTGACGTCCCGACAGGTATGCCCCCACGACAAAATGGCCGCGCCCTGTCAAAGTCACGTGACTCAAAATGATCTATAGGATTTTTAATGACATATGACAGTGCTGAGAATAAAATTATGTTAAAATCTTTGGTTAGATTTTAGTTTTTGTGGCAAAATAAGTAGTCAATAAAGTACATATGCACAAAACTATAGTCCATCTGGTTTTGAATTGCAGTAGAGGTCGCCTTGAACGGCATGTCAGATTTACACTGGGAAACGTCAAATAATTAAAGTGTATGAGTGACAAAAACCAAATGTCACTTATTTGATACTTGAAATAATCGAGTTAAAAGTATTTTTTTATCAAATAGCAATTTATCTTGTACAAATTATTTAAATTTGCCAGAAACTTTTAGAAAAAAATATTCGTGAGTCATCAATCGCAAATAAAATTTTGGCAGTGTAAACCTGTAAAAATTTTAACCAATCACGTTCCGAGTTCACAATTTTAGTACAATCTAGTTCTGCATTCTTAAAACGGATGGACTATAGACAAAAACTGACAAAAACTGACGAGTCATACAATCACTCTGCGCATGCTCACCAAAAAATCTAATGCAAAATCCTATTGAAATAGACACCGTTTTATTCTTAAAAATCCTATGTAAATGTCTAATGCAAAATCCAACCGACGAAGTCGAATGTAAAATCGTGCAATGTAAACACGAAAATTTTTACATTAATTTAAATTTTTACATTTTGTCTAATACAAAATCCTATGCAAAGTCTAATAATGTAAAGGTACTTTTAGACCATTCCGGATATAAAATTTAACGAGCTACAATTTTAGTCTAGTAAACTATTTTGAAAAACCAATCCAATTTAGTGAAAAACTGAAATTAGGCATGAAAAATGTGATTTTTAAGTAAAATACACTACAGGTAATCAAATTTCAAAAGTGCAATTTTGTTTTCGTACCTTTATCCCTTAATTTTGGCGTTCAATGTGCGTGGAGCTTTAATTCACACAAATATTTTGACAGTTCCCGATTACATAACCTCAATCCACTTGTCAATTTAGTACTTTCGTCGGTGACGTGTATCGTTTCACTTGAACAATGTTAAAATACAATATTTTCACACTTGTAGCGACCCTTTCGCTATTTAATTGCGCTACCGCTTTATATTTTCACATAGGCGAAACGGAAAGAAAATGTTTTATTGAAGAAATTCCGGATGAAACTAACGTCATAGGTTGAGTATACAAGCTGCCTTTAAATGCAAATGTGCTAACGAAATTTTATTGTTTAGTTAACTACAAGGTTGAATTGTACGATCCCCGTAGTGGTGGATTTATGCCATCTTCTCCAGGTATCGGAATGCATGTCGAGGTGAGAGATCCGGACGATAAATTGTTGTTGTCCAGAGTGTACAGTTCAGAAGGACGTATATCGTTTACATCCCACACGCCTGGAGAACACGTAATTTGTATTTATTCAAACAGTACGGCCTGGTTCAGTGGATCGCAGTTGAGAGTTCACTTGGATATCCAAGTCGGTGAACATGCAATCAACTATGGTGATGTTGTACAAAAAGAAAAGTTCACAGAGTTACAGTTACGAGTCAGACAACTGTTAGATCAAGTGGAACAAATTACTAAAGAGCAAAATTATCAAAGAGTGAGGAGTTGCGGTTGTTTTTAAGAAATAAATTAATTTTGTGAATTTTAGTACCGAGAGGAGCGGTTCCGTCAAACAAGTGAAAGCACAAATTCGAGAGTGTTATGGTGGTCTATCACACAAACTGCTGTGCTCTTGATAATGGGAGCTTGGCAGATGAAGCATCTTAAGGGTTTTTTTGAGGCTAAAAAATTAGTTTAAGCTAGCAGTAATTTTTTTGTAAGTGGAGGTTTGTAAAAAATAAAGAAAAACAAGGAAATCTTGTTTATTGCAACTGACATCAAATATCAATTTCCTAGGCCCTCTGCTTTCATTGTTAATTGAAAAAACCAAGCCAACTAATTTATTAAGTAAACTAGAGTCTTCAGGGTAATTTTTCTACTGCTTAGTTTAAGAGTAGTAATCAGTGGCGTAAACAGAACATTATTTGGGGAGGGGCTCGAAAAAATATTTACATAGTATAAATTAATCACCAACTAATATTTTCTTAGGATTTGTCAAAAGCCCCCCCCCCCCCCATGGCTGTGCTACTGGTAGTAATAAGTTCCTACAATTAGGAAGGCTCATCAATTTTTACTTTTGCCATACTTATATGTTTTGCCTTGTTACTCTATATATCAAGGTTTTTTAATTATTCATATTATTAAAACCCTATATTTTTAATAAATTTTATTGTAAGTTCATGTTTTATTCATTATACAAAATATTGACTTAAAATAATTATAAGAAGTTTGTACTCTTGTTATGCAAAACTAGATATTCGGTGCGATTCTGATTTGCACATGGTTATAAATATAATCATATTGTTATGACTAGATTGCTATCCTAAGTTATAACCATCTTCGTAACAATGTTACCAAAAATTACTATTCTGTTTAAACACGCATAATCATGATTATTATAATTTAAGCATAACCAAACCTTGTTATAAATAGTTCAAATGTACCGTAAAAATACTACAAATATGACACATCGTTCCATCAGTTGTGATTTAAAAAAAAAATTTTTCAATGTTTAAAATCGAAATTATTTTTAACATTTTTTTTTAAGAGAAATTTGAAATTTTTAAATACATTGCAATACAGTTCAATATACAACATTTACTAACTATAAATAATTCAAACATTTATATAACAACTGTCTTTCACGAACGTAACAATGATCAAAATGAGCGTAACAAGCACTAAAATGCAGTTGCTATCATAACCATGAAATATAACAATAATTGTTAACAAACCACGCCCCCATGATTATATCCGCTAAATCAGAATAGCAAATCTGCTCAAATAACCATATTGTTACAAAATAACCAAATGATTATCATAACAAGATTGTTATGTCAAATCAGAATCGCACCGATAATGTTATGATATAAGAAAAGGTTAAGAGATGATGAGAGAAACTTGAGCTGTGGGGCTAAACTGAACATCCACACATTTTCCAAACGAGTCATTGACGGTTGGAGGGCGAGGGTTATGGAGTTGGAAAAAAGTGGGGATGGGACAACTCGACTCGCCGCGGCCGACTCACCGCGGCCATCTCGCCGCAAACCCCCATTTGGTACATCTTGTCGCAGTCGCCATTATCGCGCAGTAAATTATTACAATGTAATTATATAATAATTTATTGTAAAAATTATAGTTGAGAAAATCGGCCCGTTTAATCTAAAAATAAATATATTTCTACATGAAGAAAGAAACGGCGAGGGTTGTTTTTAATAAAAATCATAATCAGGTCGGGCTTGTCCAACAAGGGAAGATTTGTATCTTTGTGTAGTCTTCTTTTATATCGGTCGTTCTCTCCTCTCTACCGCTTCGGCTGGCCGTTTTGTGTCGTCTTTATTTATTGTTCTCGGCATTTCTTTGCTTTATTATTGCAATTGGCGCCAAAGCAATAAATGATTGTGCCTTCCAATTTAGGAGCGCTATCTATTGATA
The DNA here is from genome assembly GCA_932274525.1 of Podabrus alpinus. Taxonomy (NCBI): domain Eukaryota; kingdom Metazoa; phylum Arthropoda; class Insecta; order Coleoptera; family Cantharidae; genus Podabrus; species Podabrus alpinus. The sequence continues at coordinate 5,976,844 of OW026453.1, forward strand.
ATGTTTTGTATTGCACGAGATGTTTCCTATATGATACCAAATATTACCAACTTAAAGATTATATAAATATTATTATTTAAATACACGCGCAATAATAGTAAATAGTCAGTATTTTTGCAAGTATTATATATATATAATATAGCACTACAGGCCTTGTAGACCCATGGCTTGTTTGGCTATACCAGCCCATATCTTCCTGTTCATCGCTTTTTCCTTCCATTCCGTGATGTGTAAATAGTCCAAGTCATCCTGTACTTCTTTTTTCCATCTTGACTTTGGTCTTCCTCTTCGTCTCTTCCCGTTCATCGTCATCTTCAATACAATTTTGGGTACTCTTTCTTCTCCCATTCTCATTAAATGGCCTAACCACCTTATCCGTTGTGCTTTTACTCTTCCGACTATGGATTCTTCTCCATATAATTCGTATATTTCTTGATTATTTCTTCTTTTCCATCTTCCATCTATATACTCTCCGCCAAAAATTCTTCTAAGGATCTTTCTTTCGCACACATTCAACATTATTTGGTCTTGTTTTCTGAGTGTCCAGACTTCACTTGCGTACGTTACTACCGGACGTATCATTGTTCTATATACTTTTATTTTCACCATTCTAGAGAACATACCACCTGACAGTATTCTTTGCAATGCATATGCGCTTTTATTTCCTGCCGCAATTCTGGCTTTTATCTCTTCATTGCTTCCTGGATGTCTCGTTACCAGTGTTCCCAGATAAGTACATGTTTCGTTTAATAATAACCCAAACAACACTGAAATCTAGTGGATATCCAGTGAACATCCAGAAGCTAGTGGATATCCTCCAGATATGCATTATTTATTGAGTGTTGTCTGGGAAATTATGGAAGCACAGAGTCAGCGTGGAAAGGAAAAATTTTCCAGTGACGGGTTTGCGTATGTTTTTGACAAACTTAGTAGTGACGGAAATGTGAAGTTCTGGCGAGGCGAAGAGAGAGGCGGTTGCAAAGCACGAATCCATAATATTGTTGAGAATGTCAAGATATTCAACGACCATTCCCATGGTGTTCAGCTGCTCAAGTCGAAGCAATAAAAGTTGTCACCAAAAATAAACGTCACACGGTAGAAACGGTTGAATGTATAGTATATTTCACTTTAAATGAAATTAAAAATTATTTTTTAAATAATTTTTAAATAAAAAAGAAAAAAAAAAGTCTAATGAGCCACCTATTAAAAACATTCCTAAAGATAATACATAGAAGATTATACGCGTTATGTGAAGAACATATGGGGAACACCCACTTCGGCTTTAGGAAAGCAACCGGAACGCGTGAGGCATTGTTCTGTACTCAAGTGTTAATCCAGCGATGCAGAGATGTAAACTGCGACGTATACATATGTTTCCTGGACTATCAAAAAGCATTTGACAGAGTCAAACACCAAAAGCTAATACCGATTCTGAAAAAGATAGGAGTGGACGACAAAGACCTTCGCATTATAGAAAATCTATACTGGAAACAAACAGCTCATATAAAACACAAAAGCGAGATATCGAAAGAAATGCAAATCCAGCGAGGAGTTCGACAGGGCTGCATCCTGTCGCCATTATTGTTCAATATATATTCGGAGGAAATATTTAGTAGTGCACTAGAAAATGAATCAATAGGGATTAAACGGACAAAGAATAAATAATATCAGATTTGCCGACGACACCGTAATAATTGCGGAAAACCTTGAGGATTTGCAGGAATTGTTGGACAAAGTGGCAGAAAAGAGCAGTGAGTTTGGCATTGACATCAACATACGAAAAACAAAATATATGACGATATGTAAAAATCCCATACCACAAGGACAACAGCTGTATGTAAATCAAACGACAATCGAAAAAGCGGAAAAATTTATTTACCTGGGTAGTACAATCAACGACCAGTGGGATCACGCTTTGGAGATCAGATGCAGAATTGAAAAAGCAAGAAGTGCATTTATAAGAATGAATAAATTGCTAAAAAACCGTGAATGTAACATGAACACCAGAGTCAGACTCCTCCGATGCTATGTATTCCCGGTGCTATTATACGGCGTAGAGACATGGACACTAACAGAAGCATCATGCAAGAAACTCGAAGCATTAGAGATGTGGCTGTACCGACGAATGCTGAGAATACCATGGACGGCACATATCACGAACAAAGCGGTGCTAGAACGAATGGGAAAAGAAGTCGAAATCATGAATCAAGTCAAGAAAAGGAAACTTGAATACCTAGGCCACATCATGAGAAATAGCCAACGGTATGAGATGCTTCAACTGATACTCCAGGGAAAAGTCTATGGAAAGAGAGGTCCAGGAAGAAGACGAATTTCATGGCTCAAAAACCTGAGAACGTGGTTTTCAACAACAACGACTGGACTCTTCAGAGCCGCAGTGAATAAAGTCTTAATAGCCAAAATGATCGCCAACATCCGGTAACGGATAGGCACGTGAAGAAGAAGAAGAAATTAAAAAAAGTCATAGCATCAAATTACGTTGATATAAAAGCGTACGAACTATGGATGAAACATAATAATATAGAGATATGATATGCTGTCGACCAAGCATATGCATTGCTAAAGGCTGGCGCGAGATTAAAATAATTAACCTTATCTCTATATATTATGTTTCGTTTATAGTTTGTACGTTTTTATATCAACGTAATTTGATGCTATGACATTTTTTCATTTCATTTAAAGTGAAATATACTATACAAGTAAAGTACATTAAATGAATGTGGCACCTTCAAACCCGGTAAATTTAAAAAATCTTATTGTCCCAGAATGCTACCAGATTTACGAACATCAGTACGATGTAGTTGAAAATTTTTTATTGACCGACAGCGGGCCTAACCCTGGCCGAATTATTATTTTTGGCAAAAGACAAAACGTAAATAATGTTCTTCTTAGGCCCGCTTTTACAATAGTCGGTTAAGGCCCGCTTTTACAATAGTCGGTTAAGGCTCAGTTACTTTACACTAGTGTTTAATTTGAGGTTTGACGTCTTCTCATTGGACATCATGTTAGATTTATCACCAGTGTAAAGTAACTGGGACTTAACCGACTATTGTAAAAGCGGGCCTTAGAGTGTCCAAACAATGGTACGGGGATGGGACATATGTATAAACCAACCCCACCATTATTTACACAAGTATATACGCTACTAGCCGAGGCACATGGTGGAGTGTATCCTATTTTTTACGCTCTCTTGTCAAATAAATTATAAACCACCTACACAAGAATGTTTTGAATGATACAAGATATAGTAGAATCAGGCGTCAAAATGTACCAAATGGGGGTTCGCGGCGAGATGGGTTTGCGGCTAGTTGGTCGCGACGAGTCGGCCGCGGCGAGATGGCCGCGGCGAGTTGTACTAGACCCGAAAAAAGTGCAGATTACAATGAAAAATTCGTCTAAATGTAGCGATTTTATTATTCACATTAAGGGTGTTCACGAGGGCTTGGTAGTTTCGTAGTTTCCATGTGGTATTTCGTAGTTTCATGGTAGTTTCGTACTTGCGTATGACAATCAAGGAAGTTTCGTACTTGATTGTGATTGGTTGTTTAAAGTACGAATGTCACATGGCTGTCATACGCAAGTACGAAACTACCATGGAAACTACGAAGCCCTCGTGAACACCCTTATTATATTAATAGGGGAAGGGGCAAACCCGTATTTCAGGGTTTCCAGTGAATTTTCCAATACAAATTCCCAGAGTTTTAAGGTTTCTTCTGATTAGAATTAAAAATTTTTCTCGCCGTAGAAACCCAAATAATAGACCAGTCAACAACGTGTTCTAAAGGGCGATTGGGTAATTAAATGGGGACAAATTGTAGTATATTTATTAATAGTACCTCTAAAAAGAGACTAATTTTACACTTTCTACTGACCCCGGATTTCACAGCCATAGTGAAAAAACCACGCTAAGAATAACATTTTTAAGAATATTCATTAATGTCCCGTTTTGGCTACACTTGAGAACAAAATATTATGTTATTAAAAATAAACTAGACTAAATTATCTGTAGAAAAGATGTTTTATTTTTTTATCTTGTTAATCGAACAGTTACGAAGTTACAGACATCAAAGCACGTGGCATACATTTGCCATTGTTATGTGCGCCCTGAAATAATTTTATTACAGATAATTTTACTTTTGTACACTTTTCCTGACTACCTAGCGATAGAGCACACAAAAGTAAAATTATACTGAATAAAAATATTTTGGAGCGCACACAACAATGACAAATATATACTTACCAAGCGCTTTGATAGCTGTAACTCCGTAACCGATCAATTAACAAGAACAAAACATTAGATCTTTTCTCTACATTATTTAATTTACTTTATTTTCAATAACTTCAGATTTTGCTCTAAAGTGCATCCAAACCGAGATATTCGTAAAAATGTCGTCTTCCAGTGTTTTTTTCTATGGCGGCGAAATCCGAGGTCGCCAGAGGGTGCAGAATTATTATGCATTTTTAAAGGTTTTAATCAAGATAAAGTTCTCTTTTTTTCCATGACCCAAATTTTAATTTCCCAGATATTTGGACTTCAGAAGTTTCCTGACTTTTCCAGGTTTTCCATAAGAGTGCGAATATTCCATATAAATATGGGCCTGCATTCAATCTCTCCTTCAAGGAGTTAATATTCAAAACCATAACTGAACCGAGCAGAGCTGGTAGTCAGTTCCTTGAATCTTTGGTAAAGAGCATGAAAAGTTACATCTAATTGAGAAAATTAATTATTTTTTTTGAGCTTCATCTCCACTCTCAGTGTAAACTCGGCTCTTTTCCAGGAAATCAATTTTGCATTTAGAAGTGCAGCACATTGTGGAGTCTTCATTTATTCACAACAGTTTAACCCCCCCCCCCCCCCATTAACCCTTTCACTGGTTTACCCACAAATTTGTGGGTAAAAAATGAAGAAAATATTTTCAGAACCCCACAAATTTGTGGCTAAAAAATGAAGAAAGAAATGCAAAAAATTTGTCAATAACAATCACATAAATTTTTATATATAAGATATAATTTTCTTCGAAGAATATCACAATGGTCCTCGTAATTAAAGATTTATCAATTTATTTTCCCTTTTAAAAATGTTTAAATAATGATTTTTTTTTTATTATTAAAATTTCGAAATCATAAATTTATTTTTCTTGATTCTAAATAAATCCATAAACTTACCAAAATTTAAGAATAATATAACCCCTTGACCCAACATTTTGAATGCCTTTAAGCATAAATATTTTGGGCGGTGGTAAATGTGCCACCAATAATGTTAGTCTACCTGCTACGAATTTAGGATATTAAAAGTACACAGGTATTTGTGCCGCCGGAGAAAACGGCATCTACCTGATGCATCTCCTACATGTAACATCGATTATTTTTTGTTTTTACACGATTTTTTGGGGGTGAAACGTAATAGTTTACTGCCCCATACCGCAACTATACTTTTTAATGCAATTTCGAGGGTCTCTCACCACATCCCGGTTTTCTTGATGTGTGGCGCTTCTCGTATGTTTAGCCTAGTAACCCGAGTCAAAACCGTCCTGGAGGGGTGCAACGCGGAGCGGAGCGCAGCGGCGCCCCGTAAGGGTAGGTTTTGACGATGGATTACCCTCCTTATCGAATGCACACCCCAAAATTCGAAGGCAAAAAAAATGTAATTTTTTCACTCTTAGTGGCACAAATACCTGTGTTTATTTAAAGAACCCTTTTGGTCGGTGGCACATTTACCGGTACCCTTTTCTGGTCAGGTACATTTGGTGGCACATTTACCTCCGCCCAATATTTTGGACCCCCAAATTTTGGTAAAATCGCTGAAAGGGTTAATATTACTGAAAAATATTTAAAATCTAATAATTAAATTTTACTGTGGAGAGTAAGGACCACTCAAAATTTTTTTACCATCTATATCTATACATACGCCCAAAATAGGTATGAGCAAAATTAAGCTAAATAAAATTCTCTTCTTCTTTTAGTGCCCTATCCTCTTTGGACGTTGGCGATCATCGTGGCCCATTTTACCTTATCAGCCGTTGCCCGAAACAGCGATGTAGATGTCATACCGGTCCATTGTCTCAGGTTTCGTAGCCAAGAAATTCTTCTTCGTCCGGGTCCTCTTCTACCTTCAAACTTGCCTTGCAGTATCAGTTGGAGTATACGGTACTTATCATTGCACATTACGTGCCCGAAGTATTGGAGTTTTCTCTCTTTTACTGTCTTTAGTATTTCTCTGTCTTTTTCCATGCGTTGCAGTACAATATCGTTGGTTACCCTGTGTGTCCATGATATTCGGAGCATACGTCTGTAACACCAAAACTCAAAAGCCTCCAGACGTTTGGTTGAGTCCTCTGTCAGGGTCCAGGCCTCCGCGCCGTATAGGAGTACAGAGAATATGTAGCATCGAAGTACTCTTACCATGAGATGTAAGTTTAGGGTCATATTGTTAAGTATCTTTCTCATCTTTATATATGTACTTCTTGCTTTCTCTATTCGAGTCCTAATCTCTTGTGCATGGTCCCAGTTTGCGTTAAGCGAGCTACCCAGGTATGTAAAAGATGTAACTTTTTGCAGTGGTTCTCCATATGCATAGCATTGTGCATCCAGATTCGACGTTTTGCTTATTATCATGATCTTTGTCTTTTTTGTGTTAAGACGCATTCCGTATTTCTCACTCGCTGTGATTACTCTGTGTATCAAGTTCTGGAGTCCCCCGGGGCTGTCTGACAGAAGGACAGCGTCATCTGCATATCTTATGTTGTTGATTAATTCACCATTTACTATTATGCCCTCTATGGTCTCCTCCAGGGCTTCTCTGAAGATGTATTCTGCATATATGTTAAAGAGGATGGGTGACAGTACACAGCCCTGTCGGACTCCTCTCTGAACCCGAAAATCTTCGGTAATATCATTTTCAACGCGAACATTTCCCATCTGTCTCCAGTATAGGTTAACAATAATGCGCTTGTCCTTTTCATCTATAGCTGTTTTGTTCAGGCACTCAATCAGGCGTTCGTGTTCAACCATATCAAAGGCCTTCTCGAAATCGATAAAACATGCGTAAACGTCACAGTCGACATCTCTAGCTCTCTGAACCAGCACCTGCATACAGAATAGAGCCTCTCTCGTCCCCATTCCATTCCTGAACCCAAATTGAGTCTCACTTAGATGTTCTTCAATTTTGCGAAATATTCTCTCGTGTATCACATTTAAAAAGATCTTAAGTATGTGGCTCATGAGACTAATGGTTCTGTGTTCTTCACATTTCTTCGCATTTGGTTTCTTCTGTATTGGTACGAATATTGAAGTGAGCCATTCTTGAGGGATATTCCCCGTATCATATATTTTATTAAAAAATCTTATTAGGAAGTCTGTCCGATCTTCGTCTATCAGTTTTAAGAGTTCCCCGTGTACTTCGTCTGGGCCTGCAGCCTTGTTGTCTTTCAGTCTTCTCACTGCTTTCAGTACTTCAGTTTTTGTAATGGGTAACCCCTCTACATCGTCAATTATCGGTCTATCTCCCCTCTTACTATCTCCAAGTAGCTCCCCCATATATTGTACCCATCTCTTCTTTCTCTGTTCATGGTCGACGAGTATCTCTCCTTCATTGTTTGTGAGTATATTGTTATGGTCCAAAAGGTCAATAATTAATTACAATAGAAAACTAGATAAACACCCGTGAAAGCAAATTACAAGAACTCTTATGGCAGTAGGAAGTTCTGAAAGGTATTTGAAAATTACTAACATAGTCAAAACATTATAAAAGAATGGGTGATCAAAAGAAGTGCTTCACCAATGATACGTTTTGAAAAGGGACATTAAAGATTAATTTGTTTTTTCATATAAAAAAAAGATTGTTTCATAATTAATTTAATTTTAGTTTTGTAAATAATAGGTAATATTAAGAAGTGCGAGATAAATAAACGATATCACCGGTAATAAGATACTTACATTTTAAATCAAAAATTATCAAAGAGTGATGATATCCAAGATCAGAAAAAAAAAAAAAACCAAGGTAACGAGAATAATAACGGAGTTTGGCTAACAGCGAAACGGGAGAGGCACGTTTTTGAAGTGCTCCCCAGTTTATTAAAATAACAGAGTGTTTGCGAATAGAAAAAGGGGAGAGGCACGTTTTGAAGTGCTCCCCAAGTTAACAGAAAAATAAATAGAAGTTTCTCACGCGAACGCCGTGCGCAAAGCAAGTAGAATTTTCGGCTCCTAAAAAAAGGGTTTCTTGATTGATTATAAATCAATAAGAAAAGTGTGCAGACCTAAAAAGTACATGATAATTAGCAAAAGTGAAGAAGAAATCGAAGTGAGGTTAATTAAAAAGTGAATCATACTTACTTGGAAATATTTGGATATGATGGTATGTAATTTGGATAAATCAATCTTATAAATGATCACTGGAACACAGATGCACTGATCCAAAAGCGATATATGCAGAAAATTTATGAAAATTACTGGAGATTTGGATAACGTGATTCTAAGCGAGAATTTAATACAAAGAGAGCCACATCTACGGGTGGTAAGAGAAACTTTGATAATTTATTGCAACGCGAGTGTGAATTTTGAAAATAACGTTAAAGCGGATTATACGGCAACACGTAATCAACTTTTGGAACGCGTAGAATTAAGGATTTATTTGTTCAAATTGTTTAATTGTTTAGTTTAAGTTTTGGGGTTTTGTTTGCGATTTTATTTAATTTAATTCATGTTTGATAAAATAAATTTGTTTAAATCTATCCAATTTCATGAGCGTATCATTGGGAAAACATTTCCTATACATTTCGATTTCAGGTATAAGCAAAGAATTAACCCTCGAGGAATCCGCTACTGCGATAAGAGTATTTTCATGCTAATTAAAATTACATTGACAACTGAGCTAGCAATTGAATCAATTGGATTTCAAAGTTTACTTTCAATTTAAATAAAAGTGCATGTGGCCCCGCCATAAGAGGTCGGCACATAGCAATATATATACTTCTGGGTTTCCATATGCCCGCCGCTTCTTTAACTTTTTTATGTAGGTTGAAGGTGTCGTGTTTGCTTTCCAATACTTCGATCTCCCCACACAGTTCTTTTAGCCAGTCCTCTTTTGCTTTTTTAATTTTTTGCTTAATCATTTTGTTTATTGTATTATATTGGGATGTGTTTTTGCCTCTATGTGGTCTTCTTTTATCCATTAGTTGCATGATCTCATCAGTCATCCATTTTTTCTCCTTTTTACTCTTTTCCGATTTTAAGTGTTGATTTGCTGTGGTGACTAACATATCTCTAATTTGCCTCCATGATTTTTCCGTGTTATCATTATTGTCATTGTTTAGTTCCATTTCAATGATTTTCCTATTCATAGTATCCTTTATTTTCTCTTTCATATTCTCCTCTTTGATTTTTCTCATATCTATCCTTGATGTTTTTGGTCTGTTATGTGTTTTTTTCAAGCGTATATTTATGGAAGCTATCAACAGATTATGGTCAGAATGCACATCTGCTCCTGGATATGTCTTTGTAGATGAAACTGCATTACGCCATCGTCTTGGTATTAAGATATAATCTATCTGATTACGTACAATATTTATGTCGTTGTCTGTCGAGGGTGTTGGTAATGATAAACTGTTTTTCCACGCAGAAATTGATTAGCATTTGTCCTCTTTCATTTCTATTTCCCAGACCATAATCTCCCACTACCTCTTCGGTCCTTTCCTTCCAACTTTTGCGTTAAAGTCGCCTATTATTATGGTAAGCTCCTCCTTTTTCGTTAGTCTTATAGCTTTGTTAAGGTCTGTATAGAAATTCTCTATCATTTCCGGACTGCTTTCTGCAGTTGGGGCATATACTTGAATGATGTTAGTCTTAATTGGTTTATTGTTTATTCGGAGAATGATGATTCTATCTGATATCGGAATGCAACTCTCAACTGAGTGCGAAATGTTTTTGTGGATTATTATGGCAACTCCGTTTCGATTTCGCGGACTGTCATCGCCTGAATGATATATGAAGTACTCTTCAATTCTCATTCTTCCGTTTCCTGGCCATCTGACCTCGCTGCACCCCAACACGTCAACTGCAAGTCTGCGCATCTCTTTTATTACGTTGTTGACCTTCCCGGCTTGGAAGAGGCTACGTACGTTCCACGTACCGATGTTTATTTGTTTATTTCTATTGGCGTCATTCAAAACTTTCCCCCCCGGAGATCCGATTGGGGAAATTTTTACTCCGGATACTAATTTAGAATCGAATGAATCCATGATGAAATTTCCTGGGGATATCCATGCGGATCTTTAATGTAGTGGTTTCCCGTTGCCTTCTACATTCTATGCCGTTGATCATTGTAAGTGATTCATCCGCCTTTAGAAATAATTTCTTGTCTCAAAGGCAAGAGAGTGCCCTTTTTCTCCTGAGAGAAATACTTATACCGGTATTCGTTCGGTTGTTGGTGCCTGTTTGGTCCGCGGGAGGTATTTGATTTCCCTCTCCTACCACCCATATCTGGGAGGCTTTCCCCTATCCGCCACCTGGAGACGCGCTCTCTAGGGATACAGGCTCCCCCCGAGAGCGAGATAAAATTCTCAGCGCAAGTAAACAAAAGAATTGCCCTAGACCCTATAGTTTCCGAGATACAGTCCTCGAAAGAAGTCCATGATGGAGATCTTTTTCTGTTAATCTGGCGCAAAAGTGGTTTATAGCATTAATTTTCTGTAGATCCCCGTATAGAGCAACCTTCTATTCCTAATAGGTCCCCAACTGTGAACTTTCAAAGTTGATTGGTTTTTTTAACTCGTTTTGCCACTTTACATTTTTGCAAATAACTCGATTTCAGTGCACCTGAAGAAGAAATTGAAGTTTACTTTAAGTATAGAGAATAAAATTCTACGTAAAACTAAAAAAATAAAAATGATGTAATGATGTTTTGAGTCATTACACAAAAAAATTATTTTTTGCCATTCCGGGGGTAAAGTACTCACTTTTTACCCCGATTTGCGGGGTAAAAGGGGCACTTTTTACCCTGGGGGAGTAAAGTTAAAAATTAGGGGGGGGGGGGCGGGAGAAAAAATCTTTTCTTTGCCCCAGGGCAATAAAAAAGTCACCAGATAAGTTTTTTTTTTTCGCTGCTTCGGCAATTTCTACGTTCTTGCTCATGGTATACGTCTTGCTCTTTCTAAGGCACAAATGTAAATGAAATGAATCATTGGTAGAATCAGGGGTGCCATCTGCTATTTCCTAGTAATTTTTGGTAGAAGTTGGTAATATTACTAGTGCTACTTCGTGACACTGTCGACCACGTGCATTATTAAAAAAATGCGTTAAATTTTTGCTTTAAGTTTCTAAATTGGCGAAGTTCCTATTTTACCTCCCGGAATTGCAAAAAGCAGTATATGCACGACGGGAGTAAAGTGACTTTTGGCCCATGGGTAATTGTTTCACTCGGCTGGCGCCTCATGTAAACAATCCTTTACCCTCGGGCCAAAAAAAAGTCACTTTGCTCCATTGGTGCATAAAGTACTATTTTTAAACAGGTGTATCTTCAGAACCTGTTAGGGCTTACAGTGGCGTAGCTAGGGGGGGGGGGGCGGACCTCCCCGGGTGTCACCCGTCCGAGGATGACACCCGACCCCAAATTATTTAAATTTCCTGAGTACAATTGCCTCGTTTCTTGGTTTTTTAGGTTCCTAGGGATGACACTTCAAAAAAACTTTTTTGAAGTGTCATCCCTAGGAACCTAAAAAACCAAGAAACGAGGCAATTGTACTCAGGAAATTGACCTAGGTGGGAGTGACACCCAACCCCAAATTATTGACTAAAATTACCTCGTTTTTTAGGTTCCTAGGGGTGACACCTCAAAAAAAAGGTCATCAGCCTGGGTGGGGGTTGCACCCAACCCCAAATTATTGACTAAAATTAAATCGTTTTTTGGTTTTTGCGGTGTCACAAAAAAAAAGGTTATCAGCCTAGGTGGGGGTGACACCCATTAAATCCGCCTCGGGTGTCAGCCATGCTAGCTACGCCACTGGGGCTTAATATTTTCTATTTAGTTAGTTTTACCAAGACATTTTTGTTATTAAATGTACGAAAAAACACAGTGAATTTCTAAATAATATCCTTCAAAAAAGGGGAAAATAATGAACATGCTACAAAGGTCCCATGTAGGACTAAAAAGTTTTTTTTAGTTGTTTCAAAAGATTTGAAACAACCAATTCACGACTTGATAATTATGGGACTGTTTTTAACAAAATTGCCTGTTCCGGTCTGACCTTGATGTCAAAAACTTGGAGGTTATTTTCCGACTACTAATTTAGTAATGTGAAAAATCTGCTAATAGATTCCAAATTTGAACAGCAAAACCACTCTTCATTTCTAAACTAATTTTATTGAAAACCAATGCACTTATCTAAATAATTTGAAAATAACTTTGGATCCGGCTTAGGATATTTTTTTAATACACTCAAGTCTTTCAATAAAACCTCCTGTAAACCATCACAAGTACAAAAATACAAATAACCATCGTCCTGCAATTGCTGGGCAAGTTCCATTTGATGATTATCCATCAAATCTGTATTGATAACCACGATCAAAGGTTTCCCAATTTGAAGAACCTGCAGAGAGGTACCGGCCCCTGCGTGACTTATAACCAAATCAGACTTCCTGATCTCTTGTTCGAAATTTTCAAAATATCGATCATAATACAATTTAATCTTCTTGTGAGTTTGTGTAGGCTCGTATGTTCCATAACCAGTTTGAAACTGCACCTCGGTATAACCCAATCGAACCAAAACGTCCAACAAACTTTGCTCCGAGACAGTCTCGATCAGTTTTTCAAATTTGGTCGTTCCGACCGTCACAAATACACGTTTTTCTTTCATGGTTTTAGTGGAAAACGTCAAACATAGATCAACATAACCTCACAATTTTCATAACATAACCTCTTGTTATTCACACACGCATACATACCGAAATGGATGTTGAAATACGCCAAATTGATAACTTAAAGGTATGTAATTAGCGTTTAATAATGAACGACGAAATTCAGTAATTTAATTGTAGGGGAAGGGACTGTTTGCAAAGAAAAATTTCCAATGTGGTAGCGTCATATTCGAGGAAGATCCGTTGGTTTGTTGTCAGTTTTCGTGGAATTCCGCGTATTCCTACAAAGCTTGTGATCACTGTTTGAGGTGAGTTGTAATTTTGAGTCGAAAAATTAGGTTACAGAACGTTTTAGGCCTTTAGAATCGGCGCAGGAGAACGCCAGGAGGCTCACTTCCAATCCCGAGTTGGTGTTACCGTATCCCGAATGTTGTACGACCAATAAAAGCGTGATAGTGGCCTGTGCAAGTTGTGCAGTGGAGTATTGTAGCCCTCAGTGCCAAATCGATGCTTTTAATCAGTATCATCGGACCCTGTGCACTTTGAGTGCGAATAGGAGTAACGGGAATTCGTTGGAGCAACTAAACGAAGCATGGAAGTAAGTTAAAACTGGACACCTTTTTTCCGGTGTAATGCAAATTAGACAAATAGTACAAAAACTTTTTTTTTATAAAACAAATAGGCAAATACATTATCCACCTGAAACCAGCTCCATTATGCTGATACCACGAATTTTAGCCACGATTCAACAATCCAGCAATGCGGACGAAATGAAGGGGAGGTTTTTGCAATTTACACATCGGACAATTAGCGAGGATTCTGAACTGGCTCACAAATTATTAGGTCAAAAATTTGCGAGTCAGTTGAGTTTATTGCAGAATTTGTTGGTGACTTCGGTGCCTCACGATGGAGTGGAACAATTTTTGACGATGGAAGGATTCCAGAGTTTGTTGGCCTTGATAGGGACGAATGGACAAGGTGTTGGTACCAGTGCGGTGAGTCAGTGGGTCACCAAAAGTTGTGAATTGCCTCTGCCGGATGCAGACAAACAGCTGTTGGATGATTTTATTGACAAGTTGTACCAGGACATGGATAATGCGTCGGGTAATTTTTTAAACAATGAAGGTGTTGCACTTTACACCTTGCAAAGTGCTTGCAATCATAACTGCATCCCGAATGCAGAGCCGACATTTTTGAACAATAACAGTCAGCTTTCGTTGGTTGCTTTAAGAGATATCCAAGCTGGGGAGGAAATTTGTATCAGTTATTTGGACGAATGCAATCTCGAACGGTCAAGACATTCCAGGCATAAAGCTTTGATGGAAAATTATTTATTTGTTTGTCGGTGCGAGAAATGCCTAGAGCAGGAACAAGATCCCGATGTTACCAGCGACGAGGAAGAAGACGACGAAAACATGAGCGAATGAAATATTGTACCATTTTTTTTGTAAGAAAAGTTACATAAAATAAAAAAACTGCACATTTTTATTTTTTATCTATATATATAAAAATGTATGTATGTTCCCTACACTGCAAAAAAATGTTATGTAAAACTACAATGATAAACACAGGAAACCTTTTACTCCATTGATTACACCTGCCGACATGATTTTAGTTGTCCAAGATATAATTAATCTTTTCCACTAATTTTGTAGTGCTGATTACGAAATCAGACCTAATTTTATCGTATCACATCAGATTTTTAGTAAAATTAATATATTCGCTATTTTCGATTTTTCAGTAAAAATAATTTAAATTATCGAGTTTTGGCGCTCTTTTCTTGAATTAAGCGACCTCTCGTGAGAAAATATATTAGAACAACGATACGCCCTTTCGAAGCGCGTTACATGGAAATAAACCGTTATAGTTACTTTGTTTACAAACTTTTTACTGAAATCAGTGTGTTTATTTGAAAAAATTGTTTACGTTTTACTTTTGGTATTTAATATAGTATTTAATTAACGATTTGTGGTTGAAAAACGTCTAAAAAACATAATGTCTTCAAGAAAGTGTCATAGTAGTCCAGATACATTTTGTTACATTTGTGGAAACTGTTATATGTAATACGATGAGTAATACACACAATTATAATTGCTAAACATTTATTTGATGCTACAAATACAACGGGTCTGTTGCGATTGTTCGCACAATACGTCAACCCAGGATGTTGCCAACCTGGATCCGAACACAACATTTAAATATACAACAATCCTCCCGACTTAAGTAAGAACGAAATCCGCGTAACGTTCCGGCACTCGGCGGTTGCGACTTGGTCTTCTGTGCAGTTCTACTGCTTGTGGCTCCGCTACTTTTATCGGCAATTCCACGATTGGTGCCTCACCTTGTTCCTTTACTTCTGGAGTAGCTACGGCCTCTGTAGGTTCTACCATCGCTTCTTCCATAGCTCTTGCCGATGGATCTAACCCCAACGGAATATCACTTCCTGCTTCGTTGGTTTCACCATCTGGGTTTACACTGCACGTCTTCTTGCGCACTCGATCCACATGTCGCCTCACTTCTCCTGTCACCGTCTTGATCACATAAGAAACTGGACCCGTAATGTCGATAACCTCTCCTGCAATCCATTTCTCTCTCGACAGATAGTTTTGAATGTAAACTTCTTCTCCCACTTCGAATCTTCTCACCGCAGCTGTTTGTTCCATACTTTCTTTTTTAATTGAGTCTGGATGAAGCTTGTCCAACGCGGTTCTAAGTCTTCTACCCATTAACAATTCTGCCGGTGTCCTTGAAGTCGTTTGGTTTGGGGTCGTATGTTGTTTGAATAATACTCGTGCCAGTTTCAAATTAAAATCTCCCACTTGTAATTTTTCTAGTTCGGCCTTACCGTATTGTACCATGCGTTCAGCTTGCCCATTACTGCTTGGGTGGTATGGTGCAACGGTATACGAATTAATTCCGTTCCTCAAATAAAATTGTTTAATCTCTGCCGACACAAAAGCAGTTCCGTTATCTGATAATATGGTGTCTGGTATTCCATGTGATGCAAACAATTGACGTAAACACCTTATTACTTCAGCAGACGACTGTGACGTCACCAGCTTGATCTCCAACCACTTGGACATTGCATCCACAACAATCAAAAACACCTTACCATAATACGGTCCTGCGAAATCTAAGTGTAACTTAGACCATGGATTTGTGGGTGGTTCGATAAATTGCCTTTGCGCTTTCTTCGGGTTATTTCGATGTGTTTGGCAATTTTCACATCGTGCAACTGTTTCTGAAATATGATTATCCAAATTTGGCCACCAAACGTAGCTTCGTGCCGACGCTTTCATTGTTACAATTCCCGGATGATTTGCATGTAACAACTCTAAAACTTCCTTCTGCGCTCGAGTCGGAATAATCACCCGACTTCCCCATAGCAAGCACCCTTTGTGTACGGATAGTGCGTCTCTCTTTCTGTAATACGCCGTGTATTCTTCGCTGGGTATCTCTTCGGGCCATCCGTGTAATACCCAATGTCGGACTCGATCTAAAATTTTGTCTTGATTTGTCCATTTCTGGATTTCTTTAGCCGCGATTGGGGGTTCTTCCATTGCTTCCAAAAGTAATATATCTCCTGGAGGTATTCTTTCATCATCCTTTCTTGGTATTGGTAATCGACTCAAACAGTCTGCATTCCCATGCAATTTTCCTGCTCGGTATTCCACATTATATGAATAATTGGACAGCAATAAATTCCATCTTAACATTCTCGGTGAAATCATAACTGGCATCTGTCGTTCCGGGTTTAACAACCCCAATAGCGGTTTGTGATCCGTTATTATTGTGAAATCTCGTCCCGCCAGGTATTGATGAAAATATTTCACACCGTATATCACAGCTAATGCTTCTTTATCTACCTGTGCATAATTTCGTTCGCTGGAGCCCAATGTTCTTGAAGCAAATGCAATGGGTTTCTCTGTTCCATCTGTATTGCGGTGGGCCAGTACCGTTCCCACGCCGTAAGGCGACGCATCACACGATAGTACTAAAGGCTTTGTTTCATCATAATGTGCCAAAACTTCTGCTGATTGCAACAACTCTTTTAATTTTTTAAACACAGTCGAATGTTCTTTCGTCCATCTAAATTCAATATTTTTATCCAGCAATCGGTGTAGTTTTTCTGCGTGAGATGCTTTGTCTTGTAAAAATCTGTTGTAAAAGTTAATCATCCCTAGGAACGATTGAAGTTCTTGTTTGTTCTTAGGTTCCGGTGCTTGAACGATAGCCTCTACTCTTTTTCCGGTGGGCTGAATTCCCCTACTCGATATTCGAAACCCCAAGAATTCGATTTCGTCTACTCCAAACAAACATTTCTTCTTGGTTACAGTTAAATTAGCCTGGCTTAATTTTGATAGTACAGCTTGCAACGTCCTGTCATGTTCTTCTTGCGATTTTCCTGAAACTATAATGTCATCAATGTATGCTGCCGCTCTTCCAATTCCCACTAACAAAGTATCCATAAATCTTTGAAAAATTCCAGGCGCCGCCGACACTCCGAACGGTAAGCGAATTACGTTAAATAGACCTTTGTGTGTATTTACTGTTAACATTTCAGATGTGTCTTTATCGACCACCAACTGCTGATATGCTTGAGATAGATCTAAACAAGAAAATATGGTTGCGTCTTTACCCACTTTCGCGAATATTTCATTTGATGTAGGTAATGGGTTCGCATTTTTTTTAATCGTGCTGTTTACCGTGCTTCTATAGTCTCCGCATAATCTGTACGATCCATCTTTCTTTCGAACAGCTACCAACGGCGTAGCCCATTCCGAATATTCAACTGGTTTATAAATTCCTTGGTTTACCATCTTATCGATTTCTTCTTCTACGGCTGAGCGTAAAGCAAAAGGTACATTTCTAAACTTTTGAAATTTAGGTTGCGCGCCTTCCTTAAGCTGTATCTGCACTTTAGCGCCCGAATGTGCTCCCAGTTCATTACTAAAAACCCTTGGATATGTTTCAATAATTTTATTTAGATTACCCTTTATATTACACTCGACTTGTTTATCCACTATGTTGACTCCTTGCAGTGATATACCCAAACTGCGGAACCAATCGCCTCCCATCAAATCGCATCCATTTCCTCTTACAACGATAATAGGTAAATTGCAGATGCATCTGTCTGTCTGAACCTTAACTACCGCTGCTCCTCTAACTTCCAAACGCTCTTGTGACCATGTTTGCAATATCGTGCTGGTACCTTCTAGCTTTGATGTTCCTTTTATTCTTGACCATGTTTCATCGCTAAGAATTGAACATGATGCTCCCGAATCCACAAGCATCGTCACAATCTTGTTATTTACCCGTAATGTAGTGGTAACCGAGTTTCCTATTTGAATCGTATTAAGGGTGTGTAACTGCGCTTCATCCTCTTCTGGGTCTTGAATGTTATTGCAGTGCTTGTTTCTTGGAATTTCACTTCTTTTCATACCTTTACTATCTTCATTCTTCTTTTTCATACATACTGCTTCTATGTGCCCTTTTATTTTGCAAAAATAGCATTCCACGTTCTTAAATCTGCACCAGCTAGGGTTATGTTGGCCCCCACACCGAAAACAGTTTCTGTTGACCTTGTTGGTGGGTCTTGCTAGTGCCATTACATCTTCGTTCACTATTTTTTCGTTCCGAATGTTGCTTACACTTCTCTGCGCCGTCTCAGCTGCCACTGCCATGTCGTAAGCTCTTTTGAACGTTAAATTACTCTCTGAAAGCAGTTTATTTTGTAAACCTTCGTTTTGTACCCCGCACACGAGTCGATCACGTACCATATTATCGAGTTCCGCGAAGCTACAGTGCTCACTTAATTTTTTTAAATCAGCCACAAAACTTGCAATCGACTCACCCGGTTTTTGTTTGCGCTGGTTGAACGTAAACCTTTGAATTATTTCATTTGGCTTTGGGTTGAAATGTTCGTCCAATTTTTTGATTATATCGGTATACTCTTCTTCTTTCGGGGTTTTTGGTGTTACTAAGGACCGTAAAGTATCGTATGCTTCTGCTCCGATTGATGATAATAACACAGCTTTTTTTGTTTTTTCCTCTGCAATTCCATTTGCTTCGAAATAAAACTCCGCACGTTCTTTGTATGAGACCCAACACGTTTTGACGTCAAATTTGTCGATAGCTCCTACGACTCCACTTCTTGCTACAGCCATCGGATTCAAATCTATTCCGATTCTATTACCTCAATCTACTCACAATTATCCTCGTCGCCAATTTGTTATATGTAATACGATGAGTAATACACACAATTATAATTGCTAAACATTTATTTGATGCTACAAATACAACGGGTCTGTTGCGATTGTTCGCACAATACGTCAACCCAGGATGTTGCCAACCTGGATCCGAACACGACATTTAAATATACAACAGAAACTTTATGGCTTCAAAGCAAAAACTGAAAATAACTGAGTTTGTGGAAAATACGTATAATGCTTATTTTGGCTTCAAAATACAACTAAAATCGTGGACGCCGCAGTTAGTTTGTACTATTTGTGTTGAACAATTAAGGCAGTGGACATACCGTAAAAAACAATCTCTACCTTTTGGTAGACCTATGATTTGGAAAGAGCAAGTTAATCATATTGATGATTGTTATTTTTGCTATACCAATGTGAAAGGTTTTAATGCTAAAAATAAAAATAAGATAGCCTACGCAAATGTAACCTCAGTTACACGTCCCATTCCACACGGTCTAGAAATTCCAGTGCCCCTTCCAAGTTCAATATCTGATCTTAGCTCAACATCGTCAGAACAAAATTCACAGAGTCAAGAGTCAAATGAAGTTTTCGAACCAATTTTAAATCAACCACAGAAATTCACACAAGGTGAATTAAATGATTTAATTAGAGATTTAAATCTTTCTAAAGAATCTGCTCAACTTCTTGGGTCTAGACTTCATGCAAAACACCTGTTAGCTCCTGATACACATTTTGCTTGGTATAGGAAGCGTGAAGAAGAATTTGTACCTTTTTTCAGTCAAGAAGAATCATTAGTTTATTGCCACAATATTCCTGATCTCATTGAAAAGTTAGGAGCGCAATATGATCCTGGAGAATGGAGACTTTTTATAGATTCTTCGAAACGGAGTTTAAAAGGTGTTCTTTTACACAATACTAATCAGTATGCTTCTGTTCCTGTCGCTCACTCTGTTCATTTAAAAGAAACTTATGAAAATTTGGAAACAGTACTAGATAAAATTAAATATGAAGAACACGGTTGGCAGCTTTGTGGAGATCTGAAAATTATAACTATGGTGTTAGGTCAGCAGTCAGGATACACGAAATATCCTTGTTTTTTGTGCGAGTGGGACAGTAGAGCACGAGAAAAGCATTATGTTCAGAAACAATGGAATCCTCGTACAAATCTCAAACCTGGAATCAAAAATGTTATACGAGAAAATTTAATTGATCCTGAAAAAATTTTATTACCTCCGCTTCATATTAAACTCGGTATGATGAAACAGTTCGTTAAGGCATTGGATAAAGAAAATGATAGTTTTAAATACTTGAGTAGAAAATTTCCAAGATTATCAGATGCCAAAATAAAAGAAGGAGTGTTCGATGGACTACAAATTAGATCTTTGATGACCGATAAAAAATTTGATGCAATACTAAATACTATTGAATTAGAAGCTTGGCTGGCGTTCAAAGATGTTGTCAACAATTTTTTGGGAAATCACAAACACCCTGACTATAAAAATATTGTGGAAAACTTATTAAATAATTATAAAAAATTGGGGTGTAATATGAGTATAAAACTCCATTTTTTACATTCGCATGTAGATTTTTTCCCTGATAATCTTGGTGATTATAGTGAAGAACAGGGAGAAAGGTTTCACCAAGACATAAAAACTATGGAAACAAGGTACCAAGGTCGATGGAATGTGAATATGATGGCTGATTACTGCTGGTCAATAAAACGTGATATTATTGATGATTCTCACAAAAAAATTACACCCAGACGTAATTTTATCGCTAAACGTAAGAGATGTCACACAAACTAGCCCTGTAGCAATTATTGTACTTGATATTTTCTTTGTTAGTTTTGAAATATATGTATTTATAACATAATAATTAATTTTTTCCTAAAAATTTAAATTAAACGTTTTTTCCTTTTTGTAAAAAAACCTGATGTGATAGAGTAATTATGTAGGTATAATTTTGTGTTCAAAATACTATAAATTAGTGATATTTTTCACTCAAATCAAAACAACGTTCAAAAAGTTTTCATTTGTCGGCCGGTGTTATCATTGTAATTTTACATTTGATACTGTAAGTGTGTAAATTACTTGTTCAATGTGTAAAATTCCTAGTTCATTGTGTAAATTTGTTTATGCATTGTGTAAATTTACATGACATATCATCAGCATCATTAGTACGTTACCATTATCAAATGTAAATTTTCGCACTGCATGTGTAGATAATATTACTATCATTGAATGCAAATTTTCGCATCGCAAGTGTAATATTACCAATCAAAGGAGGGACTTTACGTGCGTTCCTGTAATATTACAATCCATAAATTTATTTAAAAAAAAAATTACACAATTAAAATGTAATTTAGTGTTAAATTATAATTACTTACATTCGTGATGCCAAAAACTGGTAAATTTACATTCTTTTGGGTATATTTTTCAATTTTTCTTTTTTAATTACACAAATTCCAATGTAAAATTACATTTACAAGGAAAATTACAGAAAAGCCGTAATTTCGCACAATTATTGGTGGAATATTACACAATATGTGTTTTTACGTAATTTTGAATGTAAAAATTGCACGTTTGTGAATGCATTTTTACGTGCACTTATTTTGATGATGTGAATATACATACAATATCCCAATGTAGTTTTACATTCGTGATGCCAAAAACTGGTAAATTTACATTCTTTTGGGTATATTTTTCAATTTTTCTTTTTTAATTACACAAATTCCAATGTAAAATTACATTTACAAGGAAAATTACAGAAAAGCCGTAATTTCGCACAATTATTGGCGGAATATTACACAATATGTGTTTTTACGTAATTTTGAATGTAAAAATTGCACGTATGTGAATGCATTTTTACGTGCACTTATTTTGGTGATGTAAATATACATACAATATCCCAATGTAGTTTTACATTCGTGATGCCAAAAACTGGTAAATTTACGTTCTTTTGTGTATATTTTTCATTTTTTCTTTTTAATTACTACAAACTCTAAGGTAAAATTACGTATACAAGGAAAATTACAGAAAAACTGTAATTTCACACTATTATCAATGGAATAATACACAATATGTATTTTTACTATAATTTTGAATGTAAAAATTACACGTATTTGAATGTATTTTTACGTTCTTTTTTTACAGTGTATAGACTCCTAGACCGTTTGACCGATCGGAACCAAATTTGGCACAGTTATTATGTAGGTCCCTGCGCATGTAGGCAGGCTACTCAAAATCAACTTAAAAAACAATAATGAATGCTGTCAAACTGTCAACCGATTGACAATGCAAATCGCGTGCACGTGCTTTACGTTTCTATTTGACCAATCTTAACCAAACTTGGTGTAGAAATTATTTACAACGCTACGAAAAACATAGGATACTTCAGAACCTTGGAGTGAGGCCGAAGGCCCAACAACCACATCCGACACGGTCTAGATGGCCAAAGGCGGCCGGTAGACCGACTGTGCCAGCTAGTTTATTATAAATTTTAATCAAAAATAGACCAAACTCGGTAGTTAAATGTTAACCCCCGCACCACACCCCAAAAGTTTTGTACTGCCCCTTTAGATCGTTTCTGCAATTATTAAGGACAACTTCTGATAGGCATTCCTTTTGATCTTGATCTCCTTTTCTTTGGGAATGCTAACTTGCGAATTAAAGTTGAGACACATTTTTGATAAAAATTTACTTTCCACATGAACTTTAAATTGTAGGCATTATAACATGAAGGGGTTAGAGCAAAAAGGGTATAAGTGACATTTTCAAAATTTTTGATGTAAATGCAGAAATTGAGACTAGAGGGTGTAATCTTTCAGTGCATAAAGAATATAAGTGCATTAAACGACCACTAGCCCATCTACAGTTACATTAGAAACTTACTTAGCAAATAGCGAATATTTGAAAGCCGAAAAATTGGCTCAAGCTTGCAAAAAATCCGGGCAAGCTGAATTTTGGCAGAGATGTACATTGGAGTGTTCTAATGAACCCCCTAAAAGTCCCATAAAATCCCACGCCGGCGTCCCCAACAATCGGGGGTTAAACAAAGTTATGACGGAGCATCAGTCATGAGCGGAGGTTCAAAAACTATTGAAAGAAAAATATCCTTTAGCTAACTATGTTCACTGTTACGCTCATCAAATTAACCTGATCATGAGCAGTGCAGCGTCAGCAAATCGGTCAGTTAAAATATTATTTTGCACACCTATCTGGAATTTGTTCGTTTTTTTCTACTTCCTCACAAAGAACGAGAGTATTGGACGAAATTGTGCAGAGACGATTACCACGGGCGTCACAAACTAGATGGAACTTTCATTCACGAGGAATTAACACCGTTTATGAATACAGAACATTATTGATACAGGCCATGGAAACTTTAGAGAACAGCGAATTCAAAAATTGTGACGTCACAAAATATATAGATTAAATATTTTATTAGATATAAGTATTTAAAAAAACTTATTTTCTGGGGTGCTACCCCTAAAAAAAGGTCATCAGCCGAGGTGGGGATGACACCCATGAAATCCGGCCCGGGTTTCTAGATCGTGTGATTTGACGCCTCCAGATTATTTTCTTTGGGGGTATGCTAAATCCATGGTTTATCCTAACAAACCAACAACTGTGGAAGCATTGGAGGTGAATATTCAGCAAGCCATTTATGAAGTAAGGCCAGAAATATTGGAAAAAGTGATCAAAAATTGGACTGATCGGATGCGCTTCGTAAATCGTAACAATTAGTCGTGGTGGTCACATGCCGGAAATCATTTTCAGATCATATATGGCATTAAATTTACTTTCATAAAAAAATAATTAAAAAGACATTCCATCAATTTTTTTAATGTTTTGTTTCAATTTGAAGTTTTCGTGCAGCTAAAAAAACACCCTGTACTTACAAATGAAGTAATATTTTATATATTTTAATTAATGATCAATACACTAAAACATTATAATTTAACGAAAATTTTCACGATGTTTCAATCATATTCAAGTATAATATACGGGGTACAACACATAAAGAACGCTACAATCAAAGCGACTAAGGCCCTATGGGCTTGTAGGAGCATGATTGGTAAAACGTGGGGACTAAAACCTAGAATGGTGCTTTGGCTGTACACCAAAGTAGTGGTACCCACGATAACATATTCGGCTCTGATCTGGTGGCACAAAGCCAGGAAAAGGAATAGTACCTATAAACAGGCTAAACAAGCTACAAAGACTTGCGTGCCTAGGTATCACGGGGGCAATGACATCTACGCCAACCGCTTCTATGGAGGCTCTTCTGGGACTGCGGCCTCTGCACATAGTTGTGGAGACTGAGGCTCTACTAGCAGCTTATAGAATGACAATTAATGGCCATGGGAATGTGAATCCAAGGAGTGGATCTCACACCATGATCATGAACTCAATTAAGAGGAACAGCATGCTTAGCATGAAATCGGACAGAACTAGCACCGTGAGGGACTTCCAAAAACCCTTCAGGATTATTATACCTGACAGAGGAGAGGCAGGTAACTCGCAGGGGCTGAGTCTACGATATGACACCATCTGGTACACAGATGGATCTAAAACAGAGATAAGTACTGGAGCAGGAGTGCGCGGCAGAAGACCAGGTGAAGCTCTTAGCATAAATCTGGGATCCCTCGCCACTGTATTCCAGGCAGAAATAATAGCAATATTGGTCTGTGCAGAAGAAATTATGTGTAGAAACTATGAAAATAGGAAGATCTGCATCATGACTGACAGCCAGGCAGCACTACGGGCCTTGGAAGGAGTTGAATCACATTTCAAGGTCGTTAAACGTTAAACGAAGAAGCAGACTCACTTGCGAGAGAGGCTGCTAATAAACACCTAATAGGCCCTGAGCCTTCCTGCGGGATCTCATATACGACCGCAAAGAAAGGTATCAGGGAAAAACTAACAGAACAACACCTTGCGCACTGGATGGGAGTCCCTGGACTGAGGCAATCGCGGATGTTCATAAGGGGCCCGTTGAGTGAGCCAAGAAGGAAAGAAATACTCAAGCTGAGTAGGAAACAACTGAGAAGGATAGTAGGACTATTTACTGGACACTGCTGCCTTAACAGACACCTCAACATCATGGGGCTGGTTGAAAATCCCATTTGTAGGATGTGTGGTGAAGAGGACGAAACACCCCACCATATCCTATGCAAATGCCCGGCCTTGGCTGGGAGCAGGCTACGTCACCTTGGTTTCCCATACCCGGAAACTGAGGAGATTGCACGAGCACCCTTCAACTGCATACTTGACTTTGTTGAGGAAACGCAGTTGATGGAGTAAAAACTTGGAACGTGGGGCACAATAGGCTTAAGCTTCAGTGCAGTGGGGGTCAGAACCACAACCCGTTATTAATAATAATAATATACGGGGTGGTTCAAAAGAGTTTGACAGTTTGACTTATGTTTTCATTTTATCTTATGGTTTAATATTGATCTTGCGTATTCACGATAGTCCAATAGTTTGAGTTCGTATTTACAACGTGTGTGTGGGTTGCTATTAGACAGATCATACTTAGACGAGGTATTTGAATTTCCGGATGTTGTGATTTGTAGAATGGCGCGGGACATTCAAATTCAAAGTCTCACATTACAATGTCTACATCTAAATCTGAAAACTACGATATTTTGAATGAAAATCGAAAAAACAGCTAAGACGCTACGGTTCGAATCCAGATTGAGGAACATATTTTTCAGAATACCATCTTGCTAAAGATGAGTGGATCTCGGAATCTATAGCAGCTATTATATTTTTAAAACCTGTAGTTAACATTCGATTTACAATACCATCAGAGCGTGCATATCGATTGTGATATTTACATTTACTTAAAAGGTTATTACGAACCGATCACGGTATGAAGTTGTATTATTTAGAAAAATGCAGTTGTTTACTTTGTAAAAGGTTTTATCTGTAAATAAAGTATGAAATGTAAATATTATATTAACTAAAATGAAAATGAGTGGTCTATTAAATTATGTTTAGTTTTTGAGCAAATAAATTAAACAAATTGATTTCCATCCGGACCGGAAAAAGCAACAAATTTCATTTTATAAATTCGTAGATAATCATAGAAATATTTAGTGACAGTGACAAATAGTATTTCAAATCACTTGGGAACTCCAGGTGAACTTATTATAATGAAAGCGTTGATAGACAACTTTGATAAATTGGAGATGTTAGGATAAAATAAATTACTTTTTTTTTAATTGTGTGTATTGAATTTAGTGAGTAGTAGGAAGACTTCAACGACAAAATGATGTCGAATAGTACAGAAAAATCTAATATTAATTTTTTTTTCCGGTTGATTATCCTACTTGGTATTATTCCTCCACATTCTACGATTATGGGTAACAACAAAGGCATTTTGCAACGTTTTTATAAACTGTACGTGGTTTTTCTCATACTTATCATAATACTAATATGTATATTGACTATATTTTATCACTATCGTATAATTCAAACTGCACTACTAAATTTTACTCTGGTTGTCACTGATAGTGCACTGGATGTTACAGCTACAATTTGCAACATGGCCACAATTTTAGCACCTACGTTTTTGTATTCAGCAAGTTTGGACGCTCTGTTGACCAACTATCAGTATGTGTGCAGGAAAACCAGCTTCATGGAAGAAATGCTCAAGATTACATCCACCAAGCAGTTTACAATACAACTTATAGTATGCCATATAATTATAGGAACCCTCATTGCATACGATGGCTACGTGTCGATCATGGTATTTGGACTAGGGCAATACAGCGCCTTCATTTTTCGAAAAGTTCAAATTTACCACAATTTTATGACAATTTTAACAATCTATATTTTCGTCAAGTTCATAAAGGCACAATTAGAAAAAACGAATAGCTATCTAACAGAAATACTTGCAGCGAGAGGTATAACAGGGGAAAACAAAAATTTAGCTATTGAAGCCTTCACCACGTCTGATAACGACAAAACTGCTTGTTCCGAAATTCGACAAGCCACCAAATTTTATGAAAATCATCTCCTACAGATTGCACTGTTTAATAAGGTGTTTGGATGCCAGATGTTCTTTCTTACTTTTACTTTCGTTATGGGATTTCTGAATTCTATAAATTTAATAATACTTTCTTATATTGCCAACAGTCAAGTCGATTTTCAAGCTGAGTTAATCATAGTACAAGTGCTTTGGACACTTTGGCAATTAGTAAGTAAACTTCAATGATATGTTCTATTAAGAAATAGTTACTATGGTTTTTTTTATTTAGGTTATTGGTGGTCTCGCTGTGGTGAAGTGTACGGAAGCCGAAGAAACGGGAAGAAAAATTGGAGATGTTTGCCTCAACGCTTTGACTAACCTACCATACTCGAGTGAAAATGAGAGAATAAAAGAAGAGTTGAATTTGCTTAATTTCCTGGTAAATCAAAAAAGTCCGACATTTTCAGCAGCAGGTTTTTTTTCTATTAATTACACCTTGCTTCTTAGTATAATCGGAAGCGTTACTTCTTATGTAATTGTGTTAATTCAGTTCAATAAAGTATAAATGTCATGCACAATCCTTCATGCGTACTATATTTCTAAAAAAATAAAAATTTCTTAAAAAGTAATATGAGATTTAAGTTTGACTAGTTTTAAAAAATTGAGTTATATTAGGGTGTTTTTTTATCTGCATGAGAACTTCAAATTGAAATAAAACATTAAAAAATTGATGCAATGTTTTTTTAATTATTTTTTTAAGAAAGTATATTTAATGCCATTTATGATTTCAAAATGATTTCCGGCATGTGACCACCACAACTAATCGTTACGAAGCGCATCCGATCAGTCCAATTTTTGACCACTTTTTCAAATATTTCTGGCCTTATTTCCAGAGTTGTTGGTTTGTTAGCATAAACCATGAATTTAACATACCCCTAAAGAAAATAATCTGGAGACGTCAAATCATACGATCTTGGAGGCCAATAATTGATAGGACCATTTCTCGAAATAATGTTGTCACTAAATTGTCCTTTCAATAAATCGATGGTTTCGGTGGCTGTGTGGCACATAACACCATCCTGTTGGAACTATAAGTTATCGATGTTTAACTCTTGGATTTTTGGAAACAAAAATCGAGCATGTGTCGATATCTCACACCATTCACCGTAACGATAGCTCCTTCCTAATTTCGAATGAAATATGGACCGATGATGCCGTTGGCGTGTATTCCACACCAAACAGTCAATTTTAATGGATGCAATGGAGTCTCAAGATAATGTTCCGGATTGG
The DNA here is from genome assembly GCA_932274525.1 of Podabrus alpinus. Taxonomy (NCBI): domain Eukaryota; kingdom Metazoa; phylum Arthropoda; class Insecta; order Coleoptera; family Cantharidae; genus Podabrus; species Podabrus alpinus. The sequence continues at coordinate 6,005,196 of OW026453.1, forward strand.
TCTCAGTCCATATACGACAATTTTGCTTGTTCACATACCCATTCAACCAGAAATGTGCCTCGTAGTGAACAAAATTTGGCTGTAAAAAAATGGATCCACTTCCAATTGGTTGGGAGTCCAATCTGCGAACGCACTACGCAATCGATGATCATTAGGTTTCAATTCTTAAACCAACTGGATCTTGTAAGGATATAAACCAAGATCTTGATGTAAAATTTTCCATGTAGTGGACGGACAACGCCCAAATTGTTGAGCACGATGGCGAATTGAAATGTTTGGGTTTCTTGCATACTTTCACTCGCAGAAGCGATAGTTTCTTCGGTGCGCATATTGCTTTGTCTTGTTGGTGGTCTTACATCATGCAATGAAGAAGTGGTACGAAATTTATCCATCACCGCACCAATAGTCTGCTCAGAGTCGATTATGTCGACCATAAAATGGGCGAAGAGCTCTATTAAAATAATTTTGATGTTTAATAATTTAATTTTTCCGTATTTGGCGGACAGCAGCGAAACCCGTAGGTAATTCCATGGTGGTAATTCCACTTGAAACCCATTCTACGAAAAGACAAGCTTAAAGCGTTTGTACAACTCGTCCTGCGTACTAATCAAACAACTAACAATCGAATAGAAGAGGAAATCACAGCAGGAGGCTTCCTTGCGACGTAAATTCAAATGGGGGTAGCCTCTCGTGTGGGGCAACGCCCCGGTACTTCAATTTAGCGAAGACCAACTTTGCGCGTGTTTGAATGGAGTACAAAGATCACCAAGGTTACGTAAATTGAAAATCACCCCCCCTATCACAGTTGGTCACAATGTTCGGACCCCCCCTGAAACGTCCCATGGTCACAAATCAAAGAAGCCCCCCCCTCATTTGTCTAAAATCGAACTTGACTTTCTGAACTAAAAAAGCTATTCATTCATTTTTCAAAAATATTTATGGCTGTAATAAAAATTTGAAATAAACAAGTAAGAATTTAGATAAACTTTATTTTGGAAACTTTTAAAAATATTCCAACACAATTCCCAAAAATGGGATTTTTATGCGCACGTCACATTTGTCCCACCCTCCTCCCCAGGTCACATTTTGTAAAACTCCCTCCACCCAAGGCGCGAACGTCCTTTATGGACGACCCCTAATATGCCATGCCGGGGTTTCCCCCAATTGGGGGTTTAGCCCCTTTGATACGACTTTTCGCCTAGAACTCGCTTATTTTCACTTTTACGAAAAATTATTATCCGATCAAAATTAAAAACCATAAAATGCTCTACAAAATATAGTTTTTCAAAATTTTCATACGGTATGATATTCCTGAAGTACCTTACAGGAACTTACAAAAATAAAAATTTGGCGTAATATTAATTCGTTGCATGGAGAGATATGTTTTGAGATAGGCGCAATGCGTTTAGAAATAAATAAACTAAATTGGAACAAAGGTTTAACATTGAAGAGCAAAACAGAATTTTTCATAATTTGCGATTAGGTCGAAAAATTGGCTTGAGCTTACAAGAAATCCGGGCAAGCTTAAATTTGGCAGACGTCTGAAAGAACAAGCCAAAAGTCGCCTAAAATTCCATGCCTGAGTGTCCCGCAATTGAGGGTTTTGGCCCCCCCCCCTCCTCAATGCGGATTTTCGCCTATGGCTTGCTTATTTTAATTTTTATGAAAAATAATCATTAGATTAAATTGAAAAGCATAAAATTTTCTACAATATGTATTGTTTCCAAATTTTTCTATGGCATACTATTCTTGAAATCCTATTTTTACAATTATCTCGAAAACTATTCACGTTTCTATTCACGTTTCAATCTTTCATTACCATCATTTCTTCGTCAGAGCTGTCCTTTACGGTATTCTGGCAGATAAAGAAAGACGCAGATTTTAATAGTAAAAAAATTAAATTTATGGATTAATGGCAAAATATTTTTTGATAACGTGGATAATAATAATCAGGCATCCATTCCTTTTGGAATATTCCTACTTCATAGAAGTCTTTACGATTCATTTTACGAGGTGAATCACTCCTCATCTTCTCTTCTTCGATGTTCTAGATTTTCGTATGTGTTTTGGTTTCGTTTACTATCTCTCTCCATACTGCTGTTTACGCATTTCTTCTTCCAATCCGTCACGCCCATAGTTTTAAGGTCATTTATTACCTCATCCAGCCATCTAGCTCTCGATCTTCCTCTATTCCTCATCTCACCCGGCCTCCAGTCCATGATTTGTCGCAAGACGTTGTCTGGCTCTTTTCTTATCACATGGCCAAGCCATCTAATTCTTAGCGCCTTTATGATTTTTACAATGTCTTCACTTCTCAGTATTTTGGTTATTTCTGCGTTTGTTCTTATTCTATATTCGTTTTCACCAATCTTCTTTGGTCCTGTAATCGTTCTTACTACCTTTCTTTCGAATATTCTCAGTTTTTCCTCTTCTCTCTTTGTCAGGTTTAATGTTTCTGCTGCATAAATGACCACTGTTCTCACAAATGTCTTATATACTCTTATCTTCGTTCTTATAGATATATTCTTGCTTTTCAAAATTCTCTTGTTTACGTGGAAAGCTCTCCAGCCGGCTTGTATCTTCTCATTTATCTCTGGTGATCTCTCGTTGTTCTTGTTTAGTTGTACGCCCAAGTATTTGAATTATTCGAACGTGTAGCTTCCAATTTTTAGGTCTACGGAGCCCCGGTGTGGGGCGACGCTATGAAGGTGGCAACCTACCGCCAGTACTTGGTGACGATACAGCGGAGAATGAATCTTCGAATAGCGTCTGCGTACCGTACAGTCTCGACCGAGGCCATTTCGGTGGTGGCGGGCGTGCCTCCGATTGATCTGCTGGTAGTAGAGAGAATGCAAAACTTTGCCACTAAACCAAAGACAGCCGTCGAAAGACGCGTCGCGCGCGATAACCTCATGCGCGAGTGGCAATGTAGGTGGGCCAACGGCGAAAAGGGGGAATGGACGAGACTACTTATCCCAGTTATTCAGCCATGAGTTGAGAGAACCTTCGGTGAATTAAATCATCAGCTGACGCAAGTCCTGACCGGCCATGGCTGCTTTAACAAATATATTTTTAGATTCAAGAAGGTAGCCAGTCCCACCTGTAGCTATTGTGGAGAAGAGGATGACGCCCGGCATACCCTCTTCAAATGCCCTAGGTGGCAATTGAAGTTAATTTATTTATAAAAATAAAAAACATTTTGAGGTTGTTGCCAACCTCATCAGAAAATGGACCCTGCAAATTGGCGGGGATTTCATGTTTTCATCACAATTATAAAATCATTCTTAGAGATTTTTATCAAGTTCTGGTCGTTTTTATGAATTTTTATCGGGTTTCAAACCGCATGTCATTTGGTATATTGATATAATCTGCCTATTTTTGATATGTTGTTTTCTGCTTTGTTTTATGTTTCAGGTTTCCATACTGGATTGCGTGGGCGTTTTTATTTCATCAATGTTGGTAAGTATTGGTTTTCATATCTTGATTTTAGAGTCTATTTTTCATTTTCGATAGTTATTTGGCTTTTTGGGTACACTCAAACCTTATTTCTTATCAGGGTTATTAGTTTTTTAAGATTAGTTCTCATTGGTCACGGTTATTTCTCTCGTTGTCAATAGTGGTTGCTATGGATTGTGCAAGGGCCATAAGACGGGCCTTATACACTTTACACAGGATTGATCCTGTGGAGTGCTTGTTGTCACTGAGCTTCGCTCTGACACAGTTGACGCATACATGCTTAGCAAGTTCCTTTTGCACTACACAGTCACGTGAAGCGTGTTCTGTTGAGGTGCAAAAGGCGCATGTTTCATTTCCTTTGCAAAATTTGGCTGTGTGGCCAAAACGTTGGCATTTATAACATCGGACAATTCCGATGTGATTCCGCACCCGGTAGCTTTTCCAAGCCACTCTGAATTTACCCTCCTTCATTGTTGCTTCATGGACCAGGGGGTGAACCTCCAGGATCCATTTGTTGTGAGTTCTTCCTCTGGTATGTACGGGATTAGCTCTTTTGAGCCAAGAAATCCCGGCCATATTGACCACCTCGGGAAAACTCCTTTCTATTTCCGCTGTGATTTGATCCTTAGAGACGGATTTGTCCACCATCTGTATAGCAATTGATGGCCAGGTAGCTGAAGGCTCCCGGGCCATCAATTGGTTCTCCGCTAGTAGAGTGCTGCCTACTAATTTCTTGACCGAAGGGTGGGAGGATTCCACCACAACACTTTTGTTTTTCGTCTGATAGAGCCTATCTGCTTTTATGCCAAGATCTTCCGCTCTGATGCTAGTCAGGGCGTATTTTGTGCTTTCTGCTGACTGGAATGAGCTACCCTCTCCAGGGTAGACAATTACTTTATATTTCTTGTGTGTGCTCCGGGGGTTGCTGATGGCAGCCCTCTTCATTGCTGTCAGGTAGTTCCTGGATGGGTTGCGCTTCGTGGATTCTTCCTTAGGGGAAGAATCCGTGTCCTTGGATTCCCGAACCTTGAGGAGGTTCGGGGGGTTGGACTCTGCCAAATTTTCCTTAGGTGGGTTTTGCTTTTTGGATTCTTCCTGAGGGGAAGAATTTGTTTCTTTGAGTTCCCGGACCTTGAGGAGGTTCGCGGGGGTGGCAGGGGCAGGAACCGCCTCTGCTGTATTTACTTTGGACGGGGGAAGGGTGGCTGAAGGCTCACCCGTCCCTCGTTTGTTGTTATTGCCCTTCAGTATGATAATAGAAGCTTAAAGGTGCTTTCTTTCATATCTTCTAAATTTTTTAGTGTGTTTTTCCTTTCGTCGAGTTCTTCTTTGCTTAATATGATGAATTTCATTATTTTATGCGAGGCTTTCGATATGTTGAAAAATATTTCTTTCGCCCATTCTGTTATTCCCAAATGGCTTTCACTTGGTGTTTCTGTTTCTTCTATTCCATGTTCTTCTTTATTTTCTTGTATCGCTTGTAGGATTCTGGACAATGTTTCGATCAGCTCTGTGGATGTTTCCAAATTGTATTCACTTTGAGTCTTTTCAGTTTCATGATTTTTTCCTTTTGTTTCATTACTGTTTTCACTTAGCGTTTCTGTCTCTTGTTTTTCATGTTTTTCTTTTTCTTGCTTCGCCAATCTGGCACGTTTCCTTTGGTTTTTGTTTGGTTTCTTTTTTGCTTCCTTTCGAATTTTTCCTTGGTTTTCGTTGTCCGAGCTATTGTTTTCTTCATCTTCAAGTGTGGACCATTCTTTGGGCCACTCGTGGGGACTTTCTTCTTCGTCTGTCTCAGGATTGTTTCTACGTTTCTTTTCATTTTCTTCGATTTTTGCTGATGAGGCCATATTAGACGATTTCGACTTTTCCGGCTTTGATTACCCTAGGTGGCAGGAGATCAGAGAGGCCCAGGGCATCAACACCTTAAGTCCGCACTCTCTGATAGGCGAGATGCTCCAGGGGGAAGCGGAATGGGCAACGATCATGAGCGGGATAACCCGCATTATGAAAGAAAAGTTCGAGGAAGAGCTGCTACGTCAAAACACTGCGACTTAACCGAAGCAGTCAAAGAAGAGCAAAGTCCCGAAAGGGCAGAAGGGAAGTTCGGCTGATGGCAGCGGAGGAAATACCGTGAGGTGAAACCCGCTGACATCCGGGAGGGTTTTTTTAGTGGGCTGACCCCACACTACCACCCAGCACGGGCTGGTGGTGTCTTGTATAAGATTTTCCCCCATCCGACACCCAATAAAAAAAAGGTCATTCTGTCGTGTGTCTTCGTTTCTCTTGAATTTCATGTATTTGGTTTTGCTTTAATTAATCTTCAGCCCCATTTCCATCGCATGTTTCTCTATTTCTTTGAGAGTCTGTATCATTTTTTGTCTTGATCTAGATATAACCACGACATCATCAGCATACGCTATTATTTGCCATTCTTTCGTTGATATCGTTGCTCTAGTTCCCAACTTTCTCATAATACTCTCGATTACCAAGTTGAACAAAACCGCCGACAGTGCGTCGCCCTGCCTCACGCCGCTGTTAATTGCGAACTCGTTTGTTTCATTTATTTCGATTTTCACAGTTGCGCTCGAGTCTCTCATCGTCATTTGGATCAGGTTTCTCATTTTTTTGGGTATATCTAACTCCAGCATCACCTCGTACAGTTTTTCACGTTTAACGGAGTCAAAAGCCTGTTGAAAGTCGATAAACAGCAGGTGCAGCTGTATACTATGCTCATTTGCCTTTTCTGTCACTTGTTTCATTATGTGTAGCGCATATACTGTCGACTGATCCCGCCTAAAGCCGTGCTGATATTTTCCAGTCTAATCATCAATCACTGCTTTTATTCTATTATATATGAGTGTTGATAGAATCTTGTAGGTCGTCTGTAGTAAAGTTATTCCTTTGTAGTTGCGACATTCTTCTATATCACATTTCTTATGTATTGGCACTATTCTACCGGTCTTCCATTCGTTCGGCATTTCCTCCTTTCTCCAGATCTCGAGTTTCAATCTGTATACTCTTTGGTGTATTTTTTTGCCTGCATTTTTCAACATTTCGCCGCATATTTAATCTCTTCCTGATGCTTTTCCGTTTTTTATCCTCTTTATTATCGTTTCAACCTCGCTGAATGTTGGTTCTGTTACTGTTTCTTGTTCTGTTCTTTCTTCCATTTCCGCAATATCATTTTCTTGGTCATTCTGATTTAACAGATTTTGAAAGTGGCTCTTCCATATTTCTTTCACTTCTTCCTCGCTGCTGCCTTGTAGTCCGTTTTCATCTTTCATGGTTCTAATCTTTACACTGCATTTTATTTTCTGTTGTTTGATTCCAAGGTAGAATTTCTTGATGTTGTTTCTGTTGCAATCATCTTCTATTTCGTTCATCACATCGTTTAGCCATTTGTCTTTCTTTTATGCTTCTCGTTTTCTCTCTCTGTAGATATTCTGGTCTTCTATCTTATTTGTCTTCATCCATATCAATCTTGCTTTCTGATTTCTCTTATAACGTGGATAGTTTTCGAAATAAATGTTAAAAATAAGATTTTAGTCGCCATTTTAGCATAATGACGGTCAAAAAATCTATGACGTCGTACGAGAACCTCCGAGAATTTTAATGTTTTTCCCTATGGTGAATAGTCTCTAAACTAAAATTCAGATTTACATAAATTTTTTCAAGGTATAATAATTTTATGTTTAAACTTAATATTAAGTTTCATAAAAAAATGCTATGATCAAAAGATGTAGATAAAATTATGCAAAATATAATTTATTTGAAACATTTTTTGATAGTAGGGATGGTTTCCGAATTAAATGTTAAAATGCGATTTTGCTCAGCATTTTCTAATGTGGTAGCGGAGATTATCTCCGTAATAGAATGCGTTAAAAATTTTGAAAAATATTATATTATAGAGAATTTTATACTCCTAATGAAAACTTTCCATAAAAGTGAAAATAAGGAGGGGGGCTAAATCCTTCGATTGGGGGAGACGCCGGCATGGAATTTTAGGCAACTTTCGGGGGGGGGGGGTTCATTAAGACACTCCTATATACTTGTATGTCAAATTTCAGCTTTGACCAGATTTCTTGTAAGCTCTTCTAGTCAATTTTTCACAAAATTTGAAAAATTCTATTTTGCCCTAAAATTAAACTTTGCTCCAATTTAGTCAATTTATTTAAATGTATTTCTCTCTGTGCAACAAATCAATATTGCATTATTTTAAAAGTGGGTCGTGATTTTGGTAAGTTATTTCAGGAATAGTAGCCAAAAAATTTTTTTTGCAAAATGTACCTTATGAAGAATTGTATGGTCTTTAATTTTGGTCTGATGATAATTTTTCATAAAACTAAAAATAAGCGAGCTATAGACAAAAAACAGTATTGGAAGCTAAAATCCCTAATTTGTGGGAGACACTGATATGGGATGTTTGGGAATTTATTACGACATTCCAATTTCAGCTTGCTTGGATTTTTTGTAAACTAAAAATGGTTCTTGCCTGGCCTAACACTGTAAAAAATATTTTTTGAAATTTGAACTTATGATTGTGACGTCACACCTGTAAATAATATCAACATCATAAATGCAAAATTAATTTCAAAAGGACCGGTCTACATGGTCAATCCACCCCAGGAAAACCTCCTAATTGAAAAACAAATTTAGTAACATAAAAAATTTATTTTGTAAATAAAACTTTGTAAATTGCATGCAATATAATTTACCTATATCCAAATAAAACAAATTTGACAACGATTTAACCTACTACGGACGTCGGTTTTAAATTAATGAGTTCATTACTGCGTTCTGCCAGCTCTGCTATGGACACACGCCCCCTTTGTTTAATAAATTTGGCAATAGCTTCCATTTCTTGAGAAGAAACGTAAATAAATTTACCTCGGTCGTCAATAACGCCAGTCAAAATGTTGTCCTTCAGTAAATCCTGTATCCTGTCGATCGCAGCTTGAGTTTTCAATTTAAAATGTGCGGCCAAATCTTCAATAACGACCACCTTGTTGGTTTTAATGTGATCCACAAACTCTTGCAATAAATTTCGACCCTCATCTTCGATACCCTCTTCAAAACCTTCCTCTTCCACACTGAACGCTTCCTTCATTTTCAGATACTCTTCGTATTCTTTACGATCCTTCTCCTCTTTAATTTTCTTCTGCTCCTCTTCTAACCGTTTCTCTTCTACCCGTTCTTTTTCTTCCACCTTTTTACGTTCCTCATCAGCCAACAGATCCTTTTTCTTCTTCTCCTGGCGCTTATGTTCTTCCACTTCTCGTTGCGCCTTCTTCTCCGCCTTCGCTTCCAATTTCGCACGCTTTTTAGCCCCGAGCTTGTCATCTATCGTATCAGCCTCACGTTCTTCGAGGTTATCTTCCTCTTCTACATCGTCGCGTTGCAAACGACCCCTATTTCTCACCCCACGATTTCGCACGACTTGTGCCCTACGAGGTCCTCCTTCGCGTACTGCTTGTACTGCATTTTGAACCTCCCTTGCTAAAATAAAAAAATAAATAAAAAAAAACCAACATATGGAAATTGTTTACCATTCCCGGCAGGTTTCCCATTATATAGATAACCAAGGTACACTAAAATAAGCAACGCAAGCGATGCTATAACAATCAGTAAAATTAATTCCATTTCATTAAGTTGTAATTAATTTTCTAGTTTTATTAAGATAAGGTTATGTAAACGTCAAAATGTCAGAAAATTAGATGGCGTTTGTGTAAGGGAGTGACTGTTGCACGGTCCGACCGGCCAATAATTTCATTTTGTTTCATTCGAGAACGGTCTGATCCCTGAATGTGTAGTTTTGTCTTTTCGTAGTTGTAGTTCAATTGTTCGGTGTAGAAAACAACTTGGAAGCACTCAAAAACTTCAACATCCGTGGGGGCGTACCAACAATAGCTTCGGTGTTAAAAAAATTTAAGTTAAAATATTTTATAATAATTATTAGAACTCTAATTATTAGAGTATTTACTACCCCTCGTTAAATAACTACAGACCGTAGACCGTTCTCGAATGAAACATTAACGACTGATCGGACCGGTCGCAAACAAAAAATTACTACGAGGCCGGACCGTGTTCTAGTCACTACTGTTCTGTAAACGTCAAACTTTTATAACCTAAATTTTAACAAACAAATATTTTAATTACCGCTAAATGTGTTCTTTTTTACTCCAGTTTAGTTAATTTAACCTTTTTTAACATAAAATTTAAACTAAATGGATTTTTGTCGTTTATGTCAAGTGCAAGTGGGCACTTTTAATTTCATCGAAGACCAAGATTTTATCCAAAAAGTCCACGAATGCACTAACATAAAAGTAATGCATGTTTTAATTTAATCATGCGCCTGTAATACTAAAAACGTAACATTTCAGATCGACGACGATAAAAATTCCCTGCCTAGAAAAGTATGCACTGCTTGTAAGCTAAGTATCGAAGAATTTTATGTTTACCTTTTAAATGTTCGTCTAGTCAATAAGAAACTGCTACGAGATTTATCAAAACCGGTATTAGAAAATAAAAAAATTACTAAAATCGAAAAACCCACAAAATTATTAATTAAATGTTCTTGTTGTACAAAAACTTTTTCTAAAGCCAAGTCGCTGGAAATTCATAAAACTATTCATCACTCTAAGCTGGGCTGTGTCAAGTGTAACTTGAAGTTTGAGGACTCGATAGGTATTCAAAATCATGTTTGCACCGAAGAAAAGTTTATTGAGGTGTCTACTTTCGATGAGAAGGTGGAAGATTCAGATTGGCACTGTTTTAAGTGTAACTTTAAGTTTGAAGATGCTGCTAGTGGTCGAAATCACAAATGCTTGGAAGATCCTTTGATGATCAAAGATAAGGTGGACGACTTGGAAACATCAGGTGAATAAAATCACGATCTGTTTATAACTTTTATAACCTTAAGAGCTTCGTGTACCTGGAGATTAGTTTCTTGTCAGTCTATAGGGTAAGGGAGATTTGTTCAAATATTATGGTATATACGTTTACCAGTAACTAGGGGACTTCTGCTTCAGCGAGGCCGAATGCAGAGTCGTGTTATTTATTAAATAAATTAAAAATAAAATTTTTTAAATCATACAAATTAAAAATTAAGATTAAACTTAATTAAAAAAGTTACATTTAGTTAATGGTAACTCAAGGATTAGAACATAATTACAAGTTCTACAAAATTGCTCTCTTAACATTTTTTGATAAAGTGGATAATAACCGAAAAAACGACGTTTCTTTAAGTTCATATAAGGTTGACGTTTATAGTCGCTTTGATTTTATTATAGAAAGCATCATTAATTTTTTTTCCAGATATTTTAAAAATACAAAAAGATTTTTATAAAACTATTTAGTCCAGGCAAGGAAGGTTTTTGGGTCATTCCATCTCAAATCGACTGAAGAATTTACCTGACCCCCACCAAATTTGACGAAACTTGGTACACACCATATTAGTAAGAAATAAAAAATACAAATTTAAGGATTTGTCCAAAAGGGCATTCGTTTCGTTGTTTTGGTCGTTCAAAATGTCAAAACGTTGGTGTGTAGACTTGTAGGAAAACGGCTGTAACTTCGTCCACGGTGGTCTAAATTTAAAAATAAAAAATGTTCTGTAAAGGTAAATGAACGTTCTATCCAAATATTCAATCACATTTTAATTTTTCAACCCCTAACTGGATTAATTTTATAATATTAACCCTATTTCAACCCCTATTTAAAAAACGATTCTTTTTTTTTGTTTAAATTTTTACTGTTTGTTTGTGCAATTATGCTGAGTATGTGTGCCAAATTTTATCATGGGATCTGCATGGGTTCGGTTGCTAAAACTAAATTAAAAATATGGAATGCAAAATTGAATTTTACAAAATAATGTTTGGCAGTATATGTCCCCGTGACCGTGGAGAACCTTTGAGGTGGTGATAAAGGACACTTTTCTAAGACAAATTTTCAAATAAAATTTTTGCCCAAGTCCAAACCCTTGGGGGGTACCTCCCTTTAAAGCAATTTTTTGAATTTCTGATTTCAAACGGCCATAGCTCCGATATTATTGATTTTTTAAGGTTAATGGATTAGAACTTTTTTAAAGATAATTCGCTTGTCTACAAATTATGTTATAACCCCTTATCGTCTAGAATCAACGGATTTCGAGTTATAAATTAAATTAAGGGAAAAAATGTTTAAAAAATTCAGGTTTTTTTTTAAATTTTCTTGCGAACCCCGTATCTCTTAAACGAAACGTCTAAAAGAAAAACTAATGGCCCAAATCGGATAGGGAATTTAACGGGCTACAACTTTCGTCAAATAAATTTTTTTGGGCAACCAACCGTTTTCACAGAAACTCTGAAAATAATGAACAAGGTGTAGGTTTTAATAAGGAACAATGTTTTAATATTAAAACAAATGCTATAAATCAAATTGAGATTTTTAGTAATTATGTGAATTTATATTTACCTACACCTTGTTCATTATTTTCAGAGTTTCTGTGAAAACGGTTGGTTGCCCAAAAAAATTTATTTGACGAAAGTTGTAGCCCGTTAAATTCCCTATCCGGTTTGGGCCATTAGTTTTTCTTTTAGACGTTTCGTTTAAGAGATACGGGGTTCGCAAGAAAATTTAAAAAAAAACCTGAATATTTTAAACATTTTTTCCCTTAATTTAATTTATAACTCGAAATCCGTTGATTCTAGACGATAAGGGGTTATAACATAATTTGTAGACAAGCGAATTATCTTTAAAAAAGTTCTAATCCATTAACCTTAAAAAATCAATAATATCGGAGCTATGGCCGTTTGAAATCAGAAATTCAAAAAATTGCTTTAAAGGGAGGTACCCCCCAAGGGTTTGGACTTGGGCAACCTCAAAGGTTCTCCACGGTCACGGGGACATATACTGCCAAACATTATTTTGTAAAATTCAATTTTGCATTCCATATTTTTAATTTAGTTTTAGCAACCGAACCCATGCAGATCCCATGATAAAATTTGGCACACATACTCAGCATAATTGCACAAACAAACAGTAAAAAATTAAACAAAAAAAAAGAATCGTTTTTTAAATAGGGGTTGAAATAGGGTTAATATTATAAAATTAATCCAGTTAGGGGTTGAAAAATTAAAATATGATTGAATATTTGAATAGAACGTTCATTTACCTTTACAGAACATTTTTTATTTTTAAATTTAGACCACCGTGGACGAAGTTACAGCCGTTTTCCTACAAGTCTACACACCAACGTTTTGACATTTTGAACGACCAAAACAACGAAACGAATGTCCTTTTGGACAAATCCTTAAATTTGTATTTTTATTTCTTACTAAGATGGTGTGTACCAAGTTTCGTCAAATTTGGTGGGGGTCGAGCAATTTTACCTATTTTTTGGTCGATTTGAGATGGAATGACCCTTTTAGTTTGCAAAAAAACCGAGCTAGCTGAATTTTGGCAGAGTTGTACATTGGAGTGTTCTAATGAACCCCCCAAAAGTCCCATAAAATCCCACGCCGGCGTCCCCCACAATCGGGGGTTTTAGCTCCCCCAATCGTTTTATTGCCGAAAACTCGCTTATTTATGCTTGTATGAAAAATTATGATCAGACCATAATTGAAGAGCATAAAATTCTCTATAAAATAGTTTTTTTTCATATTTTTCCATGGCACACTAATACTTAAATTATTGACCGAAAACATGACCCACCCTTAAAATGGCACAATATTGATTCGTTGCAGGGAGAGAAATGTTTTCGGGCACGGGAAATGCTTTTAATAATAAATTAATTGAAATTGTGGCCAAAGTTGGAAAATGAAGAGAAAAATAGATTTTTTCAAAATTTGCCCTAGTTATAGTATCTTCCAAGTAACGAAACCGAAATTTTGTTTTGAGCTTACCGAAAGTCCGGGCAAGCTGAAATTTGGCAAAGATGTATATTGAAGTGTTCTAATAAACCCCCAAAATGTCTCATAAAAATCCTAAGCCGGCGTTCCCTCAAATGAGGATTTTAGCCCCCGAAGTGCGGTGTTTCGCCTATAGCTCACGTATGTTTACTTTTACGAAAAATTACCATTAAGCAAAGTTGAAGAACATAAAATTCTCTATAACTTGTGACGCTGCAGTAGGTAGTACTGCAATACATACTGTAATAGGCAAATTAAACTTTGTTTAATGGTAATTTTTCGTAAAAGTAAAAATACGTGAGCTGTAGGCGAAAACCGCACCTAGGGGGCTAAAATCCTCATTTGGGGGAACGCCGGCTTGGGATTTTTATGAGACATTTTGGGGGTTTATTAGAACACTTCAATATACATCTTTGCCAAATTTCAGCTTGCCCGGACCTTCTGTAAGCTGAAACCAAAATTTCGGTTTCGTTACTTGGAAGATACTATAACTTGGGCAAATTTTGAAAAAATCTATTTTTCTCTTCATTTTCCAACCTTGGCCACAATTGCAATTAATTTATTATTAAAAGCATTTCCCGTGGCTGAAAACATTTCTCTCCCTGCAACGAATCAATATTGTGCCATTTTAAGGGTGTGTCGTGTTTTCAGTCAATAATTTAAGTATTAGTGTGCCATGGAAAAATATGAAAAAAAAACTATTTTATAGAGAATTTTATGCTCTTCAATTGTGGTCTGAACATAATTTTTCATACAACCATAAATAAACGAGTTATCGGCAAAAAATCGCGTTGTGGGAGCTAAAACCCCCGATTGTGGGGGACGCCGGCGTGGGATTTTATGGGACTTTTGGGGGGTTGATTAGTACACTCCAATGTACATCTCTGCCAAAATTCAGCTTGCCCGGATTTTTTGCAAACTAAAAACCTTCTTTGCCTGGACATTCACCATCTTCTAAATATATAAAAGAGCTTGTCTGCGTGCGTGTTTGTTTGCTTGTTCGCTATACGTTTCTAGACCCGTGGACCGATCTCAACCAAATTTTGCACAGTTATTTTGTAGGTCCAGGCGCAACTATTCGTGCATAAATGGAGAAAAAATTCGAGCGGGGAAAAAAGTTATTCGCTTTTTTCGATAAATCAAATCACAAGTCTTGCAAACAAAAAATTTAATTTGTCAAAAATCGAAATAATCTGACATACTGTCAGTGATTCAAAATACTGTCAACAGATGGCGGGATGGCGGCTTTAATTCGAAAAATGAAAACCACATACCCCGGGTAAACTGCACGAAATTTTGCAAACTGGTAAACTGCACTCCGAACATTTTCCAGGTAAAAGTTCGAGGGAGCGGTTAATCCACCTCTTTGCGGCAGATGCACATCTCTTTGTGGCAGATTTAAATTTACGCGGAGTATTGTTTTTTTAATTAGTTTTCTAAAGAAATATCGAAAACTAACACTAACCTAACGGCAGATCCACCTCTTCGTGGAAGATCCACCTCTTTGCGGAAGATTTAACTTTACGTGAAGATTTAACTTTACGTGAAGATTAAATTGGATTTAATTGGTTTTCTAAAGAAATATCAAAAACTAACACTAACCTAACGGCAGATCCACCTCTTCGCGGAAGATCCACCTCTTTGCGGAAGATTTAACTTTACGTGAAGATTTATTTGTTTTTAATTAGTTTTCTAAAGAAATATAAAAAACTAACAATAACCTAACGGCAGATCCACCTCTTCGCGGCAGATCCACCTCTTTGACAAATTAAATTTTTTTTTTCGATTAATACGTCGAGGAGACACATATAAATCGAAAATGTCTAATGAAATTTTTGCGAAAAAAATTCTTCTACTCTCAGAGAAGAGGAGACTTCTGAAATTCTTCATTACTTGGAAGCACCATTCCAAATGGATTTACCAATCAAAACTTTCAAAGTAAAAGAAGTTAAACGTGTCTTACTATATGAAATAAATCCAAAGAAAGCTCCTGGGTTTGATCTAATAACAGGAAAGATATTACAGAAACTCACACCAAAATGCTTAAAGCTTCTAACATTTATCTACAATACTGTTATACGACTACAATACTTCCCTAGCCAATGGAAAGTTGCTCAAATTATCCTCCTACCAAAACCAGGCAAAAATATGGAAGAAGCATCATCGTATCGCCCTATCAGTTTGCTACCTATTCTTTCTAAAATATTTGAAAAACTTTTGCTTAAACGTCTTAAACCGATAATAGAAAAAAGGAAACTTATACCTAGCCACCAATTTGGTTTTCGAGGTCGACATAGCACTATCGAGCAAGTGCACAGAATCACTAAAAAGATAAGTAATGACTTGGAAAATAAGAGATACTGCTCTGCTGCGTTCCTGGACATCAGTCAGGCCTTTGACAAGGTGTGGCATGAAGGATTGTGTTACAAACTTAAGAAGAATCTACCGTACCACTTCTACCAAATATTAAAATCCTACTTAAGTGATAGACATTTCTTGGTAAAACATCATGAAGAATATACCGACCTTCACACAATCAGTTCGGGAGTGCCGCAGGGTAGTGTATTGGGACCGATTCTTTACCTATTGTATACGTCAGACTTACCAACAACAAGACTAACAATGACAGCTACGTTTGCTGACGATACAGCTATACTGGCATCTCATATCGACCCTAGGTTGGCTTCTAAAAATCTTCAAGATAACCTAAACAAAATCCAAGATTGGCTCCACAAGTGGAGAATAAAAGTCAACGAAACAAAATCTATTCATGTGACGTTTACAATGAGAAGGGAAACTTGTCCGCCGGTAAAACTGAACAATTGCATATTACCTCAAGCTGATGATGCCAAATATCTTGGTATGCATATCGATAGACGACTAACATGGAAAAAACATATTTTTACGAAACGTAAACAACTCGGTATTAAGCTCAGTCAAATGAATTGGATGGTTGGCAGACATTCCCAGCTATCTCTTGAGAACAAACTTCTAGTCTACAAATCCATAATTACACCGATATGGACATATGGTATACAGCTTTGGGGAGCTGCTAGTACGTCGAATATTGAAATATTGCAAAGGTTCCAAAACAAATTTTTGAGAATGATTGTCAATGCTCCATGGTATGTGCCGAATTATGTCATCCAAAAAGATTTACAAGTAAAATCAGTTCATGAAGAAATCAAAAAATCCCATGAGAGATATGCAACTAGATTGGAGGCACACCCCAACAAATTGGCCAATAAACTGATGGACAGTACCAACGAAGTAAGAAGATTGAAAAGATTCAAACCTAATGACTTACTTACTCGATTCATTTAACAAACTTGGTAATAGTCAAAATTAAACTTTTGAATAATTTTTAAGGAAACATTTAATGAAATGTTTCTAACATGACTTGTATATTATCATCACATTTACTTATTGTTTAATTTGAACAGATTGTAAATATTAATGGAAATTAAAAAAAAAAAATTTGATTTACGACGAAAATACACATTTTGGCATATTTTCAATTTTGCCCGAAATTGCCTTCGATTTTAATCGGAAATTTTGTGAACGATATTAATTTGCAAATGCTGCCGTTATTTGTCGTTTTTCGGCCACCATCGTCATATACTAAATCAAAGACCGTCGAAAACCGCATTCGACTCTTCCATAAGTTTTACTAAATTATCGACGGTTCTCGCGCCGGAGGCGAATGAAGGCGAAAATTGTGCAAAAACCTTCAACGTCTCTGCTGCTCTTATTTGTGAACCGATCTTTAATTTTTAAGATGCAACGAAAGTCCATCGCGAAGGTCTACCAGAGCCCTTATATAACCTTCCTTCGTATTTTCAACAGCAAAGGCGTGAAATCGAATTTAAATTTCAAAAAAATTTTCAGAAGGGTAGCCTTGGAAGATTTTCGAAAAAAAATTACTTTCGAAAAATTGGAAATTGGCGCCGGAAATGGACGGGCCCTTACTTTTAGATAATTTAAACGACAACATTTCTGATACACTTTCCGTTCCTTTTGCCAAAAAATCGACAAAATTGTAAAACATTTTTGCAAACGTGCACGAATTTGTAATATTTTGGCGAGAAAAAAGGTTCACAACGAAATGAAAATTTAACATGTCCAACGTGTATTCGTCGGCAATCGACGAGCGTGATTGTTAAAAATCCATCCGCAACGTAACGGTCCTTTCGAAGAGCTCAAATCGAAAAATATGTTTTAAATTTAACTTTACATGAAGATTTAACTTTACGTGAAGATTTATTTGTTTTTAATTGGTTTTCTAAAGTAACCTAACGGCAGATCCACCTCTTCGCGGAAGATCCACCTCTTTGCGGAAGTTTTAACTTTACATGAAGATTTAACTTTACGTGAAGATTTATTTGTTTTTAATTGGTTTTCTAAAGAAATATCAAAAACTAACACTAACCTAACGGCAGATCCACCTCTTCGCGGAAGATCCACCTCTTTGCGGAAGATTTAACTTTACGTGAAGATTAAATTGTTTTTAATTGGTTTTCTAAAGAAATATCAAAAACTAACACTAACTTAACGACAGATCCACCTCTTCGCGGAAGATCCACCTCTTTGCGGAAGATTTAACTTTACGTGAAGATTAAATTGTTTTTAATTGGTTTTCTAAAGAAATATCACAAACTAACACTAACCTAACGGCAGAATCACCTCTTCGTGGAAGATCCACCTCTTTGCGGAAGATTTAACTTTACCTGAAGATTATCCACCTCTTCACGGAAGATCCACCTCTTTGCGGAAGATTTAACTTTACGTGAAGATTTATTTGTTTTTAATTAGTTTTCTAAAGAAATATAAAAAACTAACACTAACCTAACGGCAGATCCACCTCTTCGCGGCAGATCCACCTCTTTGCGGCACATTTAACTTTACGCGGAGATTTGTTTTTTAATAAAAAAATTTAATAATTTTTGTTTCGAGTGCAGTTTACCATTTTTATTTTTACCTGGAAAATGTTCGGAGTGCTGTTTACCAGTTTTCAAAATTTCGTGCAGTTTACCCGGGGTGCAGTTTACCATTATCAGGTGGTTTTAGAGTGCAGTTTACCTTACCCCATCAAATTGTTGTGAAAATCGGCTCCAACGAATTCTATCCGTTGACGGCGAAATATTTGAGATGGTGGTTCGGGGGCGACGGAGAGAGAGCAAAAACCATCTCTTCCGACTTCCCAAAAACGAAGAATTTTAAAATTGCGTTTTTTTGAAAAGCTGCAGCAATCTTTCGAAACTTGGAAATTTTAGCATCGCAATACGCGAGGCATCAAATTGTAAAAATTAATTCATAACGCGACGATGTAATTGGTTCAATATTTGACGTGGTAAAAGGGCGAAATGATTTCTGCAATTTGGAAAATAAAAATTTATTTTTGCCTTTAATACGTCGAGGAGACAAATATTAATGTCGAATGAAATTTTCTCGAAAAAAATTTGCTTTGCAACGAAAATACACATTTTGCATATTTTAAATTTTGCCCGAAATCGCCTCTGATTTTGATTTTCAATTTTGACGACGACACTAATTTGCAAATGCTGCCGTTATTTGTCGTTTTTCGTCAACCGTCGTCATGTGCTAAATTAAAGACCGTTAATAACCGTATCCGAAGCTCCGATTGCTTTTTCTAAATTATCCGTCGTTTCTTTGTGAGAGACCCATTTAAGTGAAAATTGTGTAAAAACTTTGGACGTATGTAGCGCTCTTATTTACCGGCCGATCTTTAATTTTTAAGACGCAACGGAAGCGTATCGCGACGCTCTATAATAGTTCGTCCATAACATTCCTTCGTATTTTCAACGCCGAAGGTGTTAAACCGAATTTAAATTTCAAAATTATTTTTTCAATGGGATAAGCCTTGCAAATTTTTCGAAAAAAAATTACGCTCCGATAATTATATATTAACGCCGGAAATGGACGGGCAAACCGGTTTTGGGAATTATAACACAAAAACGTACTCTAAACTTCTTCTTCGGTTTACATTACAACTGTTTTTTACATTTACTTTACTTTAGGTCGCAGAACTCGCCGTAATTGTGCAAGAAGACTAAGAAATGTTACGTTGAATACTCATCGAACTGCTTTCCCGGAAAGTCCGATATTTGTTGACTTTAACTTTTTCATATATTTTATGATTTTTATTGCTAAGTTGTGGTTGGTGATTTATTTGTTGATCAATGGTGACGGATCTATTATGGTCCGCCCTGTGAGGCCGAAGGCCGAACAACTATGGCCTTCTCGGATCTATTCTGGGTCTAGATGGCTAAGGGCGGCGAATGCCGCCCGTGCCAGCTAGTATTATTATAAAATTTGTATTAAATCGAAAACCAATAAGATTTTTATTTTATTATCTCCATAACTACTTGACTCAACTGTTGTATCATTAGGCGCAGACCGTTTAGGCGCCAAGCCATTTAGACGCCGGTCATAAACAAATTAAATTGTTAATCTGTTATAAGTCTGTATTTATTTCACCTCTTCCACCTCTTTGCGGCCGATTTAACATTTTGCGAAGATTTATTTGTTTTTAATTATTGGTTTTCTAAAGAAATATCAAAAACTAACACTAACCTAACGACAGATCCACCTCTTCGCGGAAGATCCACCTCTTTGCGGCCGATTTAACTATTTGCGGAAATTTATTTGTTTTTAATTATTAGTTTTCTAAAGAAATATCAAAAACTAACACTAGCCTAACGACAGATTCACCTATTCGCGGAAGATCCACCTCTTTGCGGCCGATTTAACTTTTTGCGAAGTTTTATTTGTTTTTAATTATTAATGGACTTTTGTGATTTTTAAAAATAAATACAGACTTATAACAGATTAACAATTTAATTTGTTTATGGCCGACGCCTAATTGGGCCCGCGCCTAAATGGCTTTGCTCCTAAACGGTCTGCGCCTAAACGGTCTGCGCCTAATTGTATCCGCGCCTAATTAGGTCCGCACCTAATTGAGTCCGTGCCTCATCGGCCGCGCCTAATTGTCCGGATCCCACAAAAATCTTGTCGGCAGTGAACCTGTTAAGAATAAATTTACCAAGTGACATTTTTTAGTTCAATGAAAAGACGCCAAACTTCGCTAGCTTACAGTTAAAAACTGAAGCTTTCAAATTGGCCCTTAAAGAACAAAATTTTAAGAATTTTTTACTGGAATACTCTAATCTTTGCTTAGTTGAAGTCGAAGGTAGAGTCATGTAATCTAGTAAATAAATAAAAAAATTTAAATATCACGATTATATTTATAAAAATGAATTAAATTGAGTAATGGTAACTCAATATGGTTTAAAAAGGAATTTTATTTAAAATTTAAAGCTCTACAAAATCGGTATCTTAACAATTTTTTGTAATATTGATAATAGAAAAAATTATGTCCTTTAAAATTCATATAAGATTGATGTTTATTTTCACCGTTCGATTTGATAATTTTTATATTAGAAAGTATCATAACTTTTGTTATTTTTCTAGATATTTTAAAACTAAACAAGAATTTTTTATTCAAAATTTTGAATTTCATGAAAACGGTTTTGATAAGCGAACGATAACAGATGTATTTTAAAAAGTTGTACAGTTTTCAGTGTTATAATATTTATGCAAAATTTAAAAACGTGCTTTATTAAAAATTTCAGATATAATAAAATAGCTGTTGTGACATTTTTTGATCAAAAGGATAACAGGATCCCCTTCTGCAATAGGGAACCTCTTCTTCTTTAACTTATTATGTTGATCTGTTCTGTTACCAATTTTTTCAAATTAGTTCTGTGCACATAATTGGTTTTTACATCTTATTTATGAAGGCAAATCATTAACACGGAGGGACCGACAACTTTACGTGCCCTGCAAAGCACGAAGGCGGTTTAAAAAATTTTACACTCAAACCCGGAGTGGCACCGGGAAGTCCTACGTTAGCAGTTGATCGCGCTGACTACTATCAGGGCATGATCTCAATAAGGAAACAATCAACATTAACACCATTTTGAAAGTTGCAATATATTTTCTAATGATTAATTCTGCATTAAATAAAAAGAATGCAATTCCATTTTAGTTTATTGAATTTAAGTTTTATAGATCCTTTTTTAGATCCGTCCTTAGAGACGGTCGCCAGCTTAGCGGTTAAGTGCGTTGCTGCTAATGCTAAATACCTGGTTCAACTCCGGGCTCAGTAAAACTTTATTCTGACCGTCTCCCCTCGGAAGGCAATGGCAAACCACCGAGGTGTAATCTGCCTGGTACAGCCTCTCTGGAGCTGAAGTGTATACACTTCCCGCGGTTCGGAGCCCGCGTTAAGCAGTAGGTCCCCTATGTGTGTGATAATAAAGGGTTTCCCATTAAGAATGTCATGATTTTAAATATAAAAAAAACGGTAAAAATAACTGGAGATCAAAAATTTTTTTTTATTCGAAAGTTTGATCAATAACATTTATGTTCTAAATAACACATCATTCAAATGTCCACCGCGGCTACGATTGCAGGAGCGAATCCGATGAACCCAATTTTCGCTCACTATGCAGAATATCCACATTAATCTCACGAATGGCGTCCTCTATGTTCCTCTTCAAGTCCTCAATTGTTTGTGGTTTGTTCGCATAGACCAATGACTTTACATAACCCCATAAAAAATAATCCAACGGTGTTAAATCGCAGCTTCTTGGAGGCCAAGCATCTGGTCGAAGTTGTTCAATTCTTCTTCGATCTCTCGCATCAAGAGAAATTAATGTTTCAGGAAACTTTTCTTTCAATAAGTCATTGGTTTCACCAGTAGTGTGGCATATGGCACCGTCCTGTTGGAAAAACATGCCATCCAAATCCATTTCTTCTAACTGGGGCTACAAAAACTCCGTTATCATCGTTCGATATCTTTCACCGTTGACTGTAACACCATTTTGAAAAAAATAAGGTCCGATGATGCCACCATGCCATAAACCACACCAGACAGTGACTTTTTGTGGATGCAAAGGCTTCTCAAGAATCTCATGTGGATTATTTTCACTCCAAAAACGATAATTTTGCTTATTCAGAAAGCCGTTTAACCAAAAATGAGCTTCAT
Source organism: Podabrus alpinus (assembly GCA_932274525.1). Lineage (NCBI taxonomy): Eukaryota > Metazoa > Arthropoda > Insecta > Coleoptera > Cantharidae > Podabrus > Podabrus alpinus. Next base: position 6,027,612 of record OW026453.1, read on the forward strand.
CAGAAAAGATGATTTTTTTTTAACAAACGACGCTTATGATGGTCAAGTGCCTTCAGTTCTTGAGTCAGCACAATCTTGTAAGGGTGTAAGCCTAAATCTTTTCTCAAAATTCGCTAAGTTGTCATTCTGGAGAGTCCAACTTCTTGAGAACGACGATTTACAGACACATTTGCATTCTCTGCTACTCTGGCTCTTACAGCAGCAATATTCTCCGGATTTCTTGCATTTCGTTGTCTAGTTGGTGATTTTCTATCGTGTACAGTGAAATCCCGTTCAAATTTTTCCACGATTCGACGAATTGCACGTAACGAACTTTCACGTAACGAACGATAAGTTTGCACAAAAGAACGATTATTTCCATAGAATTTTTGGATAATTTCCAAACGTTGTGGAAGCGTGTATCTTGCCATGTTAAATTGTTAGAGTATACTAAAAACAAATGTCATCGAATGACAGTTCTATTATTTTTAAAATGGCCGCTATGACATTTCGAAAACATGTCATCCCTATTGGGAAACCCTTTACTTCAAACGCACAACACATACATAGGAGAGAGGTCGCCTACGTCTAAATCAGGCACGGCACATAAAGAAGAAGAAGATCCTTTTTCTTCTTCTCCTGGCGCGTTTTAAAATTTGTTTTACAATATTTTCTCAATTTTTTTATTTTCCGGAATATTTTCAAATCAAGTAGGTATGTATATTTTTCATTATTTTGGGTCTTAAATAATATATTTCTGAAAATGCCCTCCCCCCTTGATATTAGATATAACCGCTTTTGGTAATGTCCCATTAAAATCATTAATAACCCTTGCAATGGTTACTTTAATCTCCAATCAAGTTAGTATTAGAAGTTTAACGGGACTCCTCAGACCCATACCCAGAGAACGGGGTCCGGAGTTATCTCCCGAAAAGTTTTTTAAAAGTAAAGGCGAAAATGAGCTTTCTGTCGCAATATTTTAACGAAGACTCCGGTCGAAAACTGGAGGTTTTCATTGACATCAAGGATTATGGTGGAGATAGTTTCAAAGGTCAAGAACCTTAATCTGTGCGAGGAGGAGCCGAGAGGGCGAAATATATACATATACGAATTTTAGCCTTTTGAGTCGATTTGTATTCAAAGCTTAAGAACCCTAATCTGAGCAAGGAGGAGCCAAGAGGGTGAAATACATACCTATACGAATTTTAGCTTTTTGAGTCGATTTGTATTCAAAGCTCAAGAACCCTAATCTGAGCAAGGAGGGCCCAAGAGGGCGAAATACATACATATTCGAATTTTAGCCTTTTGAGTCGATTTGTATTCAAAGCTCAAGAACCCTATTCTGAGCAAGGAGGCAGGGGCCAGGAGGGCGAAATACATACATATACGAATTTGAGCCTTCTGCGTCGATTTTTATTTCTGGAGGGGGGTACGTGACCCCCAGTGCCCCAGGGACTAAGGGCCTGGATGGTAGTCTACATTTCGGACCTGTGGAGTTTTCTCTTTGATTAATGATTAATGAATTTTTATTTTAATAATATTTTATATGTTTTACAAACTAAGGACATACGAAAGCTTAGACAAAAATTAAATATCTCTTAAAATATAAGGTATTCGCAAAAGGGATCTAATAAACTTTGGTTCTCTATTATAAAATTAATCAAAGGTTTAATTTTTGTAGAAAATTATCTAACAAAATAGATATTTGTATTAGATGGTTCTCATACTCAATAGTTGTCTTCAAAATTAATTTATTCTGTGGTTCTCTTTTGCCAATGTCTTGCATAACATAAAATATCAAAATGTGATTTTAAAAACGTGCATAACTAATTTTTATCGAAAATGTCGGATGGTTCCTTATTGCAGAGGGAGGTTCATACGTTCATAGAGAAAATAGTATTTCTTTTTATACAGGGCGTTTAAAAATGTGGTGCCTAATTTTAGGACTACGTAAAACTCATCAAAGCAAACAAAAAGGTCACTTTTCACCTTTCCTGCAGTAAATTATGCTAAATATTTAACAAGAAAAAATTTTTTTTAAGAAGCTTTAATACTGGCCGAGTTTAATTTAATGGCCAGTTTCACGAACGATAATTAAGATTTAATCTAGGATTAAACCATCATAATTCCATCAATCAAGGGGTACACGATGCTTTTAAGTATATGACGAGGGTAAAACTCCCGGTTAAAATATAAACAATTTCTTTAGACAAGTATGAGTGCATTTTATGCACTCAAAAATTCGATTTTAATTACGAACTCCAGGAGCACTTAAAAACACACGGATCTTCATTCGTTTGCAGTTACGCAAACTGTAAAAAGGTGTGCACTTCCATTTACACATTAAGAACGCACAAAATGAAACACGAAGGAAATACGCCATACTTATGCGTTACTTGTGGTGAGTAAAGTTTGAATTCTAGTAAACTTGAATTTACTTTGTTTATTCAGGTAAAGGATTCACGACAAAAAATTCTTTAAACTGCCACGAAAAAACGCATGCAGAAGTGAAAGCGTACATATGCAAGGAGTGCAATATTGGTTTTTCAGTTTCTAGTAATTTACGAACGCACGAGAAAAAACACCACGAAGGTAGAAGGTTTTATTGCTCGCAGTGTACGAGAGCGTTCATCACGAAGTGTAGTCTGGAAAGGCACGAGTTGGTTCACGTGGGCTTGAAAGAATTTAAATGTCAGACATGTAAAGCTGAGTTTTATACGAAAAAGGAATTGACCAAACACGAACGTTATCATCAGGTACGTTCGTTTACATCTGTGGTTAAATAAATTATTCGATGGATTTTTTTAGGGTGTCCGACTTTATAAGTGCGATCGATGCTTTAAAACATTTTTTGAAAAACACCACCTCACCACTCATATACGAATTCACACGGGGGAGAGACCTTACGTTTGCAAAGTCATTGGTTGTGGGAAAACGTTTATCGAAAGTCAAAAATTATCGCGTCACGTTAAAGCCCGACATCCTACGGGATAGTTAAATTTGTACTTTTAGCGAAATTTGTAAATAAAATAATAATTTAATTTGTTTTTGATTTAACTTGAAAATATAGCGGTGTTGTCGTAAAGCTGCGTCCAGATTACTTGTTGCGCGTGCGGTTGTCACAGAGTCCGACCAAAGTCGAGGTCCATTTCCCCAGTTCGAATTTTGGGTCGAATTTTGTATTAATTGTTCATGTATTCATTATTTTCATTTGTGTTATCACCGTTTGCGAAATATCTCCAATATAAGTGGGCGGAGCTGGGGAAATGCGAGCCCCCCCACTCATCGCGAATTTGGTGTCAATCGTTTGTGTATCCATTATTTTCCTCTGTGTTAGCATCGTTCGCTAAATATATTGAACGACATAACCTAGGTTTATTACCCCCCCCCTTATTTTAAATTTAGGGTGGAAATTGGTGTCAATTGTTTGCGTTTCTATTCTCGTCGTCTCAATATTGATTTTCAACTAGCTGTGAGAAAATGAATTTTTACCAATCTCCGAGCAACAACCGCCCATATATTTCAAAATGATAGCAATTAAAGTATTTAACAAAATTGTTATTTCGGTTCTATGAATATGTAATAACGCAATAGAAAACATTTTCTCTTTAAGGAGAAATAACAAAAAGTTCCTAAAGATAATATTTGCAAGTGCATAATAAGTTGCCATCTGTCAACGGGTGGGGGGGGGGGGGCCGAAAAGATGATGCATAAATAATTTCTATAATAACCGAATTATGAGCACAATTGCACATTCACTTAAGAAGCAAGCCCCTCTCTCACCGTTGTAAATAATTTTGTACAAGACAGGAAAGAACCAGGACTTCCTTGCTGGCACAAAAGAAGAAATTACCCCTAATTTTAAGAATTAATAAAGTAATAATAAATTAAACTTGAAAAATAAAATGGTTAATTAAACGATTACTAATTAATTATTTTTTTATTTTAAGGTAAGCTTTCAGGAGTGTATAGTGCTATCATCAGATGTTTTACTTGTTAAATTAATTATTTTACTTTTCAAGTTTAATTTATTATTAATTCTCAATAGTAAAAAAATCAAATATTTATATAATAACGTAATTAACAGCGTAATTACATATCTTTGCAAGTACAATTATTTAATTTAATTTAATTGAAAAATACTTCACAAAAGAAAATCACTATTTTTTCACAAAATTTTACCCAAAATTCAAAAGGGGCGGGTCGCATATCCCCAGCCCACCAAGATATTTTGCGAGCGGTGCTAACACAATAGAAAATAATGGACACCCAAACATATACAAACAATTGACACCAAATTCGACCCAAAATTCGAAATGAGGGGGGGGGATGAACCTACAGTCTGTTCATCAATGGAATGCTTGCAATCCTTTGGACGGAGATTCTTGCAGTTTAAAATTTTCAAGTTGTATTGCAATACAGGTCGTTTATTGGACCCGTGTTTAACGTTTTTTTACAGGCTGTCGACCACGTCAGTTACTCTCTCCATCACCAGGAAGTCATCTAATCCTTCAGAGAAACCACCATGATGCCTGCAAGCCGACGTCAACCAACTCAGCATTTTCGTCGCCGCAGCAACTCCAATTGTGAGGGGCTCTCCAGTAGATAAGTGTTTTTTACTGCTCACATTACTCGCTTTTTCTGCTGTGTTTTTCTGACCCTAGGTTCCCGCATACGAACCAGTTTCCACTTGTTTAAGAATACAGAACTAAATTGATCTCGCAAATTGGTTACAATTTAAATAAAGTCAATCTTATTTGCCGTTTGAAGCCGCACCTCTGCAGACTTGAACTAAATCGACTACAGCACTACCTGAGGATCGATCCCTTCCAAATCTATCGCTAGTTTACACAAAAAGAAGATTTGAAATGGCTTCGCTCTGAGACTCCGTTCCGCCAAGAATTAAATACATTGTTCACAACAACTATACGAATCTAATCTCCTAATTAGTGGCAAATCCTGGTAAGGGTTCCAGAAGTATCATTCCCATATATGACGAAAACTTATGGTTAATTTAAAAAAAATTCCGCCCGTTAAGGAATTTTCAGTTTTTTGGACTTTTAAGGTAATTTTTGACTTTCTCGACTGCTGGCGCCGGCGCGCGCTGGCCAAGAAGACGGCCTATAAAAATAATTATTTTTTAGGTTATTCTGGAAGTTATTTTTAGCGATTTTGTGACGCAGTTTTTGGTTTCTTTGTCTTGAAAAAGTTACAAATATGGAAATTGAAAGTGCAAAAGAAGAGAATTATATGCAAAATAAAACCGACATAGTTGGTAGATCGCACTCCGATATAGCTCTGAAAATTTTTATGTTCTTAGGAAATCGAGACTTGATTAGTTGCTGGCATACGAGTAAACGATGGAGGCATCTAATGAGCGACAATTATTTTTGGAAATTAACATGCCGGAAAAATAGTGAGATGGAAAACAAAATTTTTTTAAGATCTGGGGTTGTAGAAATGGAAGAGTACTGGGAAATGGTATACAGGTATTACGTACTGGCAAGTAGGAATTGGAGAAGGGGACTTTTTAAAGAAATAAAATTTTCGAAATACGATGTTAGGGTAGTTTTATATTTGGATGAAGAAATCGTGGTTGGGATGCGAAGGGAAAGTAATTGGCTTGTAGTAATGAATAATTTTGACCGAAAGATGAAGTGTGAAGTACCATTAATCAATTATGGGCCTCTGATTAGACTAGAAATTGCTAGATATAAGGACATTTTGGTCTGCATCCTTAATGGTGAAGCTTGGACTACAGTGAAGGTTGCGATAGTTAACCTGAATCATGGGTATCAATTCCGTCCTCCTATGTGTTTTAGAATTAGAGAGGTTAAAGTTCATGAAAAATTCGTTGGAATTATGAGTTACGAAAAGAATCGCTTAAGAATTTTCGACGTAGAAACTAATATAATTGAATACGAATGTGATGAGGTGATAAATTTTGGATTTGCTGATGGTAAACTAGCAATATTTAAGGATAGCATGGTAAATCTTGTGGATTTAAAAACTTATTCTACAGTAGAAATGCTTATTCCTTGTAAGAAGGTTCTACGTATGTCTAATTTGATGATGACGAGTAATAAAGCAATACTTACGTTATGTACAACTGGACACATCTGCTGTTGGAGCCCAAAATTGGAACGTGACCTGCAACACTTTTCTATTACATTTGATGAGTATTATGATGGCACAGTTTCTTTACATGATAATAAGCTTATTTATTACGACGTTGTTTGTGGAACAACGGAAGTGTGGAATGTTTTAACAGGAGATCATCTCTTTGTAATTAAGAAATTATTTTACCTCATTAGTTCGAATACAAGATTTATGGTTGGCGTTGATGTTGTTGAACAAAAGGTGGACGTGAGATGTTTTGAATCTGGAAAACTTCTCATTTCTCATTTGAACGGTATGAACATATCGGAATATTATGCATCAGATATAATAAAATTATTTAATCTCATGATAAAAGTACGACGACCTAAACATACAGTAAGTACACTAGAGAACCTGCAAAAAATACTGCCAAATATGATGCCTGAAATTTTTACAACTGAAACATCTTTGGCACTTGTAAATTATGCAAAACGTCCAAAACGTTTATTAGATTTGTTAAAAAAAAATTCAAAGCTAAACATGAGCATATTAAATTTTGCGGAAAACTTGTAACCGAATATTCGTGAAACATAATGGATTGATGGAATATATTAATTTGTTGTTGAATAATCTGGTTTGCTGTGGTTTGGCATTTTAGGTAGGATAGATGATGGAATTCACGTGATTTTTGGCGAATTTCCACACAAGGAGATAAAGAAAAGTGGAAATAAAGAATTTCTGTCGTTGGCTTAATTCGAAAACTAACTTATTACTACTCATAAGTTAACAATTTTTTGTGAGCTATTTTTGTAAACTGCCATTAAAATTTTCTAATAAATATATATTATGTTTTGATCATTTGTTTTGTTATGGTTTCCATTAAAGGAGTAACATTTTCGGTAATATTCGCAGTAACAAAATTCTGGTTTGTTATATTTTTTAATAACATAACAGGCGGTTGAAGGAATGATATTATTAAATTTATCGTTGTGTAATGCATGTCTGATTCGTCACCATCTTTAAAATGTTTAAGTGCGGCCTTTAGGCTGCACAACCATGTTAATTATACATTACAAGGTCTGGAGGTTCCGGCTGCCATAATTTTCTAGTTTAAATTATTAAATTCGTATTTAAAAAAGTCCTCAATAACACCACAATTTAAAAATTGGTAGTGGTAGCGAGTTAAATTATGTTCTTATTCAGAGCTGTAGCAAGGGTGTGGCGCTAAACCTTGACAAAACCCAATAAATAATAGTTTAAAATTAAGAATCTTTATTTGCAACATCGTCTAAAATTCCCTGCTAGCCTTTTCCCCAAATAGGGATTTTAATCCTCGACAGTAGTTTTTCTAACTTGCTTACTTTCATTTTTAGTGAAAATTATCATCAAATCAAAATTGAAGAGTACAAAATTCTTTATAAAACAGATTAGCAAAATTTGCCTACATCATACTAAAGTATTTATGACATAAAAAGAAAATCCAGAGAAAACAATTGAAAAAAGTTTTGAATAATTCTTATTCTGAATAAAAATTTCGTACATTTAAACACCTAGGTAAACCTAGCACCCCCACCTTTTCAAAATTGAAAAAAAAATAGTTAGGAATTTTGTACGAATTATGTACAATTTTGTACGCCCATTCGCGAATTTTGTACTCTAACGGTTTTGCGGTAAAACGCAAATATGTGGTGGGGGTGCTGAGTTAAGGAAAACTCAGCACCCCCACCACGAAAACATAGATTTTTTTTAAAATTAACTACGCTATAATTTTGTACGAATTATGTACAATTTTGTACGCCCATTCGCGAATTTGGGACTCTAACGGTTTTGCGGTAAATCGCAAATATGTGGTGAGCGTGTTGAGTTGACGGAAACTCAGCACCACCACCACGAAAAAACTGACCCACTCTCTAACGCCCGTGTTATGTTAAAGTAAAACCATGCATTAATATAATAATTAAAAATTTCAAATATGTTACGATATCCTGACTCACATTCGATTCAGCAGTCTATCGCATTCCTTTTAAAGTTCAATAACTGTAAAATTAGCAATAAGCAATATTTTTATTATAAATAGTCACAATTGTAATTATAGATTATTATTATGCTGTATGTCTAAAATCGATGTCAGTCGTAATTTTCAATAAATTTATTTAAGTAATTTTGATTTTTTTTTAAATAATTTTGTTAAGTGAAATTAACTGGCGCAGTCGGTAGGATACTCAGAAGGGCTTTAGATCAAATTCTCTAAAATAACCCTTTTTGTGTTAACAATCAACTGAGAACCAACATTAAATTTTAAGTGATAAGAAGAAACAAATAAAAAGTGCAACAAGAAGAAACAAATAGAAGACAATCAATCAATCCAATAAGAGGGAAGAAGTTTCGAAAGATTTATAACCAAGGGATGAAGAAATTCACAACGTTCTTCATTTGCTTAGCGTAAGTTTTTGCTCATTATTATATTTCCTTTATTCCTTCCTGAATGTCAGAAGCAGAAATAACCGAATTATTCAATAATTTAACCCTATCATCGGAATCAATTTTACAAAGTATTCCAAATATTCTATCAAACGATCCCCCTAGTAATAATTACGAAATGGCACAACTAGATAGATTTAACTGCGAATTAGTACCAAAATATGATGGCAATCCAGCGACTTTATCGATATTTATTAATGCATGTGAACATTTATTGAGAAGATTTGGTACAACAAATTCAAATGATGTTGTCAACGGACAACTTATACAAGTTATACTGGGCAAATTCGAAGGACGAGCACTCACATTAATTGCTAGTCGAGAAAATTCAAATACCTGGGGTAACATAAAAAAATTATTATTACAACATTTTGGAGATCAACGCGACGAAAATTGTCTACTACGTGATCTGATGAGCCTCAAACCATACAAAAACGAATCCTCATATCAATTCGGAATGAGATGTCAGGATGTACGAAGCTTACTTTTAACCCATCTACAATTACATGAAGCGGACCCAAACGTCAAGTTGGTAAAAACGAAAATTTACGATGATTTATCACTCCAAACATTCCTTCAGGGTTTGAACGGTCAAATTGGCCTAGTTGTAAGATTAAAACAGCCACCCAATCTAGAAGCGGCAATGGCGTACGTAACAGAAGAAGAAAATTTCATGTACGCCCAAAATAAAACAAACATCTTAAATTTCCAACGGCAATATCAACCGATAGAAAAGAAACAACCATTTCATCCAACTCCAATGCCGAGTGTCAACCCACCTATGTTAACCAATTTTGGACAGCAGCCACTACAAACCCAAAATATACTTCGACCACCCGTATTCAAACAAGCTAGTACAACAAGGACACCAAATCCATTTGCCTCACAACCTCGAACTTTCGGAAGATTTTCAGGCCCACCAACGCAATCAAGAATGGTCCCACAGCAAACAAATAACTACAGTTACAAGAGAAACTATCAACAACCTAATTATAACGGACCACAATGGAACACATTTAAACCTCCACAACAACGCTACGAACCAGAACCAATGGACATTTCATCTGGGAATACCCGTCGATCAGGAATCCCACAACAAGAAACACAAGTAGTGTACTATCAAGATATAGAACAAGGAGATTATGAAGATACACCCACATATGAACTAGCAGAAAATTGTGATGAAGTTTATGAAACAAAAGTTAGCCAACCATTGGAAAATTCCAACGAACATGAGTACGTCGAAAATTTCCACCTGGAAGCCTACAGTACCAGCACGACAAATAATACAATAAACCTTAATATAACGACTCTTTCCAAATTGCCATATATTAAAATTCCAGAATTAAAGTTAAAATTTTTAATAGATACAGGATCAACAAAATCTTTAATAAATCAAGAAATCGCACATAAATATTTCCCTAACCAAATTAATTACGAATCGTTCAAAATTCTGACAGCTCATCAAGTAAGTCAACATGATGAAGTAGCATACATAAGGTTACCCGATTCAATCGATTCTACAATCAAGCACAAGTTCTACCTTTTTAATTTTAACAATAAATACGACGGTTCAATAGGTGTAGATTTATTAAAATTTTTAGAAGCCGAAATTAATTTCAAGGATAAGGTACTAAAAACGAAAAACAAAACGATACCGATCTATTTAGGAGACGACGACGATGACGACATCTCGATGGCAGTCAATCTAGACGAATCCGAAAACGACCTCAGAATAATCGATTTGGATACAGAGAAAGAATGGGCAGGAGCACCCATGCCTACCATAAGCGAAATCAACGGGTTACTGAACAATTCAAATGAACCGGCAGCGAAAGGCCAAGATGATGGAACTATTCATTCCAACATAAACGACGAACGAGTAACAGCAATCCACATCATTAAAGAAGCTATAGATGATAAAAAACACCAATTCATAATTAAGACAACCCACCAGGGAGAGTTGAAGGTACAAACAAAAAACCAAAAATTTCTGACACTAATCGACAGTTTGGGAAAAATCGGACAAGCAGTTCCAATAACAAGTAGAAATATTACTGAACTTGCGAATGCCTTAATCACACATTTTTCATACTACGGAGTTCCAGAATCAATAACAAAGGATAACGGGACGGAGATAAAACACGATATCGTACGAGAATTGTTAAACTTACACAAGGTAAAGGTTCATTTTACTACACCAAGAAATTCACAATCAAATAGGATGATCGAAAGGATGATTTCAACCCCAATCGAACACCTACGAATTATGAGGGTAGATGGCAAGAAAACTAGTAACATAAGAAGAAAAACTAAGAAAAAATTTTACGGACCTTTTATCATTACAAAATTATTTAACGATAACACGGCGGAAATCCGGAATAAAAATAATCGAATACAGGAGATACATGTTAGATTACTAAGAAGACCTACTCTTGTTACAGATGCTGCTACGCAACCGTCGACATCCAAGACTTGAAGAACAACCCCGGAATGTTACCACTTAGATTAGGAATAGTTAATAATCAAATTAGTTACTGGACGCTTATTAGAGTAATAGATATAGCACCACTTAGAAGGGAATTAGATGAATTAAATAGTAGTTTTAACAATTTAACCTTAATATACAGTAAACATGAAAACGGGAAAACACATCGATGGAATAATCAAAATCTACATAGCCTTTTGGAACATACCATAACCGAAACTAATACAAAATTCGAACAAATTAATCTTTACGAAAATCATAGAAGAAAAAGAGGTTTCATTAATGGATTGGGCGGACTAATTAAAACCATTACAGGAAATTTGGATAATGAAGATGCAGAAAAATATAACTATGCAATAAACCAATTGACCAACGATCAAAATAAAGTAAAGTTGCTATTTAAGGAACAAATTAAATTAACAACTTCAGCAATGGAAAACTTCAACAACAGCATTATTAAAATAGCAAGAAATCAAGCACTTTTACTAGAAAAATTAACCTTCATGGAACTTAATATAAATGCAACTAATTTTTACAAAACTAAAGTAGATGAAAAATTAACGATGACGACAATTTATCTAGAATTAATAACAGCCGCAGCAACAATACGAGATATTTTAGAAACACTCGAAGAAGCGATCACCTTTGCATCAGCAAACATTATGCATCCATCAATATTAAAAGCCAAAGACCTTAATCACGAATTGTTACAGATACAGCTATTATTAACAAATTCTAAATTGCCTATAAACCCAAATTTGGAAAATATTCACGAATTTCATAAAATCATAAATATTAAAGCCTTTATCCAAAATACCAAAATACATTTCATATTAGAAATCCCAGTCGTCGAAAAAATCGACTATAATTATTTTCATCTATTTTCCTGTCCAATATTTAATAATCCTTTATACTCAATAATCATTCCCAAAGCCAAATTCCTTGTAATAAACGAGCAAAACTTCGCATTAAGTAACCAAAGATGTAAAGATATAAATTTTAACAAATTTTTGTGCAAATTGGAAATTAACCAAATCGAAGAAAAGTCACCTTGCGAAGTTCATCTTATTCAACACACAAAGAAATACCAAAATTGTCAGCAAGAAAGTTTAAGTTTGGCCCACACGAAAGTCCAACAGGTCTCTAGTAATCAATGGATGGTAATAACAAAGGGAGAAGACGTAATCAAGAAAGAATGCGATGCAACAACAGAAACTATTTCGTTAAATGGAACATACTTAATATCACTAAATGGTAAATGCAGGATCAAAATACAAACAAAATTACTAACGACACAAGAGAAACGACTTAAAAATAACTTAGTGGAAATCCCGAAGTTAAAATTCGAATACACTAGCAACAGACACAATAATGTCAACATTACCTTCAGGCCAATCGAATTGGAACCGATAAATTTGGACGAAATTAAAGCAACAGAAATCAAATTGCATCAAATCGAGGAAAACATTGAAGAAACATCCCAAGCTCCTGTGTACTTCCATCAAGCAAGCAGTGGCGGATACATATGGGGGGCGCGGGGGGCGCGCGCCCCCCCCTTGCGGGGCCGCCAGCCCGCACGCTATTCGTTCGTTTCTTTCGTCAGTCGACTCTGACGTGTATAATCACGTATAATCACGTATAATGTGTATAATCAGTTTAAATAAAACTTTCTTAAATTTTGCATGTGACTTGATTATTTTCTTATTACGATAAAAGTAAAGGTAGCTCAAGATATCTTTAGCGCCCCCCCCTTGAGTTTTTTCTGTATCCGCCACTGCAAGCAAGTGGATGGACCATCATGTTATATATGTTAATTTTCATTATTTTAATCACATATGTTTTAGTCAGAGTTTTTAAGAAGAAAACACCATCCGGAACAATCAAAGTGAAACCAATCGAACAGAAACCAATCGAACAGATCGGACTTCAAAATTTAAGGATACCCTAATTTTGGTCCTAGAGGGGAGGTGTTATGTTAAAGTAAAACCATGCATTAATATAATAATTAAAAATTTCAAATATGTTACGATATCCTGACTCACATTCGATTCAGCAGTCTATCGCATTCCTTTTAAAGTTCAATAACTGTAAAATTAGCAATAAGCAATATTTTTATTATAAATAGTCACAATTGTAATTATAGATTATTATTATGCTGTATGTCTAAAATCGATGTCAGTCGTAATTTTCAATAAATTTATTTAAGTAATTTTGATTTTTTTTTAAATAATTTTGTTAAGTGAAATTAACTCCCGATATTATATACCAACCATACGTGTAAACCGTACCAACGTGACGTGCAATACGTCACTTTATTAATTTTAAATTCTCCCGCATGTGGCGTTTGTAAATCGCCAATTATTTATATGGGGATATTAAAGAAGATAGTTGTTCGGCCTACAGCCTCAAAGAGGAAGATCGCAATCATACTTTGTTTTTCTTACAATTTACTGGCAAATTTTCTTGAAAAACTGTCTGTTCCTCCTCAAATAATGGACCACATACATTAGTCGGATAGTGAAGCTTCCCAGTTCGATAATTTATAATGGATAATGAAAATTTTGAAAATCCTGCTACAAAGCGACGGCGATTGGATCGTGAAAGAAAAGCACGTTCAAGAGCTTTGATCACACCCAGAAGCTAACGTTCGGTCTCATGCCACGTCTTTAATAATCAGCCGTGTTTATTTTCGCCATTAGTCCGCGAATAGCATATTAGAAAATAATAAAATTATAGCGTAGTTGATTTTGGTGCTGTACTTTCAACTCAGCACCCCTACCACATATTTGCGATTTACCGCAAAACCGTTAGAGTACCAAATTCGCGAATGGGCGTACAAAATTGTACATAATTCGTACAAAATTATAGCGTAGTTAATTTTCAAAAAAAAAACATTTTTTCGTGGTGGGGGTGCTGAGTTTTCCTTAACTTAGCACCCCCACCACATATTTGCGATTTACCGCAAAACCGTTAGAGTCCCAAATTCGCGAATGGGCGTACAAAATTGTACATAATTCGTACAAAATTATAGCGTAGTTAATTTTTAAAAAAATCCATTTTTTCGTGGTGGGGGTTCTGAGTTTTCCTTAACTCAGCACCCCCACCACATATTTGTGATTTACCGCAAAACCGTTAGAGTACAAAATTCGCGAATGGGCGTACAAAATTGTACATAATTCGTACAAAATTCCTAACTATTTTTTTTTCAATTTTGAAAAGGTGGGGGTGCTAGGTTTACCTGGGTCATTTAAACTTCACCAGCGATGGCGAACAAAACAAAACGAGGTTTCAGGATTTATTTAAGATCTGAAGTAAATTCTGAAACCTCGTTTTGTAGGGATTTTTTTCCTCTTCAATTTTGGGGGTATGGAATACCCCCCACTTAATTTATTGCGAAAGAAAAACTTTCACTTTTACGTCCCTCGGTATTAAGAAGAACGGTACTGATATAGTTATGAAAAATCTCACTTTCTGCCCCCCCCTACCGAATTACAAACGAAAATTGCAAAAGATTCAATGAAAAATAATAAATTTTGATGGTTCTGAATAATGGCAAGTGTACGTGTAATATCGATTTTGATTGTTGGAAACTTCTGAAGATCTTCTATAAAATACGCATAGTATATCAGAATCGCCGTTTCCGTGGTAACGTAACGAAATCCCCCTCCCCCCCCCAATTGAAAAAAGTTTTGAATAATTCTTATGCTGAATAAAAATTTCGTACATTTAAATTTCACCAGCGATGGCGAACAAAACAAAACGAGGTTTCAGGATTTATTTCAGATCTGAAGTAAATTCTGAAACCTCGTTTTGTAGGGATTTTTCTCCTCTTCAATTTTGGTGCAATGACTAGGGGAAGACAGGGCATTTTAGGAAAGTTGATTCCAACCCCTGCGTTCTTCTTCATTTCCCTTTAACTGGCTGGGTAACCGGCAAAAATATCACATTATCATCGAGACAATTATTCAAATATATTTAAATTAAAAAGAAAAATTCCTACCGATAAAAATAATCTTCATATTCGGGGAGGGGGGGAATATTGCGTTACGTTACCATGGAAACGGCGATTCTGACATACTATACGTATTTTATATAAGATCTTCAGAAGTTTACAACGATTAAAATTGATATCACATGACCGGGGGGTCTGGGGGTCATGGAATACCCCCCAGGTACACTTGGCATTATTCAGAACCATCAAAATTTATTATTTTTCGTTGAATCTTTTGCAATTTTCGTTTGAAATCCGGCAGGGGGGGGAAGCAGGTGACATTTTTCATAAATATCCCAGTACCGTTTTTCTTAATACCGAAGGATGTAAAAGTGAAAGTTTTTCTTTCGCAATAAATTAAGTGTACCTGGGACCTCCCGGTCCTAAATGAGTTCCTGATAAGCATCCATTCGTTTTCATTACTCTAAGTCAGCGCCGAGCCGTAGCAAGGGTGATCGCAAAGGGGGCGCTAAACCTCGACAAAAACCCAATAAATAATAGTTTAAGGGCCGATTTATTCACCTCTCAGTAAAGTGTTCAGTAGCGCTACTGATAAGATTGTTATCGGTAAACGTTTATTCACCTTCCAGTAGTGGCAACCTGTCAGTAAATTGAGGTTACCGAACAGATAAATTTACAGATCAGTTTTTACAAATTATAAGTCGTTACAGAGAAGATCCTAACCTCAAATTAGCAGTTGATGCATGTAAATAAACAGTTTTTCGAAACAACGTGTTTTTGTTGGAATTAGGAACATAATGATTAAAGGATAATCCGGTTAGATTGGTAATCATATAGTTAACTAATTACTATATAATCAACTAAACAATGTTGGAAATAAATATTCATCCATGGCCAAGAGTCGTGAAGACTTGCTAACTATTCAAAAGAAGGTTGCCGAACAGCAGTTGGCAGAAATATCGCTGCGAGTAGAATTGCTGAAGAAAGACGATGCCAGAAAAGAATTCGAAAGCCAGCTAAGAATCAAAATGGCAACTGAATTACATGAACAAGAAATGAAGCTGTTCCAATTAAAAAATACAAAATATGTACAAATTTGAAAAAATTTAAAATAAAGCTTTTAAAACATTAATTTATTCATGTATCCTTATTGGCGATTTACATTACCGTTGGTGGCGCCACCAGCGACAACAACATGGCTGTGTTTAGACGTATATTTCGAAATTCAAAGTCATAGTCTGGTGAAAATTTGCAAACATTTCAGTATGGTCTTAAATTTATTATAATATATTTTGTTAATTAGCTGATTTTGTTATGTTTTGAGCCTGAAGAACAAATTTTTATTTTCATTTAATACGTAATTTACTCATTTGAAATTCTCCCGCATGGTGGCGTTTGCTTAATGTAAATTGCGAATAAGTTTCTAAAATAATTTAAAAATTCGGCACGATGAAAATTATTATTTTCTTGAAAGACTTCCTGTAATTCTTCTATAGTCTCGTTTTCAAAAAGCTCTTCGTTATGCTCATTTTCAAACCGTGCTTCCTCAATTCTATTGTTTCTTGCAATATTATGTAACACTGCTGTAGCTACTATTACATTTTGCACCATCGGTATCTTACACCTCATTCCCATCGATAGACAAGGAAAACGCCGCTTCCAAATTCCGAATGTCCTTTCCACCGGACCTCTAGTTCTAATTTGAGCTTCATTGAATAAGTTTTCTGCATCATTTTGTGGGTTAGCAATAGGTGTCATCATATATCGACTTAAGGCGTAAGCACTGTCACCTAATAAAATACCATTTCCAAATTGATTCCCTTCAAATCTTTGCTTGATATTTGAATTATCAAAAATATTGGCATCATGAGAAGAACCTGGCCACCGAGCTACAATATCTCGAATTTTGTAATTTGCATCACAGATGCACTGAACATTTAATGAAAAAAAGCCTTTTCTATTTCTGAATACTTCTGCATTTGCTCCTCCTGAAAATATGTTATTTTTTAAGAAATACGTAGTCTAAATTATAATTACACAAATAACATACCTACCTGGGCTTTGAATTTTTATATGTGTACAATCTATGGAGCCAATCACGCGAGGAAACCGGGAAATTGCCATAAATTGTTTTTGCTCCTTAATTATGTCTTCTTGTGTCGAAGGCATGTAAATAAACTGGTACCTCAAACTGGCTAGTTGAGAAGTAACTCGATGTATTATTTTATGAACAGTTGTTTTATGGATATTTCCAAAGTCTCCCACGGACACATAAAAACCACCAGTGGCATAAAACCTAAGGGTCAATAACAGTTGTTGCAGAGGTGGTATTGGGTTGTTTCTGGAAAAATAATTCATTATTATTGTAGTGTGTACACTGAAGTAATACGCAATACAGTAAATTAATTTTTACCTGTTTGACTGATATGCAAGTCCATCTTCTATTAGTAATAAAGTTTCCAATACTGAGGTTTTTGTTAGACGAAACCTCTGAAAAAATTCCAAATCGTCCCAACGATTTAAATTATCCCATTGTTGATATCGATTTTGGCTGTTATAAGGACGGCGATTTACAAAATTGTCGTCAATATCGTCAAGTATAAGGTTAATATCATCAATAAAATCCATTGTGATTGATTTTTAAATAGGATTGATAACACTTTTACAAAAACTATTAACAACTATACAAACTTGTTTACACTAAATTGTAATTTACAAATTACTAACTACTACTAAATTACTACTAACCGTTTAAAAACAACGGGGTGTTCAGTAAAATATTAAGTAACTACGGAATACATAAAATAGCATGAATATACCCAAAATTCTTACAGGTGACATATAAGTTTACCTGACACGTAACTAACGGAGACTTTACTGAATAGATGAATAAATCGGCCCTAAAATTATCAAAATGATAAGAATCTTTTGGGAGGGGGGCGCACATATTCAAATTTGCCTCAGACATCAGAGGAGCTTGCTACGGCGCTGTTCTTATTAGTGGGGTCGAATTCTAAATGTATTGACCTGTTATTTGCCTTCCCCGGGTATATTTTTGTATTGGATATTTTTGAATTAAATTAACAAACATTTAAAAATTTGCGTTCACGAGTTGTACGAAGATAAAACAAGTGTTGTGAGAGATTAGTAAAATTTATCAGTCGAGTCGGGTCCGCGCGTTGCGGCTAGCGATTGAGTTTTGAATTTTTTGAAAAAGTTTGAAATAAATTTGAAGTTTATTAAAAAGTAATGGTTTCTGAAACGGCGGGCGTTTATTTTTTAAAACACCACCTTCAACGTGAACAATCTAAAATTTTACGAATTGTTCTATATACTCAATAACGGATTTTCTGGCTTGCTGTTTGAATTAAATCGAACTATTACTGACTGATTACTTATAAATTTCTGAGTAACAAATCCGAAGAAATTTTCTACAAAAAGTATGTGACAAAAACAGTTTGAAACAATTCAAAGTCGCGAATAAGGCTGCGTGCAGACTGATAAAGAAAAAATGCGTTAAGACAAAACGTTTTTGCTCTAGTCGGTCGAAACCTATTTTTGAAATGCTTTAGGGATGATCTAATCAGCGCCGTAGCGAGCTCTTCTGGCGCCAGAGGCAAATTTGAATATATGCGCCCACCTGCC
Source organism: Podabrus alpinus (assembly GCA_932274525.1). Lineage (NCBI taxonomy): Eukaryota > Metazoa > Arthropoda > Insecta > Coleoptera > Cantharidae > Podabrus > Podabrus alpinus. The sequence continues at coordinate 6,046,256 of OW026453.1, forward strand.
AAAAGATTCCTATCATTTTGAAAATTTTAAACTATTATTTATTGGGTTTTGTCGAGGTTTATAGCGCCCCCATTGCAATGGCGCCTGAGGCAAAGCCTCGGTCGCTTCACCCTTGCTACGGCGCTCACTTAGAGTAATGAAAACCAATGGATGCTTATCAGGAACACATTTAGGCTACTAGGACCGGGAGGTCTGGGGGGTATGGAATACCCCCCAGGTACACTTAATTTATTGCGAAAGAAAATCTTTCACTTTTACGTCCCTCGGTATTAAGAAGAACGGTACTGAAATAGTTATGAAAAATCTCAACTGCTGCCCCCCCCCACCGGATTACACACGAAAATTGCAAAAGATTCAATGAAAAATAATAAATTTTGATGGTTCTGAATAATGGCAAGTGTACCTGGGGGGTATTCCATACCCCCAGACCCCCCGGTCGTGTAATATCGATTTTGATCGTTGGAAACTTCTGAAGATCTTCACTTCTACAAAATACGCATATACCCCCATATACGCATAAAACCCCCGAATATAGAGATTATTTTTATCGGTCGGAATTTTTCTTTAATCTGCTTTATAGAGAATGTTGTACTCTTCAATTTTGATTTGATGATAATTTTTTCTAAAAATGAAGATAAGCGAGTTATAGGCGAAAAAATAACTATAATGGATTAAAATCTCCACTTGGGGAAAAGGCCGACAGGGAATTTTAGGCGAATTTTCAAATAAAATCTTGGTCAAATTTTCGAATTCAGTCTAATTTGAATATATTCTTATCTTTTTGAAAATTTTAAACTGTTTTTATTGGGTTTTGTTAAGGTTTAGCGCCCCCATTGACGCCTCAGTCGCCACACCCTTGCTACGGCGCTGGATCCAATGCACACTCATCAAGCACGAACGAGTTAATCCTGGAGTAAGAGTTAAGCCAGGGATTTCTGCTACTTGATTGGTTGATATACCAAAAATCACTGGGTTAACCCTTACTCGAGTAAAACTGTGCCACCTTGGGTTTCCATATCCGGTAACTGAGGAGATAGCACAAGCGGCCCTTCGACTGCATACTCGACTTTGTTGAGGAGACGCGGATGTTGGAGTGGAACACGGAACGAGAGGCACAATAAGCTTCAGTGCAGTGGGCGACATATACCTCAATCCGTTACAATAATAACACTAATATTCTTCTTCTTTATCAGCCGTTCATTGTCCACTGCCGAACGTAGGCCTCTTTTCGTTTTTTTCACTCTTCTCTGTCTTATTGCTCTTCTTCTGCGTATTTCCTCGTTCTTAAGTTGGTCTCTTAGGCCTATATTGAGCATAATGCATTCCATGGCTTGCTAATTAAGTTGTTTGCATTTTTCAGTCACTGCACTGACCGGGAGAACGCATTGGTAAAAAAAATTTGGAGAGGTATATATTTTCTTATATCCTCTTCAAAATAATATTATAAATAATTAAAAAGAAAATAATGCTTATTCTTTAGAACACTTTCATAAAAACTTTATACCGGAAAAATTCGCCGGTCGTGGTGGACGCAATTCTAACCATTAGCTCGTCATAGTCAAAAATATTCTTAAGTCGGGTCTGCTTTTGAGAGCCCTCGGAAGGTACTCAAAACGTTTTTTTTACGCATATCTCGGTTCCTATTGACTTTTCGACAACTAAGGTTATTCAGGGTGAGGCGCTCGTATCGGGCATTTTTTTCAAAAACGGGTAGTCGTAGAAGGTTGAGAAGAAAATTTTCCCCGGGCATTCCCCGGAAATATGTTGGCATCCTGAAAAGTTTGCTCCAAAATGTCGAAAACTGCATATTTTCAGAAAGTACGGGGGTTCGAAAATGATATCGTTGGAAAGGTCTAGCAAAAATAAGTAAGTTTTGTAGGAAAAAAATTGATTGCCCCCACACGTTTCGAGCAATATTCTACTATTTCCAAAACAATTCGTCAGTTCCTCTTCGAACACTGTATTCAAAAAACAGACCCAAATGCGGTAATCAGCTATGCACATCTAATCAGCAGCAGCTAATGATCAAAATATCAAGCTTGCATGTTTTTAAAAATACGTATTAAATTAGAATATCATACAGCCACCATGATATGACCTTGGAATGAGTGATTGCCATGGTTGTGCGGCCTAAAGGCCGCACCGCAGCTTTTTTAAGTTAGTAACTAAAAAATAAACTTATGGGGAAAGGGGGATGCGCTATGAACAGATAGACAGATATATACACAGAAATGGTGTTTTATAAAAATATTCTACACTAAGGTCATGCGACCTGACGGCCCTCATTACTTTCTAACGCGTTGTATGCCATAGTTATGCAAACAAATGACCATTCTCCATTTTTAGATTTCTAACTAAAAAAATGAATCAATTTGAGGGGGGGGTAGATAGATACAGATAAAAGTATTGTTAGATACGATGTTTACAGTGGCGGTTAGAGGGGGCCATGCCCCTCCAAATAATTTTACTTTTTAAATTTGGTAATACTACAACATTTTTATTTTTTGGTGTCTACCATCAATATTTTTTATTATTTTGATTGTTAAAAACATATTTTCAGAAATAACCCCCCTCCATACATTTGACTGGCAGTGGGTATTTATTATTTTAAGGGAATTAAGTTTTACAAAATTTTTTCCATAATAAGCTCGGCCTTCGGCCTCGCATCTGCAACCTCTATCAAAAGTAATACTTGGCATTGTCATTCTCGACATATTTTCTGCATTTAGCGTACTAACAAAGATTATTTTTGGTATGTAATAAATGAAAAATCAATCAAAGGTGTCAGCTTTGTGGTGACGACGCGACGTCGCTGTTTAGCTCGAGGAAGGCAATAAATTAATAATATGTTGAGCACGAAAAAGTAAAGAATTATTTTTGATAGTATAGGATTTTGATAGAAGTTTATTACATATTAAAAAGTTTCTTAAAATGTATGCTTATTAACTCTATGGGAGCTTTGTAAACTCTTATTGGAGTTCAAAAGTCTATCAACAGATAGTGCTATTAAATTGGAAGGCGAAATAAATGGCTCGAGCACCAAGAGGGATCTCCTGAAGATCCGCAACACCAAATGAAGAATTACAATAATAAAGCAACTTATTAAGAGGAAGGGTCTACGAGAGACCAACGTTTCGACCATTCATTTATCCACTTTCAAGGCCAAATTTCCTCCATTTGTATTTTTTATTTTAATTTTTTTTCTGTAGGTTTTTCACTGGACCATATATAAATGGTCTATTTTTCATTTGGTTTTTGTAACCATTTTATTTTAACTTGGAAAATGGCCAAATAAATGCATGAAACGCTGGACAATCTGACAGTCTCTTATTGATCTTTCCTCTCAATGATTTATTAAATACTTGATATTAATATGGAAGGTCAACAAAGAAATACCCACATCAATTTTTAAGACTTCAAATTAAGTAGCTCTATCTGTTGATTTCCCTTTCAGCTACAAAAGCTATTTCCAAAACTACCATAAGGTTTTACAAAGATATACTAATGTTTCAATCTCGGGATTAGATACTGCAGAGACAAAGTACTGCAAGGTTAAAATACCACAAGGACAAAATACCGCAAGAAAAAAATACCGAGAATGTTAGATATTTTGTATCATAATATAAAATAAGTTATTGAAATGACATAATTTATTATTATGTATAATTTATAATTTATTATAGAGTCGATTTTGTATCGTATGCCTATCCCATAATATGGAGTATAAATTGGAAGTAAAAATTCAAACCACGTGATATTTTCACATATAAAAATCCAAACAAAACATATACAATATTTGGCCTTCTTAACATAAAAATTCAGGAGTATTTTGGTTATTATGGAATGTTGCCCTCTGCAGTACACAATAACATTTTTTTATTGTATACATACATCTACGTATAATATTTTATTAGTTAATAAAACGGTGGTCTGACCGGTTTGTCTGTGTAAGTCCAGATATGTTATTAACCCATTCAAAATAAATTTTACATTCACAATCGTAAAACTTCGGAATACTCTCTCAAAAATGGTCCAAAATTACCCATTTTACCCGACCATCAACTTAACCCTACAATGCGCAATTTTTTATTTTCAAGTAAGAAAATTAAAATCACTCAAAAACATGACTAGAAATATAGGAAAAATAATTTAAAAAATCCACTCTCGTTTTTTCTATTTTTTTTGTACAATTTTGAATATGATTCATATATGCATCACTGCACCAAAATGATTACAAATTTAACTTTAAATTCAAATAAAAACAATATTTGCACAAATATGAAATGTTTTATACAAGAAAACAAAACCAAATGTGTTTAAAAACAACGTAAAATAATATAACATCTATATTGCTTCTGAAACACAAATGCAAACCACGACGGGTCGAGAACTATTACACTGACCACTCCAAATAAATTGAACATTTCCTATTGCAAAGAGGAAGGTTTATATATTATACTGATATAATTTTCACAAGCGGAAGTATTATCAAAATTTTGAGTAAATCGAATTTGAAGTTTGCAAATTTACATGTAAAAACTTAACGAGATTCAGCGCGTCGCTCATTCTGTTGACGGTGCGTGCAAAAAGGAACTAGTCTTAAACTTAGCGTTTTACGGACCGGCAGAGAGGAGTGCTAAGGGAATTGGACCCTTTATTGAGATCCAATAGTAAACTTTCTCTTAGTAATAAGTTGAGATTATTTAAATCATGCGTCAGACCCGTAATGACGTATGCATGCGAAGCTTGGGGGTATGCGGCACACTCACATCAAAAAACTCCGCATAGTCCAAAGTAAAGCATTGAGGCGAATCGTGAAGGCCCCCCGATACGTCAGAAATTTCCGAATCAGGGAGGACGCAGGCGTGGAAACGATAGAAGATTTTATCCGCCACCTGGCGGAAAACTTCTACGGAAACCTGGGCAACTCCGAAAACCCGTTGGTCAGAGGGCTCGGTAACTACCGACCCGAAGACTTTCTAAGGTATAAGAGACCTAAGGCCATTCTCACGCGGCTTCCACCCTAACGAACGACAGCAACCAGTCAATTCAAAGCTACTTCCATTTTTCAACGCTAAGAAATCCAATCAAGTCGAAAAACGGGATGCTGATTGCACAGTGCATTCAATTCTTCGACGTGATTCGGTTTGCCATCAGCTATAGGAACGGGCTTAGCATTTTATTGTTATTCCCTTTCAGAGTTGTCTGCCGTACCAGTTTAAGAGTAAGTTGCTCTTATAACTGATACACCAGACTAGATCAAATGCTTTTGGAAATTTTGCGGTCTCCGTCGGTATTTGCCTCACTGGTTTAGGGTGGCATAGGGGCAGTCTGGGGAAAGCACTCGGGGGATTTTCTACCCTGTCGCAAGACAGAGTATTCTTCTCCGGTAGAGTTCAGGAACTCCGGCCACGCAGGACCGGACTCCACTCGAGGGGGGGGGGCAACCCCCCGGGCAGAAACCCAACCTGACCGGCATCAGGAGAAAATCAGAGGGTTTTCCGCAGCATCGGAGCGACTGACACTCCCCCGATACGGAAAACAAGACGGGTAGACCCCGATAACGATCACTTTTGCATCTATTTCTTCATTCACACCCAGTGTTCTATCACATTCTTATCACCACAACCCGACCCCGACATCGAAGGGGATCAGGTGGTGACGTCAATTCGAGCATTACCAGCTTTATTCAAAAAGGCATCTGCGCAAATGTCTTTATTTCTATTTTCAAAGCCACGATCGTCGTCAAGAAGGGAGGGGGTTAAACCCACCCCGGACTCCGACGATCTCGTAGTCAGGTGGGGGCCTCAAAACCCAATCCTGCAAAATATAAATTCAGGTGCCGTGGCGCACCAGCTTTCGCAAGGAGGTACGGGCTTGGCCCGAGTACTCCAAGTTTTAATTTACGATTCGATTCGATACGGACCGGCAGATGCAGCTCGTCTCTCCTACATGTAACATCGATTATTTTTTGTTTTTACGCGATTTTTTGGGGGTGAAACGTAAAATATAACTGCCCCATATTGCGACTATACTTTTAAATGCTATTTCGAGGTTCTCTCACATCCCGGTTTCATTTATCCCGGTTTTCTTGTTGGGTGGCGCCTTCTCGTATGTTTAGCTTAGTAACCAGAGTCAAAACCGCTCTGGAGGGGTGCAGAGCGGAGCGGCGCCCCGGAAGAGTAGGTTTTGACGATGGATAACCCTCCCTATCGAATGCACACCCCAAAAATCGAAGAAAAAAAAATTTAATTTTTTCACTTTTTCGGCAATACACGGGTTATTTTCCATTTTTTTTATAATATTTATTACTAATATCTACTAATCACACCCCCACCTATCCGAATTTCAAAGAAAAATTCAAATCGGAGCGAAAAAATTTCACTCGATTTCAAGGGAACGACGGGCGAACGTTGTGCCACCGGCCGGGGTGTGCCAGTGGCCGCTTGAAATGCAACTTTCCCATTTTCACACTTTTTTCGGATTTTTTTTATGATCACCTCCGCGACGACAAAAGTTACACATTCGGACCGAAACATACCCAAAAAGGCCGTTAATTACCCAAAATTTTGCTAAATTTCATGTTAGGGGCGGAGCCAATTTCGAGAAAGAGAGAGCGAAAATTAAGCCACAAGCCATTCGTGCGCATGATACATGTTGTTATTTAAAATTTCGGCGGGAGTTAATTATTGTTGACCACCCCAAAAAATTTAAAATTTTCTTATAGCATAGCGAATTTTTCTTCAATTTTTGGGGTGTGCATTCGATAGGGAGGTTTATCCATGGTCGAAACCTACCCTTTCGGGGCGCCGCTCCGCTCCGCTCTGCACCCCTCCAGGGCGGTTTTGACTCTGGTTACTATGCTAAACATACGAGAAGCCTCCCATAAAAAAAACCGGGAGCTTAGAGACCCTTGAAATAGCATTAAAAAGTATAGTTGCGGTATGGGGCAGTAAACTATTACGTTTCACCCCCAAAAAATCGCGTAAAAACAAAAAATAATAGATGTTACATGTACGAGAGACGAGCTGTATCTGCCGGTGCGAAATACTCAAAATGTTAGGGTCATTAAAACTGCACGGACTGTCAACAGAATGAGCGACGCGCGGAATCTCGTTAAATTTTACATGTAAATTTGCAAAGTTCAAATTCGATTTACTCAAAATTTTGATAATATTTTAGCACGATGATGTGCTGAAAAAATGTTCCTCAACTGGGATTCGAACCCAGACGTATTCGAACGTATCAGCTGTGAATACGTGCGCTTAAACAACTGCGCCAATGAGGCGATATGTTTAAGTAGCGCGGAACTTCTATATGTCGTGAACTAATTCTAGGGCCGCCACATCACCCTCCCCCTAGCAACCATGTCGGTTGTGAGTAGTAAGCCGTGGCTGTGACTGCAACCTAGTCGGTTGTTAGCAGTAGCCGTCGGTGGCTGTTGTCGTGGCTTAGTTAGCCATTGTGAGAGAAGGAAGGAGTTGAGCGTGAATTTCCTAGAAATTAGATTTTAAGAACAGGAGTACTCAATGTTCTATCGGGGTCACCAATTTAGCACGATGATGTGCTGAAAAAATGTTCCTCAACTGGGATTCGAACCCAGACGTATTCGAACGTATCAGCTGTGAATACGTGCGCTTAAACAACTGCGCCAATGAGGCGATATGTTTAAGTAGCGCGGAACTTCTATATGTCGTGAACTAATTCTAGGGCCGCCACAATATCATCGCTTGTGAAAATTATATCAGTATACTATATAAACCTTCCTCTTTGCAATAGGAAATTTTCAATTTATTTGGAGTGGTCAACCTTAGTTGACTCGACCCGACGGCGCTTATTTACATCTTGCAATTTGAATCACCGCGCACTGTAGGGTTAATTAATACAAATCAAGTCATCACACTCGTCACTAATTTATCACCAAAATCATCTCTACCATGGTCTCCTTAACAACGACGTTCAATTTAAAATTAGTAATCATAAACAAATGTTTGTCTAATTTTTTGCACCAAATTTGTTAGTCATTTCTCATTTACATCAAATTTATTTTTCCAAATTAAAAAAATACAATGTGTAATGGTTAAATTAAATAGTAATGTCTTGTGTCGTCCCTATTCAAAAATTTGGAAAAGTACCGATACTACGTAGAGGGTTACTTCACTTAACTCGAAGCTATGGCGATTGTCCCGAAAAGGTTTATATATTTTTATGTAAAATAATTTTTAAACTTATAGAATGTATTTTTTACAGAAAGGTTTAATATTGGGACTCTACGAAGGCGAAAATGACGAACCTATTTTTACGCCGGCAGCTCAAAAATTTAACGACACCACCGGAGGAAAATTATTCGATCTTGTTAAAGCGTAAGTGTTGGCTTGTTTGATGTAGTAAATTGTTGTAGTAATTTTATACATTTTAGTGCGGGATCTGAAATAGGAAAAGGGCAAACGAAAATATTTAATAATATAACGAAAGACTTCTGGTCTATCGCAATCGTTGGCGTGGGTAAAGAAAAGCAGGGCTATTGCGAGTTGGAGGCTATCGAGCAAAAGTTGGAAAGTATTAGGATTGCGGCCGGAATTGGGGCTCAAAAGTTGAGAAAGCAAGGCGTCACTCGAATTTTGGTCGACGGGTTGTGCCATCCGGAACAGGCTGCTGAAGGTGCCGCGTTGGCTCTATGGAGGTACCAAGAAAATAAAAACAGAAAAGGTTGGAAGAATATACCATCGCTGGAATTGTTTGACGATGGGGACACCGAAAGCTGGCAGAGAGGTTTGTTTAAAGCGGAGTCGCAAAATTTAGCCCGAAGGTTGAGCGATACTCCGGCGAATCTAATGACGCCTTTGCATTTTGCGCAAGAAACCGTGAACGAGTTGTGTCCCTGTGGAATCAAAGTCGAAGTACGCGATAAGGATTGGGTGGAAAATAAGCACATGCAGGCCTTTTTGGCAGTAGCTCGTGGTTCGTGCGAGCCACCCGTGTTCTTGGACATTACTTATTGCGGAGGACCTCAAGATTCTAAACCGATTTTGTTGGTTGGAAAGGGGACAACTTACGACAGTGGAGGGTTGTGTTTAAAAAAATGTAAAGGGATGGCAAAATATCGTGGAGGTATGAGTGGAGCGGCCGCAATAGTCGCGGCTATTCGTGGTGCCAATGCTCTTAGTCTACCGATTAACTTGAATGCTTGTATTCCGTTGTGCGAAAACATGCCCAGTGGAATGGCGATGAAGTGTGGAGACGTGGTTCAATCGTTAAACGGTAAATCGATCTATATTGAAAATACGGATAACGAAGGTCGATTGATGATGGCAGACGCTTTGGTTTACGGCCAAAATACGTTTAAACCTCGGTTGATCATCGACGTTGCTAGTTTGACTCCCGGCATTCGAAAAGCACTTGGTTCGGCTGCCAGTGGAGTTTTCTGTAATTCTCAAACTATGTGGTCGCAAGTGCGCAAGGCTGGAATTCTTACGGGGGATCGTGTTTGGAGAATGCCATTATGGAAGTATTACACCCGCAAAGTGACAAATTACTCGTCGCATGATGTAAATAACAAAGGCCAAGGTAGAGCAGGTCCTTGTTTAGCGGCAGCATTTCTGAACGAGTTTGTCGAGTGCATCGATTGGATTCATTTCGACACGACAGGAGTGGGCATGATAGCGGATGATAAAATAACGCCTTATTTGACAAAGGGAAGGATGACCGGTCGTCCTACGAGGACCTTGATTCAATTACTATACCAACTGGCTTGTCCAAAAGAAGGAGCGCGAGAAATTAAGTAAATCATAGGAAGAGCAGCTTGATCATCAAAACACCACGTTCGAATTAATATCCGTTCGGTCATTTATGTGCATAATTATTTTTAGGAAATTTAGGCTCCTAGCCACTACAAATTAGCAAGAGTTTTTTTTTAACAGGGTTCAAGTTTATTCTTTTAGTTTTTTTCAAGTAATTTCAAGTATCAAGGGGGAAAATGACTTTTAAATTTCGACAGCTTGGTCAACTGTCGGCTAAACCACTTAAATGGTTTAATTATTTTTGAATCTTAGTGAATTTTTTCTATTTTATTATCAATTTCAACTGAACGAGCTGCTCTTCGCATCCTACGTACCCAATCATTTGGCATTAACGAGTCATTTTTTTTTAAGTCGAAACCACCGTAGTATATTAAAATTTGGTGTAACATAACATTAAAATGCTTTATTTTATTTTTTAAGACCGATTTCGTTTTTGTGTCTAAATATTTATGGGATTAACTTGTAAATAAAAATAAAAGTTATTTTTACATGCATTTCTAATATTTTTTCCATTTTATAGACGCATAAAAATCTAAAAATTACCATCAGTTTTGGCTGATGCAACTTCTTGTTTGAATACATCACTACAGTCGTCCAGCAAATTTGCAAATATATCTTTTATTAATTCAAGAAATACTCTGAAAAGGCACGATTTTCCAATTTTTTATGAAATGGTTTCTAAAGTTTTCCTAAACCTTGATGCATTTTTCATTCTGCCAGGAAGATTTACCTGGATTAGTTCCCAAAGTATTTAAAATTTTCCATCCTGTTACATTGTACCACTTAGGTCCTCTCATGTAATTTAAATATTTCGGTGAAATTTTTGCACCTGATCGCAGCGTGACCGTATTTTTTTATAATTAAAATGTTTCCGCAGAGTTACAGTAAAATCTCTTCAATTACAAAAATTTGTGATTTAAAAATTCAAAGTTAGCTTATGGAGCAACCAAAGTTTTTTTTGAATTTTTACAGCAAAAATTTCGTATGAACCAAAAAGGAGCACTCTCATGGTGTTTGTTGAGAAACACTAAATGGGACGGGGCTATAAAAACAATGCTTTTTGCTTGAAACTTATGAAGAAAAGAAGCAAACCTTTTTTGTTGTATTGTAAAAATCGAGAGAGAAAGAGGCAGTGGGATTCAAAATTTTAATTGGCATTAAAAATTGACTGCTGGCCAAATTACGATTTTTTAAAGAACCTTGAAGCTTGCTTAGAAGCACTGCAGTGGGATTAAAAGAATGATTGGTTCTTTCTGAGCCTGCTCGTTAAGAAAATTATGAGACTCTAATTTTATATTAGTAAAATCTGAAAAAAGACTGGGAGTAAAAGATTTTCTTCATATAAATTTGAAAATGTCCAAATTTTGGATCCTTGGAAGAAATTTCGCAGTTGTTGCTGAAAATCGCTATGGTGAAGGATTGGTTGGAAACTCCAGAGAAATTTTTTTTTGTTATTCTTCTTTTGGCTAAAAGGGATTGATAGATAACCCTATATGCCTGGCTCGGTTCATTCCTGTTCCGAGGCCATCTATTTCTTTTTCTTTGAGCATTTGGTTTTCACATCTTAGGTAGCTTGCTAGGCTTAACACAGAGGGATCGACGGTTTTACGTGCCCTCCGAGGCACGGAAGACGGTCAAGAAATTTTTAGACTGTACCCGAAGTAGAACCGGGGAGCCTTGCATTAGCAGTTGGTCTCGCTAACGTTCTGGCCATGACCGTCGGGGTCATTGGGAGATGTTGATTAAAAATTAAGAAGTACCTACCGAAAGAAAAAGCGGAGTTTTAAAGATTTGCTCCAAACTTAAAATTTTTTATAACAAAAACAGGATATATCCAAATTTTACATCTTTAAAGATCTTGTAAGAGAAGTATTATTATTGTGGGGTTTACAAAATCAAATTGGTTTCTTTAGTGGTCGCTAGAAATGCAAAAGTGTTGTTTTAGGTGATATTTTGATTTAGAAAGTATGGAACTCAAATGTTACGATTTGATAGAAACAGTTCAATTATTTGCTCCAAATTTGGTCTAATAACAATGTGGATCTAAAGCATTATTTCAGGAGTTTTCATTGTATTTTCTAAAAAGCACTTCAAGGGAGTATAGAAAAATGCCTTCTATAGTTTTATTTTTCTTTTCTCCTCTCCATAAAGAGTTAGGTGTTTCTATGTAAGAGTAAATTAAGCTCCTTTTTTTTGGTCAAATGTTTACTTGCTGACCCCAAGTAAGATCTCTTATCCGGAACTTAAACTGTAAACATTCGTCTATTTCCATAGTTCAGAATCCACGTCAGGGTATAGGTACTTTGTGTTCATCCCATATTTTTGGCAGGAACGGGTAAAAATATTTTAGAAAGTAAATAATTTATAAACTCAAAATCTTTTAGCGCCAATTTATTAATTAATCTCCAGTTAGACTTATCTGACATGTAAGCGAGGTTTGGCGTCTTCCCGTTGGACCAAAAGGCGTCAGGCGGTAGATCTGATAGGTAAATTTAACTGGAGATTTTTACATTATATAGTTGGAATCAAATAAATTGGCCCTTTCATGACAAATTACAAGTTTCTTTAATTTTTTCCCAAAACAAACAAACTTTTCACTCATTTTCACATTTATATTTTCTATTAAATAAGGCAGAAGGGCTTAAGATATATACGTAAAAAAAACTTCCTTGTTAAACTTGAAAAGAAATTCATCAAAGAATAACAATTATTAGTAGTTATTATGCAAAAAGTATGTAGATGTTCTGGTTGAAGAAGACGTCATTTTAGACGTCTACAACTTTTGCTTCTTCATTTTTGATGAGCTACCTGTGTTTGTACCATATATAGATGCCGCTTTCTCATCATTGCTTATGTTTAAGCTTTGGGTGTTTTTACAAAACTTAAAAACGCCTAACATGAAAGATCTTTCAACCAGAACGCCTACGTGTAATTTATGTACTTTTTGCATAAGGGCTTAAGTTTCTCTAAAGCCATAACTGTAGAACAATCTGCAAAAATAATGCTTGTAAGAAAATCAGTTTGCTAATTAGCGCTTACGAGTATTTTTCCATTTTTGGACAAAAACCTCAGTGTCGGCGCTAAGGTTGAGTGTGTGGAACCCACACTGTTAAAAATCAATTTAAATTACCATCATATATTTATAATGTAAATTTACATGGTAAAACGTTGTAATTTTACCATATTATAAATTCTTGTATAGATGGTACAAAACCAGAAATTGGATTAGAACAAATTAAAGAAATCTTTCATGAAGGATCAGATCTGATAGTTTATTGACTTTATGGCAGGTTTAGGGCATTAAATCGTGTAGGAGAGCTGAGCGAAAAAGGATTATCTACATATTTCCATGAGGCTCCCTTGAAAATAAAGGTGCGGATTATATATAAGAAAATGTTATAAAAATTAGGTTGAACCGGATAAACATAATAAATAAATATTGCATTTACAATGATAAAACATTTTGTAATTTTTTCAAATTTTTCATAACATATTAGTTTTATTATCTTTAAAAGTACGTTAAAAAGTATTTAGATAGTTTTCATAATTATATTTTTCAAAAATCATAATTCATGGATATCGATGAACAATATTAGAAATGTAGGCAAAAAGGTGAAAATTTCTGAACTTTGCACAATCAAGGATGAACAGCAGCCACGTGTCAGATTTCTCTTTGTCTTTTAAGAACTCCATTACTTAGTAAAATTTCCATAGGAAAATATGCATGTAATAAAGAAGCAGAAGTGGGAACGTAAAAAAAAAATTCGACGTTATGAAATTAGTCGAAATAATTTGAGGGTTGCAGTGGAAATAGAACGTATATATCAAAATTTGGGTAGATTATCACAGCTAAAACCAACATCAAGCTGTAGAAGGATTTGACAAAATTACATGGCCAGATTTTGGAGACTCTTTCCAATATAAATTCAAAGTAATAGTACTTTTTTTTAATCGGAAACCCCCAATACAAAATATTACCTCGAAGAAAGTGGGGCTGTTGTGTTATTGATCACGTAGACAAAATATTTTTATGATTATTGACGTAATTAAAGAAACGTTTACGTATTTAACAATTTTGAAGTTACTTCACAGTTCATCAAAATTTAAAGTCAATTTTTGTACTATTTACTCCAATTTATGGAGAAAACTTCGAAATAATAATTGACGACCATTTCGATGCTTTCTCCTTGCGATTTTAGCTTAACCACTAAAACCCATAAATGAACCCATTAAAGAGCAAGAACTGAAAACTTCTCATAAAATAATTACTAAATCGAGCATATAATTTTGTAATACTTAGTAGTTAGTTAAAATTTGCAAATTAAAGAGGAATTTTACAGTTTCTATATGTTTGATTATAAATATTTAAATTAGAAAGAACTGGCTTTTATTGATTGTGACGTCGCAGCGGTTTATATAAGTATTGGTGGAAGAGAATCTACCTCAATTGCAGTTCGTGCTCTCAACAGTTAGTTACAAGTTATGCGGTGTTCGATTATTTTAATTATTAAAATTTTCTTATGTGTCAATGAATCGTAAACTTACAGCAATTTCTTCAAAACACGTCTTAATTGTAAGGTAAGCAAATAAATTAATCAGGAACTGTAAAATGAACGTTCGAAACGACGCCATTTGTAATAACCAAACTTGGTTGTTAAAACAACGTTATTTTGTTAAATTAGTGAAATTTAACGGACATTTTTGTTTTCAGATTAACTAAAAATCTTTGCACTCGCCAAAGAAGTCGTAGAGGTAACATTGGAAACCGTCTAGAACTTCAAGTTTTAACACAAATCCACCACGTTCCGTAGTTAGTTTTGGTTAGAAAAATTTTGAATTTGAAAAAAATATTTAATATAAATCGCAAAATGGCTCAAGGCAGTGAAAGTTCTAGTCCAGCTGGAAAAGTTAATGTGTACGATAACACGTCAAGGTAAGAAACGACTCCAAAAAAATTTAAAAAAAACTAATTTATTTTGAATTTTCCAGAAAGTCAGGATTTCAAGCTATACAAAGTAAACAGCAGGAGAAGAAACAACAAGAAAAGCAGAATCCATGGGGTCCAGTTTTCAAAGATAAGAAGAACTTCGTTAATTTGCATAACTGCTAATTTATTTATTTATAAACTGTATGACATAAAAACAATAAAATCTTAAATTTAAACTTTATTTGAATTTTATTACGACACAAACGAGCGTACTTTCTCTCTCTTCCGCTGAAGGTAGTAACTTATCAGTTTTTCACTCAACAACCAAAGTGCTGCGAAGAAAAAACCTAAAGTAATAAAAATTTAGTCACAAAAAGTTAAATCGCCTATCCCCAGATTTAAAAATTACCTATAACAAGAACAAAGAAGCTTCCTTGCATGTCGTCCAAATTAACGGTGTGATTAGTCACCTGTGTAATCCGACTGACTTTAAAGCAGCGATCCTTTTTGGGCAGGTATTTTGCATACCATTTTTCGATCAAACCAACCTGATGAAGTCGTTTTATCCTGAAAAAAATTCGAATTTTGAGAACTAGTTTTTAAAATCATGTATATATAGTTCGTACTCGCGATTTATTAAATTGAGGTACGGAGTGTCTGGCGCAACGATCATAGCGATTTGTTCATTGAAATAATCTTCGCTTCCTAAGGTCAAATCGCACCGATCGCTGATGAGGAATTGTTTTTTCATGAGGTGGTGGAGTTTGTTTTTCCAATCAAAATAAACATGCGTTCCCTTTTCGACGTTGTTAAGCATGATGGATTGGTCTTGATCGTCTTTCATCATCCCTATGTACAAACTATGATATTTAGGCTCTGTGGATTCCTGGTGGGAAAATAAATGTAACAAATGAAGTACAATTTGGGAAAAACAAACTTTTATGATCTTTTCGAAATAACTTCCTTTTACGGTGCTCCACGTTACGGTATCTCGGTGCTCTAGGAGTTCGTCTATCGTGGTAATTGGAATATCAATTTTTGGGAACGTTAAAAACGCCACCAAGTTGCCACAGTAAGTGGTGGATACCACCAGAACTACTAACCACCAAGTCCCAACTATTAGTCTTGCACTATCAGCAAATGGAAGGTGCATTCCACCTGCAATGTTATATGCAGTTTAGTTTTGTGCAAAAACGGAAATGAAATATTTAGAAAACTAATAATAAATTTCGGACTTTTGGACTCTAGTTTTTAAAGTTCAAGTTAAACTTGTGAAAAAAAACTGTCTACCTGTTGATACCAGTTTTTGCAAAAGCGAAGTACGATGAACTTAAAACCGGATTAATTCAAACTAATTCGTGAAATCATAACAATTTGATTACCTTGCTGTAAAAGGGCACCATACATGTACCATAAGCAATTTTGGATCGAAGATAATCCACCAGTTTGGGGGATTCCTCTGTATTCGTAGACGGGACTAAATCGATGAATTAAGTACAAAATAGGACCCATCACGCAAACAGCAGCTGCCAAACAAAGCCAGGTCTAAAAAAGAAGGGAAAGTTGATAAGGTCCCCCTTAGCAAATGTTTTGATCAAATTGGGTATCAATAGTTTGTTCTTAAATGTTTTTCTGGTTTGGTCGTTTCTACAGGTCGAGGAGTACAAAATTTTGCGAAATTTTCCGAAATCCGAATAAACGGATTTTTAAATATTGAATATTTTTAATAGATAACTTCAATCGAACTTTAGTTATAGAATTATGTATAATTGTATTAAATGGGGGGGGGGGGGGCTTCCTCATCATTCATTGTGGAGGTTTTACTTTACTTTGATATATTCATAATATTTCCATGTTATCATTTTCTATAATGCAAAACAACAGCTTTTGTTTGTTTCTTAATTTTTAGTGATTCATTTAAAAAATAAATCGCGAACTAGAAGGTCATAGCGGAGGTTAAGCCACAGAGGACCTTCACCAATTCGGCGTATCTGTGCCGATTTTTTTATTTTTATTATTTAGAAAATTTATTATTTTGTTGTTAATATTTGAAAATTTGGGAAATTCACAATTTAAAAAATTAAGCACAAACTAGCGGATTAAAACCACATTCATACGCAAATGAAGTCGAAAAGATTAACATAATGTTTATTTTAGTGTCCGAATAAACTCCTTAAAAATTCCCCAAAATCCCTTGTCGTCTTCTTCCCAATTGGGGATTTTAGTTCCTCCAACGTGGGTTTTCGTCTAAACGCGCTTAATTTCATTTTTAGGAAAATTTATCATCTTACCAAAATTAGAGACTACAAAATTCGCCCCCAATGATGAAAATGGTATGCAAGATGAAATAGGAATTATTAAAAAACATTGTTCTTATTTGAAGTTTTCATTTCGCATTTCGATTTTTCGGAAGTGATTATTATTTAGTATGATGTAGATAAATTTTTCCAAACTCAATTTTGTAGAGAATTTCATGGTCTTAAACTTTGATCTGATGGGAATTTTCCGTAAAACTAAAATTAAGTGAGCTATATGCGAAAAACTGTGTTGGAAGAACTAAAATACCCGACTTTAAGGGACTTTTGGGGGATTCATTCTGTTACTCAAATACAATTCGCCCAAATTTTCCGCAAGCTGGGGTCATTTTTTCGGATTTGTTGATTGAGCTATAAAGAACAAGGAAAAACATTTCGCCAAAGGGTGAACCTTCATTGGGTTTAGTATACTCACGTCAAAAGTAAACGGAGACATAAATAAGAGAGCTCTGCTGAGCTCTCTTGGGCGAGCTGCAAGAAAGGTGTACGTTTGTATATTGATCGGATTGGTAAATTGGATCAAACTTTTGTATTCTTCGCTAACTGTGAATCCAATTGCACCCAACGCCATGGTTTTGTTTTTTATTAATTCGATTACGTTAGCAGGTATAATATTCGTCAAGGTTTCCTCCTCATCTATGATGTCGTGGTATTTCCCTTTTATTTTTGTTACATTTTTTGGTTTTGTCACATTAGTTTTGGCTACGTGAACAGTATAAGTAAAATTTAGACTTTTCGACAACTCTTGTATTACGTCAAAAATTAAACCGCTATATTCGATCACGGCGCCAGATTCGTTCAGCTGAATAAATTGCCATGGCGGATTCTGAAAAGCAAAAATAAACCTAAATATGAAGGATTATTTGGAACAGAAAAGTGCAAACGAACGAAAAACGAAAATTGAGTAGTATGTATATTTTGTTAAACCGGAATTCAAATGCGCTCCAAAAATTAGTTCATGGAATCAAACCCAGAAATTTTGAATGCGTCAAAAAGTTCCCAAACGAGGTAAACATATTTACAATTTGTATTTTACAAAGGATTTGTACTATTATACCGTGTTTCAATTTTCTACAAAAATTTTGGCAATTTACATAAAAGTTACATAATTGTGTTATAAATAAACAACATATCCATTTTGTTTATCGAATTAGAAGCTATCGTATTTATTTTAAATATAAAAAATATGATGGAAATATATTCAACAGGAATGAGTTTATTGGACTTTTCACGAGATCGTGTAGTGGTTTCTTATTAAAAATAAATGTGTGAATAATTGAATAATAATGAAGTCCAGTTAGACAGATCAATAAAAATTAATAAATATTGATCAAGCTCATTAATAATTATTTCTATACTTTTCACGACTTGGTTAAGTGATTACTTGATTACCATGAATAAATTAAAAAAAATTAGCGAGTCAGATATTTCTTCGACATAAAACGTATAGGTCTCTATTTGCACACGACAATATAAAAAAATATTTTCACTAATTTCTTACATGGAAGGTTACTAGAGGCAGCGTTTTTTGGCGGAATCCATGCGAAACGTGTGGAAAAACCATATCCGTTAAAGCTGGACCGTCGATAGGTCTCCAAGTTCCTACCGGAAGTAACTCGCCAATTAAATCAGCAGAATTTTTTTCGTATTCTTTTCCCCACGTTTCTCCCGCTTGGATCTGCCAGTTTGTACAGTTATTGCAAGAACCATGTTCGAACAGTTGATTCTAAAAATTTTCACATCAAGAACTGCAAACAATCTTTGTTTTTACAACCTTGACACTTGCAAGCAGCAAATTTCTCCTTTCCAATTTTGTTGGTCGTATGGCCTCCCATTCTTCGTCGGATACTTGGCTAGCCAAATCGTTTTCTTCTAAAATTGAGTTCTCCAGCGACTTGATGAACGCTTCCAAAATTTCTTCTATGTGGCATTGCAAACCGCTCTACCACAAGAAAATTTCGGAAAATTAAAATCTTCTAAAACTCTTCGGCTTACCTTGCAGTCATTATTGTCTACTGTAGTGTTATAAGCAAACGCAATATTTTCGCCTTCGGTTAGCAATTTTTTAAAATTGCTGACGTTGGTATGCAAGGAATTGGTGTCAGAAATCATGTACAACCACTGATTTTCGGTATTAACCAGTTTCAGCGTTTTGGCAACCTCCATCAACTGTTCCACTAAGTCGTAGTTCACAATTGCTAAAAAGTTTTTGCCCACCGCATTACTATCAATCACTGACAGGACATCCATCAAAACCTTCCGGGTGTTGTTAGATTTAGCGGTTGTGTTCAAATTAATTATAGAAACGGCAGTACCGACATTTTTGAAATCTCTGGATTCTCTTGTAAAACTAGTAACGACACGCGTCACCATGTCACGTTCTGAAGGAAGCCATTTTTCATTAGAATTTACTATCTTATTTTAGACAACTTACGTAAAGATTTGTCGTATAAAATTACGACCGAGTTCCATTTGTAAGCATTGATGACACGCAAATCCAAAATCATTTGGGACATTTCCTCTCCATTCTGGATTAACGGAACCGTTATTGCTTGGTCTTGAGGTAGACGTGAACAATCGGATTCTAAAGCGCAAAAATTAGAAAAATTTTTGGATTTGGGTAACGAAAATTACCTGAAATTGCCATGTGTAGGAGGTATTCGTCCTCAGCTACGTTAAAAAGTCGCCAAGTATCTTCACACGAAGCCACGGTTATCAGAGCCGTTATGTCTGGAAAAATTTTAACATTAAGAGTTTATACAGATTCGTTAAAAAGTGCTCTGGTACCTCTTTTGATGTTAATGTTTGTCCACGAGTAGAATTGAACGTTAACCCCGCCGTGCTTCAGTAGTTCTCTTTTGGCATACACAAGATACGTTTCAATTGCGTCTTTAATGTGATCATAATCGTCTGATAAAAATTCTCTGTCGATGACAATAGCTAAAACGAAAAACTATTCGAGTTAGTTGGATATTTTGTGCCCTTTGTGGAATGTGGCAACCTGAACTTCACACTAAGGTTAGGATGGTTTGGAAAATTATGGTACTAGAGAGTCCCAGCCTCCCGTTCAAATGCAAAGATCTTTGAATGGTTGACTACCTTATCCGGTTTCAGCAACGATAATAATAGAGATTTAGGGGAGAGTTACCTATTGTTGGTCACTCCATAAAAATTGAAAATTTCCTATTGCAAAGAGGAAGGTTTATATAGTATAATGACATAATTTTAACAAGCGAAGATATAATAAAAATTTCGAGAAAAATCAATTTGAAAAGTATGTAAATTTAGCGCATTTTCTTCGATTTTTGGGGTGTGCATTCGATAAGGAGGGTAATCCATCGTCAAAACCTACCCTTACGGGGCGCCCCTCCGCTCCGGGTTGCACCCCTCCAGGGCGGTTTTGACTCTGGTTACTAGGCTAAACATACGAGAAGGCGCCACATATCAAGAAAACCGGGATAAATATAAACCGGGAGCTTAGAGACCCTTGAAATAGCATTAAAAAGTATAGTTGCGGTATGGGGCAGTAAACTATTACGTTTCACCCCCAAAAAATCGCGTAAAAACAAAAAATAATCGATGTTACATGTACGACGGTCGAGCTGCATCTGCCGGTGCGAACCTTTACCTTTACCTGATATATATTTGATGGAGCATCCCGGCGCAGCCGGCCTTCTCCTTCATCTGAAAGAATACATTAATGACATTGGAATTTATAGAGACCGGTGGGTCTCTGGGAATTGGCGCTTGGCGGACTGACTGGTAAAAACCTGAGCTGTGACTGTGAAAATGTAATATGAGAAGAAAAAGAAAATTTTTTACGTTTGCCGATATAGTAGAGTCCCTAATTCGAAGAAAGAAATTATGAATTAATTTCTATTGATGACCTCGAAGTGATTGGCTTCTAGTTGGAACTAGTCAGAATTGGCGACTAGTGGGATTATAGTGATACTATGGGGGGTGATTTATCGAATCTTGTGAAAATTGATCGAAAAATTACACAAATCTAGTGAATAAATTCACTTTCGAAGAGAATTTGTGTAAGTTAAACCTGTGAACATACATTAGTCTGTGTGGGGGTGAGTTATGGTCAGGAGTTGTCCGTGGTCAGGAGTGATTTGGGACGGGGTATGAAAAAGTCGGCTAGGTTGTATTGACCTAGTTGATTTACTAGTGGGTTTTCTGAGAATTTGGATTTGTTGTAGAGATTGGTGGCATGTTTACGATTAAGAGTGTTAATGAGGTCTAGTTTGGCGTCTGCATGTAGTCGCCTGTTAGTGACGTAATAGGGGGCGCTGAAAATAGCTCGGAGATTTTTGTTTTGGATGACTTGAAGTTTATTTATGGCCCTGGGGCGTGCATATCCCCAGACAGGGGAGGCATAAATCATTGTTGGGCGGATTATGGCTTTGTATAATCTTAGTTTGTTAGCGGGGGACATGGTACTTTTTGCGTTCATGAGGACGAACAATCTATTGAAGAGGCATTTGGCTTTACCGGTTGCGGAGGAAATGTGAGCGTCCCATTTGAGGCGCCGGTCCATGGTAATGCCAAGGTACTTGACCTTGGTTTTCCAGGGGATTTGCTCCTCAAACATCCAGACACTGGAGTTGTGAGGCTTGCAACGATTTCGAAACATGATCGCGGAACTTTTGCTCGAGTTAACCTCGATGCGCCAAGTTTCGTACCACCTTCCGAGATCGGTGATCGCCTCCTGGAGGCGGGTTGTGGCTATGTCCGGGTGGATTGAGGATGTGTATATTGCAGTGTCATCTGCATATAGTGAAATTTTTGTTGCGGGATCTAAGGGGGTTGGAATGTCGCTCATGAAGATGTTAAACAGTGAAGCTGCAAGGATCGATCCCTGGGGGACCCCGGAGGTGATGGGGCGCTTTGTGGATCTGGTGTTCATGAGTTTGACTTGGAGATTTCTGTCGTGAAGGTAGGAGGCAATAAGTCGGACTAGGCCGGTGCAAAATACTCTAAGTGTTAGAGTATATCATAGCGCACGTACCGTCAACAGAATGGAGCGACGCGCGGGAATCTCACTAATTTTACATGTAAATTTGCAAACTTAAAATTCGATTTACTCAAAATTTTGATTATATCTTCGCTTGTGAAAATTATGTCAGTATACTATATAAACCTTCCTCTTTGCAATAGGAAAGTTTCAAGTCATTCGGAGTGACCAACATTAGGTAACCCTCACCGAGATTTAATCTATGATTAAATACAATGCATTTTAATTGTAGTTATAATTTTAATCATAGATTAAATTTAATTATCGTTGCCGAAACCGGTTATAATTGTAACAAAGTTTTAAATAGTTTTAGAGTTTATCAGAATACTTAAATATCTGTCATAATAGTTATCTTTTTAACAGGTCCAGTCAGGAGGGAAGGGGGAATATTATGCCTTTACATTAGAACTTTCCTCAGTATATTAGTTTGGGTTTCGATTATGCAGCATTAGATAGACAAGCCTATGGGAATGGGAATTTTGAAAACAGCCGGTGGAGTTCGAAAAGTTACCAATAGATGGCGCTACTTAATTTGAAGGCGAAATAAACGGCTTGAGCCCTAACGACTGGCGTCTTACAGATCCGTTACATCAATATAAACAATGAATAATTACAATAATAAATCAATTAATTACGACTTCAAATTAAGTAAAGCCTTCTGTTGATCACCTTTTCAAGTACGAAAAGTGTTTCCAAAGCCCCCATAAGGATTGATAATCTGATACTATAAATAATATTTTATAATCAAAGGTTTGGGATAGCTGAATATTAAAGCTATGAAATAAAGAAAGAAAGTCAATCTCGTAATAATATTGGGAGATCATGGGGAAAAATGTGCTTAGGTTAGTAGAAAGAAATATAGCAAAGAAAGCAAAATAATTATGGAGAGAAACAAAAAATTGTAATTTAAATTGGAATATTTAATTTTGATTTTGTAAATTATTAATTTTGGTAAAATGAAAGTTATAAAATTTTACGAATCCTTGCAGTGAGGGAGGGGGAGGGTGGTCTAATGCGTTCCTTACGTAAGTTTTTTTAAAATTTATTATTTAAAACCAGTTTATATTCGGCTTTTAAAATTACTTTTTCATAAAACACATTACCTAATTGAATTACGTACATTACTTGAAATAAAATATATGGAAGGGGTCAAAAATTAAAAAAATCGTTAATTTAGAAATCGATAATTTATGTACAGGATATCCCTGAAACCTGTGCAAAAAACATTTGGATGTTAATAGAAGACTCTTTTCTAAGAAAAATCCAAACTCTTAGGAGTAGACCCCTCTGAAGGAATTTTTTTAAATTTCTACCTTCAAATAGCCGCAGTAATCCACAAAATTGATTATAACCTTTTATTGCCTAAAATCAATGGTTTTTGAGTTACGGATTAAATAATTAAAGAAATTTTTTTTTTCTAGCAAATCTGAATGTTTTAAATTGCACGTTTTACAAAAAAAACAACTCTTTCTTGATGGCAAATTTAATGGGGCTAGTGATATTTCTTGACAAACCAACCCATTTTACAGAAAAACTGAAATAGTTTGTTATAATTATGTGTAATTTATCACCGAATTCACAATTCAAACTCGGCAAAATCCGTATTTAGTCGACTTCTTTCGTCGATGTGTTAAAATTATTGTTATGTGTTAAAATTTTGATTTCTTTGTATTTACTTTAGGGGCCGTTCATGTATTACGTAAGACGTTTTTTCCTACTTTTAGACTCCCCCCTACCCCCTAGTAAGAAAAAATAAGAAAATTTATACCCCCTCCCCCCCTCACTAATCTTACGTAAGATAAATTATTACCCAATGAGAAGTCAGATAATATATTAAACATTAAAAGTGAAATTAACGAAGATATTATGTTTATTTTATATTAAAAAAAAATGTTATTCACACAAATTACTTTATAGTGTAAGAAAATTGCAAAAAAAATCCAAAATCGGTCTTCTGCGATTTTTCGACGAATTTCGTTAGGTAATTGTATAATAAAAATCGTCCTCTAGGAACCCTGAGCTTCTTACCGAATTCTTCGTTTGCAGTTGAAATTTTTTTATGAAGGAGTGAAAATTATGTTTTTCGGTAAAATATTTTTAAACAAATTTCTATTTCAGCTATATTGTTATATCATATAACTCATTAAAAAAATTAAAAACACTTAAGGCTGCCGTCCTGGCAGTGTTTAATATAATATGGGAAATTTGTCGAGATTGCGGACGCACTAGGTAAAAAAGTATGCACTTTTAGGCAACCATTTTATGATCATCGTAAAGCTAAAACTTGGCCCTTGGATCTGATAAATTTTTAATTCCAATTAGAAATATTGAAATTTTTGCTGTAAAGATGCTCTATTTCACAGGGCAAAAATGTGACCGTGCAATAATTTTTATAATCATTAGATCATTACAGTTATAATTACAAACTTGAAAAGTGTTACACATCCAGGACAAATGCTTGACCTAATTTGAAAAAAAAATTGGTAGAATTATATGCATTTTTCTAGAAGATACTGCGTCCGAAAATAATAATAATTTTTTCTTGTTTTGAACGATTTTTTGAAATGGTGAGCAGAGTTCTGTTGCATTTCTAACGAAGTTAGTTGGATCTCGGTTAACATAGTTTGTCTATTCTATATCAGAATTACTTCTTACGGTTTATTGTTCATTTGTCTAATGGTATTTTCAATCGCCCACGCTTAGGACGGCAGCCTTAAAATATTTTAACAACATCCTCGAAATCATGAAAAGAAGAGCTTCCTAAAAATGGTCAGGGAGTTCTAATTTTTGGATATTTAAGGTTTGTGGTCCTAATAAAAACTCTGGGTTGGTGACTTCGGCGAGCGCCCGGAAGTGCCGCCATTTAAAAAAAAATGGCGAAAACAAAATGTTTCCTCGCAATATTTCCTTACCAGTTGACTTTAGAACGAAAATGACTTCTATAAATCTTACAGAGAATAAAATTTACTACAACTTCTATCTAAGTAAGTTATTTTTCTCTAACTAATAAGTCTAATAGTTTGTTGCTGAGCGCCAGCATTGTTAAATAGAGCACATTTTTGAAAATTTCAATGACGTTCGATTTTGACCTGACTTTTTTATAATAAAAATTTTTTTTACATATTTTTTATAATATATAGAGTATATTATATTCATAGACTTTATCATATAATAGACTCTTAGAGAGAGTAACCAAAAATTATTAAAATATGTCTTTTTCAATTCTACTATAAAAACGTTCAGCTTTCCGAATCTCTATAGGAAATTTGTCGATTTCAGGTGAATAAATTCGTGCTACTCCCGAAAATGTGATTTTATTCATTTCGAACGTAAATAATTAATAGTATTGTGTTTCACATTAATACCAACAGCATCTAAATTAAATTAAATAATTTTCAAATTTTGAAATTTAATTAAAAAAATAAAATCTTACGTAAGAAATTGTCTTGACCCCCCTTCCCCCGAGTAAGAAAAAATAAGATGCCAGCTACCCCCCCTCCCCCTAAACGTCTTACGTAATACATGAACGGCCCCTTACGCTCTTTGTGCAGTTTATCTTATTTAAAAATTCAAAATTTTCTCATTTCATTTCACTTTTTTTAGAAATAAGCGTATTAAATTTGTTAGCAGGAAAGGGGCATCTGTTTTTATACAAAACAAGGCACAACGTTTTGTTTAAAAGATACAGAGTTTGCAAAAAAATAATAAAATTTCTATTTTATTTTCCAATTCTTTGACACTTCAATACTTTATTTCAATGGTTCCCAAACTTTTTTTTCTCGTGGACCACTTTCAAAGTTTTACTATTTTCGGTAGACCCCCTGCTGCTACATTTCTACTGTATTCCCAAAACTCCTAAAAAACGATTCCCCACTTACAACTTGTGAACCCCTGTTTTCTTTTCACGTCTACGTGGACCCCCGTGTGGTCTCCTATGGACCCCTGGGGGTCCACCTGGACCACTTTGGGAACCACTGCTTTATTTAATGCATAACTCGAAAGCTGTTGATTTTAGGTAATAAAGTATCAGATACGAGTATATTTTGTAGATACTTTCAAGGTCTTTAAAAAAGTAATAAACTATTAATGCTAAAAAATCAAAAGTTTCGGCGTTAGGGGTGTTTGAAGCTAGAAATTAAAAACTTGCACGAAATAAAGTTTGAAGTTAGACAAAAAATTTATTTGCAAATTTTTTTTACAAAACTGTCTTCTATTCTGCCTTCTAGCAGCTTGTATTTTGAAACAAAAATATAGAAAGAAAAACTCACTAAAATATACTAATCAGAATAAATAAAAAGCTCACCTAAAGTAGCATTCGTTGTGAGTAAAGATGGAAATTTATCGGCTCTTGTACAGATGAACAAAGCAAAACCAACGATCAGTCCGATAGACATTTTTAAAAAACCGACACATCACGCAATAAATTCGCTTATAAGAACAATTTTAAGTTATTCCATTAAAAATCATAATAGAAGTAATAATAATGACCACAAAACTATAAATGATCGATGCCAGCAGGTGTGCTTAATTTCAAAGAAATCGAATTAAGCTCGTGTGTAAGTAGGAACTGGAAAAAAGGTCGAAAGTTGATTATTTATTTAAGAAAATTCAATTAAATAAGTAGAACGATTGAATCACATGTTCGTAGTAGGTAGGTATGCAGTTGATATTTAAAAATTCGTGTTTATTCAAAATCCCCATCAGTTTTCTAATGAACTCTTGAAATTTTAATGAAATCATTCGGATTTACAATTTTTCGGTAAAAAAACATTTATTAAAGTTCATTTACAACAACATTTCTAAATTATTGGATAATATTTGAGATGATTTTTCAAGTTTAATAAGTACTTTAAAATTATCGCCTATGGCGCTATTTCTACATGATATTAATTATCTGCCATAGAGAGAGGTCGAAATACCTAGGCCATAACACCGCCGCCGCCGGGACGAAATAGCGCGAATATTTCTTTGAAGTTTTTAGGAATATTACACTTGATGTAAAAATTATTTTACTATTTAAAATATTTTTGACGGTTCAAAACCAGCGAACAGTTTTTCAGAAAAGCACAACACGCTTGCTGTGATCATTAGTTAAGTTACAGTGCGAATATGGAGGGTTCGAATCGCAGAGTCGAGGAATTTCTCAACTTAGCCCGGCAAGGTCAAAATTAAATAAAAAAATTTTCATAAGAAATGTCATAGCCGTGTTGGCCAAGAAAAAATTTGCACTCCCCTACAAAATTAAATTGTAAGGACACAGGAAATATGTATTACTTTCCCGCTTTTAAAATTTTGTGGGTAGGTACCATAGGTAGGTACCTAGTTTATTGTTGCTTTTGTATGATTTATTTATTATTTTCTTGTAATAGGGATAAAATATTACCGGTGGCGCGCTGTAAGCAACAACAAACGTGACGTCACACTAAGTATTAATTTAATTAATTTAACCTCGAATTCATTGCCCTGATAAAAACACGTTTATAATACACAATACAAGAAAAATAGTAAGGTTAACTTTTGAATATGGTTACGTACAATATGAAAACACATTAAAAAATTTGTTATACTTACATATTAATATTATTTCACCAGGATAAACAATAATCACTACCGTATAAAACCCATATGAAAACAATAAAAGTTTTATTTATCCTTATCGTGACGTAAAATATTTAGTTGATATTACAGCCACCAGGGTGCGTACCTACAATTAATATTTTTCCCCTATACCAGAAAACCCATAGTCCCGTTATTTACATAGGTAAATAACAAAAACATACAAGTTGTTGAAAACAAAATCAAACGAAAGCATTTGTTTCCGTCTGTAAGAATATGTAATATTATGTAACTAGATGATACCCCGTCCGAGGACGGGCAGCTAGAAGGACGGGCAGCTACCCAAGGTAACTTAAGTTGAATGAAGATTAAGGAAAGCTCTCAGTGCAATCCAAAAGCCATATGACCTTGGCTGCCTGCCCGTCCTTCTAGCTGCCCGTCCTCGGACGGGGTATCATCTAGTTTTGAATATGATCGGATAGACCTTGATACAATTCAGTACGCAATTTACTTTGTTGATATCGTATGTAGTTCAAATTATTGGCTTCCACTTGCAAATATGAGTCGACAATCCACTGTTGCGTAAGTTTTCCCGCACTCATGATCGGATTGAAATCGTTTCTAATTGCTGTTTGCGCAACTTTAAATTGTAACATGCTGATTTTATTACGGGATTGCCGATATCCTTCGCAACTCCAATTGGGTTGCCACCCCGGTTCGCCAAACGGATAAAGAATGCCATAAGTCATAGGGTCAAGATTTGGGCTGAGAATATTGATACGAATGAATTGTTGTGCATTGTCGACGGGATTTCGAGGATAGATACGGATATCACGTTCAAATGGAGGTTCGCCGTCATCATTTACGAACACCATTGCAATTTCATTGGACGTTGGAGCATTGTAACGTCTTTGATCAGACTGCCGATCGCGCCGCATCACCATATTGACGACCGGAACTGGTTGTCCTTCTTCTTCGGCTCGTACACGCTCTTGTTGCTCAATTTCTTTCATCAGGCAATATGAAGCTGCGATACGATTGTTGACGCGGAAGAAACGATCGATTTTCTCAATCACTTCAGGTAGACAACCTCTATTCTCAGGCAGATTTACTCGTTCATTGACCGCTTCTGTCGTGTCCATTACATACAGTTGTGCAAACTTTCTTGTTTGTCCTTCAGGTGGATACAGGTTTGTGGTTCTGTGGTACGTCTGTCCATGAATTTTGAAAACGTATGGTCCGTTACCCGGCATTGAAACAATCTCTGCTCCCATTGAAGCGAAAGAAACCGAGGAATTGTAAGAGCGGATGTGCTGACGAAAGTTCTTGTAGTAAGGATTATCTGAATCTGAAAGCATAGAGCGAAGAAATTCGGGATATAACAATAGATTCCCATGTTGATCGAGCGGTTGCGGAATCTTCACTTTTCCTTTATGACAGCAGTTGCTAAATTGTTTATCAACTGGACGCTCCTTGGCGAAATTCTTGGAGCCGCAGAACTGACAGATGGAATTCATTTCTCCACAATCGTGTCGATTAACGTGAGATTCATCAAATCTCAATGCTCTTATTTGGAGTTGAATTGCTTGACTTTGGTATCGATTTTCTTTCTGTCGATGTATCGCATGGGACCGAGCGTCAGCAGCTTGCCGCGCTTGAGTTTCTTCTAAAGTTTCACGTTGTTGACGTATCGCATGGGACCGAGCGTCAGCAGCTTGCCGCGCTTGAGTTTGTTCCAAAGTTTCACGTTGTCGACGTATCGCATGAGAGCGAGCGTCAGCTTGTCGCTGTGATCGAAGCTGTTCTTCTGTGTTATTAGCTCTTGTACGTGATTTTCTCTCACGATTCAATCGCCGTCGCTTTGCAGCAGGATTTTCAAAATTTTCATTATCGATTATGGAAGTTCACATAATGCTTTTTTGGAAATAGCTGTCCTATATAGACAAAATGATACGATGATACGTTGATCCGATGATACGTTGATACGTTGATACGATGATACGTTGATCCGATGATACGTTGATCCGATGATACGTTGTGCGTTCGGTTCGGTTCGGTTTGCTTCGGGTATTTCCGTGGGACAGACAGAAAGAAAGACTTGGCCTTTTATAATAAGAGATTTCAATAATTTATTTTATGCAATCCTTGCGTGTTTATCGTGGATTTATGACTACTTTTGCGGTTCGTAATGACCTTCTTCAGTCCCACGTTAAAATTTATTAGTCCCTTGGAATGTCATTTAGTCCCTTGGAATCATAGTATGACATAATTATTGAATCAACAAAAGTCTACATGCTATATTTTATCTTACGTTAGAATAATTATTTATCGCTTCCTTGAAAGGAATGCGTTATCACATTGCAATGAGATATTCTTTCGACGTGTAGGCGTTTTATGCCGCCAAAGCTTCATATACGTATTAAGCGCTCTTTCTTTTAATCATACAACCACTGTTATCATTTGTAATGGGATACATTAATAGACAATTTTATAAATTGCATAATTACAATGTAATTTTGCATGCATACACTGTTATCTTTTGCAATGCGCTTTTTAACTGCCACTTCAATTTTAGGCTTCTATACAAAGTATAGCAAGAAGCCTTATGATTTGGCTCCGTGTCCGTCTGTCTGTCCGCATAATTCAAAATCATACAGAGCGTTTCAAATCGTGTTGGAAATACTCTGTGTGTATAGAGGTCTAAGAACTGGTTTTTAGGCTTCTATACAAAGTATAGCAAGAAGCCTTATTTTATTTTACTTTGATGTGAAAAAATAATTTTTTATTGATGTGGTTAGTGAAGTTAAGTTGTAAATAAAAGAGAAAGGAGAGGATTGGTCCACCTCAAAAAAAGGACCATACATTACAGAGAAGTAAAGTTTCGAATAGAATGGAAAAGTTTGATTGTTATTACTTATATAGTAAATGATAATTACCAACCGCAAAAAATTTAATTGGTGCAGATTATCTGATTATGTGATGTTACATTATATGGCGATCAAAAATAACCAGATAATAACAACTTTCCACACCAGAAAGGTAGCTGTATAGAAGCCTAAGAACTGCCGCTAAAGCGAGTTCCACCTTGTTTGGATATCAACACGAAAGGGGGGTTGAAAATAAAATTTTTCATTTTTTAGTAAAATGTTTTAAATCTGTGCAACCATTTATGGTGCTAGCGACGTCAGATTGCCCAATATTCAGCGTCATAACTACATTCACATTAAACAAAATTTATTTTGCTATCCTGGAAGCAAAATAACGCTGCCCGCGTCAGCCGCCACTGTTATACACTTTAAAGTTATCAATACTGGATAGAAAGATTAACATTAAAATTTAATCATGGAACAGCCAACTGAGAAACCTTTTCTACATGATAGCTGTATTAGAACATCCTGTAGTTATCAAATAATGAAAACAAATTTATTATTAAAATAATGTTAACAGAAAACATGTGTCCGTTTTATTATCAATTTTCTATTCTAAACGCATATTTCGCCTTTAACCTATATACTG
Source organism: Podabrus alpinus (assembly GCA_932274525.1). Classification (NCBI taxonomy): domain Eukaryota; kingdom Metazoa; phylum Arthropoda; class Insecta; order Coleoptera; family Cantharidae; genus Podabrus; species Podabrus alpinus. Next base: position 6,077,390 of record OW026453.1, read on the forward strand.
TGGTAAATAATTTCGTGTAAAAATTTTAAGTATTCTATTTGTTGTTTTTTTTTGTGAAAATGTCTTTCAGTGATTCTTCCTCAGACTTGGGTTTGCCTCATTTTGAAACAATTGTAACTTGTGCTGTAATAGAACCTCAAAGAAGCTTAAATTATCGAAAAAATGATGTGCAAACTAACAAAAGCAGCAAAAATTCTAAGAGCAATAGAATTTTGCAGGACTGGGATGCAATTGAAGTTGATCTATCTGATCATAATAACAACGAAGTTAATTCTATCTCAAAAGTCTCTAAGAGTTTTTCGTATGATACATTCAAAAATCAACTAAGCATTGATAAAGAAAATAGTAGAGAAGAATTACATCCTTTAACAAGTACTAGATTGCAATCTGTCGAAAAGAAACAGAAGTCTTCAAAAAGAGGACCCATCGCTGCTTGGAATCGACGTAATGTAAAAAGGGTTAACTATATAGAAAGTAGTTCCGATGATGAGGACATCTTTAATGAATTAGTAAAAGAGATAAACAAGGAACCAAACCCGAAATCCGTAAAAAGAGGAGGACCAATCGTTAGTCGAAACCAAAGGTTTAAAAAATTCAAACCAGGCGAGAGCCATTCAGAAGTTCATCCACAGCAATCGCTTCATAAAAGTTTATTACCAGAAGCAAAACCAAAACCAACCTTTTTTGTAGAAAGTTTGATAGGATACGCCAAGAACAACAGGGAAGATGATGATTTTTGGTCGTTATCGAGTTTGAGCAACCCTCCAGAGGGTTTATTAAATTCGGTTCCCAAACCCAATGATGGTAAAATAGAAAGTAAATCTGAGGATTTGTTTTCGAAATTACCTGATACAGAATTGGAAACCTTAAATAGCAAAATCTGTGCATCCTTGGAACCTGTTTTGGAAGATGGTGCAATAATTTTGGCGAAACCTAATCAAGATGATCTCGAGTCCTTTTCGAGACTGGCTAACTTTTTAGAATTCGATTCAGATAATAAACCCAATGATGGTAAAATAAAATACTTTAAAGCTGCATGCACAACCTCAAAATTATGACCCATTTCGACTTATGTATTTTAGTCATTATTTGGGGTTGCAAATGCGGCTTAGATCTTGAGCTACATTTTCGAAAATACTTGTTACAGAATCAGAAACCTCAAATATCAAAATTGATGTACCCTCTAAACCTCACTTGAAAGATGGTTCTGCAATCTTATCAAATTGTAACCCTAAAACTGATGAAGAAATGCATTCAGGTCAAGGTTCAACACCAATAACTATTTCATCAAGAGAGAAACATTTCTTGTTAGCAGAAAAGGATCCTGAAAATAATGTGGATGAGTTTGCTCAAATGATTGGTAATATGCCGCCGATGTTATCTCAATACGAAGCTTATGAGCGATTTGAAATGTCAGAATGCGCCAAATCTGGCTTGTTAACAAAGGGCAGAGTTAACAAGAGTGATATGGAAATTTGCGAATGGATAGCAACAGGTAGATATCCACTGGAGTAGAAAGTTTTTTCATTTTTTATATTATAGGTGTGCAAGAAAACCAAGAAGATGAGATTTTTAAACAGTAAGTATTGTGTTAATATCAAATTTTCGGGTGAAAAATAGACTTCGCCAATCTTCCATTCCCATCATTTTAGTCTCAACTATCGCGGATTTATTCACGAAAACTTTTGTGAGTGTAGGCGAACACTTGAGCGCCGTTTTGAATAAAATTGATCAAAGTTTTGATCTTGAATTCAAAAATCCTGCTACTCTCAAATTACTTGCGCCGTGGTTTCGAATCCACGTTAAACATTTACGTGCTACTTGACTATAATGAATTAATCTTTCTCATAATATAGTAATACCATATAATTCTAGGGTTACTTCTGGCATGAATTTTTCCTCAATTGTGTTACTTTTTCTTCGCCTAATTTTTACTTTTATGTTTTAAATAGGGCTGAGCAGCGTTTAAAAGAAATTTCAGAGTTTATTCAAATGAGTTTGACCGTAATCAATGGGCCAATAACATTCAAAAATCATAAATTTTACAACCTTTTGCTGGATTTGGAAGATAAATTGAATACTCATTTCGTAGAGAATTCTTACATAAACGAACAAGATTTCGATAATCTCATGTAAGCATATCTAATTTGTAAAATTTGGTTTTCTAATAAAAACTGTTGAATTTACTTCCTACATTTCCATTGTTTAGTTCAAAAATAAAACAAGTATAGCATCCCACATTCTAAATTAATTAATTTTTATTGTTGCAATGTAGAAATTGCAGCATGCAAATTACATCCACATATTAGAATGAAATAATTACAAAGATCTTACATAAAATTCTGAGTAAAAGTTAATCAAAAGGTAAAATTTTCCCTCCAAAGATGCGCATTTTTTACATTTTATTCAAAAAATGTAGCTATCCGATTTCGCTATTAACTTGACTGACGGTTCATCCGACGTAAAAGTTGCCCATCCCCATTTTATCGGTCGATAAAAGAGGACAAATGTAACAGTTGTCAAACATATCCTCATTCCGATCGCTATTTGCCTTTATTTTGGGTATCTTCGTCCATTAGGTCCCTACTTCTCATTCACGATGGCCTTGGCCTGCCTAGTTTTCATTTTTAGGGTGACATCCAATTTGTTCTTAGTCCCTGTATGTTCCAAACACGAAGAATTTTTGACCGTTTTCGTTGTATATTTTTGCCATTGCCTAAACCATTTATTAATAAAAATGATTTTTTTGCCATTCCGGGGGTAAAGTACTCACTTTTTACCCCGGTTTGCGGGCGTAAAGGGGCACTTTTTTACCCTGCGGGAGTAAAGTTCAAAAATAGGGGGGTGAGCGGGAGTAAAGTTAAAAAATAGGGGGGTGAGCGGGAAATAAAGTCACCAGATGACTGGTGACTTTAGTTTAGTAACGGCCTTAACCATGGAATAGTGCGACCACAAGGTCGATGACTTCAACGTTTTAGCCTTCTCGTAAAAAAATGCCAAAAACACGTCTTCACTAAAATAATCTGACAATTCTTTATTCTGGCACCACTGCACAAAAGCGTCGTATTGTTTTTGGTAAACTTTTCTTGATTTTGCCGGCAACAGTTCCACCAACGCCATCTTCGCTGCTTCGGCAATTTCTACGTTCTCGCTCATGGTACGTGTTGCTCTTTCAAAGGCACAAATTTAAATGAAATGAAGCATTGGAATCAATGGCATTGGTAGAATCAGGGGTGCCAACTGCTATTTCTTAGTAATTTTTAGTAGTATAGTTGGTAATATTACTAGTGCTATTTTGCGATTTATCGACCACGTGTAGGTATTATAAAAAAAAAAGCGTTAAATTTTTGCTTTAAGTTTCTAAACTGGCGAAGTTCCTACTTTACCTCTCGGAATGGCAAAAACAGTATATGCACGACGGTAGTAAAGTGACTTTTGGCATAAAAGTGTCACTTTGCTACCTTGGTGCATAATGTACTATTTTCTGTTGGATGACGTGTAGGTCCATCGCCACAACCTGGAGGATCAGAGAGATTTCTGTTAGGGCCTCGTACCTTTAGCCATGTAATTTAATGAATGAATTACAATTCCAAATTTTTGAACTCCATTCTAAATTTATTAATATTAATTTTTATTTAATGTCTAATAATAGCTCTTACGTTTATCCTCTTTTATCGACCGATGATGAGAATAATGTAAATTCTCAAAACGCGCCTCAAAAGAAGTTAATGAAAAAGACTAATTTTTACTTTATTTATAACTCCAAAAATATTGGAAAAATGATTTTTGATATATGAACAGATTTTTTGTTCCGTTATAAATCAAAACTTAATAAAAAAAATTCAAGTCTCAAATTAATGGCATTTTTAATTTAATCTTCTTAATGCGAAGATTCGCATCGTTTTCTTTTAAATACATATTTTTACCCCATAATTATTTTTCAAAACATGTAATTTAATTTTTAATATTTCCTTCTATGTTGATATTAAATTTATTAATTCTACTTTTAGTTGTGCATCATCATCTGTATTTTTTGGCATCTGATGTTTCCCTTTTCCATCAATCTTCCTTCCATTTTTACTTTGCCGTACAAAGTATTGTAATCGTACTGAATTAAAATTTTGATAGATTTACACTTTTTGAGATCACAGAAGTCGAAAATAACCATTTCCAAAAAATGTCTGTGGCCAAATTTGTGTGCGCTCTAAATAATAATAGAAATTTGAAAACCAAATTTCATATTTAGTAATATTATTGGCGATTTACATTACCGTTGGTGGCGCCACCAGCAATAACAACATGGCTGTGTTTAGACGTATATTTCAAAATTTAAAGTCATATTCTGGTGAAAATTTGCAAAGAGTTCAGTATGAGGTTAAATTTATTGTAATATGTTTTGTTAATTAATTGATTTTGTTATGTTTTGAGCCTGAAGAACGAATTTTTATTTTCATATAATACGTCATTGGGGAGGATTACCTAATGTTGAACACTCCAAATAAATTGAAAATTTCCTATTGCAAAGAGGAAGGTTTATATAGTATACTGACATAATTTTCACAAGCGAAGATATAATCAAAATTTCGAGAAAAATCAATTTGAAAGTACGTAAATTTAGCGCATTTTTCTTCGATTTTTGGGGTGTGCATTCGATAAACAGGGTAATCCATCGTTGGTTACTATGCTAAACATACGAGAAGGCGCCTCCCATAAAAAAAATTCGGGATAAATGAAACCGGGAGCTTAGAGACCCTTGAAATAGCATTAAAAAGTATAGTTGCGGTATGGGACAGTAAACTATTACGTTTCACCCCCAAAAAATCGCATAAAAACAAAAAATAATCGATGTTACATGTACGAGAGACGAGCTGCATCTGACGGTCCGCAAAACGCTAAGTCTAAGACTAGTCCATCTCGCACGCACCGTCAACAGAATGAGCGACGCGCGGGAATCTCGTTAATTTTATATGTAAATTTGCAAACTTCAAATTCGATTTACTCAAAATTTTGATTATATCTTCGCTTGTGAAAATTATGTCAGTATACTATATAAACCTTCCTCTTTGCAATAGGAAATTTTCAATTTATTTGGAGTGGTCAACAATAGGTCATTCGACCCTACGTCATTTACTAATTTGAAATTCTCCCGCATGGTGGCGTTTGCTTAATGTAAATTGCGAACAGTGAGACTAAGAACTGATTAGATTTTGGTTGAAATCGGTTCACGGTAAACAATTTTTTTGCGTACCGACTTATTTTTAGTTTTGCTCCAATTTTATTTAGCTTATACTTATTTTTCGACCGAGGAAACGGCCCATTAATGACGTGATTTTTGGGACTTCTTAGTCAAATTTGCCTCTATTCCGGCCCGAGCCTGATGTTGAAAACTTAGGAACTCTTTTCCGATGCAAACCTACAGGGTTTAAGCAAAAAACATCTCATTTCCGAGTTATTACCGTAGACACCTTTTTTGCGACGTAATGACTGGACTGTAAAAATATAAAGTTAGCAGTGTAAAAGCAGTGTCATAAATATATCTAATTTCGGGGGGGGGGGGGTTAAAAAATTTTAAACCAAAAATAATGGAAAACAGGTAATAAATAAAAAAAATATTGGACAAAGAAATTTAGATACTGAATGAAAACTACACATTATGAACTGAATTGCACGAGGATCTCATAAAAAAAATGTAGGGGATCCCACCAAACAAAATAGTTTTAAATTAGCTAAATGAAGCGCCAATTATGAAAAGGAAGAAATATTAAAAGAAAAACTATAAAATTCGTAACATTTCCATTATAATATAGTCGTATTTTATGTTTTGTACAAAAACAAATGTATAAATCTACTTAAAATGTACCATAACCAGTGGCGTAGCTAGCATGGGTGACACCCGGGGCGGATTTCATGGGTGGCACCCCCACCTAGGCTGTGACCTTTTTTTTAGGAGTTGCACTTAGGCAAAAAACCATGAAGCATGGGGGTCAGATAATTTGGGGTCGGGTGTCACCCCCCCCCCCCAAGATGGGTGAAGTATCAGCCCCACCACGCCTTTTTTTTCTTTTTAGAGGTTGCACCTAAGGAAAAAAGATAATTTGGGGTCGGGTGGCACCAGGAGAGGTCCGCCCCCACCTCCCCCCCGCCCTAGCTACGCCACTGCCATAACCACAAAAGCTCGAGTATAACTCAATCCATTTTTTCTCTAATAAGGCAAAAATGTTCAGTGTAAAAAAACGAATATTTTTTATATCTTTCACTGTTTTTGAGTTCTTACAGAAAAACTGGGTCGAGTCACATTCGTGCTCATGTGGTTATTATACTTTATCTGTATAATGTAATTGTGTAAAAAAAATTACATCTATTTATTCAATTATTTCGATTTGCCAAATCATAACATAGTCGCACCCTTAACAAAGTTATTCTAATATGTGGAGATTGAGAGATAATTCAGTTTAGTTTCACTCATCTGTAGGCGATGTTTACATGATATGAATAGGAAGAAAATCTATATTGAAAACTAAAAACTACGTTTTTTGGGTAATAGCAAAGAGGATGTAAATAATCTTCTTTGGTAATAATTAAAAAATTGAAGTTCTATGGAGAGTTTGTAATATTCTTTTGAATATTTACGAGTTTCGCCCTTAGATTTAATTTAATTTAATTACGTACGTACCTATTAACGCCCTCTAGTGCGATTACTTCACAATTGCATTAGGTCGATAATTATCATGGTCGATAATTATCACGGTCGGTAATGATGATGGTCAATAATAGGGATTGTCAAGTAAGTACGCTTGGGTGGTAGCTGACAAGCAAGGTGTGTGTGTGATTTTTTTAATTTCCCGGAAGTATCCCGGAGCCAGTTCTTTCCCGTTCCGTTTATTTGTTTGCCAGAACTGTGCTACGTGCTAATTGCATCTGTTGGTTGGGATACTCGTTTGGGATAAGATTCGCCGTATGTTTATTCGGCGGGCGTCATTCGCCATTTGTAAGAAAATCCACCATTCCACCTGTAAATCCTGTGCCATCCACAAATTCCGCTGGAACCATCAAGCGTTGTACAATCGAAACGACCAAGGTATTGTTCAAAGACAACGACGAAACCTGTAGGAACGGACTTTCGATAAAGTCACTAAGTAAGTGCGATTGTTTTTATCACCTTAACTTATCTGTGTATTGTAAATCGCGTAAGTTGTACGTTCCTGTGTGTACCTTTTTTTCCTTTTTTATTACCTTTTTTATTACGTACTGAGAAGTATTGAGGGTCAGACGCCCCTAGTGTATTTGACATTAACACCGGTGGCGTATCCATCTTGTTTTAACACCAGTGGCGGACCCATCTTGTTTAAAACCCCCGTGGTGTAGCATCGACGATTTGGTGTTAAACACCAGTGGCGTGTTTGTTTTTAGACTACGTTTTTTTTTATTTTAATTTTAGTTATTACTGTTTCCTTTGTTATCTTATTTTATTTTATGTTGTTTTATTTTAGCAATTAAGTTTATTGTGTTAGTACGTAAGTGTCATAACGCGTGTGCTGGCAGGTTGTTGTTGTTGTCGAGCACAGTAGCCTCTTAGACATTAATACGCTCATCAATTTTGTCGTCAAAATTATTTTTATGTTTTTGTTTAATAAATGTGCCACGCGATTTAGGCGGGTATGATTTACAAAGCCCTTTCCTTGGGAAGACGTCGTGCCTTATTTAGGTTTTTCAACGCATTGTCCTGGTCCTTTCGATTGGAAATCCGGCGCGACAACGTATCCCGGCGTAAGTACCAGAGCGACCTTCAAGGTAAGTTTTCTTACGTTTCCCCTTTAATTAGACCTAGGTGGCGCCCTTATTCATACATTTTTTTCACGATCTCGACCCCCCCCCCCTCTGCAGTACAGTGTCCGTGGAATATTATATATATTCAATAAACCTACCCCTCCCACTGGCTAGTTGGCAATCTGTTTCTGCGGAGGTTTCCGCCAATTCCCTCCCCTTTATTTGGGAATTCGGCCGTTTACGGGGCAATTTGTTGTAGTTTGGGGATTCGTTCCCAACCCCAACGAGTTGTCCGTCACAAGTTGTATCTTGGAATCTCTATGGGCTAGAGCACAAGTTTTTTCCGTTTGTGGTCAGAATTTTATTTGGTTTAATTTTGCTAATATTTATTTTGGACATAGGATGCATTTGAAACTGCTAATCCACTACTTTGTGATTTTTGGAACAGGTTAGAAGAGGAAGTCCACACTATTGATTCACCCTGTACCTATATAAATTTTCAATTTTTAGGCTTCTATACAAAGTATAGCAAGAAGCCTTATGATCTGGCTCCGTGTCCGTCTGTCTGTCGGCATAATTCAAAATCATACAGAGCGTTTCAAATCGTGTTGGAAATACTCTGTGTGTATAGAGGTCTAAGAACTGGGTAGCCAGTGCGCTACTTTTAGGCTTCTATACAAAGTATAAAAAGAAGCCTTATTTAGGCTTCTATTTTTTCAATGCAGACCAAATATAAGTTATATTTTATTTACATAATATTTTACCTATATAGGAAATTTAAATACGTTGATACGTTGATCCGTTGATCCGTTGATATTTAATTTCATTGTCTTAAATACTAGTTACAATGTTAATGAGGGGGTCTACTTCAAGCCGCTTTGGCACAATGCTACGAATATCTTCCGGACTAAAAATGCCAAATTTCACATTCTTTACAGTTTTGAAAGCAGATTTGTTTTCGATTAATGCCATTGTTAATAATTTACTTTTACTTAACGCGCGAAAAATTAACCAAACTGTTACATCTACTATACTCATAGGGCGATGTCCTATATAAGAAAATTGATCTGATGATACGTTGATCCGTTGATACGATGATCCGTTGATACGCTGCTAAAGCAAGTTCCAACTTGTTTATAATTTAATTTGTACCTGTTTATTTAAATTTTTCTTTTCGGCTATTTTTTGTCGGTAGTTATTAGGATTGCATAAAATAGTAAACACAACTCGTGGCTAAAGCGCCATTAAATCTCTTGTGCTTGAGACCCCTTGGTGGAGGGGGTAGATATCGCTACCCCCACCACCGCAGGTTCGCAATTCGCACGCGAGATTAAATAGCCTGCTTTAGCAACTTGGTGTGTAACATACTATTAGATTACTAGCTGATAGCCCGTCCGAGGACGGGTAGCTAGAAGGACGGGCAGGCAGCCAAGGTCATATGGCTTTTGGATTGCACTGAGAGCTTTCCTTAATCTTCATTCAACTTAAGTTTGTAACGGGCCAAATTGGTTCCGTCAACAAACTGTGATCACACAGGTGAATGTGTGGCACCTACCTGGATTTGTATTGGATGCCGCTAGCTCAATCGCGTGGGTCGTGGTGCTTGAATCACTCCAATAACAATCCGGGACGGCAAAATCAAGGGAAGTCACAATCGGGTATTAGGGCGCCACTGAATTTGTCATAAACTTACCCCAAAAGTAATTCAGAACTTACCTATATAGAAATAGGGGGGGGGGAAGTCGAGAGTGAAATAAAATATATCTAACAACGAGAAACAAAATTTAATGATAATAGTTTTAGATATAGGTTCAAATGGTGAATATACAATTTTAATAATGATTGGGATATTGACACAAATTTTGATAGTTACTTCGTAATACAAAACTGGTGGTGCACTGAATTTAGTAACAAAATTGACGGTTTGAGTTAAAGTTGCTGAATTCGTACTTAAAGCTAACATAGAATAAAGAAAAATAAATAGCAAATAACATAAAAGGAACTTAACCTAGAAGTTGGCATAAAATATTTAACACTCGGTATATTCTATGATATACCATAAAAATAATACAAAATACTAAATTAAGGTTAGTAACTTAAGACTAAGAACACTTTCTATAATTAATTTAATAATACTCAATAAAATTTCAGTAACGCGAAATTTATCGTATGGATTAGGTAGCCAAAAACTCCAAGGGTTTACGTGAGTAAATCGTTCAATTTATAACTTAAATATTTGCAAAAGTGCGAGGTGGTGTAAGGTTGAATTGATGGAGCTAAATGTTAATTGTGTAAAACGTAAAGTGTACTTACAGAAATTAAACACGAAAAAATAATGCACCATGCCACTTAATGCGGGCCTGTCTTGAACAATGTGAAGACAAGGAAATGACGTCACAGGTGCTGACACAGGGCGATGACCTTTCGGATTTTTACCATAAATTGGAGCGATGATTTCAATCTGGGGACTTGATTTCGATATCGGGAAGTCTTAAACGAAACCGAATAATGTGGAGCGTTTAGTGTTGTCGATTTTCCAGTAAATGAAATTTTGCGAACCGCATGGAACACATAAACCAAATATGGTTCCCAACCAATCTTTAATGCCAATATTGCCACTGGGGCGTCTTCTGTGCTACTACCTAGAGTAGCGACCCGAAGTTTACACTAAAATGATGATTTTACTGAATTTCACCACAACTTTACTTAACAAACAAAACAAGCGTTCTTTTTTTGCTACGCCATTACCAGGATCTCTTTTCTTGTGGTTGTGCGCGCGCTACCTCACGCTAAGGCATTCATTCCCACAAGGCAATGTACGGGGCGGGAGTATAAATTCAAAATTTCGCGGGGAAGACTCAAATTTAAATGAAAAAGTAAAATATTATTACATCACCCGGGCTGGAAGAACAAAAGCCTCTTTTGTTCTTACGAACCAGAGCTTAGCAAACAGTAACATACATCGCCAATATAACATAAGCACTTAAAAGATAAAAGCTAAAGCACATAAAACACAAAATACATAAATATTATTATACAGCGAAAGCGGAAGCTAAAAGAAAAAAAAATACATGTTATATACAAGTTCATTTATCTGTCGGTATGGACTAACCGCATCGGTCCACGAAGCGAATCGGTTTCCCAATTCAAATCTCATCAAATTGGTCAGAACAAAACGTAAGATAAACAAGTCAAATCAGGTTTAGCAAAACGCTCTCTTCGTAACTCAAGATACATTTACTAAATTATAGTCGCAGTTGGGGTTAGTTAACGCCCTCTGCGTAACTCAAGGTACGCTACTAATATGACTTACTCGGGAGCGGATTTAAGATCTTTGGCATTCCACACGCCTTGGGAAGTTCCAGATTCATCAGAAAGCTCATACGTGGCATAAGAAACTTTCTTTCTGATGTAAAAGGGTCCACGAAATTTGGGAGCTAATTTCGCCGTAAAATATTTTGACGCGTCAGATAACACATAATTGCGTCGCCACACCGAATCTCCTACTTCGAAAGTAGCAGCTCGACGTCTTAAATCGTAAGAACTCTTGTTCTTTTCATAGGCTACTCTAAGCCTTTTAACAATATCGTCATACAATTTGTGGAGAGCCTTAGGTTTACCTTGTAGGTATAACCTATCTCCAAACGAAATATCCGCATCTCCTGTCAATTCAGAAGAGCCTACGGTACCTCCATCTAAATTAATTTCTCTACCAAAATTCGCAAAATAAGGCGTTACTCCAGTTACTTCGTGTACTGCTGTGCGCATGGCGCAAGCAACACGGGCTAAATATTTATCCCAATTCCTATGATTGTCCGCTACATAGGAGGACAACATAGTCTTTAAAACTCTATTAACCCTTTCGACCGGGTTAGCTTGAGGGTGATAATTGGCGTTATAAGTAATTTTAACATTATACAGGGAATTCATGTTTCTAAATTCACGGCTTCGGAATTGTACACCGTTATCACAAAGTAAAATTTTAGGGGCACCATAAACTAAAATTACGTCTTCTTCGATTTTACGAGTAACAGACGCAGCAGTGGCAGAACGTAAAGGAAAACACAAGGAATACTTAGTAAAATAATCTGCTACAACTAGGATATACACGTAGCCACGGGTTGAGCGTGGTAAGGGACCTACTAAGTCAACAGAAATCATCTGCCAAGGACGAGTTACATTGGGATGGGAAGTCATAAAACCAGCGGGCTTTTTCTGTTCCGGTTTGTGGGCAATACAAATGGGACATCTATTTACATAACGGGATACTGAAGATTTCAACAAAGGCCAATAATATTTTTGAGTTATTCTACTTAAAGTTTTGCGAATTCCGAGATGACCAGCAGTAGGTTCATCGTGACAAGATTTTAGAATGTCATTTCGTCGAGAATTTGGAACCACTTCCTTCCATTCCGCCTTCTCACGAAGTTCAGGATAATCGGGAGTTACATATTTAAACAAAAGGTTATTTTCGATTCGCCATAGGGGAAATTTATCTGGTTTGTTCTTAACCTTACTTAACATGGACTTATACCATTTATCGTTATGGTTACTTACCGGATTGGGATTGGGGTCATGATCATCATCATTGGACTCAATAAGCTCATGTTCCTCGTCGTTATTATCACCGGAATGATCGTCGGTTATTTCACCAATCTGTATTGTTTTAGGAGCATTAGGGATCTTATTTACATTCTTATTTTGGCAAAATTTGGGAGTAATCGAAACATTATCAATCACGGGAACGGATCTTGATAACGCATCCGGAACTACATGATCTTTACCTTTTCTATGCGTAATTTCGAAGTCGTACTGTTGTAATCTTACCATCCATCGAGCTAATCTACCACTTGGTTGAACAAGATTATTTAACCAAACGAGACTATAATGGTCAGTGATTACACGAAAATGGGAACCTTCCAAATACGGTCTTAGTCTCTCAATGGCCCAAAGAACCGCGAGACACTCTCTTTCCGTAACAGAGTAATTTCTCTCTTGGCGCGTAAGTGAACGACTTAAATAACATACTACGTGTTCTACTCCATCAATTTCTTGAGTGAGGACCGCAGCGATGCCAAAGCCTGAGGCATCGGTTTGAACAACAAAAGGTACATCAAAATTTGGACAAACTAAAATAGGAGCATTAACCAAACTATCTTTAACCAAACTTAACGCAGTGTCACAATTTTCGTTCCAAATAAATTTCTGGTTCCTCTTTAAAAGAGCGGTAAGAGGTGCGATGATTGTTGAAAATTCAGGTATAAAACGTCTATACCAAGATGCCATACCAATTATAGTGCGTACATCACTAACGCTTTTGGGCGTTGGTATTTTTAAAATAGCTTCAACTTTACCGGGGTCAACCGCAAGACCTTGTTGATTTACAACGTAACCGAGATATTTGAGTTCAGGTTTACAAAAATAACATTTTTCCCTACTCAACGTAAGACCTGCATCTTTTAATCTTTTTAAAACATCCGTAAGAATTTCAATATGTTTGTCGAAAGTTGGAGCACAAATAATTACATCATCTAAATACACAAATACATAAGGTTCTAATTCTGGACCAAGAATTTTGTCAATAAAACGCTGAAAGGTCGCCGGGGCATTATGTAAACCAAATGCCATACGGGTGAATTGAAAAAGACCTCTACCAGGTACAGTGAAAGCAGTGTAAGCTTTCGATTCTTCAGACAATGGGATCTGCCAATAAGCTGATTTTATATCCAAGGACGTTATAAATTTTGCATCGCGCAGGCGATCTAATATAGCGGAAACATAAGGTAAGGGATATGCATCACGTTCAGTAACTTGATTCAATTTTCTAAAATCTATACAAAATCTAAATTTTCCGTCTTTCTTCTTAATTAACAAAACGGGATTCGACCAAGCTGAATGACTTTTTTCTACTACACCAGACTTTATCATTTGGGTTAATTCGGCGTCTATTTGAGCTTGAACGTTAGGGTTCACCGGGTAATATCTTTGCTTAATAGGAGGGGACTTTGTAGTAATAACATGTTCCACACCTAAAGCACATCCTAAAATTTCTGACTTACTAATATCTTTAAAACTAGAATTAATTAAATTATTTAAGATAGCTCCCTGCTCACGGGTTAAACTTTGTTCAGAGACCAATTGGGTTTGTTCGTCCTCTAAAGACACCAGCGACAATTGTTCAGGCTTCGAAAAATTCCACTCACCACGAATAACATTAGGCACAAAGCCAATAGCCCTCCAAAAGTCTATTCCTAAAATTACCGTGTGCGTAACATCAGGCACTATCAAAACATTGATCACAATGGTTTTGTGACGTAGCTTAATCGGTAACGAAACCGAACCTAAAATATTTATTTGGCTGCCATCAGCCAAAGCGCAATTCGACTTAACATTATTTAAATGAAGGCCTAGATTAGAAATTCGATTCCAACCTTCAATTCCTAAAATTGTCCTAGAGGCACCGGAATCTAAAAGTGCTGCAAAAGATTTACCAAAAATTTCAACCGTCACATAAGGACGTTCGTCATATTTGGAATTTTCCAATATATAGTTTAACATAATTTTATTCTTGTCATACTCTAAATTTCGATTATCTATCAGATTTCTTAATGAACGGGTGGAGTTGTAAAAAATCTTCGAGGTAGCAATCCCGTCTTTTACTGACCTCGACGCTCGTTTCCCGAAACAGAACATTTGGGACAGGTACGTGTCGTAAAATTGGGTTTCCCACACTTAAAACAATAATTTCCTTTCTTCGGAACGGTACATTCTTTTGAAAGGTGTTGGTTAGAATTACAATTCCAACAATTTCTAAAATTAAGACTAGCATTATTTGTTGAATTTCGAGAATTTTGAACATTATTATTAAATTTCGTAAAAGTACTAAAGCGTGGATTATTATGATCGTTAGAACGAGAATTCGTAAAAGTATTTGAACGATAATGGGAATAACTATTTTCCTTTGACGAACTTGCCTTATAAGGGTTTGAATAAGATTGACTCATTAACGGGGTAGGTTGTGAAGAATTTTTCTCCACTTCTTTAACAGTCTCAACGTTACATGAAACATCAACAAAAGCTAATTCAGGTTCTAAATCATTCTTCTGTTTCACAGGGGGAACGTAATTATCAATCGCAATTCTTCGTTCTTCGATGATTTTGCAATACTTAATTAATTCGGGGATAGACGTAATTTTTACAAGGCCTAATTGAGTTTGATACGACGGATGTAAATTTTTATTTATAATTTTTAATTGTTTGGCTTCAGATAATTTTTCAACTAATCTAGAAAATAAACTTTTCATGACTGCAACAAAAGTACCAATCGATTCCGAAGAAGCTTGAGTTCTTCGTTCAATTTCTCTAATTAAAACATCATCATAATCTGGTGGTAAATATTCTTCTCGTAAGGCCGATTCGATATCACTCCAAGTATTAAAATTTTCACGATTTGCTCTAAACCAAATCAAAGCCTTCGAACTGAAGAGTTCGTATGATTCGCGAAATAATTGTATTTCCGAAACATTTCTGGTAATACTATACTCCCTAACACGTTCTAAAAATGCATTTAACGATTGGGTTTTGTCACCCGAAAAAGTAAATCCCCATTTAAAAACAGGTACAGATTTCTGTACGTCCGACATAACATTACTCATTCTTGAGTTAACAGGAACAGGGGGAGTCAAAATTGTAGATGGAACACAATAAGTACTAGCTGGCATAACATTTTGCAAAGCAGAAGTAGAAGCAGCAAGCGTTAGAGGGTTAGTAGCATCATTTTCTAATTTTAGATTAGCCATTTTTAACACAGGGGTTTCACTAGCGGTATTTATCACGGGAGCATCTAGCGAGAGTTTGGAAGTTTTCAACGCAAGTTCATAATTTACTATCATATCTTTAACAACATTCACCCAATCTAATTTTATGTTATTTTCCTCATCATTGCTGGGATTTGAATTTTTAATTCGATGAACTAAATGTAAAACTTTAGTTTGAATTAAGGGGGCCGATTTATCTAAATCGGAAGTCTCGATTAAAGAGCTGAGATTTTCAATCATCAAATTGATGTAAACTGAATCATTCGAAAAGATTTTAGAATAGGGGGGGCGAACAAATTTTGGGTCGGTCGTTTCCTTTTTCAGGACTTTTCTTAATAAAGTTCGTAGGGCTGGAACATCACCTACTGACTGCGAGCCTCGAACCTCGAGTTCATAGATTAATTCTGTCTTAATAAGTCGTTCTACAATCAACTTATAACTGGCAGTTAAATTCTCAAATTCGCACTCCATGGCGTAAAAGTAAATAATCGTAATAAAAATAAAAAATTATAAAATCAAAAAGGGACTAAAATAACCACAATGGTTTCGGAAGAGCTTGACGATGACTTAACAAAGCCAACACGATAGGGGTCAAATTTTGTAGTGGTCGGGCCTAAACGTCGGCCTAAACGTTGGGGAACAATTTTTAATCGGGGCCCCACGTTGGGCGCCAAATTTTGTAACGGGCCAAATTGGTTCCGTCAACAAACTGTGATCACACAGGTGAATGTGTGGCACCTACCTGGATTTGTATTGGATGCCGCTAGCTCAATCGCGTGGGTCGTGGTGCTTGAATCACTCCAATAACAATCCGGGACGGCAAAATCAAGGGAAGTCACAATCGGGTATTAGGGCGCCACTGAATTTGTCATAAACTTACCCCAAAAGTAATTCAGAACTTACCTATATAGAAATAGGGGGGGGGGAAGTCGAGAGTGAAATAAAATATATCTAACAACGAGAAACAAAATTTAATGATAATAGTTTTAGATATAGGTTCAAATGGTGAATATACAATTTTAATAATGATTGGGATATTGACACAAATTTTGATAGTTACTTCGTAATACAAAACTGGTGGTGCACTGAATTTAGTAACAAAATTGACGGTTTGAGTTAAAGTTGCTGAATTCGTACTTAAAGCTAACATAGAATAAAGAAAAATAAATAGCAAATAACATAAAAGGAACTTAACCTAGAAGTTGGCATAAAATATTTAACACTCGGTATATTCTATGATATACCATAAAAATAATACAAAATACTAAATTAAGGTTAGTAACTTAAGACTAAGAACACTTTCTATAATTAATTTAATAATACTCAATAAAATTTCAGTAACGCGAAATTTATCGTATGGATTAGGTAGCCAAAAACTCCAAGGGTTTACGTGAGTAAATCGTTCAATTTATAACTTAAATATTTGCAAAAGTGCGAGGTGGTGTAAGGTTGAATTGATGGAGCTAAATGTTAATTGTGTAAAACGTAAAGTGTACTTACAGAAATTAAACACGAAAAAATAATGCACCATGCCACTTAATGCGGGCCTGTCTTGAACAATGTGAAGACAAGGAAATGACGTCACAGGTGCTGACACAGGGCGATGACCTTTCGGATTTTTACCATAAATTGGAGCGATGATTTCAATCTGGGGACTTGATTTCGATATCGGGAAGTCTTAAACGAAACCGAATAATGTGGAGCGTTTAGTGTTGTCGATTTTCCAGTAAATGAAATTTTGCGAACCGCATGGAACACATAAACCAAATATGGTTCCCAACCAATCTTTAATGCCAATATTGCCACTGGGGCGTCTTCTGTGCTACTACCTAGAGTAGCGACCCGAAGTTTACACTAAAATGATGATTTTACTGAATTTCACCACAACTTTACTTAACAAACAAAACAAGCGTTCTTTTTTTGCTACGCCATTACCAGGATCTCTTTTCTTGTGGTTGTGCGCGCGCTACCTCACGCTAAGGCATTCATTCCCACAAGGCAATGTACGGGGCGGGAGTATAAATTCAAAATTTCGCGGGGAAGACTCAAATTTAAATGAAAAAGTAAAATATTATTACAAGTTACCTTGGCTGCCTGCCCGTCCTTCTAGCTACCCGTCCTCGGACGGGCTATCAGCTAGTTTCGTTATAAT
Source organism: Podabrus alpinus (assembly GCA_932274525.1). Taxonomy (NCBI): domain Eukaryota; kingdom Metazoa; phylum Arthropoda; class Insecta; order Coleoptera; family Cantharidae; genus Podabrus; species Podabrus alpinus. The sequence continues at coordinate 6,095,126 of OW026453.1, forward strand.
GTAATTCTGCTGCTTATATAGTAATTTTGAGTAGGATAATCGGATTAACTGATCCGATGATACGCTGATCCGATGATACGTTGATCCGATGATACGTTGATCCGATGATACGTTGATACGATGATACGTTGATACGATGATACGTTCATCCGATTGGTTATGAAATTATCCGTTATGCGTTCGGTTCGGTTTGCTTCGGGTATTTGCATTGTCGACGGGATTTCGAGGATAGATACGGATATCACGTTCAAATGGAGGTTCGCCGTCATCATTTACGAACACCATTGCAATTTCATTGGACGTTGGAGCATTGTAACGTCTTTGATCAGACTGCCGATCGCGCCGCATCACCATATTGACGACCGGAACTGGTTGTCCTTCTTCTTCGGCTCGTACACGCTCTTGTTGCTCAATTTCTTTCATCAGGCAATATGAAGCTGCGATACGATTGTTGACGCGGAAGAAACGATCGATTTTCTCAATCACTTCAGGTAGACAACCTCTATTCTCAGGCAGATTTACTCGTTCATTGACCGCTTCTGTCGTGTCCATTACATACAGTTGTGCAAACTTTCTTGTTTGTCCTTCAGGTGGATACAGGTTTGTGGTTCTGTGGTACGTCTGTCCATGAATTTTGAAAACGTATGGTCCGTTACCCGGCATTGAAACAATCTCTGCTCCAATTGAAGCGAAAGAAACCGAGGAATTGTAAGAGCGGATGTGCTGACGAAAGTTCTTGTAGTAAGGATTTTCTGAATCTGAAAGCATAGAGCGAAGAAATTCGGGATATAACAATAGATTCCCATGTTGATCGAGCGGTTGCGGAATCTTCACTTTTCCTTTATGACAGCAGTTGCTAAATTGTTTATCAACTGGACGCTCCTTGGCGAAATTCTTGGAGCCGCAGAACTGACAGATGGAATTCATTTCTCCACAATCGTGTCGAGTAACGTGAGATTCATCAAATCTCAATGCTTTTATTTGGAGTTGAATTGCTTGACTTTGGTATCGATTTTCTTTCTGTCGATGTATCGCATGTGACCGAGCGTCAGCAGCTTGCCGCGCTTGAGTTTCTTCTAATGTTTCACGTTGTTGACGTATCGCATGGGACCGAGCGTCAGCAGCTTGCCGCGCTTGAGTTTCTTCTAAAGTTTCACGTTGTTGACGTATCGCATGGGACCGAGCGTCAGCAGCTTGCCGCGCTTGAGTTTGTTCCAAAGTTTCACGTTGTCGACGTATCGCATGAGACCGAGCGTCAGCTTGTCGCTGTGATCGAAGCTGTTCTTCTGTGTTATTAGCTCTTGTACGTGCTTTTCTCTCACGATTCAATCGCCGTCGCTTTGCAGCAGGACTTTCAAAATTTTCATTATCCATTATGGAAGTTCACATAATGCTTTTTTGGAAATAGCTGTCCTGTATAGACAAAATGATACGATGATACGTTGATCCGATGATACGATGATACGTTGATCCGATGATACGTTGTGCGTTCGGTTCGGTTCGGTTTGCTTCGGGTATTTCCGTGGGACAGAAAGAAAGAAAGACTTGGCCTTTTATAATAAGAGATGATACAAAATAACTAACATTCGCGGTATTTTTGCTTGTGGTATTTTAGCAGCAGTTTTTCGGCCGCGTTCAAATGTTCGATCTCGTTTTGAAAACACCTGGTGAAGTTCAAAATGTTATTAATTGGTACTACTAAATTGGAAAGCAAAATAAATAGCTTGAGCACCAATCACGAACCGCTTAAAAATTCGTGGCACCAATGCAAGTGAAGAATTAAAATAGTAAAGGAATTTTTTACGACTTCAAATTAAGCAGCGCTATCTGTTGATTAGCTTTTCAACTAAAAAAGGGGTTTAATAAAACTCCCATAAGGTTTGGCAATCTGATAAAATATAATCAAAGGTTCTATGTTAGAAATTTCCTAAAGCCTATTTAAGCTTTGATCTCATTATCCTTATAAATCCCTCAACACAAGAGGAGTTGAAAAATTCGGGGACTATTATAATGGCACCAATTCTGAATACGGCCCTGGTTGTTTACTGTTTTTTGAGATGAAGTACAACATACTTTATTAATAATAGTATGTCTACTTTGTAGATTGTAGATAACAATGATCGATTCCTATGCTTTATGTTAACCTTTCATATTTTTATCGTCCGTTAACTCAGATAATGCAAACACCTTCTCCTAAGAATATGTTTGCATTATATTTTAATTTTTGTTTATTCAAAATTATTATTAAATAAAATAATATTATTTTATAACATAACTTGTTATTAAAATTTGAGACTTAAAGATCGAGTACATATACTATGCGTTCCTCATTTTTTAAATTATAGCTAGTAATTTAAAGAAAATACGGCAATGTTTTCATTTTTAGAAGTAATATAAGTAGAGAAACAAACCCAATGGAAGTTTTAGTAACACCTACCTGACAGAGAAAGGGGAAAGAAATGGATTGAGCATCAATCACAGACCTTTTAAAGGACTGTGGCACACCAAAAGAATGACAAATTGCAATAATAAAGCAAAATTGATTAAGACTTAAAATCGAATGGTGCCATCTCTTGATTGCCTTTTCAACTACCAAAGGTGTTTCCTAAACTCCCATAAGGTTTGCCAATCTAATACTGTATAATCAAAGTTTTGAGATCTGTTCACTCTCAATTTTAGCGACATCTATACAATGGTTTTTAACAAATTTTCCGTGTATTTTGAGGATATACCCTATACAAGGTGCGTCAAAAACGATTTATCAAAATCAAATTTCCTTTCAAACCTACCACCTCTTCCTATGTTATATGTAGTGCCCTTTTTTGATTCTAACATAACTTTTTAAATTTGGCACCTAGAGATGGAGTCTTAAATTAGGTTAGTTAAGAAATGTTTTTAAATAACGATAAAAATCCCTAACCTGTGATTTTCGATTTTATAATTATGAGTTGGTATACTGATTGAGCATTAAATGTCTACTACCAATATTAACAATCTATTATTCTATAATATATAAATATAACGAATACTTGTCCTTTTGATATTACAAAAATAAAAGTTGTCGAGTTGAAAAAATACAAAATGTCGAATATGGTAAAACTTCTGACTTCCGACCAAGAAATTGTTGAAGTAGAAAAAGATATGTTAAAATGTTCAACCCTAATTACGAATCTGTTAACTGTCAGTGATAGAGACGAACCAATTGAGTTGGAAACCATTGACAAAGACATATTGATGTTGGTTATACATTGGGCAAATCATCACAAAGACGACGTTAAAGAATGTAATAATGAGTCAACCGAAATGGAACAATGCGAAATCCCACCAAAACCGATAGAAAATTTATTAAAAGAAATTAGTGCATGGGATCGTAAGTTTATGAATATCGATCAACGGACGCTTTGCGAATTAATAAAGGCAGCGAATTTTCTTCAAATTGATGCATTGATAAATATGCTGTGTCTTCACGTAGCCGGAATGCTGCATGGAAAGACATCAGATGAAATGAGAAATTTGTTTGGGATTGCAAATGATCTCCAATGAAGAAGTTTAAAATTTTTTACACGTTCTACTAGAAGGTTCTTCATTTTTTATTTTTAATAATATTTTTTATTCTTCGGGTTATTTTTGCTTAGTATAGATAGATATAATGCGTATTTTGTTGCGAAAAGATCTGATAGCTTAGTTGTATTTGGTTAGATTTTATAAAATAAATATACAATAAAAATTATGTTCAAACTTCTGATAGCTTGTATTTACCGTCTGATATTTCTGAGATCCGAGGCTTTTAGAGCGAGCTCACAAGACAACCCATAGCTACAATCCTACAATGAACCATGTGACGCCCATATATTGTGATATGCACATTTTGAAATTCGACCATCGGTGCTCGTTGCTCTTTGGAGTTCTACTCTTTTAGGATCTTGAAGAGAGTCGGGTTATCTTTGGGGCATGATAAGGGCGTGCTTGTTGTGTCACTTTCGAGTTCTGCATGATTTGGACAATATCGACATGCCTTCCCATTGCACGGCGAACTTTAGTAATTGTTGTTCTTATCTTGCACCCAAATTTTTAAAGAAGCATGAGTAGCTGTTTGCTGACTCGTTGAGTGTCGCCTCTTTCCGTCGTGGTTTGTGTCTGATGCTCTGTGTCTCAAGATGTGAGTTGGTGTTATAGAAGGTGATGCTTATACAGTGGCTCACAAAAGTGAGCATACAATACAGTCTTTATATAGAAATATACACAATTTTATGTACCTACCTTAATATTTTGTAGGGTATCCATTGGATTGCAGAACCGCTTGCAACCGTTTTAGCATAGATTGTAATAATTTTTTTTTAATTCAGGCGGTATGTTTTGCCATATTTTTCACTTTTTGGGCTAATACAAACCATAAATATTTCATAGGGTTAAGGTCGGGTGATTGGGGAAGGGTTTTCAATTGCTTGGGTACATGGTACAAAAACCATTCCTGAGCTAAATACGACGAATGCTTAGGGTCATTGTTCTGCTGGAAATCATAAATGGGTGGCATGTTCAATTTTATGAAATGAAACATTTTCTAATATTTGACCATCTGATCGAGAACTGCTGATGTATACCTTATTTTCATTTGCAGTGGCGGATCATGACTTTTTTCAATGAAAGGCCACATAATTTAAGGAGAAAAGAAAAATATACTTGTATTTACTGTTATTTAATTTAGAGTATTTACTCAATGAAATGTTTTATTTTCAAAATTCAAAAAATTGCATTTATTTGTATTATTTGAAATGACGCAAATCGAATTATGCGACGCATATCAAATTTATATTCATGATGGGACTCAAATGGAAACGACGCAAATCGAGGCTCCAGTTTATCTCCATTTCATCTAAATATAAATGTCATTTTTATTCATTAAAATACTATTTCTGTACAGCCGCCCAAACAGGAACATCTACATTATTCCACATTTATTGAAGTAAATTATAAATAAAAATTGAAAATAGTTAAATTTTGAATAAAATTCTCGTTCTTTTTTTTAAATTGACTTCAATACACCAATAATAATTATTCCTTTTATAATTGCATGAAATATTTAATTAACTAAAGTTAGAATTTTAAGTGTGACACCAAAAATTGAAATTGTTTTATTCGATATTAACGCAAATTGAATCATTCGACGCATATGGAATTTATGTTTCACGCAAATTGAAACGACGCACATCGAGGCAAATCGAAATTAATGCAAATTGAATCATTCGACGCATATCGAATTTATGTTTGAGGCAAATTGAAACGACGCAAATCGAGGATCTGATTTTATTTTAGTTGACTTCAATAAACCTATTCTTTATATATTTATTCTTTTTATATTTGCACAAAATTTTAAATTAGAATTAAAATTTTAAGTGTTATACTAAAAATTGAATTTGTTTTATTTGAAATTAATGTAAATTGATACATTCGACGCATATCGAATTTATATTTGACGCAAATTGAAACGACGCAAGTTGAAATTAAGGCAAATTGAATCATTCAACGCATATCGAATTTATGTTTGACGCAAATTAAAACTATGCAAATTGAATCATTCGACGCATATCGAATTTATATTTGACGCAAATTGAAACGGCGCAAATCGAGGTCCTGATTTTTTTTAGTTTGCTCCAATAAACCAATAATAATTAGGGTATTATTTTTATATTTGCACAAAATATTAAATTAGAATTAGAATTTTAAGTATGACACTAAAACTTGAATTTGTTTTATTCGAAATTAATGCAAATTGAATCATTCGACGCATTTCGAATCTATCTTTGACGCAAATTAAAACGACGCAAATCGAGGTTCTGATATTTTTTTAGTTGACTTCAGTAAACCAATAATAATTAGGGTATTCTCTTTATATTTGCACATAATATTAAATTATAATTAGAATTTTAAGTGTTATACTAGAATTTGAATTTGTTTTATTCGAAATTAATGCAAATTGATACATTCGACCAGGGGTGGGCTGGAGCCGGCTCGGTCCGGCTCGCGCGAGCCGGTTCTTAAAATTTTTGAAGCTCGCCGAGCCGTTTGTTAAATTACCCCTAAAACCAAAAAATAAGCCATTTTAACCCTGGATCCACAAGGTGGTGTCACCTGTGACACGGGATTTACATTTTTAAGTCTGTACTTCCCCCGGAATATGACGCCACCTTGTTATTTACGTAAGTAATATAAATTTATTACACTCTTCTATATACCGTTTTTTTTTGCTTCGAAATAATAGCGAGCCGGTTGTTCAAAATTTGGCAGCCCACCCCTGCATTCGACGCATATCGAATTTATATTTGACGCAAATTGAAACGACGCAACGCAAAATGAATACGTGTTATACTAGAAATTGAATTTGTTTTATTCGAAATTAATGCAAATTGAATAATTCGGCGCATATGGTATTTGTTTGACGCAAATTGAAACGACGCACATTGAGGCAAATCGAAATTAATGCAAATTGAATCATTCGACGCATATCGAATCTATATTTGACCCAAATTGAAACGACGCAAATTGAGGATCAGAATTTTTTTTAATTGACTTCAATAAACCAATAATAATAATTAGGGGCATTCTTTTTATATTTGCACAAAATATTAAATTGTAATTAGAATTTTAAGTGTGACACTAAAAATTGAATTTGTTTAAATAAGGGGTGACTTTGTAAACTTAACTTGTTAGGCTTTCATCCTTTTAATGCTCTAATTAGTCTAATTTATTACTATGAAATAAATATCAATAATAACAAATATAAAATTGAAATGAGCACTCGTTAAATTATTAATTGCATGAACTTTTTAACAACAGTAGGAAGCTCCGACAGGTAGTTGTTGTTGAAAATGATGGTGACGACAAGTGCAACGATAAATCCATCCGAGGCGAACGATTTTACGTGTGACCAGACGAGATGTTGTTATGGCAACTCTAGAATGAAAAATAGAATTAATTGAATGACATTTAATTAAAATTGAACATTATCAAAGTTGCGAGATACTTACGCTTGAAATTAAATCATCCAAGAGTGACGAAATTCAAAAATCACAAAAACCGGGGTAACGGAAAATAAATAAATAAATAATAATAGAGTTGATACGCTTATGCGTGGGAGAACGGAGGTTTTTGTCCTCGCGTGTCTCAAAGTGTTGATTTGGATAAAATCCAACGAAAAGTGTGTTAACCTAAAAATAAAAAGGTTGATATTAGACCATAAGAATTGATATTCGATTTCGTGAGATAAAAATTTAATGAAAAATAAAAAAAGTGCTTACCTTAAGATAAGTTTGGAAAGTGATCACTAATATTTGGAACCAGGATTTGGTAAATGAGAAGAGACGCACAAATTGAAAAACACGAGTTGATGATTCATGCAACAAGATCAACAATTGCTGGTAACGTGATTTTGATAAGAAAGAAGAAAAAGTACGGCGACCTCTGTAGTGGTAAGAAACAATTATTTAACTTTTACGTGGGACAGTGCCGGGTTGCGAATTTAAATCAACAACAATCATACGTAAAAACGATAATCAAACACTAATTTGCGTAGTATTAAGAATTTTATTTTGTTACATGTTTAATTATAAATTTAGTGTAAGTTTGGGGTTTTCATTTTGTTATATTGATGATAAAAATAAATTGTTCATATTTTTTGAAGTTCAGTAGCGTATCATTGGGAAGAAATTTCCCGTCCACATTAAAATATTTCAGGATAAGTAAAGAGTCACCCTCGAAGAACTTACTACTGAGGTAAGATTGTATTTCATGCTAATTGGAGATTGCAAAAGAGCTAGCAAACGGGAAGATTAAAATTTCTAAAAGATTTCAAATTTTTCTATTAAAATATTAATAAAAAGTGCGTGTGACCCGTCATTAGAGAGGCCGGCACATAGCATTATATATCTTTCTGAAATGTAATAAAGTGGTCCTTAATAAAGATTTATTTTTATTAATACATATAACCTTTATATAACTTAGATAAGTTCTTTCTGTGATAATTTTAAAGTGGTAAATGATTTCAGATATTATAGTTACAATACTTCCTGACTTAACTAATTATTTTCATAACTTTAATTGAATTTGGTTTGTATCTATCTGTAATTTATTGTTCTCTAACATCTTAGAGAGCATTCATTCAGTACTTAAGTGCTTGTTCATAATGAACATTTTTTTTTTTTTTTTTATTAACTCTACGAATACAGCAATTTGCCCGGAGGCATTAGGCTTCTCATCTGACAATATAAATAATAACATGAAGATAATTATTCCATTGAACAATTTCTATTAAATTAACTAACTTCGAGTTTTCTTTATGTTCGCGCACTTTTAATTCATTTATATCTCTTTGTTAGGTCGTTAGGTTGATACCTTTTTAATCTGCGAACTTCACATGTATTCACAAGTAGTTTATTTGCGTATTCGTTAGGATGATGTAGCAGTCTTTCACTATATTTAGCGCTGAATGTTTTGATTGTTTCACGAACGGAAGGTAATGATATATCGCGCTGTATAATTTCATTTGACACGTATCTTGGTGCGTCTACCATCACTCTTAGAATCTTGTTCTGGAATCTCTGCAGGATCTCTATGTTGGAATTGGCTGATGAGCCCCACAGTTGTATTCCGTAGGTCCATATTGGTCTGAGTATTGCTTTATAGAGTAATATTTTGTTTTCCAGAGTAAGCTGAGACTTTCTGCCTATTAACCAGTACATCTGGCTAAGTTTGATGCCAAGTTGTTTCCGTTTTGCGAAAATATGTTTTCTCCACGTTAGACGCCTAGCTAAGTGGATGCCAAGGTATTTGACGTCGTCAGCCTGGGTGAGTTCTTTGTCATTTAACTTAACTGGTGGACATGTTGATCTGTTCAAGGTGAAAGTAATGTGAACAGATTTGGTTTCGTTTGCCTTGATGCGCCATTGTCGCAGCCATGTTTGTATTTCGTTTAGGTTTAATTGGAGATTTTTGGATGCTTTTATTGGATCTGAGTGTGATGCCAATATTGCTGTGTCATCCGCGAATGTGGCTACCGTTGTCAGGCGCGTGGTTGGTAGGTCAGATGTGTGGATCAGGTAAATTACCGGACCCAATACGCTGCCTTGAGGTACTCCTGATAGAATTGGATAGAGGTCTGTATATTCATTCTGATGTTTCACCAAAAAGTGCCTATCTTTTAAGTAAGATTTTACTATAAGGAAATGATGATAGGGCAGATGCTTTTTGATTTTGTATAATAGTCCCTCATGCCAGACCTTATCGAAGGCCTGACTCACATCCAGGAATGCAGCTGAGCAGAATCTTTTTTTCTCAAAATCGTTGTTGATTATGTTTGCTAGTCTATGCACTTGCTCGATAGTGCCGTGCTTATCTCTGAACTCAAATTGGTGATTTGGTATGATGTTTTGTTGTTCTAGTAAGGGTTTTAATCTTTTTAGGTAGAGTTTTTCAAAAACCTTTGAGAGCATTGGTAGCAGGCTTATGGGTCTATATGATTTGGCTTCTTCCGGTTTCTTGCCAGGTTTCAGAATCATCACCATTTGAGCCACTTTCCACAGGTTTGGAAAATAGTATATTCGCATTATTGCATTGAAGATGAAGGTAATTAGATATAAGCACTTTTTTGATACTTCTTGTAGAACTTTTCCTGTAATTAAGTCAAATCCAGGGGCTTTTTTGATGTTGATTTCTTTTTGTGTTGTACATTTAACTTCTTTGATTTTAATTTTTTTGATTGGAAGATCTAGTTGAAAAGGAGCATCGAGGCAATCCGAAATTCGTTCTTCTTCTTCTATTGTTGACATAGAGGGAAATGGTTGGAAGACCTTTTCTAAATGTTTCGCAAATACTTCAGCTTTCTCTTGATCGTTTCTTTCCCATTTATTAGTTTGATATTAGTTTATTTTTATTAATACATATAACCTTTATATAACTTAGATAAGTTCTTTCTGTGATAATTTTAAAGTGGTAAATGATTTCAGATATTATAGTTACAATACTTCCTGACTTAATTAATTATTTTCATAACTTTAATTGAATTTGGTTTGTATCTATCTGTAATTTATTGTTCTCTAACATCTTAGAGAGCATTCATTCAGTACTTAAGTGCTTGTTCATAATGAACATAAGACATAAGAAATGCGTAAGACGTATAAAATGGACACCTATTTACTTTTAATTAAAAATGTAAAAATCCAAAAAATATTTACTAATCACAAATATCCTGGATACTTTGAGACCCAAATTATGAGAAATGTTAATATATTAATGAATCGATAATACGAGTGCACTCCACATTCGCATCCAGTATAAAGAATTGCAAAAATAACTGTTGTGGAAAGACTATTTAACATACAATTTTAAAAGCACTCCTTGCGTGACCCTTTGTTGGATGAACATTTGAAAAAAATTGCATTGGTTCTATTAAATAAACAAGTAACAATTTCCGCAAATTTTTTTAAATTAATTACTGGGTTTAATCAATAAAAAATTCAAGGATAACCGGTGATATATAATATTATGTATACTTGTCAATTTTCACAGAATTATTTTTTAGTTAATATTATTTTATCGGTCATGAAATTGGAACTCTCAATTTTTGTTCTTTGTTCCCTTACATGTTTGAAAGAAATTGGGGCCATTGGGAGTGTAAGCATGTTAACTTTTTATCAATATCTTAATTTAATTTTGTTTGTAGATGGGACCATTGGGTCACCTAATCATAAATTCTGTACAAGAATGTAGTGGTGCTGATAAACCCATAGGAAACGACATGATATTAAAAGTAGATTTAATGCACATTAACCATGAAGGCGATAAAGCCCTTAATGTAATTTTTAAAAACAAAATTGCAGTAAATGACAGTTTGGACGTAAGTTGAAAAAGTTATTTTAGATTCCTGTTACAATTTTAACAAAATTTAGGTCGTGTTGGATCTAAAAAAATTTGAATATGGAAGTTGGAAAAAAATTTACACTGCGAAAGGAAAACCTTGCCGTGATTTTAATCGCTATATTAAAAAATTGTGGGGTAAACTTGCAGGGGCTCTCGAACCAAAGCTTGACAAATTATGCCCAATACCACCAGTAAGTTATTTTACTTTCTGGTTCTGGATGTAAGAATAATATTCCGAGCAATTTAAGATATTGTCAAATAAACGAAAGGCATCTCTGGATTTAAAATTTTTATTGTTTTTGTCTAGGGATCTTACAAAATCGACAAATTTCAAGCCGTTACTCAAGATTTGGAAACTAGAACCATTTTTTATGGAAAATTGTTGGTGAAAATTACTCTAGTGAACAAAACTGGGAAAATTATTTTTTGCGTATTGGTAGAAAGCGATTCTCAAGTAGTCTGGTAAAGAACGCCTATTGGTTGATAAATTAATATTATTAGGTACAATTTTTGTCACAATAAAAATAAATTTTTTTATTGGTTTGGGTTTTAGGGTTTAAAAATAAAAGTTATTTTTATATGTAGGCTATTCGAATTTATACATTTTAATTAATCCAATACATCCAATTAATCCGCAGATTGGCGGATAAAGGGGTGGTCAAGAGGTACGTCAGACATCGGCTAACGCATTCGGTAAAAATTTCACACACGAGATTGAAACTATGACTTCAATTTTTAGTTGTATAACATATTATTAATTATAAAATACAGTGGGAGCTCAGTTATGTGAATACTCGTTTATATGAACCAATTTCTATAATTTGATTTTTTTTAAGGTTTTTCTAAAACTTTTGTGAACAAATAAATCCGGACTCAGTAAAAACTTTATTCTGACCGTCTCTCCTTAGAAGGCAATGGCAAACTACCTAGGTGTAATCTGCCTGGTACAGCATCTCTGGAGAAGAAGTGTGTACACTTCCCGGATTCACATACTTAGAGGAGAGAGGTATATTTTGTTCACTGAAATCAGGTATAGGACTTGAAAGAAGAAGGGATTTTGAAGTTTTTAAAATAAGAAGGGATGTTTACGATAATGTAGCCAAATGTAATAAAAATTTGTAGTAATTTCATTTTAGCACTTGCAGCTACAAACGTTGTAATATTTACTATAAAAATGGTAAATAGGATAAAATGTATTATTGTACCTATTATTTAAATTTTGTAGAATTTCACACTACAAAAGCGTCCTACATATAAAATTTAATACTACAACAATTTTGTACATATCGCTTATTCCATAAAAGTTTGTAGTTAACTAGTGACATGTTCAAAATTTTACTAATACAATGTTTTTTGATCCATATTTACTATTTTTGGTATTAATATTACAACTTTTGTAGGGATAAGTGCTACAATTAAGTTACTACAAATTTTTATTACATTATTTCATACAAATTTACAAAATTGTCTAGATATGTAAGTACTACAAAATTTTGATGACAATTTTATAGAACAATTTTCTCCGTTTTTCGGAGGGCACGTAAAGCCGTCGGATTCTGGATTTTAGGTAGGAGGGTAGGGTCGAAGACCCCACGCGCACTTAGGCCACTAGACCGGGCCCATTGTACTACCCGCAGTAGGTCAACTCGGCAAAAGGTACAAGGGATAGGTTAATCCTACCGGTCAACTGGGAAAATGAAAACCAGAGGCCGTTTTAATTATGGGCCAGCTCGGCAAACGCGCTGAATAATGTTATTTCGAGGGTCTCTCACATCCCGGTTGCATTTATCCCGGTTTCCTTGATCTGTCGCGCCTCTCGTATGTTTAGCGCCCGCCGCGTAGCGGCTCGGAGCACGAAAAACCGCCCGGAGATGCGGAGCATCGGAGGGTAGGTTTTTTGATGCTCACAGTTCTGGCCAAGCCAAAATTTATTCGGCAAAGATCTATTAAAATCTTGGAAAGCGCCTGTACCCTAATTGCGCCGGGGGTGGTATTATCAGTTACCGTTAATGACATCGAAAGGTACTTTGCCGAGTTGGGCTATGTATTTCCAGGTAGAAAATTTGGACCCGGATTAAATATCTGACCATTTGCCGAGCTGACCTACGTCCGTACTACCTTCATTTTAGTGGCCCCGTCCCATTATTCCTAGAGCCATCCCAGCTGAAGGATGAACTCCAGGAACCTGGCGGGCGAGATGCCCCTAATTCTGGCCATGTCAGGCCAGAAGTCCCCCAACATGGTACCTCTTTTTGACGCTAGAGCTGGGCAGTGACAGAGCACGTGCTCCGCTGTTTCGTCTGATTCATCACAACCCCGGCACGTTGGCTCATCTACGATCCCCAGCGTGTTAAAGTGTTTGTTCAGTTTGCAGTGTCCAGTTAATATCCCTGCAATTATCCGTAGATTGACTCTGGACAACTTCAAGTAGTATTTGGAATGTTTACTTGAGGGTGCTTTTATCGCTGCCCTTGCTTGTCTACATTCAGTTTCATTGGCCCACCTGCTGGAATACAGTTCTAGGGTATGACGTTTTAGAAGGGTATCTAGGGTTTTGACGGTTGGCACAATCATGGGTTCAGGGCCGCAGGGATGACAATTTGAGCCGACTTTAGCCAGACCATCTGCCTTCTCGTTACCTTCATTACCTTGGTGTCCCTTGACCCACTGAAGAGAAAGGACATTCTGATTTGATATCTGATTCAGGGCCCGGATGCATTCAAGCACCAGGCCAGAGGTGATCTTGTGGCTCATAGAGGTGCCAGAAGGACTGCCCTGCTGTCTGTAAATATCTGAATGTTTTTGTCATGGATACCTTTGTCTCAGACTGTTTTTGCACAGTGCAATATACCGATGAGTTCCGCTTGGAAAACCGACGTGAACTTGCCCAGCAATATGCTCATGTTCAGATCAAGTTCGGCAGAAAAGATTCCTGCCCCTGATCCAACATTATTTTTGGAACCGTCAGAGAATAAACAAATGTCATTCTCGTTAGTTGTTGGTGGATTTAGCAGGATTTTGAATTTCCTGTTGAATACGTATTGCCATGTATCGCTACTGTTTAAACTCAATTTTTAATTTCTATAGCGAGGAATGAGATGGCACTTAATTAATTTTGATGCACCGGCCAGCAATGCATGAAACTCTCAGGGTCAAAGGTGGGCTCATGTAAATTAATTAGAACACTCATATACGTCACCTTACTTGTGATCTTTCTTATAAAGATTATTTAGATAAAATGAAATTTGTATCTGTTTTCTCCTCGATCTAGTACTGCTATAAATGAAATTAAACTCATACGCTGTTAAAATGAAAAACAATGGAATTTATTCAACATAATAAAATTATTAAAACAAATATTGGTTTTCCTTAAAATTAACAACCACGGCCGAAAAACCGCGGTCTACACGTATGCCTGCGATACCCTTGAGTGAGGCCGAAGGCCGAACAACCACATTCGACACGGTCTAGATGGCTAAAGGCGGCCGGTAGGCCGACTGTGCCAGCTAGTATAATATATCATTATCATCTTTTATAAATATACGGGGTGGAGAGGGGGGTCAAAATTAATTTTCTTTTAAATAATCCTTACGTAAGATGTGGGGGGGGGTTGTCACAATCTTACGTACCCTTACGTGGCGGGGGGAGAGGGTCAAAAATTACAAAAATCATCCTTACGTAATTAATGGACGGCCCCTTTGCTTTAATCTCCTCCTCCAGGAACAAAATTCAACCATCATACGCATAAGTCCAATAACACAACACTCACTGGCGTACTCAAATTTTTAACGATTACGATTGCAAAATTTATTTTTCAATGATCACAACTTTTTCACTCAAGTATTAAAGGCAAAATTGATTTATATGATTTAAAGCTTCCTTCAAGCTTTTACAACACAGAGAAACGAACTTTCGCGAAAATACGAATTTTTATAAAATTTTCTTCGTACGCGGTTTTAAACACCCCGAAGAATCTCTTGAAAATGGGAACCCTGGAAAGGGATACAAATTAGTTTTATACAAAACATTCAAATTTATCATTTCAATACAGGGGGAGAGGAGTTCAAACCTGCGTGACGATTTGTGATGAAGTACAACATGAAATTTTAGAACTTTATTACTTTGATAATTTTAACTTGTCGACTGTAAAAGGAGAGGGGGGGGGTTGTATGAATTTTATCGTTTGATTCTTATGATTCTATCAGTGTTGGGTTATGAAAACTTTAAAATTATTAGTAAAAGTAAATTTTGTAAGTGGTTTAACAGTGCAAATCTATAGAAAGATACATTTCGCCCCCCTCCCCCAATCGTGAGTTTATTATTGAAATTTATTATTATTGAAATGATGATATCATTCATCGACGTTGCTGAAGTGGAATTACAGAAAAAAGAAGTGGATCTTTTGATGGCCCAAAATTGTCTTCAGAATGTAATGAAGAATTTGAAAAACTTGCGCGCAGAAAGCAAGTACGATTTTTTTGTGTCGAAAGCGAAATCTCAATGGGAGAATATGGGATGGAAGAATCCGGATTTTCCGATCACCAGACGACGACGAACGAAAAAAATGCCCGGTGAGAAAGCTGACGACAGTCCTCTGGATATGGCAACGAAACATCGCATTGCATACTACGAAGTTCTCGACAGGATGTGCAGCGAATTACAAGAAAGAGCCAAAGGTTTTCATGAGATAAACTCACTTTTCGGATTTCTCAAACCTGAATTCTTCAAAAACATGGATGAGAAAAAAGTTGAAAAAAATGTTTGCAACTTGATGGAGAAATATCCAAATTTTTTTACAACTGTCCTGAAGTATGAGTTGATCAGTTTTGCGGATTTGTACTTCTCACAAGAACAAGATTCTACTGGGCATAGTCCATTGCAATGTTTGAACTTCATCGTTGAAAAAAATTTGATAAGCAGTTTTCCGGAGTGCTGCAGTTTATTGCGTTTATTCTTGACACTTCCCGTCAGCACAGCCAGCGCCGAACGAACAATGAGCTCATTAAAGAAAGTCAAAGATCGTAAACGTTCTACAATGAGTGCAGAAGCATTGGACGATTTCAGCATACTTTTCATCGAACAGCATGTCGTCAATCAAGTTCATTTGAATGCTACTATTGAAGTTTTCGCGGAGAAGAAAGCGAGAAGAGGATTTAAAAATATGTAAATGTTCTCAATGTAAAAACGAATCCAACGTTCAAAATGCTCGATAAATAAATTCAAACCATTTTATACTGATAAATTTCTTGAAACACATACCTATCACTTCCAATGAAACACTTGAGCCAAAATAAATTTTTGTGTACACAATTCAATAGGGGGGGGGGGCTAATGAAATTTTGCCCACCGGGCCTTTTTCCTTAAATCCGCCACTGAACCTAGGAAAATTTAGTAAGGCTAAATTTTAGGTTAAGAACTCTATTAGCCATAGGGAAAGAGATATTAAAATTTCTCGGTGTTAGGATTTTAATGAAAAATGGCGACTAAAGTAATATTCTTAACATTTATCTCGAAAACAATCCATGATATCAAAAGATATGTATATGTAAAACAAAATATATTTTACATAATATTATCTAGTACATCTTTTGTTCTTAACGTTATTTTTTTATATAAAACTTACCATTAATCCATAAATTAAATTTTTGTCACTGTAAACAATGAACTAAATAACACCATGTATCATAAACGAGAGCTCTGACGAGAAATGAAAATAAGAAAAAAATTTTTGTTTGACATATTTTTTGACAATTTTAAAGATGGCGGCCAATAAACTATGACATCGGCACAACAACCTCCGAAAATTTTAATATCACTAATGCTAAGAACAAAAGATGTCGATGATATTATGTAAAACATTTTTTGAAAACATAGAATGTCTTTATAAACAAGGTGGAACTCGCTTTAGCGGCAGTTCTTAGGCTTCTATACAGCTACCTTTCTGGTGTGGAAAGTTGTTATTATCTGGTTAGTTTTGATCGCCATATAATGTAACATCACATAATCAGATAATCTGCACCAATAAAATTTTTTGCGGTTGGTAATTATCATTTACTATATAAGTAATAACAATCAAACTTTTCCATTCTATTCGAAACTTTACTTCTCTGTAATGTATGGTCCTTTTTTTGAGGTGGACCAATCCTCTCCTTTCTCTTTTATTTACAACTTAACTTCACTAACCACATCAATAAAAAATTATTTTTTCACATCAAAGTAAAATAAAAAAAACAGTTCTTAGACCTCTATACACACAGAGGATTTCCAACACGATTTGAAACGCTCTGTATGATTTTGAATTATGCGGACGGACGGACGGACACGGAGCCAGATCATAAGGCTTCTTGCTATACTTTGTATAGAAGCCTAATAGGCGGCTGCCTTGACCGTGTGGGTCTGGAATACCCCCCAGGCATAAATTAATATGGGGATCAACGAAATAATGGATTATTTTTTCATTAAATTTTGTGCTCCCCGATGATGAATTAGAACAATCACTTACAATTGGTCCTTACAATAATAATTATTTGTGACAAAAATCTATTTTATAAAAATAATAAAATCGGTGTGAACCGACCCTTATCTTTCTTATTTGTTCCGGCTGTGCCTCCCTCTCTCACTGTTAATAAAACGCTAGCTTAAAAATAAGTGTCAATCATGTGGAACGGACAAAATCACAGAAAATAATTTAGTGTTGTCTGGTGTTGTCGAGATAAATTTAACATCGCGCGAGTCGTGCAAACCTAACTTTTCGGATTTGACGTTTTAATTCATTTAATCGGTCACGTTGAATAAATAAAACTGGGCCGTTTATTTTTGTGTTGCGATGCTAAATCGGTATTTATTTGGGAACTGGAAGAGCGAAAGTGTGCTGGATTCGTCCGTGTTGGTTGAAGATGGTGTCAGTTGGGATCACCAAGTGCAGGAACCGACGATTTACACGGAAGAAGATGAAAATAATTCAGGGCTGGAAAATAATAATGAGACCTACATGACTGCCAACGACGGTCACGATGATACCCAGTATTTTTCCATTCTGGATACTGAATTCTGGAGTCCTGATTTGACTGGTTTCGTTCAAACCTCAGAAGGTGGCGTGGTGAAATCCAAAGTCCTATTGAAACCTTCGCTGATTGTAAATTTAAGCGACTCGAAAGGTAAGAAACGTAAAATTCCAGAAATTGTCATCACAAATTTCGACGATGAGAGCTCTTCCGGGAACGTCGTACAAATCGATTTGTCTCGGGATTCGGATGGCGAAAAGAAGGAAGAGAAAAGAAAGCGGGGAAGGCCCCTTAAAAAACCTTTGATCGA
The DNA here is from genome assembly GCA_932274525.1 of Podabrus alpinus. Classification (NCBI taxonomy): domain Eukaryota; kingdom Metazoa; phylum Arthropoda; class Insecta; order Coleoptera; family Cantharidae; genus Podabrus; species Podabrus alpinus. The sequence continues at coordinate 6,113,351 of OW026453.1, forward strand.
TACAGACGATCCCGTTCCTGTAAAAACCCTAAAGGAACCCGAAAATAAAGAGAACGAGAAAGACGCCGAACCGAAACCGACGTGGCAATGCTTAAACCAACTAACACCAAAATACGATTGCCAAACCTGCAAGGATCGTTTTAAGAACCAAATTTTGCTGAATAATCACGTCAAAAAGGCACACGTCGAAAATAATAAGAAAACATCACCTAAAATGATCACCAATCCGTGGCCCAATAAGTGCGCCTACTGCGCTAAAACTTTTTCGATTCCGGTTCTTCTAAACGCCCACATGCGAACGCACAAACTCTTCACTTGTTCGACATGCTCCGCGCAATTTATATCGAAGTTTGCGCTTGATAACCATGTCCAAAAGCTTTGTGTGAAATTAAGAAAACCCTCTTCTCCGTCAGACTCCAACATGCCACAATTGACTACTTTAAAGTGCAATTTGTGTTCGATTAATTTTCTCACTAACAAGGCGTTATATTATCATAAAGTTCGAGAACATGAACTAAAAACTCCGGACCGGGACGCCGTATTCCAAAATTCTACCAAGAAGAAGTTGCTGAGAAGTGCCTGAACACAGCAATGTACAGATCTACCTTTGCATTGTACATAACAAATTTTTTTTATTGTAATTTTTGTATTTGTTATTTGTAATAATTATAATTTTAATATGTTATGGAAATTATTGAATAAAATGTTATTAAATTTCTTTTTAAAACGAAAACAGCTTTTTTGTGTACAATCTTAGTTGACCTTATTGAATAGAACATGTTTGTGAACTGCAGATAAATAATAAATTGAGCCTTGAAAAATATTCGCAGCTTTGGTCTAATAAACAAAATAAATGGCAATGGCCAGACTATTTTTTAAACTGTAACAAGATGCTACAGTTTGACCAATTTTTCATGAAACTCATCACAATAGCCGAAAAGAACAAAATAATGTTTTATGAAAAACCTTAAAAAATTTTATGACCCATCAAATGAATGTTGGACTAATATTGCTCAACAATTCTTATTTTCGCAATAATTGTAAGCATGAGGTTCAAATGATGGGAATATAAGTTCATCGAATCTCAACTGATTGACACTAATTTTATTAAAACAATCGCGATAAAGGGGGGGGGGGGGAGTGAAATGTACCTCCGTGATTCTAGCCCGAAATTTCCTCTTTGCAATTCAACCAGCGATCATAAACCAAGCCACTGCTGTGGATTAGCAAATTATTTTTATCGACGATGATGATTGCTTTCTTTATAGGAACGGTAAAATTTTGCTCGAAGCGTATGTTGATATAAAAAAATTACAATTTTGTAATTTTTAAAATGCTGTACCTTTTTTATCTTTGATGTTCAAAGAAACGGGATAAAATCTCAAATGATTGGTATTAATTTCATAGTATTACAAAATCACGATGGGGAGGGGGGATTTCTATAGCCTTGCTCAAAATTGTTCCAAACAATTGAATTTATAAAAAATTTTTTGAAGCTCAGCAAAGGATGGGAATAGAAGCTCAATCGATTGACTACAATTTGATTAAAAAATTCGCGATGGGGGGGGGGGCAAAGTGCAGCTTCTTTAGGATGCCCGTAAACAGAAAACATCTACAGGTCCTTAGATGAATGCCCTGAATCCCTCCCACATATAGTATGTATATAGGTAATTTTCACTATTTTTCATGTCATGTAATACATGCAAATTAAAAAATATCGAATAGAAGCCCATAACAATTTATTTGTCGCTTACCATTTGTTATATTTCTTGAACCAAATAATTATTTCCTATCCATGGAACTACTGGCTTGGTACCTAACTACCTATATGCAGTTTGTAGAATTACGATCGAGTTACGTCCTGATGCTCCGATCCTGATGTAAGTCCTTGACTGGACCAAAGGCGCCCCCAATTCAATCAACAGGTGGCTGTGAAAATAAAATTTTCCTTTAAGCCTGCCATACACGTGCGAACAATTTAGCCTAGGTAATTAGGTAGAATTGCATAGTATCATAATATCTTGAAACTTATTGTATCATGGGGCACATGGATCTTCTTCTTCAAGTGCCGTCCCCGCTACGGAGTTTGGCAATCATCATTGCTATTTCTATCTTTGAAACGGCTGTTCTGAACAATTGGGTAGATGTACACTTATACCATTCTCTCAGATTGTGCAGCCAAGATGCACATGGATAAATGCTGCTATTTACTACTGCGAAAATTACGAGCAAATTTGTGAAATTGTGAATATGTTAGATTCCGAAGACGCTGCAAGTATAAAAATAGCAAAAAAAAAATTGGCAAAAAATTGTGTCCAAAGTAATTTAGTATACATAAAATCAAATTTCAAAATTCTTCCTGATTCTATTTTAAAATTACAGAAAAAAAATATGTCTTTAGTTGAATCTTTAGATATTGTGGATAAAGTTAAAACTCAGTTACAAATTGCACAGGGTAACGATGGGCAACAAGTATATAAGAAATTTGAAACTGTTTTGAACAAAAACCATGGATTAAGAATATTAAAACAAATTTCAAAAATACTTAGTGGTGAAAGTACCGACATGAATGGTTTACCTGAAGACCTCGCCCTTAATGATCTAATTTTTTACAAGTTTGCACCAATTACTTCAGTTGATGTAGAAAGATCTTTCTCGGTTTACAAAAATCTCTTGTGCGACAATAGAAGATCATTCAATTTTGAAAATATTCGTAAACACCTTTTACTTCAATGTAATTCAGGTAAATAAAACTAAATTACCTATTGATAAACATTTACTGATTTTATTTTTGTTGTAGGAACTAAAGACGGTTAAACTCAGTCAGTGCACATGAAAGAAGGAGAAATGAAGACAAGTCCCTATGCAAATTAAATATTTTTCCATGTTCTAGTTTCAAATATTTATTTTTAATATTTTTTATTTTTTTGTTTTAATAAGTAATGTTAGCAGCTACAACTTTCTTCATTTGTTATTTTAAGATCAAACAAAAAATTGCACATTTTTTTGTTTTTTTTTGTATTATCCTAATTTTTACTGCATATTATACCGCATATTTTTCTGTTTTTTAACGCATACGTATGCACATATTTCATTGTTTTTTAGCGCATAAAGTTCCGAGCCTGTTAATAAGTATGAATTTTCAACCAAATATTAGATTATAATTTTGCATACGTTTGGATATTTATCGCACTATCACTCGGCACTTAGAAAACAGGTCCAATACGTTCCAATGCTAGCTCGCGAATGTCGTTAAAGAAAGTGAATCAAATAATTTAATTAACTGCAGTTTTGTTGTGTTTGTTTAATTTTATTTAAAAGGACTACATGATATGGATTTTCAAGTAAGTCGTTTAACATGAAATGTTTGTTAAATAACCTAAGAATGTTTTTTAATAATTTAAACGTTACGTTTTCTATTACCCTAAAATGTAAAATTAATAACTAATTCTCCTGGGATGCTTGGTTCTTCTGATGCTGGGATCTTCGGGAAGTTATAACTCCTTTAATTTTCTCCACAAATTCTTTAGTGGGGTCATTCCATCTCAAATCAACTAAAAAATTGGCTTGACCCACGCAAAATTTGACAAAACTTGGTATAAAGACTATCACATTTTTTTCAAGACTTCCACAAATGTTTATAATCGAGTGGAAACTCGCTACAAATTTCTGCTAAAATTACATTTCAATTAATTTTCATTTTTCTGATCCAAAATATTTGCGTTAACCAATAATAATTTGATTGAAAATTATTTATACAAAAATTATGTACATAAATAATAAATTTTTGCAATCACAAGTGCGTGAGCGGCAGACATATGTTTCAAGCTAATTTGCTATCATCAGTACCCCCATACACATAGAAAAACACGCACTTGTGATTGCAAAAATTTATTATATTATCAAGGCAGGATTATGAACTGCGCTATTTATTTGTACCTATGTTATTAAATTACTATACTATACATAATTCATTTATAAACAATTAAAAAAATTGGATTTTTAATTAAAAAACGAGTGGGGTTTTTTGAAAATATGACGTAATAATTGTCCAAATCATTCATATCATACTTCCAAATCATCCAAATCAAACTTCAAAATCTTGAAGTAAAAATTATCAAAATTTTGAAGTATTTCACACCAAGGTGTATAATAAATATTAGCACAAAAATTATAGCAAATTTTACTATAAAAAACTACAATAAAATTATGAATTGAGGCGTCTACTTGCAATAACGGCTACATCCATCCTGTGTATCTTTATCCAACAGTGAAAAACTATAGTATAATATCTGATCTTTCTTGTGTTAAACTCAGATCCTTTCAAAAACGTCTCGATCCCATTCAAATAAGCTTTTAAATATACAATTGTTGAAAAAATTCTGCTTTGCTATATAAGAGATACAATAGCAATAATAGACCTTTCTGTAAATTTACTTTAAGTGGATGCAGCCGGTATTGCAAGTAGACGCCTCAATTAGGGCCTCAATATTATAATAAAATTTACTTCAAAGTCTTGAAGTAAAAATTATCAAAATTTTGAAGTATTTCACACCAAGGTGTATAATAAATTTTAGCACAAAAATTATAGCAAATTTTACTATAAAAAACTACAATAAAATTATGAATTAGTGCCTCAATATTATAATAAAATTTATTTCAAGGTCTTGAAGTAAAAATTATCAAAATTTGAAGTATTCGAACTATCAATAATTATTATTAGTAATTTTTAGGAAAACAGGTGTGGAATATTTTACTATAAAATATTTACTAAAATTTCTCAAGACGATATTACATCAAACTTATAGTATTATTTACTATACGCGTGAAACAATTGAGGGGGTTAAAGCCATAGTGGTGTAAGTCGCATTTTTGTAAAAATTTTGTAAAATTGCCTTTCAATAAATTGACTTAAAGATATGCCTACAATACATAACTCAAATTTTACAAAAATGTGACTTACACCACTATGGCTTTAACCCCCTCAATTAATACTTCAATTAATTATAGTAAAATGTACCTACTGCAAAATATTTACTAGTTGAAGTAAATTTTACTAAATTATTTTTCTCTGTGTATAATCGGGGACTGATGGAGCTAGTATGTCTTATTAGGATTTTATATTGTGTATCAACTATTTTACCGTCATCCCTTAGTCGCACAAGAAACTTATTTACGTTTTTCTGATAACAGGATTGCCACAGTGTCACTTTTTTCACTTTTTTGAAAATCATACACTTTTCTTCACTTTTTTGAAGAAAATTCACTTTTGTACGATTTCACCTATAAAAATTACATTTTTTAATATATTTAGGGCCGATTTATTCATCTATTCAGTAAAGTCTCCGTTAGTTACGTGTCAGGTAAACTTATATGTCACCTGTAAGAATTTTGGGTATATTCATGCTATTTTATGTATTCCGTAGTTACTTAACATTTTACTGAACACCCCGTTGTTTTTAAACGGTTAGTAGTAATTTAGTAGTAGTTAGTAATTTGTAAATTACAATTTAGTGTAAACAAGTTTGTATAGTTGTTAATAGTTTTTGTAAAAGTGTTATCAATCCTATTTAAAAATCAATCACAATGGATTTTATTGATGATATTAACCTTATACTTGACGATATTGACGACAATTTTGTAAATCGCCGTCCTTATAACAGCCAAAATCGATATCAACAATGGGATAATTTAAATCGTTGGGACGATTTGGAATTTTTTCAGAGGTTTCGTCTAACAAAAACCTCAGTATTGGAAACTTTATTACTAATAGAAGATGGACTTGCATATCAGTCAAACAGGTAAAAATTAATTTACTGTATTGCGTATTACTTCAGTGTACACACTACAATAATAATGAATTATTTTTCCAGAAACAACCCAATACCACCTCTGCAACAACTGTTATTGACCCTTAGGTTTTATGCCACTGGTGGTTTTTATGTGTCCGTGGGAGACTTTGGAAATATCCATAAAACAACTGTTCATAAAATAATACATCGAGTTACTTCTCAACTAGCCAGTTTGAGGCCACAATTTATTTACATGCCTTCGACACAAGAAGACATAATTAAGGAGCAAAAACAATTTATGGCAATTTCCCGGTTTCCTCGCGTGATTGGCTCCATAGATTGTACACATATAAAAATTCAAAGCCCAGGTAGGTATGTTATTTGTGTAATTATAATTTAGACTACGTATTTCTTAAAAAATAACATATTTTCAGAAGGAGCAAATGCAGAAGTATTCAGAAATAGAAAAGGCTTTTTTTCATTAAATGTTCAGTGCATCTGTGATGCAAATTACAAAATTCGAGATATTGTAGCTCGGTGGCCAGGTTCTTCTCATGATGCCAATATTTTTGATAATTCAAATATCAAGCAAAGATTTGAAGGGAATCAATTTGGAAATGGTATTTTATTAGGTGACAGTGCTTACGCCTTAAGTCGATATATGATGACACCTATTGCTAACCCACAAAATGATGCAGAAAACTTATTCAATGAAGCTCAAATTAGAACTAGAGGTCCGGTGGAAAGGACATTCGGAATTTGGAAGCGGCGTTTTCCTTGTCTATCGATGGGAATGAGGTGTAAGATACCGATGGTGCAAAATGTAATAGTAGCTACAGCAGTGTTACATAATATTGCAAGAAACAATAGAATTGAGGAAGCACGGTTTGAAAATGAGCATAACGAAGAGCTTTTTGAAAACGAGACTATAGAAGAATTGCAGGAAGTCTTTCAAGAAAATAATAATTTTCATCGTGCCGAATTTTTAAATTATTTTAGAAACTTATAAGGATACATGAATAAATTAATGTTTTAAAAGCTTTATTTTAAATTTTTTCAAGTTTGTACATATTTTGTATTTTTTAATTGGAACAGCTTCATTTCTTGTTCATGTAATTCAGTTGCCATTTTGATTCTTAGCTGGCTTTCGAATTCTTTTCTGGCATCGTCTTTCTTCAGCAATTCTACTCGCAGCGATATTTCTGCCAACTGCTGTTCGGCAACCTTCTTTTGAATAGTTAGCAAGTCTTCACGACTCTTGGCCATGGATGAATATTTATTTCCAACATTGTTTAGTTGATTATATAGTAATTAGTTAACTATATGATTACCAATCTAACCGGATTATCCTTTAATCATTATGTTCCTAATTCCAACAAAAACACGTTGTTTCGAAAAACTGTTTATTTACATGCATCAACTGCTAATTTGAGGTTAGGATCTTCTCTGTAACGACTTATAATTTGTAAAAACTGATCTGTAAATTTATCTGTTCGGTAACCTCAATTTACTGACAGGTTGCCACTACTGGAAGGTGAATAAACGTTTACCGATAACAATCTTATCAGTAGCGCTACTGAACACTTTACTGAGAGGTGAATAAATCGGCCCTTAATAAATAATTTTCAATTTTATATTTTTTCAAATTCAAATTTAAAAAAATGTTTGTTGTTGGTATCTTTTCTGGATTTTTTTGTTGGTAATAACAATAATATTTGATGATAACCATAATAGCCAAGATGACCGACCACACAATTGTAGATTTTAAATAACAAATAAAAATATCAAGTTAAAACTGTTAAGATTCAACGAGCACAGGACAGGGAGGTATCGGGAAAATGTCGCAAGACGTTCAAAACCGAAACTTTTTCAATAAGAAAGCAAAAACTTCTGATTATAAAATTACTATGAACGTATTTGTTTTAATTTATGTTAATAAATTTAAAAATATTACACTTTTTGTTCAAAGTTGCTATACACTTTTTTCACTTTTTTTTTAAATTAATACACTTTTTTCACTTTTTTTGAAAATTATTTAATACACTTTTTTCACTCACTTCTTGCTTAGATCTCTGTGGCAACCCTGTGATAGCCTGCGATGAGGTCCCTTGTCATGACTATAAAGATTTCAGTATTCCCCAATACTTGTGTCATAATAGAACTGTATTCTTCTTTATACATATTAACTGTACTATTATCTGATTATAGTCTTTATTTTATATTTTTATAAATTTTTAAGATTTTATAAGATTATAACCTTTATCTGATTTAGATCATTACATGCTCTTTGACAAAACAAGAAGATTTTGGGACAGATCCACCTCAAAACCCCTTAATGTGACACTTTCACCACCTATTGAAAGGGGTGAAGCCGTGCAATTGCAGGTTTTATTTTCTTCTCAAAAACGGAAAGACATGGAGACTTGCGATTTGCACTAATCGACAGAAAATGAAATTTTACAGCCGATACCTATTATTTTATTTTTCAAAAATTTGAAGTTTTTCTCCCACTACAAAAAGTATGATAGGCTCTATAATTTAAAAATTTGCGTATTACTTCAAAATGTTTAAAATATTTGTTTAAATAATGCTGTATGAATTACATGGATGCGGTAGAATCACAACAAAGCGTTTAATAAACTTCTGTTTTGTTTAAAATGGACAAAGATGTAGAGCTGCAGTTTGAGGCATGTTAAATAAAATACTCATCCCATAAATATTTTTTATTTGGTCAAAAATCCAATTATTTTTACATTATAAAAAGGACGGTAGTGGCTACTCTGTAATCTCACATTTTGCCTTTTACCCAAAAATAGTCCAATAAATCAAAATTTACCATCTATTGACTGGCGTTTAATACAATTTTTTTTATTTAAAATGGAACAAGGTAGAGCAATTTACTGCATTTGTAAGAAAATGAAATTTTCATCCTACCATATACATATTTTTTAATAGATCAAAAATTGTAATTTTTTCCCCTAAAAGAAAAAATTAGAGAATAGCTACTTACCCTACTTTTTATAGTGGGGACAAAATTTGAATTTTTGATAAATTAAAAAATATGTATAATATGTAAAATTTTATTTTCTTGCGAATACCGCAAATTGCAAGTCTATCTTGTTCTGTTTTAAAGAAAAAAAATTTTATTAAACGCTGTTTTGACCGAGAAACGCGGAAACCGAGCAAGCTGAGATTTGATAAACAAGTATTACATAAGTGTATTAATGAACCTCGACCAAAATTTACCTAAATTCCATGCCGGCGTTTTCCCCAATTGAGGGTCCCCCCCCCCCAAATGTGATTTTCCATCCATAGGTCGCTTATTTTCACTTCTATGTATTATTAGACCAAAATTGACAAAATTTCACATTTTTCTATGGCCCACAAGGTGAAGGGGCTAAAACCCTCAATTGGGAAAACATCGGCATAGAATTTTAGGTGACTTTGGGAGGGGGGGTTCATTAAGATACTTCTATAATATTATATTACTTGAGGCGTGTAGAATCAAAACCGGACATGTCACATAAGAGTGAATTTGAGAAAAACGCAAAAAACTACTAAGTAAATTCCAAACGATAAAAAATTTCTTTTTCTGTAACAACGCCTTAGAAATAATTATTAAATAATAACTGCTCAAGAAATTTTATAAAAATTTTATTATTTTTATTATGGATGTTATTCAAAGTTCTATGATGCATTTTTCCGTCAACCAAAACCAGGATATCTCCGGTTTTGAAACGTAAATGCGCTGTAGTTATTTAGGTATTGAGTGTAAAATAATAATTATTATAAACTTACAGTCAGAAATTTAATAAATTTATTTAAAAAATACAATTTTAGAATATGGATCAATTAATTCGCAATTTACATTAAGCAAACGCCACCATGCGGGAGAATTTCAAATTAGTAAATGACGTATTAAATGAAAATAAAAATTCGTTCTTGAGGCTCAAAAAATAACAAAATCAACTAATTAACAAAATGTATTATGGGTACGGTAACCTAACCCTGGTCACTCCAAATAAATTGAAAATTTCCTATTGCAAAGAGGAAGGTTTATATAGTTTACTGATATAATTTAAACATGCGAAAGTATTATCAAAATTTTGAGTAAATCGAATTTGAAGTTTGCTAATTTACATGTAAAATTAACGAGATTCCCGCGCGTCGCTCATTCTGTTGACAGTCCGTGCAGTTATAATGACCCTAACACTTAGAGTATTTCGCACCGGCAGATGCAGCTCGTCTCTCGTACATGTAACATCGATTATTTTTTGTTTTTACGCGATTTTTTGGGGGTGAAACGTAATAGTTTACTGCCCCATACCGCAACTATACTTTTTAATGCTATTTCAAGGGTCTCTAAGCTCCCGGTTTCATTTATCCCGATTTTTTTTGATGGGAGGCGCCTTCTCGTATGTTTAGCATAGCAACCAGAGTCAAAACCGCCCTGGAGGGGTGCAGAGCGGAGCGAAGCGCAGCGGCGCCCCGAAAGGGTAGGTTTTGACGATGGATAAACCTCCCTATCGAATGCACACCCCAAAAATCGAAGAAAAATTCACTAAATTTACGTACTTTCAAATTGATTTTTCTCGAAATTTTATGTATACTTTCGCAAGTGAAATTTTTATAGTATACTCTATAAACCTTCCTCTTTGCTATAGGAAATTTTTAATTTTTTTGGGGTGACCACGGTTAGGTTACCGTCCCCTGTATTATAATAAATTTAAGACTATTACTGAAATGTTTGCAAATTTTCACCAGACTATCACTTTGAATTTCGAAATATACGTCTAAACACGTATGTTGTGAGCTTTTTAGCGACCTCACAAACTATATAAGCTCTTTGTCAGTTTTTTCCCCAATTGGGATCCCCCTTATCCTGGTTTTTGAACATAACCAAGTTTCATTTTTACTGAAAATTGTAATCAGGTCAAAATTAAAAAAATTTGCCTACTTCATACTATTCCTGAAAGAAAAATCAAACCCAGGAAGTCGCAATGCTATTTATTTTATTCAAGTTTTTCAATAATTCGTATTGCCAATCAAATTTTCTTAATAGATTTTACTTCCGTCATCTGAAGTAGCTTCTGAAAAAATTGTTTGGTTTTTTGAAAAATTTGGTATGATTATAATTTCCCATAAAATCTAAATTAAGAAAGTTATATGCGAAAATCCGCGTTGGAGAAATTAAAATCCCAAGTTGGAGAGAAATCGCTAGGGGACTTTTTGGCAGTTCATTTGGATAATCAAATACATACGTTTGGTACCCGGATTTTTTTAGAAAGAAGCAATTAATTCACTCCAGATTATTTGGAAAATTGCCTTGATTGCAGATTATAGTCAGCATTGGTAAAATCGGTAAAATCCTTAGCAAACAGGTTTGTATTCGTTCTTGTAGTTTGTAGTGTATGTCCCTGTCTCGATTGTCACCTAACAAATAAAGATCCACCCCTAAATGTGAGAGATGCATAGTGAATTTATCCATAACCCATATTTACTAACAGATGCCAAACTTATGAAGTAACCCGTGATTAGACTGCCATGGAAGTTTGATTGATAACTTCTTGCGTGATTATTAATGAGGAGGCAGTTCAGCGAGTTTTAAGCATTTATTTTGTCGCCAATAAAAATTCATTCTGTAAAACTGTAATAAGTATACCATGTAAAATTCCTGTAATTAAAAACACTATATTGACAATTAAAAAAAATATTGTTCACTCTTTATGTCGAAAAAATTTTCAATTTACTTTTGATCAAATACTGTGGCAACCCTGTAGTTTTTTCGAGTATTTTTTCATGTAAAAATTTGCAAAATTAATCTTTTTTAATTTAGAAAACCAAAAATGGAAGAACCACAACTAAATCATCCATGTTCACGAGAAGGTACACGTCGCCTAAAAGTAGCATATCTTCAAAAGCACACCCTTTTAAATCGACTACAAAACAAACTCCCAAATCCAGCAAAACTTTCGGTAATACTATAAAAATTTCTACACAGAAAACAAAGAAAATTTTAATCCATTCGATTGCAATCCTCCCGTTATTTTCAACGAAAAAGAAGTTTTTAAGTCTGCCTCAAACGCCAATTTCAACATCAAAACACAGTCGCACGTCAATGAAATTACATTTATAGTGAAAAATTCAAATTTGGACCAAAAAACATCTCCAAAGTTAGGAGATTTACAGTTCAAACTTGAGTCTTCCCTGTTTACGCCCGACAAAACGGAATACTTAAAATTTACTCCTGAGACACATTCAACGGAGCGAAAAAAGCATCTTTCTTTGCCCAAAAGAAAACCAATGGGTCCATGGGACTCTGAACAAAATCGTATTGCCAACATCAGTTCGGAAACCTACGTTGCCGGCAATATAAATTCTGATACGTACATTTTGAAGAGCAATGTGAGTCCCGAAACTTACACCAAAGATAGTTCCGTGGGACGGGTGGAAACTTTAGAATTATCGACTAGTTTTGCACACGAAAACGGCGTTTCCGAATTCAAATCGAGAAAAAGACTTCTACTTCATGCGGACGTGACCCCACCAAAAAAAGCACGACTAACTTTCAAATCTAACCAAGTGAGCAAAATCTTTGTCAAGCAAAACTGTCGCACCGCTTTCGAATGTGTTGATCCATTTTTAACTGGCAGAGTTTATCATGACGAAGAGTGGTTTCAAGAACAAGAAAATATTTTTAAAAAATGGCTGAACGCCTTATTGACGCCGCCCAGCGAATTGGTTAGTAATGTCGAAAGTCCAAAAGTTGATGTTGCAAAATTATGGCAACACTGCAAGAACACCCCAATACCTATAGCTCCGTCAAAAGAATTAATCTCGAATCGGTACCACGCAAATAATCGTTTAGATTCGTTGCGAAGGTCCGCAGTCACATTATTCCGTTCAGAAAAGGTTCGAACTACGCTAAGCAAGACTAACGAAACTGTAGATAAAAATAAAATTACCATGAGAACCGACAGAGACATCCATTTGGATTTGAATTTGCAATCTCACATCATGACGCTGCTCTTGAGCTACAACCCCTTATGGTTGCGAATCGGACTAGAAACAATTTACGATGTAACGATTCCGTTACATTCCAATTCCGACGTTATGGGGCTAAGCAATTTTATTTTTCAAAGTTTACTTCGGGACCCATTCCTTTTGAAAAAATACAAACATGCTCACTCGGAAAAATATTGCGTCGAAATAAAAAAATTCATTTTAAAGAAGTTTCTCATTTTGGTGTACTTTTTAGACGTCGCCAAGACCAACGTTTTAATCGCTCACGATCCCTGCCTGTTTTGCAAAAATGCGGCTATAAAAGAAAGCCGCGAAATTCTCTTGAAATTTTCATCGGAATTATTATCCGCCGCCGTAGGCGATGTTACGCGATTTTTAAAGTTCACTGGGTACGTTTTGGTTCACAAGCAAAAATATATACAAGAATACGATTTCAGCGTTAAACAGTTGGGAGTCGACTTGAGAGACGGCGTTCGATTGACCAAAATAGCAGAGATCATCCTAGTGAAGTCAGGTTTAACGGATTTTCTAAGGGTGCCTGCAATTTCAAGACTGCAAAAAATTCACAACGTGAAAGTTTTTTTTGAAAATCTCACGAGAGAAAAATTTGAAATCGTCGGTGGTATAACGCCCACCGATATCGTCGATGGTCATCACGAAAAAACGTTATCTCTGTTATGGCAAATAATTTACAAGTTCAAAGCACCAATTTTGGTGAAAGCGGCGATTACTATACAAAAGTGGTGGTGTAGTCTAACGATCGTCATCAAGCGACGAATCTTAAAGCGGAAACGAAATGCGCGCAAAAATGCAGCCAGCAAAATTCAAACGTGGTTCCGAAGATTAATAATGGCAAACAAAACCCAAGAACGTGCGTTGATGTTAAAGAAGAATTTACTGCGTGAAGGCTATATCCACAAAATAGTGAAAGTCCAGTCGTACTTTCGCATGCGTCTTCAAAGACGCAAGTATGAGACATTCCGGTACAGCGTCATCGTTCTACAAAGTTGCATTCGCGGTTACATCGCAAGACGAGAAATAAAGAACAAGATCTACGCTAGCATAAAAATCCAATCGTACGTCCGGATGTTCATCGCAAGAAATTCTTATCTAAAAACGCAAGCAGCTGCAATAATTTTGCAAAAACGTTTAAGAGCCCATAACGTCATGGTACCCGTGCGAAGCCGTTTCTTGGAATTAAAAGAAGCTGCGATTGTTTTACAAAACCGGTTTAGAGCTAACGCGCTGATGAAGATTGAACGGGAACACTTCCTAAAACTGAAGAGTGCAGCCATTACAATTCAACGGCTTGCACGCTCAAACGCAGCAATGAAAGTCGAAAGAACGAAGTTTTTGAAACTAAAAGAAGCTGCAATTGTGTTGCAAAAGCAATTTAGAGCAAATCGGTATTTATTTGGGAACTGGAAGAGCGAAAGTGTGCTGGATTCGTCCGTGTTGGTTGAAGATGGTGTCACTTGGGATCACCAAGTGCAGGAACCGACGATTTACACGGAAGAAGATGAAAATAATTCAGGGATAGAAAATAATAATGAGACCTACATGACTGCCAACGACGGTCACGATGATACCCTGTATTTTTCCATTCTGGATACTGGATTCTGGAGTCCTGATTTGACTGGTTTCGTTCAAACCTCAGAAGGTGACGTGGTGAAATCCAAAGTCCTATTGAAACCTTCGCTGATTGTAAATTTAAGCGACTCAGACGAATATGGACAAGAACGCAAGAAGAAAGGTAAGAAACGTAAAATTCCAGAAATTGTCATCACAGATTTCGACGATGATAGCTCTTCCGGGAACGTCGTACAAATCGATTTGTCTCGGGATTCGGATGGCGAAAAGAAGGAGAAGAGAAAAGAAAGCGGGGAAGGCCCCTTAAAAAACCTTTGATCGATACAGACGATCCCGTTCCTGTAAAAACCCTAAAGGAACCCGAAAATAATAAGAAAGCATCACCTAAAATGATCACCAAACCGTGGCCCAATAAGTGCGCCTACTGCGCTAAAACTTTTTCGATTCCGGTTCTTCTAAACGCCCACATGCAAACGCACAAACTCTTCACTTGTTCGACATGCTCCGCGCAATTTATATCGAAGTTTGCGCTTGATAACCACGTCCAAAAGCTTTGTGTGAGATTAAGAAAACCCTCTTCTCCGTCAGACTCCAACATGCCACAATTGACTACTTTAAAGTGCAATTTGTGTTCGATTAATTTTTTCACTAACAAGGCGTTATATTATCATAGAGTTCGAGAACATGAACTAAAAACTCCGGACCGGGACGCGGTATTACAAAATTCTACCAAGAAGAAGTTGCTGAGAAGTGCCTGAACACAGCAGTGTTCCTGCGAGTGAACGTTTGAGACTTGGCTATTTAGTATTTGTAATTTGTATTTGTATTGTAATAATTGTAATTTTAATATGTTATGAAAATTATTGAATAAAATGTTATTAAATTTCTTTTTAAAACGAAAACAGCTTTTTTGTGTACAATCTTAGATGACCTTATTGAATAGAACATGATTGTGAACTGCAGATAAATAATAAATTTAGCCTTGAAAAATATTCGCAGCTTTGGTCTAATAAACAAAATAAACGGCAATGGCCAGACTATTTTTTAAACTGTAACTAGATGTTACAGTTTGACCAATTTTTCATGAAACTCACAATAGCCGAAAAGAACAAAATAATTTTTTATGAAAAACCTTAAAAAGTTTCATGACGCATCAAATGAATGTTGGACTAATATTGCTCAACAATTCTTATTTTCGCAATTGTAAGCATGAGGTTCAAATGATGGGAATATAAGTTCATCGAATCTCAACTGATTGACACTAATTTTATTAAAACAATCGCGATAAAGGGGGGGGGGGGAGTGAAACGTACCTCCGTGATTCTAGCCCGAAATTTCCTCTTTGCAATTCAACCAGCGATCATAAACCAAGCCACTGCTGTGGATTAGCAAATTATTTTTATCGACGATGATGATTGCTTTCTTTATAGGAACGCTAAAATTTTGCTCGAAGCGATGTTGATATAAAAAAATTACAATTTTGTAATTTTTAAAATGCTGTACCTTTTTTATCTTTGATGTTCAAAGAAACGGAATAAAATCTCAAATGATTGGTATTAATTTCATAGTATTACAAAATCACGATGGGGAGGGGGAATTTCTATAGCCTTGCTCAAAATTGTTCCAATCAATTGAATTTATAAAAAAATTTTTGAAGCTCAGCAAAGGATGGGAATAGAAGCTCAATCGATTGACTACAATTTTATTAAAAAATTCGCGATGGGGGGGGGCAAAGTGCAGCTTCTTTAGGATGCCCGTAAACAGAAAACATCTACAGGTCCTTAGATGAATGCCCTGAATCCCTCCCACATATAGTATGTATATAGGTAATTTTCACTATTTTTCATGTCATGTAATACATGCAAATTAAAAAATATCGAATAGAAGCCCATAACAATTTATTTGTCGCTTACCATTTGTTATATTTCTTGAACCAAATAATTATTTCCTATCCATGGAACTACTGGCTTGGTACCTAACTACCTATGCAGTTTGTAGAATTACGATCGAGTTACGTCCTGATGCTCCGATCCTGATGTAAGTCCTTGACTGGACCAAAGGCGCTCCTAATTCAATCAACAGGTGGCTGTGAAAATAAAATGTTCCTTTAAGCCTGCCATACACGTGCGAACAATTTGCGCAAATTCGGCATTTGTGCAAACAGTTTGACCGTCTATGGGGCTGTTTGAATGGTTGCGCATACTGTTTGAGTAAAATCGGGCAGGTTCGAAATAATTTGTACAAATACTCCTTGTAGTCCAGTACGTGGGTAGCAAAAACGGGTGTTTGAATGCAAAAGGTGGGATAGTAGCGATTTTTTAGTATGTTGTTAGGCTTGGGGCCCTAATGAAAAATCCAAGTTTTCGACCTCGAGGTGCATGCGCACGAGCCGCCATCTTGGATTTTAGGTAGAAAAATTTGGTTTTTTGATAATAACTCAAAAACGGTGGCTTTCACGACAAAAGATGTTCTATATAAAGTTAAAGAGGACAAAATTTCCTACATTTTTTGTAGAAAAATTTTTTTTGCAGCACACATATGTTAGGAGTTACAGCTCCGTGAAGTTGCACTATTTGAAAAAAAAGTATTACAGCTGCTGTCTAGTAGGTATTGAGAGAGGGTCATAAATGACCTTCAGTTCATCGAGTCTCTATGCGTCAGTGTGCTTATTGTTTAGCTTGCAGAAGGTTACGCTGGTATAATGGAAAATCCCTATTCAATCAGGGAAAAACTAAATTTTGTACGCTGATAAAGAACAGAGCGGTTCATGAAATAATTGAAAATTTCAACCAACAAGATGCCACGCCAGAGGAGATTGCCGAGGCCGGAGTACGCTTTCTTGTAGCTTTATATGGTGGCAACATGGATAAAGAGAGTTTGGAAGAGATTCGTTTCCAACGCTTCGCCAAATCTACGCTGAAAAGCAAATTTAATCTTGCCTCTTTGCCACCTACAAAATACGCGGCGCAATTCCACGCCTTTAGGACGTACCACCAAGTACAGAAATGGAGAGGCATAGAGAAAAATCCTGAAGACTGGGGTTGGAAGCATGGCGCTTAAGGGCTCACTCCTATAACAATGGCGGAAAAACCAGCTCCCGATTTATTATTAAAATCGGTATTTTGTAACTGCAGAAAGGGGTGTGGCGGGGCATGCAGCTGCCGAAAGGCTGGACTTAAATGTTCGGTTGTATGTGGCTTCTGCAACGGAGAATCTTGCGGAATTATGCCGGAAATCTGCATTGAAAGCGAGGACGAGTATGACGACATTTTTCAGGCTACGGACCAAAACTACGACCAGGACACAGACAACTACGACTAGGACACCGGCAATAACCAACCCGGACCATCGAAACGTACCAAAATGTAGTATAAGAAGAATAATAAAATAAAACTCAACCAAAATGAAGTTTCCACTTTTTTTTTCAAGTAGTGCAACTTCACGGAGCTGTAACTCCTAACATATGTGTGCTGCAAAAAAATTTTTTCTACAAAAAATGTAGGAAATTTTGTCCTCTTTAACTTTGTATAGAACATCTTTTGTCGTGAAAGCCACCGTTTTTGAGTTATTATTAAAAAACCAAATTTTTGTACCTAAAATCCAAGATGGCGGCTCGAGCGCATGCGCCTCGAGGTCGAAAACTTGGAATTTTCATTAGGGCCCCAAGCCTAACAACATACTAAAAAATCGCTACTACCCCACCTTTTGCATTCAAAAAACCCCCACGTACTGGACTATTGTTTGAGTACTTGTTTGACGTGTATGGTACAGTTTGTGCAAACTTTGGGTTAGTCAACTCCTGCTCCTAGACACTGTCAGGAGTTTCCTTTCTATTCCGTGGTTGAAAACGTAGTTTCGGTAATTTTTTTTTAGTTTGTTGCTATTTACCTCTCCAATATGGCGAATAAGACAACAGATGATGAACAGCGGGAACTTTGGAGAGAGTTTATTGCAGTGTATCGTGATTTACCTCACGTATGGAAGGTGAAAAGTGACGGTTATAAAGATAGAAATAAGAAGGACGCGGCGTATAAAATACTCGTCGATAAAATGAAGGAAATTGAACCCAGTGCAGATAGGGCAAGTGTACGCGCCAAAATCAATTCATTCCGCACTGCCTACAGAAGAGAAATGAAGAAAGTGAAGGAGAGCATAAAATCAGGTGGAGGAACAGACGACGTGTACGTGCCAAGTTTGTGGTACTTCGACGAGCTTGACTTCTTGAGGGATCAGGAAACTCAAATTCAAGGAACTTCGACAATGGACGAAACTGAATTTATTGAAGGAAATAACGAAACGAAGGTAAGTACAATTTTTTTTTCATATTTTCTATTGTTTTTTCATACATTCAAATACAAATTCATTATTATACAAAATCATAATATTAATTTCATGCAAACAATTATTTGAATATCTTGTCCTGCCAAGAGACAGCACCTTGCTCGCTATTGAAGTAATGTGAGAAGTTAAGACGTACTTGTTTGGAAGACACTGGGGTATTTCTGCCTGGGAGCTGTTGCAATGGAAGTAATTGTCCATCCGAATGCCAATCAGCATTTATGATCTCCCCTGTAGTTGTGTTCTCAATTTCAAAACCACCTAGGTTATACAAGTAATATCTTTGTTCATTCTTAGAAAATTATGTAAATGAGTACACGCAAGAACTATCAAGAGCTTGCTTTTTCCGGGCTCAAATTGATTTCTCTCAAAAATATTCTGAATCGAGATGCTAGTATTCCGAAGGCATTCTCCACAATGCGACGAGCGCGAGATAGCCTGTAATTAAATATTGCTTGTTCTCTGGTCAGGTTTTTTCGACTGAATGGTTTCATTAGGTTGTCCACAAGAGGAAATGCATCATCTCCCACCAAAACGTATGGTTGTTTCATTTCACTGTCAGGTAAATTATCAGGTTGAGGAATATGAAGTTTGTTATTCACGAGTCGCCTATAAAATTCTGTATTGGAGAACACACCCCCATCGGAAACTCTTCCATTGGTTCCTACATCGACCATTATAAATTCGTAATTGGCATTAACCGCAGCCATCAACACAACACTGAACGAATTCTTGTAGTTGAAATAGTAGGAGCCACTTCCTGGTGGTTTGCGGATGCTGATATGCTTCCCGTCGATGGCTCCGATGCAGTGGGTAAAATTCCACCTTCTCTCAAACTGTCCGGCAATAACCTTCCATTCATTCTCACTTGCTGGAATCTGCAACAATTCAATTTTTATTACTATTTAATTTAATAATTTAATTTCATAACAATAACTTCAATAATTTCAATTGATAAGTACTTTCACGACTACATAGATATTTCCATTTATTTTGTTTTAGGTCGCAGAAGACAGTTCTCAAACATCCCAACCCGAGCATACGCCTACACGTAAAAGATCGAGGAAAAATGAGGACAGTGACGAAAGTAAAAGGACTAAACTATTGTCTATAGCCTGCGAACGTCTTGAAAAACCCCCCTCAGACGCTCAGATCATAGCAAAAGGGTGGGGTGTAGAGTATGAGAAAATGTCTGCAAGTCAGCAACTTTACGCTAGTTAAGTTTAACAACAATTTTTGTTGTTAATGCTAGATAAATTTATTACTTATAATATAATTTTCACGAATTATTTAAGTGATGAAATTGAAAATTAATAAAATTAATTGTTAATTTTAAAATTCATCATATAACAATTAATTACAAGAAAAATAAATAATTATTACATATATTTTTCTAGTTTTAACAATCAATTTTGGTTTAAAAATGAATTATTTAATTTATTACAATAATTTTTATAAAAAAGATAAAACATCGTATGGTGACGATGACGCGTAGAAACAAATGAAAATTCACCCAATTTTGATTGGTCGTAAATGCAGTCACGGTAGCTTGATTTTTAATTTTTATAATGTTCTTAGACGCGTTCCGTTTTTTCGACGATTAAAGCCGTGATTGCTTTCAAATGCTACTCTACATGTGAAAAACTTTTGATAAACAAATCCGTGTTTTAAGCTATCAATTGGTGATCTAATTTTTATTTTGAAGTGAACACAATTGCATTAAAAGTGTAAAATAGTGGTAGCGTCATCTTTGCCGTGAAAAAGGTTAGTACAACATTTTGATTAAAAAATGGTACATCTAATAGCATTGTTATGTTAAATTATGAAATGTTTAATGTTTTGTCATTTTTAATTTGAACGGATGTAAAAGAAAATTTCGTTTTCACAGCCACCTGTTGCTTGAATCGAGGATGCTTTTAGTCGAGTCGAGGACTTACAGCAGGATCGGAGCTTCGGGATGTTTTCTGTCGTAATTCAACTGGAAAGGATTTGGTTAAAGAAATGGTAAGCGACAAATTAATACACACATATTATGTTTAAAAATTAAAGAAATAATTGTTATGGCAGTGCTGTTGAATATTTTTAAATTTGCATTATAAATGTGCTACTCGATATGAAAAATTATATTATGTGGGTCTTAAACATGTAAAATTCGTTTATCAAAGTTCTTCATAAATAAAATAACATTTTACGGTTTTAATCGTCGAAAAAAACCAGAGCGTTTAAGAACATTATAAAAATTAAAAATCCTACTACAGTGACTGCATTTACGGCTAATCAAAATAGGGTAAATTTTCGTTTGTTTCTACACGTCATAGTTAGGGGCCGTTCATGTATTACGTAAGACGTTTAGGGGGAGGGGGCGGTAGCTTACATCTTATTTTTTCTTATTCGGGGGAAGGGGGGTCAAGACAATATCTTACGTAAGATTTTTTTTTAATTGAATTTCAAAATTTGAAAATTTGAAAATTATTTAATCAAATTTAGTGTGCTGTTGGTAATGTTAATGGCAAATTTGAATATATGCGCCCCCCTCCCAAAAGATTCCTATCATTTTGAAAATTTAAACTATCATTAATTTAATGAGTTTAGTCGAGGTTTAGCGCCCCCATTGCGATGGCGCCTGAGTCAAATCCTCGGTCGCCTCACCCTTGCTACGGCGCTCGCTTAGAGTAATGAAAACAAATGGATGCTTATCAGGATTCAGGAACTCATTTAGGCTGCCGCTACCAGGGGGTTTGGGGGGTATGGAATACCCTCCGGGTACACTTAATTTATTGCGAAAGAAAAACTTTCACTTTTACATCCCTTGGTATTAAGAAGAACGGTACTGAGATAGTTATGAAAAATATCACCTGCTGCCCCCCCCCCCACTCGGATTACAAACGAATATTGCAAAAGATTCAACGAAAAACAATGAATTTTGATGGTTTTAAATAATGGAAAGTGTACGTGTTTGAAACTTTCAAAAATGTGCTCTAATAAGCAGCGCTGGCGCTCAGCTACTATTCAACTTGGAAAGAAATATCTTAATTAAAAGTTTTAGTAAATTTTGTTCTCCATAAGATTTGTAGAAGTCATTTTCGTCCTAAAGTTAACTGGTAAGGAAATATTGCGAAGAAACATTTTGTTTTAATTTTTGTTGTAATTTTAGAAAAACCATAATTAAGAACAAAATCTATGCTTTTAAACCGTTTTAAACTATACTAACTTGCTGAAAAAAATATTCACTAAAACGTTACTACATTAAGTTTACTTTAAATTCATTTATATACTAATTGATTTCAAATTTTTATATCTACTCTATATATATAAAAAGATAAGGGTTTTTATGCAACGTTTTTATGCAACGTTTTATGCAACGATTTTATGCAACGTTTTCGATAATGGGATAATCTGACAACCAACAAAAAAATCTATTATATAAGTCAACTGCAATATAAATTAAAAACCAAAATTGGTAAACATCGATTTATTAATTTAAAAAGGTAGTTCTCCAAGATTTTCTTCGTTTTAAAATATAAGGTTGGTAATCCCTTATCCATAAAACGTTTTGCAATTTCATTGGCTATTGGTTAAAAAAAAGAACCAATCATTAATTTGATTTAAAATTGTTATTCAAAAACGTTCCATAAAAAGTTTGCACATAAAGTTTTATGTTTTACTTATATGAAGTAAAAGAGTACGGATTATCTGACCCGTAATCAGATTAATGCTTTCATCGCATCATTGGATCATCGGATCACCGTATCATCGGATTATAGCCTATATATAGGACGTTGATGCCTATATATTAATAAGTAAGTTAAAGAAGTTGTACTATCACGATCACAATTTGAAGAATTAAGTACTATAAAAGTAATTGAAGTAAAAAATAATTTAATACTATTGTCCAAAAATTACTACCATTCTACCTTTAAATTCAATAGCTGTTCGAGAGTTAACATCTAATCATAACCTTTCAACTTTGATCATATCACAAAATTTAATGAGATCCTGACGGTTAATACATAGTTTCGGCTAGAGATGAGGACTCATTTAAAAGTTATCTTTAACCAAAATAGGATTTTACGTTTTCCGACTGTTATAATTAGCGGAGCTTCTTTAATTCTAAGAACAGATGGAATAAAAGCAAACAAAGGAGTGCGACCACAACGGGATACATCCTCAGATACTGAAAGTACACAGAAAGAAAAAAAAGACGAAAAACATCTACTGAACGTTCGAGAAAACACAAAACTCGACAGCAACAACTACAAGAGAAATAAGAACCTTCAACAATTAAGACCACCAGCAACAACTTCAACTGAAAGAAGCAGAAAAAGAAGAACGCTACAGCAACCATCGACAGATCTGGCTACTGTTTTAGAATCGGTACAATTACAAGAGGAACAAGAACCTTCAACATCAAACCCACCAGCAAAAACTTCAACCGAAAGAAACAGAAAACGAAGAGCGCTACAGCAACCATCGACAGATCTGGCCACTGTTTTAGAATCGGTACAACTACAAGAGGAACAAGAACCTTCAACATTAAAACCACCAGCAAAACCTTCAACTGAAAGAAGCACAAAAAGAAGAGCGCTACAGCGATCATCGACAGATCTGGTCACTGTTTTGGAATCGTAACTCCTCATGATGCGGGTGAAATGACCGAGAAATGTTCAAATTGTGATGCTATTTTTTGAAATCGCAAGATTTCTCATTTATATGGAATTACGAGGTGGCGAAATGGGGGTGGCCAAGAAGGTCATTGGCCGAGTAGTTAGAGCAATCGACTACTGATAGTAAAGGCATTGGTTCGAGTCCAGTAGGAGTCAATTTTCTTTCGGACTTTCTTTCCTCCAATGAACCGTCTTCGTGCTTCGGAGGGCACGTTAAACCGGCGGTCCCCCTGATTTGAGCTGATCTAATATGTCAAACAGGGTAATAAAAAAAAATCACCCCTACTCCCCATCGACTACGCAATCGCGGAACTTCTCAGAACTCGGTCATCGAACGGACGTCCGTGGTTCGTGGTGCCGGCCATTGTTGGGGAGTTTTGGTCGGTGGTGAGGGCGAGAGACCGCCTAACGGCTGCGGTCATACTTAGCAGTGTCGACATTGTGGGTCAGGCTGGGGGTGAGCAACAAAGTGGAAGCAGTACAATGGGTCCGGTAGAGTGGCCTAAGTGCGTGCAGGTTAATACTTGCCACTCCCCCTCCCCCGAAATCCAAAATCCAATGGGGGTGGTTCAACCGTAAACCGGCCGGCAATATTGGGCTGCGAAGCGGCCCAAGGGGGTTGGGCCGCCGAAGGCGGCCAGGGGGGCGGAGCCCCCCTAGTTAGTATATAAAAGCAAAGATAAAAGGTAAACAATGAAAAGTGCCGGCGCGCCCAACCAGTGGGCGCTAGTTGTGAACTTGCACATAGCCTGCCTAGTATGTCAGAATCACCGTTTCCATGGTAACGTAACGGAATCCGCTCCCCCTCTGAATATGAGGGTTATTTTTATCGTTAGGAATTTTAGGCTTCTATACAAAGTATAGCAAGAAGCCTTATGATCTGGCTCCGTGTCCGTCCGCATAATTCAACCCTAATCAGAACCCTCGAAATTGTCATTGTAAACACATCGTATGTATAATAAAATTAAAATTTGTTTTAAATTTAAAATGGACTTTCTGGTTTTACTTTAATGTGAAAAATAAATTTTTATTTATTTTTTACCATATTAGCAGTTGTACATTACAGAGAAGTAAAGTTTCCAATGGAATGAAAAAGTTTGATTGTTATTAAATACTAGCTGGCACAGTCGGCCTGCCGGCCGCCTTTAGCCATCCAGACCGTGTAGGATGTGGTTGTTCGGCCTTCGGCCTCACTCCAAGGTTCTAAACTAGCCTATGTTTTTCGTAGCGTTGTAAATAACTTCTACACCAAATTTGGTTAAGATTGGTCAAATAGAAATGTAAAGCACGTGCACGCGTATTTGCATTGTCGATCGGTTGACAGCTTGACAGCATTCATTATTGATGTTTAAGTTGATTTTGAGTAGCCTGCCTTCCTTTAAGGAATCTCGATAATCCATTCATGCGCGTCCCTGTGGGACGCGCATGAATGGATTATCGAGATTCCTTAAAGGAAGGCAGGCTACTCAAAATCAACTTTCCTTTCCTTTGCGAATTTTTGCACTATTTCAATACTAAAACATGCGCAGGGACCTACATAATAACTGTGCCAAATTTGATTCCGATCGGTCAAACGGTCTAAACATGAATAAACAATTAACAATAAACAATATTTTGAAATTATGTGGGAGTTCTGAGGCTAGAAACTTTTGTGAGGGTGAAGCTTTGGCAAACGCTAAGCACGTTGTGTTGTGTGGGAAAACGCCTAGTAACGACGGATTCCGTCATATTTATATAGCTTAGTTTTACAAACTACAGCTTTGTCTGCACCGCCTCATGAGATATCAGGGCTAATTGACAAAAAAGCTTGTTGATACACAACCATGTATTTTGTAGGCTCCTTTGAAGCTTTTGAAGCTTTTCATCCCATTTTGAAGCTTTTCATCCACGCTTTTCTGCTATCAATTACTTCCACCTCACCCAACGGATTTGTGCATTTCACTTTGAATTTTCCTTTCATGGGAAGCTTGTGGAAACTAAGGTCAGAATTCTTTCTAGCGCTAGAATTACATCCGTGAACCCAACAAAACGCTCTTGATTTTGATTTACCTGTATTCATTTTGTTGTTTGCCTAATAACAAATTAATTTCGGAGGAATTTTCCAACACAAGCACTTAGAAGCAATATTTAACGTTAATACCGGCTATAAACATGCACTAGATGCACATGTAAACTTATGACAATGCCCGTTTTAGCGAGTTAACATTTCTGCCGCCAGACGTCGCTTCACTTAGCTGTAATCGCGAATATTGATTTAATGATAATTTTCTCTAAAAATGAAGGTAAGCGAGTTGTAGGCGAAAAACTACTGTAGTGGATTAAAATCCCCACTTGGAGAAAAGGCCGGCAGGGAATTTTATAATTCAGTCAAATTTGAATATATGCCTCCCCCCAAAAAAAGATTCTTATTTTTTTGAAAATTTAAACTATTATTTATTCGGTTTTGTTAAGGTTTAGCGATGGTCCCCTATTGCGATGGTCCTCAGTCGCCTCACCCTTGCTACGGCGCTGAATTTTACGTGCTCTTGGAAATGCACGTAAAACGGTCCCAGATTTGACAAATTCCCTATAGAGATTCGGAATGCTGAAGGTTTATATAGTAGAATTGAAAAAAAAATTGCGGAAGATTAACATTTACTAGTCTAAAACAGCCCTTGAAGTTGATTAAAAATAGGGTTTTTTTTACAGAGTTCAACCATAGGTTACAAATTGTTATATTGGATTACCGAAAATACCGAACATTCTTTTGACCCGATTCGATCTGGCTTCTCATTGGGTAATAATAAATCTTACGTATTATTAGTTTGGGGGAGGGGTGGGGAGGGGGTATAAACTTTCTTATTTTTTCTTATTAGGAGGAGGGGGGAGTTTAAAAGTAGGAAAAAACGTCTTACGTAATACATGAACGGCCCCTTACCATAAAATACTATGTACATACAACGCAAACTTTGTTTTAACGCTTTAAAATCAATCGTTTTACTGAACATTATTGTAAATTAAGTTCCTAATCCATTTCGAACCAACATTTTTAGTTAATTCTACATAAATTTTATAATTATTTTCAATTTCATGATAACGTAATTAATTATTAATAAATTTATCTACTTTTAACTAAAAATTTTGTTGAAAATTGAATCACTTAATTTTCAATAATTTTTATTAACAACTAGCGCCTGTTTATTAAAAACTAGCGCCTGCGGCGCTAGACATACGTATAGTAAACAGAACCAACACATTATGAACAATTTTTTTATTATTTCAACTTTAAAATGACTGTGGGCATGTAACCGACGTTGGAGAAAATGTTTGTTGCTCCGAATGAAGTCATTTGAAAGCATGAGTTGTACTTGCGAATGTTTAGCAGGAAGTGTTTTGAAATTGCAGTGGTGCCAGTAAGATAACTTAGAAGCGGCTCAGGTGGATCAATCAGCGGTGGCAAAACAACTTTGCCGTTCGAACAACACATTCCTGGTGATTCCTTAGCGAACTTCGAAACACGACAATGCAAGCAAAGTTTGTTCATAACACCTATTGCTACATCCTCGTGATTCATGTAATCGTAGTCTTTGTCGTAATTAAATACTTCCAATGTTAAATTCAATTTTTGTCTTGATGGAACTAATCCAAAAACGGTTTGCCCGTCCATTTCTGGCGTAAATAAGAGCGCTACATACGTCCAAAGTTTTTACACAATTTTCACTTTTCAATTTTCTAAATTGCAAATCAAAATCAGAGGAGATTATAAACTCTTTATTTAAAAATAAAACACAAAACGAACATCAATGAATAACAATAGAACTATAATAATTGAAAGAATAGTTTTCCAGACCATCGTAATATTCTAATGTTTTGTTGTGAAATAAAATTTGACTACCCACAATGTTTACTTGTGTAGTAGTATTAGTTTTCATTAGAATATATGCGATACTATTCAAGGTTCGTTACTCACATTTTATATGGTGAGTTCGCATCCGCAATGAATAAAACGTTAAATATTACATGTTTATTCATTTTGGTAGCCCTATGCCATAAAATACTCACCAGACACAAAATAATTTTCGACATTAATTTGGCCGACATTTTGTTAGGTATGATCGTAGTCGTTAGGTGATCTCTTGGCTACACACCACCTGACTGGAACTACTCAACAGAGGCAAGCATATTCAGGGACTTCGGCTCGGTGACCTAGCTCTGAGAAATCTACGTGATTAGCATTTCGCTAGTGCTGAGGTCAGTCGATGGGTGGCCTTTAGATCATGCTCTAGCCGGCTAGAAAGCCTAACAAAAAAGCCGAGCATAATGCAGTTGATGGATGAAAACCAAACCAAACCAAATGGGAAGTAGGAAATTCCTCCCCCGGGTAACATAAATCGTTCCATCAACATTCACTACAAAACTTAGTAAGTCGTTTATTCGAAATCTGCTTCTAAGAACAAATCCGTTGATACGGACAAATAATTAAGCTCTTCATTTTGTTCGGCTTCTTTTTTTGCAATTTTTCTTGCCGTTTCGGCAGCCAATGCTGTTTTTGCAATTCGCTTCCTTTTTCTTATGGCTGCCACTTTTTTCCTTGCATTTTGTAACTCTATTTGACGGTCCTCGCTTTCCAAGAACGGGGTGACTTGTGCGAAAACTTGGTCAGCAAATGATTTCATCACCATTTTACGAAACTCCCATCGTCAGTTAAATCATTTTTCAAAACAGTTAAATCGTCTACCGCAGACAGGGCGAACTTTTCAAGCTTCTTCTTACATTCTTCAAACACGTCCTGTGCAGTAGTGAAGGCGGATGGAGTGGCGGCGGAAGCGGCATCCCCGGTGCGTGTTTGGGCCGACACAACAGTGGCGGCTGGCATCACAGTTGTAGCTGGTGTGTCACAAATCAATACATTTTCCATTTTATTTTCCATTTTATTAATTTCTTCTTTGATGTAAATGAAAGAATTTTGCATAATATAAATAAAATGAAAGATTACACAATCATATAATACTTACAAATTTTTTAGCACTATATTGCAAAAACTGAACTGGAATGTACTGGAAATTATTTGCAACTAAACATTCGGTAGTTATTGACGTTGTTAACCAATTTTTTGTTTCATGCTTCCTGATTAATGTAACTTGATTTTTGCTAATTTTAAAAATATTGTGCAACGCCACTGACTATATATCAATGTCATTTTTAAGGTTAACATTCTAATGTCAAAGTTGTGCCCCCTATTCTCGAGCCGCTACTGACTATATGTCATTGTCAATGTCATACTCTGGAGCATCCCACATACAGGTAAGGATTTGATTTGATTTATCGAAAAAAGCGAATAACTTTGCTCGGAGCTCGAATTCCTTCTCCATTTATGCACGAATAGAGGTGGATCTTCCAAATTGCAGAAATCATTTCGCCCTTTTACCACGTCAAATATTGAACCAATTACATCGTCGCGTTATGAATTAATTCTTACAATTTGATGCCTCGTTTCCAAATTTCGTAAGATTGCTGCAGATTTTTAAACAAACGCAATTTTAAAATTCTTCGTTTTTGGGAAGTAAATGTAAAAAATTTACATTTTTCCTCCAATTTAAAAAAAGTGTCGCAGGTCCCACGGTACAAATATCGTGTCGGCTGGCACCACAGTTCCAAATTTCGAAAGATTGCTGCAGATTTTTAAACAAACGCAATTTTTCCAGAAGGAGCATATACAAATAGTTTGTTGGGTGTTCCTAGTCTGGAGCATCCCACATACAGGTAAGGTAAACTGCACTCCAAAACCACCTGATAATGGTAAACTGCACGAAATTTTAAATTTTAATAAACGTGACTTCGCCCTTTCAACAACCAGTACGAATATCGGCTTCAAGAACATGAGCGTGCAAGGCTTTTATTATCAATCGTGTAACATTACAAACCTTGGACAACAAATCGATTAAGCTTTACTGACTCGATCGGAGGAAACACAAAAAAAGAAACAATTCAACAGGAACAATAATATTTAATAAACACAACAATAAATACAACACAACATTAAATAAACACAGCATAAATACAACACAACATAAATACAACACAACATAAATACAACACAACATTAACTAAAAAAAATGTACGAACATAAATAATACACAACTATTTGTTGTGAATATCATGGTGGTTGAATTTCATTTTCCATTTTTTAAATTTCTTCTTTGATGTAAATGAAAGAATTTTGATTATAAATAAAATGAAAAATTATACATAAAATGCTAGTACTTACAAAATTTTTAGAACTACTATATTGAAAAAAAAACGACCTGAATTTACGGAATATTATTTGTAACTAAACGACGAAACATTCGGTAGTTGTTGACGTTAACTAATTTTTGTTTCATCCTTCTTGAATATTTTAAATATTAGGATGATATCTGTCATCTTTCATCTGGAAATGGACGGCCAAACCGTTTCGATTTTTGACAAATTAAATTTTTTGTTTGACTTTTCCAAAAAGTTATTCACGATTTTGCCAATGTTTTAGACAACCGAAGAAGAAGTTTGATTTGATTTTAAAAATATTTTGCAACGCCACTGAGTATATGTCATCTGTCATTTTTAAGGTTAACATTCTTATGTCAAAGTTGTGCCCCCTATTTGTCGAGCCGCTACTGACTATAATATGTCAAAGTCATTTAATTTTAAAAATATTTTGCAACGCCACTGAGTATATGTCATCTGTCATTTTTAAGGTTAACATTCTTATGTCAAAGTTGTGCCCCCTATTTGTCGAGCCGCTACTGACTATAATATGTCAAAGTCATTTTAATTTTAAAAATATTTTGCAACGCCACTGAGTATATGTCATCTGTCATTTTTAAGGTTAACATTCTTATGTCAAAGTTGTGCCCCTTTTGCAACGCCACTGAGTATATGTCATCTGTCATTTTTAAGGTTAACATTCTTATGTCAAAGTTGTGCCCCCTATTTGTCGAGCCGCTACTGACTATAATATGTCAAAGTCATTTTAATTTTAAAAATATTTTGCAACGCCACTGAGTATATGTCATCTGTCATTTTTAAGGTTAACATTCTTATGTCAAAGTTGTGCCCCCTATTTGTCGAGCCGCTACTGACTATAATATGTCAAAGTCATTTTAATTTTAAAAATATTTTGCAACGCCACTGAGTATATGTCATCTGTCATTTTTAAGGTTAACATTCTTATGTCAAAGTTGTGCCCCCTATTTGTCGAGCCGCTACTGACTATAATATGTCAAAGTCATTTTAATTTTAAAAATATTTTGCAACGCCACTGAGTATATGTCATCTGTCATTTTTAAGGTTAACATTCTTATGTCAAAGTTGTGCCCCCTATTTGTCGAGCCGCTACTGACTATAATATGTCAAAGTCATTTTAATTTTAAAAATGTTTTGCAACGCCACTGAGTATATGTCATCTGTCATTTTTAAGGTTAACATTCTTATGTCAAAGTTGTGCCCCCTATTTGTCGAGCCGCTACTGACTATAATATGTCAAAGTCATTTTAATTTTAAAAATATTTTGCAACGCCACTGAGTATATGTCATCTGTCATTTTTAAGGTTAACATTCTTATGTCAAAGTTGTGCCCCCTATTTGTCGAGCCGCTACTGACTATAATATGTCAAAGTCATTTTAATTTTAAAAATATTTTGCAACGCCACTGAGTATATGTCATCTGTCATTTTTAAGGTTAACATTCTTATGTCAAAGTTGTGCCCCCTATTTGTCGAGCCGCTACTGACTATAATATGTCAAAGTCATTTTAATTTTAAAAATATTTTGCAACGCCACTGAGTATATGTCATCTGTCATTTTTAAGGTTAACATTCTTATGTCAAAGTTGTGCCCCCTATTTGTCGAGCCGCTACTGACTATAATATGTCAAAGTCATTTTAATTTTAAAAATGTTTTGCAACGCCACTGAGTATATGTCATCTGTCATTTTTAAGGTTAACATTCTTATGTCAAAGTTGTGCCCCCTATTTGTCGAGCCGCTACTGACTATAATATGTCAAAGTCATTTTAATTTTAAAAATATTTTGCAACGCCACTGAGTATATGTCATCTGTCATTTTTAAGGTTAACATTCTTATGTCAAAGTTGTGCCCCCTATTTGTCGAGCCGCTACTGACTATAATATGTCAAAGTCATTTAATTAATCTTTTAGCGTCAAAATCGCTTCGTAACTATGACAACGACGTTGACCTGAAGCGTTTAACTGCTGATGACCGTCTTATGGTGACGAATTACTAAAATCAAAGACGACGAAAAGTTTACTCTTGAATGTCGCCAGATCTCGTGAAAGTTTCAACGCCCACAGTTACGGGGTTTAGGCGTCTATGCGGAACATACATACATACATACATACCCACATACAAGCATTTTTATATATAAGATTTAATTAAAACAATGTTAGCTTTGATTGTCATATTATGGCGGCGATGTCGCGGAGAAACAAATGAAAATTCGCCTAATTTTGATTGGCCGTAAATGCAGTCACGGTAGCTTGATTTTTAATTTTTATAATGTTCTTAGACGCGCGCTCCGCTTTCTTTCCACGATTAAAGCCGCAAATGCTTTGAAATGCTACTTTATTTGTGAAAAACTTTTGATAAACTAATCCTACGTGTTTTAACATGTCGGTGAAGTAATTTTTATTTGAAATGAACGTGTTAATTGCATAAAAACTGCAAGATGGTAGTAGCGTTATTTTTGGTGTCAAAAAGGTTAGTACAACACTTTGATTGAAAAATAGTACATCCAATCGCATATTGTTATGTTAAATTATAAAATGTATATTAATTTTTATTTTGGATAAGAGTAAAACAAAATTTCATTTTTACAGCCACCTGTTGCTTGAATCAAGGATGCCTTCAGTCGAGTCGAGACCTTACAGCAGGATCGGAGCATCAGGATGTTTTCTGTCATAATTCAACCAGGCTGGTGGTTTCGTGGAAAGGACCTACATTGTTATTTGCTTAAATAAATGGTAAGCGACAAATACCAACTTATTTAAATATTATACATAAATAATTGTTATGGCAGTGTTGTTTAAATTTGCACTAAAAATAATTATTTTGACATAAAAAATTATATTATGTGGGAAGTATCCAGACCTTCATGTAGGGTGCAGTACCAAAATTTCTACCAATAAGTGACCTGCAGGATAAAATCATTTAAAATATTGCATGTGGATAAACACAAAAAATTAGTCATTTATACATTAATAATCAACATAAAATAATCTTGTATTAACTTGCAAGAAAGTATAATATTATTCCTGCTTGAATAAAATAATTCACAAACTTGTCATTGCAAACGATAACATTAATTTATGTATTTATTTGAAAATTCATTTTAAATTTTATTAGTATAGTAAGGGGCCGTCCATTAATTACGTAAGGATGATTTTTGTAATTTTGGACCCCCTCCCCCCGCCACGTAAGGCCTAAACTAGCCTATGTTTTTCGTAGCGTTGTAAATAACTTCTACACCAAATTTGGTTAAGATTGGTCAAATAGAAATGTAAAGCACGTGCACGCGTATTTGCATTGTCGATCGGTTGACAGTTTGACAGCATTCATTATTGTTTTTTAAGTTGATTTTGAGTAGCCTGCCTTCCTTTAAGGAATCTCGATAATCCATTCATGCTCGTCCCTATGGGACGCGCATGAATGGATTATCGAGATTCCTTAAAGAAGGCAGGCTACTCAAAATCAACTTTCCTTTCCTTTGCGAATTTTTGCACTATTTCAATACAAAAACATGCGCAGGGACCTACATAATAACTCTTCCATATTTGGTTCCGATCGGTCAAACGGTTTAGGAGTCTATAGGGAACATACATACACACATACATCCATTTTTATATATTTAGATAGATAATAATAAATACAAAAATTTAAATTAAATTTTTATTTACATAGATGAAAAACCGTTCGTAAAGATCGCCAAAGTTTGATGCCATTTTCTATAATTCACACTATTATGCCACTATGTTTAATGATTTTTTTAAGTACTATATATTTCAATATATGGTATTTCCATTATACCTGGATATAATTACCAACATAAAAAGAAAAAATTATATTTGATTTTTAAATTTAATTAAAAAAAATATTTTAAGAAACTTACGTAAGGAATACGTCGGACCCCTCCCCCCCCTTCGTAAGGGTCCGTAAGATATCCAATACCCCCCTCCCCCCATAAAACTTTTACGTAATTAATGGATGACCCCTAATAAAAAACAATACTTTCCTTATTACCTAGGGGTTCGAAAAGTAAAAATCAGAGCGGTTCAAGACGTTACCAGTGCTGTTAAAAAGTCTTCGAACAAGATGCATTTTTTTTATATTTAGAGTGCTAAAATGGAAGAATTCAAACAATATTTTGTAGGAACTTTATTGATGGATTAATGCACTAATATAAAATATATAAAAACTTCAAGTAATACTACTAAATTTAAAATTTGATGTCTTCCTTAATTTTGAATAGTTGTCTTAATTCTTTTTGTAATATTATTTGTTAATTCTTCGAATATCATGTGGTATTTTTTCCATTCTGCCAGAAGTACCTTTCCAAAGGTCTTTTGCAATTGTCGGATATTTCTTGTTCTTCAATATGTCGAGGTGGTCTCATAAATGGCTGTGATGGGTCAATTCAAAAAATCCAGTTTTCCAATTTCTCCAATAATGTTTCTCTTCTAAATAATCGTTTTCTCGTCTAGCTGTAAGGTTTAGGTCATTATCTTGTTGCAGCAGAAATTTTTTTCCAATTAGTTTCAATCCAGAAGGAATCACATGGTCTTTGATATAACCTCTAAATATTGTCTTTTTTTACCTTTATACGTACAAGATCCCCAATTCCTGCTGCCCGAAAACATCCACAAACCATCGCAGGCTCTCCCCATGCTTGACGATATGCAAGTGCTAAACATTCTTCTTTATATTCTTCTCCGGGCCTTCTCCTCAGATATTGAACACGATTGGATCCGAAAATTTAAAATTGGGATTCATCTGTCCAAATAATTTTTTATTTATTGATTTATGCTACTTTGATAATTTAATTTCTTCTGATTATTTCTTTTCAGAGGTAAAATTTTATTTTTGCTACAAATTCTCTTAGACCGGATTTTAGAAAAATTTATCGTATGTAACATGTGAGGAGTAAACTTTAATATTCGTCGCGTCTTAAAGATCTTCAGATAACTGACTACCAGTTTTTTTTTAGATAAAACTTTTAAATATTGTTTTGCTGTATCTGCAAGCTTTTTAGGATCCCTACTTCTATTAATTTAAACCATCTACTGAATTAGTTTTTTGAAACGTTTTGATGATGTAATTATGCCACCATTAGAGTTTTATTTGCCTTTTTACAAATTTCCCCCACTGTCAAACCTTCTTGATAATAATTACGATTTTTAATATATCCATAAGGTTTATTTTGCCCAGTTTCAATAATTTATTCAAAATTAAGTCTTAAAATTCAAATTAATAATAAATGAACTGAAAACCTCGGAAAACTTTCAGAAGTGTTTACTTCTTTACAATTTTTATGATCAACTAGTGGCAATAGCACTAAGGCAAATTAAATAGCAAATTTTAACTAATTCAATTGATTCAAACTGAGATCAAAAACTCATCCTCTCAAAAATCAGTTAAAATTTTATTAGTTAGGGATGGATGGTACAGTGAGACTCCGGCAACCCCAGTTTGTTGCATTTCACAACTAACCAAATTTTTGTTAACCACAGATATCAATATTGCTCTTAACGGTTTTACTTTTGTTCTGCATATTTCCTCATGTTATTTTTAGAATTACTGCTGATGTTCCGAAATTTTTTTATTCTCACTCTAAACTAGTACATGTCGAAATTATATTCTCTAATGTAAAACCATTCGTTCATAATAAGGAAAAATATGTTTGTTTGAAGAGTTTTCAACAGCACTGTACTGAAAGAGGGGCATGTAAGTTGATTTTTGTATATACCTGCCCAGAAAGAATTTTCCGGAAAATTCTAGAAGTGCTTTAGCTATATGGTATTATGATAACCAATTACAACCACCATCCTGCACCAATGGTTTTTTTTTCAAATCTCTATTTAAATCATAACTTCGAATGTTTCGTATAAAACTAATTTGTGTCCCTTTGCAGGAGGTTTCCATTTTCAAGAGATTTCTGTTCATTGACTTCCGGAGTGTTCATAACCGCGCACGTGGAAATTTTATTTAAATTCGTGTTTTCGCGAACGGAAGTGTTTCGAGTTCGTTTAGTTGTGTTGTAAAAGCTTGATGGAAGCTTTAAATCATGCCTATAATTTTTGCCTTTAATACTTTAATGAAAAAGTTGTGTTTCTTAAAAATAAATTTTGTAATCGTTATCGTTAAAAAATTAGAGTACTCTAGTGAGTGTTGTGTTATTGGACTTATGTTGATGATGGTTGAATTTTCTTCTGGAGAAGAAAATTCAAGCAATAGGACATAGGACTTCAGTGATAAAGGTAAATATTTCTGATACAATTTTTTAGAACGAAATTCATGTTTTCGTGGACGGTCATTGTTAATGATTTTTTTAAATTTATTTAAACAAAACAATGGTGGCATAATATATATTCCAGAACACTGCAAAGTTAGCAGCAGGAGTAGCTTTTCGGTGGAGTTGACCCTGGAGGCATACTTTTGTGATGTTTCAAGAACAACCAAAAAATTAAACAACAAAATTCAAATTAAATATGGTAGTAGATAGGTAGTAGATAGGCTGCAGTCTCACCCCCCCCCCGCTGCCGCCAAGAGTCAGAAACCTCCAATCAATGAAAGTAATAATTAATAATCATGTACAGTTCTTTATTATCTAAATTTATAAAATATTTTTATTCTAAAGTTTTGTACTTGCACATTGTTGCAATTTTCAAAATTTAAATCCCAAAAGAATATTTAGAATAATTATATTACTACCAAGTAAACAATTAAAAGTTTTTCAACTGCCCCGAAGTACCGAATTTTTCATTTCCATGACAACAAAATATGTTTGAGAGGGCTTAGCAGTGGGAGCATTAATTATTTCTATGATAGCACAACAGTTTTCAGTGAGAATATCAGTGTAATGCTTTTAAAAAAAATCGTTTAAATATTACTGCAAAATTTAGAGACTTGAAGGGAATGGCGGCTGGCATGGGGAGAACGACGGGGTGTCGCCTTCCCAAAACAGAGTAGCAACGCAGAAAAATTTTGTTTAATACGAATATAATTACGCGTAAACGGTTGCACGGATTTAAAACACTTGACTCCAGAGTGAAAAATTTAATTTACTGTCCCCCCTCCCCCAATTACATATAGTAAAACCACGAGTCGCCGTTGATGAGCAGATTAGTTTAGCAACACAATTAAATTGTATTAATCCCCCCCCCCCCTCCATCGGAAGAAAGAAATGATGCTACCACCTACGCAGGGTGTTGCTAGATCGTCAATTTTTTTAAGTTTGTAAGATACTATATCACTTTATTTACTAATTATCGAAATAAACACTAAAATAGTTGGCACGATACTCTTCTTAGGATAAAATACTATCTACGATTAACTTCTGCTGCTCTTCTGTTCTTCAGTCCATGTCTACTGGGTATATTGGTTTTACTTTAATCTGATAAGTTGTTATTACAACTTATCGGTTTAAAATCTTGAGTGGGCGGTGATGTCCTTTATCTTCGGTCAGTCAGGTCAGGGCCGGCCTTAGTGTTACCTGTGTTCTTATATTCTTTCAGGGCCGGTCTAAGTGTTACCTGTGTTCTTCTATTTCTTACAAGTTTTATTTTAATATTCATTTCCCCTGTTCAGTGCCATATTTTAAGACGCACTGATTCTTGATTGCTTAAGTTGTAACAGGATCATCAGCTCAATTTAACGTTACAGACAGACACACATATGGGTCAATCTTCTTTCTCTCTTCTTTCCATCTGCGATGTTGCTTCATCTTTGTTAAACCAAGTTCTAATGGTAGATTTTTAAGAATTCTTTAAGCTAAGAAAAATTACCATGAAGCAGCGGTCTGAAGCCTTCGCCGGGCTCACACAAATACCTAATAGCAACGTCGACTTTCCCTGCTATTCCGTAAAAAAACTTTAAAGAAACCATTTCGGTTTATTTTATTCACCCCCCCCCCTCCAAGCGATTCACTTAAATAAACAAAAACTGCTGGACAGGATGACAGTATGTCGTTCATGTAAAGATATAAATGGGACATAAGTTGATGTTTATTTTTCATGTTGAGGCAGTGGCGGTTTACCGTAAAGTGCACAAGGGCTCATGCCCCCTTATCCAAAATCAGAAACAACAACCATCAAAAAATTGTAAATAAAATAATTTTTTTCCATTTTCTTTACCTTTTATGTCTTCCCATTGAAAAATGTCACAAGTCACTATTACAAATGAAGTTATAAAAAATTGGCGGTTGCAAAGATGGGGGGAGGGGGATGTTAATAGCCCAGCACATTCTGATCAGATTGGCCATCTTCGTATTATGCTGGAATAATTCCATAATTTTCATAACAAAATTAATTAATTTTTTTAAATCTTCAAGTTTTTATTACAATGTATCTATCCAATAATTTTTAAATTTCCTTTAAAAATGTACATTTTAAAAGTAACCTTGAAATTTGACCTGGAAAAGGCGACCTTCAATGGCGATGACCACACATCCACCACTTTTTCAATAATCGAGAATAACTCCCCACCACTTTAGGTGACCTCGAAAAAATGACCTTGGGTAACCATTTACTTGACCTTAAGTAAATGGATTAGGGGGGGGGGTGCAAAAGTGAAAGGGTTGTACTCTCAATTATATACTACTCCCTTGCCAACTGACTTCGGCAGCAATTGGTCTCTGCGATAATTGAGCTTCGAGACTATTCGCATCCAACACAATTGATTTTTGTCACCATTAGCTTCGTATTTATTTGGGGGGGGGGATTAATACCTCTCGTATCTGCTCTTGCTTTAACTATTGGTCGTATATAAAAATAAATAGCAACTTTTTACACAATGATATCACTTGGATATCCACGAGGATAGTAAGTGATTTCTGTGGCAGAGTTTGGTAAATCGAGGCGTACCGAGGTTCCCTTAGCACTTGAGGAAAATAATATTCCATCAAAACTTTTCTAGCTGTTAAATGTTTATTACCATGATTAAATGATTATTATTATCACGATAACAAAAATTTCTTTGCTAATACCAATTAAAGGTAATGCGTTTGTTTGGATTCTTTACCATATTTTAAATATTTTGATCAACTTTCGATCAGTTATTCCCAACAAACATATTTAGCTATTAAATGGCTGTAAGCTACCTGGCAGATAGCTATAGTAGTTAATTTACACTTAAAAGTTATAGTTAGTTTTGCAATATTATTAATTTTTGAAGTCCGGATATGTGAACAGTGGCATCATTACATAGTTATAGGTTAAAGAAAAATTAATATGATGTTCTTTTTGTGTTTCTAAAACGACGATTATCACTTTTACCCCCCCCCCCCCCTTAAAAGGAGCTTTCCCTTATGGTATCCTTGCGCTCTTTACAATTCATTTGTTAATCACTGCTTATCTTTCGTGGCCCCCCAGTACAGCTTTTCGTCTGATTTCTGCCTAAGCACTTATTCTTCCAATTTTCGACCCCAATTTTGCGCAGATCCTCCGTTACCCCATCTATGCACCACAACCTGGATTTTCTTCTAGCCGTATTTTCTGCTGGTCTCAATTCCATGATTTTTCTTGTCACATCTTCTGCCTCTCCCCTCAGAATAATATGATCCAGCCATCTTAGCCTTTGCGACTACATAAACTTTACAACGTCTTCTCTATCAATTTCTTTCACTATCTCATGATTCAGCCTCGTCTGGATTCTTCTTCATTAATCTTTTTCGTGCCTAATATTGATCGGTGGAGCTACCTCTCGAAAATTCTCAGTTGTTCTCCTGCTTATAAAAATTCGCGGTTAGCTTGCTGATAGCATGTTAGAGCCGTTTTACATTACACTAAAATTTTCAGTACTGAAAGTTTTAGTACTAAAAATCTAATGCGCGCGTCGAATAAGGAAGATAGAAAACTTGTTGTAATTCTTTCCTGTTTGCAACTTCAACTGACGATTTTAACTTTTTCAGCGACTGAATATGCGCCGCGCGCATTAGGTAAATTGTCAAATGTCAATTGGTTGATTTAAAATAATTAAATAAAAATGCAAATTAGCAAAAGAAAAAAAGTATGTGCTGCGGCTGTGATGATTATTACAATGTTACTTGTAAAAACAAAAAATCAAACAACTTTGAAAAAAAGCGATTATGGACTAAACCGTGGATTGAAAGAAGAATGGAAGGAAAAGGAATTTTAAATATGTTGAACCAAGAATTATTAACCGAAGATGTAATGGCATATAAAAACTTTTTGCGAATGAACAATGCCTCATTTCAATACCAACAGTTATTTTAAATTATGAAACTAATTTTACATCATGCGCGCGTCGAATCAGGACACTGACAACAAGAAAATAGAGCAGGTTCTAATTTCTTGTTGTCAGTGTCATGATTCGACGCGCGCATTGGATTTTTAGTACTGAAAAATTTAGTGTAATGTAAAACGGGTCTTACAATACCTTCGCAATAATAATAATTATATTGTTTAGAAGAACACTTTTAATATCTTACTGTAATATTTTTAAGAGCTGTCCACTGGCTATTATTAGATGGTTATTACAGCTTTTTACTAGCAAGCTATCATTAGGAGCTATTAACCAGCCATTAACTTGTTATTAGCACTTAGCTGTTTTTAAGAGCTGTGTTTGCTATTAGCTAGCTCTTGTAAAAATTTTGTTATTCATACGTAAAATAGCTGTAATAGCTTACTGCCACTAAACTAATAAACAGCCATTTAAATTCGTAGCTACTTTTTAGCTCCAAATGCTACTTGCGACCACTAAGAGCTGTCAATTTTTGATCATAGAAATTGATGTTCTCTCCCTAGGTCAATAATTGAAACTTATCTAAATATATAAAAGAGAAGATCTGTTTGCGTGTTTGCGTGCGTGCGTGTTTGTTTGTTCATTATACGTTCCAAGACCCGTGGACCGATCTCAACCAAATTTTGCACAGTTATTTTGTAGCTCCAGGCGCAGTTTTTTTTTATAAAATGGAGAAGAAATTCGCTCGGGGAAAAAAGTTATTCGCTTTTTTCGAAAATCAAATCACAAGTTTGACAAAAAATTTAATTTGTCAAATAATTAATCTGACGTACAGTCAGTGGAGGGGAAAAAAGTTATTCGCTTTTTTCGAAAATCAAATTCGAAAAATGCAAACCACTAACAAAAAACTACTAACAAAAAACCACTAACAAATTAATCTGAAAATACTGTCAACAGATGGCGGGGATGGCGGCTTTAATTCGAAAAATGCAAACCACTAACAAAAAACCACTAACAAATTAATCTGAATGCCGCGAATAAGACCGGAGCACTTTATATAGGTCGCAGAACGTGGAAGATCCACCTCTTTGCGGAAGATTTAACTTTACATGAAGATGTAACTTTACGTGAAGATTATGTATGTATGTATGTATGACAGATGACAGATGACGGATGACGGATGACGGATGACGGATGACGGATGACGGATGACAGATGACAGATGACGGATGACAGATGACAGATGACGGATGACAGATGACAGATAAAGGCCGAACAACTATGGCCTTCACGGATCTATTATTGTCCGCCCTGTGAGGCCGAAGGCCGAACAACTATGGCTTTCACGGATCTATTATGGTTCGGTCTGTGAGGCCGAAGGCCGAACAACTATGGCCTTCACGGATCTATTATGGTCCGGTCTGTGAGGCCGAAGGCCGAACAACTATGGCCTTCACGGATCTATTATGATCCGGTCTGTGAGGCCGAACAACTTTGACCTTCACGGATCTATTATAGTCCGGTCTGTGAGGCCGAAGGCCGAACAACTATGGCCTTCACGGATCTATTATGGTCCGGTCTGTGAGGCCGAAGGCCGAACAACTATGGCCTTCACGGATCTATTATGGTCCGGTCTGTGAGGCCGAAGGCCGAACAACTATGGCCTTCACGGATCTATTATGGTCCGGTCTGTGAGGCCGAAGGCCGAACAACTTTGACCTTCACGGATCTATTATGGTCCGGTCTGTGAGGCCGAAGGCCGAACAACTATGGCCTTCACGGATCTATTATGGTCCGGTCTGTGAGGCCGAAGGCCGAACAACTATGGCCTTCACGGATCTATTATGGTCCGGTCTGTGAGGCCGAAGGCCGAACAACTATGGCCTTCACGGATCTATTATGGTCCGGTCTGTGAGGCCGAAGGCCGAACAACTATGGCCTTCACGGATCTATTATGGTCCGGTCTGTGAGGCCGAAGGCCGAACAACTATGGCCTTCACGGATCTATTATTGTCCGCCCTGTGAGGCCGAAGGCCGAACAACTTTGGCCTTCACGGATCTATTAAGGTCCGGTCTGTGAGGCCGAAGGCCGAACAACTATGGCCTTCACGGATCTATTATGGTCCTCCCCCTGTGAGGCCGAAGGCCGAACAACTATGGCCTACTCGGATCTATTCTGGGTCTAGATGGCTAAGGGCGGCGGATGCCGCCCGTGCCAGCTAGTTATTCATATAATAGGTCATAATAATGAACAGCTCAGTAAACATTTTGTTGTAAATTAGCTATTAACTAGCTAACCCCACCCTTCCAAATATCCTGTTAATTAACATTATATTTTGCAATTTCGAAAACAATTTAAAAAAAATAGCAGATGTATTTTCAAATAACTACAACCATTCTTTTGTTTAATATTCATATACCCATTAGTCCTATATATTATTCACAATAATAAAAAAAACTTTTTGTTGCAGGTAGGGTCGACTTCGTGGGTTTAGCAGCAATATAAAAAGGTTAGTGAATATTAATCTTTTCTCAAGTGATGTAGCAGTGAAAAAGTTGTGAAAAATGACAAGAAAGAAGGAAAGTATTATTTCTAATGAATATGTTAGGTAAGTCCTGAAATTTTTATTAACCTCGGCGGAGTAAATAATGAAATACAGAATATTTATAACTCTTAGCAAATATAGAAACTAATTTTTTTCTTTTCAGGTGTGTAAAAAAGTCCCACTGTCTGGTCGTTTACATAGTTTCATGTTCACAAGACTGATGATTTTCTGAAATCTGTTTCATTTTCAGCTGAAACCATCTAAATTAGTAATTACATTTTTTTAGGACAATTTATTTTAAATGCAGAGTACCTTTTAAATTTGTTTAACTTCATAATTTGTAGGGACAACATTTTAATCAAATTGATAGTGGATTCCAATTTCATATACAACGTCAGCGCAAAAGTATCTCCTATGAAGATGGACTGCTTTTTGAAACATCGATTTTTAAAGGTAGTTTTAGTTTTTAACAAATTAACCAAATCAGGTGAACTAACTTAGAATTTTTTTAGAAAATGGGAGATTTTCAATATATTATTTAAAAATAAATTTAATCAGAGATTTCAAGTTGGCGATTTTGTAGGCCGGAGTTTCAATAGACGAGGAAACGTTGAGTTTGACAAAGGTAATTAACATTGTATTTATGGTTACTATTGTATTATTTATTTATTAAAATTCTATCGGTGAAGGACAATTTATAGTTCAAGTTTAAATTATTATATAAATCATTTTTTGCA
Organism: Podabrus alpinus; assembly: GCA_932274525.1. NCBI lineage: Eukaryota > Metazoa > Arthropoda > Insecta > Coleoptera > Cantharidae > Podabrus > Podabrus alpinus. The sequence continues at coordinate 6,156,489 of OW026453.1, forward strand.
ATTTATAGTGCAAAGTACCAATTTTCCTCTCGAAACATTAAAATGGGAGTAAAAAGGCAGGAGGGTAACATGAAAGCGGGAGGAAATGAGGGGGTAACATGAAAGCTGGAGAAAAAATAGGGGAGTACAAGCAAACGGGGAAAAGGGGGTATTCTATACCCAAAGCTTGTTTTTCAAACGTATTTATTCCAGCTGCTGTTATAATGAACCATTCAATGAGTTTCATTGACTTTATAAACTTAATTAACACATTAAAAATACAAAATCTTATAATACAAATGGGCCAGGCAAGGAACACCTTTAGCTTGCAAAAAATCTGGACAAGCTGAAATCTGGCAGACGTAATATAGTAGTATCTCCAAAATATTCTAAATCCTCTGTCAGCTCCCTCCCCCTATTGGAGATTTTAGTTCCTTCAACGTAGTTTTTCGTCTAGAACTCGGCTCATTCCATTTTTAGGGAAATTTAATGTTAATTTTAAATAGTAACTTATTTTGATTTATTATTATGACTATTGCACACATGTGTCACATGACTAACATCAACCAATGATATTTAGGGATCCGATCAATTCTAACCAATGGAGTTAGAATTACGCGATAATTGTTCAAGTTGCTTTGATAATTATTCAAGTTGCTTTGATAATTGCACATTTTATGCTTCTTTTTGATAATTGTGTGATACATTTTTTTATATGAAATAAAAATTCGCCGTCGGAAAGATTCGAACCTCGGATATTCTTATTGCTAATCATGTACTCATGTACTATCACCATTTCGCCACAGGGGGTGACATAAAAGTAATGCTTTAAATTGTCAAATCTGCTACACAATAACCATAGAAACACTACTTCAATTATATTTCACCTCCAAATTCTAATGTGTGCAATTCTACTAAAACTGATTGCTTTAGTTTTAAATTGAACTTATGAATGTATTAATTGATTATAAATTTGCTGCCACCAGCGATCGTAGTTAGATGAAATTTCGAGTCCGATCGCCAACTCATGAATTTAACTTTAAATGCTTACTTTAATTTCTCATTAATTAGTTTAGTTGGTAACGTGAGGAGCTTTTCTTTTAATATAGAAGCGCAGGATAAATATTTACGACAAACGACTGATTACTTGTAGGAGAATTCAATAATTAAGGCACCTTTGACTTAATTAAACAATTTATTCAAACAACAAAAATAAACCCAAACAAAAATTTACAGTTATACACCCTTAAAGGTTTCACTAAATTATAATGCTAGAATTATGGTTACAGTTATATAGTTATTCTAATATGACCAGAGTAAAACTTGTAAAAGATTTCCTTTTAATTAAAAATGGTTTGATACCTGAATGTCTATAAGCCCTTTTGACTGCACCTGTGCGTAATCCTTTCTTAGTTGTAATTGGATACTTTGAAATTGCGCTCGCCTCGAAATGGATCGGTCGAGATAGATTTAATTGATTTAATTTTTACGAAGCTGTCGAACCTTGGATGGATTATTCTTTGAAATTCAAAACCGTACTAATTTAATTGGAACTTTAGTTTAATTTATTTGATTTACGCGAGTATTTGATTCGACTTTGAATTTATATTTAATTGAACTGACTAGAAAACTTACGCTTTTTAATTAGCGTCTAATTTAATTACGCGTATGTGCGTGAAAAACCGGTAACTGGCAACTAACTTGACTTTTGCTTCCGGAGTAGTATTTATTGAATCCGAATTTCCCTTGGGGAGGGAATAACAACGTATGATATTTATTAATTTTAGGGCCTCGAGTTGAGGCTACATATATCGTCTCTTCCACGCAAGTTTCCTTACTCGCTTTCGTACTAGAAACCCAGCGGGGTGCTAAGGATTCTATAGATTGGAAAGCGACGGTTCCATTCATAAAATTCTAACGTATTTTTACTTCCACGAAGAGGCGGCTTGAGCAGTGCAAGTGGATTGCTTTATGACCTAGCCTAACTTTCAAAATCTTTGTCGCTTCTTTTAACTCTGCTGGAAATTCTCTTACAAAGCTATTAACGTTTCCGTTCTTATTGTTACAAATATTAAAGGACGGATATTGTAAAAGTTTACAATATCACTCGAGAATTTCCAGTGCATCTCAAACAAATCTTTCTCTGGTTCAATAATTATTATAAACAAATTAATTATTATTATAAACTAAATAAGTTTAAATAATTATAACCTAAATGGTTTACACATAATATGGTTTAATACTTATAATCTATTTTATAACATGGTTTAATGTTCATTTTCATTTATTTATCATTGATAAATTCATCTTTACGTGTTAAAATTACGTGGTCGATATATATAAATAATAATGAATTAAATGCGGGTTGTCACATCACCCCCCGTTTTTAAAAAGATCAGTCGGGTCTGAAGGCACGACGGATCCTTTTATTAGGAAAAAGAAGGATACAAATCCGCGTTTCGACCTAGTAATTGTAACGCCGTAACTTAACTTAAACATTTCAATGATCAACGTCAGTTAAGAACATACAAGTTGAACTTATAGTGTTATAACAAAAAAATAAAAATTATTATTGCTTCTCTTTTCTATTACGGAGGCTTGAATTTGAGGCGAGTAAAGATCTACCGCACTTTTATGTTTCACTTAATTGGCTCGCGATATTTACACGACGCACTAATGTTTTGGTGTCCCGTACTTGTAGATGATGTATTACGCTTTTAGGATTGGGGTCAGGTTGATGTGTTGCCTTCTGGTTTGAATGAGTTGACTCTGCTCCCTCCAGTATTGAAATGTGGCAGGGGGAAGTAAAAATAATTTGTGGAACCAAATTTCTGCTAGACAATTTGTTTTTCCCATACTTTTAATTCACTTTTAAAATCTATCGACGCCCTTGCACGGCTCTCGAGATTTAACAATAAAACGGAGTGACTTTGACTTTTGTCTTGTCCTCCTTCTATGTACGCTGCGTATTAGCAACATAATTACGAACTTGATGTTGCTGATCCAACCCATTAGATTGTTGGATTTGAAAACTCGTGATGCATTCCATCACTAGGAAGGATCACACTCGAACTGTGTGTGACCTCCACTTGTTGCCTGACCTTTTTCCTGAGCGCAATAGTTGATGCTATTGTTTCTTCTCAATGGGGGGGGGTACACTCGCGTCTCGATTACGTCCACAATATTGGATTAAATGTTTGTCGCACTATAAGCGTCGCACTCCGTACATTAAGTTCATTAAACACAATATTGACATTAAATCATTGCAAAATTATAAACCAATTAACATAAAATAACATAATATTACAAAGAAAATACTTAACTAACGTATAAAAAAACCATCGTTTAAATTAATAAAAAAAATCAAACTAGATCATTAAATTTAGTATTAGCATCAACAAACCAATTCTCTTAAAACCAAAAATAAAATTTTTGTTAATTCAATTATAAAAATCATAGTGTTACAACAATTTGATTCACGCCTCTTGGGTGATCAAGTTGTTTCCTTTAATTAAACTGAAAACTGCCTCATGTCAAATGCTTGCATGTTTATGCATCCATTTGCATGTTGGCTTAAAGCGTCTTTATGACCTTACATGATTATTTTACTTTAATACACCTGAGAGTGTTCAACCCCGTGCTCTGCAGGTATCGTCACACTATCTTTCATACATCATTCACTCCTTACCTTGTTTCGATGATGACTCTTGTGCTCCGTGCTAATTTTTGTTTGTTTTGGACGTTCCCGAGAGACTGCCCGGTTTGACTTTGTTCTAAAATTACTTTCATCGCTTAACTCGTTCCTTAGAACCTTCGATTCCTTTTTCCCGTTTCCTTCAATATACTTGTCTGTCATTAGACCTGAAAATTAATTCGTTAACCCGCTCTTTTGGCGGTACATTAATATAGCGCAGTTGTCCTTTGACCAAACTGGCTTTCAATATATTTGTCTGTCTTGAGACCTAAAAAAATTAATTCTTAACCCGCTCCTTTGGCGGTACTTTAATATGGCACAGTTGTCCTTTGACCAACTGGCTCCCTATCCTATCTCCTATCTCTATCTCTATCTCTCTCGTCAATTTATTTACTCGTTAATTACTTTTCAATTTATCGCGAATGAATGTCAAACCGGTCTCTCCGTCCTTTTACAACCTTTCTTATTACGTCTCTTTTTTTTTTCATCATCTTACGTTTTCTCTTTTTTTTTTCTAGTTTTAATTCATGCACTCAATTTTTTTTTCTAACTTAACTAACGCCTAGCTAATGTTTATTATTTACAATTACCGCTTTGTTCGCCTTTTACGAAGAGCGCGTTATGCTGCAGTGATATTCTCGATTTTCCCGTCACCTGCACGGGTGATTTACGCTAACAAAAAAAAGGGGGTTTATATCTAAGGGATGTAGTTCTACCTACGGGGTGTAGTTTTAGCTACAGGGTGTAGTTTTAGGTCGTACCCATGACCGTAAGGGGGGGGTTTCTACGTCTAAGGGATGCAGTTTCAGGTCGTGCCCAGGACCGTAAGGGGGGGGGTTTCTACTTCTAAGGGATGCAGTTTCAGGTCGTGCCCAGGACCACTAAAAAAAAAGGCTTCATGCTAATTTAATAATAGCTGAAGTCAGGCAACCGTTTGATTTTCGTCGTTCTGCTGGATCGCCTGGGCATCTCTTCCGTCGTTTCCTGGTCGACAAGGGGGGCTGGTTCTTCGGTAAAGCTAGCATTGGAGTCCATCTGTAAAAGAGGGTCGACTTGGGGAGGGGGTTCGTAGACCTCGTCCTGGGTTTGGTCGACGTTTACCTCTTCAAAGAGGGGGGGGTCGGGTTGACTCCTTGGTTGCCTTGCTATCGGGATTTGGGATAGCAAGTATGGCAGAAGTGGGGCCAGGTTTCCGGTTTCGGTTGGCTGGTCCGATGACTCTGCGGCTAGGTCCGAGGGGTGGTAGTCCTCCAGAAAGGGGTTGGTTTGGACTGGATGGGCCTTGGTTCGCTCGGGTGCCAAGTAGGGCTTCAGTCGGTTCAGGTGCACCACCTGATCTGACCTGCTACCTATCTTGCGGATCCGGTATGTTACCGGTCCGATTTTTTCCGTGACCCTATAATTATCCTGCCAAGGTCTCACTAATTTGCGGGAGATCCCTAGCTTACTAGCGGGGTCGTATAAATACACTAAGTCACCGATCTGAAATTCGCGTTCTTTAGTCTTTTTATTAAAATATCGCGCCCGATCGTCGCAGCTTTTCTCCATGGTCTGCTGCACATGCGCGAAAGCCCGGTTTAACCTAGTCATTACCTCTGATGGGTAATTGGTGCTGACGTCGTACTTAACCCGATTGGCCTTAATTATGTCGTCAAAGGGTAATACGATGTCTCGTCCATGCATTAGGAAGAAGGGGGAATATCCTGTAGATGAATGGATGTGGGACCGATACGCCATCAATATGTAGGGTACCCATTCGTCCCAGTCTCGTTGTGACTTGGAGACGTAGCACGCTAACATGTCTTTAAACACGCGGTGGCTACGTTCGATCACGCCGTTTGATTGGGGGTGGTACGCTGTCGTTTGAATTTTCTCTATCTGCAGTAGTCTGCAGGTCTCCTTAAACAATTTAGAGACGAAATTCTGACCTTGGTCGGTGATGAGTTGGCGAGGGGTTCCGTGTCGCGCTACTATCTGGGTAACGAACACCTTGGCAATGGTCTCCGCGGTTTGGTCGGGTATAGGAACGGCTTCAGGATATTTTGTGAAATGATCCTGGAAAGTAAGGAGGTATTTATTCCCGTTGTCCGAGGTGACAAAAGGCCCGACAATGTCCATCGCGGTACGTTCAAAGGGTTCGCCTAGTTGCGGAAATTTTTGAAGGGGGGCCGGTTTAAAGTGAGGCGACGTCTTCCTCTGATTGCATACGTTGCAGGACGACACGTATTCAAGAATGTCTTTCCTCATACTGGGCCAGTACAGTTTGCTTTGCATGTATAGCAGGGTGTAATAATATTTCAGTTTTCCCTTTTATTTCCGTGTTCCCCGCGAAATTTTTGAAGTTTCTAAAGTCCGCCATCTAGCGTTGACAGGAGTTAGTTGAGTTTCATGTGGCGCGCGCACGACCACAACTACGGGAGCTTGACGAAAATGGCGTAGTAGGAAGGACGCTTGTGATTTGTGTGTGGTTGAAAACTTAGTAAAAATTACCGAATTGGCGTAATTCCTTTGTTCGTTCATCTGGGTGTTAATGAAAAAGGCCGTCCTTGTGACAATTATTACGATCGCCAATACTTGGTTATATTGAATGCATATTTGGTGTTATGCAATCAACAGCTTTATGCAAATGTATGTTACTGGAGTTTTAACGACAAAACCAATCACCACGCAATTCAATCAATCCGTTGAAGTTTTTGCTACAAAATTAGGTTCGATCTCTTCCTTAAATATTGTGGTATTCGAAGCTGATGTATTTTGATGACGCCATTCCTTTGTTCGCACATTCCTGAATGCAGGACCGTATTTCGCCCCATCGTCAATGTGTATTTATTGTTTATGTTAAATTTTGCGTAAGTACTTTTTATCAGTTTATTTTAATTAACCCCGCTACCGATTCTAAATATTACAAACATTAAATTACGTCAAATTAAATATAAATTAATCATCACTTATTCTACCGGTTTTAAACAATTGAACTCCGAATGAAGTGTTTCGCCCATCCCTTTAGTTTTTGTGTTTCGGAGTTGCTATTCAAACAATTTTGCGTTCACCTTCAGCATAAATCTCGTGAACACTTGTGGTCCGTACCCAGGTGTAGTGCATTGTGTAATTCGATATTTTAAACATTTTAGTTATCTTCACGTCAAACTTTTCAACATTATTTGTTTTATCAAAAGTTCATATATTTAATTATAATCTTAAGTACTAACCCTTTTTTTGGTTCTCGAACGTGGAATCGAGGTGTTGTTTTAGTGGGATACTACCCGAGTCAATTTTCATCTCGATTCGACTGACCGAAACCTTGTTTATATTACATTTATGTTCTTTTATGTGTTTAGGTTATATATACAGTGTGTTGAACATTTTATGTTCACCTTTAGCATAAGTATTATTATTCTTTATATCATTATTTTATTATTGTGTATTATTAGTCATAAGTTATTTAAATCCGACAACTATTTACCGTATTTATATTTCATTATTTTACAATCTCATCAACGTTTATTATTATTAATCTACAAAAATTGTCAAAATCGCTGTCATTATTATTCACATATTAGTTTATTAGCTTCACCAAAATTAAGTCTTTTAATTAAAATATTGTTACTCGTTGTTGGATATATTTTATTTCACTCTCGACTCCCCCCCCCCCTATTTCTATATAGGTAAGTTCTGAATTACTTTTGGGGTAAGTTTATGACAAATTCAGTGGCGCCCTAATACCCGATTGTGACTGCCCTTGATTTTGCCGTCCCGGATTGTTATTGGAGTGATTTAAGCACCACGACCCACGCGATTGAGCTAGCGGCATCCAATACAAATCCAGGTAGGTGCCACACATTCACCTGTGTGATCACAGTTTGTTGACGGAACCAATTTGGCCCGTTACAAGGGTCTTGGTTTGGCCCGGATGTGCAACGAATGGGAGATCGTGAAAGTCGCGTATAGCTTTGCGCACGAATGACTTCGGCATGACCAATAAATCCCGTCCGTTTGCGTCCGTTTTATACAATAGGCCGTCTTGGTCCGAATAATAAGGGAGGTCTTGGTCTACTGCTTGACTTATGTCTCGCTTAATTGTTACGCAAAACGCGTCCTTAGCTTGTTCAGCCTTGATCACGTCCCTATCCCAGGTGGGGATAAAGGGGGGTTCTGTGTCCATTGTGAGTACGTCGTGGGTGGTAGTAGGATCGGGTTCGCATATTTTAACATGGACCGCGGTGTCCTTAAATACGAAGTGTATCATGGCACTTAAGGTGGTCCATTCTAGTTCCTCCGTTTCAAGGTTTGACTTCAGTAAGGCCATCTTGAGGTCCTTATTGATTAAACACTCGTCGCGCAGGCAGTTTAATGCGTCGTAGCACGATTGATAGGTGGGGGCACCGTAATGATGGCTACTCGTAATGAGGTGGTAAAGATTCCCCTCGGTTAGATTAGAAGTAAATACTTCTCCTACGTTCTTGCATCTTAATGATGACTGGTCGATATGGCCGTATACTTGGCTGACCCTGTCTAACCCTTTCGATTTGCCTTCCTTCGAAGTGCATACCGCTAGTGCGTGATTTTCTGATAAGGTGATTAGACTCGCTGGTACTATCGTTACTCGGGGGTTTCTACTAACCTTGCCCTCCGACAGCAGTGATAGAAAGTCCTTAAGGCGGGGGAAATCCGTGAAATACGCTCGACTCAAAGCGTCGGCGTTGCCGTGTTTTACGCCGGGGCGATGTACTACTTCGAAGTCATACTCCGATAGCAACAAGCTCCATCTCGCTAATCGAGAAGTTGCTTCCTTTAGGTTGAGGAGCCATTTTAGGGGCCGATGATCGGTAATCACTGTAAACCGTCTACCGTATAGGAAACAGCGAAATTGCTTGATTCCGTACACTACTGCGAGACACTCCAGTTCCGTAACTGTGTAGTTCATCTCGGCCTTGCCTAATTTTCTGCTCGCGAAAGCGATGGGTTTCTCGAATCCGCCGCGCTTCTGACTGAGGATCGCGCCGATTCCAGTACCGCTCGCGTCGGTAGCCAGCAGAAATGGTTCGTTAAAATCAGGGTAAATGAGTACGTCCTCTGATTTTACCGCGGATTTGAGGTTGTCGATTGATTCCAACACCTCGGGGGAAATTAAGAATTTATTATCTTTCTTCGTTAAATTAGTGAGGGGTACTGCTAGGTCCGCAAAATTTTTGATAAATCTCCGGTACCAACTGACTAAACCTAGGAACGATCGGACTTCCTTGACCGTTCTGGGAATGGGAAAAGCTTCTATCGACTTGAGCTTTTCGGGATCAGGTTTTACACCTTCCTTGGTCACGATGTGGCCCAGGTACTTAACCTCCTGCACCATGAATTTGCATTTACTGGGCTTCAACTTGACGTTGGCTTGCCGAAGCTTGGCAAATATCGCGTCTAACCGCTGTAAGTGCTCACCTACATTATCGGAGCTAAAGCAGATTATGTCGTCTAAGTAGACCAGACATGTACTGCCAGTCAATCCTGAGAGGGTGACGTTCATAAACCTCTGAAACGAGGCCGGGGAGTTAGCCAGCCCGAATGGAAGGCGCGTGTACTGGTAATGACCGAAGGGGGTGGAGAAGGCCGTCTTCTCCTGGTCGTCGGGGTGGACCTCAATCTGGTGGAATGCCTGACTAATGTCGAGTACCGAGAACATCTTCGACGAGTGGAAGTATTGTTCAATGGTCTCGTGTAAATTGGGGAGGGGGTACACGTCACGTTTAGTTACCGCGTTTAGACCTCGATAATCTATGCAAATTCGGACCTTAGATTCGCCATTGGGGCCGTCTTTTACTACGATAACGACTGGTGACGACCAGGGTGAACTCGACTCGGTTACTATGCCAGACCTTATTAGCTTGTCGATTTCGCGTTGCAAAACTTCGCGTTGGTGGAAGGGCACGCGATAAGGTCGTTTCGAGAGGGGGGGGACATTCTCGGTTATAATCCGATGTCTGACCCCGTGGACGCTAGTTAAGGGTTCGTCGTCTGTTATGAACACGTCCACGTAGTTGATGATCAACTCGTATAATGAATTAACAGTCGCGTCATCTAAATGGTCCATGTCAAATTGAGACAGTATCTCGTCAACGATTGGTTGAGACCGCTCAATTGCATATACGCGATGGGGGATGTCCTCATTAAATTTGTTATCTGGAACAACCCGTATGTTGGTGGATACCTTGCCGATTCGGTCCGCCACTGTTAGAACCACGTCAAAATTATTTGGATTAATAACGCGAGTTACTACTTCGCCGTCATTCCCGTATACTAGAGAGGATGCTAAAATTAAATTCCAGTGATTGTTGTCATCCTGCTCTATTAAAAGTTCACGCTTTCCGCTTAGTTGGTGTAAATTTTTATCGCGGCCCGGTTTGTATTTTATCGAGAACCGCTGTTCACTTTCAGATCGCTTTGGGATGATCAAATTGGCGCTTGTTGATAATGTACCTACAATATTTACGTCTACTGAATCATCCACTAACTTGCGGTTATTACTTATTAAATCGGGTCGGGTTAAATTTTTGCCGCCCCTTGGCACGTCACTGGTGCCGGTACATACTATTTCGCTTTCACTCACATTCATGCCTTGATTATTCAACTTTCGCTCGGGTTCGTTCAGCCTACCTGGGTACCGTTTTAATATTGCTATTGTGTCGTTATCCGTATTCAAACTTGGGCTTAGCTCGCCTTCATTAACCAATTTTTTCAATTCTACTTCGTCTACGTAATTTAAATTTCTAACCTTTTCCATAGCACCTAAGGCGTGCAGCGCTTCGCCTTCATAATTAATTTTAATATTATCTTTAATTTCCTTAATTCTGCCTTTGTTTTCACTTAATTCAATATGATTACTAAACCTAAGCGTTGTTAGCTCGTTATGGTCTGTATTTGAGCGCGGACGCTTTTCTAAACTATTTTTATCAATTATCACATTATCGGAGTGTTCCGGATCACCCGTGTGATTAAATTCCTCTTTCCCTTTAATTCCATTAATGTTTAACCCGTTTTTGGTTACTTCGATATGATCAGTAAACCTAAGCGTTGTTAGCTCGTTGTGGTCACTGTCAGTATCTGAGCGCGGACGCTTTTCTAAATTAAATTTTCCTCTACTTTCAATTACATTCTCAAACCCTAAATTGTTTTTATGAATTATTTCGGTCTTTCCCTCAGCAAACCTAACCTGTTTATTCAATGTTTTTGGACTAGCACCGTTATAAACGGTCTTGCTAACCAATTTGTTTTGAACGAACTTCGTATGTTCGCTTTGGTATAACCCACTTTCGCTTTCCTCGGAATTCGCTCCGGGCGGTAGGTCGACTCCAGCCTTGCAATCCGACGTCTCGTACTGCACAGCCTGTCGCCCGCTACCTGCCGAAACTCGCTCCACACGTTCGCGATTCGTATCTGGAATTGATAACTTAGACATCTCACATATGGCCATTAGCGAATTGTCTAGTTCATCGTCATCAGATAACGTACCGTACTCCGTGATTAGCGTTTGAGGAAAAACGTGCTCATTACACACCCTAATTTCATCGAAATCTACTAATTCGGTACCCTTTAAGCTCACACCTTCCTTCCGTTCATTCCCACTTTCTTCAATATCTTTTGTACTAATTAATTCATTGTAACCATTGTTACGTTCATTATATGCGTCATTAAGCATTTCTAAATCGCGATTCGCGTAAATATTTTTCCTTATTGTCCCATCGACCGTACTGTTATCGACCGATTGAATAGTTTCCCTTATAATTAAACTTTTGGACGTGCTGCTACCGTTCCCTTGGATTGTTTTATCCGTTTTACCTTCGCGGGGGTCCGCCGCTATTAATCTATCCTCGTGATTACCTAATTCTGATTTGGTCGCCGTTATCTCCGACATTTTTGGCAACCCTTTCCCTATTAACTTGGTCTTCCTAAATCTCTTATTTCTACCGGTGCTTTTAATTAATTCTTTTTTTTCGATACGCGTATCCGTTTTACGAGCCGTTTCGTTTAGATTTTTCAATACCGGGTTCCCTCTACTTATCGCTTCTACATTCAAATATTTGTCTCTATCCGCATCATTTATATTAATGATTGGGAATCTTTCGCTCAACAACCTTAATTCATTCGCGGAAAAATCGATATGTGCTCCTAGTTTAGCAAGCAAGTCTCTACCAATTATTCCATCTGCTTGTAGAAATATATCTTGACATATGACAAAATTAAAACAAAATAGATCGTGATCATATTGGTTTCCGCAAGGAACCGTCAGCGTGCCTAGAGCCCTTTGAATGACTCCGGCGATACCGCACAGGGTTATGTCTTCTGTGGGTACAACTAAATTCTCTGTATTAATTACATTACTTTTTAATAAACTGATGCTAGACCCAGAATCCAAGAGAAGCTTGCAGTATTTTCCTTGTATAATCATTTCGATGATACATGGCGCATCTCCAGAGTTTGATTTGAGATTGGGTACAAAATTAAGTGAATCTTTAATATCTGTTTTGTCATTAAGGTTGTCGAAGCGAGAGGTTTGTGGTAAGATATTTATTGCGTCCGCGTTTCCGTGTTCACGGATCGAGAGCTCATCCGTAACACGTCCTCGTTTAAATGCCCTCGTTGACTTTCCGAGGCGTTTCCGGTTGCGTCGCGATTTGACTGATTAATCGGTCCCTCGCGGTTGACTCGATTGGCGAAATTACCTCGACTAGCATAGCGCGGGTTGGGCTTATTTCCGTTATCCCCGTAGTTCCTACCATTTTCGCGGAACGGGTTGTTATAATTAGTCGCGGGTCGCGAATCGGGTGAAGTACCCCTCCTTTTATCGTTAAGGTTCGTGCCGCGGTTGGGTGGACAATCGTTGCCGTTATTATTAAAATTCCGCGGTTGTTCATAAAAGGGGTTACTAGGGTTGAAGTTCCGATTGTGGTTTTGATTACCCTGATTTCTATAATTATACCCTTGATTAGTGTAAAAATTTCGGTTGCGGTTTTGATTATTAAAGTTTCCGTAATTATTATTGCCATTCCCGCGGTTAAAGTCGCGAGTGTTAGGTGCGAAGGGGTTGAGGTTTTGATTAAGTCCATTAAAATTGCTTCCGTTCCGTTGATCAAATTGGACATTTTGTCGCGAGTTGCCGTAGTTATCGTTTCTTTTATTAGGGTTTTCCCGTCCGCTGAAATTTTGACGCGTATCATCCCGATAGTCATGAAAAGGATTAGTTTTAGGGTAGGTCTGTGACCCGTAATTTATTTGATTACCGCGATTATTCCTATTCACCGGCGCGAAATCGGTATTAGTGAAATTAATCGAATTAGGTCGCGCCTTGATTAGTGACTCGGTAACTTCATAACATTTAGCAATGGATTCGGCCTCTTCAATAGTTAAATTGGGCGTGCGGATTAAAGTCACCCCTACTTCTCTCAAGAGATCCCTTTTGAGTCCTAATTTGAATTGATTTAAGACTATTTGAGCGGATTTCGCTTTAATCCCCGAAACATCATTTACCAGGGCAGTTTTCAAATCTTCATCTAACGCTTTGAGGCCCAGTGTTCTTAACCGCATGGTGAATGTGGACACGTCTTCATCGTGTTTTTGATAACATCGATGAAGCTGGTTCATTAATTCGCCCGGGATTTGTAACCTACTAAATCTTTTAATAATGCTTTCCTTGAATGCATCGTATTCTAGACTATTAAGCTCTGGATCCGATCTGAAAAATTTCAACGCGTTTCCCCTTAACCGGTATTTTACAATGTTTAATTTAGTTTGATCATCCCAACCGTCTAATAAAGCGCGTACCTCTAAGGTTTCGAAGTAATGAGCGGGGCTTGATTTTCCGTCATACGTTTCCACCGTGGTTGCAATCATACCCATGGAGACGGGTTGATATGTAAACGCGGGATTTAATTGGACAGGCGATTGAGTCGCGTTTTGGGACATTATTACGGGGGGATTTGATATGTCGGTTGAGGGAGGTGAATAAAGAGAAGATTCCGCGTTATTTAAATCTTCTTCCAAGAAGGGATTATTACTCGATTCGTGTAATTCTACGGACATTAGCACACGATATCACGAAGAGGGATAATTGAGTTAACGTTATACAATTTCCTGAAAATAGCTAAAATTTCTACCTCTAACTACAAAAGAAATTAAAATCTTTTACTTGTTACTCGGCTATTTTAATAATAATAGTAAAAGTTAATAATTGATTTATCACAATTAAAATTAAATGTTTAAATTTAATAATGAAAATAAAATTAGATTTTTAAATTGAAAAAAAAAATTTTGAATTTTTGTGTCCTGTCAGTAATGAATCGTCTGCCTTTTAGTTCGTGAAAGAACAAATTAATTATCGTTATCCCACCGCTAAGCTACCATTCTACTAAAACTGATTGCTTTAGTTTTAAATTGAACTTATGAATGTATTAATTGATTATAAATTTGCTGCCACCAGCGATCGTAGTTAGATGAAATTTCGAGTCCGATCGCCAACTCATGAATTTAACTTTAAATGCTTACTTTAATTTCTCATTAATTAGTTTAGTTGGTAACGTGAGGAGCTTTTCTTTTAATATAGAAGCGCAGGATAAATATTTACGACAAACGACTGATTACTTGTAGGAGAATTCAATAATTAAGGCACCTTTGACTTAATTAAACAATTTATTCAAACAACAAAAATAAACCCAAACAAAAATTTACAGTTATACACCCTTAAAGGTTTCACTAAATTATAATGCTAGAATTATGGTTACAGTTATATAGTTATTCTAATATGACCAGAGTAAAACTTGTAAAAGATTTCCTTTTAATTAAAAATGGTTTGATACCTGAATGTCTATAAGCCCTTTTGACTGCACCTGTGCGTAATCCTTTCTTAGTTGTAATTGGATACTTTGAAATTGCGCTCGCCTCGAAATGGATCGGTCGAGATAGATTTAATTGATTTAATTTTTACGAAGCTGTCGAACCTTGGATGGATTATTCTTTGAAATTCAAAACCGTACTAATTTAATTGGAACTTTAGTTTAATTTATTTGATTTACGCGAGTATTTGATTCGACTTTGAATTTATATTTAATTGAACTGACTAGAAAACTTACGCTTTTTAATTAGCGTCTAATTTAATTACGCGTATGTGCGTGAAAAACCGGTAACTGGCAACTAACTTGACTTTTGCTTCCGGAGTAGTATTTATTGAATCCGAATTTCCCTTGGGGAGGGAATAACAACGTATGATATTTATTAATTTTAGGGCCTCGAGTTGAGGCTACATATATCGTCTCTTCCACGCAAGTTTCCTTACTCGCTTTCGTACTAGAAACCCAGCGGGGTGCTAAGGATTCTATAGATTGGAAAGCGACGGTTCCATTCATAAAATTCTAACGTATTTTTACTTCCACGAAGAGGCGGCTTGAGCAGTGCAAGTGGATTGCTTTATGACCTAGCCTAACTTTCAAAATCTTTGTCGCTTCTTTTAACTCTGCTGGAAATTCTCTTACAAAGCTATTAACGTTTCCGTTCTTATTGTTACAAATATTAAAGGACGGATATTGTAAAATTTACAATATCACTCGAGAATTTCCAGTGCATCTCAAACAAATCTTTCTCTGGTTCAATAATTATTATAAACAAATTAATTATTATTATAAACTAAATAAGTTTAAATAATTATAACCTAAATGGTTTACACATAATATGGTTTAATACTTATAATCTATTTTATAACATGGTTTAATGTTCATTTTCATTTATTTATCATTGATAAATTCATCTTTACGTGTTAAAATTACGTGGTCGATATATATAAATAATAATGAATTAAATGCGGGTTGTCACACAATAGTCTTACCGAATTTATTACGTGCATTATTGATTATCGTCCAATTTGACTACTTTGCTATATTCAAACTTTGTTGTCATTAGTAAATGTCCTCATGCTTCGCATTCGGACATTTACTTGACAACAAAGTTTTCATAGCAACGTAGTCAAATTGTTACCGATAATCAAAAATGCACTTAATATAATTGAGTGGCTGCGCCGAAAAACCAGCTTAGATATATTTGCACCCTGTATAAACATATATACAGGGTTAATACAGAATAATAGTTTTAGGTTATGAAGTTTTGACAGGTTGACAGTTGACATATATACAGGGTTAATACAGAATAATAGTTTTAGGTTATGAAGTTTTGACAGGTTGACAGTTGACCAAACTAATATCATAGGTGTGAATACCTTATATATAAGCAATAAATGCACATAAGTGTAATTAAAAAAATATACTTCGATTATGGATACTTTACATATTATATCGCAACGAGAACTTGAGCACAGGAACGGAAGTAAAACTTGAAGAAGAAGAAGAAGAATAAAAAACATGGCAACGGCACCGTACTGGTTATGTATATTTTTTTAATTACACTTATGTGCATTTATTGCTTATATATAAGGTATTCACACCTATGATATTAGTTTGGTCAACTGTCAACCTGTCAAAACTTCATAACCTAAAACTATTATTCTGTATTAACCCTGTATATATGTCAACTGTCAACCTGTCAAAACTTCATAACCTAAAACTATTATTCTGTATTAACCCTGTATATATGTTTATACAGGGTGCAAATATATCTAAGCTGGTTTTTCGGCGCAGCCACTCAATTATTATAAGTGATAATTTTAATATTTTAAAATAACACACCCATCTTGCTTATTCTTGCATATTCTGGAATTTATTTCAGGATTAGTACGGTGTAGGCAAATTTTGAAAAATCAAATTCATAGAGAATTTTATGGACTTTAATTTTGACCTGATGAGAATTTTCTGTAAAACTGATATTAAGCGACTTATAGACGAAAAACTACATTAATGGGCTTAAAATCCTTAATAAATTTGTGTAGAAGCTGGCAAAGGATTAAAAAACTTTTTGGGGTACCTTATTAGGTCACTAAAATACTCGTATATACTTATACAGGTCTGCAAAATTTCAGCGTGCCCGAATTTTGTGTTCTTTAAATTTTGTGAAATGATTATTTTCCCTAAAAATTAATTTAAACCAATTATATACGAAAAACTTTGTTGAAGTAACTAAAATTTCCAATAGAGGGGGGGGGGATAAACCGTAGAAACCGTAGTCGACAGTGGACTTTTGGGGTTTAATTCGGATATTCAAATATATTAAATGAATACTAAATTTTGCTTTGCCCGGATTTTTGAAGCTTGAGCCATTTTTAGGCTTCCTTGCTGGATTATTAGTAGTTTTATTTCGTTTCGAAGTTATGGTAAACCGTCCTGTCCTCTTCGTGTAGTTGATTTAATTTATTTTCTTCTGACTTAGTACCATAGTAGATACCAACTTAAATTAACGATTTGGAGTCTATTTGCTTTCTTTTGACAAATTCATTTGAAAAATTTTCTAAATCGTTTCAGGAGACCTCAAAACATGAAAATCTGTTAAAAACATACACGATCACTGGGTCTCTTACCTAGCCCCCCCCCCTCTCCAGTTAATATTTTTGCTAAAAACCGAGCTCCCGTTTGACATACTATTTAAAGATTAACGCGTGTTGCTAGGAGTTTTTGAAAATGTAACTTTGCAACAAATGAAATTAAAATAATTATTTGGAAGCTCATTGAAGTTAAAACGTAGCTCATTTTATTGACCTCAGTTTTTCACAAAAATTCAAAATGAGAAATAAAATATAAACCATTTCGTCATTCCCCCCGCCCCCCTAAATATTTTGTAAATAGCTCCGCGATGGTGCAGAATCAAACGAAAAGAATGGAATCTTATCGAGGCTCAAACATTTGATACCAATTTTATTGAAAACATTGATTTTAGGGGAGGGGGCACTGAAATTTACATTTATTTGATTCAAGTTTCAATATTTTTTAGGCAAAAATTATTTTTCCACCTCACTATAAACAACCCCTGGATGCTTAAATTTAATTTACTATTTTTGGTATCTTTGCAAGACTTATGGTAACATCAAAATTAAGTGTTAACAAGAGTAAGTTTCTCGGAGTTCTCCGACCTCGTGAATTCATATTGATTTGGGGAAAAACTGTAATGGTGCCAGGTTTAATATTTGGGAGCTAGCTGGTGTTTTAGGTCTGTAGGTACCAGAGTTAGGTTCTTGAGTAGAAACATTAACTAGGGAGGGGGTCTAGCGTTACTTTGCCCCCCCCCCCCCCACTTGTAGATACATTGAGTTTTGAACAAACTATGAGGGTGTTAGCTTTAATATTTGGGAGTTCGGTTTTTGAGCAAAAATATTAACTGCTGGTGGTGGAAAAGTAACGGACCCACGGTCACTTTGTAATTACTAACCATATCGATTTGCCTAATTTTGACTAGGGTGACTAGTGTTTCCAGATATTTTAAATTATATCAATCATTAATTAAATTGTGCTCAAGTATTCTTTAATTAATTATATTGTACTTTACAAAGGCAGAAAAAAAGTTGAGATTTTGATGGATTCATACTTTTTGAGATCCCAGCAGTGGAAAATGACAATTTCCAGGAAATGTCTCTGTGTGTATATGTGGTCAAATTTTATGTGCGCTCTAACTCAAAAACCAGTTGAAACTTCAAAATCAAATTACATAGGTATTATGTAGGATACTATTATAACAAGATTAAGAACTGATTAGATTTTGATTGAGATCGGTTTACGGAAAGTAACTTGTTTTTTTGGCGTACCGACACGAAAAATTTTATTATCTCTATTTTAAGAAGACTGGTCATTAGGATGTACTTTGCCACATGACATGATTAGATTTTTCTTTTCGCAACTCATTTTCATGTAATTAAATAAAACCGCTTAAATAGCGCGTGACGCCATTATTTTGTTTATTGTTATTATGTTTAAATGACATTAGGGTTCTAATGTTATTATTAGAAATCTAAATTGTCACTTATAATATATTAAGTGCATTTTTGATTATCGGTAACAATTTGACTACGTTGCTATGAAAACTTTGTTGTCAAGTAAATGTCCGAATGCGAAGCATGAGGACATTTACTAATGACAACAAAGTTTGAATATAGCAAAGGAGTCAAATTGGACGATAATCAATAATGCACGTAATAAATTCGGTAAGACTATTGCACACATTAGAATTAGACACAACGTAACAGTACATGATATTTAAAAAATATAATTTATAAATGTAGGTGCCTTGATTTGGTAACTATGACAACAAACAAAAGTCTGAAAATAATAACGAAAAATTAATATTGTATTATGTGAAAATGTTTGCATTGCAACGGTTTGGCGATAAATCTCTAAAAGATATAGAACAGGAAGTAGAAAATACGGTTCCAGTGAATACTAAACGTTCACAAGCTTCAGTTTGGAAGCAGTTTATGAAATTTTGCAATGAAAAAAATTTTACATTGCAAGAATCGGCATCCATAGAAGATGTAAGTAATATTTTACAAAATTGGGCGTTTAACATGAAAAAAAATGATGGGAAAGATTATAAGGAAAACGTTGTAAAAACTATGTGGAATATAACCGCCAAACAGTTGCAAGAAAAATTCTATAATGAATTCAACATTAAATTTGATCCATTCAATGATATCGTTTTTAAAAAAGCTATATAGAAACGCTAGAAATGCCAAACGACGCGAACTGCAAGTCGATCCAGAAAAAATGAAAACTAGTTCGGTAGCATTGTCAAATGATGAATACACGAAAATTATCGACTTATGGAATGAAGAAACTCCTTTTGGATTACAAAAAAAATTGTATCACGTAATTGCGTATGAATTAGCGTGGAGAGGTGGAGAAGCTGCAACATGCCTTACTACTTATTTTAAGCAGGAAACAAATAACGAAGGAAAGCCAACTGGTCGGTTAGAATACAATCCAATATTTACTAAAACCACCCAAGGAGGTGGAAAAAACATTGCAGAAAGCAAGTGGCTTACTACAAATTATGCTAATCTAGAGAAATGTCCTGTAAGGTAACTTTTCCAAATTTTTTCCCGAGTAATAATTTTATTGATATTCTTTTTATTATTTCAGATTGTTCAAGAAACTGATAAGTAAGAGGGGTGGCGAAATTAAAACGGACCGTCTATTTTTAACAGTTAATCCTTATTGGGAAAAATCAAACAAATGGTACAAAAATATGCCTGTAGGACGCAACGAATTAGCTAAGTGGATGAAGGTTATGCGGCAGAAAAAATTGGCCTGGATACAATAAATAAGAAGATTACGAATCATTCAAATAGATCTACTGCTGTATCTCATCTTGCTAAAGCTGGTATTGCAGAACAACAACTGATCAAACTAACGGGTCATAGTAATACCAATTCTAAGAAATGATCTAAGAAAAGGGAATACTTCTTCTTCTACTATTACTAACGAACTGAGCACTAAAAGTGCTAATGAAACTATTACCTCTAATAATGGGCAAACAATTCATAATTTTAATTACTCAAATTGTAACTTTACATCAGAAAATTTGCACTGTTCAAACTTTAACTCGAAGTTAATTTAAATGTGTTGGTTTTGTTATATTTTATTTAATTAATAGATTTAAACAATTTTTTGAATTATTTTTTTCTATTGTAAATAAATTGGAAAAAAGAGAAAAACTTTTAGTTGTATTTTTACTTCAATAAAAAATCCGAAAAAATCTATCACATGATATAAAGTAACGTACTACACAATTATCAAAAATTATCAAAAAGAATATGTGCAATTATCAAAGCAACTTGAACAATTATCAAAGCAACTTGAACAATTATCGCGTAATTCTAACGCCATTGGTTAGAATTGATCGGATCCCTAAATATCATTGGTTGATGTTAGTCATGTGACGCATGTGTGCAATAGTCACAATAATTGTTCTATTCAACAACATAATTTCGTAGCTTTTTATTAGCACTAAATCATACATTTATTGCTTGAGTTATAAATATCCGCGAGCTTTCACTAGAAACGCCGATAAAACCATACCAAATACGAAAAAATTATTTATAACGAATTTTGTATGGAATTTTGTTTTTTGTTGAAAAGCCCGTGGCAGGTGCGTGGCAGCATATTTTTATCTTAAAAAATTTTGACGCTGGAGCAACGCCAAAGTTTCAGATTTTGATGTTTTCCTTATTGTTCGCTACTATGTCTTCGACGCAGGGGCGTAACAAGGTAGCCACGGGCCTGTGTCCTGGAAACAAACCGGGCCCCAAAGTAGTTAATAAAAATAACTCTAAAATTTTTTAATGGGTATAAGCTGGGCATTATATTTTCAAAACAAAATCAAATTCACAATTAATATTTTGGCAATTTATTGGTTGTTTTAAACAAAAAAAAAAACAAATAATATAAAATAGATTTAATTAAAAAATTAAAAACAATTATATAAAAAATAATAAATAAAAAAACGAAAACAAAAACAAAACGAATATTTTTTAACACTTACACCAAATACTGTAGACTTACATGTTTATACAAAAAGAGAAAGAAAAGGACGCACAATAAACTTTATACATAAATAAATTACTATTATAAATATATAAACTTATAAATAATTATAATAAATTTATTTAAAATTTTTTTTCCTTGCTTTAAGATGAGCAAAACTAGATATAATGCTAGAAATATCTATTGTCCTCGCAATTTGGTTTTCTATCGATATGATTGATAACGCAGACAATCTTTGTTCACTGATGGTGCTTCTTAAAAAATTTTTAATTATTTTTAATTTAGAAAATGACCTTTCTGCCGAAGCTACCGATACAGGAATAGTTATAAATATATAGCATGCAGTTAAAATTTCACTAAAACTGCTGCACGAAGAAAAATTCTTTATCAATATGAATTCAGTTAATTCCATGATTGAATTAATTTTGGATAAATCATTTTTAAAACATTGTCAATTGCGAAGAAATCGTGTCTGAAATATCTTCCGAATATTTTAAGTAAAGCTCCCGACCCATTTTATATAAGTTTTCGTCAGACACAGAAGTATTACATAAAATATTTGGAGATAAAACTTGAAAAACTGTGTAAAGTTCATTCAGTCCAGAACTTCGATTTTTCAATTGAACTATCATAATATCCAATGTTTTGGAAAATACATTTATTTTGAACCAGTCTTCGCTTGTTTCTATTCTAAAATGATTACTAGCTTCATCAAAAAACCGTTTAGGCCTAGAAATTCTTTTTTTAGAAAATTCGACAGTAGTTCCCCATTTTTCAGCTAAATTAATTGCTTCGGTTTTCATCAATTGAAAATCGTCCCTCATTTTCCTCATATTTTCATATGAGGTACTAAAAATTTTTGTTGATTGCTCAATATTTTGTTCTTTACTTTGCAATAATTTAGAAACAGTATCAATATTTTTTAAAATTTTTGTTTCAAGAACAATTAAAAAAACCGTCTCGAACTTTTCTAACTGGTTTTTTTAACGATTTGGCTTCATCGATTTCAGCTTTATTGCTAGATGTTAACATGATTTTTGAAATCGCTCTTAAGACATCAACATATCTAAACCGAAGAGCCTCTAGGGCATCGTGTCTTGATGACCACCGGGTAGGTGTTAATTTTTTAAGCGTTATTTTGCTTTGCGCTATATTCAAAATTGCTTGTAAAAGAGCCCACCTCTTTATGCTGTGCCCAAAAAATACATAAACACTATCTACTAAATTATAAAAATTACGAATTTCCTCAACATTTTTAACCGAGTCGTTAAGTATTAAATTTAAATTATGAGCAGCACAATGTACATATGGTGCATTAGGTGCAACTTTTAATATTTCGGCTTGAACACCTTTATATATTCCGCTCATATTCGCGGCCCCATCGTAACCTTGCCCACGAAGTTTTTCTAAAGGCAACCCATTGCTTTTCAATATTTCTAAAATATTATTTTTTAGAGCTGCACCAGTTTGACTTTCAATAGAAATAAATCCCAAAAAAGATTCTTTAATTATTACCTTTATTGGCTTATGATCAGCATACTCAATTGTTACATAGCGAACAATAGTACTCAGCTGATCAATTTTTGAAACATCCTGAGTGGTATCTATTATTATTGAATAAAATGATGGCGCATTTTTAATTTGCTTGATTATTTCATTTTTTACAGCAGTACCTAATAGTCCAATTATTTCGTTTTGAATAGCAGGACTTAAATATCGTCGGCTTACTGCCAAAACAAGATAACTCCATTTTTGGACAAAATGAGTTATATACATGATTGCATTCAAATAAGAGCAAACTACATTTTGACAAAACCTGATAACTGTAAGTCAAATATTAAAGGAGTATTAAGAAGTTCATTTTTAACTTTTGTTAACTTGTTTATGGTGAATCAAACTTTAAAATCAGTTTTACTCAAAACTATCATTTTGGAGTTATCTTGTTTTAGCAGTAAGCCGACGATATGTTACTGTATTTTTTTTCTTATTTTCTAATAAATTTTTTAATACTAAGTCATACTTAGAAAGCAAATTAATTACCGATAAAAACATTCCAAGATTTGCAGAAGTCGAACTTTCATTATGTCCCCTAAATGGCATGTTACAGGAAGCCAATGTTAGAGTAACTTCAATAACACGCTCCAAAATTTGCCTCCATACAGATATTTCATGGCGAATTCTGGACTCATGTTCATGATCAATGGTTTTATTAAGTCTGCATCGATCAAAAGTAGCACAAGACTCATTATGACTGAGTTTTTGCTCGTGTCTATTAACTGCCTGATTTAAATGTATCCAATCATTAAACCCATTGGCCATAGTGTCTTTAGAATCAGCAAACAACCAGCAAGGTTGACAATAGCATTTATTTAATATTGGCGAATAGCATAGCCACAAACGCTCCATTTTTAATCCCGACTTGTTTGTTTTATTGTAATAAAAACTGGAAAAACTTCTACCTTGATCGTCAGAAGGAAAGGGTCCCATAGGTCGACTTGGTTTATATTCAACTAAAAACCTTTTTTGGTCAAACGTTAAATCACTTGTATAATGTCCTTTATCGTTTGTTATAATGTCACTTTTATTACTAATGTCACTATCTATAATTGAAGGGGCCTAGTGGAAAAAGTAGTTAAGTCACTTTTTTTTCAATTTGTTGATTTTTATACTAATTTATAGAGAATAAATGCCGCAATGTGAAAATGTGCTCAACTACAAATTGAAAAAAAAGTGACTTAACTACTTTTTCCACTAGGCCCTTCAATTATTTCGGTAGTTTTTACACCGGAATCTACGATTTCACAGTCTTCGGGAGGATTAATGCTGTAACAACCTGAAGTGGAAGGCAAAGGATCTTGTTCGTTTGGCGGATTTAATGCCTTATTATTATTTTCAACTGAAATAGAAATCAAAGTGGAATAAAAAAATTATTATGTGAATTAAATTAATTTACTTTTTGGCTGCGAACTGAAAAATCCGGTAATTTTTAGCATTTTCCTTCTTTTTTCCTCCACGTCTTCCCGGTCTTTGCGCTTTTGCGCACCCGATTTATGTTTATAAGAATTCATGCTACAATAAGTTCAGTAAAGTCTTTTATATACCTACTAAAATTGAATTGTAATATAATACTTACTTAAAAATTTTAATTAAGCCGAAACAATTAGCAAAACAAAAACACTATAAAACTACACTTTCACTGAAAATTGAAAAAATTTAACGAAACAAATAGGTCAATCCGTCTTTACTTGTACTCTTGTTATCAAGAAATGCGTAGGGCATATTGCAAATTTTTGAAAATGTGAGATTATAGCATTTACCACCGGAAACGGTAACAGAACAAAAAGGGTATTTGCATAAAATTTGCTTGCAATTTTGTAAAAGTAAAAGGGATTAAAACTATTTACAATAGTTGGAAACAGTAGGTATCAATCGTGGTACCCGGAGTAGGTATATGTATATTGTTAGTCATCACCATCTGTTTATCTTTTCATTTGGAGAAGTAACAGTTTTACAACTAAAGAATTTATTGTATTTTTTTTGTAGGGACAATTTATTGACCAAATATAATATTTTGTAGGGCTCATTCTGTTTCTAAGAAAAAAAGCCGCGTTTGTTAAAAATATTTTGTAGAAAATAATAAACTTGTTTTTAAGCGTGGCGCCAGTGAAGTCTCGGGCCCTGTAAAGTCTCGGGCCCTTGTTCCATCGAACACCCGGAACACTGGTAGTTACGCCACTGCTTCAACGCCTAAACTATTAAAGATAAAAATATTTCGCCACGAACTTTTTTATAGAAAATTAAATTCTCTACAAAACTCGATGTATATAATTTTTTTTTCATATCTGGTATGGTTTTAGCAGCATTACCAGTGAAAACTCACAGAAATTGATAATTTAGCAAATAAATATTTGGCTTTATTATTTAATTACATGAAAATGGGTTGCGAAAATAAAACTAATCATGTCACATGGAAAAGGACATCATAAAGATCACAAAAAACGAACACAAATTTTTTTCTGTCCGTACCCCATTTTGTTTCTTTTTAACTTTAAATTGTAGAAAAGTTTTAAAAGAGTGAAGTATGGGAAAGTCGTGTGGATGGCCAAATCACATTTCTTTATTTCGGATATGAAAAAAAACTGTATACGTATGGTGACCATATTATTTTTATGAAAAAAGAGTACATTTCGGCGAAACAAGGTAAATACCTAAAAAACTTAAAAAAAGGTCAATGGCGTACCTAAAGCTACGATTGATGACCTTTTTTTTTTTTAGGGGTCGCAGTCAAGGAAACAGCCATGAATGCACGTCTGTTTCCCCCACAATGAAATCTGGCACCCCCCGGGCTTCATTGTGATTGCATTTTAAATTTAAATATTTCAAATGAAAAAAGAGTACATTTGGATGTACTTGGAGAAGTTTTAAAGTACATAGGACCAGAGCCGTATCTAGGTACGGCCGCGCCCTTGGCGGGACTTAACATTTGCGCCCCCCACACCGGGGTGTTTGGAATGGTGTTGTATGGAATACCCCCCAACGAAAACGGGGGATCCGGGGTCCTTCCGCGGAAATTTTACAAAATTAAAGTGCAAAGTTGTAGGTTTAAAGTTTTTTGATCAATCATCAATCAATCATGAGGCAAAACTGTACTTTTCTTGCTTTTACCAGGGCAAAATCGTCGATGATATCGTTAAAATCAATCTGAAACGCAATGTCGTATTCTATATTCAGAATTGCTAAGTTTGTCAAGTTTTCAGACATACTTTATCTTAAATAGTTCTTATAATTAAAAATATCCTCAACGCAATTTCAATGTTCGGATAGGCGTCTCTTAATTCATAATTAGAAATAACGTTCAGAACATCCAAATGGGAGGCCTTATTGATGTCCTTTATCAGCTCTTTTGCATGATACTTGAAAGTAACTACTTCGTTCTCAAGCTCTAACGTATCTATATATTTGGCATACATCGCACCAAGATTAGCTGCACACTTTTCAAGAAGAGAATCAGAATACTCACTTAAAGACTTTCCGGATAAAAAATTAAAGTCAGATGAAACCGAATGGTAGATGTTTGCCCTCTTGTCCATTTCGCTTCTAATCCTATCAAACACAACAAAACACTCTCTCTCAAATGGTTTTTCAGCACTCAGCAAGTGGGATTCTGCTTCAGCCATTTCACCAGCCATTCTTTTGACTTTTTTCAGTCTCTTAACAGGAAAACAACTTGTAATTTCCAAGAAACCACATGTAGCTTTGGACAGTAACTTAACAATCTGGAATAACATTCATTTCAATAAAGTGAAATTTTGTCCTTAACAAAATGCACTAATCTAAAAAAAAAATTATTTTTCATGGCCGATTTTGCGCCCCCCGGGTAGCTGCGCCCTTGGCGGGCGCCCATCTCGCCACCGCCTAGATACGGCTCTGCATAGGACATCGTTCTAAAAAAGAGTACTGTCCTACTAAAAGGAGTACATATGGTCACCATATGTATACGTGGTTCGCACAATAACAATTCTTTACGTAATTTGCAAGCCATCAGAACTCGTCCTGCGGCTCGTTCCGGATATTTGCTTGCGCATTCCGTAAAATATGTATTGCTTACCCGTAAATAGCTATTTTCAAAGGGAGTTCGGAAAGTAACACTTTTCTTCTAATTTGTACAAATAATTTTGTATGGCAACTCGTATCTCCTCGTACTGCCTGCCGCACGAGTGAAGTAAACATAACCTCTTTCTGTGACACAAGCTTACTTTATGTACACCATAGTATTTTAATTTTAGACGAAATAAATGTAATTACACCAACTTCTGAGATAGTAAAACCAAGTCAGGTTCCACTAAAATGTTTTCAAACACGTAGGTACGAATTCTTCACTCTTTTTTTTGTATTAACCTAAAATTTGTAGTTCAAATTTGGTAAACACTGCCTCAACTTTTTCTCGCATATTACGCTTAACTCGAAAATGTTATTCTAAAACGGTAGCCGAGGAAATTATAATACCGAAAAGGATACACCGAAAGCCGACCGAAATTTTAAGCGCACTTGAGAGCACAATCGGTCGTGATCCTACGGCTGCTCATTATAAATACCACGATGATCCCTATCTCATACCTACTTCTAATTTGGGAAAACGTACGTTTGCGATGTCGCAAGAAGCCGGACGTAAAGCTGCACATTGGATAAGAAATGAACATAGCGAATTGTTTCAACATCGTGAAATGGATCCGATAATTAAGGCGTTTGTTCCGAAAGCAGTTTATGATGAAAACAGTGTGGTTACAGAAGAAGATTTAAAAAGTACAATTCAGGACGGTTTTGTGGAAGACGCTCAGTTTGTGTACAAGTTATTGAAAGACAAAGGGACGGAGATTTCTGATCAAACCCTCCAGGATTTGTTGGAGCTGTTGTGTTTTTTCAATCATGAAGAACCTTTGTCGGAAGAGTTCATTGAGGAGCGTTGGTTCAAGCAGGGTTCCAAAGGAAGGGAGCGGACTAGAAAGACGTGGAAGTAAGGTTTTCGTACCAAGTAACCTTTCCCACTTTTATTTTGCTAAATTTTAGAGACGGTTTGTTAGCTGAAGAACTTTTTATCAGTGTGGACAACCCTAGCGAAGAGACTTATTCTGCGATTATTCAAGGTATGATTAGGTACGGTCAAATCGATAGGGCACAACAATTCTTCAAAGATGCCACAGAGCAAGGTAAAGTGGTGTCGTTGGACACATTCAATGCACTTTTAGGCGTGGGCAATATGGTTAAAGATAGTTACGAATTGCGGTGGAATTACGTCACAGATTTGTTGAATTTGATGGCCCAGCATAAGATTAAACCAAATGTTGGTACCTTAAATGGTGTTTTACAAACCATGAGTACCATGGGTTCTGGAAAACTACTCAAAGAAAACATGTTTAAAGTTTTGGCCGAATTTAAAGCTCTGGGTGTTGAACCATCACTAGCTTCGTGGTATTACGTTTTAATTTCGCATTGTCAGGAGCGGGGACCTAAAAGCTTTATTTTGGATTCGATACTGAAAGAGTTGGAAGGAAAGGATTTGAAGATTCAAGATTTAAAGGACACTTTCTTTTTTGTTACTGCTATGGACGTCTGCCATTACCATTTACAAGATGTAGAATTAGCTAATAAGGTTCATCAGCTGTTGCTTCACAAAAATAATTACGATCTGATAGGTGATTCATATAAAGAATCCATTTATTAGTAAGTACAAGCAAAAATGTAAGAGTTGTAAAGATAGAAAATGCTATAGAAATTTATATGTATCATAATACTTCCCATAAAAGAGTTTCCCTATTCAGCTTCTTAGTATGGGAAGTAAAAAATTTTTCTATCTTTACAACTCTTATATCTTTGGTACAAGGTACCACAAAAGGATGCGTATTAACTTAAAAATATTTTAGTCGCCACTATGTAACGCTACGCTGTATTTCTGAACCTCTGAGTGAGTTTATCGAGAATTGTTATGACCGTCTGGTGCCTCACATTTACGTTCCCGAGCCTGGTGTAATGTTGGAAATTTTACGAAGTGTGGAAGCGTCCGGTTCTATCGAATATCTTCCCAAATTGTTCTCAGATATGATAATCTTCGATCACATGAACAGAGAAAATTTACTTTTCCTAACTCTCAACATTATGGTTACAGAGGAACCCACAACAGATGATCTAAAACAGAAATTTTCTAATATTGGTTGGGAAATTTATAATAAAATAGAGAGGGATTTGGAAATGAAACCAAAAGGATTCTTGTAAGTGATTTATTGCTATAAACACACATAGCTCTCTCTCCACACTTTCTTATCCTTGCTTAGAGAACTGTTGGCATTTTTTATGTACTAAATATTTATTTGTTTAATATGCAAGTGTAGGTAGGATTACCAAATTCTGGTTACCTCACAGGTAAACCATAAATTAAACAGGATTAATTGGAATTCGAATGATAAATGATAATTGCAGTATAATGAAAGTCATATTGAAAAAATTACTAAGGGTTAAAATATCGCGTCAAAAAGTTCTAATTTTCTCTCATAGTTTTTGAGGAGACTTCAGGATCCCCTTTCCGGGAGAGCGACCTCCAGGCCTCCGAAATTACTTCTCTTAAAAAGTCTTCAGTTTTGCTTACTTGTGCTTTTGGCAACCTAAAACTTAAGAGGCAATAAAACTATTATTTAAGTGATGTCCCACGGTTTGGACTTTTTATTCACAATTTAAGTAGTCTTATTGATTCCCCTAACTCAACAAAATATTCAGGGCGTTTCTGCAACCAATCCAAAGTTCTTATGTGGCGATAGAACACTTTTCTAAGGAATATTTTCAAAGCAATTTTTTGAATTTCTGACTAACCCTCTATTGCATGAATTAATTTTTGATTAGTTTTTAATCATTAAAAAATTAAAATCATTAAAATTTGTTTTTAAGTAGGTTTGTAACACAATTTTATTTGTTCCCGAATGGGAACATTATGCAATGGAGGGTTAAAATGGCCATAACTTAGAAACTATTGATTTTTCAGAATTAACCATTTAGTACTTTTTTAGAGAGTGCAAAATTACCTACAAACTTAATTATATTCCTTTATTGTCTAGAATAAATGGTTTTTGAGTTATGGATTAAATTAAGTATAGAAATGTGGAAAATTTTTCTAAATTATATTATTTATCGCGTCAAAAAGTTCTAATTTTTGCTCGTAGTTTTTGAGGAGACTTGAGGATCCCCTTTTCAGGAGAGCGACCTCCAGGCCCCCTGAAATTACTTCTTTTAAAAAAGTCTCCAGTTTTGCTTACTTGTGCTTTTGGCAACCTAAAACCATTCTAAAACTTAAGAGGCAATAAAACTATTATTTAAATGATGGCCCACGGGTTGGACTTTTTATTCATAATTTAAGTAGTCTTACTGATTCCCCTAACTCAACAAAATATTCAGGGCGTTTCTGCAACCAATCCAAAGTTCTTATGTGGCGATAGAACACTTTTCTAAGGAATATTTTCAAAGCAATTTTTTGAATTTCTGACTAACCCTCTATTGCATGAATTAATTTTTGATTAGATTTTAATAATTAAAATATTAAAATCATAAAAATTTGTTTTTAAGTAGGCTTGTAACACATTTTTTAACAGTATTAACCATTCAGTACTTTTTTAGAGAGTGCTAAATTACCTACACACTTAATTATATTTCTTTATTGTCTAGAATAAATGGTAAAAAAAATTCAAACCAATATTTTTAATATCTCACGTTGAAGTGGCTCTAGCACCAATAGTACTGATTTTTTTTGTGATAATGTTTAATACTTTTTTAAAGCTTGTGAAGTAATCTACAAGATGGATTATATCCATTTATTTTCTAAAGTCAATGGTTTTCCTGTTATAGATCAAATTATGTAAAGAAATGTTAAAAAATACGAAGTCTTATTTATTTTCTTGCAAACGCTGCATCTTGTAACTAAAAATAATTTAAAAAAAATAGATGTCCGTTCTTGATAGCAAATTTAATGGGTTGTAACATTTTTTTGCAAAAACCAAGTCTTTTTAAAGAAACTGAAATTACAGAAGAAAAAATGTAGTTTTAAGTCAAATACATCGCACAAAGTGCACAAAAGAAATCGATTAAATACGGATTTTGTTAAGTAAACAAAAAATTGTTAAGGTCAATTTCACACATTATCAATAAAATATTTCAGTTTTTCTGTGAAATGGATTGATGTTTCAAAAAAGTTACAAAAAGGGGCGTCTTTTTGTTTATTGTAAAACGTAACGTTTAAAAGATACAGGATTTGCAACAAGAAATAAAAGTTTTTATTTTTTAACATTACTAATTTAATCCATAACTCGAAAACTGTTGATTTTAGGCAATAAACGGTTATAATTTCGTTTGTAGATAATTTTATGGTCTTTAAGAAAGCACTGAACCATTAACATTAAGAAATTAATACTTTCGGCGCTATGGCCATTTTAAGGTAGAAAATGAAATGATAGTTTTAATGCGGGTTATTTCCAAGGATTGAGTTTGGATTGAGACATGAATTTGAGGAAAATTTTTGTTTAGAAATGTCTTTTATCATCACCTTTGCTGAGATTTGCATCGGTTGTGGGAACACCTTGTATATAATTTTGGTACTTTTCCGTATTTATAGACCACACAAATATTTCAAAGTTTTAGATTTTTGAGTAAATAATAAATAATTTTCTATAATCAGTTCTTAGAAAACTGCTAAACCTTCCAAATATATTACAACTTGATACGAAAAAATAATTGACAATTTTAAATGACACTAAAAAGTCGAACATAAATTAAGTAAAAGCTCGGTAAAAGTGTGAGGCGACGATTTTATTAAATTAACTTCTGCTTTATAGTTCATGAGACACTTTCGTATGGGTAGGGAAAAAGTGGATGAGTTTGTTTTTGGCATTGCAAGTCTGCATAAAGGGGTACTGACAAAAAAATTTCGTTGTGTTTGTTTTTACATACATAAATGCGATTCTTAGGATGTCCTTTCCCAAAGCACCATTGATGGTATACCCATGACTTACCAAGGATGGCACTGCACGAAAAATTTACTAACCAATTTGGGAATGTCGTCACAGATTGAATAAATCATTCAAATTTATTTGAATTTAATTACTAATCACACTACATGGCATAGGACATCCTAAGGATCGTATTTACGTATGAGTTAAAAACGATGAGTTATCCTCTTTTATCAAGTTCCATAAATTTTGAGTTATCGCATTTGGTCCCTTTACCTGAATTGATCTAATTTTGAACTTATTATAATTTAGTTGAGATTTGAGTTATGGCATAGGGTACCTTTTTTTAACAAATTGTAAAGAAAAAAATATCGCCTCAATAATTTTGTGGTATCATAAAATTTCTGGGGAAGGGCATTTCTGGAAATTTATCTCTCTAGGAACCAAAATAATGAAAAATAAATACCTACTTGGTGAAGAAAATACAGTAAAAATTTAAAATTGAAATATTAATTAAGAAAAATGGTATGTTAACTCTTTCACCGGTTTACCCATAAATTTGTGGGTAAAAAATGAAGAAAATATTTTCAGAAACCCACAAATTTGTGGGTATTGGTATTGTACTCAGGGGTCGATTGGCCGCAAGGGCCTTTCTGAACTGCGACCAGTATTGATCTTTTGTTCCCCTACTAATTAGGTATTCAGGAAATTCAAATTTGCTAGCAGTTGCTAGCAAATCACAGAATATTCCTGAGAGGCTTTGTTGTACCACCTTGGGTTTGTCCCAGATATTTTTAGCCTGGATTGGGCTAAGGCATCGCAGCTACAAAATGTGTTCGGCCGATTCAGCTTCCGATTCACAGAGTCTGCATATGTCAAAGAAGATGCCAGGCTGTTTCACCACATAGCCTTTCTGTTGTTCACTGGAGAGCAGAGCCAAGAAACTTCCACTAGTTCCGATATCGAACCAGAAATCTCTCCGCTCCGTAACTCAACCAGCAATCACAGTAGGCCACTGCTGTGGTCGGAGACGGCCATAGATGAAGATAAAGTCAGAAAGAAATTTTGACTCTCTCCGGATTTAGTACATTACTGTATCTACTAGACCAATGACCGTCTCTAAATTTGTGGGTAAAAAATGAAGAAAATATTTTCAGAAACCCACAAATTTGTGGGTAAAAAATGAAGAAAATATTTATACAGAAACCCACAAATTTGTGAGTAAAAAATGAAGAAAGAAATGCAAAAAATTTGTCAATACCAATCACATAAATTTATATATATAAGATATAATTTTCTTCGAAGAATATCACAATGGCCCTCGTAATTAAAGACTTATCAATTTATTTTCCCTTTTAAAAATTATTAAATCCATAAACTTACCAAAATTTAAGAATAAAATAACCCCTTGACCCAACATTTTGAATGCCTTTAAGCATAAATATTTTGGACCCCCAAATTTTGGTAAAATCGGTGAAAGGGTTAAAAAGTAATTTAAAAATTATGCAAATAATGATTTGAACGGGCCGTGTCTCCTCCTTATGACTGCCATTGCTTCACATAACATGAGATCCCTTTATGCACATAGTTATATGTCGGGCTAGAGAACACTGATTTAAACTTATCAGAAGATGCAGAATAACCTGCTTTATCCGAATTTGTACCTAGTCCAATTTGGCAAAAAATAGACTTATTCCTTGCTGATGAACAGTGCCATCCATTTGCCTTATCGTGTGATCGCGGTTTTGTTGTCACCTCATGAAGAGAACTCAACTTGTTAGACATGCATTGGCAAGCATTGCGTTTACAGCTTCTTTTCATCTTCTCTTAATCAGCGAGAAACGCTCAACATACATTGCGTATGAATTTTTGTTTAGTTTAGATTGTGTTTTCTTTGATACACTTGTGCAATATTCCAAATTTAATAACATAATCTAGAATTTTTAATTGAATCGGTTATTGCAGAAACCACGTAAGTCATGAAGAGTCAATTTTACAGGGTACTGAAAAAAATGAATAACAGAAAAGTTACTGCAGTTAACTCGACAATATTTTGTTTATTGCAACCCCTGAACATCAGCAAAGTATTTACATTAAAATTGTGTTATAATATTTTAAGGTTGTCATAAGAAAAAATAATTTTCGTCTCTGATTTATGTTGTTTCTGCACAGAATTACAAATGTTGGGTAAATGGTTATTAAAATAATTGAAATAATTCACAGAATATGCGTATATGAACTCTTTCAACTGCGATTAAATGTTTCATTAAAAATATTTTTCAGACTATTTAATTTACTGAAAATTATAGTGTTTCAGTAAAAATATTATTTCTCAATATCTGTTTCGTAGTATATTATGAACTAAATTTATTTTTAAATATAATATGTTAAACAATGAAGGGATACAGGAAAATAGTAATTAGCAACAGGGCGAAATTTATATTTTAAATGTGGAAAAGCTTGTGAAACATTTTTTAGTATGAAAAAAAGAACAAATCGTCGGCATACAAGCAAAAGTGACCAACTACAAAAATGCTGAAAATTAGAAAATTGACTAAATGGGATTGAATAACCAGTACGGTTACAAGGAAAAATGCCCATCTTTATTATTAAACTTTGTTAATTGTTTTATGTCTAAAATTATTGAATTTTAGAATTGTATATCTGATTTTATAGGCGAAGTATAACTTAAAAACTGCTCTACTGTAAAACTAGGGTTTTGCAGTTGGTCACTTTTGATTGTATGCCGACGAAATATGAAAAAAATCTTTTACAAATTTTAATATAGTCAAGCATACGATCTATTAATCTACAAAAGTAGACAAAAAATCTACAAATAACCGTTTGAACCGATAATTGCTTCAGGACCGCATCCAGAATTGTTGTGATTCGAAAAATAACTAATCAAGTCCAAGACTGTTTTATGTTATAGCTGTTTTAACCTTAATTTAGGTCTTGGACTTGATTAATTATTTGCTTATTTTTCGATTCGTAAAAATTCTGGATGCAATTATTCGTACAAACAGTTACTTGTAGATTTTTCGTCTACTTTTGTAGATTAATAGATCGTATGCTCGATTATATTAAAAATTGTAAAAGATTATTTTCATATTTTTTTTAATTTAACGATTAAATGTTGATTCTCAAAATTTCAAAATTTATATTATTTAAATAAAAAAGAACTTTTACTGTAAATTACTTTTGTTATCTATAACTACATATAATATATCAAAAATATCAATAGTTTTGTAGATTTTAATATCTTTCGAAGCAATCTGGAATATGTAGTGCAAGAAGTGCTTGTTTCGCATTTAAATTACGTATTTTCCCAGTTTTTTTTGATTTTTTTACTCTATAATTATTGAAATGTATAGAATAATGTTTGACCCTTAGTTTTTTATAAAAAAATATTTAAGTAAAAAAATAATGCACATGGATATACCTCGTGGTTGCCGGATTCTCCCATGGGAATACGACCACGAGTCTCACTTGCGGTTTCAGTGGAAGGGGTTAAACATTTAGGACAATGCAAAACGCATGCTATAAAAAATAATTTTAAGTAAAATTAAATAATATTAAACTTGTGCAGAAGCGGAGTATTGGATAAGTTGGATAGAGGATTTTGTTTAGTACTTTCTCCGCGAATAAAACAAAGATGTACTTCTGCTACCGGTTTCGCAAATTTATTTGCATCTTCAGGCAGAAACTACAATGAAAATACAACCACTTAGCGCTAAAAAAACATATAAAAATACAAAAGAAGCGTGGCTCACCAGTCAAAATCTCTACATTAACACACATAAGGAGCTTTTCATTGTCATACATGAATCACACGTTGCACAAATAGTTATGTGACATAAAATAAAATATATTAATTAAACGAAATAAAAGAAAACGATTGCATTTGTCAAAAATATAAAATTTTCCCTTTGAGATTAAAATAGACCTTGAGCCTATCAAAATGCTCGATAATCCATCGTACACGGTTTAAATAATCTCATACAGAGGCGAGCAAAATATTGGTTCTTGTATGTTTAGTAGAATATTATTGTTGTTACCTGTTGCCATCTTTATCACATAGGCTTCCCACAGTTGTCTTTTTGTGGTGTTTCGCTCTTCGTGTAGTAAACTTACTCCCTCTTCGTCGATTTGGTGGTCTCTCATTCTTGAGTGTTTATATACTTGTGAGTTACTTGCGCCTCTCAGATGTTCAGAGAGGCGAGGTTTTAGTTTTCTTCCCGTTTCCCCGATATGAACAGCGTCACAGTTCTTACATGGTATTTTATATACACCGCTACGATTTAAGTAGATTTAAGATTAACTTGTTCTTTGAACAAGTAGATCGAGAAAACTATGCATACTTATACCAGGACAGAATGAGAAAGAATACAAAATTGAGAGTACTAGAAACACAAGAGAGGTATGCAATAGAAAAACGCCTTCACGAGACAACACGAGAACCAAGCCACTTGTTCCACCCACGTTTCACTAATCTCACCAATGTGCAGCTCAACAGCGAAGAAGTCGAGTTACTCAACAAAGGCCACAAATATGCCCCGTCTCAACCCAAAGCAAACCTGGTAAGGGTCGCCATAGACATGGAAAGTGTCATAAGATTTAACAAAGATGAACCTGAAATGAGAACTAAGGCAATCCATCTGTTGCGTGAACTAAAAAAGAATTCCAATACTAGAGAAAAATCCCACAGGTATTTACAAAATAAAAGAACTAACATCAAAGAAACGACTACCATAAAAATGCTTAAGAAAAAGATTGCAGATAACAATATAGCTGTGACGTTGGCAGATAAGGGAGCCGGATTGGTCCTTATGAACCAGTCCGAATATAACAAAAAAGCAGACGAATACCTAACGTCGAGCAGATGCAAAGAACTGAAAGCAAACCCAATCGAAAGCTACACCAGAAAACTCAGAGAAGCAATAAAGATCCAAAAAGACATTTTAAACGAATTGGGGTACAATTACAGAAAAATGATCCCTATGAACACCATCATGCCAAAGCTGTATTTTCAACCGAAACTGCACAAACAGGGCACACCCATGAGACCTATCACAACATGTTACGAATCTCCAGCATACCCATTGGCCCAAGCATTAAATAGCATACTAACCCGCCAACTGGAATATAGGCCTAAGTACTCAATAAAAAACTCAACAGAGCTCTCTCTTGTGTTGAACACGATGAAGCCACCACATAACTCAAAGTTGATCTCCTTCGATGTCAAGAACCTTTATCCAAGTATCCCCATAGAAGAAACTCTCCCCTTGGTGGAGATTTACCTGACAAACAAGAAACTTGATCCATCCGAAATAACGGGACTAATGCACCTGATCACAAGAACAACCGAACAGAACTTTTTCAGATTTCAGGAGGGAATCTACAGTCTACCAGACGGTTTGCCTATGGGATCACCACTATCACCTGTCCTATCAGATATTTTTATGGACCACGTGGAGAATAAAATACACAATTTGCCGTTGTCCAGATATTGTTATACTTGGCATCGCTATGTTGACATTTTATGCGTCTGGACGGGAGATGAAGACGAATTGACACAATTTCACAAACAAATTAACGAAATCCACAAAAATATTGAATTCACTTTGGAAATGAATAACACCAACTCAATTAATTTTCTAGACCTGACTATAACCAACACAGGTAACAATTTTGAATTCAACATATACCGAAAACCGACATTGTGTGATTCATTAATTCCCTATGACTCCGGACATGCTTTTGGACAAAAAATGGCGGCTTTCCGTAACCTAATAAATAGAATGTATAATATTCCCATTACCCCCGAAAACAGAAAAATCGAAAAAGAGATCATCCACCAACTAGCAGCAGCTAACGGTTTCCCACACAAAATCATAGACAAACTGGACAAGAAAAAGAAATTCGAAATGGAGCATTCCTATTTTCCCCGAACAGAGGGCACACAAAAAACTTACCGGTCAATAAGTTATCATGGTAATCTGGACAAAAAGATCTCCAACATCTTCAAGGACCATAACATAGTAACATCCACAAGAACTAACAACAACTTAAAAAACGTATTGACCAACATAAAGCCACCCGAAACTACCTTAAATCGTAGCGGTGTATATAAAATACCATGTAAGAACTGTGACGCTGTTTATATCGGGGAAACGGGAAGAAAACTAAAAACTCGCCTCTCTGAACATCTGAGAGGCGCAAGTAACTCACAAGTATATAAACACTCAAGAATGAGAGACCACCAAATCGACGAAGAGGGAGTAAGTTTACTACACGAAGAGCGAAACACCACAAAAAGACAACTGTGGGAAGCCTATGTGATAAAGATGGCAACAGGTAACAACAATAATATTCTACTAAACATACAAGAACCAATATTTTGCTCGCCTCTGTATGAGATTATTTAAACCGTGTACGATGGATTATCGAGCATTTTGATAGGCTCAAGGTCTATTTTAATCTCAAAGGGAAAATTTTATATTTTTGACAAATGCAATCGTTTTCTTTTATTTCGTTTAATTAATATATTTTATTTTATGTCACATAACTATTTGTGCAACGTGTGATTCATGTATGACAATGAAAAGCTCCTTATGTGTGTTAATGTAGAGATTTTGACTGGTGAGCCACGCTTCTTTTGTATTTTTATATGTTTTTTTAGCGCTAAGTGGTTGTATTTTCATTGTAGTTTCTGCCTGAAGATGCAAATAAATTTGCGAAACCGGTAGCAGAAGTACATCTTTGTTTTATTCGCGGAGAAAGTACTAAACAAAATCCTCTATCCAAAATTAAATAAAAAATAAAGTACAATATGATAATGTTATGCTGAAAGCTGTATTTTGATAATATGAAAACAGAATTATTTTATTTTTCAATATAGCCATGTAACTATCCTCAAAAAGTCGATTCACGTTAAAAACCCACTTTGTTAAAATTTGTTACTTATAACCGATTCAATTATATATGGACGAAAATAATGGTGTAACAAAACTTGATGTTTGACTGATTTAGAACAGCATTTTTCCTTACATTATATTATTAGAAAATTAAATATTAAACTACTATTGGCCTTTACAGCTTCAAATTGAGACTAATAAATTTTAATGTGGAAATAAGCAATTTCAAATTGAGACAAATTGAAGAATTTCAATAATAAATTATTGCACCCTTTTAAGATGAAAATAAATATTGGAATCCCATAAAAAGTTACGTCTGTCAATAAACTAAAAGTACATTGCTGTACAATGGAAGCCCTAATTCCAATTCAGGCGCGTATAAAGGATTTCATTACGATACTCTCGTTGAGCGTTGAAATTAGGGCTTCCATTGTACAGCAATGTACTTTTAGTTTATTGCAAAATAACAGGCCGTCATCTTCACTTTATAGATATCGCGCGAATTACTTCCAGTAAGATATCTATGATTTTTATTATAAGCAAAAGCAAATCATTGTCACAACTAACGGTTTTCCTTTTACATGCCAATGATGAGATCTAGTAAGATTGAGACATGTCGGTCGTTGTTGAAATGCTCTGGTTGTGCTCAATCCAAATTTGGCATTGATTATTTCCAATTTAAACTTCCTACATAAATATTATCTAATATTATCAGACTTACCAATTTTGATTGCAATCGACCAAAATCGAAGAGAAACCTACCTAAATTTCAGAATCTTTGCGGCACAATTTTTTTAAATTTTACTCATAGTCCAGGCAACGAAGCCGAAAAATTGGCTCAAGCTTGCAAAAAATACGGGCAAGCTGAATTTTGGCAGTGATGTACATTGGAGTGTTCTAATGAATCCCATAAAATCCCACGCCGGCGTCCCCCACAATCGGG
Organism: Podabrus alpinus; assembly: GCA_932274525.1. Lineage (NCBI taxonomy): Eukaryota > Metazoa > Arthropoda > Insecta > Coleoptera > Cantharidae > Podabrus > Podabrus alpinus. The sequence goes on from OW026453.1 coordinate 6,195,959, forward strand.
GGTTTTAGCTCCCCAACTCGATTTTTTGCCGATAACTCGCTTATTGATGCTTGTATGAAAAATTATGATCAGACCATAATTGAAGAGCATAAAATTTTCTATAAATACGGATTTTTCATATTTTTCCATGGCACACTAATACTTAAATTATTGACCGAAAACACGACCCACCCTTAAAATGACACAATTTTGATTCGTTGCAGGGAGAGAAATGTTTTCGGGCACGGGAAATGCTTTTAATAATAAATTAATTGAAATTGTTGCCAAGGTTGGAAAATGAAGAGAAAAATAGATTTTTTCAAAATTTGCCTAAATTATAGTATCTTCCAAGTAACGAAACCGAAATTTTGGTTTGAGCTTACCGAAGGTCCGGGCGAGCTGAAATTTGGCAAAGATGTATATTGAAGTGTTCTAATAAACCCCCAAAATGTCTCATAAAAATCCCAAGCCGGCGTTCCCTCAAATGAGGATTTTAGCTCCCTAATTGCGGTGTTGCGCCTATAGCTCACGTATTTTTATTTTTACGAAAAATTACCATTAAACAAAGTTTAATTTGCCTATTACAGTATGTATTGTAGTACTACCTACTGCAGCGCCATAAGTTATAGAAATTTTATGTTCTTCAACTTTGCTTAATGGTAATTTTTCGTAAAAGTAGAAATACGTGAGCTATAGGCGAAACACCGCACTTAGGAGGCTAAAATCCTCATTTGGGGGAACGCCGGCTTGGGATTTTTATGAGACATTTTGGGGGTTTATTCTTCATATATACACTTCAATATACATCTTTGCCAAATTTCAGCTTGCCCGGATTTTTTGCAAACTAAAAACCTTCCTTGCCTGGACTATCAGTAGCACCTATCTTTTCTGTAAAAAATTATATTTATAATTTAACTGCCTGAGTTAACCGTCTTGGTTGGCCTGATGGGTGGGGGTCAGATGAAAATTAGAATTAGGGTTATTCCAAACTTGAATGTTCATTTTACGATATATTCTAATGAGCAAATCAATTTTTTCATCTTTATATAATCAGATGTTTCTAGATTGTCCCTTAACCCTGAACATTGCTGGTATTATAATATTATGTTATTTATGGAAATTGCATATTTTTTAATTAGTAGAAAAATGCCAGACCATCTCCTCAAAATTAATGCTGCATAAAATACCAATTTACTTACAATCACAGAGACAGTACTTATTCAATTTGTACCATTTTTCTCCAATAAAACAATCTTACATTATATTACGTATACTGAAATTAAGAATCACAATTTGTTGTTTGCACCGTTTTTAAGTCGCAATCTTACTTTCCAGGTACAATGGTGACATGCTGGGTAAAATAATGACGGTTTTGTTGCAAAACAAAGATTTTGAAAAGGCCTGCACTTTGATGAGTACATTGGACAACAACCAACAAAAAACTGTAGGCTTTCCTAGCTTAAATGCCATCTCGCTTTTCGTCGACAGCTGCATCGAAAATAAGTTACCTACAAAAGCAATTGTAAGTAAAAATAACTTTTGTGTGTAGCTGTTTGTAAAACAAAACGTTTTAGGATTGTTTGCAATTTGCAAACGACATGGGACACGAAATTTCGAGCTTAGCTGTTCGTTTACAGAAGGAACTTACGTTAGATGAAAACCACCTGTCTCAATTGAGTAAAATAGTTAGTTTGGAAGCCATTTCAGCCCAATCCACGAGGTCGTGATTATTTTAGTTCCATAATTTTTTTTGTAAGTAATTTAATAAACATAACCAAATGTTATTCTACGATTTTGAGCCCCTACCTCTCCTTTACACGTATAAAAAAACTTAGTGTTGGGAGGGCGGTGTCTTAACGCCCTTCTCGTATCAGCCGCCACTGGCTAAACGACTTTTAGCATGACATCTTTACATTTAGTACCGTAATTTTCTGTTAGAGTGAGCAGTGTTACTGTAACTGCTGATAATTTTGACGAATTACTGATCGATATTGAACCTAAAACCATGTTACTGTCGCATTATCAATATTCAATCATTCATAAATCGATTTGATTACGAAACGAATTTTTAAGTCTGACAGTTTCAAAAACTTAACCTAACTTTTGGTTCTACAAGAAAACATTGCTTTATGACGATGCACGACGTAAACGAAGCAAGGAAAACCTTAGAAGCTTGTATAAGCGAAGAAACTAAGAGTCAGTATTTCAAAATCCTCAAGCAGTGGTTTTTGTTTAGTGGTTCGATAACAAAACTGCAGTTCGATGCGTCGGTGAGGAAATTAATGACGACTGAAGATCAGCTTCACAATCACAACCAATTCTTGAGGGCTATTATCGCGAAAGTGACTAATACGCGTCCGAAAAGTGGTAGAAGTACGTGCGATAAAGGTTGCTTCGAGATTGTAGATTTTTCTGATTATTACACGCCCCCTAGTCCTACATACGTATTACCGTCTGAAATAGAAAATCGTAGTGCTGCGGCTGAGTTATTTCTACCTGACAGTGGTTTTGTTAGTACTCGCATTGCTATTGCATCGTGGGAGCATGGTTTGGAGTCTGCAGAAGACGGTGTGACCAAATTGTTGGTTCATGCCTGCCAGTCGTTTGTTAAAAATATAATCACAGCTATGATTACAAGAAAACAAGGCTATAAGCTTCGTGATAAAAAGTTTCAGTACGGTTTTGGACTGCCAGTTCCAGATCCTTTTATAAGGAATACGAATAATATAATTGATAATACGCAGGAGTCAAAGGTCGAGGTGTCAGAAGAAGATGACACTTTCATTCCTACTTGCAGGCCGTCGTTAGAAAATGCTGAACAACAAGCTGCATTTTCGTATTTGTGTGGAAAACGAAAATATTCAGATGGAAAATTGACCATGTCTTTATTATACGAAACTCTTAGAGAGAATCCAAAAGTTATTGGTCTGCAATCGGTGTACAGTGTCAACATTTTGCGGACGAGGTTCGCGTTAACGGACGATTAAATTTGAAGATTTTTTTATGTAAATAGACATTTTTCTTAATATTCTTAGTTTTAAGTGAAATTAATTTGTTTTATATTGGGGGGATTCTCGAAGATTTATATAATAAACGAGAATTTCTATAGATGTTCTATAGTTTTTAAACCAGTTGGTTGTACAAAATACCTTTTCTTGTTTATCCTAAATTTCCATAATATCTTGTATACAATAAATAATTAATAAAAACCCCTTTTCATATTTGGTCTGAAAAATTATCTAATTCTTGTAAAATGATAATTAGATTTTGTTAATCCTTGCATCCTATTTATTATTTTATGCAATGTTCTTAGGCTGGGTTTCCACTCTTCTGGAATACATGGTAAAATTAGTGAATTATATAGAATATTAAAATTTGGTCATGAAGAGCCCGAGAATTTTTGGTTTTTAAGCTAAAGACTAGACTCTTGCTATACCCATGTACTACTCATGATGTACTACTATCAAATCAAATTTTAACTAATTCAATTGGTTCAAACCGAGATCAAAGACCCACCCACCCAAAAATCAGCATCTTTCATTAGTTAAAATTTGGTTGGAGTGCCGAAATGTTGTCCACTCCAAGCAAAATTTTTTCTGCTACACACTAAAGAACATGGTTAATATAGCAAATTGTAAAAATATTTTGGGTGAACGGGATTTTGAATAAATCGAATTTGAACTTAGCTAATTTTACACGATTCAGTGACGCGTGGGTGGAATCTCACCCATTTTGTTGACAGTCCGTGCAGAATGAATGACCCTAACACTTAGAAAATTTTGCTCCGACAGAAGTCTCTCGTAGCAGTTACATCGACGTAAGGTTACTGTTTTTTCAATTATTTATTTTTTTAACGCGATTTTTTGGGGGTTAAACGTAACAGGGACCTGCCGCATACCGCGACTATACTTTTTAATGCTATTTCGAGGTTCTCTCACATCCTGGTTTTCTTGATGGGTGGCGCCTCTCGTATGTTTAGCTTCTGTCGCGGAAGTTTCATGGCTCCGGCCATGAAAAACCGCCCGGAGGGGCGTAGGGTAGGTTTTTTGATGCGCACAGTTATGGCCGGGCCAAAAAACCACCCCAAAATAATTAGCACCATCAAAACCGGCCTGGCCCCGCAGGGCCAAAGTTTTCCCCATAGTTCTTTATGTTTATTTAGAGACCTTATTCACATCCCCACCTATCCGAATTTCAAAGAAAACATCAAATCCGAGCGAAAAAATTTCACTCATTCCGACAGGGGACTCCAATGCATGTATGCGAGTCTGCATGGGGGGCGTGGCCTGTTCGATGCTATTTTACGTACTTTTAAAAAGTCGATTGTGGGGTTGTTTTTAAGGGTCTTACCCAAAATATTTTTTCTATAGACTAATATAACCATGTTCTTTAGTGTGTAGCACACGAAAATTTTTTTCGGGTGGACAACATTATGGAACTCTTCCCTAAAATTTTATTATGGTGGTGATGGATGGTACAGCAAGACTCCGGTCAAAGTCAGAGAACTTAAAATTTGGGTGGGGAGAATTCTTTGATCCTCATTTATTTTTAGATTTTACTAAATTTTGAAAAGTTGACATAAAATAATTTTCAATTTGAAACCGGGAAAAGTAGGCGAATTTGTATTGAAAAATTCTATCGGAATCCTGCTATGGATAAATCAGATTTTTCCTTCATAACTGCACCCATAGAGGTTTGATAATTTGGTAATGATTAGCAATACGCTAGTTGCGTAGCTCAAGTGGCGCTGCCCTGGTGGCCAAATTTAGCGTAACTGGGGAGGTGGGCGCAAAGGGTTTAAGATACAAGTACTTAATAGTTTAATTACGAATTAAACATTAAGAATTAGAATTAAGAAGTAAATTTGAATTTAAATAATATTCTATATGCCCTATATAACTAAATAGCATTTATTGGTAGTGCTGACGATTTTAGGTAGATTCACATAGAAAAGTTGATTTAAAAATGGGTGCAAAAAGGTATTGTTGTGTAGTTGGATGCAATATAAATCAGAGAAAAAGAATCCTGATTTAACATTTTATCGCTTTCCTGGAAGACCTTACCAGATTAATCAAAAAAATGAGTGGATACAAGCTGTTAAACGTAAGAGCGAGTAAGTAATCTCTATTCCATATCTCATAGCCTCGTTCAATCTCCCATCAAATTTCTCTTTCAAAAATTTTCTTGCTAATGCCTCAAAATTGTTTGTTCTAGTTTTTATTCGATGAGCTTTGCTAGAACACGTTATTCTTTTAGTTCTTTCTTCAAACCACTGAAAACAATTTGAGTGGCCGACTGATTTCTCACAAATTTCAATAGCTGCATTTTTTGAGACTACAATTTTTTCTTCAAAAAATGCAATCAAATGTTCAGGACATTGCAACGGTTTTAAAAGAATTTTTAATCCCTCAATTAGTGTACACTGATAACTTCGATAGTTTGACCCCGATTCTTGTAAATCATAAATTTTTGTTATCACTTCATTTAATTCCTTTGTTAGCTGTTTGGCGTTTTCTGTCACAATATTTCTATTACTGGCAAGATCTTTTTCTAAAGCCCGTCTTACATCAGGACATTTCTGGCGTCATTTCTTGAGCCATTTCTGCGCAGAGACGAGTTCATAGTATTTGCGCGTGCGTATACCGTTGTGCGCAGAAATGGCTCAAGAAATGACGCCAGAAATGTCCTGATGTAAGACGGGCTTAACTTTAAATAGTGACTAAATACTATACAATCAATATTATACATTGCACTGGGTACATTTTCTACATCATCAAATTTGTAATTAACATTGCAATCTATTTGTGATTCTTTACATGGAAGAAGCTTTTCTATTGTACATCCTTTCTTATATTTATCGCATTGTGCTTTACTAGGCTGACTCCAGAAAAAAAACTAAAAACGCTTGTTTTTATACGCTAGTTGCAACTTGTAAATTTTGATAACAGAACATTGTTTATTTTCTTTTATATAATAAAATTCATCTTGGGTATGTACCAGCCTAAACTGAAAGGATCGACTACAGTTTATAATAATTATTATATAATAAAATATTTTAAATTAATAAAAATAATTAATATTTTTGCTAATATTACAGGGTTGCCACAGTGTCACTTTTTTCACCCTTTTTCACTTTTTTGAAAATCATACACTTTTCTTCACTTTTTTGAAGAAAATTCACTTTTTTCACTTTTTTTACGATTTCACCTATAAAAATTACATTTTTTGGTGGGGATTACCAAACCCTGGTCACTCCAAATAAATTGAAAATTTCCTATTGCAAAGAGGAAGGTTTATATAGTATACTGACATAATTTTCACAAGCGAAGATATAATCAAAATTTTGAGTAAATCGATTTTGAAGTTTGCAAATTTACATGTAAAATTAACGAGATTCCCGCGCGTCGCTCATTAACACTTGGAGTATTTTTGCCTTCATCCCGGTTTGCTTGATGGGTGGCGCCTTCTCGTATGTTTAGCTCTGCCGCGGAGCGGCGTACGCAAATGAAAAACCGCCCGGAGGGCCGTAGGGTAGGTTTTTTGTTACGCCCAATTCTGGCCGTGCCAGATTATATTTATTACTAATATCCACTAATCACACCCCCAATCTATCCGAATTTCAAAGAATAATTAGGTATTTCCATGTGACGTCACGAACAGCCATATTTGACAGCGGCGAACAGCTGATTCTTGGCGGCTTTTGACGTTAGCATTTTTACAACACAATTTTCATTTCAAAAATTAAAATTAACCTTGTTTTCAACAATACTATCATTACCATTGACTGATAACTGAAAACACAGTTATCACAAACTTGATTAGCACGCTAATGAACTAGTCGAGAATGGTTGCCAAGAATCAGCTGTTCGAATGGCGTCACTGTCACGCCCACTGTGACGTAGTTGGAAATGCTTAATTCAAATCGGAAACCGGGATGAAGGCAAAAATACTTAAGTGTTAATGAGCGACGCGCGGGAATCTCGTTAATTTTACATGTAAATTTGCAAACTTCAAAATCGATTTACTCAAAATTTTGATTATATCTTCGCTTGTGAAAATTATGTCATTATCTAAATATATAAAAGAGAAGATCTGTTTGTTTGCGTGTTTGCGTGTTCGCTATACGTTCCTAGACCCGTGGACCGATCTCAACCAAATTTTGCACAGTTATTTTGTAGCTCCAGGCGCAACTATTGTCGCATATATGGAGAAGAACTTCGAGCGGGGAAAACAGTTATTCGCTTTTTTCGAAAATCAAATCACAAGTTTGACAAAAAATTTAATTTGTCAAATAATTAATCTGACGTACAGTCAGTGATTCAAAATACTGTCAACAGATGGCGGGGATGGCGGCTTTAATTCGAAAAATGCAAACCACTAACAAAAAAACACTAACAAATTAAACTGAAAATACTGTCAACAGATGGCGGGGATGGCGGCTTTAATTCGAAAAATGCAAACCACTAACAAAAAACCACTAACAAATTAATCTGAATGCCGCGAATAAGACCGGAGCACTTTATATAGGTCGCAGAACGTGGAAGATCCACCTCTTTGCGGAAGATTTAACTTTACATGAAGATGTAACTTTACGTGAAGATTATGTATGTATGTATGTATGCATGTATGTATGTATGTATGACAGATGACAGATGACGGATGACAGATGACAGATGAAAGATGACAGATGACAGATGAAGGCCGAACAACTATGGCCTTCACGGATCTATTATTGTCCGCCCTGTGAGGCCGAAGGCCGAACAACCTTGGCCTTCACGGATCTATTATGGTTCGGTCTGTGAGGCCGAAGGCCGAACAACTATGGCCTTCATGGATCTATTATGGTCTGGTCTGTGAGGCCGAAAGCCGAACAACTATGGCCTTCACGGATCTATTATGGTCCGGTCTGTGAGGCCGAAGGCCGAACAACTATGGCCTTCACGGATCTATTATGGTCCGGTCTGTGAGGCCGAAGGCCGAACAACTATGGCCTTCACGGATCTATTATGATCCGGTCTGTGAGGCCGAAGGCCGAACAACTTTGTCCTTCACGGATCTATTATGGTCCGGTCTGTGAGGAACTATGGCCTTCACGGATCTATTATGGTCCGGTCTGTGAGGCCGAAGGCCGAACAACTATGGCCTTCACGGATCTATTATGGTCCGCTCTGTGAGGCCGAAGGCCGAACAACTATGGCCTTCACGGATCTATTATGGTCCGGCCTGTGAGGCCGAAGGCCGAACAACTATGGCCTTCACGGATCTATTATGGTCCGGTCTGTGAGGCCGAAGGCCGAACAACTTTGACCTTCACGGATCTATTATGGTCCGGTCTGTGAGGCCGAAGGCCGAACAACTATGGCCTTCACGGATCTATTATGGTCCGGTCTGTGAGGCCGAATGCCGAACAAATATGGCCTTCACGGATCTATTATGGTCCGGGCTGTGAGGCCGAAGGCCGAACAACTATGGCCTTCACGGTTCTATTATGGTCCGGTCTGTGAGGCCGAAGGCCGAACAACTATGGCCTTCACGGATCTATTATTGTCCGCCCTGTGAGGCCGAATGCCGAACAACTTTGGCCTTCACGGATCTATTATGGTCCGGTCTGTGAGGCGGAAGGCCGAACAACTTTGACCTTCACGGATCTATTATGGTCCGGTCTGTGAGGCCGAAGGCCGAACAACTATGGCCTTCACGGATCTATTATGGTCCGGTCTGTGAGGCCGAAGGCCGAACAAATATGGCCTTCACGGATCTATTATGGTCCGGTCTGTGAGGCCGAAGAACTATGGCCTTCACGGTTCTATTATGGTCCGGTCTGTGAGGCCGAAGGCCGAACAACTATGGCCTTCACGGATCTATTATTGTCCGCCCTATGAGGCCGAAGGCCGAACAACTTTGGCCTTCACGGATCTATTATGGTCCGGTCTGTGAGGCCGAAGGCCGAACAACTATGGCCTTCCCGGATCTATTATGGTCCTCCCCCTGTGAGGCCGAAGGCCGAACAACTATGGCCTACTCGGATCTATTCTGGGTCTAGATGGCTAAGGGCGGCGGATGCCGCCCGTGCCAGCTAGTACTATATAAACCTTCCTCTTTGCAATAGGAAATTTTCAATTTATTTGGAGTGACCAGGGTTAGGTAATCCACCCCCTTTTCTGGATTTTTTGATGGTATTAACAATAATATTTGATGATAACCATAATAGCCAAGATGACCGACCACACAATTGTAGATTTTAAATAACAAATAAAAATATCAAGTTAAAACTGTTATGTGTATTGGCGATTTACATTACCGTTGGTGGCGCCACCAGCAACAACAACATGGCTGTGTTTAGACGTATATTCCGAAATTTAAAATCATAATCTGGTGAAAATTTGCAAATTTTTCAGTATGGTGTTAAATTTATTGTAATATGTGTTGTTAATTAATTGATTTTGTTATGTTTTGAGTCTGTAGAACGAATTTTTATTTTCATGTAATACGTCATTTACTAATTTTAAATTCTCCCGCATGGTGACGTTTGCTAAATGTAAATTGCGAATTAGACAGGATTAAGATTCAACATGCAACGAGCACAGGACAGGGAGGTATCGGGAAAATGTCGCAAGACGTTCAAAACCGAAACTTTTTCAATAAGAAAGCAAAAACTTCTGATTATTAAATTACTATGAACGTATTTGTTTTAATTTATGTTAATAAAATCAAAAACAATTTAAAAATATTACACTTTTTGTTCAAAGTTGCTATACACTTTTTTCACTTTTTTTTGAAAATTAATACACTTTTTTCACTTTTTTAAAAAATTAATACACTTTTTTCACTCACTTCTTGCTTAGATCTCTGTGGCAACCCTGATATTACCATATAAACATGAACATTTGGGCATCCCAGTTTAGGCAAAATTTATCCACGAGACGGCGCTTCGTACGCTTTTGGGAGGTACGCAACTAGCGTATTACATTAATTTTTGTAAAATTCATGAAGTAAACTATATAAAACACCCCGGTTAACCCCAGAGGCGGATCCAGACCAAATTCAATGGGGGGGGGATTAATTGCATGATATCGCAAAAACGAACTTTTTAAAAATTTATAGTAAGTTTGATGCATTATTTAATCGGTTTTTAAGATTTTTGAAAAGTCACTGGGGGTTAGTTAACCCCATCTCCTGTCCACCCTTTAGTTAATCCGTTAATCATTAATTTGGGCTTACTTTTGCTCTAGACCCGGCACGAGACATTTTGGCGATTTCTACTCGGCGACGTCACCCACGTAAAATGCCCTTAAAAGATAAAATTAAAACGAATTGTAAAATTATAGTTGAAGGAGCGGTCATTATAATCTACCAAGTAGATATTATATTTCAATAAAACAATATCAGATCGAATATCAACAGTCAGGGCCGTATTCAGAATCAGCGAACAAAAATTTATTATTTTTATTTTCTTTGATCGCTGATCTGAATATGGCTTTTAAAGGGTCGTACAGATACGGATAGTAATTTAGTCAAGTAGCGATTATTGCTAAGATACTAATCGAAATATATCAAAATAATCGAAATAATTTGTTATAGTATCTTAGCAACACTTGCTACTTGACTAAATTACTATCCGTGTCTGGATAAGCCTTTAAAGGTCGTGTTGGATATTGCACAAGTGCATCTGTACCATTGGATACAGGTCGGTTGTCCACGTTGTTTAGCTGCTTATATACAATGTTAAATAGCACTCACGCATTGGGCGAAAATCGTCTACAACGCATCTGAGTGCAATAATCGGTTTACAACATTGCATCATGTTGAATTCGTAGCTGTTGCTGCTCCTCGCTTTCAGTAGTTCTCAAGATGGAACGTCGTAAGCGATCGGTCATCTGGCGCTCGTTCGTTTCGTCAGCAGTTTCTTTGTTTCGACTTGTAGCATTTCGTAATTGTTCAAAAAGCCGCACCTCTGTTTCCCTACCAGTTGCGTTGCTTCGTGGAACACCATGTTGAGTTTTGTTTGCATCACCTGCTCTTCTGAATTATTTCTGATTTTCTGATCAGTTCTGTTCTGATAGTTTCTGATCGGAAACTGATTTTCCTCTTCCGATTTATTGGCTTTTGGCTCGGTTTTTATTAAAATTAGGACTTTTCCTTGTGGGCATTGTAAACCAACTCTTTGGTTTACTTACTTCTAATTGGTTATATTTTTCGGTGAATTTGTATACTCCCCGCGTTCCAGAAAAGATCTGGAGGACAAAAATTGCGATAAACTCGGGAAGGCAGCGAAGGAGCGGCCGCAGTCGCGTTGACCTATAAATTCCCTAAAGAATTAGCTGTGCAAATTTCAAGACGTTAGAAGTTCGGCATTTGCTAGTTTTTGTTGTAACGGACAACAAAATATTACTATTTTGTGTTTAAAAATCACTGGGAATTCTTTGGAAATATTTAGGATTTCTTGAGAATCTTTGGAAAGGAATTCCTAGAGCAATCTTTGAAATTACAAGACTTGTCTACACAAATTTCTAACGATAGTATGTATATTTATTTTCTAGAGGTAATTTCAATAATTCTAATACTTCAAATAAGTGTTTTTCTTTTTTGACTTGGTCGAGTAGTACCTACTCGAAATAAATAAAGGATCTGAATTACTTGCTTCTCTGGAATGGAATGTTTTCGTGCTCGTGTTTCTAAATATTTTCGAAAATCTTTACTTCTTGTATCAGAATAATTACTCTGATTACTCATAATTAATCTGATAATTACCCAATACGATGTTCAATAATTGAAGGGCCTAGTGGAAAAAGTAGTTAAGTCACTTTTTTTTCAATTTGTAGTTGAGCACATTTTCACATTGCGGCATTTATTCTCTACAAATTAGTATAAAAATCAACAAATTGAAAAAAAAGTGACTTCACTACTTTTTCCACTACTTTTTCAATTACATACGAGATGTACGTATGCATCTTGAAAAATTTTGCAAACTGAAACTGACATACAATGAAACAAACATAAAATAAATTAGCTGTTTGTTTTGTAAAGGTTTTGAATTTTTCCTATAAAATTTATTATCTTTTATATGCTATAAATTATTCGTATTTATTGTTTGCATTTCTTGTACAGGTATAATACATATTCCAAGATTAATGTTTTAAATGATAATATTTTGTAATCTTGCAGAAGTTTTAACACGATATACATTATTTTTAGTTAAAAAATACGCATGATAAATTTCAAAGCTTAGACTTGTGAGGAACTCGAAAAAAGTCCATTTAAAGATAAATTTTAAAATAATTGTTTTATGAATAAAATTCAGAATAAGCCATTTAAAATAAGTGATGTGTTTAATAAATTGAGAGAAAATTGTAAATTTTGAGAACTTTATCTTAAAAACGTTTCGAAGTGTTACATATAAATAGGTATGCTCATGGGACCAGATAGCTTTTTCCTGGAGGGGGGGGGGGATTTAAATAATAAGAAATGTAGAATCCACAGTAGTTAAAGAAAGTTTTTAATTTTCCTCTTGTTCCGATAACCTAAATTCTGAATGTCTTGGTTCTTTTCATATTATACAAGAAGAGTCAAAAAGGACTGATGAATTTATTTTCTAAATTAAAAATTAAATGTCGCAGCAATCTCTTTGTTGCTGATATTATTTTTAGGAGTAGATTGGAAATATTCTAGAGATATTTAGTTTTAAAGATCAAGAACCCTAATCTGCGCGAGGAGGAGCCAAGGGGGCGAAATACATACATATTCGAATTTTAGCCTTCTGCGTCGATTTTTAGGGTTTAAATATTAAAGAAAAAATTTCACTTAATACACAATTTTTCAATTTTTCAGGTGCGAAAATATTGCCTAAAAAGAATCACCACATGTAGGAAGTTTATTTTATTGAGATTTTTATTTGCTTTAAAAAATGATCAGATAAAGCTAAGTTTCCGGAAAGATAAATAACTATTTAAAAGAAAGAAAACTAATCAAAATAAATTTTATATATTCAGGGTGGGTCGAAGGGTGGGCGACGCCACCGCTGAAGTGAATGGATGTATTGTTTTCTGTTACTGATGATAATCAACATAAACATAGAACAATAAATTATGAAGTATCCTTGACACAGTGTCATGATGTGACATTTTCTGCCAAGTTAAGCGTCTACAATGAAATTGAAAATTACAGATTTCGTATGAATTTCCAAGTATAAATCTGTTTTTTTATCAAGGTTAATTATTAGTAAAAGTTAAGTTCTCTTGAACAGTTCTTGTTGTATATTGTTTGATGGTTGTTCGGGGCTTATTTTTGATTGTTCCTGCTTGTCACACTACAGGAAAAATTTAGCACTTTCGGTAGAACTTTTATATCCACGCGATGATTTTATTCCTTTCCACCCAAAACTTTCAAATTTTTTAATATATTAGTATTTTTAGCACAGCCCCGCGGTTTGTTGTGCTGCCCGCAAGCCCCTTAAACTAAGCCTTTTCGATTTGAAAACTGTATTTAATAAAGATTTAACGTTGAAATTTGTCAAAAATCATCTGTGGCGTTTTTTATTTTCAACATTTTCTGCATATTATTTTTTTTTAATATAGTAGCCATATAAAAGACCATAGTTTATTAGGCTATTAGGAGCAGATTAAATTGTATCCCGTACAATATTTTTGGCGCAAGTCCAATTCACTTATAAAATTTGTTCATTTTTAATAACCGTCAGCATACATAATATACAGGATATTTTGGTTAAGATGGTTGTAATGAGTTTTTATAATCGTTAGCGCAGGGCATGATTGTTGAGGATAGAAGAGTAAAAAATTTATAAATTCAATATTTTATTTTCTAAATCTTACAAAATAGGCGCAATAAATAGAAAACAGAATACAGTCTGATACATCATAAATAAAAATAGCACAAAATTTCCTATCCACATTTTTACAAACATATTAAATAATGAGAGGTACTTACACACAGTTCAAACTATAAGTTAAAAGTTTTTGGTATCATTTAGTAGGCATAGTGAGCTCCGAAACCGGAAAAAGTTGCGTGAGAAACGACTGCAGCTGGAGAGTAGTGAACTGCGGCGGTTTTAGCGATGACTGGAGCAGCATGAGCATAGGTGGCTACTGGAGCGGCGTGAGCGTAGGTTGCTACTGGAGCGGCGTGCGTGTAGGCGGCTTGAGCGTAGGTGGCTACTGGAGCGGCGTGAGTGTAGGCGGCTTGAGCGTAGGTGGCTACTGGAGCGGCGTGAGTGTAAGCGGCTTGAGCGTAGGTGGCTACTGGAGCGGCATGAGCGTAGGTCGCTACTGGAGCGTGAGCGTAAGCGGCAACTGGAGCGACGGATAAAGCATCGTTGGTGATACGGGTATCATATTTGCGGACACTCGAGAAAGCGCTGTCTACGGCTTTGGCGTAGTGAGAAACGGCTTGGTTACCTCCCAAAGAACGGAGAACGCTTTGGTGAGATGATCCTACGGATGGGGTGTGGTAGGCGATTGGAGCGGCAGCGGCGTATGTTGCTAAAGGTGCTGAATGTACTGCGGCGACGGCTGGAGCGGCGTGGACTGCGGCTAATTGTGGTGCAAGAGATTGTTGGATGTATGAGCTGCTTACGGCTGTTGCTGGAGAATAATGAGCTACTGGTGCAGCTGCTGCGTAGGTTGCCAATGGAGCACCAAGAGCGGCTTGGGGTCCCAAGTAACCAGCTTGTGCGACAGCCAAAACGGCAGCAATAATGATGGCCTAAAATATCAAAACAGTAATATTACGTAGTTTGGAAAGATTTAAACAAATTAAGACACTTTTTAAAATTTTTGTACCTTAATCATTGTGGTGTAGTGTAAAAGTTAAGAATAACTCTGAAACTGATGAATAATCCAATATTCACCCGATTATATATAGTCGTTTAGTAGTTGCAAAATGTAGTACAAAGTGGTCCACTTTCGTTTTCATCGAAGGTCTGGGTTAGGGTGGGATCTCTTGGTTTTGGTCCAATTGCAAAAGAATCAACTTGAAAATTGCTGCCGGCTTCGCCCAATTTAAAATTTAAATTAATACAAGTAGACGTTTCCATTATTTTTGTCATTGTTAAGTTACAGCTGATTTGTGAGTAACATAGAAATTATTAATTAGCGTTTTAACGATGTTATTAATTAATAATAAACATTTTTATTTATGTTATTAACATTTAAAGTTCAACGTTATCTCAAAATAAAACATTGACATAAATAGTCTAGGTTAATTATTATTAGTAATTTAGTTATAATCGTAGACAATCGGGCAGACAGATAAAAGGTAAACGCTCTCTTGCTCTAGTTTTAATTTCTTCTTCAGTTAGGGTTTAAATAATTAAATTTGACATAGAAATTCACGAAGCCAATAAACGGCCTTGAGTATGTAAGAAAACGGAACTTGTCAAAGCATTTTTGAATCTTTCAACATTTTCAACAACAGGAACGCATTTTTGATGTTACATAAATTTAATATGTATACCAACACGTATTTTTTGTTAATCGTTCCAATAACATTTGAATCACCGTGTATGCAGGTGGAATAAATTAAAGGTAGCTCATATATTGTATAATATGCATTATTACAACTGTAATATCGTTTAACGAAGAGGAAGGTCATTGATATTATAAAAGAAAGAGTTTGAGCATAGGTCAAGTACGTACTACGATCTGTAAAATATCAATTCGCGCAATGGTACAATGATACCGATAGGTGTTTAATTTAACCATACACGTAAAAAAATGTGTGCCAAATTACATAAAAATGACACCTTAGTTTTTACAAGTAGTTACTTGGTAAAATGAGTCTTGAAAATGTCAGTTGCACTTTTCAATTTAATAACGTTCGAATCAAATATGCAATTGGAGTACCTAATAATTAATTTTTGGCTCGAAACGTTTAGAAATTTCTTATAATATTTTTTGAAACCGTTTCTCTTATTTTATTAACTTCCTATCCTATAAACTTTGCAAATATTTTTTAGTGTTTTAAAGATCGTAGTCATGGGGGAAAAGCTTATTTGCCTTCTCTTTCATGTGGTTTTAACGTTTGAATTAGCAAAATTGATCGATTACAAGGGATAATAAAGTATTTCAGTGTTTGATGTAGTACAAGTTTAAAATCCAGTTTTCAATATTGGAAGATTAAAATTTAAAAAATATTTCAACAGAGTTGGAGTTACGGTAGATTTTATAATAAATTCCCTCTGCACTCAGGGCCGCTTCAACATCTCGGCTGCCCTTAGGCGCCGATTGAAAATTTCTTGTTTAAAAAAATTCCTTTATGCAAAATTACAAGTTTGTTTTCAATTGTTGCGTATACACCTAGTACGTAATGAAATATTGACAATTATTCAGGAGCCTTTAAAATTGTGGGCTTGTCACACTACTTATTATATTATTGCACACTAGGAGGTTAACATTTACTATGTTATTTTAATCTTGTTTGGAGCATAAAGGTGTAGGCATAAAAAACTTGATCGTATCTTGTGTATTACAAATTTCATAACAATAATTATTGGAAGTACATGTTTGTTTAACCTATTTTTTAGACAAATAAATAAATTAATAATAGGCCCATTAAATGTTAACTAATCAATGATTTACTTTTGCATGCGGAATCGTGACGATGCGATTAAGGTTTACTATAAAAAGGTTTCGTGTTGATCTTTTCGTTGATTTTTGGGTTTAGGAAAGGACGAGCCATTATAAGGTACAAAAAATTAAACTTATTTATCAAGTGTACCTACTCGGAAAACTGGTTCTAAATTATTCATTCCGTTAATTACATTCATTAATTTAAAATGAAGAAGTTTTGCTCATTTACTAGTGACCTTCTATTTCGGCTTAATTATATACTTTTCTTTGGGGGTGATTAATTTCACTAAATAATAGTTGTTTGTACTTCCCCGGTAATGTTAAGATTACTTACCCTTTTAAATTTTAGCTCTGAGGGTAAGTAAGATCTCTTGCTAGTAGATGTTTAACTTCTCGTAAACATTCTCTAGTGACTATTTATTCCTGGTAAGACAACGCTTGTCAATATTTACTCCCACATTAAGTAGGGTGTTTTCTAAGTAAGTGCAAAAATGCATCGGATATTACTGAGTTCATTTCGTGAAACAATGTTGAGAGATTTTAAAATTTCGGGTATTATCTCCGGTAATTATAAAATATTGAATCGGTGCTCTGTCTTTCAACTTATATTTATTTATATGAAATTTATAGAAGAAAACACTTTATATAAATAAAAAAGGAAGTAATATTACTTTACCCCCAGCTTTTAGGTAAATTATCAGTAGTAATATCCCTAGAGCATGGATAATTTACGAGGTAATTTTATCACAGTTGACGAAAGCTCGTTGCTTGGTTACCCACAAGAAACGTGCTTGAGGAAGTTGTGATAAAATTAAGAGTTATTTGTCAACGCCCGAGGGGTATTCGGTCAGAATTTTTTTTGACAATATTAGACGGCTAATGTCTTTGGTTTTGTGATTATAGTAAAGGGCGTTTAACATGGACTTTATTTTTAAATTTTAAATAAAACACATTTTGGATGATAGTTCTGTATTGCTTTATTGACATATAAAGTAGAGAAAGTCTACAATTAAGAATGAAAAATAATAACGAATAAAATAATCCATCAAACCAAGACGGACGTTGATCATTTTGTCAAAATTTTCAATAAACATTTTTGCGTAAATACAGCTCTATTTCACCAATTACGCGTTGCATGTTGGTTTTCAAGGCTTCAATGGATTGTGTATTATCTGCATAGACCTGATATTTCACAAAACCCTACAAAAAATAGTCTAACGGTGTTAAATCACGCGATATAGGCGGCCAATTGACTGCAGAATTACGCGAAATTATTCGATCGGGAAAACAAACAAAATTTGTCAACATGTCCCGATAACGTAATCCATTGACAGTAACAGCGTATACAGCCTCATTTTCAAAAATACGGTTCAATCACTTCTCCAGATTAAAAAACAAATGTAGCAGTTTTGCTTATTAACGTAACCATTCAAATGAAAATAAACTTTACCTGAAGAGATGATTTTTTTCAGAAAAACCATCACCAACCAGAACAGAATTATCGGTTGGCTTCAATTCTTACACTAACTGAACCTTGTAAGGTTTTAGACCCAAATCTTTACTCAAAATTTGCCACGTGGTGCTCGTGGATAGTCCCAAATGCTGAGAACGTCGTTGAATGGATAAATTTGGATTGTATTTAACACTTTTTCTTATAACAGCAAGAACTATTTTCAGCTTATAGTATACCGAACCATTACACTTAAATTTAACCACCAAATTTTTAATGGCGGTCTCAGGACGATTATAACGATCGAAAATATCCGAGAGTTTGTGGTATCTCGTTTTCACAGATATACCATTTGCGTAGTGAATTTTAATTATTTCCTTATGATTTTCGATTGAAATTGAAAATATATTAAATTGTAGACTTTGTACTTGACGTATATCAAAAAACTGAATGACTAGACTGTTATTACATCCAAAATTGCCCCTATTAAGAAACAAAGTCCCTGTTGAAAAACCCTGTATAACACAATTTTACTTATTCATATCAGCGCATAGGCGGTGAATGACCGCCGGTGCTATTTTATATATTACACAGCACTACGAGCCTAGTAGGCTCATGGCTTGTATGGCTATTCTAGCCCATTTCTTTCTATTCATTGCCAAACTTTCCCATCTTTCAATATTCATCTGTCTCAAATCTTCTTTCATTTCGGTTTTCCATTGGTTCATTGGTCTTCCTCTTCTTCTCAATCCTCCCACCTCAGCTTTCCATACCTTATAGGGAGTTCTCTTAACATCCATTCTTACTAAATGTCCCAACCATCTAAGTCTCTGTGCCTTTATCACTCCAACAATGTTTGGTTGACCATACAACTCATAAATCTCTTGATTGGTTCTTCTCTCCCAGATTCCATCTATAAGCTTCCCTCCAAAAATCCTTCTCAAAATCTTTCTTTCCCACACATGTAACATTTCTTGGTCCTTCTTTCTTAATATCCATACCTCGCACCCATATGTCACTGTCGGTCTTATTATTGTTCGATACACTTTCACTTTCACTGTTCTTGACAAGTTCTTGCTGGATAACACTGATTTCAATGAAAATGCGCTTCTGGTACCCGCTGATATTCTAGCCTTTATTTCGTTATTGCTTCCTGGACTTTTTGTTATCATAGTCCCAAGATACGTAAATTCTTTGACTTCCTCAAATCTCAACACTGTGTCTTCTGTCAGCTGCAAACTCACAAAGTTATTATCTATCATGTTTTTATCTTCCCACACCATATACTTTGTCTTCGCTTCATTGACTACTAGCCCTATCTCTAGGGCTGTGTTTAACAATCTTTTTGTAACATCCAGAATTTCTTTCCTTGTTCTCGTCAGTATCACCAAGTCATCAGCAAACGCCAAGCACTGGTGTAGTCGGTTGTAAATTGTACCTTCTCTATTGATCTTAGCTTTGCGTACAGTTACTTCTAGGGCCAAATTGAACAAAAGTGCCGACAGTGGGTCTCCCTGTCTCAGACCTGTACGCACCTCAAACCCATCAGACAGCATTCCATTAACTCTCACTTTATTTTCTGTTTTATTCAGTGTCATCTTTGTAAGTCTTATCAATTTTGCTGATATTTTGAGTTCATACATAGCTTGATACAGTTTCTCTCTCTGTATACTGTCATATGCCTGCTTAAAATCCAAAAATAGTAGATGCGTATTCAGTTTGAATTCGTGACTTGTCATCTGTATCTCTCGCAGCGTATATATTTGGTCTGTTACCGATCTATCTTTCCTGAAGCCACTCTGATATTCTCCTATGATCGACTCTGATTGCTCTCTTAATCTATTCTTGATACATCCTGCGAGTATCTTATACATGACATTCAATAGGGCGATACCTCGATAGTTGTCGCAGATTGTTTTTTCACCTTTCTTGTAGATTGGACATATCAGTGCTTGGCTCCATGATCTTGGCATTTTCTCCTTGATCCATATTTCTTGTATTAATTGGACTATCATTTCCAGCAACTTCTCTCCTCCATACTTAATCATTTCCACCTGTATCCCATCCTCTCCTGGACTTCTGTTGTTTTTCATGTTCTTTATTATTAGGTGGACTTCTTCTTTGTTTGGCATGTCATTAATGGTGTTTTCTACCCCTTCGCTTCGCTCTTCATGCTGTTCTGTTGTGACCTCACTCTGCTGTCTATTCAATAGTTGCTGAAAATATTTAGCCCATCTTTCAGTTACTCTCTCTTTAGTTCCGATCAGGTTTCCTTTTTCATCTTTACAGAACACCGTTTTTGCTTGGTAACCCAGTGCTGTTCTTTTTATTCCTTGATAAAAATTTCTTATTTCCCTGTTTGAATATTTCTCTTCAATCTCTTCCAGTTTATTTATACGGTATTTCCTTTTCTTTTCTCTACATATTCTTAGACATTTTTTACGTTGTTGTTCGTGTCTTTGTTTATCTTCGGATGTTTTGCTTCTCAACATCTTCATTCTAGTCTCTTCTCTTTTCTTCACCTCTTCTCTGCAATCCGAGTCAAACCATTCTTGATCTCTTTTTTGCTGTACCATACGTTGTCTTCCTACTACTTTTTTTATACACTCTTCTACTGTTGTCGCGGTCTCTTCTATAGTTTGGTACATATTACTCGCAGTCGTGTTTAGTTCTTCTTCTATTCCTGTACGATATTTTATCATCTCGTCTTCATTTGTAAACTGGATCTTCTTGACTCTATTTTTATCGTTCTTCTTTACCTTCGTAGAACTTGGCAGTACTTGATGTATCTTTATTCCTACCATAAAATGGTCTGAGTCTATATCTGCACCTCTATACGTTCTTATATCTCTTATGCAATTCTGTTTGCATTCCTCCACCAGAATATGGTCTATTTGGTTTATGGTTTTTCCATCTGGACTTATCCATGTACCTTTGTAAATATCTTTGTGTTGGAAATGTGTGCTCTTAATTTTCATATTTTGCTCTATTGCAAAATCTATTAAAAATCTGCCGTTATCATTCGTTTCTTTGTGTAAACTGTATTTACCTATTGTTGGTTGGTATACTAGTTCTTGCCCTATTTTTGCATTCCAATCTCCAACTATTATTTTCAGATCATACCTTGGAATACTTGCATATATGCTTTGTATTTCTTCATAAAATTTTTCTTTTACAACAGTATCCTTCTCTTCCGTGGGCGCATGTACGTTGATTACACTTATTTTCCTATAGGTACCCCGTAGTCTTATCCAACATATTCTATCTGATATCGCTGTAAATCCCAACACCATTGATCTCATTCTGTGGCTCACCATGAATCCTGTACCTAATCTTCTGTCTTCTCCCCCACTCTTAAAAAGGGTATACCCCTCTATATCCATAATTTCATTGTTTTTCAGTTTCGTCTCTTGTAGTGCCAATAAATCAACATTATACTTTTTTATTACATTTATTAGCTGTTTCATTGCAGCCGCTACAAAAATTCCCCTTACATTCCAAGTACACATAAACATTTTTTCGTTAATCTTCTCATTTCCATTTCCACGCCCAATTGTCTTATAAATTCCCATCGATTTTGACCTCCTCAGTTTTTTGACCCTGGAGGATGTTCCTGCTTCTCTTGAAGGCCTCCTATTTCTTCGTTCCAGAAATATTGCTTACCATCGAGCCACATCTTCTTATAACCCACTCCAGTTTTTCTTCCTTTTTCCTTTTCTTCCTTGGCCACTCTTCTTATTTCACTTTGGATCTTCCTTTCTTTTACTGTCAGATCATCGTTTATATATACTTCTTTCCCTCTCATTTTCCATTTGTTTCTAATCAATTCCATTTTATTTTCGAAATTATCCAATTCGACCACCCACATATTTTGCCTTATTGTGTACATTTTCTTTATCTTTAGGTCCACCTCGATCTCTTTCTTTATTAAGTTTTTCATCTCCTTTATTTTACCTTCTGATTCAGTAGCCATCATTTGTACTCCCGTTATTACCACATTATTTCTTCTCTTTTCTTTTTCCCCTTGGTGTGCTCTGTTCTCTACTTCATTCAGACGTTTTTCCAATTGGTTCCTTTCTTCCCTCCATTCAAGCTTTTCTTTTTGAAATTCATCGCGTAGCAGTATCATTTCTTCTCTAGTTTGTTTTGTCTCTGCCTTCACTTGGTTAATTTCCACCATGAATTGTTCTTTCCAGGCTTCAAGCATCTTCTCGTTTCCAGACTTAATCTCTTCTCTGATTTCCCTCGTCATCTTCGTTATTTTCTCCAATATTTCTTCCATTTCGCCGTCTTTATTATCCGGTACTATTTGTTTTTCCGGTGGGGATCTTGCTGTTAATTTACTTTGTTTGAACAAAAGATTTTTTTCTGTTGGTGATTCTTCTTCCCTATTTCGTTTCTTATAATTTTCTCTACCACTCATTTATGTAATATGCACCTTTTCTACTTTTGATACGCCACTGGTATTGTCTTTGTTTACAACTGATAACTGTTTATATTTTCCAACTTGGTTTGAAAACTATTAGTGCTAATGCAAACCCCGCTCACGTAAGCCGGTTGGAACTGTACAGATTGTCAATCGCGGTATAAGTCTACCATCCAGGTCCACCCTTCGGAAATGATAAACCTATTCTTCTCTTTTCCAAGTTGTTGTAAAATTACTCAATTATTCAGTTTATGAAAATATATGCAACCCAATCTACTTTTTCTTATCTCTTCTAACCTTTCAAATTTGAAACGAAGCAAATCAAAGTTTTACCTGTTTTCCAATTCAAAATCAAGAATTTGTTCTGGATCGCCTTTACACACCTTATCCTTTCACTCCTCAACACTTTAATCAAAAAAATTTCGATGATTTCGCTACTTAAAAACGCAATCAAAACTCGCTATGTGACAGAGCCGTATTAACGGTTATCGTGTCGACACCACCTTGATCTCTATGAGCTATTTTATATGTGCCCTTTATTTTTACAACCAATGTTATTTTTTGTAATGCGATACATTAATAGTAGATCCTCAAATTTATTTACTAATAATTTGTTTACTGTTATTTCCAAATTTCATTTTCGGCTTTTGTTGCATAAAATAGTATACACAATTCGAGACAGAAGGGCCTCTTAATCACTTCTGTCTCTAGATGTGTAATATATTATTTCGGTTGGTTTTATCACCATAAAATCCCATGGTCTTATATCAGTTTAATATTATTTTGATGAGCCAATTTTTCATATATGACTAGAAATAGTGAAATTTAATTAGATGTGCAATTAAGCTAACCATATTCAGAAAAATTCCAGACTAGGGTTGAGAGTAGACTAACTACAGACTAGCAGTAGAATGAAAATTTAAAAATTAAAAAGCAAAACAAATATAATAAGTTCAAAATATCAGAACAAAGCAAAGAAACCCATTCTGAAAGCTTATGAAATAATTTGCATATTATTGTATTTGCTTAACCTATTAATTTTTAAACATTAATTTAATATTTATTTCACAAGTTAATAAGTTATATAAGTATTTTCAGAGAAAATTATTCGATCAGAAATAATTAAATAATTTTAACTACTAGGAATATTAAAATATTAATTTTTTATTGAATAATTTCAATTTTTCAGTTACTAGTCATTAATTTATTTATCTTATTTTTTTTGTATCGGTGATCAGGGTATTTGATGTTCAGATAGTTGTTAAATGTTGAAATTGTTTAGACTTACAACCTGTTGAAGTTTCTATTGCAGTCACCTACGTGTAGACTTTATTCGCCTTATGCCTCGATTACACAGAGCGACTTTAGACGCTAGACGCTGGCGAATTTAGACGCAGCGACTAAATTCGCTCTGTGTAAGACGCTTACACGCCGCGTCTTGAACAGACGCTGTTCGCTCGATTTTAAAGTTGACAGCCGGGCTACTTTAGACGCTACACGCTAGCGTTTTTACACTCCGGCGTCTAAAGTCGCTCTGTGTAATCGACATGAGAGTGTAAAAACGCTATTGTGCTAGCGACTAGTGACTACTGTGGTTGTAACTTGCAAGATGTCAAATGCGCGATTGCAACTACGAGACTAGCGAGTTTAGACGCTGTGTGTAATCGGACAGGTCGCTACACGCTCAGTCGCTGGCGACTTTAGACGCCAGCGTCTAGCGTCTAAAGTCGCTCTGTGTAATCGAGGCATTAAGCGTACGTGTCGAGGTGTTGTAGTTGTATTGGCAGTAAATCATTCCCGTATAGTTGTTAAGAAATTACCTTGTTAATTTTTAAATTTTAATACAATATTAATTTAAATTGTTGTATTCGGGGGGTTTGGTCCAGCATTGTTTACAAAAATTCTCTGCAATTCTTTAGCAAGACAAAATTTGACAATTTTGGTGTACAAATCATTCTTCAGTGGTCATCCCCCCTCATTATTTAATTATTATGTAATACAAAAGAATTAAATATTAATTCAATGAAGTAATTATTTTAAAAATTTAATTAAAACCTGATATTTAAATATTTTTGTTTGACCCTGCCCTAAATCGGGTTCATTCAAAATTAATATAATACATAATAGCCAATCGTTTACAGGAAAAAACTAGGGGACGCTTATTTTTTCATCAAGATTATTTGATGAAATGTTGGTAGGATCGTTTAGGTCGTTATCGTTCAAATGTGTAAAAAAATCAGATAATTAATTCTCTAGCACTTACTTTTTTAAGTTAAACTGTGGTGATAAAAGGATGAAATAAATTTGCCTTTTACAAAATCTCCCTAAGATTTGTTCGATGTGGTAATTTAGATTTCCCTCCCGATTATCCTGCGAACATTTTTATTGTTTTATGACTTTTATTAGTCCCTTTGTTATCAAAAGTTTGTAAAATTTTTATGTAGTAGAGAGAGGAAAATGAAATTTAGGTTTTTAAACGTTTTATTTAGTAAATCACGAAAACTTAAATATAGCACTTATAGCAATTTTTAACCTGGAAAACTTTTAGAAGTTTTTCATTTTTAAAACCAGTTTCTGGGTGTTTTCATATTGCTGCGTTCGATTAACTTGAGCGATTCGTAACGATTGCTAAAAAAATTTAAAATATCACGAAATCTCCACTGAAATTGTTTAGTACACACCTGGTGCCCCTTGAAGTTTCAGGTTTTAGAATCCTAAAATTATAATGTGATAAGAAATACTTATTGCAGACAATAATTAATTATTCAGTTACCTCGGTATCGGCGATTTGATTAATAGAGGTGATTCTGTAATCCTAAAACGAATAAAATAAAAATTCAATTTGTCTTGTAAATAATTAATCAGGTACCTCGATGCAAGTTGAATTAATTTTGACGGGTTGAGCATCCTAACGAAACAAGAAGATGGAAATAAGAAAATTAAAATTTTGTTTTACTTACATTGGAATACTTGTATGATGTACTTGGGTGATGGCGCGAGTTGATGGAAATCTAGAAAAGTTCTGTAAATTTGAAAAAACTATTTAAAATATATGATTCGTACCTAATTGGGGACCTCATTGAAGGAATTGGTTCTGGAGGCCTGGAAAATTAACATGGATTCATTTTCCAGTAAAATAAATTACTTACATTTCTTTAAAATTAAAGGTGGATACATAAATAAATATTCTGAGGGAATAAATGAGGAAAAATTATAAATAAGAGCTGAATTTTCTTTGGCTTGGCTCAGAGATTCCCCGTAAAAAAGAGTAGGGCCACGTCTACGCTCTGATAAGAGGGTGCTCGTACTTCCCCGGAACCCCTTCTTCCATGAACTTTTTGGATGGATCCCCCCTGTTGATATTTTTTCTCAAAAAGTTGGCTCCCGATTCCTTAGAGCTAGCACTCCTAGGTTTGTTCACAAATCAAGATTGAAAACCTAAAGAAACACAAAAATCAACATTTATTTTTGGACAAACGTAGCGGGTGCTAAGAAATCGTATATTTAATCAATATTTTCTATTGACGATAGTCTCGTTAGTGAACAATATTGACAAAATATTGATAAGCAATATAGACATATTTAATTAATTTTGTCAATGTTGTTAACTAAAGAAACTGTCGTCAATAGCATTCATTATGATTCAGTTCATGTTAAACAGTGTAGGATCCCTCTATTTGGTTGTGCTTGTTCCATAATTGTTCGCTGATTATTCGGTGCTTGTTCGCATGTTCGTTGTGACTCAATTTTTTATGATTTAAATTTAATGTGTTTTCAATGTTTGTGGAATTTCTTGCGAAGTCTTGTGATTGCTCATGGTAAAAGTTATTTTAAACTTAAACTAAAATACGCGAGAATTCTAAATTTACCTTCGCTATATAAAGTAATTGTTAATTAATTGTTGAAAACTATGCTAGAAAAATTTTAATTGTTAATTTAAATAAAACATTATGAGGCGTGGTTCATGATCTTATTACTGCAAAGTTCAATGAAAGCCTATGACAAGATTGTTAATTTTTTTCTTTGAAATTAATCCATTACTTATGTTAAATAAACCAATTGTTGCAAAATTGCAGATCGATTTTATCTCATAAATTTGGTCTACAGGCAGCTTAATTACATAAAAGCTGCCGAGCAGGTGATTATTAAATAACACAAAAAGTTACCTTGGGATCGGAGGAATAATCAGCAGTTCCGGCGATTGCCTA
This sequence comes from Podabrus alpinus, assembly GCA_932274525.1. NCBI lineage: Eukaryota > Metazoa > Arthropoda > Insecta > Coleoptera > Cantharidae > Podabrus > Podabrus alpinus. The sequence goes on from OW026453.1 coordinate 6,222,605, forward strand.
AATAATACAAAACGTGTAAAATATATAACAAAAGACAATTAAGTAGTAGTCTCTCACCTTGGTCCATTTTCAGAACTTGTTATTTGCGCCACCTCTTCCGATGGACTTCTACGAGAAGGATTAAAAATTTAAAAATTAGGGTCACTTTTTGTTTTCAATCGATTACGAACCGATATGGTTTAAGTACGATAGCAACAAAAAGTTATACTTACTCCGATGAAGGTGTAGCCCAAGTTTCTTCGTCGTCGATTAGTAACCCATTTCGAGCTCGTCTGTGAAAAACAAAAACTCGAGGTGGGTTATCGATCGAACAGATACTTTAATTTTATTTCAATAAGTTAATAACAAGAATTGAGAAGGAAGTAGGTCGTTAAAGAAAACATAAACCGATTTACCAATAAATTGCTTTATAGAAATTTATACTCACCTATGTGTTATCGAGCTGAACGAATCTTCATCTATTATCTTATATTGAGCGAGAATTCGGATTATGAGAGGAGTTAAACCGAGAAACAATAAAATACACAAGAAGCAAGCAAACGAAAATCCATTCTGAAATTAAATTACATTGAATTCTTTCGACTGACGAAAATCTAATTCCAATTATTGTTTACACAAAAAGATATAAAACTCTAAATTAATATTTTCCTTCAAAGTGAAGTGACAGAAAACAGTTTGAATTTGATTTTCTTACCAAAGGATCTACAATCATTTTACAAATTATGGTTCTCGTTGCATCAAATAAATTCCACAACAAATTGCACTTCCCAACATCGTTATAAATTGTCTCCTTAACAAAATCGTGCGCGTCCAGAAAATAATTTTCCAATTTCCCTGTATACCTTTGTGTAGCCTGAAAATATAAATTAATTTTCTGTTGTAAACATCAAGTTTAACATACGTTTTTTCCAATTTTTATCCATTCTTCTCCTTTTACAAAACTCTGAATGTGTCTCATCTGTGACGACGATCGATGAACTTGATTTCCGAAAGATTTCATCATTAATTCTACGGCGGTTATTTTGTACAATATTTTGTTCCTGTAATTCTTTAAAAGTCGAACTTGAGTCTGCTCGATATATTTCGTTTTGTTGACTAAAACTTCAAATTTTACAACCGTATGATAATCGCTAAGTTGGTTAGCAACTTTTTGTATTTGTTCAGCGAAGAGAATCAAATCCCGGTTTGTTACCGTCTTGGAAGATTCCATTCGGTATTTCGTCATGTTTACTCGAGAAATATTGTACAGTTCCTCAAGGAAGTCTTGAAGGGAGGGTGTTAAAAAATTTAAATTGGTTAGGTTGATGGAAAATTTGTTGACGAACTTGTGGAAGTCATTCCAGTCGCTATGGTTTAATAGGTGGTCTAGTTTGAAAATTTGTTCCAAGTCAAACGTGGTGTAAGCTGTGCGATTGTCATGGCAGTTCCTGAAAACGACCTTTAAGCGTTAATTTTTCCCGGATTAAATTAGTTACGTTAAAATGTTCTTCAAGTTGTAAGAAATGTTGGTTTTGTAATCTTCGTAGAAGTATTCAAAATCTTGGTGGAATAAAGTTTCTAGGATGGTGAAATTGGGTTCGTCGTAGAGCTGCCGGCAGAGTAAATTTTGGCCGTGAGTGCCTAGAATGAAAGCTGCTGCTCCTACGGCCCAAATTATGACCGACGAAATGGCCATTAGACCCAATCCAGCTAGAAGAAATGGTGTTAGTTTCGGGTTCAGACCACAACCGCAAGGAATTCCACAGAGTAGAAGAGTCCAAACGAAGAATATCAACAAACACGTAACTGAAATAAAATTTAAATGTCATTCATCAGGTGCATACATTTTTGTATTTGCATAAATGCTAATTTTTGCAGCAATTTAAATAATTGGTTAATTCGTCATATTTAATTTTTTTTTGAAAGTTTGTAATAAATTACAATAAATCATAAAATGTATTGAATTGATAAATTTAAATTGCAACATATATATTTATACATTCTTATCTTCATGCCGAGTGTCGTAATAATCAAATAATGTTGTGTTCTTCAAACAACCATTTTTCGAATTTGACTAGATAACTAGAATAACGGAATAGATTAACGAGATCCTTAATGGTAATTTTTGTTTTTACCATAAATGGTTTTTACATATTTCTAAATTGGAAATGCGCAAAAGAAATAAGTTTCAGGCAACAACTGCGAACAAAAGAGCACCCTTAAATTATCAAGTACTTCGGAAACAAAAATGTGTTGTTTGCTATGCCCCATAGTCTTACAAATTGTTTATAGAAAGTCACGTAAAGGAAGAATTAAGAATCAATTTGATTACTAATCAATTCTAATTGAAGGGTTTCTTGTAAGAAGTCAAAAATCCCTATGTTCTAATAAAAAATTCTAAAAATTGGTGAAAATTTGGTACTACTTGTATTAACAAAAAATAAATATTTTTATTGTCCATTTATACTCGTATGATAGTTTTATAGTACTCGATAGTTTTAATTAATTCTACCTTTTTATTTTAGAATATCAAGAGTCACATGTGGTTTATCTTTGTTAATCTACCATCAAACTGGTTTGACACTTAACGTGTCAGCAGTAGAGAATACCCGAAGAGAGAGAAAGAGCTTCCTTCGGAATGTAGTGGCGAATCGAACCTGTTTCTTCATAGTGAGGTAAGTTGCATTGTAATTTTGGTTACATAATTTGACTTTAAAAATGTTTTTTGAACTTATTTATAAATCTGTAACAATGATTTAAGCATTGCTGAGCTATTTAACACGTTGAATGCCATAAGCAGCATCAGTGACGGTAACGGACAATTGGGCGCGACCGATTGGGCGCGGCCGATTGGGCGCGGAGACAACCGGGCGCAAAGACAATTGGGCGCAAAGACAATTGGACGCAAAGACTATTGGGCGCAAATACAATTGGGCGCGAGGAAAATTTTATAAAACTATTATTTACATATTAGCTTCGTTCCAACAAGCAGTTCTGTTATTGTTCACGAGCAATAAATTAATATTCAACAGAGTTGTTGCTATCGTCCCAACTACAATCATAAGAAAAAAAATATGCATAGGAAATGGCAGCGTTTTAAAAAAAAATTGAAATTTTCTACATTTCCTCATTTTTAAAATTTTTTACAAAATTCTTTCACTAACATGTTCCAGAAAGATTCCAGATTAATAATAAGTACTATATAAAAAAAATGTATTTTTTGAAGTGAAAATAATGGAATTATTCTTAAATCTAAAATTTAAAATGAAACAGTTGATGTTGCAACAAATGAACACGATCTGTAAACAAAGTTTAAACTCGTTTGCGAATTCGCGCACGCGTATCCACTTTAAGAACGCTTGGTGCTTGCTCTAGAGCAAGAATCGTTTGAACTCGTTTGGCCGATAATATTACTGATTCTAAACTTGTCGGAACTGCAGATTTATAGTGAGGGGCCGTTCATGTATTACGTAAGACGTTTTTTCCTACTTTTAGACTCCCCCCCACCCCCCAGTAAGAAAAAATAAGAAAATGTATAACCCCTCCCCCCCACACTAATCTTACGTAAGGTAAATTATTACCCAATGAGAAGCCAGATATTAATTATAAACAGATATAACAGATAAAAACAGTATTGTGTTTCACATTAACATTAATACCAACAGCACCTAAATTAGATTAAATAATTTTTAAATTTTGAAATTTAATTAGAAAAATAAAATATTACGTAAGAAATTGTCTTGACCCCCCTACCCCCGAGTAAGAAAAAATAAGATGTCAGCTACACCCCCTCCCCCTAAACGTCTTACGTAATACATGAACGGCCCCTAATCTAGAATTCTGTCCTAGTAGTTCTAGTCTGTGGGAACGACATTTCATGAATGCGCTTGCGTTGTAGTAATATTACTGGAAATAATCGTTGTTGGAACGAAGCTATTATTACAATTTTGTAAATTATTAACTAAATCTAGAAATGTTTATTTAGGCAATAAAAAAAATTATAATTAAAACTTTAAAGAAAAATTTTTTAAAATGTTTATTCCTTCTAACAATTACAAATAAAATAAAAATGTCTATTAATAAAGTACCTAACTAATCACGGATTCATTTCATAATTATGGGAAATGCCCCGCAAGAAGTCTATAATATTTCTATAGGCGTAATCCTCTACTAGATTTCTGATGCGCGCATCAGCCTCCAAGTATTTCCTTTTCTTAATAGGTGGATTGTTGCCGGCAAGTAATTGCTCATAAAAAACATCTCTCCCATGTTGAATGATTTTTAAGCTAGAAATTAATTTCCAAATGTTTGGGTGATCAGTTATAATAATTAATACGTAATGGATAAAATTTTCCTCGCGCCCAATTGTATTTGCGCCCAATAGTCTTTGCGCCCAATAGTCTTTGCGCCCGGTTGTCTCCGCACCCAATAGGCCGCGCCCAATCGGTCGCACCCAATTGTCCTAGACCGGCATCAGTGATGCTAATTAAAAATTCAGTTTTACATTCACAAAAAGTAATATAAATGTAAATTCTACATAATAAATATAAAATTTTGGCTTTCGACTGAAAATTTTGATAATTTCAAGGTTGTTTTAGGGAGAGATGAAAACTACATTTCATTTTAAAATTTGTAATTCTGTAAATAAAATTAAATCCGGTGAATACATAAAAAAAAATTGAGCATTTCATAATTGTTTTTAGGGAGAGATAAAAAATTCATTTAGCTTAAAAATTCCGTAACTGTAAATACGAGGGGAGATCGATAAAATTCGGTAGAATCGGTATTAGGACAGAAGTTATAAAAAATTCTCGAAAGTAGTTTATAACATAATTGAATAGAAGGCCAGTTTTTAAAAATTAAATTGAATCAAGCAATCGTTGGATTTTTATTCAATTTTTAAATCGCACTGTGATAAAATTCAGTCACTCATCAAAGTGCATAACGCAAAAACGGTTAATTTTAATGCATTTAATCGGGTTTCTTGGATGTTTGAAAATTCATGATGGGGCAGTTACCCCCTTACCCCCCCATTGCATCTACCGTTGTTTCTAAAGGTAATTTCTCATGCATCCCATTTATGATAATTCCACAATTTTCCTGTTTTCGTGTATTCATTTAGATACCACGAACTATTTTCGTTAATAGTAAAATGTTTGTCTTACGATTGAAGTGCGGCCTAAGGGCTGCAATATGACTGCAATTCTGTGTAAGGCCGACCACTTATTTTTCATCCTTCCCTCAATACTACTCCGAGTTCTTAGAAATTTTCTGGTAGGCTTCAATAATGTATTACAAGAATTAGGGGACCTATTGGTATAATTGAATATGTTTACCAATTTGGTATTCATTACCGATAACCCATGCACTATTATCTCAATATTTTTCTTTAGAAAAATTCGAATTAATTGAAATTTAAAATTTTCTTGTGGCCTCTGGGGAATAGATTTCTTCCCTTATGGGGGCAGCGAGCGTGTTTATAACAGTCCCATTAATATATTTAACAATTTAACGATCTTCTTGTCCATTTCTTAGGCGATAAAATAAAGTTAACATTTATATGCTTTCTTCTCTCACCACCAAGATCCCACCAGAACCACACTTTCGACCTTGGGCATAAAGCTAGCTGCCCTCGCATCAATGGCATAAGAAGAAAAGTGGGTAGCAAAAAGGTTATTTGTAACTTGAACAATCAAAATTTACTTACCAATGACAATGATCCATCGCCAAAAATCGTCGGATGTGATGTTTTTAACAATATTATGTACATTTTCCGAAGTTCCACTTAAATTATCTGTCAATATTTTTGATAAATCTCTAAACTTTCGAACTTTGTCATATATTTCAACTCGATGTTTATTCAGAACACTTCTGATTTCTGAAAACAGTAAACAATGTATTGTTTGTGAAAAACAAACGTATAACAATTTAAATATAAAGGTAGATAGATATAAACATATAACGGTTTTACTGAAAATAGAAAATAACTTTTCGGGATAATGTCGAAAGTTTTAATGTTGTCAAGTTTTAAACCTCCGCTTTTGGCCACTGACAAGCATTGTGATACCATTTTCTACTCCATAACAATAATTATTCCACTTGGATATTCAAAAAAAACCCGATTTGTGTTTCAAGGTTTAAATCACGCAAAAAGAACCGAAAACGTTGAATATTTTAGAGGTAGTAAAATTAAAAAGTAAATTTTTAATGGAAAGCGAATCAGGTGTAAATTTTTATGTAATAATGCGATTATATAACGTACCTGCTCGAGAAATAGCCGTTTCTAAGGATACTCTCCGTGGTAATCCTTGAAAAGTTTGACTTACTGAATTGAGTGCTTTGTCGAAGTCCTCATCTCCTTCGAATACTTTTAATTGACGTAAATCTTTGTCGTCAAGTAACTGTAACGAAAAATATCGTAGGTAGAATTTTTATTTTTTCTTGTCGAGTAATAAATTTTATTTAAATTAGTATTTTGAAAATTAACGGTTATATTATTCGTGGTCTCCTTTATTGTTCCGAGATCCTGGACCGATAGGACTAGCTGCACAACGCTAATATTAAATTGCCCGGATTCGTAATAATTGCATACCATAGAGACGATTGTAAGTTGGAATGGATTTCCCTGTAGGTCATGCGATGTAATTTTCAATTTCATGAATAATTGTTAAGTACTATGTATAAGTTTCTTGGGTAGCATACTGAAATTTAAAAGTCAAATTGAATTTTTCGGTTTCAAGTTGTAATTCCAGAATTTTATTTTTCGTTGTTTTTTCTCCGACGAATCAAATATAATAACAAGCAAGATAAACCGAGGTCAATTTTGACGGATGTACGCTCTTCCGGTTTGGAGCAGCAAAGAATTAATTAATTCGTAAAAAGGTTTAATTAAAAAACACGTGTTTAGCTAATCACGTACCTAAATGAAACTTTGCTTTAATTAAAGCGGTATTGTTTTGAATTAATCCAAAACATTTCATCTTACGCTGACTTCAAAACCAGACGTGGCGCTATACTAATTTTGGCAAAGTTACTACACAAAATAAATTAATATAATTTACCTTATCGACTCGAAAAGATACGTTAAACAAGGAATTTTGGAGTGTATCGCATAAAGCTCGATCTCTTGGAAGACATTCTTGACATGTAAGAGCAAGTAGTCGAGAAAGCTCGATCAAGCTCCTTTCCAGGCTTTCACCAACATTTCGTGCCTCGTTACAATCCTTCAGAAGATCCGAAACTTTTGCAGTCATCTTTTTAGTTTCTAAACGAAAAATGTTGTTAAAATTACCACACTTATTTATTAAAAATTCAATTTAAAAATTATTTTACAAGTGTCGGAGCTTTACGGTGCAATAAAAGTGGAAACTTTTATTTCACATCATAAAGTGTAAAGATGTACTTAGGCTTCATTTACATTTTATAAATTCGCGTTTAGATATTACCTTCCAGCATCATAACGTTTTAATTACCACACTTGAAATTTATAAACAATAAAAGTACAACTTGCCGAATAAACAAGAAAATTTACCCGTTTTTAAAATATTCAGCTCGTTTATTGAGTGTTTCAAGTCGGTTTCAGCATCGAGTGCTGTTTTCAGGGAGGCACCCAGCAAGGCTTCCACTCCTGGAATAACAACGAAATAAAAATTTATAAGTTAATATCAGTTTTTAATCGATTTAGGTTCTTTTTCTCATTTTTGTTTTAATTTATTTTCTACCAGTTGAACAATGTTGAACATTTCTAGATTATAAAATTTTATAGAAATATGCATTAATAAAGAGAGAAAAGTAGGAAACACTGTCCAGTGCTATATTAAGTAGGTTGTAGGACATTTCGACGAAGTCATGCGAACACAGCGTAAACTGATTATTGGTCGGAGCGTAGCGGAGGCTTTTCTCGTACGAGTTCCATTTAACGTGTTTGTTCGCACTTATTGGTTTTTTAATTGATCGAAATCGGTTTAGTATTTTTAGGATAATTAAATTTAAATGAACTTGAGAGGCTACAAACTAGAGTGTCGGGTATCATATACACAGATTGCTTTTGTTAACTTAAAACGTCAAGGATCTATAATTGCATAATATTATTATGTACTTACCTATGACATTTTTGTATATTATGTAAGTTACATTTGTCACAAGTCAAGGCGCAGTATATGTAATTCGAGTACTATATTAATAATTATGCAACTGAAATATCTACGAGAATTATAATTTTGTATGGTTTGTGTTGGTTAAAATAGAAGCTTTTCAGTAAATAACGGTGTACAATGTTTTTAAATTATTGTTCTGTAATTAGCGAGAGTTTGTGGTTTAGAATATTAAAGCTGATGTGAATTTTCATTTGATTGCTCTAAGTGTTTTATATGGATTTACAATGGCCATGCACTGAAATAAAATTAAGGAATCCATTGTGTTATCTTAAACAATGTTTGAAATATTTATTACACGGTACTTTTAATTTTGATATATATTTATGTAGGTGTTGGGCATAGGCCAGTCGATAAAGGTTTTATTGTGGAAATAATTGGGGGCAAGTCGGAATAAATTTTAATATCTTTATTTGGACCACTAAAAAGGTATTCTAATTTTACACGGTCCAGAGACCGATTAGGAAAAAATACTTTTGTGAATATCTCTATTTTATTCATTTTAGAGCAAAGTATAAAGTAATTCAAAATTTAAAAAAAGTTGCCATTCTTTATTTTGAATTTTATATTTGTTATTCGACGATGGCACATCGGTCAAACCGATTTGATATCGGTTGATTTGAAGATCCGGTCATAGCTTAGCGTTTCTGTTAATGCGAAATGCGCGGTTCGAATCCGGGTAGGATAAGAACTTTATTCTGACCGTCTCTCCTTGGAAGGCATTGGCAAACCACCGAGGTAATCTGTCATGGAAAATCAATTTAGAAATGAAGTGTATTACAATTTCCGTGGTTCGGAGCCCACGTTAAACAAGTAGGTCCTCTATTTATGCGAAAATTATTTGAAAGCGTATCACATGCATAGAAGAGATGGATCGCGATGCTTCAGTCAAGAAGCTAAACGACGGAAGAAAAGAGGTTTAATATTTCAAAATATTTTTAATTAATATATTAAAGTTATTTAAAACTAATTTAGATGAAACTGATATATTCACAAAAATGTATGTTTTTGAGTGTTTACCAATTAGGGGCAGCCTGGAATAAATTTTATTATCTTTATTGACTTTAAATACCGGATTTGACCGGAATATTTAATAATATGTGACCCCCTACCCGCAACATTCAAAAAACCTAGTGCTCTTTGTTTATAGTATAAACTTTTTTGTATTGTTAACTATTTTTACGCCCCCCCCCCAACCAGAGACTAATGGTTCTACCTCCCTTTTACCTCGGCATTGGTAAAAACGGAAATGGCTAATGCTTTGGAGGCCCCCGACAATTTTTTCTTTACTTTGATAATTTTTTTCTTGATTTTCGTTTGATGACGATGAACCCACCCGAAGACGGTCTTTGCCGTTTAATGTTCTTTACGATGCATAGCTACTGATTATTATATTATATAGAAATATATCTCATCTTTAGTCGTGATGCCTCTTTGACTGAAGCGTCTTGACCCATCTCTTTTATGCATGTGATGAGCATTCGAATTATTTTCACAATCATAGAGGACCTACAGTAATACCCCGTTTAACGCGGGGGATACGTTCCAGCAAAGTAGAGCGTTATAAAAACCAGCGTTAAACGAGGTTATGTCACCATGTAAATTTTGGGGTTATTAGGGGAAAATTTTTAATAATGAATATGTATTTTGTCAATTAAGTTTATTAAATATGTTTTTTTTATAACAATACAACAAAAATTTATTTCTTACAAATATAGAAACATAAATAAACATACACCCGGTATTATTAATTTTAAACCAACCTAAAGTGCGTCAAGTAACAAACACTCGATGCGAAAAATAGAAAAAATCAAAGAGATTCTAAGTCATCATTTATGTTTGAGATTATTCAGATTCTTCCGCATTTCCAATTTTTTGCCTTTTTATCAAAAATGTGTCTAATGTCATTTGCGTTTTTCGTTTGCGCTGTGTAAGAAGTTGTCGATAAGTGGATAAGGCATCAAATGTTAAATAATTAATGGGTTATATGTACATAAATGTACGATGCACTCTTATCAGCGGCGATCGGCATACTACTCTTTCGCATTACATTTTGGAAATCGGGGAATCCCACGCGGTGTGCGATTTTCGGGGAATACCCTATTCAAATAAAACAGCGTTAAACCGAAACAGCGCTAAGCGGAGCAGCGTTAAGCGGGGTCTTACTGTACTTGTTTAACGTGGGCTTCGAACCACGGGAAGTGAAATACACTTTATTTCCAGACGGGCGCTCCTGGTAGTTTGCCATTGCCTGCCGAAGAGAGACGGTCAGAATAAAGTTCTTACCCCGCCCGGATTGGAACCGAGTGTTTCGCATTAGCAGTAGACGGCCCTTAACAATAATCAATGTTCTTGAGAATTTTGTAGGAATTCTTTAGAATCTTTAGAAAGTCTCAGGAAATCTTAGGAACTGCAGGAATTCTTTAGAAGAAGTTCCCTTGAAATCTTTACTGTGGGAATTCTTGTGTACACGCAATTTAGGATTTCACCCCTAGGTGAAAGTAGAGATAATATAATTTATTCCAGCATGTCTCAATTATTTTTATAATATTATAACATTTTTAGAATTCATTGTCCACTCTCGTCTAACATTTTATAACCCGTAATAGACACCGTAATTTCACACATTTTTATGCAATATTCCGGGACTTAAAACTGCTTTTAAGTCCCTTTTAAAGTGAATTTAAATCCCAAGGGACTTTAGTAAAAATAAATGCATTATTTCCAATGCGATCTCATGCAACGTAATTGTTAAAAAACGTCAAACTGACATTTATTTTGAGGGGGTTATGTTAAAATTAAAGCATTAAATAATTATAAATTGTAGTTTAAGTCCCGGAAATGCATAAAATAATGTACCTATATACTTCAGGACTTCAGTGGATTATTAATCCCTCGTGTGAGTTATTGCCCTCGACTTCGACTCAGGCAAAAACTTAAAACTCAGGAACTCAGGATTAATAACGAACTTAACTCCCTTGGTATATAATATATTTTATATTTCAAAATGACTGTGTAATTTTAAGTCGCTATGACTTTTTATACAATGCTGAAAGTAAGGGACAAAGACTAATTATGTGTTACTCAATATAGCACTGAAAACAGTTTTCATTATTTACTAAAAATTCGGAACTGTACTGCAAGATTGCCGTAGTAACTGTAACTTTTTAGATCGGTAACTAATAAAGTTAAAGTTACGAAATACAGCAGCAAAACAGTCCGGTGAAAGATCTGATGGATGTAGGAGGTAACTAACATTTTTCTAAAAACTGTAACTCAAACACTGTGCGTCAATTAAGAAGGTAAATGTTAAAGTTAAAGCAGATATGATAGTGATGATAGTGTATAAAAGTGGTATTTGTCAGTTATTTCCTTCATTCATAAGACCATAAAAAAATTATTAGATGGATACCTGTCTTGCACACACAGCCAAGGTTTAAGAACGAAGCAACATATGAGCTCTGTCTGCATATGGTATACCAACGCAAATAAAAGCTGTAAAATTGCGACATGCAAGTCGAGACATTGCTGTAGCAAGATGAATTTGCATCTGGGGATGGTGAATCCATTGTGCCAACACCGAAACCGCAGCCATGCAATAAGATTAATGTAATGCATGTTTACCATCTGCATTGATATAGTAAGGGTATACCAAAGGAATGCAGATGGAACTCATCCGTTGCTTCGTTCAGAGGCATTAGATTTAGAGAGTACCACATTTTAAAATACCGCCGCCATGTTTTATCCTATCAACTACACGATACAATTGTTTTTTTCAACTTATTACTAAGTTGGAAAGAAATAATGTACTGTTCTATTTTTATTATAAATTATATGGGTAATAAGATGAATTTGGTGTAATATGACCGCCGTGTCGGCATTTCTCAGATCAAAGGAATGCGGTACTCTCTAAATCTACTAGCGCTTACTTCGTGCTTAAGCTTGGCTATTATGTTATGTGAGAGAAGTATCCATTCAAACATATACATTAACCTCAATTATTTGTCTGTAACGCTAAATTGAACTGATGATCCGTCCCTATAACATACCCATATAATATATTGGTCATATTATCAAAAGCCACTGTTCTTCCGTGTATGTATTTGATTAACAGTGTCTTGATAATTTCAGTTGATGATTTAAGTTAAATGCTACGTTAAAAAAATGGGATGGGTAGCGCCATATTTCTTTTTAGGTTGGCAAAATACAATTGACCAATCAGATGTGTTATATAGCGTGACGAATTGGCTATTGGCTAGCGTTACACATATTATTAATTTGTATTTACACGCAATTAAATTTAGGTCATTTTTATATTTCAAAAATAAAGGATTAATAAAATAAATATTGAGAATGAAATTCTACAAATACTTGACAGGGCCATGAACAATTTCAAAGAGCAATTCCAATTATAAAAGTTCTAAAAATTTATTTTACTTTAAAGGCGAAAGTATAGATAGCACCACGCAGTGACTAATCAACGAACTTCATTTTTTAAAACAAAAATTGACGTTCTGCGATTGGTTAATAAATGCTGTCATCTATATTTTGTTTTATTAACAGTATTTTACTGTTTACAACTCCTTTCGTGATAAATACATGTACGTAGCATAATGATATTTTTTAGGCCGTAGTAACATTTAATTCATAGTCGTAATTAATATTTCTACACCACCGGATGCATTTCGTGCTTCTCTAATATTTAAACATATTGTGGAATTTTCGAATTTTTATTTTCAGTTACCTAAATGACTTTGTGATATGCATACTGTATCGATATTGTGTCTTGCAAGAAATATTTTTTTTAATATTAAAGAGGCAACTTCAAACAATTTGATTAATTACAGGTTAAACGTCGAAATATCACTCCTGAGACTAACTTTACTAACAATTAATTCAATTCATAAGCTTCGAATTAACCACATTTCCAATTATTTCAAAAGATGTGAATACACGTAACCTGCCAGTCAAATTGATTTGGAAAGCGTCATTCAGACGTGGTAATTACAGCCTGAAAATTGAATAAAATTTATTTTAGGCGTTGGGCGCCACAGAATAAATATTATGAAGGGCTACCAGCCCTCACTCGCAAAATTTTATTATTCATTTAATCTCTGCTTCCCAATACAATAAATTTCTTAAAATATGTTCGACTTCTGCATGCTCAGAAGTCATAAATATTTCCGCATTAGCTTTAGTGCTCAGACCCACTTAGTTATTCCGAAATTTATTTCATTTTATTACTACTCAATTTTATGTTTTAAAATAAATTTATCTGTTCTACTTACCTTCTAAATCCCGATGTGATGAATCAATTGCTTTTTGTACAGAAGACATCACGACAGACGTAATTTGCCACTCCGTGTTATTGACAAATGTTCTCACATCTGTTAAAATTAATTCAACAGCTTTCGGACTCAAAGTTGCGCTTTTGGAAATTCTTTGGTTACTCGCTAGCATTACCAAAATGCATCCGCTAAAATTATTAATTATTAAACCCTGTTTAATTAATTTAACCCTCTACAGAGGAAGAAGGAATATCTCCTCGAGTTTGTTTTTACTACTAAAAGTGTAATTCCGATCAAATTCCAATTAGTCGCCACAGGATTCGTTACAAAAATAATTTCTACCCCAAAATACTTCGCCGCTGTACGAATAATCGAGAATAACTTTTTTCTCATTCATCAGTGGTTCTAAACATTTCGTAACTTACAAAAGTAAAAACAGTAGAAAATGAACCAATATTGTGAAGACGTTATCGTTCCAACCGCTTCCAAAGTTTTCCAGCCTGCACGCGAGACTTCCTGCACGTCCTTCGTTTTTCGGTGTACAACAAAAATACAGCAGCAATCCAAAACTTAACGTCAAAGTTAAAAGGAACCAAAACACAATCCAAGTACCCAACGGAAGTTCGTATTTGAAGACCTAAAAAATTGTTTGATCGAATCAAAAATTTCTAATATTTTTAAATTACAATTTCTTTGAGATCGAATTATTACTTTTAAAGTTATTATTTCTAAGTTTGAATTTTCTAATTTGAAAAAGTTTGTATTTTTCTCGTTTAGTTCATAACATAATTATGTCGAGTTTATTAAGAATGTAAACGAGATATCCTTAATTTTAAATTACAAAGCTTTCCATTTTGTTGTCAAGTTATTTTGTAATTATATTTTGAGATTCAAATTTCTTTTATCAACTTGAAATATAAGTATATAGGAAAGATTTTTTTGAAATTAATAGCCAATTATTGTCATTGCCATTTTTTATAATTAAAAAAGGGAATTTTGAATTAGGTTTTTTTATTTCCATTTGAGTTACTATGATAGTATATAAGGTAGGGTAGCCCATCGGGTATGCCGGATTTAAATTTCGCGATTTTTTATGCCATCACAACTGTGGTCATCGTATTCCATAATTAATTTCAACATCTCTACTTTACAAATAAAAAAAATTGTTCAACTAAATAATAATTTACTGTGCTTTATATTAAAATGGTATCCGGTGGGTCACCCTGTATTTAAAAATAAAATTTCATTAATTTATTGTTAAATTTTATTTTACATTTCCTTAGAGGCGGACTGGGTTTAATATTTTGGAGCGGAAAATATAAATTTTCAGCGCCAAATGAATTCTTACACGAAATTTGGATGTAACTTTTTAGTGTGACCTGAGGATGGTCAAATAAAGCGAAACCGGTTAGTACTTGGTTTATAATTTATTGACAGAGAAATAAAGGGTGATCCAATAAGAGGTGTCATTTGTGTTTTTTCACATAAATATGACACCTTGACTTGTGGGTTTTCAACTTCTCAGAATCGGAAATTTTGTTTATTTATTTATTGCAAAAATTAACATCAACAGTTTTGTTTTCCAACATGCAATTGATAAATGCATTGCGCTGCTCATAAACTGTAGGCTTCAGTTCTTGTGTTAGTTGAATCTTGTTAGGAAGGAGATCTTTTTTCGTTTGCGAAAAAAGCGGAGTACCATAAGGAAGGTCCAATAATTGCTGTGAACGGGGTTGAATTATTGCGGTTCTCGGCTCTTCTCTGACACTTTTCTTTGCTGTAGCAATATTTGTAGCTGTACGACCACCACTGAATCAGTTTCCTCAATTTTTTTATTAAATTTACAATTCCGCTACGAAAGGTGCACTTCTACCAAAATTTTCACGAGTTGTACGAATTGTAACTGCAAAATTTGCATCATTTTAATAATGTGTTTTCACAATAACTATACGTTCATCGTCCGTGTAACGTTCCATGATCAAATCGAATTAGTAGTAGATGACATAAATGTCAAATATGAGCGCTGTTTATATTCCTCTTATTGAAACACCCTTTACTTGATATCTACCTTTTTTTAATTTCTATTATATGGGTAATACTATTTGTAATATATTCCTTTATATAATATACTAAATTTTGTTAAACTAAAAGAGCAGAAAGCGGCGTTTCGACAATACCGGTTCACTTAGATTTTTCCGCGTTCTTCACGTGTTCAGTCCACCCTTAAGGTATAGGTTAATATGATCCTTAACTACGGGAAATAACGAGGAGAAATAGGTCGAAGTCAGCTTCCAGTAATTTGTGAAGCACACTGAATCTACTTATTTTTTCACGGTAAATTTTGATAATAATCTTGATTATCAATATTTACCGACCAAATATAAGAGCGCGGTTATAATAGAAGCGTCTGGCTAATAAATTTACTTACTTCCCAAATAAAAATGTTATGTGACATTTGGTGTTGAATGATTCTTTTTATAAAATCTACAATAAATAAAAATTCAGTTATTTATATTTCTGTGGAATACAATGAAAGTTAACGATAACGAATTTTTATGACATTTATACAATATTTATATTTACGGTTAATTGCGGATTCAAAAATTGGAGGCTTTTGATTTTCAACATTGTTGTCTCGTTATTATATAGCACTAATCTTTTAGAGCTATAAATATAATTTATCGGTATTCAAATTAATTGATTCATTTGCTTAGTTAGACTGGAGAAAATTGCTGCTTTGACTTGCGTGGTAGGTTGTGCCCCGCAAGAGTGGATCTATCTAGTTAAAGTTCGTAGGGAATATCTCAAAATGATGGTAGATTTTTAATTTTTGATATAAAACATTAGCCTAAAGGTGTTAAAAGTTTGATGACCCGATCGGATACTATTCGATAATCACATCAATTAAATTAATTAATTCCGTACCTCGCTTCCGTGGTCTACTTGTTACATGCACCGACAAATTCTTATTATTTATTACATGTACAATAATTAAACTGACTTGACAAAATTAAGCAATAATCTGGATTCGATAAAATTCAAATACTATTTTTTATCTTTTTGAAAAATGATTGCGCATAACAAAATTGAATAAAGAAATTGGCCGCCAACTGTATCCACTGTTTGTAACATTTACTCGTAAAACATACTATTTACAAGTAACTAATGCTTAATTCTTTTATTTTTAAAATTTACGATCTAGTTTTATTATTAACTTTATTATAAATCTTCATAATTATTATCAATATTAAGGTCTCTTCTGTTTTCATAAGCACGAGTACGGCATATAACATATTGAAACTTTTGAGATATAAGCCTTAAAAGGTTTAATTGAAATTTCAGAATTATGGAATGCGGTGTTTGGGGATCTTGTACCGGAGTTATTAGTGTTAGTCGTTTAAAAGTATTTTGTAACATTTTCCAGATACCGCATTTTTAAAAGCTTTTTACCTAGCATCATCAGCTTAATTTGGGCAGATACCGCGATTCGTAGGCGATACTTGATATTTTATAGAATCTCTATGTTAGAGTATAAATATCACAGTTTTTATTGGTGAAACTGAAAGAACACATGATACAGACCTAATAACTACTACATATATACAAAAATTTAAGTTTGAAATTTTTGTAGATGCCGCCCGCCCTCTTGATTGGTTACCTACCCGAGCACTATTGTACAAAAAATGAAATTATTTACATAAATATTATACAACAATATATTAATTTATTCCAATTCCAAGAGTTGTTAAACGGAACAGAAAAACAAAATAAAGAGAGAGAACATGTAGCAACCGAAATGAACGACGAAAATGAGGACAGTGTGGAAATACCAAATGAAGACGAGATAAGAAAAGTGATAGCGGGGCTGAAAAATAATAGAAGTGCTGGTGAAGACGGCATACAAGCAGAAATGTTAAAATATGGAGGTGAATGTTTGCAAAAAATAGTCATCGACATGATACAGAAAATTTGGATGGAAGAAAAAATGCCTACATCTTGGAGGCTGGCACTGATATGTCCGATTCACAAGAAGGGTGATAAAACCGAGTGTGAGAATTATAGGGGGATCGCACTGTTGGATGTTGGGTATAAGGTACTCGCTGCATGCATAAAAAATAGTCTACAAGAATATGCGGAGAAAATTGTAGGAAAGTACCAATGTGGGTTCAGAAGAGGCAGATCGGTGACGGACCAATTGTATGTTTTGAGAGAGGTTCAGGGAATTAGCCATGAGTTTGGTCTGGAAACACACCTAATGTTTTTGGATTTTAAACAAGCATACGACAGTGTTAAAAGAGAAGAACTGTATAGCATTATGGTAGAGATGGAAATTCCTCGAAAATTGATAAATTTGGTAAAAATGACACACGAAGGATCGGAGAACAAAGTAAGAATTAGGGGCGAGTTGTCCGACAGTTTCACAGTTGATATAGGACTGAGACAAGGTGACCCGTTGTCTGCGCTCTTGTTTAACTTTGCGTTGGAAAGTGTAATACGGAAGTCGGGTTTAAACAGACATGGTACAATTTTTAGAAGACGACAACAGGGCTTGGCTTTTGCGGATGATCTAACAATCATGGCAAGAACAAAGAAGGACATACAAGAATTCACAAGAAAATTGTTAGAAGCTGCTAAGAGAATTGGTTTGGAAGTGAATGAAAACAAAACAAAATACATGAACTGCAGTGATAGAAATTTCGAGGAAAAGAAATATATAAGCATAAGAATGGAAGATAAAACCGTAAATTTTGAAGAAGTTTGTTGCTTTACGTACCTGGGAACGGTGATAACAAGAAAACCGGGACTCGGAGAGGAGATTAAAGCAAGAATGGCTGCGGGCACAAGAAGTTTTTTTGCTTTGAAGTCGATCTTTAATAGTAAAGTGTTTTCTAGGTCAGTGAAAGTAAGAATATACAAAACAATTATAAGACCATCGGCTATGTACGGATCGGAGGTGTGGACACTGAGAAAGAGAGAACAAGGGATGCTGGAAGTGTGGGAGAGAAAAGTATTGAGGAAGATTTACGGTGGGAAGTGCGTGGACGGTCAATGGTTTATACGGTCAAACCGAGAACTAGCCGAGATGTACGGTCAACCAAGCATAGTGGCGTGTGTGAAGGCACAGAGATTGAGATGGTTGGGGCATCTGGTGAGGATGAATGAGGACAGAACCCCAAGTGAAATTTGGAATTTGACATTCGGAGGCACAAGAAGAATGGGGAGACCGAGGAATCGTTGGAAAGATGAAGTGCAGGAGGATCTGGATGTAATTGGTATGGAAAATTGGAGAGAGTGTGCTCGTGACAGGAGAGAATGGAAGATGATGATTGATAAAGCTATGGGCCTCCTAGGCCTGTAGGGCTAACATACATACATACATACATATTAATTTATATGTAAGATTATAATATGTATCGTATGTATACATCGGTTTTTATGCCGTTCTAAACCGTATTCCGATTTCCCTGTCTAAGCTCATCGCGTGTTGAAACTGTGTGATGAACACAGAGGACCTATAGTTTAACGTGGATTCCGAACCACGGGAAGAGATGATTTTTACACCGTCCACTTCGATCAAGGATGTTCTTAGTATATATAATTTTACCTGAGACCAGCAGATAGACATTTTTGGCGAACGAAAAATCCTTCTATAGTATGTATACCCGTGAATCTTGGCATGAGAGCTTACCTGCTAACTTCTCAGCCATTTGCCCAGCACAAAATTATAGTGTCGCGAAAAGATGAAAGGTCCCCAGATGTGTGGCCGATGATAATAGGTTGAGAACCCCTGGAGTATATAAACAAATCCTCTTTTAGACCACTTTTTTGAGGAAAACTTTTATAAGTCGAAATTTGATTAATAATCGAAATATTGCGGAGTTGTGGTACACATTCGTGATATCGCAGATTACGTGCAGCTTAGTTATTCGTATATGCGTTATCGCAAGGGTATTCCACCGGTGAAATTTACTTCCCAGAGACTTTTTATACTTTTGTATAACAAAAAATCATCCTCAAGTAAGAGTTGATCGAAGGATTTCTGCTATTTGATTGGTTGATACTCCAAAAATCGCTGGATGAACTGTTACACAATGATGAACTTCTGTTATACTCGACCAATAGGAGAATGTGCCATGGGGGTCCCATAGTTGGTCACAAGCACTAAAAGGTGGAAAACGACTCCAAAATTGAATCAATAGAATACCGAATTCTATATAATGATAGTCTATATAATGATGGACCTCTCTGGCAACGCATTCATTCGAAAACTGGACTACTACCAGTTCTGCAAGAGTAAATGATGGCTATTTTTTACTTGTATCAACAGAAGAGGAAGGGACTGTCCCATCTTCCTCAAATGAAGTTGAGGGTATAGCTATTATTATTTGAAAGGTTGTTCGAAAATTGCAAATTTTACACAGTCAAAAAAGGTAGCATCCATTGGGGTGAAATTAGCCACTTGCTTGTGGAATAATTTAAATGAAATTAATTTTGCTGAAAGTCTAAAATGCAAATTTTGATTGTACAGTTTTATATTTTAACATGCGCTCCTTCCCATTTTCTACAATAAACTTCAAAAGAAAGAATTCAGTAACTTAAGTTTTTTTATTTTGCAGAGCTTTTAAAAGATGTTCGTTCAAAGTGAGGTCTTCAGTTTAATTGAAAAGTTAACCAGCTACAGGAAATTGGAGAAAACACAATAACATGGAATAACCTCAATATCAGCATTAAAACCGATGAAAAAGGAGATTGATAAAGTAAGTAAACTTTAAATTTTAATTTTTGTTTAAATAAAGCTTGGTTTAGATTGAAAACCAAACGATAAACCGACGAATGTTGAACACGTAAAAAAAAAGTTAAATTTTATATTTGAAAGGTGATCGTCATCCAAAATGTAATCCATTTATTCCCGTGTAAAGAGTTTTCGTTAAGGTTACATTTACACTTGCATTTCCTTTAATTCAATTTAAAATTTGGTTAAACGAAAATTATCTCGATTTTCGCAAAACCTTGCACTTATTAAATTACAACTCTATCGGTGAAACCATCTCATTTTATGTTTTTTAGGCGATGTAATTTTTTAAAAACCCTCATTTTCCGAAAATTTAAGAAAGTAAATTAACGTAAATTTTTAATCTTTTTTTGTGTGAGAATATGGATAACGAGTTAAACAATATAAGCTTAAAAGCTTTTAAAAAGCTCTTTGCTTTTACTTTACTTACCCAAAGGAAACGAACTAAGTTGTAAATATCCCATTATGTGGGAAAAAAATTCAAATAAAAAGTACTCTTTTTGTAGATTAAGATCCGACACTATCATGACATCTCCAATTGGTAAGTTGGAAAATGATAGTTGCGACTTTCTTCCTATTTTGTTATATCCGTCACTTAAATTACTCAACTTAATGTCTCTTCTGATTCTTTCAAACGTTTTCCATTTGTTAATATTTTCCTCGTTGTAACTGAAATAATATATTTAAATTGATTGAAATAATAATGAAGTGTCTAGTCGATATTGACTCAGCTGTAGGAAAGCGCAAGCAGTAAATTTACTCAACTATACAGGGTGAACTAATAATATTCTGGTCTCTTCCGTTAGCTTTCCTAAAAATTATAGAGTTTTCTAAATTGTACAATTTAATAAATTTATAGAACATTTTGTGAGCCATTATAAGTATTTTATATTGCCTTTAACTTTCAGTTAAAGTCCTACACCCCTATATTTCATAGTTTTCAAGTTACTTCACTATTTTTAAATAATTCTTGGACTTTCTGAATAAAAAGCTAGTCAAGTATATGTACTATATCATAAAACATGTTATTTTAGCATGTTTATTTTTAAGTTTTAGTCTAATATGAAGAAATGTTGTTATGTTTTAATTATTTTAAATTCTAGCAATAAATTTTCATTTTACATAATATTAGAATAAATTGGGAGTTCTTTTAGTTATTAAATTATATACAAGCACGTAAACAGTTTCAACATTGCCTCAATTCTTTTTTCAATTTAATTTATTAAATTTTAAACATTATATTCAATAAAGTATTAACTGAATTCAACGTTATAAAAAAATGTTAAAACGGTTGCAAATTATGCAAAAAGAAAATTAAATTGAAAAACAAACAATGAAAATAGAACACAAATTATAACATCTAAAATGAAAATTCTATACTAATGGACATCACACTGATAATCCTACTGAAAATTATTATATTGCCTAATTAAAGCACCTATCCAAGAAGTCTACATTATTGATTCACCATGTATAGCTTCGATAATATCAATACCAAATTTTAGAATAAATAATACCGATTAAAATAAAAACGAAGAGAACTAGGAAATAATAATTGGGATTTACATACAGGATGAAGATAACATTTTTAAAATCCTGCTTGCGTAATAAAATTGAGAAAAAGTTTCATTTAAATACAATTAATTTGTAACTGTAATAATTGCGAGGATCGTATCCTTCGACATAATAATTTATCTCCTTTGATCTATTCATTAAATTGTAACATCAATCGCATTCATTTAAAAACTTTACATACACATTTATGTCATAGTGCAAGTTTGCGGAATTTTCTGAATATTGCGGGTTTGTTGTGGAAACATCTAAAACAAAGTTAATTACGGTGTTATATAATTTATTTTAATTTCAAAAATTTAAACTCACCGGAATTTTTTAATTGAACGACTTCTTCAAGCAACAAATTTTTAAGTCCAGTTCCTGAGTTTTCGGACGCAATGACCTGAAAATATGTTAAAATCACGATAAAAGTTTTCTTCACTAGGTTAATCATTTTGAAAATCACAAAACTTTCGTAGCACTAAAAGGTATACCGAAACAAACCGAATGCTTTGCTGAAATGTTAGAAAAACTACCTAATTAATTGGAAAACGATTTTATTCAGGTCAGGGATGAAACAGAAGTAGGAAGCCATTTGTGAGGATTCATGTATGTCAAATTTATACGAGGGCTCTTTAAAATAAGAAGAGCACTTAACTTGATATTTCAGTAATTTTATTTAAAATTTCTTATTTCGAAAGTGCGTTACGCGTTTTCTTTTAATGTAGTCAATTTTGATCGATTTGCGTCACGAAAATTCGTCGATATGTCGGCGAAAATCTAAAATTTTCCACATAAATTCTCTAAACTTTATTAAATATTTCCATCATAAATCATAAAACTAAAGCATCAGATTTAAATTGGTATTGTGTTTTAATATAAAATCAAAACGGAACGTGTTAAGCAATAAATATAAGAGTGAAAATTAGCAGTAAATTCCAACAAATTTAATTAAATGTTGTGCTTATAATAAATTTTAATTTATATCTTCAATATTAAATTTAATTAAATCACATTTATAAGTTTCATCTATAAATACAAATTCATAAAAAAAACTGCTAATTGTTGGCGTTACGTACACACGACTTGATTTTAAGTGGGCATCGATTAATTTTACGCTAAATTAACATCAAAAATCGCTAAAAAAAAGCAATAAAAAAAGCTGCAAATTTAATGATCCGAATAGATTTATAATTTTGAAACAACAAATTAAGTAAATAAAGCTCGCCGCATGTTGAATGCGACAACTGTATGATTAAACAAAAGCGGTTTGCAAACTCGTAGTTTGTGCGCATTCACGTGTGGATAAACCAATCCCAAATTCACTATTTTCTATTGTTCAGCGCATTTCAAAATTACACAACGCTACTCGTAGGTAGGACCAGATAATGCAGGTTTCGCAATTTATTAAACTCTGATTAATTTAATTCAAATGTTAATTAGAATTTTATACAAAGGAAATTTGATATAATCCGAAGACTGTCAAATATATTTGTGATATTGTTAATCTGAATCTAAAGGAAATAGGAAACATTTTGATTAAAAGCTTTTTTTCTTATTTCATCTGCATTGATTGTTCAACTTAAAAGTCTCGACCCTATAGACTAAGAAATATAAAATCCATAATTGTGGTATTTGAAGAATATTTAAAATAGAAAATTAAACGTTAAGATATTTTCAATATTTATTATATAACACATTGATTTTGTTGAATTTTGCTCGTATTTCTTTTAATTTTCGTGTATACCCATTTTGTTTATGAGATATTTGAAAATATCTGGATAAGGGACTGGAGAAGCACTAGCCCACCCCCATTTCAAATTTACTTCTAAAATTGATGTTAATCGTTTGTGTCCAGCCTATTATCTTACTCGTAGTTTGTACTCTGCAGCCATTTTTGTGAGAATTTTATATAATTGAAATACAGGGTGGGGAGGGGTAATTGAATGGTCCTACAAGGGTAAAATATTTTTGTCTTTCCGGATTTGAATAATTACCTCCTACCAAGAGGTACATAAATGCGGTCTAGGACTTCGACGCGAGGATGTTTTGACTCAAGGACGTTTTGACACGGAAACTTTTCGACGCAGAGACTTTTTGATGCGGGAGTTTTCGATACAGACCCGTTTCAATGCCAATATATTGTCGTATTTTGCTGGCCTCTTAAAAGTTTCACATAAGTGAAAAGCTTCACTCTTCTTTCTTTTGAATCGTAAAAGGGTTTCTCTCTCATGCGATAGAATTTGTATTTTATGCAAGCAAGTGTTTTGTTTTTGGGTGGCTAAGCTCAGTAATTCAATATCACCATGTTAACATGATTTGGTAGCAGGATGCGGGGATTTTAGTAGGAATAACTTAACTATGGTAAATTTCACTTTCCCACGATTAGTGCTAGGAAACCGGATAAAGCTGTGGAACTCTGAAAAATGTATTTTAGGCTCACTACTTGATCTCATGAAGGAATCTGTCATATCAGATTCAAAGGAAACAATGTTGTTGCAATGAAAATTAAAATTTTGTAAGAAGGTTTTATTATCTTTAACCTAAAATTGCATGGGTTCTAAAAAGGTGGATTATTGTAAAAATAACAAATTTTGTATGTTGTGAGATATTGTATTCTTTCTGGAATTTTTCACGGAGTCATTTTAATGTATTAAGGGTCTTGGTTTGTGTAATCTAGTGATAAAGACCATAATTCGGCGTGTGTGTTATCTAAATGGAAGTGACTCAAGTCTCGACACAATATTTCAACAAAACCAGTGAATTCTGAAACATAAAACATTTTAAAGTAATTTAAAACTCTAAAATTAAATAAAAACTTACCTTCGGACGTTTGATAAATTTGATAGCGTGAAATTTGGAAAATTTGGATATGATTAAGATTTAGAAGTGGTACATTAGACACAAAATTTCGCCAATTGAGCCTGCGTGACTTGGAAATTTAGTTTGCCTTGGGCGCTCAACCGATGAAGTTCAGTAACGGTAAAATTTTAACCAATATTGATTTTGGATCCTTATAATTGGAGGTTATGAAACTTTTGACCGCACATTTTGTTATAAGACTTCGTGGATGGAATGCAAAGGCAACACTCACGTTTGAGATACCTTGCTACTTTAATTGATATCCTTTATTTTGAATGCATTGTTTTGGTGAAGTAGATGAAATTGGCATCTTTAAAAACAAGTCGCTAGTAAATTTATCAGTTGGCTATTTTAAATAGTAGCACTTCGTTTAATTGGAGGTGATAACCCAGAGGAATGTTGAGAATTTTGGTCGATGTGAGCAATTAAAGTGTACAAGACTCGAGACACTGAAGAAGGAAATTTTGGATGGATCATCAATCCTTGATGATCCTTGATGAAACCTTGCGCAGATGCTGAGCATGAGTTATCATAGTAAAACATCAGGTGAACGAGTTTTAAAAGCGATAAGGTATTTTAAACATTATAATTTGAACTTTTTTAAAAGCATTTTTTTGAACTTTACGGCGTTGCATCTAACTTACGGGTACTGATAGCAACTACCATTAAAAATTTTAAAAAAATTTCATTACTTTTATTTAATAAAAAAAACACTTGATCAAGAAAATTAACGCGAATTTAACAAGAACATTTCATATATGTGTTGGTATTACATTAACACAGCCAAAAGAATTAAAGAAGAGGAAGCTGCAACTAATTCAACAATTTTATTATTTTGTAAGGGAATTTTCCCAGGAGAAAATTTTCTACAACATTTATTTTGTAATTTTGACTGGTACCAGGGTAATTTTGAAATTTGCTAAATTGAATATAGAATCTTTCAATGCAACAATATTTTATTTGTCACATAAAAGTGAGGAATTTAACAGAGATCCGCAGCTATTGATAAGGAACCATTTGAGCAATTGGGTGAGTTATTTGTATGAACATTTCTGAGTTTTGCACTTATGTTGTTTTACGGAGCTGAGCTGGGACCGGAGCAAATAGGTTGTTGGTATTATTCTATAAAAGTGCTTAGTCAAATTTAGAGGGTCGAGATCACGACATTTAATGGCACACCAGTAGCGTGGGGCAATTTAAGGGTTGTTTTGGAGGACAATATATTTAGAGGTTGAATTTTTCATAGAATAATATTTATGCCTTCGGTGATTTGATTACAAACCTACTTTTACAAAATGACAATAAAATGAAATATTTTTAAATACTAATATTAATGTAAAAAATATGTATGCATTTGTACTAATAGTTAAAATGCAATTATGTTTTAACAATAATATTAGTCCTTTCATAAATATTTATATACCACATGATATTAAAAAAAATTTTGGTTTTCCTAATTCTAATTTTCCATATACTAAGTACTAGGTACTTATAAAAAACTTTACAAACTCTTTCGTAACACATTCGGTGTATAAATCATCAAAGATTTTACTTTTACTAACTTTACTAGCCGATAAGTTTATCAAGAAAAACTTCGTTTAATATTTACCTACAAAATATTTATTTATTGAAAAGTATTAAAATATATTTTAATATTCATTTCTTAAGTGCCTTTGGGGGATTACGTCCTACCACAAGTTGTTCATTATAGACGTCTCTTCCTGATGTCTGGAAATTAAATAGTCTGACTAAACAGAAGATCAAAATAAACAAGTCTTTACAAACAACCCAACCGAATCAAACCTAGGGGCACCACTTCAGGTTTTATTGTGGGGATGGTAAACTTGCCATGGCAGGGCAAGGCTTTAACAAAAGTTAAAGTCATTATTAAGAAGACATAGAGAATAGCATTTTGTAAGTGCATGTTGCTGCCCCCCCCCCCCAAAAGAATTTTGTGGGAAATGTTGAAGTTTCTTTAATAAATATTTTCGCTTATTCTATTTTATTGATATTACAGTACATCGAAAAACCTTATTTTTTTGATTCCGTGTCCGGCCGTCCGCATAATTATTATCCCCCATCCCCACAAGTTATTTTAAATGCTTTTCCGAATATAGCAACAACTATTAGTAGTTTTATTTTGTTAAATATTTAATATACTTAGGCCCAGTTGTTATCTCAGGTTATCTTTTCACTCAGGTTATTTTCTATAGAAATGATTTATTTCGACTTTGGAAAAGTAAAAACGGAAAATTTATTTTAAATTCGGCATAAGCTTGGAACAACCTGACACAACTATTCAAATTTTAAATTCAAAATATGGGGGGCCAATTTCACGGACGCGTTCCCACTGTATGGAAAACTTGGAAGTTAGGGAATTTTTCATTTTTCAAATTTAGTCAGGGAATGTTTCATTTTTACCACCACGCAGGGAAATTAAAACTTCGGTCAGGGAAATATTTTAATATCAATTTTGAAATTTTATTTTTGTCAAATTAAATTTTTTTTAAATCAGCGGGACTTGCGGCAAACAGACACAATAAGTACCACGGTTTTAGATCTGTGTTTAAAGTTTTTGTACGATGCCGTCACCATAAAGATTATTTCAGATTGGTAATAAATGAATGAACCAATCAAGTGGTCTAATATTTTTAATTATTCCCACATTGCCGTGGCGGAGATACAGTCAAAAACTTCATTTCCCAAGGAAATAAAAAATGTTTGGCCACTTCTAGATCATTTGGAAAGCTAACAGTTTATCGTCAATAACTCTCACAATGTCCATTTTAGGGAAAATTATCTTCTGATCAAAATTGAAGAGAAAAGAAATGTCTATAAAATAAATACTATGGAATTCACTTCGGATGACGAAGGTGACATCTAATTTTTTTATTTTCAAGAACTTTTGGAGAATTTAAATTTTTGAAATAAAATTAACTTCATCTTTCGAGAATTGATTATTAAACGAGTTATAGGCGAAAAACTACGTTAGTGAGGGTAAAATCAGCATAGGGATTTAAAGACTATTTTAATGACAATTTCGTTCATAATAATTCAACCAATAGGATGTTACAATCTCATCAATTTGAACCAATCATAATCTACTTCCTTTGACAATACAGACCACGGTGCTGTATTGTCGCGGCAATACGACCACCGTGGTCTGTATTGTCAAATTTCCATAGTAACGATGGAAACTACGTGAACGCATACTATAAATTATTTGTTGTCAGAAAAAATTGAAATTTTATTTACGAAATTGTCAAACGAATTCCACACGATACTATAAAATTGTCGGTTAATTTTTAAACCATGGAATCTTCGTGTTTGTCGCCATTTAAAATCACCATTCGTGCTAAAGCACTCATGGTGATTTTAAGGGCGACAAACACTCAGTTCCAGTTTCAAAAATTATTGCCGACAATTTGATAGTCTCTTGTGGTATTATATATGACAATTTTGGGGGTTCCTTACATACCTGCAAAATTTCAGCTTGCCGGGATCTTCTGCAAACTCGAGGCATTTTAAGATTCCTAGACTGATAGGAAAGTTTGGGTATTATTTGTAGAGAATTTTGAGTTTTTCAATTTTTTTTTTCAAGTTTTTCAATTTTTCAAAAACTACGTTGGTACCACTACAAATATGATTTTAGGTTGCGAATATAAAAAAAATTTAATCGGTGGTGACAGCTTCCCAGGTGGTCTAGAAGTGGCCAAATATTTTTTTCTTTGAAGGTCAATCGTATTCTTATCGTAGTTAGACGTATCTTTTAGATATTTTTATTTTTACCCTTCCCTCCCCTTAAAATTTTCCGCGGCAGTTACAATTGTCGCCTGGATAAATTAAAATATTCGACTACTCCCTAACCATTATTTATTACCAAATTAAAATAATCACTTTGGTGCTAATGTCGTTTAGCGTCAGAGAGGGAGGAAATATGTATATAGAAATAATCTCTCGATGGATGCATAAGTGCGAAGCCGATGGACGAGCTAAATATTGATGGTCGCCAGCCTGAAAATTGGACTACTTAATATACCATTGTTTCAACTTTTAGGCTTCTATACAAAGTATAGCAAGAAGCCTTATGATCTGGTTTAAATTTGGCTGGAAAAAGTCTGTTTAGCGCCAAGTGACGGAAGTTAAAGTTTGGTTAATTAAATCAAATCAAATCAAAATACTCTTTAATTACAAAATTCTTAGCTACATATTATAACTTAGGAAGTCAAGTGAAATTTACTGATTGAACTTAAAAAATTAGGGAAATTTTAAATTTGAGGCAGGGAAAATCTGGAAAAGTCAGGGAATTTGCACTTAAAAATTTCAGTGGGAACGAAGACAATAACTAATCGAATAAGACGAAGAATTCAGAATCTTTTAATATAAGGTTTAAAAAAAAACATTGGGTCTAGAACGGATTGATATATGTTTACATATGAACATATTTTGAATTGTATGAAGAAGTTGATGGAGAAGATGACATTAAGAATTGCTGACGAAAGAGCCTGGAGATTTATAGTGAATGAGTCAAATCACACACAAAAAATTATGGAACTAATCAATTATTCGAACGAAACAATTTTTCTCCAGGAATAATTCCGTTGATACGAAATGCCAAAAAATAGTAATGCAAGATTTAAGTTTTGAAGTATTAAATGCTGATATTTTTGTAATACCTAATGGCATAGTTTAATTATTACAAAATATCAGTATTTAATACTTGGAAAACTAAAAAAAATCTTGAATTTCCACTCTTTTGGCATTTCGTTCCACCGTGGTCCGCGTCCTCCACTGACTGTTTATTGGATTGTAATTAAAAAAGGAAAAGTTTCGGATTTTTTAACATGAAGTTAAAAATTGCGTAATGAGGGGGGATTAATTATTAGCCAGCTAATAAAGATCTTGAAATTTAATGTTCTTAGAGTCGATCTTTTCACCTCCGGTTAAAATTCCGTATAATTAACTGAAAGTGACAGCTTGGCTAACAGTACATCCGTATTATTGATTTAAGGTGTGAAGGAAATTACAATTTTCAACTTTTGTAAACTTGTCCAAAAATTAATCGAACGATTTTACGTTTTTTGAAAGGCGATTGTGTAAATCATATTATTTGTTACGTAAAGTTACTCACGGACTTTATGTTCCATTGTGATTAGTTTAGTTTGCATTTTGCCTTTGACTTCATCGGTTGGTTTACTTCATTGTGCACTTTTTACAATTTAATGTTTATTCAAACAATTTATTTTATTATGCAAGGTGATACAAATTCAACAAATTTCAAAAGCAATTGAATATTTTAATTAATTTTTTCAGTTAGTTCAAATTTTTATTTATTTTTTGAATTTCAGAATACCGGTGTATTTGTTGGCCAATGCGATGATATCCTGAGGCTCGAGGAACGTTTTGGAAACGGGTTACGTGGCTTAAAAGTGAAAAGGTGGGTAATTTTTAACTTCAATATTTTTGACCTGGCGATTAGCTTTCATCCAGTTTTTGTGAAAATTTTAAAGTAACGCACGACTTGAGTAATTTTCTTGTTATCCTCAAATATTAAACTTGGTTTTCGAGTAAATTTGAGCTTAATTGACCCATGAGATTTTAATTAGATTCACTAGAATTTCAATTTGCAAAATATTTAGTTTTGGATTTCTCTAATTGCGGTTCGACTTAACAAAAATTATTCAAAACGTTAATTGAATTTTTGGTACCGGGAAATGAGGTGATATTTTGCATTTTCAGAAATTTTCATTAAATTTGTTATCAGAAAAAGCAATAAATGATTCTAGTAGATAGGGCGTGCGCCGGTCTAACCCTAAGGATGTTAGTGACAAGGGATGATGTCTGTTTCAAAAACTGGATGCTGCTGCAGTCTATATCTGGTCGCGTTTGCGTGTGTACCTAACAGAAGTACATTTGTGGTGCGAAAACAAATAAATATTGTGATAATTTTTTTCTTTAGGGTATAAATTAAATTTTGAATTTATTTCGCACGTACGTATCAAGTCGACAGAATTTTGATTAAAATTTTTTTTTGCTAATAATTAAAAAAGTTTAAAACTATTTGGAACAAAAATTAATCATCATGAAAATCAAAATGATTTTCTTACAGCAAACAATAAGAAAACTTTATGTACATGAAGCCCAACCAAATCTCGAAAATAATTCAAAGTTTTCCTAAGAAAATTTGAATCCTACAGAATATAACTTTTAATCTCATTTCTTTTGTTTAACTTTAATTTCGGTTGAATAACGAAACAAGCAATAATTTAGTAACGTTCGCTTAAAAGTAAGAGTGAGCAATTAAGGGGTTTAATAATTTGATAATTTTAATTAAGTTAATTAGCCGGAATTTTATTAAACGATTTAGCAACTTCAAAAACGCAGAAACAAGAAAGTTAAAAAAATTTACATCTTAATTAGGTACGAAAATTTAAATACCCTCGAAATTTTTTAGAACAGCGTAATTTAATTGAAAACCACGCAGAAAAAATCTATAAACTGTCTTAATTTCAAACGAAAAAATTTTCCATTTAGAAACGGTTTTTCATGTGAAGAGTTTTTGTTTACTTTTCATGTCGCTTTTTTGGATTAATTCAGATTGCTTTCATTAATAGAGTATTTACCCAAATATTCGAACGAAATAATTGATAAATTATTCAACTTTTAATTACGTTCCTTCCTTTGATGAATTGCTTTGCATTGTAATTATTAAAATAACAGAATTTTCAAATTGAAAGTTTTGTATCTACCGGTAAAGTCGTGCAAATTGATGACTACTTCGATAAATACCGAAATAATTGCCTACTTTAACGATTATTTCAAATAATTTTCCTTCGTTTGATTAGAATTGATTATTTTCTCATACAATTAATTATAACATATAGACGTAGTTTAATTAAAAATATTTTGGATGTGGAAAACGAATTCCGTGAGTAACAAAATCCAGTTTTGGTGTAAAATTCGATTGTTTTTTCAATATTTTTGATAAAAATCGGCTATATTTATTTATAGCAGTTTAATGCAACCAAAACACATATTTGGATTTATTGAAGCAAAACCATTGATTGCAAAATAGCTTTGTTTATCTAGAACCCCAAGTAAAGACAAGTTGCTGAAAATGCGGGCAAGATTGCTGAAAAGCTAACCACGAACTTCAGTTTTGTTGACTATTTCTATGTTAACTTTATCATCACAACGATCCCTTTATGCAATTCCTGAGCTCTAAACTGTTGATTATTGCAAAACTTCCTAAATCAAAACTTTTTAGATTCAGCAGACGCACTTATTTAACGTCTAAAAATTAATTTTTCATCGTTAATTAAATTTTGAAAATGACTGCGGTATAACTTCCTCATATTACTCTAAAGATTAACATCAGTGGCAAATTGCTAAGTTTGAAAATATTTCTTCTGGTTAATCTGATTTTAATTACCAAGTTATCAACTATAAATTTAGATTACAAGTCTGTTGTTGGTAGGCTTATGACATGGGTATGGTACGAGGGTTAATAAAATTAAAAATAAATTTGAAAAAATTTAGCTAGGGACGTTATTTATTTTAATTTTAAATATTAGTATAAAAAGTTACAAAACGTCATTTTAAATTAAGAGCTTATAGTAACGATTTCCCCGACCACAACTTGACCTTCAAGGATCAGGTTTCGAATAAATCGCAGGATTAGTATAGTACGCGTTCCATGGTTTTTTCTATCTGGTATAATGGATTTTACGACTCAAACTATAATTCATTAGGCACACAATTTTGTTTGATTTGGAAGTATTCCGTCTGGTATAAATTCCAGTCACGAAGTAATTATCCCATGGATTGTTTTCGTAGTAAGTGTCGTGGTGGTCAACACAAATATTTTGAGCGGGGAATTACTTCTATCGGAAGTTTTCCGGCTAGTTCCTCTATTTAAAGTACGAGTACGTATATCCACCGTTCTAATTTTTATTTGATTGTTTTGGGTCGATTCAGGTTTCTCATAACCTAAATCGAATTAGTCATTCAAGAGCAATAATAAATTTTGGTAAAAAAAAATATTTATTTACTTAAAATATTATAAAAAAAACATGTTCTATGTTAAAAAGTTACTACTAATTTTTCGTATTCTACTACGTATTCTACACGTATACGTATTCTACTACGTATTCTACTACGTATTCTTCAAAGTCAAGCGGTTACTACTAAAGGCTCGGCTTTGAAGGATACGGTTTCGAATAAACTTCAGGGTTAGTATAACCCTTCCATTTTTTTTCTGCACCTTTGTTGTGGATGTCACGAGCCAAATTATTTTTCGTTGGGCGCACAATTGAATTTGGTTTCGAAATATTCTCTTTGGTATAAACTCCATGCACGAAATAATTATCCCAAGCATTGTTTTCGTCGTAATTGTCGTGGTGGAGGTCACTACAAGTATTTTGAGTGAGCGGCTTTGAAGGATATGGTTTCGAATAAACTTCTGGGTTAGTATAACCTTTCCATTTTTTTTCTGCACCTTTGTTGTGGATGTCACTACCAAAACTATTTTTCGTTGTGCGCTCATTTGGTTTCGAAGTATTCTGTCTGGTATAAACTCCATTCACGATATAATTATCCCAAACATTGTTTTCGTCAGGATCTTCATAATTTAAATCGAAGGAGCCGGAGGAGTTATCACTTCTGTAAGTCATTTCAGAACAGTTACTATTGTCTTCTACTGATGTGGTTTTGTAATCATCATTTTCCCAAATCGTATTCATCTTGTTAAAATATATATGTAAGTAATTAATTTAGGAATTAGTTGTTGATTAAATTGGAAGCGGTTTGTATTTCTGAATAAAATTTTCCTTTATATAGTGTATCTGTGTTACCAATTAAAATTGTTAATCCCTTAATCCTTATTATTATCGGATTTAAAGGAATTGGTATAAAATTAGTCGGGAAAAAAAGTTGTACTCCGTTTGTTTAATTTTTTTTCCTGAAGGGGTGTTTATTTGTTTTGTAAAACTTTTCATTTACAAAATACAGGGTTTGCAAGAAATATAAAGAAAAATTAAATTTAAATTTTTAAACAATGCGATTCTTAATTTAATCTATAACTCGAAAGCAGTTGATTTTAGACAATACAGGCTACGTAGAATAATAGTTTATAGATATTTTAGGGTTCTCTAAAAGAGCACATTAATTAATGGATAGTTTCCGTGTTATGGCCATTTTGAGGTAGAAATACGAATTGACACTATATTAATTTTATAAGTCTGGTCAATTGACAAATCTTCAAGGTTACCAGAGAAAACAAAGGTAGAAATAAGAAAAAAGGTTATTTGAAAACAAATTTTTCGTATTCATCATTTTTGAATATGCATGTCTTGCGTTCATGAAAAAATTCATCAAGAAAACAAAAGAATGACTTCAGGTTGAATCTTTTTAGAAACAACAGGGCTCAGAATATGATCTTGTACAATGGTTTGAGATTGTTCAACGGTTTGCCGTTGGATATTAAGTTGGAATCTGAGCTGGTATCCTTTAAAAGGAGAATTAAGATATATGTAGAGTATCAATTTATATAGATTGGTTTTATGGGTTCTGTGGATTGTGTTATGAATTGTGCTGTAAATAGTGGTATTCTTACCAAATAAAGATATTATTATTATTATAGAAAATGTCAATGATCGAGGACGAAAAAGTAACGGTGTTGCCTGATTATCCGTAGACGGCAATGTCGAATCGCAGCAGTAGTCATAAGCAAGAGCTTTGCATCTCAGCTAGATGAGACCTTGTTTTTTAGGGAGTTTTTCAACAACTTTGACCTGAAGAATTTATCAATTTTTTTCCTTTTGGGCGTAAATTTAAGATTTTTGAGAAATCCTTTGAAAGAGTTTATTTAAAAAATTTACGTTTTCAAGGTTTGTCTTTAGATTCTGATTGAACAGTTGATCCAGTTCAGGGTTCTCCAAACTTTTTGAGCGGAAGGTCACGTTAGGATATTAAAAGTGTTTCGCGGCCCGAATCTCAGTTTTTGTAAGAAAATAATTAAAAATCATTTTTTATTTATGTATAGCCGTGAAATTTTCCAATTAATTAATTATCTTTACGTTAATACTTATCTTGGGTATGAAATTGAAATTATTAACTTCAAGTTCCCAAGTTGATAATTTTCTTGAAACTATGAACTTAAAATTATGTAGATCAGAATTTTAAGTTATTTACTTCAAGTTTCCAAGTTGACACTTCTTCTTGAAACTCGGAATGTGAAATTATAAAAATCTAAATTTGAAAATTTTCCTTCCCGAATTTTTGCTCAATTTTATCACAAAAACATCCGCAGGGTCCTACAAAATTGTACCAAATTTGGTTCCGATCGATCGAAAGGTCTCGAAATGTATAGCGAACAAACACACAAACAAGTTCTTTTATATTTTTTCCTGTATATAAAAGGTTTGATGAAGGTCGAATGTGATCGAAACGCGTAACCACGAATAATAAATAAATACGAAAAGAGTGCATTTTATTGTACCATCACCGAGCACTCAGCTACCGAGGTGAAAGGACTAGGTTCGACTCCTGGTAAACCTATATAGCAAAATTAAAATATAATGCTGCAAACAAACGCACATAATTCCGGTGCGGGCAGTTGTGGGGTGTAAAATGTTGATTCTGATCAAAATGTTAAGTCTTTAACCTTTTAAATTTGACCAAACTAACGAAAATCCACAGTTTCTTTTTAATTTACTGTTAATATGCCAGGGTTCGAATCTAGGTCGAGGAACATTTTTTCAGCATACCAACGTACTAAAATAGTACGAATTTTGTGTATTGCATACAGGAGCATCATCATTTCGATATTTTTCCCTATTGAAACCATTTTTTAAAATTACTTTTTAATCAAATTTTTGTCATAACGTCTCTGGACCAGATAAACCTATTTTACGAGCCCCAGTTTGAAGACCCCACCCTGGTTTAATTAACATTATCAGAAGACCGTTTTGTTCAAATGTCTTGTATGCAGTGATTTTTAAATTTTGAGTTTTTACTGAGTCGAGTGCAAAATATTCTAGTGATGAAATTTGAAATATATTCGGGGCGTTCAACGTGACATTTGACTGTTCAACGTGACAGATAATAATTGATAGATCGATTGAAAAAACTGCTTCAATTTATTCTGATTGATATTTGAACAATCAGTTTGTTGCTCATAGACATGTACCTGTTCGATTCAATCGGACTGCGATTAATCGATCGATCCAGTTGAACGCCCCTATTTTATCAATAATCATGACTTTACCAACAATATTATACACAAAGTGGGTTTAATTTATAAGTGGTTAAGAGGACAATAATTGCTGGAGTGGGGCTAGAAAAAATGACTAATGAAAATGTTAGTAGATCTATTGAAAGGTAGAAGGCGCCTTTTAGAATTGAGGTGATGTCTTTAGATACTATTTTAGATTTTATGAAAACAATCGTAGATGATGCGCAGCGTCATTTATTATAACATAGTAGCCACACTATTATGTATGAAAATTTACTAAAATAGTTTTACAACAATCCTGAAATTCTGGTATTGTATTCTGTGTTTATTTAATGCACACATAGCCCAAGGTCGGTCAGCGTGGTTAGAGATTCGGAAACAGCTAAGATAAAGTTTTTCAAAATTTAACAATAAAGATAATATTTGAGAACAACTAAAATTTAATAGTAACGTAGGTATTTATCTCAATGTGTAGAGCAGAACCACGTACAAATTAGGTTAACAGTAGTTGAATGAATAATAAAGTCAAAGAACCTGCCATCTGCGGTTGTGTAGATAATAGTAGCGTAAAGTCCTTAGTGGTTCCTCGGTAAAAAGTAAATCTTACACCAGTTAAACAAACACAATTAAAAAATGTATTACACTTCTGTGTTTTAAGTAGTTAATTACTTAGGATTTATATCCTCTACTTTTAAAAGTTATTAATTGTGACTTCTAAACGATTAATACAGAAGAATACAAAGATTCTTCTTTGAATACAAAGATACAAAGATAAGACTCATTAATTGCAAATCGAGATTTGACCTTCAGAAAAAAAGGTTCTTAGTTGCATTATTATAAATTGAAATAAATCCAATAATAAATCCAAAATTTAGGTAACACAGGTATGATAAATGACAGGTGGAATGCAACACGAAGGAGATAATAAAATAAAGTGGTCCTGCTACTGTTTTCTTTTAATGGTTTTATTTGGTTGGATTCGATCCTGCAATTTAACAGATATGTTTAAGATTTTTTAAAAGACAAAAGTGAAGCAGATTAGTTACAACAGACCAGTTCAAAATACATCAGTACAATGTAGACTTGTTTGAACTGATCTTGACGTCATGATCACAAAACGTGCTATAAATTTTAAAATATTTTTTCTGGTTAATCTGATTTTAATTACAAAGTTTTCTGCCTGTTATTGATAGACTTGAAGCTTCATAATACTAAAAGTTGGAAGAAAATTTGGCTTATTATTTATTTATTTAAAATATTATGCAAGCTCTCACACAGCGCATCAAACCGTTGACTAATTCTTATTCAGTAAAAATGTCGATTTAATGACTTCTGGTTGTTCCCAAATATCAAAAATAAAATGTGTGGTAAGCGTTTTCCTCGCCTGAAGCAGGTGTTGAAACATTTCAAACACTGTTTTCTGAGACATCAGCTGCAGAGTGGAAAAAATGTTTTACAAATTGGTACCAACGTAGCAAAAGTTTATTAATTTCAAAGGCAAATACTTTGAAAAGAAATTAAGTAATTTACCAAATTTTATGTGTTTTATCATAACGTTTCCAGAAACTTTTCCAGCAGGCTACGTATTTCCACCTCAAAATGGCCATAACACGGAAACTATCGATTTTTTAGTATACCTTTTTAAATAGCCCTAAAATTATCTACAAACTATATTCTAAACTTCATTTTCTAGAATCAACTACTTTCGAGTTATAGATTAAATCAACAAAAAATTGTTAACAAATGAAATTTTATTTAACTTTGTTTTTCTTGCAAACTTTGTATATTTTAAAGGAAAAGTTTTACGCAACAAATAAACACCCATTCCGGAGAGAAAATATATTTTCGGGCTATAATATTTCACAAAAATTTAATTCCGTTTGGACCAAATTTTTACAAAAACATACAATTTTAAAATACTTCGTTTTTGGAAGCCGGTGCAGCATCCCAGGGTATTTTAAAAATTCACCAAATTTGGACCTTTGGCTGTCGATCGGGATGTATCACATCGAAACCCATCGCACAGTTTGAAAGTACCCGCGTTGTCACGCGGAAACCATTTGCGCTCTCTCCGCCGCTTCTGAACCGACACCTTACATTTTTCGCCGGCATCGGATAGAAATCGTCGGCGCCGATATTTTAAGATGTCGCCGGCTAAAATCCCACTGTCGGTTTACATTCCAGAACTATCTCCACAACAATTAATTTTCTCGAGTTCCTGTGGAGGAACCTTTCATTTCTAACAAACGCCAACTAATTTGTGCAGAATTTCGCACCTTCTGGCATCAATTGCCATCACGTCCTCAAAAGTTCGTGACGGATTTTTGTAATCCATCACTTACGTTCAACTCTATATATCTTTTATTCTTTTAAAGGCGCATAATAACCGCGCCGAGGTGGGGATTTGTTCATACTGCGCAAAGGATACAGTCTTGGGTGAACCTTTGAACAAGCAAGACGCACTGGTGTCAATTTTTGAAGCAAGAAGGCGGGTGTGAATTTTTCACACACCAATGTCGATTTGTATTTCTACTGTGGAGCGATCATGGGTTCCTGGATTACGTAATTAGCGGGTATGGAGCGAGGATATGGCTACCGGGACAATTTTTGTTCGCGCAGACTCGATGGAGATCTGACATATCTTCGTTGTTGGAAGATGGTGGATTTTCCCCATATCGGACGCTTTTTGGTCGGATCTGTTGCCCATACTGCTTCTGAAGGTGTTGGTATTCCGTCGGAGCGGTGAGTAACATTTATGTTATGAGATTGTTTCATAGTGGTTTATGTTAATCGACTTTGCCCATTTTTCTCCGTCCACCTGGAGTTTGCGTTGTTGGAATTCACCCTTGGCTGATTCATGTTTTTTTATGTTTTAACATTTTGGTTTCTCTTTTGTCTTGCATTTTAAATTGCAGAGTGTTTGCCAAGATTACGATTGAGTTGCAGGTTTTGTATGCTGCATCGAAATGATTAAAAGCAATCTAATCTCTTTTGCGTTCGCAAGTGTGGAAATGGATCGAATGTTTAAGTTTTATGTTTGAAAACTTATTAATTATTAATTATATTATAATGTTTTATTTAATTAAATTTGAACGACGTATTATTTCCACTAGGTAACATCGAACAGCGTTTGGTGAAATGCATTGGCAAGGGAATTCCGAATTGATCGACTTAAGTTCAAATCTTGTATTTGAAATTTTATGTTCGATATTTTTTTGTGTTTATTTTTGGTTTTATGTTTCTTTTTTTGAATGCAGCGATGTGCGACCAACGTACAGGGTGTTGCATTTCATCGGGGTCGCTTCCACTTGATTTTATTGTTGGAAGTTCGATTGTGGTTCCACCGTTTGTGGGATTTTTTATATGACCACTCGAACGTTCCGTTGATTAATTTTGGGGAGTGCTTCTTGGTGATAATGTCTTTGTCACTGTATTGAGTCTGGTCGGCTAATGCACTTTATATCCGACATCGCTTATCTCATCGCCTTCCGACAACGAACATCTTATTGTTGATTTTATTTTTGTGCGTAAGCAAAGCTGTTTCCTTGATTTTCTCCGGGGCGTTCATTTGACACGACCCACGGCCTTGCCGCCACTATTAACGAGCTGGTTTATACCTACTAACATCAGGGCCCCACGCAAATAAAAGTAGAATTTATTTTCTGCCTGGACATTATCTGTTCCGAGCTACCTTCTCATTAGAGATAGTGAGGACAGATATTGTTTCAAGTTGACACGTTAGTTTGTTTCTTTTGTGTTTCTCGGATAGAAATTTCAGCGTAAAATAGCTTCTTCCACGATCCCCCATGCTGCTCCTCGACCGATGCCCCATTTTTTTCATACCAACACCTCGATTCCATCGAGATCGTCATTTTAAGACGTCGCACAGTGAGGCAAGATTGCAATTAAATGAAAAACTAAATGCTATTTAGAGATTCCTCTCCATAATATTTCAATCACCACTAACCCACTCGCACTAGAATACTATTACATTTTCGGTAGCCCCTCCCGATTAGCGCGATTTTTCTCCACCGAAAGCATTTTTAAGAATTGAAGTTTAATAAGTTAAAAGTTTAATTAGTTTTTGGCCTTTTTGGTTATGTTCTAAAGCAGAGTAAGCTCTGCTCCTTTTTTTCCTAATGGGTATTGAGTATAAGAAAACAGTCGCGTTTACAAATTATGTTCATTTTCGCCTTTGCTTCATTAGGTGCAATTTTGTTTATTTTGGGAAGCAGTCAATACAGGGCGATCCGAAAAGTTTGCGACAAAATAAGCTGTTTCTCGGTTAAGAAATATGAAAAATTTAGCTGGCACAGTCGGCCTACCGGCCGCATTTAGCCATCTAGACCGTGTCGGATGTGGTTGTTCGGCCTTCGGCCTCACTCCAAGGTACTAAAGTAGCCTATGTTTTTCGTAGCGTTGTAAATAACTTCTACACCAAATTTGGTTAAGATTGGTCAAATAGAAACGTAAATCACGTGCACGCGTATTTGCATTGTCGATCGGTTGACAGTGTGACAGCATTCATTATTGTTTTTTAAGTTGATTTCGAGTAGCCTGCCTTCCTTTAAGGAATCGCGATAATCCATTCATGCGCGTCCCTGTGGGACGCGCATGAATGGATTATCGAGATTCCTTAAAGGAAGGCAGGCTACTCGAAATCAACTTTCCTTTTCTTTGCGAATTTTTGCACTATTTCGATACAAAAACATGCGCAAGGACCTACATAATAACTGTGCCAAATTTGGTTCCGATCGGTCAAACGGTTTAGAAGTCTATAGGGAACATACATACATACATCCATTTTTATATATATAGATGATATCTATCAATTTTTTTAAATATTACCAACAACCCTGGTTTATTATTATTGATGGTTTATTACGATTTTTGGTGATTATTTTTAGAGAAACTCTGTATATTAATTTTCTTACTTTGTGTCGTTCTATTCCCATCTTTGGTTGAAAAGGGTCTATATAAAATCATAAAAACATACGTTAGTATAAATATGAAACACCAACAATAACTTAGCCACACGTAAGAGTTGCCAAAGATGGGAATAGAACCACACAAAATAAGAAAATTATTATACACGGTGTCTCTAAAAATAATCATCAACACTTTAGAGCAGATTTATGGAACAATCAGTGCCGGCGCCAGGTTTTTTATTCATTATTTTGTATTATGTGTCGTTTTTCGACGTACCTACCCAATTGAATTAAAGAACACAATTATAGAAGTTTGTATTTATCAAATACGAATGGATTAAATTGTTAATTAACCTTATTTATAAAGATATTTATCCTTAATTGCTTTGAAAGCATATGGGTATTGAAAGAGGGATAATAAAAGTGGAAGAAAATCGAAAAAAGTTAAATTGGAAAAGTCTCGATAACGACATCGTCACCCCACCTTTGAAGGAATAAATCGGCGCTCAATTTTTCAAGTTGCTTTATTATTTATGTGTGAACCATAATAATAATAATTTTGTGACAATTTTGAAAAACGTTTTCCGCGATGTTTGGCGTGTGTGACTATTAAATATAATCTCGACATAGACCTACAAGCGATTTCGAACAAAGTTTTGGGTAATAAAAGCAAACTATTTACATAACATTCAGGAAGCAAAGTTACTTACTTTAGTAGACACATTTATCTTGTCTTATTTAAATGTCTAACGATATTTCGCGTCACATTTAAGGTTAACGCACGCACAAACAGAACAAAGTGTCGAAAACAACTTTTTGCTACTCCAACATGACATTTTGACTATTTAAGATTAGGATGTGCTAATGGTTGACTAACTCGAAAAGGATATAAATTTTGATTCGGCCATTGATAGTGTCCTCTCATAAAAATAGAGACAGTTAATGTTTTGTTGTGCAGTAAATTCCAAGTTGCAAAACTTTATGAAAAGATAGCGTTTCAAAAAAGGAAAATGTAATAATATACGTTTCGGATTTCGAAATAAAAGAAGCAGGCAATAAATAATGTATTTTCTTCAATTTTCCAAACTTTCATTATTTCGTGCAGTAAATGTGGTCACACAATTGTTAATGTGAATCAATAAAGTGCGGTTGACGTGACGAGATTGCAATAGGGACTTCACCGGGTGTGAAAAAATTATTTATGTTTACTTTACCCAACATATTATGATAAACGCTTTAGTCGGAATTATTTTGGTACTAAAGTTTTTTAATAATGAACTTTGCGATAGCTTTTTGCAGCTCTACCGTATTCCTAATATAAGCTAAATTAAATTTACATGAAACCTAAATTCGAATAGGAACGTAGTAACCAATTTATTTTTTAACTTGCTTATCTTGGAACGGGAAGAGAGACAGAAGGATTATTTTTGTAACCCTGTTTACAATATTTTGGCATAAAGACCACACAACCATTAATAATAAATTATGCTTAACTACAAATCTTATTATTAAAATTTAAATATAATCGAGGAATTTACAGGGGAAATTTAAATACTTTTGGTCCTTCGAGGACAAGTTTCTATCACAGTCACATAAATGGACAAACCGGCTTTTTAATTCAACCCTTGAGAGCGGTATTAATTACAACTGTAAATTAAGGGGTTGAAGTAGTTATAGTTCTGGTTAAACCCATTCCAACTTTGATGCTTAATTTAATTTTGTAAAAAAGCTTTTAATTTAAAAACTTTTCACTAAAACTATGAAAGTTTCAGAATTATCACTTTTTGTGTACCAAAAGAAACAAGTCTATTTCTTAAGTTTTACTTTATCCAAGTCTTGCAATTATCCCGAGGCGTTTGTAAAAGTAGAAAGAAAAGTGTAACTACTTTTGCATAAATTATAAATATCCTGAATAGACTGCAAGACTAAAATAGTTTTACAAAGCCTTTCTTACTTTTCTCAATAATTTCGAATCATTATTTATTAAAAAGAAATCCATTCAAAAGTTTTACAATTAAAAGAACAATTCCAGATATGGAATTTAATTAGAAAAGTAGCTAAACGATCAATTTGTATTAAAAGGACTATTGGAATTCAAAAAAATGACTGAGTGTAATGTAGCGTTGCTAATTTTTAAAAGCATTAAAAAGTCAAAAATTTTCTAATTAAAAACCGATTGAAGTTAATTAATGAAGTAATTCGGCTTAAAAAATTTGCAGTGCGAAATCTCCTTAAATTACTACT
Source organism: Podabrus alpinus (assembly GCA_932274525.1). Classification (NCBI taxonomy): domain Eukaryota; kingdom Metazoa; phylum Arthropoda; class Insecta; order Coleoptera; family Cantharidae; genus Podabrus; species Podabrus alpinus. The sequence continues at coordinate 6,265,639 of OW026453.1, forward strand.
ATTATCGTAAATTTATGAAAAGCTGCACTTTTAATTTTGAAAAATATATCGTAATACGAAAGTGAGTGTGATATTTTATATACGCACGTTTATGTGGGATTACACCGTTTACAGCTAATTTTGATAAATTCAAGTTAATTTAACCGAGCTACATGTATGTAGATGAGCTTTACTCGTAACTGCGTTTTCAGCCTTTTCAAATTATTTCACTATTACGTGCTACCCTTATTTCTTCGCAAAATATGAAATCAGACCTTGCTCGAGCATAATAATTAAAACAAGAACGTTGTAATTAATGCTATCTATTTACTTAATAAAGGGACATTTTTAAAGGAAACTTTAATTTAGGAGTTATTAACCGCCACAATTTGTTACATCTTATCGTAACTCCTTTGTTACTTTCCTTCATTTACCGAAATTTAAAATTCGTGATGACATCGCAGCGCATAGTTGTCCATGTCCACAAAATGTAACCTGTTCTTTTAACCAAGCGCAAAAACTTTAATTAAACCTAAGGAACGCAGGATACCTATTCATTTAAGCAAAGGATATGAAATTCTAGTGATAGGAGAAACCGAACTATAATTATAATATCCTACTAATAAGGATGAATACAGGCTTTCTGAACCCTACAATCTTAACCAAGGTCACATTGACCCTTAATGCTTTAACTACCTTTTGATAGTACATATTTAATATAGTTGAAAAGTTAAAACATGACGGATTTTCTCCAGCAGAAACGCTGTTTAGCCAATCAGAACGTCGCGTCGTGGCAAGTACGACGCTATCTATCAGGACGCTTGGTATTTAAAAGAATATGTAAATGTAAACTCCGTAGTTTGTTATTGCACGACTCTGTATAATAGTAATTAGTAACAATGAGAATTAATAAAACAACAAAATTTTTTACAATCGAAAAAAATTAATATTTCAACCATGCAAAGCTTCTACCCTAGACTAGAGAAAGGTGTTCTAGGGTTAAACAAAGGGACGGCTATAAACCATCTACGAGGGAAACAAGATGTAGGGAAGCTAAGAAAAAGACACCGCTGATCCGGAACAGAGAAGACCGGTGAATTTAATTCTAGGAGAGTGGTGATGAAGCAGTTAATTGTTAAATTAATTATAAATTTATTTACGATGGAAATAATGAGACCAGAAATAAATAAAAAATGAAATGTCTAAATTGTCAATACGACTAACTAGGATATTGTTCCCTGCGGTTTAGTTTAGTGTTAATTAAGGACGACGGAAGCCATAGAATGTCCATTTTATTTGATAAACAAGTCATCAATATGCAGTCGTCGGAAGGAAATCGTGACTTGATATTTCGAAGAAAATTGGATAACATCATACGAAAAGCTAGTATGGCAAATTTTTTATCGTATTTTTTAAGTATACTTTCCAAGTTCAATAAACTTCAAAACTTTTTCGAAATAATATACGGGAAAAATCGATGTCACAGTTTTTTATATTTATTGCTTTTTTTTTAGTTCAACCAAATTTAGATCATTTTTCAATCAAGTATCATCAAAATGCAAACACGAAATATTATATTAAGTCAAAATTTTTTTATTTCTCTTTTCTCTTAAATGATGCTTTCGCTTAGGTAATCTGCTTGAAAGGTTCAAATAAGTAACTTGTTGAAGTTGACGTGTTTTGATCGGTGGCTTTATGTTTAAAGCTAAAGCGCATGGTTTTTTAAATACGGCTAGGTTACTTTCGAGCTTAATTAAGCACGATGTTAAGCATGAGTGCTATTCCAGATTGCAAAGATTTTCTTAGCCTCAAGAGTTTGTTAATTTCTTCTTTGTAAAATTTTGCTATTTTTTTAAAATTTCTTTGTGTTCTTTAGATTAAATTTCTTAACAGAACAAAACCCGCATTATACCAAGTTCCCGAAGAGATTATAAAATTATAAATGTATTGTGGCAATTTTTATTACATTCTAAATCCAGAAAATAACCAAGTTATTATTATTCATTGTTATCGGATGTAAACAGTTATAAGAAATTGTGGAACGATTAACGAAATAATGGAAGTAAATGAGAAAAACCGAATGCACCAGGTGATAGATCCTTTAATTCTGGATAAAATACCAAACATTTTATAGAATTTAAACGAAACGGTTTTATGTATGTATTACAACTCCAAAGGGAATATTCTGCAACAGGAAGGAAAGGAACTCAAAAGTTCCGTCTAAACAGACAGTAAGACAGATTTGCTCGGTATGTGATAGATTTAGGATACAAAGACTTACCTACTTTCATGTAACAGTGAATACGAGAGATTTATATAAGTTTCACACTTGAAAATTTTGTAGCGTATTTTATATCCTGGAATAGAAAACAATTTCTTAAGATTTCTCGACAAGAAATGACAAGAGATTATTAGATTAACCGCTGATCAATTTGTTTTATTAAACTTTATCAACGGATCGTTATTCAATTATCTATCCAATATAATAATCCAATTATCTTTCCTGTTCTTCTACACTCCAAAACATGGTTAGCATACAATAGACCAAAATTGTAACGGTTCTAACACGAATAACCAAACTGTATCAACGGATGTTAGATTCGCTGTCTCTTCTGCCTATAAATGAAGTTCATTCGTTTAATAATAACTATACAAACTGGCAGCTGAAAATTGCAACCAAACTTGCAAATTAATAACAAAAATGATGAAGACGAAGGATTAAGTGGACATTAACGTTGCCGCATTGCAAAGAAGATTTGTTGGTATTATGACTCTCCAAATATTGATGATAAATCAATGTTAAGTGATTTGTTTCTTGTTAATTGCGTTCTCATCTTGGGGATGATTCTATAAACAATTATACTATCCAACTTTTCATTCATTATTTGGCGGTCTACCGGGAGGTCTTCTTCTGGTGGGTCTGTCATCTCTTATTATTTTCGGGAGGTGCTCTTCTTCCAATCCTGTCTATATTCGCGATTTATTCTTTGTGGCGGTTCTTTATGAATTTTACGACGTCTTGAATATCACATTGTTGCCGGATCTCCCGACTCGGAACTCTAGAAGTGTTCTGCCAGTTATTGTTGTAAACGTTCTCATTTCGATTGTTCTCGTCCTTTGCTTGGCCTTTGATGCTTCCGCTCTTGCCACAGGCTTTACTGCTGCTTTATAGATTTTAATTTTGCTTTCGATCGACATATATTTATTTCGCCAAAATACATCACGAAGGCATCCCGATATCCCTATTCCCCTTGTTGCCTGTTGTTGCACCGGGCCTAAAGTGGCCGTGGAGCGGGAAATTACATAAAAGACGCTTATAGTTTAGTAGTAACCTAATCTTGGCGTAGAACTATGGAATTGAGTAATACAATCAAAGGTAATACGTACCTCAAAATGCCCGCATTGAAGTACGTAATTACAATCCAAAGTTACGACATCGATCGTTTGGACTGAAATAGTTATAGGCCAAAAACAAAAAAAATTTTTCGAATAAGATTAAGATATTTTTTTGCGCACGTGATTGAAAACCGCTGCAGTTACTGAGATGATTCTTACAGTATTAATTAGTATGGCATTTCTACTTTCCAACCATATACAAAAATAATTGGTTCTTGAGACGCAGAAGTCCCGATGGTTGGTCGATGGTCGTTCGATAGTCGGTTGGCGGTCGTACGATGGTCTTTCGGTAGTCGTTTGATGGTCGCTCGATATTCGTTGGAACCTGTGCATTTATATCGGGTACATTTATTTTGCAAATTAAACATTCCATGAAAATTGTAATATTAAAATGAACTTTAAGGCAGTGTGACACTTGTCTAAATTTTATTGTAAATTTGCTAGCAAATTTTTATACAAGTGTCAAACAAATAAATTTGCTAGCAAATTTTGTTGCAAATTTGGAGCAAATTTTTTCGCAAAGTTTGCCACTTGTATAAAAATTTGCTAGTAAATTTAGAATTTGCGCACGCGTTTTCTAAGTATGGCGACCTTGTTTTTGATATTCATTTATCAAAATTCTGATTTTCTCTTGCAATCACGCCATTATAATATCGTCCCCCTTATGCCAAAACCACGAATGTGCATTTTCTAGTTTTCAGTCAAGTGTATTTGAACTTATTATGAAGTACATGAAATTAATTAATTTTAATTGTCATTCAGACAAATTTTAGGCTTCTATACAAAGTATAGCAAGAAGCCTTATGATCTGGCTCCGTGTCTGTCCGTCCGTCTGTCCGTCCGTCCGTCTGTCTGTCCGTCCGTCCGCATAATTCAAAATCATACAGAGCGTTTCAAATCGTGTTGAATATATTTTATTGTTATTCGAATAGATTGTAGCCGAAATCTAACGATAATTTAAAAAAAAATTTGTTTCTTAGAAAGAAAGTGCACTTAGGTCAAAATGGCAATTTTTGCACATTCGTGGTTTTTGCTTGATCAGTCTGTAGGAAGCCTAAGGGAGACGATATTTAAAAATCAACAATTAAAGATCAACTTTGGAAATATATAACACCACCTTTTATACTATGCTAGTAAAACACTTCACTTTGAGAAGGCTTAGTAGATACTAACAGAATCAAGTTCTTACTACTACACCTGGAGTAGAACCGGACACTTTGTATAGAAGTTAACGCATTTAATCGCTACGCTACTACTTTTGCTAACGTAATCCACTTTGAGTATTGATTATTACGAGATAATTCAGATTTCTGGAAGTTTGGCCTCAGCGTGGATTTATAATTCATCGTGGTTTCATTGATTTCTGATTTTTAGGGAGTTGCTGATGTTTTATTGTAAGATGTCCATAAAATAGTGTACATTAATTGGGAGTAAAATGAAAAGTAATATACTATTATAGGGGCGAAATTACCATATTATACGAGGATTACCGTATTCAATTAGCCGTAAAGTAAAAATAAGTCGCTGAAGATTATATTTTATTTTGCATATATTAAATTAACTAAAGGTTATTTTTATTAATTCCACATACCGGTATGATTGTAATCAAAGGATTTACGCGGTATGGATTTTATTTTAGTGACCTCTACCCTCGAAATAACCTAAAGTAGATTTATGAATTATGATAAATAACCAAACTTTTACCAACATACAACTTTGACATCATACCAATTACAACATTCTTGTGCGCAATTTTTTACGGGGTTTAGAAAAAAAAATAGAAATATTCCTAAAAACAATTTTTGTTAACAACAATTGAAGGGCATAGTGGAAAAAGTAGTTAAGTCACTTTTTTTTCAATTTGTTGATTTTAGGCTTCTATACAAAGTATAACAAGAAGCCTTATGATCTGGCTCCGTGTCCGTCCGTCCGTCCGCATAATTCAAAATCATACAGAGCGTTTCTAAGAACTGGTTTTTTTATTTTACTTTGATGTGAAAAAATAATTTTTTATTGATGTGGTTAGTGAAGTTAAGTTGTAAATAAAAGAGAAAGGAGAGGATTGGTCCACCTCAAAAAAAGGACCATACATTACAGAGAAGTAAAGTTTCGAATAGAATGGAAAAGTTTGATTGTTATTACTTATATAGTAAATGATAATTACCAACCGCAAAAAATTTTATTGGTGCAGATTATCTAATTATGTGATGTTACATTATATGGCGATCAAAACTAACCAGATAATAACAACTTTCCACACCAGAAAGGTAGCTGTATAGAAGCCTAAGAACTGCCGCTAAAGCGAGTTCCACCTTGTTTATACTAATTTGTAGAGAATAAATGCCGCAATGTGAAAATGTGCTCAACTACAAATTGAAAAAAGTGACTTAACTACTTTTTCCACTAGGCCCTTCAATTCAAAATTACTTTTGCAGGAGATTTCAGCAATGACGATTGTTGTCATCACGTGTTCTTTAATAGTTAAAAATAGGTTATATTAAAGGAAATTTTTAATAATGCATTATAAAATTTATTTAGTTATTTTATGTTTCATAATATTTTCAATTAAAAATTATCATCTTCTTCGTCACCACTTACATCGAGAAATTTTTGAGTAGATATATTGCGGCATAATTGGGAACATTTGCATTCTAAGAAACAGAAAATCCCTTCTTTGAAACACAAACATTTTGATTTATCACATTTTCTTCCAGTGCAGAACAGATCAAGAAGTTCTCTGAATTCAAAAGGAATTGGTTCTTGAGACGCAGTAGTTTCGATGGTCGTTTGATGGTCGGTCGGTGGTCGTATAATGGTCGTTCGATGGTCGTTCCGTGATTGTTCGATGGTTGGCCGGATATTTGGCCTTTCAATGGTTTATGTGAATAACGGTCGACCTTCGGCCTTCAAATTGCTTTTAAGAATATGATTTTGTAATTAAACGCAAGTGTTAATAATTTAACCTAAGACAATTAACCTGGGATTATCCCAATTGCACCCGAATAGTAAAACTAGCACCCCTAGCTTTGATACTTGAGACGCAGTAACAGATGAAAGAAGTTCATTCTTTATTGTTTCCCATTTGTATCACTTAATTAGTTCTACGCCAAGATTCGGTTAGTGAACGTTTTTGGTGTTCATCTGCTATTATAATAATCCGAGTTTAATTAAACCTTAGATTAAATTATTAACACTTGCTTTAAATTAAAGAAACATATTCTTACAAGTAATTTGGAGTCATATTCCCATAAACCATCGAAGGACCACCGAAGGACCACCGAACGACCATCGAACGCTCATCGAACCACCATCGAACAACCATCGAACGACCACCGAACGGCTATCGAACGACCATCGAACGACTATCGAACGGCCATCGAACGACCACCGAACGACCATCGAACAACCATCGAACGACCACCGAACGACCATGGAAACTACTGCGTCTCAAGAACCAATTCCTTTTGAGTTCGGGGAACTTCGTGAACTGGTCTGCACTGAAAGAAAATGTGATAGTTAACAATGTTAGTATTTTAAAGAAGGCATTCTCTGTTCTTTGGAATGCAAATGTTCCCAATTAATAGCCCAATATTTCTACTCAAAAAGTTCGCGACAGAAGTGGTGACGAAAAAGATGCTGATTTTTAATTGGAAATGTTATAAAACATAAAATAATTACTAAATAAATTTTATAATGGATTATTAAAAGTTTCTTTAGGTATATAATATGTTATACTCAATAGTCGAATTCGGGCAATGCCCGAAAAAAATGCGCAAAACTAGTTTTTAGCAACGAAGATTTCCCAAGCCCGCTTTTATACGGTTATTGAGCGTAACAAAATAAGCAGAACTAGTTTTGCGCATTTTAGTTTTGTACGTTTCTGAATGACCAGCACTAGTTCTGCTTGTTTTATTTAATTCTAACGCCTGTCGCCCGAACCCAGATGAAAAGTAAGAAAAGTTTTCGCTCCGATTTGAATTTTTCTTTGAAATTCGGGTAGGTTGGGGGTGTGATTAGTAGATATTAGTAATAAATATTATCAAAGAAATGGAAAATAACCCGTGTATTGCCGAAAAAGTGAAAAAATTAAATTTTTTTTCTTCGATTTTTGGGGTGTGCATTCGATAATGAGGGTTATCCATAGTCAAAACCTACCCTTCCGGGGCGCCGCTTCGCGCCGCTACGCTCTGCACCCCTCCAGGGCGGTTTGACTCTGGTTACTAGGCTAAACATACGAGAAGCGCCTATACGATCAAGAAAACCGGGATCTAAAAAACCGGGAGCTTAGAGACCCTTGAAATAGCATTAAAAAGTATAGTTGCGGTATGGGGCAGTAAACTATTACGTTTCGCCCCCTTTATGTTTATGTTATTTATTTTATTCGGATGCTGATTAAATGAAAAAAGCAGAAGTGGTGATGTTCATCCATAAACGTACAAAACTAGTTCTGTACAATTCAAAATGCGTAAAACTAGTTCTGCTTATTTTGTAACGCTCAATAGCCGTGTAAAAGTAAAATTTCGGGCTTAGGAAATATTCGTTGCTAAAAACTAGTTTTGCGCATTTTTTTCGGGCATTGCCCGAATTCGACTATTGAGTGTAACATAATATATATTATGATTTTTAACTTTTAAAAAACACGTGACGATAATAATCAACATTGTTGAAACCTCATGCAAAAATAATTTTAAATAACTTGATTTTAAAATTACAATTTTCATGGAACGTTTTATTTGACAAATTAAATGAATTTGCTTGGAAAATAATGAATGCACCCTCTAGAAATGCACAGCTTGTGAGCATCTTTGCGGATAGCGGTTCGTTATTTTGACCCCCCCTCGCCTCAGTTGATATTTTTCTCAAAAAGCTAGCTCCTGATTCCTTAGAGTTAGCACCGGCTAACTTACTGTTTATAATAGTTTTATAACAATGAGAACGACGGATATAACTTTCATAGGGGAACTGGCTAAATAGAAATAATTATTTGGTGCAAAAGTCACCAAAGCAAAATTCTTGTAGAGGCGTCCATGATACTTACAATGAAAGTAATCCTGGGATGTGTACTTTAGAACTGAGCTTTATTAGTGCTAGTGCTTCTAAGCTAAATCTAATTGTACGTCCGAAAAAACAGATTGGGTCATGATATAAATTAGTATAGCGGCGAAAAGAATCCATGGGATATGTATTACAATATAAACCTTGCAATTTTTTCCAAACCAGGTGGTCGTGAAAAACGTTACTTTTAATTGAGAAATTTCTTAATTACTTTTTTAAATAAATATTTTAACTGCGAAATTTTTTTAACTGTAATTGAAATGCGCTATAATAACACAAAAGATAATTTTTTACTTATCTTGAACATTTTCGATGAGACTACTTATTCCTTTGTTAGAATTTTTTAGAATTATATCTGTATCCTCACAAAACTTTTTCCATTTTCTTTTGTATTCTTTGATTAAGTTCGATATTAAACAAATTTTATGAATGTCTTAGACGCAGTATTATCTGATTAAAATTCGCAATTGAAATACAAATAGTAATAAAATTAAAAAGACCATTCAGGTTCAACTTCCTTTCTTTAAAGTTCAATTTTAATCCGCTAAGCCACTATAATTGCATTTTACCAATAAAGTTCTTGTTCGGCACATTTCGAGTCAATTTATCCCACCTACACCAACAAGTAGTAGAAACTACACTTCTTACTAGTTGATCGAAAATGCTTGTTACCAAAATCCGCTTATCCTGCTAAGCATTTCAGTCCTGAAAATGGTGGCCTTCCAGTTTTAAAAATAAAAGTTTCATTACAATAAGCTTCGGTTTTATTTGCCTTTCCTGATTAATTCCAGGGGTTATATTCGTTCAAATTATGTTCAGGTATAGCAAATATGGGGTTCTTAAAAAATACCACTTATTTGTTTTATTTTTTCCATTTTCCTATTTTGCATATATTTCTTATTCATAGAAGTGTTCCCTAACGCAAACATCAATTTGTAAGATTATGTTCCGGAAGATACTTTACATTTTTAAAGGTTTACACTGTACAGCATGGTTTTGAGATTTGCACCATACATTTTCTTTAGTTATTTTAAATAACCACATTTGTTTATAAAGAACCGAATTTTTGTTTCATTTTCAGAATAAGATTGCAGGTTAACTTTTACAGTTTGTAAATTCTGAAAGCTCAGCAGAGTAAACCGAAAGGAGTCCATGAATTCTATTGTTGATTTAATTTAATTTCACTTTTGCAAGATTATAACTATTCAAAAATAATTCATTTAAAAATTTGATTATGATAATAGACCACAAAGTCTTCACTCTTTTAAGCGCGGTACGACTTAATCATAGATTAGTTTTTAACGTTAATAAAAATAATCTCAAAATATGTAATGTTGGCACGAAAATAAAAAGTTGCTTTTATTTATTTTATTTCGCAATATAAGGAATTTAATATTTAGTACGAATACAACAATAGTCCCCTCTTAAATTGTGGAAAACCACAATATTTTGATGTTTTTAGAATTTTATAAGACTCGATATAAGGCTCTGAAAGCTTTTGAAAGCTTGGAAGTAAAAAGTATATAATAATGGACAATAAAAGTTAACAATTGAATTGAACTACAACTCATTAAATACATAATTTTAACTTGACTTACTTACTTCTGGATTTTCTTTAATGCAATACGTGTTTTTCATTTTCAGATTGGAGGTCGCAGCCGATCGCACCCCTAATTATGTTAAATTATGAGTGATAACAATAAAATCGGTGTTTGGTGGTTATCAATGTCGGTGCTACGATTAATATTCAAAGATCTAAGACTATTGTTATTAATTACTGTTCGGTGATAAAAATGAAAAATTTAACGAGCTTAAAATGTGCATCACGTTGTAATATACAGTGAAAACAAATTACAATGAATCACAAGACTACAATTTTGATAGCCCCTTCTTTACTAAACAGCAGTTGCTCACATTCAAGATATATAAAAGTCAGTTTTTTTGAAGAATTAGGAGCCGGAGATGTTATCGAATCTATCATTGTTCTTCTGCTAACGACTGGAGTTCTGGTAGCAAATTCCGTACTTATTATCGTTATCAACAGTAGAAGATACTCAAAATATATTCATTCTCAAGTAAGTCGAAAAGTTTGCTGTTCCACCCTTTTGCAGTTATAATAGAAAAGTGAAAAAAAAATTTTAACGTTTTCATTTGTTTCAGCCTCGATATCTGTTAACGTCTCTAGCAAGTAACGATTTAGCGATGGGATTTTTTGTGACGCCATTCGCTATAGTTCCTTCTTTACGACGATGTTGGCCTTACGGAGAAATAGTTTGTCAGATACAGGTCAGTAATCGCTAAAGAAATTCAATTTTATTTATTAGGAAGAGAAAAACGTTGCACTCTTCGTTTGGTAATTTCATTATAAATACCTCATATTCCTTCTAACCATTCGTAATCGATCAAAGCGCTAAATTATTTTTTAAATTTTACTTTGAAGTTAAAATTAATTGAAATTTTTCGAGAATGCGATTACATTTCCTATTAATACCTTATAGGTACATTTTCCGATACTCGCCGAGGATATAAAAATTAATTTAACCTTTTAACCATTGCAGTGTGGCTTTTACGCTACGTTTATGACCGCATTCCAATTGGGACGGTACCAACACTGATAATTTTCTAATTTTGTCGTTACATTTGTAAACTCAGCACTGATGCTGAAAACTAATGCGAATCATTTCACAAATGTGGAAATGGCATAATATATCATATCATACATGGTGAATCCATAGTGTGGACTTCTATAGATAGCTCTTACCATTTAACATATCAAAAAAATTTGAATTGCAAGTTATGTACTATCTGCTGACTATTTATACAAAGTATTCTGGTTTTGAGAAGCACGATTCAATTTTATCTTTTTAAATACAGCAAACTGATGTTATGTGACTTTACAGTTCTAACACAACCGTCTGTCCTGCGATTTGATGGGTAAATTTTTGATAACTGTAAAACCACATAAACAGTGTAGATAGATCGTGATAGAGGAGACAAAAGGAAGAGGGGAGAGAGGTGGAAGAAGGATGGTATCGTTATCGTATCGCTAAGAAGGTTATTATCGTTATCATTGTATCGCTGTTGTTATCGCTCTCGTTATTGCTTAGCGTTATCGTAAAGTGCCGGGTATCGTATTTTAGAGTCGATTGATATTCTTAATTTATATTTTATATTACACCGTGACCCTGTTACACCACGTTCTGCATCCACGACACCTTCCCAACAGGTAATAAAAGGTTGACTAGCTCGAAGTCGCGAAGGGGTGGGTTGGTGAAAGGAATGAAAGGGTCGTGTGACGACACGTCGCAAAGCGTGTGTTTCCACTCAACGACCGGGCAATCCTCGATCGCGAGTTATGATGTTATATCAAAATCGGGGGGGGGGAGTATATTTACACACGGAGTCAAAAGGGCGCCACGTGAATTCTGAACCAAGGTTCATTCGAAAGGGGTGCAAATCGCCCCTTTCCAGCTGAATACACGACAGCTGTTGATAAACTTAACGCGGGTATCTCACACTGGTGGCCTCTCTTTGGATTACAGGTACATCTTGCTGTTATAAAACCTTACCTTACATCATCTCTAAATAAACAAACACATAAACAATAATAAAAACACAAACATAAATAATAAAGATATAATGTCGAAATATACAGGGGGCACTTGGTAATTTATAACATATGTCTAATCATATTTACAGCTACATGGTGTTACAAAAACTCAAATGTGAAAAACTTGACTTGAATAAAGGATGAAACGTTATCACTAAAAATATTGACTTGACGTTGATTTAATTCAGTTACTATCAAACATGACATAAAATTCAATTTGAAATATGATTGGTTTAATTTATTAAACTTAAATATTACGTAAAACATAATTCGAAGAATATGACGGTATTTTAATAAACAATTTAGAATATTAACATATAAAAAGGACATACAAAGAGGTTGCGATCGTCTTTCAAGGTACACCTGAAAGGTGGTAAAATGTAATGGTCAAAACTGACCAAGAATACAATAATACTTAAAAATACGAAAGTAATGCTTACATATAAGATACTGATGTGTTCCAAACGGAATTTCCATGAGATTTGCCAATATGAGATACGGGAATAATGTTCTTCCATAATCGAGATGACCATAAAATACGTTGAAATGTTGAAGGTAATTCGGTAAAAGATGATGACAAAACATAAGAGTTTCCAATTCCGATAAAATTAACTTGATCCGGATCTGACCGTGGTCAGTTTCGCGCAGCCGGATTAGTTGCGTTAGAATGACACGAACGAGTTTGTTAAATAATAACCTCGACTTTAAATTTCACTGATTTAATTTACACGAAATAAAATATTGGAGTACGGTACTGTTCCTTCTTAATTAATAAAAAGTTATCTCGAAAGAATGTCCACATGTGATGCACGTAAACATCTGGATTACGTGGTACACTTAAAGAAGGTTCGATAAAATGATCCATATCGAGCGGCGCGTACATATCGACCGCTGGTTTATTATGCCGAAATGATTTACATAAAAACTTGCATTAATGTATGCGTTAATAGTTCAAACCGAAATTGATTTTAATTCACTAAGTTTAATTCCAAAAACGTTAAATGTTTAACTCGAAAACTGATTTTAATTCAATAAGTTTAATACTATTTAATTAACATGTCCAGAAAGAATTAAAACATAACTAAATGACCGAATGATAATTAAATCAAATGATGCCGTTCCATATTGATGAAGGTTCGTATAATCGATAAAAAATCTGTTACCTATTTGCACTGTTGCACATATTATATTACACAAAATGACTGTTAAATGATTTAAAATTTTACGTTGGTAAAATTTATATAATTGACTTGTATTCAACTACACTAAAATTCCGCCTGCACTGGCGTTGCTCGGAAGTACTTCCGGCAGAGTTTTTGGATACTACATGTTCACTGTTCAGGCCGACATAGCTTCGGACCTGAAGATCCCTAAGGAATCTTAGCTAAAATTGGGCTCTGCAGTCCCTTTTATGTGGTTTTCGATGGTCGTGGGGATAAAAACCCTTCCATTTTTCTTCCAGAAAAGTCTATAATTGGTCTTTAAATTCGACCTCGATACCTGATTGGTCAGAAAATTCAAGTGAAACGAGTCACTTTTGTCTTTCTTCCTACGAAATCTTGTCTAAACTCGCAAAATGCAGCTGGTGTTATTGCATTTTGAATGTTTACTTTATAATTTTTTGTGGAACAAAAAGGTATACTTTTAAAGTTTTTTGCCATCTGTGAAGGCAAAGCATGATTGCGAAATCCTCATAAACGTAACGTTAAAATATCTATGCTCGGGTTCGCCACATGTACACGTGTACAGATAAGAAAATAAAATCCATAAATCAACGTGGTTTTGACAGGCACATGTGCAACTTTGAAATAAAATTGCAGCGAACAACGCTATTCCAATTTAAAGTTTCTACATGTCCAACTAATTCGTTAACTATGTACCTATGCGAGAGGACGTAAATTCAAAACAGTACTGGAATGAAGGCAAAACTGATGACTGCCCAGATTCTTAATTTGTGCTACGTTAGTCTCGAAATATCATTCCAATCGTATGATTTGGGATGGACGTGATTAAAAACCATTGTAATAAATTTAAATTATTACACGTTTGAAAAATATAATTTCGTCTGTTAATTTACACTAGATCTCTTACAGATATTATTCGACCTGCAAATATACGTTTCTAAAAATATTTTGATGTTAAAAATTTACTAAGACGGGATTTCGTTATTTCCTTGATTCTAATTTGAATTGACCAAGAAATATGTGACAATTTTTAAAAGTTAGATTTTAAAAATTCAAAAAGACGGGAAATAATGTAGTTTGATTCTAACAATATTTTCGCAAAAATTTCAAGACTCTGCGAGCGGGATTTCCACGTTACACTCCCCTTACGTCAAGAGTGGTTATACCTAACTACTCTTCAACTGAGGCGCGAGCAAGCTTAAAACAAGTCGAAGGTTGACTCCTGGCAAAAAAAAATCTATCCTACTTGGATTTAACATCGAAAATGTAATATCTCATTATTCAAGTCTTAACTAAATGTCAAAGCGTATCTAGGGATACCTAAGACGAAAACAAAAACTAAAAGAAGGTTCACCGAACCCTGGGCTTGGTCAGTCTGTGAGTCGTAGTGACTTCTACAGGAGAGGGCGGTTCGCGAAATCACGGGATCATTCGCTGACCGTGGGACCCACAAGTGTATATGGAGACACCGGACTCCAGATAGATTTGGACCTGAGTTGTCGGCAATACTTCATCGGCTGGATCATATTTACAATGCCGGTTCTATTTACAACTTCAGTAGATGGGGACTGATTATCTTAAACGGGAAGAGACTTGTTGTTAAACAAGACGAAAAACAAAATTTAAAAAAAAATTCGAAAACTGATTAAAGTTCAAAACGGTGACAACCGTCCGGGTTGCACCTGAAAGTATGCTGAAACTGAATGAAGTGGCTTTAACATAATCAACTGAAGAATTGTGAGAAATACTTTCTCTTCAAAAGGCCGAAACGTAACTACGAAATTACCGCATGACTAATAGTGCCCTTAGGTAGCTAGTCTAACGCAACACTAGTCGATACTTGGCTTACTAACCGATCGACGGGGTAGCTAATCCCTTGGATCGCTAAGCATACCCTCTAACTTCATATAAAAAAAATTTCGGAAATGGTTGACTTAAGATTCAAAACAAAGTTCGAGATTACAAAAAAAATGACAAGCGAGATAAACAAGGGAAACGAAACAACAACCCGTTTAAATATTTGACACGCAGTTTTATGTCGTACGACTGGGACGTACTAACAATCTTCCTTAACTCTAACACCTTAAAACGAGTTTAACGATATCCAAACTTAACACTAACTAAATCGAAACTTAAAGCTAACTTAACCGAAACTTAACCGAAACGTAACCGAAACCTAAACTGAACTTAGCGCTACTTAACCGAAACCTAAACCGAACTTAAATACTACAAGAGCGAGAAAAAAAAAATCCCCCTAACCCTAGGCTTAGCCAATCCTTGTGTCGTAGTGACTCCTACATGAGAGGGCGGTTCGCGAAATCACGGGATCATTCGCTGACCGTGGAACCCACAAATGTCTATGAAGACACCGGACTCCAGATCGGGGTAGACCTGAGTTAAGGTAGCACTTCATCGGCGTACTCATATTTACAATGCCGTTCATGAAATGTTCAGTCGATGGGGACTGTCTGCCTTTTTCAATTGTCGTTGAAAAAGCAGAGTAAAAAAAGACGTGTGCTTGGCTGGATCAAATTTACAAAGCCGTTTGATGCACTTCAGTAGATGGGGACTGTCTGTTTTATCAATTATCGTTGGTGAAACAGAGAAAAAAACTTGCGATTGGTTTTCCTTTCGTGGATCGGCAGATGTTATAACCGTGTAGGTTGATTGCAGTTAATCTATTATTCCCTAACAAGGTAAGTTTCCCAGAGTGTTGCTTCGAGTTGTTAACCCACACTTCTGTACAAAATTCCCTTACTAAGAAGGTTCCTTTGGGGCAGATTGTAGTCCGCCAAACGAAAAAGATGGGACGATAATTCACCGGGGAATGGACTAAGTCCACGAAATTACTCAATAACCTCGGGGTTCGGATCGTTATCCAACTGTGGATCAACGTCCAAAAAAATTTATCTGGCAGTGGAACTATGTCCAGCCTGATAATACGATAACTCAATGAGAAGCGGGTTACTCTAATCAACTATTAACTAATACAATCTCACTACCAAAAATAGATCTCGATAAAAATTTCCTAGAGGGGGCGTTACAAAAAAAACTTTCCCTAAAGGATGTGTTGCGACAATGATTTGTCTCACATTGGACACGGGTCCAAACAATACAACACGGTACGACATAATGACCATAGCAATGGCATTCTAAAAAAAGATCTTAACTTTAAACAAAAAAAATAAAGAAACGAAAACACATCTACTCTAACCGGTACTCGATACCAACGAAAGGGGGTTGGCAATTTAACGTCGTGCGATAGACAGTGGTTGGTGGTTGGCAATTTTGCGTCGTGCGATAGACGGTGCGACATAATCAGCGTGTGTGACGCGACAGGGACACACTGACTTCAACCCGAGATGATACTTAACTTTCCCTAACACTTCAGCATTAACTCGAAAAACTTCACGATAAACTTCGATCGAAAAACTTCAAAAAAAACTTTACGTTAAACTTCAAGTAACTTCAAAAAACTTTACGTTAAACATCAAATAACCTTACGTTAAACTTCAAATAACTTCAAAAAACTTTACGTTAAACTTCAAATAACTTCAAAAAACTTTACGTTAAACTTCAAACAACTTCAAAAAACTTTACGTTAAACTTCAAATAACTTCAAAAAACTTTACGTTAAACTTCAAACAACTTCAAAAAACTTTACGTTAAACTTCAAACAACTTCAAAAAACTTTACGTTAAACTTCAAATAACTTCAAAAAACTTTACGTTAAACTTCAAATAACTTCAAAAAACTTTACGTTAAACTTCAAATAACTTCAAAAAACTTTACGTTAAACTTCAAATAACTTCAAAAAACTTTACGTTAAACTTCAAATAACTTCAAAAAACTTTACGTTAAACTTCAAATAACTTCAAAAAACTTTACGTTAAACATCAAATAACTTTACGTTAAACTTCAAATACCTTCAAAAAACTTTACGTTAAACTTCAAACAACTTCAAAAAACTTTTAAAAAACTTTACGTTAAATGTCCATACTAAATTCAAAAAACTTTAAAAAACTTTCAACTAAATTCAAAAAAGTTTGACTAAGTTCAAAAAACTTTCAACTAAATTCAAGAAAACATTCACCTCAATTCAAAAAAACTTTACGTTAATGGTCGATATCAAATTCAAAAAAAATTTACTTTAATTTAAAAAAAACTAAATGCGTAACCTACATGAAGTGCGTTAATGCGTGACCCGTAGTAAGCGTAAGATGCGTGCGAAACGCTTGTGTCTTATTCGAGACAAAAGTAAACTAAAGATGCGTAATGACTGTACGACGTCACTGGCATAAAAACGTATAAAACGAGCGCGTAACATGCGTACGTAACATAAACGGAATCCATCGTAAACATGTGTGCTGGACACAACTACAACTTTCTATTCTTAATCGCTACAGACGAAATTTAAAAAAAATGATTCGATAAAAAACGGTACGTAGGGGTAGTTCGTAAAGGTGCGTAGAAGACGCATATTAAAGCCTTTTAATGTCAATTGCTAAGGACGGAATACGAATGCGTAAATAAAAAATTTTCGGAATGAGGGAGGGTTGATGTATTCCTGAAGGGTTGTTCGTTAGGGTAGGTATCGTTATACACAAGGACAAGGGTTGCGGTAAACACGGGATGTATTTTAACGTCTTACCTTGACGGAGAGATTCCTTAGGCTATCACAAAAACTTCGAGATTTATTTGATGAGAACAGGGGTGGTTTCCTGTATAGGGGTTCATAGAAAAGGTAGGTGCTCGCTGTCGTCCGGACAGTTTGCAAAAGAAAAAAAAACGAAACGGTAAAAGTCAATCTTTAATTGATTGAACACAAAAAGTTTTCAACAAAACTTAAGGGTGGCAACATAACGCCATACGTAAGCGATAGTGTACGTAGTTTAAATGTCATACACGGGACGATAGCTAAAACCCGCAAAAACGGCATTACCTAAGCGAGAAAAAACTTGGGTTGTCTCGGTCCACAGTCAGTGGTGGTCCGCACCAAACCTGACCTCATCGATCCAACCTATAAATGCGTGACGAAAATAAACTCAAGGTAAATGTCAAAATAACATTTCCTTTTAAAATCTAATACAACAAATATTTATCAACAAAAAAAAAATTTAGCAACAATAGTGACTCACTTAATACTGATAATGATTTACTTTAATCGTAACGAGATGTACTTGAAAAAAGAAAAATTCACTCGTACTTTCTTACAACAAAAAGAATACTAAAATTGAACTCGAAATTGTCTAAAATGTGGTTTCAAAACGGAAGTCATAATTGGGTCAACCAACACCTCGTCGGGAGGGGGTTGTTTAAAAGTTTCCAATAAACAATTGGACGTTGAATTCCCTAACTCGTCTTTTCCGAACTTGTCCGGTACAATTTTACATATCATTCTAAAACTAAAATTGTTTAAACTAATTTAAAAATCTAATTCGACAAAACACGGCCGATAATTTACATGTTACTCTAAAAACAAAATTTCGTTACTAAAAGGACAATGAATGATTATTACCTACAACAAAAATCTCGACAAAATTTAAACTTAACACGCAAGGACTTGACGTCACGGAATCTCGTTAGTCCATTCATGCACTTCGCTAAAGAACCATGATGACGTCACGGAATCTCGTTAGTCCATTCATGCGCTTCACTAAACTTTAAAATTTCAAAAATTCAAAAATGACTCTACGGACTTCAAAGAAAAATACAACGATATGCCAGAAGGGCTTTCTCGATAGTTACACGCGGTTGTGGTGCTATTTAAACTTGAAAACTACTCAATTTCACAAAAAAATTTCGGAATTGACGGACTTCAAAAAATTCAACACGAAATGCCAAAAAGGCGTTCTCGACAGCCACTTAGTTGGGCGCCAAATTATTTTTTTAACCTACAAAAATTAATTTGGACTTTACTTGATTAACTAACAAAAATTCGATATGATGTGCCAAAAGGGCTTCATCGATAGGCAGGGGTTTCTCGATAGACCCACGTTGGCCGCGCCAAATTATTATCCTGTTACACCACGTTCTGCATCCACGACACCTTCCCAACAGGTAATAAAAGGTTGACTAGCTCGAAGTCGCGAAGGGGTGGGTTGGTGAAAGGAATGAAAGGGTCGTGTGACGACACGTCGCAAAGCGTGTGTTTCCACTCAACGACCGGGCAATCCTCGATCGCGAGTTATGATGTTATATCAAAATCGGGGGGGGGGAGTATATTTACACACGGAGTCAAAAGGGCGCCACGTGAATTCTGAACCAAGGTTCATTCGAAAGGGGTGCAAATCGCCCCTTTCCAGCTGAATACACGACAGCTGTTGATAAACTTAACGCGGGTATCTCACACTGGTGGCCTCTCTTTGGATTACAGGTACATCTTGCTGTTATAAAACCTTACCTTACATCATCTCTAAATAAACAAACACATAAACAATAATAAAAACACAAACATAAATAATAAAGATATAATGTCGAAATATACAGGGGGCACTTGGTAATTTATAACATATGTCTAATCATATTTACAGCTACATGGTGTTACAAAAACTCAAATGTGAAAAACTTGACTTGAATAAAGGATGAAACGTTATCACTAAAAATATTGACTTGACGTTGATTTAATTCAGTTACTATCAAACATGACATAAAATTCAATTTGAAATATGATTGGTTTAATTTATTAAACTTAAATATTACGTAAAACATAATTCGAAGAATATGACGGTATTTTAATAAACAATTTAGAATATTAACATATAAAAAGGACATACAAAGAGGTTGCGATCGTCTTTCAAGGTACACCTGAAAGGTGGTAAAATGTAATGGTCAAAACTGACCAAGAATACAATAATACTTAAAAATACGAAAGTAATGCTTACATATAAGATACTGATGTGTTCCAAACGGAATTTCCATGAGATTTGCCAATATGAGATACGGGAATAATGTTCTTCCATAATCGAGATGACCATAAAATACGTTGAAATGTTGAAGGTAATTCGGTAAAAGATGATGACAAAACATAAGAGTTTCCAATTCCGATAAAATTAACTTGATCCGGATCTGACCGTGGTCAGTTTCGCGCAGCCGGATTAGTTGCGTTAGAATGACACGAACGAGTTTGTTAAATAATAACCTCGACTTTAAATTTCACTGATTTAATTTACACGAAATAAAATATTGGAGTACGGTACTGTTCCTTCTTAATTAATAAAAAGTTATCTCGAAAGAATGTCCACATGTGATGCACGTAAACATCTGGATTACGTGGTACACTTAAAGAAGGTTCGATAAAATGATCCATATCGAGCGGCGCGTACATATCGACCGCTGGTTTATTATGCCGAAATGATTTACATAAAAACTTGCATTAATGTATGCGTTAATAGTTCAAACCGAAATTGATTTTAATTCACTAAGTTTAATTCCAAAAACGTTAAATGTTTAACTCGAAAACTGATTTTAATTCAATAAGTTTAATACTATTTAATTAACATGTCCAGAAAGAATTAAAACATAACTAAATGACCGAATGATAATTAAATCAAATGATGCCGTTCCATATTGATGAAGGTTCGTATAATCGATAAAAAATCTGTTACCTATTTGCACTGTTGCACATATTATATTACACAAAATGACTGTTAAATGATTTAAAATTTTACGTTGGTAAAATTTATATAATTGACTTGTATTCAACTACACTAAAATTCCGCCTGCACTGGCGTTGCTCGGAAGTACTTCCGGCAGAGTTTTTGGATACTACATGTTCACTGTTCAGGCCGACATAGCTTCGGACCTGAAGATCCCTAAGGAATCTTAGCTAAAATTGGGCTCTGCAGTCCCTTTTATGTGGTTTTCGATGGTCGTGGGGATAAAAACCCTTCCATTTTTCTTCCAGAAAAGTCTATAATTGGTCTTTAAATTCGACCTCGATACCTGATTGGTCAGAAAATTCAAGTGAAACGAGTCACTTTTGTCTTTCTTCCTACGAAATCTTGTCTAAACTCGCAAAATGCAGCTGGTGTTATTGCATTTTGAATGTTTACTTTATAATTTTTTGTGGAACAAAAAGGTATACTTTTAAAGTTTTTTGCCATCTGTGAAGGCAAAGCATGATTGCGAAATCCTCATAAACGTAACGTTAAAATATCTATGCTCGGGTTCGCCACATGTACACGTGTACAGATAAGAAAATAAAATCCATAAATCAACGTGGTTTTGACAGGCACATGTGCAACTTTGAAATAAAATTGCAGCGAACAACGCTATTCCAATTTAAAGTTTCTACATGTCCAACTAATTCGTTAACTATGTACCTATGCGAGAGGACGTAAATTCAAAACAGTACTGGAATGAAGGCAAAACTGATGACTGCCCAGATTCTTAATTTGTGCTACGTTAGTCTCGAAATATCATTCCAATCGTATGATTTGGGATGGACGTGATTAAAAACCATTGTAATAAATTTAAATTATTACACGTTTGAAAAATATAATTTCGTCTGTTAATTTACACTAGATCTCTTACAGATATTATTCGACCTGCAAATATACGTTTCTAAAAATATTTTGATGTTAAAAATTTACTAAGACGGGATTTCGTTATTTCCTTGATTCTAATTTGAATTGACCAAGAAATATGTGACAATTTTTAAAAGTTAGATTTTAAAAATTCAAAAAGACGGGAAATAATGTAGTTTGATTCTAACAATATTTTCGCAAAAATTTCAAGACTCTGCGAGCGGGATTTCCACGTTACAACCCACAAAACCCCGGACAATTTTTTTTTTATAAAAATATGTATTTAAACTCAAAAAACAAAAGACTAACAATTGATAACGATAACCACTACCTTAGGTACATGTATTAAAGGTTTTCAAAGTGGCCTCCTTCTGCGTGGATACAGAGTTCCAAACGTCAACGAAAATTTTCGATTGTTTTTCGCAACTCTTAGAGCGATATATTTTCCCATTCCCGACGCAAGGATTGCTTTAACGATTCCAAACTTTTGTGGCGTTTTGCACAGGCCCTGGCTTCTAAAATTGACCATATGGCATAATCCATCGGGTTGAGATCCGGTGATTACGGAGGTCATTCAGCGAAACTGATAAAATCAGGAAAATTGATTCTACACCACTCTTGCGTAGTTTTTGCTTTATGAGCAGGCGCAGAGTCTTGTTGAAATGTCCAATGTTGATCGCCAAAGTGCTGTTAGGCCCACGGATGTACGACAGCCTTTAAAATATCCCGGCGGTACACTTCTTTATTGATTTTAACCCCGTCTTCTACAAAAACCAGATGTGTTTTGCCGGTAGCAGAAATGCTTCCTCAAACCATGACAGACTTGGGGCATTGGCAATGGACAACGATGGCATAAGGTCCGGGTGCCTTTTCTGACCAATACCTATCATTTTGACGATTGTGAAAATTTTTTCATCAGTGAAAACGAAATTTTCCCATCTTTGAGCAGCAGTGCGGTGCAGCAGAACACGTCATCGCCGAAATCGTACTTGCTTGTTTTAATTTGTCTTTTCGTAGCTTGTAAGGCTTCTTCTTAAGCACATTTTTAGCTATTCGAGTAGACTCTCGCGCGATTCCAATTTCACGAACCAAATTTCGCATCGACAGACCCGGATTTCGTTGATTCCGAAGTTTTATGATGTTACGGTTTCGACGAGTGTTGGTAGGGCATTTTTTTTCCTCTTACGGGTCGGTTCTTCATTGCCAAGCTTTTTGAATCGTTTGATGGCATTATAAACGGTTTGTCGAGGAATGTGAAGTATTGGAACAATTTCACATTGACGATTTCCGGCTTCAAATAACGATAAAATTGCGGCGCGACTTAACTCACAAAATTACGATTTGTTTTTATTTCACTCTTTTGTTTTTATGTTCTCTATTGTTTTTAGAATCGGCATACTAAAATTTTTTTGTTAAAATTTAGTGATTTTGCATCGACCAGTGGCGAAGTTGGTCTATCAAAGCTCTTTACACCTTACCACTGGGCACTGGTGGCATCTAACAGCATTCCCCTATCCCTTTTCCATATATCCCAATTAGTTTTACCACTATTCTCACTCGACACACATTGTCGTTCGCTTATTTAACCCACTCCTTACCACTGAGCACGGTTGGGAACCTTCAGTTTGCGAGGGTGTCGAGAGTGGTCATTTACCCGTGGCATAACCTATATTTTTATACAGGGTGTCTTACAATATGGCGAGATCGTTAACCACAGATGCTCGATTTACCGATATGCTCTTCCTTACGTCAGTAGCCTGCTTCCAAGTTTGATGGCAGGACCAGCTTTTTTAGTTTAAAAGAACAAAAATATTAGTGCTGCGTCAATAAATCATCATATTTTGGTTCCAGGCATCTGGTTATGCGATATCCATATATTTGTGAGACACACTGTATATTCAGACACACCTGCAATTTTCCGTTTTCAGGTTCCGTTTCGAATTTCATATCTATCTTGACATTAAAAAGAGTTTAACAAAACTTAGCAAACCGTTAGTATAAAATATTCACTATTAACATGTTAATAAATATGTAAATATGTAATGTATGTATAGTAAAACATACCTAAAAACCTTATAGTCTACGAGAAATTTTACTTTTTAATAAAATTTTATGCATTTCTTGCATAAAAATGCTATGGAAATAAAAGGAAATTTTAAGGGTATGGGATTCGGCGAGGAAACTATGTTTCATAAGCAACATAAAATTGCAGATAAGCACAAATTTAAGTTATACTTATCATTCATGGAGATGTTTCTGAAATATAAATACAATTCATTGCAAGATGTATTTACGATTACAGCAAGATAGTGCCCAACATTTTGTTTTGAAACATTAGATTTCAAATAAAGAAAAATATAATTTATAAATAGTTTAAAACAAGTATAATTAAATTATGCATTTGCGAAAATGAGAAATATTATTTTCAGAGTCACGAAAAATGATATTAGTATTGCTAAAAACTTGAGTACATTTCAGCAACATCTACATAATATGTCATAAAAGCAAACTAAAACATTACAATAATTGGAACATGAAGAATTTTAATTATAATTTATTTAAATATGTTTATATATTATGTATCGCTTTATGATATAACTTATTGGGGTGTGGTAGACCTGACTTCCGCTCGGAATTAGCTCGGCATTCGGCCTCGCAACTAGCATACAACATGCGCTTAAAAATTGTCTTTCCATTGATACTTTTAGTGAACCCGTAAACCAAAGTTTAAGCTTAGGATTTTTATAAAGGCCTTTGAACAGAGACTTTGTTTTTTCATAGGGGCAATTTTGGATGTAGTGAGAGTTTTGTCATTCAATTTTTTGACATGTGTCAATTCCACTAAAGAAAATGGTAGATATGTAAAAACTACATATGACAAAATTTCGGATATTTTCGGTCGTTATAATCGTCTTTCCACTGCGTCCACGATTAAAAATTTACTGGTTAAATTTGAGTCTACTGATTCGGTTCATAATGTACCAACAACAACACGTAACCGTCCGGGTAACAGTTGAAAATATTACTGCCGTAAAGTGTTGAGGAATATCGAAATTTATTTATTCCACGGCGTTCTCAGCAATTAGGCCTATCCACAATCACCACATGGCGTATTTTGGCGGAGATATAATATCATTGTTTGTATAAATTACCTGCGGAGTTCAAATTGGCAGATACATTTGAATTACTGCCTTTGGGATATTTTGTAGCGGCGCTTGTAGTTCTGTAGATATCGCGATTTGATGCTAGCGACGCGCATTTCCATTCCCAATGTAAATATAATAATTATCTAAATATTTTAAGTAAGTCGTTGCGGGACTTGTTAGTCAATTCACTACGCGTTCTAAATTCTACTTTTCCAGCAAAATAAAAGATGATCAAATGCTATACAGGTTTTAATATTATAATATCCCACTCGTTGCTATTAAAAGTATAAGTAAATAAATCATAATAATGGTGACATTTTAATGAACATCTTTGCTACTATGTACTATATTAATTTATAGGTGCTAATTTGGGTAAACAATTTTTAACCACTTCGGTTGTGCATCAGTCCACAAACAACACTCTAGGCTGCAAAATTGCATTTACCCTAATTGTTTTCAAGTATGCAAATATAGTAATTAATAATCTTAATTTGCAAATCTTAACATTCATTAGATTGTGCGCGCCAAATTTGAGGCAGATAGATTAATCTCGTTACAACATTGTACTTGCCACCCGTTAAAGAAAAAGTTGTTGCTCGCTCCGCTCGCTGCGGCTTAATCAATATAATAGTACGAGTATTATTTATTTTAAAAATAATTACATTTTGAGATGATTCACTTATATTAGTTTACTCTATAATATACTAATAAGATACAAAGCATTCCCGAATCCCAAAACTAGGATTTCATTTTATTGTCCAATTGCAGAATGAAATATATAAGCTTTCACTTTTAACATACAAACAAATAGACATATTTTAGAAATAAATTGACAAACTGTTCTTTTTCACTTTTTATTATTCTATAACACAAAGTTGGATGAATCTCCCCATCGATAATAAAAACTCGTCTTTTTACGTCACGAATATTTACTTTTTTGGATAAAATTATTTTTCGCAATACTTAGAACAGCCAAATTCCTAAGGCGTTGTTGGGCCAAGGTTAGTAAATGTAACAAACGTTATTTTAAAATAAATTGTCCTGTTGGGCCGGGACATTTTTACTTTATTACAACGTATACATTTCTTGAACTGTATAATAAGATCAGCATTTTGCTTTTTTTCTCATCTCTACCTTTTATCCGGGAATATTTCATACGTGCCAATTTTTTACATACATTTTGGGTGCTTCAGATAGACTCTTCGGATTTATAGTTTAACGTGTAATCTGAACCACGCATAGATTTTTTGAAGCATTTTTTCATTATGAAGCAACGTGAAAATATCTTGTATAATATAATGGATACCAAATTCTGCTACTCAAAGGTAAAATACTACTTTCCATTAAGATATTTTTGATGGTTAAATTTAAACCATCGATCTTATATTATTTACTAGATATGACGTACTTACATAGGCGCACTTATTGTGAAGGAAACAATAACAGTTAAAAGGTTTGCATTTCTTTTTGGGTGCAATACAGGTTGCTAATATTCGGGATCAACATGACATTTTAAAGTCTCAAAATCGGTGTTTAAAATAACCAATTGTTATAATTTGGAGGCGTTAAATCACACGATCTTGGAGGCCAATTTATTGGACCATTTCTTGAAATAATGTTGTCACCAAATTGTCCTTTCAATAAATCGATTGTTTCGGTGGTTGTGTGGCACGTAGCACGATCCTCTTGGAACCAGAAGTTGTCGATGTTTAACTCTTGGAATTTTGGGAATAGAAAAATGTATTGAGCGTGTGTCGATATCTCACACCATTCACCGTAACGGTCGCTCGCTCCTTCCTCATTTCGAAAGAAATATGGACCGATGATGTCGTTGGCGAGTATTCCAAACAAACAGTCAATTTTAATGGACGCAATGGAGTCTCAAGATAATGTTCCGGATTAGTCTCAGTCCATATACGGAAATTATGCTTGTTCACATACCCATTCAACCAGAAATGTGCCTCGTCACTGACCAAAATTTGGCGGTAAAAAAATTGATCCACTTCCAATTGGTTGTAAGCCCAATCTGCGAACGCACGACGCAA
Organism: Podabrus alpinus; assembly: GCA_932274525.1. Lineage (NCBI taxonomy): Eukaryota > Metazoa > Arthropoda > Insecta > Coleoptera > Cantharidae > Podabrus > Podabrus alpinus. Next base: position 6,292,582 of record OW026453.1, read on the forward strand.
TCTATGATCATTAGGCTTCAATTCTTGAACCAACTGGATCTTGTAAGGATGTAAACCAAGATCTTGATGTAAAATTTTCCATGTATTGGACGGACAAAGCCCAAGTTGTTGAGCACGATGGCGAATTGAAATGTTTGGGTTCTCTTGAACACTTTCACTCACAGAAGCGATAATTTCTTCGGTACGCACATTGCTTTGTCTTGTTGGTAGTCTTACATCATGCAATGAAGAAGTGGTACGAAATTTATCCATCACCGCACTAATAGCCAGCTCAGAAGATTGATTATGTCGACCATAACATGGGCAAAGAGCTCTATAAGTTTCGCGAACGGAACTCTGACTTTGAAAATAAATTTCCACAATTTGGTAACGTTGTTCAAGTATCAAGTGTTAATTTATTCATGATTTAGACCCAGCTTCTGGTTGGGTATGGGTCCATGGAAACAACCCTTTGATTAAAGATAACCAGAGATTCAGAAACTGGGCCTAAATGGCAAACCTTTCAGAACACAAATGTCAAAGAACTGTCACATTGACAGATTTCATTCAAAAGTTATCCCTATTGAAAGATCCCATGCAGCTAAAAAAACACCTGGTTATGGTGTATATTATGTAATGTCTTATCTAGTAAATATAAGATCAATGGTTAAACGTTAACGGACCTATAAAAGAAGTCTACCTCATTTGTACAGCTTGTTACGTGATTACGGACCAGATATTTTAGCCCAGGGCGTCTGATTATTTTCAGACTAACCGCTCAATTTAAATGAATACTTGATCACATTTTGAAGTTTTTATTTTTATACAACTAATTAAATTTAACATTTAAAAGTTCATATTTACGATATTAACAAAAAATGCAATAAATCGGACTTGAGGCGGTTGCTTTAGAGCAACAAAAGTATTGTCCCTACAGATTAATTTAAGGTGATTTTCCGTGATTTCAAAGTTACATTTGTAGGAGCTTTGTGGAGAAATTTAAATGCCTAGCATCCGATTTTCGAGGCAATTTAAATAAAATCTGCATTACGTAAAATTTCACTTTTATCTGATTTTCTCTGGTGGTTTATGTTATGAAGACGTAAAGTCAGTTATATAAAACGTATTTAAAAGGATTCTAGGTTTAAGTGCTGGAGCACATACATCAGTGTCAAATGGTAACCTCTTTGAACCCATTTTGAATGCATTTTGTTCCATTTGGTGTGGTTAATGGCGTGTGATCGAAAATTGATCGAGCAATGCTGCTACATACAACTTCGCAGTGTTCTTCGATTACCCAATTACAAATTTAACAATGCTCTTCTTGCATTTACCTTCACTTAACACAACTGAATTCATTAACAACGTGGTTTGATGAGATCCAATCCAAATCTAACTGTTTCCATAAAAATTTAATTACACTTTCCGGTCTACATAGATTTAAAAAATATTTTAATAATTCCGAAAAATGTAAATTTATCGTTGCAGTAATACATTTATGGAAAAATTTATTAATGCTGGCATTCAAATACGTTTCGACTTCCATTGTTATATATTTTTAGCAGCTGGCAAGAGATTGCAATAACGCAAGCTAAAAGGACTTAAGGACATAAAAGATTAAATTAAAGATCTTATATTCATGTAAATTACTCCAATTTTCTGGCATATTTTCTTACACAATTTAACAACAATGAATTACTTTTTATGAACTTTGTAAAGGAAATGGGAAGAGATAAACTAACAAATTCCGTACAAATCAAACGAATATGCCCCTTAATTTATAACATAAATACAAACTTTTATAAGGCGCTTTTAAATATTTATTTAAAATTTCTCGATAGAAAATCATTTGTGTGCGTGTAAAATTTAATTCATTTATTCAACTTGGATGATTATTCATAATATCAGTTATTTTTGTTATCAAAGTCGACACCACAAAAAATAAAGAGGGTGTTGGTTAGAAATCAACAAAAAATGTTCAGATTTTCACCTACCATTTCCGACGGGAAATTTCATAAAATATATTCACGCAAAAAATGTTAATTTTAACAAAAATAAAATATAAACTAATAGATTTCCATTAAGGATTCCATTATCGCTTTTTGCAGACGTTAACTGAACATTTTTAACAAAACATCGTAGTTCTGTTCATTTAATTACCTTTTATTAAATTTTAACTCGTGATCGTTTTGGATACGTAAAATTGAAAAAGTAGTTTGGCCTTTGTGTTGAAATTCATCTATTCATCAACTTTTCAGCTCGAATTTGAACATTTCCTGGCGCGTAATTTTTTACATTAAGTAAAATGGACTCATCAAAAATGTATCAATCATTTTAAAGAACTTTTTTGCCAAATTTTTTGTCGGTCTGAAATAAACTGCACCAAACTACAAGTTTCAGTTCGAATTTTCTCGCAAATTAAGTGAAAACTGGAAACATATTTTTGTTGTTTTTAACCGAAATTTCAATATTTGAACAATTTGTATCTGTTCATCGCGTTGAAGTGGCTTTTTTTTCAAGCACTCGCGTGATGGTTGGGTAACAAGCGGTTAAGAGTCATTCGTTTGTTATTATTCTAGTGATTCCCATTATTGTTGTTATGTTTTGCGGAGAGAATAATTTTGTAAACACTGTAGCAACGATCAAAGCTAGTAGATTAATTAACAACTCATAGTATTAACGTGTTATTTTGTTACAGGCTCTTCTACGCGGTGCTATTAGTCAACAATCTGCTGTAATATTAATATGCATGGCAGTGGATCGTTACTTGTGCATGTTACATCCAGCTAGATATCACAAACACTCGAGTAAAAAGGTAAGACTAGGTTAATAAATTTGTGGTTAAATTACGTTCCCTTGAGTGTTTTAAAGGTAAACGAGCACTCACCGTAACCTTCTGATCTTTAAAATTAATTAAATTTAACCACGATTATGGTGGTCTGCTGTGTACCATTTCATAAACAAAGCCGGCCACAATTTCTCAGTTTTCAACAAGTGGAAGTAAAATGTATCTCTGCATTTCAACCACAACTAAGAAACTTCGTTTAGTTCTTTTCTTTCACCATCATTTACAAAGTTTATTATCTTTGTGCGGGTCAGTTGGCTAATAATGTTCCCGCATGCCGGCGAGAAGAGATAATTTGTGAGATTGCCAGTTTCAGACTAAATTACAAATTAACCAAGGGAAATTGTATTGGCTATATTTTAAGAAATTTCAATTATATATACTTTCAATATTACTGGTCGACACATTACTTGTACCCAAATCAGGCTTGACGTTATCGTTAATGTTCAATGACTTTCTGCTCCAATAACTTATTATATCCCATGATTAAGAAGTTAATAATTGTTTAGAATTTACCAAATTCATCAATTAGTTTCCACGAGCAACATTTCAGCTTCCAGCTATTGGAAAAATTTAGGAAATAAGTGGAACTTTGTAATATAGGTACTAAAAGTCCCTAACGATCCAGGTTTAGTTGGAACAGCCAATTTAGTAAATAGTAAGTCGGCCAAACTTGTTTAAGAATACAATTTTTGCGACAGAGGTGATGGTGGAGCGCGTTAATAACGATTTCTTATAACCAAGTAGGATTTCGCTCTAAAACTTTTCAATGGTTTTCTCTAACTCCAATTTTAAAAATAAGTAATTGGAAATTTGTGGAAACCGAGTCAAGTTTTGTTACAGTACGTATGCAAATCATTACTGTTTAATTCTATTTAAACTTTTTGTCAATTTCGTTTTACTTTTTTTCGTTTTTTATCAGAGGCTTTTCTTTAAATTCTATAAAAAAATTCACTGTCTACTGAAATACATATTTACTTTAGAATAAATTAGATCCCATATTTTGATCGCCGTGAGACATCACGACCTAGAAAAATTTTCACCGGTTGCTTTGTTCTATGCAACAGTTAACTGTCGACAGTTGTAACGCTTAAAACATATAGAATAACATAACATCTACATAATAAATAATAGCCTTAATTTGTGTATGTGTCGAATCGAATCATAAATTAATTTGTGGATTACCGGGCCGTGCCCACACATCCTTCATATAGCTGGTACGCCACAGTACCTGAGTTTAATTGTAGGGTTTGATTTTGAAGCATTCCAGTGCAAACAAAGGCCGTCGATGGACAAAGGTGGTGTTAGCCCCTCCTTACTTAACGACGGCCATGGCTTTGAAATTATTATCGACGACATACGCAGTTGCCGTTTCGTACTTGCTGGTCATGAATATTTAGCGTTGCAAACATAACCGGGTTTATGTTTAATTACATCAAAATGAGCCGCTTTTAGAAAAATCTAACCACATTACATGGCAAAGGACATCCTAAGGATCGATTTACATAAAAAACACTACTAAATTATTTTTGTCGGAACCCCATTCGCTCAGTGCGGCCTTTAGGCCGTACAACCACGGCCGACTTTAGTACAGATTAACATTAATAAATTTTTATTACACTATTAAAAAAAAATAATTGTGGCCAAAGTTCCGGCCCTAGATATTTACCGCCCCAGTCGGTCGCCACGTCGCCTCACCTTCCTTATCGGTTCCAATTTTTAGTACACGAATGGAACCACGTTTAAGAACTGCGGCATTTGCTTTAGTTATACCAAGTTTTCCATACATTAAATCAGCTGGCGAAACCTCGGGAAATAATTTCCGTTTAATTTTTCCTGTTCTTAAAGACATAACTAGTACGGATGTTGTTCTTGAAACCAAAACTATATATCGATCATTAATTATTATTTGGACATTGAACATTTGGGAATTAAAATAACTAAATTTCTGTTCTCCTGTATTAATCTGCCACGCGTTTATGATTGTTCCTAGAGGAAATTTGGTATGATGATAAATAAGCTTATTACCATGTAAAATAATTTGGCCTTTGTAACATCCGTCGACCGGCTTGATGTGCCTTATTATAAGTTTGGTTTCTGTGCTATAAACACAGACCTGTCCATTCACAGAAACCACAAGCAGATATTTTTTATTCATCATTATCTCAGAAATTTTTGTTTTTGACTTCGCGAACAACTTGGTTGTTGTGGAAATTTCTTGGAAAAACACAATGCTTACTTGGTTATTATTCAATAACGCTACTGCACCATCGCCAACGCAGAAAGATTTCACAGCTTTGCATTCGAATTCAAATAACATAGTTTTCATGTTAAAAACTTTTAAACATTGGTTGGAATCCATAACTCCAATTAAATTTTCGCAAACACGAATTTCACTTATGGTAAAATCAAAATGTTTTTCGAAGACCTTTGTTGCATCTTTCAAGTTCAATATACCGACTACCCTTTGAATACTTTCGTAAACCAAGAAATCATTATACCTTGCAATAAAATTAAAATCAATCAAAGTCAAATCAAAAACCTTTTCCACCTGACGATTCACATGGTTAACGACTATGAACTGACGTTGTTTTGCTACTGGACATATTTCGGTACCAACTATTGCTATTTCACCATCCATATAGTAAATTCTGTCAAATATTTCTCTAAAAAATAAATTTGTTTCTTCAAAACATGTAGTTATCCCACGGCGGCGTAACCACGGTGGTGTTTTTACTTCTAACCAGTATCCATCATTTTCTAGATGACCCGATTGGAAAAATTTATTATCTTGCGTAAAATTAAGTTTATGGCATTTTAACTCCCAAAAATCCGCATTGTTCATTTTGGATCTCCAAAGTTCACAAATATCCCAGCAATTACGTAGATCTTCTATTTCTAACCGCATCAAAATATTTTGGGCTATTTCTAACGGCAACCTTCCAATTATATCAGTTCTCATCTCGACTATTTCAGACTCAGATTTGTTGTTAATTTGTTGTACTTCTGTTTCCATATTTGTTCTTTTTGCCTTAAAATTCTGTGATATTATTATTTATATAAATATTACTAGTACCTACCAATTGTATACCAACTAAAGTTTATTTTTGTCTTAGTTTTGAGTTGTGGAAAGTATGCTGAAATTTTTTTTGGACTTGACGTCTCGCTATTTGGCCAGTCTTTTGTGCTTAACCTTAGAACTTTCAAACTTGGTACAAAGACGCTTTATAGTTAGATCAATTTTTTTTGCGAATATCCTGTATAACCAGAGTTAGTCCAATAGTAGAGGGTGAAGGTACCAGGTTCCATTTCTGTTAAAATACGGTATATCGGGTAGTGAAGCTTCGCCCAGATTCTGTGTTTTTGTGTTCCAAAACTTTTTAGTACGGTATTAGTTCATCTAGAACAGGGTTATTCAAAATGGGGTTCGCGAACCCCTAAGCGCGTGCGACATGCATGATTACATCAATACGTAAAATTACATACGTAAAATTACATCAAGTTGAAATGGTTTCAACTTTTTGTATTAAAATTAGGCTTAATATAAATTTTACGTCTTACGTATTTCTTATGTCTTACGTTCATTGTGAATCAGCACTTAAATTTGAAATTATTTGGGTATTTGTCCATTTCACAAACTTCTTGATAAATAAAGATAATGAAATAAAAGTAATACTGCTTGTAAATGACTTATGATTTTTTATTATCATTATTTAAATTTTAGCTTATTTTGGGTTCATAATTATTTAAGTTCAATCATCAGAAAAGTAAAATACACCATCTATGAAGTTCGTCGACAGTTATCACGTAACTTTAATGAGCCTCTAATGGCAGTTGATCATCCCTCCAATAGAAGCGATGTTACCGCCCCTTGAATTATTTTTAAGTTTAACGTTTAAAAGTTTTTAAAGTTAAAGTTAAAAAATACTAAATAATATTCCTTCACAAAATATTTTGCCAACAAATCATTTTTGTCAATCATTTGGATTTTCTTCAATCTTAGACTCACTTGATCAGTATCCCGTTAACTTTTACCCCTTTTTTTACCACGAATACACGAATACTTTTTAAACAATCATATCTATAGAAATTAACCCAGGTGAAAAGATAACCCGAAACTGATGTAACATAATCCTTCCTTACTGCTCTAATGAGAAGTCAGCTCGGAAAAGATTAAGTCCACGCAGAAGGATAAACCATCTACTTTAAATTTGCGTGGGGCCCTGGTGTTAGGTTTTAAACTAGCTCGTTATAGCCTGGAAGCGAGAGTCGTGGATCGTGTGAAAGAAACACCCCGGAGAGATCAAGGAAACAGCTTTGCTAACACAACACAATTAAAATTAACAATAAGAAGTTCATTGTCAGAAGGCAAAGATATACGCGATGTCGGATGTAAGAGGTGTTAGCCGACCAAAACAAGCACAGTAGCAACGACATTGCCACCGAAAATCACTCCCAAACATAAACCAAGGGCACATTCGAATGGTTATATAAAAATCCCACGATAAAGTGGAACCATATCGAATCCCCAATGATAAAACAAAAGACAGCAATCTCGGTGAAATGCCGCACCCTGTATATGGGTCGAACATCGTAGCCTTTCATAAAAAAAGAACATAAAAACAAAAATAAACACACAAAAAATTGTTCACCATAGAATTTCAAATATGAAATTCGAACGTACTACGATCATTTTGGAATCCCTTCGTCAATGCATTTTACCATAAGCTATTCGATGTTATAAGTGGAAATAAATACCCTGAACAAGCTAATTAAATAAAACACAAATATCAATAATTAATAATTAAAAGTTTATTACATATCAACCTGAACATTCGATCCATTTCACACTTGCGAGTGCGAACTGGATAAGATAAACTGATATCACCTCGCCGCAGGAATATAAAATTGCAAGGCTATCGCAATCTTGGCGACCACTCTAAGAATAAAAAAATGCATGACAAAAAGGAAACCAAAATGTTACACATAAAAAATACATAAATTGGTCAAGGGTGAACTCCAACGTCATCGTTCTCCAGGTGTACGGAAGAAAATTTGGCTAAATTAATTATCCAGTAACTGCGAAGCAATGAACAAAATTATTAGGTGACTTACCATTGTGAAAATGAAGTAATATTTCACAGGAAGCACTGACCATGGGTCCAACAAAAAATGTACGATCCGGGAAAAATCAACCATCCCTCAAATCACGAATGTCACATCCCCATGAAGGGTTTTGGAGCGCAAGATCCAAAAAACCATTCGTATTGATGGATGGGAACCCTCACAAAATCGAATCATCCCTTTTCAAAATTTTGAACCAAAAACTGATAACCATTTCACAGCACTTTCAAACATAACCGGAGCGTTCGAGCGCCCACCAATGACTTCTTATCATAGCATGCGCGAGTTTAATCTCCGTCAATCACGCTCGCTATACAGGGTGCTACGAAATATGTCGCTAGATGTTAAAAGTCGAATTTAATAAATTCAACGTTGTTGCGAAAAAGAGAAAATTTTTCGTAACACTGAACAACTAGCATTTAATAATAAAAAATTTAAAAATAACTTCGAGGGGCGAAAAGATGCCAAGCGTTTGCAAGCGTGAAAACCTCTAAATGGAACTATCAGGTTTGCAGAAGCTTCACAACAAAAAAGCGTCCAGATCCAACTTGACCTTATTGGTGCTGGACATGACCTAAAACTGCATCCGTTGTTCTTCCCGAAAAGAACAAGCCCATCAAATATTATCGCCATTCTGGACCATTACTAGGACAGCAAGTGATTGTATCGCGATATTGTGCCGTGATTTGTGTAGGTTCAACCAATGGTGAGGTATGGGGCTACTTCTTCGTGGTCCATAGTTGTATCACGAAGACAAGTCATAACAGTTGAAGTTAGTTCAGTATTTCACCACACTTAGTCCCTATTTCAGTGACCTTCAAATCGGAGCAAAAAATATCTTCCCATCTAGTGGTTTATTTTTACAAACATTAGCCAGTCTCAGTCTACCTTCCTCCATCTTATCGACGTGGTCTTTCAATTTCCTATACTTCTTTTTTCTCTTTACGCTATATTATTTCTGTGTGGCAATTCGCAATATTGTATTTTTTTTGCTCTTTTCCGTACCTAAGTCGTCATCAATTGTCTTGTTCCGAGATTATTTCAGTATTTAATAAATTTTATGTACAATTATGTTGCTGACCTTACGGATATGTTCCCAGTTGGTTCGCAGGATGTTTTTAAATTTCATCCAGTTTTTTTGACCTTGATCACTGTAATTGTTTAATTTGGCTATTTAAAACTTCAAAGTAAATTGATTTAAAATTTTATTATCATCGATTTCAGGTCAGATAACTTAGAATTGGCAATGTTAAAAATCAAAGTAGGATGAAATTGACATTCTGAACACTTTCCCCTGTTCCTTAAAATTAATTATGTTCTCGAAAAAGTTCTCTTCGGTTACCTAAATCAACAAATACCTCAACTTAGGGTAAATTAACCCTTTTACGTTAGACGATGTAATTCTTAAAGGAAATTACGGGATTCCTTTGCAAATAATCGTGTACGGCTTTTCATCATTTATTCATTATTTAAGAGAGCTAATCGAACTAACTGTCGTTACTAATTTAAATCGTGACCTAACATTTAATTTAATGTTGCGTATCTTTCCGAAATTTATAATCAATGATAAAACACTAAAATTTCAAAGTAAATTTTTATAATTCGTAATTTACAATTTAGGTTTATAAATGGAAGTTATAAACGAGTAATTCATTTTTATTGTGATGTACAATATTTGTTTACAAAATTTTAGACATAAACACGAACGATCATTGCAAACCGAAATGGGCAACATTTATCTCTGAATATTTTCACGCTCTGATACTTTAAACGTTTAAACGGGAAAGCTTTTTTAGTGTTAAAAATTTAACATCCTACTGCATTAATAATATGTCACTTTCGTGTTATATTCAAAATTAAACGTGACTCGATTTTTATTACAGCAAAAATTAAACTGTATTTCATTAGGAATTTAAAATCAATTTGACTGCGGTTGTTTATTTGTTTAACGCAAGTTGCGAACTGTGTAAGTTAACTAGTAAAATGGGCTTAAGGGAGAGACTAGGAAGTGGGGCAGGACCCTAAAATAGCAAATTCCAAATAGGCTTTACTTTAATGAAGTTGTATAAATCTGGACAACTTACTACGAATATAACTTGGAACATAATCTCGTGATTATGTGTAAGTTTGTACGTTTTGAGAGTTGATTTCTCATACAATCTTTTGATATAATTTTCGGGAAAAATAAAAACTTTTAAATATTTAACTGGAACGCTTTCAAATTTTAAGAGGAGTATTTTAATTGACTTTTCTTCAAGCGCTTTTACCTCTAAACTGAATAAATGATATTGAAGTATTTTGTCGAAAACGGACGACGTTATCCCATTGTATTATTTAGTCTTACTGCTGGGAAAGATATCCCGGTAGACCTACGGTCTCTTCCAGATTTGAAAAGAACACAACATAATATAGTATAGCGCAATATTTTTACTAAGTATAACAAATTACGCTGTTAATTATTCAATCCGTTAATTATTTAATCTTAAAGGATACCGGCTAATTATAATATTCCTTTCAGAATTTTGTGTTTTGAAAGCAATGCAAACGACAAATTCCATAACAAAGAAATTATTGTCGAAATATTTAAAATTTTAGGAAAAAATTCCGAAATAATTATTTACGAAAATTTAAAACAAAACATTGTTATATAATTATTGAGTTATAATATGGCTACTGCAGGGAAAGAAGGGTATAAGTCAGCTTTTGTCGAAAATGAGATTTTTCGTTAAGTGAATAGCTTATAGTTACCTCTACGTTTGCAGAAAAGGGGATAAGTCTTTGAACGCTCTAAATATTTTTAAAATGATTGAAGAAAGGGAGATAACTTGGGGATTTCTATATCATGTGTGAAGAAAAGGGTATAAGTAAAGTTTACTTTATATAAAAGACAGTATTTCCAAATTTAAATTTAGAGAGAAGGGTATAAGTCGACTTATATAGTAAAACTTAAAGAGGAGTACGAAAATATGTTTAAAGAAAAAGTTATAAGTGGACTTATACCCTTTTCTTATAAACAAATTTTTGAATTTGGATGCTTTATATAGGCCACGTTTAGGCTGTATAGGTCGACTTATACCGTTTTCTGCTGCCAGTAGCTGTCATTTTATTTGAATCTAAACTGACATGACGTGCATCATTCTGTTATGTTTGGTTATGTAAGAAGACGAGGGTGTAAGTTGACTTATACCCTTATCTTCTAACAAAGGTTATTTTTGCATAACCGAATAAGTCAGCTAATTTAAGCGTAGCACCTGTAAGCGTGATGGTTTTCTTAAATTTAAATTTGACTATGAATGTTAGTTTACAATTTTGGGTAAAAAAACCGAACATTACCCCTTCTGACGCATTCCTAGAAATCTCTGAACTTTCAAATGCGCTTCCTGAACAGTTGTCATTTTTGACTTATACCCTTCTTTCCCTGCAGTAGCCATATTATCATTTCATTAACTTGGATTATAAAAAGTAAATATAATTCTTACATAATATAATATAAAATAAATGAAACAATCTTACCTTAAACATAAATCATCAGGCACGCTGGAAAACTTTAGAGAATATATACGGGTTTGAAATAAAATTCTTCGGAGCATAAGGAAAAAAAGGAAGAATATTATTGGGAAAAGTTCACAGTGTGTATGGAACATGACTTGATAGAATCACAAAGAAAAATATGGAAAGTGATATTTACATTTCGAAATAGAAATGTAAATATCAACGAACTCCAGAGTTTCCACAAAATTAGTGCTGAAAAGTGGATTAAACATTTTACATCTCTTGCCTGCTAAGGCAAAACAGTATAAGTGCAAAAATGTAGTTTAGAGAAAATGATGGTTTAACATTTTATGGCTGCCGTACTGTTATTGTTTGGCATAATTAAAAAGTAAATACACCAAAAGAATTTAAATAGAGATCTGGTTTCTAAGAAAAGATATAAACTGTATCTGCTTATATATTTCATTCTACCTCTGGAAAGTTTGTCGCTTATAATGGTTTGCCATTTTAAAACAACCGACAACCAATAGCATACCACCGTTTGCCATCATGGATTTAAAATAGGAAAGAGTCAACATAGCTTAAAACCGACTACAGCACTAGAAAGAGCAGAATAAAAATAGCAGATGTGATATAAAACCCTAAATTTGAAATTTTTCACATAATATATTATTTTGCCTTGGCAGGCAAGATCTGTATAGGGGAAAAATATTACCGATGGTGTGCTGTAAGTAACAACAAACGTGACGTCACGCTAAGGCGCGCTAAGGATATAACCTCGCTCAGAAATGCTTTGATTTGGTTTTAAACGATAGTAATACATTACAACTAAGTAATAAATAAATAATTTAATAAAAAATATAACGTATTTTAATTAATTTAACCTCGAATTCATTGCTCTGATAAAAACACGTTTATAATACACAATACAAGAAAAATAGTAAGGTTAACTTTTGAATATGGTTACGTACAATATGAAAACACATTAAAAAATTTGTTATATTATATATTAATATTATTATTTCACCAGGATAAACAATAATCAGTTAATCACTACCGTATAAAACCCATATGAAAACAATGCAAATTTTATTTTATCATCATAGTGACGTCAAATATTTAGTTGATATTACAGCCACCAGGGTGCGTACAATTAATATTTTCCCCCTATAATATGTATTGCGATGGTCCAAAATGAGGGTCAAGTTGGAGAATAAACACATTGCATTTTTATTCACTGGAACACTCTGATTTGTTCAATTTTGCTATACCAGATTATCGTAATGCCTGAAATTCGTGATATTGCTGTTTCCTCAGATTTGTTTTGATGCTCAAAGTAAATCCTTTAAATAGAAACCATCTCTGTAATAATAAAAACTTTAAGGTGTAAGAAACATAACATAAAATCAGAAATGTTAGTAATTTATAAAAAAAATAAGGAAACAAATTGGGTAAATTTGTAATATTTGTGAATGGTAGGTAAAGCGCATTTTAAGTGGTAATAAAAGTGTTGAGTGAGTTGAAGAAGGACGGGTTTATTTTCTAACAAGTTTTAAATGGATAGAACGCGCCTGCTCGAGAAGTTTGGAGAAGGACAATTTTGGAAATGGATAGGAAGTTAGTCGGGCCTCGTCCACGGCGACGGAAAGACGTAAATTAAGTTGGGCTTCGTCCGCCAAATAGTAAGGACGTGATAAATTAAGTTGGGCTTCGTCCGCCAAATAGTAAGGACGTGATAAATTAAGTTGGCCTTCGTCCATGAAATGGGGACGACGTATTTTTGAGAGTGGGTCTTCGTCCACGCAACAAGGGCGGACGTATTTGATTGATTGAAGAAGTGAGTTGAGCCACGTCCACGGTGACTTGAGGACATAAGGAACGAGTTTTGTTCCGTCAATGAGATTAAGACAACGTGATTTTAAGTTTTCGCTCCGTCCGTGAAAAAGGGACGACATATTGAATTCATTATAAAAGATTGGTTGACGTCCAGCATTTACTATTTTAATTAAATTATTGAAGAAGTTTTGGAATCTCGTTTGGTGGTGATTGAAAATTTTGGATACCACTGGTCATTAGAAATTTGATGGTTATGGTACAAATTAGAAGACGTTGTTAAATAATTGGAAGTACTTACCTAATATTCGATTGGATACAATTGTGTTCGTAAAGATCCTTGGAGTGTCGACGTCCGAATTTCTCACGATAATCCACACAAAATCAGCAGGCCGTTCTTTCTCTACGAAGCACTGGTCACAAAAACCCGCGTCGCTATCTTCGAATGATATTGGTAAGACTGTTTTGTTTGAGCGCTCTTTTTATACGGTGGGAAACTTTGATAACGCGAATAACATTAAAGTGCGAATTTAAAAGGGGTTACTATTTTAGTTTTAAGAATAAAATTTGTATGCTTAATTTGTTTCCGTTGTATAAAATTTTATGATTTGTTTCGATTCCAAATTAATAAAACCAGGTATTTTGTTTAAATTGATTTATTTTGAGTATTTTTGGTTCACATTTACAGCATTGGAATAGCGAAATATTTGGTATAGTTCTCAAGTTTTGAATTCATTAAGATTTTAATGCACAATAGCATTCTTTGCAAAGTGTTTTTTCTCTTAAGTCGGACCATTTACACGCCCAAATATTATGAGTTCTCATTGCAGGCTGGCCGAGGCATAATTAAAAAAGAGTGCCGTTTAGTATAATCCTTCGCTATATAAAAAATCCAAACTACAGTAGTTAACACGGCAGTATATAACACAACGGAACCACCCGATAATGTTATGGATTATGAAACTGATATTATGGGTGTTTTTTCAGCTGCATGAGAACTTCAAATTGAAATAAAACATTAAAAAATTGATGGAATGTTTTTTTAATTATTTTTTTATGAAAGTAAATTTAATGCCATTTATGATTTGAAAATGATTTCCGGCATGTGACCACCACGACTAATCCTTACGAAGCGCATCCGATCAATCCAATTTATGACCACTTTTTTCAATATTTCTGGCCTTATGTCATAAATGGCTTGCTGAATATTGACCTTCAATGGTTCCAGAGTTGTTGGTTTGTTTGCATAAATCATGGATTTAACATACCCCCAAAGAAAATAATCTGGAGGCGTCAAATCACACGATCTTGGAGGCCAATTGATAGGATAATTTCTTGAAATTTGTCCTTTCAATAAATCGATGGTTTCGGTGGCTATGTAGCACGTAGCACCATCCTGTTGGAACCTTAAGTTGTCGATGTTTAACTCTTGGAATTTTGGGAATAGAAATGTATTGAGCGTGTGTCGATATCTCACACCATTCACCGTAACGGTCGCTCGCTCCTTCCTAATTTCGAAAGAAATATGGACCGATGATGTCGTTGGCGAGTATTCCACACCAAACATTCAATTTTAATGGACGCAATGGAGTCTCAAGATAATGTTCCGAATTAGTCTCAGTCCATATACGGCAATTTTGCTTGTTCACATACCCATCAACCAGAAATGTGCCTCGCCATTGAACAAAATTTGGCGGTAAGAAAATGGATCCACTTCCAATTGGTTGTGACCCCAATCTGCGAACGCACGACGCAATCTATGATCATTAGGCTTCAATTCTTGAACCAACTGGATCTTGTAAGGATGTAAACCAAGATCTTGATGTAAAATTTTCCATGTAGTGGACGGACAAAGCCCAGGTTGTTGAGCACGGCGAATTCAAATGTTTTGGCTTCCGTTGCACATTTTCACTTACAGAAGCGATAGTTTCTTCGGTACGCACATTTCTTTGTCTTGTTGGTGGTCTTACATCATGCAATGTAGAAGTGGTACGAAATTTATCCATCACCGCACCAATAGCCTGCTCAGAAGGTCGATTATGTCGACCACAAAATGGGCGAAGAGCTCTATAAGTTTCGCGAACGGAACTTTGACTTTGAAAATAAATTTCCACAATTTCGTAGCGATGTTCAAGTGTTAATTTATTCATGATTAAATGGCAAACCTTTCTGAACATAAATGTCAAAGAACTGTCACTTTCACAAACTTCATTCAAAAGTTATCCCTATTGAAAGATCTCACGCAGCTAAAAAAAAAACACCCCATACAAGGTGTAAAATTTCATTATTGAAAAGGAAACTGGTGTAATTTAAAGTTTTTTGACCCAAATTAAACTTAAACCTCACACTTCAACATTGTTTTTATATTGACGTATGCATATGAACTTATCGCAAGTTTTTCTGTAGAAGAGGGAACTAACATCTCAAACGGAAGTGGCAAGTTTATAAATTGCCGTTAAAACTTTTACGATTGAATTTACAAGCTTTTCAAGAGTTAAATTTTGACTTTATTGGCTATTGAGTAATTTATTTGGATTAATTTAATTTTGCAAGGTGGCAGGGGAGGGGGTAAAGAAGAAAATGTTTAAAGTTTTGACTGACAAAAAATGTGACTGTAAATTTTGGGTAATATATTAATGCGAGTGATATGATGAATTGATTTAATTACAACATTCAAAACTTGAAAATTAATATGTGCGGCAACATGCTGATAGCATCGACTTTATAATTTGCCAACTCACATGATACACAGAATTTTACACGACCAAGTTATTAGTTTTGATAATAATAAATTAAAGTGAACAGCATGGCGGTTGTTGTATAAATAAATGATTTATTAAAATGTTTAGGAAAAAGCTTTTTCTTGGTTGTCTACCATTTTAAGCTTCCTTTAGGGTACATTTTATATAGAAGGTTTTTCATTTAAGTAAAATAGCAAAACGATACATCAGTTTGCTTTTAACTAAAAATTCTAAATATTGCATACTTGAAATACTTATTAGTTAAAAAATTTTGACCAAATTATTTTTGTATTGTGGTTTTGACGGAAAATCAATTGTTGCACTAAATTTTTAAATCACTGTCTGGTCGTCTTTCTGTATGAGAGGTACAAAATTGGACAGGTCGCATATCAAAACGAATTTTGCAAATCTCAAATTTGCATTGTTTTCAATTTTTAATTTTATCCGCATATAAAAATATGCTTTAACTTTCCATGTTATTTATGTTACAAAATTTATATTCGGGCATTCCGAAAGAGTTGCGAACGTATTGACAATGTGAATGATTCAACTTGAAATTTAAATTATGCGAAATTTGCTGAAAATGCATTTAAAAATAATTTCCAATTTTTATGTATTTTTTAAATTGCTGCCTGCCGACCCACCTACCTTTCTGTATGCTGAGGGACACAGCTGAAAATTGCATAGCATCCTCATACAACGGATTTCCTATACATACTACATAATGTTTTAAATTATATCATTAAAAGTTTATATTATTTTCCTTCAACTTTTAATTATCCTGGATGAAAAAATTCGGTGTTTTAAACATTTTTCGCTATACCGAGTGATTTGTTTTTAGGAAGCATATTAAATTTTATTATTTATAACTAATGGGAGACCTTTAATTATTTTTGATATTCGTTGAACGATTGAACAATAAATTCATAACTATTTTCTTCCTGGTTTTCTAGTTTTAAAAATGTGTATAACATTTTGTGAATAAAGGGCTCTTCAATTATGAGATAAGGATGTATTTCCATTCAGTTCTAGTTGTTGGTATAAGAGCAATGTTTGTTGAAAAGTCCTGAATAACTTAAGAAATCTTCAAGTTTTTAAAATCGGTATATAGACCAAACTCTAAGTATTTTGTAGTTGAAATAAATCTAACTGATTTTTTTTTGATATAATGGCTCATTTGAGCGTAATTAAGTAAATCCGAAGTTTCCTCTCTCCAACAACGTGGGGAAGGGAACAAAAATTAGTTTTTCACCGATTTTTCGACTTTCTTTCAACTTAACGACATAAATTGTTAGATATAAAATTAGATCTAATTAAAATCTCTACCAAAAATGTCTATACATGGTTTTCATTAGACTTTTATTTCGCTTAGTAATGATCGTCTAGAGTTGAGCTAAGTTTATTAGGTTAGAATTTATTTTTTAAAAAATATACAGATTTTTAGATGAAAATCGATGAAAAACTGATTTTTGTCCCCTTCCCTAGCCTGTAGAAAGTGACGCCCTTTTAATACCATTTTGAAAACAATGAAATAGTGCATAGCATCCGAAGAAGAAGAAGAAGAATATTATTAGCCAGAGTTCGGAGCTATCCTGAAAAACCTGAAATCAGCGAATAAATTTTACCTAAAATCCAGTCGAGGATTATGTATTTAGATGAAATTATTAATCTTAAATTCTCTGACTTGGAAAAAAAATAAAGTAAACTAAATTCTCTACAGAACAGAACTTACACTTTTTTTGGAAATCGTTTCACAGTCAGCATCAGAGTACGCTGTATAGGTATATTCGCTATTCTTTATATATTAATTTCAGTATTGAAATTTTGGATGCTTTAAAATGTTTTTAATGCATTTTTTAACCGATTTATATTTAAGAATATTAATAATAAAGTTTTTTCCCGAGTGGTTTTCCAATATAGCGGCCAAATCTAGGGTCGCTAGACCGTGCAAAATTGGTATCCCATTTTAGAGGTCCTAACAAAAAAATCTATTTCAGCTTGCCTCTAATAACTTCTGCAATGAAACCCTTGTCGACTGGTCTATTAGTGCTATATTGAAAGTTTTTCCTATAGAATTATTAGTTTCTGGTGCTAGGACCTGGATTTCGGTTAACTGGAGTAATGGAAAACCTGAAAAAGTTAAGGAATTTTATTTTCAAATATCGCTTGGAACTTTTTTTACGATTTATATTTTTTAGATGGTCAGAATTTGTCTAAAAATTGCGTTGAAATAAAAGGATATCAAAAATTCCTTTGATTGTGATATTAATCGTTTTAGTGGCCTAAAACTGTTGTAAAAAAAGCTTTAGGTATTTCATTATTTTTGAAAATTCTTAAAATTTAAGGTGTAACCCTGATTGTAAACTCTTAAGTTCAGGACTTTTCAGAAAAATTGCTCTTGTAGGATATATTATTACGCTGCTGCTGGTGATATGCTATGTGATATATTGCTGATATTAGTTGACTAATATTGTTGAGTTTAAAATTTTAAGGCATGTAATTTTTATGAATATTTTCCAAGCGCATAATAGTACCTTATTGTACATATTGAGGTGAAAAACCATTCCATTCAGACCGTGAGTTAAAATAGATTATGGAGGAGCGAAGCGCCGAGAAATTAAAATAAAAAATTTTAACCAAAAATTAAAAACTTGATAACGATGTGTTCGTACAATAAACAGTGTCGTGATTATTAATTTAAATAACTTAACCTACAATCAAATTATTAGTTCGCAAAGTGGTCACTTGACAAATTTTCTAGAGGTAGAGAAGTAAAATTAATTAATTAATGACATAGGAAAGGTTCCAAAAGTTACCTCTTCTCAAACTAACCGGTTCGAAAGTTAGGTAGTTTAATAATAACTTATTTACCAACTTATAAGATTTCATAAGGGATCAATAATAATTGATTGTGAAAAATGTACAATATTTTTAATGCGCTTTTATTCAATGTGCGAATAATATTTGCTAATTTGATTTCCAGTTCAATTTATTAAGTTTTAAGTATTATTGAAACACGAGTACGAGGGAAGATCAATAAGTTCGGTGAAAACTGTGTAAGGAAAGGAGCTGTAAAAGAAATCCCAAAAGTTGTTTGTAACTAAATCAAATAGAAGGCCAGTTGTCAAAAATTACATCGATCCATGCAACCGTTGGATTTAAGGCAATGTCTAGGTAACCGGTACCGGTTACAATATTGTGAGCCGGTAGTTTACGTTTTTTGAACAATTTAAAGAAGGCGGAACTACCGGCATCTAAAATGATTGGAATTAACTCATGAAAACATTTTTTTATAAAATGAAAAGATTTTCAAGTTCGATTTATACGTGTTTAGGTTGTTAGCCCAGATGATAACGAAGTCGCCTGTTGAGGAACGGGTTCGGAGATCGAATCTTGTTTCCGATTTCTTTTCGTCATTTCTACCCCATGTGAATTACAAATGTATCCAAATTATGGAAATTAATACTATTTGTTTAGCAATAATCATTTTTATTATTTTCATTACCTCTGTTGTATTTTATAATAGAAATATTGAATTTTGCAAAAATAAAAAATTGTAAATAAAAACAATGTCGCAGCTTCTTCTATTACATAATCAAATTTCAATTTTAATTGGAAAACATGGATATAGAATTAAATTAGAAAAAGCAAATACGCAATGTATAATTCAGATTTTTCACAAAGGATGTGATTAATAAAATTGATTATTGATATAAAAATAGAATTCATTTCCATAATTTTGATACATTTGTAATTCGGATGATGTAGAAATTACGAAAAGAAAATCAGACCTAAGAATTCTATTTGCGCACCCTTTCCTCAACAGGCGATTTCTTTAACATCTGAGCTACAGCCTTCTTAGGAACAACATAACGTTATAATGGGGAAAAGATGCATACATTTTTTTTATAGCGTAGTTGGATCAAAAATAACTAAATATACTAATTAATGCTATTTAATTTATTTAATTTCGTTTTGATAATAATTTAAAAAATATTTAAAAATCCGTCAATTTGAATTGAAGGAAACGACCGCGCAATTTGCTATGTACTTGTGACGTCACAAGTTCTAATTTTACATTCATTTATATTATTTTTCTGTGGTTTTGTGCTTTGAAAGTTGAAGTTTGTTAGTGTTAAAAGCTGTTATTTATCATAATTAAATCAATTAAAAACAAAAAAGTTAAAAAAGTACTCTACACGAGTAGAGTAAACAAGAAAGTGAGGTTATTGCAAGCAAGCAAGCAAACGCGTTGCGTTTAAGGTCACATGATTTATTTGAAATTATCATTGAATTTTAAAATGGATTATTTATAACAAAATACAATAAATAGAAGTTATTTTTGCTGATTTGATATTTAATATATAGGATTAATCGGAAAATACTGTTTTAACTAAATTTTTTTTTTCATGCATGTTCCCCATTGAGGGGTCTGGAAGTAAAAGGGTTCAAGTGCACTTTTAATAGTTCTGAGAAACATGGCTTTAAAGTTAACTGGAAATTCAAAATTCCAGGAATAAGTTTAGAAAATACAATTTTACGACCCAAGGGCACGTAAACTTTACTAAAATCATTTTACCTCTAAGTTAGGATACCCATTAGGTATGATATTCTGCACTTAGATCATTTCAGGTTCAAGTGCACTTGAACCCTTTTACTTCCAGACCCCTCAATTATTATTAATTACTCTGAACACATATATGAATTTTTAAAAATTGATTTGCACCCATTAAGTACTAATCGAAGTACTTGTTACTTGGTTTCACCCTCTATAAATTTTCAAGTTTTCAGAAAATTTGTGAATATTAAAAAAAAAATATTTTTCTGATTTGAATTTAAAATTTTAAATATTTTAACTACATAAGTTAAAATATTGATTTCTTATACCGTTTTTACGGAATTTATTGATTTCCTCTCGTAAAACAACTGCATTAAATTAATTATGTATTACAAAGTTGCAACTGTTGATATCAAATTCATCAAGATAATTATTATTATGTTCAAAGAAGACGCTGTTTCAGAATCAAACAAAATAAAATTACTGAAAACTTCCAGTAGTAGTAAAAATACCAATAAGAACATCAAAAACAGATGTCAAAAGATAATAATCGTAATATTAGTTAGGTTCAGTGGGTCCTTCATTTAATTTCTTGTTTAATTGAATTTTTTTATTAAATTAACAAAAAAGAATTTTTATTGGCTTATTTATTATTATTCGAATTTGGTTGCTAGGACTGTCACATTTGCTCAGCGTGATATTTTTGTTAAAATAATTGAAGCTTTTCATTATTTACAATGCACAGTGACAACAAAATTAAAATCAGTGCATCTTTTATGAAGTTATATTAGCACTGCAGCGCTTACTGGCGGTACAGTGCCGGCTTAAGGACGGTTAGCACTTTTAAATTAAGGTTAAAAATTATCAATTTCGTATTTTCTAAAACATTTTAGCGAAAAAGCTAAAAGAAACAATAAAGCTCAAATTTTTATTAACAAAAAGGAAGAAAAATATTAGGCGAGATCATTTTCCACGCATATACATTATGTACATATTTTATAATATTGCGATTGTGAGTAAAATTTCCAGCACTCAATTCAAAATGTAACTTTTCACTTTAAATTTTAAAAATCGAACTTGAAATTTAAAAATTGGTGCAGTCGTTTTGAAGTTATGAGGATACAAAGCAAATGAACACCCAAACAAACAAGATTACACCCTAAACCCATATACTCACTCCGTTCCGTCGGAGTATGTTCAAGAGCAATAGGACAAAATTTTCAAAGCATATTTTCTTAGTAAACAGTAATTATTTTCCTCGACTAAATTCCACAAAATTTATTATCTTTGTGATATCATTTTGAATATTTACTTAATTAAAATTTCATTCCAAATCTGCGGTTGCGTTTTATTAATTTGAAAAAAGTTCTAATAGTAACTAATTTATATCGTTATTTTACATTCGATGAATATTTATTAGGTGCGTGATGTGCTGGATAATTTTTTTGTGGGCGCATTAAAAATGCACTGCGGGCACACATACATAGACATACATTGCCGCCCTCTGCCATCGAATAATCGATTGGATTTATTTTTATTTATAGAAATACAAAAATTTATAAATCCGCAAGTCGGCTGGAAACCCTACTAAAAGTTTGCAAGAAAGCACTCTGATCCGTTTTGGATC
This sequence comes from Podabrus alpinus, assembly GCA_932274525.1. Classification (NCBI taxonomy): domain Eukaryota; kingdom Metazoa; phylum Arthropoda; class Insecta; order Coleoptera; family Cantharidae; genus Podabrus; species Podabrus alpinus. Next base: position 6,314,781 of record OW026453.1, read on the forward strand.
CATTATTCGTGAACCAGATGATGTCAAATCGGGCCCTCACTTCCTGATCTCAGATATGGGTTTCGGAAGTCACCACCCTATGGAGTTGCGTATCTTAGTAAAGATGTTGTTAATGTTTATGCGATTAGAAATGATCCTAAATATCTATTCAACAGTCGAGTGCAACCTGTCTAGAATAATTCCATATTTAACGCTAAGACGTGGCTTACAGATATACAAACACGGTTACCTCAATAAATATTATCAATACTCTCTTTTTTACTGTTCACACCTGGGAAGATCCGAACTGCGGCACGGTTAATCCTTAACCGCATTAAAAAAAAAAAGATTAAAAACTGCGGAGAGGCCATAAAAACGTTCAGAGTCCAATTGTTGCGCAGCTAATCTGTAATCCGATTTGAAAGGATAATGCGTAAAATACCTTCAAAGGTAAAAATTAAAAAAAACTGCCGTTATCTACAGTGCCGTAGTTATTTACAGTGCAGTAAATTGATCATAAGTTATCAAAAAGTTATTTACAGGACCGTACGCATATTTTATTTTACATAATAAAAATATATATCTAACCTATAAATCGATCTATCAGAATAGGTTTTGGTGAGCAGGGGGACTTCAGACCTACGCCTATGTAACGTGACATGATTTATACAATGTAGAATCAAGGAGGGGGGTACAAATTAATATACGTGTAGTAATATTTGTGTGTGGGGGCGGATATTAAAGCAATATTTATGTTACAAAATGGGGGGTGGGGTGTAAAAAGAGCTTCAGACTGCATGGACATTGATAGAGAAAAACGTTTTGTCTCATTAAAAAGCATTTTGTTTCATCTAAAAACATGATAGAACAAAACGTTGTCAAGCAAAATGATTTGTTTTGTCTTAAAACGTTTCAACCGGTTTGTTTTCAGATGAAGTAAAACGTTTGAATGCGAAGTAAAATGTTTTAAGACAAGACCAAACGTTTTCAGACAAGACAAAACGCTTTAAGACAAAACAAAACATTTTGTTTCGCAACGTTTTTTATTTTCATGTTTTTAGATAAAACAAAATGTTTTGTCTTAAAAAAACGTTTTGCTCTAAATTTGTATTCGTGCTCAAGCCATTTATTCCACCTTCTAATTTAGTAGCGCCATATGTTGATAATCTTTTGAACTCCATTAGGTGTTTCCAAAACTTCCATAAGGTTTGCCTCTCTGATACTTTATAATTAGAGACTGGAATATATGCACTAAAAAACATGTTAAATATGCATGCAATATGCACCCAAAATATACAAGAATATGCAGGAATAATATGAAAATAATGCAAAATATGCACTTATCATTATGCAGGTAAAGGAAGAACTAAACAAGAAATAAAATTTTTAAACGACACGAGAAAATAATATACTATTCTTAAAAACTATGGCTACGAAATACGTTAGAAACTAATACATTATTGTTTACAAAAATATAGGTACAATTATTCAATTGTTGTAATAATTTACTACAATGTTTTTTCTATATTGTCCAAGGTTAAATTTTGTCTCCTATCAGTTAACCCTCCAGAGTCCACGCAATACACAAACATCGCTGCAACTTTGAAAAAAAGAAGTTTACGTTTGCGAACTTCTGTATACTTTCAAAAATGTGCAACGACATAATGGTGCCATTCAGCAGAAAAAGCAGTTGTGTAACTGTTGTACAACAGTTGAGTAAAGGTAGCGGAATTCTGCTCGATATAATTTTGACATTTGAAGTGATAGTTTGTAACAATGGGCGAAACTCGGTTGCTCTAAAATAGTTTCGGTTACACCTGCCGCTTGTCTTGCTCGTGGATGTACTGTACGGAGCAGCTAGCTCTTGGGAATTACCCTGAGTCGGAGATGCTGGGTTAGCTTTCGGTAGTCGTGGGTTCTTAAAAGGAACCTTGCTCTGCACAATAATTATTTTTCTTGGGCGCCAGCCTCGAATAGAAGCTTTCGCTAAACTAGTTGCTTTTATCGGGACAAAATGGAACTTAAAATAAAATAAAATTGACTGCTCAGAATAAACACATTTAATGAAAACTAACATATAATTAATCGTAAATAAATAGACAGATTCTTGGGTACACACAGTAAATGATTTATAATCGATGAATAAAAATTTATACACAAAATAATCCGACGAATCAATTGACGTCGCAATGGTGTAGCTGAGAGTTGTTCGTGATGAATCTTCACACATCTGGTGTGGCTATGAATTTCATTACTTTAAAAACTTTAGCGTTACTAAAAGACACTCTGCTACTGCACAAAAGCAGGAAAAAACTAACTACTAACCCTACAAAAGGTAGGCAAAAATTAATTGAGCAGGTAACAAGATGGTTAGCTAGTGCTTTATAGCTTGGTCATTATACAATTTATACAGTAAGTAATCCTTGAATCTACTTACAGTTTGTGCTGGTGGGATATTTACGTTATTTAGTTTGTTCGGATTCGATGGCATGCCTCCGTTCCTCATAAATGTCAACAGGACTTCTGTTGTGTAAAAGTTCAATCTAAAAGTAGTCAAGAAAAAACACAAATGCATAAAATTGATAAAAACCATAAAAATGTAGCTATTGTTTTCTGAATTGATAAAAAAGTAATTAAATTCGATATGCGATATCACCAGATTTATTCTAGATTCCCCAGCTGTGTTTGGGATGATATTTAAGGTAACGCACGCAATTTTTGAAAAGTCTTTCGAACAGATGTTCACCTCATCCTACGCTCTTGAAATTACCAGATGGCTAAAATTTTCGTGTCTGCGCCGATTGATATTCGAGTGATCGAGCCTTTTCTTTATTGGGGTTGCTAATAACCCTCCGGGTTGTCCACAGTTATTGGAGTTATAACTGGCGTTGAAAAAAGGATAACTTCAATGCAGTGGTAGCGTTGGACAGCTTCGAACCGGATTTCCGAAATTGCAACGATCGTATCTTTCCAAAATGGCGTGGCGTCGTTAGAGATTGTAAAATCCAAAAATTAATTTTTTGATCACACAGATCATTTGATGTTAAAAAAATGCCATTACACCTTACACGATATACACCATCGCCACTTAAAACCATTCTTAAACTAAATTACTCCGAAAAACTCAAAGAAAACTAAAAATTTTGACGGAGCACAAATATTTCACGTCATGCTGCCATGACTGGCTTGCTGACCCCTTTCTTGCTCAAACGTCCGACCTGGACGTAATCGAAAAGTCGCCTTGCTCAAACGCCCGACCTGGACGTAATCGAAAAATCGCCCTGCTAAAAATGGTGGTATCAAGGTTGCATAACCACAGGCATTAAAAAATTGAAATGTTGATTAAAAATCAAACGAAATTAAAAAGGTGTTGGAAAATTATGCTACGTCAAAAACCTAAATATAATTTAAAAAAAGAAATAAACCTTGTTGACAAAATAATTTTCCAACGCAAAACTACAGTAACAAATGATTGTTACAAGTTGTCAATGTTTACTGAATTTATTTTTAAAACTCATTTAGCGGTTACCCACAAAAATATATATTCATAAATATTCGAATAATCACTTCCCGTCATTTTTCCACAACAGTTACCAAAGACGAGCGAAGAATTTTAGCTACAAAAAATGGCCGACCGTTCTTCAACATGTTGGGAGAATCGAGCAAGTAGCGGACGTTCAGCAGAAAAATCCCCAACAGTTGCACAACTGTTACCTCTGCTGAATGCCACCAATATAATCAAAGTGTACAAAATGTAAAAATTATAATTTTTTCGCAAAAAAAAATAAAATGTCCTGATAGACCCCACCTGTGTGTTGGGGTAACTTAGTAACTTTCTGTTGAAATCCAAAAATTGAATTTTATGTGAAAAATTTACACCAGCTCACAGCACTAAACGAGGATATTGCGAAAAACCAGATATTTCTGTAAATTTTGTAAATGTTGGTTGTGCATGGAGCATATTATAGCATGCTGTCGTGAATGTATTGAAGCAAAGGAAGCCCTACTTTGATGCTTCTTAATTTATGTGGACATTTTTTATAATATAAATTTTCTTCTTGTTTTTTTCTTAGATTAGTATGTGTTTGTGTAGTACAACAAAACATTAAATTTTGAATCCTATATATTAAAATTTTTTTTTTTTAATTTTGAGACAAATTTTTTACACGCCTTTTAACTATGGGCCTGACAGACCTCACCCGTGTAATTTCTAGGCCACCCGTGTGCTGGAGGGTTAATTGAAACTAGATAAGTAAGGGGATTTCCATATTTCTAATCTCAAATTTGCTCAAATATGCACTATTATGGTCTAGCACAACGGTGGGCAACCTCCGGCCCGCGGGCCAACTCCAGTCCGCGTAAAGTTCTAATCCGGCCCGCGAGATCTTTAGAAGAAATAATAAATAAATATTTTCAAAAACAAAAATTTTAAAGAAATGGATTAGGTTAGTACCTAACATACGGAAAAAGGAAAAATCTACAGTTTAATTTTCGATATAATTCGTCTTATTTAAATTAAATTAAAAAGTATTGTAAAAAGTAAATTGAAAAGTACACTAGACCCTCCATGTACGCGAGTTCGATGTACGCGAATTCAGAATAACGCGAATTAGATTTTGATACCTGAATTTTTTATACGCGAAGCAAAATTCCCTTTAACGCGAATTAAGTTTTCGCGTATTATTAAAATAACTAGGTGGCACAGTCGGCCTACCGGCCGCCTTTAGCCATCTAGACCGTGTCGGATGTGGTTGTTCGGCCTTCGGCCTCACTACAAGGTTCTAAAGTAGCCTATGTTTTTCGTAGCGTTGTAAATATCGTAACTTCTACACCAAATTTGGTTAAGATTGGTCAAATAGAAACGTAAAGCACGTGCACGCGTATTTGCATTGCCGATCGGTTGACAGCTTGACAGCATTAATTATTGTTTTTTAAGTTGATTTTGAGTAGCCTGCCTTCCTTTAAGTAATCTCGATAATCCATTATCGAGATTCCAATAATCCAATGGATTCCAAGATAATCCAATGGATTATCGAGATTCCTTAAAGGAAGGCAGGCTACTCAAAATCAACTTTCCTTTCCTTTGCGAATTTTTTTCTTTGTAATTTGTTATAAATGATAAGAGAAATAAATATAGTACTTAATTAACTTTGTTATAAATATTATTGTTTTTATATTTTCAGAAAAAAATACAAGTAACAAAAATGTGTCCATTAACTATACTAAGGCCCGCGGACGAAACGTAAATATTATTCTGGCCCCTGTTATACAAAAGGTTGCCCACCCCTGGTCTAGCATATCCATTTAAAAAAAAAACCACCAAATATGCATTATATGCACTATAAAAAATGTTAAAAAATGATTCTTTAGGGTGGGAAACGGATAAATACGAAGTGGTCGAAAAATATACCGTCAAACAAAGATATGCATTTTGCATGTTTTCCAGTTTCTATTTTCTATAATCAAAGGCATAATGATCTTACTGATCGTGTTAGGTACCCATTACATAAATTCCTAGGAGAAATTTTAAAAACTCCTGAGTTGACTTCTTGCTTTAATTTTTGCTTCTCGATTTTGATTTGAACGAATTGAAATATACAAAATTACCTGAAAATGTGGCATTGAAAAGTAATTTACAGTGTTCTTGGTATAATATGAAATTCGCTTTGCATCAAAATGGCTGTCTGCCCATGTATAGAGTGTAAACCTAAAAATCGCGTAACTTGACCTGAAATTAGATTTTTTTTAAATTAATATCATTAAAAGTTTGTATTGTTTTCCTTCAACTTTTAATTAACCACGAACAAAAATTTGGTTAAACTTTTAACGGTGTTATTTATATTATAACATTTATAGCGCCAAAAAGTTTGTTGCTGCAATATAAATAATACAAATTGAAATTTAAATAATAGAAAATTGTAATTTATTTTTAAATAAATTTGCAGAAAACGTACAAAGTTTCAGCGCTTTCCTTATTTGCATGAAAAATTGTACGAAATTTTTATTATCTCTGTTTGGAAAGAAATTATAACTCGATTAATTACAGCGAAATAAATGTATGTGCCCGCATAGTTTTAAGTTTTCCCGATCCTTCCTCGGTTGGGTCATGAATTTTTCAGGAAGAATCTGAAATTGCTCGCATACCTAAACATGTGTTGCAGAAAATCTCTTCGGAATTTTAGTATGCTTGAAGGTTAAATTTTAAATACAAAATTGACTATAATATAGTTACGAGGTGGAATGAGGATGGCGAGGGATGAAACTTTTAAAGTAAAAGTACAGCGTCGTCTGGGTTTTCCATAACCATAAAGTTATTGATCGGAAATGGGACATTGATCATGCGATATGAACTTCTCGAAGGGGTGTTGAACGTTTCATGAGCTTTACCTCGATTTATTATTTGAATTATTTGAAGTAAGTTGACTCACTTTTTTGAGGATCGCGATCGGTTTGAAAATTGCAGTCCATTAAATTACTGGCATCGATTTTCTTAATTAACCCTCGAGAATCTAATGTTTAGTGGCTATTGGATAAGTTAGCACCCTCTCTCTTCTCATTTCGTCCTACAAGCAATTTCGAAACACTGTAATTAGAACTGGAACTAACACTACACTTGAGTTACTTGCAAATAAACAAAGCTGTCGAAAGCAAAGGACTATAGAGTTTTTATTTGCCGGAAATCAATTAAATAGTTTCGAGAGTAATTAATTTTATAAATACTTACAGCGTTCTGAATATTTAAGTGAAAATCGTCTCAATTCAATTTTTATTTGTTAAACATTTTCTGAAACGACCTTTTGAAAATTTAGTTGAAGTTGATAAATTTAGCACCAACCACTAGCGCACACGAAATATTAACTGAAATGATATGCTCTTTATCAACGAACATTCTGAGCTCAGATGTTAGGTATAACTTGCTTTCACAATTTGTTACCATTATTTGTGGAAATTCTTTTTGGGTAACAATTTATAATCCTGTCGTCAACCGACAAGTAGAAAATCCAACTTACCAAGTTAAGGTCAACGATATCGACCTACGTTCAATTTTTCTTACACGAAATGCTTCTCTAATTTCCATTCGTCTACTAACAGTGCAAATTTGTCTATTTAGAGGCGGCAGGGATCAAAAGTGACGGTAGTTATAAAAAATAATAATCCAAAGTCGTGTTTCAAAATTCCCTGCGATATTTTTTTAACGCATTTCGTACTAACTTGACGCTACTCAGAAATAAAATGACTTATTTACATTAGAAAAAAATGCGGGTGTACTAAAGACGAGAGTTGTTCGTAAGATAAATAGAATCTTTTATATTTGCTTTCAGATTTATACGTTATTTCGTTTCTGGATGTAGTAAGATCCTTTGTCACTTGAGCGAAGCAGTCGAAGTAAATAAGAATGTGATGGTACGAAGTTCCTTAAAACATTTCTACATGTTTTGCAACAAGTTTTCTTATCGCGATTAACGTAAATCAGAGGTTATTTAAGTTGCTTTTGGTGAAAATAGAATTATTTTTAAATGGAAAACGCGTTATAAAACGTGCCGCATAGGTCAAACAATAACGACGTGAACCCGTATTTTTTTGGTATTTTCTGAAAGTAAGAGTAAATACAATTCAATTCACCTAATTGATTAAATTCGATTCAAGAAATTTAATTTAGGAAGTCTGCAGTGTAACGGAATATACTGGAAGACTAATGGGATTAAATTAAAAATTTATTACTGCAAAGATGAGTTTTTCTCAAATGTGTTGGCGGTTCACGCATCCCCGATCAATTAAAGAAAAAGAAGACGAATGATACCTGCGGTCGGAAAAATTCATTTTTCTTTATGTAAATGGTATCATTCCACAATTTCGTATTGAAATCTCTCCAAATTCTTGCAATCAGATTCGGCAAACACCTAAAATTAAGTTTGCCTCTTCGCCAAATTCAAATCAGTTTAAGTATTCCCTTCTCACTTCAAATCAAGTTTTGAATTAATAGAAATGCACGGGTTATCGAATTAATAAATTGTGGTTTTTTCCATGTTAATCCAAAGTAATAAATTAGGATGCACATAAATAACCATAATTTTGAGTAAAATTACCACTCCATTACTGTTACGACGCCGATGGTATTCAACTTAATAAAATTTGGGGTTAATAGAGCTTGAAATTGTGAGAGCGAATTTGCAACTATAATTAATCCGACCATTTTCCTTTAGTAAAAATATTGTTACACAATTTTTTTTTTAATTAATTAAATTAGGAACTTAATTAACCCGAGTTATAAAGGGTGATTTAATAAGAAGTGTCATTTGATTTGTAAAAAAGTGCACTACTAATTGGAAAATTTTTATTTTACCACAAAGACCTAACAATGCGATTATACTTGGAATATGACATCATTTAAATGTCCTCCATGGCTCTGCTGGCATGACACATTGAATATTGTTTGTTAGGTCTGGAATTGTTCAAGTAACACCAAACAAAAAATATAATGGCGTCAAATTGCGAGGTCTATGCGGACAATTGATATAAGCCTGTCGTGAGATAACGCGATCTTCGAATTTTAATGCAATGAAGTTATTGTTTCGTTCCATCATAATATGTTGCCCAGTCTTCTTGAAACCACATATGCTCGAGATCCATATCAAGTCATTTAAGTTGAAATGCGTTTAAATAGGTTACTGTGCACGCAATGTACGGTGTTGAACCATTGTGCGCACCATAACCTATTTACAAGCAGTTCAACTTAAATTAGACATTTGACGCCGTTCAATAGCGTCCATTCTGTTCACCCTTAAAGCTTCCCCTTTGTGAATCGCTAAAGGAAACCATAGTACGTCACCAGCTTGCAGCAAGTTCCAAACACTACATTCGACGTGTAAGCCCTTGAATGACACCTCTTATTTATAAAATTTGTTTGGCTAATTTACGATGTCGTAGGACATTTAAAACTTATTTTACAAAAATAACTTAACAGAAACGCAAAAACTAATTAATTTTAACTGTAAGTTGAAATATATACAAATTTTATTCAAAATAGAATAAATTAGATGCATTTTTTCAGTACAATAAAAATTTAAATTATAAGAATGTAAATCGGAATGAAACGGTGGAATGCTTTCGAAATTAGTTAAATTGTTAAAAACGATCGCTTCGATCTTATTAGAATCTCGTCAGGCAAGCATAATCAGGAAAATTAATAAATGTAGGGCAATACTGTGTACTTAATGGAACTTTGATTGAAATTTGTATGCATTTTAGCTTTAAAATTTCAGTTAATTAATTATGTAAATTTATTGTAATTTACATAATATTAAGTAGGGGTACCATCAAAAAATCTTTTAGAATCATTACGAAATCTTCGAAGCCTATAGTATTGTAATTCAATTGTAATTAGTGGTATATTTGAAACGGGTTTAATCCTATCTATAGTCCATCTGGTTTTGGATTGCAGTAGAGGGCGCCTTGAACGGCAAGTCAGATTTACACTGGGAAACGTCAAATAATTAAAGTGTATGAGTGACAAAAACCAAATGTCACTTATTTGATACTTGAAATAATCGAGTTAAAAGTATTTATTTATCAAATAGCAATTTATCTTGTACAAATTATTTAAATTTGCCAGAAACTTTAAAAAAAAATGTTCGTGAGTTATCAATCGCAAATAAAATTTTGGCAGTATAAATCTGTAAAAATTTTAACCAATCACGTTCCGAGTTCACAATTTTAGTACAATCTAGTTCTGCATTCTTAAAACGGATGGACTATAGTAATTGTTTTTAAACAAAAACATGTGAATAGAGCTAACTCCGCCTTTTTGTATGTTCTTTATTGTGCCGCTTTTTTTTTTATTTTTAAAAGTTAGCCCTGCCATTGATTTAAAATGTAACTATTATGCTGAATTGTGCTGCTTTTTGAGTCAGAATCATTTTATTAGTAATTTTTAATAATTTAAAAAATAGATATTGTGCCAAATAGGGTGTTTGCATAAACTTTTTTTATATTTTTTTATTGAATTATGAAGAAAATATAGTATACTTATGGATATAAGCGTTTGAAAAAAAATTTGCGGGCACAAAGGCAAAGGCGTTAAAACTATACTTGAAATTTGAAAAATATGAAAATTGACGATGATGCCTCGGAATACACGGCCGAAATTAATTTTGCATTTGACATTTTATTTAATTCAGCATACAAATTTGATGATTATTTTCTATTTATCATATGTAGATACTAAGATTATAATGATTTTGTAAGGATTATCAACAGCCATAGTAACTTTTCAAATAAGATTATTTGGAAGTATCAGACAGTCTTATAAATATACCGGGTGACCGGCCGAAAACTGAACATAGGGAAATAACATGGGAAATTGATTTTTTCTAAATTCCTGCTTCCATTATAACTGATATGAATAAAAAAAATACCAAATTAAAGAGATTTTTTTTCCGCGCCTAAAGATACCAAACACTTAATATTTTGTTTTTTAATTATTGTTAAAAAGTCGATAGTAAAATTAAGAAATAGCGCTTGTTAAAAAAATATTAGCGGACTGGGTCGTTGCATTACGTCTAATGTGCCGCATTGCTATTGTTTTTAAACTTTTTAAATTTGTTTTTATTTTAAAAATAATAAGAACGCAATTTGAATATTATTTTATTATAACAAGTTGACCAATATTAAAAGTTAAAAGTAGTTTTATTTAGTCAACAAAACCCAAGAATAAGAAAAATATCAATTGGATTATTAAATACTGAACGAAAGTAACCAAATAATAATAATAATATTATAACAAGTATTCGAATAACCCTCCATTCTGCACTAAACAGTAACCCAATCTATTATGAAATGATTCTCTTACATTTGCTAGCTGTCTAGCAGTAATTTGATTACATTCTGCAAAGATCGCGTTCCTCAAAGAATCAATATTTTGGTGACGAGTTTTATAAATTTTGCTTTTAATATGACCCCACAAAAAGAAGTCACACGGTGCCAGATCAGGAGATCGGGCTGGCCAGTTTATAGCACCACCACGACCAATCCATCGATTTGGATATATATATATATATATATATATATAACGGATCATTTCTACAGCTGGCGCCGTCTCTCCGTCCCCAGTTTCAATAATCTCTAACGTTTACCCCAAAATGTGCTGGACAACCGTCTTGCTGAAACCAGACCTCATGGTGTTCAGAAGCTATTTCGTCTAACGCAGGACCAATATTATTTATAAGAAGATCTAAATACATATCTGAATTTAAATTTCCAAGTATTTCAAATGGACCAAGAACACGGTTATTATAAATGCCATCCCAAATATTAATTTTTTGAGGATATTGTGAGCCGGTCATTAAATTTAGTCTCGGATTTTGTATAGCCCAATAGCGATGGTTTTGTACATTTGGCTCATTGTTTAATGTAAATGTACATTCGTCTGTAAAACATATTTGTTTCAGAAAGTTTCGGTTTCTGTTAGCACGTTCTTGCATTTTCTCACAAAATACAAGCCTGGATTCTTCGTCAAACAAAAATATTTCTTGATGACATTGATATTTAAAAGGATGGTACTTGTGCTTTTTTAAAATTGTTCGAACATTTTCTCTACCAACATTACACTCAGCTGCAATGGATCTAATGCTTGCATTTGGATTCGCAGAAATTAAACCTAATATAGTTTCTTCCAATTCATGGTTGTTTCTCTGATATCCTATTTAAAAAATAATGATAAGACAACTTCAATTAATAATTTTGGTTAATACCTTTATTTAAATTTGTCGAAGTATTACCAGTGTCTTCAAATTTCTTAATTATATTCTGTATGGCCGATATTGATGGAATTTGGCTATTATTAAATTTAACAGAAAATAAGTCACGTATTTAGCGTAAACTATTACCGCTGTAATAATATTTTACCATGAAAACTTTTTCTTCAACAGACCACTTCATTGTTAACAAAATTAATTTTAATCTGTCAAAGTAACTTTTGTTTGTAATATTTGGCTTTCATACAATAGCAATGCGGCACATTAGACGTAATGCAAAGACCCAGCCTGCTAATATTTTTTTAAGAAGCGCTATTTCTTAATTTTACTATCGACTTTTTAACAATAATTAAAAAACAAAATATTAAGTGTTTGGTATCTTTAGGCGCGGAAAAAAAATCTCTTTAATTTGGTATTTTTTTTATTCATATCAGAAGCAGGAATTTAGAAAAAATTAATTTCCCATGTTATTTCCCTATGTTCAGTTTTCGGCCGGTCACCCGGTATGTAAATATCGCGGTTTATATTCACTTTAGAGTAAAACTAGCCACATGAAAATCGGCCGAGATTTTTGTGACCAGCTCTGTGAGGCGCACGGCCTACGGCCTCCCGATTGTTTATAGGCTTACCGACTGATTCTGAACCTTTTAAGGACTCTATAGTCGGCGCCGGTGTGCATGTTAGACCTTAGGTTTGTTCGGCCCCCAATTTGTTTTAAAGAATAATACGGGTCGGCCTTTGGCCTGTCTATTGTTCATGATAGTACGAATCGGCCTGCGGCTTCCATTAATGAATGTTACACGTCATTACATAAAATTAAATCTAAATGGCATCCTTCAACATAAAACAAATTGTAGACCCCGTTGATTTTAATAGTCGTGTGTCGCTCTACTCAACCATTGGTGTGGATTGTCAAACTTTGTCCTTTCAATGGTTAAATGAATACGAATTGGTCTTCGCCCTCCATTTAATAAATGTCATATCACATTATATGAAATTAAATGTTGAAGATATCTTGTAACGTAAAAAAAATTATAGGCCTTTTTGGTTTCAATTCAATTGGTTTTGTTTGTCTGTCTTTGGCCTAGTAGTCAAAGCCTTAGCTCAATGGTTTTAGTAAATACGGTACCGATTATATTTTCTAGAATACAAATCGGCCTACGGCTTCCACTTAATAACTGTCATATGACATAATATAAACTTATATCTAAATGGTATTCTGTAACGTAAAACATATTGTACATCCTTTTGGCTTTATTTCCCGAGTGCCTCAATTTAATATTTACCATATGAAATTTCATATAATATGAATCCTTTTGTTGAAAATTTGCGATTACATTTTATTTCACATATCACCAATACTGGAAAAACGACCTCGCTGTCGGCTTATCGGCCTCCCGATTGTTTATACTTTATAGGCTTACCGACTGGTTCTGGACCATTTTAGGATGCTATAGTCGAGTGTTAAGATACGTATTCGACTTTTGTTTTGCTTTGGTCGGGTTTTGGCCGCTCAATGGTTTAGTGAATACGGGTCGGCCTTCCACCTCCCAATTGTTTATGCGAACACGAATCTGCCTAAGGTTTCCATTGAAAATAAATATGAAATCAAAACAAGTTTGCTGACTGTTTATAAACTATTTTAATTTCAATAGTTTAATATTAAATAATTAAAATTGAAGAAAGTCCAATTGTATATAAATTGCCTTAATCAAATGCAAATCATGTCCTTCGGTTTCATTATCCTTAATGTATTTTTTTTCTTTCATAATGTATAGGTGATGCTGAAGTATTGTTTTGTAAAATTTTATATATATTTAAAAATGTGTTATACTGTACCGTTGTTCTGTGAGGAATAAAGTCTATTATTATTATTATTATTATTATTATTATTATTATTATTAATTGATCGGTTGTAGAGTTACGGCCTTCAGAGCATGCGGTATGCATTTGCTACTATTCATTAATTTCGTTATTTCCAAAATAAAACTTTTGTGGATTGACCTAAATTTATGATAACTGCATTTAAGAGATAAACCCGAAAGTTATGTTTAAAATTTTAACATTTAAAAGTTTAACGTCATTTGTGTTTCGCTAGTATTTTTGAGGCCGAAGGCCGAGCTTATTATGGCGGCAGGTAGGCAGATCCAACACAAAAATCTAATCTCTGTAACCCACCTCTAATTGGTGCATTCATTTATTAGCAAAGTAAAATAATAGTTGCTGAAACTCAAATTATGAGCCCAAAGGCAGAGCAGTTTTAACATAGATAGCAAGTAGGCAGTTATAGTTATGATATAATTTCTTTAAAAATGTATTATTATATTGGCTTCATTTATTTGAAATTCAAACCCTTCATCTCCGGCCACTAATGATTTTTAATGGTTCAGCATTATTTCATTAACGATTACAAAGCTCAAATTCATAGTAAGTTATAATAACCCTCAACTACGCGTAAAAACGTTTTGTTTAAAGCAAAATGAACTTTGTTTCCTTAATTTTATTCAAAGGAAACAAAGTTTGTTTATATTTAATAAAAATTATTTACGTCAATACTGCGTTTATTATGTACCCATGTTTAAAGAAATATACTACAATAATCTACATTTCTTTGAATAAACTCTTGTTTGTTCAAACATCTAAATTTAGGCTATGAGGTAAATTTAGCGATATTTTCTTTTAACCTTCTAGCGCGTAGTAATATTAAGTATAGGTCTCCCTTAGATCTTTTCACTTTTCTCTCGTCCTGGTAACTCCCATCGTTCAGGGTCTCTCCACTATACCCCGTAAACAGAAAGTTCAAATACAAATTTAAAAAATTCAAAATTTACTTCTATATTGCATTTGTTTTAAAACATTCATTAACCTTCGTATTATTAATTCGATATTTTAATAATATATTCTAAACCTTAACAGAAATTTATTATTCAAGATGAAGCAATTTCGAGATCTCGTAATAAAAATTTTTTTTGTTATGTAAAAAAGCAAGTACAATTTTAAAAATTTGATGAAATGTCGATGAACTTCGTTCGTGCGGTATGCAATTATTTGAAAAGCGATTGAGGCTGCGTAAAAAGGCAAAAAATTGAATTATTCAAAAATATTTATTGTAAGTTGAACTCAATTAAATAAAGGTTTATTTAAAATACTCGTAATTAAAGCTTCTATAAATAGCTCCATATTTTTCATTTTTGAAGTGTCATTTGTATTCGAACCTTATGTTCACTGTGTATAAGACCCTAGTCTGTCATCCATAAGTCTTGCATTATGGATAGATTTTATCTTGAAGTTTTCAAACAAATAGCCTGCGGCGCTGTTGATAGACAAGTGAAAAATGTTTGAAATAAAATAGAAAGTTAAAATATAACTTTACGGAGTATTATTACTACCTTTCTTTGTCGCTGAAAAATTAACAATGGTTCTATAAAAAAAGTAATACGTAGCCGTCCAAAAGTTTTGTCCAAATACGAATGTATACGAAGGAACTAAAAGAAAATTTGAAGAACTAATTACGATTTCTAATAGAGTTTTAGACGGTTTCCAATTTAGTTCGGTATAAAATTGATCGAAAATCGTCAAATATAATCATAATTGAACAAAATCCGGTATAAGTAATAGAAACATGAAACTTCACCAAACCTCTTCATCGATTTTACCTTGATTTGTAATTCTAGATTTGAACGGGGAAAGATATACGATGTCTACATATCCTATGTTTTCTGTATAGTGTAGAAATTACAAACTTTTAGAAATAATTCGGAAATGCGATTATTTTGCTTAAACACTTTAGTTTAACATCGAAAAAAAGTCCCTAATTTTCGACATAAGGCTCTGCCTGGAACAGGAGCAAATTTGTCGAAGAAGGTTCCAAAAAACACAAAATAAAATTATATATCTCCATGGTTTCCAAGTTATAGCACTGGATTTTTTCGATTTTTCGATTTTGCCAAAAACACGTAGTTTTCAGATTTCGGAAAATTTCTTTAACCAAAATTCTAATTTTACTTATTATTTTTTCTAAGATTTTCTCAAAAAACGGGGAGGAGGGTGATTGGTCTGTATTTTTCAACAATGACTGCATCCCCAGCTGAGTTTTTGAGGAGTATCTGAAGCTGTCCTATTTATAACAGTTTGGGGAAGTAAAAAATTTTTAAACCCCGGGGAATTTTTGGCTTGCATTTCCTGGACCAGTCTGTGCAATTTATCCTGATCTTACCTGCGTCATGTTAGGGATCTTCTGCAGGTTGTCGAAGTCTGATCTTATGGTTTGGTGATCCATGGATTCAACGGTGCTTTTATCATCGTTCAGAAATAGCCTTATTCATAAGAAAGTTTGGAGTCCCAGGGAAGAGGTTATTATTAAAAAAAAATTGTTAAAAAATATAGGTTACTTTCTCAAAAGAAAGTATAGAAAAAGTTTGTTAATTGTATCACGACGATATTGTGAAACAAATTTAAAATTGTTTTCATTGATCTCAGGATGTTAGGCCATAAAATAGATCCATTACGTGTATTTTTTTTATTCGGTCAAGTCTTTTAAAATATAACAGTATTTTTGGTTTCCTATTTTCAAATTTTTTACTCGAACATGGGTTATAATATGTGGGGGTATCCCTAAGAATAGGGATAATATTTATAGGACAGTTAGTTAACAAACATTTTAAGTCAAATTCGTGCGGGGGCAGCTGGACTATACTTACCCTAATACGACTTTTCTGTTGCATAAAGAGCCGTTTAAAAATTTTCTGTGGCCCCTTCATAAAACTCGAACCCTGCGCTTGTAACGAATTTTTGTCTTCAAATTCGTTCCCAATAATTATTATTTAATTGGCACTTCTCGCTCCATCTAGCTGTCGAACTGGGAAGGGGAGATTGGGATAAGATAAGGCATTTTAATCGGCGCAATGCAACACTCTGGTCAGGGCTGTCGAGCCGAAAGGTTGTGTTTTGGAGTGCATCGAATGAGGTGATCGTGGTGGAACCAGGTCAGATTGGAAGATCAACCACCCACTGTAGATGGGGATTCTGTTGATTTCCACTGCATCAATTCCAAGCACCGAGGTTCCGTCCGTTTTGGAATATTTTGGGGTTCTGACGCAGAATTTTGGGGGTGCGGACCTGACCAGACGTCAATTTTTCAATTTTGCAATTTTTCGCATATTTAAATTGCAAAGTGGTAGCCGAAATTACGATTAGTTTGCAGGTTTTGTGTCTCTGCATCGAGGTGATAAAGGCAATCTTATCTTTCACGTTCGCACGCGTGGATATGGATACGAATGTTTGAATTTGGTGTTTGATAAATTATTAATTATAATGTTTTATTTATTAAATTTAAGCGACGTATATTTTATCTAGGTACCATCGTGCAGTGCCGGCTTATTGCATAGGTGAAGGAATTCCGAAGTGATGGTCGACATATTATGTAGGTTCAAATCTTGTATTTGAAATTTTATGATCGATATTTTTTTGCGTTTATTTTTATTTATGTGTTTTTTTTAAAGTAGGTAGCGATGCACGACCAAAGTACAGGGTGTTGAGTTTCATCAGGGGCGCTTCCGCTTGGTTGATTGTTTGGAAGTTCGTTGTGGTTCCA
Source organism: Podabrus alpinus (assembly GCA_932274525.1). NCBI lineage: Eukaryota > Metazoa > Arthropoda > Insecta > Coleoptera > Cantharidae > Podabrus > Podabrus alpinus. Next base: position 6,332,106 of record OW026453.1, read on the forward strand.
CCGTTTTGGGATTCTTATAATGACCACTCGAACGTTCTCTTGATTGATTCGGGGAGGGGTTCTTGGTGGAAGTGTTTTTGCTACTGTACTGGTCCTGGTCGGCTAATGTACTTTCCATCCGACATCGCTACATTTATCACCTAAAGGCAACGACCATCTAGTTGCTACCTTATTTTTGTTATGTTAGCCAAGCTGTTCCTTGATCTTCTTCGGGGCATTCATTTGAGATGACCCACGGCCTTCGCCACCGCTACAACGAGCTGGTTTATACCTAACATCAGGGCCCCACGTATAAATAAGTAGAATATTTTCTGCGTGGACATATCTGATCCGAGCTACCTTCTCATTAGAGATAGTGAGAAAAGATTTAGTTTCACTGGCGCCCCTAATCAATTGAAATTAAATTAATATTTAAGAATTTACAAGCTAAGTAAACAATAATTGAAAAAAATATAAACATTAAAAACAATTAAATTCAATCGTCATTAAGAACAACCGAAGAAAGCAATAATTTTGACAATATTTGATTTTTATTGTTTGTTTACATCACATCTATACACAGTGTCAAATGACTCATTTCATACGTGTGGCGGTATGACGCGATTTCTCACGTAAGCAAGCTGGCAGCACCACACGTTGTTCCATTGTTTTAAATGAATAGTTCTACACTAGCCGCGACTTTCATAATGGCCACACATGTTTGTTGATCTTCATTAAGAAGACAGAGTAGAGGTGATGATGTATTTGGTGGTAAGAAAAATTATTCACACCACAGGGTGGTCTTGTATTTATTTCAAAAGTTAATAAATTAATATTTCAATTTTTTTTAACTTTCCTTTGTGTTAGTGAATGTCTATATTAATCAGAACCGGTTATTGGTTAATTGTTTAGATATCAAAATAAATGAACTAAATTGAATATAAATCTAATATAAAGGGAGTAGGAAAAATCTGGGTCGCTACTTGAGTAGCGTAGCCTACTTATCGAATGCGTTTACGTCTGGTATCGATTCTTACTCTGTGGGGCTGAAAAAAATCATATTAATCACGTTCTAATAATAATAGTAATAGGTGGTTATAGTAACTAGAAACGCCACAACAAGCTAAAGCTCAGCGTACTGCCAAATGCTTCTCGATGGTTCATGGCTTTTACATACGGTCGCGATCCTCAAATGAAGGACTATTCAATTTTTTATTGAAGGTCGCCGGGGCCAAAACTTGTTATAGTAATTTATAACATAAAAAAATCCTGTTTTTTGCAAACCATTGCAAAACCATCCGAAGCTAAAGCGCAAGCGAAGAAACAGAAAACACGGGTAGCTCATTAAAAAATGGACCTCACTTACATTATGGTCTGATCGCGGTTTCGTTGTCACCCCGTGAAAAGGACTCAACTCGTCAGACACTTCATGTTTTTTTTGCTGATTAAACCCTACTGTTTGCAAATCTTTATCGAAACTGTTTTTCAATTTTAACAGAAGAATATTTTGTCTTAATTTCTAGAAAAATATACATTTCTTATTATAATAAATTATAATATCTGTAAATTTTATTAATGTCGAAAAGATCGCCCTTTTTCATACTGATTTTCATATGTTTTAATTTAAATTTTCGTATATTTGCACCGCTTAATTGTATTTTGATTACAATTAGTGTACAACGTAATTATTATTAACTTAAAATTAAATGTGTTTTCGTCTAAATTTATATTTGAAAAAAAAATGCTTGTTTATTTACAACCCTGTTCAAAATCCTTTTTGAACAATTTCTGAACCTTCCTCTTTTAAAAGTCAAATTAAAGTTCTGTTGTGAAAAATTATCGTGTAATTTTGAAAATTTTAACGAGAACACTTATTTATAAAAATTATTATTTAAAGTCGACAAAGACAGTTTATTTAAATTTAAGCAAGATTTAAATTTTTCATGTTCGCAATTTACAATCGCATTATTAAATCCTTTCTTCAAATTGACCCAAATATGAAATCGAGCAAATTTTGACTTTTCCTCGTTGTAAAATTAAAAACTTTTAATTATGCGATAAAAAATTATTTATTTACTCGAGTAAATTCTTATTAAACTTTAATCTCCAAGTATTAAGTTTATGAATAACGACACCTACTTCATTAAACTTTAAATTCACAGTTTGGATCTTCAGGACGCGACGTGCTTAGGCTACCAATAAATTTTTCTCTTTTGTATTAGTGGGTTTTAGTTAGTTAGGTCGTCGACTAAAACGTGATAAGTAATTGTCTGAAAGATAAACGACCAATCGGCTAACGACTCTTGCTTTTTGGAAAATTGGAAATTATTTGATTTTTGTTGCAAAATTATTAACAAAGCCACTCGACATGTTTAATAAGCACTTTTGGAATGGGCAATCAAATATTTGAGTTGTTACAATGTTAGCTTAAAAGTTCAACATTATAACGGAGTACAAAACAAAAATAACTCGATTCAAACAAAGCCCTTCGCATTTCAACATAAATTATTAACATCAAATTATTTTTCATTCGTTAATTAATTTGCAGGCTAACTTTTGGGAGTGCAAAATTTAAACTTATCGTGCGATTTCATTAAATGCCCCAGTGCAGAATGATGTAACTTGTAAACATGGAAATATTTAAAAAATATTACATGGGTAACAAATCGACATCATCATTTGGTACATAACGACTGTCAGTAAATAATGGGAAAGTGGTGGAAATGACTAAGAAGATTTAGATGACAGTTTTCTCCGTGTGTCATTCAAAGACTTAACAAGCTGACTTTCGCATCCATAGAATGTCGTGTAGCTTGTTAATGGCAGGTTTAAAGAACGCGTCTGCGAATTTTGCCAAAAGCAAGTATTGTCTGCATACAAAATTCTAAATACTTGTTTATAATTTTATGAAAAGAAATTGCAAAGAAATACCTATAAGTAATGTAACGACATTTTTTTTGGAAATTTATTGCTTAATTAAATTTTGATATTTTAGGCTTCTAAAGTCGTGTCTATTTTGGAAAATGCAGGATTTACACTTTCAATCAAATCCCTAATGGTATGTTAAATAGATGAAATTGTTGTGAGTTTTTTTCTTCTTAAAAGTTGTCCAGGCGCTTACAAATGATAATCAGCAGTGGGATGAGAATAAGGTCAACCTAAAGGAAGGGACCCCGTTTAAATCGTCGTATTGTGTTCATTTTAGGCAAAACACGTTTATGTAAAATTTTATTTACCGATTGACTTTCGACTTCCTCAATTTCCCCAATCAGTAACATTTATGAAATATCTGAACAGATTACAGGTGAACATACAAATTTTCTAATTCCTGGACATTAAAATAATCGATTGATTCAGAAAGCATTTTGAGCCAAGTTCATCGAGTAGTTAACGTCATTAATCGGGATCTCGAAATGGAAAATCTGTACCTGGTGTTATCGATGCTTCGGGTATTTCCCATGGTATAGTTCTGTGACCACTCACGTATCTAATTTTCACATAGGATCTCCTAGGTCCTATTATTATTTTCATCATTTAGACTTCCAAACTTGGCGCAATACCGTCCTTTAAAAAATCAATAAACAACAACAAAAATCTACAGACCCAATAAAATTCAAAATCAGTTCAAAAGATGGCGTCAAGAAGCCAATCCCACTTTAATTTGGCTAAATTGTAAATTTTAAATGGATTTAAAAAAAATTGTTCAATGTACTATGTACGTACGTTGGGTTTTGCAACATCTTCATATTAATTAGTAGTGTGGGTTACTATCCTCTTCTTGTGACCACGCTTAAATTTATGCATCAAAAGGAGGTGTTCGTCTTTCGCTTTGCCCTATATTAACTTGCTAATGAAAATTTTAAACGTTGAAATTAATTACAACAAAATAATGTAATTATGAGACCCCAAATTTGTCCTGTAGTTCATGTTGTAGTTTGTTTGTTGTTCACGAGTAGTTTATTCGGTTTAAACAAGGATCAAAATTATTAAACAACGTGAAAATTAAGATAAGGATATTATGAAATGGACACTTATGTGATATTATAAATTATAATTATGTATAGTGTCTTTCACAAAAAGGCTGCATAGTCTAATAAAAGTTTAGTTAACTTACGCAATTTCAATAGCGCAGGTTATAGCGGAAGCTGGGAAGATTTGATATTTGATAGAAGGGGGGACAAGAATATGATTTACTTTGATCTATTCATTAGCGCATCCAAGCGAAGATGATTTATCTGATGAAGATGATTACCAAGAAAAATATAAATACTAATACAGAAAGTATGATGTAATGTTTACTTTTTACATGCCCTGTATATTGTTTAAATTTTTGTTTTCCAAATTCCTGAATAGCGTGCAGGAGCGTTATTTTATGCATATCCCCCCATCTTAGCAAAATTTGCTTAGAAATTTTGAGTAAGAATAAGGGTCATCCATTAATTACGTAAGGGTTTTGGGGGGGGGTATTGGATATCTTACGGACCCTTACGTAGGGGGGGGAGGGGTCCGACGTATTCCTTACGTAAGTTTCTTAAAATATTTTTTTAAATTAAATTTAAAAATCAAATATAATATTTGATAAAAAATCAAATATATTAAAATATAGGCTAGAGTGCAATAACCATTAGCGTTCTAATCATACTTTCTTCTGCTACACACTAAAGAACAAGGTTAATATAGCAAATTGCCAAAAGAATTAGGGTGAACGGGGTCGATTACATAGGATCCACGTCTTTACGTCTAAAACTTTTACGCCTAACACACTTACGCCTAAGTCAATACGCCTAATCCTTTACGCCTAAAGGAATTTATGCCTAATGGTTTTAATGCCTAAAACCGACTACGCCTAAAACTTGAACGCCTAACGCAATTACGCCTAAAACATTTACGCCTAATGCTTAAAATTTTTTAAAAATCGTACAAACATAAAAAAAATGTAAAATCCGAGATAATATGAGATTTATAGTAAAAGTTTATTAATTGTACAAGCCCTTACTTCTAAAATATTTATACTTAATCAATTTTTTAATGTTTACCAGTTGATACTTATTTTCATAGTTTATTATTTTTTCAATAATTCACAATAATTAATTAATCGTAATAATAATTTATTTACAAGCAAAAAAAGTACAAATGTTAAACAGCTTGAAGCTCAAAGTTGTGCGCGATGCCTCGAAGGTAAACGTCGAATTCGAAGTTCAATGGACCTAGACCATCCCCATAGAACTCCACGATTCTCTTGATGTTGGCAGCGGTTGTTCGATAGCGCACACGACCTGTTGGAGGTTCCAATCCTGCCACGTACTGCTCAATCTTCAATTCGTTTGCACTCTGTTCCATTTTTAACACATCTATAAATTTCCAAATAGAGGGATGGCATGTACTCAATAAAGAATGAAAACTCCGGTGCCATCCTTCAACCGAGTTGTTTGTCTTGGGGAGGTCATTCAAACTGGCCTCGTAACAGTTCCAGAGTTGGATGGAACCAATCTTGGGTTTTTTTCGGGTTCCGTTGTTACGAAGCCGGCCAATCCAGTTATCCTCAAAATATTCAAGAAAAGGATCGAGAATATCTCCATTATCAACATAAAATGGAGATTCAGTTAATTGTATGAATGCCATAACTACATCATCGGGAGGGACGAAAGCAAGTGCAGCCAACTTTCTTACATGAAGAGAAAACTCTGGGTTCTCCACATCGGCATATTTTTCTCAGAGATCAGGTATTGACGCAATTTTTCGCCACAGTCAAAAATAAGGAACTGCTGAATGGTTCCATTCGAATTAAATTCGGTGACATAATCTGGAATTTCAAGTTCCGTAAGGTTCGAAGGTGTTGGAAGTGCAGCCCCAGCCACTTGACACGCTCTTTGAATGTTGCGCTTCAACCGATCTTTCGAAGGAAGTGCGACTTTTACCGCAGCTGGAAGTCCAATACTGGTTGCGACAATAATCTGGTGAGGTGTGTCTTGACTGTCCCGAGCTTTATCCTTGATTTCTGCCAGGACTTGCCGGGTTTTGACCTCCGCTACCCGTGGTACGTGGTTGTGCTCTTCGGCACTCTCATAAACGATTAATTCACCTTTTGTGTGAACAACGGCTAGACATTTACTTTTGTTGTATTCTACACATTTCCAAAAAATTTTATCGTTAACATTCCTGTTTTTGGTACTATACACGAAGCTTTTGTGTAGTAATTGATCATTCCCTTTTCGACTTTTGATAAACATAAGAACCATTTTTTTAAATTTAATCAGGGCTAAGAATGAGTTACTTTTATTACTAAAAGTTATGTAGGTCTTATATAGCAACCAAGTTTTGAACATAATATAAATAATAGCCAAAATTCCATCAAAATCGGAGCAGTGGCATGATTTTTAGAAAATTTTAAGCATTAGGCGTAAATGTTTTAGGCGTAAAGGATTAGGGGTAATTGCGTTAGGCGTTCAAGTTTTAGGTGTAGTCGGTTTTAGGCATTAAAACCATTAGGCATAAATTCCTTTATGCGTAAAGGATTAGGCGTATTGACTTAGGCGTAAGTGTGTTAGGCGTAAAAGTTTTAGGCGTAAGTACGTGATACCGATTACATATTAATAAATCGATTTTGAAGTTAGCAAAATTAGCGAGATTCTGTGGTAAAACTAGTGAGATTCCCGCGCGTCAGTCATTCTGTCGTCAGTCCGTGCGCTATGTTATACCCTAACACTTAGAATATTTCGTAGCGGCCCCCCATAGTATCCTCACTACAATCTCACTAGTCGCCAATTCTGACTAGTTCCAAGTAGAAGCCATCCACTTCGAGGTCATCAATAGAAATTAATTCATAATTTCTTTCTTCGAATTAGGGACTCTACTGTATCGGTAAACGTAAAAATTTTCTTTTTCTTCACATATTTCATATCCACAGTCACAGCCCAGGTTTTTACCAGTTAGTTCGCCAAGCGCCAATTCCCAGAGACCCACCGGTCTCTACAACTTCCAAAGTCATTCTTATCTTTTCAGATGAAGGAGAAGGCCGGCTACGCCGGGATGCTTCATCAAATACATATCAGGTAAAGGTAAAGGTAAGGTTTCGTAGCGGCAGATGCAGCTCGACTGTCGTACATGTAACATCGATTATTTTTTGTTTTTAGGCGATTTTTAGGGGGTGAAACGTAATAGTATACTGCCCCATACCGCAACTATACTTTTTACTGCTATTTAGAGGGTCTCTCACATCCCGGTTTCATTTATCCCGGTTTTCTTGATGCGTGGCGCTTCTAGTATGTTTAGCCTAGTAACCAGAGTCAAAACCGCCCTGGAGGGGTGCACCGCGGAGCGGAGTGCAGTCCGTAAGGGTAGGTTTTGACGATGGATTACCCTCCTTATCGAATGCACACCCCAAAATTCGAAGGCAAAAAAATTTTAATTTTTTCACTTTTTCGGCAATACACGGGTTATTTTCCATTTTTTTGATTTTGTTTATTACTAATATCCACTAATCACACCCCCATCTATCCGAATTTCAAAGAAAAATTGAAATCGGAGCGAAAAAATTTTACGCATTTTCAAGGGACCACGGGCGACTGATGCACATCGACCGTGGTCTGCCGCATACTCGATGCGACTTTCCCGTACTTTTCAAAAGTCGATATTGGGGTTGTTTTTACTCCGTTCACCCTTTTTTTTTTGTTTTATTAGACAAATATAAGCCTGTTCTTTAGTGTGTAGCTGAAGAAATTTTTGTCAGGTCGCTAATGGTTACGACTCCGCGCTCGAAATATATAGTACTAAAATCATTAAACATAGTGGCATAATAGTATAATATACTAGCTGGCACAGTCGGCCTACCGGCCGCCTTTAGCCATCTAGACCGTGTCGGATGTGGTTGTTCGGCCTTCGGCCTCACTCAAGGGTATCGCAGGCATACGTGTAGACCGTGGTTGTTCGGCCTTCGGCCTCACTCCAAGGTTCTAAAGTAGCCTATGTTTTTCGTAGCGTTGTAAATAACTTCTACACCAAATTTGGTTAAGATGGTCAAATAGAAACGTAAAGCACGTGCACGCGTATTTGCATTGTCGATCGGTTGACAGATTGACAGCAATCATTATTGTTTTTTAAGTTGATTTTGAGTAGCCTGCCTTCCTTTAAGGAATCTCGATAATCCATTCATGCGCGTCCCTATGGGACCCTATTCCTTTCCTTTGCGAATTTTTGCACTATTTCAATACAAAAACATGCGCAGGAACCTACATAATAACTGTGCCAAATTTGGTTCCGATCGGTCAAACGGTTTAGGAGTTTATAGGGAACATTCATACACACATACATCCATTTTTATATAGTATATAGATTATTATTCATATTTTATAAATATTAGGGTTGGAGAGGGGGGTCAACATTAATTTTCTTTTAAATAATCCTTACGTAAGATGTTGGGGGGGGGGGGTTCCACAATCTTACGTACCCTTACGTGGGGGGGGGTCCAAAATTACAAAAATCATCCTTACGTAACTAATGGACGGCCCCATACGCTGTAGGTTTCAGTTCTTACAAACGTTTCAAAGTGTTCACATGTCTCTTTATTAGTGAAAACCCAAAGTGAACTCCATTTTCAATTTTCACAAGAACCGACCAACAGGTAATTGATAATTATCTTACAACAAGTTCTTAATACAATCCCAGTAGGAACTCACTCAATAACCACACAAATAACACCCGTTTTGGTCCAACTCAGGAACAACTGGTTTTCCTGGATATCAAAAATTTCGAGGATTTATCCATTTGCTGGATGCGTCGAAACTTCTGGTTTACAAATGGTGTAACGAATTATTGAAACCTCCATCGTAAGGTCGTATAATTAAGTATTTATATTTTGAAGAATTCGTTGATGAACAACACGTGATTGAAGACGAATGTCATTTTGCTATTTAAAACTGGAGCGTATTACACTACTTGATTAAATTTTCGTGTCCGAAATAAATTGTGCAGAGCTGATAATAATTTTCATAGAACTTTTGCTAATTTTGTATATGAGTGTTTTATATTTGCTAACCGCGGGAATATCAAATGATAAATGTTTGTTCCATGCGAACAGAAGGTAGCTTTTTGGGTTGAACAGAGGTGTTCAAATATATCGATGCGTTACACCATTTTTATTTCCCGAGTTTATTGCACATGCTAATTGTATTTTATATAGCGTCTTTTTTATCCAGTAAAATTCTTTGTCGGTTAAGTTTTTTATAGTCGTCCTGCCATTATTAATATCCGAATAAGAAGCCTTCAGCAGAAACGTTTGTCCAACCCGCTGGCGCCCTTAATTAAATTAAGGACAATGTTTCCAGATCAAACCCATGACTTCAGCTCTCCCCAAACACCAGTAAACAACATTTAAAATTTTTCGAGCATTTTTAAAATTTTTTATTTCTTGAATGATTTATTTAAGATTGGTGAAAATAAGACATTGGAAACATTAATGGTTGAGGGCAGCCCATACAAAAGCAGCAATAACACTTTCTTTTATTACTTAAAAAATGACCAAAAAAGTGAATTGAAGTTTTTGAGTTTTTACTTTAACTTGATTGTAAAAATTACAAAACTTTTATTATAATTTTTGCTCATCTTAATTCCTCTTCATTTTCTTCTTCTGCTTTAGCTTCCATATTCGTTCCTGTTCCTTCTGTTCTTCTTTAACTTCACCAGATTCATCATTTTTGAAAGCAAACAGGTTGCGAATTTCCTTCCTTGGTGTTTTTATGCGTTTTAATAAAATTACAAAACCTCTCCGTTACAAGAATTATATAGTAATTATAGTTTAGAACGGATCGAAGTAAACACTGAAAGGTTGATTGAGCGGACTAATATACATAGTTATTTATTCCTTGAAACCACATCAGTGACTTTGGTCATTTTACGAACTCTCTAGCGGTTAGTAAAGAATTTAGTGGTTAGTAATGGATTACGACTAACAATTTGGAAGGTTCGAAACAGGTCCACTTGTCGTATTAACGGGTTGGAAACGTAGATAGTTCATAATACCTTGGTTCTTAACTTTTTACGAGTTAGTAATCTGTCAATTACCAACTGAAAAATATAATTCACCACTGATTACATTCTAGCAAATATACGGCAACTTTCTTTATTCTATAGTTACAATTTTATTCGTAAGATTAATTTTAAATTAATTTTGTGAAACCCACCATGAAAATTCAGTTTATATCCTTTTTGTCCGCCGTGTAACAGCTTTGTGTCGTTCTCATTTAGTTTATTTATATTTAGATCTATAACAGCTTTTTAATGTTCAGGTCTGAAGTTCATGTTTAACTTAACAGCGCAGTAAGCTACATTTCTCTCTGGTTAGTTATAGTTTAGCTATCTGAAAGTGTAAAACGTACACCTAAATTAAGGTAACATAATTATAACAAGACTAATTTAAACTTAAACCATCGACTAAACGAAACTAAAAATGTAAAGTAATCTATTCGGAAAGAACTTGAAATTTACGTTTAGCTCCTTTGACAGTCCGTTAGCATGACGTTTTTTTACTCTTATCTCACTACACTTTAATAAACTAAAAGTAAATTGCTGTACATTGGAAGCCCTAATTCCAATTCAGATGCGCATCAAGGACTTGATTGCGATAGTCTCTCGTTGAATCTTGAGAGTTGAACCTCAATCATAACCCCACGCAGGGTTGGGCCAATTCAAATTAACCTTTTTTAACTTTTTTAATTTAAAGAAGTCACCATAACCAAACCATTCCAACAACGACGTAGTATATCTATGTAAACAAAAGTAAGTCATTGTCACAACCGAAGTTTTTCCTTCTATACGCCACTGATGAGATCTAATAAGAATGAAACATATATTTTATGTCGTTGTTGGAATCACTATCGGTTCAACCTAACCTACAGTCATGAACTGTACAGCTTTTTGCCTAGTTGAGATTGTGGATATTTTTCTATATACATCTCGAAATGTCTTCAAGCAGTACAGGTTCAATAAAACCTTGACATATTTAATCCAAATCATCCAGTTGTTTGTTTTTGGACAATTTTTGTAATTCTTTTCAAACAATAAGAAACCAACTGCAAATTTTGTAATAAATTTCTCTGCACGTTACGAGTTTTTAAGGATCAATAATTATTTTTCTATTATTTGGTTCCTACTTTATCGTCTTTATCTATCACAAAGTAAACAATACAATAAAAATGGCCAAGATCAATCAAAAATACATGACCGAAATAATTCTTTTTTATTATTTCCATGTAATAAAACTTTATTACGGAATGGTTAAATAATTGTGATAACGTTATGTGCTGACACGAAAAATGTAAAAACGATGTAAAATTTATTTCGGTGGTTTTTTGGAAATAACTCGCTTATTTTATAATATTTTAACGAACTCTTAAAATTAATTTCGAGTTTCATTCGAAGTACAGCACTTTATTGCAATGGTAATTAACTTAAAAGCAATTTCAAGTATTTAATTGGACGATAAAAATTATACAGGGTAGTCTATAAAAGACGAAAGGATTTAAATGACAATTTATGAAAATTAAGTTTGTAATTAAATAATAAAAATACAAACATTTGGAGAAACCTGCCAGATTCCTGTATTTTTCCGACTGATGACTGGTATAATTTTAATTATTTATTTTCTTCTTATTTACTCGTATTAAAAAGTACATGTATGTAATGTTTTCTTCATATTGCCCAACGTTTCGGGCCATATCATTGTCTTTACCATTTACTTTCATCCCAACGGCCTTAAAAATTGGCCAAATTTAAATGGCCCGAAACGTTGGACAATATTAATAAAATATTATAAAACACCTACACATAATAAAAATTTTCCGGGTCATTCCCGATTTCACTCACCTTTTATAGCATAAATTTCTCCTTTTGGTTTTCTGCGCAAAATCTGCAGTTTTGTTCAGTTACTTAATGAGCAAGACAAAAATCAGCTTCATCACTCCTTCTATTATTTGACGGACAAGCTTTGGAGATTACCAAATACTTCTTGATGTAACGGCCTTTTTGGACAGGAAATTTATAGTGACCAGCAAAGTTCACCAGAGCTAGTTTGCTAAACTGCGCTAGGGTGGAGTCCACCAGAAGAACTTCCATTTTCAGAGTATTGCAGGCTTATTTTAATCCTAAAACTGCTTTTATGCAACGGACATAGTTAAACTTGTGCCCCTTTTCTGGGGCACATGACCTTCATTTTCTCGAAGTGTTTTTTTTTATTGAATCCATGTAATAGTTACAATCTGTTAAAATAACAATAAGTAACACTTTAAGTTAAAGAGTTGGACATGAGAAGAGATTGCCGAATGGCTCACTCTTATTAATTAAATTCTGCTTTAGCAGATTACATTGTGTTTTTAATTCAAGTCACTAACTTTCACTTCTCATTAGGTCCAGTGGATCACGTCGCTTGAGTCGTCTTAATATGGGAGGGTTTAGTAAGTCCACCGCATATGGGTTTGGGTGGTCTATGAGCCGGTATTGGTATTTTTCGCATTGTTTCCTAATTTCTTCTTGAATGTGTTATGTATCGATATTCGTTGTAGACATTTATTTATTTAACAACACAACTAACACTTCTTCGATAAACTTATAAAGCTTATCGCTTATATAGTATTAATATTCTCTAGTTGGTACTACTTAAGAATGTTAATCCCATACATTACATTTCTCCCCTTTAATTGTTGAACCGTTCCGGGGGACGTGATATCCGACTTGACCTTCTGATTTTGACCACTGAAGGCGTGTCTGGTTTCCTCTGTTCCGCTTCGTCCACTTCTGTTGGCATGGTTAACATTTCTTGCGTTGAATTGTTTCGACGTACTTCAGTAGCGGGTTCTTGAATTCTAACCATTTCCAAAGTGGTTGTTGGTATTTCCTTTTCTGGTACTACTAACCTTGGTTGATTATTATCGATTCTCATTTCTTCCGTTTTCGGTGATTCGGTTTCCTGCTGATTTCTTGGTGCCTGAACGCTAGGCTGTAATTCTCGTTCGCTACTTGCTGTATTTGTAACTCCTTCTGGTGCACTACGTAACATGTCCTTGTGCACATGTTTTATAATGCCGTTCAACAAAACCAAATACGTATTGAAACTTATAACTCTTACAATTTTAGCTTTTTCCCATTTCACACTATTACGATCATTTTTATTTTTAACGAACACTGCTTCTCCATTAGCATACAGCTTTGTATTTCTTACCGCTATTGCCTTTCCACTTCTTTTAATATCGACAATACCTTGTCCATTCAACGCAGGCTTGATTAGATCAAATTTAACACGCGGTTTCATACGTAGTACACTTTCAGACGGACAAATCCCCGTTACGGTGCTAGGGGTATTTCGATACGCGAATAAGAAGTGTGCCAACCGTTCTCTTACTTCACCTTCTGTTAATCGCTGTACAGTTCTCGGCATGGCTTTCTCCAATGCTTTTTTAACAGTTTGTACCCCTCTTTCTGCTAAACCATTTGATTGTGGGTGATACGGGGGCGATTTAACTGGCTTTATGCCATTCGATTGGCAAAATTTAACGAATTCTTGACCGCTGAAGGGAGGCCCATTGTCTGAGACTAGTTCCATTGGTAATCCCACGACCGATATAATTTCCTTCAACGCTATGATTACTTCTTTTGCTGTTGTTCCCCGATTTAAAAACTTTACATCGATCCATTTTGATCTACTATCAACGAATATCAGAAAATTGTAATTGAATTTGTGAAATAAATCGATATGTACTCTTTGGAAATTATTATTTGCGCTTGGCCATGGTCGTAATGGCGCATCCGTTCTATTATTCTGCGTTTCCTGACACCTCTCACACAATGCGATAAACGTTTCTATATCTTCGTTCATTCCTGGCCACCAACAATAGGAACGCATCAACATTTTCGTTCTTACGACGCCAATGTGTTGATCGTGAAATAGTTCGAGCACCGACCGACGTAATCCTTCCGGTATGACCACCTTATTGCACCAAATAAGACAATTCGACTCCACTGATAGTTCTTGCCGTTTTGCGAAATAGGGTTTGAATCTTCCATCTTTGACTGATTCCGGCCAACCCTTCCACGTGAATTCCAATACTTTCGTTATAACTTCGTCAGATCTGGTTGCCGCTGCTACATCTAAATGACTGAGTGGTACACTTTCGACCGCACTAAACGAATATAGTGCTTCTGGAACGTTAGTAGTTTCTTTTGTTGGCAATCTCGATAAGGCATCCGCATTACCAATGCTTTTTCCTTTTCTATATTCTATCGTATATCTATACCCTGATAGAATTATTGCCCATCTTTGGAGACGATTCGCTGACGTTACTGGGATTCTTGAATTGCTGCCAAATATATACTGTAACGGTTGATGATCTGTTACTAACGTAAACTGTCGTCCAAACACAAACTTGTGAAATTTCTTGACAGCAAACATTATCGCTAATGCCTCTCGTTCGATTTGAGAATATCCCTTTTCTGCACTTGATAGCGTCGACGAAGCAAACATTATCGGTTTATCTTGACCACGAACTCGATGACTTAACACTGCCCCTACTCCATACGAGCTGGCATCACACGTTACAATTAGGGGTAATTCGGGATCGTAATGTACCAATATTTTATCCGTTAATAATAATTCTTTACTTTGCTTGAAACTTGCTTCACACTCATTCGACCATAAGAACGGTACCTCCTTTTTACACAGATCGTATAATGGTTTCAATTTCGACGATAACATAGGTATAAACTGGCCATAATAATTTAAAAGTCCCAAATATGACTTCACTTGGGTTACATTGCTTGGGTTGGGAGTGTTTTTAATAGTTTCCAACTTGTCTTTACACGGACTTATGCCCGACTCGTGTATCATATGTCCCAGAAATTGTATCTCCGATTTGAAAAATTCACATTTCTTTTTGTTTACTTTAATGTTGTATTTTTGCAATCGTTGTAACACTTTGATAACGTTCTGGTGACAATCTTGTAACGAATTCCCTGAAATTAAAATATCATCAAGATAACATTTGGTGTTCCGTAACCCCGCTAGTACCGACTCCATAAACGCCTGAAAAATACCTGGTGCCGAACTGACCCCATACGTTAATCTTGAAAAACGAAATAATCCCAAATGGGTATTTATCGTGAGTAATTCCTTTGATACGTCATCGACTTCTAATTGTTGATATGCACCCTTTAAATCCAATACTGTGAAAAACTTACTTCCACTCAGTGAAGCATAAATATCCGCTGGTATCGGTAACGAACAACAACTGGTTTCCAAATTTGGGTTCAACGTTCGTTTGAAATCAACGCATAGTCTAACTTCTTTGTTATCTTTTTTTGGCACTACCACTATGGGACTTGCCCAATTACTGTGTTCCACTTTTACCAAAACTTTAGACTGGATCAACCGCTTTAGTTCTTCTTCTACTTTTGATTTTAATGCGTAAGGCATCTCGTACGCCCTATGAAACACCGGTCTTACGTTTTCTTTGAGTCTAATACTGGCTGTAAACCCCTTGATTGGCCGCGACATGTTTTCATCGAATACACTTGCAAATGTTTTTTCTAACTCAACGCTTAATCTTTCATTACCACCATTTATGACTACTTCATTTCGGTTAATTTCTTCCACTTTCGCGATTTGTTCACCTAACCACTTTTGCCAACCCGGTTTTATTATCGACAACCAATTTCTTCCTAATAACGGCGAAAATTTGTTCTTACTATCGATTAAAACTAACGGCAACCTTTCGTACCATTTTTCATTTATACATACATTTACTAGTGTTTCTCCTATAATTTTAACTGTTTCGCCAGTGACTACTCGGAGTTTAAATTGGACTGGATAAATTTCACCTAATTCCCGTAACTGCTTAAAATCTTCTATATGCAATACCGTTCTACATGCCCCTGTGTCAACTTCAAATTCGAAATCAAAATTTTCTATACACGCTTTTACCATTACGGAACCTACGTTACGTGCCTTTCCCAAGTGTTTTAGGTATGACAAGAATTCCTCCTGCTCTTCTTCAACTTTAGCTACATTCTTCGATTTCTTGCAAACATATTTGGTGTGACCTTCCTTATTGCATATATGACATTTCCAATTTATCGCCGGACAATTGATCGGATCGTGTTTCCTTCCACAACGAAAGCAGATGTTATTTGATGGATCTGCTTGTGACTTGACGCTACTCTGATTGTTTCTATGGACTTTTCTTCTGGACATTTGATTAACTTGTATTTCACCATGAATCATTTGCCTTTGATTTTCCGTTGCTTCGTCATTGATCGCGATTTCACATGCCCTGTTAAACGTTAAGCTTTCTGCTTCGCCAAATAGTTTCTTTTGCGTATCCGCGTTAGAGAGCCCACATACCAACCGATCTCGTAGTGCTTGGTCTAAAAATGTTTCGAATTTGCAATCTCGGGCCAAGTCTTTCAACGCTGAAATAAACGTTTCCATCTTCTCATTTCCATCTTGTTTACGATTGTAGAAGTTGAAACGTTTTACAAATATACTTGTCGTTGACTTGTATTTTTCGTTTAAAGCCCTTACTATTTCGACATATGTTTTTCCCTCAGGTTTATCCGGATATAACGCATTCTTTAATATTTTATAACTTTTAGCGCCCATACATGCCATTAGGCACGCTACGTGTTTTTCTGCCTTGACATCATTTGCTACGAAATGGAATCTTAATCTCTCTTCCCACGATTCGAAATCTTCAATATCTTCATTGAATTCTTGGATTTTTGCCATTTCTTAGTTTTTCTTTGGGTACGCTCCGTTTCTCGTCGCCAATGTTATGTATCGATATTCGTTGTAGACATTTATTTATTTAACAACACAACTAACACTTCTTCGATAAACTTATAAAGCTTATCGCTTATATAGTATTAATATTCTCTAGTTGGTACTACTTAAGAATGTTAATCCCATACATTACAGAATGGTTGGCATTTTCAACTGATCATGAATTACATTGTTTGGATAGTATGTGGGAACCCCTGCTACGATCTTCAGTGATTTGTTTTGGAATGTTTGGATTTTATTCACATTTGTGGCACTTGCTGCCCCCCAGAGCTGCAACCCATACGTCCACACAGGCTTCAAAACTGCTTTGTAAATTAGCAACTTGTTCTGTATAGACAATTTTGAGTTTCCTCCGATCAGCCAGTATAACTTCGTTAACTTTAGGTTTAGTTGTTTTCGTTTAATTCCTATGTGTTGTGCCCTAGTAAGTCTTCTGTCTAAGTGGATACCTAGATATTTTACCTCCTCGGTCTGTGGAATTGGTTGATTACCAAATGTGACAGACGGGCAAGTTCCTCTTCTCAAAGTAAATGTTATATGAGCTGACTTACTCTCGTTGACTCTTATTCTCCACAAAACAAACCATTGGTAAATTTTGTTGATATGGTTCTGAAGGATCTGTGAAGCCACCATGGATTCTGAATTTGATGCCATTACAGCGGTATTATCCGCAAATGTTGCCAGTGTGGTGTTGACATCCGTTGGGATATCGGCTGTGTAGACAAGATATAATATCGGCCCCAAAACACTACCCTGCGGTACACCAGACTTGATCAGATGCAGTTCGGAAGTGAAATCTTGCTGTTTTATAAAGAAGTACCTGTCTGTCAGATATGATTGAATTATCGAGAAGTAGGGATGAGGTAAACATCTCTTGATCTTATACAAAAGTCCGTCATGCCAAACTCTGTCAAACGCCTGCGAGATATCCAAGAAGACGGCAGAACAGTAGTTTTTTAGTTCCAGATCGGTTCTTATCTTGTTCGCTATTCTATGCACTTGTTCGATAGTCGAGTGTCTTTGCCTGAAGCCGAATTGGTGATCTGGCAGGATTCCTTTTTCTTGCAGTATTGGGTGGAGTTCTCTTAGTAGAAGTTTTTCGTATACCTTAGACATAAGCGGAAGTAAACTAATAGGTCTGTATGATGAGACATTATTCCCATCCTTTCCAGGTTTTGGAATCATAATAATTTGTGAGATCTTCCATTGAAGGGGAAAGTATCCAAATCTTGATACGGCGTTAAATAAAACAGTCAACATTTTGTATCCACAATCCGGTAGTTCCTTTAGCACCCTGCCCGTAATCAGATCGAATCCGGGTGCCTTTGCTGGTGAGATTTCGTGATGGATTAGTCTGTATATTGCCTTTTTTTTAAATCTTATAATTGGTTGGTCCAATCGACAAGGTGCGTTCAGTAGCTGATAAATTGGTTCTTCATCGCTAATGTCACACTCTCTTGGTAGAGGTGTGAATACCTTTTTGAGGTGTTCAGCAAAAGTATTAGCCTTTTCTTCATCATTTCTCGCCCATTGATCATTTCCTATTTTAATAGGTGGGACATGTGTTTGTGGTCTTGTAATTCTTTTGGTAGCCTTCCACAAGGAGTAATCGGAGCTTTGTGTGGGGGAAAGTTCTTGCAGGTAGTTTTGCATTTCCTTGTTCGTTAATTCGTTTATAGTACTCTTCAGCTCTCTCGCAGCACGATTGTATATAGTTTTGTCTTCGGAGTGTAGCGTTGTTTGCCACTTTTTCCGTAATCTTCGTTTGTTGAGTATAAGTTCCTTGACAAACATAGGACACGCATTTCCGTTGAAGCCCTCTTTCACTTTAGGTGTCGAGTTCCATGCAGCTTCCTGGATGACTCTCGTGAGATGGTCCACCATATAATCGATGTCTCTTACCTCCTTTATGGATACTTGCTGATTGAGTGTGTGCGTAATGGAGTATCTAAAATGATCCCAGTTAGTTTTATAATTATTGAGTGTTAGTGGTTTGCTTTTTTTATTAAATTAAGTTGTTAGGGTGACGATAATGGGTGTATGATCCGAGGATAAATCCAAGGAAGACTTGATGGAAAGGTAGCCCGGGGCGATGCCCCTTGTCACACAGAAGTCAAGGAGATCTGGAATCTTGTTTTGATCTGTTGGCCAGTAGGTTGGTTGATTGGTCGACAGTTGATTAATATTTTGAGCTTCCATCGCATGGTACAGCTGTCTGCCTCTTGGATTTGTTAGTCTGGAGCCCCAGCTCAGATGCTTTGCATTGAAGTTTCCGCCCACGATAAAACGATGATCAAAGGTGTTGAAAAATTCCTCGAAGTTTTCTTTCTGGATGTTTATATTTGGCGGACAATAAACTGCTGAGATTGTAAGGTTGCCATTCCAGTCCTCAACTTGTATGCTGGTTGCTTGCAGGTAGTCTTTGGAGAATGATTCAAGTTCATAGTGTCTAATTGAGTTTTTAATGATTACTGCTGTTCCTCCCCTAGCTCTCTCCCCAGGGTGATTAGTGTAGTACACGTTATAGTTGTGGATTTTGAAATAGCTTCGATTAGTTAGGTGGGACTCCGAGATTAAAAATACGTCGATGTTTTCATTGATTAGAAAATTTTTAGCCTCGAGGCTGTGTTGTGGTAAGCCGTTAGCATTCCAGACAGCTATGCGAAGTGCGCGTCCCATTAATTTAGTTTAGAAATCAGGGTGGTTAGGAGATTTAGCATGGTATCCATCCTCTCCATTAGTTTTGACATCATGTGTTCTATATTGGCTGGCTGGTGCGCTGAAGCGTTTGAATTTTTTCATAAGCAAAGTCTGTTTTTGGTTGGGTGTTTAGTCTTGTTTTTTCAGCATATTTTATGATATACTAGGTGAGGTGTTAGGTATGTAGATATTATTGCCTTGTTGAGTTGTTGCTGAGGGTCTTGTTCTTAACGGGGGATACTTCAATTTCTGAAGCTGTTTTATGTAGTGACATCCCCTGTAACTAGCGGGATGGTTCTCTCCACAATTGGCGCATTTGACATCATTATTTATTTTTTCTTTCATGTGGCAGTCCTTAGTCAAGTGATTTCCAGCACACTTAACACATCGTGGGATGAAGTGACAATAATTTTTTGTGTGATTCATTCTCTGGCATCTGGAGCATTGAGGGATTTCTCTCTTGATGTGTGGAGGTTCAAATTTAGCTATCGTATTTAGGAATTCCTTAATTTCATAAATTTCTTTGTTGTTTTGAGCCGCTTTGAGTCCAATATTAAATAATGGAAGTGGATGCTTCGTTTTAGCATGAACGATGTTACTTATATTGAGAACTTCGTGTCCCAGTTTTCCTAATTCTTCCTTGATACGGTCCGTATCAGTAGTTTGGTGCATGTGTCGTAGGACAACTCTGAAAGGCTTATCTGTTTTATTTTGGAATGTGTGAAACTGTGTACCTTTTTTATGCAGTGCTTTTATTCTCGAAGTGTAAAATTCTTAATTTAATTCAGGGTCGAACTATAATCAATTCCGCTAGGTCCGTTATTCGCACTCTGAATTGCCGCTCGGAACTTAACCAATATTCACACAAGCCACCGCTGTGGACTTCTTTTATTTTCTAAAAGTTATTTACAAATCTCATCGTGTTTGGTTTACCTGAAATTTAGATTGGCTTCTTGGATTCAGTTTGTCGACCTTGTAATTATTTTTGATTTCAAATTTTTTGGGGTCGCTGCTTGTTTCTCTATCTCCGTTGCATAAAAATGTATACGAAACTCGATATTGAAGTGTCGTGATTAAAATTTTTAAGTAATTTGCAAGTCTTATAACTTGCCATTAAAATTAAAATATTTTAAATTCAATTGCAAGTTTAGAAGGCGACTGTGATTATATAGTTTCCAGTAAAATAATATTTTGTACCGAATGTACTAAACTACTACTACATGGTGTTAAATTTTATTTTTCTTCAGACTTTAATAAAGTTTTATACAAGTAATAAAACTTGCACATAATCAGCGCATTTCTGAAGCATTTTCTGTACTAAAAGTTTCAATATTTGTAATACTAACTCAATAATTCACATTTTCTTCAATTTAACGAATTATCAAGAAGTTTAGGGGGGTTTTGATCCTTCGAGTTAAAATTTCTGAAAATTTACTTTATCATTTTCAGATAATAATTTACCGGTTATTGTTTGTTAAAGCTAGATAATTTATTTATCTTTAACGATAAGTAACATTTATGTGCCTTTATCATCACCCAAGAGGGTACAAGGTGGTGGCTAAATGTAGCAATTTTATAAGATTGCAGCAATCAGTAACCTAAGTCATTTTTCTCGAGGGATTTTTCAGGAGTTGCTCGCACTATCTGCGGGTAATGTTCTCATTTAGATCCGAAATAAGTGCAAACGGTTAAAATCAGCGCAAACGCCAGATAAAGCTGTTCGTAATTATGGAGAAAAAGCTCGGCGCCGTCGTCGTCGTTTTTTATTTTTGCCCGATTTGTTTTATGCATTTCTATTAAAAAATTTCAAATTTTAATCGCAACTTTTGTCATTAAAATTTCATTTTGAATTTCAAATTTTTTTCTTGTTTCAAAATTTCCTTAACTTAATTTACGGGGAAACTTATTAAATATTTTTTCTTCAGTTATCAAAATATTATTTTGTTTTACGATCTATGCATCACCTCGACTTTGGAAGTTCGCCAAAACTTTTTTGTGGTTTTTATGCGGTTAAGATAAGAAAGTTTATGTCGATAATCCAATAATATCGTGCAGAAGGGTGAATGATCAAGACGAGTAGATAGATTCAAATAGTCGAAAAGCATCGTTAAATTAATACGCATCATTGTTTCTCGATTAGCATTTACATGGCTGTATAAACTTTTCTTTTCTGTATTTATTTATTTGCGAAATCACAAAACTTAACCGTTTATTTGAAATTTGTTTCATTTCGTTGCTTCCCGAGCCGAATCAAAAAATGCTCACAACCACCTTGCCGTTCGATTGTTTTTATTCAAGTAAACTACGGGTACGTTCACATGGTTGCCTATCGTTAAACCAAGATAGGCAAACACGTAGGCACGTTAACGGTTCTTCAACGTGAAAAGTTTAATTATAACTTGATTTCCAATCGATTTAAAAGGAAAGGCCCGAATCAAACAAAGTCGTATCAATCCAATTTTATGTAACAGTGCTGCGTGTTTATTACCAAGCACAACTGTAAGTCAAATCGCGAAGTTAACCACTAATCGATTGTAAGAAGCCTTGTTTAGATGAGGTAAATATAACTAAATTAAATGTAAGCCAATTATCTAATCTACTTACGCATTACACGTGACTCGGTAAACCTACAAAATCACGCTAAATTATCCAATTAAATTGAACACAATCGCTTAATTATTTGTGTCAGTAAACAGCGAGCCCAGCGGTAAATATTGACTCTAAAATTTATTTAAAAAAAAATTGTAAAGCAAGACGATGTTCTTATAATCGACTTCGTGTGGTTGAGAAACTTTGAATAATATTTCCTATGGGGGAAGCAGTAATTTTCCATTTATGACAAAATTTAGCTAATAATACAATGCAAAGGAAGTTAAAACGTTAATACAAATGAAGCAGCTCGTTTTATTTTGCTGTGTAATACTATAATTTACAAGTCGTGTACATAGAATAAGTACACAAAAATTAGATTCTAAACAGTAAACGATGAAATTGCTTTTAGCTGGTGTACATAACAAGCAATAAATATTCAATGTTGGAAGTTATATGGATTGAAACGTGGAGCTTCTCAACTAGACATTAATTCGATAAAATAGTCAAGTAGAGCGTTGAATATTGCATTAAATATATTATAGAACGTTAAAATCTTCTTCGTAAAATATTGCAGCCCTTACGTTGGGCACCAATAAAGTGATGATGTATATACGCCTTAAAGTGTAGACTATCTGCAAAACACTGATTTGAAACTAATAAAATAAAAATAATGCTAATTATCTAACCAATATTGGTAGTAGAATTGCTTGAATATTGTAATTAAACGAAATAACCCACTTTGAATAGAACCACTATATAAATACCCGTAAGCTTAATTTTGTTTCGAGTCAGTGTTTAGCAGGTTGCCTAACTTTAAGGAGTAACGATATCGCACTATTGATATTCATAATCTCATAACCGTGTGACTGTTTGTTACACTGGAACCGCGAGACGTAGCAATATATCGTGACGTATACATCATATTATGAAGTAGTTAAATAACTGATTACGGACTCAGGTGTTCCTACAAATTTTGTATTAAGAAAATGATCACGTGTGGTTAGACCTAGCGACTGATTTGTTTTGTACAAGTTAAGGAAAACAAACCATGAGCTTCATTTGAGGATGTCTTCTATTATGTGAGGATCATTCTAAAACACACTCTGTTAGTTTATAATTAAAACAAACGGGAAAGCCCGGAGTAACATTGTCGCTATTGAGACAATTGTTAATTACTCCCAATTAATTTCTTCAGATTATTTGTTCATTTACAATTTTCATAGACTTACATTACAATTTTTCTTTTTGTTTCAGGGTTGTGTAGCAATAATAAGCTTGACATGGATAATGTCGGTGACACTTTTTTCTATTCTCGTGTTGCCTCGGGGTGGCTATTATTTTAACTCATCAGGGATGGTAGCGTGCGAGCCATTTTACCCACAGGCAGCAATTCGTATTTTAGCAGCCTGTGGTTTTTATTTTCCTACAACGATGATTCTTATGTACTGTTACGGCTCAGCATTCCACGTCAATAAACTTCGTCTTAAGAAAACAGGATGCAACACGATAGCAACAAGCCCCAAGGAAGCAGAAGATGCCAGCATAGAGAAGGTTAGTTAAATTTTTGTTAACCGACTGAAATAATAAAACAAACCGCGGTAATAATGTAAAAAATCGGGAAGCGATAGGGGAGCGTTCGAGTGGGCATCGGGGGAGCAATAAAGACGAATTGCTCAAAAATATCATCAAAATATAGATCGCTTCAATTGCTGGAAATTTTTCCGATTTTATTTTATTAAATCACATGTCGAAGATTTAGGTACACATTTTTTTAAATTTAAATTTAAATTTTTTTGACGATGAAAAGATTTTTAAATTAAATGAACATTTTTTGTATATTTAGGTTTGGGGAGGATTTATAAAGCGTGATTGTGTTGGTGTAAATATTGTGTCAGTTCTACGATTGTTTTTAACATTTGATCTTTAAATATTCATAAGTTCTTTGTTCTTGTAGCCAACAAAGTGCGCAGCAGCTATTTATCAATTTTCTAAATCTGTAAATAAATGGAATTTTAAATTAAGACTGGAAGGTTTAATTAATCGTTGTTTATAAATGAACGTACGGTACACGTTGAACGAATTTCAACTAGGTACAGGGTACAAAAAAAAGGTTTCCTTCTACGTGATTTGAAAATGCTTACTTTGCAAGTATGGGATGCTTTTCTTCCATTGTTGATATTTTGTAAATAAAATTTGTTACATTTAGTATACTTGCCGTTAGGGCTGCAACGTGTACTATTCACTATCGTCAGTTTTGACAGTTGCTACGTGGAATGACTTGTGGTCCACTGATATTGGAATTTTGACAGATCGATTTTGCTTCGATGAAGCCATTGCCTCTCAGCAAATGGAAGGAACTGATTGAGATACGCCGATTGTTCATACAGGCAGAAAATACGCTCGATAACGCTTTAGTTCGTACTGATATTGGAATTCTTACAATCCTGATCGATTCTCTGTATATTTTTGCGTAGGGTTACATTGCTGCATTTTTATAGAATGAGATTGCTTTCGTGCCAAATAAAAGAGATGTCTGAGACTCTGAGAATAGATAATTTTTTGAACATTCTGAAACGACGCTTAATAACGTTTTGGTCTGCTCTGATTTAAAATTATTATGACAGTTTAAATCGATTTTTTGTACATTTTCGAATAAGATTATGCTGGTTTAGATTTGTAGCGTCGAAATTGTGAAAAATGAGGAGATGTTTGAAAATGACGGATTTTCAGGAGCAGTCAAAAAGGTTTTTGACGGAACTGATCTTGGAACTTTGACAGCTAGGCTTGTACCGATATATCTTACGAAAACGCAATGAAAGATAAATCTCATAAATGACTGATTTGATTAATATTAGAATTTTGACAACCAAAATCAGGGCAGGGAGTCTGCAACATTGCAGCGATATTATGCAGCAAAATGAAACAAATGCTGAAACCTTAACTTGCAACGCAATCATCAGGTTTCAATTCGTTCACAAAAATTACGCGTAACTGCACGATTAAATTTTCATTTGTTAAAAGGAAAAGGGAATTTTGACTGAAATGCAGGGAAATTTGTCTCAAGAGTAAAAAAAATCCAAGTTTGATAGATTTGAATAATAACTAAATATAATATTGCCTAAATTTATTCATGCCTGTCACGCCGATGATTAGTTGAACCGTCGTTCTCAGTGCGGCCTTTAGGCCTCACAACCAACCTTCAGTACGGCCTTCGGACCGCACAACATCAACAATCACGTAGTAGACGACTAAAGATGGCCTAACGGTTGCCTGTGCCAGTTAGTTTAGTTATTTATAGCAGATTTAAATCATTTAAAATTATTTTCGCGTTGTGGATTTACTCTAATGTAAATGTCAAATTGTAATTTAATATTAGGTATTATGGCGGGTCTATGGAAAATATTTAACGTAATTTAATTTATTTTAATTTAAAAAAGTTCAATGTACATATCCTCCTATAGGCGTTCATGCTACATTTTCTCTGTATGTAGTATATGTACATCGGTTTTAACAACGTTTTTACGTCTTCCGATTTCCTCCCCTTTTTCCTACATTTTCTCTAATTTAATTAAATTTAACGTTAGGATTAAATATCGGTCAACTCTTCTTTCCATCTGCGATGTTGCTTCATCTTTGTTAAAACCAGTTCTAACGGTAGATTTTTAAGAATTCTCAGCTTAAAGAATACATGAACGCACCATTATTTTAATCTTTCTTGTCGTAGAAAAGGTGCTTTTGTCTACACCTTTTCCAGCAGTAATTCAGAAAACCTCACCTGCTGTTCAGAAGTCGTGAATTGTAATTCAGATTTGTCAACTGATATTCAGAAATCGTGAATTGTAATTCAGATTTGTCAACTGATATTCAGAAATCGTGAATTGTAATTCAGATTTGTCAACTGATATTTAGAAATTGTGAATTGTAATTCAGATTTGTCAACTGATATTCAGAAATCGTGAATTGCAATTGCAATTGACAAATCTGAATAACCGTTGACGATTTCTGAATATTAATTATTGACAAATCTGAATAACGGTTGACGATTTCTGAATTACTGGTGGAAAAGGTGTAGTAGATGTCTACATAAATACAGTGGCGACTTCTTCCAATGGAAGGTCACAAAATTTAAATAAAAAGGAAACATATAAATTTGCTTATCTACTTACCAAATTATTTAATTCCATTAGAACCTTTACTTTATGCTATTATTTTTACCGGGGGTCTTGGGGGGGGGGCGTACAGAGTAACCCCTTCCCCAGCAAAAAAGTAAAGCAATATTATAAAACATTTTTTAATATTGTACCGCCTGATCACGAACTTCTGGGGGTCTCTGCAGCTTCCTATTATTTAGAACTTCATTGGCAGTAGAGAATCGTGACTTTTTTCAATGGTGAAATATCAATATCATCTAGCCAATCAGAACAATTAAGTACAGGTTCCAATTTCCCATTTATTTCTTGATATAAACGACATCTTGTACTATCCAGCTAGCATGAATTTGTTTATTTAAGTGAATTGTTTGGGGGGGGGGGGAGGCGAATAAAATAAATCGAATAGATTTATTATTTTATTGCTATCAACTAGCTTGCTCGTCTGTGGACGCTCGTGATTTGCTATAATAGGGGGGGGGGGGCGACGACTATAAATGAAAACACGTTTCGTGTTTGATCAGTGTGTGTTGGATCATATCTAATACATGTAAAAAACAAGTTTCAACACAATCAAACAAAAACGTTTTGTCGCACAACGTTTTTGCTTGATCAGTCTGTAGGAAGTCTAATAAATAATATGCATGTTAGAAGCAATGAAAATCTTACGAAAGCCGACCCTGATCAGTATCTGGAGACACTGATCAACAAGATGGAAATTATACAAGAGCCGGTCCTGGCCAATGGAAATCCTACGAAAGCCGACCCTGATCAGTATCTGGAGACACTGATCAACAGGATGGAAATTATACAAGAGCCGGTCCTGGCCAATATCAGGACGTTTGAAATGAACAAATGATTAAATGTGTAAAACTTACTTTTATCTAATTTATCAAGTTGGTAGCCTGCTCCAACTTGATAACCCAAGTAAAGAGTAAGTAAGATTATTAAGTTTGTCAGAGAGATAGAGTGAACGTAATAAAAGTGATATTCGATATCGGTGAGTTGTGTTTAATTTTATTTAATTTTATCGCCCATTCAAAGCTCGCGCTAACATGCATAAATATAATATATTATATTATAAAGATCTGGGTCGGCTTACATAGCTGTAAAACATCGCCTTTTCTAAGCGGCGCACAGCCCTTCGAAGTTATAGAAATATAGCCAAGGCAAAGTGACGAAATTATAAATTTTTTATATGTAGTATGAACCACAAGAGATCGAGTATTATTCAAACAAGTTCTTTTGTAATAACTAAAAAACGCTGAAATATATAAAAAAATTAATTCAAAACATGTTCATCTTCTAATTGTAAAAATGACTTCTTTAATATTTAATATTATACTAGAATTTCGCTGATTTGGAGTTGTTAGAGAAAAATAAATTGAGTCATACTCGAGCTCTCGTGGTGTTAATTATATAATTAAAGTAAATCTTTGTTATACAACGTTAGCCGTTATAACTCGTAAAGGAAGTGTTTTAGCATCCTGTTTAGTGTCGTCGTTACGTGAAATATCGTGCTAAAGCTTGGGACTCAGAAAATCGAGAGGCAAGTTAGGACAGTCTTTTGTATAATTTTAAATAGTATAACATATTAATTTGTAGTTTAATTGACCTTTTTTTTGTTTAACTATAAAATGTTTGTCGGGTATAGGTCTTGTAATATTTTTAACAATATTTTCCAACGTTTCGGGCCATTTAAATTAGGCCCAGTTTCAAGGCTAAAAATAATATTAGTTGATTAATATTTGTGTCGGGCCAAATTAAAATGGTCCGAAACGTTGGAAAATACTACAATACCTATACCCGCCAAAAATTTTATTATATACATATTTGCTTCACCTTTTGGTCTATTTCCAATGGCAGTTGTGAGAGGGGAGGGTGGGTCATGGAGTCACAAAAATCATTATTATTTTAATAATTTTCAAGTTAAAAAATCTTTATTTATAGTTCTTTTCTCAATTATTTAAATTTTAAAATTTTAAAGATCAAAAAAGAGTATCAAGTATTATATACTTGGGATGCACGCAAAAACGACGATTGGGACCACACTAATGAGATAAAAATAAGAATAGCAAGAACCAAAAGTATATTTAACAGAGCAGTGATCTGTAATTTGAATTCGAGTATCCAAATTAGGGTTAGAGTTTTAAGACGTTACGCTTGCCCGGTTTTGCTGTAGGCACTGGGGAGGCACATAGGCCACTTCGTGCATTTGAGTACTGGTGTTAGCGCAAAATGATGCGAATCTTCTGGACATATCATACAACCAATGAAACGGTTTTAGGAAAGGGGGAAGAAGAAATTATTGGAATTACTTATGAAAGAACAAAAATTAACGTATTTTGGTCATCCAATGAGAAATGAAAAGTACCATCCACTGCAGTTGATACTGCAATGATAGATCGAAAGAAAGAGAGAACCTTGAAGAAGGCGCATTTCCTGGCTGAAAAACGTGCGACAGTGATCAGGGCAGACATCAGTTGGTCTGTTTAGAGCAGTTGATAAGAATATCATGTGGACAAGATTGATCGCCAACGCCCAATGAAGCAACGGCGTATTTACGAAGAAAAACTCACTTGGAATTTTTTGGGGAATTCCGCTTTACTTTGGGAATTCTTATGTATACTTAATTTATTTTAAATGTATGTAAGATGATCGGTAATAATCACACTTCTGATGTAATATAATCGCAAGTTAATTCGGCAAATGTTAACTAAAAGTTACGAAACGTGGTTTTAATCCTTTATTTAATTCAAAAATACTATTGGTTTCTCTACTCTCTTCGATAATACGTTCTCTTCCGTCTTCTATTCTTTTCCGTTGGTCAGTGTTGATTCGAGTGGTTGTGGTTGTTCAGTTTGGATTTGGTTCTGTATCCTCGTTCA
Source organism: Podabrus alpinus (assembly GCA_932274525.1). Classification (NCBI taxonomy): domain Eukaryota; kingdom Metazoa; phylum Arthropoda; class Insecta; order Coleoptera; family Cantharidae; genus Podabrus; species Podabrus alpinus. The sequence continues at coordinate 6,361,235 of OW026453.1, forward strand.
ACAAGCAAGCAAGCAAGCATGGTTCGCGAAGCGGAGCACCTGCTGGGCAGAGCCCAGCTTTGTCTCCTCCAACGCTCAAAAATTGAATAAAAACTCTCGTTGAAGATGTAATATGGGTTAAAACCCTGAAAAGGCGTAGAAGCCAGTCGCACTTTGCTGTATCCTCGTTTAATAATGTTGTCCTCTTATATAGGTAGTATTTGGTTCGAGTTGGTACGCCTTAATCTTCTTAATCTGGTATAGGTCATTGGCCACTCATGTCCATCTCCTTGGTCAGGGCCGGCCTTAGTGTCACTAATGTTCTCCTTCTTCTCACATGTATAAACAGCTCGTTTCAGGCTCAGACTTGTGATTGTTTTGACTTGAACTTGGGGGATTATTACACTAACTCAGCCACTCGAAAAAAATTTTCGAGTGCTACACACTAAAGAACATGCTTATATTTGTCTATTAAAACAAAAAAAAAGTGTGAACGGAGTAAAAACAACCCCAATATCGACCTTTGAAAAGTACGGGAAATTAGCATCGAGTATGCGGCAGACCCCGGTCGATGTCCCATCGTTCGCCCGTGGTCCCTTGAAAATGCGTAAAATTTTTTCGCTCCGATTTTAATTTTTATTTGAAATTCGGATAGATGGGGGTGTGATTAGTGGATATTAGTAATAAATATAATCAAAAAAATGGAAAATAACCCGTGCATTGCCGAAAAAGTGAAAAAATAAAATGTTTTTTTCCTTCGAATTTTGGGGTGTGCATTCGATAAGGAGGGTAAAAGAATACATTAGTGACATTGGAATTTATAGAGACCGGTGGGTCTCTGGGAATTGGCGCTTGGCGGACTGACTGGTAAAAACCTGAGCTGTGACTGTGAATATGTAATATGAGAAGAAAAAGAAAATTTTTACGTTTGCCGATATAGTAGAGTCCCTAATTCGAAGAAAGAAATTATGAATTAATTTCTATTGATGACCTCGGAGTGAGTGGCTTCTACTTGGAACTAGTCAGAATTGGCGACTAGTGGGATTATAGTGATGCTATGGGGGGTGATTTAACGAAGCTTGTGATAATTGATCGAAAAATTACACAAATCTAGTGAATAAATTCACTTTCGAAGAGAATTTGTGTAAGTTAAACCTATGAACATACATTAGTCTGTGTGGGGGTGAGTTATGGTCAGGAGTTGTCCGTGGTCAGGAGTGATTTGGGACGGGGAATGAGAAAGTCAGCTGGGTTGTATTGACCTAGTTGGTTTACTAGTGGGTTTTCTGAGAATTTGGATTTGTTGTAGAGATTGGTGGCATGTTTACGATTAAGAGTGTTAATGAGGTCTAGTTTGGCGTCTGCATGTAGTCGTCTGTTAGTGACGTAGTAGGGGGCGCTGAAAATAGCTCGGAGATTTTTGTTTTGAATGACTTGAAGTTTATTTATGGCCCTGGGGCGTGCATATCCCCAGACAGGGGAGGCGTAAATCATTGTCGGGCGGATTATGGCTTTGTATAATCTTAGTTTGTTAGCGGGGGACATGGTACTTTTTGCGTTCATGAGGACGAACAGTCTATTGAAGAGGCATTTGGCTTTACCGGCTGCGGAGGAAATGTGAGCGTCCCATTTGAGGCGCCGGTCCATGGTAATGCCAAGGTACTTGACCTTGGTTTTCCAGGGGATTTTCTCCTCGAACATCCAGACACTGGAGTTGTGAGGCTTGCAACGATTTCGAAACATGATCGCGGAACTTTTGCTCGAGTTAACCTCGATGCGCCAAGTTTCGTACCACCTTCCGAGATCGGTGATCGCCTCCTGGAGGCGGGTTGTGGCTATGTCCGGGTGGATTGAGGATGTGTATATTGCAGTGTCATCTGCATATAGTGAAATTTTTGTTGCGGGATCTAAGGGGGTTGGAATGTCACTCATGAAGATGTTAAACAGTGAAGCTGCAAGGATCGAACCCTGGGGGACCCCGGAGGTAATGGGGCGCTTTGTGGATCTGGTGTTCATGAGTTTGACTTGGAGATTTCTGTCGTGAAGGTAGGAGGCAATAAGTCGGACTAGTGGAATTTGAATTTTAGATTGAAGCATTTTGAACAGGAGGCCCTCGTGCCAGACCTTATCGAAAGCTTTCGATACGTCGAGTAGTACTAGGCCGGTGAATTCTTTTTTGTTGAGTGCCTGCGTGACGTGCTCAACTAATCGGAGGGCTTGGTGGGTCGTGCTGTGTCCAGCACGGAAGCCGAATTGTTCGTTTTGAATAATACTGTTATCGAACATGGCTTCTTGGAGACGGATGAGAATGACTTTTTCAACTACTTTTCCGATGGAAGGGAGCAGGCTGATTGGTCTATAGCTTTTCGGAAGTTTGAGATTTTGACCGGGTTTGGGGATTACCACTACGTCAGCGGTTTTCCATATTTGTGGGTAGTAGTTGAGTCGAAAGCATGCGTTAATTATGCCGGTGATGGCAACTTTGGCTTTTTGGGGGAGTTCTTTGAGGGTAGTATTGGTGATGCCATCGGGACCTGGGGCTTTCCTCTTTTTGAGGCGTTTAATGGCAATGGTGACCTCCAGAAGGGAGGCGGGGGTGATATGTGTGTCATCGGAGGTGTTTAGGGTGGTGGTGACATAATTTTCGACCGAATTAATATGGTCTTGGTCTAATCTTGTGGTGTTGGGGGAGCATTGAGCTTGGAGGCTGTCGGCGAAGATTTCAGCCTTTTCAAGATCGCTCCGGGCAATAGTGCCGTCAGGGCGGGAGAGAATTGGGATGGTGACTTTCTTTTTTCCCTGGAGGGCGGCGGCCATGCGCCATGCGGACATGTCTTTAAATGAAAGGGAGTTAATGGTGTCTAACCATTCATTGTCATGAAATTCTTTGACTTTAACGTCTACTTGCTCTTTGAGCCGGTTGTATGACCTTTGGTCATCAGGGTTGCGAGTTCGCCGAGCGAGTTTCCTCGCTCGGTTTTTGGCTCTGATAAGATCTTTGAGGGAGGGAGTGAGTTTGTCTCTGACGTCCGTGGTGTTAACTTGAAAAGAGGTTTCGTCAACGGATTTTTTGATGTTGTCTTGGAATTTGGCAATGAATTGGTCTAGGTCAGTGGGGGACTCAAAGAATGGGATTGGTCCAAGGTTTTTTGACAGATTGTCTTTGAAAGAGGTCCAGTCTGTTGTAGTTCTCGTGGGAGGGCCCTTTGGGGGTAACAACGGTCCGAGTGTCAGAAGGACCGGGTAGTGATCTGAGTTTAGTTCTTCGCTGGTGGAGATATCGTATTGGAGTTGTACGTCTTTGAAAATGGCTATGTCCAAGATGGACGGCGTACCTGCGTTAGAAAAGTGGGTGGGGGAGGTGGGAGCGATGATCGCGAAGTCCAGCTCGTCTGCTAGTGAAAGTAGGTCGCGTCCTACATGGTTTGTGTGTTTGCACAACCAGTTGGAGTGTTTAGCATTGAAATCGCCGGCGATGATCTTCGCGTCGGGGCCTTCGAGGAGGGTTTCTAGGTCCTCTTTGAGGATGCGTTGCTGAGGGCGATTATAGACGGAGGAGATTTGCAACCAACCGTGATGTGCGGTGTGGATGCTCACCGTAGTGATTTCAAGGTACTCTAGGTCGGGGGTCGGTATTGCGACGTGTTCGATGGATGATTTTACGTAAATTGCGGTTCCGCCGCCGCGTCCGTCACGGTCATTCCTATAAAGTGAATAGCAAGGGAGTTTTGCCAGTTGGCCAGCTCTGAAGTGGGTTTCGTTGACCAAGATTACATCAAGGTCGTGATGGTGCGCGAACGCGAGAAGTTCATTTCGTTTGGATGAAAGGCCGTTGGCGTTCCAAAAAGCCGTCTGCAAAGTGGTGGGTTGGAATCTGGGTTTAGACATTAACGGGTGTGAAATTAGTGGCTTTGGCGTTCATGATTATTTCAATATTGCGGACGAGTTCAGCATTGGCATTGAAATTACGAAGTTGTTCAAAAATTGCTTTTGTTTGTCGGGAGGGAGCCTCATCGTAGGAGGTGGTGGGCGCGGGGGTGGGATGTGTTGCTTCCCTGTGAGGGGCATGCTGGCTAGCGACTCCTAGATAGGATGGTCGATTGGGGCCTTGGGAGGAGGGGTAATTGTAAGTGGGGCGGCCAGCGAAGCGGGAAGATGCTTCGCGGGCTGAAAGTTCTCGCCGCTTGGGCTTGGGGAACATAACGCAACCTTTATAGTTTGCGGGGTGGTTTCCTGTGCAGTTAGCGCAGGTGGCGGGGTCCTCGCGGATTTTTTGGCAAGCCTGAGTGAGATGATCCCCTGCGCATTTGACGCATTTGGGGGGGGGGCGCGGCAGAGGGTTTGGGCGTGTCCGAACCGTTGACAACGGTGGCATTGACCGACCTCTGTACGTTTGTGGGGAGTTTCGGTGCGGGTGTTTATTGACAGGACCGAAGTCATGTCGAAAATTCTCTTGGCATCTGAATTGTGGGTTAGATGGACAAGGTATAGTGGCATGGGTTTTTTGTCGCGACCTTGGCGCATCTGGAAAACGGACTGAATTTCGAAATGTTGAGATTCGAGGTCTTCCTTGACCTCGGCAGGGGTGATTGTGATCATTAAAACTACACGGACTGTCAATAGAATGAGCGACTCGCGGGAATCTCGTTAATTTTACCACTGAATCTCGTTAAATTTGCTAAGTTCAAATTCTATTTTTTTCAAAAGTTTGATCCCCATTCACATTTTTTATTATTACAATTTGCTAAAATAAGTGTGTTCTTTAGTGTGTAGCAGAAGAAATTTTGTTTCGAGTGGCTGAGTTAGTGATAGAGTAACCTGAACTTGAACAAAATTTCTTGAAATTCTATTTAGTAACTGGGGAAGCTTTGACTTGTGATGATCGGATGAACGATGACAAAGGTTTAATTTTCAATGGTAGTATAATTAGTATGTATTCATTGCGTGTTCTGCAGTGCCAACCATAAGGAGGCGAGTAAATATTTTCTTAATGTACCGACATTAATCGAACCCACGCGAGTTTGTGACTCGCGTAGTACGTGATACTTGTATCGGGTCTCGTACTTCCGTACAAGTCACAATCGCGGGCATGCGTACGAGTAATCTGGACTCGGATTAACGTATTTCAATATACAATCCTCGAACAATATCCATCCAGATAATATAATGGTAAAACAGTTTTTGTAATTTTCTAAAAACCAATAGGTTCATAATTGACAGGTATATAAACAAAACCAGCCACAAGTAGTATCAAATTATTGTTTACATTTAGCAAGCTAACTGTCGAGAATTAACTGAATTCAACTTCAGGCAACAACTCCTCTAACGAAAGAAACATATACTACATGAACTGGTGGCTTGTTAACGAACGACAAATATGTATGTCGATAAACAATTTCTCTTCCAAAGACAGCGTCTTGAGCAAGAAAAGAGTCGCAAATAAATGCAAAGCAAAATACTAAAACTAAAATTGCGACTGGTTTTTGAGACTTTTTAGTCTGCACTGTTATAGGAATTCTGACAATCTAGAGCGATTTTTTTTACATTTATGAAGCGCTGTATTATTATTATACTTCTAGCATTCTATTACCAGTCTGTGCCGCTGCGGCATTGTAATGCGATGTTCATTCTATAGAAAATTGAAGAATTTGTTGAAAATAACTGACTTGCAAGTATTCAAAAAAAACCTGTCTACTATATTGGCTTCGTGAAATGCTTAATTTTCGACGTTAGCGCACGAGGTGGCAATTTGAGGAAACATTGGTGTACTGGAAGGGAAATAAACTATAATTTTCGTATTTTATGTTAAATAACATTTACAAGAAGTGACATTGACAGTATTTACATACACTACTAGAAATTAAAACAATTTGCCCCTACGTTTTGCACACTCCCAATAATATAGCTGTTGTCCATAATCCTGTTGAATTTTTTACAGGCCATGTCGATGCTATTTCAGTCCTTCAGACGTTTTTTTAGAATGACTGAGTTTCACAGGAGTTTGAAAAACCTCTATACTTGATACATACTGCTGTGACTCAAAATGTACCAACCCGAGGCAAATGATTCAATTTCTGAGTTAATAAAAATATTTCACAAATTTGACCTACTTTGAAAGTTATAGATTGAAAAGATAAAAAAAGATTGAAAAAAGATAAAAGATAATAGTGTGTGTTTTTTTAGCTGCATGAAAACTTTAAATTGAAATCAAACATTAAAAAATTGATGGAATGTTTTTTAAATTATTTTTTATGAATGTAAATTTAATGCCATTTATAATTTGAAAATGATTTCCGGCATGTGACCACCACGACTAATCGTTACGTAGCGCATCCGATCAGTCCAATTTTTGCCCACTTTTTCCAATATTTCTGGCCTTATTTCATAAATGGTTTCCCGAATATTGACCTACAATGCTTCCAGAGTTGTTGGTTTGTTAGCATAAATCATGGATTTAACATACTCCCGAAGGAAATAATCTGGAGGCGTCAAATCACACCATCTTGGAGGCCAATTAATAGGACCATTTCTTGAAATAATGTTTTCATCAAATTGTCCTATCAATAAATCGATGGTTTCGGTGGCTGTGTGGCACGTAGCATCATCCTGTAGGAACCATAAGTTGTCGATGTTTGATTCTTGGATTTTTGGAAACAAAAATGTATTGAGCATGTGTCGATATATCACACCATTCACCGTAACGGTAGCACCATTCACCGTAACGGTAGCTCCTTCCATATTTCGAAAGCAATATGGACCGATGATGCCGTTGGCGTGTATTCCACACCAAACAGACAATTTTAATGGATGCAAGGAAGTCTCAAGATAATGTTCCGGATTGGTATCAGTCCATATACAGCAATTCTGCTTGTTCACATACCCATTCAACCAGAAATGTGCTTCGTCACTGAACAAAATTTGGCGGTAAAAAAATGAATCCACTTCCAATTGGTTGTGAGCCCAATCTGCGAACGCACGACGCAATCGATGATCGTTAGACTTCAATTCTTGAACCAGCTGGATCTTGATGGGATGTAAAATTTTCCATGCAGTGGACGGACAAAGCCCAAGTTGTTGAGCACGATGGCGAATTAAAATGTTTGGGTTCTCTTGCACACTTTCACACACGGAGCGATAGTTTCTTCGTTACGCACATTTCTTTGTCTTGTTGGTGGTTCTACATCATGCAATGAAAAAGTGGTACGGAATTTATCCATCACAGCACCAATAGCCTGCTCAGAAGGTCGATTATGTCGACCATAAAATGGGCGAAGAGCTCTATAAGTTTCGCCAATGGAACTTTGACTTTGAAAATAAATTTCCACAATTTGGTAGCGTTGTTCAAGTGTTAATTTATTCATGATTAAATGGAAACCTTTCTGAATACAAATGTCAAAGAACTGTCACTTTGTCAACCTTCATTCAAAAATTATCCTTATTGAAAGATCTCATGTAGCTAAAAAAACACCCTGTATTATAACGGATTATTGCTGTAGAATGGAAAACTTGCATTAATCCACTCTTGCGCGTCAAAATAAAATAAAACGATGAACAATAAAAACGTAGCACAAAATTACTGAGATTTTTAAATTATGAGACTCCATTTCCGCAAATCCGTAATACAATAAATAAGCTGCTTTTCGAAACAGCAGACAGGTGTTGGAACCAAAAAAATTGAAACAGGGAAATTTAAGTGACGGATTTAGCGTAAAAGAAGATTGATAAAATTTTAAGTTTAGAAAAGTTGTGCTTGTATTATTTTTATTTAAAAATAATAGTAACCATCTTGTTTTATATCAAAGCACAATTCTCGAGAGATAAGGGAAGTTGTTACAGTAGCAATTCTCTCGTATGAGCTAGACATTTCATTTTCACTACGATAATACACTTCTAACTAACCTAACCATATTTCCATGTTAAAACAACTTAGTACAATAATTTAATATTTATGACCGAATTAATAAGCACTATTAGGGGTATAAAATGGAGCACATGTTACATGTTACTATTTAGTGAATTATAATAAAAATTTACATCAAAAGGAGTAATTTTACATGTTAAAAGCTTTTAAATTAATAATTGGTAATATCGTTAAAGCTTTTAGTGGCATATTGAAAATTAACTTTTTTATCACGGATTTTTACGACGCGACCCTTAGAATTACTTTCCGTGTTTTTGGTTCATAGCCGAACGATCACTTGGTGATGTTTCCAATTCAACGAATTGACAGGTTATCTATTTCTTTCGGTGTTCGTTTTTGTTCTTTGATAAATGTGTGAACTTTACAGCGTATACATAATTCCTTTTACTATTTTATTATTTATTTACAAAAAAACGTGGATACGTTATTGAGTTATGCGACACAGAGCACGCTTCATATATTCGCACGTTCATAATTCAGGACCTACCATTATCAAATTTATGAAACTGAAAATAAAATTCCAGCTCGTCTTTACAAAAATGTAGTTGAAAAAAATACCAAACCGTTTATTTCGGAAAGCGACCCTATCATCTGATATCCTTTCTGCACCAGCTCCACTTTAGCATTTTTTCAAAATTATGATTTCGCGCAGCGGCTCATCAAATAAAAGCGTTGATTGTAATGCAATGCAAAATTAAAAGTCATCGGTTTCATTTCAATATCAGGAGCGGACTAACACTCAAATTTTGGTGTGACCCTTATCAAATTGAAAAATTTTATTTTATACCTAGTAATACATAATTGATCCGAATAAATTTAAATAGGTCCAGCCGTAGGCGCTTTTTGCGGGGATGTTAAAACACAGTATGCACTACTGTTTTTATAATTTAGTGTTAGTTTTTTAAATTGTAGATTGAGAACTTCATCATAGAAAAACTTGTTATTTAATAAAATGCGTCGCGGGAAAGAAAAATATTGGAAAATAAAAATCTTAAAGAAGTTCAAACGAAGTCGTCTACGGCCATTCGACTAAATCTCTCCCTACTCACGATGTGCATCCTTACTAAAAATATTACGAAAATGTCCGGGTATGAGACCGGGGGGCAACTTAGCACCTTTTATTATTACTTTCATTGAAAAAACTCCATTCTGAAAAATTTTCTACAAAATTGTCGTCAAATTTTGTAGTACTTATTGAGACAATTTGTTTAAATTTTTAAAATGTATTAAAATTTGATTCTAGCACCGATTGCGATGAAAGTTCAATATTTACAATAACATGTTGAAATAGTTTGTTTCTTTATCATTTATATATTAAATACAAATTTGTACTGAAAAAGTACACTGAAGTGGCTGAAAAAGTCGCCCCTACAACACATTTTATCCATATTGACTATTTTTTAGGGTAAATATTACTTATTACAATTTTTATAGCAATAAATATTTAGAATCAAATTGCAACAAATTTTTATTAAATTTTGCTACACTGCAGTGGCGGCTTGCCCTAAAGGGCACAAAGGCATGTGTCCTCGTATCGCAAACCGAACAACTAACCGTCTCATTTTCTAAAAGTAATAATTAAAAAATATAGGGTAAATTCATATTTTCCTTATCCTTTACATTTTATGCTCTTTCATTAAAATTATTTTCTACCCGCCAATACAAATAAAGTTCTAAACAAATTGGTAGCTGCAGATACGGTGGGGGGGGGCGGGTCTGGAGGATACAGAATATTCCTTTCCAAATGGTGATCAACAGGTAAACAATATATATTGTTTTATGATACTGTTTTACTTTTCTTGACTATGATCACATACCCCTCAAACCCATTAGTTTTTATTATGGAGTTGACTATTTTCAAAGTAACAAAAGAAATTGTCAAGATTCGGTAAGCAGTCGGGCCGTTGCAAATTACAGAAATATTTTTACATCCCTACAGTACTACAGGGGTCGTATTCAAGCCTAAATTTCTTAATGTTCGCTACTATCGCGAAGGTTATCGATTCCAGATTTTTTTCAATTAAATTATTTTGGAAGTAAACAAAATTGCGGTTTTACATTTTTCCTGCTTCAAATTTTGTACCTTCCCATTAAAAATAGTTAAAACGTCGCAAAGTTTTATCGAATTTTCATACACTGCCTCATAAAAATTTTAACAAAATTTGTTTATACAATACAAAGAAAAATGCTTCTTTGAAAGGTACTGCTATGTCCCCGCACCTATTTAATTAATTTATGCTTCCAATGAAATTTGCCCTTACCTGGATGCTTATCCCACAATGATAACTTATGTGGATGAATTTTTGTAGGTCACCTCGGCTAGCTCAAAATATTCTTCTTCTTTAAGTGCCATGCCTGATTTCAGACGTAGGCGACCTCTCTCCTATGCATGTGTTGTACGTTTGAAGTATTATCACACACATAGGGGACCTACTGCTTAACGCGGGCTCCGAACCGCGGGAAGTGTATACACTTCATCTCCAGAGAGGCTGTACCAGGCAGATTACACCTCGGTGGTTTGCCATTGCCTTCCGAGAGCTCAAAATATATATAAAAAAATTCTTTTATTATTATTAAATTTTCTTTACTGCATTCGCTCATCTTCAAAATGAACAAGATTCATGATTTTACAATATTTATTTATTTGATTTTAATTGAAATAAAAATTATCATGGCAATTTGATTTTTAATGAAATTTATAAAATTTTCATAAATGGTCGTCATAGGGACAAAAGAAAGTTTTATGCACTTGCCTTAAAATTAAATGTAACAAAATTTCTTAATATTAAAGTGATTTTATAAATCATAAAATGTTTATAAATAAAAAAGATTTCTGACCTTTATTACGTTCAAAATTCCCGCGCTGTATCGTTAAATAATTTTAACCTCACTTCCTGATTGCATCATTTCTCCTCCTTTTACGTAGCTTGTCGGTCGTTTACCCACAAATTCTCTCCAAATTACCGTTGTGTGATCATACGGTCCAACTTTCACAAAATCCAACTATCTCCTCAGTCGTGATAGAATACCATATTTTATTAATTGGTGAGTGCACTTATAAAATTTTCCAATTATTATCTAATTTAACCTCTTTTTAGGGCGATCAACATTCACTTAACCCTATATTTCGGGTTGTTTAACACATTTTAGTACTAAAATCTCTGGAACAACCAAATTCACGTGTATTCATTTTGCTTAGATTTTTCGTTGTCCAGGTCAACAAACTCGTTACCAAGGATCCAACTTTCGTTGCAATTTTCAACGCCTGTTAAGTTTTTAATGTTGTAAAGTTTTTATTGGCAGGTAAAAAAATCGATATTTCCACACTTTTGATTTTTATTCAAATAATGTTTTTTTAGGAACGAACCGCAAATTTGAATATGATGCACTTTAAATGTTTATTTTGAAGCGAATAATCGTCCGTTTAGTTTATTGCACCAATTTGTGACAAATTGCATCGAGAAACATTTTTTTTAAGTTCGCATAACACAACTAATTCTAATTAACCTAATTTTAATAACAATTTTTTAACTAACAAAATTTTAACTAACAACTAACAATTATTTTTCATATGGTACACATTTTAATTTCATTTACAAGTCTATCGTTACATTATCTTGCCATGATTTCTTAATAATTGCACGTTTATTTATTTGATTTCAAAACTTGTTCATCCCTTTGATTTGCCAATACGTCAGAAGAAAAACATCACAGTACTTTCTTCTTCTTCTTTCGTAGCGCTACAACCCGGGGTGGGTCTTGGCTGACTTAACAATTGCCCTCCACGCCTCTCGATCTTTCATCAGATTTAGTGCTTCATTGTATTGTAAGCCTAGTGTTTCCACATCAGATATGATATTACTTTACCAAAGCAAAATTTTTCATGAATTACGAGCATATTCTATGAGCCCTACTGATTTGTGTTTACTTAAGTGTGGGGGAGGAAGCATAAATGTTGTATTTTTTATATGAAAAATGAACTCAAAATAAAATTTACTGTTATCCCGGAACTTTTTGGTTTCATTCAGAAAAAAATATTATACATCTGAAAATTGGCGCAAAAGTCAGGAACCAAGTTTACGAGGAAGTTAATCTTAGAAAAATACAGCTTTTTTATAATCAATGGCAATCGACATTGAAGCTAATGAAGCTTCGGCTTTAGGCTGCCGGTATAACAGAGGGTCCATAATTATTATAATTTATAATTGATTATATGCATTCTGACTTGTATGGAATCCAGTTGCCTCTTGAAGACGAAGAAAACTTACAAATACAGAAATCAATGAGAATTTTATTATGTGGTTCAGCAATGCCTTAGGGACATTTCATGGGCCGTTACTTACCCCCCCCCCGTTAATATTTTGTCTAAAAAAACTAGCTTCCGATTCCTTAGAGCTAGCGCCCGCTAGGTTTGCCTAAAAATCAATGTTGATTTTTCTTTTTTTTTCTTTTTCAATCTTGATTTGTGGACAAATCTAGGGGTGCTAGCCGCTGTTAGCTCTAAGGAATCAGGAGCTAGTTTTTTAAGAAAAAATATTAAAGTAAGGGACCCACATTTGAACCAATTTTAAAATTCACAATTTTTTTCTGGGTCAAAATCTAAAAGTTTTGGGCGTCTTTGAGTGTTTTAGTATGCTGTTCTGGAATGCCTGAGGGATATTTGAACCAATGTTCAGATTTACAATTTTGTTTGTGGGTCAATACCTTCAAGTTTTAAACCGAATATTTAACAAGACAAAAATCAATGAAACCGAAGTTTTAGTGTATTGTTGAGTAATGCTTTAGGGATATTAAAGTCAATTTTATGATTTATAATATTTTTTCTGGGCTTAAAATTTCATCTAAAATTAAAAATATTTTAGAATAATTTGTTAGAACGGCACATTGCGGATTTGTTTAGCTTCAATTTGGTCAATCTTAAAAACGAATTGCGATTAACGACCATAGTAGCATCCGCCATGTTGTCTACAAAGAACTTTTTTTTTGTCAACTATCGAACATTATTTGTTTACAATCGAGTTCATGCACCTATGGAAATTCTATTAACAAGTCAGTTTGAATGTGGAGTCAGCTAATATTCAACAACAGTTGTTGAATTCGTGTTGGTTTTGGCTACAAAACAGTTAAGGAACCTGTACTGTTCGCTGGGAAAAGGTCGTGTGAACGCTGAATGCATTACAGGTTTGAGCCCATTTGTTATTTTTTCCTTAATCGTATAAATTGTAGTATTTTATCAAACCACACTTTCATTATCAAATACCTACTTCGAGTAGTTACACAGGGGTTGTTGAGTTATTTAACATTCAATTACTGGTTATATCAATCGTTTATGCAGTATTTTGTTTTGAAGGATAAGTGTACTTACGTCTGTATTGTAGAAAATATTCTTGAGTCGGCGGGCTTGTATCCCTAAACTTTACGTCTTAATATTATGATCAAAAATTAAATAAAACTATACGGAATTTTCCGAAATTTCCACGTAGCAAATCCGCCCCTGTCAAGTAGATAAATATCGAAACTAGAAACATTGGTGTTTATTAGAAATTATCACGTCGTGATTACACCAACCGCTATTTGCATACGACAAACAAACTTTTAATTAAAGTAAACAAAATAATAATATTTGAAATTAAACCACCGAAACAATCCTGTTTTTTGTTTTTATTAAAAGCGGCTTCTACCCCTTTGTTTCGGATTTGCTTATCATCCGTCAAAGTTGTTAATTCCTTTCGGTGGCAAATATGTAAGTTGCTCACTCGAGAGATCAATTCCTGTGTTCGCTTAAAGATTTCGTTTCGGCATAAACGGGGCGCGCTTTAAAAAAGCGGCAAAAATATTGTCTGTCAACTTAAGTGATACGTTCCAAATACTTTTTTATGTCATTTGTCATGTGTAATTCTGTAAGAATATACATTATGGTAAATATAAGCCAAGCTCATTTTGATTGATGAAATACACAAAAAGCATATTTTTGTAGCTTAAATCGCAACAATAACCGTAAATTGCCGACGTTTTATTAAAATATCGTTATATTATCATTAATTATTTTTCGTCGTAGTTACTTAACATATTAGACTTGATGACCCATATTAGATAATTCAAACCTTCCCTTATCATTACGGTTCATAAATTCTAATTAGTTTATGAGAGATGGAATGTAATGCAGCTCCATAATAAATTTAAAATTATGAACTATTCTAATAGAATACGTAGCACATGCACGTACACTTTGATTTATGCGATGTAAAAGTAAAAATAAAATCTTAACTGCCACGATATAATTTATTTAGTTTAGAAAATGGGTCAGAATCCCTCTTTTTCTACAAAACAATTTGATATTTTAAAACTCCCGTGAGCAGATTGCGAGACACTTCCAACCACTTCCTTAATCGTCACAAACTTTTTTCAAGTTGCTGGTTATATTATGCTTAAGTGTTGAAGTTTGCTGCTTCAATTATTTTATATTTCGGACGCCTTTTTCTCTTTATATTGCGAGATCTTGAGTAAAGTTGTTGTAATATGACAAAAACAATTGAACAGCAGCCATTCTTTATGTTCCCCTAAGTAAGGATTCGCTGGAAAATAAGTGTGATAAAAACATTAAGCATCATTGCAGAAAAGTCCTTTTATTTTCTCTTAACATTTTTCATGTCACGATGATCGGAAACCAGATAGTTCATTACGATACTGGAGGAGCGATAGAATCGAGAGCAATCGCGGCTTGCAAACATTTCCGGCTATCAGTTGTCGTAAAACCATTTTGCTTGGCGACATGTATTGAGTAAACGTTCATGTGTTGACAAGAAAACTTATCTTTCAGACGTTAAAAACTACCCATTTAACACTACTTCGTTGTAGCAATAAAGCCAACTTTTTTAACGACACGAAAACTAAATTATAATTTAAAACTAGTTACAATGGCCAAGCACGCCGAACTAAACTGAAAAACTTCGGCTTTAGAAAAGAAAGATCCTCAAAATAATAGAGTTCCATTTTCTGGGTTATATTAAAGCAGATGTCTACGTACAAATATCCCTAAAAGGTAAGAATGGAATAAAATATGTTCTCGATCGCCGGCGTCGCATGAATAACATTTTAGAGTGGACAAAAAATTTAAAGCCATCGTCGGTATATTTTCACACGAAAACTTTAAATTTAACCGATCAAATTTTGAGACCTTTTTTATTTTTATTGTTTTCTCTCGACAATTCTCTTACTTTATCATAATAGCGAACCTCGCCAATAGTAAGCCGTAATGAAGTAATGTTAGTTGTGTGGGGTGCAAGTGCAAGTTAATATTTCTTTGTTGGATATAAAACGACTGCGACAACAATTCGCTACCAATTTTTCCTTCGGTAAAAGCAACACTTGTAGAAAGAAAATGTTTTCCACTTTTCTTACGCTCTAATTTTATTCCAAGTTGGACGATTAGATTAGAGGTTAAAAGATTATTTACTTCTCATGGTTGTAATCAAAATATCAATAATATGTATTAACAGAACGAGTACCGTAAAAGGTGGTGACTTGAAATGATTTTGAACTTTCAAGAGTGATAATTATTAGAGAAAAATTCGAAAAAAAAGATTGATATTTTTATATCAAAATCTAGAGTCGAATGAAGCGATTTAAGAAAAAAACAATTTTTTTTCATTGAATTTGATAGTAGTTTTTTAAAAAAAACCTGTCATTTCAAGTCACCACCAAAAAGTGGTCACTTGAAATATGCTCGAAATCGCCTTGTTTTCCATATATATTTCATGTTGCGCTGTTGTGTAGGTGTCTTGAAATGCACATTTTTTAAAAAAAAATATAACTAACGCAGGATTTTTTTTTATTCAAGAAATAATGAATTATATCAGATAAACGTAAACGAACAAGTGAATACAAAACAGAATGAGTTTAATACTTAAAGCAAGACATTTCTGAAGAGAAAACTACCTCTCCTCATCATTTCAGGAATTGGAAGAACTTTTTCAATCTCATTCTCTCATTCTCATTCTCCGAATTTTTTTTCAAGATCTTTGAAGCTTGTTCCTTCCCTTATTCGTTGATCAATGGCCCGTTGCAGTCGTTCTCCATCATAATTTATATATGGTCTGGCACCAATCTTCCGTTTATAATCCTTCACCATTTTGTTTCAAGTGACCCCTAAAATGACCAAAATAAATGAAGCCGGTCCTGTGTTTTTCGTTTCATGATATTAAAATATTTTGGAGGTCAGAATCTCTAGCCGACAGTATGAGGAGTAGAAAAAAAAAATTACTCACTATGATATTTCTTGGGTTGGTCTGCCCACCTGGAAGTATTCAGCCTTTTTTTTTCACAGTATTTCACACCAATAATAATGTTTAGTTTTCACATGAACGATTCATTATCGACGGTTGAAACACAATAATTTTAGGTTAGGTATACCTGTACAAGGAATAGCCAGAAACTGAAGCTTCCACTACTCACTCACAAATGTCAGTGGATGTATCAATAAAATTATGCAGAAGGTTTCAAGTGGCCCCCGTGATTTCATGTCACCACCTTTTACGGTATTGCAAGAAACCATGTTTCGTCTCATTTTATTAATATTTTCGTCAAAACTAGATATTGTAAACCTAACGGCTTTCACAGACATCTTGTCTATATTTGATGAGTCAATCATACCAATTTAATATATCATAAGCTTAGATAAACCGCCTTATGAGATAAACACCCGACCTATGACTGTCTGTATCTGACGTTATCGTATACTTTATTATTAAAGTCCGGATTTATATGTGGTAAAAAACATCAATATAAGTATTTTATATGCGGTTAAAATTAGTCGATATATGCGGTAATATTGTTGAAATTTGGATAATATGCGGTTAAATAAATAAAACAAAGGAATATAATGCAAAATCGAAATTTTTTTTCCAATTTGAAACCAAATTTGGCATTATCATGTAGGTCCCTGCGCATGTTTTTTGTATTGAAATAGTGCAAAAATTCGCAAAGGAAAGGAAAGTTGATTTTGAGTAGCCTGCCTTCCTTTAAGGAATCTCGATAATCCATTCATGCGCGTCCCTTAGGGACGCATGAATGGATTATCGAGATTCCTTAAAGGAAGGCAGGCTACTCAATATCAACTTAAAAAACAATAATGAATGCTGTCAAGCTGTCAACCGATCGACAATGCAAATACGCGTGCACGTGCTTTACGTTTCTATTTGACCAATATTAACCAAATTTGGTGTAAAAGTTATTTACAACGCTACGAAGAACATAGGCTACTTTACAACCTTGGAGTGAGGCCGAACAACCACATCCGACACGGTCTAGATGGCTAAAGGCGGCCGGTAATAATAATTGATGATAATAATTATTCCAAATATTGGCTACTAGCTGGCACGGGCGGCGTTCGCCGCCCTTAGCCATCTAGACCCAGAATAGATCCGAGAAGGCCATAGTTGTTCGGCCTTCGGCCTCACAGGGGGAGGACCATAATAGATCCTCACAGGGCGGACCATAATATATTCGTCACCATGGATCAACAAATAAATCACCAACCACAACTTAGCAATAAAAATCATAAAATATATGAAAAAGTTAAAGTCAACAAATATCGGACTTTCCGGGAAAGCAGTTCGATGAGTATTCAACGTAACATTTCTTAGTCTTCTTGCACAATTCCGGCGAGTTCTGCGACCTAAAGTACAGTAAATGTAAAAAACAGTTGTAATGTAAGAACTCTTTATTTAAAAATAAAACACAAAACGAACATCAATGAATAACAATAGAACTATAATATAACATAAAACTAACATAACTAACAATCGAACTATATAACATAAAACTATAACATTAAACAAAAAAATTGTTCATACATAAATATACACAACTATTTGTTGTGTATATTTATATACACACATACACAACTATTTGTTGTGTATATTTATGTATGAACAATTGTAAAAATTACACACCGGCGTATTTGAATTGCCGGCCACGGCTCTTTTAAAAGTTAATAACGTGCGCAAGTCGAAATTTTCACCTCGACACCGTCGAGGCCGGCGACGCGGTCTGCACGGTCTGCGTCGATGCACGACAGTGGCGGCGGAAGAGGCATCGGTAGGCACGATAGTGGCGGCGGGCACGTCAGTAATTGCAGAATTATCCATATTTTCTTCTTTGATTTAATTGAAAGAATTTTGCTTATACATATAATAAAATGAAAGATTATACGATAAGTGCAAATTTTTGCACTTTTCCAAAAAGTTATTCACAATTTTGCCAATGTTTTAGACAACCGAAGAAGAAGTTTAGAGTACGTTTTTGTGTTATAATTCCCAAAAACGATTTGCCCGTCCATTTCCGGCGTTAATATATAATTATCGGAGCGTAAATTTTTTCGAAAAATTTGCAAGGCTATATCCCATTGAAAAAATAATTTTGAAATTTAAATTCGGTTTAACACCTTCGGCGTTGAAAATACGAAGGAATGTTATGGACGAACTATTATAGAGCGTCGCGATACGCTTCCGTTGCGTCTTAAAAATTTCAGATCGGCCGGTAAATAAGAGCGCTACATACGTCCAAAGTTTTTACACAATTTTCACTTAAATGGGTCTCTCACAAAGAAACGACGGATAATTTAGAAAAAGCAATCGGAGCTTCGGATACGGTTATTAACGGTCTTTAATTTAGCACATGACGACGGTTGACGAAAAACGACAAATAACGGCAGCATTTGCAAATTAGTGTCGTCGTCAAAATTCAAAATCAAAATCAGAAGCGATTTCGGGCAAAATTTAAAATATGCAAAATGTGTATTTTCGTTGCAAAGCAAATTTTTTTCTAGAAGATTTCATTCGACATTTTCGATTTATATTTGTCTTCTCGACGTATTAAAGGCAAAAATAAATTTTTATTTTCCAAATTGCAGAAATCATTTCGCCCTTTTACCACGTCAAATATTGAACCAATTATATCGTCGCGTTATGAATTAATTCTTACAATTTGATGCCTCGCGTATTGCGATGCTAAAATTTCCAAGTTTCGAAAGATTGCTGCAGATTTTCAAAAAAACGCAATTTTAAAATTCTTCGTTTTTGGGAAGTCGGAAGAGATGGTTTTTGCTCTCTCTCCGTCGCCCCCGAACCCCATTACCCCGAACCGCATTATATGCGAAATAAAACTTCGTATTTTGCTTCATTTCGTAGAGAACGGTATAGATACTAAAAATAAGCTTTCTGTGATAGAGCAAATAAAACATGTAAAAACATATAAATTCGGACTCTATTTATTACATATGAGAGCTTTGCGCAGAACGAGCATAGGCTATCTACTTTATTATTTATTTATTTAACCGATAAACCTCTTTGCAACGTTCAATTAGAAATTAATTTAGAATGCATATTTTACAGTATAATTTCTATATCGGTGACGTGTCAGCATAACCTCACTCATCCATGACATAATCTACAATAACTTCATTAACGAACCTTTAATAATGCATTTAGCATGATTATTGATTAAACACAAAATTGTTGTTAGTCAAAACACCTTCAACTCGGGATAAACCCGCAAGACCTTAACGTTATATAATTGAATAAATAGTTTAACGTGGAATCCTAGCTATAGTTCAACTAATTTATTTTTTCGCAAAACACTCATATTCCCTTCCACCGAAACCTTCAGTAAGAAACGAAAGATTTATTTCCTTTGAAGGGCAGCCAGAATTTTGTGAGAACATTTTTAGTCCAAGTCAATAATTCTGTTTTCCTTTTTCTTCCACGACTTTCTAATGTTTTTCAAGATCTACCCTTGAAACTGTCTGAAACTAGAATTTACAGGCGATAATGAACATCTAGATCACAATGAAATTTTTTTGTTATCAATTTATATTTGATTTTCCAATTTTTCAACAATGTACACCTATACATCAGGTTTTAACTGTCTTAGAAATCTGGCAACGTGTTAAAATAAATCAAGCAGTCCTTAAAAATAATTAAAATGATTTTACCGAGGAAGTATTCTAATAATTAACGGGGTGGTTTCTCTATGGAAGGTCATGGTTGTTCGCTCCCAAGCTTACCCATTGTATTGGTCTAACGAAATTGTTGAATAGCCTAAAGTTTGGAATATCTGCACAACTACAGGCCAGCCTCGAGTTTTAAAGACCTCAACCACCCACCCAGCTGCCCGACAACCCCTTAAACTAAGCATTCCGCACTGGAAACTGCAACGCTATTTATGCAATGATTTGCTCTTAAACGTTGCACGTGCCGGTAAAATCAACACATTTACGTGATATCGTAAAATAAAAGCTAGCTGCACGATAATTATCCCAGTCCAATTATTCCAGACTTAGGGGTATCCCTAAGACATCACTTCCGTCTTACAGGAATCGCAGTGCTCATTCCAACGAAATAAATAAGCTCGAGTTCGATCACCTTTATACTTAGTTTGATTTCAATGTAACTTGAACCATTTTCATTTCCCACTGGAATAACGATATAAACTTTGTTAGTTTATCGTTTTTTTTTATTAAAAATTATTGAATAATTTATAAAGTTTAAAATTGTATGAACGTACGAAACTTTTTAATTAAGGGTGGTATCAAATTTGAAACATTAATTAATTTCACCTTTATTTAAAAATTTTTGAATAAATTAAGTGGGTTATTAGGGGAAGTAATTTTCGATAACATCATCGTGGTTACAAAAGGTTAAATAGATAGCTTGTCCGCGGAATGCTGTTGTACGTAAAACTATCGATTATAAATTTCAAAAGGATGCACAATCTGCAATTTTTATATACATTTTAAATTTATTACCTGGCCATTTTGACTTGACTAGGGAACGCAATTTACAGGTGTGTTAGGAATCTGCCATTTCACTGGATGCATTTAAGAACAATTTTAGATGTGGGAAGGTTAGCTTAGCTATGAAAGACGAAAGTAAAACCAAACATATAAGAGCTATAAAAATGGAAAATGCTATACAAATTTATATGTATCTAATTTCTCCCACAAAAATTGATCGCCATCTAGTGCTGTAAATCGGAAAGTAAAAACTAAGTGTCCGGATTGGTTACAAATTGTTTTGTATGGTGAAATTTTATACGAGCGTAGGTTCAGTAATCGACAGACGGGGAAAAAACAAAAATTTATACTCTTTTCATTTTAGGAGAGCCCAAATATTTTATAATCGGACCCCCACTTTATAATCGGGACTCCGTTATTTATCGGAGGATTTTTGATTTTCTAGTTTTATTTTGTTCATTTCGAACTTAGATTTGTCTGCAATTCAAAAATATCTTATAAAATAACCTAAGTAAATTTTAAAAAATCAATTAGGTTTTACCCAAAATTTTATTTCCCGTTGGTAAATATTTTCACTTTTGCATGTTATTGCGGAGGTCAAAATTTATACGAGCGTATAGGTTCAGTAATCGAGAGACGGGGGTAAAATAAAAAATTATCCTCTTATCATTTTAGGAGAGCCCAAGTATTTTATAATCGGACCCCCACTTTATAATCGAGACTCTGTTATTTATCGGAGGAGTTTTGATTTTTTAGTTTTATTTTGTTCATTTCGAATTTGGATTTGTCTGCAATTCAAAAATATCTTATAAAATAACCTTAAGTAAATTTTAAAAAATCAATTAGTTTTTACCCAAAATTTTATTTCCTGTTGGTAAATATTTTCACTTTTGCATGTTATTGCGGAGGTCAAAATTTATATGAGCGTAGGATCAGTAATCGAGAGACGGGGGGGGGGGAACAAAAAATTTACCTCTTATCATTTTAGGAGGGCCCAAATATTTTATAATCGGACCCCCACTTTATAATCGAGACTCCGTTATCTATTATATAAAAATGAATGTTTGTCTGTTCGTATTGCTGTGTCTCAAGCTACCAGCCCAGTCGACGCAGAGTTATCACTGTGATATCACTGTGACATGGATTTGTGACTCAGTGATATCACCCTAGCATCACCAGTATGGATTAATGTCAGCCTCACCGATATCACAGTGATATCACAGTGTAGTATCACAGTGATTTCACTGTTATATCACTGTTAAATCACAGTGATATCCTTGCGACACATATTTGTGATGTCGCCGTAGCATCACCAGTATGCATCAATGTCCGCCTTAGCGATATCACTGTGACACGCATTCACACGCCTCAGTGATATTGAGATGCTTTAGTGACGCTATTGTGATACGCATGTGAGACTCGGGTGATATTCGGGCGACTTTTTGTGACGGTCATGTGATAGCAATACAACGCTTTTGTGACTTTCTGTGATTGTTCATGTGATACGCATGTGACTCTCTGGTGATATTCGGGCGACTTTTTGTGGCGGTCGTGTGATAGCAATTCAACGTGTTTGTGATACTTGTTAAGTGTTTCCCTCTGGGGTTAGTTATGCTTTCTCTGAATGTTGTTGATATTATTTATTGCTACTGTAATATCAAGTCTAATTATGGTAATACGAACAAACTCACTCTTCAATACAAAAACACTTCCAACGTTGCAAAATAACATATATTCTCGTAATATACAACAATGATGATTACAAATAAATGGTACAAAATTAACTTGTTCAATGTTTAACAATTCTTAATATGACGCTTAGCAATGGCGTCGTTGAACTTGGTTGAACTACAACTTCTTGTCGAATACAATAATACAATAATGCACTTCGGTGCTCAAGTCACATGATATAAATTAAATAGAAAATGCAGTTGCAGAGTATGCAACCCAATTTACATAATGCATACATGGTGAAATAAAAATATTAAAACACGTATATGAAATGTCGTGGAACATATCGCCCACCTTGAAAGGAACGCCTTTCAACAAACCGTAAAGGACCCACGATAGTCATGATCCTATCGGTAGGATGCATATCTTAGCAATAGCACGCCGAACCGTGCCGGACGAAGTTTTTACACTGACAACACGCACAACACAATCTTTGCCTGGGTGGATGTCGCTGATGCGTCCCATAGCCCATTTGAGAGGTGGCAAGTTGTCTTCTTTCAGCAACACCAACATGCCGATTTTGATTGGTTCATTCCGATGATTTCGGTTTGAACGCTGCTGCAGTTGACATAAATATTCTTTGGACCAACGTTTCCAGAAGTGTTGGGCCATTTGTTGTATGTGCTGATAATTGGTCAATCTGTTCGATTGAATTTCTGGCACCCTTTCTTGAGGCAATGCAGTGAGAGGTTGCCCAATCAAGAAGTGGCCTGGAGTGAGAGCAGTTGTGTCGGACGGGTCGCTGGACAAAGGAGTTAATGGACGGGAGTTTAGGCAAGATTCCACTTGTGTCAACAATGTGTTTAAATGTTCAAACGTTAAGACTGTTTCCCCAATAACCCTTTTTATGTGTAACTTGGCAGACTTGACTGCAGCTTCCCATAAGCCCCCGAAAGTGGGAGACCTAGGAGGAATGAAGTGCCAAGCTATGCCTCTTTGCGAGGTGAAATTAGATATTTCAGCTTGAAAATTATCATTTTTCAACATCTGTCCTAACTTTATTAAAATATTGTTAGCGCCCACAAAGTTTGTCCCATTGTCCGAGTAAATATCGGTGCAATACCCGCGCCGAGCAATGAAGCGCTTAAGAGCGTTTAAAAATGATTCGGAGCTCAAATCTGGAGCCAGTTCTAAATGAACGGCTTTAGTAGCGAAACAAATAAATATGCATAAGTACGCCTTTGAAGTCTTACACCCGCGCGTTTTCCTGTCCTTTATCGTATAAGGACCTGCATAGTCGACACCGGACACTAAAAACGGTCGTGTCGGAGTGAGCCGCGATGCAGGTAGGTCACCCATCACCGTTTCTACAGTTTTAGGTCGTACGCGAAAACACCGAATACATCTCCTGACGACCTTCTTGCAAAGAGACGGTCCGGATAGAGGCCAGAATCGTTCTCGCAGAGAGGCAAGCAAAGCTTGAGGCCCAGCGTGTAGTAGACGCAGGTGTTCCTGAGTTACTATCAATGTCGTCAATGGATGTTTTGCCGGCAGTACTATGGGGTGTTTTTTATTCAAATCAAAATTGGAGTGGTCAAGTCGACCACCTACCCTCATGATTCCTGACTCATCAATAAAGGGGAGAAGCATTAGAAGTCCGCTAGTGTTACGTAGCGGTTTCTTTAATGTCAGGCGTTTTAATTCATCAGTGAAGTTTTGCGATTGACAAACTTTAATTAATGACATTAGTGAATCGGTTAGTTCGCCTGAGGTCAGTGAACCTTGTGAGCGAGGTTTTTGCTTTAAACAATTGTTTTTAAATCTCAAACAATAGGCAACAACTCTTTGCAATTTGATGAGGGATGAATAAAGCTCAAATAAATTATTTGAAGAAGTTTGTGCTGACAGCACAACTGGAGCTGATGACTTTATTTCAAGCGAGTCATGCTCCTGAGCGAAATTGTTATCCGCTATTGGCCAGAGTTCGTGATTGTCTGACAACCACCGTGGACCGTTCCACCACAGCGCAGCTGTGAGTAATTCTTGAGGAAATACCCCACGAGATAGCAAGTCGGCCGGGTTGTCATTAGAGCGTACATGACGCCAGTTCTCGATCTTTGTCGTGGTTTGAATTTGTGCCACTCGATTTGCTACAAAAGTTTTCCACGTATTTGCTGGTTTGTTTAGCCAACTCAAAACTATAGTGGAGTCGGTCCAAAAATACACGTTGTCGACATGCGCGTTCACCGAACTGCTCACCTTGTCAAAAAGATCAGCAAGAAGAAGAGCACCGCACAGCTCGAGCCGAGGAATGCTCAAGTTTTTTAATGGTGCGATTCGTGACTTTGCGCATAAAAGAGCGACGTGGACATTCCCGCTAATGTCAGTGGATCTAAAGTAAATGCACGCGCCGTACGCCATTTCGGAAGCGTCAGAAAACCCGTGAATTTCGATTTCTGCCGGATCCTTGCACATCACATGACGTGGAACAACTAATTCATTTAATAATTTTAGTCCATCCTGAAAGTGAATCCAGGTGGTGTGTAAATCAGCTGGTACTGACTCATCCCAACCGATTTTTACCGACCACAATTTTTGTAATATCGACTTTGCTACCACCGTCACTGGTCCGAGAATACCAAGAGGGTCAAAGATCTGGGCAGTGGTGGATAATATCACGCGCTTACTGATTGATCGATTTGATTCGTAATCCCTTATGGAGAATTTAAAAACATCTGCGGATGAATTCCACCATAAACCTAATGTTTTGGCTTCCGAATCGCCAATTTGTAGTAGCTCATCGCTGTTTTCGGCTGCATCAACCAATAGCGGGCTGTTCGACCGCCATTTACGGAGTTCAAAACAAGCTGAACTTAGAATGTTCGTGACATCCGTTTTTATGCATAATAGCTCTTCGACGGTATTGGACCCGGTGAGCAGATCGTCCACATAAAAGTCTTTGAGAATCACTGCTGACGCAGCTGGATAATCAATAATGTTTTCATGAGCAACTTGGTGGAGGCACCTTGTTGCCAGGAACGGGGCTGACGAGGAACCGTAAGTTACAGTAGAGAGCTCGTAGCACGAAACTGGGTCTGTGGGTTTATACCGCCATAAGATTCGTTGCAACGACCGTTGGTTTATATTAACCAGTATTTGTCGGTACATTTTCGCGATGTCCGCGACAAGCACATATGAATGTTGCCTGAACCGTAGTACTATTGAAATCAAGTCATCTTGAATGGTTGGCCCAACCAATTGCGCATCGTTGAGGGAAATACCCGAGGTCGTAGCCGCCGAGCCGTCAAATACCACCCTCAACCGCGTACTTGTACTAGTGTCCTTGATAACCGCATGATGTGGATAATAAAATGAAGTAATTCCGACTAATTCGCGTTCATCAGCACGTTTCATGTGGCCTAAAGATTCGTACTCCTTCATGAATGAAGTGTACTGTTGCTGGAGATCATGATTTTTTGCTAACTTTCGCTCCAAGGAGTGTAAGCGATTTAAAGCAGCATGGCGTGATTCTCCTAAGCGCGATAAAGAATCGTTGAAGGGTATGGTCACCGTGAAACGACCGTGCGCGTCTCGAGACGTTGTTTCGGAAAAGGTGTTTTCACATTCCCTTTCCTCAATGGACAACGGCCTTGTCGAATGGAGCTCTTCAATCTCCCAGAACTTGGCAAGTCGTTCTTCTATTGAGATGTTGTGAGCGAAATTGCATTGAAGCGCTGCCGCACGAGTGGGTAGCGTGGGGGACATAGGCCCGGCTACGATCCACCCGAAAAGGGTCCTTTGTAATATTGGCTGATTATTACCTAACCTGACTTGTCCTATGCATAGGACTTTCCAGAATATGTCTGCACCGAGCAGAATGTCGACATCACCTGTAACATGAAACGTAGGATCCGCCAATGTTATGTCAGGTGGTATTTTGAGGTACGAGGGTTCAAAGCTAATTGCCGGGATGCTACCGGTTACCTTAGGTAACACGAAACAATTTATTTCGGTCGTGTACGTATTGTTGACCGATGATATCTTTATGGACGTTCGTTGAGAGACCTCCGAAGCAGTTCCATTTATACCGGTCACCGCGATCGATACCCGTGATTTAGGAAGATTTAATTTCGAACACAATCTCTCGGTAATAAAACTCGATTGTGATCCTGAATCTAACAATGCTCGTGCCTCTATGAGACTGCCTGTGACATTTCTTACCTTTATTACTATAGTGGATAGCAGGCAATGAGTTACGATGCCGCAGATGCTATGTGAAGCTACCGTTGAGGTTTGGCTACCTGTAAGAGGTGGCGATTCTACGGCTTGTGTACTTGTTGCAGCAGTGCTTAACGGGGAAGTCGTTTGAGGTGCTTCCATTGTTAAATGCAACAAAGTATTGTGCATCTTTCTGCACTTTCTGCATTTTGCAGATTTGCAAAATCTGCTGGTGTGCCCTTTTTGAAGGCAGTTTAAACATAGCCGCAAATCTTTAGCTCTCTGTATTCGTTCCTGTACTGACAGGTTTAATAACTGAGTGCACATACTGAAATGATGATTAGCCTTGCAAATGGTGCATGACAATTGAGAACTAGCAAAGCTGGAGATGACCTTTTCGCGTTTAAATGATCGCGATTCCGATACTACTTGTTTGCCGTGCTGGCATTTCTCCAGAGTTTTACAACGTTTCTCCAAAAATTCGGTTAGCGCTACCATGGTTGGTATATCGCTATTTTCCTCATTGAGGCGTTCCCAGTCGCGTAACGTGGTCTGATCTAATTTTTGGATCGTTATGTGTATCAATAAAGTAGACCACTGCTCTACCGGCTGGTCTAGTACCTTGAGGGCATTTAGGTTACAAGTTATGTCATTTACCAACTTACGTAACCCACCTAGTGATTCCTTATGCAATGGAGGAATATTAAGTAAAGTTTTAACATGATTGTTAATAATGAGGTATTTGTTTTCATATCTTTCGCGGAGCAGTTGACACGCGTTACTGTAGTTCGCAGTGGTTACCGGAAGTGAATCAATTATCTTTAATGCATCTCCCTTTAGGGATGATTTTAGGTAATGGAATTTCTGAATCACCGGTAATTCAGGGTCACTGTCAATGAGTGACTTGAATGTGTCATGAAAAGATACCCAATTTTCATAGCTACCGTCGAAAGTTTTTAGCTGCAGTACTGGCAGCTTTACGTTGCGTTTAAACACGGGCTCGCTAGCATCGTGTAAGACTTCTGAAGGACATTGAGGAGATGAAGTGATTAATTTTGAGTGATCACGAATCATCAATTTCGCCTTTGCTATCGCATTGAAATACGATGTTTCAAACGCCTCACGCTCGTCGTGTTGCGCTGGACTGTTGTCCAATAACTCAATGTCGGTTTGTATTACCTCGTAGTCCTCGAACAATGGTTCAAGTTTTTCGAGGCGTGCCTCTACTTGCAAAATTGCCATATCATTTAAGTCAGTGAGACTCGTAAGATAATTATTAAATTTAGTAATTCGCGCCTTTATGCTACCGCGTTTTGTATTCAATTGCGCGAGATTATCCATTTCAATTAATGTATATAATAATGACAAATAAAATGACGAAGTGTTGACACAAGAAATAAATTTGTGGAAAGAAAGGAGATTTAGAAGGATGCTCTTACCCTTTGCAGCTGTGTCCTCGATACGCCCCTGTTTCTGATAGGAGACAATGACCTCTGCGCAGCTGACGTACTTTCCTGCGTATGACAGTGGATGCGTTGACATCCGCCTACGAATAATGAAATTGGCCGGTAACCTGATGATGATCATCCAATGGTTGGCCTCTAGAGAAATTGGAACCGTGCTGATTGCTTCGTTCCAAACTTCCGGTATGCAAATGTTATTGCACACAAACGAAATGAATACACAAATTTGAGTGCTACTCGGCAGTAGGAAGTCAAATTTATGTTTAACGATGATGGATGGCTGACCTGATACAATGTGGATCCTCCAGGTGGCTGCCTCTAGATGAGCTGGGTGCGTGATCGCTTTATCCAGTCTCACGGTGTACAAAATGGTTTCTGTACACAAACGAAATGAACATACAAAATTAAGTGGTACTACGTACGAAATTAAATTTGTATTAAACAATGATGAGTGGCTGACTTGCTTCGATGTGGTCATCCAGGTGTCTGCCTCTAGATGAGCTGGGTGCTTGGTTGCTTTATCCAGTCTCACGGTGT
The DNA here is from genome assembly GCA_932274525.1 of Podabrus alpinus. Lineage (NCBI taxonomy): Eukaryota > Metazoa > Arthropoda > Insecta > Coleoptera > Cantharidae > Podabrus > Podabrus alpinus. Next base: position 6,389,817 of record OW026453.1, read on the forward strand.
ACAAAATGGTTTTTGTACACAAACGAAATGCAAAAATGTAGATTTGATTGGCAATGAAGTGCGAAGTCAAATTTACTTGCAAGTGTGAACTGATATTCACATACAAATTGACATCTGTTGATGTATGTAAAAAAGGAATGTTTTCCTTTGTTAAGAAAGTTAATTGCACTGAACTCGGTTGCAATAATGTTTTATTGCATAAGTTTTGTTTGTACCGATAATGACGAACGTTATTTCGATTGGTATTACAACTTGTGAAGTCCTTTTCCAACACTTGTTTGATTGTATTACTAATAATGTTATAAAATATGGGGTCACCAAACTTACTTGCAATGGTGGAAGCGCAAAATGGCGCGAACTCAACTTTGCACATGTAAATTAAAAATGTTGTTTTTCACAATAAACTCTCGTGGCTGAATGTTTATCACGTCGGGGTCACCAAAATGTTAAGTGTTTCCCTCTGGGGTTAGTTATGCTTTCTCTGAATGTTGTTGATATTATTTATTGCTACTGTAATATCAAGTCTAATTATGGTAATACGAACAAACTCACTCTTCAATACAAAAACACTTCCAACGTTGCAAAATAACATATATTCTCGTAATATACAACAATGATGATTACAAATAAATGGTACAAAATTAACTTGTTCAATGTTTAACAATTCTTAATATGACGCTTAGCAATGGCGTCGTTGAACTTGGTTGAACTACAACTTCTTGTCGAATACAATAATACAATAATGCACTTCGGTGCTCAAGTCACATGATATAAATTAAATAGAAAATGCAGTTGCAGAGTATGCAACCCAATTTACATAATGCATACATGGTGAAATAAAAATATTAAAACACGTATATGAAATGTCGTGGAACAATACTGTTGCGACTTTTTTAATCATAACAAAAAGTGGCTGAAGTATCGCAAACACGTTGTATTGCTATCACACGACCGACATATTATTTCAAGGATTACACTGATTTTGGGCAATAATTAGGAGAAAGGTTAAATTTATGACAAGTATTTTATGATTAATCTAATAAATCTTTATTAATTGCAAAAATTTATAAATGTTGCACATTTTGTACTTCATCTGTATTTTTATTTTTGACACTTCGAGATTCAGCTCTGATTCCTTTGAAGCGCGTACCGAAACCATTTAGCTGTTTCTTTTTCCAACTCATCGTCAGTAATTGGAAATCTGCTTTTCACGGAATCTGTAATAAAATAAAATTTTAATTATTCCACTTGTTGCCTCACTAGTCACTAATAATCATAGTTTATAAATATTACTCACCAAAAAAATTTTGTTGAATTGCTTTCTCCGTGGCTGGTATCGTTCTAAACGTGCAGTTGCTCTTGCACTGACGTTACTTGTAATTTAATGTCCGCAAGCGCTTTATAAATTAATTTTAAATGTTCTAAAATATTAAGAGGTTAAAAATGTCAAATTTCTTTTAATTCACAAATATAATATTACCTTCCATAGATATTCCCTGCACCGGGGATGTGATTTGGCCTTCGGTTTGTTCTACCACGATGGCAAGATTTCTGCAGGTTTCTGCAAAAAATAATGTTGAATATTATCAATGTAAAACTTTTTAAAACACTTTATATTTACCATTGATGCAACTATTTTCAGCATTGCTGCATTCAGCATTCTTGCTATTGTGACTCACACTCGGCAGAGTACTATAAATGACTGCACTGTACAAAATAACGTGTTTAGTTATATTTTGTAACTAAACACGTTATTTTAGTTACACAATATTACTAATTTTGAAATAATTAAATAATGCGTAAAAGTTTTGCTTTTGTTGAAACCAATATTCAATGTAAAATGTAATAATAAATTTTAATTTAAGTATTCATAATTATTTTATTTAGGGCCGCGATTATAAAGGACAAATATTTGTCCTAAAAGTTGTAAGATTCCTCAAAAATTGCTTTACTACAACACGGTTTTGCTATAGTAAATATAAATTTTTAAACAACAAAATACGTGTTTGCAGGGTCGGGCCGGCCCGTTTTTATTTAAAAACGAAAGCTTATGGCCTCTACAAGAAAATTTTGACGTTTGATTTTATAATTGCACTCGTGTTTATGAAACCTATTTTATTTAAAATAAAAGTATACGCTAGTTGCGTATCTCCCAAAAGCGTACGAAGCGCCGTCTCGTGGATAAATTTTGCCTAAACTGGGATGCCCAAATGTTCATGTTTATATGGTAATATTAGCAAAAATATTAATAATTTTTGTTAATTTAAAATATTTTATTATATTCGAACCTAGGTCCTACAGGTATTGAGTGTAACGCTGTAAGGGGACGTCCATAAATCACGTGAGGTAAAATGGGGGAGGTGGGGTGCGGCAAAATCTCACCAAGGGGGAGGGGCTGGGCTTAAAGAAAATCTCACGTCAACTTTTTAATTCAGCGAGTATATTAGTAGCCTCATTTTTCTCCGCTTATTTCACAGAAAAAATGTAGTACATAGAAGATATCAGTATTAACGCTTAGGTAGTTATTAGTGGTATAATAAAGCAAAATACAATAACATATTATCAAGTAAATTTAATTATTGAAAAATTATAAGGAAAATCTCACGTGAGATTTAGATAGGGGGGGGAGTCCTACGACATCTCACCAAATCTCACCAAGGGGGAGGGGGGTCAAAATTAAAAAAAAAACACCTCACGTGATTTATGGACATCCCCTAACATCTGTGCTATCTAGGGCTATTGACTACTGTCATTTTAAATAGTCATAAAAATCCTATTTTACAATCCGAATTTTAAATTATAAAACATAATACAGGGCATCCTACGACGACCCCTAATTAATGTAAGATTAAGAGAGAGTGCACATAAAAAATAAACAAATGTAAAGAGAAAGTTTCTTGTAGGGCAAGAATTTTATTTTCAAAATTTATTTAATGCGCCCCTCCTGTTAAAATATCACGAGCCGCTACTGCATAAAGTAAACAACATGTGTGTTCTAAAAGCACATGTTTGTTCCAACATTGGATTATTAAATCTTTCCAAGAACGGTAACGCCTATTGCACAAAAGTGTATCTTATTATTGTTTCTTATTATTTCTTTTCAAATAACTTCTTTATTTCAAAAGTAAGGTTATGCAGGTTACAAAAACACGTGCAGAAATAACGTTCTAACAATTTGTTTATTAATTTATCTCATTTTGTGGATTAGGGGAATAATAACATGATCTGAACTTTCAAATTCATTATTAGCCGACATCGACACAGGGAATTTAATACATTTACAGATAATCTGTAATGCGGGAATGATTTCAATATCGGACAAATTAACTAGCGATACACTAAATATTTGAGAATCACAAGGTTCCTTAAAATAGGACTCTTTTTTAATGTACCGTCGTGCTTTGAAATATAATATTTTTTCTTCAGAAAATATATCATTTATGATAATTACGTTGTTGCCTTTAATAGTGCAGCAATTATTGGGTTTTTTCTTAGATATGCAAAAACCATTGTATTCTACAGTTTTAACAAATCTTGTAGAAGTCTCAGATAATGATGATGATCGATCAAAATTAATTATCGGGTATTTTACTCTTTCAAATTTTATATTATTAGCCCGTGCTTCCATTATACGATTATATACTTGTTCAAGGGGTCGGTTACTTTGCTTTAACTACTGTTTTTTAATTTTTTGCATGTAGTTTTCATATTTAAAACCACTAAAATGGTATCACGTGGATATCACATTGTGATATCACACCTCTGACACAAATGAGGTATCACAGGGTATCACGCAGATATCACATAGTGATATTACACCTCTGACACAACTGAGGTATCACAGCGATATCACTTAGGTGATAAATCAGCAACAATCACAAATAAGTCACAAAATATCACATGGGTATCACGCGGATATCATATTGTGATATCACACCTCTGACACAAATAAGATATCACAACGATATCACTTAGGTGATAAATCAGCAACAATCACAAATAAGTCACAAAATATCACATGGATATCACGTGTGTATCACGTGGATATCACAGTGTGATATCACATCTCTGACACAAATCAGATATCACAGCGATATCACTTTGGTGATAAATCAACAAGAATCACAAGTAAGTCACAAAATATCACATGTGTATCACATGGGTATCACGTGGATATCACTTTGTGATATCACACCTGTGACATAAATGAGGTATCACAGCGATATAACTGTGATACCTGCGTCTACTGGGAGGCCAGTGCAAATTATTGAATTTCCAACTCAAATTAAAATATCACATAAAATTTGACCTCATTAAAACTTTACTGATAAGAAAGATAAACCAATTTCGCAATTTTTCTATATTATGAGCATACAAAGATCTTTAAGGATTGATAAATATTATATAAAGCTGTAAAATAGATTCATGAAGGTTATTGCCACTTCAAAATTTAGTAAAAAAGATTATTTAAGTCAAAAATGGTAAATTTGCTGTGAATTGTTATCACAGAGAACATAACCAAAAATTGTACGTTACAAAAATGGAATTTATTCCATGAATAACAAATACTGTGTGAAACCAATTATATAGAAATTTGTTAAATGATCTACTCTCTCTAATGGTCATAATTTGCTACTGAAAGTCTATAAAAAGGTAAATAGAGTTCATTTTCGCTTCAAAATTGATAACGAGCTTCATGATAAGAAAAAGGTCAAGAGTCCAACTAAATCTTGCCTACAAACTGCTTCTGTATTCACGAGACGTCTGGGAACCACTCAATTAATCAAGTCATCATATATGGAAGCTCTCCTGAAAATATCAAAACATTTGGTTGTTATAAAATTCAAAAAGGTAACAAACTTGACTTACTGATAAGAAAATTTGACCGATTTTCATGAACAGCGCATCAAAATCGGACAGTCTACTTGGAACGCTTGAAATAACAAGACGTGTGGCTCCATAAAAATGAGAGTCTTACTCGAACGCTTGGAAGTACAAGACGTGTGTGGTTCCAGTATGAACAATCAAAATTAAAATGATCCAAACGTCCAATGATGCAATCTTATAACAATGGCTACCGAGTCAATGAAGACGCCTACAAACAAAATGTATTTAAATTCGAGTCACAATAAATATCATGGATGCAAATAATAATAAAACAACTTACCAGCATTCCAATTGATCAACTCAACGTGATCAACAATTTGATTTCATGTATTAACGCCGTATATTCACGAAACCAGGAGCAACCTTCACAACAACAATCATCAGCTGATTTGTGTAGTTCTTCGAATGTGCATTAGTCAAATGTTTAGTGCGCATGTCTTTTGATAAGACAGGATTATTCAAATTTTAAAAAGGTAATTTTAAACTTTTAATTATATTTTATGTATTATCATTGTAACTTTTTCTACGCCACAAGAAGAAATTTTGGACCTACATTTTTGATTTACTTAACATTTAACATTGTCATCTTTCCAGATAAAAATTTATCTGTAGTTTGTGTGCGCATTGCGATTTAATTATTTTAGTAAATATAAAGCTATTTTCGATTTAATACAATCTTTTATTCATCGATTCAACTCAAAGACAGTAAGCATTTCAATTTATAAAGATCATCACAACAAAAGCGAATTAGTTTATCTTCGAAAGTCATAACATCAACAATTTTCAATTTACAAATATTTATTCACCTTCAATCAGCATCCCTTAATTGAGTTTAACATGAACCTACCACACCTTGAATGAATCTCCACGACTGAGCTATAAGAGGGACAAGGATCGTGAATTTCTTGAGAAATTGCATCCCTGGAAATTTCATTTTTCAATTTTTATAAATTTGCTTTTATTCAAAAAAAAGCTGGCGCTCAACACAAACCCGGGGTGTGCAAATTTCGATAGAGATTACACAGCAGTATGTTATAGGCTCCTAGACCGCGTGACCGATTGCGACGAAACTTTAGGGAGTTGTTGCGGGTACGCCCGCGAAGGTTTCTGTAAAGTTTCATCGCGATCGGACGAACGGCATAGGAATGCGGGACCAACAGCGAAATATTCAACTAATGTATTATCGGATTATACGGATTATCAGATAAATCCACCCAGATTATCAGATTATCCCTTTTTTTTACTATATAAGGAAACTTATTCTAATTATGAAGTGACGAACGGTTTTATTTGTGTAAGTATTATTTGTTTTTACCTTTATTTGTTTTATCTTTTTATTTTATCTGTTTATTTTATTTTATTTACTTTTTGTAATTATTATTTACTTCACTGTTATAATTTGAATCCAACACACTGTTATGCCTAAACGCGCACGCGCATCACTTGGTAGATCTACCAGCGGAGCACGCAACATTCGGCGATTCCGAGCTTCTCAATCAAGTGAGGAGCGACAAGCGAGCAATGAAGCTGATCGTTTACGACTTGCTCAATCGTGTGCGTCAGAATCGGAAGAGCAACGAACAGTAAGAGTCGAAGCAGATTGTTTGCGACTTGCTCAATCGCGTGCGTCTGAATCAGAAGAGCAACGAACTGTAAGAGTCGAAGCACAACGTTTACGAAATATTCAATCTCGACGAACCATATGTACTGACTTGAATCTTGGTGCATTCCAGTACAATGTCAATTACGACTACAGTCTACATCCAAATGTAGTCATCGGCAAAATGGATAAGGTGTGTGGGCATTGCGGTGCACGAAAGTTCAACAATGAAACACCAGGAATGTGCTGCGCAAACGGCAAAGTTAAACTACCTACTTTGCGTTCACCGCTTGAACCTCTGCTGTCATTGCTTTCGGGCAACTCAGCTGATTCGAAGCATTTTTTGCATAACATTCGCAAATACAATTCCGCGTTTCAAATGACATCTTTTGGAGCCGATAAAGTATTCCAGGACCACTATATGCCAACTTTCAAAATCCAAGGGCAAATATATCATCGCGTAGGATCACTTTTACCAGTTCAAAACGCGGAACATAAATTTTTACAAATCTACTTCTTGGGCGACGATGATGTGCAAGCTAATCAGCGATGCCGTGCGATTCCAGGTGTCAAACGTCATATTATATCAACTTTGCAAACATTTTTTCACCAACACAACGCCCTCATAAAGTTGTTCAGAACATCAATTGATAACTTGCCGGCGGATGATTACGCAATCCGTATAAGAGCAGATAAAACACCAGTCGGACAGCATGCCGGATGCTACAACGCACCTACCGCCAATGAAGTAGCGATTGTTATAGTTGGAGAAGAACGTGATACGCGTGATATTATTCTTCAGCGACGGAATGACTCAATTGTACGTGTTGCTGAAACGCATCGATCTTACGATGCGTTGCAGTATCCCATACTTTTTTGGGAGGGTGAAGATGGATATCACTTCAATATTATGCTAACTAATCCTGCTACAGGTGAACAACTCACTAAAAAAGTATCAGCAATGAATTATTATTCAAACCGCATAATGATACCTCAAAACGGAACAAATTATATTCTGCAATGCCGTCAACTTTTTCATCAATACGTGGTAGACATGTATGCGAAAATTGAATCTGAACGTCTCCTCTTCATTCGATTAAATCAAAAATCGTTGCGTTCAGAGGAATACATTCATTTACGAGATGCGATTGCGAATGATGGAAACACCAGCGACATCGGCAAAAAGGTCATACTTCCAGCAACTTTTACTGGCAGTCCGCGACACATGCATGAATACGCGCAAGACGCCATGACATATGTGCGTTCGTACGGTTGTCCCGATTTATTCATCACATTCACATGCAATCCAGCATGGGATGAGATAAAAGAGCTTCTATTGCCCGGTCAAGCTCCGTCCGACCGACACGATTTGACTGCCAGAATTTTCAAGCAAAAACTCACTAAATTGATGGATTTGATTGTGAAGCATCACATTTTTGGTGAAACTCGCTGCTGGATGTATTCCATTGAATGGCAAAAGAGAGGCCTTCCTCATGCGCACATTCTCATATGGCTCAAAACGAAAATACACTCAGTTCAAATTGATGATGTCATTTGTGCAGAGATACCAGATCTTCAAGAAGATCGATTACTGTACGATATTGTTACTGAAAATATGGTGCATGGGCCATGCGGTGCTATGAACCCACATTCACCATGTATGGCTGATAACAAATGCACGAAAAAGTATCCCAAGGAATTCATTAATGAAACTCGCACGATAACGGTTATCCTCAATACAGACGCCGTTCACCAGAACTGTTGAAATCGACAACAGATGGATTGTGCCATATTCGCCTTTGTTATCAAAAACATTTAAAGCGCATATCAACATGGAATATTGCAATTCCGTCAAATCAATCAAGTACATATGCAAATACGTCAACAAGGGCAGCGATATGGCAGTATTCCATGTTGATAATTCCGATGCGCGCACGGATGAAGTTATTCAATTTCAGACAGGTCGATATATCAGCAGCAATGAGGCTGTGTGGCGCATTTTGAGTTTCCCGATTCACTGTCGGCATCCCACTGTTGTTCATCTTAGTGTTCACCTTGAAAATGGACACAGAGTGTATTTCACGGAAGAGAACGCACGAAATGTTGCCGCTACACCGGCGCACACAACACTGACAGCATTTTTTGCGCTGTGCGAAGAAGATGTATTTGCCAAAACATTATTGTACGCGGAAGTACCAAAGTACTATACCTGGAATGCCACATCGAAAAAATTTCAACGACGTAAACAAGGCGCGCGAGTTGAAGGCTATCAAAATATGTATTCGTCTGACGCATTGGGCCGTATTTACACAGTACATCCAAATAATTCCGAATGCTATTATTTAAGAATGCTGCTGATTAATGTCAAAGGTCCAACTTCATTTACAAATTTGAGAACGATCGATGACGTAGAATGTCAAACATACAGAGAAGCTTGCCAAAAACTGCATTTACTCGAAAATGACCAACATTGGGAAATTACATTGATGGACGCCTCAGTCGGCAGTCATCCTCGACAATTACGAACATTATTCGCTATTATTTTGACCACATGTTCGCCATCCAACCCTAACGATCTGTGGGAAAAATTCAGGGAGAACTTGAGCGAAGACATTTTGCACCGTATTCGTACCGTTTGCAACGATAATACCATTCCATTTTCGAACAACATTTTCAATGAAGCTCTGATAAAAATCGAAGATATGTGTTTAACCATCAACAACAAAACGCTTCTTCGACTTGGGATGGTTGCACCACAACGTTCTACGTATGACCTTTGTGATGCCGATGTACTGAGAGAACAACAATTCAATGCTGATGACTTGCGCGCATTTGTCGAAGCAAATAAACCACTCTTAGTTGCAGATCAAAAATTAGCTTATGACACAATTACAAATGCGGTAGCCAATGGTAGAAGAGGTCTTTTTTTCCTTGATGCGCCCGGCGGCACAGGAAAAACATTCGTAATCGGTTTGCTATTAATTCAAATTCGCTCGAAAAATGGAATTGCTTTGGCTCTTGCGTCATCAGGTATTGCAGCTACATTAATGGATGGTGGTCGAACAGCGCATTCGGCGCTAAAATTGCCATTGAATATACAATTTTCCCAAGTTCAAACATGTAATATTTCCAAAGGTTCCGGCATGGCAAAAGTGCTGCAAACTTGCAAATTGATTGTTTGGGATGAGTGCACCATGGCACATAAAAAATCACTTCAAGCGCTTGATCAAACTCTTCAAGATTTACGAGCAAATGCAAACCCATTTGGTGGAGCTCTCATTTTATTATCAGGTGACTTTCGACAGACTCGAAAGACTCGACAGACTTTCTACCAGTCATACCAAAATCAACACCAGCTGATGAACTCCACGCTTGCCTCAAAGCGTCGCATCTTTGGAGACACATGCAGAAACTCACATTAAAGATTAATATGCGCGTACATTTGCAACGCAATGCGTCATCCATATTTTCAAAGCAGCTATTGGACATTGGTGATGGAAAAATACCAGTTCATGCCGACACAAAATGTATTTCATTTCCATTGAATTTTTGTGTCATTGTTCCATCGATCGAACAATTAATTCTGAAGGTTTTCCCACAAATTGCCACTAATTACAAAAATCATCAATGGCTTTGCGAACGTGCTATTTTGGCAGCAAAAAACACCGATGTCAATGCGATCAACCACACAATTCACGAACAAATTGCGGGCGAGGCTGTCACCTACAAATCAATTGACAGCGTCATGAATGATGGCGACATCCGAAAGCACTTCAATAAACTTTTATGTACTTATCTGCTATGTTTTATATATTACATCAATAAAAAGTTTTAAATATCCTAATATATAAAATGCCAGCTCCCTGCTCCAGCGTGTCATTTTTTTGGTTCGGATCAACGTATCAACGGATCAACGTATCAACGGATCAACGGATCAACGTATCAACGGATCAACTTATCAATGTATCAACGTATCAATGTATCAACGTATCAACGGATCAACGGATTAAATGTTTATATAGGTTGTCGTCGATAATACAAATGGTATATTAAATCTTCAAGCCTATCAACGGATCAACGTATCAACATATCAACGTATCAACGGATCAACGTATCAACGGATCAACTTATCAACGGATCAACGTATCTGCGCTATATAGGTACGTGGTGTGAGAGTTACCTTCATTGAAAATAACTTCACAACTTCAGAAACTTCTAAAGCGAAAATGTCCGAAATGGAGGATATTCAAGTAGTTACTTTTTGTTCCCCACATGTTCCTACTGCTGCTCGAAAATGTGTTAAAAGAAAATCTGATGAGGAAGTAGCCGCCAAGCAGGAAACAGTAAAACGACGGAAGGCGGAGCGAGAAAAAACCCGTCGTAAAAATATGAGTGATGTCCAAAAAGAATGTTGTCGGAATGGTAATCTGTGGAAAATATGACTCCTGGGCAAATTGAACAAAATCGCAAACGTAAGCAAATTGCCAATATGACGTCAGTACAAATTACTCAACATCGCGAAAGAAATCAAATTGCCAACATGACGTCAGAACAAATTGCTCAACATCGCGGACGAAATCAAATTGCCAACATGACCCCTTCGCAAATATTACATCGTTCACGTAGTCATGCAATTCGCCGACAAAATCCACGAAGTAAAAACGCAGCTGTTCTTGAAGTAGGTAACGTTGTAGAACCAAATGTCGACGTTCATAACTGTGGTTTTATGGACAATATTTGCGAATTTTGCCGTGCAAAGCATTTTTCAGCAGAGCGGCCGTCTGACAAACTTTTTACGACATGCAGTCAGAAAGGCAAAGTTACCTTAGAAGCTCCTGTTCAGCCCCTGTTATTGAACAGTTATTGAAAGGACTGCATCAATATTCGAAAAATTTCATAGACAATATTAGATCGATAAATAGTGCTTTAGCGTTTGCGTCAATGGGAGCTAACATTATTCCGCCTCCTGGATACGGACCCTATTGTTTCCGAATTAACGGACAAATTTACCATCGAGCAGGAGCTTTGCACCCGGCAGATGGAAACCAACGCAAGTTTGCTCAACTATATATATTGGACCCGGATGAGGCTGCTGATCAAAGGATGACAATTAAGGGAAACGATCGGTGCGATCCAAGTCTGATGCGAGAGTTAAGCACTTTCATGTCTCAGAATAATCCTTTTTCTGCCGCATGCAAAATGCTTTATGAAGTGGAACAAGAAATCATCAAGGACGCCGCTCTACATGGCGTTGAGCCAGCAACAGTTACCATGGCAATTATCCAAGACCGTAAATCCGATATTAGACGATACAATGCTCCAACAAGAAATGAAGTAGCTGTCATTTTTCAAAATGCCGACGGCGAACCTCTTCTCGAAAGGGACTTACTGATCCATTGTCGTTCAAATCAAAACAACTTGATAAGTTGATCCGTTGATACGTTGATCCGTTGATAAGCTTGAAGATTTAATATACCGTTTGTATTATCGACGACAACCTATATAAACATTTAATCCGTTGATCCGATGATACGTTGATCCGTTGATACGTTGATACATTGATACGTTGATATAAAACACCAAAGCTTTTGGCGGTAAAGTTTTAATTCTTGGTGGTGATTTCAGACAAACTCTTCCTGTCGTACCTCATGAAATGAGGTCAGCAATTATTCATTCAAGCATTAAATTTAATGATATGTGGAGTAAATTTATAGTATTGAAATTAAGTCAAAATGTCCGGTCCGTTGATTCCGCATTCAGTGATTGGCTGATAAAGTTGGGCAACGGGGAGCTTACAAATGACAAAGGTCTGTCTGAAGAGATATTGAGATTCCGCATAATTGTATATGCGAAACTTCCCTTATCCAAGAAATTTTTGGAGAAAGCTTTAATGCTGCTGATGTAAAAAAATATTCCAAAATGGCAATACTTTGCCCAAAAAATACTGACGATGACGCTATAAACGAGCAAGTTTTGGACCTTTTAGACGGCAGCATTTTAACTTATCTAAGTAGTGATTCCATTGACGACAGTGATGATAACGATAGGGAAAACTATCCGATGGAATTCTTGAATAAACAAACGCCCTCAGGGATGCCAGTACACAGAATGCACTTGAAGGTTGGAAGTGTGATTATGTTGCTCAGGAATTTGAATACTAAACGTGGTCTTTGTAATGGGACGCGCTTAACTGTTCAATCGTTAAAGCCCAATCTAATCGTCGCTGAAGTCTTGACAGGAACTGCTAAAAAGGAAACTGTTTTTATTCCCCGCATAGATTTAATCCCAACAAGTACAGACTTGCCATTTGTTTTAAGACGGCGACAGTTTCCAATTAAACTTGCCTTTTCCATGACGATCAACCGTGATGTTTAGCCACGGTCATCTCTATGTAGCAATGTCAAGAGTACGGAGATCTGAAGATAAAAATAGTTGATGGAAAAGAACAAGGGAAATTGATTGAAGGTTCAGAGGCAGTGTACACGAAAAATATTGTGTACAAGGAAGTACTAACGCAGTAGGCAGTGCTTAAGATTTTATTTGCTACAATAATTGTTTCTTAATTAACAAACTAAAAAAATTAAAATTAACGTTTCAACGCGAGGATGAACAATTAAAATTGACAATATTAGGAAACAATGTTGTTTTTATTTAGATCATTAAAATAGAGACCCACCAGCACCGTCTAGCTACCCGTCCGTGGACGGGCTTTCCAGCTAGTTATTTCATAATCGATTCTACCCGTTTTAGATTGCAAACAATTGTTGCAAATGTTGCGTTGAATACTTATCGGAGCTGCTAATTTAATAAAAATATTACATTTTAATACATTTCCTCCATATATCCATTTTAATTTTAATAAAAAAGTTTATAAATATTATTATAATTTGATAATCCATTCTACCCGTTTTAGATTGCAGACAATTAAAAATCAAATTTTTGATATTCTCTTTTTCAGGCAAAACAACGTTTGCCGGGTCAGCTAGTTTATAAATAAAATTTGCCTGCATGTAAAAAATACCTAGGTCGTAACGGAATTTTTAGCATTGCTGTCCAATCACAAATAAATTAATTTTACTAAAATGTTATACAAACATAAGGCTTGTCCAGAAAGTAAGTACCGTTTTTAAATTACGCCGCCGCAGCACTGCGGTTGCCGTTTAGCGCATGCGCGCCAGGTAGCTACATCTGTTGGGAAGCTACAGACGCCATTACGGAACCATCCGATCGAGTCTACATCTGTTTGCGTGATTTTAAAAAGTCCGCACCTATTAAGAATCCCGCCGACTGCGAAGTGCGTGCGTTTTCTCAGTACTAAAGGCTTCAAAGCAGCTGACATTCATCGCCAAATCAGTGATGTTTATGGTGAAAACATTATGAGTGCTGGAATGGTGCGGAAATGGGTTAAGGCCTTTAAAGATGGCCGCACAAACATTCATGATTAGGAACGATGATGAGACCGTTCCTCATCATGAATGTTTGTGCGGCCATCTTTAAAGGCCCTAACCCATTTCCGCACCATTCCAGCACTCATAATGTTTTCACCATAAACATCACTGATTTGGCGATGAATGTCAGCTGCTTTGAAGCCTTTAGTACTGAGAAAACGCACGCACTTCGCAGTCGGCGGGATTGTTAATAGGTGCGGCCTTTTTAAAAATCACGCAAACAGATGTAGACTCGATCGGATGGTTCCGTAATGGCGTCTGTAGCTTCCCAACAGATGTAGCTACCTGGCGCGCATGTGCTAAACGGCGACTGCAGTGCTGCGGCGGCGTAATTTAAAAACGGTACTTACTTTCTGGACAACCCTCTAGTTTCGGGGTTTGGTAGAAGAATTATAGCCAAAAAATTTTAAAACGGCCTCATATGTATTGTAGCGTTAAGCGCACTTGCCACACATTGGGCTGACAATTTGTTGCGTTAAGCGCTTTATATGAGCAGACCTACCTATTTGTGTGACTTAATCTCAGGGTCCGTCTTTTGCTTAAGAGTCACGATGAACAAAGAACAACACAGACAAAGATGTGATTTCAAAATTCATTTTTATTAAACAAACTTAAAACTAACAAAATGAAACACATAAAACTAAAAATGGAAATTTAACAATCAACTCAATGACAATCAACTCTAATAAAAACTTAAAATTATTAATCAAACTAATGCTAACCTTGATGACCTCTTGTGGTAACGTGTGGCTTGCGTTGCACAACACTATTTCACTTTCTTCCTTCTTCTTGTGATCGCCTGGTCCAATTTGTTGCCTATACTCGTTGGTTCCAGACCTGTCACGATTGCAGTCCAAATGCTGGCCGTTATTATTCTTTCTCCTTAGAGGACACACACGTAATGATCCCTTTGTGGGGAATGCTGTAGCACATTGGCTACACGTCCGTGTCGAATTAAATGTAAATTGATTTATTTACTTGGGTGATCGATTCACCTCGCTTCTGAATAAACGATAGCCCGTCTTCTCTCAATTAATATTGTCGATTATCGATGAAATAATTTTAATTACTTGATTAGGTTCAATTCGCGACGCGACACATCTTCTCTGAACGCTATCCTAATTGTAACTCAAAAACACGTCCTATCTGGACGCTACACACTTCGGAATCTTTGTTTAATTGTAACTCCAAAAATACGTCCTCTCTGGACGTTACACACTTCGGAATCTTTATTTAATTGTAACTCCAAAAATACGTCCTATCTGGACGTTACACACTTCGGAATCTTTGTTTATTTTTTTATCTCCTGGGTTATCTCCTCCTTTTTTTTGTTTTTATTTTAAAATCAACATTACCAAACGCGCATGTCATAGTCTCTTAAAAACATAACAACCAAACAATAAACAACAACTTAAAATTTAACAATACAATTCTATGCAATGATCTAAACAATACTACTATAACTCAACTAAAATATGGCATGTTGAAAACATATCCCGTCCGTGTCGATCGTTGTTGATCGCGGATCTTAAGAGATGTTCTGGACACAACAGTATATTATCATGGTTGCCCCGAATTTTCTCTTCGTTCGCGCAGAACTCCATTATTTATATTTTAATTATAATTGAGATTTCTCTAGAAAAGTATACAGGTTCTTGTTTACCTTTCACATTTTGCCTTTCATCTTTATTTATTTCAATTTTTTATTCAAAATTTGTTTAAAATATTTTCTAACCTTTTTTGTGGTGTAGTGATTAGTTTTTCACTCAGGTAGATAGCTAATTTATGATCATCAAGGAAATCAAGGAAAAGAATAAGGCTATCTTAACTTTTTTCCATAACATTAATAGTGTAGAAGTAACTGCAATTTCAAAGAAACTTTTAATATTTAGCTCTCAATAAAGAATTAGAATTTTTATATGTAGAAGCCGCTTCGTAAAATTTTTCAGATATAAATGTGAAAAATAAAATATTAAAATGAAAACACTTTATTATGGAAAATGCCAAGTTAATTAAATATCATTTATTTCGATAAAATACGGTAGTAGTTAAAATTTTGAATACAATACGTGTGAAAATGCATATTCTCGCATTTGAGTGGAAATTATACTTTTTTCACACTTGTAGCATAAATAACTATTACATCAAAATTTTGGTGTAAGTATCGTTCAAAATTCACCAAGTTGGTAGGTTTTAAAGTCTTAAATGGAAAAATTAGCATTTTCAGCAATCCTCATTTATTTCAACGGAGATTGTTTGAACTTGTTAAGTGAGTGCTATTTTGGATAGAACGTTTAACTTCTTGCTGATGGCCAAATCAACTCTTGGATGTCGAGTGGTGACATGAATAGTTTGAATAGTTATTGTTTGGATAATGAAGCTGGATAGAATCGCTGTCAACATATTCCCTTAATTGATTCCCGTCGCTGATCGTCTAATTCGGAAGAGTTAAGGAGATCAGTACGTCATGAATCTGAAATGCAATAGAACAATAATATGAATTTTAAAATTCATTTCAGCTTGAATATTATGCAAATAAATTACACTATACGAGTATTTTACATAACTCGGTGAAAAATAAAAATAATAAAAATCGTGTGATTCAAGCCATGTAAAGTGTTTTAAACCAAAAAGTCTATAACGGATTTTTATACCTCATATCCGTTATCAATCAACCTACAGCAATAATTTGTTGTACACTGCTATTTCATTCAAATCTATTGAGCACTCCCATATTTTTCGTGTCTTTCGTAGAGAGCGCATGACGACGGCCATGCTGGTGGATTATCTTCACTTTTGATCCGACGGCTGAAGTGTGAAGTTCTAAAGTGTGTGCATTGCTGCAGTCTAATTATTTTATTGCGATTTCAAGTGGAAATTCTTACATCGAGTTATTGAATATCTAAACCGAGTACACGTGGGTGAGATTGATATATATTTTTTGATACGGAAGCCACCGTAGCATATTTCACTTCGACATCTGGATGTCAATCACCATCTTTTTGTGCTGATTATTTTATCGCTCGACTGCACTTTGCGCATGCTTGAACGCCCTCTTGTGGGATTTTATGGTGACAAGTTTTGTCAACAAAGCGTTCCGAATTATTTTGAGATAACATCCTCCTGCTTTTGCCAGTCGTGCAAAAGTCACATCGTCGTGTCCGTTGCCATTGTTGTCGTCGTACTGCGTTTATTTTTTGTGACACTTCCTGCCGATTAATCGAGCAAGCCTGCGTCAACCGTGCTAGTGATTTTGGATTTCATTTTGGAGCTCAGCATTACGCCAGAGTATTTTGGAATAACTCTTTGGGGTGGAAGATACCAGAGTATTTTGGAATAACTCTTTGGGGTGGAAAAGTCCAGCCATTGTCCTATCACCGAGTCGTGGGGTCGCTGAGGATTCATCACTCGAGTCGTGCAATCCTTCCTGGAGAACCGAGACCTGGCGAGCAGTGCATCAACATCAATTCTCGTGTGCAATCCATCCAAGCAGGTTGGGGGTACCTGTCACCATCAGTTTGTGAGCTTGCTGAGTACTTGGTAAGACAATTTTACTTTCCTAATCTGTTTTGGGTAGTGATTGCCATATTTCAATTACGAGTTGTTTAATTAACGTCACAACGAGGTGTCTTGCTTTGTCACCTCAGTTCTTTTTGTTCGCCGAGCCTTCTTCACAGGGGGATTGATTCACGCATTGTATTTTGGCTGGCTTCCGTCAGAAGCCAGCAATTCGTTTTATATTCGCCACCGAAAGGTTGTTGCCATTTGTATTTTTTTGTGTATTGATTGTGGTGTGTTATTAAATCAATTATTATTACACCGAATTTTATTTCCCTGGAAGAGGGGGTACTTATAGCCTTTTCAGTGAGATTAGAGATCAGGACCCACGTCCCTCGCAGACCGACGTTACCATCAGAGTAGCTAGTCAATTCCATCCAGGGCTCCCCACGTTAAAAAAGTGAGGTGGTTTTCCACTTCGCGTGGGAGGAAGTTTCTCGATCCTGCATCCGCGGGAGAGAGGTAATTCACTTCTCACTGGCGCCCAACGTTTTTAGGGGACTCCTGTGTTGCTTTGTCTCACTTGGGGTTGTCTCAGTGGCACCCTTAGTTGATTGTTGGCGAGGGTTCGTGATCTCGAACATCGAGCTGAAAAGGTTTTTCACTCATACGGTGACACAGGTGGCGACTTCTGTAGGTGTGTGTAATAACTTTGTTTCAGCGACCCGTTCGACGGTGTGGACTTGGCTGGACTGCTTAGTAAGCTTTGTGTTTTTTGATACTAGTCACGTCAGACGAGGGCTACGCTACGTACGGTTATTGTGCTTATATTGTCATTTTTGTGCGACAAATTTTGCAGGTTTATGCGAAGCAGGGCAGTACTATACGGCACGACATATTTTATTTTATTTATTATTACACCTTTTTATTGCACTTGGCAAATCGGGGTTCGTGTATTGTTATATCACGAGTCGTCTTATCGGTGAAGAACCATTTGTAAGCTGCGTGTTGGCTAGCTTTGTTTGTGGGTTCTGTCACTGGCCATAGCGACTACCCGGGCTGTTGCCAAGGTGTGCATTTGGTGGGATTTTAATTATTTTTCTTAATTAAGTATTCCTGTTGTTGTTGGGTGTAATAATTTTAATATTTGTTGAGATCATACTGGTGAGAAACCATTTTTCTTATATTTATCGATCAGTCTTTATTGTGCATGAGATACCGTGTTGTGACATTTCCTTATTCACTGTGGGTTCGAATATATATTTTAACAATTTACCAGGGTTTAACGAAGCGATTTATTGCGATTTATTAAGAATTCGCATCGGCGAGAAACCTTTTACCGTGTGAATTTCCAATTTCATTCATCATGCCTAAGAGAGAGTACGCTATGAATTTGCGAGCAGAGGAGCTCGATATAGAATTCTTTATGCGGGGTTTGTCCATTGATGCAAAAACGGTACCGGAAAAGCGCCGAGAGCTAGCGATTATCAATCGGTCCGAACTGTGTACATCAAGACCTACCATTTTAAAAAACAAACCCTTAGATTTAGCGGCAGAAATAAATTTATGTAAGGGAAACATTGACGAATTGATGGGTGTGGTAACACGTCTAGAGACCTTGCCTAACCTCGATCTGTTGCAAAAGACATTCGATAGAATGGCGCATTATTCCACTCGCTTAGAAGCCCTAGAGGAATCGGCTAATGAAGCGCGACAACCGCTTTTACATATTTTAAAATTAATGCGCGAGAAACTTGAGTCAATTTTGCAAAAACAGTCGGTGGGGGGCGAAGTTGAACAACCGGAAGTCGAGGAACCCTTACATAATCAGCTGTTAGGCACTCCTAGAGGACAATCCTCTGTAATTTCACCTAGAGCTGATGTGGAAATTGATAATGACCGGCATAGCGCCGAATTAACAGCTATTTTAAATCGGTTGGTTGACCGCGATGTGGGTACCGCAAAGCAAGTACCGGTATACAAGTGGAACCTTAAGTTTCATGGTACTGGGGGGTTTGCGGAGGTATTCGAGTTTTTGGACCGCGCTAGCGAGTTGTCGAGGTCGCGGAACGTTTCGGAACAACAACTTTTCAGCCATGCGGTTGAGTTTTTCTCCGGCGAAGCACTACGTTGGTTTCGAACAATAAATTCAAGGGTTAATAATTGGGCAGAATTGCTCAATGAGCTTAAACTTCGTTTCTTATCGCGAGATTTTATGTCTGATTACGAAGATCAGATAAGAAATAGGAAACAACAAACCAACGAGTCAGTGTTTTCTTACTTGGAAGTCATGTCCGAAATGTTTTCGCGATTGTCGCCCGTACCTGCGTTAGCTAAGCGTATTTTAACAATACGAAAAAATATGCTTCCGAATATTTCACTCGCAATGGGTACCAACCCCATTTTAACGATGGAGCAATTGTCCGAGGCTGCCGTTTCAGCCGAGGAATTAATAAAATGGACCTCTACTTTCGAGGCCACGACTTCAACGCTGGAATCTCCTGCGGCGGCGACGGTTACGCCCGGACCCTCTAAAAAGAAATACCCCGGTGCTTGCTGGAATTGCTCGGGTCCCCATCGATTCACATATTGCGATAAACCCTTGGGAACATTTTGTTTGAGATGCGGACGTAAGGGGGTCACAACGGGTAGTTGCCCGAGGCGGCATTTAAAAAACGCTTAGGGGCGAGGCGATGTCACGGCGCATCCCTCAGGCGTGCCCGAAAAGCCGATGCTTTAACATGGGGGAAATGGTTGGGGCGTGTTCGCGATTTTTGCAGATCGGATCCGCGCGCTTCCGCCATATTTTCTCATCCTACATCAGATGCGCGACCTTTTGTCAATTTGACAGTGCGTGGGATCAGCTTGACTGCTCTTCTTGATTCAGGAGCTTCACTATCCGTTTTGGGTACGGAAGCTCACTATATAATCGACCAACTCGACTTAAGTTTTAGGCGTGGTGCGGCGCTTTCACTGCGTTCGGCGGACGGTACTCCTCAGGATGTGTTGGGCCAAGTTGATATACCCATCACGATATGTGGGGTTACAAAAAGCCTGAGCGTGGTGGTATGCCGTAGCATTAAAGTTGGCCTGACTCTTGGAGTCGATTTTTGTAAACTTTTTGGCGTACGCGTTGATTTTAGACGCGACGAATTTTTAGTTGGAGAGGTTAATTCATTGGAGGCAATTAAGTCTCATCATGACCTCGACGTTGAGCAGCAAGTTGTTCTCACTGCACTCAAAGAAAAATTTAAGGGGATAGCTCATGACAGGTTGACACGTACCAACAAGGTCGTGCACATAATCGACACGGGGGATGCGCGTCCCATAAAGCAACGTTTTTATTCCCTTTCACCTGCTATGCAGGAAATTGCGCACAAAGAGCTCGATAACATGCTCGCGATGAACGTCGTGCGACCTAGTTCATCTGGTTGGAACTCACCTATGCTTTTGGTTCGGAAATCCGATAACACTCATCGTTTATGTTTTGACGGGCGAAAATTGAATTCGGTGACCCGTAAAGACGCTTATCCCTTGCCGAGATTACAGGACATTTTAATGCGACTTCAGGATGCGCGATTTTTAACATCCATTGACTTAAAAAAGGCATTTTGGCAGGTTCCTCTCTCTCCGGACTCTTGCGAAAAGACAGCGTTTACCGTTCCGGGTCGGGGTTTGTTCGAATACACGGTCATGCCATTTGGTATTTCGAATGCTCCGTCCACGCAGCAGCGGCTCATGGACAACATTTTTGGACCTCTCATTGGAGAGAAAATTTTTATCTATTTGGACGATATTATCGTCGTGTCAAACTCGTTTGACGAGCACATGAGTCTGCTGGAAGAAGTCCGTGAACGACTCCGGGACGCCAACCTAACTGTCAACTTGGACAAATGCGAATTTTGTCGGTCCAGTTTAACTTTCCTAGGTCATGTTATTGACAAGTCTGGACTCCACACTGATCCGGCCAAAGTGGAGGCTATCACCAGACTGACGAAACCATCTAACGTCACTGGCGTCAAACGATTCCTTGGGATGGTGGGGTGGTACCGTCGTTTCATCCCTAATTTTTCAACTTTATCTGCTCCCATTACTGAGCTTACCAAGGGTCGCATTAAGCGCCAGACCGTCAAATGGACTCCGGAAGCCGAAAAATGTTTTGATGACCTTAAGTCATTGTTGGTTTCGGCTCCCATTTTGGCTAGTCCTGACTTTCAGGAAAAGTTTTACATACAGTGTGACGCATCAGACCTGGGGTTGGGTTGCGTTTTGACGCAGGGTAAAGGGGAGAGAGAGCGTGTCATAGCCTATGCGTCACGTACCCTGAATAAAGCCGAGAAAAATTATTCGGTTACCGAACGGGAGTGCCTCGCGGTTATCTTTGGGATAGAGAAGTTTAGACCATGGGTGGAGGGTACAGTTTTTACGGTTATCACCGATCATTACTCCTTACTCTGGCTCATGAACATGAAGGATCCCAAGAACAAGCTTGCGCGTTGGTCAATCCGTTTGGCACAGCATTCCTTCGATCTCCGGCATCGTAAAGGGAAATTAAACGTGGTCCCCGACGCCTTATCTCGCGAACCATTGAGCGTCTCATCTTTGGTATTGTCCGAGGGCGACTTGGACAGGTGGTACCGGCGCATGTTGGCGAAAGTAAATGAAACGCCAGATAATTACCCTGATTGGCGTATCGAATCAGGTAGGCTCTTCAAGCTGGTTGCCAATAAACACGATATTGCTTCAAACCTAGTTGAATGGAAGCAACTCATACCCAAGTCGCGTCGGAAGGACATTTTAAAACAATGTCACGATGACCCGACTTCAGCTCATTTGGGTATTTATAAAACTTTTTGTAAGGTTGGCGAACAATACTATTGGCCTAAGATGCGCGCTGATATTGCTCGCTATGTGCGTCGGTGCGCTGTGTGTTTGTCGTCCAAAGCTTGCCAGGGAGCTCGTTTTGGGTTAATGGGACGCGAAAAGAAAGTTAGGTTTCCGTTCCAATGCATATCCGTGGATCTTATGGGTCCCTTTCCTCGTTCGGCGAAGGGCAACACCATGCTTCTTGTAGTCTGCGACTGGTTTACGAAATTCGTGCTAGTTAAACCATTGAGACGGGCAACATCTAAGTCGGTATGTGAATTTTTGGAGAACGACGTGTTTCTTTTATTTGGCGTTCCCCAGATTTGCATGATGGATAATGGTGCTCAATTTATAAGCGCGGAGTTTCGGGAACTCATGACTAATTACAAGGTTTCTCATGTCTGGAGAAACGCTAACTACCATCCGCAGGTCAACTTCGTCGAGCGTTACAACAGAGTTATCGGGACGGCCATGAGGTCTTATGTAAAAAGCGATCATCGTACCTGGGATGTCGAAATATACAAAATAGCTCACGCTATTAGAGCCGCGACGCACGAAGTTACTGGGTTCACTCCTTCGTTTCTGAATCTGGGGCGGACCGTTCCAATTAGTGGAGATTATTACGGACGCATAAGGGATTTAGGGGAGGGTGACTTGGCTTTCGATGGTCGCGAGGGCGTTGCATTGGATATGCGTAAACTGAACGAGGTTTACGAGAACGTGACCAAGCATTTAAACGATGCGTACAAAAAGAACGCCGAACACTACAACTTTCGAAAACGGCCTGTTAGTTTTAAGGTCGGCGACGTAGTCTGGCGTCGTAATTTTGTTTTATCCAACGCTGGCGAAAAACGGTGCAGTAAGTTGGCACCTAAATATATTAAATGCAAGGTACGCGAGGTCACGGGTCCTCTAACCTATCGTTTGGTGAATGAGCGCGGTAAAGACGTGGGTATATTTCATGCGAAAGATCTCAAGCAGCATCCTGAGGGCGATGACGTTGGGAGCGTACAAGAGTTGAATAGGGGGTAGATTCACATTGCTTAGGGGGGAGGTTGGTGTAATGTATGTCACTAATTGGTCTATAAACATCTCAGATCATAACTACAGCGTGTTTCCTGTCGTCGATTCAATTTTTTTTCCAACTTGCGTTTTGAATCGTCTTCGTGCGGCCTCGGGGCGACATTCTAACTTGCGATCGCTTTACCACTTGATCATGGCTTTGTTTGTGTTCCGTGTATTCCGTAAGTCAGTTTACTGACTCACCATTTCCGTGGGGTCAACAAGTCCCGACCCAAATTAGTTTTCGGTCTTGGCGTTTATGGGGGCCGTCGGACTCCTTGCCTTGTGCAGGAACAAAGGGAGCTTGTTCGGTTGCTTCATCGGTGGGAGTTGGCTATACCTGCACGCCCTGCTTAGGTTAGGCGTGCCGTTGCACTGTTGGCAGTGGGGTTTGTCAATCCTTGCTGGTTGGTAGTCGGCAAGTCTTCCTCCTGTTACGGGTAGGGGGGGTCGTCGGTCGTATTTTCGTCGAGACCATAGTGCCTTCAGCCATTCCCCAACTGTGATCCCGGTTTTGAGAGAGAACCGGGTGAGTTTTTCACGTCTCTCAATGACATACTGTCATTCCCCGGGGTTAACCTTTCCTCCCATCCTCAAAGATGGCCTGGTGCCCGCTGTCTTCTCGCTTCGGTGGTGTGCGTTTGTTAGCTGGCGGTCCACGACGCGTTGTTTTCACCCATACGCGAGGACGAGCTATCGCTCATATCATCGGGGTGGGGACGCATCGGCCATTAGGGTTGTTTATCCTTCCCACAATTCCTTATTTCCAACTCCACTTACCTCAATCCTACCAAACATTCCTTCCTCTTTCACATTGGGAACCTTTTAAATTTTCCAGGGTTGGGTTCAGGGTATATTTTGTTCTTTTCTCCTTGGTTTTTACAACATAGCTGGTAATCACAACATCCAGATGCTAGCTATACCATCTTTTCTGAGGAACATCCTTGTTTTCTCATGGCAGTGTTTTTGTTGGTTTTTATTAACCGAGTATTAGATTTATTAGCTTCTTTCTGTATGTTAAGGTCGTTGAGTGCCTTGCATCAGAATACATAGTAAGTCTGTGGGGAGCGAGAGCGTTCCTTCGACTTCATAGGAGGGGTCCTATGTGTTCCCTTCTCTTAGTTGACAGTCAAGTATTGTTTGAATCTTGCTGTTCAGCCTTTTTTTGTTTTGGTGCGGGTCCGATGCGAGCCGTGCGCTTATCATTCAATGATAATTCCGAATGGATGCGTTTATGCCATCGGAAAATTACATACAATTTTTTTGTGGTTTTTATAGCGATTTACGCTTAACCCTAGTTCACGCTTATGCGGCTTTCAAGGTGATGCGTCATCACTTTTGAGCTAATATTTATGATATTTTTTTGGAATTTTTTTATTCCACTGTCCCTGCCATGATGAAATCAAAGACTACCTATTACTACAGATTTTAATTTTATTACGATTGGAATTTTTACATTGAGCGAAGCGACATTCTTCTTTACCATTCAGCGGGCGCGTTTTGCGCTCACGGAAGACACTTAGAGATCGGTTGATTTTTTTTGAGCCACAGGCGATTTTTTTTGAGCCTTTAGCCCTATCATACCGGCAAAGACGCTTAGGGGGGGGGTGTATAACGGATTTTTATACCTCATATCCGTTATCAATCAACCTACAGCAATAATTTGTTGTACACTGCTATTTCATTCAAATCTATTGAGCACTCCCATATTTTTCGTGTCTTTCGTAGAGAGCGCATGACGACGGCCATGCTGGTGGATTATCTTCACTTTTGATCCGACGGCTGAAGTGTGAAGTTCTAAAGTGTGTGCATTGCTGCAGTCTAATTATTTTATTGCGATTTCAAGTGGAAATTCTTACATCGAGTTATTGAATATCTAAACCGAGTACACGTGGGTGAGATTGATATATATTTTTTGATACGGAAGCCACCGTAGCATATTTCACTTCGACATCTGGATGTCAATCACCATCTTTTTGTGCTGATTATTTTATCGCTCGACTGCACTTTGCGCATGCTTGAACGCCCTCTTGTGGGATTTTATGGTGACAAGTTTTGTCAACAAAGCGTTCCGAATTATTTTGAGATAACATCCTCCTGCTTTTGCCAGTCGTGCAAAAGTCACATCGTCGTGTCCGTTGCCATTGTTGTCGTCGTACTGCGTTTATTTTTTGTGACACTTCCTGCCGATTAATCGAGCAAGCCTGCGTCAACCGTGCTAGTGATTTTGGATTTCATTTTGGAGCTCAGCATTACGCCAGAGTATTTTGGAATAACTCTTTGGGGTGGAAGATACCAGAGTATTTTGGAATAACTCTTTGGGGTGGAAAAGTCCAGCCATTGTCCTATCACCGAGTCGTGGGGTCGCTGAGGATTCATCACTCGAGTCGTGCAATCCTTCCTGGAGAACCGAGACCTGGCGAGCAGTGCATCAACATCAATTCTCGTGTGCAATCCATCCAAGCAGGTTGGGGGTACCTGTCACCATCAGTTTGTGAGCTTGCTGAGTACTTGGTAAGACAATTTTACTTTCCTAATCTGTTTTGGGTAGTGATTGCCATATTTCAATTACGAGTTGTTTAATTAACGTCACAACGAGGTGTCTTGCTTTGTCACCTCAGTTCTTTTTGTTCGCCGAGCCTTCTTCACAGGGGGATTGATTCACGCATTGTATTTTGGCTGGCTTCCGTCAGAAGCCAGCAATTCATTTTATATTCGCCACCGAAAGGTTGTTGCCATTTGTATTTTTTTGTGTATTGATTGTGGTGTGTTATTAAATCAATTATTATTACACCGAATTTTATTTCCCTGGAAGAGGGGGTACTTATAGCCTTTTCAGTGAGATTAGAGATCAGGACCCACGTCCCTCGCAGACCGACGTTACCATCAGAGTAGCTAGTCAATTCCATCCAGGGCTCCCCACGTTAAAAAAGTGAGGTGGTTTTCCACTTCGCGTGGGAGGAAGTTTCTCGATCCTGCATCCGCGGGAGAGAGGTAATTCACTTCTCAAGTCTCGTAACAAATCTCAATTAGTTTAACGGTTCAACTGGAATCTTAAGATAAACTCCCAAAAACGTAGTTCCGAGATAAACGAGTTTGATGTTTTCTTTAAATGTTTGGTATTTACAACTACTGTTCTGTTCACATAATTTTAATCTATATTGCAATGTTGGAGAACCACGTCAATAGAAATACGTTTATTTAAGATTCAGAGAATTTGTTAATAACAAAAAAGCATGGACTTGTCTGAACAAACAGATAAACTTTCATCCGACACAAAGAATTTGAGTTCAGTATCATGTAATTTGAAAAGCGAGGCTTGAAACAGGTTAATAAAAAATAATTTATAATGTAACGCTTAATTGATTCCGTTGATATAAAATGTTTATTAATAATACAAAATCAAAATTGTTTAGTCATAAGAAAGGTAATTCAAAAGTCAAAATATTGTTAATTGATTAATTAATATAAAATTTGTGTTAGCATTAAAATTTAAATAAGTGATATAAAAATATTACGCAACGTTCGGAGTATTTCGATTTAGTGCACCGAAAACGGATAATGCATGTCCATAAATTTCATGAAACCAATCACGAAGCAATGATGAAGATTAATCCAATCTAAAAAAAAAAAATTATTTTATTAAAATTGTAACAAGTCACGATGAGCTGAATACAGACCTGTAATCTTAGAAGGTCAAAATGGTATTGATTTTTGCATCGACCAATAATAAATAATGACGAAGAATCAAGAGGCTATGAATTTCGAGGCGATGGGAAGAAAAACAATTGGGATCGCTCTACGTTTGATCGATAGATAAATGGCGTTGTGTTTTATGGCCACTGCTAATAAAAATAATTAAAAAGTACAGAAAATTTAAGTAAAGTCGACGAAAATTAGTGAATATTAATATAAAAAGTGTACTTACGTTGTATTAAAGTGTTTTCCAATCGAAATTATAAAGGATTCAGAATATTTCTACAAAAAACGAATTTCAACTACACGTGGTTTTATACGACGCACCAAGAAAGTAATCCGTGCATATCAAGATAAGAAATAACCATTGGCGTGTCGAAGGTTAACAATCTCATGGTCAAACATCTTATGCATAATAAAAACCCTAGAGCTCTTAAAGGTAAATTAACATTAAACTTTATTTTCGTAATAAAATTAAGTGAAAATTTCGGACAACATAAACGCGTGCTTTTCTTCGTTAATGTTAAGAATTTTTATTAATAGGATTAATATTAAGAACTTTTTACTTAATAAACCATTTATTTACTTTATTTTGTGTAATAAAAAAAATATAATTGTCTTTGCAACGGAAGATATTTTTTTTTATCTGTTCCGAGCACCCAAAAATTTGATTTAGCATTACAGTTATTGGTCCCGGAACGAACCCAGACTGAGAGAGGTAAGTCCATGCACTCCGAGACATTAAAGCCGAGGTATTATCATTATTGTTACATTATTTGTCATTGGTGTAAAAGTTCAATATTTCTATCGACGGGGTACAACGAGACATAATTAGAAGTAGAGGCACACCCTCACACAGCAATATATATAAAAATGGATGTATGTGTGTATGTATGTTCCCTATAGACTCCTAAACCGTTTGAACGATCGGAACCAAATTTGGCACAGTTATTATGTAAGTCCCTGCGCATGTTTTTGTATTGAAATAGTGCAAAAATTCGCAAAGGAAAGTTGATTTTGAGTAGCCTGCCTTCCTTTAAGGAATCTCGATAATCCATTCATGCGCGTCCCATAGGGACGCGCATGAATGGATTATCGAGATTCCTTAAAGGAAGGCAGGCTACTCAAAATCAACTTAAAAAACAATAATTAATGCTGTCAAACTGTCAACCGATCGACAATGCAAATACGCGCAGTGAAGCCGAAGGCCGAACAACCACATCCGACAGGGTCTAGATGGCTAAAGGCGGTCGGTAGGCCGACTGTGCCAGCTAGTTCTATATAAAACAGTAGTAAACGCCTTCTGACAGCACAAAATTTCTATACGGTTGCATATCTTTTCGAAATTTATAATCAATAGTAACTCGGCAATTCGTGTAATATTTAGAAAGGTAGCAATGCCGCGATACTTACCAACAAATTTATTGTTTTAAAATTTTGATGGATTGCTTTTTGGGACGTCAAACAGTAAAAATAAAATTCAATACACTAATGAGATAGATAACAGTAGGAGCATACGGTGTGAAATATATATCCCTGGTGTATAAAAGAGCATCCGATATATTAAAAGGTAAAACATACTTAAATAATGGATGGTACCATAAATTTTTAAAAAGAAGTTTTTGCATTACAGAATGATTAATTTTATCCGTTTTTAAAGATGCAGCAGCGCGAACATTTACTTGATGTAGTGCAACAAAATAACCAAAAGAAATTTGGATATAAAATCGAGTGGCCTAATTTGATAGAAATTTTATTATTTAAAATTAAACATGTAGACAACACGCTGCCAATAAAATTAAGCCTCTTGGCTTTGGTCCAACGTACAAATTCGAACGCATATTTGTTTCAGGATTGATAACTCGGATATAATAACACTCTATCATTCCATAATAATGACGGTGTTTTATTGTTTCCAACATATGAACTCTGATTTGTTCAAGCTTATTTATTAATTTTGGCAAAAGCGATAAATTTATGGAATGGTACGCTATTAGCAGAGAAATCTAAAGAAACTCAAAAGGTGGTAGTGTCCTCACGTATATTATACGTTAAATTTACCAAGTAAATAATTTTAACCTCAACTTCCTTTTTGTTTGTGAAACAAAACTTACAAACTCGCTCCAAAACTTAAAGTTCTTGCATATTTATGAAAGCTGCAGCACCCAAGAATTTTTCGAGTTTTTCTATCGAATTTAATTTAGGAATTTAAAAGAAAATCCACCCTTCATACTATAACATACGTCCACAAAATAAAACTGCATAATTTATGACGAAATGTATAAGAAGGATCCTTTTGTGTGCAAGATAAAAATGAACCAAGGCAACAGATTTACGCCGCATTAAAAACATAAAGGCAAAAAAATAAAACATAATGAATATGTTTTGACCTACATAATTAACTATTAAATTAAATGGGACAATTTGTATGCGTCACAATGAAATAATAAATTTGACTTTGTATAATTTGCATCGGTCAAATGCGCGATGATCATCACAGCACCACCCAAATATGCGAAGAACCGTAATGACCTCTCTTAATTATTTTTATTAAAGCGTTAGGATTTTTGTCGAAATATAATGATTTTTCTACTAAGCGAAATGTGTCGACAGGGTTTGTCGCGCATATCCTGAATAAGGATAATTTGTAAGCGGTCTACGAACGCATTTAACAAATTTAAGAGTCAGCGAAATAACGCGGAACCGTGTACACGCCTTACACAACCAACCGTTTGTCTCCAGTTTATGTGACTTGCAGGGCCGGATTGGGAATGTGGATTGTTTTACTTTGAGCTATGGCGAGGGGAAGAATTTTCTTTATTGTAAGCAGCCTTGTAATGACGTCTGAACCCTTGTATTTAATACCTACAGATAAAGGACGTAGAAAATTTCAAGATCAAGTGTGTTTTTACAACATTTTGATACCAAATATAATTTTGATGTGCTGTTTATATGGATGAATCAAGAAAAATTTCTGTGGAAGATAATAGGATTCCGGATCTTTCGTGTTTAATTTACTCAGGTTTGACTGTAGTTAACTTACTATCCAAGTATTGATTAGCAATATGAAGTCACCTATTTTATTATCTTGGGAAAATATTATTCCTTAAACGTGCAAATAATGAGGCCGAAGGCCAAGTCGTGTGACCTCATAAAAATTAATCAGATAATATTTTATTTTACGAAGTAGGATTTAAAAGCCGGACTTTTGTCCGGATTTGTACTTCCACCCGGAATTTTAAAGAACCTTTAATTATTTTTTTAATTAAACAATCGCAGAAGTGATCATGCGCATATAAATGGCTGAGACATACATAAATAAAACTACATCTTCACATTTATAGCAATTTTAGTTTATTTAACCATTTTTTTTTTAATTTCGAACATTTATTTCCCTGGTGTCCGTATTTGACTCTGAAGAGTGACGGAAAGTCTAACCCAGGGATGAGCAACATTTTTTTTACAACAGGATAACTACAAATTTAAAAATCTTGTGCAAGCCTTATGATCATACAAACACTGAATTATGAACTAAAATTATCTCTTTATTAACAAAATAAACCTATAAACCTAACCTTAAAAGTCAAAATGTAAAATCTTTGAAGGGCTGCACAAGAAAGTGTGGCGGGTTGCTCATCCCTGGTCTAACCATATTATGGGTACCGTAACGTTTACTTTCCTTTATATTACAATAAGATGGTACCTTAACAACTTCAAATTAGGGCTAACCAATTTCAAATAGGCGCCAAGTAGGGGGGGAGTGTGAAAGTATTCATGGAAAATATTTATTTAACATAAAACGTTTCGTGATACGATAAAATCGGAGTTAAAATTTGCTTGTTTCTGTCGAATTACTACAAAATCAATTTGAGATCAATAATATTGCATTTTTTAACAAGTAAAGCATCGGAGAACCGAAACTTTGTGTCTACGAAATTTATTTTGCGGTGGTGGCAATATAATTATTTAACATAAATTTTTTACTATTAATGTGACGGGTTGACCTAGAAAAAAAAATTTCGGTTGCGGGGTATTTCTGAACTCAGCCTAAAAATTCTAAAACGCATGCTTTTGATCAAAAACAAAAAATATAAAATAACCCCTAACAGATTTTTTTTATGTAACTTTCCATCTAGACCTAGAACATGATTGCGTTTTGAGGCCGCACTGGAGAAGAGCATAACAGATAAAATATAACCTTAAATAAATTGAGGCTATATATGTATTGTTTTAATAATTACCTTGTGAAATGAATACTAAAATAAAGCTTAAAATTAAAAAAAAAGTTGCTAGTATCCATTGTTTCTTTCGATTGGGGGGGGGGACTAAATCAATTTAACTTTGTAAATCTACTGCCTCGATGGGGTTGTTTAACTAATCTATTCATCAACGGCGACTCGTGGTTTGCTATAATTGAGGGGGTGGGGAGGATTACAAATTACAAATTACATCTTCACTTTTCAGTCAAGTCTTTTAAATCCGTGCACGTATTTTAATATTTATTTTCATTTAAAAATAATGATAACAATTTATTGCTGAAATTTCCTACTTTACCCCGATTAGTTTATTTCCAGTTTAAAATTAATTAAACAAAGTATCAGATATAGAAACAGATTAACAACAGATGGCGCTTCTAAATTGGAAAACTCAATACTTTGTTTTAGCATCAATAACCGTCTTAGGCACATCCTAAAGCTTTTGGGTTACTAATCCCTTTAAAATCATAGTTTAAAATAGTTCAACGTTCGTCTACCCCAATAGCAGTTGAAAGAGATTAAGCGAGTTCGCTCCCACATTCTCCTTTTTGCGAATTATGCTTACTTGCTTGCACAACCTAAAGGTCCTGGGTATGACCTAAAACTGCATCCCTTGATCTTAGCCAAAAACAAAAACTCTTTTTTTTATTCTAGCGCGAGTTGCTCCAAGCAACAGGCGTACGGCGACGTAACTCTCATGCAATATACCTACACATTTGCCGCTACAAGCCCTAGGAGACCTTTCCAATCGCGTTTCGCCATAGTTAACTACTCTAAAGTAGATATTAATTCCGATAGTAGCCCTAGGGCATCATGTGGCCTCACTTATGTACAATCTTAAATGAAGCTCTCTCATTGGTTTAAAGGCAGTAACAATGTCTTTGAGTTGAATAATTAGTCAGGTAATTGGTAAAATTATCATGCAGTCATTCAGATAATTTATTAACCTTCAAATGTTCCCACCGTTAAATAAAGAATCCATGTACCGGGGTCTGGGCCTGGTCTGAATTGCGGAGGGAGCTGAATTTTTAAGGCCGCTGTTTAAAAATAAAGGTTCCCGTCCACTGGACCGACTTTCAACCGACCGACTTCCAACAGACCGACTTTCAACCGACCGCCTTTCAACCGACAGACTTTTAACGGACCGACTATTTTTTCGACCGACTTTCAACGGACCGACTTTCAACCGACCGACTTTTAACGGACCGACTATTTTTTTGACCGACTGTCGATACTACCCGAAGCATTCACTACAAGAATGATTTCCAATTCGACTATTTGTCACATCATATAGTTTCATTTTACAGCCATGACAACTGTGAGATGTCTAGGAATCATTCGGGAAACCTGGCCTCAATCGTTTATCTTTCTTATTAAGCAATAATAAACGATTGAGATCAGGTCTCCGATTGGATTCCTTGTCACCTCTCGTCAGGGCTGCCCACGGTTGAGGTCACCTAGACTTCCCAGACACCTGTCGCTATGGCATCTCCACGAAAACCAAACCAACAGAGTTATGGATCTGCCAAGGTTAGAACCCCCCCCCCCCAACGACGCTTTAACCAAAAACTCACGATTATTGCTTAATAAGAAAAATAAACGATGGAGGCCAGGTTTCCCGAAGGATTCCTAGACACCTCACAGTTGTCATGGCTGTAAAATGAAACTATATGATGTGACAAATAGTCGAATTGGAAATCATTCTTGTAGTGAATGCTTCGGGAAGTATCGATAGTCGGTCGAAAAAATAGTCGGTCCGTTAAAAGTCGGTCGGATGAAAGTCGGTCCGTTGAAAGTCGGTCGAAAAAATAGTCGGTCCGTTAAAAGTCGGTCGGTTGAAAGTCGGTCGGTTGAAAGGCGGGTCCGTTGAAAGTCGGTCGGTTGAAAGTCGGTCGGTTCAAGCTGAGTCGGTCGGTTGAAAGTGGACGGTCACGAAAAGAAATACTGTTGTCAAGTTACTGAAAAATGGAATTAAAAAAATAGAACGATATATTTATCAAAAATAATTCGGTCAGTGGGGTGGGAAGAAAAGTTTTAGTAAGGTTAGCTACTATAACCTAGGTATTTGTTAACAATTTTGAAAAAATAGAATAGAAACTTTAAGTCAATCCTTGGAGCAGTTTTGAACTTGTGTTGGTTGTGGAACGGCGGAACTTTACTTGTGACCATTTATTAACCTTACTTTTAGACTTATCCTCCCTTCATTAGTTCTGATAATTGGAGTTCTATTGTACTTGAAAATAAGAACATACCCCTTTATTTAAGTTTTAAGATTGTTTCCATAAAACTGATTAAATTTTGTAAAAAAATAAACACTTGTTAATTCAAAAAATATTCAAAAAAATCGCCTGCGACCGGCGCCTCATTTATTACCCATTATTTTTAGGTAGAAAATGTCGTACAATAGTTTAAAATATTTAAATTATTTTGGACCGATCTTTTCAGCTAAATTTTCAGTTAGTTGTGGTTTTACAAAGATCTGAATTTGTTTTTGAAGATTATCAACTGTGAACTTGAAGTTATGAAGATCTGAGTTTATACGTAGTTAATGTCCATCTTCATTTCCTTTTAATTAAAACCTGTCAATTTAAAGAAATTATCCGGTACCTTAACAAGTTATTACCAAAATATTACCGCTAAATTTCAACATGCTTTCTTAAATTATGGCTTCGAAAAATAAAAATAATAGCAAATTCTTATGTTTTCATTCATGGTTACACCCCTTACATTTTTATGTCTTATTTTGAGTATATCCTTTGAATAGATTCAAGCAGATGCCAAACTTTACCAGACCGGGTGGTTTGAGTTGAGGGGGTTTGATCCCCAACCGGAGGGAATCAAAGTAGTAAAATTGTTTTTTGTTTATTACAAAAAGTCACATGCAGCATGCATTGTTTATAGATGATAAGAAAAATATGAAATAAAAAATAACAAGTAGGTATATTTTTCAACCAATTTATATTTCATTGAAATTCTGGATACATGCATTTAATTGTAAATCAATAAAATCCGTTTCAAAAATATGTTGGAAATGTTTTGGCACTAAAATGTTGACTGCAGTCCGTTCCTGGCCACTCATCCTTACAACAAATACTACAATATCGTTTTAGTAATTTCTAGGTGCTCGTCCTAAGATCAGTTCGGTCAAACGTGGAAGAAATCGTTTTTTTGGAATTAGGAGATATTTATTGTGGGATTGATAGTCCTTAAAGAGGAAAGCTTCTTTACTAAATGTTATCAATTTTGTTGTTCGTTTGTACGACATTTAACTTGGGATTTATTTTAACTTCCTCGACTTTGTATTCACTAACAATAAAAACCGACCTGAAAAACGTACCATTGAAATATAGTATTTAATGCATGTACTTCTTCAGAGGCGGACCGAAGAAAATTTTGCCGGGGCCTTATTTTAAATTGTATGTTGAGTTATGTTATTAATCAGAAAAATAACTTCTTCTGTTTAACGAATGCTTATTAAACAGTTGTCATAATTTTAAAAAATACAAGGGGGGGGGGATAAATTTCCACATTTAAAAAATCTGAATAAATTTATTTACATAAAATTAAAAAAACCCTCAGATTCCTTCACATACACTAAAAAGCAAACGATCATCGCTAATTGCAGGTGTGCAAACTCGAGCATCTTTGATTTGTCTCACGCTTAGAAGCGAAGTTCCAACTCTTCATCATGGTTGCTGATATTTAATATTTGAATACTGAGTATATGAAGATATACTACAGAAATGATCATGTGAAGAATGATTCGCGAAGAGGAGCATGTGCGAGCGGAGCTCGCTTAATCTCCTTCATCTAATGTTGGCGTTGAAACTGACGTTGGACTATTTAAAGGGATTGGTAACCTGCGAGTGGTATTGGAGCCGAATCTTGTAAATTGATGTTAAAGAAAGGGTAGGTTGGAGAGGAATAAAGAGCGTAATAGGTGGTTATCGAGGATATCGAATAAAGAGAACGATAGAAAAATTACAAAAAAAAGAAATTGAAGAGAGTAGAAGAGAAAGGTAAAATAGAAAGAGAGAGAATAAACCAAAATATATGTAAAATTTATAGAATTCGTATCGAATTCTGTCCAACTTGATCTTGAACCTGTCTATCTTACAGGTTGGTTGCCACGAAGTGAACGAGTCTTGGTTAAATTCCTATCTACACGTCCAGAAAGACAGCGCTAGTCCATCCGTTTTAAGTGTGCAGAGGTGCGGCTTCGAACGGTAACGGTGATTGGTTGACATTTAAATATAGCAAATTTGATTTGCCGTTCGTTTCCACACCGCTGCATACTTAAAACGGATAGATAGTACGCCATTTGTTGAAAGAAGTTTGCTAAAATTAAGAACCTTAACATTTTGGTCCTGGGCATGACCTAAAACTGCATCTATAGTCCTGCGTTTGACCTTAAACTATCTCATCGTTGCAGTATTTGTTCTTATCAGCTTAATGTCTCCCGATATTGGCTCATAAATTCGAGACATTACTATCCAGAATCAGGATGCCGTAGAAACCCATTGCTTATCTTACTTACACTTCTGTTTTTATCAATTTTATAAAATTTAGAGCTACTTTATCGCAAAATTTGCAAGCATGTACTAAGTCTTTCTAAGTTCATGCTTGCAATGTAGACAAGTGTGATTCCAATGAATAAATCAGCTGCGGCGCGGTTCTGGTTGAAAATAATAAATAACAATAATAAAATGATGTGTTATAATAAAATCAACATTTTTTTCAAATTTTTTAATTAGTTGAAAGTTAAAATTTTCCTCATCGAAAATTTAGTTTGATCTCTTAAACCTACCAAACTCGTTTATTTGACACGCTTTAGAATTTTTCAATTTCAGTTACTAATGAAAAGATCTTTATGCATTAATTACTTCAATTTCAATTTAACATAAAATGAAAATTTGATACCTAGAATTTTAAACACAATGATAATCGGAAAATTAACAATCCCCGAAGACACGTTAATGCAAATGAATTTAAAAATTTTTGTAGGATCAAAGTGAAAATGTAATTGGACTTTTATATTCGTGCAAGTTTTTCTTTCGTTTTTGGTTTAAACTTTAGTTACATCCCATTTGGAGGAAATCTGTAGAAAAAGCTAAAACAGCAAAATGTAAATCCTTTGGAAATCGTAAATGAAGTATCAATTTCTAGAAACTTTCAGACTGTAATTTTATTTCGTGGAGTTTTTATTTGCGGTTTCACACGATGCCGGTGATTTTATCATAAAATTCCATTGTAAAAAAGTGGATGTTTTATTTAGACGAATCAACAAATACTCAAGTTAAGATTACACTCGCAGGGTGTGAACCCGGTTTTACTGCCGGTGAAATAAAATAATTTTATTTTTTGAGGGAAATCTAAAATTGTAAGTGAAATAAATATCCATCCTATTTTATAAAACGTTTAGCTAAACGATACTTAAAAAAATTAATTGAAGCTGTGAGAGGATAAAACAAGTTGGATATAAAAATAAATCGCAGAACAAAAAGGTTCTCGTACATTAACAGTCAACTTTATTACAAGAAAAAGTTGATTATAACAGTTTTTCTCTTAGATTAATTGCGTTTTCAAAAAAATTTGGGAATGTTGTCTTTGCACTCTTTCCTTTATTACGGAATTCACCGGTCAGGACAGTTCCAGTTATATGTATGCGTTGCTACAAAAATTTTGAAATTATATCGCGGACAAGTTATTTATCTAATTGGTTTATTTTTTTGCCAACCTAAAAGGAAATATAGCGACCGATTATGTTTGAGAGTTATAGTTATACAGTTATTATAATTGAAAAGTTTAGTATTTCAATAGTTTATTTCAATTCGTTCAGTTTATATCAAATTAGCCGGAACAGGCGGCTTAACGGCCACCTTTATAACCGTCTAATAGAACGTGATTGACTTGGTTGTACAGCCTGAAGGCCGTAGGGGTGTCCTTATTACATTAAGTAGCATGTACGCCTTGGTTGTTCACCTTTCGGCCCCATTCAAGGGAATTTAGATGATAATTGTAAACAGTAGTTGTTCATAATAACTATTTAAAACTTTACATAATTCTTTTAAGATACAAAAGCATTGAAAGATTGATTTTTTTATTATATTTAGTTGTTATTTTTTCGTATATCCGGGTTATATTTGGAGTAATATCTGATAATATAAAGATTCTAGTGCGTAACAGCTATGGTTGGGCGGCCTGAAGGCCGCACTGAATCGTTTTAAGTTTGATAAATAAAATTTTTTGGATAAGATCAGAAGAATGATAGAATTCTGATAGAATTCTGATTTTATATAACATAAAATAATTGGATTTTCACGTCTGCAAATGAAGTCGATTTCGAATTTTAAAGGTTTTTTCTTGAATACATTGAGAATCCAATCTCGTACAAGTATACGTTCTGGCAAATGGCATCCATGTAGAATTGCACATCTCGATAACTCGAGATATTCTTTCCGTTAGTCGTGCCAAAAAATAATGAGGGAAACATTTTTAAATTTTATTTTTGATTTAGTTTGCTGTTTCAACTAATCTATAAAACTTTTACAATTAACAGAATGAATGAATTCTGACCCAGATATGCGGTTTTTCAATTAAGGTGAAAGAAATGGTTAAGATGATCTAAATTCTCGGTTTTACTTATGGAACTCAGTTTGGGCTCCATTGTTCCAAGGGATTTCGATTAAAATTACCACTGGATTACTGGATAGATTGCCTTATGCAGAATTAATTTTGTTAAAAATGATTTGATTATTAGATCTTAGTTGGTTCGCGTGGAGTTTAATAGTAGTCTTGCCTTATTTTCATGGTACTGCCGAGTACCAAACACAGTCCATTATGGGCCCGGTTCTTACCTATGATGCCGGTCGGGCTGGATCTTGTGAAGTATCATCTTGATATTGGGTAAGCTCCTGGTGGATTATCCAGAGGTTGAAGTTCTTTGTCAATTTATCATTTTACTTTTCATTTAACAATTATGATGGTTTCTCCCGAGAACCGGCCCCATACGCTGTTTAAAAAATAAGCCTTTCTGCGAGTGGGATTAATCCTCATCAATCTACAATTGAAGTCGTTTAATTTAACGTGGTAGGTTCGTCGTCAGACACTCCCAGCACGGGTTCCCTGAACCTGTGGGTCTCCTCACTCATTATTTCACTCCTTGGGAGCTTCCTAACAAGGTTTCGCCGGGACAAG
This sequence comes from Podabrus alpinus, assembly GCA_932274525.1. Classification (NCBI taxonomy): domain Eukaryota; kingdom Metazoa; phylum Arthropoda; class Insecta; order Coleoptera; family Cantharidae; genus Podabrus; species Podabrus alpinus. The sequence continues at coordinate 6,428,327 of OW026453.1, forward strand.
CGCCCTACTTAAAGGGATTCCTATTGGATGCAGAACGAGCCAGTTAAGCACCACCCAAGGACCGATTCAAATGATTCAGTTCATAGAATTTTTCATAACCTGGAATGCGTCTTTGCTTCCTTTACTGTGGATCTCCACCTCTTCCGGTCGCCGTAAAGCTGTCTCCAATCCACTACACCGATCACTCTTAAGTCCTCCATTACACTGTCCCACCACCGGAATCTCGGCCTTCCTCTGGCTCGGGCTCCTGGTTTCGCGTGCCGGTGGTTTTATTTTGGCTGTTGTCTTCCCCAATGTCATGCTGGCCAATCTAATCGACTTCATCTCTTTCGTGGCTTCCAGCAGTTCCCGCCTGTTCATCCTATCAGAGTCTTGGATTAGTCGGGCTTTTATGGATTTTTGTACGTTCGGTCGGTAGACAGGAAGGTCTTGGAATATTTTCAACAGCTGCTCCGCTCGGCAAGACGAAGCGTAGGCGGGATATAATTACAAGATTACGCGCTAAGCTACGTAGATATGTATAATTTTACAGGATCAAAAAACTTATCAGAATAATTATTGTTCACAACGCAAATGCATCACTTCAGAACAGTGGCGTAATCAAAAACTCATTTGGGGAGGGGCTGAAATCTAGAAAGGACCATTTTGGTTACGCTACTGGTTAGGGAGCGCAAATTTTATATCGTCGTCTCCTAGACGGTTTCCATACAAGTTACGTATTTACATTGATAAATTTCTACATTTTGTAGAAATGTTAAATGCAAAAAATGTAGTTAAGGGATGATAGCATGCACATCTTTTTCTCCCACGTAATGACCTCTATACACCGCGGTGTAGTCTGTTGTCTAACATACTGTGCTTTTATTTAAATTATTTCCAGTTTATATTTTTGCAAAGAAACTTGTTTTAAGAAATAATTGAAGGGCTTAGTGGAAAAAGTAGTTAAGTCACTTTTTTTTCAATTTGTTGATTTTTATACTAATTTGTAGAGAATAAATGCCGCAATGTGAAAATGTGCTCAACTACAAATTGAAAAAAAGTGACTTAACTGCTTTTTCCACTAGGCCCTTCAATTGTTTCGTTGTACAACCTATAGCTTAAAGTGGAATCCGAACCCCGGCATTATATCCTGGAGTCTAAATAAAGGATTACCAACCATAGATTCCTATAGAAAGTTATTAATGATATATCATTAATTTCTAATTGTGACGCTAGATGGCATTACTAATAATGATTTTATCTAGTACATTTAGTAGTGTGCATTTAGGATGCACTAAAAACGTTATTGTGTTTCTGCGCAATCCTGAAAGTGCTATTTTGTTTCTGCGCACCCTAATTCATACTCAGTGTGGACTAAATTTACCAGCTAAAACCCCTATAAGCAGGTCCATTTCCCCAGACCGCCTATTTCAAATTTTGGGTCGAATTAGGTGTCAATCGTTTGTATTACTGTTTTTCGGACCCGGACAACTGGGCGAGTCAAACTGGGCGACGTATAACTGGGCGACAGGTAAACTCGGCGACGTATGACTGGGCGACTGGTAAACTTGGCGACGGTTAACTGGGCGACGGGAAAACTGGACGATGATGAACTCGGCGATATTCCGGTAACTTTTGATAACGACAATAACATCGATTATTTTTTGTTTTTACGCGATTTTTTGGGGGTGAAACGTAATAGTTTACTGCCCCATACCGCAACTATACTTTTTAATGCTATTTTGAGGTTCTCTCACATCCCGGTTTCATTTATCCCGGTTTCCTTGATGGGTGGCGCCTTCTCGTATGTTTAGCCTAGTAACCAGAGTCAAAACCGCCCTGGAGGGGTGCAACGCGGAGCGGAGCGGAGCGGCGCCCCGAAAGGGTAGGTTTTGACGATGGATTACCATCCTTATCGAATGCACACCCCAAAATTCGGAACATTGACAAGATACATAAATATATCATATTTATGTCGCCTAGTTGACCGTCGCCGAGTTGACCGTTGCCAAGTTTTATCGTCGCCCAGTTGACTGTCGCCCAGTTTACCCGTCACCCAGTTTGCCTATCGCCCACTTGTCCGTCGCCCAGTTATACGTCGCCAAGTTATACGTCGCCCAGTTTGACTCGCCCAGTTGTCACGTACCGTCTATTTTTGTCGTCTTAATAATGGAAGGGGGGCTTGCTGATAATTTTATATTTTTATGAATGAAAATTCATTTTTATTATAAATTCATTCACAGTGAAAGTCTACTACTTATTTCTGCTTAAATAGAAAATGTTTGATATTGTTTTGTTTAAACCTATCCAAATTCATAACTGAAATAACATCGATTTTGTTAAATAATTTAATTGCTATCATTTTAAAATATACCGGTTGCTGCTCCGAGATTGACATAAATTTAGTTAACCGCTAGCAGTTGAAATACAAAATGGGGAGGAATTAATCTATGTCATATCGTCGTCGTCGTCGTCGTCTGCTTCACGGTGTAGGCCCCAGGCCTGTTCCGATTTCTAATCAGCCCACCTCTTCCTTGGACGTCCAACATCTCTTCTCCCACTTGGATCATATTTCATGGCACTCTTTGGCAAACGCTGATCTTCCATTCTCTGCACATGCTCCTTCCATTGACGTTTATAATCGTAAACCTTGTCTTTCACCGAAGAGATCTGCAATTCCTCTCTGATATCCTCATTTCTATTCATATCTAGCAATGTACATCCTTTGACTGATCGCAAAAATTTCATCTCTGCTGCTGTTATTTTAGCTTCTTGCCTGGTCATAATCGTCCAAGTTTCGCTTCCATACAGCAAGGTGGGAACCGCTATGACCTTGTAGAACTTTAGCTGCGTTTCTTGTCTACATTGTTTTCCCAATGTTCGTGTAATGGTTCCACACATTCTCTGGAAGGTATTTAGTTTTTTTGCTATGTCCTCATCATATTCGTAAGAAACATCGCAACCCAAGTACTTGAAATGCGAAACCTGTTCCAGGCAAGCGTTGTTTATATATATTTTAGACCTAATAGGATCTTTGCCTTTAAACGCCCTTATTTTGGTTTTTCTTACAGATATTTCGCAGTTATATTTGCTGGACAAGATATTTAGCTGATACACAGCTCTTTGCAGATCTTCTTCTGTGGCTGTAATCAATGCTTGGTCGTCTGCAAATAGTATTGTATTGAGGTATTTGTTTTGACAAATACCTCAATGTATTTGAGCCTTGGCTCCACAAGGCATACACCTCTATGTCATATCTTTGAATATATTTTGCGAAAAGTTCTAACACAAACTAAAATACTGAATACACCAACGATTGCCACCAAATTCTGCCCAAAATTCGCGATGGGGGGGGGGCTCGAATTTCCTCAGCGTAAATTTTAAGATATTTCGCAAACGGTGCTAACACAAACGAAAATAATGAACACACAAATATACACAAACGATTGACACCAAATTGGAAATGAAGGTTTCCTGATATGAACCGTTATTTCCACTATTTTTGCTTAGATGCCTGCTTCCAGCATTTTGAAAAATAAGCCCTGGTGCCATTCCTTATCAAAAGCCTTGGCGATATCCAGGACACAGCCGAAATGGGAAGGGTGTGAAATGAACCTGCTATATGCATAATATATATATTTTATTTAAAAGCAATAAGGAATAATAAGTATAGGAAAAAATTGTACCTACTATTGGTGCAAAGATCTCAAAATAAGGTAAAGATCATTCTCCAATTTAGTCGTTAGAAATCAACTTTAAACTACGATAGTAGTAATATGTGGTGATGAAAGAGGTCTGCTCAGAAATGGAAAACTATCCCAAAACAGATCTATCAATACAAAAACAGTTGGTTAAATTGGATGCATGTGAAATTAACTTAACTAAGGCGTTTAAGAAAACCTCTTTTGAGCGAATAGTTTTGGCACATACGGTATCCCTTAAAGTTTCAAGGTTAATTGCTTGTTATTTGAGTTCTGTAAGACGAGGATGAAGGCTAGACTTTCCGTTAGAAATAACTTCTAAGTTTCACTTAATTCAATTATCAGTTAAATGATGACGTTGATGCAATCGACCCCAAGTATTATAAATGACTTTGGCTTACGTATGAAAAGTGGGCAATGGAAAGTTAAGCGGAAAAATTAATTATTATAATTTGCCAAATTGTCGGTAGAATATTAAAAAAAGTTCATGTATAAAACGAAGTAATCAAAGAGAACCTAGTAAATCGGTAATCGGAGTAGGTATGTAATATACGAAATATTTTGAGAAGTTAAGAAGGCATTCGTTTGTCAAAAAGCTGAAAGAAGTCGTATAAAAGCTGAAAGAAGTCGTATAAAATATTTTTGGGAAAATGATATTTGATATGTTTACCACGATATCTTTGTTGTAGAATTTAATGTAAGGCTTTAGTGGTAAACATGGTATATAATATTTTATATCTCATGTTTTCTTACGCGTATGTTAATTTTTACGTATTTTAATTAAATAATTATTTATGTTGGTACACCCGTACAAGACATTTTAAGAAAATATAGGGTGAACTCGAAAACATTTTGAAACGTCTGAAGAGGGTATCAGGTAATCGCCAGCAAAAATTGTTACTTGGGTAGTTTGCTGCTCCCCGACTCAAACAGTGATATATGTTTAAGCTTATTTTTTACATACGTTATTAACTTTTTTAACCTAATTTTTGACTTTTATTTCTTAAAAATAATCAAACATTTATTTCTACGACTAAAAAATTGCCTTCTGTTTTTCAGGTTTTTTCCCACTTGAGAAAATTTTAAAAAACGTATTACAATAATTTATAGTAGCCACAAACATAAAAAAAGTTAGGTTAGAAAAAGCGCCAAAGAACATCAAAAGCTTTACGTTTGAGTAGCGCGTTTGATGTATTTTGCGGCAAAGATAAATATTTAAATGGTAACTCTAAAGAAAAATGATAAAGGAATGTCAAACTAGGAGTATTTCTCCTCGTAATAAGTAATAACAAATTAAAAAAAAATTTACTATTCTCTCGAGAAGGCTGACGTCGCTTTGATAAATTATTAACTAAACTTAATTTTCAAATTGAAACCAATTTTAAAATTTTCTAGGAAGTGCAATTTCGAAATGTTTAAATATTATTAAATAAACGATGTAAAATTATCCGGCAAATATCATTATATTATATCACAAACGCAACATCTTTGTGTTGTTAGCTTCATTTCTCTTTCGATTTGTCTTCTTTTTAACTTCAAAGACAAAATTCTAATGGCGTTCCTAAAGTCTTGAAATTGTATCATGAAAAATAAACAGAACTATTTTCTACCCTTATGAAAATAATTTTTTAAATTCTTCCGTGCAAGAAAATTTTACAGTAAAAAAATAAAATTTTAAATTATAAGGGCAGTTGAAGCGGAATAAATAAATGTTTATAATTTACATCCTTTGACACTCCCATACATAGAGGGGTTTCACCGTAATGTTCTTTTAAATTATTTATGTGCTATTCCAACAAATTTTCTTTGAGAACCCCTTTTTCATGTTTTGTCCCGCTTGTTAACATAACCATTATTTTTTTTAAATTAAATTTAAAAGTTAAAAAGTTAAAATATTTTTAACCTTCCCATATTACTTATAAAGAGAGTCCGGATTTATATGTTTTTACATGTTTTATTTGCTCTATCACAGAAAGCTAATTTTTAGTATCTATACTACGAAATGAAGCAAAATACGAAGTTTTATTTCGCATATAATTTAATATTTTGGATTTTTACCGCATATAAAATTATTATCCATATAATCGCACATAACCGCATATATACCGGGTGACCGGCCGAAAACTGAACATAGGGAAATAACATGGGAAATTGATTTCTTCTAAATTCCTGCTTCCCATTATAACTGATATGAGTAAAAAAATACCAAATTAAAGAGATTTTTTTTCCGCGCCTAAAGATACCAAACACTTAATATTTTGTTTTTTAATTAATGTTAAAAAGTCGATAGTAAAATTAAGAAATAGCGCTTCTTAAAAAAATATTAGCGGGCTGGGTCGTTGCATTACGTCTAATGTGCCGCATTGCTATTGTTTTTAAACTTTTTAAATTTGTTTGTATTTTAAAAATAATAAGAACGCAATTTGAATATTATTTTATTATAACAAGTTGACCAATATTAAAAGTTAAAAGTAGTTTTATTTAGTCAACAAAACCCAAGAATAAGAAAAATATCAATTGGATTATTAAATACTGAACGAAAGTAACCAAATAATAATAATATTATAACAAATATTCGAATAACCCTCCATTCTGCACTAAACAGTAACCCAATCTATTATAAAATGATTCTCTTACATTTGCTAGCTGTCTAGCAGTAATTTGATTGCATTCTGCAAAGATCGCGTTCCTCAAAGAATCAATATTTGGGTGACGAGTTTTATAAATTTTGCTTTTAATATGACCCCACAAAAAGAAGTCACACGGTGTCAGATCAGGAGATCGGGCTGGCCAGTTTATAGCACCACCACGACCAATCCATCGATTTGGATATGCTTGGTTTAAATAATCTCTAAGGTTTACCCCAAAATGTGCTGGACAACCGTCTTGCTGAAATCAGACCTCATGGTGTTCAGAAGCTATTTCGTCTAACGCAGGACCAATATTATTTATAAGAAGATCTAAATACATATCTGAATTTAAATTTCCAAGTATTTCAAATGGACCAAGAACACGGTTATTATAAATGCGAGCCCAAATATTAATTTTTTGAGGATATTGTGAGCCGGTCATTAAATTTAGTCTCGGATTTTGTATAGCCCAATAGCGATGGTTTTGTACATTTGGCTCATTGTTTAATGTAAATGTACATTCGTCTGTAAAACATATTTGTTTCAGAAAGTTTCGGTTTCTGTTAGCACGTTCTTGCATTTTCTCACAAAATACAAGCCTGGATTCTTCGTCAAACAAAACTATTTCTTGATGACATTGATATTTAAAAGGATGGTACTTGTGCTTTTTTAAAATTGGTCGAACATTTTCTCTACCAACATTACACTCAGCTGCAATGGATCTAATGCTTGCATTTGGATTCGCAGAAATTAAACCTAATATAGTTTCTTTCAATTCATGGTTGTTTCTCTGATATCCTATTTAAAAAATAATGATAAGACAACTTCAATTAATAATTTTGGTTAATACCTTTATTTAAATTTGTCGAAGTATTACCAGTGTCTTCAAATTTCTTAATTATATTCTGTATGGCCGATATTGATGGAATTTGGCTATTATTAAATTTAACAGAAAATAAGTCACGTATTTGGCGTAAACTATTACCGCTGTAATAATATTTTACCATGAAAACTTTTTCTTCTTCATTGTTAACAAAATTAATTTTAATCTGTCAAAGTAACTTTTGTTTGTAATATTTGGCTTTCATACAATAGCAATGCGGCACATTAGACTTAATGCAAAGACCCAGCCTGCTAATATTTTTTTAAGAAGCGCTATTTCTTAATTTTACTATCGACTTTTTAACAATAATTAGAAAACAAAATATTAAGTGTTTGGTATCTTTAGGCGCGGAAAAAAAATCTCTTTAATTTGGTATTTTTTTATTCATATCAGTTATAATGGGAAGCAGGAATTTAGAAAAAATCAATTTCCCATGTTATTTCCCTATGTTCAGTTTTCGGCCGGTCACCCGGTATGTAAATAATATGTAAATAATATGTAAATATTATTTATGTACTATGCAATACTAAAAATTTCGATTTTGCATTATATTCCTTTGTTTTCATTTAACCGCATATTATCAAAATTTCAGCAATATTACCGCATATATCGACTAATTTTAACCGCATATAAAATACTTATATTGATGTTTTTTATCGCATATAAATCCGGACTCTACTTATAAATTATAATGTATGTACGTATGCATTCGAAAATTAAGACTCCATAATATTGATGCCTTGAAAACAATTAAACAATTTTTTTGTAGGACCTTCGCCTGTTTGTGCGAGGATGTGTTATTAGTCTGTATGAGCAAAATATCATCAATCACACAGACTGAACCGCAAAACCAATTGTAATAAAATTAGGTATGAACTCGGGGTCAAATAAAAATGGTAAACATCGGTTGAAAATTACGGAAATGATGAACAAAGAGCAAAAAAGAATAGTCGTAATTGCTTTTGCAACATCCATATTTTTTTATATTAGTTATGTTGTATCATTCTAATGGTCATCTCTTTTCGGTACAAGCTGATAAATAGTCCAGTTTATACGTTTATAAATTAATTTGTCAAAAACTTTCAATTTAATTAAGCACGCCAGTTTAATAATTTAATTTTATGAAGTAATAAGTAGGTATAATTATTTATATTATGTCGAGCTACAACTTAATATAATTTATTAAAAGTATACTAAAATTTAATATACAACGTGTAAAATTTAATTCAAATTAAAAAGCGGATCTAGTTCAGGAAATGAATTATTTTTTGACACTTTTTTTTTAGACAAGCCGTGTTTTTTTAGCCACGTTTGGTCTAATAATCATAAATTTGTCGCCAAAACAAATTCCGTTGTTACATTTTAAACTTTCAATAAAAAATGTATAGTAAATTTTTTGAAGTGTGAACTAAATTTACGGATTTTTTAGTGGAAATGTAATGAAAATGCAGAACAACTTTTATAGAAATTCCTGATGCATTTTAAATTCCATTCAAAATTTTAAAAAATTAACAATCTGTTCAAATTCATTGTTTGGACGTTTTAAAACATTTTATTTTTATGCATTTGAAAACTGTTCAATAAGTCGCAGTTTAGAAAAAATTGAAAATTGAACAACCTTTTTTATAAACCACAGAAATTTTAATAATTCGTCATTCATTTTATATTTCATACAATTTATTGTTTTTGAATTTTTCCCGAAGTTGGCAGTACAGGAAAAAAAAGTTAAGAATTAAATTTTCTTTTGCGGATTTTGTATGGAAGTTATATGAGATAATTGCAATAGATATGTAGACAGTTTGGTGTACTTAGTGCATTATGTTGTTAAGCTGCGAGGAATGGAGGCGTTTCTGTGAGACCGATTTAGCGCGGTCAATTCTTCTTCTTTATCTTAATGTAGAGCTATAACCCAATTTATTATAATTAATTAGTGTAGTGAATTCCGTGAGCTGAGGTTTTCACACAAGGGGTCAGCTTGTTAGGGTGACCTTCGATGTCCTGTGACCCTGTTTTTCATTATAATGATGGTAATTACTAACAAAGGGGGGCTTGCAGCTTTACGCGCTCTCCGAAGCACGGAAATGGTTTAGAAATTTATTACTCTACCCAGAGTCGAGCCGGGGAACATTGTATTAGCACTCCTTAGCCATGACCGTGGTCTAATCATATACCTTGTTATTCTGGATTTTATTCTGCTCGTCTCTCTTCAGAAAACAAATGAAGAAGTATCGAAATAATTTGTCATGAAAACTTTTCTACGCTTACCGCGGGTTGGAGCTCACGTTAAACATGAGGCCCTCTATACCGGAAAATTACAGCCATGTTAGGAGGGAATGAATCAAGATGATTATATAGACAAGAAAACGAGTCCCAATGGATGCTTGGTATTTTTTAATGTAGTATATTGAAATGCTTTTATTTATGCACCACGTTGGGCCAGCTAAATGAAGTGTTTTTTATTAATTGAGTAAATTTTAATTTGATTATTTTAAACACTCCAAATGATAGTGTTTTTATTTAATGTTTTATAAATATTAATTAGAATTTCCAATGTTTCCAAAACGTACTGCTTAAATAATAGCTCATATTACAACCATTCGCTGTACCTTCGCACGTAACACAAATGTTTATTATCACCTGCCAAACAGAAAATTTTTAATTTCTTTCTTAATTAAACACTTCTTAAAAAATTAAACCTTTATTTTTGCACACTTTTCTTTACAAAATTTTGGATCCATGCTTCATATAAAAAAGGTTTAAAAGCAACTTTTCTTTACAAAATTTTTGCTTGATTTCGGTCCAGGGTCAATCGCACACTTTTTAGGCTTCTATACAAAGTATAACAAGAAGCCTTATGATCTGGATCCGTGTCTGTCCGTCCGTCCGTCTGTCCGTCCGCATAATTCAAATCTAATCAGAACCCTCGAAATTGTGATTGTAAACTCATCGTATGAAGTATAATAAAAAATATATACAAAGTATAGCAAGAAGTCTTATGATCTGGCTCCGTGTCTCTCCGTCCGTCCGTCTGCATAATTCAAATCTAATTTATATATTAAGATAGGTTACAAAAATATTCTGTGCTTTAAGATTGTAATTTTCAACCTATTTAGTAGACTTAATCCGATGATCTGACCGATCAAGGTATCAACGGATCAACGGATTAAATTATCAGATCACGGATCAACGGATTAAGTTATCAAATTAACGGATAAAATTTATTGTCATATTTTATCTACTATATTTTTCTGAAAAAAACTTAAAAAAGGCTTCTATATACTGTTGTGACCCGATTTAAGCCATCAGAAAAGTTAAGAAAGCCAGTGGTTAAAGGAAGCACAATCGGGGATGTCTTGTTAATCATTAATTGTTATTTAACTGTTTGTCTATTTTAATGGTTCAATTTTATTTTTCAATGTTAATTTTAAGGCATGTAATTTAAGTTGGTGTTACACCCAAACACTTTAAAAGATACGTAGGCTTGAAGACGCGCACAAAACAACGGGAAAAATAAGGATACCGGAAAAAAATCCAAGAAAAAACAAAACAAGGACCCATATCCAAGGATAACAAACAGGTAACGAGTTAGTTACCGTTTACTCAAGGGTATCGCAGCCATACATGTAGACTGTGGTTGTTCGGCCTTTGGCCTCACTCCAAGGTACTAAAGTAGCCTATGTTTTACGTAGCGTTGTAAATAACTTCTACACCAAATTTGGTTAAGATTGGTCAAATAGAAACGTAAAGTAGGTGCACGCGTATTTGCATTGTCGATCGGTTGACAGTTTGACAACATTCATTATTGTTTCTTAAGTTGATTTTGAGTAGCCTGCCTTCCTTTAAGGAATCTCGATAATCCATTCATGCGCGTGGATTATCGAGATTCCTTAAAGGAAGGCAGGCTACTCAAAATCAACTTTCCTTTCCTTTGCGAATTTTTGCACTATTTCAATACAAAAACATGCGTAGGGACCTACATAATAACTGTGCCAAATTTGGTTCCGATCGGTCAAACGGTTTAGGAGTCTATAGGGATCATACATACATACACACACCTATACATCCATTTTTATGTATATTAAGGATATAGTGAATGATAAATACCAACCGCAAAAATTTAATTAGTGCATATTATCTGATATTGCATTATAAAATTATGGCGATCAAAAATAACAACAACTTTTCACACCAGAAAAGTAGTTGTATAGAAGCCTAGGAACTGCCGCTAAAGCGAGTTCCACCTTGTTTTAACAAAGTTTTGGCGTGTTTACGCCGGCAAGGGCCAACAACACATTCGGTTCCACTAACTCATCTTTTACCTTGAAAAAATAGTGCCAACCTAAAATTGTTTATTTCTCTAACAATAATTTTCAAATTAAAATATTATTCATATTCGCACAAAATCAAATCTTCATAGAAAAATCACGACAATATTGATCGGATTCCCTAACACACATTTGCTTGATTAATTTTTAAGATAACAACCTAAAGAAGTTCCAGTGCGGCCTTCAGGCCGCACAACTAAGACAATCAAAGAATATTAAGGGACAGGGCTGTCTTCAAAATAAGCATCAAATAAACAACTAACAACAACAATGTAAAATTCAAATAAAAGCCATAACGAATGATATGTTTCCATTTTATTTTAGCCGTAAAACTGATTATATCAGGATATAAATAATTGATACATTATGTAGATTATAACTATCAATTCCTCAACTATAATTTTACAATTTGTAGATTATTAAATTTAATTATTTAATAAATTAAAATTGAAGTAATTTTGTACTAGTGCAATTAACGTCCGTCGTCTATGATGTTGCACTTGAACCTAAACGCATTCTCAACGTTAACTATTGGATTTACTGATGACGTCATCCACACTCATCGGAAATGCTGATCTGCTTTCAGGAAATCCGATCAGCATAAAAAATACCTAGATCCCTAAATTTTGACTTCGTTTCCGGGTTGCAAGGTGGCTTCGCCCCTAAATAAACAGGAATTAAAATGGAAATTATATTAAACAAGTTGCATAACCTTCAGACGCTCTTTATATAGACAAACGCACCGTTTTGATACTATAAAATTACGCAGATTATGATAATTGCTTAGAATGTAAATTAGCAATAAAATTATAATTTTATTGTTTAGAATAAAGGAAAATCCATAATTCAAATAAATTAATTGCATAAGTACCTACCTACATATTTATTTTATATCACTTCTTGGACTTATTAATTAGAAGTTTAATTTTATTTATTTCGCAACAAAGTTTTTGTTAGGTGGTTACATCAACACTTCATGTAACCCTTAAAACATAACAAATGCTTAGGAATTCGCTTACAAGGGGTGTCAGTCACACGTTCCGTTTCTAGACATAGAGGTGACAGGTTTATTCATATTGCTTTCTAAAATAAATTAGGTACAGTGAATTATAGTAGTTAAATTTTCAAAAAAAACGGGAAATTTATTATCAGGCCGACCGACATGCCAACCACAACATCGCGTAAAGTAGTCTTACCGGACTTGTAATAATAGTGGTTATATAAAATCGAATCGATTAGCACAAAGAAAATAAACCCCTTAAAATTATAAACAATTGAATGAGTGTTAAATGCCTTTTCCAATGCCTATGTTAATTGCTTTTTGTAATACCTTTGTTGGTTGCCTTTTTTAATACCTTTTTTAATTACTTTTTCTAATACCTTAATGGGGTCCTGCATCTTTCTTTATCTTCTTAAGTACAGGGCCCATTATACATTCATGTACTTTAGTGCCTAGCAATAAGCCTGTTTTTATTATATGCAATTTATTATTTAATTAGTTTAGGGGTTCTTAGAATGCTCCCATTGCTCAAATAGTAACACTTGTGCCTTTGTTTGGCAATTCTAGGAAACCCTCTCTCTCGTTTACTCTTAATATTTTCTTTAAAATAAACTAACCTGCGAAGCATCCAGGGAACATTAAATTAGTTAATTTTGTGATTCGAAACTGCGAGGTACGCACTGTAAGTAGCAAACAGTCTTTGAACTCCATATTAATACTCACCAGATCAAGTACCATTACGCAACTTTCTGGTAAACAACATATTTTGGAATTGGTAATTCAGTTGTTAAACGTTGTTAATAATTTAGTGTTGTGTTTTGTAAATAAATTTTGTTAAGCGATCCAGAATATGTTTTAATTAAGTAAGGCCAAGAAGCTAGCAACAATGAGACTTATTTATACACTGTAAAAAAAGCACGTAAAAATACATTCAAATACATGTAATTTTTACATTCAAAATAATAGTAAAAATACACAATATGTAATTTTAGTATAATTTTGAATGTAAAATTACACGTATTTGAATGTATTTTTACGTGCTTTTTTTACAGTGTAATAATTAATGTGAGTATTGATTAAAATTATAATTGATATCGTATACTACAAAGAAGGGTTTCGCTGCTTTGAAAGTTTGAGGCAAATAAATTTTGTACGCTGTATATAGCATTATTAATGTTTATTTTATGTAACTGCGGTTTACTTTGTATATAGGAATGGGGAAATTTGGAAAATGTGTGACTCTGTTTGCATTATATTCGCAGCAATAAACCGCGCTAAAATTCTCCTCACGTCGTTAGGGTTACCTAACTACCAAGCAACATTAGTAAAACAAGGGGGTAACTACCACATAACTAAGTTTATTTTTAAGAAATTGAGACCACTTACAATTTTGTCGAGAAAAACTTTCCAACGTTTCCTTTGTAATTTTGCATTTTAAGAAACGACCCGAGTTAAACGCGCGAGATAAATTACTAGAAAACGAATATCAATGAGAAGGGCGGAATAAATTTCCGTTATTAGTTTTATTGAAATGCAAGGGTTTATTATTTGAAAAAAAATTGTAAGTTCCAAGTTATTGCGAAAGTTTCAACAAAACAAAACGATTAAATTGAGAATTTTCCGATTTGTTCTTAAGTGGTCAAATTAGCGAACGACCCCTGCTGTGTGATTTAAATTTTCTCTGGCTTACAAACAAACTTGTTGACCAAGATTTGGAGTTTTGTTTACCCAAATTATTTAAGTCGAACCTGGGCTGTCCAAAGCCAGATAAATATTTGAATAAATTGCCATCAACACGCGGAACGCTTTTCACGTGATTTCTCGCTTCACTCAAACTGCCTATCAATTTTAAGCTTTCTGACAATCATTTTTTTATTTTATTTTTTATTATTTCTATAGAAATTAGCGTTTTGAAAGCTCATCAACGATCTCGGTCGGAAATGTAATATCGAATTCCATTTAGCTGCGATTCTTGCTTCCGGACTTTTAACGGAACTTGTGTTATTAAGTTTTCATTTGATTTAAAGGTTATTCGGCTGAATATTTCAAATTATTGCCTTTAGTTTATCTCAGGTAGCATTTTTGCACAAAATGCTGTAACGAAATGAGGAAATGTAATTTTGATTTTTTTTTCTAGTTAATTACCCAAGAACGTCGATTAAGCACAAGTGCGTCGAGAACAATGGCTGCGATGTCTTTAGGATTTATAGTTTTAGTAACACCTTGGACCATACAAGAAGTGGTAGTCGCATGTACCGGAACTAGGGCGCCGCCTAGTTTAGACTTTTTAGTTACTTGGTTAGCATTGAGTAACAGCTTTTGGAATCCTTTTTTATATTGGCTTCTCAATAATCAATTTAGAAGGATCAGCAGGGAAATTATTTTTAGTAAGGTGAGATAATCTAGATTTTAGATGTAACATTTTAACCCCCCCCCCTCTCTGTTCGGGTGTTTTTTTAGCTGCATGAGATCTTTCAATAGGGATAAACTTTTGAGTGAAATTTGTTAAAGTGACAGTTCTTTGACATTTGTGTTCAGAAAGGTTTGCCATTTAATCATGAATAAATTAACGCTTGAACAACGCTACCAAATTGTGGAAATTTATTTTCAAACTCAGAGTTCCGTTCGCATTACCTCTGTGAAAACGTACCCTGGAGCGGATATAAGTTCGGACCACAACCCCTTAGTAGGAACGATCAAAATAAGAATGAAAAAGGTAGCAAAAAAGAAGAACAAGATACAAAATTTAGTGATGAAATCAGAGATGCCGCTGTAAAAGAGAAGATACAGGAGGAACTAAAAGGGAAGTTCAATTCTGTGAACGGAAGCACAGATCTATCCATTGACGAAGAAATCCACAGATTCAACCAAATAAGCGAAAATATTAAAAGGAACACGCTTACATCTAATATGAAGACCAAAAGAAAGACCTGGATGACCCATGAAATTCTGGAGATGATGGAAAAACGAAGAAGGATGAAGCATACCGACACAGTGGGGTATAGAGAGATCCATAGAACTATCCTGAAAAAGATAAGACAAGCTAAAGAACACGAGGCGATGGAGAAATGTAACGAAATAGAGATGCTGCAACACAAGCATGATAACTTCAATGTATACCGAAAAATAATAATAGATAAGAACAATCGGAAGAAAACCTGGAAGAGATATATAGAACAGCTTTTTGAGGACGATAGACTAAACAAACCCGCAATACAAGAAGAATCAGGACCGACTATCATGATAGAAGAAGTGCAGGCGACAGTTAATCAAGTGAAAGACGGAAAGTCCTCGGGGACCGGATCAAGTTCAGGCAGAGTTTTTTAAATTAATGGACGAAGATGGACTGAAGTGGCTAACAAGAATATTTAACATAATTTATAATAGCGGCAACATACCACATGAGTGGCTTAAGTCAGAGTTTGTAACAATACCGAAAAAACCAAATGCAAGTAAATGTGAAGAATATAGAACCATCAGTCTGATGAGTCACTTTTTAAAGGTGTTTTTAAAAATCATACACAGAAGAATATATAAACTTTGCGAAGAACAAATATCGCCTACACAATTTGGATTCCGAGATGCGGTTGGAACAAGGGAAGCTCTCTTTAGCGTGCAAGTCCTGATTCAAAGATGCAGAGATATGAACTGTGATGTTTACGTTTGCTTTGTGGACTATCGGAAAGCGTTTGATAGAGTTCAGCATGGGAAGATGATGGAGATCCTGAAGAAGATTGGGCTGGATGGAAGGGATTTGAGAATAATAGCAGACATCTACTGGAACCAAGAAGCAGTGGTGCGGGTGGAGGGGGAGCAGACGGAGGAGGTACGCATTATGAGAGGAGTGAGACAAGGATGTGGCTTGTCACCTTAGCTGTTCAACCTCTATTCCGAATATATCTTTAGAGAAGCGCTTGATGGGACTGACGCGGGAATAGTATTGAACGGGGAACAACTAAATAACATTAGGTATGCTGACGATACAGTGATCCTAGCGGATAGTATAATGGGCCTACATCAGCTAACGAACAAGATGAGTGAAAGTAGCAGTCAACATGGGCTGGATATTAACTTGAAAAAGACTAAATTTATGATCATTAGTAAGAATAATATCACAAACTTCCAACTAAAAGTCAACAACCAAATAATAGAAAGAGTCAGTAGATACACATACCTAGGCACCATCATCAATGAACAATGGGACCATTCCCAAGGAATTAAATGTCGCGTCGAGAAAGCTAGAAGTGTGTTTATTAGAATGTCTGCGCTGTTTAAGAGCCATAACTTGACGATAGCAACAAAGAACAGAATGTTGAGATGCTACGTTTTTCCTGTACTATTCTATGGAGTGGAGGCCTGGACGTTGACGGAAGCCACGACAAAGAAACTCCAGGCGTTCGAGATGTGGCTATACCGAAGAACCCTGAGGGTTTCGTGGGTGGAACGTGTGACAAACCGAGAGATACTTAGCAGAATGGAGAAAGATCTTGAAGTTGTGAACACAGTAAAAAGTAGGAAATTGCAGTATCTCGGTTACATAATGTGAAATGAGAGTAGATATTAACTGCTACAATGCATTCTACAAGGCAAAATAGCTGGAAAAAGAAGCGTCGGCAGAAGAAGAATATCTTGGTTGAGGAACCTAAGAACTGGTACTCAATGACGACCACGGAACTCTTCCGAGCAGCGGTGAATAAGGTCAAAATAGTCAGGATGATAGCCAACATCCGAAACGGATAGGCACCTGAAGAAGAAGATCATCGATTGCGTCGTGCGTTCGCAGATTAGGCTCACAAACAATAATTGGAAGTGGATCCATGTTTTCACCGCCAAATTTTGTTCAGTGACGAGGCACATTTCTGGTTGAATGGGTTTGTGAACAAGCAAAATTGCCGTAGGTATATGGACTGAAACCAATCAGGAACATTATCTTGAGACTCCATTACATCCATTAAAATTGACTGTTTGGTGTGGAATGCACGCCAACGGTATCAACGGTCCATATTTATTTCGAAATGAGGAAGGAGCTACCATTATGGTGAATGGTGTGAGATATCGACACATGCTCAATACATGTTTGTTTCCAAAATTCCAAGAGTTAAACATCGACAACTTATAGTTCCAACAGGATGGTGCTACGTGCCACACAGCCACCGAAACCATCGATTGATTGAAAGGACAATTTGGTGACAACATTATTTCAAGAAATGGTCCTATCAATTAGCTTCCAAGATCGTGTGATTTGACGCTTTTAGATTATTTTCTTTGGGGGTATGTTAAATACACGGTTCAAGAAATATTGGAAAAAGTGGTCAAAAATTGGACTGATCGGATGCGCTTTGTAACGATTAGTCGTGGTGGCCACATGCCGGAAATTATTTTCAAATCATAAATGGCATTAAATTTACTTTCATAAAAAAATAATTAAAAAACATTTCCATCAAGTTTTTAATGTTTTATGTCAATTTGAAGTTCTCATGCAGGTAAAATACACCGTATATAACTGGATACAGCACATGTGCACGTTATATCGGCAGATGGGTGGAATTATCAGTATTATCAACTTTTCTAGCTAAAATAATATATCCAAATTTATTTAAATTTGGTGACTTTGTGATAAACTATTTTATGATAAATTAAAATAAAATTGTTAAAATATTTAATTGCGATACGTTTCGGCATTAGAAAAAGGATTTTAATGTATAGTATTGTCCGATAAACCGGTCGGTTTCATTGTCTGTCGACCAAAATTTTATCAATTTTTGAGATAAAATTGCCATTTCAACATGACTATAATATGCAAATAATTAAATTCATCATTAAAATGCGAGTAAAATAATCATTGAATTTGTATCAAAAAAGTCAACGTTGATTTTTTAGATTAAATACAATGTCAAGAAATAGAGATTTTGATTTTAAAATTCAAATGTTTTGGTGTCACCAGCATAAAATAAAAATCCTTGATACCAAACTTTTAAACAAATAAACTAATTTTATTTAACAAATTAACATTTTGCGGCTGTTCATCCTGGCCTGTCAAAACAACTCCTACTCGCAAAAGTTTAGGCTTCGTGTTTTTCTTCATTTTTAAAATATTTTGTGTAAAATCCTATGCAGTAGCTTTGATTCTAATAATCAGATATAGATTATATTGGTTTGATTCCCATAAAACATATAGCAAACTGTTCCGTTCTAGCTGATAACCTCAAGTAACATTATATATCGTCAAAAACATCCTTGATCGGAATTGACGGTGTAAAATCCTTTATTCCAGTGGTTTGGAATCCACGGTAAACTTTAGGTCACTATTGTGCTCTTGACACATTTTCAAGACGTTAAAAACCGGTTATACAACTTGGGAGGCGCTCCATTTTTGGCCTGTCGACATGCGGATTCAGGCCCCGCCGTAGTGCTGCTACCAACAAGAAGAGGTTCATTTTTACAAATTTCTACGTCCTCGTGCAATCCCCATGCAAGCAACCTGTCCTTGGCAAATCTTCGATGATTTTCCCTGCCCCGATGCTGTTACATACGAATGCACATAGGCAAGAAGCAATTTTTTAAGAAAGCGGGCGAGTTCAGTAGTCGACAAGCTAGCTA
This sequence comes from Podabrus alpinus, assembly GCA_932274525.1. Lineage (NCBI taxonomy): Eukaryota > Metazoa > Arthropoda > Insecta > Coleoptera > Cantharidae > Podabrus > Podabrus alpinus. Next base: position 6,447,445 of record OW026453.1, read on the forward strand.
TAAATTTTACTATCTTTATTTGTACTTTTAAGAAGACACCCTAATTTTTCACAGTGTAGAGCCCCCAACTGCTCGATAACAAACATATTTCCATGTATATTCGCGAATACCTCGGTTTAGGTTTACTTGAGAGCAGAATGTTAAGTAATTGAAAATAAAGCAGACAAAATTGTCTCTACAAAACCTTATATACTTTTTTCTTATAAATTTATCCGTTGCAGAGTTACGGCTTCAGAGCGCGCGGTATACATTTACTAGTATTTACTACTCTGCATGTCCTAAAATATTTTTTATGAATCTCTTTAAGCCATTTAACCGATTTATATTTTTATGAAATATTCATGAATATTCATAAAAGTGTCTTTCTTCGCGTGGGTTTTTCAATATTATTGCAGTCAAATCCAGGACCGCTAGATTGCGAAAAAATACATCTTTTTAGAGTGCAAAATAAATATGCTAAAATTTATTCCAGCTTGCTCGCTAATAAAACCTTGCATAAAACCTCTGTCGACTGGCCTATTGTATGGAATAACGAAATTGTTATATAGCAAGTATGACAATTTTTAAGATGAGATACCGCCCACCCCTAGAGCCGCCACTGATCGACGTTGCAAAATTTAAATTTAAAAAAGTAATTACAGATAATAATTGGAATGGCTAGAAATGCAAACTAAATTTTATGAGAAACGGGTTCCGATTTACCCAGATACCAACAGAGCATCCTATGGTCAGTGGTTCTTCGTCTCAGTTGTTATGCGAAACCAAGCTACAAAATACAAAAATTATTATACCTTAACCAAGCCTACAACCTGTAATTCTTTTCATCCTTAACTTCAAAGATGCAAAAATTGATAACAGGAGTTTTTTAAATACGCCATCACACGTTCTTGAATATAGATCCAATTTCCTTAATAAAAATATATTCAAGAATGTATAAGAGAACGAAAAGAGATTTCCAACTGAACAATCAATTAAAATAGAATTTGATTTAATAGCAGTTCTGAAGGTGTCTTGTCCCACTGTGCGACGGTTCCCAGACAAAGTCATAGCAACCTTAATGCGTATAATTTTCGTGTTGAAATTGAAAACACAGAGAGGAAAATGTATAACAATTTAGTAGCTTAGCCATGATGTCATTTGGCATGCTACAAATTTAACCATAAATCATTTGGGTACTAACAACAGGTTTTTTATAAAATAAAATATTTAAATTTTTATTGTTATATTTATGCTATTTTAAATAAGAACAATTACCGTTTATATTGCTGTAATATAATAATTATAAAAAATAACTCACTTGTATCTCAAAGTCTAAGTACGTTTTTTAAACGATTATCAATAAATTAGTAACCGTAATTAAATTTCAATATGTAAAATTAATCAATAAATCAATTATACATTGTAGTTATAATGTGATTTATTTAGGACAAAATATTGTATGAAACATGTGAGTTAAGAAAAAGTAGTCACTCGGGAAAATTATCCTGCTCTCTTAACTCTCTTAATTCACCAATATCATAAATAACTATTTTTATCGGATCTTTTTAAGATAAATTACTTCCCGTTTTCTGTATACAGAAACACATTTTCTTTGCATTTTAAACTCTTCGTTCAAATAAATATATTATACAATTCTTCAATGAATACTATTATTCGATTATTCACCGAGTTTTTCTGCTCTGAGCAAAATTTCGATGTGTAATTGTGACATCACATGCGGTGACAAGAGCCCAAGTGCTGTTATCGAATTGTGACAGTACTTCGCGAAGCTTCGTGCAAACTGTTAACCCAGATAGACAGTCGTGAAATGAAGCATTCTCATTGGCTGATACACTACACGAGTTGAAGCGGATGTAACAGCATCGGAGCAGTGAAAATTATCAAAGATTTGCCAAGGACAGGTTTTTAGCATCACGATATTGCACGAGGTAATTGCTGGTAACAGCACTAAGGCCGGGTCTGGTCCCGCATATCGGCAGTCCAAAAATGGGGCGTTTTCATTAGACCTAAGTTGCTGAAGGTGGATAATTAACCGAACAATACACGGGAAGTTTCAAATATTTGAAAATTTTACTCGGAGTAGTCTTTTTAGCGTTGCATTCCCCTCGTGCAATCCTCTTGCAAAAAACCTGTCCTCGGGAAATATTCGAACATTTTCCTTTCCCTGGCGATGTTACATCCGAATATTTTTGGCAATCAGGGGTAAAACAGCTATTTGTCAGCTGCAAATGCTACTTGCAGCGCCGACCGCGCTTCCGATGAATATCGTTCATGTGAAGCCGCCTTAACATATCATTTTTATGTGTTTATGAATTTATAACGGACGTTTTCGATTTGCATAGAAATTTCTTTTTAGTCTTACATCCGAATAATTGTGCATTCAAACCTCTGCGTCACGTTTTATATTATACCACAGATATTGAGATTATTTTTCCAAATCCAGATAATACATACCCAGATTGAATATTTAAGATTTCAATATTTATCTATTTCTTGCAACGATTCGAGTGCATCGAGAGTAAATGCAAACACAATTCCCAGTTCATTTTAAATGCATCAAAATTAGTTTGTAATATTTTCAACGCAAGTACAATTCAATAATAAATTCTGAGAGTGCATTTGGAAGTATGTCAAAAACACCCACATCCAAAACTTTTGTACGCTCTTTTATAAAGTGCTTTATCGATAACCAGTTGGTATTATTTATTACACTTTCGGAAAAAAGTGAGCGCTTTCAGTTTATTTGTTATTTCTCCCGCAAAATATAACTTTTTAAATTAATTATAATGAATTAAAGAAAACGTCAGTTTTTCATGTCTAATGGATCAATTTTCATGTTTAATGAGCGCTTAAAATTAGGAACAATTTTATACCAATTGCTACAACGTGTCTTCCGATTAAATTAATATTATTACCTTGATTTGAGGAAGAGTTCGATTTTAATCAGTTGAATTACATTTAATGCGTCCCTGAGCCTGAGTATGTTTCAATAATAATCGTTATGAATATTATTAATAATAACCTGTTAGTTGTTTGATTTACAATTAAAATTAAGGAAATTTTCCATTCGAATGAGAAATAATGATCTAACTAAACAGCTTGCATTATTCTGTTGCAGTTTTCGTTCAAGAAAAGTAGCAAACATAAAGCGCAACAAGAACAATATCAGCAGCATCAGCAACATCAGCGGCGCTGTTGTGGAACAATAACACATAGTCAGGGTTGTGATTTTGAAGGTCTTTCCGAAAAATATTGGGGCGAAATTTTAGAAAGAACTTTATCGTCCACATCTTTACATGCCTTGCAGAGAGCTTATTCGCACCCGCGAATGGATCGGTGTAATGGACTGCAAGAAATGAAAGTGTTTGATACCTCTGTGCCAGATTTATGAAAAAAAGATAAGACCACGCAGACTTTTGATACAATTTCGATATACAGGGAAGGTATACGCGAAACGTCTTTTGCACAATAATCTGCGTGGTCTTCTCGGAAAATGGATACATATTTGAATGTCTAAATGAGTGATGTGTGTAATGTTTGTCAAGTTTGTTTGTTTTTATCATATTATTATTATGTAATTTGTATAATAAAGGTCTTTATTAGCAAGATTACACAATCTCAATAAAATTACTAATATTCGTATATTGATTCTCCTTTCTTCGCAGCAAATATTCCAAAATCATCAGAAATAAAAGTTTAATCCTGGTGGCGTCTTAGGAGATTTTTTGACAAATTGATTTGTCGGAGCCTCATGTACGTATTCGTCTGGTTTTTTCGGATTTTTGAAACGTTTTAGGTAAAACAGGTATGTTGTAACATCGAAGTGATTTTTTTAGACTACAAAGGACAATCGCAACTATAAAACGACCGGAGCAGTTAGAGGTTGTCGGCTTACCCTGAACTCGAGTCTAGTCGACATAAAAAATGTAACAAAAGGATACAGTTAATTTAAATTATTCGTTATTCGTTTACAGCATTAATTTTGGAAACTTTTCCTCAGCTGTCGAGAGGTTTGCCAGTGGGAAAACCGGACTAGGGGAATAATATTATATCGAAGGCGAAGATAATGTTAATTTTTTGGTGGGTGGTAATAATATCCAAACCTCCCTTATATCTCTTCCCCTAATTTTATTTTATTTTATATTTTAAGAATATCAAGTATGTATCTTGAATTTCATATTAAAAAATTCGTGAAAAGTCATACTTCTTCCGGAAGAATTGAAGTGCCTACGACACAGCATTCAGGAATACTCAAGAGAGGCTTATTCGAAAAAAACTACGTTAAACAATTTTCTGATGTCAAGGTAGGTAAGAAATAACTTTTAATTTTCTGATTGTATTCATTAAAGTGTCAAGTACATACTTGGGCTGTGTATTCTATTTTTTCTTATTTATGTCGAAGTAATTAAAAATTATTGGTGCGTAAATAAATTTTCTTTGTTGTTGACATTACTGTCTACATAAAAATTGCCTAGAATTTGTAATTTACTAATTAAAATATTTTATTAATTGAGTAAGTGCGTCGAATAACGACGCTAGGTAAGAAAGTTAATATATTATACAAGGTGTCTCGAAAAATAAACACTAACACCATCAAAGCCGTCGTTGCCAGGTTTTTGATAATTAAGATCAAAACTACAAAACAAATAAATAAATAAACATTAAACAAATTTAAAAAAAAACTCATAAATTGTTCATCAGTTTCATCTTGTATGACAACAATGTCATGAGTAATTAAATTTTCATAAAATATATACGGTAAGGTTGTTCAAGAAACTTCCACATTTCCAGAAGATCTTTTCTCTTATTTGCACTGACAGGCAAAGGATCCAAATAGCAAGGTTGAAGTACCACATTATTAATATTTTCCATAAACCAAGATTGTTGTATTGAATTGAAATTGAAGATGTGGATCATGTCAGCTGTGGCGATTCAATGGGGTCGTTGGATCGCGATCAGGTCGGGTGTGGATTCCTGAGGGATCTGATTCATCCATTTTAAACCAAAGATGTTTCATGACATGAGATTGCGTAGCTTTGGAATTTTGATGTGCAATTCGTCAACACTTACAAATTCAGCACGTGTCATGCACTGAATTTATAATGCATTTGATGGCCTTGCACTAAGAATTACAGTAATCCAATCATCTGGTACAAATAATTACATTCATTTTTCTTTCTTTTCTCAATCAAAGCAAAGATGATATACATATATGGATGGTGTTATGCAATAACGAGTCAACCCACATTTTTCAACAAATTGAGTTATCGTACTCAGTGTATTCCCAAAGTACCATTTCATAATAAACTAAAAATAGATCATCATAAATACATTGTGTAAGATGTTAAAATTTTATTGACATGCATAGAGTGAGTTAATTACTGTACTTGAATGAAGTATTATCTTCATTTTCTCAGAACGACCCAACGGTGGGTTGACTCGTTATTGCATAACACCATCCATATAATAGAGGGACATCTCTTATGGAACTACCTGTCAAAAATATTTTGTATATTTTCAGTTCGAGAGATGGCTTTTTCACGCCACCTGGCGGACAGGGTTATCTCTACGTTATTATTATGCTCAAATTTAACAACGGCCAAAAATAGCTGAAAATCGAATAACAATAACTTAGAGATAACCCTGTCCACCAGGTGGCGTGAAAAAGCGTGAAAAAGATCTACAGAGATCCCATCTTTGTAGTGGTTTTCCAGAACGTCTGCAAACTACCCTTCTACGGCAGCTTTTACATATTCGTTTGATGAAATTCGTTTTTCATGAAAGAATTTTTTGAGATGTGAGAAGAGCCAGAAGTCAGAGGGAGCTAAATCTGGTAAATAGGCTGGTTGTTGCAACAATTCCTACTTTAATTCACTGATTTTAGCGATGGTTTTTTGAGCTGTATGAGCAGGTGGATTATCTTGATGGAAGATGATTTTTTTCTTCAGTTAACCGAGTCTTTTTCACGAATTTTTACATCCAATTGGTCAAAGAGCAATTCGATCAGAGCAAAGTTTCTATCATTTGGTAAAAGTGGTAAAATTTGGAACGTTTGCTCAATACTGGCGCAGTACCGTTTTGTAATCAAATATTTATTGAGCGCCAATGTCAACCATTTGTTGTTTTGGCCGACACATCTTTCAGACCAAAAGACTATCAGTCGTGTTTCGTTTATTGTGACCCCTGGATATTTCTCCTCTTTGTAAGGTAGAATGCAAGTTTCCATATAAAGTAATCCTCGTTTTCCTTCTGACTCATTCCATAATACACGTGCCACAGTTCTAGACTTTTCAATGTACCAAGCAAAAGTTGTACGAACTGAGTTGACGTTGGTAAAAAAGATTTGAGTCACTTACTGTCGGGCAAAAGAGCACCTTTTCAAAATTAAAATATGAGCCAGATTGTGATGGGAATTCGTCAAATATAGCACATTATTTTTTTTGATCTTGACAATTTTTAGAGCGTCACATTTCTTACAAGTATCGGCTTTTGGGTTACCAATCGTGATTCCAGTGCTCCTGAACACTTTACAGTACGCCCACAGTGAGTTTCTGCTAGCGAGTTAAACAAAACACTATACATAGAAGTGACGTTCAAATCCTGGTCGAGATACTGCTGATCAGGATCACCATGGTTTCTACAGTAGAGATGGGCGCGTGAGTCACTTTTCACTCACGACATCGCTTTTGCTGCTCACGCACAATCACGAACGATCATGCAAAGGCCGTGCACGACGAGAATCACGTCACGCGCCCATCTCTTGTCTACAGTAATGAGATATTTATATCATTAGTAAAGCTCAGAATGTGACCGCCAACAGCTGCTTTAGATAGGCGATTTTCTCGATGTACTACACGATGACCTCCCATATCAACTCCGACGATTTTGCATTGCGTTTTTTTATCGATACATAAGAAAATTTCAACTCAATATTCTCAGACAAATTTTAAAAATATTATACATATACACAGTGAGCTCATAAAGTCTGGAATACATTCTATAAAAAAGGTTTAGAGCAATTTTGTCAGAAAATCTTCGGACACGTCAACCTTATTTTTAAATGCCCCCTTTTCCTGCCATTTACATATTTTTATCGTGTTTTGATTTGGAGTCGCGACATCATCGTAAATGATTTTAAATAGCCACCCTAATTTTTCTTTACGAATTTGGAAAGAGCACAATTTTAAGAGTATGAAAATGCAAAAAAAACCTGACCTTGAAGAAAAAGTTTGCAAGATAATCAGTCCCAAAGTTACAAAAATGCATTTAATCTATTTTTTCAATAAATTTAATGAAAACAATTATTATTAAGGTTTTTGTACAAACGACGTTAAGAAGAAAATCAAATTAAATGTTCGAAGTGACCCCCGCTCACCTCTTGGCAATATCCTATCCGCCTCTGAAACCCCTGTAAAACATTTTCAATCGTATCGAGTTTCTTCTCTTCTTCTTCCACTTTTATTAAGAAGTCTCCCTCTTAATATAGGTCCTGTTCCAGGACCTGTTCTTTACTAATTTTGTAATTAGTTCTGTGAGCATTTTTGGATTTTACATCTCAGGTAGCTTGCTAGGCTTGCCTTTCGATGTGCTTACACCCTGTTTTTTATTGTTATGATGGCAAATCATTAACACAGGGAGACCGATGGCTTTACGTGCCCTCCGAAAGCACGGAAGACGGTCAAGAAATTTTAGACTGTACCCGGAGTCGAACCCGGGAGCCCTACGTTAGTAGTTGATCGCGCTAACTATCAGGCCATAACCGTCGTCGCATTAATTAAATCGTGGTAATTAAACATGACAGTTTAATTACCTGAATTTAATTGTGAATTCTATCCTTTAGTTCGTCAAGAGTAGTTGTTCTATTGAAATAGACTTTGCTCTGTAAATGGCCCCATGGCCATTCCATCGTTCCCCCGCAACCAATTCATTGGTTGGTAAAAACTTGGTTTAAATATTCACGAACGACCAATGCAAAGTAGGATGGAGCTCCGTCTTGCTGGTACCATATCGTGTTGTTGGGCAGATCTGGATCTACATCATTTGGGTATAGCAACCACAAGTGCAGGGCCTAATTTGTATCTTAAAAAGTGAAGATATATTTCAACTGCTAATGTGCTTTCAAAGAAAAATGGGCCCAATATACAATTACTTACAATGTCAGACCAAACGTTAAGTTTTTGTGGAAACTGTCTATGAGATTCCATGTTCCAGTGTGGGCTGACCAGAGACCAATGTCTGCAGTTGTACTTGTTAACTGTGTCGTTGAAATAAAAGGTAGTTTCATCAGAAAAAATGATATTATTTCGGAATCCGTCTTCCGCAACTTGACGCTGCGTAATGGTTTCACAAAACTGTAACCTACGGTCAGGATCATCTTTGTTTACTTCTTAAACCAGAACCACTTTATACAGATGCCACTTCCTCAATTGCAAATATTTTATAACGGAGCTCTGAAGTATCGCGTTCTTTGCGACTTGACGAGTGGATAAATGAGGATTTTATTGAAGCTCGAATAAAAGAGTTAACTGAACATCTTCTTGAACTCGTGCAATCGTGCGTGCAGAAAGAACTAGTCTTAAACTTAGCGTTTTACGGACCGGTAGATGCAGCTCGTCTCTCGTACATGTAACATCGATTTATTTTTTGTTTTATTCGATATTTTGGGGGTGAAACGTTATAGTTTACTGCCCCATACCGCAACTATACTTTTTAATGCTATTTCAAGGGTCTCTAAGCTCCCGATTTTTTAGATCCCGGTTTTCTTGATCGAAGGCGCTTCTCGTATGTTTAGCCTAGTAACCAGAGTCAAAACCGCCCTGGAGGGGTGCAACGCGGAGCGGAGCGGAGCGGCGCCCCGAAAGGGTAAGTTTTGACGATGGATAAACCTCCCTATCGAATGCACACGACAAAAATCGAAGAAAAAAAAATTAATGTTTTCACTTTTTCGGCAATACACGGGTTATTTTCCATTTTTTTGATAATATTTATTACTAATATCTACTAATCACACCCCCACCTATCCGAATTTCAAAGAAGAATTTAAATCGGAGCGAAAAAATTTTACGCGATTTGAAGGGACCGTCTATGAATTGTATCGCGTCTGCCTGGGGTGTGCGGCATATTCGATGCTAATTTCCCATACTTTTCAAAAGTCGATATTTTGTGTTTTTTTCAACGGATTCACGCAAAATATTATTTCTATAGACTAAAATAAGCCTGTTCTTTAGTGTGTAGCTGAAGAAATTTTGTTTCAGCTAGTTAGAGATAGATAACTCTCCCCCATTTTAATTTAATTAAAACCTAAAAAAGAATTATAAGTACAATTTAGGCAACGATTAATTAACAATACAATAGACCACAGATTACAAGATTCTAATTATTATCAAAACCAAGAAAATAAGTTTTACTATTTAAAAAGCTCAAAAGCCTACTATTATTAACCGATGTTTGATCGGAGAAATTGAATTTTATTCGCAAACTGAAAAATGTCACGCTTTTGTTCCTGTTTTGAAATACCTCAAGCCTCGGAATGTCACTTATTAAATGCAAGGCAAGTACTTTTATTAGCTTCTTAATTCAATAAATTACAAAGCATAATAGTAAGTTTTAGATGGTTATTGCGTTAAATTAAATTATTCACTTTGTAAAAAGTCAATCATAAAACAAAAAAATAATTAAATTTGAAATTCAGGCTACTCATTTTACTATCAATGATAAAACAATTATTGTTAATAGTAGTGAAAAGAATTGTACATACACCATGCCTTGTATCCCTCGGTGCTCTACACCTCGCGATATAATCTTGGCCCTCTGCAATAATAGTACAGTTTTCAATCTTGGTGCATAATAACTATACCATTTTTGTATAAGAAAAATCAGGATATAAATTGGTTAGGGGTCATCCATTAATTACGTAAGGGTTTTTTGGGGGGGAGGGGGTATTGGATATCTTACGGATCCTTACGTAGGGGGGGGGGGTCCGACGTATTCCTTACGTAAGTTTCTTAAAATATTTTTTTAAATTAAATTTAAAAATTAAATATAATTTTTTCTTTTTATGTTGGTAATAGGGAAGATGCATAAATTTTTTTTATAGCGTAGTTGGATCAAAAATAACTAAATATACTAATTAATGCTATTTAATTTATTTATTTTCGTTTTGATAATAATTTAAAAAATATTTAAAAATCCGTCAATTTGAATTGAACGAAACGACCGCGCAATTTTCCAAGTGACTGATGACGTCACAAGTTAAATTTTACATTCATTTATGTTATTTTTCTGTGGTTTTGTGCTTTGAAAGTTGAAGTTTGTTAGTGTTAAAGCTGTTATTTATCATAATTAAATCAATTAAAAACAAGAAAGTTAAAAAAGTACTCTACATGAGTAGAATAAACATGAAAGTGAGGTTATTGCAAGCAAGCAAGCAAACGCGTTGCGTTTAAAGTCACATGATTTATTTTAAATTATCATTGAATTTTAAAATGGATTATTTATAACAAAATACAATAAATAGAAGTTATTTTTGCTGATTTGATATTTAATATATAGGATTAATCGGAAAATACTGTTTTAACTAAATTTTTTTATTCATGCATGTTCCCCATTATATCCAGGCATAATGGAAATTATAGGTGGTCCACAGAGGCGGTCATAGCTTGGCAGTTAAGTGCGTCTACTGCTAATGCGAAACGCTCGGATCGAATCCGGGCAGGGTAAGAACTTTATTCTGACCGTCTCTCCTCGGCAGGCAATGGCAAACCACCGAGGTAATCTGCCAAGAAAATCCATCTCGAAATGAAGTGTAGTACACTTCCCGTGGTTCGGAGCCCACGTTAAACAAGTAGGTCCTCTATGTATGTGAAAACAATTTGAACGCACATCATATGCATAGCAAGAGATATAACGAGATGGGTCACCAAACCCTCATTAGGGTAAAAGGACTGAGAAGGAAGGATAATGGAAATACCATATATTGAAATATATAGTACTTAAAAATCATTAAACATAGTGGCATAATAGTGTGAATTATAGAAAATGGCATCAAACTTTGGCGATCTTTACGAACGGTTTTTCATCTATGTAAATAAAAATTTAATTTAAATTTTTCTATTTATTATTATCTATCTATATATAAAAATGGATGTATGTGTGTATGTATGTTCCCTATAGACTCCTAAACCGTTTGACCGATCGGAACCAAATATGGAAGAGTTATTATGTAGGTCCGTGCGCATGTTTTTGTATTAAAATAGTGCAAAAATTCGCAAAGGAAAGGAAAGTTGATTTTGAGTAGCCTGCCTTCCTTTAAGGAATCTCGATAATCCATTCATGCGCGTCCCTATGGGACGCGCATGAATGGATTATCGAGATTCCTTAAAGGAAGGCAGGCTACTCAAAATCAACTTAAAAAACAATAATACATGCTGTCAAACTGTCAACCGATCGACAATGCAAATACGCGTGCACGTGCTTTACGTTTCTATTTGACCAATCTTAACCAAATTTGGTGTAGAAGTTATTTACAATGCTACGAAAAACATAGGCTACTTTAGTACCTTGGAGCGAGGCCGAAGGCCGAAAAACCACGGTCTACACGTATGTCTGTGATACCTTTGAGTGATGCCGAAGGCCGAACAACCACATCCGACACGGTCTAGATGGCTAAAGGCGGCCGGTAGGCCGACTGTGCAGCTAGTATAATATATTATTATTCATCTTTTATAAATATAAGGGGCGGAGAGGGGGTCAAAATTAATTTTCTTTTAAATAATCCTTACGTAAGATGTGGGGGGGGGGGGGGTTGCCACAATCTTACGTACCCTTACGTGGCGGGGGGAGGGGGTCCAAAATGACAAAAATCATCCTTACGTAATTAATGGACGGCCCCTTACGTGTCACGTGAAATAATGAATAAAATCCTGGCGATTCCACGGGTTCAATTGTTCCATAAGTCTACTGTAAACCGTTATTAGGGATTAATTTTAAAGACACCCTGTAAATTATTTTAAAAACTAAAAAAATTAATTTCAGTTGCTACGAGTGTATTTGTATAGGCCAAACAAATTAATGTAAAATTGACAACAGCCTAATTAAAACTAAAATTATATGTTGTGTGAACGTATGATAAGCAGAAATTTGGAAATGATAAATTTGCAGGGTAAATTAATATTGTGATTCATTAGTGTTATCTTGTATCTAATAATGAGACAAGAATTTCAGACAGGAACTATTGTTAGTTTTAGTCGAACATGTATAATCAATTTCATTAAAACGACAACATTAAAATTATGTGCTTTTATGTGAGACGACACACCGTACGACAGTTAAATTGTTTATAATAAATCATTTATGAGGCAATTTATTGCACTTAGCTGAATCCCAAATTTAGCTTTCCCTACGGATTGGTATTTATTGTGTTAATCTCGAAGATATCAAATAATTATTTATATGAGATTATATACTTCAAATAATGTACATATAATTAATCGAATAAATACCAGTTTAGCGTAATTTTGCGCAATTTTTTAAATTAATTAAAAACAGGATCAAAACAGTCGAAATTTTAATATTAGTAACCTCGCGATTGTTTTAAAATTCAAGTTCGAGCGGTCAAACACCTAAATTTCCTTGTTTTAATTAATTCTAAAATATTAAATACTGTTACGATCTGCCTTATCAAATTTTCACGCAGTCTGAAGAAAATTCGATTTGTACATAAAACACCCGTTATCCTCGGTTTTTGTTGGAGGGCTGCCTTTCTTAATAAGATTTTCCGGTAACCAGGTTACCACCCATGATCATAAGATCACGATAAGCAATGCTGTAAGAAATGCTTTTTTGTTATTACGAACGGAACCTTTCCTGTGTTTGTAAACGCATCTTTATTTTATACAATTTCATCTTAGGTATTTCGATATCTGTTTAATTATGTTTGTACAGTGAATTGGAAAATAAGCAGGTAATTTCTAAATTTAACAATATCAGTATAATTGAATCTAAATTGTAAAATGTCTGTTCTGTAAGTAAATATTATGGTTTACACTGTTGTATTTTAATTGATACATTAATTATGTAATCGTAGAATAATTAGTAAAAAATTATTTCCGACTTGACAAAGATTAAGTTGTATCGATAATGAGATGAGCAAGGCCAAACTAGAAAAATACTATAAAAGGTACGAATAGAGAAGATTTTATTCATTATTGTTAGAAAAGTGTGAAATAAATTTTGAAAATGTTAAAGGGAATTGTAATTTTAATTGTGCAAGTATTTTTTGTCATCAATGCAATTTATGCCAAAAGTATCAAAACACGTAAGTGATTTTCATTTCATTCGTGTGACTGCAGCGGACGATGTCCCGACTGACGAGCGTTGTGGTCACATTTAATACTGCATTTTAAAAACAAACTATTTCAGCGAGTTTTTTGACGCCTTGCCATCAAAATGATCCGAATCTCAATGAATGTGCAATCAAGAGTGGGCAGGCGGCCATTCCATCGGTTGTTAAAGGTAAGTTAAGGATTTTCTGTCCGAAGATGATCATTACGATCAACGTTTTAGGTGATCCCAAATATAAATTTCCAAATATGATGCCGTTGAAAGTTCCAGAAATAAAATTTTCGAGTGGAGATCTTAATGTACAGCTTAACGATGTTGAAATTTTTGGTTTCGAAAACACGCTCATGAAGGATATGAAGTAAGCATCAGCTTAGGTTTAGTATGGGGGACCTACTGTTTAATAGAACTCGCGAAATGAGTACTACTGAATAGAACAAAAAGTTTATTATTGTCATAATATTTAATTTTTGTTGTCGCAGACGTTTTTAGGTTACCTTTAGGTATTACTCACCTTAAACTCAAATTAAACGACATCATAGTTTCCTACCTCCTACGTTATATTTCCAATAAAATATAACAAACTGTGCAATTTTCAGATTGGACTTGAAAAATCGTAAAATAGTGGCCGTGGTTACAATCGATAGAGCTAATTTGTTATCCGACTACAAGATTGACGGCAAAATTTTGATCCTACCAATCCAAGGAAATGGACGTGCCAATATCACATTTGGTGAGTTCCTCTCCCAATGAATTTTTAAAATTTTAATCAAAATTTTTAGCCGACGGTGAATACAAATTTACGTTTGATTACGATAAGGTCAAAAGAAATGGAGAAGAATACATCCAGATGACTAACACAAAACTTGATTATGATACCAAGAGGTCTTACTATTATTTCGAAAATCTATTAGGAAGTGGAAAAACTTTAGGTGAGTCGAGTTCTACCTATTTGGAAAGATAATCAAATTTGAAACATTTTTTTTTTAGGAATTGACATGAACCAATTTTTGAATGAAAACTGGAGAGATGTCCAAAATGATATTGGACCTGCACTATCCGAAACAATCAATCAAATCATAACAAGCGTATTGAGTGGAATTTTCAGTACAGTTCCATACGATAAACTATTTCTACCGTAGTTTTGTAATTTAAAATAATTTAGTGTTTAGTTGCATATTTCAAAATTCTTGATTTATACAATTATTAGAATGGGATGAATAGAAAATAATAATAAATATAGAATAATAAACATAGAAAACGCCTGATTCATATTATATAATACCCATGGTTTCCTTAAGAGATCTTTTCTGTACACCCCCTCTGGTTGATAAGAATGGGCAGTTCAATATTCGTGAGATAGACGGCAGTTTGCTGAGATGATGTAGTTTTCTTCCACTTATTGGGAATCGTTCCAGCCACACAGTCATGTCCAGTTAAAATCTAGAGATTTTAAATGTAAAAGCACCTTATTTTATTTATCTCCGGTAATTTGTTTATTTTTGTTAAGTTATAAAGTGCAATTAATTCTTTCGTGGTTGACGTTGGTTGGGAAAGCGAAGGAATTTTCTTGAACTATTCACAATGTAAGTGAAGAACAATCGCCTTATATTGTAGGTAAGATGTTGGAATTTCCTGGGGCCCAGTAAAGTAGCTATTTACAAGTAAGCAACAGAAGTAGATACTTTGCGGAATGAGCAAGCAAATAGCCGGAAAGAGCTGAAGGCGTGTTCCGGTAGCTTGCAAAGCAGACTATTCTCTGCAACAAATCTACTATGAGAAAGTATTATTTTCTTTAGTAATGCAGAAAAACTTTATTATAACCGTCCGCGTCCCTCCTCAGAAGGCAATGGGAAACCATCACTGAAGTCTAATCTGCATAAACCTTCTCAAAATGAGGTGTATACACTTTTCCCGTGGTTCGGAATCCATGTTAAATTGCAAAGGAAATACTTCAGAGGAAAATTAAATTCCAACTCTTAAAAATAATTTATTACCACTGACAGAAACAGAATTTCTTATTTTTACTTTTACTCTAACCTAACATATTTACATCCTTATAAATTTTCAGAAGAATTATCCACCAATGAACATTTATGCTTATTAACATCCCTAACATTCTGCTTAAATTTCAAGAAAAACCTAATTTCGTTTTTCATGTCTTGCTTAAACGACGACCGACGCTTGTTTGACGTTTTGAAAGTGTAAACAGACGCTTCAAGAAGTGTTCCAAACATACTGAGTAATGTTCCAACCCCAAGAACGAAAAACACCCCTCCGAGATTTTTCAAATCTAAAGGTGTCGCTTCGGGTTGTCGTTTCTAAAAAGATAACAAATTAACAGTCAGACTCTTACAATTCCAAAATCAAACCTCGCAAGTTCCTCCGCCTCTTTTCTCCTTCCACCACTTCCTCTTTATTTTTTCGATTACACCAGATTCTTGCAGCTCCAGAATTGCCATACTTAAAATGTACCTGTACTTGGAATCTAAAACCAGACGCTTGAAAATTAAAGAGCCAGAACGACATTCAAATTTTACTTTTTATCATAGCAATACCGTAGCCTTTTTCATCGAGGACGCTTCCAACTTGTTTAAGGTCGCAGTGTCTCTCTGTTACGTACTCTATGCTTGTCGATTCCATAAAAAACGCATAATTTTCCTTTTCGCACCGTTCCACAGCCGCATCGTTATCTGCCATCATATATTCAGGATGCGAATTCATATAGTCTCGAATTTGAGGATAAACCGAGAAATTGGAATCCTAAAATAACCCGCATTAAAAAATATTCACTCGAAGGAACAATAGTTTTACCTTAAAAAAACTATAAGTAGCTCCATTAATTTTAGACCCATAACTGATATCCGACTGTTGAATCAACTCTTGGACGTCGTTAAACGGAGTCACCAGTTCTTCCACTGTAAGAAAGGCGGCTAAATTTGCAGTGTACGAAGAAACCATAATCAAGGTAAAAAACCACCATGCTCCGCTCGCCATTCTAGTTGAGAACCCTCTGAAATATTTTTATCCAGTGACTGAAATGGTGTGAATCGTAAAATGAGCAATTCAAAAGCCACAACTTACAGGGGGGCTATTTCGGAACCTTGCTGCATTAAACTTCCCACCGTGAACCACAAGGAGTTTCTAAAAGTGAACTGGTTGATGAGATGACTAGGTTCTTCCGAACAAGGATACGGGTTGGTCCATTCCAACGGACTCAGACGTCCCATGATGAAAAAACAAACTGAAACGAGGAAGTAGGTAACTCCTAACAAAATCCAGACTTCTGCATGGAATGGCGATGCGAAAGTGAACAAACTTGGAGGGGCAGGTTCGGGCTTTTTGTATAAAATGCTGATACCTAAAAATGATGTTTTAGATTTTGATGGATTTTTGGCCGTGACTTACCGAGCGTCATGAAAGGCATTGTAAAGTCTACGTCTCGTTCCCGTTCGAAAGAAATTGTTAGATCGGCAATCGCAAAGTCTACTCTCTGAAAGTTATGAAATTACAACATTTAAGTATATTTTTGGAATGATACTTACTCCTTTGATGACTTCCCCAATCATGCCGTCCCACTGTTTGGTTTTTTTGTTGTAGTTTCCGTTTGCGCCATTTTCTTGGATAACGAAAGTGTAATTGAAGCCCAACATTTTTCCCAGTTGTTCAAAGAGATCCATTCCGAATCCTTCGAACTGATCGTTTCCTTGCAGCGTCCCACTTACATTTTTTAGCATTCCGTAAGGAGGGGTCTAAAATACATAAGGTTAAAAATTAAAAAAAAAGCACTATCTTCTATCAACTATCTTACCAGGGCGATAATCACTTTGAAAACTTTATTTTTCATAATGTTTTCTTCTTCCACGTATTGGTTATTATCGGATGGGTCCCTGATGATGGACAATCCATTTTCGACATTCCAATTCCCCACCCTTTTTAACCCATTTGTCGACAATTCCATAACGTCTAGGCTGAAATATCTTCTGACTCCGGTTTCTATATCGAATTTTATGGGTCCGGTTAACCCTTCCAGAGTTTTCTGAAAACAGAAGTTAACGGACCGGACAATCGAATTAGCGGTTTACTTACGGCTTTCATGAAGTTTACGATACTGGAACCTTTTTCCCAGCTGCTAGATAAGTTACAATACAACGGTTGAACATCCCTTTGCGAGATTTGTAGTTCTTTCAGCGTTTCGTACAACAAATAAACGGCATCGATGATTAAAGCCGTGGAAGTACGCAATTTTGCAAACATTTTCTGATACGGATCAAGCAAACCTTTATCTATTTTTAACTGGTGCAACTTTTCAGCCGCTTTGGTAACGTTTGGATTTTCGACATTGATGAGACGCATCTAAAACGGAAACATTAGTTCGACATTAATTCAACCCTTAAACCGCGGTACTCCTGTGATGTTTGTTCCTCCATGTTGGAACGGAAAGAGGTCGATAGTGTGGAGGTCCAAATTTAGGATTAAGAAGTAATAACCTTCGCTCATTATTCCGACTTGTTGGGCTTGTGTGAGAACTTCGCTTACGACTTCCAGGGTGCAATCGATAACGTAATATTTCTCTCCAGACCTTTTGATTTCTAACCACGTATTTCGATAATCTCGGTTCGCGTTTAATTGCCGCAAAGCTACGGTGTATTCGGCAAAATTGTACATTCTCAATAACTCAGTTACACGAAATAAGTTGTCATCGTTCTCGTAGAGAATTGTGAAGCCGCGAAAGCCCCAGGATTTTATAATATCGACAAATCCTTGCGCCAGTACTGACGGATACGGGTGTAAATTGACTAAGTAGCCGTTCGGCTTACGATGGATGTCCCAGTGGGTTTCAAGGAGAGGAATGTCTTTAGCGTCACAAAGTGCCTTAATGTAAGGGGTTGTGTGGGGCGACCGAGGACCTATTAACCCTACGATTCCTTTCTCTATTAAGAAACACACCCTTTTATAAACTAATAAGGTGTTAAAATAAGGGGAGTCGGCGAAAAGGGGTTCTAAGTGATGTTTCGTGTCACCTCCTTTAATCATCTCTATGGCTACCTCAAAAGCTAACTCTTCATTTTGATTAGATTGTTCAAACAAACCACCTAAAATACATGAAATGTATATGTAGATCGCGGCCCAAAATAGTTTTATTTACATTTACGCGTCAAGAATGTTTTTGTAAAAATGCTTACCGACAGTCAAATACTGATTGGTCCTGGCTAAAAGGCACAAATTGAAAAAAATATTAATTAGAACACCCATCGATGAGGAAGGAACCGAATAGCATATTTATACAGGCGCACACGTGGAACACACGAAGGGTTATTTACCAAAGTATATCGTATTCGTTTACACAAGCCGGCCATTTTAACTTATATTTAGAAATATTTGGTGGTCTAAAAATACCCAAAACATAAAAACTGTTTATAAGTTAAAACAAATTGTATTTTGTTTAGACAAATAGAAGATGGATTGTTTTTATAAATATTTAATATAATTTTCAGATAATTTTGAACACACACGAGAATGGAAATATTTACACAATGTTGCAGATATGTAAAACCAAATGTATCCACATCCAAATTTGTTTGATGTTTGGATAAATTTGGTTTAGACTTCTTTGATATTTGGACGATATTTAAGTAAAATGTAAGAAGTAACTTTATTGGTAAAAATTTGCACGTACGAGGTTGGTTCGAACGAAAAGGTGATATATTTAGGCCACTTTTAGCATAAAATTTAAAAATGGATCGAAACGCAACGATGAGCTACATCTTGTGGTGGGGTAATAATATTCGAATTTGTGCAAATTTTTACCAGTACAAATGCAAACATAATAGTAAAAATTGTAAAAATTCTAAAGTATTTAACTATTATTATTAATATATTTACAAAATTCATTTATATTATTTACATTTTTTATAATTAATTCAAAATTATTCTAGAATTTTTTAGCAACAGATATTTTATTATTAAAATATATCACCAATAATTACTCTGGAGCGAAAGTTGACGAAACACATCGAAACACGATTTTTTGGTAATAAATTGAGTCCACTAAGTACAAGTTTCAGTTATTTTAAAAAATAAAAATTCGGTTCTGATTAGTAAACTTTAACTGAGGGGTCCTTTGTCCATTACGAAACCATATGCAGGATATAGACCGAACTGAGGATAACGATTTTCGTCCTGGATTGAATTTGTACCGCTCGATTTCTCCTTTTTACGAATTGGTTTAGAGGACCCATGACAACGCAGGACAAAACGTAATTCCGATGCCATTTCGTCACATAATGATGTCTAAAAAAGATAACTTATTAAAATCCACAAATAATCGATTTGAAATTATTTTAATTTTGTATTATTGTGAAAATTTTATTGCCTATTAAAAATAAAAAAGTTTTTTTATTGAAGTAGAACTTTTAGGAAATTTTATGACATAATAAGGTTGTAAACAAAAATTTGATGAATTTTCATTTTATTTTTGTTCGCTAACAAAGTTTTGTATCAACACGATTAATGAAATAAAAAAAATTGTCTAAGGGGGGATACAAACCTACGGCATTGTTTGTTACTATGTTTCACTTCAAACTAAAAACGACGTGGGTCTGTATCCGCCTTAAAGGAACCTCGTGCTTAAAACGTAAAAATTTGATCGCTCGATATTTAGAAAATTAAGAGAAATTATTAACCCGCAACTAAGTTGACCGCCTTAGAAATAATTAGTCTGGCCTAATTATAGTTTCCACGTTTCAGTGGACCAGGACCTCGTTGCTTGGGACAAATCAATGTTAGTCTGCAGGTTGTAATTCAATTATTAGCAAAGTTATTTAGGCATCACATTTTTTAGACACCAAAATTTGGTTCATTGGACACTTTCCAACTGACGCGAGATGGGGGGAGGGGTGATACTCGTTGTTATACCTCAAATTACAGCTCAGGCAATGTTATAATTAAGGGTTAATTATTATAATATAAAAATGTGCTTATGACGTACTGAGAAATGAACCAATATTTTATATAATTGACGAGTCATATCCTTAGTTTTGCAACCAATGACTATTACGAACCGATGATTAAATTTTTCGTACGATACATAATATATTATCGAGTAATATTAGCAATAAATTCAGTTCTAAGGTGTAAGTGCTCGGTGTTAGTTCACGAGTAACCTGGTGCTTAACATTTACATTCGATTTTATATACAACAAATTGTGTCACCCGTTAATCAGGGACGACATACTAATTTTAGAAATATTCACATGTTCAATGCTGATTTAGTTATTAAAATTCGTTTTAAAATACTGCGATTTAAAATCCAAGATCGATCTGTGAGAAGCCAGCAAGACAATGGAAAACCACCCCAATATGATATGCAAAGAAGAAGGAACTTTAAAACTCACCACAAACCACATCTTATTATTGTATCTTTTGGTTTCTGAATCTTTTCACCTTCTGTTAAAATTCCGGATAAGTAACTGATAGTTATAGTTTTTGGGTGCTTATAGTGACGCTAAGTACTCTAACAGGACACGTCACTAAACAACCAGAAACGTTAGTCACTTGTTCTTGTACAGTAATTAGGACGCACAGTACTTTAACAGAATACGTGGCTAAGCAACCAAGAATATTAACTAACAGTTAGTTTTTTGTAATTTTAACTGGAGGTGTAGACATCGGAAGAATTTCCAATAAAATACACCGTATTGAGCCTGAATTTGAGGTAGTGCAATGAGCAATGTCCTATTAAACTTAAGGTTTAATAAACCAGCAGGTTAGCGAGAGGAAAACATTGCTGTGATCTAAAGCCCAACATCGATTTGTGAACTATAGGGAAGACGACGGGAAACCATCCCATTAAATGTTTCCGTAGTAAGTCATCTTGGCTTGGATTACTCGACGAAAAAGTTTATCAAGTTGAAGAGGCTAAGGGTAAGGAGGTTTAATATATTATATTGTTGTTAATTGCATACCTTTATCTCTGCCTCCCTAAATCAGTTGCCCTTTATTCTGACATTAACGGAATATCTTTTGGTTCAAGAAGTATTTAGAGCGAATAATTTTTGTCAACCTCTATAATAAAACAACCCTTAATATGCTGTTCACTGTAGATTTTGCTTTTATTCCAAATTGATGTATGTAATTCTATGGGATAATGAAAACCCGAGAAGAAACGAAGGGAAGGATTTTTTTATTTCCAAATTTATTTTTACAGGTAGAAGAGGGGTACTCCTAAACAACTGAACCACGTTCACTGGAGGAGCTGGTGACTTTTTTTAATTTAGTATCAAAGAAGCTTCATTCGATAACCCTTAAGATAAACGCCTGCAATTTTCCAAAAAAGTGCTGATCATAGATGATCAAAAACCTTCAGGAAATTTAGGTTTGCGTGCGATCCCGAGATGACAGGATGGTCGGGGGTATCCCCCCCCCCCAGGACCTCAACAAAATGAAAACTAAAGTGGTATCATAAAACAACAGTGGCTTGGTGTAATCGCTGGTTGAGTAACAGTATAGAAATTGAGGGTTCTAATCGCAGACCTTCCGGTGAACATCAACATCAGCGTGTGGATAAATTAAGTTGAAAGTAGAAAAGAAAAAAGAGGGTTGCTCCACCTCAAAAAATGGATCGTGAATATTTTGCAGAAAAGCAGAGTACCAATATTGAGAATGGAATTGATAAGCTTGCTCTGACCATAAAACATTTTTCAATGTTTTACCACATGATCACCATAATTTACCCCCCAGACCCCCGATTTGTGCAGCCATCAATTTTTTTAGAACTTAATTTGCAGTGGCTTTTAACAATGAGAAGACACAAAGTTTAAAGTAAAAGGAAAATTGTAAATTTACTGAATTTTTACTTAAAATTATTATTTTTGGATTGCCGTTGTTTTCGGTTTTTAGATGTGAGTGCACGTGCCCTTATTCTCTATAGAGTCAGCCGTCACTGGTTAAACTTAGGCACGCTGTGGACCTTTCAGAATGACTTAAGTGATGTAGAAATCATTTAAAATCATCCCAAGCTCATAAATATCACTAAATATAAAAATGCGGACCTGATGGAAGAAACAGCGCTATTTGGATTTCTGAGTGGTACAGCAGTAAAGCTTAAGTGGGGGAGGGGGGAGAAAAATAAGTTATTCGAATACAGCTTTCCGATCCTGTGAATGTCCAATGCTGGAACAAAGTCTATTCTAAATCTCCTTCATCTGGTGTTGAACACGTGCAGAGAGGTAAAAATTGTTTTGTTCAACATAACAATTTTCTTTTATTTGGGCACATTATTGGATTTTCAATGTTTCGACGTAGTGTTCAGGTATGTACTATCAAAGTCGATTGAGTTGTTATGAAAACTCATATGGTTCTTCCTCTATTTATGCGAGAAATAGTAGCAAGCCTGAAGGGGGCTATTTCGAATATTTCCTCATATGAACACTACGAAAGCAAAGAGTCACGTTTTATTTGCACACGATATGGATTTGCACCTCTACGATGATCTGCCCCTCCCGCCACGAATGGTTTAATACGCCACTGGCGACCAAAACATTAGCATTCATAAAATGCTTTGATGTTGATTTTTGGTCACATTTGATTTGGGGATTTATATCCTGAAGTCGTTGACCTAACTTTGCACTGGTGCTATTAATTTTAAGAACCAAGGAAGTAATTATTACGCCTATATTCACAACAAAAACGGCTGGTTTGACTACGGTTTGATGTTAACCATTATCATTAAAACTTGAAGAAAATTTAATTCATATTTTGCCTGGGAAGAAAAGTTAGTCGCATTTACAAACATTAAGAATACGTAGAAGTTCCCCGGGGAGCTCAAAATAAAATTATTTATTTCCACAAAGCACCGTGACATTTACCTATGTATTTGCTCTATTAAGACGAAGGAGAAGACAAATAAGCATCCAAACATATTCCTTCCTCAAGTGAAATCGTTAAATAATTTGGTTAACATGAAAGGATACAAAATTGTTAACAAAAGCTGACATCAAAGGGCGTGTAGATGTGATTTGCGAAAGATGGAAAGGTCTCTTTGAACCAAATTTGTCATTTTAGTCAACTTTTTCGCAGTAAAAGACGCACCTAACGTGATTTCATTTTGTCGCCTGCGAAAAGTCGCCATGATTGATGGATAAATTTCGATATAAAAAATAATTAACGAGAGAATTTTGATAAAAATGGATTTTTAAAATACAAAGGGTTGGTTATAAATAATAATAAACAAAATTTCATAAGCACGTAACGTCTCCACGATTGTAAGGATTGCAATATATAATAATGTTGGTGTTAAAGTAAGATGCCAGAATAACTTTCTGCTTGTTTGGTTTAATTTTCAATTTGAACAAATTTTCCAAGCAATAAGTTATGATTACACTTACAAAACTCAATTTAAAACTTATTGTTGTACTTTACATTTTAATTTGCAAAGTAAACATTAAACAAGGCGGGGGATTTAATTTTCAAAAATTGTTGTTTATAAATTTTGCGTAATAAAATTGTAGGTACCTAATTATAACAACCAATATTTTATCAGGACCCAAACCTCCCTCGTGTTGATTACTATCGACGCATTTCCATAGCTTTTTCCGAAGATACCTTTGAAATTGAGTCGGCAGTGTCATATCTTCTACTCTTCTCACTACTTACCTCCTATTTATCCAAAAATATTTACGAAAGCAAAAACAAAACAAACATAAATAGTTTTCTGTCAAACTTAAATCTTACGGATGTTACAAAATCGTGTCGTGTATGAAGAGATACAACTCGATCAAACTCATTTTTTCGAGCAAATCGAACAAAGCTTGATCGAACTGTAGGTTACAATATTGTTTTTAAAACTGGACTAAACTAGATGATCCTCTAATTTTACAAAAATATTTACAAGTGATTTGTTTTTACAAAAGTAGTAAAAAAGGGGCTGGATTTTAATACTTCTTGTGAAGCTGCAAAAATATGAAATTTAATTAAATGTGATTTGGACTAAAAAAATTTATTGATCTAGCTGTTCTACGAAGTTAATTTATAGCTACGTGTCGTGTAGAATGCTGCTCACCCGTTCTTCCACTGCCACTTTTCTAGATTTCCATACAAATTCACAAACGGCAATAACACAGGCTACCCCCATACCACCCATAAGGACTACGAAGACACCCCCAATATTAGCAAGTCCCAGAGCATTTGCAGTGCTGCTTGTCTTAGTAGTCTCGTCCTAAAATTTAATTATTAGTTAAGTTATTGTTGGGTTAGTTACTAACGCTTTATAATTCTTGTAAGTTTAACTTCGTTGTTGAATTACAAATTATCAGTTTGGTGTGACAGGCTAAATTCTAAATAAGGGCATGTCGAGTAGGGTGGGTACACTTTGTTGTTTCCTCAGGCTGTCTCGGTTATTATTCAACTTATACTAGCATGGAAGTGTTATAAACACGTCCCAAACCCTACTTCTAAATAAGTTTGATGTGTAAACATATTTGGGATACCACTTTTTGTTATCGAGTTGTGCGCGCTGCTTTCATTTGGTTTTTTAAATCAAAATTTATTTTTATCCTACGGCTGTTTGTATTTTTTGTGGTAAATTTTTACCACATTTTACCACAATGGTTTAAGCTATAACCATTTAAAATTTCAGCTTTGTAGGTAGCTGGGTTTGCGAGATAAGGTGATAAAGAGTAGGAGTTACTAATCTACACTTTTATATTATTTAATATTTATATAGGGTGTTTTTTTAGCGGCACGAGATCTTTCAATAGGGATAACTTTTGAATGAAGTTCGTCAATGTGACAATTCTTCGCCATTTGTGTTCAGAAAGGTTTGCCATTTAACCTATATAGATATATTGCCATGTATCGCTACTGTTCAAGCTCCAAAATTTATTTTATATAGCGAGGGAAATTAAATGGCACTTAATTAAAAAACGCTC
Source organism: Podabrus alpinus (assembly GCA_932274525.1). NCBI lineage: Eukaryota > Metazoa > Arthropoda > Insecta > Coleoptera > Cantharidae > Podabrus > Podabrus alpinus. The sequence goes on from OW026453.1 coordinate 6,472,713, forward strand.
CGACCAGCTATGCATGAGAACTCTGTAAATTTTAGGGTCAAAAGTGGGTCCATGAATCTGTCGAATGCTCATGTAAAATTATCTTAATTTAATTTCGAAGAAATACACCGAACAACAAAATTACTGTACCTTACACCTATTTGTTCTTTTCCTCACTGCTGTTGATTTAAATGAAATCAAACGTATAATCATTTGCAAACTAAGTAATGTAATTTATTGACAAATATAATAATTTAAAATAAACAAAAGATGAATTTTTTAATTATTAGGATTAAATCAAATTTACAAAAAACAATTAATAATAAAATTTTTATAAATCCCCAAAGTTTTAAATCACGCGCGAACTGATTATTATAAATGTTAAGAAAGAGTGTCGACACAAATTGCTTACCGAAGTGATAGTCGTGCACGATCGATGTGGAGAACACGCAGCGAAGAACCAAGTGAAGATGCCTCGTAGTTTGGTCCAATTCCCATACCATGAAAATTTCCAGGGTGAATTAATGATGAATGAAGTTTCCGCCTTTATCAGGATAGACGCTCAGGTAAGTCCAATTTTCAATAATCTTCTTTAGTTTCCAAAAACTCATGACATAACCATAAAATTATCAATCATATAAAATTTACAGTGGTCACCAAAATTTTCCAAATATTCTTCAAAACTTGTAATAATCTTCTTATCATTAACAATTTCCAATTTTATCAAATAATATTTAATTAATTTCAATTTATTATAAAATAATTTCCTGATACTTTTGAAACTCAACTTCTTAATTCTCATCTACTCTCTACACGAATACACAGAGAGTTCTTAATTTCCAAAATTCAACCAAAAATTACGTCTTGATGCCTCCATTGACGATACGAGACTCCAAAATTACCAAATTATCACAAATCACGTCTTGACGTCTCCATGGACGGAACAAGACTTCCAAAATTACGTCCTCCCGCTTTCATGGACGGAACAAGACTTTCAAAATTACGTCCTCCCGCTTTCATGGACGGAACAAGACTCCTTCACTCCTCTTTCTTCATCCCACCAAAATTGTCTATCTGACCGCGCACTTTTCCTTTATCGCACTTATTTTAATTAAATTTGAAATCCCATATTTTTACAAATAAAAATTTATTTCTAATTTATTCCCAAAATTATGAACAAAACAATTAAAACATCTTTTGCCTTTCACACACTTTTGAAATTCTTGTTTACAAAATTATTACGTTTTGTTATTTTTCAGGTTAGATGAAGCAAGCAGTTCCTTCTGAAGCTAAGAAGATGCAGGTGTAAGTTGCTAACTTTCACATTGGTCTCTAATTTGAACATTTCAACATGAGCATTCCACAGGAAAGTAACCCAACTACGCTAGACCACCCCCTATGGTAAACAGGACACGACAATATATAAAAATGGATGTGGTATGTGTGTATGTATGTACTATATGTATGTTTCCTATAGACTCCTAAACCGTTTGACCGATCGGAACCAAATTTGGCACAGTTATTATGTAGGTCCCTGCGCATGTTTCCTCCTCAAAATCAGAATCAAAATCAACTTAAAAAACAATAATGAATGATATCAAACTGTCAACCGATCGACAATGCAAATACGCGTGCACGTGCTTTACGTTTCTATTTGACCAATCTTAACCAAATTTGGTGTAGAAGTTATTTACAACGCTACGAAAAACATAGGCTACTTTAGTACCTTGGAGTGAGGCCGAATGCCGAACAACCACATCCGACACGGTCTAGATGGCTAAAGGCGGCCGGTAGGCCGACTGTGACAGCTAGTCATGAATAAATTAACGTTTGAACAACGCTACCAAATTGTGGAAATTTATTTTCAAGGTCAGAGTTCCGTTCGCGAAACTCTTCGCCCATTTTATGGTCGACATAATCGACCTTCTGAGTAGGTTATTGGTGCGGTGATGGATAAATTTTGTAACACTTCTTCATTGCATGATGTAAAACCACCAACAAGACAAAGAAATGTGCGTACTGAAGAAAGTGAGTGAAAGTGTGCAAGAGAACCCAAAACTCTTACCTCAAGATCTTGGTTTACATCCTTACAAGATCCAGTTGGTTCAAGAATTGAAGCCTAATGATCATCGATTGCGTCGTGCGTTCGCAGATTGGGCTCACAACCAATTGGAAGTGGATTCATTTTTTTACCGCCAAATTTTGGTTAGTGACGAGACACATTTCTGGTTGAATGGGTATGTAAACAAGCAAAATTGCCGTATATGCACTGAGACCAGTCCGGAACATTATCTTGAAACTCCATTGCATCCATTAAAATTGACTGTTTGGTATGGAATACATGCCAACGGCATCATCGGTCCATATTTCTTTCGAAATGAGGAAGGAGCTGCCGTTACGGTGAATGGTGTGAGATATCGACACATGCTCAATACATTTTTGTTGCCAAAAATCCAAGAGTTAAACATCACAACTTATGGTTCCAACAGGATGGTGCTACGTGCCACACAACCACCGAAACCATCGATTTATTGAAAGGACAATTTAGTGACAACATTATTTCAAGAAATGGTCCTAGCAATTGACCTCCAAGATCGTGTGATTTGACGCCTCCAGATTATTTTCTTTGGGGTATGTTCAATCCATGGCTTATGCTAACAAACCAAGAACTATGGAAGCATTGGAGGTCAATATTTAGCAAGCCGTTTATATGAAATAAGGCCAGAAATATTGGAAAAAGTGGTCAAAAACTGGACTGATCGGATGCGCTTCGTAATGATTAGTCATGGTGGTCACTATATCTATGGCGGTCACATGCCGGAAATCAATTTCAAATCATAAATGGCATTAAATTTACTTTCATAAAAAGATAATTGAAAAAGCATTCCATCAATTTTTTAATATTTTATTTCAATTTGAAGTTCTCATGCAGCTTAAAATCACCCCATATTTGCGAGATTTTGAAAAAGGTGGCTTAATTTCCACGTCTAAGGTGCGGTTTTATTGTATTCATAAAAGAAAAGAAAAAAGTTGTAAACAAAATTATCCTGCGCCAAATTTCTAATTTACGGTGGTTAACTTGTGTAAACAAATTTGGATACAATTACTTGTTATACATTATTAATTTATTTTGTTAAATTTACATGATTTTATTTTAAAAGTAAACTAAAAAAAGGAGAAAACAGTTTTTACATAATTATTTGTAACTCCAAATAATTTTTAGAACTAAACTGTTACTATTATATTATAAATTTTTTATTTAAGTGCGTCCTGAATCTGTTTCCTTTGAATGCTAATATCTTTTGAACTACGGCATCCATTCAAGCGATTCTTTCGGACGCACCTTTCTTTTTGTTATAAAATTGAAAAACAAACCTTTTCGCGACGAAAACATCAAAGCAAACACTTTTATTTTAGAAAAATATATTTTGTCAATGTTGATTAATCGCAAACGCTAAAATTTATAAATTTAGAGCAGCTGACCGCCATAAATAAATTGCGATGCGGCCTTTCGGCCGCACAATCTTAGTAGCTACACACTAGAAAACCGCATAACCTTTAATACTTGCTAGGCGGTAAGGTGAACATTAGTTGTTGTCTCAACAAACTGTTTAATTATTTCAACAATAATTAAACTTTACAAAGGATTGTTATCTTGTTTGTTACTACTGTTTATAGCAGTTTACCCAACATAACATGATAAATGTTAAGTTAGACAGGTACTGTAGGAGGTATATTTTTTCAGTCTTGATTACTTCCTAGGGAAATGAGGAGAGAACCCCGACGCCGCGCGTTTTGGAAGTTCATTTTGTAATTGAAACAATTAACCGACAAATGGCGCTACTTAATTTGAAGTCGTAATAAATTAGTTGATTAATGCCACGAATCTTTAAAACATCCGTCAATCCACTTATTACGCCTTCCAATTTAGTAGCGCCATCTATTGATAACCGTTTGAACTCCAGCAGGTGTTTTCAAAACTGGTATAGGGTCTGTCTAACTGATACTACCGAATCAAAGTTTGTTGGTAGCTGGTGGAGATTTATTGTTAAAAATGTTTGTTGGGTACATAACTCGGTGAGACTGGCGGCGTACGGTCACAATAATTCTCTTGGCTTCCGTACCTTTCTCAGGCTAAACCGCAAAGATCGTTTAGGTAAACAATATGAATGAACCAAACAGAGGTGTCAACTTTCCAAGTAGTTTAGGAGTGGTTGAGCACTTATTTTTTGCTGATCTTATTTTATCGGAGTCCAGTGCCGCCTTTAGGCCGCACTACCATGGCAGTCACACAATATAAAATCATAGTTTTGCCCTACTGCCCAACCCTGCAAGGCTGCGCAGCTTTCGGCTCTAAACACTGAAATCCGAAATCTGAGTTATTCCTCACGCAATGTCTTGAAATCTCTTCCAGACTTTCTAAATCCAGACTCAACAGTGAATACGCGGTAAAGCTATTCATGATAATTTAATTTCTGAGGCCCAACCTCACGAATGGCAAGAATCACGTGACTCTGAATTATGATTGATTCAGGATTATAATTTTTATAGAAATAATTGTTTTAAGAATTGTATACTACATCGAAATTAACCCGGGTTGAGATAACCTGAGACTGAACAACTGGACCTAAGACTGCAAGGAATTATCCCGAAATGTGATGTCGTGGTTCTGATTCCATGCTAAACTGTAGGTATTTGTACTCAACGGATTACAAGTCCCACCCGACTTATTCCAAATTTCCGATGCCAACATTCCAGGTAAAAGTCAGCGCAATAAAAATGCGGTTTTACTCCACAGCGCAGCGCCATGAAAACAGGGTAAGATTCAAAACCTATTAATTATAATATTTAGGCGGCTGGAGAATGTAAATTTGATCTAGATATTTTCGACTTTGGCAAAATAACACTGTATATCTCTTAAAACTTACCGCAAACTACATCTAAATATCTAAGTGCAGTTTATGAGAAATTAAGGACAATAAAGTTAAAAAAATAATAAAATAATATGATTCAATTTTAATTTTATTTAGACCATGAAATAACATTTTTAACAGCTTTATTTTAATACTAGCTGGCACGGGCGGCATCCGCCGCCCTTAGCCATCTAGACCCAGAATAGATCCGAGTAGGCCATAGTTGTTCGGCCTTCGGCCTCACAGGGGGAGGACCATAATAGATCCGCGAAGGCCATAGTTGTTCGGCCTTCGGCCTCACAGAGCGGACCACCTCGCCTCCAATTTAAAAAGTGTCGCAGGTCCCCCGGTACAAATATTACAAATTTTTGCACTTTTCCAAAAAGTTATTCACAATTTTGCCAATGTTTTAGACAACCGAAGAAGAAGTTTAGATTACGCTTTTGTGTTATAATTCCCAAAAACGGTTTGCCCGTCCATTTCCGGCGTTAATATATAATTATCGGAGCGTAATTTTTTTTCGAAAAATTTGCAAGGCTATATCCCATTGAAAAAATAATTTTGAAATTTAAATTCGGTTTAACACCTTCGGCGTTGAAAATACGAAGGAATGTTATGGACGAACTATTATAGAGCGTCGCGATACGCTTCCGTTGCGTCTTAAAAATTAAAGATCGGCCGGTAAATAAGAGCGCTACATATGTCCAAAGTTTTTACACAATTTTCACTTAAATGGGTCTCTCACAAAGAAACGACGGATAATTTAGAAAAAGCAATCGGAGCTTCGGATTCGGTTATTAACGGTCTGTAATTTAGCACATTACGACGGTTGACGAAAAACGACAAATAACGGCAGCATTTGCAAATTAGTGTCGACGTCAAAATTGAAAATCAAAATCGGAGGCGATTTCGGGAAAAATTTAAAATATGCAAAATGTGTATTTTCGTTGCAAAGCAAAACCAAATCGAGAAAATTTCATTCGACATTTTCGATTTATATTTGTCTCCTCGACGTGTAATTGAAATATTTTTTATTTAAAAGTATAATAATTCAAAAATGAACAATTTTGGTAGTGGGGGTGCGCCGATGGTGCTGGTCGGTGGTTCTCATTACCACAACCACCTCGCCTCCAATTTAAAAAGTGTCCCGGTACAAATATTACAAATGTTTGCACTTTTCCAAAAAGTTATTCACAATTTTGCCAATGTTTTAGATATCGAAGAAGAAGTTTAGAGTACGTTTTTGTGTTATAATTCCCAAAAACGGTTTGCCCGTCCATTTCCGGCGTTAATATATAATTATCGGAGCGTAATTTTTTTTCGAAAAATTTGCAAGGCTATCCCATTGAAAAAATAATTTAGAAATTTAAATTCGGCTTAACACCTTCGGCGTTGAAAATTCGAAGGAATGTTATGGACGAACTATTATAGAGCGTCGCGATACGCTTCCGTTGCGTCTTAAAAATTAAAGATCGGCCGGTAAATAAGAGCGCTACATACGTCCAAAGTTTTTACACAATTTTCACTTAAATGGGTCTCTCACGAAGAAACGACGGATAATTTAGAAAAATCAATCGGAGCTTCGGATACGGTTATTAACGGTCTTTAATTTAGCACATGACGACGGTTGACGAAAAACGACAAATAACGGCAGCATTTGCAAATTAGTGTCGACGTCAAAATTGAAAATCAAAATCTGAGGCGATTTTGGGCAAAATTTAAAATATGCAAAATGTGTATTTTCGTTGCAAAGCAAATGTTTATGGGGAGGACCATAATAGATCCGAGAAGGCCATAGTTGTTCGGCCTTCGGCCTCACAGAGAGAGGACCATGATAGATCCGCGAAGGCCATAGTTGTTCGGCCTTCGGCCTCACAGGTCGAACCATAATAGATCCGTGAAGGCCATAGTTGTTCGGCCTTCGGCCTCACAGGTCGAACCATAATAGATCCGTGAAGGCCATAGTTGTTCGGTCTTCGGCCTCACAGGGCGGACAATAATAGATCCGTGAAGGCCAAAATTGTTCGGCCTTCGGCCTCACAGACCGGACCATAATAGATCCGTGAAGGCCATAGTTGTTCGGCCTTCGACCTCACAGACCGGACCATAATAGATCCGTGAAGGCCATAGTTGTTCGGCCTTCGGCCTCACAGACCGCACCATAATAGATCCGTGAAGGTCAAAGTTGTTCGGCCTTCGGCCTCACAGACCGGACCATAATAGATCCGTGAAGGCCATAGTTGTTCGGCCTTCGGCCTCACAGACCGGACCATAATAGATCCGTGAAGGCCATAGTTGTTCGGCCTTCGGCCTCACAGACCGGACCATAATAGATCCGTGAAGGCCATAGTTGTTCGGCCTTCGGCCTCACAGACCGGATTATAATAGATCCGTGAACGCCATAGTTGTTCGGCCTTCGGCCTCACAGACCGGACCATAATAGATCCGTGAAGGTCAAAGTTGTTCGGCCTTCGGCCTCACAGACCGTATAATTTAACAAATTTTTTTTCGTATTATTCATTTAGATGATTAGGGGGAATCAGATATCAATTTTGGTGATGATCGATGAAGTTCCAAAAAAAACTTTTTTTGTGCGGATAATTTTAAAATTTTTTTTTCGTATTATTCATTTAGATGATTAGGGGGAATCAGATATCAATTTTGGTGATGATCGATGAAGTTCCAAAAAAAACTTTTTTGGTGCGGATAATTTAAAAATTTTTTTTTCGTATTATTCATTTAGATGATTAGGGGGAATCAGATATATATTTTTTTAAATTTCTGAGTGTCTTTAGTCCAAAATTTTGTGGTGGAGGGGGAAAAATTTATTTTTATAAAATTGTTTTATGTTACCTATTGATATACCAAATATGAAGAATTTATTCTAGACTTTAGTAAAAACTCTTTAAGTGGGGGTAAATGTCAAAAAAAATTCCACTTTTAAAAAGGGCGTGTCTAAAGACCACCAATATGTGAATTTTATTAGAAACAAAGAAGAATTTGATTTGGACTTTGGCGTAGGGGTATAGGGATAAAATTTTACCGATGGGGGCGCTGAAAGCAACAACAAGCGTGACGTCAATGAGAGAGATTCGGTTATAACCTTACTTCTTTGCTGTCGTTTCGAATTTTCCTGGTGAATAATATTAATATTGTGATTTAAATAGTTTAGTTGGATAAGTGGTTTTATCATGGCTTTAAACTCGCAGTTTCTTAACTGGCGAAAATGTGTTGAATGCAAGACACATAATTGCGTTTGGTAAAGTGAACAGTACAGATGCTAAAGTAGTAAAAACACTTGCATTGTGTTTGAAAACTAGTGAACTTTCTGATACACCTCACGAAATTCAGGGCACGTTTCGTATCGATAAACCGGAACTTCAGATTTCTGAAATGAAATGCAGTTGTACGGCAGGCGAATCACAAAGATGCAAGCATATTGCAGCATTTTTGCTTTTATGTACAAGGTAAGATAGTGTAGTGCATGCATTTATACTATTTGATGTAATTATAAAAAATATAAATTTATAAATAATTTCAGGACCAGCATTTTTGACTTTGAAGAATTTTCATGCACCGACATCAAATGCTACTGGAAATCTAACAAGGAGGCAGCTTTGGAGCAGTACAATGCTAAACCCTTTGAACGGTGGTCATGTGTTAATAGAAAACGAGGAAGAAATGAAGATAGTAGGCATGGCTTTGTTAGTGACCATTTTCCAGAATTAATTAAGAAGAGAAATCACGGTGCTTTAGCTTTGCAGAGGTACATTTTTTAAAAATTTATAATAGCATAATTTATTTAATTTTGGTTTTCTTAATTATTTTAGTGTTCGATGTAGAGAAATTGCAACTACAGAAGCCGCAACACCTCTGCGAAAGAGGCAGCTTTGGAGCAGTACAATGCTGAACCCTTTGAACGGTGGTCATATGTTAAGAGGAACGAGGAAATGTCAGTGTAGATCAAGTGCCACAAGAATTGCTAGAAATAGCCAATAATGTATTAATTTCAGCATTTATGATTTCGCTAGACATCGATGTTTCGAAATTTAATTTAAAAACTTGTTAAAAAATATATGTTATTTTCAGAATTCAGTATCACGATGCAGAAATGGTAATTATTTAGCTACAAACGTTTTAATTTATTTCAAATTCAAAATATTTACAATTGTTTACTTATATAATATTTTATTATTTATGGTACTATTTAAACTATTTATAATAAAACCTATTTATTTGTTATTTATACTGATTGTTACCTGATAAAAACCTATTAAAAATAAAGAAAAAAAAACAAATTCTAATTTACATGATTATTTCATAAATTTGTCATCTGCAAGAATTGGCGAAGATAAATTGACAACAGCACATGTGTTTATTAAACTAATAAACGGTGTAACAATAACGTTCTAGCAACATCCAAATCTAGTCACAAAATTCACATTTAAATGGTTTTTCGCCAGTGTTTTTTCACCTCTTCTTTAATGTCAATAGAATGATGTAAATCTTCTAACTTGAATTTCACATCTTCTACATTAAATTTCACATCTTCCAATTCATCCGATACCTCCGTTTCAAATTCGTAGTTGCTACGTAATATGGAGTTGCGACAAATTCGATGTTGTGCTTTACTACCGTACTTTCTTTAGGAATTTTCTGGAAAGGAACTGCATTTTTTTTTTAAACGTGGCTGCTTCGTTTGATAATCTAAAAAATAAAACTAATTACTACACATACATCACAAAAGTTGGGTTATCTACTTGGCAGTTTTTGTTAAGGAACGGCATTTGGTAATAATCGTCGATACCAACCCATTCTAAAATCAGTAACAGTCATAACTTCTCCTCTTTAAAACGTTAATTTCTTCCTTACCTGCATAATAATAATCTTATGATGTGAAGTGTAAAAAGCAAACTTTCATATGCTGTGGAACCTTTTTGCCCATTTTTATTAATTTTAAAATCCACGCTTCCCTCCTATCAATAACTTCAACATTGCCATAAGCATTTTGAATTTCTACTTTTTCTTTGCCCGGCTTCGGAAAATTATGAAAACTTAAGTTGGGATTTTTGTGGCGTACTGATTTACAACCATACACAGAACAATTTGTCTTACACGGTTTTCCTTTGGCATTCATAACTTAAAACTGCAACATAACAAACACGTTTAAACAGAAAACTAAGTAATAAATAATTAATTTTAAGTAATTTAACCTCGAATTCATTACACGTGTATAATACACAAGAAAAATTGCAAGGTTAACTTTTGAATATAGTGACGTAAAACATGAAAACACATTAAAAAATTTGTTATACTTACATAATATTAATATTATTTCGCCAGGACAAACAATAATCTCTACCGTATAAAATTCAATGAAAACAATACTGAACAATATGAAACAATAACATTCTCTTTATGACGTCACATATTTAATTGATATTACAGCCACCAGGGTGCGTACAATTAATATTTTATCCCTATAGAACAATTGGCTTTCCCTGATGTATTGTAATTGGGTCACATAATCTTAGGTGTGAAATTTATTTCGGGTAGTACACTGTTGTAGTATGTGTATTATTTTTCTACTTTACTTTATTAGTATCACTCGTATGGGTTTCACTTCACTTTCCGTCACTTTGACACTATCTTTTAATATATGGCAATATCGAAAAACGCTTATCATCGCGCCATCTGTTGACAGTATTTTGAATCACTGACTGTACGTCAGATTAATTATTTGACAAATGAAATTTTTTGTCAAACTTGTGATTTGATTTATCGAAAAAAGCGAATAACTTTGCTCCCCGAGCGAATTTCTTCTCCATTTATGCACGAATAGTTGCGCCTGGAGCTACAAAATAACTGTGCAAAATTTGGTTGAGATCGGTCCAAGGGTCTAGGAACGTATAGCGAACACGCAAGCAAACAGATCTTCTCTTTTATATATTTAGATATTAAAAGGGGTGTGATGCCATTTACCATTGGAAAGTTAGGGTGGCTAAGGATGAACCAACATCTCGGTAATTACGTAACCACATTATCTCCTCCCGAAATCAGTTGACATGTTGTCTCTGATATTAATACCACTTTTGTTTCACATTACTTAGGGTGGATAATTTTAGGTTAAGTTAGGTCAGATGACCTAGGAGGTCAATTCAGTCAAATGTCCCAAACCAATTATGCAGAGCGCTTGTCATTCATCTTCCATAAATACAGCTTTTCTTATTGAATAACAGCTTGTTTCAAAAATTAATTTAAACATAATAAACCTGTATAAAAAAGTGGCGCACAACTCGATAATAAAAAATGGTACTTCATATAGAAATTTGAACCAACACATATTTATTCCTTATTTTCATCGAGATTACCTAGTGAAACAACCCTGTGCATAGGAAATTTTCTAAAATATTTAATTTTTTAATTATGCGAAATGGAAATCAATTTTTGTTGTCCAGAACCAAGCCAGAGAGGCGAGGTATACCTGAGTGTTAATAATAGCAAATTTGTTTTTAATTGTTTTACGTTTATTAAGTTCAACCAATGCTCCTAATGTAAGTGCAATAATTAATCATCCATTTACAATTTGCTTAATTGGTAGCCAAATATTAATATTGTAAATTGGAAACGTTGTTGACCAAGAGCTAAGATAGGAAACCGCTATTATTTTGATAAACTACGGTTATACAATTTAGTGGAAATTCCGCGCGATGCAGTTTTGTTTATACAAGGTGGGTTATAAGTAGAGTCCGGATTTATATGCGGTAAAAAACATCAATATAAGTATTTTATATGCGGTTAAAATTAGTCGATATATGCGGTAATATTGCTGAAATTTTGATAATATGCGGTTAAATGAAAACAAAGGAATATAATGCAAAATCGAAATTTTTAGTATTGTTAAATAATATTTACATATCGTGGGCTTACTGCAAAAACTGACCAAGTCAAAATAAAAAGTTTCTAAATAAATGAAATTGAATGTTTAATATTTTGCGAAAAATCAGCTTTTTAAAAGTTTTAATTTTTGTTTTAGGAAAATGAAACTTTAACAATACTTCTTATTAGGGCTTTTGCTAATTTTTATATATATTTGCGAATATATTACAGCCTTATTTCACATATTACAATACATTATAATATATTACGGCCGTGTTCCGCATCCTAGGTGCCAGAGGTCTCTGTTTTGCCATAGATCCTCTTCTAACTGCCTCTTTTCCATAGCTTCGCGGATCTCATCATCCCATCTTCTTGGAGGGCGGCCTCATTTTCTTCGTTCTGGGGGGGTCCAGGACCATATTTTTTGTGGCCACCTCTGGGGTGGCATTTGTCGCATATGTCCATACCATATCAATTGCTTTCTTTCCACTTCTTCCGTTATTGTTTCCTTCATTTTCATTTTGGTTCTTATTTCTTCATTTCTGATGTGTTGCAGCCTACTTATCCCACAGCTTCGTCGCAAGAAATCCATTTCCGTGGCCAGGAGTCTATTTTTGTTTCTTTTTGTTATTTCCCACGTTTCTGATGCATAGGTAAGAATGCTTTTGACCATACTATTGCATATTCTTTTTTTTGTCCTTTTTGACCAGAGAAGTGCGTTTAACTTTTGTGTTACTTGTTTAGCTTTTATAATTCTGCTCGATATTTCTCTTTGACAGTTTCCTTCTTCAGATATAACCACACCTAAATATTTGTACTCTCCGTTTGCTTTTATTGTTTTTCCTTCTATGTCTAGGTTTTTTCCTTGTCACTAGATACTTAGTTTCGTTGAAATTTACTTTTAAACCCCATTTTTCATAGGTTTCAGTCAATTTTCTCATCATATATATGATGTCGTCTTCATCTTGGGCTATTATTATTTGGTCATCTGCAAACAGAAGAGTATGAAGCATATCTCCATCTATGTCTATCCCCATTGGACTACACTTTCTTTGCCATTCTTTTAGGACTACATTGATGTACATTTTAAACAGAGTTGGCGATAAACAGCAGCCCTGTCTCAGTCCTTTATTTGTGTTGAAGCACTGTGATACGTTTTTTCCAATTTTGATCATACCCTGATTTGCATGATACAGATCTGTTATAGCTTCAATATATTTTTTGTTGATGTTTAACTCGGCAAGTACTTTAAATAACTCCGAAAGGGGGACAGTATCATACACTTTTTCAAGATCGACGAAAATTAGATGTATTTCTCTACCTCTTGCTTTCTTTTTTTCTAAAAGTTGGCGAATTGAAAATATATTGTCTACGCATGATCTTCCTGCAGTAAAGCCACTTTGTTCTTCCCCTATATCGATCTCCCCCTCTAATCGTGCTTTTAATATTTTCCCATACAGTCTTCCGATTGAGGATAATACACTAATCCCCCTATAATTATTGCAATTATGTCTTTTTTCCTTTTTTGTATATAGGTGTAATGTACGCTATCTTCCATTCTTGTGGTACACTTTTACCACCTATAAGGCATTCATTAAATATTCGTTGTACGACCTCTATGAGACCTGACGGGGCATTCTTTATTAGCTCAATCGAAATTCCTCCCGGACCGGGGGATCTTTCACTTTTCATATTGTCACAATTGAAAATTCAAATTCAAAAACCAAAATTATTAAATATTGAAGTCAGGAAACGTGACAACCTCGCAAATTAAAGAAATATTATATTTTATTAAAAGTTCAGTAACACGACAGGATGTGCTGGATGGGAAGTGATATCACGATACGAGAGCGTCTGGCTAGGTGTGGGAAGTGATGAGTTGAGATACAGTTACTGGGAATCGCTTAGTTGCAATACAGTTCCTGGGAAACGCAGAATTGACAAAATCTATGGGAGAGGTTGAAATCCGTACAGAGAAGCTAGGTGGTAACAGAGGTATTAAATATAGGAACGCAAAGCTCAAGGGGCAGTGGCGGCCCGGAATACGCGTGTGGTCAAGTAAGACACCGCGAGTGTTAATGTCTGTTCAAAGTTACAAGTTCATAAAGGATTACTTCAAGATGACCTTTCGAATGACTGTACTGTACGAATATCAAACCACCCTCGTAGTGATAATTGTCAGGTTAGCGTAAATAGTAATTTTAAGGTATGTGTAAATATGTGTATAAATTAATTCCGATATTATTTTGTTACAATATATAAAAGTATTATAAAATGGACTTATTAATTACGCTACGTCACCGTTAAAAAATCAATCCATCTGACTACATCCCTATTAGTGCACGCTAAACTACCCTTAGCGCGGCAATATATTTCAGGGCCTGGTAGATTTCTTTTTTCGTGATACTTGATATAATTTCTTTTTCGGTGTTTTTCAATTTAGTTGTCACTTTTACTCTCTTAAACTTATCTCTATCTTCGTTTAGTATTGTTTCAAAGTGCTTCCTCAAATTCTGCATCTTTATGATTTGTATGTTTGTTAAGTTTTGGTTATTCTGTTTTAGGTTTCTAACTGTCTTCCACGCTTCTTGGCTTTGTGTACCTCCTATATAACCATCGATTTCATTGCATTTTCTATTCCACGAGTCGTTTTTGGACTTTGTAACTTCTTTTTTAACTTCTCTAGTCATCGCAGCATATCGTCTTCTATCTTCCGGATCCTGCGTCATTAACCATTTCTGATATAATTCTTTTTTTCTTTTTATTAAAGCCTCTATACCATCATTCCACCAGAACTTCTATATTCACTTTTTTTTCTCTCTTTCGCCTAGCGCTTCCTTTGCGGTCTCATGAATTATTATTTTATATATTTTTTTAAAAATACTGAGCTTAATCAACAAAGTTTGTCGTGACTGAGAAAACTGACTTGGTCAGGGACGCGCATGAATGGATTATCGAGATTCCTTAAAGGAAGGCAGGCTACTCAAAATCAACTTAAAAAACAATAATGAATGCTCTCAAGCTGTCAACCGATCGACAATGCAAATACGCGTGCACGTGCTTTACGTTTGTATTTGACCAATCTTAACCAAATTTGGTGTAAAAGTTATTTACAACGTTACGAAAAACATAGGCTACTTTAGAACCTTGGAGTGAGGCCGAACAACCACGGTCTACACGTATGGTTGTGATTTCCCCGAGGCCGAAGGCCGAACAACCACATCCGACACGGTCTAGATGGCTAAAGGCGGCCGGTAGGCCGACTGTGCCAGCTAGTTAATGATAATTATTCCAAATATTGGCTATATATATGCGGTTAAGTGCGATTATATGGATAATAATTTTATGTGCGGGAAAAATCCATAATATTAAATTATATGAGAAATAAAACTTCGCATTTTGCTTCATTTCGTAGAGAACGGCATAGATACTGTCAAAACACGAAATATCAAATAATATTTTAATGTAAATATTCGACAATACGGTCCTGTCTAGTGAAAGAATTAAAATTGTAAAAGATTGCAAAATGATTAAGTTGATAAGGAATGAGGATACACGTGCAGGAAATGCGCTAGTACTTTTGATGAGAGGTGATTGTACAAGTGTGGGTGAGAGGTTGGAGTAAAGTCAGTAGTAACTGGACAGTGAAAAGGATGTGTCGTTAGTTAGAAATAGAATGGAGTTGAAAGTTGGAATGGGTTGTAAAGGGGTATTTAAAATAAGGAAGATGTAATATAAAATTCGATGGATCCATAAGTTAAGAAATTATTTTGTAAGTTGAATTTATTATTTTTATATTCTATTATTTTGGGTCATTGTTCATTGTTATTTAATATATAAGTTAAAACGATCTTCGGTGGAATTTTATTTAAACTATCTGAGTTTACGCTACCCTTCGTTGGCAACATTGAGGGTTGCGACAATACTAAAAATTAGCTTTCTGTGAATAAAACATGTAAAAACATATAAATCCGGACTCTAGTTATAAGCACGAAATAATTTCCCTGAATACGGTTCTGTGTGTTGGTATATTTTTATAAATTTAATGTAAATCAAAATCGCTTCCGGGTCGTAAATTGTAATATTTCATATCGAATAAAATTTGAAACAACAAAAGCAAAATAAATTAAACCAGTACGTATTGAAAT
This sequence comes from Podabrus alpinus, assembly GCA_932274525.1. Lineage (NCBI taxonomy): Eukaryota > Metazoa > Arthropoda > Insecta > Coleoptera > Cantharidae > Podabrus > Podabrus alpinus. Next base: position 6,488,632 of record OW026453.1, read on the forward strand.
GCTTTCCAAGTCTTTCAGTACATCTTGTTTATTATTATATAATTTAATTTATGTTTAATAAAATATTACATTAACTAATTTAATTTAGTCAAAATTAGAAATTCTCGAGTAAAGCAACAATGGGGTAAATTGAACAACAAGTAGTACATAGCGAAGTAAATGTAGGAAGTAAACGGAGTAATTTAAATAATAATAAAAAAAATTAGGGCTTTATTACTTTCTTTTTTTTCAAATTTTTATTCTGATTAACCTCATCACGACGCACTTCTATCAGAGCAAAAGATTGTTGTCATTTCTCTTTTGCTTTGTCATCGTCTTTTTAAAGCCAACCAGAAAAACTTCTCGACACTAATATACAGGTCCCGAACTTTAAGTCGAACTTTAATATAAATCTTTCCCTTTTTCCGCGCGCAAACAGGCACGTACTAATCGTAAATTTAATTTTTATTAACTAATAAAACATTTTTGACTTGAGAGTTAAAATATGAAAAAGGAATAAATTTTTCAAAAACTAGACTACTTACAATGCAAGCACCTCCGCCCCTCTTCTCCTTCCACCACCTGGTTTTAAGTATGTGAATTTTTCCTTCTTCTTGTAATTTAAGAATGGCACCACTTATGGCCGTCCTAAATGGAGAGTCTAAAAAACAAACAATTGTGTCGCATTTCGTTTGAATACAAAACATTGTCTCTCACTGTTAGGCATCGCGATGCCGTATCCTTTGTTGTCTAGCAGACCCCCTATCTGCGTGAGCTCGCACTTTCTTTCGATTACGTATTCTATTGTGGTCGACTCCATAAGATATGCGTAATTGCCTTTTCCTTTAATAACCCTCTCAACACCTTCGGTATTGCTCGCAGTAAACACCGTGGGTCTCTGGGACTCCATAAACTTCCACATTCTCTCGTGCGTAGAAAAGTTCGAATCCTGTAAAACGAACGCTAATGGAATCATAAGTAGATTAAGAGAAAATTGCAACTAATTAAATTACCCTTCAACATAATTAATGATAAAAAAGAATTTTTTAATTGTCAATTTATATTCTCACCCTAAAAAATGCCGCAGTAGAGCCACCTTTTAAAGCACCGTACTTAATCTTTGTTTGTTTTGCCAAATCTTCCGTGCTTTCAATTGGGGAATCCATTCTTTCGACAGTAAGAAATGCAGCTAAATTTGCCGTATAAGAGGAGATCATTATGAGAGTAAAAAACCACCACATTCCCGCCACCATTCTTGTCGACACGGCCCTAAAAATACATTTTTTTCAATTATTTCATTACTTCAACTTTCTCAAACATTTAAATCGTTCTAATTTTTTTTTACGAAATGAACATGAAAAACCAATGCTAAAATGTACTTTCCCGAATACGGATAACTTTCTTTTAAAGAGTTAAGGACTTAGGGAAACTTGAACACTCTTTCGACATTTTTGAAGTCTGAATTTGACGCTGAGTGATTTAAGGTGAGGTAAAACTTTCGAATAGACTACAACAAATATGTATTTAAGCGAAGTCTCAGTCTTACGTAATTAGGCAAACGTTAAGGTTACTTAAAGCTTGGGTCGGAAACTTCATATTATGAATTTACTATTAAAGGTCTGATCAAAGCTAAAACTTAATTACCATAACGCACTTTAACTTCTTGCAAGTAGGTATTAGTTGCTTAGTGATTCTGATTAAGACCTACTTATGGAATTACGTTAGTTCTTCTGTTGCAAACTTGTGTTTATTAATATTTACTACTTAAGAACTTTGATTCGAATCACTCAGCAGCTACAAGGACGAACAACTCATTTTAAGAGGGTCGTCTATTTGGCAATCTTACCAATAATTCCACTCAGGGTCATATTATGGTGGTTCCGACCAATCAGCGTGCTCTATTTTACATTGTACATTATATGGATACGACGCATGCACAGTCGAATAATACCCGAAAATAAAAAATATCCCAATATACCCTTGGTGAATATCGGTTATTTGTAGTGGGGCGTAAAAGAATACATATGTGACGAACGCACTCTCGCACTATTACAAATTTAGTGCGATTATGCTTCCATTTTTTTCGCTACTTACGAAATTTTTTTTTGATTTTCTTTTTGCAATGATTGTGGTGCGATATGGTCAATTTGTTTCACCATTTTCGACATTAAAAATAGCGTTTGAAATGTCGATTTTCGTATGTGATGTTGTGCTTTTAAGTTGTGGCGTTTCTTCACGGAATTATTATCGCAGCAGCAACGCGGGTTCGAACAATACTCAAAGATTCAGCGAGTACAGGTTTTAGCAAGGAGATTGACACTCGCTCCGCTGCGCTACGCTCGTGCAATCTCCTTGCTAAAACCTGTACTCGCTGAATCTTTGAGTATTGTCCTCACCCTTGTGCTGTAACATACAAATATTCCAGCGGCAATTTTGCCATATTTTGAATGGAATATTGTCAAAACACGAAATATCAAATAATATTTTAATGTAAATATTCGACAATACGGTCCTGTCTAGTGAAAGAATTAAAATTGTAAAAGATTGCAAAATGATTAAGTTGATAATGTATGAGGATACACGTGCAGGAAATGTGCTAATACTTGAGATTAGAGGTGATTGTACCCAAGTGTGGGTGACAGGTTGGAGTTAAGTCAGTAGTAACTGGACAGTGAAAAAGATGTGTGGTTAGTTGGAAATAGAAATATGGTCGCCGGCGAAATATATCGCAACCCTTAATGTTGTCAACGAGGGGTAGCGTAAACTCAGATAGTTTAAATAAAATTTCACCGAAGATCGTTTTAATTTATATATTAGATAACAATGAACAACTTAACAAAATAATAGGATATAAAAATAATAAATTTAACTTACGACCTAATTTCCTAATTTATGGATCCATCGATTATTATATTACATCTTTCTTAATTTTAATCTCTCTCTTGTATCCATTCCAAATTTCAATTCTATTCTATTCCCTTTTACAACACATCTTCTCAACTGTCCGTTCACTACTGACTTAACTTCAACCTCTCACCCACACTTGGGTACAATCACCTCTAATCTTAAGTACTAGCACATTTCCTGCACGTGTATCCTCATACATTATCAACTTAATCATTTTGCAATCTTTTACAATTTTAATTCTTTCACTAGACAGGACCGTATTGTCGAATATTTACATTAAAATATTATTTGATATTTCGTGTTTTGACAATATCTAAAACTAATTGAAGGGCCTAGTGGAAAAAGTAGTTAAGTCACTTTTTTTCAATTTGTAGTTGAGCACATTTTCACATTTGTGACGAATTTTTATTCGTCAACGTCAACCCTAGCACTGCCCGCTATTTTGCCGTTTGGCGTGACATGAGACATTTTCCTTTTGACCTCGACGCTAGCGAGTGGAGTTCCATTTTTGTCCGCTCGGTGGAGAGGGGCATTTTCCTGAACACTTTTGGTGTAGATACGAGCGAGTGAACACGTTCCGTTTTGGGTGCGCAGTGTTGAAGATTTGTGAAGAAGTCGTTTATTTTATAATTCGCTATAGTATATGAAATCAGCAGGTTGCAATAGTGATTCTAAGTACGACGAATTTTTACGTGCTACTGCGATATTGCAAGTTGTTCGCTGCAATTGTTTTTTTCAACTACAATTCTTCGCCGTTATCTGATCAACACATTTTTCATCGTAGTGGCACTGCGCACGCTTGAAACCTTTGGGGATTTTGGTTCACCAAGTTGGTGGCAGTGGTTACCTGTTTCAAGTATTATCATAACCTCAAGACTCGGGAAGTTTCGAGCTGCACCAAATTTTACATTTGTTCGATCTGTTGTTTCTTAAGTTGTGCTCGTCCCGATTACCTATTTGCGAGTTCAAAGATTCACGCTACGTTTGGTCGTGAGTTGATCCATTCAATTCTGCCCTTCCGAAGTGTTGTAGGACACCGTATTCGTATACTTTGGTCAGCTCAATTGGGGTGCTCAAGCTCGTTTTGGATTGTGTTATCAGCACTGTCTCGTAGCAGCTACTGTCCAGCCGAATCGTTCGATCCAGCACAGGTGTCGCTCGAGGAGATACTTCAATCAAAGCGTGACCTGTCAGCCGGGTGGCCGGAAGTTGTTTCGGGGTAGCCAGTCATACCCGATCTCGCAGAAGTCTCAAGCAGTGGAGTATTTTCGTCGTCTGTCTTGGCCAGGGTAAGTCACGTTGCATTTTCATTGTTTTGGGATGATTTTGTAGCTTCTTCGAGGCAACTCTCTGGTTTGCCGGCGACAGATTTGGTCTTACGCTATTTTAATTTGTTTGGCTGGTTCCCTTCAGGAATTAGCGTTATCATTGTTATCGTATTGTTGTACCGTTCATTTGCTTGTCAACCGTTGTGTGTTTGTTTATTACAATTAAATTGTGTGTGATTAAATTGTGTGTGATTAAATTGTTAACCGTTTACCGTCTTTTTATTTCCCTCATAGAGGGGTATCTTTTGAAAAGCTTTCAGGGCAAAGGCTCGCAATTGGAACTCACGACTCTCGCATACCGACGTTTATCAAGAGCTAGCTTAATTTCGATCAGGGCTCACCACGTTGTAAAGTGGAGTGCATCACTTCACGTGGAGGGATTCTTTCTTTCTCGTTAGCCGCCCTCTCATTAGGGGCGGGAAGAAACGAAAAGTCCTACACATTGCGGCATTTATTCTCTACAAATTAGTATAAAAATCAACAAATTGAAAAAAAGTGACTTAACTACTTTTTCCACTAGGCCCTTCAATTGTTAACAATAAAACTCTAATGGGCGAGCCTTTGGGGCCATTTTTATCTAGTCGAAATGCATTTTGCAGAATGTCGGACAACGAATTAAATAAGTCAGTTACGCTCTGACTCTTGACGCAAGAAGATGTAGGGTGTTAGCTCCGCGTGGATGCCAATTCGGCACTGCGTGTAAAAATGATTGTGACAACCCGATTTACGACTACCATCCTAATTTGTGAAGTTACCGATTTCGACAACACTGATTTTGAATTATGGATTAATTTATCGTTTACCGCTTTTAAGAAATGAAGTTTAATTTTTGGTTTACGCCTTGTTTGTGACGTTTATATCGTCCCTTTTTCCATCCTTATTTTGGGGATTTCGAGACCAATAATTAGATAAGGTTATTTAAGTTTTTGTTTTGTAATACCGAAGAAAGTAAGGTTGACGTGTCTGAGGATTTTCTACTGAAATATTGGATCGAATTCATTCCAAACTTTACGAGCTCACCGTTGGAGACAAGCCCATCCCAGAAAATGGATTCAAAAGTATCCAACGATGCGGCAATATTCCTTAAGGAACGGAACGCCAAAAAGAAAGAAGAAATAATTTTGCACAAAAAATTCTAGAATTTACCTTTTAATGCTCGATTTGTCTACCTAGGATAGAATATATCGAAGTTAATAGAATGGTTTTACGACCTCCGTGCTTAAGTGACGCTTAAAGTTCGGTGAATTTTAGTTCTTTTACTTTTTAAACTGTTTACAACAAAAGCAAAATGGAGAAAATCTATAAACTTCTAAAGATTACACTATCTGAGATATTAATTTCGAAGTAAAAAACCAGACTCGAGATAAGTTTCAGAAGCTTCTATTAAGTGTTAAAGTTTGTCGTTGATTAAAATAGACCAACTAGTAAAAAGAGCTACTTTGCACAACTTTCAATTTTTTTTTCTATTGTTCAAACAACTCAAGTTAAGCATCGCTCTAGTAATTAATATTGAATACTGAATTTTGATATAGAATAATAAACTTTTAAGTGTTACTTTCTGAGAGCTAATTTTATACTAGTATCAAATTAACACTCGTTAGTTTTTAAATTTTAAGCTGTCGAGCGCAATTTTATATAAGTGCCACATTAAAAATCTGCACTTTACTCAATAGGAATATTTTAAGAGTTTTTTAAAAATGTTTGTTGGTAAAACATTTTTCCATAAAGAGACTTTTTACTCTTCTTTCAACCTGATATATTAAAGTAGAGCTTTCTAATTAAGCGCCACTTTATTCGTCACTTAAGTAAATAGTTGAGAGAATTATCCTTATTTTTTTTGACTTGTGTGACCATTCGCGGTCAACAGGCTAATTTAATTTTTAATTGATGGTATCTATCATGTGGAAGATAAGACACTCAAGTGTTTTTTGTAATTTTAGTAAGGGAAGTTGGAACTATTCAATGAAGATCACCTGCGAGTGATAATATTTATAAAGCTTGCGAATACGCAAATTCTAACATTCATAAATTATAAAATCATTCAAATTCTTGCAGAAATATGTTCAAAACATTCTCTTGTATAAAATTAATCAACCATATAAATCGAATTTTAGCAACAAAATTGAAATCAAAAGTCACGTTCCTTTACAGAAAAATGCGTCGATTATTCTGGAATTCTATAATTAAGTTTTATTTCAAGAACAGTAAGACGTCAGAAAATTTTGAAAATGTTCTTTTGTAGAGAATTTCATGCTCTTCCATTTTGATCTGATGAAAATTTTGTGTAAAAATAATTTTAAGTGAGTTATAGGCGAAAAATCGCATTACCGGAACTAAAATCCCCAATATTCAAGAATATCACTAAGCGAGGCGGCATTCCCCCGTTGGATGCACAAGCTGATTCTTTGTATTAGGAATCCTTTTACACCGCTATCCCCTGGCACAACAATTAGCATATAGGCCGATCTTATCAACTACATATTTCGCATCATTTCTCCAATTAACTGCAAAGGAATTGAAATGGTCCATCTAATAGTTTTTTTTCTGAAAATTCAGGGCACCATTCCATTAACTTCCTTATATCAATTCTTGACAAGTTCTAGGTTCTTATAAAAAATTTCAAGCTTGTTATTCACAGGATCTCACGCATCCTTTTTATGCAAGACTATACAAATCAAAATAAAGCTCGACTTAAAAAATCGTTAAGCGTAGAATTTTAAAACGAAGCTTTTTAGTGGCACTTTGACATTTATAACATTCTGAAAAAATTCTAAATAAACTTAACGGGGTGATTACGACAAAAATTGGTTTAAAAATGTGTAAAAGGTAAAACTTACGAAAAACGCGGCTATAAATTATGATTTTTCGTGCTATTTGCTTAGGATCGATCTGATATCTTAAATCCTATCTAAACACTGGATACTCAAGCGAAAAAGGGTTTGTTTGAAACACGACAGTACTTGTAAACCCTTGATACCATTAAGGATTTGCATTTTGAAGTAACACCTCACAGTACGTTTTAAAAGACATTACAGAGGAACTACATTTCTCAAAGTGTAACACCCGATTAGCTGAATAAAGTTATTTTATTCACATACAAGATGGTTTTCTAATTTTGTTATGTGTTTCAATTAGGTTAAGTGTAAATCGGTCTAACTTTAAAGTAAGATACCTTTGAGAACACTATAAAATTATAATTGCAGCCAAGTAATTAGAATTGGATTTAATTCTCATTTAGTTTCATCATTGATTATAAGTTTGAGAAAGATACGCACCATATTATGATACTTTTGTACCGTAAACAATAGCAAATCCTGTCGGTTCTTGAGTTCGAATCTCAGTGGGGTAGATTTTATTGATAACATAATAAGTGAACTAATAACTCATGATGATTTTAAAAATACTTGTACGATATAACACGTAACATGGGAAGAGTGCAGGAAGATCCAACACCCGAAAAAAATTTTCTTCAGCTACACACTAAAGAACAGGCTTATTTTAGTCTATAGAAAAAATAATTTGGGTGAAATCTTTAAAAACAACCCCAATATCGACTTTTTAAAGGTAGGGAAATTAGCATTGAATAGGCCGCGCCCCCCAGGCAGACGCGATGAAATGCATCGGCTTTCCCTTCGAAACGGGTGAAATTTTTTCGCTCGGATTTGATTTTTTCTTTGAAATTCGGATAGGTGGGGGTGTGATTAGTAAATATTAGTAATAAATATTAGCAAAAAAATGGAAAATAACCCGTGTATTGCCGAAAAAGCGAAAAAATTAAAAAAAATTTTATTCGATTTTTGGGGTGTGCATTCGATTAGGAGGTTTATCCATCGTCAAAACCTACACTTAGGGGCGCCGCTCCGCTCCGCGTTGCACCCCTCCAGGGCGGTTTTGACTCTGGTTACTAGGCTAAACATACGAGAAGCGCCTTCGATCAAGAAAACCGGGATCTAAAAAAACCGGGAGCTTAGAGACCCTTGAAATAGCATTAAAAAGTATAGTTGCGGTATGGGGCAGTAAACTATTACGTTTCACCCCCAAAATATCTGCAGGTGCCGGTGCGAAATTTTCTAAGTGTTAGGGTCATTCATTCCACACGTACCGTCAATAAAATGACGACGCGCGGAATCTCGTTAGGATTTTACATGTAAATTTGCTAACTTCAAATTCGATTTATTCAAAAGTTTCGCCACTTTTCACCCTAAATATTTTTACAATTTGCTATATTAACTATGTTCTTTAGTGTGTAGCAGAAGAAATTTTGTTTCGGGTGGTGGTGTTTATTGCACAGAAACCCGTAACATTACTATTTGTTTTCTCAATGGAGCTTCTTATATGTATACCATCAGTTTGCCGTGATCGTGAATGTTAAATATTTACTTAAAGTACTCGTATTACAAATCTACAAGACAAACCTGTATTTGGAGTAGGAAAACAAAATCTAAACTAATGCACTTGGCAATTTCAGGTAAAGGTAAGCATTACTCCGATAATGTTTATTTACATGACCACAAGCTTGTTTACAAAGATTACACAACTGGAACAACAAAAGTGTAAAATGTCGAAACAGGAAATTGTCTCCTTATAATTGGAAGATTCTACTAAATAGATTAAATTCGTACGAGAATTGTGGTATTATACAAGACCGGGATAATAAAATTATCCTCAACGTTTTCGATTAGAATAGAACCGCAACATCTTTATGCAACTAAAGCACACAATACATACATTAAATCGGTGCACTATAAAATCGCGAGTTTTCTTCTTAACGTTATTTTAAGGTTATTTTTAGGTTATCTTCAGGTTACTTCAAGTTATTCCCAAGACTTCCTATCGCTTCGTTTGTCAGTGAATACTATTGATTCGCTGCGAAGTGACACATCTCATTCTGCGGTTTCGCACTTAGTAAATGGAGCGATATCCAGTTTAGCAGACAGAAATACGTATCCATCTGAAATTTTCCATTACAAGTAATACATTCTGGCAGCCACCAGCACATAGCTATAATAAGCTATTGGTTATCTAATTTCTTATTAATTTTACACTGTCTTCTACAATCCTTAGAAATATTGGAAGTAATTTCGACTAGCAGGGGTGGATTGGGCGAAGCTTCCGTACGAGTAGACTTCTATAAAAATCGTTATGAAAAATTCTTCCAAAACGCACCTGCCATATATTTATTTCAAGTTATTCTGGCAAATATTGTTTATTGTTACGGTTTTCAATTTCATAAGCTCTGCTGCGAAAATTTTCCGTTCAACAAATTTACTGCTAGTCCGTTCCTGTCGCCTATAATAAGTTTGCAAGAACTTGAAGTAACTGAAACACATGGGAATTCGTAATTATCCACTTTCTTGGATAGTGCGTTGCTAGTGTAGTAAATTTTAGTAAATTATTTTAGTAAAATAATAAATTACTGCCTTAAAAATTGCGAGTTCTCTTCTTTGACTTCTTTCCATGTTGGTTGCAAGTTATTTTCAGGTTACTTTAAGTTATTTTCATGCCTTCTCGCGTCCCGTTCTCGTTTTTTAATTAATGCTATTGATTACCACCAAAGTCACCTAGCTTAATCTGCTATTTTCCGTGCATTTTTGACTACCGCCAGCATAAACTTTTAAATATTGGTATTTATCAAATTTTAAATTTCATTCTGCCCTAACGATATTCTAGCAACATTCTCGATCAAACATCTCTTTCCACCTATCTCGAATTTCGGCTAATAAATGCAGAATATACCCCAAAAATGTCGTATGATGTATGACGTATGTACGATGTATGTAAATGATGTATGACGTAAATGGCTATAAATGACGTATTTCGATGCCTAGTGTTTGAAAAATACGATGAGAACAAACTGTGGCAAGCTGCAATAAGACATTCAAAATCTCATCTACACCATGACAGTTGATATTTGATCAATTCCAAGAAAACCATCGATAAAATTTAAAATATCTAACTTACGTACGAACCGATTGCGCCAATGTAATTTTCTCATCGAAATACGTCAGAAACAGTCGAAAAAGGAATAATCTTGCAACTTTCGATTTTTGGCCCAAAAAAACACCAAAGGGATTAACCTTTCGTTTTTTTTTCAGAAAAAAACGTCAAAACTTTAGGTATACGTTTTAATGCTTTAAATGACGTATTTCGATGCGTAGATTTCAAAAAATACGATGAGAACCGTGGCAAACTGCAATAAGTAATTCAAAATCTCAACTAAACCGTCAAAGTTGAAATTTGATGAAATTCAAAAATCCCTCGATTAAATGAAAACTATCCTACTTACATGCGAACCGACTGCGCCAATGTAATTTTCTCATCGAAATACGTCAGAAACAGTCGAAAAAGGAATCATCTTGCAACTTTCGATTTTTGGCCCACAAAAACACCAAAGGAGTTAACCTTTCGTTTTTTTTTCAGAAAAAAACGTCAAAACTTTAGGTATACGTTTTAATGCTTTAAATGACGTATTTCGATGCGTAGATTTCAAAAAATACGATGAGAACCGTGGCAAACTGCAATAAGTAATTCAAAATCTCAACTAAACCGTCAAAGTTGAAATTTGATGAAATTCAAAAATCCCTCGATTAAATGAAAACTATCCTACTTACATGCGAACCGACTGCGCCAATGTAATTTTCTCATCGAAATACGTCAGAAACAGTCGAAAAAGGAATCATCTTGCAACTTTCGATTTTTGGCCCACAAAAACACCAAAGGAGTTAACCTTTCGTTTTTTTTTCAGAAAAAAACGTCAAAACTTTAGGTATACGTTTTAATGCTTTAAATGACGTATTTCGATGCGTAGATTTCAAAAAACACGATGAGAACCATGGCAAACTGCAATAAGTAATTCAAAATCTCAACTAAACCGTCAAAGTTGAAATTTGATGAAATTCAAAACTCCCTCGATAAAATGAAAAATATCCTACTTACGTGCGAACCGACTGCGCCAATGGAATTTTCTCATCGAAATACGTCAGAAACAGTCGAAAAAGGAATCATCTTGCAACTTTCGATATTTGGCCCAAAAAAACACCAAAGGGGTTAACCTTTCGTTTTTTTTCAGAAAAAAACGTCAAAACTTTAGGTATACGTTTTAATGCTTTAAATGACGTATTTCGATGCGTAGATTTCTAAAAACACGATGAGAACCGAGGTAAACAGCAATAAGTAATTCAAAATCTCAACTAAACCGTCAAAGTTGAAATTTGATGAAATTCAAAAATCCCTCGATAAAATGAAAACTATCCTACTTACATGCGAACCGACTGCGCCAATGAAATTTTCTCATCGAAATACGTCAGAAACAGTCGAAAAAGGAATCATCTTGCAACTTTCGATATTTGGCCCAAAAAAACACCAAAGGGGTTAACCTTTCGTTTTTTTTTCAGAAAAAAACGTCAAAACTTTAGGTATACGTTTTAATGCTTTAAATGACGTATTTCGATGCGTAGATTTCAAAAAACACGATGAGAACCGAGGCAAACAGCAATAAGTAATTCAAAATCTCAACTAAACCGTCAAAGTTGAAATTTGATGAAATTCAAAAATCCCTCGATAAAATGAAAAATATCCTACTTACGTGCGAACCGACTGCGCCAATGAAATTTTCTCATCGAAATACGTCAGAAGCAGTCGAAAAAGGAATCATATTGCAACTTTCGATTTTTGGCCCAAAAAAACACCAAAGGAGTTAACCTTTCGTTTTTTTTTCAGAAAAAAATGTCAAAACTTTAGGTATACTAGTGGAATGGGATCTTGGGCGTTGGGAGCAAATGCAAAGAAAACGATAGATTAAATTCGACGCGTTTCGACGGAACGTTCCGCCATCATTAGGTATACGTTTTAATGCTTTAAATGACGTATTTCGATAAAGACCAAAAAAACACCAAAGGGGTTAACCTTTCGTTTTTTCTTCATTCTTCATTAAAATTTTTGTCCTGACGTAGGAGCTGCTGTGACGTCACAGTAGAATTTTTAAAACGAGATTTAGGCGTTTTTTATAGCAAATAATGTTCATAAAAATTTTTGTCGTGACGTAGGAGATGCTGTGACGTCACAGTAAAATTTTTAAAACGAGATTTAAGAGTTTTTGATGGCAAATAATCTTCATAAAAATTTTTGCCGTGACGTAGGGGATGCTGTGACGTCTCAGTAAAATTTTTAAAACGAGATTTAGGCATTTTTTATAGCAACTAATCTTCATAAAAATTTTTGTCGTGACGTAAGAGATGCTGTGACGTCACAGTAAAATTTTAAAACGGGATTTAGAGGTTTTTTATAAGAAATAATCTGCAAATTAATTTTTGTCGTGACGTAGGGGATTCTGTGACGTCACAGTAAAATTTTTAAAACGAGATTTGGGTGTTTTTTATAGCAAATAATCTTCATAAAAATTTTTGTCGTGACGTAGGAGCTGCTGTGACGTCACAGTAAAATTTTTAAAACGAGATTTGGGTGTTTTTTATAGCAAATAATCTTCATAAAAATTTTTGTCGTGACGTAGGAGCTGCTGTGACGTCACAGTAAAATTTTTAAAACGAGATTTGGGTGTTTTTTATAGCAAATAATCTTCATAAAAATTTTTGTCGTGACGTAGGAGATGCTGTGACGTCACAGTAAAATTTTTAAAACGAGATTTGGGTGTTTTTTATAGCAAATAATCTTCATAAAAATTTTTGTCGTGACGTAGGAGCTGCTGTGACGTCACAGTAAAATTTTTAAAACGAGATTTGGGTGTTTTTTATAGCAAATAATCTTCATAAAAATTTTTGTCGTGACGTAGGAGCTGCTGTGACGTCACAGTAAAATTTTTAAAACGAGATTTGGGTGTTTTTTATAGCAAATAATCTTCATAAAAATTTTTGTCGTGACGTAGGAGATGCTGTGACGTCACAGTAAAATTTTTAAAACGAGATTTAGGCGTTTTTTATAGCAAATAATGTTCATAAAAATTTTTGTCGTGACGTAGGAGATGCTATGACGTCACAGTAAAATTTTTAAAACGAGATTTAGGAGTTTTTGATGGCAAATAATCTTCATAAAAAGTTTTGCCGTGACGTAGGGGATGCTGTGACGTCTCAGTAAAATTTTTAAAACGAGATTTAGGCATTTTTTATAGCAACTAATCTTCATAAAAATATTTGTCGTGACGTAGGAGATGCTGTGACGTCACAGTAAAATTTTAAAACGGGATTTAGAGGTTTTTTATAAGAAATAATCTGCAAATTAATTTTTGTCGTGACGTAGGGGATTCTGTGACGTCACATTAAAATTTTTAAAATGAGATTTAAACGATTCTTATAGCAAATAAACTGCAAAATAATTTTTGTCGTGATGTATGAGTTGCTGTGACATCACAGTCATTTTTGTCGTAACGTAGGGGATTCTGTGACGTCATATTAAAATTTTTAAAACGAGTTTAGCCAGTTTTTATAACAAATAATCTGCCAAATAATTTTTGTCGTGACGTTGGAGATGCTGTGATGTCGCAGTAAAATTTTTAAAACGAGTATTAGCCATTTTTTATAGCAAGTAATCTGCAAAATAATTTTTATCGTGACGTTGCAGATGCTGTGACGTCACGGTAAAATTTTAAAACGAGATTTACACGTTTTTATAGGAAATAAACTGCAAAATCATTTTTGTCGTGACGTAAAAAACTGTCAAAATTTTAGGTACACGTTAAATTGCTTTAAATGACGTATTTCGATGCGTAGTTCTTGAAATATACGCTGAGAACGTATTATTGCAAGCTGCAATAAGACATTCAAAATCTCATCTAAACCTTGAGAGTAGAAATTTGAACAATTCCAAGGGAGACCTCGATAAAATCTAAAATATCTAACTTACGTACGAACCGACGGCGCCAATGTAATTTTCTCATCGAAATACGTCAGAAACAGTCGAAAAAGGAATCATTTGGCAACTTTCGATTTTGGGCCCAAAAAACACCAAAGGGGTTAACCTTTCGTTTTCTTTCAAAAAATAATTGGGCAAAATTTTAGGTATTCGTTTTATTGCTTTAAATGACGTATTTTGATGCGTAGTGTTTGAAAAATACGCTGAGAACTGTGGCAAGCTGCAATTTTAAGGCAATCAAAATTTAATCTAAACCATGAAAGTTTAAATGTGATGACAGTCAAGAAAGTAATTGTTTGCTGTAATGTATTATGGCATTCTTGATTTGTCCTATAGACGTTTATAGGATTACGGTGTACTTATAATAATTATTTGCAGGATATGACGAGAAAGACTTAATACATGAGATGTTTCGGATTTTTATACGAATGGCTAAAACTGTAGGTTTTCATGCTACATTTTCAAATAACGCCTTTCGATGCAACGAGGTCTTTCGCCGCCGTCCTTGCCCTAATTAAGATGTTGTTAAATTTTCCGAAAGCGGCATCTCATTAAGGTATTACGAAATTTATGGAAGTTCCACAATCCACATGGAATGTGTTAGAAAGAATTAAGCAATATAATATAGACATATATATTAAAAACAAGTGAACACATTGAAGTTATTAATGCTTTAGTGTAGAATAGTATTATTTGTTCTCCAATGGTCCCTAGATACGGTTCGGGCTTCTGTCTCGCACTGGGACATCTGACTTCAGGGATATTATAGAAGTTTGTTTTAATATGAGAATAATTGTATTGGTAATTCATTCGATGGGGCACTAAAAGATTGAAATACATTGATTAGGCTGTTATAACCCATTCAATGATTCGTTTTCTATTTTACCGTTTTACTATTATAGAGTAAGAGCCAATTGATCAATCTCCAGTTAAAGTTCTAGTTAAACTTTCTGACAGGTAAATGAGGCTTGATGTCCTCCCATTAAACTAAAAGACGGCACACGGTAGTTTTATCTGACAGATAAGTTTAACTAGAGATTTATAAACTGGCCCTAAAGAATACTTAATATGACGAAAGAAATAGTAAACTTTTAAATAATATACAAGAATATCGCACAACCCAATTTGAAATGTGGACTCGAGTTTCGAACTGAATTTCAAATTGGGTTGTGCGATATTCTTGTATTTTAAATACATGCTGGCTGAGCCGAGAACTTTTAATCTTTTAAATAATAGTTAGTTGTTCTAACTGATGAGAAATATAAAAGACAGCACGTATTGGGCCAGGAACGGTCTCAAATAATTTGTGCAATCGATTTTTACGGATCAAATTTTATTTTATGGGGACGCATCTTTCTCAAATTTATAATCGATGGGTGTAATCGTAAACAGTTGGAAAAGTACGATAGTGAATACAGCTCACGTTCAATCATTTTTAGGAATATATTATTCCCTAAATCGACCCTATTCAGTAGATTACATCAGCTAATAAGTCATTACAAACTTTTATCTGACGTTCCCTTGTATAGTAATAAACAAAAGAGGTAAGTATAGTGTAAATTGTGTTAGAATTGATAGACAAATAAAAATATAGAAGTAAGTAAGTAAGTGAATAAAAATCTCTGATACAGCAAGACTAAAAGAAAATGTGGATGAAAATGGATGTTATAATTAAAGTTGATTGAACACCACTTACTTGGGTGCAATACTGGAGCCTTGCTGCATCAGAGATCCAATTGTAAACCATAACGAGTTCATCAACGTAAATTGATTTTCCAATACGTCAGGATCGCTGTTGCACGGATGCGGGTTATCCCACTCATAAGGACTGAATCTGTAAGCATAAAAACAGCAATATAAATTAAACTAAACTTACTTTGGCAAAAAGTCACAGCCTTGCTGCATTAATGATCCAATAGCAAACCACATGCAGTTGAGTAATGTGAAGTGATTTTTTAACTGTTCCGGATTTGGGTCACAAGGGTGAGGGTTTTGCCACTCGTAAGGAGTAAATCTATAACATATTTTGCAATAAAATAGTTAGTTAATTGAAATGAAGAGGGCTGAAAATTAAAATTACAAAGATTAATTGTTATTACACACAAACATCCGTAATTTCCCAATTTGATAGTTAGAAATTTTCTTCTAATATAAATTTGTTCGGCACTCGACCCTTGTCTGCATCCTTCGGG
This sequence comes from Podabrus alpinus, assembly GCA_932274525.1. Classification (NCBI taxonomy): domain Eukaryota; kingdom Metazoa; phylum Arthropoda; class Insecta; order Coleoptera; family Cantharidae; genus Podabrus; species Podabrus alpinus. The sequence goes on from OW026453.1 coordinate 6,504,902, forward strand.
AAATAACAAAGACTCCAAACTTTGAACTAACACTTTAAGCAAATATTGAAGCGACAAAAACTTTTTCTTAAATAACTTTTTACCTTGCTAGAATGAAAAGCAGCACAGAAACGCCTAAATATGCGGTCGCCATGTAAATCCATACATCAAGCGAAAGAGGCGACAGGAAGGAAAAGAGATTAGGCGCTTGTTTGAAAGGCTTCCGGTACAAGATGCTTATTCCTAAATTCATAAAGGGCATCGTAAAGTCTACTGCTTGTTCTCTATCGTAAGTAATAGTTAAATCTGCGATAGCTAAATCAGCTTTTTGATCCAATAATTCCTTAATCATTCCGTCCCATTCTTTAGTTTCTTTATTAAACGAGCCATAACGTCCGTCGGGTGCTAAACGAATTGTGTAATTAAAGCCCAAAATTAGAGATATTTGGTGAATCAAATCGATTGCGTATCCTTCAAATTGTGCATTTCCCGACAATTTTTCGCTCGCTTCCTTGCGCATACAATACGGATCGCTCTGTAACAAAAAAAATTGAAAATTTATACATTCAATACTATGCGGAATTAATATTTACAATAGATGGGATATGTAAACAAACAATAACATTGTTGAATTAATTAACTGTAAACTAACAACAATTAATAAAGGATTATTTAGGACTTGACCGATACATCATAGATACGATCGTTTCATCAACAAACTAGTAAATTTGTAAAATTGAAAAGTATTTGTAATTAAAAGCAAATCCAGTAAGTTTAATGCTATTCGTGTTTTTAATAGACTGGATTTTGTATTAAAAATTTTAATTAAAATTTAATGAAAATAATATGCGTCGTCCGAATTCAATGTTTGACGATACACTTCGATGGTTAATTCACACTTGTCCATTTTGAAAATGAAAAATTTTCAAAGTGATCGCGTAATTTGCTTAATGCAGCCTTACATTTTGGAATTATTCCGAGTTAGTAATCCTCGTAAAAGTAAATTAATTACCCTCCATGATGCCATTAAATCTTAGTAATTATATTTTACATTTTACAGAATTGCGATTGATATTTTCGACAGCATTACAAATTAAACGCCAAATTCAGGAATATCAACAAAAGTCGGGAATAACATTACGCACTATGTACATTGAAGTAATTATATATTTTGAAAACGTTTACCTATAAATTTAATTTATAAAATCTTTTCTCGTAATTCGAAACATCAAATTATTTCTTGAATAGCTCCATAGATTTATTTGAAGCAAAGAGGAAGGTAAATTACGTAAAAAGGATATTAAGTGCTCTACGGTGTCTGCATTATACATTACACTAAGCCTTTCTAATACGAACTATAAATAACAAATGGGGGTTACGTAAAAGATTAACGATTGTTTGTTTAAAAAAAAAACTATTGACCATTCGATTTTACCATAACTGTCCCGATTTAATATATCAGTACCGAACGGAAAGGAATTTATTTTAATTAACTATTATGATGAAAAGTGTCACCGAAAGTTGCATCACTTTCAGTTTCTTTAATTAAAATTAATTTCTTTTGGAATGAAGTCGGAAGGTTGGTTGAAATCGAAACACAAAATTTCTTTCAGTGGAACAATTTACCATAAATTTTAAAGCATCCCGACTCTAATTAGAAGACAAAATTTTAGGAAGATATTAAAAAGTTAAATTATTTAAAAACGGAACTCCTTGGAGAAATAAAAGCTCGGTGTAAGGTACCACGTTCTGAATTTAGCATATGGAAATTGTCATGTAAATTTGCATATCACTTAACTGCTAATTTCTAGTGCAACATATTAATAATTTATTATAAAGCGAATGATATAACTTATGTAAATTAAGCGTAAAATTTTATGATCCGCAAGTAAAGCTCTGTAAATGGCAGTAAATTTAATGCGATTCTACAGTGCCATAAAACATTCGAAAATATCCAATCTATTCGAAATTTATTATATTTTAAATTTCAAATAATGGCTATTATAAACAACGCGGTGGCAATGTCGTTATAATTTTGAAAATAGGAATTAAGTATGACTAGAATGAACGTCATCGAGCGAAAACAAGTTAGTATTATGTTGTGTTGTATCTTTATGACGGTGTAAAAACTGTCACCAGAAGTAAATAGGAACAATGTTGATGTATTTAGTAAATAGGAAACTAGAGCTTTTCCAAAATAAAACTAAACAACTTTTACGGTAGCATTAACAAGAAAAGCTTCGTGCAGTTGGAACTTGGAAATTACAGTCTTGAGTACTACGTATTCTATGCAGTATACAGTTTTTCTAATGTTAACTTGTCAAATCTGGTGTGAATTTAAACAACTTACTTTTCTTAAAAACTCCGCAATAATTTTTTGCTTATTTTTTAACCATAATATAGAATTACACCGAGAAAATGTGACATTTTTAGTTTGAAAATTTTTCTCCTTAAACATCTCATAAAAATTCAAATTAAATAGGCGCGTAAGCACTTTAACCATCTTTGGAACGGTTCGGTCTGGTGCTTAAAACGTTTTGAATTGCTGATAATGGATTTTGATCGTTCGGTTTGGAGCTTTTCGGTGCTTGCATAGCTTAGTTCCGCCCACTTCTGAAACTTTAAACTCCTTTTAGGCCGGTGCTTAGAGGTGTTTTTGATCGGAACCTCGAAAGAGATCGCGAATGAACCGAACCTGGTAATTATGTAAGTATAAAATAAATAAATAAAATTTTATTTTATTTTATGTAATTTTAAAGTAATTATGGTTATAAATATAGTCCGGATTTATATGCGGTAAAAAACATCAATGTAAGTATTTTATATGCGCTTCGAATTAGTCGATATATGCGGTAATATTGCTGAAATTTGGATAATATGCGGTTAAATGAAAACAAAGGAATATAATGCAAAATCGAAATTTTTAGTATTGTATAGTACATAAATAATATTTACATATATAATTATTAACAGAAAAATTATTTATTGAAATCAACGTCGCCAAATTTTCTGGATCGGACAGGTTAAGATTAGTTTAGAAGTTACAAAAAGATGGTAATATTTTTCAGACCCCAATAAATAAGAGTGGTAATAAAATTTTTAATTTATTGATTTAAAAGGTTTCAGACGTGGTAATGCGTTATTTTTTTTAAATGGAACATGTTGCAAGGGATAGAAATGGTCCAGAAAACGTGTACCCATAAATAAATGTGTTTGACAAGGTTGGATTTTGTACCACATTTTTAACATTAAGATTTTATTTTAAAAAATTTGCACCTGCATTATAATCTATATACCTTATTATAGAAAAATGGATGTATGTATGTTCCCTATAGACTCCTAGACCGTTTGACCGATCGGAACCAAATTTGGCACAGTTATTATGTAGGTCCCTGCGCATGTTTTTGTAATAAAATAGTGCAAAAATTCGCAAAGGACAGGAAAGTTGATTTTGAGTAGCCTGCCTTCCTTTAAGGAATCTCGATAATCCATTCATGCGCGTCCCTATGGGACGCGCATGAATGGATTATCGAGATTCCTTAAAGGAAGGCAGGCTACTCAAAATCAACTTAAAAAACAATAATGAATGCAGTCAAGCTGTCAACCGATCGACAATGCAAATACGCGTGCACGTCGTGCTTTACGTTTCTATTTGACCAATCTTAACCAAATTTGGTGAAGATGTAAATATAGCGTCCTTATTTACGAAGGGATTTTTAATTTTCTACCGGCATCGGAAGTAGACCCCGGGCCTAAACAATTTTACTTCTATAGCTTTTTTTCGTATCTCGCACCGCAAAGCTTTAAAATGAAAAACAAAATTTTCAAATTTTTTTTGAAGGGCCTTTGAAACTAAATTGCAAATTTTTTTTTCGAAATCGAAATTTTAACGACGAAATCTCATTTGCCGAGTAATTCTAAGAATTTTTGTCGAAAAAAATTTAGTAATATTATTCTTCCGCGGCCCAAAAAAATGACCTCAAAGTTGAAACTTTTTGAAAAAATCTGAAATTCGCATCTCTTTGTTGTGAAATCGATGGCGAAAATGAACGAAAGTTGAATGATCTCGTTGCAAAATTGTCGAGAAACAATGCAAAGTCGGTTTCGAACCTAATTAGCTAAAATGGACCATCTTTGTGGGGTGTTGAGTAGACATAAAAGTAAAAGTTTTTCTTCGAATATTTCGACGACTGAATTTTTTTTTCAAAATATGAATATTGAACTTCGGATTAGGATTTGGCCAGTATTTATAAAATAATAATTATAAAATCGTAAACCTCAAAGTTACTATTTCATGATTATAACAATAAATAATAAATATTTAAATTTAAAAATTAAGATTGTGTTCATATATAATCCAAAGGGGAGAAGAAGTGTCGGACGACCGAGGAAGAGATGGGCACCGTAACGGGCCATAAGGCCTAATGCGAGAAGATTGTGTTCAATTGTCCGTGTGTTCAGTTGTCCGTGGGGTCGCTTGTCAATGGGGTCAGTTGCCATGTGTTTTTTTTTCCTGTTTCCCCTTTAGGCTATCCACCTGAAGGGGGAGTATATTTATGCAAGATGATACATAAGTAACAATATAACATTATAAAAACTTAACAATTAATAAAACAATAGAATAGTACTAGTGATGAATGGGTATGATAACAAATGTGGGTGAATTTAACAATATTTGATAATCAATTAAATTGATTATGATAAAAATAAACTGAATGAACGAACGAATAAAATGTGAAATTTGGTTGTTGGTTGAGCATAAATCCATTTTAGGCAGACTAAGGGGGGGTGTTAAATTGTTTTAGGGTGTTTCCCAAGTAACATTTTACCGTCATAAATGTACATATACCTTACAGAAATTTCCGTAACGGTAAAGCATTGATTTGCCCCTTTTGCAGTTACTGTATTGATGTATCATTTATGCACATATAAGGTACAGGTATTTTCGCAACGGTACGGCATTGATTTGCCCCTTTTGCAGTTACTGTATTGATGTATCATTTATGTACATATACATTACAGGTATTTTTGCAACGGTTCAGCATTGATTTGCCCCTTTTGCAGTTACTGTATTAGTACATCGTTTTTATACCGATTATGTGTTGATTTTTTATGAACGAGATATTTATTTAATAGAAAAAATAATTTTTATAAAAGATAAAAGTTTTGATTTTTAAATATTTCTATTTTTTACATACTGCTAAATTGTTTCCCTATTGTCTGCGCCAGAATCTGAAAATTGACATTATAAATGTGATAATTTTTACTTACTTTTTTTTCCGAGGCCAGGTTTTGAACCCAAGCTGTACTGTACCTATACGTCTGAAAACCAACTGCTTAGCCAACTCAACTACCTGGGTATACGGTATAAACTATGATATTTCTTATTTGATGGTCAATTTTATTTTCAATTCATAGATTAAAAATATTACCTAATATTGAATTAAAATAAATCAAATATTTTGCTTTGGTACTTTAAAATTTATTACATTATGAATTATTTTAAATAAAAGTTTTTATTTTGCACGTGTTTTGAAGAAAAATGCTACGACGCCGACGTCACTTTAATTCGAATCGACAGCGGTGGTGGGATTAAATTTATTTAATTTAAATTTATTAAATTTTAATTTCCTGACTTTTAATTTCCAGAATTTTTATTTCAAATTTGGAGATTTTCGAAGATTTTTGATTGTTATTATTTGCGCCGTAGTTTTTCTTAAAAATCCGTATTGAAGTAACGAAGTTAGAAACTTTTTCAATATTTAGAAAATCAAAAATTTGATACATAGTTGAAATAAAGATTTATGATTACTAGAAAGACATAAAAGACCGATTCCCCAACTATAATATTATTCCTTTCTCATTATAGGAAAAAAAAAAATTGGAGAATGTAAGAAATCTCGATGGCGTAATGGTAAATAGGCACGATGGTACCTTTGGCAATCCGTTGTACAGTGGTTCAACTCCCAAGCCGGCAAAGTTATTTTAAAAATAAATTTCCTAATTAATTAATTTTTTAATATTTTTATTAATAAATATTATAAACACAGTTATTTATCGGTCTTAAAACTTTAAAAGGGCCTTTAGTTAATTAGCTATTAGAAAACATAAAATATTTAAAATACACGTTTTATATTAGCTAGTTAACTAAAGGGCTTTTTATGTGGGTTGATAATACCGGACGTAAGAGGTTTAAAATTTCCGCCCCCAATTTAGAAATTTGACCGCCCTTCTTACTCCAATAATATCTCATATAATAATTATTGTAATATAAAATGCTTATCATAATTTGTAACCAATCAGAAACAAGAGTTTTTCTAACGGCGAAATTTTTTTTTATACATAATCTTGATACATAAATAACTATAATGTTACATATTTTTTACATTTCAATATTAATAAAAATTATAAAAAGCGCGTCTCGAAATTTAATTTAATAAAAAGGGACTTTGGAGAATAAGACGGATTTTTATTTATAAAATTATTATATTATACGAGTATATATTTCATAATATTTTATTATGTACTTATTAAAGTAGTCATGGACAATATCAAAACCGTGAAATAAATATCACAAAGTTTAACTAATAAATCATCTTTACATATTATATACCGGAATTGTAAGCGACTAAAACTTTACTATTTAATCTACACTTTCAGGTATCAAACCGGTGATGAAAATATCGTACCGTCCATCTTATAAAATACCTGTATATGTTAGACATTGCTTTTATTGTAACAAAACGAAACGATTAAAACATTACCTAATCGGTACCGTATGTTCAACTATATTTTAGTTAATAAACTTTCAGTGCCGATCCGATAAAGCAATTGCCTTCAGAATAACGGTGCGAAAATATGTACATTAAAACTATACCTAAACAGTACAGTGTAAATATGAACTAAAATTTATGTGCCGCTTAGGTACCATTTTGGTACTTAATTTTCAGGTAATAATTGTAATATAAAATGCGTATAATAATTTGTAACCAATGAGAAACAAGAGTTTTGCTAACGGTGAAATTTTTCTTCGTTCTGATTGGTTACAACTGTTTTAAAACGTAATTAAAATTCATTGATCTTTAAATTACTTATTTTTATAATAAATATTTTAATGTTACGTATGTTTCACATTTTAATATTAATAAAAATTATTATATTATATAATATATTTCATAATATGTTATTATGTACTTATTAAACCTGTCATGGACAAATATTATTATGTTGAACAATATCAAAACGGTGAGGTAAAAATCATAAAATTTAACCAATAAAGCATCTTTACATATTATATACCGGAATTGTAGCAACTAAAACATTACTATTTAAACTGTACTTTAAGGTATCAAACCGGTGATGGAAATATCGTACATTCCATCTTATAAAATACATGTACATGTTAGATATCGCTTTTATAGTAACAAAACAAAACGATCAAAACATTACCTAAACGGTACCGTATGTTCAAATATATTTTAGCTAATAAAATTTCAATGCCGATCCGATACAACAATTGCCTTCAGAATAACGGTGCGAAAATATGTACATTGAAACTATACCTAAACAGTACAGTGTAAATATGAACTAAAATTTATGTGCCGCTTAGGTACCATTTTGGTACTTAATTTTCAGGTAATAATTGTAATATAAAATGCGTATAATAATTTGTAACCAATGAGAAACAAGAGTTTTGCTAACGGTGAAATTTTTCTTCGTTCTGATTGGTTACAACTGTTTTAAAACGTAATTAAAATTCATTGATCTTTAAATTACTTATTTTTATAATAAATATTTTAATGTTACGTATGTTTCACATTTTAATATTAATAAAAATTATTATATTATATAATATATTTCATAATATGTTATTATGTACTTATTAAACCTGTCATGGACAAATATTATTATGTTGAACAATATCAAAACGGTGAGGTAAAAATCATAAAATTTAACCAATAAAGCATCTTTACATATTATATACCGGAATTGTAGCAACTAAAACATTACTATTTAAACTGTACTTTAAGGTATCAAACCGGTGATGGAAATATCGTACATTCCATCTTATAAAATACATGTACATGTTAGATATCGCTTTTATAGTAACAAAACAAAACGATCAAAACATTACCTAAACGGTACCGTATGTTCAAATATATTTTAGCTAATAAAATTTCAATGCCGATCCGATACAACAATTGCCTTCAGAATAACGGTGCGAAAATATGTACATTGAAACTATACCTAAACAGTACAGTGTAAATATGAACTAAAATTTATGTGCCGCTTAGGTACCATTTTGGTACTTAATTTTCAGGTATGAAAATATATGTACATATTCGTTATACTTCAATGGTATACCGGTATAAAACCGACGTTGATGTTACTTGGGTTATGATTGATTTACAGAAAGTTATAAAAAATTTAGTTATAGATTTATTGGAAATTATTTCTGAAATGTTGAAAGGTGAAATATTTACGAAAGAACAGTGTAAGGTATAGGAGTGGCGTTGTAGGACGTATTTCGGGCAGGAAGACAATAAATGATGCAGAGTCTGCCTACTTTTTGAATCGCAGGGGCACACATCAACAGGACTGATCTTGAATCTGTATAGATACTCGCGCGCAAACGAGTGACCCGTCAATATCTGCGTCATTTCAAAGGAGGTATCAACGGCACTTCGGAACAAGCGAACATCATGTAGCGTAGGTAAATGCTGCCGGGTGGTCGAACCTTGGACGGCATTTCTGTATTCGGTATCCCAAGTACATGCCGACTCAAGGCGAATCACTCTTCTTGCGTAACTTAGAGGGAACTGGTTGTATGCCATGCGACTGTGTGAAACAGCCGCGTCTTTGGCACATTGATCTGCAACCTCGTTCCCTTCAATGCCGCAATGAGCCTTTACCCACGCAAATCTGATGATCGTTTGGTCCTTCAGTTTGAGCAGTGACCGATCGGAACCAAATTTGGCACAGTTATTATGTAGGTCCCTGCGCATGTTTTTGTATTGAAATAGTGCATAAATTCGCAAAGGAAAGGAAAGTTGATATTGAGTAGCCTGCATTCCTTTAAGGAATCTCGATAATCCATTCATGCGCGTCTCCCTAAAGGAAGGCAGGCTACTCAAAATCAGCTTAAAAAACAATAATGAATGCTGTCAACCGATCGACAATGCAAATACGCGTGCACGTGCTTTACGTTTCTATTTGACCAATCTTAACCAAATTTGGTGTAATAGTTATTTACATAAAAGTCAGGAAAATGACATATTACTGACGAGGGGCAATGTTGAAATACGAGGCACTTCGTGCCGAGTATTTTAGAGCTCCGAGTCAAGTGAGACATTTTACTGACATGTTTTGTATTAAATTTTTCCGAAAATCGTAAAAAATCGAAATTTAAAATCGAAATTTTAAAACACTAATTGAACGACATTTTTTGACATTGACATTTGTCTATTTTATTTTGTTATTATTAACCTTACTAATTATTACCGGACTAGTCAGTAAAGTTCAATTTCCCTGCGCGTGCATAAGCAGGGAAATGTTGTTTCAATGACGATTTCCGGAAAAAGTTATTTACAACGCTACGAAAAACATAGGCTACTTTAGAACCTTAGAGTGAGGCCGAACAACCACGGTCTACAGTCTACACGTATGGTTGCGATTTCCCCGAGGCCGAAGGCCGAACAACCACATCCGACACGGTCTAGATGGCTAAAGGCGGCCGACTGTGCCAGCTAGTTAATGATAATTATTCCAAATATTGGCTATATATGCGGTTATGTGCGATTATATGGATAATAATTTTATATGCGGTAAAAATCCAAAATATTAAATTATATGCGAAATAAAACTTCGTATTTTGCTTCATTTCGTTGAGAACGGCATAGATACTAAAAATTAGCTTTCTGTGATAGAGCAAATAAAACATGTAAAAACATGTAAATCCGGACTCTATTTATAAATCACACCTTTAATGTCCTTTCGAAACTACAAACAATAATAATTTCTCAAGTTCTAAATTCACAAGAAAACCAGACAACGATACAACTTTCATACTTTCAACTACCGCCAATTTCTAACAATTTTATAGATAAATACGTGATTATAGAGCCAAAATTGCTGTTATAAAGAGAATTCCCTGTAGTACAGGAGTTCATGTAGCCCGTAGGTTATTAAAAGTTTTAAGAAGATGTTTATCTGAAAATAGCCAGGAAGCTTGGGATGATGTTTTTACCTTTCTCTTTTACAGAATTTTGCATGTTTAAGAAATAACCAAGAGAGAAAGAAACACGTCGCTAGCAGATCAAATTAAAGCAAATAATATTAACATGGCTTGCAGACTTACAATCCAAGCATCCATCTCCGTCACGTATTCTCCAATTTTCTGACCTACCTACAAATTCAGCTTTAGATCAGTTAAGGCTTATAAGCTATGGACACCGCGAGGAACAGACCCAGGCTCCTCAGTGTCCAGAGACGCATGGTCCTGAAGGTGGCGTGCACTTACATGGCGGTTTCTCTCGAGGTGTTGCCACAGAGGAGTATTTGACCCAAAAAGTTGGCCAACAGTACTTTAATACGTTTTAAATACGAAGAATACGTTTTTCCTTATACATAAGTCTTATAAAATACATTTTTCTTTTCTTATACGTAGAATAGTTACTTTTCAATTTCCAGTTAATATGCTCACATTTTTGACAATAATATGTTCCTCCAACACAACAAAAGGAAGAGAATAACAAAGAAGATGGAATGCAAGAAGAATCAGATGAAGAGGAGGAAAACTCAGAATGATCTCATTATAGCAGCAAAGTCTAACATAATATGATTCTTTCTTACATTATTTTATTTCATGTTTCGTGAATATTTCAATAAAAATAAATAAAATTATTATTAATAATTAATTTTTAATACATTTCATAATCATAAAACTGCAAAAAAACAGCAATGTTATCCCTTATAGACACTCCTTATAGACATTGCCAAATTATTAAATTTAATGTTGAAAGGCGAAGTAGTTGCATTATTTCTGCAAATTTTACATAGTGTTTGTCTTACGGCACTTAAGAAAAAGATAGAGAAATTCGTCCTATCGCGGTGGGTTCTACCTTGAAGCGACTATCCTCGTATGTAACGGTGCAAGGGCAAGTAAAATACTTGAATATTTGTCGAGTATTTTTCGAGTACGAGTTGCAGTTTATTTGATAATTCCATTCAGGGTCAAATTTTGGCGTTTCGACCAATCAGCGTGGGTTATTTTACATTGTACTTATACGGATACAACTCATGCACCGTCGAATTTTACCCGCAAATACTGTGAGCCCTACGTAAAATATCCAGTTATTATAAAATCTTACGTGAATATTCAACTAACCCTAGGTCAATTTGAATATTTTTTCCATTTACAGTACTGAGACACGCATTGGTTCTATGCTTAGTCCATTTTCTGCTTGGAAGACAATTTTCCTGTCTGAAGATATTCCATCTGTTTCATGTTCTTAGACAAATTGGAATATTCATTTGATTAAAAAGATTCGCTCATTCTGACTGACTCAGAAAAAGAATCGCATTTGCATTTTACTTGGCTAAGTTTAGAATTTTAGAACTTTGGGCCCGGAAAGTTCTTCGGAAGTTGCATTGGATGGAAGTTGCCCGGAATGTTGCATTTGTTGTCCGTTTTATAGTTCATTTTTGATTAACTTGGCAATTGGTCACGATTTATGCCAGTTGTTTTTAGAGATGGCCAACGATTTCAGATATGGCTCCTTCTGGTATGTGGTTTTGCGTGAGTGTGAAGAATATTAGCCATCACTGACCCCCATATTTTGCTAGTGACCCCGGATGGTTGGGTCGTATTGTGGTTTTTCTGGATGTTCTAATTTGCATTGTATGTCGGTAGCCGGTTTTGTTATTTGGCCCTGGGCTTCGAAAACTTGATGCATCCACGAAACCTTGTTGGGAGGGGGATATACGTACCTTGGAGGCAACCTGCAGCACTGCTGTTCATGCGCGAAGGTTTGACAGCGGTGGCATTGGGAAATCCAATTTTTCCTATTTAGTGACTCAACCTTTGCATCGAGGCCAGGATTTTCGTGTAAAATGGAAAATATGTTTGTTGTCATTACTTTGTTTCAATGAAACCATAAGAGGTGGGAGGGGTCCCTTGTCCCGCTCTTGGTGCATTCTACTGATGGATTCAGCAGCATAATCTCGGACGAACAGGTCGTCCTGCACGACTTGGACATCCAGGTCTTTGTGTATGCCCCCAAATGACGATGCTAAGTGATATTTTGTCATGAAGTCGATATGAGAAGAAGCCCTCTCTAGTTGCAGTGTAAAAATTAGATTCGAACAACTTGAACATCGCATGTTAATCATTTAAAGTGAAAGGAATGATAGAAAGATCCTTCGAGACGTTTCTCGAACTTGAGTTTTCTCAAACTGGGGCCACTTGGCAACACCTCTCAGGACTAGCGGAAGAACCCTAATTCATTTCGGTCTGTCTGATGAGGCGGTGTCTGGTGGGGGGGATTTGGTTGGAGGTTGGAGGGGTGGTGGAAATGTTTGATGCAGCCCTTGGTGGTGGTGAATATGGCTAGTTGTTGCACCCTTGCAGCAGTTGGTTCAGATTCCGTTTGCGCCAAGTTTGTAAATTAGCAAAATCGGCACGCCTTGGTTTTTCATCGGACGAGGGACCTCTCTTCCTGTTAGCTCTTCAATTTCTTCCAATTGGTTATTAAAAACCGTCAGCCAACAATTTTTCGGGACTTTTGGACATTTTTTGTTCGGCTAGGAAAGCGGCTCGATTGACTTTAAAGAACTTGAGGTCCTTCTGAAGTTCGGCTCGATCATGCATATCATTGACCTTCTTTCTTTCGTTCAGATTGGCCTTCAATAGATCCATCAGAATTTCTCGGCTCGTTTTCATTGTCGATTGGAGTGGTCGTCAACGTCTTCAATCGCGAATCTTCTCTCAGAAACGGAATCCGATGCATGGCTAGAGGAGTAACCATCTTTGAACTTAGATACGATTATGAAAAAAAGACTCTCTCCGAATTTGTATGAGTCTAAGAGTTAGAGCTAGATTCTGCCGCCAAGAGCATCCATGCGGAATGCGAGTCGATCAATTCGGTCATCACAGCCTTTCGTGATAAGGGAACAAAATTGTAGAAAATATTATTATCTATAAGTTTAAAAATCAACATTATTCTTTGACCAGTATTTTTCGAGATATTAACAATTTTTTTTTTTGACTTGACTACTACTTAAAAATTTACAATCTGTTTTTAAAACATTTAATAAATATCGTGACACAGTTAGAGAAATTAACATGTGAGGGTGAATCCAATGATACACCCTCGTAAAATCATAATGCTACGTGGCAACAAATAACATATTATATAAAGTAGAATGTTACTCTTTTACAAATCTTGTTTTAAGGTCACAAGGTTTTTTTTTTTTTTTTTTTTTTCTGCAGGGAAGGGGGAAACCTTCATAGGCACCACCCCATCAGGGATGGTAGTGTCAGATTCTAACTGACTAAAACCCCCTCCCCGACGACAGCGGGCTTTACCTTCTCGGCATTACTTCCGCTGTCGTCTGCGATCTTCCATGCTGCATCGATGATGCAGGCTCCCGATGACCTCCCGGTTTAGCACGAAAGTTTGTGTCCGGGAGGTCAGGCACTATCACTTGATTCTACTTTTCCAATTGAACCGGACACACCGCTCGCCGTGATCCAACACGTCTCACCGGGTCACCTAGTGGTCCGCAATCGTCAGTATAGGTGAAAGTCCACTCGTCATTAACTTAATAGGCGGAAATTCCGGCGACAAAGTCAAGGCCGAGCCGACTGTCATCCATACCGGAGACTCCGAGCCCCCAAGCGACCCTGCAAATCATATTAAATCACAGAGCGCGATGCGACCGGGTCATCTTGAAAAACTTGTGGTCGCTGGCAAAGTGCCAGTCCACTCGTCTTTATATTTGACGGCACTATTTTCGCGATCGTCCCCCTCTGGATTAGCACGAGAGTTTGTGTCCACAGAGGGTCTACGCGCTATCGTCGTACCGACACTAACCTACCCCGTCGAACGACCGTCACTACTCGACGCGACCCGACCCGCCGATCAATGACGATATTCTTCGGGAATTCTCTTGGGAACTTCTCGCGCATCTTCTCGCGGGAACTTCTCAAGGGAACTTAAAAAGGCTGTCATTGACTTAACTGTAGGGCGAGAAATCGAGCTGCGGCTTGCTCAGCTCGTCCGTCCCCCTCCTTGGTCTTCATCACTTGACTGATGAAGACCGCTACAGCCAGCCATTCGTCTTCGCCGGACAGCATGAAAGCAATCATGTTGTCCGGGCTTAGTGTGTCGCCCATCCGGAGCGAAATCATCACTCTCTCCCTCTCCCATCTTAGGCATCCGAAAAGAGTGTGTTCCGCCGTATCTTCGTCCCCGCAGTAACGACAGGCAGGTGACTCGGTCAGCCTGAACCTGTGGAGATATGCCTGGAAGCATCCGTGGGCGGTGAGAGCTTGTGTTATATGAAAGTTCACCTCTCCGTGCTTTCTCGCTACCCAAGGACGAAGATCCGGAATTAGCTTTCTGGTCCAAGCGGCATTCGTGCCGGAGGACCAGCTCCTTTGCCAATCGTCGAGCGTCCGCTGCTTAATGGTGGGGTCCGGTCCCGCTCGTACGTCTGCTCTCTCTCTAGCTAAAAGCTCTATGGGAGGCATGGAGGCCAAGACTCGCACGGCTTCGCCGGACACGGTCCTGTAAGCGCAAGTTACTCGAAGTGCCATCTTGCGCTGGACCGCTTGCAGCCTATTACGGTTACGCTGGACGTTGACGGCCTCTTGCCAAACGGGAGCGGCGTACAACATCACGGACTGTGCGACGGTGCCCAACATCCTTCGCTTCGTCGGTTTTGGGCCACCGATGTTGGGCATTAGTCTAGCGAACGAAGTAACTATCGCCGTCGCCTTGTTGCACGCCGTACGGATGTGATCGGCAAAATTCAGGTTCTTGTCTATCTTTACCCCCAGTATGGTGACGAAGTCTTTGACTGCAATTGGGGAACCACCCAAAAGGTCACAAGGTTTAAACCTCTTTAATCTACGCGTTTCACTGAGTTCACTTTGGTTGAGTTTCTCTGCCAGAGGGTTTGGGTGATCAGCAAGCCTTTCATAATATGCTTGGCTATATTTTGAAATTTCTTCCCTAATTGTGGGCATCTCTAGGTCACGCTGGATTACCTGATTTGGGACATACCAGGGAGCATCGACAATCAGTCGCAAAACCTTGGATTGGAAGCGTTGCAGAATTTCTATGTTGGATTTAGACGCAGATCCCCAAAGCTGAATTCCGTACGTCCACACCGGTTTCAAAACCATTTTGTAGATCAGCAGCTTGTTTTCAGTTGTAAGTTCTGATTTTCTCCCTACCAGCCAATACATTTTACGGAGTTTATGTCCCAATTGTTTCCTTTTGTTAAAAATGTGCTTCTGCCACTTCAATCGTCTGTCCAGGTGGAGTGCCATATTAACAATTGAAGCAAAAAATGTGATGTTGATAATGTTGAGTTTTCCGTGTTCATAAAAAATTGAATTGTAGGTGAAAATAATATTTTTGCTATGTAGAAATTATATTGTGGTGTTATAATAAACCATGAATTTTTTCAGATTTTTAATTTCATATTTACGTTGTTTCCATCAATCTTAAATAAAATTGACTTACTGACGAAAATCACAATTTTATCTCTAAGTTGGTGTATCGAGATAACTTCGAAAAACTCTCATGCCTAAACTACTTATCTAAGATATTTGCTCCTGAGGACTTTTTTTCGAGGTAATTTTATGCTTTACCAAAAATTACTTTTGAATTTTTCTCTATTCAGCTTAGTTTTTGCAGCGTAAGCGATAATAGATAAACACGCACCGTTTTTTTCATAACATTGTTATGCTTTAATGTTTTAACAAAATTGTCGGGTATTTGGAAACCCAGAAATTTCATTTGTACTCCTCTATATTATTTTGCACTTAACTGTAAACTTTGGTCCATTCGTGATCTCCTTCGGGGTTTAACCATAGAATCACTGGACTATTTTGCATTTAGGTCGTGATCTGTCTGATTTATATTTTGACCGTTCGGTTTGGAGCGTTCCAGTTAGATTATGGATAAATTGACATTGTCAATTAATTTATTACAATTTGTAGAATTTAATTAATTAATAATAATTTATTTTTTAGCCTTGAAAATGGGCCAAATGTAAACGACCCGAAACGTTGAAAAATATTACAGACCTACTATACCCGACTAAAAATCTTATCATCAAACAATAAGGTCAACTAAAATACACAATATACTAATAATTAAAACTGTTTCTGGATAAACAGAAAAATGGATAAAAATATTTCCATTTAAAATTTTCCTTCGGTTTAGAACAAACGTAAGTGTATATTTTTATAAATCTAATGTAAACTTTTTCCGCTTCCAGCGTGAAATGTGCAAAACATAGAAGTGTTAAACTGAATGCGATCCAAATATTAGATTAAACCGAAAGACCCTAAACTTAATAGGTCGTATTCATGAATCTAATACTGTTATTAAATGTATCCATTCGTTTGGGATGCCGAAGGTGTTGCCAATGACGTATGTACATATTCGAATTTCAGATTCTGTGGTAAACAAAGCTGGATTTATATTATAACTAAGTACATAAAGCAGCCAATGGAAATGAAGTCCGGAGATAAAGATGTTTTTTTTTGTAGTCAGACTAAAATTATTAAATAAAATTAACACAATGGCTTAGGTCGTGTGAACTAGACATTATTTTACTTTATATGGATACTTCTCTCACATAGTACAGGCTTAAGCACAAAGCAATGGATTACCGTCACCTGCATAGGGTACACCAACGCATACAATTCGACAAAACATGCATTATATTGCTTTTATTGCATGACTGCAGTTTCGGTGTTACCACAAAGGACTCGCCATCCTCAGATGCACATTAATGTGAATTTAATGTAATCTGTTTTTTACCTTCTGTCTGGATTGCTCATCGCTAACAATATTCATTTATAAACACGTACATTTTCCCGTTCCAAGCGCTCGTCTGATACTGAATTTTTTCTAGACTAGTTTTTTTCTTAATTCCATGGAAGTGGCTTTTGCAATACAGCTCTTTTGAATTCTTACGGATAATTGATATTTTGGCTAGCATATTTTTCTAAAATTTTGAAAACAGACTTCTTCCTCATATTCTTCACATGTTGGCTTACCATAGTAACGACCTGTTAACCGCTAAAATAGTCACGTTAGCATGGTAACGGTCTGGTAACCGGTAAACTGTGACGGTTTATCTTTAAAAGTTTCTACCAATCAAAATAGACGTTATAGCCCACTGGATCTGGGGATTACCTCCTTGTAACTGTTATTTTTCAGAAGTATTCAAGATTCAAGTTCTTCCTTGATTCTATTGAAGTTCTCATATAAATAATAATAATAAATCTTTATTAAATAGATACTAATTACAATTAAAAAAATATATAAAAACAGGATGGCTGTCTAACAAATGGTTAGGTTTGCAAGTCACCCAAAAATACAAAATATAACAAAAATAAATACATATAACAATTCGATCAGTCACATCTCTAGGTAAAACACGACGGAAAGAAACGGATGGACTCCAAAAATTTGAGTGCCAAATAGGAATTTCGCAATGCACTTTGCTTGTTTTCGAGATTTTTCTCTTGATCACCTGATACTGCAAAAGGTTATACATTTATTTACCCCACAGAACACCCGGTCTACAGGGACTTGCACGAGATTACGATTATCCAAGGTACCTTCTCTCCCATTAGTTCGAATCATCAGGGTTTTACTGTAATTTGCTTAATCTATAAAAGGAAAAAATATATAAAAAATAAATATTTTTAATAAATAAAATTAAATAAAATAATTTTGTAATAATGAAAAAAAATCTTCATCAAAAGTAAAGTTTGCTATGGTAGTGACATGGCTTCATGGGCCCTTGCAGCAAGCCGCCACCGATTATAATTATTATACCGAGTGTTCATTTTAAAACTTCCAGCAATTAATATCTCAAAAACCAAAAGTCAGATGAAAAAATGTTTCGAACAAAAGTTGTATGATAGCGAGGGGGAGAGATTATGGGATAATTGTTTTTTTAATTTATTGACCTTTTTAAGGTCATTTGAAGGTCAACTTTGTTTTTTTAAATGGCACCTTATATTTTTTTTAGCAGATTCATATTTTTCATGAATAAATAAACAACTTTTGTCGGAAAATTTTTTTATCCAACATTAGGCTTTTCGAGTAAGATGCGTTGAAACAAAATAATATAATCAACATTGTTAATCAAAATTTAATATTTACAAGTTTTAGAAGGCTATTTACTAGTATTAAACAGTGGAAAAAAATGTTTGTAAACGAGTGTTTTCATAACAAATTTTCAAAATGTTCCCCATTTGTAAATATTAAATTTTGATTAACAATGTTGATTATATCCTTTAAGGAATCTCGATAATCCATTCATGTGCGTCCCTAGTTTCAACGTATCTTACTCGAAAAGCCTAATGTCGGATAAAAAAAATTTTCCAACAAAAGTTGTTTATTTATTCATGCAAAATATGAATCTGCTAAAAAAAATATAAGGTGCCATTTAAAAAAACAAAGTTGACCTTCAAATGACCTTGAAAAGGTCAATAAATTAAAAAAACAATGATGCCATATTCTTTCCCCCTCGCTATCATACAACTTTTGTCCGAAACATTTTTTTCTGACTTTTGGTTTTTGCATGAGATATTAATTGCTGGAAGTTTTAAAATGAACACCCGGTATGTATTCAAGTATTGGAAAAACATTAACATGATTCGGTAGGCGGCACCATGTTTAGGGAATGATGGGCATCTCTCCGCTCGGTGTAATTAGAACTCGGCGTACAATCTCGAGAGATACAGTGATTTAATTTTTTAAAAAACATTTGAAAAGAATTGAATAAACTGTATTTTGCAATAACCTATTTCAATTAATTTTTTGTTTAGAATTAGTTGATACTTGATCGATTATGAACTTGAAAAAGTCCCTGAATCATTTTTTTACTTTTCTTTCTTTCCGTAGTTCGGCGGAAAGTACCGCTGTGGAATATAGAATACCTCGGCGCTTCGCACCTCGATAATCTATCTTATCTCACACCTGTAACGAAATATTTTCCATCTCAGTATGTCATATCCTATTAATTTTTTAAAAAATTGGCAGTAAAATTAATGTTTTGAATTTTCCAGTGGAGAAAAAACGTGTTTGGAGGCTGGAAGCGCAAGCGCAGAAATATATGCGTCAACGTTCTAAGTAGACTCATTCATCTCAGTCACCTGCCATTACGGTAAGCGTTATA